>CM066037.1:39859935-42259935 GCA_033557465.1 Ichthyophis bannanicus | reverse complement strand
CCAATACTAAAGAAAGGTGATCCAACTGACTGTGGAAATTATCGCACAATCGCTCTGATCCCACATGCCAGCAAGATTCTACTGAAGATTATTCAAAAGAGACTACAGCCATACCTAGAACAAGAACTACCTGAAGTGCAAGCAGGGTTCAGGAAAGGGCGAGGAACGAGAGACATCATTGCGGATGTGAGATGGATCCTTGAAAAGACTAAAGAATACCAAAAGGATATCTATTTGTGCTTTATCGACTATAGCAAGGCTTTTGACTGTGTAAACCATGAGAAACTCTGGGCCACATTAAGAAGCATGGGTATACCAGAACACCTGATCGTTCTCTTGCGTAATCTGTACATTGATCAAGAAGCAACAGTTCGAACGGAACAAGGAGAAACAGAATGGTTTAAAATAAGCAAAGGTGTAAGACAAGGCTGCATACTTTCCCCCTACCTGTTTAATTTATATGCAGAACAAATCATCAGAGAAGCAGGACTGTATGAAGACAACAGAGGTGTGAAGATTGGTGGAAGACTCATCAACAACCTTCGCTATGCTGATGATACCACATTACTGGCTGAAAGTGAAGATGATCTGAAACATTTGCTTCTCACAATCAAAGAACATAGTCTCAAAATGGGCCTGCACCTTAATGTAAAGAAGACAAAGATCATGACAACTGGCATAATCAACAGGTTCATCGTTGAAGGAGAAGAAATTGAAATCGTGAACAACTTTAACCTACTTGGATCAACTATCAATAAAGAAGCAACAAGCAGTCAAGAAATCAGACGACGCATTGCTCTTGGCAGAATGGCTATGAAAGACCTAGATAAGATTCTCAAGAGCAGAGATGTCTCTCTCCATACAAAGATTCGACTTGTTCAAGCCATGGTATTTTCAATAACATCATATGGATGTGAAAGCTGGACAGTGAAAAAGACAGACAGGAAGAAAATTGATGCCTTTGAATTATGGTGCTGGCGGCGAATACTGTGTATACCATGGACTGCCCGAAGAACAAACCAGTCGGTACTAGAAGAGATCAAACCTAAGCTTTCTTTAGAAGCTCAGATGACAAGACTTCGACTTTCATACTTCGGACACATCATGCGAAGAGAGAGATCATTAGAGAAAGACATCATGCTTGGCAAGATAGAAGGTCAACGCAAAAGAGGAAGGCCAGCAATGAGATGGATTGCTACAATAACAGCAGCTACGGGTACCAGTCTGTCAACAATGAGCCGCCTGACTGAAGACCGAACACAATTTAGGATAGCTATCCAGAGGGTCGCCATGAGTCGACTCCGACTCGACGGCACTTAACAACAACAACATGGCATAGGGCCATTATTCTGTAGCATGGTCGTGAGTCTGTACGCCGACCCGACGGCAGCGATACTTTGCAATGGGGTGTTATCTGAGAATTTTTCGTTGCAAAGGGGGACTCGTCAGGGTTGCCCCCTTTCCCCTCTCCTTTTCGTCCTTTCGTTGGATCCCCTCCTGCGGAGAGTGGCGGGATTGCGTTCTATAAGGGGGGTCAGCATTGGCAATCAAGAATTCAAGATATCTGCCTTTGCCGATGATCTGTTAGTACATTTGCTTTCGCCTAGAGATTCCTTGCCCCTTCTCTTACGGGAGTTCCAAACCTTTGGGCAGTTTGCGGGACTAAGTATTAATAGGGATAAGTCCGAAACCCTGGATGTGTCGGGATGCCTCCGGAATGGATGGCCGGGTGAGTTCCCTCTTAAATGGGCCGAGAACCAATTTATATACCTGGGGATTGTATTACCCTGTCATCCAGGTCGCCTATATGGGAGTAACTTGAAGCGGATGCTGACCAAGGTACGAACCCAGTTGCAGGCTTGGCGGCCTCTCCCCTTGTCTCTAATGGGGAGAATTGCGGCGATCAAACTGGTACTCTTGCCGCGGAGTCTATATTGGCTGCAGACCCTCCTTGTCTGGCTGCTCCGGCGGGATGTCCAGCGTTTTGAGGCAGAGTTTCGTGGCCTTCTCTGGGGGGGGGGGGGCGAGAGCCCGTGTCCCCTACGGTTGGTTGGTGGGGAGGGTGAGGAACGGGGGGTGGGGGCTTCCGGATCTTGGTGCTTACGCATTGGCCTGTCAAGCGCGCCACCTGGGGGATTGGCTGGGCGATACCGACCTTTACACGCCCAGGGCCTTGGAGGAGGCATATGCGGAACCTCACTCTCTACGGGCCCTTTTACACCTGCAGGTCAGCAGGTGGCCTACCCATCTGGCTGAGAGTGCGCTGCTAACTCCGGTATGTAAGACCTGGCGGCAGCTGAATGCTTATTGGGGTCGTAGTTGGAAGGTGTCGAGCTGGCTACCCCTCCGGAGGAATGCCAATTTTACTCCGGGCACCGAGACCGCCGCGTTCTGTCTTTGGGGGGAGAGAGGTGTCCGTAACTTGGGCCATGTGGTGGACTTGGCAGGGAGACCTAAATCCTTCCTTGTACTATCTCGTGAGTTTGAACTGAGGCCCCACCATTCCTTTGTGTATATGCAAGTGGCCCACTATGTGGCTTCCCTTTCGGGGGCGGAGTTACATGGCGACCGCTCGGCTCAGATTATAGCGTTCTTTGGCCTCGGCGATGCGGAACGACTGTCAATTCGGGTTTTTCACCTCAGGCTGGAGCAGTTCTGACCGCGGCCAGACTACTGTAGAGTGGAACAGGCTTGGGGGGCCGAAATGGGGCGGGAGATCCCCCATGACACCATCCTGGTAGCCCTCCGGAGAGTGGTGAGCCTGGCGGACGGTGCCCGCTGGCGGGAAATACAACTTAAATGTTTAACTAGGGTTCACTTCTCCCCGCGGAGGGCCTTTCGTTGCCACCTGACCATGGATGGCGGCTGTCCGTGGTGTGTGGAGCCCATGGCGACTTTGTTACATATGTGGTGGGGCTGCCGACAGATTCGCCCATATTGGCGGAGAATCGCTCTATATATGGCTAATCTGTTAGGACAACCTGTTCACTGGGATGCTGCCTTGGGGGTCTTGGATCTCCTGAGCCTTACATCTCCGAAGGGGAAATGGAGTCGCTGGCTGGTGCGCAAGGCATGTCTGGTGGGTAAAGGGCCACTGTTGCGGCGGTGGAGGGACAGCCACCCTCCCTCCTTCTGGGAGTGGCGGAACTCCTTCCATCAGCTTATGCTCCTTGAGTGTAGGGCTGCCCGAGGCCATGTTAAGCGATGGTCCGCCTTCTTGCTACTTTGGGATCCATATCTTCAACATTTAAGTTCCCGGACCCGTAATATGGTCCTGCAGTTGGGTTGTTGATAAACTCACCTATTTGCAGTGTTCTGTGGGTGCCCTGTGGAACTTTCCGAGATGGTCCTGCGTGGCCCCGACATGGGTTGTTGGGGTGGGGAGGTGGGGGTGGGGGGGGGAGGGGGGTTGGGGGAGGGGGGCAAGGGTAATTTTTTGAAAATCCATGTAACCATCATTGTATTCTGCCCCTGGGGATAAGAGTCAACCCCAGGGAGTGGCTGTTACTTGTTATGTACTTATGGTTTTTTTTTTATGGTTTCTAAATAAAACTTTGAAAAAAAAAAGTTGATATTTAGGGAGACCAAGATAAACAATATTGCAATAGTCAATTTTGGAGACTATAAGAGTGAGAAGCAGTATTATTAGAGATATTATAATGCCTCTATACCGTTCCATGGTGAGACCGCACCTTGAATATTGTGTGCAATTCTGGTCGCCGTATCTTAAAAAGGATATAGCGTTATTAGAAAAGGTTCAGAGAAGAGCCACCAAAATGGTAAAGGGGATAGAAGGATACTCCTATGAAGAAAGGCTAAAAAGGTTAGGGCTCTTTAACCTGGAAAAGAGACGGCTGAGGGGAGATACCACTACCATTGTGGGCAGCGAGGCTTGAAGGTGTTCTGCCAAGACAGCTGTCTCCAAAGGCACCAGGGTCAGGATTACAACTTCGGCCACTGGCTCCAGCACCCCTGTAGGAGACTCCATGACACTGGGGGCATTGGGGGATTCCCGGCATCCCTCCGGTACCTTGCCTGGCAAGTCTTCTCATCAGGGAACCTTAGTAGGCCGCTCCCGACAATCACATTGTGTCAGGAAGAGCTCTGATGTCAATGGACCTTGGGTCGGTGCTTGGAAGCTCTCTTCGACATCAATGGGGTCAACAAAGTTGATTCTGGATAAAGGACGACTGAGATCCTCCACTCCATGGCACCATGCACCTTGGCTCAGAGTTATCTTGGGCCTCTCTCAATGCTAATGTCTCCTCGGTGACCGAGGACACTGGGGTTGATGCCAGGGTCAAAGATGCAGAATTCGTCAGCCCGAAGAGGGACTCCTGCTGCTTCTCCTGACTCTTCAGGCTCCTTGTCATCTACAAGCACAGGTTACAAGAAACAGACTGTTAGTTGAGGCCCAGGCATTGAAGGCACCAGTTGTGCCGGTCTGTGACAGAGATGGTCTGGGCACACTTAGTGCATTTCTTAAACCTGCTTGCTGGCTTCTGGGACATGTCCGGGAACATGGCCATGTTAAGATCGAACAGCTCATTGGTGCCAGCTGTGGGAAAAAGAAAAAAGGCAAAAACTCTAACAAATGAAAGCAACAGCACTGGGACTGGCGCTATCAACAACAGGCGGTGAAACTGAATAGAAAAGGCACCCCCCGCCCCAAAGGTGTTAAGATGGAAAACCTTTTCCAGTGTTGCAGAAACACGTCCTAGGGGCTCCACGGAAAAAGAAAACTGGAGAAGATGGCACCATGGCAGGCGTGAAGGCAGGCACGCATGCACAGTGGAGTTTCCTAAAAGCTTCTAGTAAAAGCTGAGGTGCGTTCCTGTACAGAGTTCTGTTGGTGATGTTACCCATACGTGAGGGATTATTGCTTGTCCATGGAGAAACAAATTAATCCTATGTATTTTTTTTTGTGTCATCAAGTCAATGTTGACTCATAGGGACCCAGCTACCTCTGGGTTTTCTTGGCAATGAATCGAAGTAGATTGCCAGCCTTTTCTTCTGAGGCAATGGAGGTTAAAGTGACTTGCCCAAGGTCACAAGGAGTGCCAGTGGGAATTGAACCCTTGATCTTCTGGGTACTAAGCAGTTGCTCTAACCACTAAGCTACTCCCTCAATCCTATGTATACTTTGGTAGAAAAGTGGGAGAAGGGAGATATATTAGAGGCTTTAAATATCTCTGTGGTTTAAATGCATCTACCACTCTATGGAGGAAAGCCTCTTTCCAATTGAAAGGAAAATCTGCAACAAGGGAGCACAGGATGAAGGTAAAAGAGGATAGATTCAGGAATAATTTGTGAAAATATTTCTTTAGCGAAAGAGTGGTAGATGCATGGAATAATCTCCCTGTGTGGTAGAAACAAGGACTGTATCTGAATTCAAGAAAGTATGGGACAAACACAGAGGATCTCTAAAGGAAAAAAAAAGGGACTGAAAGGTTAATAGTTGGTATGGAAGGACATACTGGATAGGCAGTGTGGTCTTTGCTGTCATATTTCTATGCTGTCCAACTGTAGCAAACAGTGGAGCTGCTGTGATCAAGATAGGCACACATCATATATGCATGAATGAGCCCTCCATGGATTTCCATCAGCATTTACCAAATTCTGTCTAAAAATTAACTCCATCTCAAAAAAACAGTCTGGCAATGGAAAACATACTCATTATGGAGCATTTATTTTTATTTATTTCAGAGCATTTAATATACTGCTATTCACACAACTTGCAAGAATTAAAAGTTGGTTACAATAGTTTTCTTGCACTTAAGTTTGATGACAGCAAAATGTATTTTCAAAATGGAAATAGGACATGTCTGCTGGTGAGAAAGTCCAAAGATCATTACACCAAATTTGTATCACAGAAACACTGAATATGATGCAGTGCAAAGCCCATCTATAATCTGTGCATTTTCTTTTCTTGTTACAATATTGCAGATTCTACTTGATAACCATCGTTTCCTTCATAGCTAACGATCCTCTGTGCTTATCCCAAGCTTTCTTGAATCATATTTCTGTTTAATCTTCCACAACTTCCACTGCCCTTTCTGTGAAGAAATGTGTCCTTATGCGACTCTTCTGTCTGCTCCCTTTCAGCCTCATATCATGACTATTTGTTGTAGCGCATTTTTTATTTATTTATTTACATTCTCTTATATACCGCGCTATTCTGCATCAGTGCGGTTTACATTGAACAAACTGAAATTACATTGAACAGGGCATTATAACTTGGAGATAACTATTTTACAGGGAACATGGGCTATTGAGGGTTAAGTGGCTTGCCCAAGACCACAAGGAGCACCTGTGGGACTAGAAACCCAAGCTTGCTGTCCTCTAGTGGGATTTGAACTTCCAGCCTGAAGTACCTTGCCCCAACCACTAGGCCACTCCTCCACTCCTTTTATCTCCAGGAACAAACAAGAATGTAGTCTTCACATATGGGCAACGTCTGTACCGACAGCCCGCACAAGAACACTCCCCAGCGTCCAATAGGAAAGCTTTTGGGAGCATCTCACTGCACCTTTATGCTGCCTTCTCAACTCTATTTCCTTAGTTCTTCATTTTCCATGGAGCCAGCAGGAAGCAAATCCTGTCACCGCAGAAAATTCTTTAGTTTTTGTTTTTTGTGTTTAGCATTTGCATTCCCGTCGACGCCGAAACAGACTCCCGTTGTCGGTTCTCTTCTTTTCTTTAATAAAAAAAAAAGTTTCTTCAAGCATATCAACGCCATTTTAGGTCTTAAGTCGACCATCATGTCTACTGGCACTAAGGAGAAACCAGCAAGTGGTTTTAAGAAATGTTCCAAATGTGGCAATACCATCTCGGCTACTGACACGCATGACTGGTGTCTCAAATTCCTTGGGCCCGGCCACCAGCCTTTAGAATGTCCCCTGTGCAAGAAGATGACCAAGAAAGGCCTGCAGAATCGAGCCACAAAGTTGGGCACACTCTTTGCCTCAGACGCGGTTTCTTTGGCATCGAGGGCATTGTCTTCCTCTCAAGTATCTCAGGTACTAAAGCACAAATCTTCTTCTAAGGCAGGCCATCCCCCCAAGGGTAGATCTCTTTATAAGCATAGAGATGCCTCGGGCGTTGCCCTGGGGATGGATCAGCAAGCCAAACAACCCCAGCAGGAGGACCTCTCCTCCAAAGCCATCGAGGGGTCCTAGGATGCTCCCGAGGCCTCCTCCTCAGGAGAGCTCCTGGTGCCATGCTCTGGGACAGTAGCACAAGTCTCCAGTACTGATACCCAAGCATCGTCAGGCTCCACGGATCAGCGTATCCTGGCCATCGAGCGGCTTCGGTCCCAGTCAAATCACTACCAAAGGTACCACCGACACCAGTACCGGATCCGGTACCAAAGCAGACTGCTTCGGAGTATATGCTAGGTCTGCTGCCACCTATGCCAGCCCTTGAGTCCATTCATGGTACCAAGATATCGTCCAAGCAGATCCCTCGTACCGATATTGACTTTAATTGGTATCAGGCCCTATCGGAACAGCAGCATCATTCCCGCCGATACTTCGAGTCTTCCGATGATGAGTCACTCAATACCCAAAGACTTCAAAGTCTACCGGAGGATCCTTCTCCCTCGCCGGAACGGTGCATGTCCCCTCTTGAGGACATGTCTTTTCAGGAGTTTATTCGTGACCTGGCTAGGTGTCTCTCTTTAACAGACACATTCGAAAAAGAGCCCACAGCAGAAGAATTGGAGATCCTCCATTACCCATCAGGTCCTAAGGAGGTGGCTACACTTCTGATTCACCACATTCTCTATGATCTCATGCTCCGGATGTAGGAGACTCCCCTCACTATTTCCCCCCATATTCGACGTCTCAATACCAGGTATCGAGTACCCGTGTGTCCTGGCTTCCAAAAGACGCAGCTTTCCCACAATTCAATGGAGGTGGAATCGGCAATGCACTGCATTAAGAGTTCTAAAACCGATTCCTCTAACCCACGAGGTAGAGAATAGAGAACCCTCGATGCTTTTGGGCATCGGTATTTTCAGGCTTCCATGCTTTCAGCCAGGATAAACTCATACATCCGCTATATGGGTATGTTTCTCAAGGACGTAACCAGGGATCTTGAGGCCATGGCCCCTCTTCTTCCAGATGATAAAAGAGGTGACTATCTTACATTGGTTAGACACGCCCAGAATGTCTCAAAAGCTTGTTAATAGAGCAATCTTTGATTCCTTTGAGTGCATCAGCAGGGCCACATCCATCTATATTGGTGCACATAGGATTGCATGGCTGCAAGCATCAGATCTTGAACAGTGGGTTTAAGATAAACTGGGCAATATTCCCTGCACAGGTGAAAACCTTTTTGGCAAGTACTGGCAGGACAAAGCTTCTCAGTTGGAATCTACCACTCTAAAAAAAAGGCTTTCTAGGACTACAGCCAATCCTTCTAGGAAAAAAGCAACTGCAAAGAAAAGCTTCTATGCTAAGAAGAAGTTTTACCCTTCTTATATCCCTGCTTCTCAGTACCAACTTCAGGGTCCTCAAAAGAGGCAGCAGCCTCCCAAACAACAGAAGAAGCCTCAGACTCCTAAGGCTCAACTAGTGCCACAAACTCAATTTGCACCTGTTTTTTTACTTTTTCCTAGAGAACATAGCCACCCTACCTCTGGAGGTTCCCCACCACCTCCACATAGCAGGCAGACTCTGTTATTATGCCCACAGGTGGCATCTCATCACCTCAGAGCAGTGGACTCTAATCATAGTGAAGGAAGGGTGCAGACTTTATCTTCATACCCTGCCCCCCTCAACCCTGGTAGGGGAATATCATTCTCAGCCCCCTCTCACTGCTCTCTTGCTGCAGGAGGTGACTTCTCTTCTATCACAGGGTGCCACAGAGGAAGTTCCAACACCTCAGCAGAGAATGGGCTTCTACTCTCCGTACTTTCTCATACCAAAGAAGAGCGGAGGGTACAGGTCCATCCTGGATCTCAGAAACCTAAACAAGTTTCTGGTCCGCGAGATAGTCAAGATGGTCTCCCTAGGGACCCTCCTTCCCTACCTCCAGAGTCAGCACTGGTTCTGTTCTCTAGATCTAAAAGAAGTGTATACGCATATCCTCATCCATCCAGAACACATGAAATGTCTACGCTTCATATTTCAAGGAAGGCGCTATCAATATAGAGTCCTTCCTTTCGGACTCGTTTCTGCCCCTGAGAGTCTTCACAAAGTGAATGGTGGTCATTGCCACATATCTAAGATCTCTCAGGATATTTGTCTTCCTTTACTTAGACGACTGGCTCATAAAGGCAGGCACCTCCTAGGAGGTCCACCTGTCTCTTTTTTTGTACAATGCAGATATTGCAACACTTGGGCTTTGTCATAAATTTTCCAAAATCCCATCTTGCTCTGACTCAAACACTAGAGTTCATAGGAGCTCTACTACACACACAACAGTCAAGGGCATTCCTGTCCCAACCCCATTGTGCATCCCTCATGGAGCTAGCATCCCAGGAGCAACTCAGAGACCATTTGACTGCCCAGGAAATGCTGAAATGTCTAGGCCATATGGCCTCAACAATACATGTGGTGCCATACGCCCATCTACATATGCACACTGCCCAATGGGCACTTGCCTCCCAGTGGAAGCAAGCCTCCGTCTCAGTGACAAGATCAGAGTCACTGCCCCCCTCTGGTCACATCCCTCCAGTGGTGGTGCACCCCAGACAATCTCCTCATCAGGTCACCTTTTCAGATGCCTCCACATCAATGCACCCTGACGACGGATGCCTCCAAGCTGGGTTGGGAGGCACATATGGGCACTCTCTCAGGCCCTCTGGACAGAGCAGGAGTCCCAATTCCAGATAAATCTACTGGAACTTTGTGCTATCTCCAATGGCCTTAGGGTTTTTCAAGATCATCCATGATCTGACACGGTCCAGATGGACAACCAGGTAGCCATGTTCTATGTGAACAAGCAGGGGGGAACGGGCTCTTGGCCCCTCTCCAAGGAAGCCCTTCATCTCTGGTCCTTTGCCATTGCTCATCAGATACACCTCCAAGCAGTGTATCTTCCAGGAGAACAGAATGACTTGGCAGAGAACCTGAGTCAAATCCTTCTTCCCCACGAATGGTCTCTCCATTTGGAGACAGTCTCCTTCATCTTTCAGAACTGGGGAACTCCAGAAATAGACCTGTTCACCACTCTGCAGAATGCCAAACTCCCACACTTCTGCATTCAGATTCCTATGTCCAGCAACCAGTAGATGGATGCTTTCCATCTCCATTGGGGTCAGGTCTCCTATATGCCTTCCTTCCTATTCCCCTAATTCCTAGGATGCTTTTCAAGCTCCAGACTGAGGCTTCATAATCCTCATAGCCTCATGCTGCCCATGTCAACTATGGTTTCCTCTCCTGCTACGTCTGTCTCAAATTCAACCTCTCTGTCTCGGGTCTGCACCCATTCTCCTCTCTCAGGAAGGAGGGCCGCTATTTCATCCCAACCCGCATCATTTTACAACTTGGCTGCTGAAAGCGTAGCATTACAGGACCTTAACCTCACTCAGGAGGTAGAGCCTAGTTACTCACCTGTAACAGGTGATCTCCAGGAACAGCAGGAATTTAGTCTTCACATATGGGTATCGTCGGTACCGACGGAGCCTGCGCGGGAACGCTCCCCAGCGTCCAATAGGAAAGCTTTTGGGAGCATCCCACAGCGCCTGCGTGCTGCCTTAACGCCTTTCCCAACTGTCCCTTTCCAGTTGAGTTTAAAGCTGAGACAGAGAGAGGGAAAGAGAGAGAGATACAACTCCTAGAGGAGGTGGGTGGGTTGTGAAGACTAAATTCCTGCTGTTCCCGGAGATCACCTGTTACAAGTGAGTAACTATGCTATCTCCAGGAACAAGCAGGAATGTAGTCTTCACATATGGGGACTCCCTAGCTGCAGATGCCAGGGAGAAAGCCCCAGAAGTTGTATGCCCTTGTGAAAGGGCTCCACTTCCCCCCATGGATCTCTGGCATCCTACCAGGGATGGTGGGTAGGAGATGACTAAGTATGGAACAGGTGTTGAAGAACAGCCTGACCAAACAAGGCATCCCAGCGGGAGTCCTTGTCTAAGCAGTAATGGGCTGTGAAGGTATGAACCGAGGCCAAAGTAGCTGCTCGACAGATGTCGTCAATAGAGACAGAGTGAAGATGAGCCATAGAAGCTGCCATGGCTCTCACATTGTGAGCTGTGACATGGCCTTCCAGAGGAAGGTTCTTACTCTAATAGGCAAAAGATATACACTGTGCAATCCAGCTGGACAGTGTTCTTTTGCAGACTGAAAGTCCTAAATGACTAGGATCAAAAGCAACAAAGAGTTGAGAGGACTTTCTATGTTGCCGTGTCCTTTGCAAGGAAAAGGCCAAAGCCCTTTTGCAGTCCAAAGTATGAAGATTCCTTTCTGCATTTGAGGCGTGAAGCCTTGGGAAGAATACAGGAAGGTAAACCGCTTGGTTTAGGTTAAATCTTTTTTATTAACCACAATCACAACATCTCCGACATAGTAACATGGTGATACATTGGCAAAAAGTAGAAAACATTCAATTGTACAAGCATTACTGCATATGCAGTACACATTTTCCACATTTTCTCCCAACCCCTCCCTCCCCATTGCCCACCCATTTCTCCGCAGGAAGTCAACTATCTATCCTGAGGGTTAATCAATTTCTTGAGCATTTTGCCTGCAAGTGGATAACCCTCCACCCACCACATTGCAAAGGTTTGCCGCAGCAATTATAGTTAACCCCCCATCGATCCCCGCCCGCTACCCCAAGGTACGAGGCTCCACCCGCCGGACTAGGGGAGAGGGGGACACCTCTCCCCAGCCCAGCTGTCACCTCCGCTTTCCATGGATCTGGTACCCTAAAGAGCACCCTCTCCCCCCTCCCAAACCCCAGTACCCCCCTCCCAGCAATCTAAAGCCCGCAAATTAGGTTTACCCCTTATTCAAATCCTTGCCTATTAACCAGCTCCCCCTTCCAGTATCCTGTTGCGTGCTCCGGCCGGCAACATCTGAATGTGGGGACCCCACCCCCTCAGAAAAGCCTCCCAGCGTTTTGGTTGGTTCCCCACCCTATCTCTCTCCAACCACAACAGCCCATGCAGGCAAATCCTCCAGCGCCCATAAGTAGGGCCCATGGGGTCCATCCGGCATGCAAGATGGTCATGCGCGCTGTCACAAGTACCACACGCAACCAATTCCATTCTATCCCCCCCAGCATCTCCCCCCAATCCTCCTTCCAGACATCAAGGACCAAGTTCACGGGCGTCAACTGCAGAGATGTGCCCAAACACCGCTCAAGGTATCGAACAACCTTACGCCAAAAGCCCTGTACTTTTTCACAGTGCCAGAACATGTGCCCCAGCGTAGCACTTACAACCGCACACCTCAGGCAGGAATTCGTGGGAGCTATCCCCGCCCTCCAAGCCCTAGCGGGGGCAAAGTAAAGCCGACATATCAGTCTATACTGCATATCCCGGTACTCCACAGACACCAACAGTTTTGGAATATTCGCTATAGCATGCACAATCCAGTCCCCCTCCACCAGCTCGCCAAGGTCCCGCGTCCAGGCCCCCGCCAAGACCCCTTCACTACCCGATGCGAGCTCCAGGAGGGACCTATGCAACTGGGCAACCCGCGCTACCCGATCTCCCCCCATTAGCAGCTCCTCCAACCGTGAACAGACAGCCCCGTGCAGAGAACTCACCGGCAAAGTGCCAATATAGCTCCGAATTTGGGCATAGGGAAACACCTCTCCTCCCGTCCACGAGTAATGTTCCTGTAACTGGGCAAAGGACACCAGAGCCCCCTCCCCATCTAACAGCTGTTCAAGAGTGGAGATACCCATCCGTTCCCATCGCACAAAACTCCTATCAGTCAAGCCGGGTAGGAAGTCTTTGTTACCTCGCACTGGAAGATAGGGGGAGCAAGACGCCAGACACCCCATCTTGGCAAATAAATGCCTCCAAGTTCTGACAACCGGGGACAACAAAACTGATCACACTCTCCTATCAATGTCCTTCACACTCTGCACATGCAAGACATATCAGACCTGCAAGGGCGCCACCAATGCCCCAATCATCCCAAGCGGGGTATAGTCTCCAGCCCCCCACAGCCAATCCCGAACAAACCGTAGTAGACAAGCCATATTATACTGCTTGATATCAGGACAGCCTATGCCCCGCGCTTCCCAGGACCGCTGTAACACTGCCAGTCGTATCCGCGGTCGCCTTCCCCTCCAAAGCAAGAGGTTTATCTGCTTTTCCATCCGCCGGATATCCTTCCGCTTCAACAGCAGTGGTAGCGTTTGTAGGAAGTACAACCACCTAGGAAAGATCGTCATTTTGTATAATTGTAAACGGGGGCGCTGGGTGAGAATGTCCACAGTCTTGGCAAAGGCAAATATTAATATGACTTGCAAAGGATTGTGGGAAATGTAGTCCATTCATACCAGACTCAGCCGTTCACAATAAATTAGTTGTGCTTGCTCGAATGTAAAGCAAAGAAGATATTTTATTTATGGGGTTATTTCTCCCAACACAGATATACTTGGTAGCACATAAAAAGGAATACTTGCTTTCAGTATTATACTTAGAAAAACAAATAAGGAAAAACAACAGCTGAACTTGTTAAGCAATCAAATCAAAGCATAAAGACCTTGATGGGAACAGAAAGGTATTTTCTGTAGGCTCCTGCTAATATCTCCTTAGCAGTTCTTCAAAGAACAAAACCCACAAAGTAGGAAAAAAAACCTGTTCTTTTTCAGGGATAACTTCTTGTATCTTCACACACACTCAGAAGTGTCCCCTTCAGAGCTCACAGGCAATTAGGCAAGGCTCAATTGCTAACAATTACCAGCTGAAAACCTCTTGGCTGGTTTACTTTCTATTACGTGGCTCAAATCCTACTCAGAAGCTTTTCTGAGTAAAGAACAAGTTTATATTTCTTTGTGATGGTTATTGTATTTTGTAACAGCATATTACCACAGAGGTTTAGACAGAGAGCAATCCATGTATTCAAAGTCCCCATTTATAACATCTTCCCCTTCTTCAACTATCATGGGTTCAATATCATGGATTGGCACAGAGGAATTTCTCAATGGAACACTCTCAGGAGAATACTTGTTTCCCTGCTGTCTTCCCAGTGAAGAGCTAGGGCATAGATCAGTGTTCATACCTGAGCTTCCATTACTGTTAGAGTTCCTCTCTAAATATCCTGGCCAGTATGTAGTCTAGTTCTTATGTCCAGCCTTCCAATCAAGATCCCTGGACACTGGATCTCTCTTCACATACCTTCTTGCACTGGTCTTAGGGTCCCTTCCAAGTGCAGCCGTCTCCCTCACAGGTGCCGTCCGGGGATTCCTGGCTCTGCAACCCCACTCCTCTGGCTTTCCCCAGTCCAATGGTGTATGCTTGCCTCTGGAATGCCTCCCAGTATACGTACTGCTATGGACTCCTCTAGACCTCCCAAATGCTTTTCTCTTCTTTCTTCCAAAGTGTTTCTTGCTCTCTCTGTCCGTCAGCTCTGGCTTCTGCTGATGATGATGATCCTCAGGCTGATCAAGATGCTTCTGATCAAGAAGATGCTTCTGATGATCAAGATGATTTTCTGTAGAATAAGCTTTACCTTTATCCTGCTTAGATGCATGCTCCACCCTAGCACAGCTATTCATCTGCTTCCTCTTACTTAGATGATAACTGATAATATCCCCACGGAGCACCGCCTTCCCAGCCTCCCAGAACAAGGCAGGCTTGTCCATATGTTGGGCATTATTCAAAGAATACTCCGCCCATCTGTTCCGGATATATTTCTCAAACTCAGCATCTCTGGCCAAATCCAAAGGGAATCTCCAAATCCGTCTACTGCCACGCTCACGCCGCTGCAGCACCATGATTACTATAGCGTGATCCGAAATGACCGGCGGCCCAATATCCACTCGTGCGACCCAACTAAACAAATCCTTAGACAGCAAAAAATAATCAATTCTCAACCACGTCCCGTGAGCCCGAGACATATGGGTATACTCCCTTTCCCCAGGGTGCAGAATCCGCCAAACATCTAGCAAGTCATACCCTTCACATAGACCCCGAACACGTCGCGCACTCCGCTGATCCCAAGGACCAGCGGTCCCCGACCGATCCATACATTCGTCCATAACCGAGTTAAAGTCGCCTCCAAGGATCAGTTGATAATTCCCTAGATTGGACACCATCTGCGACACGCGCTGGTAGAAACGAGCCTCGTACGTATTCGGCACGTAAATAGAGCCCAGCACCACCCTCATCCCATCCAGAGTCCCCCAAATAAACACATAGCGACCCTCAGCATCAATCTCCACCCTCTCTTCCACCCATCCCACCGCTTTGGATATCAGAATGGCCACCCCCTCTTTTTCCCCACTGCAGCAGCCCCATAGACCTTGCCCACCCAACCTCTAATTAGTTTATCATGCTCCACACTTGACTGGTGCGTTTCTTGTAGCATGGCTACATCCACCCCTTTCAGGCGCAACTGTTGTAGGACCTTATATCTCTTTATGGGGGAACCCAGCCCACACACATTCCAGGAAGCAAAGTGCAAGGATTTACCCATTATCAAATGGCCACCAGCACCCCCTCTGTAGAAGATAAATAGCGTCCTGTAGGCCCAGACCCCCCCAGCCTAGGGTCCCACCTCCCCCACTCCCCAACCTGGAAGCTTTTTGGCAGCAAACCCTTACCCAACCACCCCCAATTCTCCACCCGTTCCCCCCCCCCAGCTCCCCCCCTGCACCCCTCCCCCCCAACCCTTAACCACTAGCCGCCCTCCCCATGAAACAACTTCCCCTTCACCCCTCCCCCTCCCCCACCAACACACGTCCCCACCACGCACCCTTGGGGACCCTATTCCAATGGCATCCGGGCCCACCCCAGTACTGCACAAATCCCACCCCCCTTCTTTTATCTGACCTGTATGTTCCCCCCCTCCTGCCCCCACTAAATCAACAAGCGCGCACGCTCGCTCCCCAACTGCCCCAGCCATAGGTAACTCCACCTCCCCAGCCCCCACCGTACCTCCACGCCACTCACTTGGCTAACCAAACACAACATAACCACAGTATAACAGAGAACATGGAGCAGTAGCTAGGGGGAGGAGTCAGCACCCCAAAACCACACAATATAGCAACTATTGTACAATGCATACACAGTTGAAAGCAAAAAACATAATAGCCAGAGCCTACCCTGCAGTTAACAGCACTGCATTCCGCCCCCCCCCCCCCCTCACGTTTACTCCAACAGATCTCCTACAGTCTGCCATGGAAGTCCCCTTGTGCTTTTTCGCTCAGCCCACTGAGGCTCATGTGTCCGAGGCACCATTTAACTGCTCCAGGAAGGCTTGGGCCTCCCCTGGGGTTGCAAAGTAGGTCATATGGCCCCTGTGCTCAACCCACAGTTTTGCAGGATATAGCAAGGCAAAACGCACACCTTTCTTGAATAGCTGTCCGCAGATCGCTGAAAAGGCCCTGCGTTGTTGACTAACAGCAGCAGAATAATCCTGGAACACCAATACTTGCGGGCCATCTCCCGGCACCCGACGACGCCCTCAGGCTGCCCTTAAAACCTCCTCCTTCTGCCGGAATTCAAGGAACCGTGCTATAACCGCACGTGGCCGACACGAGCCATCTTGTCTCGGGCCCAGTCGGTGAACGCGTTCTAGCTTGAGTGGGTCCTTCACGGCATTGGGGAAGGTCTGTCCAATCCAGGACTCCAGATACCCTGCAAGCGCACTGTCCAACACGGACTCCGCTACACCAACAAAACGCAGGTTCTTCCGGCGCCCCCGGTTCTCGATATCATCGATTTTATCCCGCTGCTGCTTTGCAAGGCTCTCCAATGTCCTCACCCTTTCTTCCAGCGCTCTTTGGGAGTCTTCTACCGTGGAGACTCGGGCCTCACCTGTTCAAGGCGCCCGGTAAAATCCCCGATACTCTGGGTAACGTGAGCCATCTGTTCCGCTAACGAGTGAAATCTTTCATCGAGCGCCGAAACCACTGCGGCACTAACTTCAGCCACCACATCGTGCTGCTGAGTAGCTGCAAGGCTCGACGATGTCTCTTCCGCCATCTTGCCCTCCGGAACCCGGCTCCTGTCTTTACGGGCAATTTTCGAGGCCATTTATCGGGTATTGATGGGCTTAAGCAATGAAAATCAGGGGTCACCCCGTAGCTGATCAGCACCACGTCTTACCAGCTCATTGCCACCCAAACCGCTTGGTTTAAATGAAAAGGTGACACCACCTTTGGCATAAAGTGTGGATGAGTCCTAAGGACTACCTTATCATGATGGAACCTTGTATAAGGAGGATCAGCCACCAACGCTTGCAATTCACTGATGCGACGTGCTGATGTGATTGTAATAAGAAAGATGACCTTCCAGGAAAGGAATTTCAAAGACGTAGTGGCTAATGGTTCAAAAGGCAGTTTCATAAGCTGCCAAGAACCAGATTTAAGTCCCATGTCACCGGTGGTGGCTTAATGGGAGGCTTAGTTAAAAGAAGGCCTCTCATAAATCTCACTATGAGAGGATGAGAAGAAATAGGTTGTCCATTTAGAGGCCTGAAAGAAGCTGCAATAGCACTCAAATGAACTCTCACTGAATTGGTCTTAAGCCCTGCATTTGATAAATGAAGGAGATACTCCAGTAATGATTCCAGAGGTATCGCAAGAGGGTTAAGACCCTTCTGCGAGCACCATATGGTAAACCTTTTCCACTTAAATGCATAAGAACGTCTTGTGGAAGGCTTATTGGAAGCATAAAGGATATCTTTTACCTGCTGGGAAAGGTTAAGACCGTGGAGTTCTAGGCTTTCAGCAACCAGGCCCTGAGATGCACAGACTGGGGACTGGGATGCCACAGCATCCCGTCCTCCTGAGAAAGGAGATTTGGAGCAGATCCTAACTCCAGAGGCGGAGCTTGAGAGAGATGTAGAAGCAGAGGGTACCACATTTGCCGTGGCCAACGTGGAGCTATGAGAATCATTTAACCTCTGTCTCTCTCAAGCTTGAACAGGGTTTTGGGAATTAGGGGAATGGGTGGAAAGGCAACAGGAAGTCCTGACCCCAATGGAGGAGGAAAGCATCCCTGGCCTGACAACCCTGAGCCGGAATTCTGGAACAGAACCGGGAAAGTTTGGCATTCAGCAAACTTGCAAAAAGGTCTATGTCCGAGGTTCCCCAAATTTGAAAAATTTTAGCCACCTGGTCTGCATGGAGAGAACATTCGTGTGGAAGCAGAACTCGACTGAGTCTTTCTGCCCAAGAGTTTTGAATGCCTGGAAGATACACCGCAAGGAGATGAATCTGATGCTCTCTGGCGAGGGCCCTTAGTCGCAAAGCTTCGTTGCAGAGTGACAGAGAGCCTGTTCCGCCCTGCTTGTTCACATAGAACATAGCTATTTGATTGTCCTTTTGAATTAGGAATGTGTTGTAGCTGAGCTGGGTGTGGAATACTCGAAGAGGAAGGAAAATTGCTCTGAGTTCTAGGAGATTGATGTGTAGATAGGCCTCCTGTGGAGTCCAGGTACCCTGGGTTGAGAGGCCTTGCAGGTGGGCTTCCCAACCTATCTGTGAAGCATCTGTTGTTAGAGTGGCCTGGGGTGGGGGTTACTGGAAAAGAGACCCCACCAAAAGGTTTTGGGGGTGATTGCCACCATTGGAGGGACAAAATAAGGCGATCTGAGTTTGCTATTTTGTCTGACAGGCAACCTGACGCCTGAGTCCACTAAGTGGATAAAGTCCACTGGGCTGCCCTCATATGGAGGCGAGCATAAGGAACCACATGCACGGTGGATGCCATGTGGCCTAGCAACTGTAACATTTCCCAAACAGTGAGGTGAGGTTTTAGCACTGCTTGGGAAGCTAACTGCACAATGCGAAGGCAGTGGGGCTGTGGAAGGTAAGCCCTTGTCTGTCTGGTATCCAGCAGAGCTCCTATAAACTCTAGGGACTGAGTGGGAGCAAGGTTGGATTTTGGGAAGTTTATGACAAGTCCCAAATACTGAAGGATGCGCATTGTGCGAGAGAGGGCGACTCTGGCTCTGAAGGGGCTCGAATAAGCCAGTCTTCTAAGTAAGGGAAGACGAATATTCCCAGGGTGCGGAGAAATGCTGCCACCACAGCCATGCATTTTGTGTACACCCTTGGTGCAGAGGCCAGGCCAAAGGGAAGAACCCTGTATTGGTAGTGCTTCTCTTGAGACAGAAAGCGAAGGAACTTTCGGTGAGTTGGATGGATGAGAACATGAGTATACGCATCCTTGAGATCTAGAGAACAAAGCCAATCCTGACTCTGAAGGTATGGCAGCAGAGTTCCTAGAGAAATCATTTTGAACTTCTCTTTGAACAGAAATTTGTTCAATTCTCTGAGGTCTAAAATGGTCTGTCTCCTCCTGTTTTCTTTGGAATAAGGAAATAGGGGGAGTAAAACCCTGTACTCCGTTGGGGAATGGGTACCTCTTCTATTGCCCCTTGAGCAAGGAGCACAG
Source organism: Ichthyophis bannanicus (assembly GCA_033557465.1). Lineage (NCBI taxonomy): Eukaryota > Metazoa > Chordata > Amphibia > Gymnophiona > Ichthyophiidae > Ichthyophis > Ichthyophis bannanicus. The sequence continues at coordinate 42,240,398 of CM066037.1, read as the reverse complement.
TGACCTCTTGACCTAACTGGTTGTTGAGAGATGTCTGAGAATTGAACTGTCTTAGCATTGTAGGAGGGGGCAGGTTGAGGAAATGAAGCTTGTACCCCTCTCTTACAATAGACAAGAGTCCAATTTTCTGCTGTTATCTGACCCCATCTGGGGGCAAAATGACATAACCTTCCTCGGATAGTGGAAGGTTCTGGGCCGTTCAAGGCCAGGAAGGCAAAGTTCTCTAGATAGGAGTCAAAGCCCCTGTGGAGGCTGAGTCTGCTGAGCCGGTTGAGGCTTCGCTGCTTTTGTCTTTCTTTGCCTAGGTTGTTGCTGCTGTCCCTTTTGGGCAGACTAACCTAAACGATGCCCCTGCTGGGTAGAGGAGGGATAAAAACGTTTTCTTCTTACTGAAGAATGGTTTCTTATAGGATTTTTTCCTTGCAGGATCAGCTGTAGATTTAGACAATCTATCCAAAGTGATATTGTCAGCATCTATCTCATGAGCTTTTTCCTGCCAATTATTGCCAAAGAGATTCTCTCCTGGCAAGGAATATTCCAAGTCAGATGCCTGGAGCCAGACAATCCTACGTGCACCTATGGCAATGGCAGAGGTTCTGCTTATGCACTCAAAGCAGTCAAAGGCTGCACGATTGACAAACTTGGAAACATCCTGGGCATGTTTGACAAGAGCAAGGTAATCTTGCCTCTTATCATCAGGAAGGAGAGGGCTCATAAGCTCTAAATCTCCTGTGACCTCCTTAAGGAACATCCCCATATATAAGATATAGGAACTGATCCTAGCAGAAAGCATGGAAGCCTGGAAGGTTCGACGTCCAAAGGCGTCAAGAGTCCTACACTCACGTCCTGGAGGATTAGATGCATGCCTTTTTGCACTCTTTATCCTTCTCACAGCAGATTCCACCACCATGGAATCGTGTGGTAATTGAGTCTTCTGAAACCCAGGACAAGGAGGAACTCGATACATGGTGTTGAGTCTTCGAGAGTGAGGAGATGTGGTTAGAGGTGTTTCCCACATCCTTAACATGAGATCATGCAAGATCACATGAATAGGTAAGGTAGCTGCCTCCTTGGGAGCTTTAGGGTATTGCAGAATTTCTAATTTCTTTGCCCTAGGCTCTTTTTCAGGAGCCACTGTGATGGAAAGACCTCGGGCCACATCTCGGATAAAATCCTGAAAGGACATATCCTCTGGTGGAGACATCCTACGCTGAGGAGAAGAGGAATCCTCAGGCAGAAGTACTCTGGTATTGGCAGAGCTTTCAGAGTCTTCAGACTCATACGAGGATTCGAAGTATCTCCGATCCAGGTGATCGTGCAAAGCGCGGTACCGGTACCGATCGAAGTCGGCATCGGAGTGGTCCGGTACTGACTTGTCGATGCCGGATAGACACGCATGACTCAGTCCCGGTAGAATACCTGCAGACGTCGATGCAGTCGGTGCTGGTACCGGTTGAATTGTCTGAAGTGGTTTCAAGGGCATCGAGGCCATGAGAAGAGCCGCCAGACTGCGTTCAATAGCCAAGAATCTCTGGTCTATCGATGCTGCCGATGCTTAGGTATCGATACCAGATGAAGCGGCTGGTACCCCAGAGCATGGCACCAGTAGTTCTGCCGAGGTTGAAGCCTTGAGAACATCCTGGAGCCCCGTTAGTGCTTTGGAAGCCGAAGCCTCCCACCGGGGCAATTTTGCTGGTGAAAGTCCCTCAAGGGCAACACCAGAGGCATCTTGATGTCTAGAAGGAGATCTACCCTTTGAGGACTGGCTAGATTTATGTTTAGTTACCTGAGATCCATGGGAGGAAGACAAAGCCCTGGAAGACGTCGATGCCACGGAGGCTGCATCCGAGGGAAAAAGGGTGCTAAGTTTAGCAGTTCGGTTTTGCCGGCCCCTTTTCGACATTATCCCACAGGCAAAACACTCAGAGATAGAGTAGTCAGGACCTAAACATTTGAGGCACCACTCATGGGTGTCGGTGACAGAGATGGTACCGCCACACTTAGAACACTTTTTAAAACCCGAAGCAGGTTTTTCCATTTTGAAGGAAAACGTTGGGCCTACTGCTCAAAATGGCGCGTGGCACCTGAAAAGAAAATTACTGGAAAGACTCCAGAAGAAAGGGGGTTTTTTTTAAAAGAAGAAAAGAAAGAAGAACCGGCGGTACCGGTATAGCATCGAGGGAAGGCAGACGCGACCACAAAAAAGAAGAATAGAAGGGATTTTTTTTCTGCAGTGACAGGATGTGCGACCTGTCGGCTCCGCAGAAAACGAAGAACTGGAGAGGGACAGTTGGGAAAGGCGGGAAGGCAGCACGCAGGCGCTGTGGGATGCTCTCAAAAGCTTTCCTATTGGATGCTGGGGAGCATTCCCGCGCAGGCTCCGTCTGTACCGATGATACCCATATGTGAAGACTACATTCCTGCTTGTTCCTGGAGATAGGAGATTCTCTTAGCTTCCAGGAAACCATTCACCCAACATTCAAATGGCACAAATTCTCTACCTGGTGCTCCCAGGATATCAATCACTTCTTGGCTGCAGTGGAGGCATTCCTCCAGTAGCTCCTCCAGCTGTCTTTTACAGGTCTCAAGACAACTCAGAGTTCACCTCAGTAACATTGCAGTCACTCATTATCTTGTGGATGGACAGCCCATCTCATCACAAACGCTAATTGCACGCTTCATGAGAGGGCTCTTATCAAACCACCCATTAAGCCTCCTCTGATGGCATGGGATCTCAATGTCGTTCTAGTGCAGCTTCTCAAGCTGCCCTTTGAACCTTTGGCTATGACCTCACTAAAGTTTCTTTCATAGAAGGTCATTTTCCTTATTGCCCTCACTTCAGCTAGATGCAACAGCGAGCTTCAGACCTTGGTGGCAGACTAGCCTTACACCCGGTTCCACCATGACAAGGTCGTCCTTAGGATTCACCCACAGTTCATGCCAAAAGTGATGTCTCCTTTTCACTTGAATCAGTCAGTTTACCTTCGTGTGTTTTTTTTCTAGATCACTTTCGTCTAGAGCAGAGGCAACCCTCCATACTCTAGACTGTAAACATGCCCCAGCTTTTTAACTTCAAAGGACTCAAGAGTGCCATAGAGCTTCGCAGTTTTCATTTCCTTTGACCCTAGTCAACTGGAGTTACCAGTATCTAAACGTACCCTCTCCAAATGGATAGCAGATTGCATCTCATTTGTTTATGATCAAGCAGGACTAGCCCTTGAAGGTCACATTACTGCTCATACTGTCCGGGTCATGGCTACATTGATGGCAAATTTACACTTTGTAGCCATTGATGAAATCTGTAAAGCAGCAACTTGGTCTTCAGTCCATACCTTTGCTGCTCATTATGGTCTGGTCAAGGACTCCCGCCAGGATGCCGTGTTTGGTCAGGCTTATCTCCAGCACTTCTTTCAGGCAAAGGCAACTCCTACCCTCTGTCCCCAAACTTAGCGATACCAGACATCCTTAGAGGACTCATGACCTCTTGAAGCCTACCCTGAGGCAAACCTCCACGGTTCTGAGATCATTTTCTCTGGCATCTTCGAGCTAGGAAGTCCCATATGTGAAGACTACATTCTTGCTTGTTCCTGAAGATAGCGTAGTTACTCACTTGTAACAGGTGATCTCCAAGAACAACAGCAATTTTGTAATATTGCTACATTAGCTGCTTATGTAAAGAAAATTGAACATGCACAGAGCCCAAGAGATCTTCAGTAATGAATGATAATATTTCTACTGTTGTATGGTATTTCCCACTGGCATATGGTATCTCATGATGACAGAAACAACTATTCCTCTTTCTGGCTTATGAATTTCTTGGTGGTATTCTATATTTGTGTTCCACAAAGTGAGTCTTTAAGAGCAATAATATTTCTCATAATTGTTAGAGAGAACTAATGATATTTCCAAAAAGATGCATAGTGGAGATGGTCAAAAAGAGAGGCTACCAAAATGGTGGAGTCTGCACCATACGTTCTATGAAACCAGACTTAAGGATCTAAGTATGTATAGCCTAGAGGTGAATCAAATACATTCAAATATTTAAACTGTGTAAATAATAACACAAGAAAGAGACACTTTTTCAGAAAAGAAAGCATAGTTACTCGCTTGTAACATGTGAGCTTCAGGAACAGCAGGAATTTAGTCTTCACATATGGATTCCATTGGTACCGACGGAGCCCGCGCGGGAACGCTTCCCAGGGTCCAATAGGAAAGCTTTTGGGAACATCTCACTGTGCCTGCATGCTGCCTTCCTGCCTCCCCAACTCCGCTTCCTCAGTTGAGTTTGTAGCTGAGAGAAAAGGAGAGTAAAGAAAACCTACATCTCCTAGGGGAGGAGGGTGGCTTGTGAAGACTAATGGGAAATGGTGAAATTAGACCTTACCTGCTAATTTTCTTTCCTTGAGTCCCTCTAGTCCAGTCCAAACCCATAGATTTATGCCATCCTACCAGCAGATATAGACTGAGAACCGCTGGTTTGATGAAGTCACCCTATAAGGGTGACATCATCATACAATATTTCTGTAACAAAGCAGACTATTCAAAAAATTGTTTTCTTAGTAACATAGTATGTGATGGCAGATTAGAAACATAGAAAAAGACCACATGGCCTATCTAGTCTGTCCTTCCATATCAACAACTACAACAGTCCCCTTTTTTCCTTTAGAGATCCTCTGTGTTTGTCCCATGCTTTTTTGAATTCAGATACCGTCCTCATCTCTACCACCTCCACTGAGAAACTATTCCACGGATCCATCACTCTTTCTGTAAGGAAATATTTCCGCATATCACTCCTGAATCTATCCCCTTTCACCTTCATCCCATGTCCCCTCATAGCAGAGCTTGCTTTCAATTGAAAGAGGCTCTCCCCCTGTTCATTTATGCCATGGAGGAATTTAAACGTCTCAATCATATCACCTCTATTCCGCCTTTCCTCTTAGGTGTACATATTAAGATCTTTAAGTTTGTCCTCATATGCTTTAAAAGAAAGACCACTAACCATTTTAGTAGCCACCCTCTGTAATGACTCCAGCCTGTTTTTATCCTTTTGAAGGTGTGGTCTCCAGGTGTGACAAGACTTCAACTTTCATACTTTGGACACATCATGCGGAGAGAGAGATCATTAGAGAAAGACATCATGCTTGGCAAGATAGAAGGTCAACGCAAAAGAGGAAGGCCAGCAATGAGATGGATCGATACAATAACAGCAGCTACGGGTACCAGTCTGTCAACAATGAGCCGCCTGACTGAAGACCAAACACAATTTAGGATAGCTAGCCAGAGGGTCGCCATGAGTCGGCTCCGACTCGACGGCACTTAACAACAACAACTCTAAATGAGGTCACACCAAAGACTTATACAAAGGTCCCGCTCTTCTTCATCCCCTATATCGTATTTCTCCCTCGGATTTCTGCAGCCCAAATGCATGACCTTGCATTTTTCAACATTAAATCCCAGCTGCCAAATTCTAGAGCATTCTTCAAGCTTAGCTAGATCCCTCCTCATGTTATCTACACCTTCCTGGGTGTCTACTCTATTGCAGGTGTTGGTATCATCCGCAAAGAGGCAAACCTTACCCAACAGCCCTTCTGCTATATCACTAACAAACACCAGTATGGTCCATCTAGTCTGCCCAGCAATGTGGCAAGAGTAGGTACGCCCACCGCTCTCTTGGCCACCACTGCACACTGGGCAGAGGATTTTAACATGTTATCCACAATGACGCCTAAATCTTTTTTCCTGGGTGGTGGTTCGCAATGTGGAAGCTTGCATCGTGTACCATAGTTTGGGTTGTTCTTTACTAGGTGCATAACTTTGCACTTGTCCACATTAAATTTCATCTGCCATTTGGATGCCCAAATTTATCAAGATCATCTTGCAATTTTCCACAATCCTCATGGGTTTTAACAACTTTAAATAGTTTTGTGCCATCTACAAATTTGATAACTTCACTCGTTATTCCCTTTTCCAGGTCATTTATGAATATGTCAAAAAGCAGCAGACCCAGCACAGATCCCTGGTGTACTCCACTATTTACCTTTCTCCATTGGGAAAATTGGCCATTTAGCCCTACTCTCTGCTTTCTATCTTTTAACCAATTCCTGATCCACAATAGTACACTGCCTCCTCTCCCATGACTTTTTAGTTTTGCCAAAAGTCTCTGATGAGGGACCTTGTCAGAGGCTTTCTGAAAGTCCAGATACACTATATCAACAGACTCACCTTTGTCTACCTGTTTATTCACACCTTCAAAAAAACATAACAGATTAGTAAGATTTTCCTTGTCTGAGGACATGTTGGCTGTCCCTCATTAAGCCATGACTATCTACATATTCAGTAATTTTGTTCTTTATAATGGTTTCTACCATTTTTCCTGGTTCTGACTTCTGTAGTTTCCCAGTTCACCCCTGCAAACCTTTTTAAAAAATGGCGTTACATTGGCCATCCTCCAATCTTCAGTTATTACAGATGATTTTAATGATAGTTCACAGCTTACTAATAGCAGGTCTGCAATCTCATATTTCAGTTCCTTCAACACCCTTGGATGTATACCATCTGGTCCAGGTGATTTGCTACTCTTCAGTTTATCAAATAGTTGTAATACATCTTCCCGGTGTATCAATATTTCTTTCAATTCTTCCACAGTATTACCTTTAAATACCACTTCATTCATGGGTAACATCAATACATCTTCCTTAGTAAAGACTGAAGCAAAGAATTCATTCAGTCTCTCCACACTATGGCCTTGTCCCCTTTGAGCCTCTTTTACCCCTCTATCCGACTCTCTCGCAGGTTTTTTGCTATGAATGTAATTGAAAAAGTCTTTATTACGCGTTTTTGCTTCCACAGCAAGCTTCTTCTCAAATTCTCTATCTGCCTGCCTTATCAATGCCTTGCATTTAACTTGCCAGTGCTTGGGCAGTTTCCAGTTTTCATCATTTTGCTCTTTTTTCCATTTCCTGAAAGATGCTTTTTTTTGGCTACAACAACCTCTCTAACCTCATTTTTAAACCATGCTGGCAGTTTTCTGGACTTCCTTCCACTTTTCTTAAAGTGTGGAATACAGCTGGTCTGGGCTTCCAAGATAGTATTTTTAAACAAAATCCAAGCTTGATGTAAGTCTTTAACCTTTGCTACTGCTCCTTTTAGTTTTTTCTTAACTATTTTCCTCATTTTATCACAATTTCCCTTTCAAAAGTTAAAAGGTACTACTGTGGATTTCCTTACCATCCCTCCTCCATTAATTAAATCAAACACGATCATGCTATGATCAATATTGCCAAGTGGCCCCAACACCCTTATCTCTTGCAGCAGATCTGGTATTCCACTAAAGACTAGGTCCAAAATTGCTTCCCCTCTGGTCGGTTCGTGAACCAGCTGCTCCATGAAGCAGTCATTTATTTCATCTAGGAACTTTATCTCCCTAGCATGTCCTGCCGTGACACTGACCCAGTCGATACCGGAGTAATTGAAATCACCCATTATTATTACTGTGCTGTAACTTTGGTTAACTTCCCTGATTTCTTTGAGCATTTCATCATCCATTTGTCCATTCTGACCAGGCGGTGAATAGTACACCCCCACTGCCATCACCTTACCCTTTTTTACATGGAATTTCAATCCATTAAGATTCTACAGCAAATTTTGTTTCCTGCAAAATGTAATCCTTTGTGACTCAATGCCCTCTCTAACATAGAGAGCAACCCCTCCACCAATTTGATCAGCTCTAACATTACGATATAGTTTGCACCCAGGTATCACAGTGTCCCACTGGTTGTCCTCCTTCCACCTTGTCGCTGAGATACTAATCATATCTAACTTGTCATTTAGTGCTATATATTCTAACTCTCCCCTTATTTTTCAGACTTCTAGCATTTACATACAAACATTTTAAAGACTGTATTTTATTCATATTAATCTGGCTATCGATAGGTAATTTGGAATCTTTAAACTCTGTCTGCTCCATACTCAAGGGCATTTGGGTTACTTTTGTCTTTATTGGAACCTCTCTGCTGATATGCCCTAACTATATTCTTTTGGTAGTATCCTTCAATGATACATTGTTCCAAACCATGTGCTCTTGTGCAACTGTCGGCTCTCCCCTATTATCTAGTTTAAAAGCTGATCTGTCTCCTTTTAATGGTTAATGCCAGCAGCCTGGTTCCATCCCAATTAAGGTTAAGCCTATCCCTTCAGAAGAGCCACTCCTTTCCCCAGAATGTTCCCCAGTTCCTAACAAATAGAAAACCCTCATCCTTGCACCATCGTCTTATCCACGCATTGAGACTCCAGAGCTCTATCTGCCTTTTGGGTCCTGCACGTTGTGATAAGGAAGCTTATCATAGCTCAGGAAGGAGCTATAGGAAAGGTGAAGTGAGTCTGAACAAGCAACCTGTCAGTTCTGGTAGAAATAAGAAAACAGAATTTTCCCATAAAAGACTACCAGTCCCAGAATGCACCAGGTTTCCAACAGCCATTAGAGGAGCTGAAGTGGGGAAACGTGTGTTCAATCAGGAGGGCTATGAGGTAATCCCTAAGCACTCATCTCAAAGGGCAGGGCCTGATTCAGCACAGCTGCGCTGTTTTAGGGAGGAGCACTCATCTAGGCAGAATAAAGGTAGAGTTTATTCTACAGAGAAGGATCCTCAGGATCCTTATCCTCATCATCTTCATGATCAGCTTGGATATCCTCAGTTTCATCTGGAGGATCATCAGAAGCAGAAGCCAAACCGGACGGACAGAGAGGGCAAGAAACCCTTTGGAAGAAAGAAGAGAAAAGCCTTTGGGAGGTCTAGAGGAGTCTGGGGCAGTACGTATACTGGGAGGCATTCCAAGGGCCAGCATACACCATTGGACTGGGGAAAGCCAGAGGAATGGTGCTTCAGAGCTAGGAATCTCCAGACGGTACCTGTGAGGGAGACGGCTGCACGTGGAAGGGACCCTAAGACCCGTGCCAGAAGGTATGTGAAGAGAGATCCAGTGTCCAGGGATCTGGATTGGAAGGCTGGACATAAGAACTGGACTACATACTGGCCAGGCTATATAGAGAGGAACTCTAACAGCAATGGAAGCTCAGGTATGAACACTGATCTATGCCCTAGCTATAACCTTGAAAGACAGCAGGGAAACAAGTATTCTCCTGAAAGTGCTCCATTGAGAAATTCATCTGTGCCAATCCAGGATATTGAACCCATGATTGTTGAAGAAGGGGGAGTGATTGCAGATGAAGGATGTGTTTACATGGATTGCTCTCTGTCTAAACTCCTTTGGTAATTTTCTGTTACAAAGTACAGCAACCATCACAAAGAAATACAAACTTGTTCTTTAATCTACTCAGAAAAGCTCCTGAGTAGGATTTTTAGCCACGCAGTAGAAAGCAAGCCTGCTAAGGGGTTTCAGCTGGGTAACTGCTAGCAATTGAGCCTTACCTAATTGCTTGTGAGCTCTGAGGGAATCACTTCTGAATCTAGTGGGAAGATATAAGAAGTTAACCTGAAAAGAACAGTTTTTCTCTTCTTTGTGGATATTGTTTGTTGTTTGATACACTGCTAAGAAAATATTAGCTAAAGCCTACAGAAAAGACCAGTTTGTTACCAACCAGGTCTTATTTCTTTTGCTTTGATTGCCTGACAAGTTCAAATGTTGTTTTCCTGATTTTGTTTTTCCAAGTTTAACACTGAAAGCAAGTAACCTGATTTATGTGCTACCAAGCATATCTGTGTTGGGAGAAATAACCCCATAAATAAATATCTTATTGGCTTTACCCTCAAGCACAACTCTTTATTGTGAGCAGCTGTGTCTGGTGTGAATGGACTGCATTGCCACAATCCCTTGCCAATCATATTGATATATGCACTTGCCAAGACTGTGAACATTCTCACCCAGGCAGCCGTCTGACAACGTGGAACGGGAAGCATTTTGGAGAATGCTACCCAGGAAGTTCTGGACTTCAGCTTCCTACCTAAAAGCCTAAATTTAGCCTCCAGAACCTCCCTACCACATTTTCCTATGTCATTGGTACCGACATGTACCAAGACAGCAAACTCCTCCCCAGCACTATCTAAGACCTTCTCTAGGTGGCGTGTGAGGTCTGCTACCTTCGCACCAGGCAGGCATGTTACCATGTTACCAGGCAGTCCTCACATCCATCAGCCACCCAGGTATCTACAAGCCTAATGATCGAATCACCAACTATAACGGCTGTCCTAACCCTCATGGGCACATCCCTGGAGAAGCTCCCTCGGTGTGAGAGGGTTTTACATCACCTGGAGGACAGGTTCTAGCTACAGGATCACTTCCTGCCACACCAGGGTGATGCTCTCCTGTCATGTGACCTCTCCCCTCCATGGCAACAGGGATGCTGCCAGACTGGAGGTGGGACTTCAGGACTATATCCCTGTAGGTCTCATCTATGTACCTCTCTGTCTTCCAAGTCTTCTACTCTAGCCTCCAGAGATCGGACTCGTTCCCTGAGAGTAAAGAGCTCCTTGCATCTAGTGCACACGTAAGACCCCTCACCAACTGGGAGAAAATCATACATGTGACACTCAATGCAAAAGACTGGAAAGCCCCCATCTCACTGCTGGACTGCTGGCTGCATCTTAGTTTTAAGGTTGTGTTTAAATATTTAAGTTCTTTACTTACTAAGGGTTGCTGGGGATACTTATACTAATAAAACTATACCTAATACGTTTAATGTACTTTGTGTTCACCTGAAGCTTAATTAAGCTCAGGTCCTTAATGTATGCTGATGAGAATAAACAGCTGCATCTGAGAGTGAATATGGCACCTCTTTTCTTTTAAGAGGTTTAAGCACCTATAAAGCTAGGATTATCCCGGGGTGGATGGGTGGGTGTTAGGGAGGTAAAGAAGACTTATTAAAAGCTGGCTGCTTCACAGTACCCTCTCCTGTGCTTCTAAGGTAATCTGTGACCAATCTCCAGGAGGAGTCCCACAGCCCTTGCTTGGATAGAGGGAGTCTTGGGGTCTAAATTTAACCAGAAAGCTCTCTGCTGCATTTTAAATTTAAACTGAAAGCTCTTTGCTGCTACTAGGCCCTGACTGATTTAATAAATACACTGGGTTCACAGATTAATCAGCTTTAATCTAAAGAATTCATTTTTCCCCAATATTTAGAAAAATTCTCAGAAGTAAATACTTACAATTTCAGATCTCTCTCCAGAAGTAGCAGTCCCCTTTTGTAGTCCTCCGCTAGCTGGCAGGACACTAAGACTTTGTCCCAGAGCCTGTCTGTGGCTTGGGTCCACTGGGAGCAGGCACACCACTGTGCCACCCGCATGTGAAGTCGGGTGTTGGGAACCACATTGACTGTGGACACCATGTGGCCCAGTAGGCAGAACATGGACCGTGCCGACACTGCATGATGGTGTTGCACCTCAATAGCTAGAGCCTTGAGGGCACCTGCCCTGTCCAAGGTAAGAAACGCCCTGGCCTGAAGAGTGTCCAGTCAAGTCCCTATGAATTCCAAGTCCTGTGTTGGAGTGAGGTGAGACTTAGGGTGGTTTATCACGAACCCCAGATGCTGCAGGACATTGATGGTGCAGGCCATGGCCTGTTGCACCTCGATGGCCGTGTTCCCCTTTACGAGCCAATTGCCCAAGTATGGGAAGACGAAGGCTCCTTGGAGATGGAGGTAGGCAGCCACCACTGCCATGCATTTGGTGTAGACTCAGCATGGAGGCTACACCGAAGGGTAGTACCCTGTACTGGTAATGGTTGTCCGCAACCACAAACCTAAAGTACTGCCTGTGTCTGGGATAAACGAGGATGTGGGTGTGGGTGTAAGCACCCATTAGGTCCAAGGAGCATAGACATCTCTCTGCAGGAGGTAGGGTAGCAATGTTCCAAGGGAGAGCATCTTGAACTTCTCCCGCACCAGGAACTTGTTCAGGTTTCGCAAGTCCAAAATGGGCCTTAGGCCCCCTGTTCTTTTTGGGTCAGAAAGTATCAGGAGTAGAACTCCTTTCCCCTGAAGCGGTGGGGTATTGGCTCCATGACTCTATCTGTGAGGAGGCCTGCAAGTTCCTGTGGTAGCAGGGCCTGGTGCAGGGGAGTCCGAGGGGGCTCTCCTGGAAAGAAAGGGGAAGGCATCTGATCCAAGTGAAGTAGGTAGCCTTCTCTGACTACTTGGAGTGCCCAGGAGTTAGTGGTAATGACAGGTCACTGGTGGGCAAAATGAATCTGACGCCCCCTGTTGGCAGCTGCTCCCCCCCCCCCCCCCCACCAGGTGGAGAGTCTATGCTCAGGGAGTGAAATCCTCGACCCAGCCTGGGGGTATTGGAGATAGCCTCAATAAGGCTGGCCCTTTCTCTAAAAAGGGGGCCTCTTCCCCGATGGTTTCTTCTTAGGAAGGGTAGAAGTCTTCCTGGAGAGCTGAGTCCTCATGAGGAACTCGGTCTCAGTCTCAATCTCTACCACCTTTTCCTCCATCAGCTTGCTGAAGAGGTTTTTCCCGAGGCAGGGAACGTCAAGGAGTTTCTCTTGGACACACTGGTTGAGGTCCGATGTCTGGAGCCAGGCCTAGCGTCGAGCGCCAATGCCTGCGGCAGCCACACTTGCATTTGACTCAAAGCCATTGTAGGTGGCCCGAGACATGTACTTCGAGCACTCCCCGATGCACTTTGTGAGGGTTTGGAATCGCTGGAAGTCATCCCCACTGAGACCTGCTGAGAAACCTGCAAGTTCCTTTGCCAGATGGAGATACATGCCAATATACAGCTGGTAGGCTTGGATTCGGCAACCCAGCATTGAGCCCTGGTAGCACTTACATCCGAGGGCGTCGAGGGCGCAGGACTCCCTGCCCGGGGGTATGAAGGGGTGAGTCTTTGGGCTCTTCTGCCAGTGCATGGTCGACTCTACCATCATAGAGGTGTGTGGGAGTTGCGACTTCCGGAAGCCGAGGCCCTGCTGGACCCGGTACATGGTGTCGAGGCATCTGTTAACTATTGGTACCGCTCCTACTCAGACTCCTCAGGTACTCCCCTCGGATTGTGAGACTTGGCACAAGATTTGCTCTGCATGGCCAAGTCCCAGGATGAAGTTCGAGCATTTCTTCTTCTCACATTCCTGCTTGGAAGAACCTTTCTCGGAGTGTCCGTGGAGCCGATCGGGGGCCACGGGGGCTTTACGCGACTCAGAGGATCAGTGCAGGGCCTGAGAGCATGAGGCTACGAGAAATACTGGGGCAGAATCTGACCTGTGGAAGATGTCATAGTAACACAGTAAATGACGGCAGATAAAAGACCAGTATGGTCCATCTAGTCTGCCCAGCAATATGACAGGAGTAGGTGCACCCCTTCCCATGTCTTTTAGGGAGTAGATGCACCCCTACCAATGTCTTTGCTTAGTGGTGCACCCACCAGGAGCAGGTGCACCAGTCACCATATCTTTGTTTGTTTAGGGGTGAACACACCGCTCCTCCCCCCATCGCTCCATGTAGGACACCCCTATTTGTTGAGAAATTAGATGGTTCCGTTTAATTTGGTTTAATCTTGTTGCTGAAAAGTGATCCACAGTGTCTGTCCCAGGCCACTTTGAATTCCGTCACTGTGTTTGTCCCCACCACCTCCATCGGGAGGGCATTCCAAGCATCCACCACCCTTTCAGTAAAAAAGTATTTCCTGACATTGCCTTTCAATTTACCACCTTGCAGCTTCATGTTATGCCCTCTAGTTTTACAGCTTCCCCGTCTCTGGAAGATGTTTGTTTGTTCATTATTTCTCTTTAAGTATTTAAAGGTCTGAATCATATCTCCCCTATCCCTCCTCTCCTCCAAAGTGTACATATTTAGGTCTTCATAAGGCTTCTGACGCAGGCTCCAAATCATTTTGGTCGCCTTCCTCTGAACAGCTTCCATTCTTTTTATATCCTTTGCAAGATACGGTTGCCAAAACTGAACACAGTATTCCAAGTGAGGCCTCACCAGAGACTTATACAGTGGTACTAGTACCCCTTCCTTTCTGCTGGTAATTCCTCTTCGAATGCAGCCCAACATCCTCCTGGCTTTTAAGGAAAATCATTTTTATTGATTTAACATGAACCAACAAGGAGGAACACATCACTCAGGAACTGCAACAGTACAACTCACTTCCAAGACAACCATCATCCAATACCACAGTTACACTCCACAGATACAAAGGTATAAGCAAATATAAACAGCCACACTAACTACATACTCAATAACAACGCTCAGGGAGAGACCAAAACCCCGTCTCGCTGGAGGACGAGACGTCTTCCCCCCCGGGCTCAACTGAACGCCCCTCCAGCAACCCCCTTCCTTACCCCACCTGTCCCTCCCCTCCCACCCTCCCCCCCCCCAGCGCTACCCCCCCTCCCTCCCGCCCCCCCCCCCCGAATACCCCACAGAGTCATCGTATTACTCCACCGGGGCCCCAACCCGCCACTCAAAGGTCACAGCGTCCCAACCTCAATTAACATCAAATAAGGACCATATTTCCTGACACCCCTCCAACCTCCGCCCCCCCCCCAAAAGACGTGCCGTTCGGAGCTCCATTCCCTTCAACTCTCCCATAGAACCCTCCCAGCCCTTAATCTCGGGAGGTTCAGTAGACAGCCACTGTTGAAGTATACATAATTTCGCTTAACATAAAGCCCCTCTCACAGAGCAACCGATGGGGCTTTCCCATGGGGACCCTCCCGCTCGATATTCCTAACAACCCCCATTCCGGGGAAAGGGCATCCCAACTATGACTCCCCCCACCCATCCGCAACCAGACAGCCTTCCAGAAGGGTCTTATCCTGGAGCAGAACCAGAATCTATGGGACAGCGTCCCCCTCTCCTCTTTACAAAGCCTACATGCATCTGTCAGAGACAGGCCAGAGCGCGCAGCCCACACATCAGGTACATATGCCCGCCATAACAACTTAAATTGGAGTTCTTGTAGCCGAATCGACTCCGAGACCAATTTAATGGCCTGAAAAGCTTGTTGCAACTTCTGCGCCGTTACTCCGGTCATCTGGTCCCGTTGCAACCGCCGAGCCAGCACCTCTAGGGGTTGCGCCCTGTCCGGAACCTCCATCACCCCCAGCAACCAAGACACACTAATCTTCCCTGCTAAATTCTGCCACAAATCCAACATCCCTCCCTGAACGAAAAGTCCTGAACCCTCCTCCTGCAACTGCTGGGTGTAGTGTCTCGCCTGCAGATAAAAATAAAAATGGGATCGGGTAAGATTAAACCGCCGCTGTAATTCCACAAACGAGGCGAGCCCTGAGCCCTCGGGCATACGCAAATGCCCCACATATTCCACCCCCTGTGCGGCCCATGCCAGCCCCACTCTACCCCACATGCCCGGGAGAAAGCCCGGATTCCCGGATAAGGGGAGACAGTCTGTCCTTTGCCAACAACTCCTCCGCGAGCCACAGAGAGCTCTGCAGGCCCGCTGCAGCCCCCGTAAACAGACCAAATTCTTCCACCCGGGAGCCAACTCTGACAGATGCTGATGCAAGCAGTAGGTTCTATGCAACGGCCGACCCATCTGATCTATCAGGCTAATAGGGATGGTACACTCCGTTCCCATAATTAGATCCCGAATCATTCTAGCCAAATAGGCCAGGTTGTACATCCGAAGCGGAGTTAACCCCAGACCCCCCTTCCTCGCGTGGTCTCGTCATCACGGAAAAAGCAATACGAGGCTTCTTGCCCCGCCACAAAAACTTCGATAAATGTCTCTGCAGCACTAACAAGTCCTTCTGTAGCAGCCACACCGGGAGCTGTCTCAAAACTTATATCCACTTGGGAAGTTCCACCATCTTAAACAGGGCTACCCGACCCATAAGAGAAATCGGCAGATCCCGCCACTTCCTCAAACGCTCAAGCATGCCCGCTAAAAGCGGGTGCACATTTACATCATACAAGTTTGCCAACTGTTCAGGAATCTGGATACCTAAATAGCGTATCTGTCCCGCCGCCCACTTTAGGGGAAAAGCCCCCGTCCATTGAGGCCTAACGGTTCCCCCAACATCCAGAACCTGGGATTTTGTTTTGTTCACCCGAAGGCCCGAAAACTCCCCAAATTCCTCAATCTGCCGTAGCGCCATTTCCAGGGAAGTCTGCGGATCCCTTAGGCAAAGCAGCATGTCATCAGCAAAGGCAATGACTTTAAGTCCCCCACCTTGCCACTCCACCCCCTTAATCTCGGCCCTCTTACGCAAGGACACCAACAGGGGTTCTAATTGCAGGACAAATAAAAGAGGGGAAAGAGGACAGCCCTGCCGGGTCCCCCGACGTAACACAAAAGGTTGGGAGGACTCCCCGCCCATGGAAATGCTAGCCAAAGGCTCTGTATAGAGGGCCTGCACCCAGTGCAAGTAGGATCCCTCAAACCCAAAGTCCTTCAATGCCTCAAACATATATACCCAGGACACCCTATCAAAGGCCTTTTCAGCATCTAGGCTTACCAGAATTAAGGGATCCCCCTGGGACATACACCAATCCATGCTCAATAAAATTTTGCTAATATTTAAAACGGCCTCCCTCCCCTTAACAAAACCCGACTGATGTGTACCAAGAAGTCTCGGAAGAATAGGTTGGAGCCGGGCCGCCAGCACAGACGCTAACAGTTTCATATCATAGTTAATGAGGGAAATCGGCCTATACGAGGCCGGATCTTCTAGATTCTTACCAGGCTTAGGAATGACCGTTATGGCCGCAGTCCTCATGTCTCTAGGAAACATACCCGTCTCTAACACTTCATCATACAAAGCCATCAGAGTGGGGGTCACCTGCCTCTCCAAGATCTTGTAAAACTCCACTCCATAGCCATCAGGCCCTGGGGCTTTATTCGGCACCCCCTTCCGAATAACCTGTTGAATCTCCTTCCCGGAAATGGGCCGATTCACATCCTCTCTGTCCTGGGTGGTCAGACCCGGTAGGTGCAATTTATCCAAAAAGCTCCGGGCCGCATCACGGTCTTCCCTCTCCGGGATAAACAGTTCTTTATAGAAATGCCGAAAGACTCGCAAGATTTGACTGGACTCCCTATGTCTCACCCCCTCACCATCCTTAAGCACCGCTATAACGCTATTCCCTCCCCCATCTCGAACCAATCGAGCCAAAAGCTTCCCCGTCCGGTCCCCATAGCGAAAAAGCTGATGTCTGTAATATTGTAGCGAACAGATCGCTCTGTCTTGAAGCAGTTGATTAAGGCGCCGTTGCATCTCCAAATAAATCTTTAAACTACCTGAATCCTGCCTCCGCAGTCACTCGCTTATATACTTGAAGCTCCTGAGCCGCTCGCACAATTTTGTCATTCAAGAGCCGCCGTTCCCGCGCCACATACGCAATAACAAGACCCCGCAGCACTGCCTTCCCAGCTTCCCATAACACGGCGACACTGCTGGCCTGAGGCTCATTAAGAGCCAGGTACTCCTCCCAGTGCCTCATTAAGTACTGCCGGAAAGCATCATCCTTCCACAAGTACCGCGGGAAAGACCATTTACCCTGCCCCCCTCGGCAGCCCTGCCAATCTAGAACCACCATCGCATGGTCAGACACCACAATCAGCCGGATCTCAACACTCCGGACTTTTCCAAAAGAGCTCTGTGAGATAAGAATATAGTCAAGCCAGGACCATGTCTGATGAGCTCGTGACAGATGCGTGTAGTCCCGCTCTGCCGCATGCAATATCCTCCACCCGTCCACCAGACCTCCCACTCTGCAAAGGTAGCCCACGCCTTTCCCACTCCACCCGCCTCCCGCTGGGACCCGGGACTTATCTAAATCAGGGTCGTGCGGGCAGTTGAAGTCCCCTGCCAAGATTACTGGAACATTCGGGGCACTAGCCACCTTCTGTGCTACATTCTGAAAAAATTGATGGCTATAGACATTCGGGGCATAGATGTTTCCTAAAAACAGCTCCTCTCCCTGCACCCGAAGGTGCAGGAACAGGAACCTCCCATGCACATCAACCTCCTCCCGCAGAAATTCTACCTCTAGACCTTGTCACCCGGTTGCCGGTGACACAAAGATTATACGCCACTAGGTAGCGCTGTTAAAGAACAAAGAGTCCAAGGGTAGGGTAATAAAGGCTTTTATTCCCCGTTTAAAGCAAGGTTCAACTAAGAGATATTTTAGATAACAGAAACAGTCCTTTGTTTCAAAAGGTACCAACATTCATTGGCTAGTTAACTGTTACTTCACAGTTTAAAGCAGGTTTTCTTCAAAGTAATATTCAGTATAATAAACATCAAATTATACTTCATTCATTCTTCTGTGGAGCATACACACTTTGGAGCATAGGCAGTGCACCAATCACATTCCATTTCCTCAGGCAAAGGTGAGGGAATAGTGCTGGGAGAATCCACTTCCATCAAATCCTCTCCCCTATACTGATTCAAAGGGCTTTCACTGTCCCTGTCTATTTCAGCGTGGTAATCTCCAGCTTGGGAGTTTGGCTTCACATAACCAGGGACTCTTAAGGCTGGCGGTAGTTTAGTGAACCAGTCTTGGCTCTTGTTTCGCTTAGGAGGAATACTTCTTTTAGCATAGCTTTTAACAGTGCAATCATTACAGTTACTGTTCAATGCTTCATACCTTGGCTCACTGAGTAAAAACTTCCGTTGCTTATAAAAATGCTTTTCCCTCTGAATAGGTGAAACTGGGCAATGATCCTCTAGAGCTAAGCTTCTGTCAGAACCTCCCTCTCTGGTTCTTAGCTTTCTTCTCTCTGTGTTACAAACAGGCAGAGTATAGGAACTAGGCGTGGCAGAGCCTCTCACCTTGGAGCAACTTCCACCAAACTCCCCTTGCACAACAGGTTCAGTTTGGGCTTTCTGGCTTCCCACCTTGTGAGGTCTGTTTCTCCTCCAGCTTCCAGCTTGGCTTCTTCCACAGCAATCAGGCTTATGTCCTTGATAGCCTCCAGGCTTCTCTGCTGTTTCTCCTTCTAGTCCAGCTCCAGTTCCTTCTTCCTCTTTCTCCTCCTTCCTCAGCTCCTGCTGTGTCCACTGCTTCCTCTGCTTATGCCACTCCTCCCCAGAAGCATTCTGCTCTGGCTTATAAAGTGAACCGTTACTGCTGACTTCCTGGTTCCCTTTCAGCTGCAGGTCATCAGTGAGATTAGGTTCATTAAGACCAGTATGTCTGTTCCTGCTCCCTCTAGCTGTGCCTGAAGGTAACTGCACATCTAGTTCTTCTAAAACAGGATTTCTTTTCTTAAAACCAACTTTATTAGTGCCCGCATCATGACAACCTTTTTGCACTAAAATCGCAACCCCACACTTCCTGCCCCCAGATGCAGCTGCCGAAACATGCCCTACCCATTCCCGCTTCAGTTTCTCATGTTCTGTGGCGCTTAAATGAGTTTCTTGTAAGAGGGCCACATGCACCTTTTCCCACCTCAGAGCCTGAAGTATTTTCGCGCGCTTCACTGGGGTCCGGATCCCGCCCACATTCCAAGTCACAATGCGCAAATCAGTTGGCATCCTCCCCTACCTCAAAGATTACCCAGACATGCAATCTCAACTTACAAAAAGGGCGCCCGGGGTTCCCCAGCCCAAACCCCCGGCAGCTTATAGACCAGGACCCAACCAAATATTCTCTAACCATGTACTTTGCGGATCCACGTTCTGCCCCAGCTCCCAAACCCGTCTCTACCGTCTGACCCCCTTCCCCTACTGTGTCCACAACCCAACCGCCTCCCCCCCCCCCTGGAGCCCCTGTCTCTTCTCCCTCTCCCTCTCCCCATCCCCCTACCACCCCAGTCCCCCCTCCCCCACTACCAACCCACCCACTTCCCCCCTTTTCCTCCTTCCCTCCCCTCCGTCCCCCCCTATCCCCATCCCCCATTAAGAAAACCATCCAGAGTCCTCAGGCCCTCCGAGCCGAGGTTCGATCCCCTATAGACACCTCAGGGCCACCCCACGCCCACCCACATCACACATAAACCCCACAAATTTTCACATCATAACCGAGAAACTAATAAGAAAAAAAGAAACACACAGAGTATACAACTAGAATACGTGCCCCATGCCCACTGTATGCACAATATAAAGTCCTGGGTCACTTCTGGCCTAAGATAGATTGCACTGTCCAGCAGTCTTCAGCCTACGCTGTACGAAGTCGCCCCGTTTTCTCCAGCTGACTCCTGCGTGTGGCCCTCCACAAATCTCTTGGCCTCTGCCACCTTGGTAAAAGAGTAGTTCTTTCCATTGTGCATAATCTTCAATGTGGCTGGGAACACCAAAGTAAAGCGTATGTTCCGCTGAAATAGAGCTGCACAAACCTCGGAGAACTCTGCGTTTACCAGCCACCACAGCAGAGTAATCCTGAAAGAGCAAAATCTGCTGGTTGTCCAAGACCAAATCTCTCTTCTTGCGAAAGGCCTGCAAAATCAGAAATTTGTGATGAAAGTTCAAGATTTTAGCAATAGCCACTCTAGGCCGCTGGCGCGACTCCATACAGGCCCCCAAGCGATGGGCGCGCTCCACCTTGAGATCTCCCACCAGCTCAGACAGTCCCAGCGCTGTAGGAAGCCACTGTTCCAGCAAGGGCCCCAGCATAGCGTCCGTATGGGCCTCCAGAATCCCCACCAACCAAAGATTGTTCCTGCGGGACCTATTCTCGAGATCGTCAACCTTTGCGAGGAGGGCCTCAATCTGCACACGCTGCGCGTCCATCTCCCGCGTTGACCGCCCCTCCGTGTCTTCCAAAGCTGACACCCGCTGTTCCAATTCTTCCACGCGATGGCCCACCTCCAACATTGCTGCTCCCATCTCGTCCAACTTTTGCAGAATGCGGTCAAATTTCAGATCAAGCAGGTGGGCCACCTCCCGTGCGACGTCCTCCGTCGCGGAGTCAGCGCTGTCGGTTCCCGGAGAACGTGGTTGCGAGGCCGCTGACGTAGCAGGCCCTGCCTTGGCGTTCTTCTCTTTTTCCCGCTTTGGTAATGGGGGCATCTCTTACAATCTTTCCCCACCGAACGTCCTTCAGCCGTGCCCAAGTCGCAGGTCCACTCCGAGACTTTTGATGCTCGGTAAAGTGCTTTAAATCGATTATTTGGTGTGGGGCAGCCCCGGAGCGAGCAAGACACATCTTACTCCCTCATGTGCCACGTGGGATCTCCTCCTCCTGGCTTTTGCCACCGCCTTGTCGCACTGTTTTGCCACCTTGAGATCTACAGAAATAATCACACCGAGGTCTTTCTCCTGCTCCGTGCACACCAACCTCTTGCCCCCTATATTGTGTACATTTCCCTTGGATTTCTGCTACCCAAGTGCATGACACTGCACTTCTTCGCATTAAATCTTAATTGCCAAGCATCAGACCATTCCTCCAGCTTTTGCAGATCCCTCCTCATGTTAAGCACTCCCTCGGGGGAGTCCACTCTGTCTTTTTGCAGATGACATGAAAATTTGCAACAGACTTTTCCATTCAGTCCTTCAGCAATATCACTCACAAATACATTGAACAGTGCCGGGCCTAGGACCGAACCCTGAGGCACCCCGCTAATCACCTTCCTTTCATCTGAGTGAGCTCCATTTATCATCACCTTCTGTCGTCTGTCAGTCAACCAATTTCTGATCCAGTTTACCACCTTGGGACCTATCCCCAAACTACTGAGTTTATTGATAAGCCTCCTATGAGGGACAGTATCAAAGGCTTTGCTGAAAGGACATCTTTTTTGCACAGGGTACAGACTTCTGGGTTATGGTCAGCACCTAGACATCAGAGGCAGAAGTCATGTGCATCAGTGAGAGACATGTTTTTTGCGCACCAATCACACTTTTTGAACCCACAGGCCATTGGGGCAAAAAGGACCCCTTGCGAGGTCGAAGACCCTTGACACAGCCAATGGATAGAAAAAGGCACGAAAACATGCCAGAAAGAAAACAAAAAACGGGTTTGAGACTCAATGCCAGGGCAACCATGCTCAGAGGCAGGAAAGGGACCGGTGCTAACTGGAAAAAAGAAAGGACAGTTTAATGCACAAAAGATCAACTGTGTCCAGGAAAAAAAAGACGGATATCTGTTGGGCTCAGCAGAAAAAAAAGGAGACTGTTGTAAGATGGCAGCCTTCTACGGGAAGGGGACCATGCATGCATGGTGGCATCTCCCAAAAGCTTTCTATGAAAGCTGGAGAGATGTTTCTGCAGGGGTTCCATAGGCGCCGACGTCACCTATATGTGAGGACGTCCTGCTTGTTCCTGGAGAAATGAAGCCCCCCTGATACCATCCTCAAGACGAAAGCCATGGATCTCCGTGACTTATCCTCTGGGATCCTAGGCACCTTAGATTCACCCAAATCCTTCAGCAGCTTCTCTAGCATCTCACAAAAAAGCAGCTTACTTAGCTTTAACTGGGAGCTTAGTAAGCCGGTTCTTGGGATGCCACATCCGCTGACCATTTGTAAGATAGTAACATAATATATAACGGCAGATAGAGACCAGTATAGACCATCTAGTCTGCCCAGCAAGGCGGCATGAGTAGGTGCACTTGCCTCTCCGTGCAGGTCACCTCTCCCCATGCCTTTGTTTAGGGGTGTACCCACCGCTCCGTGTAGGTCACCCCTATTTGTTCATATATAAGAAATAGTTATGCTTATTTTGATCTTATTCTGTTGCTATAAAGGGATCCACTATGTCTGTCCCATGTAATTTTGAATTCTGTCACTGTGTTTGCCCCCGTCACTTCCATCGGGAGGACATTCCAAGCATCCACCACCCTTTCAGTGAAAAAGTATTTCCTGACATTGCCTTTCAGTTTACCCCTTGCAGTTTCATGTTATGCCCTCTAGTTTTACAGCTTCCCCATCTTTGGAAGAGGTTTGTTTATCCATTAGAGTATTTGAAGGTCTGAATCATATCTCCCCTGTCCCGCCTTCTCCTCAAGAGAGTACATATTGGGAGCTATCTGCTGGAGTATGCGCCCTGTTGAGGGCTGGAGGAGTGCGGAGACTGCTCTGCCATGCTGCGGGACCATCACAGGCACTCCGGGGACAGCCTGCTCTTTGAGGGGGCTTCTGGGGCCTTTAAACCCCTCCGTTTGTCATCCGTACCGTGGAGCTACCTGCTGGAGTGTGCTGGAGGAGTGTGTGCCCTGTTGAGGGCTGGAGGAGTGCGGAGACTGCTCTGCCATGCTGTGGGACCATCACAGGCACGCCGGGGACAGCCTGCTGTTTGAGGGGGCTTCTGGAGCCTTTAAAACCCTCCGTTTATCATCCGTACCGTGGAGTTACCTGCTGGAGTGTGCTGGAGGAGTGTGTGCCCTGTTGAGGGCTGGAGGAGTGCGGAGACTGCTCTGCCGTGCTGCGGGACCATCACAGGCACACCGGGGACAGCCTGTTGCTCAAAGGGGCTTATTTTTGTATAAAATCGCAGCCGCCCTCTCCGCAACCGTGGCGCGCAGCCGTGGGGCGTGTTTGAAGGGGCATGTCTAAAGGGGCATGTTCTGCCCCTTAGATGCCCCTTCGACGCCACATCGACGAAGATATTGTGGGCAGAGCAGAATAGCAGTCAGGTGAGGGTTGTGTGTGGTTGGTCTGTTCTTTGAGATTTAAGTGGGGTGGTTTAATACCTAAGTTATTATGGATAAGAGGAAGGCCAAGTCACAGAGCAAAGTCCAAACGGCTGATTCCGGAATTGAGAAACCGGTAGGCCCTTTGGACAAACATTTTGCTCCTCTCCCTCTTGCGCAGTCCTCTCCAGAGGGGGCGTCTTTGAGCCCTGGGGGGAGATCTCCCCCTCCCTGTCCTGTTAGTGATATTGTGTCTAATTCTGGGGTCCCCTCTGAGAGTGCTGTGAGAGATAAAATTGTGATTAAGATGCCTACTCCGGTTCAGTCGGTGATGCTGCATATCTCCTCAGAGCTTCCTGCCCTGCCTTCAGAATCAGAAGTTACTTTAAAAGATCTGTGGGGGGTTTTGAAGTGCATTGGTTCTAAAGTGTCCATTGTTATTGGTTCTTTCACTACTTTCTCACAAGAAACTGCAGTTGCTGTGCAGCAACTTGATGAGAAAGTGTCTCTGATTGATAAGGCGGTTGTTAAACTGGAATCCCAGGTGCATTCACTTCAATCTACAAATGTGATGGGAATCAAGGATTCCTTGATTTTGCATTCAAAGTTAGAATCGCTTGAGAATTTCACACGGGCATGTAATTTAAGATTCTTGAATTTTCCCTATACTTCTTTACTTTCGCCTAAAATTCTTTTTGACAAGTATGTAAAAGAAATTCTCGCCATATCTGATGTTTTTGATGTATTACAGATTTATTATATTTCTTCTGGCACTAAGAAGTTAAACGCTACAGATGGTGAATTAGATGAAATTGTTCCTGTGGCGAATCTCACGGCTTTTCTTGAGGATTCCTCAGATAATATTAATACTCGATCCACTTTGCTGGTCACCTTTTCCTCTGTTTTAGTTAAACAACGTATCTTAGTGGCGCTGGAACAGGTAGTGAATGAAAAAGGGGAGGTTCGGGGGTTTGCTGATCTGCGGAGTGACTATGGTCTGGTACCTCGGGACTGGTTCCACTACTTACAACTCCGCAGTTATGTTCGGAGTTTGGATGGGGGGAACCTTTGTGCGACCATTTGTTCCCGGCTTGAAGAGTTGTTATATGCTGGGAATCTGCAACGGGCCCGGGTGGCCAACTTGCATAGGGAATACCTCACTCTTCAGGACTTCCCAGAGGAACGAGTCCTGGCGGAGTCTTGGGCGCACGATTTGGGGGTGGAACTTGGGGGGCTGCGATGCGGTCTTTGTTAGCAGAGATCCCTCGGCGCTTTAAGTCGGTGGAGTTTAGAGACTTGCAATACCGTATTCTGCGCAGGTGTCATTTTGCTCCTTGTAGGGCGTATAAGGCGGGGTGTGGGGCCACCGCCAGCTGCCCACGCTGTGGGATGGCACGAGCGGATCTGGGGCATATGTGGTGACAGTGCTCGGAGGTGGCTCGCTTTTGGAAGGCCCTGGCGGGCTGGCTCACCAACGTTCTGGGTTGTGTCATTCATCGGGATCCAGGGGTGTTGGTACTAGGTATAATTGGTGGGGTGGTTGGATTAAGGGGCGGCTCGAAGCGCTGGCTCAGTAAGGTTCTCTTGCTGGCACGGAGGGTGATTTTGTTAAATTGGCTGCTCCCCTGTGGCCCGACACTGGAACACCAGGGGGCTAAATGTGGGGCTATAGGCACTGATCAGTTCCTGGGAGAATGGGGTCCATATATACATACTTTGTCTCCACGTGAGCGGAGCCGCATTCTTAATGTGCTGGGCTATTGAAGCTGTGCGTGGGTTGGTAGGGCTGGGGGGGGGGGAGTGACGGGGGGAGGGATAGGTTAAGGGGGGTTATTGTTTAAGTGCTGTATCTCTGAGCACATATTCTTTTACGGAGCACTGGCGGGTGTAAGAGTACCCTCCCGCCGGGCGAAACTGCTGATGGCTTTGTTGCTCTGTGGGTAGAAGCTTACGTGGGTTTGTTGGAAAAGGGAAACCGGGAAGGGGGGGCTCTGGGGTTGGGGTGGGGAGAAAATACAAACTGTATCATATGTACACCTGCATCTTGTATGGTTGTTGTTTTTTTTTCTGCAAAGTTGATTGTTTGGTGTATTGCTGACGTTGCATATGTTTGTTCTAATAAAAAACAGATTTACACATAAACAACGTATCTTAAAGGCATTTTTTAAGGTGAAATCAGCTTTATTTTGTGGCCAGAAAATAAATATCTTTCCAGATGTGTCACGTAGCACCCAGTTGTGACGCAGGCAGTTTCTATCGTTAAAGCCACGTGTCTTAGAACTTGGTGCTACTTTTTTCCTAAGATTTCCCTGTAAGTGCCTGATTACTTATGAGGGTGCTTCTTTTGTTTTCCTTGATGTAACGCATTTGGAAAGATTTTTGCTTGACAGACAGGGTTCAATAGGGTCTCAAAGTATTGTTGTTGGTTCCTCCTAGTAAGTGGTCAATTTTGGCTTGGTTACTATATTAGTTGTTTCTTTTTATTTAGTAAGCAGTTAGCTCCCGAGATGTGGACTGCAAGTCTGATGTTTCTTGAATTTCTCCTTTGTCATATTTGTATTGACTTTATTTTTCTTGTTAAATATCAGCGGTATGTCCTGAATTTATTTGGTTATTGTATATGACTAAAAGACCTTAATTTAAAAAAAAAAAAGAGAGTGTACATGTTTAGGTCTTCAAGTCTCTTCTCATAAGTCTTCTGATGCAGGCTCCAAATCATATTGGTTGCCTTCCTCTGAACCGCTTCCAGCCTTTTTATATCCTTTCTGAGATATGGTCTCCAAAACTGAACACAATATGCCAAGTGAGGCCTCACCAGCGACTTGTATACAGTGGCATTAGTACCTCTTCCTTTCTGCTGGTAATTCCTCTGTATGCAACCCAGCATCCTTCTGGCTTTTACCACCACCTTGTAACACTGTTTCACCACCTTGAGATCATCAGAAACAATCACACCTAGGTCTTTCTCCTGGTCTGTGCACATCAATCTCTCACCCCCTATCGCATACAATTCCCTTGGATTTCTGCTTCCCAAGTACATTACACTGCACTTCTTCACATTAAACTTTAACTGCCAAGCATTAGACCATTCTTCCAGCTTTTGTAGATCTTTCCTCATGTTCCCCACTCCCTGAGGGGAGTTCACTCTTTTGCAAATTTTGGTGTCATCTGCAAAAAGACAGACTTTTCCATTCAACCCTTCGGCAACATCACTCACGAATATATTGAACAGTACCGATCCCAAGACCGAACCCTGGGACACACCGCTAATCACCTTCCTTTCATCTGAGTGAGTTCCGTTTACCGTCACCCTCTGTTGTCTGTAAGTCAACCAAATTCTGATCCAGTTCACCATCTTGGAACCCATCCCCAAGCTATTGAGTTTATTGATAAGCCTCCTATGAGAAACAGTATCAAAGGCTTTGCTGAAATCTAGGTAGATCACATCCATCGCATGCGTTGATCAAGTTCTCTGGTCACCCAGTCAAAGAACTCAATCACATTTGTTTGGCAAGATCGTCCTTTGGTAAAACCATGTTGCCTCAGGCAGTCCTGTGGAACTTCTCCTGTCTCCAAGGATCTATTAAAAACATCTTTTAAAGACCCTGCAAGAACTTCTCTGAGCTCTTTCAGTATCCTGTGGTGTATCCCATCTGGTCCCATAGTCTTGTCCACTTTCAGTTTTGCAAGCTGTTCTAACGCATCATCTTTTTTGAATGGTGTGATATCTACTCCATTCCCATTTGTATATTTGTCAATCACAGGTGGTCCTTCTCCAGGATTTTCTCTAGTGAAAACAGAGCAGAAGTATTTGTTTAGCAGTGTCGCTTTTTCAATGTCACTTTCCACAAATCCGTTCCCAGCACTTTTGAGTCCTGCAATTCCACCTCTGATTTTCCTCCTCTCCCGAATATACCTGAAAAATGTTGTCGCCACACTTCACATCTTTAGCCTCTGCCTTTAATTTTGCTATCCTTACTTCTTTTTGTCTCTTTTAGTTTGATCTTGTATTCTTTTCTGTGTTCCTCTGTTTGCGAGCTTCTGAATTTTGTGAAAGCTGTGTTTTTTACCTTTGTTTGTGCAGCCACTTCTTTGGAAAACCAAATAGGTTTCCTTTTCTTACATATGTATCTGTTGCACCTTTTATTGCTTTCTTTAGTTTAGCCCACTGCAGTTCAACTTCCCTTATCCCCTCCCACCCTACCAACTCCTCCTTCAGATACTTGGCCATTTTACAGAAGTCAGCATTTTTGAAGTCTAAGACTTTTAAGTTTGCTGTGATTGGATGCCACCTTGGCTTTTATCTCAAACCACAACGTGTGATGATCACTGCTGCTCACATGGACATTCGACACACTATCTCCGTTGGTGAGCACTAAATCCAGCACGGAGCTCTCCCTGGTCGGTTCTATCACCATTTATTTAAGTAACACATCTTGGGAGGCATCTACAATTTTTTTACTTCTTTCCAGGTTTGTAGAAGGAACACTCCAATCCACATTGGGTAGATTAAAGTCACCCAATAAGATCACTTCCCCCTTTCATGGCTATCTTTGCAATATCAACAATCAATTCGCTATCCATTTCTTCGGTATGAGTTGGAGGCCTCTACACCACACCAGTATGGATGACAGGCCTCCAACTCAAACCGAAGAAATGGATAGCGAATTGATGGAACCATCACAACTGAGGCCATGTTCTTGGCTGATGCCCGAATCAAGTCATACAAGGCATCCACCTAGAAAGCCAAGCCCGATTCCAGTCTTGCAGCTTCTGACAGGGTCTCATGGATCAGAGCACTCTCAGGAAGTGACCACTGCAGACATGCTTAGACGCCACACAGACCACCACCTGCAAAGCTAGAAGGAAGACTTCAAAGGATTGCTTGAACAAAGCTTCCAGCTTCCTATCCAACACTTCCACCTTTGGCAGCTATAAAAGCTCCTTCTCGTTCAGTGGGATAGGATACAACGTAACCACAGACCTGCTAACCCGCAGGCCAGCATCTGCGGAGTCCCACCCTGCTATTATCATCTCCTTTATGGCCCTATGAAGTGGAATGGATATAGGGGGTTTCTTGATGCCCTAGAGCAGTGGTTCTCAACCCAGTCCTCTGGGACCCCTGGACCAGTCAAGTCTTCAGAGATCCATAATTAATATGCATGAGATAGATCTGCATACAATGTAAGCAGTGCTTACAGATCTATCTCATGAATATTCTGTGTGGATATCCTGAAAACCTGAATGGCCTGGGGGTCCCAGAGGACTGGGTTGAGAACCACTGCCCTAGAGCAATGGATCTTCCACTGGATCCACCAATGTGAGCCCCTCCTCTGCAATATTTAGGGCCACTAGGTTCTGAGAGATAAGAAAGTTCACTTCATTCCTATAAAAGGCCTGCACCACTGTGGGATCTCACCCTCCTCATCTGGGACCCTATCCCACTGATCCGAGGAACCTTCCAGCGGATGCACTGACTCCCCCCCCCCCCAAAAGGACCGAAGCCCCATCTTCTCAATTGTCTCCTGGGTCCCTGCATAGTATCTTGGACCTGGGTAAAGCTCTTATAGGTTGTTCCACCTTGGAAGCTACCTTAAGAAGTTGATCTGGCCCCGGTACCGGGTCTTGCTTCATGAAAAAGCGTAGTTACTCACCTGTATCAGGTATTCTCCAGGGACAGCAGGAATCAGTCCTCACGTATGGGTGACGTTGGCACTGACAGAGCCCGTGCAGAGTAATTCCCCAGCCTTCAAAGAAAGCCTTTGGGATTGCTGCCATGCATGCATGGTCCTCTTCCCATCCAAAGGTGCCATCTTGCTCAGTCAGGTCCCTTAGCTCGGGCTCTACCAAACAGATGGCAAGGGAAGGATAAAAATCTAGCAACTCATCAGGGGAGGTGGGAGGGTAGTGAGGACCGATTCCTGCTGTCCCTGGAGAACACCTGTTACAGGTGAGTAACTATGCTTTCTCCAGGAACAAGCAGGACGTCAGTCTTCACTTATGAGACTCCCCAGCTACAGGCTACCAAACCTGTAACCAAAAAATGCCTCCATGAGGTCGTGAGCAGAAGCCGATGCCCACAGGAGCCCGGGTCCTTGGGGCGAAGCCCTCAGTAGCCGTGAAGAAGGGTCGGCGGGTAGAAGTTGCTTATACCCCGAACAGATTACGGAGTACAGCCTGGCTGAAGGTACTGCCCTGACAGGTCTCCCTCTCCAGGCAGTAGAGTGCAGCGAAGGTTGCCGCCTGGCAAATGTCCATCAGGGGGCATGGAGCGCAGCGAGGCCAGAGGCCACTTTGGCCCGAACCCCATGCGCGGTGACTCGAAACTAACGGGGCACCTGCCTTTGTGTGAGCAAAGGCGATGCAGTCCGCCACCCAAATAGAGAGGGTGCGTTTGGTGACTGCTTGCCCCAGTCGATTGGGATCGTAGGTCACAAAGAGTCAGCCAGGCTTGCGATGAGCCTGGGTCCGCTGCAAATAGAAGGCAAGAGTCCTTTTGCAGTCGAGTGTGTGAAGAACTGCCGACGCTTGGTCGGCATGGAGTCTCAGGACGTAAGTCAGTAGGACTATCTCCTGGTTGAGATGGAAATCCAAGACAACTTTAGGCAGGAATTTGGGGTGGGTACAGAGGACCACCTTATTCCTATAGAACCTGATGTAAGAAGCATCAGCCACGAGAGCTTGGAGCTCACAAACTCGGCGGGCCAAGGTCACTGTGAGATGTGATCCGGTTATTCTTCTGTAGGTCCTGGGTTCATTTCACTTCACAGACGCAGGAGGGTTTGTAATAAGACAAGCAAACAGGTGTGGCTTGGAGAAAGGTTTTTATGTAAAAATAGGCTTAATACATAGGTATTGAACAGAGGTATATAGTGATTGTTACAGAGCTGTTTCAGTGTGCATCAATGAATCTGTGTGTGCATGTGTGAAGTGTGAGAGAGATAGAGGCCAGAACATGTGGGTCAGAGCCGCATGGTAGGCCAGAACATGTGGGTAGAGAGAGAGGGGGAGGGGTGAAGGGAATTGAGTATTCAGAGCCTCATGGTAGTGTCCAAACCTGTCCGATGAAGGCGAGAGAGAGAGAGAAGCAGGAAGTGTGTCTGTCCTTTATAGTGCCTCTCCAGCAGTTCCCCTTGAGGTCTGCTATTGTCTTTGGCCACTCCCTTTAAGGTCTGCTATTCTTGATTTAGCAAAGAGGGGCTGCAGCCAGGTCCTAGAGACTGACGTCACCCAGGGGTCAGAGTTTAGACTGAATTAAACAGAGTTCATAGCTGCATGAAATGTATGCTGACATCTCCCACACCTTTTTTATTTTTCTTTATTATTTGTGCCTGGAAATGGTGGAAGCAAACCTGTGGTACCTGTCCCAGCTGCCATTACCTGATAGTAGGCAGCTTGTCTAATACCTCCTGTATTAAATACCTTGCTATGTCTAGCAGGTCCCCTGTCCTGCACAGTACTGTCTCTAGTACTGTCTCTAGTGTTCTAGAGATAAACAAGTCTCCTTATGAGTCCAAACCTCGTGTCTTAGGTAGAGCAGCCACTACTGGGGGGGGGGGGGGGGGAACCCAATATGCCACTTACATACCCGTCTTAGAGAGAGTGAACAGTGTATAAGGTCTGCAGGAATTTTTAAGGAGGCTAAAACCAAACGGTACCAGGATGCTATGAGTGAGGATAGGAAGCAATACTAGACTGCAGCTGACTCTGGTATTCAGTGTAATAGGAAATACCGAATCAGCCAAATTAGCAGGCCAAATCAGCCTGGATGTAGGGGTGGATGCTGGAGAAGTTCAGTGTAACCACCTTAAAATGTTGTTGTTCTGTATGACATGCGCTGCAAGGAAATGTACATTTTTTTTCATCTTACAGCACAGGAAAATTACGATAATACATAGCAATATTTGTACAGCAGTTAAAATAAAAACATTAAAGACATGATCAGCAGTAGGTGAGTAACCAAATAACAATTCCCACACAGACACATGAGCATCTTGTAGCAAGTGTCCAACAATTTGTTGAATGTGTCCATTCTCATAAGCGATGGTGTGATTCACTTCAGTGGATGTTGTTTTAAGGTGATCAATATAGGCATGGAGTTCTGTAAAGTTGAGCAGTTTATGTAGTGTCTCTTCTCCCATGCCAAGTGGTAATGGATGCACAGCATATGAGATAAAGTCTGGAATGTCCATATAGTCATTGGTAACCAGCGGTGTGGAATAGGTTGTCCCATTAATGGTGAGGGAGACCAGTGGTGTATGACTGCACCAGGTATTGTTTAGTAAATAGTTTGAACTGTACAACAAAGTGTTCTTGGGAAGGCGAATGTCATGCATTCTGGAAGCAATTGAAAAAGAGACATTCTGGGGAAAGAACAGATGAAAACAAAAGTGTCCAGCTCCAAGGTAATACAAACTGAGTGAGGTAGTCAGGGAATATGAGCGCTTAACAGTCAGGGAGCAAGAGGAAGAATTGTTCCAGCAGGAGGTGTCAGCCTCTTTAAACTGGTGAGGTTGACACTTGAACTGAAATGTAGTCTGCTCACACAAACTGGGGTCCATCGGCTTGAATGAAGTCCAGGTGTCATCCAGTAGCTCTGTCACGGACGAGCCCCCATAAAGTGTGAGATGTGATCCGGTTATTCTTCTGTAGGTCCTGGGTTCATTTCACTTCACAGACGCAGGAGGGTTTGTAATAAGACAAGCAAACAGGTGTGGCTTGGAGAAAGGTTTTTATGTAAAAATAGGCTTAATACATAGGTATTGAACAGAGGTATATAGTGATTGTTACAGAGCTGTTTCAGTGTGCATCAATGAATCTGTGTGTGCATGTGTGAAGTGTGAGAGAGATAGAGGCCAGAACATGTGGGTCAGAGCCGCATGGTAGGCCAGAACATGTGGGTAGAGAGAGAGAGAGGGGGAGGGGTGAAGGGAATTGAGTATTCAGAGCCTCATGGTAGTGTCCAAACCTGTCCGATGAAGGCGAGAGAGAGAGAGAAGCAGGAAGTGTGTCTGTCCTTTATAGTGCCTCTCCAGCAGTTCCCCTTGAGGTCTGCTATTGTCTTTGGCCACTCCCTTTAAGGTCTGCTATTCTTGATTTAGCAAAGAGGGGCTGCAGCCAGGTCCTAGAGACTGACGTCACCCAGGGGTCAGAGTTTAGACTGAATTAAACAGAGTCCATAGCTGCATGAAATGTATGCTGACAGTCACCTTCCAGGACAGATGCCGAAGCGAGCATGTCGCCATCGGCTCGAAGGGTGGATGTGTCAGCTGCATGAGCACCACATTCAGGTCCCATTCCGCCAGGGGAGGCCGGATGGGTGGTTTGGATAGCAAAAGACCCTGCATAAAGCGGGAAACCAATGGCTGCCCCGAGAGGGGCTTTCCCTCAATGGGGAGGTGGTTCGCCAAGATGGCGCTCAAATGTACCCTGACGGAGCTCGACTTAAGACCTTTCCTCGAGAGATGGAGGGGGTACTGAAAGACCCATCGAGTGGGACACGAGAATGGGTCGGAGCCCATAGCACCAAACCGAGAAGTGCTGCCACTTGAAGATATAGGCTCGTCTAGTTGATGACTTCCTTGACGCAAGGAGGATCTCCTCGACCTCCTCCGGGAGACCCAGCGAAGCTAGGGAGACCCGTTCAGCCGCCAGGCCATGAGGGATAAGGAGGCTAGGTTTGGGTGCTGCACCCATCCCTCCTCCTGCGTTAGCAGGCCCGGAGCAGAGCCTAGGGGAACAGGAGGCTCCGTCGACAGTCGGAGCAGAAGCGGGAATCACGGCTGATGAGGCCACGAGGGGGCTATGAGGATCACTGATGCCCGGTCCCCACTGAGCCTTGAGGAGGGTCCTCGCAATGAGAGGAGTGGGAGGGAATGCATAGAGCAGGCCAGAGGACCAGCTCAGAAGGAATGCATCCGGGCTCTCCCTGCTTGGGTGCGGTACCGGCCCGCAAAAGCGGGGGAGCTGCGTGTTTCTGGGACTAGCAAATAGGTCTATCGCCGGAGTCCCCCACCAAAGAAACAGCTAGTCCGCCACTCCTGGACCCAGCCGCCACTCATGAGGGCGAAAGATCCTGCTGAGCCTGTTCGCTAGGACATTCCCCTTACCTGGGAGGTAGGCCGCCCTGAGGGACATCCCCCGACAGATGGCAAAGGAGCAGAGGAGGACCGCTTCCCGGCAGAGGAAGCACTGGACCCAAGCCACCAGGGCTCAGAGGCAGTCAGCGCAATCCGCTGGCAAGAATGCAGTCGCTTGCTCAGTATTGAGGCGTGCCTCGATGAACTCTAAAGCCTGCACAGGTTCGAGGTGGGACTTGGGGTAGTTGGCAAAGAACCCCAGGCCTTCTGGCAGCAGGACTGTGTGCAACGTCACTTGCCAGGTTTCCTCGAGCGAAGATCCCATGACGAGCCAGTCGTCAAGGTATGGAAAGACCGGTACACCCTGACACCTGAGACAGGCAGCAACCGCGGAAGCCTGTCAAAGCGAAGGTGATAGCCGTCTCAGGCGACCTGGAGGACCCAAGTGTCCAGGGTGATGGAAGCCCACCGAGGGGCGAAAGACGACAGGCGCTCCCCCCCCCCCCCCCCCCACTGGCTGCTGAGTCGCCGGAAGGCGAGAGGCTATGCCAATGGTATCAAAACCCCTGTGCAGGTAGTGGTGGAGCCAGGGTTTGGACTTTGTGCCCTTTCGGCTTGCAATGCCCCTGGCCAGACTTACCCTGCGCCGGAGTGGTCGGCGTAGGGGTGGTCGGGTATGGTGGGTAGCCACGGTACTGAAGGCCCTTCCTCGGAAGAAAGGCTTTTTGTCCTGTTGCTTTTTCCGGGGGAGGGTGGAAGTCTTGCGCAAGAGATGGGTTCTGGTGACGAACTCCGCCTCTCTCTCCGCAGCCTTATCCTCCATAGGCTTGCCGAAGAGCTGCTCGCCGAGGCATGGGACATCCAGGAACTTTTCCTACACCTACTGCTCCAAATCTGATGAATGGAGCCATGCCTGGCTGCGGGCCCCGATGCCCGCGGCCGCCACTCAAGCCAATGACTCGAATCCATCATAGGCGGCTCAGGAGAGGTACTTTGAGCAGTCTGCGACAGACTTCAACAGGGTACTGAACCTCTTTAAAGGCTCGCCCTCGAGGCCTGCGGAGAAACCTCTGAGCTCCTTGGCCAAGTCGTGCAAGAACATGCCCATGTATAGTTGGTATGCTTGAGTGCGACAAGAGAGCATGTAGCCTTGGTAAGCTTTGCGGCCCAGGGAGTCAAGGGCTCTCGACTCCCGGCCCGGGGAGACCAACTAGTGCAATTTCGGGCTCGTCTGTTTTCTCATGGCTGACTCCATCACCATGGAAGTGTGGGGAAGTTGGGTCTTTCTGAATCCAGGGCCACGTTGTACCTTGTGCATAATGTTGAGGTGCTTACTCACAATGGGGACCGAGGCTGGTGCCTCCCACATGCGGAGCAGCAGCCGGGACAGGATGGGAGGGACCGGAACAGTGAGAGACTCCCTAGGCAGGGACTCGTACTGAAAAATGTCGAGCTCGCCAGCTCGAGGGTCCTCCTCAGCCTGGGTGGCCAGGTTAAGAGCCCGTACCATATCCCGGATGAACGCCAGGAAGGAGGTGTCCTCGGGTGGCGAGCGCTGCTGAAACACGGGCGGGGAGGGGTCCGACGGAAGGTCCCGGTGAGTCCTTGTTTCTGGGGAGGTGTCCCCATCAGACTCCCAGTCCAAGAACTTGGCTGAGGAATCCAAACAGGGCAGGTCGCCCTGTCCAGCAGCCGAGGCCCACTTGGAGCCGAAGACCTTGGAAGACACTGCCCTCGAGGAACAGATGGGCGAGTGAGGCAGACGTCGAGGACCCTCACGAGGCCCGCCGTTCTCGGGGGTTTCCTGGATGGATTTCTTTGAAGGCTGGGGAATTGCTCCAAGTGGGCTCAGTTGGTGCCGTCACCCATTAAGCGAGGACTGACTTCCTGCTTGTTCCTGGAGAAAAAATCTGGTACAGCAATAAAACAAATTTGGGGGAAAAAGAGGTACCCTGCTCCAAGGGCAAGCCATCAGGGCCCAAAAAAGCCTTCCCCCAAGCCGTGCTCTTGGCCCACTAGAAGGTGAGAGAACACAAGCTTCTTGGCCTGCAGCTGCAGTGTCAGAAAAATAGAAGCACTTACCACCAAAACAGAGATCCCTCGTGCTTGCTGTGATGGTGCAGCAGCCATCTCTGCACCCTCTGCACTTTCACTCTGGGATGCCCCTAAGTTGGAAGTGGCCAAAAGCATCTCCTCTGCTGCTAAATCCTCGTTTTTGCAGCCACAGCAGAAACCAGCATCAGAAAGCTGACCCTGGTGGCTGCTGTGGGCCACGCAGGTGCCA
The DNA here is from genome assembly GCA_033557465.1 of Ichthyophis bannanicus. Classification (NCBI taxonomy): domain Eukaryota; kingdom Metazoa; phylum Chordata; class Amphibia; order Gymnophiona; family Ichthyophiidae; genus Ichthyophis; species Ichthyophis bannanicus. The sequence goes on along the minus strand of CM066037.1, from coordinate 42,204,541 downwards.
TGCTGCGAGGCTATGCTCATTTTCCAATGTGCTCCCCCATACTAGCCTGCACAAAGCTGACCACACTGTCTCTTGATTCTCCTTGACCATGCAACTGGGCCCCGTCAGCCCCATTAGCCTGCTGGTGCTGTGATTTGCCTGCTTGGTTGTTGTTTTTTTTTTCTAGAAACTTTACCTGTGAACAGCCCTATTCTGGGCCTCCTTCCAAATGTTGGGGAGAACAGAGAAGGCACTCAAACACCCCCTCCCAAAGGAGGTCAGGCTTGAAGGGGGAACAAGGGGAAGGGAGGGAGGCTCTCTTTGGTAGAATGCAAGTACTACACCAAGCATTAGCAGTAAATTTGAGAGACTTGGAATTGAGGTTCATGACTGTCATAGTATGCACAAAACTCACCCATTTGAAGAAATTGCCCCCTCTGAGATCTTTCCTCTTTTGCTCTCTTTTTATTTTATTTTTTATTTTTTGATCACCTTCAGTATAGTCCAGACTACACACAAGCCTATGCCACTTCCATCTGCTAGAGACTGATAACTACTGGGAGTAGGTGGCTGCACAGAACCCTTAAAGGGCGACATCATAAAATCAGTGGTCCTCAGTCTCCATCTGCTGGTAGGATGACATAAATCAACGCAGGATGATGAAGAAGAAACATTTTGTTCATTTGAATGAGCCGTTAGAAAGGTCATTGGCATGCATACACTACAGTCTTGCTCCAATTTTTGTCCCCCTTTTAGCCCAAAAGTAAGTCAGTACATCATATCAATAAAGATAATGTCTGTTTGGGGGAGAGGTGTTTTTTAAGGCTTCTACCTCGAGTAGATGCAGCCTCTTCTGAGGCTCTGGAGCCATAGGTTTTCACCCATTTTCAAGCAAGGAGCTCTTTGCTCTCAGGGAATGAGTCTGTTCAATAGAGGCTAGAGTAGCAGACTTGGAAAACATAAGAAAGACAAAGAGGTACATAGACGAGACCTACAGGGATATAGTCCTGAAGTCCCACCTCCAGTCTGGCAGCATCCCTGTTGCCATAGAGGAGAGAGGTCACGTGAAAGGAGAGCATCACCCTGCCTGGCAGGAAGTGATCCTGTAACTAGGACCTGTCCTCCAGGTGATGTAAAACCCTCTCGCACCGAGGAAGTTTCTCCAGGGCCATGTGCCCATGAGGGAAGGGTTAGGACAGCCGTTATAGTTGGTGATACGATCATTAGGCATGTAGATAGCTGGGTGGCTGGTGGACGTGAGGATCACCTGGTAACATGCCTGTCTGGTGCGAAGGTAGCGGACCTTACGCGCCACCTAGATAAGGTTAGATAGTGCTGGGGAGGAGTCTGCTGTATTGGTACATGTCGGTACCAATGACATAGGAAAATGTGGTAGGGAGGTTCTGGAGGCTAAATTTAGGCTTTTAGGTAGGAAGTTGAAATCCAGAACTTCCAGGGTAGCATTCTCCGAAATGCTTCCAGTTCCACGTGCAGGACCCAAAAGGCAGGCAGAGCTCCGGAGTCTCAATGCGTGGATGAGATAATGGTGCAGAGATGAGGGTTTTTGATTTGTTAGGAACTGGGAACATTCTGGGGAAAGGAGGGGCTCTTCCGAAGGGATGGGCTTCACCTTAACCGGGATGGAACCAGGCTGCTGGCATTAACCTTTAAAAATGATATAGAGCAGCTTTTAAACTAGATAAAAGGGGAAAGCCGACGGTCGCCCAAGAGCGGATGGTTCGGAAGAATGTATCCTTGAAGGATACTACCAAAAGCAGAGAGGTTCCAAAAAAGAATAAAGTAGCCAAAATGCCCTCAAGTATGGATAAGACAGCGCTTAAAGATCCCAAATTACCCATGTCTACCAATAACCAAATTAATATGAATAAAATACAGTCTCTAAAATGCTTGTATGGAAATGCTAGAAGTCTAAAAAATAAGATGGGAGAGTTAGAATATATAGCACTAAATGAGAGGTTAGATATGATTGGAATATCAGAGACATGGTGGAAGGAGAACAGCCAGTGGGACACTGGGATACCTGGGTACAAACTATATCGTAATTATAGAGCTTATCAAATTGGTGGAGGGGTTGCGCTCTATGTTAGAGAGGGCATTGAGTCAGAAAGGATTAAAGTTTTGCAGGAAACAAAATTTGCTGTAGAATCTCTATGGATTGAAATTCCATGTAAAAAGGGGAAGGCAATGGCAGTGGGGGTGTACTATCGACCGCCTGGCCAGAATGAACAAATGGATGATAAAATGCTCAAAGAAATCAAGGAAGCTAACAAAAGTTACAGCGCAGTAATAATAATGGGTGATTTCAATTACCCCGGTATCGACTGGGTCAGTGTCACGGCAGGACACGCTAGGGAGATAAAGTTCCTAGATGAAATAAATGACTGCTTCTTGGAGCAGCTGGTTCATGAACCGACCAGAAAGGAAGCCATATTAGACCTAGTTCTTAGTGGAACACCAGATCTAGTGCAAGAGATAAGGGTGTTGGGGCCACTTGGCAATAGTGATCATAGCATGATCGCCTTTGATTTAATTAGTGGAGGAGGGATAGTAAGGAAATCCACAGTACTACCTTTTAACTTTCGAAAGGGAGACTATGCTAAAATGAGGAAAATAGTTAAGAAAAAACTAAAAGGAGCAGTTGCAAAGGTTAAAGACTTACATCAAGCTCAGGTGTTGTTGAAAAATACTAGCTTGGAAGCCCAGACCAGCTGTATTCCACGCTTTAAGAAAAGTGGAAGGAAGTCCAAAAAACTGCCCGCATGGTTTAAAGGTGAGGTCAGAGAGGCTGTTGTTGCCAAAAAAGCATCTTTCAGGAAATGGAAAAAAGAGCTAAACGACGAAACCTGGAAACAGCACAAGCACTGGCAAGGCATTGGTAAGGCAGGCAAAGGGAGAATTTGAGAAGAAGCTTGCTGCGGAAGCAAAAACGCAAAATAAAGACTTTTTCAAGTACATTTGTAGCAAAAACCCTGTGAGAGAGTCAGCTGGTCCATTAGATGATAGAGGGGTTAAAGAGGCACTAAGAGACAACAAGGCGATAGCAGAGAGACTGAATGAATTCTTTGCTTCGGTCTTTACTGAGGAAGATGTAGGGATGTTACCCATGACTGAAGTGGTATTTAAAGGTGCGGAAGAATTGAAGGAAATATTGATACATTGAGAAGATGTATTACAGCTATTAGATAAACTGAAGAGTAGCAAATAACCTGGGCCGGATGATATACATCCAAGGGTGTTGAAGGAACTGAAATATGAGATTGCAGACCTGCTATTAGTAATCTGTGAACTATGATTAAAATCATCTCTAATACCTTAAGATTGGAGGATCGCCAATGTAACACCAATTTTTAAAAAGGGTTCCAGAGGTGATCCGGGAAACTACAGACCAGTAAGTCTGACGTCAGTACCGGGAAAAATGGTAGAAACCATCATAAAGAATAAATTTACTCAGCATGTAGATAGTCATGGCCTAATGGGAGACAGCCAACATGGTTTTAGACAAGGAAGATCTTGTCTTAGTAATCTGTTATGTTTTTTTGAAGGTGTGAACAAACAGGTGGACAAAGGTGAGTCAGTTGATATAGTGTATCTGGAATTTCAGAAAGCCTTTGACAAGGTCCCTCATCAGAGACTTTTGGCAAAACTGAAGTCATGGGATGGGAGGCAGTGTACTACTGTGGATCAGGAACTGGTTAAAAGATAGAAAGCAGAGGGTAGGGCTAAATGGCCAATTTTCCCAATGGAGAAAGGTGAATAGTGGTGTTCCCCAGGGATCTGTGCTGGGTCCGCTGCTTTTTGACATATTCATAAATGACCTAGAAAGTGGAATAACGAGTGAGGTTATCAAATTTGCAGATGACACAAAACTATTTAAAGTTGTTAAAACCCAAGAGGATTGTGGAAAATTGCAAGAGGATCTTGATAAATTGGAAGACTGGGCATCAAAATGGCAGATGAAATTTAATGTGGACAAGTACAAAGTTATGCACCTAGGGAAGAACAACCCAAACTATGGTTACACGATGCAAGGTTCCACATTAGGAACCACCACCCAGGAAAAAGATTTAGGCGACATTGTGGATACCATGTTAAAACCCTCGGCAGAGTGTGCAGTGGCGGCAAAGAGAGCAAATACAATACTAGGTATCTTAAGGAAAGGAATGGAAAATAAAACAAAAGATATTATAATGCCTCTATATCGTTCCATGCTGAGACCGCACCTTGAATATTGTGTGCAATTCTGGTTGCTGTATCTTAAAAAGGATATAGTGATATTAGAAAAGGTTCAGAGAAGAGCCACCAAAATGGTAAAGGGGATGGAAGGATACTCCTATGAAGAAAGGCTAAAAAGGTTAGGGCTCTTTAACCTGGAAAAGAGACGGCTGAGGGGAGATATGATAGAAGTCTATAAATTAATGAACGGAGTGGAATGGGTAAACGTAGATCGATTGTTTACGTTATCAGAATATAGAAAGACTAGGGGCCATGCAATGAAGCTACAGGGTATACTATTTAAGACTAATAAAAGAAAATATTTTTTCACTCAACGTGTAATCAAACTCTGGAACTTGTTACCAGAGGATGTAGTAAAGGCTGCTAGTGTAGCTGGGTTTAAAAAAGGTTTGGACAAGTTCCTGGAGGAAAGGTCCATAAACCATTATTAAGAAGGGACCCAGGATTATCAATGCTTGACCCAGTACAAGCAGTGTGGAACCTGTGTCTTTTGGGGAAACTGCTAGGTACGTATGACCTAGATTGGCCACTGTTGAAAACAGGATACTGGGCTTGATGGACCTTGGTCTGACCCAGAATGGCATATCTTATGTTCTTATCCATTGCTGTTAGAGTTCTTCTCCATTTTTAAAGCTCTCATCTAACCCAACAGTTTGCTGTCTGAAAGTTTTATTTAGGATCTGATCCAACTGTATCTGTAAACGAGCTAGTGGGTATTGCTGTTGCATTATAGCTGGGATTCCTTTGCACCTGGGAGCCCTGAACATCTCTAGAGCATCTCCAGACCTGGATGGCTTCAAAAGTCACAGCTGAGCAATTAAGCTGGGCCCAAGGATCTTGGTAAGCATAGTTACTCACCTGTAACAGGTGTTCTCCAGGAGCAGCAGGAATCAGTCCTCACATATGGGTGACATTGGCGCCGACGGAGCCCTCGTGTGGAGCATTTCCCCAGCTTTCAAAGAAAGCCTTTGGGAATTGTAATGGGGAAGAGACGTCCTTTGCCATGCAAACAGAGGAACTTGAGAGAAGTAGGTCTGTTGCTGACAGGAAGGCAAAGCACAGGACTCCCAGTTGCCAGGAGCAACATAAACAAACCCAGCCACGAGTGCAGCAGCCCCGCCCAGCTAGCAAACAATCCCCATCTCCTGAGCCCAATAGTTTTCACCTGAGAGGGGGAAGGGCTAGAGTAGCTCCAAACCAGACATATAAGAAACGCTCATTAGAGTTTCAGTGTGGAGGTGAAGGGCACCAAAGGAAGCCAAGAGCAGAAGGAGCAGAGGAACTGGAGAACGAGAGAGAGAGAGAAAGCTTGGACAGACCCAGCTGGGAAAGCTGAGTGAGCTGAAGTCTGAGACTCAGAAGCAACATATGTTTCAGTGTGGAAGGAAACACGAGAGAAAGTACGTGAGTGACTCAGAGGATTGTGATTCTGAGAGTGATAGAGAAATACAGGAAGTAACCAGCAGGAATAACTGGAGGAGCAGGGCCCAAAAACCCTGTGGCAAGAACTCCAGGCAATTGTCCTATTGGGAAGAAACACAGAGGGAAACGTTACCGGTAAAGCTATCTGGGAAGCACTTGCAAGCTCCAGGGAGTGAAAGTTATTCAGTGGAGGACATTTGCATGTCAGAGGAAGAGGTTGAGAAGCCAAAGTACAGAGGAAAACCTCTGAGGTTTAAACCCCTTCCTGACCAGGCTGTGCACGGACTTTTCCCTGTCTCAAAGCCAGAAGGTAGGCTGTCTAATTACTATAAGGATAAAAGTGGTTACAAGAAGTTCTCTTATAGAAACCCTAAAGGGTGTGACTCTCCTCTCTGATATTCTAAGATATATGGTAATACTGAACCCTATCTCACGGAGGGTTTGATAGAGAAGCCTCAGGAACAGATAGAGAGTGGAAGTTTGGAAACGTTGTTTACCAAGCAGAAGTTTAACATACCAGAGAATCAGCATGAGTCAATGCTGATTGATCCTCAGGAAGAAGAAATATCAGATAACCAAATGGACTGTACTTTAATGGTTACAGATGATATAATTTCTCTGTGCTGAGCCAGGTGATGTGAAAGCTGTTTAAACTGGCAGTTAAAGAGCACAGGATTTTCCTTGCTTATACAAAGTGACTGTATGCTGTAAATACCGTGGAACTTTGAGTTTAAGTTGAGAAGCTGTTATTATTTCCTTTCTTATTTTGTGCCAGAGTGTATGATTTTTTTGTCCTGAGTTATTTTGTGTTTGAATCCGCCCCGGGAGGGGAATTAAAAGCCTGTCTTTGCCTGAACCACTCGCACCACAACTGCATCTTATTGAAAAGGGAAAAATACTACAACTCCCAGGAGGCAATGCCAGCCTAAAGCATTGCTCCAGCATTTCAATAAAGGGTCCCCAGGCTGTCTATCCCGTATGCCTAAGCTACGGGCCGACTACTGGTGACAGAATGCAGCGCGCATGCGCAGTCCCCTTCATGCCCAAGGGTGCCATCTTGCTCAGTCTGATGACATAGCTAAAGACAGCAAAAAAATCAAAATAAAGGATAGGACTGCAACTCCAGGGGAGGAGGGAGGGTCGTGAGGACTGATTCCTGCTGCTCCTGGAGAACACCTGTTACAGGTGAGTAACTACGCTTTCTCCAGGACCAAGCAGGAAGTCAGTCCTCACATATGGGACTCCCTAGCTCTAGGCTACTGTGAACTCAGAGCTGAAAAATTGGCTCCCTCTCAAGAGCCTCAGCATCCGTGATAAGAATATTCTCTGAGAACGCACCCCGTACGGTAGCCTAACACAAGGGCCGGAGGGTAGGAGTTGCCTAAACCTCAAATAGATTACAGAGTACCGCCTGGCCGAAAACACTGTCCTGCCGAGACTCTCTCTCTCTAGGCAGTAATGGGCTGCAAAAGTCTGGCTTGAAGACCAAGTTGCGGCCCGGCAGATGTCTGCCAACGGAACAGAGAGGAGATGAGCTACTGACGCGGCCTTCGCCCTGACACGGTGGGCCGTGACCCGACCCTGCAAGGGGAAGTCGGCTGCCCTGTATGCCCAGGCGATGCAATCTGCCACCCAAGTGGACAACGTACGCTTGGAGACAGGTAACACCATCCCTATTAGGGTCAAACGAGACGAAAAGCTGAGTAGCTCTGCGATGCTCCCGCGTACGTCCTATGTGAAAGGACAATGCCCTCTTAAAGTCGAGGGTATGCAAGAATGTTTCAGCCCGGCTGGCATGCAACCTGGGAAAAAAGGTCGGAAGAACCACCTCCTGATTGAGGTGGAAAGAGGAGACCACTTTTGGGAGGAACTTGGGATGGGTCCGTAGGACCACCCTGTTCCTATAGAATCGCGTGTATGGTCTATCAGAAACCAGAGCTTGCAGTTCACTCACACGTCTGGCCGAGGTAAGAGCCACCAGGAAGAGTGCTTTCCACAAGAGGAAGAGCAAATGGGACGTAGCCATCGGCTCAAACGGTGGGCGAGTCAGTTGCTGCAAGACCACGTTCAAATCCCACTCAGTCACCGGTAGACGAACTGGAGGCTTGAGCAGAAGCAGACCTCTGAGAAATCTGGACACCAAGGGGTGAACCAACAGAGACTGTCCCTCCACCGGTGAGTGGTGCGCTGACAGAGCACTGAGGTGGACCCAAACAGAGTTAGACTTAAGGCCCAGGTCTGACAGGTGAAGTAGATACTGCAGTACTACTAGCACAAGGCAAGAGAAAGAATCTTCATTGCGCTGAACACACCATACCGTAAACCTACGCCACTTGAGAGCATAGGACTTTCTGGTGGACTGCCTCCTAAAGGCCAAGACCACCTCCTCAACCTCCTTAGGTAGAAGTAAGGGAGCTAGCACTATCCTTTCAGCAGCCAGGCCATCAGATTGAGGGACCTGAGATTGGGGTGCAGAAGGGAACCCTGCTCTTGAGACAGGAGATCGTGTTGCAGCCCCAGAGGAAATGGGGCTTCCACCGCCAACTGTAGGAGAAGTGGAAACCACAGTTGCCTCGGCCTTCTGGAGGCTACCAGAATCACCGAGGCCTTGTCCCGGAGGATCTTGAACAGAGTTCAGGCCACCAGGGGCGTGAGAGGAAACGCATACAAGAGGCCCGTAGACCAAGTGATCAGAAAAGCATCTGCTGCCATCCTCAGAATATGTGGTTGTCTGGAGCAAAACCTGGGCAGCTGATGGTTTAGTGGACTTGCAAAGAGATCGATGGATGGAAGTCCCCAGCGGAGGAAGATCTGCTGGACTACCAATGGATTCAACTGCCATTCGTGGAGCTGGAGAATCCTGCTTAGCTTGTCTGCTAGGAAGTTTTCCTGACCAGGTAGATAAACTGCTTTGAGAAACATGCCTTGTTTGACCGCAAAGGTCCAGTGCCTCCTAACATAGGAGCCTGGAGCCTGTGCCTCCTTGTTTATTCACGTAGAACATTGCTACCTGATTGTCCATCTGAACTAGGACAGACTGTTGAGAGAGAGCATGGCCGAAAGTTTGCAGAGCTAAGCGGATTGCTCGCAGCTCTAAAAGGTTGATCTGCTGTGTGGCCTCCTGAGGGGACCACAGGCCTTGAGTGCACGTGCTCTGGCAATGTGCATCCCAGCCCTTTAAGGAGGCATCTGTCGTCAGCACCCTTGTGTGTGCTGGACCCTGAAAAGGTTTACCCCTGAGAAGGTTTGGCAGATGTAGCCACCACTGTAAGGAGTTCAGAAGTCATCTGGACACCTTTACTCTGTCTCAGAGGTCGCCGGTGGCTTGTGTCCACTGATCTCTGAGGCACCATTGAGCAGCCCACATGTGCAGATGGGCATTCGGGGTCACATGTACCGTAGATGCCATGTGGCCCAGGAGCCGCAGGTAGTGCCTGGTGGAAACATGAGAATTGCCTTGGAACTGGTTGGCCAAGTCCATAAGTCTGTGGGCCCTGTCCTCAGGCAAGTAAGCTCTTGCCTGAAGAGTGTCCAACCTGGCCCCTATAAACTCTAGGTTCTGAGAGGGGAGCAAAGTGGACTTTGCGTAGTTTAAGACAAAGCCCAGATGCTGAAGAAGAGAGACAGTGCAGAGAGTGGTCTGTTGGGCCTCCTGGAGTGATTGGCCACTGATTAGCCAGTCGTCCAGGTAGGGGAAGACAAAACACCCCTGATTTCTGAGAAAAGCCACCACCACCGCCAGGCATTTGGTGAAAACCCTGGTGGCAGAGGTCAGGCCAAAGGGAAGCACCCGGTGGTTTCCTCCCACCACAAATTGGAGATATTGTCTGTGGTCTGGATGGATGAGGATGTGAGTGTAAGCATCCTTTAGATCTAAGGAGCATAGCCAGTCTCCCTGCTGGAGGTAGGGCAGCAGTATTCCAAGGGTAAGCATCTTGAACTTTTCCCTCTCTAGAAACTTGTTCAGATTTTGCACGTCTAGGATAGGTCTGAGGCCTCCTGTTCTCTTTGGTACCAGGAAGTGCCTGGAGTAGAAGCCTTGCCCTTCCAGGTGGTGTGGCACCGGTTCCACCGCCTGTTCCTTTAGAAGACTTGCCAACTCCTGAAGGAGGAGGTCCCTGTGTAGAGGGAGTCTTGGAGGCTCCCCTGGATAGTAGGAGGGGGGTAGCTGATGGAAATGGAGCATGTAGCCCTTATGGACTATGCTCAGTACCCAGGTATCCCATGTGATGGCTGACCACCTGTAGGCGTACAGGATCAGCCGACCTCCTGTGCTGAGTGGAGCTACCGGCGGAGGAGAGGCTCTGCTGTGGGAGTCAAAAACCCCCTCCCTGCTGTGCAGGAGCCGGGGCTGGCGGCTTGGGGGTTTTCTGCTTACGGGACCCATGCCCCTGCCCTTTGGCCTGCTGGCCCTGTTGGGGAGCTGGCGAGGCCTGAGGCAGCACCCTTCCTCGGGAAAAAGGGCTTCTTCCTCGAGCCCTTCTTTTTGTGAGAAGGGGCAGAAGTCTTTCTGGACAGCCTTGTCCTGGTGAGAGTCTCAGTCTCGATTTCTGCAGCCTTTTCAGTCATGGGCTTGCCAAACAGGTTGTCACCTTGGCATGGGACATCGACTATCCTGCACCCATGACTCCAGGTCTGATGACTGTAGCCAGGCCTGACGGCGTGCACCGATGCCGGCCGAAGCCTCGAAGCCATCATAGGCTGTTCAAGAGATAAACTTTGAGCACTCTCGGATCCCTGTAGACAAGGCTTTGAATCTCTGCAAGGGATTCTCGGAGAGACCAGCCGAGAACCCAGCAATCTCCTTTGCCAGGTCCCGTAGGTACATGCCCATGTACAGCTGGTAAGTCTGGACACGGCAAGATAGCATAGAGCCCTGGAAGCACTTTCTACCAAGGGCATCCAGGTGCTGGGCCTCCCGGCCGGGAGGCACCAAGTAGTGCATCTTTTGACTTTTCATCCTGTGCATGGCCAATTCCACAACCATGGAGTTGTACGGTAGCTGCGCCTTTTGGAACCCAGGGCTCTTACGGACTCGATAAATGGAATCGACCCGTTTGCTAAGAACCGGCGCTGAGGCCGGTGCTTTCCACATACAGAAGAGCAGCCGTTCCAGCATCAGAGGAACCAGAACAGTAAAGGCTTCCTTCGGAGGAAAGTCGTACTGGAGGGCATCGAGCTCTTCGGCTCGAGGCTCCTCCTCGGCCTCCGCCAGGAATGCCAAAGCCTTGGCCATGTCTCTGATGAAGTCCGAGAACCAGGTATCCTCCGGGGAGTCCGACGGGACGCATCGGGTCCAGAAGGTATCAGGAGACTCCTTGTCCTCCGTCTCCCACGCTGACTCCTCCGAGGAGTCGTCGAGCAGCTCCGGCCGTGTGGGCTTCAATGTCACCCGCCCCGACGCTGAGGGCACCGACATCGACGACCTCGGCCCCACACGGGAGGTCGAGGGAGACCTTGGCCGAGGATCGACTCGAGACTTGATGGACTCAAGGATCGGCTCGGCCTCCGGGGTCGACTTAGACATCAATGTCTCGGTGGTCGGGGCAGATGCACCTGTCAGACCGGCGATCAGTACCCGCTGCTGCTCCATGAAGGCAGCTAGGCTGCTCTCCAGGGTCGTCAACCTAAGACCGAGTTCAGGAGACTCCGACTCGGGCCCCAACAGCGTCAGGCCCGACGTCAGTTCTTCCGGAGGAGAGTCCACAAGGACAACAGATGTTACCTGACTCAGGGACTCCAGCTCCAGGCGAGGCAGTTTGGTCGGCCGGTCCGACTCCGAGAGCCCGGACGGCAGTCAGGGCTGTGCGACCTGGCCCTCAAGGATCCAGGTGCCTCCACTGACGCTGCCCTCACAAGCTTCTTCTTCCTTTTGTGCTCCTGGGTGGGAGACCCCCTTTCAGAGGACCCACAACAGCGCTCGGGGTCAGACTCCCGAGATGTCGAGGCCTTTGAAAGGCCCAGGCGGACGCGGACTCCGAAAAAATTCTTTCAAGTTGATGCTGACGGCTCTGAAGCGCCTTCGACGACATCTTGCCGCACGGGCCACAGACCAGCGGGTCATGGTTGGGCCCGAGGCATCGGAGGCAGCAGTCGTGTGTGTCAGTGAGAGACGTAAGTTTCTTACACTGATCACACTTCTTAAACCTGCTGGCAGCCATCGGGGGGGAAAACGGGCCCCTGCAAGGTCAAAACACAGGGCTGCCAGTGAAAACAACAGAAAAAGCGCAAACGCTAATCACAAAGGAGAAAAACCGAAAAAGAAGATCCGGGCTCGATACCGGTGTACCGAGCCGAAGCGGGATGGGGAAACGGTGTCAAACTGGATAAAGGGATGCGAAAAAAATCGCAGAAAAATCAACTTTTTACTGGGTGACATGAACTACGTCCGTTGGGCTCCGCGGAAAAAGAAAGACTGAGCAAGATGGCACCCTTGGGCGGGAAGGAGACCGCGCATGCGCGCTGCATTCCCAAAGGCTTTCTTTGAAAGCTGGGGAAATGCTCCGCACGAGGGCTCCATCGGCGCCGACGTCACCCATTTGTGAGGACTGACTTCCTGCTTGGTCCTGGAGAATGCAAGCTTCTAGATCTATTTTCATCATAAAAACAAGCCATGACCATACAGTAGCTAGAAGTGCTTTGTTATTGGTAATTTACAAGTTAGAAACATTGAAACCAATCTGAAACTCTGTGGTGGGAATGTATGTCACATGTGACAGAAATGGCAAGTCAGTCCATTGGATGGGCAGATTCTGTTTTTCCTCCAGCATGTACCTAACTCTTTGGAGAAATGCACACTACCAACAACCATCTTCAGCTTTTTTGACACACACTTAAAATCAAAGGTAGACAATAGGACCTTGGTAATATCCCAAAACTAGTATTTAGCATTTTTATTTATTCATGGCATCCACAGAGTGTGTACAAATATTCACAAAATCAATTTCAATTTAAGGACCTATGTGTTAGACCTGATTATGAATGATGTTGCAGTATGTAACTGACTTTTGATTTCCAATGTAAATGTTTGTAAGAAATTCTTCAGTATATTTTTGTGAAAATCTAGTCCCCTAATGATACAAAAATGTAATTAAAAATAAAATGAATAGTCATATTCTGATTTCAAAGCTAAACCTCATTAAAGTATTCAAATAACAATTCAGCAGCTCTCATTTAAGAATTAGGAAGAGGACCTTCCTTTCTGCTACTGGTCTCTCTAGGACACCATTGGCTGCAGTGACAGCAGCAACCTGGGCTATAGTTACATTTGTAGTGCCTCCCAAGTTAAATCCATTCAGATCTCTCCAACTCAGTCAATGTTTGAAAAGAGTAAAAGGAACTAGAACCAGAAATATACAAGGTAGGATATTATACTACTTTACTACAACCTTATTTTTATTTTGCTATGCATTTCTTGCTTTCATACATACAAAGATGTATTATATTCTAGAATCCTGGCAAAACAGCTATATAACCCTGGAAATTGTAATTTTTGTATACGGTTATACTTATAGAGTTAGAAGGTTGTAAGGAGAAATTTCACTTACCGTTAATTTCCTTTCCTGGAATACTGCTAGACCAGTCCAGACAAACGGGCTTTGCACCCCTGCCAGCATATCTTGGAGACAGAGAATTCTACCAGAGCTCTGATAGGCTGGAGCCTGGTGATATAATCCTACCCCTAGGGGTCTCCCTCAGTTACGTCTACAAGCTAATGCAGCATGAACTGTAACATCACCCCAGAGGGTCTCAAGTGAAATATATACAAGGGAGCCGAAGAACAGTATCCACCTACGAACCCATGGACTGCCCAGGGCGAGGCATACAGGCAAAGAGAAGAACCGCGGTCGGCAGCTGCACCGCACCAGCGGCACTCCAACAGACAGCAGGGCGGGTCCTGGACTGGTCTAGCAGTATTCCAGGAAAGGAAATTAACGGTAAGTGAAATTTCTCCTTCCAGTTCATACTGCTAGACCAGTCCAGACAAACGGGCAGTACCCAAGCTACCTGCTTTCAAGGGGGGGCAAGGCCGCCGACAGCTCAGCAACTCCAAAACGGACCGCCTGACGGGCATGAACGTCCCACCTATAATGACCGACAAAGGTGGACAGCGACGCCGCCCGGCAAATATCGAGACCTCCCGGCCCACGAAGCTGTTTGCGCCCGAGTGGAGTGAGCACGGAGACCTGGTGGAGCTGGCTCACCCAGAAGAAGGTATGCCGCCTCAATAGCCTCCCTAACCCATCTAGAAATGGTAGGTTTGGAGGCTGCGGATCCCCGACGAGGACCCGCGAACAAGACAGAAGAGGAACAGTCATACGGAAAGGTTTTGTGACCCTCAGACACCGAAAAAGAACCTTCTCAAGGTCCACCGCCCGCAACGGAGACCGACCACTGTCACACTGCACCTTTGGAAAAGACGGAAAGAAAAGTGGCTGGTTAACAGTGAACGGTGTCAGCACCTTTGGGCAAAAAGGGACAGTTCGCCGAGAAACGCCTTCTGAGGAAAATGAGAGATAGGGATCTCGACACGAGAGAGCCTGGCGCTCAGAAATACGGCGTGCCGAAGTTATGGCCACCAAGAAGACTGCCTTCAGAGCCAAATCTTTAAGAGAACAGGCCCTCAGAGGCTCAAAGGGAGGAGCAACGAGGGCACAGAGGACAAGCGCGAGAGCCTACGCCGGCACAGGCGAACGTAGAGGAGGCCGGAAGGCCCTAACTCCGTGGAGGAAGCGAGACACGTCCGAATGCGAAGCTATCGATCGCTCCGCAAAAGGACCCCGAAAACAAGTTAAACGGCCACTTGCACTCACAAGGAACCGAGTGCTAATTCCTTATCCACTCCAGCCGGTAAAAAGGACAGGATGTCCGGGACACCGCAACTCCAGGGAGAGAGGTTATTTCGCGAACACCAACCATCAATAGACGCCAAACCCGAGCGTAAGCCAGCGACGTAGAAGACCGCCGCGCCGTGAGAAGCGCCACGACCACGCTAGGCGCATAGCCGTAGTGAGCAAACCGGTGGTGTTCAATAGCCAGGCCGTAAGCGAGTAAGGAGCCGGGTCTTCCATCTCCACTGGTCCCTGAATTAGAAGGCCGCGAAACGCCTCGAGGCGGAGCGGCGACGCTCGAGACAGACGGAAGAGATCCGCATACCATGGTCCGCGAGGCTAATTCGGAGCCAGCAGGAACACTGGGCCGCGATGGTCTCGGAGCCGCTAGAGAACCATGCATATCATGGATCAGGGAGGGAAAAACATACAGGAGAAGATGAGTCGGCCACGGCTGAGAGAGCGCATCTATGCCGTGCGCTCCCTTGTCCCTCCAATGGCTGAAGTACAGCGAAGCCATGGCAGTCTGCGCCGTAGCCATTAGAACCATGGTCGGTAGTCCTCACAGGTGAATAATGGACTGGAACGCATCCGGCTGCAGAGCCCAGCCCCCGGGCTCCAGAGAGCGCCGGCTGAGAAAATCGGCTTTCACATTGTCCACGCCTGCGATGTGCTGCGCCGATAGCCTGAAGATGTTTCTCCGCCCACGGGAGGAGGAAAATGCCTTTCCTGTGAGACACCCGGACATTTCGCGCCGCCTAGGCAGCTTAGGTAAGCAACCGTCGTGGTGTCGGACAGGATCCGAACCGCACGCCGCCGCAGAAGAGGCTGAAACTGAAGAAGGGCTAAGCGCACTTTCCGCGTCTCGAGACGATTGATAGACCATTGGGCTTCGCGAGGTGACCAACTCCCCTGCGCCGAGGCTAAGCCGCAAGGCGCTCCCCAACCGGAGAGGTTGGCGACTGGCGTCACCAAGATGCAGCGCAGAGACTCCAGAGGGACCCCCGCAGAAGATTGTGTGCCTGAAGCCACCAGCGGAGGCTGCGGCGCACCGGCGGAAGCAGAGGCAACCGGATTCGATAACTCTCCGATACCGGTGACCAACGAGATAGAAGCGCCGACTGCAAGCAGCGCATGTGCGCTCTCGCCCACGGAACGAGGGCTATCGTTGCTGCCATGGACCCCAAGAGTGGAAGGTAACCCCAAGTCCGAGGCGCCGCTTGATCCAAGCAGCGGCGGAGCTGAAGAGAGATCTTCTGAAAGCGTTCCTGAGGTAGAAACACCCGTCCCCGACGAGTGTCGAAACAAGCCCCTAGAAAAATCCAGGACCTGAAGCATCCCAAAATAGACAGAGTAACGGCCCAGTCCTCCTTCCAACGGTGGACCGGGACGAATGGCATCTCAACGCTGGAGCCTTTAAACAAAGCAACATCCGCTGCCCATTGACGCAGGCAGAGCCATCTCCGAGCTACCGACACCGGTGCTAGGAAGCAAGCCGAGAGCCGCAAGAGATCACAGAAGGCCTCTGCCCGGAATGCAGCGATGGATTCTAAATGAACCAACTCGGGAACACCTGGAAGCTGCTGAATCCATCGAAGGGAGGCCCGAGCTGCTAGACCTCAGCACACCCCTGCAGGAAGGAAATAGCGTGCCAAGGAAAACTCCGTCTTTAGCAGACTCCCAACTCTCTAGGTCTTGTTGGTCGCGGAGTGCCACTCCGCCCTCAGCTGGAAGTGTGGTATTCCTGGTGACCCTGGTCATAATGCATCAACTGTCAGGTATGCCAGCCAACGGTCCAAGTCAGAGAGAGACCAAGGGTATAACTGACCAATACCGCGTGCCCGACGAATGCCCTGGAAAATGGGATCCGGCTGCAACCGGATTTGAGAACCCTGAGGATCAGGCGTGTCGGCTAGGAGCAGCGACTGCATCACCTGAGTGATTAGAGGCAGCAACTCCTCTTTCCGAAAAAGGCTGAGAACTGTCAGCAAAGAAAACAGACGGAGAATATTCCCCATCTCCTTACTCCAACGAGTCAGGGCTGACTTCTGAAGATTTAAAGTCTTCTTGAATATCCATAGTACCCCGCCAGGCACATGCAACGCTCCTAGGAGGACGTACTGCTCTAAGGTCTGAGGACTTACGGGACTGCTTGCAAGACCACGCCATATCCTTGCCTGCTACTGGGTGGGTGTCGGAGAT
Organism: Ichthyophis bannanicus; assembly: GCA_033557465.1. Taxonomy (NCBI): domain Eukaryota; kingdom Metazoa; phylum Chordata; class Amphibia; order Gymnophiona; family Ichthyophiidae; genus Ichthyophis; species Ichthyophis bannanicus. The sequence goes on along the minus strand of CM066037.1, from coordinate 42,187,853 downwards.
ATACCAAAAGACTCCAAACGCCACAGGTGTCATGCCAGATGGAAGACTGTGAGGAACGCACTGTCAGTCAAGGCTGCTGTGGCTTCCAGCGGATGTGGAAGTGAAATGGGAGCTGACTGAGTCCTTTCCCGCAGGAATATCCTGCAGCAGGGGCTCCAAGGAGGGAGGAGATAAGGTGCTGATGATCCCATCTAGCAGCACAGTGGGAATGGGGGAAGAGTCTCCCGGATGCAGCGTGCAGGTGGAACACAAGCAATCTATTAATTCCCCCTCCGGCTTATGACATATCACATATAATACAGCCAGAGAAACAAGCATTGCAGAGATTTAAACCACCTTTTCTCCTTTTTTTTGTTTTTTTTGTTCCTGGTGTTTAAAACAAAAATCAATGTAGGCTCAGGGAAACAGAAGACTCTTCAAGAAAAGGATTTTGAAACTCCCCGTATCTTCACAGCATGTTTAAATGTGTGGAAACTGCTGTCCAGAGCTGTTCCCTCCAAAAAGAAACACTGAAGAGAAAAACAAAACAGCCGCTGGCACAGAAAAACTGTCAGGTATTCACTGAGCTGATAAGGAAACTGTCAGTCATTCACTGTGCTGGTACAGAGAAACTGGCAAAGTTAGGGTAAGTCTGAAAGTAGGGAAAATAGAGTTTGATCCCTCCGCAGCCACTCAGACTTTCATGGCAGGGGCTGAAAGGTGTTTCTGGGGAGGGATGGAGAAGCCCAAACCCAGCTGTACTGAAGATTACAGTGAGTAAGCCTTTTTAGGCCGAGCCCAAAACAGTCAGTATCCAAAACACTGACTTAAAAGTCCAATCAAACGGTATATTGAATAAGACAGGTACAATATTCCAGTAAGACTTACAAAGTAACTCGGCTGCAGATTGTGGATTAAAAATTTAAAGTAAGAACTTCAAAACACAGAGGCAGCCGGTCCGGATGCAGTTGAAATCAACCCAGGGCAGCTGAAGCAAGTAAGAAAAAAACAGTCTACTCAGAAAATGATACCTGAACTTCCAGGGGATGTCCAAGTCCCCGTGGCAAAGACTCAGCGCTGCGTAAAGCCAATCGGGCACTCCACTGAAACCAGGCTCAGGAGTTCCCAAGTTTACCTGGGGAATCAAGTCGCTGGGGGAAGAGCACAGCTGATGCTTGAGGTCCTTTAGTTTCTTCTGACAGCCTATGCAGCGTAGACCTGAATAAGGCATAGTGAGAACTAAAAAAAAATAACTCTGCCTTGTAGGAACAGCCATTTAACAATCTTCCCCATAATAGGTAATGCCACAGCCAGCCTTCTTTGTTGGGCACAGTGGGGATTGAACCCATGATCCCTGCACCATTGGTCAGTGTCTTAACCATTGTACTGTGGCTCTGAATTGCATCCTGTTCTCTATTCATGCCTTTCCTACTTTTTATTTATTATGTTAATACATAGTCAGAGAGAAAAGAACCCCTCCACAACTCACAGCTACCAAGTGCTGTGGAAAAACACACAGCTATAGCGTTGCTAAAAAGCAAGTAGAGAAGGAATCTGGCTTCCCGCCAAAAACCGGGGCTCATTAGCTATTCAAAATGGCCGCCAGCAAAAATAAACCTCAAAAAGAGTGAATTAAAACCCCCAAAAGCCAAGGAATTAACTTAAAAAGTCTAAGGACAAGGTGGGAGGGTTGCAGGCATGAGAAAAATGTCTAAAATCGCTGAAAAATCAATAAAAATAAATCGAGTCACCACAGAGCTGCAGACATCAGTGGGAGAAAGACAGTTTCTGTACTCACAGTACCGAAAGTGCAGAGAAGCCACGGACCGCTGCCCAGCCCACTGCCAGCTGCCTCACCACTAAAATCAGCCCCAGGGACTGGATTTTAGGAGGCTTACCATCCAGCTAAATAGTCCTCTTGACTAGTGCTGGGGAGTCTTCAAATCAGCGATCTCTACTGTGACAGGACACAGGAGCTCAGCTGGAAAACATCCTGGTGCTCAGATAAGTACACTGGCAACTACAGGGTATAATCTCTCCAAAAGAAATCACAAAGAAATAAATCATTTTAAATGTTTTTGAAGGAGCAAAAAAACCCAAAGCATACAGATCTGCTGGAGACAGAGAAAAACTGAGGGAGACCCCTAGGGGTAGGATTATATCACCAGGCTCCAGCCTATCAGAGCTCTGGTAGAATTCTCTGTCTCTAAGATCTGCTGGCAGGGGTGCATAACCCGTTTGTCTGGACTGGTCTAGCAGTATGAACTGGAATATGCTTTTTACCTGCTGATATAGGGAAAGGCAGACTATAAATTTTTATAGTGGATTAAAATTAATCAGAGATGGAATTAATAGCATTATCTTTGAAAAACAGATGTTATTGCTAACAATATGGCCCCTGCTTCTCTAGGCTTGAATCTCTTATTAAACCTAAAATGGACAGATTACAGGGATGAGCAGATTCAGAAGTATGAAATTCTTTACTGGGAAGCTACCAGGACTATGCAGTGTCCTGTTACTCTGCACGCCTTCATTATGGCTCTGGTGGTGGACAACTGAAAATGCTAGATATTTGAACATGCAGTTTCTTGATTCTCCGAAGTCTTTCAGTATTTAATAAGGAGTGTGCATTTATTAGTGCACATTTGGTTCATTAAGGTGCCTTAAAAAATTTAGTGTGCATTAGAAAACCCAGGGGCTGCTTGGTCGCTAAGAGTCAGCATTGACTCAAAGGCACACACTGCATTTTGCAATTGACTCACACACTTTATTTCTCATTGGTTATTTCCTGTTAAATCAATTTGGCATGCACTAAAAATTGTGAAACCCCAAATCACTTGAAACTTGGGAAAAATTAATGGACAAAATGAAAACTAAACACATTTTTCTTGCCTTTGCACATGTCTAGCATTTATCTCTTGGAGATTCTCCAGAAGTCCCGAGAAGGAGACTTGTCCATGAACAATCTGAACCTCACTGGTTTTCTGGAGAGCTCCACTAGTGAAGATATTAGCAGGGCAATTCTGCTAATATCTTTTTGTTTTTCAGCACAGCTGTAATTCAATTCTCCGTTTTTTGTCATAAGATTTTATCTTTCTGTGAGCATAGAATCTGGTACTTTGCAACAAAAGACAAAAGGAACAGTGTTTGGCTATGAACCAGCAAGCTCTCTCTTTAGGCACAGAAATGTTTTTGTTCTTGCCTTTCAAACCGGTATTAAATGTGGTAATTCCCAATACATTCTCTCTGATCCTAATAAACTGAATGTTTTTCACAATAGTTAAATTAGGCCTTACCGCTAAATGGCGTTCCTTGAGTAACTCCACTCCAGTCCCGCACCTCTGGGTAGTCAACCACTTCCAGCAGCTTGGAGACTGAGCATGTCGTCTTTTTGATGACATCAGCATACTTAGACAAATGGCACCACTTACCAGCCCCCAGTAACCTATTGATAAAGAGCAACAAATAAGAAGTCAAACATTATAACAAACTCTATCTAACCGTGGCCCTGCCGCCCCCCCCCCCCTAGTTAGGGGCCCTCCTTCCCCTCGCAGATCGAGGAGGCTTACCTGTAGACTGCAAAAATGAAAAGACCTGAAGATCCTAAATGCCTAAATGGGAGCCTGTCACTAAAAACCAGCAAACAGAACTGAGCGACAGGCCCACTGACCTTCTTAGAGCGTCAGGCAAAAATGACAGACAGCACTCCTGCCAAGAGTGCTTACCCACCTCCAACAGCTGCACTTTACTTGTGTAATTCCCCTGAGCCCCCAAAACAGCCACCACATTCTTCAGGCCCGGGGTCATGTTAACGAATGGGAATGTTTTGTGACTGGACTGGAGTTACTCAAGGAACACTAATTTGCAGGGTAAGGCCTAATTTAACTTTCCTTATTGTCCCTCCAGTCCAATCCCGCTTCTATGGGATGTAACAGAGCAGTTTTAACAAGATGAGGTGTCCATGATTCCAGCCTGAACTACTGTTGCCCCGAATCTGGCGTCCCCTGCCGCCTGCCCATCCAAATGATAATGTTTTGCAAAAATGTGAAGGGAGGACCAAGTAGCCGCCCTACAAATGTCTGTAGGTGGAACCATACTATACTCTGCTCAAGAGGTCACCTGCGCCCTGGTCAAATGAGCCTGCAGCCCCGCTGGTACCAACCTTCTCTTCAAGATATATGCCGACGCAATAGCTTCTCTAGTCCACCTGGAAATAGAGGCCTTCACCGCTGCCTCCCTCTTGCGCAGCCCCCCAAACAGTACAAATAAACGATCCGATTTATGAAACGGTGCCATCCTCCTCAAATAACGCCACAATACTCTTTTTATATCTAAAAGATGCAACTGCAGATCTACGTCTCCCACTGGCCCTCCCGAGAGCACTGACAGAGAAACCGGCTGATTCAAATGAAAAAAACATGATCTTGGGCAAAAAAGAAGGCACCGGCCAGAGCACCACCTTTTCCTTCAAGGAGGACAGGAAGGTTTTCCTGCATGAGAGAGCTTGAAGTTCTGAAATTTGCCATGCTGAGCAAATCACCACCAGAAACACCGTCATAAGCGTCAAATCTTTCAGCAAAGAATTGCTCAAAGGCTCAAAAGGTTCCTTTGTCAGTGTCCCCAATCCCAAGTTGAGGTCCCAAGGAGGAACGATCGACCGCCGCAGTGGCACAGCTGCTTCACCGCCTTTAGAAAGCATAGCACATCCAGTTGCATACCCAAGGACACCCCCTGTGCCCGTCCCCGATAACAAAGAAATGGCCACCACTTGCACTCTCAAGGAACTAGAGGCTAGGTCCTTCTCGAAGTCTGCTTGCAAAAAGGCCAACACCACTGAGATGGTAGCTAGGAACAGTCGGCACTGCCTTTCTTCACACCATGCCTCAAAAACGTGCCAGACACGGATATATGACAAGGAGGTCGACCTCTTCCGGTCCTTCAGCAAGTAGCCTCACCTGCTCAACCGTGTCTTTTCAAGAGCCATGACGAAAGCGAGAATCGATCCACCTGAGGCATTCGCAGAGGCCCCTGGGTCAAGAGATCCCCTCTGACCAGCAGCCGCCAAGGCCAGTCCACTGTTAGTTATACCAGGTCTGCATACCATGGGTGCCACGGCCAGTCCGGGGTAATCATGATGATATAAGCTTCGATCACCTGTATGATGCGTCCCAAGAGCACCCATGAGGGAAAAACATACAGGATACCTTCCGTAGGCCACCTCTGCACCAGGGCATCCATACCCTCCGACATCTGTTCTTGCCTTCTGCTGAAGAACTGGGTCGACTTGGCCACTGCAAATGTTGCCATGAGATCCATGCCCCATCTTCTCGCCACCTGTAAGAAGACTTCTTGGCAGTGTGTCCATTCCCCAAGGTCCACGTGCACCCGGCTCAGGTAGTCCGCCGCCATGTTGTCAGTTCCTGCCATGTGTGCTGCTGACAATGCTTGCAAATGCTCTTCTGCCCACATTATCAGAGCCTTGGCCTCTGCTTCCAAGCACGCTGCCCGTGCCTCACTGCTGATTGATGTAGGCACAGTGGTTGCACTATCGGAGAAGACCCTGATGGTCCGCCCCTTCAGCCATGGATGGAATCTCTGCAGTACTAGAATGACTGCTCGCATTTCTAGTCTGTTGATGGACCAACAGGTTTCCCGTGGTGTCCACAGCTTCTGAGCAATGTGTCCTTCGCAGTGGGCCTCCCAGCCTAACAGACTGGCATCTGTCATCAGCGAGATCCAGCGTGGTGACTCAAGTGGCATCCCTGCCACCAATTTCTCGGGTTGGAGCCACCACCAGAGCGCTCTTCTGGTCTCCATCGGGCAAGGCAACCACTGCGACACGGGATGTCTCTGGTGTGACCATCTGTGGAGCAGTGCACTCTGCAACAATCTCATGTATGTCCTTGCCAATGGCACCAGTTCAAGTGTTGCTGCCATGGTTCCTAACAACTGCAGATAATGCCAGGCCGTCAGACCCATCATCTGCAGAAATTGACGCACCAGCTGCCGCAGACCCTGCGCCTATTGCCTTGGCAGCAATACTTTTCTGCTGCGGGTGTCAAAGCACGCCCCTAAGTATTCAAGTTCCTGGGATGGTACCAAGTGACCTTTGGCCACGCTAATCACCCATCCGAGACTTTGCAAGAATTCCATCACTCTTGCTGTTGCTTGTTCTCTTTCACTCCTGGATTTTATTCAAATAAGCCAGTCGTCTAGGTACAGGTGGACCAGGACCCCCTCCTGGCGGAGTGTCACCACCACCACAACCATGACTTTGAAAGTACGGGGAGCTGTTACTAGTCCGAACAGTAATGCCCGAAATTGAAAAGGCACAGCAAAGCAGAGAAACTACTAATGCTCTGGACAGATAGGAATGTGTAAATACGCTCCTGTGAGATCAAGGGATGTCAAGAACTCCCTGCTTCTCGCTGCCACTATGACAGACAACAATCTTTCCATGTGAAAACAGGGTACTCGTAGACACCAGTTCATGCGCTTGAGGTCAAGAATAAGCCGAACAGAGCCCTCCTTTTTGGGCACCACAAAATAATTTGAGTGCCCACCAGACCCTCACTGCCTTGCTGTGCACCTTGCAGGGGGACTACACAAAGGACGGGCCCACGGGTCTGGCAAACTCCCTCCATGAGGGAAACTGCTCTCTCTGGTAAGGTGCAAAATGAACTGTACAGAACCATCAGAAGTCCCGTGGCTAACCCCATGCCGGAGTTGTGCTGTGGACATGCTTCTGTTTATCCTCGGGGAGCCGTCCTCCTTTCGATTCCCCCAAATCTTTCACTAATTTTTCCAACTCCTCTCCAAATAGAAGTTTCCCCTTAAATGGAAGCTTGCTAAGACGGTCCTTGGAGGAGCTGTCCGCTGCCCAATTCTGCAGCCAGAGAGCGCAGCGGACCGCCACCACCGAAGCCATACTCTTGGATAAACTTCTAATAAGATCGTAGAAGGCGTTTGCCAGGTATGCGGCCCCGACTCCAGCCTGGTCACTGTCCCCGCTGGATCTAGAAATGCCTTCCCAGACTCTAGAATCCCTTGCACCCAGTTCAGACAGGCCCTGGCAACACAGGCCCCACAAATGGAAGCCTGCAATGAGAGAGCATTGATATCAAAGGCTTGTTCAACAAGGTGTCCAATTTCCTATCCTGGACATCCTTGAGCGCTGTACTACCCTCCACCAGGAGAGTTTTTTCTTTGAAACAGCTGCCACATCCATTTTTGGAGACCTGAGCATTTCCTGCTCCTGCTCTGGTAGCGGGTATAGGCGTGTCATGGTCCGCACTCCTCTGAGGCCAGCCTCTGAAAAATCCCACTCTTTCTGGATCATCTGCTTGACCACTCTATGCACCAGAAACACCTTCTGAGTCTTTCGAACAGTCTGGAGTAGCAGGTCCTCTAGTGTCTTCTTCTCCACCGGGAGAACGGTGGGCATATTAATAGTTTTTAATGATTCCGCAATAAGCGCTGGCAACTCCTCATGGCAGAACATGTGGACAATCCATGACGCCTCCTCCTGCGGAATCTCTTCTTCTTCTAGCTCCTCTATTTCCAATTTTACTTCTGGGTCCCAAACATCTGGTTCTTCTGACAATGGGGACTTTTCATCCCAAACTCCCACCGGCCTTTTCCTGCCTTTCTCCTGCGCCACTGAGTGGCTTTTCATCCTTTGTTGCCACATGCAGAAGGATGAATTCAGGTGAAAAACTTCCAGGGACATTCTCACTCCCAAGACACTGCGACGTGGAGGGTCTGGGAGAGGCTTGTTCGTTACCATACAGGTCTAGGAAGGAGGTGCAGTACCCAAACCCCTGACCTCCCCCTGTTGAGTTCTGCTCCTCCTGGACCTGTGCAGTACTCCCCTTCACTCCCGAGGAGACCGTGCGCCCCAACATATTTCACATATCCTTGGAGTTCATGTTCTACAAACTGTGTGATCTTCTCACAGCCACGGCAAACCCTTGTGTCCGAGACAGACACCCCCTCCCCGCCCCCCCCGCCAGGCCCCGCATGCTACGCACTGCGGCCTTGCCGGCATGGTCCCCTTTCTGTGCTTACAGACTGGAAATCTTCTCTGGGGAAACAGTATTGCAGGTTAGCTGCTTCAGAATCACCTGTTTAACCTGCCAGCTGTAAATTACTGTTCTTTCCTGCTATTATTTTTTTCTTTTATCAAAATTGCAAAGAGGGCTCCAGGACTGAAAACACAACAAACCATGGGATATTTCTTCTTTTTTCCATGCCCTGCGAGGCCTCTCTCACCTGTCCAATGCAGTTTCAAAAAGGCACTTTTCCCGCGCTGCTGAAGATCACCACCATCAGTCATGCGGTCCACCACCATGCGCCACCAACCACCCCGGAGGGTTTAAACGTGCCTCTACCCTTCCTGTCCCCAAAAACCCCCACTCACCGGCCTGAATTGAGCTTTCTGCCTCCGCGGCTGGAATGGAGCTGCTACTGCTTGTTTCCTGCCTAACTCTCAGCCTTCCCCGGCTTCGGCATCAAGGAAGGAAGTGCTCAGCAATGCTGCCTGCAGCTCTTTTGCTCCTTGCATGGCTCCTCACCCAGTAACAGGTTCGGGAGCTGCGGCTGATGTCTGACTGCTCTTTTGGAGCCCCTGAGCCCCCACCTTCATACCAGGGGTGGGGGGAGGGCAGGAGAGGCAGAAGGACAAAACCCATTCCTTCAGTGAATCCTACTGGTCTTTTTTTTTTTTTTTTAACTTGATAGATTCAAGCACCCAAACAACAGAAATAAATGCTCAAATCTAACTTCCACTGCTTAGTTGTCCCTTCAGTGAGTCCAGCACCCTGGCTCACTATCTCCTTCAGCTGCTTGGAGCTTACTGGGGGCTGATGGGTGGTGCCAGCTGTCTAAGTATGCTGGTGTCATCAAAAAGATGACATACTCAGTCTCCAAGCTGCTGGAGGAGGATGACTATCCAGAGGTGCAGGACGGGCCTGGAGGGACGATAAGGAATCTAAATTACTGCCTGGAGTATAAGTGAGGAATGTGGAAACTTCAAATGTTTGCGTGTATTATTAATCAGATTATGGCACAATACACAGCTTGGTTTGTAAATTTGGTTTTGTAATGAAGACCATCAATTGTTCTGGTCTATTATAATTTTATTTCTCTCTGCATGTCCTGATTCCAGGATTTTGTGACTGAACCCCCGCATATTTATGAACAATACCTATGTACACTTTAATTTCCCTATCAAGTTCTGTTTGACTTGTATTGAATTTTGATGTCTGGATAAAGAAAAATATAAAATGGATAAAGATAGTGCCTTGGTAACAAGCCCAAGAAGAGATATGCTGACAGATAAGGAAATCTGTTGCACCTTTAGAAAAAAAATCATTTTTTAAAAAATGACAATATCAGAGGCATATAGCACTATACATCCCCATACACTTAATGGGAGCCAAATTTTGAGCTGGATATACTGAAATGTTTTAATGTAAAACCCAAAATGTTTATAACAACTCTTTTTTAGGTTAAGGCTAAACCCCTGGTTTTCTCTATTAAGCATGGGAATATAGCATGGTGTGGCAATAGATACAAGTTCTTTGTTTGTTTGTTTTTTGTTTTTTTTTTAATCTGGAAACTCCTTCACACTTCCTTCTCAGTTGGAACCAGTCCTGGGATCTGGAGCCATGAGACTGCATTCCCTGCTGATGGTGAAATTAGACCTTACCTGCTAATTTTCTTTCCTTGAGTCCTTCCAGTCCTGAACCAACTGGTTTTGATGTCATCACATAGGGTCCTGTGCAATCCTCCTCTGACCACTACTGCTATAACAAGGCAGACTTCAGAAGAAATTATTATTAGGCATACTTTCATTGCATACTCAATGAAATATAGTTACCGAATAACCACTCTAGATCTGAAATAAATCCAGAATCAAGAATATAAACCATTGCTTCTCATCTTTAAGGCCTAAATATTGTCCCAAGACAAACTCATTACCTTGCGACCTGTTGGCCGTACAAATGTGCTCTAGAATCACCATCATGGCCTAGCGACACCACATTAGCAGAATCACACACTTTTTTCCTATAGAGATCTTCTGTGTTTGTCTCATGCAGTCCAGTCCAAATGTGTGGAAAGTAACAAAACAGTACCGAATGCTGAAAGGGGAACAGAAGAGCCCTGCTTGCCAAAAACCTGTATCCCCAAAGACATGATATCCTCCATGGTGGAGCCTCTTGATACTTCCCCCCCCCCCCCCTGCAAAGCAAGGTGAGGCATGGCACAGTTATGCTCAAGAGACACAAATGAAGAACTCTGAGCCAGATTCTACTCCCCCCCCCCCCGAGGACTTAAGTATTGTGGAACAAAAAAAAAAAATCTGCATCATTGGAATCGACAACCAACTTTAATCGCAAAAAGTGATCTGTGAGTTGTCTTTCACTGCGCAACCACTAGAAAGTTCACCAAGAAAAATGTTTGCCAGGAGTACCTTCATTGCCAAAAAACACAAGAAGGAGCAGCATCTGAGCCCCGTGTTGCTCCGCAGGCCCCCGACTGCTTTGGAAACTCCTGGTAAGATCATGAACCTATGAGGTCAGATATACCACAGCACATAGCAAACTTGGCTATGGAAACCAATTGCATTCATCCCGATCCTACCAGAGGAGCTGGAAAATTCGCCCAAAACTCCTCTGAATGATTACCAAATCCCCAGCAGGAACCAAGAAGGATCCCGTGTGGAGAAAAGGGCACCAAAGCCTAAGGCTTTCCCACAAAACACACCTGGACAGGAAAGGAAGGGAGACATACATCCTGCACCTAAACAAACCAGCGTTGCCCAAGGCCAAAGCTACTCCGCACCCTTGCAACTTCACTTATGGGTAAAACCCTTGGTCCAGAAATGAAAAGCTTCCTCCTTCACGTCCAGTGAAACGGAACTCCCTACTTGATTTACAACTAATCAAAAAGAGAACCATCAGGGCCAACAAGGAGGTGTACTGTGTCGAGCTGCCACTCCCAACACTACTAACCCCATGGCAGAATGCTGGAGTTCTGCAATGGTTTCTAAAAATAGAGAAATCTGCCCTTCCAGGCCAACCTCATCCAAAAGCTAACTAAAGCATCAGACCATGCTAGTTTCTCTGAATCACAGATGTTCTGATGAGCTCACTGAATCTACAAGCACAGGCCATTAGTCCACGGAAAAACAACTGCCTGCAGTTGCCATGAGAGCTACTGGGGTAGCACATTTACGAACTCTTCTTGCCACCCTCTGGCAAGATCTTAGCAGGTACACATTTGCCACCAAACAGAGTTCAGCTGACTTCTCCTTTTGCTAGATAGAGTTGCTCCTGACTGGCTACACTGAGCCCATGTGAACCATAAATCTCCAGGCAATTAGAACTGACCCTGCATGGGAGCTCCTAAAGCGCATAACATCTCTCACACTCACTGAGGCTACCTGAAAATGAAATCCACTACGAGGGCGAAGGCTGGCAGCATGAGGAAATGTAGTCCCTCACTAAGATAACAGCTTGCAACAAGACTCAAAATGATCACATCCCCGAGCTCTGACCTTAGGTAACAACATACTCTGCACTGCTGCAACACCCCTGGGGGAACTAAGGAATTTTAGGAGATCAACCTCGCTAAGCTCCCCCCCCCCCAAGGAATGCAGAAGTGGCCCGACTCTTTCCTAAAATGCACCCCATGGAGCAAGCAGACAAGATTGAAAACTTGTCTCCCAAACTGACCTTGCTTTTATTCATATATATAATTGTTTTTCTTCCCAGTCGCATACTGGGCCCTTGAGACAGCATGCAGGCATCCGGAGGAAGAGCCATTTCACCCCTACCCCAGCAGATATGTCTTTTTTCCCAAGGAGGAAGATACCATGTTACAACTGTGCCCAGCTACAGCAGAAAAACTAGGCAGACCAAATACAAGGCTGCAGACCACCTGAGAGAAAGGTAAATACTAGCAGGGTTTTTTGTTTGTTTGTTTGTTTGATTTTTTAAACAGCCAGAAGTGGCCCATACAACAGTGCCTACCAGGATAAAGGCAGGTGACTTGTGGGAAAAGCAATGAAGGCATTTTCTCCCTGGAACAAAGTTACTAGACAAAGATCTTGACCATGCACTGCACTAGACAGATGAACCACCTGTCAGGAACATTCTTCTGGTACTTAACTGTAAATCACACTGCAGAACAATTTTAACAAAGGCAAGACCAAGTCAACTGAAGAATGAAACCAGTGACATCCTAGTATAAGTAGACAAATCAAGCCAGAATGACTAGCAATGGAGTGTTTCACCCAACACCATTACTACTCTACTGACCCAGGAAGAGAAACAGGAGAAGCCAAAGCATACTGCTAACCGCCATCAGAAACATGGCCTTACTTGTTAATCAACTAAAGTGCATGAAAATGCCACAGCTACTGCTCGATTATCAACAAATTTAAAAGTACAACCACTACTGGCCCACTACACTAACTGTTGTTTACAGTTGTTTACAGCACGTTAAAGGCATTACAGAAAAGGCAAAACATTTGATGAGAGCACACTGCTGTTAACGCCCCCTTAAAAGGAGTAACTAACTGCACCACCATAAAGAAGACAAGCAATTGTCCAGCCCAGACAAGCCCAAACTTATTTCGTTGTGGCCCTTAAAATGACACTTACCTTTTTCTCCACGATGGACTTCCGGTGACGTCAGCGAGCTGCATGGCGGCGTGAAGGAGAGCTCCGCCACTAAGCCTGCAGGAAAAAAAGAGAACCCCCCCCCCCACAAGTGGCGAAATTGAGAGAGGAAAATGATGGGGCAGCAGTTGAGGAGGTTATAAGCTGAGGAGGCAGTGGCAGAAGTGCGGTGATCGCGACCGGGCTAGTCCGATCAGGACGAAGCGCGGCAGAGTCCAGAGTACATGGCCGGTGGAAGAGCAGGCCGGGAGAGGAATGCACGGGGGCCCGCAGAGTGAGTAAAATCTTTAAAATAACAGCGCCTGAAGAGCAGCGGACAGAGTGAGCGATCGAGTAGCAGGGGCAATTGCCTGGTTGAAGGCGAAGAGGGCTGTGAAGTTGGCGGGGGTGAACAAAGAGGAAGCGAGGCCCATGGGCAGGCAGCGGAAGCCATGGTGCAGTAGGCTTGGTCCCCGAGCAAAGTCGGAGGGGGAACTGTCCAGCGCAGACGGAGGCCCGATTGGGTGAGCAGGGGAGAGTAGCAGTGATTTGCCAACCAGTGAGAGCAGCGCCGAAGAACACTAAGGAGGCTGGAGCTGAATTTCAGAGGGTGAGCTGAGACACAAAGGGTGTGCTCAGAGAAAGCCTGACCAGGAACAAGTAATTGCAGTACAGCAGCCTCAGCGCCAGAGTGTGCAGTGAAGATCTACAAAGCCCCGGAGGTGTAAAGTGCCTGAGAGCTAAAATAAAAAGTACTGGTCATTGTTGAGCAAGTTATGGACTCAGTCTCACGCTGAATTGTAGTGCTATATTGCACGAATAATAAAAGAACTGCCAGGAGTAGGCGGCAGGGTGTGCAAAGAAGCAGGACTCTCAGGAAAAACTGCGCTCTGGGGATTAAGCAGCACATGACCAAGAAGAGTAGAAGTAAAACAAGTAGGAGCCGCCTGGAAAGAGGAGACGAAGCACAAGTGGGAGAATTGATCCCAGAATTCCTGAGACAGCCCAGCTGTACCGCCTGGGGGAAGCAAGAGAGACCATGGAGAAAAGTAAAAGCGGGCAGTCAGTCAAAAAGAAGCTAGCTGAATTCCGCTCCCCATATGCTGCACCCAAAGGTGGAAAGGAGGGGGATAAGGAGGGCAAAACACCTCCCGCTGCTCCAAATGAATCTGAGCAGGAGTTGGAGAGAGATAGCAATCATGTTAAAGGACTGGCTCATTGAATTGAAAGATGAGATCAAGATGGAACTCAGTGGGGAAAAGAAGGAACTAAAAGAGACAATCCAAGCACTGAGACAAGACCTAGTGGACTTGGGCAACTGTGTGGAAGAATCCGAAACGCAGATGGAGCAACAAGGAGAAGCCCTAGAAGAGTTACAAAAAGGATGGGAAGAATACATGTGTGTGCAAAGAGAGTTGCAAGTGAAATTGGAGGACCTGGAGGATAGATCGAGGAGATGCAATATAAGGGTACGAGGCCTCCCGGAACAGCCGAAATATAAAAACTGAAGTGGTTGCCAAAATATTCAGTTCGCTACTAGCTTCTGCAGCTGTGGAGGAAGGTGAGACAGGAACGACCCTACTCATAGAGAGAGCGCACAGAAGCTTAGGCCCGGTGAGGGACAATAAACCTCGAGATATAGTGATATGCCTCAGCTCGTACAAGAGTAAAGAAAAACTACTGTGGGCAGCAAGGAAAATGAAACAGTTTGTCTGGGAAGAGCATAAGCTGGAATTCTTCCAAGACTTATCCCCCGGAACGCTACAACGTAGAAGAAGCCTCAAGGAGGTGACAGCGTACCTGCGGCGAGACGATATGAGATATAAATGGCTGTTCCCATTTGGTCTGCTGATTACAGTTAAGGGAAGATCGAGGCGAGTGAAGTCCTGTGAGGAGGCTTGGAAAGCATTAAGAGAGTTGGGCGCAACACACCTGCCAGAGGGAGCACAGCCATCCAATGGAAGTACAAAGGCTACAGGGACTTCCAACACAAAATGGAACACTCAGCGCTGGCACAGGGTACCAGCCGGTGGGAGAAGATTGGCGAGACTGAATCGAGGGTGAGAAGAATGGAGCGAGCTAAAACGTAAGACTTTAAATGTTGTTGCTTATATAGTTAGTATGCAGGGAATAGGGGGGGGAGTAGTGCAAGGGGGCTGAAGTGGATAGAGGGAGATGAAGGGAAGGGGTGGGGGAAGGAGTGGAGAGACAGGGGGGAGGTGGGGGGGAAGGGGAAGGGGAAGGGGCAGGCTTAGGCTCGTTAGGTATTCACGATTAAGGAAGCCAAGACTCCCTTAAGGGAGGGTGGTAAGGGGTGGGTGACGGGGAGGACGGGGGGAGGGGAAGAGAGAGTGGGGGGAGGGGAAGAGAGAGTGGGGGGAGGGGGAGGAGGGAGGCATGGTAGAGGGGGGGCAGCAGGGGGGGGCCAGCACAGGTGACCTGAAAATCATTACCCTAAATGTGAAAGGCTTAAATTCACCCTTTAAAAGGCAGAAATTGTACAGGGAAATAACGAGATAAAAAGCCTCACTTGTCCTATTGCAAGAAACACATCTGTTACGGAGACATGAGCGGTTAGTGAAGCCCAAAGCATACACTGAGTTAGTGTTTGCCTCTAATATGTGGGAGCGGAAGAAAGGGGGGGTAGCGTTGCTGGTAGGTGGGACACTCAAAGTAGAGATGCACACAACAATTAGAGATAGAGGGGGAAGATACCTAATGGTGCGAATGAAGATAGGGGATGAATGGTTCTGTGTAATTAACTTATACGCCCCCACCGGGACCCAAACGTTTTTTTGGGAGGAAGTGGATAAGAAAATGAACACATTGGGGGAAGGAGTGATAATATGTGGTGGGGACTTCAATATGACTTGGGAGGTGTGAAGAGATTCTACGGGGAAGGGGGAGGGGAGGCGTGCGGACAGGAGACGATACCAGCAATTTGTAAAGGATAATGAATTGAATGATGCATGGCGATTGCTTAACCCAAGTAGGCGCCAATATTCTTTCTTTTCAGCAGTGCATGGTACGTATTCAAGGATAGACACTATATGGGTAGGGAAAGAGATAGCGGGTAGAATCACAGGAGTGATAGAGTCGATTACATGGTCGGATCATGCACCGGTGATGGTGAAACTGAGGGGACGGGGAGAAGATAGGGGGCTCCACTTTTGGAAATTGAATGAGGCTCTTTTGAGTGATAATAGGGTAGTGCAAGACATAGAAAAATTGATACCAGAATACTTTGCGCATAACGATAATGGAGAAGTACAAAAGGGTGTGGTCTGGGATGCCTTCAAGGCGGTGGTAAGAGGTACATTGGTCAAATGGGGGGTGAGAATAAAGAGGGAAGGGGAGGAGAAGGAGCTTCACTTGCGACAAAAACTGGTACAACTAGAAGAGACAGATGCCCTAAGTACAAGCGAGAAATTAAGGGGGGAGGTCCTGGAGACTAGGGCTAAGTTGAATGCGCTTGAAGCAGATAGAATTCACTATCGGATACAATTATTACGCTAAGAGTTCTTTGAGGGAGGGAATACAGCAGGAACGTTTATGGCGAGGAAGTTAAAGCAGAAGCGGAATATGTCATTAATAACGCAGATCAAGGGTAGGGGGGTTGTAAGAGATGAGCAGAAGATCAGAGAAGAATTTGTGGAATACTATAAGGGGTTATATGAAGCTAAACTGGATAGATCAGAGGGTGAGATGAGGGACTACTTTGAAGCAGCCGGACTCCCTCAACTGGAGGAAGGGGAAAGAGGCGCTGGAAAGAGAAATACAGGCCTCGGAAGTGGAGGTGGCGATTAAGGGCCTGAAAACAGGGAAAGCCCCCAGATTGGATGGGCTGTCGGCTAGCTTTTATAAAAAATTCAAGAGAGAGCTGGTGAAGCCCCTGACAAGTTTGTTCAATGTACCAAGGGAGGGAGAGAGTCTAGCAGAAACGATGGGGTGGGCAGGAATCACACTGATTCACAAAGTGGGTAAGGACCCGCAAGAGTGTGCGTCGTACCGGCCCATCTCACTGATAAACACAGATGCGAAATTGATGGCCAAAGTACTAGCGGGGAGACTCAATAAAATTCTGGGGAAGCTAGTGCATGAGGATTAAGCAGGGTTTATACCAAGGAGGCAGGTGGCTGATAACATCCGGAAAACTTTAAATGTAATATGGTCAGTGAAACACACGCCAGAATCTGCACTGCTTCTCTCGCTAGATGCAGAGAAAGCGTTCGACCAAGTGTCATGGAGATTTCTGTTCTCAGTATTGGATCACATGGGGTTTGGGAATGGTTTTGTAGGCTGGATAAAGGCATTATACACGGGACCTAAAGCGTGTGTGAGAGTCAATGGAGGATATTCAGGATTTTTCCCGTTGGGGAGGGGGACGCGACAGGGGTGCCCCCTTTCACCATTACTGTTCGCCTTATCATTGGAACCGCTAGCGGGGAAGATAAGGAGGGGCTTAGACATTACAGGGGTAACAGTAGGGTAGAGGGAATACAAAATGGCCATGTTCGCTGATGACATCCTACTTACGATCACAAGGCCACAGGAGACGTTGCCTGCGATAATGAGGGAGGTACAGGTATATGGGGAAATGGCGGTGTTTAAGATAAACTGGAGTAAGTCGGAAATCCTGAATTTGTCAGTTGGGGAGGAGCAGCAAAAGAGCCTACAACATACCTTTCAATTTAGGTGGGCAAAAAGCTCAATTCAATATCTGGGAGTTTATCTCGGGCGGGACTTGGAGGACCTGTATGAGCTGAACTATACAAAGGCGTTTCGGCAAGTAGAGGCGCAATTGGGGGCATGGAATAGGGGGTTTATATCGTGGTCGGGGAAAGTGGCAGTGGTGAAAATGATGTTGCTCCCCCAGTTCCTTTTCTATTTTCAAGTGCTGCCAGTAGCGGTACCCATAAGGGCGCTAACTAGGCTGCAAAAGCAAGTGGAGGGGTTTATATGGGGAAATAAACGACCCAGGGTGGCAGCTAGAACTCTGAAAGTGGCAAGGATGGAGGGAGGCATGGGTGTTCCCAATTTCAGAAAGTACTACATAGCAGCGCAATTGAGGGCGGTTTACTCTTGGCTGAGGGAGCAACATAAGCATTGGGTGGTGATGGAGGGAGCGGGATTCAGACCGGGTGAGTTGGAGAGAATGGTCTGGGGAGGGAAGGGAAGCAAGGGTGAAAATCCGATGGTTAGTCATACTCTGGGGGTGTGGCAGCTACATAGGAAGAGGTTGATAGGGGAGAAGAGGTGGAAGCGAGTGATGTCATTATTGGCTTGCTGTGAAGAGGGAAAAGGCCCGGATGTGACGGTAGTGCAAAGGTGGGCACAACAGGGGCTGCAACAAGTGTCACAGATAATCTTTGGGCAAGGGGTAAGAGAATTTGAGGGCATGCGAGACTTTTATCAGTTGCGCGAAAATGACAGATTCCATTATCTACAGATAGGTTCATACGTTAGGCAGAGAAGGCATTGGCAGGACATTGTAAAGGACCCAGGATGGTTTGAAGGTAGTTGTCTGGGTTCGCTGGGGAGGAAGGGGGTCATTTCTCAAATATATAAAGGATTAACTGAGAGAGGGAGGGAGAAATTAAGTTACATGAAGGCGTGGGAGAAGGATTTGGGGGTATCGTGGGAGGTAGAGGAGTGGGAGCGAATAGCTCAAGGCATAGCAAGGGCGTCCATTGCCACGTCCCTGCGTGAGAATGGATGGAAAATGCTGTCTCGGTGGTACTTGACACCGGAGCGACTGTATAAAGCGGGGGCCTGTGGGACGGATGAATGTTGGAGGGTGTGTGGAGAGAAAGGAACCTGGCTGCATATGTGGTGGATATGCCCGGTAGTACAACAGTATTGGGAGAATATTGGAGATATTACAGAGGGCATAACAGGCGCTAGAATGGAGAAATTAGACCTTACCTGCTAATTGTCTTTCCTTGAGTTCTCTCCGGGCCAGTCCAGGACCTTAGGGTAGTCGCCAATCCCCTCTAGCAGCTGAGGACTGATCACTGAAAACTCTTGCTGACAGCCTACCTCGCTCCCCCTGGTATCACAGAGACAGTCTTAAGGTATCAAAGCCGTGGAACTCTAACTATCAAAAACTGGCACTAAGAAAAAAACAATAAGACTATCCTGGTCAATAACAGGAAGCCTCGGTTTTCCCCTCTCTTTGTTTCTTTAATTCTTTGTGGGGTTGTTTTTTGTTTGTTTTTTAAATTTATAACTGAAGTACCTGACGAAAACCTCTCCCACCGAAGAGGAACTCGCCACAAATTTCTTCGAATATATCATCCAAGAACTCCCAGCTCCGGCCACCAGCTTGGCAACCTGAACAATTTCTGAAACGCTAGCCGAGGACCAAAAACTCTCTAATGCTCGCAGACTATATCGGGCAGGCCCTGGACTGGCCCGGAGAGAACTCAAGGAAAGACAATTAGCAGGTAAGGTCTAATTTCTCCTTCCTATTCGTCTCTCCGGGCCAGTCCAGGACCTTAGGGCAGTACCAAAGCAGTACCTATGCCCGGGAGGGACCTGCGAGCCCCGCAACAATGGTCGAGGCCCCCACTCTAGCATCGTCCCTAGCTTGTACATCTAACCGATAGTGCTTGGCAAACGAATGAAGAGAAGACCAGGTCGCCACTCGACAGATATCCACCGGCGGCACCAACGCATACTCAGCCCACGAGGTCGCCTGACCTCTAGTCGAATGCGCCCTAAGGCCAACCGGAGCCGCCAAGCCTTTCGACTCATACGCCGCTCGAATGGCATGCTTCACCCACCGTGCAATAGAAGCCTTGGAAGCAGCGTTACCCTTAGCTGTACCACCAAACAGCATGAACAATCTGTCGGACCTCCGAAACAGCTCCATTTTCCATAGGTATCTACGGAGCACCCGACCTAAATCCAGTCTTCGTAGGGCACGATCCCGCTCTCTCCCCTCCCGAGTAACAAAGGTAGGAAGGGAAATGACCTGATTCATATGAAAACTGGAAACCACCTTCGGGAGAAATGACGGCACCGGTCTCAAAATGACTCTCTCCTCCGAAAATTGAAGGTATGGCTCCCTACACGAGAACGCCTGCAGGTCCGAAACTCTACGCGCCGAGCACAAGGCCACTAAAAAAACTGTCTTCCAGGTGAACTCCCTGATATTTCCAGGAGCACCGGCCTCAAACGGCGGCCCCGTCAGGGCTTCTAAAACTAAATTCAAATCCCACGGAGGAACCACTGGCCGAACCGGAGGCCGCAGGATGTTGGCGGCCCTCAGGAAATGCAGCACATCCGGATGCGAGGAGAGCGAGCCTCCCTGTACCTTACCTCTATAACAAGTGAGCGCCGCCAACTGCACCTTCAGAGTACTAAGGGCTAGCCCCTTTTCTGGACCAGCCTGAAGAAATGCTAAGATATCTGGTAGCTTGGCTCCCAAGGGTCTGACCTGCCTATCTTCACACCACGCTTCAAAAATACGCCAAACCCGAATGTACGCCAGGGAAGTCGACCGCCGTCTGGAGTGCAGCATAGTGGCTATCACCGAACCAGAGTATCCTCTACGGCGCAAACGCTCCCTCTCAAGAGCCAAGCCGTAAGCAAGAACCGATCCACCTGCGGCATCACTAGGGGCCCCTGGCATAGCAGGTTGATCTGTGCGGGCAGCCGCCAAGGCGGTTCCACCAATAAGCGCCTCAGATCCGCATACCATGGACGCCTGGGCCAATCTGGGGCAATCAAGATCACCGTCCCGTCGTATTTCGCTATCCTCTGAATGACTCGTCCTAACATCGGCCACGGAGGGAATACGTAAAGAAGCTGCCCCCCCGGCCAGGGCTAAGCCAGAGCGTCGAGGCCCTCCGACATGTGCTCTCTGTGTCTGCTGAAAAAACGAGATGCCTTGGCATTCGCTAATGTGGCCATGAGATCCATGACTGGCTGACCCCACCGTACTGTGATCTCGTGAAAGACCGCCCAGTTCAGCTCCCACTCGCCGGGGTCTAGAACATGACGGCTGAGATAGTCCGCTTGAATGTTGTCTTTGCCTGCCACATGCGCCGCCGAAATTGCCAAGAGATGGACTTCCGCCCACTGAAACAATAGTTGACTCTCCTCCAACAGAACCGCACTGCCCGTACCTCCTTGTCTGTTGATGTAAGATACCGTCACCAAGTTGTCGGAGAACACCCGAACGGCCTTCCCTTTGAGCAGACCTACAAAGTGCACCAATGCCAGACGCACCACCCTGAACTCTAAGCGATTCATGGACCAAACTCTCTCTGTCTCTGACCAGAAGCCTTGCGCTACCTGTGTCAAACAATGGGCCCCCCAACCGGAAAGGCTGGCATCCGTTGTTAGCAAAATCCAGTCTGGCAATGCCAGCGGAACTCCCACTCGAAGATGCTCTGGAACCAACCACCACTGCAGACTGACATGCACCTCCTCCGGACACAGTAACCTGCGAGAAAGAGGATGATCTTGCGGAGACCATCGGGACAGCAACGCCTGCTGAAGCGGCCGCATATGCGCCCTGGCCCACGGCACCAGGTCCAAGGCCGCCGCCATTGAGCCCAACAACTGCAAATATTTCCAAGCCGTCGGAGCCTTCTCCCGTAAGAACTCCGCTACCTGCCGCAAAATCTTTTACACTCTGTCCACCAGAAGGAAAACTGCGCCCTTCCCCGTGTCGAAGAAAGCTCCCAGATAAGTGAGCTGCCGTGCCAGTTGCAAATGACTCTTTTTGCGGTTGATGACCCAACCTAGCTCTTCGAGAAACTGCACCACTCGCGCGGTCGCCGACGTGGCCTCCGGCAGAGACGGCGCTCGGATCAACCAGTCGTCCAGATAGGGATGCACTTGCACGGCCTCCTTCCGTAGCGCCGCCGCTGCCACCAGCATCACCTTGGTGAAAGTCCATGGCACTGTAACCAGACTGAACGGCAATGCTTGGAACTGAAAATGCCCCATGGGCACCGCAAACTGCAGAAACTTCTGATGCTCCTTCCTGATCGGTATGTGCAGATACGCCTCCGTCAAATCTATGGAAGAGAGAAATTCCCCTGGGCGCACCGCCCGAATCACGGACCTCAAAGTTTCCATCCGGAAATGAGGCACTCTCAGGCAACGATTCACATGTTTGAGGTCCAGTATTGGTCGAAAAGAACCTTCCTTTTTGGGCACCAC
This sequence comes from Ichthyophis bannanicus, assembly GCA_033557465.1. NCBI lineage: Eukaryota > Metazoa > Chordata > Amphibia > Gymnophiona > Ichthyophiidae > Ichthyophis > Ichthyophis bannanicus. The sequence goes on along the minus strand of CM066037.1, from coordinate 42,166,032 downwards.
GAAATAAATAGAGTATCGACCTAAGCCGCACTGGTCTGCCGGAACCGGCACCACTGCCTGCAGATGCAACAAACGCGACGTCGCGTTGATCGCCTCCCTTTTCAGCTGAGGTCCGCAAGGAGAGAACACAAATGCTTCTACCAGTGGGTGAGCGAACTCCAGGGCATAGCCTTCCCTGATGATTTTGAGAACCCACTGATCCGTAGTTATTCTGGCCCAGGCGGAGAGGAACCCCTGCAACCGCCCTCCGACAGGAGTCTCCACCTGGACCAGCGCTCCTTCATTGCGGCTTCTTAGTTGAGTTCTGTTGGGCATTAAAATGACCCCTACTGAACCCTCTAGCTCCTCGAAAGGACTGGCCTCTAGCCACAAACCGGCCACGTTGATAAGGGGTAAAACGCGATCCGCGGAACCTGCGAAAGTCTCACCCCTGCCCCCTCTGAGAGGGGCCGAACTTTGCCGCACTCGGACGGTCTTCCGGAAGGCGACCCACTTTAGAATCGCCTAAATCTTTTACAATCTTTTCCAAGGCCTCTCCAAAGAGCAACTTGCCTTTATACGGAAGCTTACTGAGGCGAGCTTTCGATGACGCATCCGCTGCCCAGTTCTGCAGCCAGAGGAATCGCCAAGCCGCAATCACAGAAGCCATGGACTTTGCTGAAATCCTCACCAAATCATAAAAGGCATCTGCTAGATAAGCCGCTGCCGACTCCAGCTTCGCTCCTTCTGCCGAAGCCTCCTCCTCTTTAACCTGATTTATGTCCCCTTGCAGCCACCGAATAGACGCCCTGGAGACATAAGCCCCACAAACCGAAGCTTGCAGAGCCAGAGCACTGGAATCAAAAGCCTGCTTCAAAAGCGCTTCTAACCTACGGTCCTGAAAATCCTTCAGAGCCGTCCCTCCTTCCACCGGAATCGTGGTCTTTTTGGTGACCGCTGACACCAGCGCATCCACCTTAGGCATTCGCAACAAGTCCTTTTCCTCCTGGGGTACGGGGTATAGACGCTCCATAGCACGGCCCCCACTTAGCATCGCCTCAGGACACTCCCATTCAGATTCAATCATTTGCTTAATGACTCTGTGGATGGGAAAACAGCGCTGCTCAGATTTAAAGCCCTGTAACAAAGGATCCTCCAGCGGCTCCTGCTGAACCGCCGGAAGCGCCATATTTAATGCAGCCAGAGAATGAGCAATCAATGCCCCGAGTTCCTCCTTCCTAAAAACTCTAAACATACTGGGATCCTCGCCGGGCCCTAACTCCCCTTCCTCCAACTCTTCCGGCCATGCTTCCAAACCGGATTCCGAAGGACATTCAGCTCCTTCTTGCAAGAATTCCTTCGTACTCTGAGACGTAGCTCCCTCTAACGCTACCTCCAGCCCTTTAGACAGAGGAGAGACCCCTTCACCAGGATCAGCTCCGGGGAGATCGAGCTTTGCAGAAACTGACATGCTGCCTTTAGCAGGAGAAAGAGGAACCTGAGAGCTTTTTAACAAATAAGCACTGTGCAGCGCTAAAATAAACGCCGGAGAGAACAAGGAGTGCCAAGAAGCCTATTCCGCTGAAACAGGCTGTGGCTGCGGACCTTCAGCAGAGGGAGCCTTGAGCGTTTTGGATTTTCTTTTTCCCTCCTTTTTGTGCAACGCGGGAGACACGGCCGGCTCAGTCAAAATGGCCACCGTTCCTGCTCTTTCAGAAACGGACTGAGGCCTGCTAACCCCATCATCCTCGGGCCCCCTGTGACTCTCCATCACTAAGACACACGAAAATAACACCACTGCAGCCAGAGACCGCCGACGATCCCAAATCAGCGAAGAAAAAAAACACGGCGATCCGGCGGTAATAACGGCGGTAGCCTGAAAAAAACACCTATCTAACCACTGCGGCTGAGATCCTATAGCGAAGACAAGTTAAACCAACCAAGCTCCTACCTGTTTCCTTTTTCCTCCTTTAACCCCCGGAGAGGCTGAAACAGTCGCCGGCCACTCTCCCGCTGCTAGCGGGAAGCCGGAGCTAAGACGAATACAGGCGAGAAGAGGACTCTGGGGCTCCCAGACCTCTTTCCCACACCCCGAAGCACCCGTGTCTGAAAGAATAGGCAGGCTCTGCTCGAATCAGACCAAATTGCCAAGCTGGCACCAGAAATCCGGCGGAGCTTCGTTGTCTCTGTCAGAATTAAACAATTACTCCCCCTCCTTTCAGTAGAAAGAAAAAAAAGAGAATAAACAGAAACTTCCTGCACTGTTTGCTCTGCTAGAACAAACCAGACAGGCTTAGTTATGTCAGCCTTACTCCACTTTGACCTTCTTTTGATTTCTGTAATCTTTTGCCCGGTGGAAATAAAGAAAAGAAAGCCCTATTACTATTTGCTTCTCTGGGGAGCCTGTCAGCCGCACGTCCAGTTCAGCTGCTGAGGACTGAAAGACTGTCTCTGTGACACCAGGGGGAGCGAGGTAGGCTGTCAGCAAGAGTTTTCAGTGATCAGTCCTCAGCTGCTAGAGGGGATTGGCGACTACCCTAAGGTCCTGGACTGGCCCGGAGAGACAAATAGGAATAACCTGACGCCGGAATTATGTCTCTTACTAAAGAAGAAAGACGAGGGAGAAGGGAATTGGAGTATAGTGTGGCAATGTATGATTGCGGCTAGATGTGAAATTGCACTACATTGGAAGCATGGGGTTATGCCAACCATAGAAAAATATGCACGGCGCATGGCAGAACTGTATCAAATGCACAGGTTAACAGGGCTGAAGAAGGGGGAAGGGGAGAAGGTGGAGAGACGGTGGGAAGGGGTGTGGGGATGGTTAAGCAGGGGGGAATGGAAGATAGGGGTGGGGGGGCGAGGGGAGGGTTAATATAAGAAGGGAGTATGAAGGTTAATGCAGGCGGTAATATATGCAAGTCAGGGTTAAGGTGAAGGGGGTTGAAGGGGAGGGGGGAGGGATGGGGATGTAATTAAAGCAAGAGTGGTGTAGATAAGAGTTGCGGAGTAACAGGCGGTGCTTCAGAAGGCACTGTAAGCGAAAACATAAGAGATGTTAGAGATACCGGTGATACGCCTGTTCAAACAAAGTGCTTTTACAGATGTTGTGTATTGTGTTTGTGTTTTTGCTGAATAAACTTTAAGATACAAAAAAAAAATGACACCAGTGATTAACCACTAAAGCACAGGATCATGAGTGCATGATAATTGCAAGACTACAACACAGTTTACTACTTTGGCTACAAATCCCCAGCCTACCCACAGGACCATCCTCTGGGCATATGCTGGTTGTACCTATGGTGTGACACTGGCCGCTGACCAACTAATGCATTAACAAAGAGCTACCAGGATAAGAAGCACAGAGAACTTCCCTGTAACCAGACCCAGCTTCCCAAGATGGGCTGATTCCCTCGAGAATAAAGGCTAGTACAAGACAATGGCAAGCTCATCTGCCTCAGACCATTTCAGACCTTCTTTACATATATTATCTCCAATCCGTTGCAATGCTACTAGCAAAGGAAAGTGCCTCTGTTGCCCTCAGAGTGGAGCCCCATGATGATCCAGAAGCCACACCAATTTGCAATACGTCTATCTGAATATAAAAGGTTAAGCTGCTTGCCTATACTGCACACAATTGACAATGAAAGAAGCATCATTCTATATCAGTTACTGACCACAATAACAGCTTCAGTGGTGTCCATTCCAGAAGCACCCAATGAGCTAACCTGGGACACCCTCACCCTGCAAACAAAGGGCCTAGGAGCAGCCATAAAGAGGAACAAGGAGAGGGACTGTCTCTCTGATAACTCCATATTGGCCCTGCCAGGTCTACATAGGGGCTCTCGAGAACTCACTCAAACAGGTCTTACAAACATACCTGTCTGAAAATACTACAGGCGTTTTTTGGGGGTTTTTTTTAACCTCTCCAGCTCCAAGCCGCCATAACCTCCAACTAGGGCGCCTCCAAATCTGACAAGACAAAGGGGCAGACCAAGAGAAAATGGCGGTCTTCCTGCTGAAACTTTCTCTCAGCTGATTGAAGTAATTGTCTGTTCCACCACAACGCTGTTATCTAGGTGCTGCTACTGGGCGTTACAGCCTTAATCTGACAGGTGTCCACTACCCTTTTTTTTTGTGTGTGTGCAGCCACTGCAAACTTGGCCTGGCTCTAGGACAAGATGGTGGAATCCGGTCACCACAAAAAATTGGCACCGATCAGCATAGCAACTACCACCAAAAAATACTGATGGAAGGACCTGATTCAATGCTGCCACAGTATGAGCCAGGAGAACCAAATGCTGCTGCCCGTGGTAAAACAGAAGCTCATGCCATGACTCCAGAGAGAGGCCCTGCCAGACCAAAGAAACATATGCCTGCAGCATTAAAGGCGACATCAGCCACGGAGATCCAGCTGCTCCCAACCGGTGCTGAAGATCATTATATCTACCCCTTGTCATTTTTCTGGCAGATTGCAGTGGCCCTGACAGCAACCGTTAATCAAGCCAGCTCCCAGGTCGGTTTAGGAAGCCCTGTTATTCTGTTTGATTTTTGTTTTCACAGAGCAAGCAGAACACCTCACTCCACAAGTTGGGGAGGAGGAAGGGACAACACTGCATAATAAGAATCCCACTTTCCTCCTCCCCAACCTTGGGAGGGGGCAAGGGGACTGCCTGTACCAAGAGTCCCAAACCTTGAGGCAGAGCAGGTGGGTGAGCAGGAGCGGCGGAGGAGGAGGACCTGGTACCATCAGGTTATGCGCTCCTGGGGCTCTGTAGCCAGCAATGGCTGACCTACGCTCAAGATTTCTAGAAATTCTCTTCTTCCATGCAGTTCAGTTGCACAGGACTTAGACAACCTCCATCTGCTGGAGACTGAGAAATACCGGTCAGAGAAGGATTGCACAGGACCCTTTTGGGGGGACGACATCATCTCCTCAGTCTCCATCTGCTGGTAGGAGTGCATAATCCTTGTGTCTGGACTAGACTGGAGGGACGATGAGAAACTGGAATTTTCCTCTATTTTGTATCCTCCTCAATATATCTAGTTTGGCTCAGACCCATCACTGTAATGACCACTGTACCTGGACTTCTTCCAGAACCTTGCAACCATGGGCCCAGAATCCATTCACTAGATATCATCCTTAAGCAATGATTTCTACGCTTCCCCGCTTTCTCTCTCCTCCTCCGATAACACAAGAAATTCGCCTTGGCATAAAGGATTCCTTCTTTTCTATATCAAAGACTTTCTAATGTTTCAAAAAAGTATCCTTCACAAAAACAGATCATAGCAGGCCCATTAAAAATACATGTATTTTGGAGAACATAAAAATTACTATATACAAGAGATTTGCCAATTCTCAACAGTCATACTTCTGACATCACCGATGAATCCACCTTCCACAAACAAGGATAGTGTAAAAAAAAAAAAAGTAAAACCAATTACAGGTATTAAAATATACAAAGCTGAAAAATATTGAGAAAATTCTCAAAGTGCACCACACTTATCTAGTCCATTTTATGAAAATCATTTCTGTACTGTCAAATATACTGAAGAATACAGGGCTGAGTTACTTGCTGGCATTCAAGTGCTCAGCCATCTGAGTCCGTATTTAAGAGCTTTATTCAGACACTTGCTTGAGTCATTCACTGAAAAACAAAACAAAATTTAAAAAGATATTATATATATATATATATATATATATATATCGCTTGATAAGAAACTCAGATTTCAGTAAATGATATCAATTCACCCTAATATCATCTGAATCAAAAGAAACAAAATACCTGAAAGACACACAGTGCCAACAATCTTGGTAAAACAGCCTGGAAGAGTAAAGACGTCTGTTCTAAGAACTGTGGTTGTAGTTGTAGATGATGCATTACACACCTACTGGGCGAGTGAACCATAACGGCACAGAAGAACACCCCAGTGCAAGGTCATATCATTACTATGCTGAGGCATGCCCTGTTTAAGTAGACATACTGGGCCCAATATTCTGAAGGCATTTACATAATTTACTGAGTTGTAAACCATGTAAGTGTCGCTGATCGGAATATTCAACGGCACTAACACGGTTAGTGCTGCTAAATATCCCCAACACACACCGCTATACGCCCCAATGCTAACTGCTTAGCATTGGGGCGTGTTGTGGGCAGTGACTAGTTAGCAGCGATATTGCACCACTACCCGGTTAGCGGCCTGCGGGTAAAACTAGCTGAAGCAAAACCTGGCCTAGATTTACCCGCAGGAACTAACCAGGTAGCGGTACAATATCGCCGCTAACCGGTTAGCTTCTGCGATATTGGAGGCTGTGCGATGACCACAGATATTCAATGTCAGGGCCACATGTGACCCCAGCATTGAATATCCAAGGTTAGAGGTCGGTGGCGACAACTATACACCATCCCAATTGAATATCGGACCCATTGTTACCACACAGATGATCCATCTACTGCACCACAGATGTAGAAACTAGATTACTATATATACAGAGCTAAAATATAAAATGCCCTTCTACAGTGAAAATAGTAAAAATACGTACAATAAATTAGCACAAGTCTTTTGAAAATGTTTCTTTCTTTACACGTTTAAGGAAAAACATGATCTTACTTGCTAATTTTCTTTCCTTGAGTCCTACCTGACCAGCCCAGAACCAATGAGTTATTTATTTATTTTATTTAACTGTATTTATATCCCGCTTTTCACCGGGTCAAAGCTATTCCTGTGAACCAGCAGATTGAGACAGAACAAAAACTTGTGAGTCCTACCTCATAAAAGGCATCTTCTACTGAAGCCTCCTTGCCCGCTACAGTGGCAGCATTCCGGCACTTCGGCCCCGTTCTTGAGCCTATTGATTGAGTTTCCCAGTCCTCCCTGGTATTTAAAAAGTGTCTATTGGCCTGCCTAGGTTCCTCCAAACCTTGGATCCTGCCTCCTACTTCCTGAAGCAGAGAAAGACCTTGAGCCTGCCTTAACATATAAACCCTGTGGAGAAGTAGAAGAAATTTGAGGGAAAAGGCATTTCCTGAACCCATAAGACCTGAGGGAGTCGCTGTGCTTGTGACAAATGTCCCAGGGATAGACAACAGAGCAACCAACAATCTATCTTCCAGTGTCACCACAGAGGGAGTGGTAGACCCAAAAGGGCCTGCAGAAGCAGAAGGCAAAATGGCTGCTGTTCCCATACTTTTAAGAGGATCTATGTAGTTCTGTGAAGAGATGATTCCTTATCATATCTCCAGTCCAGTCCCAACCAGTGGGTTTTCACCCCTCACTAGCAGCTTGGAGACCGAACGTGTCAAAATTGATGACACCACCTACATAGGTAACTGGCACCACCCACCAGCTACAGTATTCTCAGTCTCCAAGCAGCTGGAAAGGGGTGAATCCCTCACTGTGCACTCGCTGTAGGAACAGCTAAAGCTCAGAGTTTTGTTGTTTGTTTCCTGGCTGGGTTGAGAAGTTACAAGGTGGCCCTTTAAATTATTGGGACCGAGAGATTGGGGGAAAAAATAAAAAAGTTACAAATAAAAACAAAAGTTAAGCAACAGGCCTGTAAGCAGGCAAGACATCTCCTGTAGAAGTGAAAATACCTGCTTCCCTGGTCCAGCGATACGCCTGCAAATGATTTTGGCAGCGGCTCCCGAAGCCATCTGCAAATGAGGCGCCGCTGACCGCAGCAAGTTCCGATACTGCTCACCACTCAGAACTCTCGCAGCCGCTGATGCTGACATAGAAGTGCTGAGCGCGTGTGCGGGAGAGTTGGCCATCCATGCAGGAAGAAGAGAAGTCAGGGTTTGTTTTCCATCGCTTGGGTCGATTTGAGCTAGGCAGCATATCCGTGCTTCAACTTCCAGCCTTGTATTTGCCAGTCGGAGATCAGAGAGCACATGTGTCTGAAGGAGGACCGCCCCACCGAGCGCAGGAAACGGCACTATTTTGAAGAGACTGAAGCTCTCCTTCACGTGGTGTTTGGCTGGGCGGGCACAGATGCTGGAACCTTATTTTCCTTGCATTTTGTTGTTTTCATTACTGTCTCTTGCAATTTAGATTAAAAAAAAAAACAAACAAAAAAATCCACAAAATACAAGGAAGAGCTGGAAAATGGGAGGTGAGCTGTAAAGGTATTACCTATCCCTTTGTAGTGAGGCAGTGGCGCACATAGCAGGCACCAGGATGCTCTCTAAGGTCACTTGTTTGTCCTGTGGCTTGTGCAGAAGCTCCATCTCCGTGGCGGGGTTTTGTCATGGCTGCGAGACAGAGGCCCGGTCCCCTGATGACTGTCTGCTTCTGGAGAAGCCCAAGAATGAGAAGGGGGTCTGCCTCTGAGGGTTCCGAGGCCCCTTCTCTTCCTCATGGTGAACAGAGTTCCCCCACAGGTTTAGCTTGGACAAAGGCCGCCCTGGAGGGGAAGGATGATCCCCTGCTACCCCTCCTTGAGCAGCAGGGTAAGGATTGTAGGTCTCCTCGGGCCTCTACCTCTGGGGAAGCGGCTGTGGGTGAGTTACAGGGAGCCTTTTCCTTGGAGCTTATCCTTCTGCATAAAGCTTTTTGCATGAAGCAGCGTGGGGAGGATGGCACTTCAGGTGTCCAGGGCAGAGCAACAAAGCGGAGTCTGCCTAAAAGTAGTGGCAAGTGAGGGGAGGAACCTGGGCCTAGCCACCAGCGTATGGTCGGTGGTGTCTGGGATGACATGGCATCCATTCACTCAAAGGATGTGGCGGATTGGGATGCAGATATGGATTTGGGGCCGGAGTCCATGGAACTCGAAGAGGGAGAGATTCCACAGGACGAGACGCGGATTGTGCGTTTTCTGCCGAGAGGAGCTGGTGACTCTCATCGCCCATTCCCTGAAGGTCCTTAATGTGTCAACAGATGTCCCGCTGGAGGAAGAGCCTCTGGAGGATCCTTTATTTCAGGACATCCAGAAGCCACAGACTGTGTCCACCCCCCCCCCTTCACAGAGTGATCAAACAGATGATACAGGACAAATGGGACATCTCGGAGGCTGCCCTGAGGGGCACGAGGGCAAGGATATATCCTCTACCAGACCAGGAGAGGGAGTTCCTCCACTCACCCAAGGTTGACGCAGAGGTTTCCGTGGTCACAAAAAAAGACCACCATTCTGGTGGAGGATAGTTTGGCCCTCAAGGATGTGCAGGAATGTAAGCTAGAGACTTTGCAGAAGCAGGCTTTTGATATTAATGTGCTGTCTTTGCAGGTGTCCATCTGTGAGGCCTTTGTGACTTGCGAATGTTTGCGCTGGGCACAAGAGATCTTGGAGTCAATGGGGGAGTCACAATCACCACTGCCAGAGGCCGCCAAATTGGAGTCAGGGGCAGCCTACTTGGTGGATGCCTTTTATGATCTTATTAGAGGTTTGTCCAAGAGCATGGCTTCGGTGGTGGCTGCTTGGCATTATCTGTGGCTGCGAAATTGGTCGCCGGACGTCTCCTCCAAGGCTAGGTTGAGCAAGCTTACGTTCAAGGGTAGCCTTGGATAAACTGGTAAAGGATTTGGGGGAGTCGAAGGGTGGCCAACTTCCAGAGGATAGCCTTAGGCCAGTTAGGCCTCGGCCCCCGCACAGGGTCAAACTCGTGATTTTCACCGGTTCCGCACAGTGCGTTTCACGCCATAACAAAGAGGGCATTTTCCTTCTCGGGGCCAGACATTTCATGGATTTCAAAGGACCAACCGGGGATTTTATACCTCATCTTGCTAATGCAGCAAAGAAGTCACAATGAAGCGAGGAGGGCCCTGGTGAGGACAGTCTCAATAGGAGGGCAGTTAAGGGACTTCTACCCTGCCTAGGCCCATCTTATGACCGATCAATGGATGCTGGAGGTTCGTCCGAGAAGGGTATGCACTGGAGTTTGCTCGTCCTCTGGAAGAGGCTTTTGTCTGGTGCCCCTCAGAGTCAAGGTCGTGCTTGATGCGACTCCAGCAATTACACACCATCGTGGCAGTGCCACCACACCAGTGTGACTCAGGTCTATACTCCATCTACTCTGTGGTCCCCAAAAATGGGGGCTTGTTCCAGCCCATCTTAGATCTCAAGCACATCAATCGTTGCCTCAAGGTATCCTAGTTTGTAAAAGGGGGTGCTTGTTATGAAGGTACCATCATCTTGGCAAGTATGTAAATTAACTGTCTTGCAAAGGATTATGGTTATTGAAGTCCATTTATACAAAGCTTGCCTTTTAAATAAATGAAGAAACTTGTAGTTGGTCGAGTGTAAGGCAAAATTAGAGTTTATTTATGGGGTGAATATTCCACACACAGATATACTTGGTAACACATCCAGGATAACTTCTCCAGGGTTTATTCAATATAACCAAGGAAACTGAAAAGCTTATGTAAATAAGTATCAAAGTCCTTTATGGAACAGAAAGGCTTTCTTACAGCCACTGCTAATCAACTCCTTAGCAGTGCTGAGGTGGAAACAAACCAAAAAGGAAAATTTCTTTTTACAAAAACATAGCTCTCTTTCTCCACACAGAAAAGAACTTTTAAATCCCACGTGTGCACGGCTTGTGCTGTGCTCTGCTCTACCAACAGGTGACAATTAGCTGCAATCAGTAACTTGTTTTCAGCACACGTGCAAACTTTCCCAAAAGCTTTTTCTTTCCAACAAAACTTTATGGGAAGCCAGTATTTAGAATGTTTCCTTTTGTTGTTTACTCTTATTTTTAGGATTTTCCTAAAATAACAACCTACTCAAAGAACAGTCCATATAAACATTCTCTTCATCAAATATTAAACCTTGCTCCTGAAATTGCATAGATTCATTTTCACTGTCTGGCTCAGAGGGTTTTATGAACTGACCTCTATACGGAGAGAAACTGTTTCCCTGCTGTTTGCATTGCTCAAAGCTAGAGAAACGTTCACAGTTCATACCTGAATCCAGGCAAGCATCAGGCTGCTTCTTCTGGTATTCTGGCCAGTATGCAATAGAGCTTCTGTGTCCTGTCCTCCAGTTGGTATCTCTGGACCTCAGGATCTTCTCTCCAGACGTCCTCCAAGAGGTATTTGGACTCCCTTTCTCCTTAGCTGCAACAGACCTCTTCTTAGGTGCTGCTTGAGGGTCCCTGGCTGTGGATCTCCAGACCTCTGGCTTTCTCCAGTCCTCTGAAGGTTGTTTCCCCCGGGAATCTCTCCAGGCATACGTACTTCTCTGAGCTCCACTCTTGGACCGTCTGCTTCCTTGTCCTTGTTCCTTTAGGTTCCGGTTGTTCCTTCTGTTCCTCCTGCTTCTGTTCTCGTTCTTCTGGTTCACCGCCCCCTTCTGCCTTCCTGAAGATTCTCCTCTAGTTTTAAAGGGCTTAGATTGCAACTCCTCCCTTGCATTCTTCAGGTGTTGTGGATTAAGCTCTCTCCTAGAGGCTGTTTGATTAGGGATGACATAATGCTTTCTCTGATTAGACTCATGCTTTTCCACTCTAGCTCCCCTAGGGACTTTCTGCATACTGATGCATTCTGGAACATTATTTACTATTATTTATTACAGTTGCTTATATACCGCACTATTCGGCATCAGCGCGGTTTACAGTATAACAAAGTGACCAAAACACACATTCTGTTTGGTTTTACATCGAACAGGGGTATAAACTTGGATAACAGGGGTTGAACTATATACATGAACTATTTACAAGAAATAGGCTATATACATGAACTATTTACAAGAAATAGGCTATATGCATGAGCTAAAGTTCCTGTACAGGGTTGAATTGTACAATAGATAATGTAGTCTTTTAGGGAAACAAGCTGTCTTATTTCTATAACCTGCCAGCACAGGTCCCTTAATCAGAGTAAATTCTCCTCTTTTGTCATTACTCCCTGAACTTTGATAAGCTTCCTTATCACAAGTTTCATATGAAAACGCTACAGTCAGTCATCATGGCCATCCACGAAGGAGAGTTTCTGACATCACTCGATCTCACGGAGGCATATCTGCACATTCGGCCAAAGCATCAGCAGTTTCTCTGGTTCACGATGTCCATGGGGCACTTCCAGTTCCGAGCCTTGCCCTTCGATCGTGCGATCGCCCCTCCCCTCCACACACACACCTTCACGAAAGTCATGGTGGTGGATGAGGCTGCTGTACAGTAGGAGGAAATCCTGGTGCATCCCTACCTAGACGACTGGTTTATATAGGTGAAATCCAAGGAGAAAAACGAACAGGCCATGAAGAAAAAGTCATCGCCCGTCTGCAAGAAAGAGTAGTTACTCACCTGTAACAGGTGTTCTCCAGGAGCAGCAGGAATTAGTCCTCACATATGGGTGACGTCGGCGCCGACGGAGTCCCCATGCGGAGCATTTCCCAGCTTTCAAAGAAAGCCTTTGGGAATGCAGCGCGCATGCGCGGTCCCCTTCCCGCCAAGGGTGCCATCTTGCTCAGTCTGACGACATAGCTAAAAGACAGCAAAAATAACAAAATAAATCATAGGACTGCAACTCCAAGGGAAGGAGGGAGGGTTGTGAGGACTGATTCCTGCTGCTCCTGGAGAACACCTGTTACAGGTGAGTAACTACTCTTTCTCCAGGACCAAGCAGGAAGTCAGTCCTCACATATGGGACTCCCCAGCTTAAGGCTACCGGAGACCCCAAGCTGAAAAATGAGCTCCCTCTAAAGCCTCAGCATGCAAGAAAAGAATCTTCTCTGATAACGCCCCCGAATGGCAGCCCAACACCAGGGCCGGAGGGTAGGAGTTGCCTAAACCCCAAAGAGATTATGGAATACTGCCTGCCCGAAAGCACTATCCCTGCGGGACTCCCTCTCAAGGCAGTAGTGGGCCGCAAAAGTCTGGCTTGAAGACCAAGTAGCAGCCCGGCAGATGTCTGCCAACGGAACAGAGCGGAGATGAGCCACTGACGCAGCCTTCACCCTGACACGGTGAGCCGTAACTCGACCCTGTAACGAGAGGCCGGCTGCCCTGTAAGCCCAGGCGATACAGTCGGCTACCCATATGGACAAAGTATGCTTGGAGACAGCCAACCCCAACTTGTTGGGGTCAAAAGAGACGAAGAGCTGAACAGCCCTTCGGTGCTCCCGCGTACGGTCAAGGTAGAAGGACAACGCCCTCCTACAGTCCAGGGTATGCAAGACCATCTAAGCCCAGCTGGCATGCGGCCTGGGAAAGAAAGTTGGAAGAACCACCTCCTAATTGAGGTGGAAGGAGGAGACAACCTTAGGAAGGAACTTAGGGTGAGTCCGTAAGACTACTCTGTTCCTATAGAACCTAGTATAAGGTGCATCTGATACTAGGGCCTGAAGCTCACTCACTCGACTTGCTGAGGTAAGGGCTAACAGAAACAACGCTTTCCAGGAGAGAAAACGCAGAGGGCAAGTAGCCATAGGCTCAAATGGTGGGCAAGTAAGGCGTTGCAAGACCACATTTAAATCCCATTCAGGGGCAGGTGGACGCACTGGAGGCTTAAGCAAAAGCAGGCCTCTGAGGAAGCGAGCCACCAAAGGATGGCTTGAGAGAGACTGACCTTCCACTGGGGAGTGGTATGCTGAAAGAGCACTAAGATGAACTCTCACAGAATTGGACTTAAGGCCTAGGTTGGACAGGTGAAGCAAATATTGCAGCACCACTGGTAACAGACACGAGAAAGGGTTCTCGTGGTGTTGAGTACATCAGGTAGAGAATCTACGCCACTTAAGGGCATAAGACTTTCTGGTGGACTGCCTCCTAGAGGCCAAGACCACGTCCTCCACGTCCCTAGGCAATAGTAAAGGCGCTAGAACTACCCATTCAGCAGCCGGGCCATCAAATTGAGGGACTGGAGATTGAGGTATAAGAGAGATACCTGCTCTTGGGACAGGAGATCGGGTTGCATCCCCAGAGGAAGAGGAGTGTCCACCGCTAGTTGCAAAAGAAGTGGGAACCAGGGTTGCCATGGCCACCTGGGGGCCACCAGGATCAGCGAGGCCTTGTCCCTGATCACCTTGAATAGTGTCTGGGACACTAGAGGCGTGGGAGGAAATACATATAGAAGGCCTGCAGACCATGGAATGAGAAACGCATCCGCTGCAACTCTGAGAGGATGCCGTTGCCTGGAGCAGAACCTGGGAAGTTGACGGTTCAGAGGACTGGCAAACAATGTTCCCTCTAATTTTCTGTAGGCTGTGTGCGCATAAAATATCAGCTGTGTGCAGCTTTTGAAGGAAGGTTAAATTTTTGTGCGCCACATAATGACACTTGGAGTTATATACTTTAAAATTTGACTACAGGTCAGAATACAGTATGTACACCACATTGATTTTAATCAAATTAAATGAATATAGACGATTACTAAATGAAGCGGGAAATTTCTAGTAATTACAATCATAACTTTTAACTTTTAAGACGTCTGTGTTGTTTTCTATCAGAATCAGAGCCGTAATTTTTGTGCGCTCTGTTGTAAAGTATGTGCGCTCGCTCGGCGAAGTGTGTGCACGCGCACACGCGCACAGCTTAGAGGGAACAGTGCTGGCAAAGAGATCTATGGTTGGAAGACCCCATCTCAGGAAGATCTGTTGAACCACTAGAGGATTCAACTGCCACTCGTGCAGCTGCAGGATCCTGCTCAATCTGTCCGCCAGGTAATTTTCCTGACTGGGAGATAGACCGCTTTGAGAAGAATGCCGTGATTGACTGCCCAGGAGCACAGTTTCTGCGCTTCCTGACATAGAAGGCGGGATCCTGTGCCCCCTTGTTTGTTCACATAGAACATAGCAACTTGATTGTCCGTCTGAACCAAGATGGACTGGTGAGAGATGAGATGGGAGAAAGTTCTCAGGGCTAAGCGAATAGCTCTCAGTTCTAAGAGATTGATCTGCTGGTCAAGGAGACCACAGACCTTGAGTACATGCTCCTTGGCAATGTGCACCCCAACCTTGAAGAGAAGCATCGGTTGTCAGCACCCGAGTGTGGAGGTGCTTGAAAAGGCACCCCTTGCACCAGATTCGGAAGATGAAGCTACCACTGCAGAGAAGACTCTAGTAGGTTGGACACCCTCACTTTGTCCGTGAGGCTTCCTGTGGCTTGGAGCCACTGAGTCCTGAGGCCCCATTGGGATGGCCTCATGTGTAGACGGGCATTTGGAGTTACATGGACCGTGAATGCCATGTGGCCTAGGAGCCTCAGGAATTGTATGGCGAAGACCAGAAAATTGCTGTGGAACTGCCTGGCTAGATCCATCAATCTGTGGGCCTTGTCCACTGGTAGAAAGGCCTTTGCCTGAAAGGTGTCCAGCCTTGCTCCTATGAACTCCATGTTCTGTGAGGGGTGCAAAGTGGACTTTGCAAAGTTTATAACAAACCCCAGGTGTTGAAGCAGAGCGACAGTGCGAAGGGTGGCTTGATTGGCCTCTTGCGGGGATTGACCCCTGATGAGCCAATCGTCCAGGTATGGGAAGACAAAGAGGCCTTGAATCCTGAATCCTTGAATCCGCCAGGCACTTGGTGAATACCCTGGGGGCGGATGTAAGGCCAAAAGGCAGTACTCTGTACTGATAGTGGTTTCCTCCCACTACAAATCTGAGATATTGTCTGTGGTCTGGATGAATGAGGATGTGAGTATAAGCATCCTTTAGGTCTAAGGAGCATAGCCAATCTCCCTGCTGGAGGTAGGGCAGCAGGATTCCAAGGGTAAGCATCTTGAACTTTTCCCTCTCCAGGAACTTGTTCAGATTCCGCAAGTCTAGGATGGGCCTGAGGCCTCCTGTTCTTTTTGGTACCAGGAAGTACCTGGAATAGAAGCCTTGACCTCTCAGGTGGTGGGGCACCGGTTCCACTGCCTGTTCCTTTACAAGACTTGCCAACTCCTGCAGGAGTAAGTCCCTGTGCAGAGGAAGTCTGGGAGGCTCCCCAGGAAAATAGGAGGGGGGTACCTGGTGGAAGTGGAGGAGATAGCCCTTCTGGACTATACTTAGTATCCAGGTATCCCTTGTGACGGCTGACCACCTGTGGGCTTACAGGGCCAGCCGGCCTCCAGTGCTGATAGGGGCCAGCTGAGGAGGAGAGGCTATGCCACTGGAGTCAAAACCCCGCTCCCTGCTGTGCAAGAGCCGGAGCTGGTGGCTTGGGGGCTTTCTGCCTATGGGGCCCCATGTCCCTGCCCCTTGGCCTGCTAACCTTGTTGGGGAGCTACAAAGGCCTGAAAATGAGGGTACTATTTATAGGCAGATGACTTCCTCGGGTAAAAGGTCTTCTTCCCCGAGCCCTTCTTCTGAGAAGGGGCAGAGGTTTTTCTGGACAGCCTTGCCCAGGTAAGAGTCTCGGTCTCTAGTTCTGCAGCCTTGTCAGCCATGGGCTTGCCAAAGAGGTTTTCACCTCGGCAGGGGACATCGACCAACTTGTCCTGCACCCATGGCTCGAGGTCCGATGACTGTAGCCAGGCCTGACGGCGTGCACTGATGCCGGCCGCGGCTACCCAGGCCGAAGCCTCGAAGCCATCATAGGCTGCTCGAGAGATAAACTTCGAGCACTCACGAATACCCGATGACAGAGCATTGAACCTCTGCAAAGGTTCCTCGGAGAGACCAGCAGAGAACCCGGCAATCTCCTTCGCCAGGTCTCGAAGGTACATGCCCATGTATAGCTGGTAGGTCTGGACACGGCAAGCAAGCATAGAGCCCTGGAAGCACTTCTTATCGAGGGCATCCAGGTTCTGAGCCTCCCAGCCGGGAGGCACCAAGGAGTGCATCTTCTGACTCTTCAGACAATGCATGGCCGATTCCACAACCATGGAGTTGTGCGGTAGCTGTGCCTTTTGGAACCCGGGGCTCTTGCGGACTCGACAGATGGAATCGACCCGCTTGCTCAAAACCGGCGTCGAGGCCGGCGCCTCCCACATGCGGAAGAGCAGCTGTTCCAGCATCGGAGGAACCGGTACAGTAAAGGCCTCCTTTGGGGGAGAGTCATACTGCAGGGCCTCGAGCTCCTCGGCTCGAAGCTCCTCCTCGGGATCCGCGGGGAAGGCCAAGGCCTTGGCCATATCCCGCACGAAGTCCGAGAACCGGGTATCCTCCGGTAGGGACCGTCTCCGAGGCTCAGACTCCGGTGAGTCCGATGGGACACACCGAGTCCGAAAGGTGTCGGGTGAATCCTCATCCTCCGTTTCCCAGCCGGACTCCTCGGAAGAGGAATCAAGCGGCTCCGGTCGGGTAGGCACCGATGCCATCCGCCCCGACGCCGAGGGTACCGGCATCGATGACCTCGGTCCTGAACGGGAGGCTGAGGGGGACCTTGGCCGAGGATCGACTCGAGCGCGCATGGACTCGAGGATCGGCTCGGCCTCCGGGGTCGACTTGGACGTCGATGTCCCGGTGGTCGGGACAGATGCACCGGTGAGATCGGCGATCAGTGCCCGCTGCTGTTCCATGAAGGCAGCCAAGCTGGTCTCCAAGGCCGTCAACCTGAGTCCGAGCTCAGGAGACTCAGCAGACCCCGACGGCGTCGGGCCCAACGTCGGCTGCCCTGGAGGAGAGTCCACGAGGACTACAGTACTCATGTGACCCGGGGACTCCATCTCCACACGAGGTTGTTTTGCAGGCCTCTCCAACTCCGAAGACCCGGGACGGTGCTCGGGGCTATGCGACTTGGCCCTCGAGGAGCCAAGTGCGTCCACCAACGCCACCCTTGCGGGTTTTTTCTTCCTACGATGCTCCCGCGAGGGAGACCCCCTCTCAGAGGAACCTCTGCGCTGCTTGGGGCCGGAGTCCCGAGACGTCGAGGCCTCTGACAAAGTACGGGCCCGTCCGCACGCGGAGTCAGAGAAGATTCTTTCCTTTTGGTGCTGCCAACTCCTCAACACCTTCGAGGACATCTTCCCACACGGACCACAGATCATCAGGTCATGATCAGGTCCGAGGCACTGGAGGCAGCAGTCATGTGTGTCGGTGAGAGACATAAGCTTCTTACACCAATCACACTTTTTAAACCCGCTGGCAGCCATCGGGGGAAAAAGGGCCCCTGCGAGGTCAAAAGACAGGGCTGCCAGTGAAAAAAGAAAAATGGCGCGAACGCTAGTCACTAAGGACAAAAACCGAAAAAGAAGACCGGGCTCGACACCAATGTATCGGGCCCAGGCGGGAAAGGGATACCGGCGTCGAACCGAAGAACGGGTCAAACATAGAACAAAATCCACTTTTTCCTCGGGTGAAAACGAAACACGTCCGTTGGGCTCCGCAGAAAAAAGAAGACGAGCAAGATGGCACCCTTGGGCGGGAAGGGGACCGCGCATGCGCGCTGCATTCCCAAAGGCTTTTTTTGAAAGTTGGGGAAATGCTCCGCACGGGGGCTCCATCGGCGCCGACGTCACCCATATGTGAGGATTGACTTCCTGCTTGGTCCTGGAGAACTCGGTTGGGTCATCAACTTTGTGAAGAGCTGACTCCAGCCGTCAAAGGACATAGTATACTTAGGGACCTGGCTCCGCAAGGACACGGGGTCAAGTGTTTTTGCTGGAGGATAGGATGCGGACTCTGCAGGGATAGATCCACCAATTCCTCAAGATGAAGGCCCCAACTGCATGTCATTACCTTCAGCTTTTAGGGTCGATATCAGCATCAGTCGAGTTGGTGCCATGGGCTTGTGCACACATGAGGCCATTGCAGGGGGCACTGTTATGGAGATGATTGGCTCAACACCAGTTGCTTACGAAGCCACTCCCCTATCCTCAGGACACTCAGCAGTCGCTTCAGTGGTGGCTATGGTCAGAGAAATCTTTGGCGGAAATGCCTCTGAAGACGCCTGATTGGGTCCCACTAATGACGGCTACCAGCCTCACCAGCTGGGGCGCACACTGTCAAACTCAGTTAGCTCAGGGCTGCTGGTCAACCACAGAGAGTGCTTGGCCCATCAACCGATTGGAGATGTGAGCAATGTCCTTGACCTTGCAGAGGTTTCGAGATCACCTGCAGGGAAAAGCAGTACAAGTGTTTTCAGACAATGCCACCACGGTCGTCCACATCAGTCGACAAGGGGACAATGGCAGTATCCAGTTGGAGGATGAGATGGCTCCGCTGATGGCCTGGGCGGAGGATAACTTGCAGGCGCTTTCAGTGGCCAAAATGTAAATGTAGAGGCCGATTACCTCATTCATTTTCACCTCAACCCCAGAGAAAGTGTAGTTACTCACCTGTAACAGGAGTTCTCCAGGGACAGCAGGAATCAGTCTTCACATATGGGTGACGCCAGCGCTGACGGAGCCAGCATGGAGCATTTCCCCAACTTTCAAAGAAAGCCTTTGGGACATACTACCATGCATGCATGGTTCCCTTCCCGCCCAAGGGTGCCATCTTGCTCAATCAGATGATATAGCTAGGACAGCAGTAAAATCTAAAACAATTTAGGGAGGCAATTCCCAGGGGAGGAGGGAGGGTTGTGAGGACTGATACCTGCTGTCCCTGGAGAACACCTGTTACAGGTGAGTAACTACGTTTTCTCCAGAAACAAGCAGGAAGTCAGTCAGTCGTCACATATGGGATTCCCTAGCTCCAGGCTGCCGAGGACCTAACCCCAACAGCACTAACGGCGACTAATTGGGTAACCTTGAGTTGCAGAAGATGAGTCCCCACTGAGAGACTCTGCAAGACTCTAGCATCTAGCAACACTATCACTCCAGTAGCCTGAACACAGAAGGATCCGAGGGCAGGAGTTGCCTACACCCTGAGAATATTAGAGTACTGCCTGACTAAAGGCACTGTCCCTATGGGACTCGCTCTCCAGGCACTAGTGAGTTGCGAATGTATGAATTGAAGACCATTATCGCCTGGATGTGCAGGCATTGGAGGATGCGCGCTTTAGTTCTGCGGTACTCCAGGACGGGTTCGCTGGTCCCTCCCGAGGTTAGTACTGCTATGGTACATCCCACTGATCAGGTCTGGACTGGAGGTACGATAAGGAAGGTGGAATTGGCTTTCCTTGAATACCTGCAGTCCAGTCCTGGATCCTCCCAGTCTTATGCGGTGTAATGCACGGTGGCGTTCCCGGGCCTGAAGAATTTTATCTGCTCATAGGGGTTCCATGGTTGGTAGTGGTGCCATTGGCTGTGTGGGACTCCTGTGGGAGAATCTGGGTCTTTCTCTGCCTGTGCTCCACTGCAGTAGGTTTTGTACAAGCATTGTGAAGCCAGTTCACAAAAGTGAAGGTACTGGAGAAGTGAACATCTATACAACATTGATAGTTTTTGCATTCAGCCATAGTATTTGAGGTCGTGGCTGTGATGAGTAAGGTATTTCTGCTTTTTTGGGGGCCCTTTTTTCTGCTTGTTTAGGGAAGTAGTGGTTAAGTAGTTGTTAAGTAGTTTGTTATACATTATAGGTTTATTCTTAATTGATGCTCCTATGAGTCTGCTTTGTCAATAGAATACTGAAGCTGGTGGGTGGTGCCAGCTGCCTATGTAGGTGTGTCATCAATTTTGACATGCTGTCTCCAAGCTGCTGGTGAAGGGTGAAAACCCATCAGTTGGGAATGGACTGAAGGTATTCAAGGAAAGCCAATTAGCAGATAAGACCTAATTTCACATTGTAGCTGCTAATTCTGGCGCCAACAGTCTCTCTGCTACTTCAGATTGTGCCTCTACCTGCCCTGTAATGTGGTCCAAGTAACCTACTGCCCCGCTGCGAAAGGAGCTGAATTGCCCTGAATTGCCACAGCAGGAGCAGTATTTGGCATGCTACAATGGGGCCTCCATTGTCTCCTCATTATCGCTGCATTAATGGTCTTCTTGAGACTCACACATGGTCCCAGCACACACTGTTCACCACTGCCATTCCACGCTCAAACAGCCTGCAAACGTCAATCTCAGAGCTGACAGCCGAAGCTCTCTCCTGCTGTGCAGAGCCCCATGTTCAGCTGAACTCCTCCCCTCTAAAGTATCCTGATACTTAATGGGAAGAGCCCCTCTCACATGCTTCTTCTTTATTCTCTTTTTTAATATCTGGAGATTAGGGTTGGGGGAGCAGGAGGAGAGGATAACACCACAGGTTCAGTGGGCAGAAAGGTTTTGGGGGAGGGACCTAGACTCTTCTAGTGTGTGTGTTCACTCACAAGCTGGATCACTGGATTCATCCCCTGACTATCCACACTCAACCTGGTCACCAGTTCATCAACTGGGCCCAAGAGAAGAACTACAACAGTTAAGAACTCTGCACAGAATGCCCTTCACCATCTGCTGGAAACAAAGAAATAGTGAAGAGTAGGTGCTTTTAAAAGGCAGAGCTCATAAGTCTTTGTTCTCTGTCTCCATCTGCTAGTTGATGGGCATAACCCATTAATTCTGGACTAGTCTAGTGGAACATAAGGAAATATCATTTGTTGTATATTAATACAGGCCACAGAGAAGGCTTCTGGACTTTCAGGTCTTTAGTATCTTCTGTGGTTTCAAGCACAAGATTAAAATGGCATGTCCTTTCTTGGTCTTATGACTGGCTCTGGTCGAAAGATTCTTCACAAGAAGAATTACCTGGTCTGTGGCCTGGTCCATTTCAAGGCATGTCGTGGAGGTACAGAAACCGTAGAATGATAAAATGTGCAGTCAGGTCTTGTACACTGGGTGTTAAATCTACAGTGCTGAAAAGGAAAAGAATGACAAGATTTAGCATAAGGAAGGAAACTCATGAAAACCCGAAATGAATTAAGAGCCCGGTATTCAGTGCCAGTGGCTAGCACTACTAACATGGCTAGCTGCCAGCACTGAACAGTAAACTTGGATATTCAATGCCAGGGTCATATCCGGCCCAGCACTGAATATCTGGGTTAGCCGCATAGGCTGATTGGTAGCCAGGCAGCAGCAATATTGAGCCGCTCCCCAGTTAGCGATATGCAGTGGAAGTTAGAGCAGGGTTACCTGCACCTAGCTTTCACTGCCTGCCGCTGACCACTTACCAATCGGCTAAGAGGTTAGCTGTGTGTAGTGCCAGCAGCTATTTAGAGCCATGTTAGTGCTGCTGAAAGCGTAGTTATGTGTAACAGGTATTCTCTGGGGACAGGGAATGGGTGATGTCAGCACCAACAGAGCCCCTGCGGAAACATCTCTCCAGCTTTCAAAGAAAGCCTTTCGGAGATGCACCACGAATGCATGGTCCCCTTCCTGCCCCAAGGGTGCCATCTTGCCTCAGTCTAATGACAAGACGGCAAAAATTAAAATATGGTAAAGAAGCAACTCTAAGGGGAGGAGGGAGGGTTGTGAGGGCTGATTCCTGCTGTCCCCACAGAACACCTGTTGCAGGTGAGTAACTACACTTTCTCCAGGAACAAGCAGGAAGTCAGTCCTCACATATGGGACTCCCCAGCTACAGCCTACTGAAAACCCATAAAAATGCCACGGTGACCTACAAAAGGTGAGCCATGAGCAGCAGTAGTTGAGTCCCTACTGAGAGGCTCTTGCAAGACCCAAGTGTCCGGTGGGGAACCAGCACTCCAGTAGCCTAAACACAGAAAGGTCAGATGGCAGGAGCTGCTTACACCTCAAAGAGATTAAGGAGTACGGCCTGGCTGAAGGCACTGTCCCATCGGGACTCCCTCTCCAGGCAGTAGTGAGCTGCAAAGGTATGGAACTAAGACCAGGTGACGGCCCGGCAGATTTCCGTCACAGGGATGGAATGCAGCTTTGTCACAAAAGTAGACATGGCCCTGATGTGGTGCGCTGTGACCTTCTGGTCCAGTGAGACCCCACCTGCTCATAGACGAGGGTAATGCAGTCCGCCACCCAAGCAAACAGAGTTTGCTTAGTCACTAGGAGCCCCAGATGACTGGGGTCATAGGATATGAAAAGATGAGGTGCTTTGTGGTGGCCTTGAGTCCGTTGCAGATAGAAGGACAGGGTCCTTTTACAATCCAAAGTATGGAGAACAGTCTCCGCCCTGCTGGCATGAGGCCTCAGAAAGGTGGGGAGCACCACCACCTGAGTGAGATGGAATGGGGACACCACCTTCGGCAGAAACTTGGGGTGTGTTTGGAGCACCATCCTGTTCTTGTAGAACCTTGTGTAGGGGGGCTCTGCCATCAGAGCCCCTCTGACTCTGCGAGCTGATGTGAGTGCCACAAGGAAGACGACTTTCCAGGAGAGGTACCTCAAGTGGCAGGTAGCAAGGCTTAGTGAGTTGCGAGACCACCACATTGAGATTCCACCTCCGCTGGAGGGCGGAAAGGGGGATTTGAATAGCATGAGGCCCTGCAAGAACAGAGATACAAGGAGCTGAGCTGAGAGGGGCTTGCCCTCAAAGGAATGGTGGTGCACTGCAATAGTGCTCATGTGTACTCTGACCGAGTTGGACTTTAGTCCCACCTGCGACAGATGCAGCAAGTACTAGAGTGCCACTTGTAGCAAGCAGGAGAACAGGTTCGCCCGTCTTTTGGCACACCACACCAAGAACCAGCACCACTTGAAGGCATACACCCTTCTTGTGGAAGCCTTATAAGAGGACAGAAGAACCTTTTCCATGTCCCGTGGGAAGTTGAAGGGAGCTAACGCTACCATTTCAGCAGCCAAGCCGTGAGTGACAGGGACCCCAGGTAGGGGTGCAGGAGAGAGCCCTGCTCCTGTAAGAGTAGTCCTGGGGCTCGGCCCAGGGGAATCGAAGGCAGCAACGCTGCCAACAGGGAGAGGAGCAACAGGAACCAGGGTTGTCTGAGACACTGGGGAGCTATCAGTATTAAGATGTTACGGAGAGTTTGCCGAGACTCATCAAGCCCACTGACTATTACCCAATGTTGCTAATCCATGTTGGAACAAATGATACTGCCAGGTATACCTCGGAACGTATCAAAAGTGACTTCATGGCTCTGGGACAGAGGGTGAAGCAGTTAGGTGCACAGGTGGTGTTCTTTTCAATCCTCCCTGTTGAGGGTAAAGGCCAAGGCAGAGAGGCTCGCATCCTGGAGATGAATGCAAGGCTGCGTGGATGGTGTCATCGAGAGCGTTTTGGTTTCCTAGACCATGGGATGCTGTTCCAAGGGTTGCAGAGCAGAGATGGCATCCATCTGTTCAAGAAAGGTCAACGCATCTTCGGTAGTAGACTGGCTAATCTACTGAAGAGGGCTTTAAACTAGATTAGTTGGGGATAGGTGAAGAAAGCCCCCAGGTAAGTGAAAGCCCCCAGGTAAGTGATACATTAAATACCTTTATGGAAATGGATAACAGGGGTAACATATGGAAAGCAGTGTGTATAAATGCCCGTAGCATGGGAAATAAGATCCCTGATGTTGAAGCTTTGGTGGGAGTGGCTGACTTGGATTTAGTGGCAGTTACAGAAACATGGTTCACAGAAAACCATGACTGGGATGTAACTATACCTGGCTATACTTTATTCAGAAAGGACAGGGTAGGAAGAAGGGGAGGAGGAGTGGCACTATATGTAAAAACTACTATTAAAGCTTTGGAATTACAGAGCTTAAAAGGGAGAGAGGAGGCATTGTGGGTTAATCTAGAAAGAGGGAAAGAGAAATCTATTTGCATTGGTGTGATATACAGACCTCCCTCACAAGAGGAAGAGGTGGACAGAGAGTTAATTGAAGACATACGCAGCATTGCTAGGAAAGGGGAAGTGCTACTGATAGGAGATTTCAATATGCCAGATGTTGATTGGCACATTCCTGCTGCAGTATCATCTAGAAGTAAGGAGAGCCTGGATTCTCTACAGGGAGAACTATTCAGGCAATTGGTAACAGACCTCACACGTGAAGGGGCCATACTGGACTTGGTGCTTACCAATGGTGAAAGTGTTTCTGATGTTGTAGTGGGAGATCATTTTGCATCCAGTGATCACCAGATGGTGTGGTTCAGTATTAGGACTAGGGCTGTTAGAATCCATTCCAAGGTGAGGATCTTAGACTTTAGGAAGACTAACTTTGCGAAGATGGGCCAATACCTCAGGGAGTCGTTAGTGGGATGGGAACAGCTGGGGGATGTAGAAAAACAGTGGGAAAAACTGAAAGGGGGTATTTTTAAGGGCAACCAACCTTTTTGTTAAAATGGTAAATAAAGGCAAAAGGAAAAGGAGACCGCTATGGTTTTCGAAGGAAGTAGCTGAAAAAGTGAAGAAAAAGAGGGAGGCCTTCATGAAATACAAGAGATCACAGAGAGAGGAAGACAGGCATCTGTATTTGGAAAAACTTAGAGAAGCTAGCAAAGTAGTCAAGAAGGCAAAGATTCAAAAGGAGGAGGAAATAGCCAATACAATAAAATGGGAGGATAAGACATTTTTCAGATATATTAGTGAGAAGAGGAAGGGCAAAAGTGGTATTGTCAGACTCAAGTTTGCAGGGGGGGAAATTGTAGGGATGGACAGATAAAGGGATACCAGAATCCCCAATATGTAATTGAAGATGGATGAATTTCTTGATACAAAATGTGTTTAGAAGTTTGACTTTTCACCTACTTTCTTAAATAGAATAGGATGTCATGATCATGGGTTCTGTGTAACCGTCTTTAAAATAGATGGAACAGTGTTAACGCAAGCATAAAGGCTATGACCTGTGCAACCATAGTTCATTGTACAGTCACTGCTGACAAACACTGTTCCCTCTAAGCTGTGCGCTTGTGCGCGCGCACACACCTCGTCGAACGAGCGCACATACTTTACAACAGAGCGCACAAAAATTACAGTTCTGATTCTGATAGAAAACAACACAGACGTCTTAAATTTTAAAATTTGTGATTGTAATTGCTAGAAATTTTCAGCTTCATTTAGTAATTGTCTATTTTCATTTAATTTGATTAAAATTAATGTGGTGTACATACTGTATTCTGACGTGTAGTCAAATTTTAAAGTATATAACTCCGAGTGTCGTTATGTGGCGCACAAAAATTTAACCTTCCTTCAAAAGCTGCACAACTGATATTTTATGCACACACAGCCTACAGAAAATTAGAGGGAACATTGCTGACAAAACATAATTTTTGCAACTTTTGCAATTATAAACAATTTTGTCATAATTGAGTAAATTTCATTTAATATACTGTAATCAGATCTTACTCTGTAAAAAGAACTTTGGCGACACCTTGTGTTATTTCATGGTTATAATAAATGATTGTTACTTCCTCTTTTTCTCTAATAAAAGGAGCTTTTCACAAGGAGGACTTTGAATTCAATAAGCCTGGAATTATGCCTGTTCATAGTCCGCTTATTGTCTTCCCTCTGAGCTCAAAGAAAATAGCACTTTGTGTGTGTGTGATTGTGTTCTGTATTACTCTCTGCCTGTCTCTCACTACTGATGGACCAGAGACCTAAAGAGCCGTGGTATTGTGGTCAGATCATGGAGTTTTCTTCAGGAATATGTAGAAGCTGATAAGGATAAAGCAGAATTGCTTAACAAATATTTTTGTTCTGTGTTCACGGATGAAGAACCAGGAGCAGGACCTCAGAAAACACCCACAAATAGGAACAGAAGCGAGGGACATCTTGAACAATTTTCAGAAGACTGTGTTCGTGAGAAACTAGCTCAACTTAAAGTAGACAAAGCGATGGGACCGGATGGGATACACCCTAGAATACTGAGGGAATTTGGGGACGTTCTAGCAACTCCACTGACTGACCTTTTCAATGCCTCGTTGGAGTCGGGAGTGGTGTCAAAAGGACTGGAGAGAGGCTCATGTGGTGCCTTTACACAAAAGCAGAAGTAAGGATGTGGTTGAAAACTACAGGCCAGTTAGTTTAACTTCGGTGGTGAGTAAATTATTGGAAACGCTGCTGAAAGAGAAAATAGTGATGTTTCTGGAGTCCAGCGGATTACAGGATCCGAGGCAGCATGGATTCACCAGAGGCAGGTCTTGTCAGACAAATCTGATTGATTTCTTTGACTGGGTGACCAGGGAGTTGGACCAAGGGACAGCCCTAGATGTTGTGTATTTAGATTTCAGTAAAGCCTTTGACACTGTTCCTCACAGGCGACTTATAAACAAACTGAGCACCCTAGGGATGGACCCTAAAGTTACTGCTTGGGTTAGAAATTGGTTGGGTGGGAAGCGACAAAGAGTACAAGTAAATGGAGCTCACTCTGAGGAGAAAGATGTTACCAGTGGTATGCACCAGGGATTTGTCCTTGGTCCAATTCTTTTTAACATCTTTGTTAGTGATCTAGCAGAAGGGCTGTCGGGTAAGGTTTGCCTCTTTGCGGATGATACCAAAATCTGCAATAGAGTAGACACCCAGGAAGGTGTAGATAACATGAGGAGGGATCTAGCTAAGCTTGAAGAATGGTCTAGAATTTGGCAGCTGGGATTTAATGTTAAAAAATGTAAGGTCATGCATTTGGGCTACAGCAATCCAAGGGAGCAATATAGTATAGGGGGTGAAGTACTTTTGTCCACTAAAGAAGAGCGGGACCTAGGCGTGGTTGTGTCTGATGACCTTAAAGTAGCTAAACAGGTAGAAAAGGCGACGGCAAAAGCTAGAAGGATGCTTGGGTGCATACGGAGAAGAATGGCTAGCAGAAAAAAGGAGGTGATAATGCCTCTGTATAAGTCGTTGGTGCGACCTCATTTGGAGTATAGTGTGCAATTCTGGAGACCGCACCTTCAAAAGGATGTGAACAGGATCGAGTCGGTGCAGAGGGTGGCTACTAAAATGATTAGTGGTCTTCATTATAAAGCATATGAGGACAGACTGAAGGATCTTAATATGTACACCTTAGAGGAAAGGCGGGATAGAGGTGATATGATTGAGATGTTTAAATACCTCCGTGGCATAAATGTTCAGGGAGAGAGCCTCTTTCAATTGAAAGCAAGTTCTGCTATGAGGGGACATGGGACGAGGGTGAAGGAAGATAGATTCAGGAGTGATATGCGGAAATATTTCTTTATGGAAAGAGTAGTGGATCCGTGGAATAGTCTCCCAGTGGAGGTGGTAGAGATGAGGACAGTAACTGAATTCAAAAAAGCATGGATCTCTAAAGGTAAAAAGGGGACTGTTGTAGTTGTTGATATGGAAGGACAGACTAGATAGACCATGTGGTCTTTTTCTGTCATCATTTTTCTATGTTTCTATGTTTCTTATGAGCCAGTAATCCAGGTAGAGAAAGAGGAAGACCCCTTGGAGACGGAGGTAGGTTGCAACCACCACAAGGCACTTGGTAAAGATCCTTTGTGATAAGGCCAGCCCAAAGGGCAGCACTCTGTATTGGTAGTGCTCTCCTCCCTCCACAACCAAAGGTATTTTCTGTGGCTGGGATGGATCAGGATGCGTGTGTAGGCATCCTTTAGGTCCAAGGAGAATAGTCAATCTCCCTGCTGAAGGAATGGCATCAATGTTCCAAGGGAGAGCATTTTGAACTTTTGCCTTATCAGGAACTTGTTCAGATCCTGCAGATCCAGGATAGGGCTTAGACCCCTGTTCTCTTGGGGATGAGGAAGTACCTGGAGTAGAAGCTGGTGTCCCAGAGATATTTTGGCACTGGCTCTACCGCTTTGTCCTTGAGGAGACCTGCGAGCTCAATGAGGAGCAAGGTCTGGTGCAGGAGAAGTAAGTGCTCTCCCGGAAGGTATGAGGGTGGCGTCTGCTGTAGGTGGAGGAGTAAGCCTTCCTTGACCACTTGTAGCACCCAGGTATCAGTGTTGATGATGGACCACCTGTGGGCAACAGGGCCAGCCAACCCCATGTGGGTTGCAGGGGATCTTCTGGGGGAGAGGATGTTACACCCAGGGAGTCAAAAGCTCCCCCAGACTGAGCCGGGGCTGGTGCCTGAGATTTAGGGGTCTTTTGCTTACGGGGCTGTGCCCCTGTCCCTTGTGCTGTTGGCTGTGCTGTGGGACCGAAAAGGCTTGGAAATGTGAGGTGTTCCCAAAGCCACCCTTTTTCCTCAGGAAGAAGGGCTTCTTTTCCAGGACCTTCTTGCAGGGCTGTCCCGAGGGTTTTTTTTTTTTTTTTGAGAGTCTGTTCCTCATGAGGAACTCAGTCTCGATCTCTGCTGCTTTGTCTTCCATGGATTTCCCGAAGAGGTTCTTTCCGATGCAGGGGACATCAATAAGTTTGTCCTGAACCCATTGTTCGAGGTCAGACGATTGCAGCCATTACTAGCTTTAGGCCCCAGTGCCAGCTGCGGCCACCCTGACTGACAACTCGAAGCCGCCGTAAGCTGCACGAGATAGGAACTTTGAGCACTCTTTGACCACCGACACCAATGACTTGAACCTCTAGAGCAAGGGTGGGCAATTCAGACCCTCGTGCACCACAATCCACCCTGGTTTTCATGATGGCCCTAATGAATATTCATGGACCTATTTCCATACAATGGAAGGCAGTGGATGCAAATAGATCTCATGAATATTCATTAGGGACATCATGAAAACCAGGCTGGATTGTGGTGCATGAGGGCCGGAATTGCCCACCCCTGCTCTAGAGGAGTTCCCCATCGAGGCCTGCCAACAACCCATCGAGCTTCTTTGACAGCTCTTTGAGGTACATGCTGATGTAGAGCTGGTAGAACTGGACCTGGCATGTCAACATGGAGCCCCGAAAGGCCTTCTGGCTGAGGGCACTGAGGATCCAGGCCTCCCTGCCAGGAGGCACCAAGGAATGGGTCTTCTGGCTCTTAAGTCTGCGCATGGCGGACTCAACGACCATTAAGTTGTGGGGAAATTGGGCTTTATAGAACCCAGGACCTCGGCAGATTCGATACATGGAGTCGGTTCACCTGCTGACAATGGACACCGACACCGGTGTCTCCCACATGCGGAGAAGGTGATGTTGTAGGATCAGTGGAATGGGTACTGTGAGGGCCTCCTTTGGAGGGACAACATACTGGAGGATCTCCAGTTCCTCCATGAACGGGTCCTCCTCTGCCTTGGTTTCGATGGAGAGTACCCTAGCCATGTCCCACGCAAAATCAAGTAAGGCAACATTCTCTGATGGGGAGAGTCATCAGAACGCCGGGGGGGGATGGGTCCAGGTACATCTTGGTGGTGCCGAGTTTCCGGAGACTCCTTGTCCTCGGTCTCCCAATTGGAATGGAAGTCAGACGTGGTCAAGGTCCGAGCCGAGGGGCCTGAGACCTCCAGAGGACCTGAGATCTGAGCCATGTGCGCTTGCTGGAGATGACCAGTGACCCAAGGACGGGACCGTGACACTGTCAGATGCCGATGAGGCTCTCGAGGCCGGTGGCACTCGAGGATCAGCTCGACATCCAGGGATACTTTCGATCTCAAGAGTCCCATCATCAGGATGGTTGAACCGGATGAACCAGACATGAATGCCCGCTGCTAAGCCACGAAGGCAGTTAGACTGCGCTCTAAGGCAATCATCCTGGTCTTCATGCTAGTTGGCTCTGCAGCCTTCGACATGGACGCCGAGGGTTTCGAGTTCAGCGCCGGTTCTGAGTCCTCAACAATGGCCTCAGGTGTCCGAGGCCGGTCAGTGGGTACAGATGACTCCTTTCAGGGCAGCTTGTGAGGCTGCTCCCACTTTGACTCCTCCAACTCACGTGGGGGACTATGGGGCCTGGAGTGGGATTTTCCCTACTTCCCAGACCCGGTCTACAAGGACTTTGATTTCTTGCGTTCATTTGGAAGGTTTTTTTCTCTACAAGGGCTGCATCAACCCAAGAAAAGGATTGTAGAGGAGGACATATACTGTACCATGCTGTCCATGGATGGCAATCCACACTGTTTCAGGATTCCTCAGCTATTCATACCCAGTAATCAAAATACGATCTTTCACATCTAAGCTGATCTTGGCTCCTTTTCTGAAATGCTGAGTGAACATAGCAGAATGCTGCAAATCACTGAAGGAGCCCGTCCCAATAGGTATACCAGGAGGTGAAGAGAAATAACCATGATTCACAAAGTAAAAACATTTCTTTACCGCAAATATGAACCAGCAAAGTCCAGTGTGCCATTAAGTGCAGTCTGTGTGTGGCGGAGGCCAGAAAACATTTCAGCATTGGGCTGTTGCTCGTATAAACCACAGTACAAAGGTTATTATTTGCATATCCTTTTTGGTAGTACCTTTCTCCTTTTACTTTTAGTTTAGTTGGAGCCAGGGCTGAGATTGTGGCACGAGCCTTCATTTTCAATTACCTGGGGATTTCCCCCTGTTTTAATAGACCCTTCTCCTACATTCCCTGGTCTGGTCATAGCAGCAAGAGTCCTGATGCCGGAAGACATGTACCAGTGGTTTTTTTTTGACATTTTGCTTCATAGGCTCTAAAACCAGATCCCAGGCGTTGCCCTCTTTGATGATCACAACTCTCTTGCCTATATCCCTAACCAACCCAATATGCAATATGCAGAAGACCTGAGCCAGCAACTAAACTGGGGACCTTCCTGGATGGTCCATTAGTTATACTCTATAATGTAATGAACTCATCTAGAAGATCCCTTTCTTAACTAAAAGAGTTCCACATTTCAGATAAATACATCACATAACCATTCCATACCAAAGAGGTCTATCTTCAGTTTCCAGGGAGCAAATGCCCTGTGTCTGGACAGTAAGATGGGACTATCCAATGTGTGTCCAGGCACTGATCTTCTGCCTTATCAAGCTGAAGTTAGAGTAATCAGTCAGGCTTATTTATAATCAAAGGAGTGGCATTTGTCTTTGAAATTTAATCCTGCTAGGCCACCGTACCTTTTATTAGGCTATCAAAATAGGAGATTGTAGAAAGGAAGCTTTTGCACCCTCCCCACCCCCAGTAATTCTTCAAATGTGACACTTCTTTATACATGTCTCTTCTAATCTAGAAAACTCATGTATCAAAACATATTTTTGTTGGGCCAATCAAGACTCAAAACCTACAAAATTTCCTATTTTCTCCAGGATCAATAAAGCTACTAGCCCTGTACTGTACACTGGATATAAGTTTCAGAAAGCAGCAGCGGGGCCAGTGGTGCAAGGGTATTTAGGCACCCTAAACAAAACTTCAGCTTTTCTCCCCCTTGCAATTAGCTTTTAGACCCTTAGCGCCCTGCTCCCCAAGATTTTGATTATTAAGCTCAATTGTAATCACCTCAACACCAGATTCCTCCCAAAAAATCCTAGCAAATTACATATTTGGACATCACACTTTTAAATACTATTCTTTGCTTTGTAAATATATGCACCACAGGGGCGCCCTGAGCTCAACTGGATGGTGACCCCAAGCGTTCACCAGGATCTCCAAGCCTCAGCTGCACATTAGACAGTAACCACCATCTGCTGGAGACAGAGAAAATACAGGAGGATGCCTCTAGCTGCAACGGGTTTTATGCCAGTGGTGATGTCACAGCATAGTTTGTTTTTTTGTCTTTGTCTCCATCATTTGCTGGCAGGGGGAGATTACTCATTTGTCTGGACTGGTCTAGCAGGACAATCTGGAAAAGCCACATACAGTGATCTTCTTATGCACTGATGACTCTTAGTTTGTGTGGCTGCATTGACTGTAGATACCTCTTTGGTGCCCCCCCCCCCCCCCAACTCCAAAAAGGTGAAATTTTACTTATCAGTTAATGTCTTTTCCTTGAGTCCTACTAACCCAGTGCAGACAAGTGTGTTGTGTTCTTCTACCAGCAGACTGGTGGAGACAAAGAACCAATGAAAAAACCAGGTTTCAGTGACATCATTCCTATGCTTCTATTCGCCTCAGCCACCAGAAGTCCCTTCAGTCCTTTATCTTTATTCAGCTCTTGATATACCGCTTTACAGTATTCATCCCAATGCATATGGGAGAAACATGGCAAGCCTCACACAACCTCAATTGTGGGCAACAAGGCATAATCAACAATACAGAACTATGTACAGGAAAGCAAAAACAGAAGGCTGTCAGTAGAAGATGAACCTGCAGATCCAAGTATAAAAATCATAGCAGACCCAAGGGAACCACAGCAGAAAAACAAAGCAAATACAGTTTCAGGGTGTGTCCTAGATTGGTCTAGCAGGACTCAAGGAAACAACATTAACTGGTAAATAAAATGTCAACTTCCATATCATCCTGTTAGACCAAAGTGGGATGTACCAAAGCTGCAATTTCACTGGGCAGAAAGAAGACACAGCAACTCGCATAACTCCAGAGCCAAAGGCCATGGCCGCCTGCATGTGGACATTCAAATGGTAATGTCTGATGTGGAAAGTGATGCCCATGATGCTGCCCAACAAATGTCTGCAGAGGCTACCAAGCTCCGCTCTGCCCAGGACGCTTGTGTTTGGATAGAATGTGTGCACAAACCCTCCGGAAACAGCTAGTTCCGGAATGGATACGCCAAGGCAATAGCCTCCTTAATCTAGCGCCCTGAAACAGACTTGTCCAACACGTTACCCTTGCACGGGCCAGCAAACAGCACAAAAAGATGGTCGGATTTATGAAGGGAATTCGTAACCTACACATATCAGAGAAGCACCCTCCAGACATCTACAAGGAAAAGGTCCTTATCCTCCCCAGGCACTGCTTCTTAGAGGAGGGCTGGCAGACCACCTTGTTCACATGAAGGGGAGAAATCATCTTAGGCAAGCATGAAGGCAGAGGTCAAATGAAAATGGCCTCCTTAGAAAAGACAGACAAGGATCTTGGCAAGATAGAGTCTGCAGCTCGGAAATCTGCCTTGCGGCACAAATCACAGCCAAGAAAACCAACAAATCCTTGAAGGTAGTGCACTTCAACAGCTCTAAAGGTGCTGCCATCAGGGCCCTGAGCCCCAGACACGGATCTCAGGAAGGGATCACAAATTGGAGGAGAGTACTCAGACGCCAAACCCACTGGAGTAAGTGTGAGACGTTCGGGTGGCAAGGCTAGAGACTTACGAGCCACCAGATCTTGGAAACAGGCCAAAACTGCCTCCTGAACTTTCAAGGAGCTAAAAGAAGGACCCTTCTCCAGGCTGTCCTGTAAAAAAAGCCAACAGAGAGGGCACTTAGGCTGCCTCAGGAGCCAAGTGCTGAGCAATGCACCATCACTTAAAGAGGCACCAGATTCGCACGTATGCTAGCTTAACAGGGAGAGCGGCGAGTTGATAGTGAGAGCCAAGCGCAGCAAAACCCAGATACTTTGCTGATCTGCCTGGATCAGGATATGAGAATATTCCTCGGCCAAATCCAGAGAAGCCAAGAACTTTCTTCAGGGCACTGCTGGAATCATGGAGCGCAAGGTTTCTATCCGAAAGTGAAGGACGCGCAAGTGCTCGTTCACCCCCCTTGAAGTTCAGAACGGGCTGGAAGGAACATTTTTTTTTTTGCACTACAAAACAGATAAAATATCTGTCCTTGCCCCACTCATCCTTTAGGCACAGCTACTTGTCCAAGGTGGTCCGCACAGCAGCACTTTCAATCACAGACCCACAAGAGGAGACGACAAAGACATCTGGAATCAGCTCCTTGCATCCCAGAACATAGCCAAATTGAATGGTATCTAGCACCCAGCGATCCTTGCAAACACAGGCCCATTCCTGAAAGAAAATGTGAAGCCTGCCCCCAACCACAGTAACCGGGGTAAGGACCTCCAAACCTTCACTGCACAGCCCAAGAGGGTCCTCCCTCTGGGTGGGACCAAGTCCCTAGGCTCATGCGTTCCATGAAAGGACTGAGCACGAGCCCAAAGCCAGAGCAGAGGGGAAGAAAGGGGTTATGTTTTTTCTAAGGTCGGTAACAACAAGAGTTCCAAGACCTCCAGGAATCTGGCCAGCGTGCCCTTGCTTGATGGGCAGAAGCCTATAAGAGAGGGGCACCAACTCTCTTCACAGGCCCCTTGGACCTGTCTTCCAGAAGGCAATAAGATTTTGTCTCACCCAGATCCTTCACTAGCTTCTCCAAATTTACTCCAAAAGAAGCTTCCTCTTAAAAGCCAGGTGGGCCAACCAGGCTTTGGAAGATGTATCCACTGCCCAGTGCCGGAGCCAAATCCACCACGATGACACAGTTGTCAGTGTACCATTTCTGGCTGCCAAAAGTTCCAGGTCATACATGGTATCAAAAAGAAAAGCTGCAGCCTACTCCATAAGAGAGGTAGAAACATCCAGCGGAAGACGGAATCCACTGGAGCAGGGTTTGAGACGTCAAGTCTGCACATTCTGCAACTTGAAGAATAGCAGCTGCCGCAGCAACCTTGTTCGGTCCAGAGTATCCTATAAGCCATTCCGCCTTCCACAGGAATGGTGTTCTGTCTGGTAACCACCATTACTGAAGTATCCACCTTGGAAATATCAACCACACAACACACTCCCCTCTACAGGAGAGTGTTCATCTTCTTATATATCCTTAGCCCTTTAGGTGGGGGAGTTGGGGTAATCCCAGTCTGGCCGGAACAGGCCCTTGAGCACCTTTAGGAAGACCATAGTAGATTTTTGAATCCCTTGCAGGAGCAGAAGCCTCTTCGGTTCCTGCTCCATGACTGGAGTCTCCACCAAGCTCAATGTGGATAAAACCCTGGAATCAACACCTCCAGTTCCTTCTCCTGGAACATGCAAATAACCATGGCCTCCTCACAATCCTCTGATGGCAAGAGTACTTCTTCATCCACATCAGACATCTGAATCTACGCCACAACTGACTCCATTCCTGGGGGGGGGGGTTGCACCCCTGCCAGGGATGCTTTGTCATCAATCGAAAAGGCTTTGACTGTGTACGGGTGAAACAAAAGGCCGCAGGGTCTGCATGTTGTGACGATGAGAGCGGCCAAGAACAGATGGAGATAGAAGAAAACCATGTTTCTGCCTTTAAAA
This sequence comes from Ichthyophis bannanicus, assembly GCA_033557465.1. Lineage (NCBI taxonomy): Eukaryota > Metazoa > Chordata > Amphibia > Gymnophiona > Ichthyophiidae > Ichthyophis > Ichthyophis bannanicus. The sequence continues at coordinate 42,130,438 of CM066037.1, read as the reverse complement.
CAAGTGACAGACAAGCTGTGCACAGAGCTTGCAGAGCAGGAAAGAAAAAATAATCCTGTCTCTGCTGAGGCTAAGCCACGCCCAGACTCTGAAGTGGGGGCAGGCTTAGATACTGATTGGAAAGGCCTGTGCGAAGGCAAGGGTGTGGCAGGGAAGAAACGGTTTTTAAAACCTCACTCTGACCAGAGAAGAAGGAAGGGAGGGAGAGTCACTTCCACAGGAGAAAGAGAGATCCTGGAGCAAGGGGATTCCAGTGGGAAGACATATCCCAGAGCCCTGGGAGATCCTGGAGAGGAAGAAGGATTCCAGGAGAGATCTCATGAGAGAAGGAGTAGAGAAAGGCACAAGAAGTCTGACTTCCAGAAGCTGAAAGAGGTCAGTAGAAAAGGAAGCAGTGGATGTTTGAGAAATGCTCCTAGAAGTGAAGCCAACAGATGTATAGCTGAACAGCTTACAGATGAACAGGAACAGTTTGCAACAGCTTGTGTACAAGAGCCAGACCTGAGCCCTACAACTGCCAGAAGGTGGGTGGAGACGCTTGAGAGTGGAAAAAGCCAAACCCCAGCAGTGAGCAGAGCAGCTGAGCTAAAAACACTAGAAACATTAGCACAAGTGTTCCCTGAGAGAAAGCCTTATTCTCCCAAAGTAACTGTGCCCAATCAGAAAGATTTGCTGTGGAGCCAGTTTCAAAAGTTCCTACAAGACAGAGAAGCTGAGGAAGCTTTTAAGACTGTAGAAGGCAATGAGCATTCTTTAGCCCAGGAGGAAATGCAGGTCAATTCTTATGTGCCAGAGTCTGACCTAGGAATCTCTCCAATGGATTGCTCAATCTGTTTAAAAGAAGACTGAGCCTTACTAAGCAGAGCTGAGAAAGAGTGAGAAGCTGTATTGTGCATAACTCTGTAACTGCTAATAGTCTTCTAAAGCCAAGGATGTGTTTTACCAAGTGAGAATTTCCTTCTAAAGCAAAGAAGCAGTGTTTTACCAGAAGTTTGTTTGAACTGGGAAAACCACAGTTGTACAAAAGCTGTGTGTTACCAGAAGTTTGTTTGAAAGGGAAAACAACAGTTGTGCCAAGAAGAAAGTTTACCTTTTGTTTGAAAGAGGTAGAAGAAGCTGTGCTGAGTACTGTTTTGTTTAATGAAAAACAGCTGCTAAAGTTAGCAGGACTTTTGGTTTCCATTTACCTCAGTTGCCAGTTATCTTCTGTTATCCTTTGTGTTGGAGAAGTATCCTAATACCCTGTGTTTGAATTTCAATGCCTTGGAAATCCCCATAGAAAAATAAATATTCTTGTATGCTTTACCAACTGTCTCACACTACATTTTGTCCTTGCTCAAGAAAAGCCTAACTACAAATCCCAGAATTCCACTGGGGACAGTCAGAAAAGCTTTATTTAAGGACATTACAAGGCAGCCCTAAGCCTGTAAGCCCTAGGGCCCAGGCTAGGGTCCCACAATGTCCATGCTGGAATGACCAGGCCTGCTGCAAAGGGAAAGAATTCTGGGGAAGACAATTCGGACTGCAGAAGCTCTCCTCATGAAAATGACCTCCCTACACTCGGGCCAGGTCTGTTGCAAAGGGAAAGAATTCCGGGGAGGACAATCCAGACTCTGGAAGCTCTCCTCACAGAAATGACCCTCCTACACTTGGGGGAGGGGGCAATAGTCACCATTGATCCCCTGGAGGACAGGGAGAGGCCCACAGCACAGATGCCGGATCCTCTGGCTGGCTGATATCCATACCAATTGCGCCATCCGCCACTTCCTGCCCTGAGGCAAGCAAGGTTGGGCTAACATCCCCCGGCTGAGAAAGGGGGAGTAGACCCTCCAGGGACAACTCAGAAGCAGAATCTAGAAGTTGGAGATGAAGCACCATCCTTGCCACAGACCAGAAATTAAGAGTTAACATAAGTGTCATAACAACGTGTGCTAAGGCTGCAGTGGCCCAAAGGGCATGCATTAACTGCGCTTTTACTACAGTGCGCGTTAGATCCGCTTAGGTGAAACACGTGACCACCAGGGACACAATAGAGAAAATGCTATTAACGCATGCAGAAAATGGCAGGAAACGCCCACCTAGCACCAATAGTCATACGCAGTCTACCCCAAATTCGTCCCCTATAGATAGAATCAGGAGCCCCCAACAAGGACAATGACAAGGTCAAGCCTTGGTACTCAACCCTTAAGAGCCCCAGGCAGAGAATCCATGCCGAGCTCAGCTCTGCTGCCCTGGAACTGTTTTGGCTGACTTTGCAGCACTGTGTTTAAGGTGGCTGTCAGGAAGATCCCTCTGAGAGTCTTCTGCAATCTTTGGGAGAGAGCAGGGGAGACAGAGAAGAAGGAAGGGAGCGTTGAGGTTGTGTGAAGCAGTCATACTCTTCCAGATCCTTTCAATTTCTGACTGCTTAACAGGCCCTTACCCAAGGTAAGAGTGTGGAGCTGAACCAATTTTTCCCCCTTCTATGGCTACCGATAAGACCATAGTCTAACGGAGCCTCCCACGTCACGTTCAAGTGAGAAAGTCACTCTCAAGGTGGTCATTCATGAGCTTTTAATCAATCTTTTCCTCTTAATCTTCAGATTTTCTTCAGAGATGAGAAAATCCATCCACCATCTGCTGGAGACAAAGAAATACTCAAGAGACCTCTGGTAGCTGAGGCGCATAGAGGCAAAGGAGTAATACCATTGAAACCTGGGCTTTTCATTGGTTCTTTGTCGCCACCAATCTGCTGGTAGGGGAACACAACCCACTTGTTTGGACTGGTCTAACAGGACAATATGGAAAAGCCCTTGCTTTGCTGCTGCCCTAGGCAATTGCCAGTCTTCCCTGGTGGTTGGGCTGGCTCTGAGTAGCAGCCTAATAACCCAATGAAAATCTTGTTTCAAAAGCAATAAGATTTCTGATCCCCACAGATGTTGTAAGGCCAGGAACTGATACAGAAGCAGCAACACAAATTACCAGTTGATCCCACCGCAACAGGATAAGGCAATGCTCAGAGAACTTCATCAACTCCCATCTATGTTAGCCTGCACTAGCAGGGTATGAACCCTGTAGACCTCTCTGGGTCAACTGAACTCTATCTTCCCTTCATAAAAGATTTTCAGCTGGCAGAGACCTGCAACTGATCACTTTTGATTACTGACCTCACATTATACGTAGAATCCTGATTCTTTAGAGATTTGGTGCTAGCCTATTTAACTTTAAATGAAAAAGTTTGAATCCCCCACTTTTTTAACAAGGCCTTTGAGGTATAATGCTACTGTCTCTAATGTTTTGGCACTAGCTGATTATGTAAAGTATAACTGTTATGAACTATGTCTGTTTTAATGCTATATATATATTGATTGTCATTCATGACATCTGACTGATGTGTATTCAGATGGTTATGTTTTTCATTAATGTACCCTGTTAAGGACACATTTAAGACTGGCAGACAATAAATTTGCTAAATTAAAATAACTAATAAAGGTCTTACTTTCGGATGGAAGAAAGGACATTCCATTTTCTTACATGAAGGGAAATATCGGCACACCTGACTAGTAGAAGACGGGACTGGAAGTGGTACTAGGAAAAAAAGCACAACTTACACAATCCAGCAAATACAGAAGAGAAGCCCTAACAAAATCAACACCAAAATATTTAGGGGATCATTTAGAATTGATAGTGTGCGCTATCTGCTGCAAGGTCCACAGAAATAAAACAGGCCCTATAACAGATACAACATGGTAACTATTAATAAATGACCCCCTTATGTGTTCTAACATCTTTCAGATGCATTTCAGGTCCCTAGAATCAACTGGATGCATTTTGGCAACTCACAAGTTTGTAAACGTCCACTCAAAATTTTGTAATCCTATAAGTGTACTTGTTTTACAGTCCTTGTAAAAACATAAGCCATTATATTTACAAGGAATAGCCAGCTTAACCCCAGACCGCAGAAGGAAGAACAGCAGAGCACTAACCAGGCTTGGCAGCATGCACAGGGGTTCGCCTGCTGGCGTGCGTGTAGGGACAATCAGATCTGGTACACTTTGCATCATATTTACAGTTTGGGTGGATAAACAAACATTTCTCGGCAAATTTACAGTTAGGAAATGCTCTGAAAAAGAAAAAGGATATGTTACTACAACACAGAATATACACACATAGGCCAGTTCAGTGTATACAAGCACACCAAGCAGGAAGCTCCGGCTCAATAATTTCTATGAGATGAAGGAATGTTTTTTTTCTTCTTAGGATTGCAAGCAGTGACCAGATTTTAATAATCCAAAAAAAAAAAAATCTGCTTGCACATGGCTCCTCTACTTCTTTATCAAATACACATATGAGTCTCAGCCCTTCAAAATCACAAGAATTATGATGAAAAATCAGCCTGTCTCTTGATTTCCACCTTTTCACTCTAACTTGTATTTCAGTGCAGAGATATCAGCATTTATAGCTCATAGTATCTCCTCCTCCTATTCAACCACTCATACCCATAATGGCCTAAATGGAAATACTGCAATGATGCCCTCAGAACCCCAAGCAATTAGCTAAAACAGACAGATCCAATGTACAGCATGAACAACTAAATATAAATCTGGACCCTAGTGTCTTAAAGATTTGAGCTAGTGATGCTTCTCTACTTTATCTGAATGATGAAATTAGGCCTTACTTGCTAATTTTCTTTCCTTGATTCCCTCCAGTCCAGGCCAGACTCCTGGGTTGTATCACAGTTCCAAAAGATGGAGACTAAGCTTACAAGACTTTGTAATGTCACAATACATAAGACAGGGACCAACCCATCCTAAGTCTGTAACATATGGCAAAGCAGATCAGAGACAACTCAAAACTCAATAACACCAGCTATATTCAATACCCTGCAGGAGAGTCTGCTAAACAACCAGAACCCTACCGGGAAGCCAAATCCAGTGTTGACATCCTGCCAGGTCACTGGGCTCCTACATCAAAATCAACCCAAGCAGATGCCTACAAATCTTCAAGCACCAAAATAACCCCTTGGCGTTTTTTTCTGCTAAGTGGTGACGAATTTAACCTGAAGCAGGGTACTTGAAAGTTGGAACCCGAAACTCAGGACTGTGTCGTGTTGGTCACCTGTGTTGGAGTATATATCGCCAGTATTTGCAGCTAAGTAAAGTGATTTTGTGGCCATAAATACATTTTTGGCTTTAATGTGTAACTGCTGCTTTTTTGATTAAAATAGACTTTTACTCTCTTTTACCGTAGCTTTGCTAAAAGGTAGCTTCGGTGCTGGGATTTTTAGTCCAACAAAAAACATTCCTATCTCTTAGGAGGGAAGTTTTCTTATTTGAGTTCACCTACAGGGTATATACAAATCTTCAAGGGCTGGTTCTGGCCTGGCCTTCCAAATTATCCCTCCAATCCAAGCCAGATTCCTGGGATGTAGTAAAGCAGAATTCAAGAGAGGAGGGACTTGCGAGGCCAGCCCTTAGAACCTGAGCCCCAAACTGTGCATCCTCCCATGCCTGGACATCCAGACGATAATGACGAACAAAGGTATGCAATAACAACCAAGTCGCCACCCTGCCGATGTCCCCCAGCGGTGCAAGACTGAACCCGGCCCAGGAAGAAGCCTGCACTCTAGTAGAATGCGCCCGCAATCCCGCAGGCAACTGTCTGCTCCATAGTAAATAAGCTGAAGCAATGGCCTCTTTTATCCAGTGGGAAATGGAGGCCTTGGAGGCTGCCTCTCCACATCACAGACCTCCAAACAGCACAAACAACCAATCGGACCTCCGGAACACCTCCTTACATTGAAGATACTTGCGAAGTGCCCAACACACATCCAACTTGCGCAACTGTCTATCCGCCGATACCTCCAGCATCAGTAAAACAACCACCTGATTGATGTGGAAAGCAGAAACCACCTTCAACAAGAAGTCACCTTAGAGATGAGAAGAAAAGGCAACTGACAAGACAGTGCCTGCAACTCTGAAATGTACCACGCCAAAAAAAAATCACCAACAGAAACACTACCTTGAGCATGAGATCCTTCAGAGTGGCCTCCGCAACAGCTCAAAGGGGGCATTCGCAAGGACTGAAAACACCAAGTTGAGGTCAGAGATCGAAATCACCGCATGAGTGAGCGGCCGAAACTGCTTGACCGTTTGTAAGAAACGTATTACATCTGAGTGGGCCACCAGGGAAACCCTCTGCACATGCCCCAGATAGCATGCCAGAGCGACCACCTGCACACCACAAGGAGTACAGGGCCAAGTCCTTCTCCACACCGGCCTCTAAGAACGCCAGTATCTAAAGGACAGATGCCTATAACGTCAGCATCAGTCCTCAAACACTTGCCAGATGTGGGCATAGGCCAAGGAAGTGGATCTCTTATGAGCCCGCATCAAGATGAAAATCACCGGTGCTGAGTAACCTTGGTTCCTTAACCTAGCCCTCTCAAGAGCCAGGCCGTAAGCAAGAATCAATCCACCTGAGACATGAGAATTGGACCCTGTGACAAGACCGCCCAATCTGGCAGGTGTCAGAGCACTCCCACTGCCAGGAGGTTAGGTCCACATACTAGGGGCGGCCAAGGCCAGTCTGGTGCCCCCAGAATCACCGCCCTGCTGTGAGCCACTATCTGTTGACTCACTCAGCCGATCAGTGGCCATGGAGGGAACACACAGCAGCCCCCACCGATAGCCAGAGCTGAGCCAGGGGATCAAGCTACTCAGACATGAGCTCTCTCCTCCGACTGAAGAAGCGCAGAGCCTTTGTGATGTCCGCCGAAGCCATGAGGTCCATGATTGGCACTCATCATCGGTGCATTAGTGCACAGGACACGGAGTCCTCCAGCGTCCACTCCCCAGCATCAAATCGCTGACAAATGAGGAAGTCTGCTTGGACATTGTCCTTGCCGGACACATGCACCACAGACAGCACCAGGAGATATTCCTCTGCCCACTGAAGAAGCAGGGCAATCTCCTCCGCCAGTACAGCACTCCCTGTGCCTCTCTGACGATTGATGTAGGCCACTGTCATTGCGGCATGCCTGCTAAGAGGTTCGCCGGATCCAGTCACCACTGCAGACTATCCCGAACGGCAGCGGCGTGGATAGCTTGCAAAACAGAGGATGGTGCTGAGGAGACCACTGCAAGAGGGGCGACCTCTGCAAGGGCCGCATGTGAGCACAAGTCGAGTGTTGCCAAACCGAGAGAGCCATTTGACGCAAGAACTTCCGGAGCTACTGCTGAATCTTCTGAACCCGCTCCAACGGGAGGAAGACGCAACAGAGAAGTATATTGAAACGTGCCCCCAGGTAAACCAGATCCTAGGTTGGAACCAACCAGCTTTTGGCCAGATTGACCACCCACTCCAGCTCCTGGAATAGCTCTCCCGGCACTCGTCCAATGATTTGGCCCTGATCAACTAGTCATCCAAACAGGGGTGCACAAGCACTCCCTTGCTGTGCAGGGGCACCACCACCACAACAAAGATCTTCGTGAACATCCAGGGCGCCGTGACAAACCTAATTGGGAGAGCTTGGAATTGGAAGTGCCCCATCAGAACTGCGAAGTGAAGGAAACACTGATATTCGGCCCTTATGGGTACGCCTCCGTCAAATCCAATGGCATCAGGAATTCGCCCCGACGCACCACCACGATCACAGAACAGAGGGTCTCCATGGGGGACACGCAGTGCCCTGTTGATATATTTGAGGATGAGAATGGATCTGAACATGCCCTCCTTCTTGGGCACCACAAAGTAGAAAGAGTTTCGACCAGTACCTAATTGGTCTTTGGGGACTGGCACCATTGCCTCGAAATGCAGCAGGCACTGTAGAGTTTCTCGGACCGCCTGCTGCGTGGCCAGTGCGGAACAAGGCAAGACTATGAAGGAGTCTGACAGAGGATGTGAAAACTCCAGGGCATAGCCCTCGCGAATGATCTCGAGGATCCACTGGTCTCACATGAGCTGGACCCAGGCGGAGTAAAAGCAACGCAATAGGCCTCCCACAGGAGGGACCCCTGCCTGATCCCCTTTCATCTCATTCGGACTTCTTAGGACCACCGGACAAGGTGAAGAAGCCTCTCCCCCCCACATCCACCATGAAAGGACTGACCCCAAGCGGGGTACTTGCCACGCTGGTAGGCGCAAATCTATTCCCTCGGAAGCAGCAGGAATCTCTAGGCTGGCGCTTCGACCTTGCCAGTCTTAGGCTTGTCCTCCAGCAGTGTAGCAGGCTGGCCTCTCTGAGGTCCTTCACCAACCTCTCCAAGGCACCGCCAAATAGGAGCTTTTCCCTAAAGGGCAGCCGACTGAAGCACGCCTTGGATGACACATCCACTGACCAATTGCGGAGCCAGAAGAAACGCCTGGCCGCACCTTTGGACGAGGCCTGGAGTAGGTCATAAAAGACATCTGCCATGTAGGAGCAGCCTGTCTCCAACTTTGCTGCCTCCATGGATGCCTGTGTCTCTGGGAGACTATGCAACCAGCGCATACATGTCCCAGCAACATATGCACAGCACACTAAAGTTTGGAGCGCCAGGGCAGAGACCTCAGAGGCCTGTTTAAGCATAGTCTCCAACTTCTTGTCTTGAGCACCCCGAAGGGCCGTCCTGCCCCGCCCTCCAACAGGCTGGTAGTCTTTTGATCACCGTCGTGACCAAGGCGTCCACATGAGGCACTTTGAGCAGATCCTTCTCTGCCACAAGCACCAGGTAGAGGCGAGCCATCACTCGGCCCCTCCAGAGGCCTACCTCAGGAACCTCAGACAATGGTGCAGAGATGAGGGGTTCGGATTTGTTAGGAACTGGGGAACATTCTGGGGAAAGGAGGGGCTCTTCCGAAGGGATGGGCTTCACCTTAACCGGGATGGAACCAGGCTGCTGGCATTAACCTTTAAAAAGGAGATAGAGCAGCTTTTAAACTAGATAATAGGGGAAAGCCGACAGTCGCCCAAGAGCGCATGGTTCGGAAGAATGTATCCTTGAAGGATACTACAAAAAGCAGAGAGGTTCCAAAAAAGAGTAAAGTAGCCCAAATGCCCTCGAGTATGGAGAAGACAGAACTTAAAGATCCCAAATTACCCATGTCTACCAATAGCCAAATTAATATGAATAAAATACAGTCTCTAAAATGCTTGTATGCAAATGCTAGAAGTCTACAAAACAAGATGGGAGAGTTAGAATATATAGCACTAAACGAGAGGTTAGATATGATTGGAATATCAGAGACATGGTGGAAGGAGGACAACCAGTGGGACACTGTGATACCTGGGTACAAACTATATCGAAATGATAGAGCTGATCAAATTGGTGGAGGGGTTGCGCTCTATGTTAGAGAGGGCATTGAGTCAGAAAGGATTAAAGTTTTGCAAGAAACAAAATTTGCTGTAGAATCTCTATGGATTGAAATTCCATGTAAAAAGGGGAAGGCGATGGCAGTGGGGGTGTACTATCGTCCGCCTGGCCAGAATGAACAAATGGATGATGAAATGCTCAAAGAAATCAAGGAAGCTAGCAAAAGTTACAGTGCAGTAATAATAATGGGTGATTTCAATTACCCCGGCATCGACTGGGTCAGTGTCACAACAGGACATGCTAGGGAGATAAAGTTCCTAGATGAAATAAATGACTGCTTCTTGGAGCAGCTGGTTCATGAACCGACCAGAGGGGAAGCAATATTAGACCTAGTCCTTAGTGGAACACCAGATGTAGTGCAAGAGATAAGGGTGTTGGGGCCACTTGGCAATAGTGATCATAGCATGATCGCCTTTGATTTAATTAGTGGAGGAGGGATAGTAAGGAAATCCACAGTACTACCCCTTAACTTTCGAAAGGGAGACTATGATAGAATGAGGAAAACAGTTAAGAAAAAACTAAAAGGAGCAGTTGCAAAGGTTAAAGACGTACATCAAGCTTGGGTGTTGTTGAAAAATACTATCTTGGAAGCCCAGACCAGCTGTATTCCACGCTTTAAGAAAAGTGGAAGGAAGTCCAAAAAATTGCCAGCATGGTTTAAAGCTGAGGTCAGAGAGGCTGTTGTTGCCAAAAAAGCATCTTTCAAGAAATGGAAAAAAGAGCCAAATGATGAAACCTGGAAACAGCACAAGCACTGGCAAGTCAAATGCAAGGCATTGATAAGGCAGGCAAAGAGAGAATTTGAGAAGAAGCTTGCTGCGGAAGCAAAAATGCGAAATAAAGACCTTTTCAAGTACATTCGTAGCAAAAAACCCGTGAGAGAGTCAGTTGGTCCATTAGATGATAAAGGGGTTAAAGGAGCACTAAGAGGCGACAAGGCGATAGCGGAGAGACTGAATGAATTCTTTGCTTCGGTCTTTACTGAGGAAGATGTAGGGATGTTACCCACGACTGAAGTGGTATTTAAAGGTGTGGAAGAATTGAAGGAAATATCGATACATCGGGAAGATGTCCTACAACTATTAGATAAACTGAAGAGTAGCAAATCACCTGGGCCGGATGGTATACATCCAAGGGTGTTGAAAGAACTGAAATTTGAGATTGCAGACCTGCTATCAGTAATCTGTGAACTATCATTAAAATCATCTCTAATACCTGAGGATTGGAGGATCGCCAATGTAACACCAATTTTTAAAAAGGGTTCGAGGGGTGATCCGGGAAACTACAGACCGGTGAGCCTGACATCAGTACCGGGAAAAATGGTAGAAACCATCATAAAGAATAAAATTACTCAGCATATAGATAGTCATGACCTAATGGGAGACAGCCAACATGGCTTTAGACAAGGAAGATCTTGTCTTACTAATCTGTTATGTTTTTTTGAAGGAGTGAATAAACAGGTGGACAAAGGTGAGTCGGTTGATATTGTGTATCTGGACTTTCAGAAAGCCTTTGACAAGGTCCCTCATGAGAGACTTTTGGCAAAACTAAAGAGTCATGGGATAGGAGGCAGTGTACTACTGTGGATCAGGAACTGGTTAAAAGATAGAAAGCAGAGAGTAGGGCTAAATGGTCAATTTTCCCAATGGAGAAAGGTGAATAGTGGTGTACCCCAGGGATCTGTGCTGGGTCCGCTGCTTTTTGACATATTCATAAATGACCTGGAAAGTGGAATAACGAGTGAGGTTATCAAATTTGCTGATGACACAAAACTATTTAAAGTTGTTAAAACCCAGGAGGATTGTGGAAAATTGCAAGAGGATCTTGATAAATTGGAAGACTGGGCATCAAAATGGCAGATGAAATTTAATGTGGAGAAGTGCAAGGTTATGCACCTAGGGAAGAACAACCCAAACTATGGTTACACGATGCAAGGTTCCACATTAGGAACCACCACCCAAGAAAAAGATTTAGGCGTCCTTGTGGATACCATGTTAAAACCCTCGGCCCAGTGTGCAGCGGCGGCCAAGAGAGCAAATAGAATGCTAGGTATGATAAGGAAAGGAATGGAAAATAAAACAAAAGATATTATAATGCCTCTATATCGTTCCATGGTGAGACCGCACCTTGAATATTGTGTGCAATTCTGGTCGCCGTATCTTAAAAAGGATATAGCGATTTTAGAAAAGGTTCAGAGAAGAGCCACCAAAATGGTAAAGGGGATGGAAGGCTACTCCTATGAAGAAAGGCTAAAAAGGTTGGGGCTCTTTAACCTGGAAAAGAGACGGCTGAGGGGAGATATGATAGAAGTCTATAAATTAATGAACGGAGTGGAACGGGTAAACGTAGATCGATTGTTTACCTTATCAGAATATAGAAAGACTAGGGGACATGCAATGAAGCTACAGGGTAAACTATTTAAGACTAATAAAAGAAAATATTTTTTCACTCAACGTGTAATCAAACTCTGGAATTTGTTACCGGAGGATGTAGTAAAGGCTGTTAGTGTAGCTGGGTTTAAAAAAGGTTTGGACAAGTTCCTGGAGGAAAGGTCCATAAACCATTATTAAGAAGGGACCCAGGATATCAATGCTTGAACCAATACAAGCATTGTGGAACCTGTGTCCCTTGGGGAAACTGCTAGGTACGTATGACCTAGATTGGCCACTGTTGGAAACAGAATACTGGGCTTGATGGACCTTGGTCTGACCCAGTATGGCATATCTTATGTTCTTATGTTCTTATGTAACCTCCCACTTGAGCTTCATCATCTCTTTGAGGGCTCTATGGATGGGAAAAGCCATTTCCGACACCCAAATGCCCTGGAGCAGGGGGATCCTTCAGCAGGACCTCCAAGTCCAAGGATGCCTGAGGGATATTCAGGGCCGCCAATGTCTGAGAAATCAACTTTGGCAGTTCCTCCCTCCGGAACACCTGGACAATGGAGGGGTCCTCTCCTTGCAGGACGTCCCCTTACTCCAAGTCCCCAGCACTACCTGCTGTGCCCAAGCCAGAAGGACCCTCCAAGGGGTGCTCTAAACCATCAGACACCTCTGAGTCCTGTTCCAGAGGGAAATCCTCCTGGCTCTGACCCCGCTCACCCTCTAGATGTGCTCACTCAGCTCCCTCGGTGGAGCCTTGGAGCACTGTGCTGGAGTTGAGAGCACGCTCCGGAGGTCACCTGGCCCTGCTTAGGGCAGTAGGCTTATGCAGGAGCAAAAAAACTTGACCGAAAAGGCATATTCCTCAGGCCTGGGCCCCGAGGCCACCGCCCCCACCACCTCAGAACAATTGTGTCCCAACCTGCAGAGGAGGGCTGGAGGAGAATCCAGACTCTCCCCGCCATTAGGCACTGGTGATGCTGCATCCAAAATGGCCGTGGTTCCCACCAAAATTGTGGGAACCGTGGCACCGGCCTGACTGGAGCAGTCACTGTGGCCCAAAAGAGGTGCGAGATCTGCCCCCTCCCCGGAGCTGCCATCCATCTCCCAGAGCCTCTCTCCTGCGGCACAGTCCTCCGACCTGCAGCTGCAGCAGAAGCCCACCTCAGTAAGCCAACTCCTCTTCCCTCCACAAACGGCGCATACTGCCTTTGGCATGGCGACTGCTCAGCCATGCGCTCCCAAAACCGCTGAGGGAAAAAAGCAAAACAAGGGAAGCTGACCCCAAAGAACCCGTGAGGCCTCCCTCCACCAAAAAAGGGTTTACCTCAGTACGCAGTCCCTACCTGCATTGGGGTCACTTCTGTCAAACTGAACTGCGCAGCCCAGCCCCCTCCACCGGAGGAGACAATTGCCTGTCATCAGACCAGCTCAGGGAGCCCAGAATGAACGGAGCTATGCAATGCATCTATTCCCCTCCTTCCAGCTCGCCTGAGAGGGCCACCGACTGAGTGGTCTGGCTACCCAGGAAGGGTTAGCTGTAGCTGACCACAGGTTCCCTGGTGTTGAGGCTGTGAGTTTGTTCCTTTCTTTTTCTTGTTGGAGATTCTCTGATCCAGTCAAGGTACACCTACACAAAAACTTCACTTTACTTTTCTTTATTTTTTTGTTTTCTGTTTTTACTAGTGTCCAAATGTCCCAGTTCCTTCCACCTGCTGGAGACTGAGCATACTGACTTAGGATGAGATGGTCCCTGTCTCATGTACTGTGACCTCACAAAGTCTTATAAGCTCAGTCTCCATCTGCTGGAACTGGGATACAACCCAGGAGTCTGGCCTGGACTGGAGGGATGATTTGGAAGCAAGGATTATAAAACATGCCCTTTCCATGGTGGCTGTCAGATGCACTCACTTGCAGACTGCAGTGGGATGATGGTACACACACTCGTCTCCATGTTTACAAGCAGGCCAATACCTGCAGCGTTCTGGCAGTTTCTGTTTCACAGGGACATTCACATCTGTCATCTCCACTAGGGACAAAAAAACAATGAAAGGGATACCTTTACTAAATCATTAATACTTTGAAATGTCTCCAGCATAAAGAAGCCCAAAGTCACCAGATGATTCTTCAAGTCACTGCACATTTTCATTCACAGATGATTTAAGCAAACAAGGAAATGGGATTTAGCTGCAGATTGTGACATTCCCCAGCAGTCAATTTGCAGGCCACAACACCCTGCAGCTTTCTTCATGCACAATGTGACATTCCATAACATTTTACAGAATTCTCTCTACCCCAAACTCACCAGTCTATGTGCATCTTTCAATAAGTCATTTACAAACTATTTTAGTGAACTGTTTTTAACAGTTAACACGGTGCTTTGAAATGTGAAGGCTAATTTTATAACAGGGCATGTAGTTTAAGACAGCCAAAATGTGCCTACTTTTCTTTATAAAATACTAACATAAGTGGCCAAAAACATGTCTTAATTAACATAGAAACATGACAGCCTATCTAGTCTGCCCTTCCATATCAACTATTATAGTCCCATTTTTTCCTTTAGAGATCCTTCTGTGTTTGTCCCATGCTTTCTTGAATTCAGACATCAATCTCTTTTCTACTAACTCCACTGGGAGACTATTGCACACATCTACCACTCTATCCCCTTTCAGCCTCATCCTATGTCCCCTTGTTGCAGAACTTACTTTCAATTAAAAGAGGCTCTCCTCCTATGCATTTAAGCCATGGAGATATTTAAACTTCTCTATCATATCTCCTCTGTCCTGCTTCCCTCTAAAATATATATACTGAGATCTTTAAGTCTATCTCCATATGGTTTAAAATAAAGACCACTGACCATTTTAGTAGCCACCCTCGACATCGACTCCATCCTGTTTATATCCTTTTGAAGATGTGGTCTCTAGAATTGCACACAATAGTCTAAATGAGGTCTCACCAAAGACCTATACAGAGACACTATTGCCTCCTTTTTTCTGCTGCCCATTCCTCTCCCTATGCTCCCTAACACCCTTCTGACTTTTGCCATTGCCTTTCTACCAGTTTAGCCACTTTAAGATCATCATAAAACAATCACACCCAGGTCCTACTGTCTTCTTTCGTGGACAGAAGTACTTCACCCCTTATACTGTACTACTCCCTTGGATTTTTGCAGCCCAAAAGCATAGTTACTCACCTGTAACAGGTGTTCTCCGGGGACAGCAGGAATCAGTCCTCATATATGAGTGACGTCAGTGCCGACGGAGCTCACGCGGAAGCATCTCCCCAGCTTTCAAAGAAAGCCTTTGGGAGATGTATCACGCATGTTGGTCCCCTTCCTACCCAAGGGTGCCATCTTGCCTCAGTCTAATATCATAGCTAAGACGGCAAAATTAAAATATGGCAAAGAAGCAACACCAACACCACCACCAACTTGCATATCTGTCTGACCTACAGGTCACCAGATGCCCCTACGGACACCCTTGAGATTTTAACTGAAACCCTAACTTCAGCCAATAATGAACTCCCACAAATATTACTAGGAGATCTCAATCTAGCATCTCTATCTCAAAGCCAAAGTACAACTTTTCTAACCAATACCATCAACTTAAATTTTCACCAAATAATTGACACAGAAACCCACTGTAAAGGCAATACTCTAGATCTAATATTTCTACCAAACATAGTACATTGTAACTACAATCCCACATCCCTCATGGTCTCACCAGTACCATGGTCCGACCACCACCTCATAAAATTTCAAATTCCTATTACCCAAACTACAAATTCTCAACAGATAATACCTACACAAACACATAAATTCAAAACATTTGACAAAGAAACCTTCATAAATCAAACTATACAACACTTAGTCAACCCTACAACCAACTTAGATGAAACCATTAACAAATGGAATGAAACGATTTCCAAAGCTGCCACCTAAAAAGCTTATCCCCCTCCTCCCATAAAAAAAACACATCAACCCATGGTTTAAACCTGAACTAAAACTACTCAGAAAAGATTTACGTAAAATTGAGCGCAAATGGCGTCAGTTAAATCCCCTATGCAACCATCAATATATATGGCTAAGCTAAAACTCTATAGAGACACAATAAATAATGCAAAAAAGAAAAAAAAAGAGTACTACTCTACCACCCTTGCAAAATCAATTAACCGACCACGAGTGCTCTTCCAAATTATAAAATCCCTCACAAACAATAACACAAACGATACTGAAACCCCCATACACCCCCAAACACTTGCCAATTTCTATAAAACCAAACAACAACAACTGCACTGACTCCCAACAACTGTACGGGCAAGATTCAAAACAACCACAAACATACAAAATCATGCACCAATGCACAGCAGAGGTACTCCACAGCCTGATAACCAAGGACACAACCAATCGACCCAGACAAACTGGCAACAACAACAAAGTACACACACCAGCAGGATATCATAAAACAAAACAAGTAACCTCCAGCAGAGCCATATCCCTCTCAGCACCGGCCCTCTGGAATGCGCTCCCGGAAGAACTGAGGGCGATAAACAACCTCAAGGACTTCTGCAAATCTCTTAAGACCTTCCTATTCAGAGATTACTACGACCAACCAGACAAAGGGCCCACTAACTGCGCTTGAATATGATGATAACCCACACTTCTAACATTTATGTATGTAGTGTCACCCCTATTCAATGTAAATCCAATGTGTGTAGCCCATCACTTTGATTGAAGGAGAAAGTGGTTTACAAATCTGGATAAATAAATAAAATATCCCAACAACACTCTTATCAATACAAGTTAGACCCTCCCCCATCTACGACACAACATCTATGGTCATCCTTCTCTATGACCTCACAGAAAATACTCAAAAACATTATCACAAAAGTAAACACTACCACCTCTTAACTAGTCCCTTGTCCTGTACACTGAATCAAAGCCACAAAAACAGAATTCACACCTTTTATCCTCCACATCATCAACACATGCCCCCTGCCCTTAAACATGCCATCATACGCCCAATCCTTAAAAATAATACAATGGATAAAAACAACCCAAGCTCATATAGACCTATCTCCAGCCTTCCTCTACTGATCAAACTTATTGAAAAAGCTATCCTCATACAATTACAAGACCATATTGATACTCATGCCCCCTTAGACAAGCAACAATATGGCTTTAGGCCATACCATGGCATTGAGACACTTCTTACTGTTGTTTTTGATCGTATATTTTGAGGTATTGATAACACTGAAACCATATTTTTCCTCATATTTCTTGACATCGCCGCAGCCTTTGATAGTGTAAACCACCAAATCATGCTATCCAGACTGCAACACAAAGGTATTAACAACACTGTTCTACAATGGTTCAATTTATACCTTTCAGAGAGAACCCAGCAAGTTAAAATAGGAAACACAACCTCTAATATATATAACCAAGAACAAGATCTCCCACAGGGTTCTAACCTCTCCACTCTCTTGTTTAATATTTACCTGCAACCCATTTGCTCCATCCTTAATAGGTTCAAAATCCTGTATCACATATACAGGGACAAGATCATGATATATCTTCCATTCAAAATTAACAATTTCCCAATTTAACACATCAATGACTGTTTCACTGAACTACTTAACTGCTTCACTGACAACAATCTGAAGATCAACTTCAGCAAGACAGAGGCCCTATACATAACACACAATCTAAACTTCACAGCCCCACCCAACATTACATTACAAGACACAATCATTACGGTCAAAGACGAGATAAAATATCTCGGGGTGATACTTGATCACACCCTGAATATGAATTCTTTCATAAAAAATACCACAAGAAAAATCTACTACAAACTGAAATTATTAAAACAACTTCACCCCCTACTATACGCTAATGACTTTAAATCGGTACGTAAGGCTCTTGTGACCCCACATTTTGACTATGCAAATGCCCTACTCCAAGGAATACCTAAGCATTCTATTCATCCCATACAAATAGCACAACACATCGCCGCAAGACCACCACCACGCTCCAGCCCACTAGACCATATCACCCCTATTCTAAGCAACCTACACTGGCTCCCCATACACTCCCGTACCCAATACAAAATAATTATAACATCATTCAAACTAATCAATAACATCTCGCCATCCTATCTATCATCACTTATATCCATTGATAAGACAACCCGTAACCAAAGGAACTGTAACAAAAACAAACTGCTAACAACCCCAGACTATATTAAAGCTAAAATGATCACAAATAACAAAGCATTCTCGCACTGTGCTCCCACCCTCTGGAACACACTTCCTGAAAGTCTGAGAGACAAAAGACCTCTCCACATTTAAGAAAAAACTTAACACACACCTCTTCACAAAACACTTTGGCTCCATAACTTAACCCAACACCTCATCTAAGTACCTTTCACATCCATACACACTCCTGATAAATACTCACTAGATACACAATGACACACAACTCTGTATAAAGTTAACAATTCTACAGTTGTATTATTTTATTGTTTGCCTTTAAACTCCATAGTTTATTTATTGCTTTAAGCTACACAGTTCTGTACATAGTTTATTGTTTCCTTTAGGCTACACAGTTTCTGTATATAGTTAACCATGTTCCCTGTAAAACAAATTTGTAACTGTTTACAGTTCTTTGTTGTTCAAATGTAAACCACAAGTGATCTTCTGGAACTCGCGGTATAGAAATTTTAATAAAATAAAAAATAACCAAGGGGAGAAGGGAGGGTTGTGAGGACTGATTCCTGCTGTTCCTGGAGAACATCTGTTACAGGTGAGTAACTATGCTTTCACTGGGAACAAGTAGGAAGTCAGTACTCACATATGGAACTCCCCAGCTGCACGCTACCGAGAACCTGTACAAACCACGGGTGGCCAGAGAAGGTGAGCCGTGAGCTGCAGCAGTTGAGTCTCAACTGAGAGACTCTCGCAAGACCCAAATGTCTGGTGGGCAACCAGCATGCTGGTAGCCTGAACACAGAAAGGTCGGAGGGCAGGAATTACCTACACCCCAAAAAAATTATGGAGCATGGCCAAAGGCGCTATCCCGTCGGGACTCCAGGCAGTAGTGGGCTGCAAAGGTATGTATCAAAGATCAGATGGCAGCCCGAAAGATTTCCATCACAGGCACAGAATGTAGATTTGCCACAGAGGTAGCCATGGTCCTGACATGGTGCGCCATGACCAGGTGGTCTAGTGAGATCCCAGCCTGCTCATAGGCGAGGGCAATGCAGTCTGCCACCCAAGTGGATGGAGTTTGCTTAGTTACTGGAAGCCCCAATTGACTGGGGTATAGGAGATGAAAAGCTAAGGCACTTTGCAGTGGATCCGAATCCATTGCAGATAGGAGGACAGGGCCCTTTTACAATCCAGAGTATGGAGAACTGTCTCTGCCTTGCCGGCGTGAGGCCTTGGGAAGAAGGTGGGGAGCACCACCTCCTGACTGAGGTAGAAGGGGGACACCACTTTTAGCAGAAACTTGGGGTGTGTGCAGAGCACCACCCAGTTCTTGTAGAACCTCGTGTAGGGCACTCTGCTATCAGAACCTGGAGCTCGATGACTCTGCGAGCTGACATGAGTGCCATAAGAAAGACAACCTTCCAGGAGAGGTAACACAAGTGACAAGTAGCCAAGGCTGAAACAGCGGCTTAGTGAGCTGTGAGAGCACCACACTGAGATCCCACTCCGCTGTTGGTGGGCAGACAGGGGGCTTGGACAACATAAGGCACCGCAGGAAACGAGAAACAAGGGGCTGAGCTGAGAGGGGCTTGCCCTCGACAGTGGTGGTGTGCCACAATGGCACTCAGGTGCACTCTGACCAAGTTGGACTTCAGTCCCACCTGGGACAGGTGGAGTAGGTACTGGAGTACCAGCTGCACCGAGCAGGAGAATGGGTTCACCCACCTCTTGGCGCACCACACCAAAAATCAATTCCACTTGAAGGCGTACATCCTTCTCAATGAAGCCTTGCGGGAGGCCAGAAGGACCTTCTCCACCTCTCGTGGGAGGTTGAAGGGAGCTAGAGCTACCCTTTCAGCAGCGAAGCCATGAGTAATAGAGACCCCAGGTTGGGATGCAGGAGAGAGCCCTCCTCTTGTGAAAGTAGTACTGGGGCACAGCCCAGGGGAATCAAAGATGCCACCAACAGACAGAGAAGCAGTGGGATTCAAGGTTACCTGGGGCTACCAGTATCAGTGATGCTCTGTTGCGCTGGACCTTGAAGAGGGTCTTGGCGACTAGCAGTGTTGGTAGGAAGACATAGAGAAGGCCTTCCGTCTATGGAATGAGGAACACATCCGCTGCCACCCAGGATGGGTGCGGCTGGTGGGAGCAGAAGTAGGGCAACTGCATGCTGTCCGGGCTGGCGAACAAGTATACTAGGGGGGATGCCCCAGAGTCATAAAAGCCAGGAGGCCACTCTGGGGTCCAGGTGCTACTTGTGCGGCTGGAGGATTCTGCTCAACCTGTCCGCCAGGCAATGTTCAGGCCTGGGAGGTAGACCGCCCACAGGAGCATCCCGTTGCATGTCACATATGAGCAGAGGGCTACCACTTCCTGGCAGAGGGAGTACGATCCTGTACCCCTTTGTTTGTTGACATAGAACACATTGCGACTGGTTTGCCCATCTGGACCAGCACCGACTGGTGCTGCAACCAGTGGCGAAAGGCTCGGAGAGCCAGAAATATCACCCAGAGTTCTAGGAGGTTGATCTGCAACTGGTACTCCATCTGGGACCAGCGGCCTTGAGTGTGGAGGTCCTCACAATGAGCTCCCCATCCCCGCAGGGAGGTGTCCACAGTAAGGACCCTCTTGGGGGGGGGTGCCTGGAAGGTTATCCTGGCCTGATGGTGGCAGGGGATCTGCCACCAGTCGAGGAAGTCCACCATCTGGCGGGTCACTTTTATCCTGTCTTGAAGCCTGCCCATGGATTGTGTCCACTGAAAGCAGATGCACCACTGAAACACCGTTATGTGCAGGCAGGCGTATGGGGTCACGTGGACAGTGGTGGCCATGTGGCCCAGCAGGTGGAGGAGAAGGCAAGTGGGCACTGACTGGTGGTGCTGCACATCTTCAGCTAGCGCCATGAGGGGTTCTCTACTCTCCAAAGGGAGGAAGGCATTGGCCTGGAGGGTGTCAAGCTGAGTCCCTATGAACTCCAGGCACTGAACCGGAGAGAGGTGGAACTTGGAGCAGTTGATGACAAACCTCAGATAATGCAGGGCGTGGATGGTGCACTCGGTGGCATGGTGTTCATCTGCAGCAGTGCCTCTCCTTATGAGCCAGTCGTCCAGATAGTGAAAGTCGAAGGCCTCTTGGAGACGAAGGTGGGCTGCAATGATGCCAGTCCAAAGGGTAGCACCATGAACTGGTAGTGACCTCCTCATACCACGAACTGATGGTATTGTCGGTGGCTGGAATGGATCAGGATGTGCGTTTAAGCATCCTTCAGATCTAAGGTGCATAGCCGGTCTCCCTGCTGGAGGTAAGGCAGCAGTGTTCCAAGGGACAGCATTTGAAACTTCTCCCTCACCAGAAATCTGTTCATCCCGCAGGTCCAGAATGGTCCTGAGGCCCCCCGTTTGCTTGGGAACAAGGAAATATCTGGAGTAGAAGCCTTTGCCCCAGAGATGTTTGGGCACTGGCTCCACTGCCTTGTCCTCAAGGAGGCCTGCAAGCTCAGTGAGGAGCAGAGTCTGTTGAAGGAGAGGCCTTATAGGTTCTCCTGGGAAGAACGAGGGTGGCTTCTGTTGCAGGTGGAGGAAGTAACCCTCCCTGGACTCCAGGAATCGGTAGTGTGGACAACAGGGCCAGACACTCCCATGTGGGCTGCTGAGGGTTTCCTGGAGGAGAAGAGGCCATACCCAAGGAGTCAAAAACTCTCTCCCGACTCGGCCGGGGCCAGTGCCAGAGATCTTAGGCTTGCAGGGGCCTGCCCTTGCCCCTTGGACTGTTGTCCCTGCTGTGGGGCAGAGAAGGCCTGGTACTGAGGGGCATTACCAAAAACTCCCTTTTTTATCGTGAAGAAAGGCTTCGGGCTTCTTCTCAAGGTTTTCTTACGGGGGTGCACCGAGATCTTCTTAGAGAGTCTGGTCCTGGTCAGAAACTCAGTCTCTATCTCTGCAGCTTTGTCTGCCTCTGGGTTTTCCGAAGCGGTTCTCTCCAGTGCAAGGGCCATCGATGAGTTTGTCCTGGATCCATTGCTCGAAGTCAGATGACTGCAGCCATGCCTGGTGTCACGCCCCAATGCCCTCGGCGGCCACTCTGGCTGAGGATTCAAAGCCATCATATGCTGCTCAAGACAAGAACTTCGAGCACTCCTTGACTGCCGAGGCCAGGGACTTGAACTGCTGAAGAGGTTCCCCATCGAGCTCCCTCACCAGCTCTTTAAGATACATACCGAAGTATAACTTGTAGGATTGGACTTGGCAAATCAGTATCGAGCCTTGGTAGCATTTCCGGCCAAGAGCCTCCCTACCCAAGGGCATCGAGGAATAAGTCTTTTGGCTCTTAAGTTGACGCATGGCCAACTCGACGACCATAGAATTGTGAGGGAGTAGGGGTTTTTGGAACCCTGGGCTTCGGCAGACTTGGTACATGAAGTCGAGCAGTCTGCTCACAGTGGGCACTGAAGCCAGTGTTTTCCACATACAGAGGAGGCGGCGCTCAAGGATCAGAGAGACGGGCACCGTGAGGACCTCCTTCGGAGGGGCCTTGTACTAGAGGATCTCAAGTTCCTCCATTCTGGAGTCTCAAATGCGAGCGCCTTTGCAATATCCTGCACAAAGTTGTAGAAGGCAACGTTCTCGGGTGGGAAATGGCGCTGGGACACCGGTAGAGACGGGTCCGAGGGCACGTTTCAGTTTTGCCGGGTGTCTGGGGACTCCACATCCTCGGTCTCCCAGCCTGACTCTAAGCCAGAGGAAGAATCTAAGGCTCTGCAGCTCCCGTGGTCGGGCCCCGAGCCCGAAGGCCCATGACACCCAGGAGACCTGAGGTCCAAGTCACGTACAGTCGCCAGAGAGGACCAGAGTCCCAAGGAATGGGACCAGGACCTCATCCGATGCCAAAGACTCTCTCGAGGCCATGGGCGCTTGAAGATCAGCTCGACAACCGGGGAAGCCCTGGAGGTCAAGGGTCTGATCGTTGGGGCAGATGAACCGGAGGAAGCAGACATCAACACTTGCTGCTGGGCCAGGAGGGCAGTGATACTGTGCTCCAAGGCCGCCATCCTGGTCTCCATGCCAGATGGCTCCGCAGCCTTTGACACAGGCACCGATGGCCTCATGCCAGGGACTGCAGGGCCTGGTGTGGAATTTACCCACTTTACCAGACCCGAAAGCCACCTCAGAGGACGAAGCTTTCGAGCTCTTCTTGTGTTCCATCTCTGGAGAGTTCCCCTCGGAGAACCTGCGTCGATGGGACTCTGAGGTAGCCCAGGCATCGCAGGGCACTGAGGTACCAGAGGAGGCCCTGGACTGTGGTGTCACCAGGGACTCCGGTGCAAAGTTGGATCTATGGAAGAACATCTCCTACTGCAACTGATGGCTCTTGATGGCCTTTGTGGACATGGACTTGCAAAGGCTGCAGTCAGAGTTGTCATGGTCTGGTCCAAGGCAACAGAGACAGCAGTCTTGTGGGTTGGTGAGGGACATCATCTTACTGCACCGATCATATTTTTTGAAGCTCCTGGAGGCCATGGGGAAAAAATGGGTCCTTCAACCCGGGTGAGGGTCTGAGGCCTACTGGCCAAAAAGGGCGCAAAGTGCCAGTTGAGGGACACCTTAAAAAAAAAAAAGCAAGAAAACGAACTCGAGGAGCAACGCCGAGGTGAACTGGCCCAGGGTGGGAAGAGGAACCAATACATGTACCAGAAAGAGGATAATTTAAGACAAAAAAAGAGGCACTTTTTACGGGGAAATGGGACAAATGTCCGGTGGGCTCCGTGGAAAAAAGGAGACTGAGGCAAGATGGCAACCTTGGGCAGGAAGGGACTACGTGTGCCCTTTGTCGCCTCCCACTCAACCAAATTTTAACCCAGTCAGTCACTTTAGGGTTCATCCCTAGGGTGCTCAATTTATTTCATAAGTTGCCTATGCGGAACGGTGTCAAAGGCTTTACTGAAATCTAAGTACACCACATCTAGGGCTCTCCCTTGGTCCAACTCTCTGGTGATCCAGTCAAAGAAATCAATAAGATATGTCTGACAAGACCTGTTTCTAGTAAACCCATGCTGTCTTAGATCCTGCAATCCACTGGACTCCAGAAACCTCAGTATCCTCTGTTTTATCAGTGTTTCCATTAATTTACTTACACAGAGGCCAGACTAACCAGCTTGTAGTTCTCAACCTAGTGTAAATAACTATACCTACATTTTGCAAGTACGCATGTGAATAAAAGTATTCTACAATCAATGTGAATACTTGCATGTTCCATCCAAACTCTGCCCCTGTGCACATTTACAGTGGAAGTAAGCAACATGAAATTAACGTGCATAATTTATAAGAGAGCTTTTGTGTGTGTAAAATACCCCTTACAGGCACCTACTTTTTAGGCATCTCCTTCTAAATTACTCCCTTAGCATGCACTAATTCCCATTTTAATTGACAAACACAGAATGTGGCAGGGAATAGGTGGGGACTGTGCCTAATATTTAATGCCAGGGACAGCTGCTGCATCACCACCTTTTATGACATTTGTAACAAAAAGATCTTTGGATGAGGGCAGCTACCAGTAGAATACAAACAGTTATTCCCGTTCTGAAGGATGGATGGATGGAAATGTGACATCTTCCCTGGGTAACTTTCAACCTATTTCCAATCTTTCTCGACCAAAGTACTGGTTATCTAATCATTTAGCCTAATTGCAATCTTCTTACCCTGCACAGTCCAACTGTCGCCCTCATCACAGTGCAGAGACAGTGTTGTTTTCTATGCTGGAGAGCGTCGGAGTGAAGGCAAATCAAGGCTGTGATGCTATAATTATACAACTAGATCTTTCTGCTGCCTTTGATACTATCCATCATGAATTGCTATTCTCTCAACTACACAGGTTGGGGATAAGAGATCAGATTTTATCCTGGTTCTCCGGTTGTTAGACTGGACCCAGGCTGTTTGTTGGCAGGACAGTTAAGCTGATTATTGGCTGGAACATTGTGGTGTGCCCCAAGAATCACTGCTCTTACCTACTTTGTTCAATCTGTATTTGGCTTTTTTGGCTTCAATAATAGCAGAAATCAGCAGAGACTTCTATTTCTTTGCAAATAATATACAATTGATTGCTTATTTTACAGAGCATCAGTCTGGAGCTATAGATAATTTAAACAACTGTCTTAAGGGCATTGCTGGTTGGCTTTATGGCTGTCCAGAGTTAATTATTGAAACTGCTCCATTATTAGCTAGATTTCTCTCCATGTGCAGGATACCACAATGAGTTTAGGAGTGGTTCTATACCAGTGGTTCCCAAACTTGGGGTCGGGACTGCAAACAGGGTCGCATCATCAATGGATGGTGTCACAGAAACATGGTAATTTCCCCTTCTCTCTGGACTTTCACTGTGACCTATGCCAAGTAGTGGTAGTCAACAATCAGCAAGTGGTCTGCGAACCAGTGAACATTCATAGACCCATGCCCCCTCCTGGCTAAGCTTCCTGTTAGACTGAACACCCATGCTGAGTGAAATTAGGCCTGACCTGCTAATTGACTTTCCTTGAGTACCTGCAGTCCAGTCCTGACCTGTGGGTTGTCACGCCTCACCAGCAGCTTGGAGACTAAGCATGTCAATTCTCATGACATCACGATACATAGGCATCTGTCACCACCTACCAGCCCCTAGTATCCTATTAACAAAGCAGAATCATGGGAGCAACAATTAAGAACAAAGATACATTAACTGAGAAACATCATCCCCAAAAACAGGCAGATCAAAAAAACCCCGAACCAAAAGAAATTTGCTCACCTATTACACCTTAGTCCATATATGTGACTGCTTGTGGCACAGCCTTTGTCTTCCCCAGGTGCCCCATCAATCAACCTCCAAATCTTCCTTGCTCACTCTTGTTTTCTCTTTTTGTTTTTTTGATCTTTCGAATAAGAAGAACTCGGTACCTACCAAGGGAGTCCCGTCTCACCAATGGCTTCTCTCTCTCCCACCCCGGACCACCAACCAAAAGATGTACTTCTTCAAGCCTGGGATCGCCATTGCACCATAATACCAGAACCAGGGAGGGTCCGAGACTGGACTGGAGGTACTCAAGGAAAGTCAATTAGCAGGTAAGGCCTAATTTCATCTTCCTTATCGTCCCTTCAGTCCAGTCCCAGCCTGTGGGATGTACCATAGCAGCACTAACAACGGGAGGGACCCGCGAGCCAAGCCTGCAGCAGCACTGAACCGAACCATGCATTCCCCTCCGCCTGCACATCCAAACGATAAATTGCTTCTCAATGGTATGCAAGGACGACCAAGAAGCCGACCTGCAGATATCCACTGGCGGAATCAAGCTAGATTCTGCCCACGGTGCGGCTTGTGCCCGGGCCAAATGTGCCCTCAGCCCACCCCCGTGCAACACGCTGTGCCGTAATAAATAGGCCAAAGCAATTGTCTCTCTCTCTCCTGTCTGGAAATGGAGGCCTTGGAAGCCGCCTCCCATCTACACGGCTTCCAAACAGGACAAACAGATGTTCTGACTTGCGAAACTGTTCTGTTCTCCTTAAATTATTCCGAAGCACCTGGCACACATCGAGGAAGCAGAGGTGGGGATCCTCCTTCATTCTCCCTGCCCCCGAGAAAACTGGAAGTATTACCGAGATCACCTTAGGCAAAAAGTAGGGCACCAGCCTCAACACCACCTTCTCCCTTGGAGATGGAGAGGAAAGGCTCGCAGCATGACAGTTCCTGAAGCTCTGAAATTCTCCTGGCTGAACAAATTGCCACCAAAAAGACAGTCTTTAATGTCAAGTCCATCAGAGTACAAGCACTCCGTGGCTCAAAGAGTGCCTCTGTTAGCACAGACAACACCAGATTGAGATCCCAAGGCAGAACTAAAGATCTTACTGCTGGCCAAACCTGTTTCATCGCTCGCAGAAAATGCACAACATCCAGATGGGTCACCAGAGACACTCCCTGGACCCTACAACGGTAAAGCACAGTTACTTACCTGTAACAGGTGATCTCTGGGAACAGCAGGAATTAGTCCTCACATATGGGTACGTCGGTACCGACGGAGCCTGCGCGGGAAAGCTCCCCAGCTTCCCAGAAGGAAAGCTTTTGGGGCCTCCCACTGCGCATGCGCGCTGCCTTCCCGCCTTCCTGACCAACTCTCCTCAGTTCGAGTTTAAAGCTGAGACAATAGAGAGAGGAAAGGAAAGAGAGAGATAGATACAACTCCTAGGGGAGGCGGGTGGGTTGTGAGGACTAATTCCTGCTGTTCCCAGAGATCACCTGTTACAGGTAAGTAACTGTGCTATCTCCAGGAACAAGCAGGAATAAGTCCTCACATATGGGGACTCCCTAGCTAAGATGCCTGGGAGAACCCCTGAAGGGTATGAGACCCTGAAAGGTTCCTCATCTTCCTATGGATCTCAGGCATCCATTCAGGGAAGGTGGGCTGGAGTTGTTCAAGAATGGAACAGGTGTCTGAAGACAGCCTGACCAAACAAGGCATCCCGGCGGGAGTCCTTGTCCAAACAGTAATGGGCTGTTAAGGTATGAACCGAGGCCCAGGTGGCTGCTCGACAGATCTGGTCAATGGACACAGAGTTTAAATGAGCCATAGAGGTGGCCATGGCCCTCACGTTGTGAGCGGTGACATGGCCCTCCAGAGAAAGGTTCTTACTCTGGTAAGCAAAAGAGATACACTGAGCAATCCAATTGGAGAGTGTTCTTTTGGAGACTGGAAGTCCGAAATGAGAAGGATCAAAAGCAACAAAAAGCTGAGAAGACTTTCGATGTTGCTGTGTCCTGTGGAGGTAAAAGGCAAGAGCTCTTTTACAGTCTAGAGTATGAAGGTTCCTCTCTGCACTGGATGCATGAGGAGCTGGAAAAAAGACAGGTAAATATACCTCTTGATTAAGATGAAAAGGGGAGATCACTTTAGGCATAAAGTGGGGATTGGTCCTAAGGACCACCTTATCATGATGGAACCTTGTATAAGGTGGATTAGCCACTAGAGCTTGCAGTTCACTGATACGGCGAGCTGAGGTGACTGCAATAAGAAAAATAACCTTCCAGGAAAGAAATTTCAAGGAGGTAGTGGCTAAGGGTTCAAAAGGTGGCTTCATAAGCTGACCAAGAACCAAGTTTAAGTCCCATGCTACCGGAGGAGGTCGAATGGGAGCTTTAGTTAAGGTTGGGCCTCTCATGAATCTTGCAATAAGAGGATGAGAGGAAACAGGTTGTCCATTGATGGGCTTAAGTGATGCCGCAATAGCACTCAAATGGACTCTTATTGAATTCGTTTTGAGTCCTGCATTGGAGAGATGCAGGAGATATTCCAAAAGAGAATTCAATGGGAGTGCTAGAGGGTTAAGACCCTTTTGAGCACACCAAATGGAAAATCTTTTCCATTTAAAAGCGTAAGAACGCCTAGTGGAAGGTTTCCTAGAGGCATGTAGGATATCCTTCACTTGCTGCGACAGATTGAAGTGGTGAAGGTCTAGGCCTTCAGTAACCAAGCTCTGAGGTGAAGGGACTGGGGGTTTGGGTGCCACAAAGTCCCCTACTCCTGAGACAGAAGGTCTGGAGCCACTCCCAAGTCCAGGGAGGGGGCTTGGGAGAGATGTAGAAGTAGAGGGTACCACACTTGGCGTGGCCAGCGTGCGGCTATGAGGATCATGGACCCTTGATCCCTTTGAAGTTTGAACAGAGTCTTGGGAATCAAAGGAATGGGAGGAAAGGCATACAGGAAGCCCTGACCCCAATGCAGGAGGAAGGCATCCTTTACCTGAACTCCCTGACACGGAATTCGGGAACAGAACCGGGGAAGTTTGGCATTCCACGGACTTGCAAAGAGGTCTATGTCCAGGGTTCCCCATTTCTGGAAGATTCTGAGTACCTGATCCATGTGCAGGGACCATTCGTGTGGAAGCAGAACTCGACTGAGTCTGTCTGCCCAAGAGTTTTGGATTCCTGGAAGATATACTGCCAGGAGATGGATTTGATGCTCTCTGGCGAAGGCCCATAATCTTAGAGCTTTGTTGCAAAGCGACAGAGAGCCAGTCCCTCCTTGTTTGTTTATGTAAAACATGGCTACTTGATTGTCCGTGTGAATGAGGACTGTCATGTTGCTGAGGAGGGTATGAAAAACTTTGAGAGCCAGAAAGATTGCTCGACGTTCCAAGTGGTTGATATGAAGGGTGGTCTCCTGTGGAGACCAAGTGCCCTGAGTGGAGAGATCTTGGAGATGAGCCCCACAACCCGTTTGGGAGGCATCTGTTGTGAGGGTTGCTTGGGGCAACAATGGTTGAAAGGGGGCCCCCAGCAACAGATTTTGAGTGGATATCCACCATTGGAGAGACCAAAAGAGACGATTGGAGTTTGCTATTTGGTCTGAGAGAGCTCCTGATGCTTGAGTCCACTGGGTGGATAAAGTCCATTGAGCTGCTCTCATATGTAGGCGAGCATAAGGCACCACATGCACTGTGGAGGCCATGTGGCCTAATAGTTGTAGCATCTCTCTGGCAGTCAAGTGGCTTCTGGACTGAGTCTGAGAGGCTAAGTGCACTAGACGTTGGCAACGGGCCTGAGGTAGATAGGCTTTTGCAGTGGTGGTATCCAACCAGGCCCCTATGAACTCCAGGGATTGCGTAGGGGTGAGTTGAGACTTTGGCAGATTGATCACAAGTCCCAGATACTGCAGGATGCGTCTGGTGCGATCCAGGGAAGTCTGAGCCTCGGACTGAGACGGAGCTCGGATGAGCCAGTCGTCCAGGTATGGGAAGACAAAAATTCCCAGGGCGCGTAGAAATGCAGCTACTATTGCCATGCATTTGGTAAATACCCTTGGAGCAGAGGCTAGACCGAAGGGAAGTACTCTGTACTGGAAATGTTTTCCCTGGAACAGAAACCGTAGGAATTTTCTGTGGGATGGATGGATGAGTATATGTGTGTACGCATCCTTGAGATCTAGAGAACAAAGCCAATCCTGACTCTGTAGGTATGGAAGGAGAGTACCTAGAGAAAGCATCTTGAATTTCTCCTTGTATAGAAATTTGTTCAATTCTCTGAGATCCAGAATGGGTCTGTACCCCCCTGTTTTCTTGGGAATGAGAAAATAAGGGGAGTAAAAACCTGATCCCTGTTGAGGAAGAGGAACCTCTCCTATTGCCTTTTGGGCGAGAAGAGTGGTCACCTCCTGACTCAACAGGTCTAGGAGAGATGGGGGAGAATTGAAACTTCTCACCATGGTATGGGGAGGAAGGTTGGAGAAATGTAGTTTGTAGCCCTCTCTGAAGATAGAGAGGGTCCATTGTTCTGATGTGATTTGCTCCCATCTGGGAGCAAAATGAGTTAACTTTCCTGGAATGGTGAGAGGTTCTGGTTTTAGAGCCAGAAAGGTTAAGTTCTCTAGATTTAAGTCAAAAACCCTGAGGGGGTTGGGACTGTTGGGCTGTAGCAGCCCCTGCAGATTTAGCCCTGGCCTGTTTAGGCTGCTGACGCTTAGGAGTAAAGCGAGCTGCAGAAGATTGTTGGCCAGTATTTGTGGCAAATCTGGCCTTCTTGTAGAAAGGCTTTTTGAAAGATTTTTTCTTGACAGGGGTAGAGGTAGACTTAGAAAGTCTATCTAATGCAGCATTTTCTGCCTCCATTTGAGTGGCTTTGATTTGCCACTCCTTACCAAACAGATTCTCACCTGTACAGGGCAAATTTCCCAACCCATCTTGGACCCAGGGTTCTAGGTCAGAGGCCTGGAGCCAAGCAATCCTGCGAGCCGCAATGGCAATACCTGAGGCTCTGCTAGCACCCTCAAAGGAGTCAAAGGCTGCTCTGTTGGAGAACTTTGAAATATCTTGGGTATGCTTTAGCAAAAGAAGGAACTCCTCCTTTCTATCCTCTGGGATAAAGGGGAGAAAATGGCGTATCTTTAATGCAATCTCCTTCAGAAACATGCCCATATAGAGGCTGTATGAGTTGATTCTGCCAATAAGCATACTTGCTTGGAAGATTTTTCTTCCAAAAGCATCCAGAGTCCTACATTCTCTTCTTGGGGGAGTAGAAGAGTGTCTTTTAGTACTCTTTATCCTTTTCATAGCTGACTGCACCACGATGGAGTGGTGAGGGAGCTGAGTTTTTTGAAACCCAGGAGAAGGGGGGACACGATACATGGTGTCCAGACGACGAGAATGTGGAGATAGGGTGAGAGGAGTCTCCCATACGTCCATCATGTGTTCTTGAAGAATTTCATGGATGGGCAAGGTGACTGCCTCTTTGGGAACCTTAGAGTATCCTAAAATGTCTAACTTTTTTGCTCTAGGTTTTTTTCAGAGGATACAGAAATAGAAAGACCTTTAGCTACTTCAATGATGAAGTCTTGATAGGATAAATCCTCTGGAGGAGACATTCTCCTCTTTGGAGAAGAGGGCTCCTCAGGTAGAGTAAGGGATACTTCAGCAGAGTCATCTGATGAATTAGAATCATCAGAAGACTCAAAGTATCGTCTGTTTGCTTCCAGGGATCGATAAGCGTATCGACCGGTATCGACATCGGGGGTACCCGGAACCGGATCGGTATCGGGAAAAACCCCGGAACCGGGAACCGGAATCGGTATCCTTGTCGATGTGGATGGCCTGGGTACCGGTATCGGTTGTGGTACCGGAACCGGAGTCGGTACCGCAGGGTGCGGTACCGAGGGCGTCGCAGCCTTAATGAAAGCGAAAATAGCCTGCTGCATGGATTGAACTGTTTGATCCATGGACGCCACGACTGTCTGGATGTCGGTACCGGATGAATGAGCCGGTACCCCAGAACAGTCTAACAGGTGATCGGTCGAGGCCGTGCCATCGATGTCAACCTGTAACCCCATAGGAGGAGCTTTGGAAGCCGGAGCTTCCCGCCGGGGTTGTTTGGCTGGGGCAGGGTCCTCAGGGTCAAGCCCAGGGGTATCTCGATACTTAGAGGGAGATTTGCCCTTTGAGGACCTGCCAGAGGAATGTTTGGTTACCTGAGATCCATCAGGAGAGGAAGACCTGGAAGATGTCGATGCTGGAGTATCTGTAGAAAACAGCATGTGAAACTTGGCTGCCCGGTTCTGTAAGCCACGTTTAGACATCAAAGAAAAGGATGGGCAATCCGGAAATGGAATGGTCAGGCCCCAAACATTTAAGACACCATTCATGGGTGTCTGTGACTGAAATAGTACCGCTTGGTGCATTTTTTAAACCCAGAGGCTTGTTTCTCCATGAGGGAGAATTTGTGAAGGCCTAAAGGCCTCACAGAACAAACACACCAAGTGAGGAAAAAAGAAGATTTTTTTTTTTTTTTTTTTTAGAAATAAAGGAAAAAAGACCAGCGGTACCGGTCTGGAATCGGGGAACGCAGACACGCGGCCAAAGAAATAAAATAAAATAACAACTTCTTCAGCGGTGACAGGAACACGACCTGCTGGCTCCGCGGAAAAAGAAGAACTGAGGAGAGTTGGTTAGGAAGGCGGGAAGGCAGCACGCATGCGCAGTGGGAGGCCCCAAAAGCTTTCCTTCTGGGAAGCTTTCCCGCGCAGGCTCCGTTGGTACCGACGTACCCATATGTGAGGACTTATTCCTGCTTGTTCCTGGAGATAAGGCGATAGCCGCCAACTGCATGCGAAGTGACCTACACACAAGGCCCTTTTCCAGAACCACCTGAAGACAGGTCAAAATATCCGGCATGGACATGGCCAGGGGCCGATAGCCATGCTCCACACACCAAAAATTCTCCATACCCGCATATAGAACAGAGTAGTGGTGCGTTTACGGGCCAACAAGGCCGAGATCACCAAGTAGCCCCTCTTTCACAACAGAGTCCTCTCAATAGCCAAACCGTAAGCGAGAACTGATCCACAGGGTCCTGCAACAGCAGATCAGTCCAAGCTGGCAGATGCCAAGGATGGTACGCCGCCAGCCGAACCAGATCAGCACATCATGGTCTGCACAGCCAATCGGAAGCAATCAGGATGACCAGCCCCCCGATGTGCCTCAATCCTTTGCACCATGTGGCCGATGAGCACTTACGGGGGAAACACATAGAGCAGCCCATCCATTGACCACCATTGCACCGAGCCCTTCCGACATTCACTCTCTTCTTTTGCTGTAAAAATGGGCCACTTTTGCGGACAAAGGTCACCATCGGGTCCATGACTTACAGACCTGAGAACCATACCAATTGCGCAAACACCGCCACAATGAGCATCCATTCTCCAGGATCCACACGAACCCGGCTGAGGTAGTCGGCTGCCACATTCTCCTTTTCAGCCACATGATCCGCCGAAAGGGCCTGCAAGTTCACCACTGCAACTATGGGCCCACTTTGCTTTCCAGCTGCATGCTGCTTGTGCCACCCTGTCGAATGATGTAAGCTATTGTGGTGGAATTGTCCGAGAACACACTCAACACCTTCCCCCAAGAAAGTCATAGAACTACTGAAGTGCCAAGAACACTGCTCTCATCTCCAACCTGTTGATGGGCCATGTGCTCTCCTCCGCAGACCAGCTGCCCTGCACTATCTGGGCTTCACAATGAGCTCCCCAGCCTGACAGACTGGCATCCATCATCGATGGGACCCACTGGCGAGTCTCCACGGCCACCCCAGCAAAGAACTTGCCCGGGCACAGCCACCAACAGACCGTCACCTTGGTGGCTACTGAATATGGCAACTGCATCAGCCACATTTGTCGTTGTGCTGACCACCTCCACAACAGTGCCCTCTGCAACGGTCGCATGTGGGCCCACACCCACAGTACCAACTCAATAGATGCCGCCATGGAACCTAATACTTGCGGATAATGCCATGGGGCTACTGTGAAACTGGCAGACCTGCTGCTAAAGCTTATACATCCGGTCCACTAGTAAGGACACCCTATCCTTGCATATCTGGAACCGAGCCCCCAGGTACACCAGAGTCCTGCGATGGTTGTAGGCGGCTCTTGGCCAAATTGACAACTCAGTTGAGGCTCTGCAGAAATTCGATCACCCTGGCCATGGATCGTTCACTCTCACCTCTGGACTTTGCCCATATAAGGCAATCATCAAGGTAGAGGTGACTAGAATCCCACAGTCACCACCACCATGACCCTGGTGAATGTGCGGGGTGCGACTGCAGGTCGAATGGTAATGCTTGAAACTCAAAGTGACCCATGGGGACCGTGAACTTAATGAACCGCTGATAGCCTGGTTGAATAGGAATGTGCAAGTATGCCTCCATGAGAACCAGCAAGGTCAGGAACTCGCCCTCCCAGATGGCTACGATGGCCAATCAGAGTGTCTCCATGTGCAAATGGGGCACACACAGGCAACAATTTACATGTTTGAGATCCAAGATGGGTCTGAAAGAACCTTCCTTTTTGGGTACCACAAAGTATATGGAGTATTGACCCCAACCACACTGATCTTGTGATACCTCCTCCAAAACATTTAGTTTGCAAAGCCATAGCAGAGTGTCCCACACTGTCTTGACCTTGCGGGGTGCCTTGTAAGGAGACCTGACAAATGCCTCCGTGAGAGGTCACCTAATATAAAAAATTATAACCCCTCATATACAGAAAAAGTAAAGTCCCACCAGAGTTTAGTGAATCTATTAGATCTTAATAAATCTCCATATAAAAAGATTTATTAAGATCTAATAGATTCACTAAACTCTGGTGGGACTTTACTTTTTCTGTATATGAGGGGTTATAATTTTTTATATTAGGTGACTATTACCCTCTACAATATAAGACCTATTTCTTGTGATAACACACGATCCGTGAGAGGTCAGGCAAATTCAAGTACATAACCCTCTCTGATGACTTCCAGCACCCACAGGTCGGAAGTGATCCAGGCCCAGGTGGGGTAAAAGTCCCATGAGAACCACCCCTGCCTAGGCCCCCCTCGCTTCACTGTGGTTTCTTAGTCTCGGTGGAAGAGGAGGAACAGAACCCTCCAGTACCGTGAAATCTGCAAAAGGCCTGCCCCCTAGAGAGAAAACATCCTCTCAGGTAGAGTGCAAAACGCACCACCTAGAGCCTCCGAAAATCCTGAGGCTGGCCCTGAGCCGGAGTTGATGAACTGACCTGCTTCTGTTTATCCCTGGGGAGTCTGCCTCCCTTCAACTCCCCCAAATCCTTCACCAACTTCTCCAGCATCAACCCGAAGAGGAGCTTACCCTTGAATAGGAGCCTACTCAAATTGGCCTTAGAGGAAACACCAGCTGACCAGTTTCAGAGCCACAAATACCGTTGAGCTGCTAACACCGAAGCCATACTTTTCAACAGGCCCCTGATGAGATCATAAAAGGCATCCACTAAATAAGCAGCCCCAGACTCCAACTTAGCTGCCTCTGGCAGAGGGGGAGACGAGATTCCCACCGCTTCTAAGATTCCTTGTGCCTATCGCAAACATGCCCTAGCCATGAAGGTGCCACAGACGGATGCCTACAAGGTCAACACATTGATATCAAAATGCCTGCTTCAGCAAGGTCTCCAGCTTTCTATCTTGAACATCTTTGAGGGTCGTACTGCCTTCCACCGCAATAGTGGTCTTCTTCATGACTGTCGAGACTGCTGTGTCCACCTTTGGAGAGCAAAAAAAGCTCCTTCTCCTGATCCGGAAGTGGGTAAAGACACCCCATAGTCCACGTTCCCTTCAACCCAGCCTCCCAGACATACCACTCATCCTGAATCATCTGCTCGACCAAGCAATGCAGACGAAACACTGTCTATGTCTTCCAGAATGCCTTGAACAGGGGATCCTCCAGAGGCTCATCCTCCAGTGGGGCTCCTGCATCCATATTCAGAGCTTTCAAGGACTGGGAGATAAGCACAGCCAATTCCTGCTGGCAAAAGACCCACACAATCCGAGAGTCCTCCCCCTGAGGAATTTTGCCTTCCTCCAGCTCAGCAGAAGCTGTACCCATATGCGCTTCTGCTTCTGGGTCCTCCGCTTTGTCCGAGTGGCTGGAACCCATGTCCTCCTAAGAGTCCCCATCCAGATGTCTGCGGCTCGCCAGACTCCTCCTCCACTATCAAGCCCGACAAGGAGTCATGCAATCCTCTCTTCTTTGCCCTCTTGCAGGCTCCCGAGGACCCATCCTCCTCATTCTGCTTCATGCAAAAAGCCTTATGTATGAAGAGAACAAACTCAGGAGAAAAAAAACCCTGGAATCCTTCTGCATATGAATCCTGTGACATGGAGGGCCAGGAAGATCTGCTTTCCCTACCTTTTGCCCCTGGCAGAGATAAAGTAGGATTATCCTCTCCCCTGTTCAGGGCTGCTACCCCCGCAACAGCCGTGGGTGAGTGACACCCTACCGAGAGCTGCGAGACAGCATCAGACCCTCCCGAGGCCCCTCCTCTCTGAGACCTGTCTGACTTCTCCTCCATGAGGCTGTCCTCTGTGGTTCAGGTCTCCATCTCACAGCTGCGGCAGAACCTCTCAGGTGAGACGGAGCCCCGAAGGGACCCACATGCAAGGCAAACTGCAGACAGTCCAAATGACTTAGTCTAAATTGCCTGCTAATGTCTATTTGCTGCTGCTTCTCTTTCGTTTCCTTTTTTTTTTTTTAATTGCCTTCCACTTGAATGTGTAAGAAAAAACAAAGGCAGCCAAAAATAACAAAATGCGAAGGCAGAAACAATCCCCTCCAGTGTCCGAAGCCTCCCTGCTGCCCAGAGCTGAGAACAAAATGGTGCCTTTTCCACGCAACGTGGGGTGGCCTACCACCCCGCCACATGGTCTCCTCAACAGTCTGCAGACCCCTGATCACTGAACCAGCTAGCGGCCCCAAACCTCCCACTGAAAAGAACCCGATGCAGACTCTCCTACCTGGTGCTGGTACAGCTGCTAAGATCCCCTGCTCTTACCGGCTTTGGCAGCGGCAGGAGACCCTCGAAGGTGCAGAACTGACCAGTCTCAGAATCGTTAGTGGCTTCTCACCTACCAAAGGGATTGGGAGCTGCTGCAGATGAACCACGGGTAATCAACAAGTGTCTTTCCCTGGAAGAAGAAGTGATCTTGCTGCCTGCAAAGTGCGATCGTCTTTTTTTTTTTTTCCTTTATTAACTGGCAATGCGATCGTAGCAAATTTGAAGGGCCAGAGTCCCCCAGCAGAGACTGGACACCCAAATTCGCTCTGTGCCCTAAAGCTAACACAGAAGTTTAAAAAAATCACTCTTAGTTCTCTTCAGTGAATCCAGATTAATGGAATCACACCTCTCCCGCTGCTTGGAGACAGAGATACTTGGGGGAGGGGGTCTGGTGGGTGGTGCCAGCTGCCTATGTGTCATGATGTCATGAGAATTGACATGCTCAGTCTCCAAGCTGCTGGTGAGGGAGAACAACCCACAGGTCGGGACTGGACTGAAGGGACAATAAGGAATGGGGTCTGTAAGCATATACTACACATGGACACAAAGGACCCTGTGCTGACTGCTGCTGTTCCTGTTGCTTCCTGCTTTAGATGAGTGGAGGAAGGGGAAGGAGCCTGGAGACTTGTTATTTTGAATTCATCATCATCTGGGGGTCAGGTGAATATTCAGTTTTTAAAATGGTGTCAATATGGGATAAAAGTTTGAAAAGCTCTATTCTAGACAGTCAGTTATCCATGAAGCCTCAAATTAATAAGCTAGTTCAAGTCTGTTTTTATTTCCTAGATTTAATTCACAGATTGCAGTCTTACTCCTTCTAATCTTGTGTTGGTAATCCATACCTTTATTATTAGTAGACTGGATTTTTGTAGTTCCCTGTTACAGGGTTTCCCTAAATCTGAAGGGAAAACGCTTCAGCTCATTCAGAATAGAGCTGTGCATCTTCTGAAAGGACAGAAAAAACATGACCATATTACTCCTGTTTTGAAATTTTGCACTGGATTCTTGATGAAGTCAGATTCAAATTTAAGATCCTCTATAACTGATTTTCAAGTGTTATTTAATGGCGAACCACTTTATCTGGATGAAAGACTGAGGAATTACTGTTCGACATACATGCTACAATCATCTCAAAAAGATTTACCATTATCTGCCTTTGATTTCTGATGTTCCTTTGTCTTTGACATATTGTTTCGCATTCTCTTACTGCGGTCCACTACTATGGAACGCCCTACCTCTAGAATTTCAAGATATGTCTAATTACTTGCTTTTTCAGAAACATCTAAAAGCATGGCTCTTTACTAGCTTTTTGAGTAGCTGGTTTACTTTGAGGTAATGATTTTATTATATTTTTTATTCATATACAGGGGAATTTTAGAAGAGAAATCCAAGTGCAATCAGGGATGTCTAAGCCAGAACATCTGGAAAGAAAGCAGGCACACACAGGTGCAGACATGATTTCACAAATGTGGACGTGCCCGATATGGACGTCTGCAGGGGCAGTTACATAGATGTCCCCAGAACCGTATTTCAGAACCTGGACATCTAGGATAGCCTAATGGTTAGGGTAGTGGGTTAAGAACTTGGCAGCCAGGGTTCAAATTTCACTGTTGCAGTTGCTGAGATTGTGCTGAATACTGGGAATGATGGCGTGCTTTCTTCTCTACACCCTCTGGATGTTTTTCAGCAAAAATAAGCACTTTTCAGATGCTTGTTCATGCCTGGAGCAGGTCTAAAGTTGGACGTGACGCTGGATGTCCATGATGTTTCTGAGATCAGGTGGGAACATCAAGGATCCTGAGAATGCCCTGAGCAAGCCTCCAGTTTCCTGGGAACACCCCAGTCATGCCTCTTCCATGCCCCCATTTAGATTTGGACATCCTCACACTGAGGACGTTCCCAGATCCCGTTTTTAAAATGACTCTGGAGATATCTCTGAGCCCATTTTCGGTCGTCCAAAGCACAAATAGGGCTTCTAAAATGACCCTCATATTGTTTTATTGTACTGATTTTTTGAGTTATATTATTTAATGTTTTGTTGTATACCACATCATTATCTTACTTATAGCGATATAGCGAGAATAAAATGGAATGAAACGCCTCTATGTTATCTGCAGTGCAGTTAACATGCATTAAGTGTATTCTCTGTCCATTAATCGCATGGGTAGATACTGGGAATGGCTCAACACCTTACACAGAGGCTTTCTATTACCATGTGGTAATTCTGATAATTACTGCAAGGTAACTTGAAAAAAATCTTACCACATTTTGGTAAAAGGTCCCCAAACAAATAATTTTGTTCTCTGTTCATGGAAAAAACTCTTGAAGGAGGATCACAGTTGGCTGACAAAGGTACACACAGGAATGGAGTAGATGCCAAATGGTTCATGGAAGAAACTGTTTTAGAACAACTTGGAAAACTGAACATGGACAAAGATATGGGGCTGGATGGGATACATCCCAGGATACTGAGGGAACTCAGAGAGGTTATGGTTGGTCCTCCTAAGGATCCTTAGAGATGGGAGAGATTCCACAGGACAGTGAACTTTCTACAGTCCAATAGATTTCAAGATTCAAGGCAGCACGGTTTTACCAAAGGCAGATCGCTCCAATAGAATCTGATTGATTTTTTTGAATGAGTGATTAGGGAACTGGATCAGGTGCATGACCTGGGCCTAGTTTACTTGGATTTCAGAAAAGCCTTCAATACTGTTCCTCATGAACAAACTGAGCAGTCTGGTTAGGATTCAAAGTGGTGAACTGGAATGGAAATTGGCTCACAGAAAAATAAGAGGGTGGTGGTAAATGGCATTCACTCAAAAGAAAGAAAGGTGTGTAGTGAGTGCCTCAAGGATCGGTCCTGGGGCCAATTCTATTTAATATCTTTGTGAGCGACATTGCCAAAAGCAATGGACTTTGAAAAACAGCTGATCTCCCTGCGGGATCGCTCAGAATCACTAAAAAACAAAGTTTTTCAACTCACCAGCAGAGCCCGCCCCCGGCTGAACAGGATTAAGCTGTAAGATTTTTTATTATACCTGTCCTTCAAAAACAGCTCTAGGGCAAACCCTTCATCCTCCATTGACAGCAGAATACAGCTGCAGGTAATATTCTTGCTCTTAATAAATCTTTCCTCTGAATAATTTTCCTTTCTAAAAATATTGGAAATCTCAACTAAGCTGCCAAGACTAGGCAAGGCTCATCCCCTTCCTGCTTGAAGACTGAAGATACTGGCTTCGTAATGTCATCCCATAAAGGAAATGTGATGCTATCACCAAAGCTTGGAATTCTCAATCTCCAATCTGCTGTCTGGACTGTACTGGAGGGACGCTATGGAAGTTTGCCTTTTTAGGAATGACACAAAGATTTGCCACAGGGTGGAAACCCTGGAGAGAGTTGTGAACATGAGAAATGATACAACAATTAAAAGAATGGTCTAATGCTTGGCAATTAAAACTTAATGAGAAGAAGTGCAAAGTGAGCACTTGGGTGCAGAAATCCAAAGCTGCAGTATGCAATAGGGGGCGAGAGGCTGGATGGACTAGGAGAGAGAACACGGACCAGGAGAGAGTGTGAAAGGGTCGGAGGAACTCAAAGAGATGAAACAAAGTAAAGAGGCAATGGCCAAAGCCAGATGGATGCTAGGCTGCATAAAGAGGGGCATAACCACCTGAAAGGAGGAGGTGATAATGCCCCTATATAGGTCACTGATAAGGCCTCTCTTAGAATACCGTGTTCAATTTTGAAGGATATGTTATGTTGCTAAAGATATAAGAAGACTTGAAGCAGTACAGAGGATAGCAACCAAAATTAAATGGGGTTTGCACCAGAAGCCATATGAGTAGAGAAGTGAAGGCCTGAATACGTATACCCTAGAAAAAAGGAGAGACACAGTGCAGATACCTGAAAAGTGGAGAATGGCCAATGTAACGCCAATATTTTAAAAGAGTTCCAGGCGTGATCCAGGAAACTACAGACCTGTGAGTCTGACATCAGTACCGGGCAAAAAGCGTAGTTACTCACCTGTAACAGGTGTTCTCCAGGGACAGCAGGAATCAGTCCTCACTTATGGGTGACGTCGGCACAGACTCGGCTCGCGTGCAGCAATTCCCCAGCTTTCAAAGAAAGCCTTTGGGACTGCTGCCATGCATGCATGGTCCTCTTCCTGCCCAAGGGTGCCATCTTGCTCAGTCAGGTCCCATAACTAGAGTCCTACTCAGCAGATGGCAAGGGAAGAAAAGCAAAAGTGGCAACTCTTAAGGGGAGGTGGGAGGGTAGTGAGGTTTGATTCCTGCTGTCCCTGGAGAACACCTGTTACAGGTGAGTAACTACGCTTTCTCCAGGAACAAGCAGGAAATCAGTCCTCACTTA
Source organism: Ichthyophis bannanicus (assembly GCA_033557465.1). NCBI lineage: Eukaryota > Metazoa > Chordata > Amphibia > Gymnophiona > Ichthyophiidae > Ichthyophis > Ichthyophis bannanicus. The sequence continues at coordinate 42,089,303 of CM066037.1, read as the reverse complement.
TGGGACTCCCCAGCTACAGGCTACCGAAACCTGCAAGCCAAAAACACCTCTGCGAGGATGTGAGCAGAAGCCGATGACCGAAGGAAGCTCAAGTCCTCGGGACCTTGGGGCCAAGTTCTCGATAGTCACAGAAGAAGGGTCGGAGAGGGTAGGAGTTGCTTATAACCCAAACAGATTACGGAGTACAGCCTGGCTGAAGGCGCTATCCCGGCGGGACTCCTTCTCCAGGCAGTAGTGCGAAGCGAAGGTATTCGCGGAGGACCAGGTCGCAGCAAGGCAGATGTCTGTCAGAGGCACTGAGCGCAGCACAGCCACCAACATCGCCTTGGCCCAGACGCCGTGCGTGGTGACTTGGCGAACCAGTGGGGCCCCAGCCTTTACCTGAGCGAAGGCGAATAGGATCGTAGGCAATGAAGAGCCGGTCGGACCTGCGATGACCCTGGGTGCACTGCAGGTAAGAGGCGAGAGCCCTCTTGCAGTCGAGCGTATGTAGGACCGCCAATGCCCGGTTGGCGTGGAGCCTCGGGAAAAAAGTCGATAGTACGATCTCTTGGCTGAGATGGAAATCCGAGACAACGTTCGGTAGGAACTTGGGGTGACTTCGAAGGACCACTCTGATCCCGTAGTACCTTGTGTAGGCAGCCACAGCCATGAGGGCTTGCAGCTCGTTAACTCGCTCGGCCGAGGTAAGCGCCACCAGGAAGACTACCTTCCAGGAAAGGTGCCGAAGTGAGCACGTTGCCATTGGCTCGAAAGGCGGCTGCGTCAGCTGCATGAGCATGATGCTCAGATGCCACTCTGCCAGTGGAGACCAGACGGGGGGCTTGGAAAGTAAGAGGTCCCGCATGAAGCGGGAGGCCAGAGGCTGGCCCGAGAGGGGTTTAACCATGATGGGAAAGTGGATGGCCGAGATGTGAACCCGGACTAAAATGGATTTCAGTCCCACCTGCGAGAGGTGGAGGAGGTACTGGAGAACCCATCGGGTAGAGCAGGAGAATGGGTCAATTTGGAGCTCGGAGCACCAGACCGAGAAGCGCCGCCACTTCAGGGCTTAGGACCATCTTGTCGAGTCCTTCCTCGATGCGAGGACTACCTCCTTGATCTCCTCCGGGAAGTGCAGTGAGGCTAGAGACACCCGTTCAGCCGCCAGGCTGTCAGGGATAGCGAGACCAGGTTTGGGTGGAGCACCCGTCCCTCCTCCAGTATTGGCAGACCTGGGGTACTGGCCAGGGTGATCGGAGGTTCCGACTAGAGCTGGAGTAGAAGAGGAAACCAGGGCTGTCGAGGCCACAAAAGAGCCATGAAGCTCACCAAGGTTCAGTCCTGCTGAATCTTGTGGAGGATCCATGCAATGAGAGGAGTGGGAGGAGACACATACAGAAGCCCGGAGGTCCAATTCAGTAGGAACATGTCCGGGGCTACCTTGCTGGGGTGCGGTATCAGCCCGCAGAAGCGGGGAGGCTGCGTGTTCGCCGGGCTGGTGAAGAGGTCCAAGGACGGAGTCCCACAGCGACGGAACAGGTGGAGAACCACTTCTGGACTCAGGCACCACTCATGTGGGCAAAGGAGCCTGCTGAATCTGTCCACGAGGACACTGTCCTGGCCCAGGAGGTAGACCGCTCTCAGAGTCATGCCCTGGTGTACGGCGAAGGAGTAGAGGAGGACAGCCTCCCTACAGAGGAGGCGGGAGCCCGTACCCCCCTCCTTGTTTATGTAGAACATTGTGACCTTGTTGTCAGTCTGCACGAGCACAGACTTGACTCGCAGGTGGTACTCGAAGACCTTCAGGACCATCCGGACAGCTCGAAGCTTGAGCAGGTTGATCTGCTGCAGAGATTCCTCGGGTGACCACCACCCCTGGGTATGGAAGTTGCCACAGTGGGCTCCCCAGCCCAACAGTGAGGCATCCGTCGTCAAGATGAGCTTGTGTTGTCGAGTCTTGAAGGGCATGCTCCAAAAGAAGGCTTTGGGGGTTCAGCCACCAAATCAGGGAACTGGAGAGGCTGCAGGAGACTGACACAGGATCCCAGAAACGGCCCGAGGCTTGGGTCCACTGCGCACTGAGGCATCATTGGGCTGCTCGCATATGCATGTGAGCGTGGGGGACGACATGGACGGTCGAGGCCATGTGCTCCAGAAGACGCAACATGGCCCATGCCGAGACTCTGGATTGGTTTTGGACCCAGACGGCCAGAGAGTGGAGCCAATCCGCGCGTGCTCGAGGGACGAAGGCAGTCACCCGTTCCGTGTCGAGAAGAGCACTAATTAATGAACTCCAGGGTCTGCACCAGCTCAAGGTGGGACTTAGAGTAGTTGATCAGGAAGCAGAGGCGCTCGAGGAGGACCACCATGCACGATGCTGAGAGGCGAGTGTCCTCTTCTGATGTGTCTGTGACGAGCCAGTCATCCAGGTAAGGGTAGACAGATATGCCCTGTAGCCGGAGGTGGGCTGCGCTGCTGACAGGCATTTCGTGAAGACATGCGGGGCAGATGCGAGCCCAAAAGGGAACACCCTGTATTGGAAGTGGTCCCCTTGCACCCTGAAGCGCAGGTACTTTCCATGCTTGGGGTAGACTGGAATGTGGGCGTAAACGCCTCTGAGATTCAAGGAGCATAGCCAATTGCCCTGCTGGAGGAAGGGCAGCAGGACGCCAAGCGATAGCATCCTGAAATTCCCCCGCACCAGAAATTTGTTCAGATTCCTGAGATCGAGGATGGGGCGCAGGCCTCCCGTCCTCTTCGGAACGAGGAAGTACCGGGAGTAAAATCCCTGACCTCGGAGATGCGGCGGAACTCTCTCGACCGCCTGTTGACTGAAGGGTTTGATCAGCTCTTGCTGCAAGCAAGCCTGGTGCGAGGGAAGCCGAGTAGGCTCCTCTGGGGAGAAGGGAGGAGGGAGTCTGTCCAGACCAAGACGATAACCATCCCGGATTACCTAAAGGACCCAGCTGTCCAATGTAATGGCTGCCCATTCGGGGGCGAAAAGGGACAGACGCCCTCCCACGGGCAGAGGTGCTGCCGGGAGGTGAGGGCCTAAGCACTTGATGTCAAAACCCCGGGGCTGGCTGGGGCAGCGCCGATGGTTGAGCTTTGTGCCCCTTTGGTTTCCGGTGACCCTGAACTCCTCCTTTGCCATGGCCGCTGGGCATCAGTACTGGGGCAGGCAGATAGGGTGGGTATCCCCGGTAAGGGAGCCCCTTCCTTTGGAAGAAAGGCTTCTTGCTGCGTTGTTTCTTCTGCGGAACAGAAAAGGTTTTACGAGAGAGACGGGTATGGGTCACGAACTCAGTCTCAATCTCGGCTGCCTTGTCCTTCATGGGTTTGCCGAACAGTTGCTTGCCGAGGCAGGAAAATCCAAGAGCTTCTCCTGGACCCATTGTTCCAGGTCTGAAGACTGGAGCCACGCTTGACACCGGGCTCCGATGCCAGCCGCTGCCACACAGGCGGAAGACTCAAACCCGTCATATGCGGTGCGGGAAAGATATTTCGAGCAGTCCGTGACAGATCTCAGAAGAGTCTGAAATCTGAGGTGTTGTTCACCTCCGAGGCCCGTGGAGAAACTGCTGAGCTCTTTAGCGAGGTCACAAAGTAACATCCCCTTATACAGTTGGTGTGCCTGGATGCAGCATGCCAGCATGGATCCCTGGTAAGCCTTGCGTCCGAGGGCGTCGAGGGCAAGGGATGCCCTACCAGGTGGGACTGAAGAGTGCAACTTCGAGCTCTTCTGTTTCCACATCGCAGATTCAACTACCATGGAGGCATGGGGAAGCGGAGTCTTCCGGAACCCCGGGCCACGCTAGAACTTGTACATGGCACAGAGTCTTTTACTGAAAATAGGGACCGAGGCAGGTGCTTCCCACATGCGGAGGAGCAGCTGGGTCAGGATGGACGGTACCGGGACCATGAGAGACTCCCTAGGGAGAGACTCATATTGCAAGATGTAGAGTTCATCTGCCCTCGGCTCTTCCTCGGTCTGCGTGGGCAGATTGAGAGCTTGAGCCATATCGCACACAAACACCAAGAAGGGGGTCTCCTCGGGGGGTGACCGCCTTTGCGAGGTGGGCTTGGACGGGTCAGAAGAAAGGTCCCTATGGGTGCGAGTTTCAGGGGGATATGTCCACGTCCAATTCCCAGCCCAAGAGGTCCAAGGAGAACTTCAAGTCGGGCTGATCCCCACGCTCAGTGGCCGAGGCCTGCTTGGAGACGGAGGAACTGACTCTGGAAGACCTCGCCCCCGAGGAACGGGACGGTGAGTGAGACCGGTGCCGAGGACCCTCACGAGGCCCGCGGCTCTCGGGAGTTTCCAAGGCAGTTTTCGGGACCCCCATCGAGGGTCTGGAGATGCAAGCAAGCCATACTGGGTAAAAGCAGGTGCTGGGCAGCTAGGAAGGCAGAAATGCTGCGTTCCAGTGGCAGCATACGGGACTCCCACTCAGGAGTGGGTCCCTGTGCCGTCGACACCGGGGTTACCGGGTCTGTCGTGGAGAAGAAGAGGGGGTCCTCGCCGGGCGACCCTCAGGAGACCGGGCGCCATCACCAGAGACCTCCGTATCCATACGAGGTATCTTTAGAGGCCGCTCCTTGTCCAACTCTCAGGAACACTGAGGAGGGCTGGCTAAGGAAACAAGCACAAGACCACTCGTGCTTGTCTGGAGGCCCCGACAGCGACTTTGAGGTCGTCTTCTTCTCTCGTCGTTCCACCTCGAGCAAACCCTGATCGGAGTGATGCCTGGGGCACGGGTTCACTGTGGGGGACCCCGCAAGTGGTGAATCGGTGGAGCAAGGCATCATCAGGGACCCTGGGGCTGCCTTATGGAAAATGTCATCAGACTTTTGCTTACGGCTTAGCAAAGCCTTAGCGGACATTTTCTTACAGAGCGAGCAGAGCTCCAGGTTGTGGTCGGCCCCCAGACACCACAGACAACAGTCGTGGGTGTCCGTGAGAGACGTATTCTTGGAGCATCTGTTGCATTTTTTGAAGCCAATGGCCATGGGGGCAAAAAGCAAAAAGCACAAAAAGAGCCTGAAGGGAAAAATACACTAAGGGGAATCCCGTGGCTCACAGCCAGAGCAGGGGCAACGGGGAGGACAGGAGAGGACCGGTGCTACCGGAAAAAAGGGCCAGAAAGCTGTAGAAGAAAAAACATTTTCCGAGGGACGAGGATGTGCATCCGAAGGGCTCCACAGAAAAAGGGAGACTGTTACCCATAAGTGAGGACTGACTTCCTGCTTGTTCCTGGAGAATAGAAGAAACCATTGTAAAGAATAAAATTACTGATCATGTACATAGCCATGATTTAATGGGAGAAAGCCAACATGGATTTAGCCAAGGAAAGTCTTGTCTTACTAATCTGTTTTTTTTTTTTTAAGGGGTGAATAAACAGGTAGACAAAGGTGAGCTGAATGATATATTGTATCTGGATTTTCAGAAAGCCTTTGACAAGGTCCCTCTTGAGAAACAATTGGCGAAATTAAAAAGTCATGGGATTGGAAGCAGTGTAGTACTGTGAATCAAACTGGTTAATGGAGAAAAGTGAATAGTGGAGCACCGCAGGGATCTGTGCTGGGCCCGCTGCTTAACATATTCATAAATGACCTAGAAATGGGAATAACAAGTGAGGTGATCAAATTTGCAGATGACACAAAATTATCCAAAGTTGTTGTAACTCAAGAGGATTGTGAAAAATTGCAAGAGGACCTTGAAAAATTGGAAGACTGGGCGTCCAAATGGCAGATGAAATTTAATGTGGACAAGTGCAAAGTTTTACACCTAGGAAAGAACAACCCAAACTTTCGTTACATGATGCAAGGTACCACACCTTAGAAACCACCACCCAGGAAAACGATTTACACATCATCTGGATAAAGCATAGTTACTCACCTGTAACAGGCGTTCTCCAAGAACAGCAGGAATCAGTCCTCACATATGGGTGATGTTGGCACCGACAGAGCCCGTCCAGAGCATTTCGCTGGCTTTCAAAGAAAGCCTTTGGGAATGCTACCACGCATGCATGGTCTCCTTCCCGCCCAAGAGTGTGATCTTGATCAGTCAGATGACATAGCTTAGGCAAAGACAAAAAGGTAAAGGAGGCAACTCCAAAGGGAGGAGGGAGGGTTGTGAGGACTGATTCCTGCTGTCCCCGGAGAACACCTGTTACAGGTGAGTAGCTACGCTTTCTCCAGGAACAAGCAGGAAGTCAATTCTCACATATGGGACTCCCTAGATCCAGGCTGCCGGGGCAGCAGCTGTGACCCAAGGGAGGTCATGAGTTGCAGAAGGTGAGTCCCTACCAAGAGACTCTGCAGACCTAAGCATCCAGCATCACCATAACTCCGGTAGCCTGAACACTGAAGGATTGGAGGGCAGGAGTTGCCTATACACCAAGAATGCTTCTGATCACCACCTGGCCAAAGGCACTATCCTTGCAGGACTCACTCTCAGGGCTGTAGTGGGCTGCGAATGTATGGACTGAAAACCACGTAGCGGCCTTACAGATTTCTTGCACCGGCACTGCACATAGGCTGGCCACCGATGTGGCCATAGCCCTCATGCGATGAGCAGTGATCCAGTGCTCCAGAGAGAGACTAGCCCACTCATACGCGAGAGCAATGCAGTCCGCCACCCAGGTTGGCAAGGTTCGCTTGGTGACCGGGCTCAAAGGAGATAAAAAGCTAAGAAGCTTTTCGATGTTATCAGTGGTGTGCCCCAGGGATCTGTCCTTGCTCAGATTCTTTTTAACATCTTTGTTAGTGATATAGCGGAAGGGCTTTCAGGTAAGGTTTGCCTCTTTGCGGATGATACCAAAATCTGCAATAGAGTAGACACCCAGGAAGGGGTAGATAACATGAGGAGGGATCTAGCTAAGCTTGAAGAATGGTCTAGAATTGGGCAGCTGGGATTTAATGTTAAAAAATGTAAGGTCATGCATTTGGGCTGCAGCAATCCAAGGGAGCAATATAGTATAGGGGGTGAAGTACTTTTGTCCACTAAAGAAGAGCGGGACCTAGGCGTGGTTGTGTCTGATGATCTTAAAGTAGCTAAACAGGTAAAAAAGGCGACAGCAAAAGCTAGAAGGATGCTTGGGTGCATACGGAGAGGAATGGCTAGCAGAAAAAAGGAGGTGATAATGCCACTATATAAGTCTTTGGTGCGACCTCATTTGGAGTATAGTGTGCAATTCTGGAGACCGCACCTTCCAAAGTATGTGAACAGGATGGAGTCGGTGCTACTCAGGATGGAGAGTGTGGCTACTAAAATGATTTGTGGTCTTCATTATAAAGCATATGAGAACAGCCTGAAGGATCTTAATATGTACACCTTAGAGGAAAGGAGGGATAGAGGTGATATGATTGAGATGTTTAAATACCTCTGTGGCATAAATGTTCAGGGAGAGAGCCTCTTTCAATTGAAAGCAAATTCCGCTACGAGGGGACATGGGATGAGGGTGAAGGGAGATAGATTCAGGAGTGATATGCGGAAATATTTCTTTACGGAAAGAGTAGTGGATCCGTGGAATAGTCTCCCAGTGGAGGTGGTAGAGATGAGGACAGTAACTGAATTCAAAAAAGCATGGGACAAACACAGAGGATCTCTAAAGGTAAAAAAGGGGACTGTTGTAGTTGTTATGGAAGGACAGACTAGATAGGCCATGTGGTCTTTTTCTGTCATCATATTTCTATGTTTCTATGATGGGCCCTGGTCCTCTGTAAATAAAAGGATAGGGCCCTCTTGCAATCCAGGGTATGCAAGATGATCTCCTCCCTGCTGGTGTGCAGCAGTGAGAAGAACTACCTCCTGATTTAGGTGAAAAGCGGACACCACCTTTTGGAAGAATTTGGAGTGCGTGCACAGCACCACTCTGTTCGTATAGAACCTGATATAGGGCAGGTCCGCCACCAGGGCCTGTAGCTCACTTACTCTGTGAGCGGACGTCAATGCCACCAAGGTGGTCACCTTCTAGGAGAGGTGTCTCAAGTGGCAGGTGGCCAAAGGCTCAAAGGGCTGCTGAGTGAGCTGGGAGAGCACGACATTGAAGTCCCATTCTGCTGCCGGAGGGCAGAAAGGGGGCTTGGAGAGCAGGAAGCCCCTGAGGAATCTGGAGACCAGAGGATGGCCTGAGAGAAGCTCTATAGGGTGATGGTTAGCCGCTATGGCGCTGAAATGCACCCTCACCGAGTTAGATTTCAAGCTCAAGTGTGAGAGGTGCAGCAAGTACTGCAGCACGAGCTTTACCGGACAGGAGAATGGGTTCTCATTCCTTTCTACACACCAGACGGAGAACCTCCTCCACTTGAAGCCCTTCTGGTGGTTGGCTTCCGGGAGGCCAGGAGAATTTCCTCGACCTCACTTATGAGGTTGAAAGGGGGCAGTGCTACCCTTTCAGCAGCCATGCTGTCAGCGTTAGGGACCCCAGATTGGGATGTAACAGGGAGCCTCCCTCCTGGGACAGAAGGTCCGGGTCCCGTCCCAGTGGTACTGGGGTTTCCACCAAAAGGGAGAGCAGTAGGGGGAACCAGAGCTGCCTGGGCCACCTGGGCGCAATCAGGATCACTCAGGCGTGCTCGCTCTGGATCTTGAAAAGGCACTTGGCTATCAGAGGTGTCGGTCGGAATGCATAAAGCAGGCCCTTTGACAAGGAGATCAGGAAGGCACCCGTCGCCAGCCTCCTGCAGTGTGGCAGAGGGGAGCAGAATTTGGCCATCTGTGAGTTGTCCAGGGAGGCTAACAGGTTCAACCAGGGTCTTCCCCAGGGGCTGAAAAGCCTCCAGGTCACCCTTGGGTCCAGGCGCCACTCGTGAGGCCAAAGGACCCGGCTGAGGTTGTCCGCCAGGCAGTTGTCCTGACCCGGTAAGTACACACTCTAAGAATATGGTTGTGCACTGAAAAGGAGTGGAGAGCCACTGCCTCCTGATAGAGGGAGTAGGAGCCGTACCCCCCTGCTTGTTCACAAAGAACATGGCAACCTGATTGTCCGTCTGTATGAGGATCGGGAGGTCACTCAGGAGGTGGCGGAAGGCCTGAAGGGCCAGGAAGATGGCCCTGAGCTCAAGGAGATTGATTTGCAGGAGGCATTCCTCTGTGGACTAGGTGCCTTGAGTACACTGGCCCCTGCAATGTGCACCCCATCCTACAAGGGAGGCGTCTGTCATCAGGACCCTCCGAGGGGTCGGTGCCTGGAAGGGCATCCCTTCTCTGAGGTGATGTAGGGAATGCCACTAGGTAAGGGAGGCCGCCAGCTGGTGGGTGACCTTCACTCTGTCCCTCAGCCTGCCCACTGCCTGCGCCCACTGGAAACAGAGGCACCACTGGGCTGTCCACATATGTAGGCAGGCCAGAGGCGTAATATGAACTGTCGAGGCCATGTGGCCTAGCGGACGGAGAAGTAGGCGAGCTGGCACCGAACTGGAGCTCCGCATGTCCCTTGCCAGCTGCATCAGGTGGTGGTCTCTCTCCACGGGCAGGAAGGCCCTGACCTGCAGTGTCTTCAGTTGGCTCCTATGAATTCCAAGTCTTGGCCCAGGGAGAGGCTGGACTTGGGGTAGTTGATGATGAACCCTAACTACTGCAGGGTGTGGATAGTGAGCCCTGTGTCCCGCCTGGCCTCGAGAGGTGTGCTGCCTCTGATGAGCTAGTCGTCTAGGTAAGGGAAGACGTGGGCCCCCTGGAGGTGCACATGGGTGGGTACGACCGCCAGGCACTTTGTAAAGACCCTTGGAGAGGAGGTGAGGCCAAACACTCTGTACTGGTAGTACTGCCCCCACCACGAATCTCAGGTAATGCCTGTGGGAGGGGTGGATCAGGATGTGGGTGTAAGCATCCCTGAGATCCAAGGAGCAGAGCCAGTCTCCCTGGCAGAAGTAGGGCAGCAGTGTCCCAAGGGAAAGCATCTTGAATTTTTCCCTCACCAGGAACTTGTTCAAGCTGCACAGGTCCAGGAGGGGCTGTTCTTTTTGGGACTACAAAATACCTTGAGTAGAACCCTTTTCCCCAGAAGTGATGGGGTACTGGTGCCACCGTCCTGTCCCTGAGCAAGCCTGCGAGTTTTGTGGCAAGGCCTGATGGAGGAGAGGCTGTGGTGGCTCTCTTAGGAAGAAGTCTGGAGGGTTCTGTTGCAGATGGAGGAAATACTCCTCCTGCACCACCCGCAGAACCCATTGTGAAACTGCTAGGTACGTATGACCTAGATTGGCCACTGTTGGAAACAGAATACTGGGCTTGATGGACCTTGGTCTGACCCAGTATGGCATATCTTATGTTCTTATGTGATGCAGGCCCATCTGTGGGCGAAAGAGGCCAGTCGACCCCCTGTGGGCTGAGGTGGGCCTCCCGGAGGAGGGGAGGCCCAGCCCAGGGAGTCAAAAGCTTCCCCCCAGTTGGTTGGGAGCTGGTGTCTGGGGCTTGGGAGCCTTGGGCTTCCTAGGCTTGTGTCCCTGGCCTTTTGGCTGTGAGGACTGGTGAGGCTGCCCCGAATAAGGCTGGTAGTGGCCAGCCTGGGAGTAGCCCTATTTCCTCGGGAAACGGGCTTTTTCCCCCAAGAATGTTTTCCTTGGGAGAGACAAGGTCTTTTTGGACAGCCTCTGCTGGGTCACTACCTCAGCCTCAATCTCCATAGCCTTATCAGACATCGGTTTCCTGAATAGGTTCTCACCATTGCAGGGGATATCCAGGAGCTTCTCCTGTACCCACTGCTCCAGGTCTGAGGTCTGTAGCCATGCCTGGTGCGAGGCGCCGATGCCGGCAGCTGCAACCATGGCCGCAGACTCGAACCTGTTGTAGGCGACCTGGGGGAGGAATTTGGAACAGTCCCCAGTGCATGCTGCTAGGGACTGGAACCTCTGCAGCGGTTCCCCGGCAAGGCCTGCTGAGAACCCAGACAGTTCCAGTATCAGGCACTTAAGGTACATTCCAATGTACAATTCATATGCCTGTATTTGGCACCCAAGCATAGCGCCCTGGTAGCACTTCTGTCCCATGGTGTTGAGGGCCCGGGCTTCCCTGCCGGGAGGAACTGAAAAGTAGGTCTTTTGACTCTTCAGCTTTTGCATGGAGGACTCAACCACCATCGAGTTGTGAGGGAATTGTAGCATGTGAAACCTGGGGTCCTTCCGGACGCAATAGATGGCATCCAGGCGCCGACTGACCACCAGCACCAAAGCCAGGGACTCCCGCATCTGGAGAAGCAATCTCTTGAGGATGGGTGGAACTGGCACCGTGAGAGTCTCCTTGGGAGGGGACTCATATGGAGAAATTAGACCTTACCTGCTAATTGTCTTTCCTAGAGTTCTCTCCGGGCCAGTCCAGGACAATAGGGTAGTCGCCAATCCCCTCCAGCAGCTGAGGACTGAATACTAAAACTCTTGCTGACAGGCTAACTCGCTCCCCCTGGTGTCAGAGAGACAGTCTTAAGGTATCAAAGCAGTGGAACTTATTTTTTTTCTTGTTTCCTGTTGTGCAAGTTAAGTTCCACTGCTTTGATACCTTAAGACTGTCTCTCTGACACCAGGGGGAGCGAGTTAGCCTGTCAGCAAGAGTTTTAGTATTCAGTCCTCAGCTGCTGGAGGGGATTGGCGACTACCCTATTGTCCTGGACTGGCCCGGAGAGAACTCAAGGAAAGACAATTAGCAGGTAAGGTCTAATTTCTCCTTCCTATTCGTCTCTCCAGGCCAGTCCAGGACAATATGGTAGTACCAAAGCAGTACCTAAACCCAAGAGGGACCTGCGAGCCCTGCCACAATGGCCGAGGCTCCCACTCTAGCATCTGCCCTTGCTTGGCGATCTAACCGATAGTGTTTAGCAAAGGAATGCAGAGAAGACCACGTCGCCGCACGATAGATATCCACCGGCGGCACCAATGCATACTCAGCCCACGAGGTCGCCTGCACTCTAGTCGAATGAGCCCTGAGCCCAACTGGAGCCACTACACCTTTCGATTCATACGCCGCACGTATGGCATGCTTTACCCACTGAGCAATAGAAGCTTTGGTAGCTGCCTTTCCTTTAGCTGGACCCCCAAAAAGCACAAACAAACGGTCTGACCTCTGAAACGGCTCCGTTTCCTTGAGGTACCTATGCAGCACTCGATCTAAATCGAGTCTCTGACGCGCACGATTGCGTTCTCTCCCCTCTCGAGTAACAAAGGTGGGAAGAGAAACTACCTGATTTACGTGAAAACTGGAAAGCACCTTCGGAAGAAAAGACGGCACCGGCCGTAATACTACTCTTTCCGCCGAAAACTGAAGATATAGCTCTCTACACGACAGTGCTTGCAGGTCCGAAACTCTACGCGCGGAACACAATGCCACCAAAAAGGCCGTTTTCCAAGACAACTCCCGTAAATTTCCCGGAGACCTGGTTTCAAACGGCGGCCCTGTCAAGGCCTCTAAAACCAAATTCAAATCCCACAGAGGAACCATTTGCCGAAATGGAGGCCTAATGATCTTGGCTGCCCTAAGGAAACGTCGAACATCTGGATGCGAGGAGAGCGATCCCCCCTGCACCTTACCCCTATAACAAGCCAGCGCCGCTAACTGTACCTTTAGGGTGCTAAGGGCCAATCCCTTTTCTAGACCTCCCTGAAGGAACGCTAATATATCTGGAAGCCTTGTTCCCAACAGTCTGACCTGCCTATCCTCACACCATGCTTCAAAAATACGCCAAACTCGAATGCACGCTAACGAAGTAGACCGCCTTCTGGATTGCAACATAGTGGCTATCACCGACGCTGAGTATCCTCTACGGCGCAGCCACTCCCTTTCAAGAGCCAAGCCATAAGTAAGAACCGATCCACCTGAGGCATTACCATGGGTCCTTGGCACAACAGATTGATCCGCGTGGGTAGACGCCAAGGCAGCAGCACCAAAAGATGCATCAGATCCGCATACCATGGGCACCTGGGCCAATCTGGATCAATGAGAATCGCCATTCCCGGGTATTACGCTATCCTTTGAATGACCCTTCCTAACAGCGGCCACGGAGGGAATACATACAGTAGTTGCCCCTCCGGCCAGGGCTGAACCAGACCGTCGAGCCCCTCCGACATGTGTTCTCTGCGTCTGCTGTAAAAACGAGCCACCTTGGCATTTGCTAGCGTGGCCATGAGATCCATGACTGGCTGACCCCACCGCAGCGTGATCTTGTGAAAGACCGCCCAGTTCAGTTCCCACTCTCCGGGGTCTAGAACATGACGACTGAGATAGTCCGCTTGAACGTTGTCTTTTCCTGCTACATGCGCCGCCGAAATTGCCAAGAGATGGGCTTCCGCCCATTGAAACAATAGTTGACTCTCCTCTAGCAGCACCGCACTGCCCCGTACCTCCTTGTCTGTTGATGTACGAGACCATCACCAAATTGTCGGAAAACACCCGAACTGCTTTCCCCTCGAGCAGACTTGTAAAGTGCACCAGCGCTAAACGCACCGCCCTCAACTCCAATCGACTGATTGACCAAACACTCTCCTCCGCTGTCCAGAAGCCCTGCGCTATCTGAGCCAAACAATGCGCCCCCCAACCGGACAGGCTGGCATCCGTTATGAGCAAGATCCAGTCTGGCAGAGTTAGCGGAACCCCGGCTTGAAGATGCTCCGGGATTAACCACCACTGGAGACTTACACGCACCTCTTCCGTACACAGCAACTTTCGAGATAGAGGATGATCCTGCGGAGACCACCAGGACAGCAACGCCTGCTGAAGTGGTCGCGTGTGCACCCTGGCCCACGGCACCAGGTCCAAGGCCGCCGCCATTGAACCCAAAAACTGTAAATATTTCCAAGCTGTCGAAGCCGAAATGCATAAGAAGGCCGCCACCTGCCTCAAAATCTTTTGATCTCTGTCCGGAGGAAGGAAAACTTCACCCCTCTCGGTGTTGAAGAAAGCTCCCAGATAAGTCAGCTGTCTGGTTGGTTCCAAACGACTCTGCTCGGTTGATGACCCAACCTAGCTGCTCGAGAAACTGTACTACACGTGCGGTCGCCGAGATGGAATCCACTAGCGACGGTGCTCGAATTAACCAGTCGTCCAGATATGGATGCACCTGAATTCCTTCCTTCCGTAGCGCCGCTGCCGCTACTACCATCACCTTGGTGAAGGTCCGTGGCGCAGTAGCCAGACCGAACGGTAAAGCTCGGAACTGAAAATGCCCCAAGGGAACCGCAAACCGCAGAAACCTTTGATGCTCCTTTCTGATCGGTATGTTGAAATACGCTTCTGTCAAATCTATGGATGAAAGAAATTCGCCGTGGTTGACCGCCCGAATCACAGACCTTAATGTTTCCATCCGGAAATGTGGCACTCTCAAATAACGATTCACATGCTTGAGATCCAGAATTGGCCGAAAAGAACCTTCCTTCTTGGGTACCATGAAATAAATCGAGTGTCGACCTAAGCCGTACTGGTCTGCCGGAACCGGCACTACTGCTTGAAGATGCAACAACCGCAACACCGTGTCGTGGACCGCAGATCTTTTTGGCTGAGAACCGCACGGAGAAGACACAAACGCCTCCCCCAGTGGGTGAGCGAACTCTAGTGCATAGCCCTCTCTGATAATTTCTAGAACCCACTGGTCTGTAGTTATTTCAGCCTAGACGGAGAGAAATCCCTGCAAACGACCTCCGACAGGAATCTCCACCTGGACCGGCGTCCCTTCATTGCGGTTTCTTAGCTGAGTTCTGTTGGGCATTAAAATAACCCCTAGTGAATCCTCTGGCCCCCCGAAAGGACTGGCCTCTAGCCACAAAACGGCCGCGTTGATAAAGCGAGACCCCTGGAACCTACGAAAGTCTCGCCCCTGCCCTCTCTGCAAGGACGCCAACTTTGCCGCTCTCGGACGGTCTTCTGGAAGGCGACCCCCTTTAGAATCGCCTAAATCTTTCACAATCTTTTCTAAAGCCTCTCCAAAGAGCAGCTTGCCCTTATATGGAAGCTTACTGAGACGAGCTTTAGATGACGCATCCGCTGCCCAGTTCCGCAGCCAAAGCAAGTGCCTAGCAGCAATCACTGACGCCATTGATTTTGCTGAAATCTGCACTAAATCATAAAAGGAATCTGCTAGATAAGCCGCTGCCGACTCTAGCTTCGCTCCTTCGGCTGAGGAGTCCTCCTCTTTATCCGGACTTTGTTCCCCTTGAAGCCACCGGATAGAGACCCTTGATACATACGCCCCACAAACCGAAGCCTGCAGAGCCAGAGCACTAGAATCAAAGGCCTGCTTCAAGAGCGCTTCTAACCGACGATCCTGAACATCCTTAAGCGCTGTACCCCCTTCTACCGGAATCGTGGTCTTTTTGGTGACTGCTGACACTAGCGCATCCACTTTAGGCATTTGTAACAATTCCTTTTCCTCCTGGGGTATAGGTTAGATGCGCAAGAGCGCTGCCGCCTCTTAAAGACGCTTCAGGACACTCCCACTCAGAATCTATCATTTGTTTAATGACTCGGTGAATGGGGAAACAGCGTTGCTCTGATTTGAACCCCTGCAACAAGGGATCTTCCAGCGGTTCCTTCTGAACCGCAGGAAGGGCCATATTTAAAGCCGCCAGAGAATGAGCAATCAACTGCTGAGGACTGAAAGACTGTCTCTCTGACACCAGGGGGAGCGAGTTAGCCTGTCAGCAAGAGTTTTAGTATTCAGTCCTCAGCTGCTGGAGGGGATTGGCGACTACCCTATTGTCCTGGACTGGCCCATAGAGACGAATAGGAATGAAGGATCTCAAGCTCCTCTGTGTGCGGGTTCTCCTCCGACTCCGTCTGGATCGAGAAAACCAGGACCATGTCATTTACGGAGTCATGAAAGGCCATGTCCTCAGGCGGGGAATGGCGCTGAGGCTCCGGGGGAGATGGCTCAGAGGGGACGTCCCGGTGTCGGGAGGTTTCCAGGGAGGCCTCGTCCTCGGTCTCCGAGATCGGAACCTGAGGGCATCGAGGAGTCAGCCCTGGGTTCAGCCCCGAGGAATTGGGCCACCCAGAAGACCTGGGGTAAGACTCCTGGAAACTTGCCAGAGAGGACTGGAACCCCGAGGAGTGTGATCGAGACCTCGATCGATGCCGAGGACTTATCCAAAGCCGGTGGCGCTTGGTGCCAAGTTCAATGCCCAGAGGCTCCCCCGAGGCTGGGGGGCCTGGTGTTGGGGCCGAAGATGCCGGGAAGCACAACATCAATATCTGCTGCAAGGCCAAGATGGAAGAGTGACTCTGCTCCATGGCCGCTATGCATGATTGGAGGCCTGATGGCTGGCCAGCACTCGGCGTGGACACCGAAGGCCTCAAGTCTGAGGCCGGCACTCCAGAGAGTGCGTCCTTGAGAAGGACTATAGGTTATGGGGTCCTGGCACGGTCTCCGCCGGCTGAGGACTCTTGTCTCATGACTTTCTGAGGGCGTTGCTTGCAGTCGCCCGAGTCCCGTCAAGGGACCTTGTCAAATTTGATCGGTACCACCTCCTTCTTTTTGGGAGGGTCCAGGGCTGCAGCAGAGGAGCCGCTACCGCGGGACTCTGAGGATGCCCGGACCTCTCTCGAAGTGCCGGCTTCGGGGCTCAACGATGGGGAAGCCGGGGCAGAGTAGGATCTTGGGAAAAGCTTCCTCTGCAACTCAGACCGCCTCCTGTTAGTTTTAGAGGTCATGGTCTGTACCAGTTGCAGGTGGAACTGTCGTGGTCTGGGCTCAGGCAATGGATGCAGCAGTCATGAGTATCGGTGACTGGGATAGTCTGGCTGCAGCGATCAAGGACCCCCGGGCGAAAAAATGCGCAAAGGCTGGTCGAGGTAGGACCTCGAGGAAACACGAAAAAGGACGCCAAGATCGGCACCAGTGGTGCACCTCGAGGCAGAAAGAGAACCGGTACGCAAATACGCTAATAGAGAACTGTAATTATGTAAATATTGTAAACCTAATTTTTAAAGTGTCTAACCCTGCATGTTGTGCCTAACCCTAAATCTATGTATATATGATCCAATTTTCCTGTCTTGATTTGACATATCCCACAGTTGTAATCAAACCGCTGCTGATCGCTGGAAGTAGCGGTATATAAGTGTAAACTAAATAAATAAATAAATCGGACAAAGGGAAGGACTAAAAGGATTTTTTCCAGGAGAGTAGAGGACCACGTCCATTGGGCTCCATGGAAAAAAAAAGAGACTGAGCAAGATGGTACCCCTGGGTGGGAAGGGGACCACGCCTGCGTGGTAGCATTCCCAAAGGCTTTCTTTGAAAGCTGGGGAAATGCTCCCGCGGGCTCCGTCGATGCTGATGTCACCCATATGTGAGGACTGACTTCCTGCTTGCTCCTGGACAATACGCAGAAACTCTCCGCCCAGTGTGCAGCAGCAGCCAAGAAAGCTAATAGAATGCTAGGAATCATAAGGAAAGGAACGGAGAAAGCACAGTTACTTACCTGTAACAGGTGATCTCTGGGAACAGCAGGAATAAGTCTTCACATATGGGTACGTCGGTACCGACGGAGCCTGCGCGGGAACGCTCCCCAGCTTCCCAAAAAGGAAAGCTTTTGGGAGCATCCCACAGCGCCTGCGTGCTGCCTTCCCGCCTTTCCTAACCAACTCTCCTCAGTTCGAGTTTAAAGCTGAGACAATAGAGAGAGAGAGGAAAGGAAAGATAGAAAAAGAGATACAACTCCTAGGGGAGGTGGGAGGGTTGTGAAGACTTATTCCTGCTGTTCCCAGAGATCACCTGTTACAGGTAAGTAACTGTGCTATCTCCAGGAACAAGCAGGAATGAGTCTTCACATATGGGGACTCCCTAGCTAAGATGCCTGGGAGATCCCCAAGGATATGAGACCCTGGGAAGGGGTCTACTTCCTCCTATGGATCTCAGGCATCCATCCAGGGAAGGAGGGTAGGAGTTGTTTAAGAATGGAACAGGTGTTTGAGGACAGCCTGACCAAACAAGGCATCCCGGCGGGAGTCCTTGTCCAAGCAGTAATGGGCTGTGAAGGTATGAACCGAGGCCCAGGTGGCTGCTCGACAGATCTGGTCGATGGACACAGAATTTAGATGAGCCATAGAGGTGGCCATGGCCCTCACATTATGAGCTGTGACATGGCTCTCCAGAGAAAGGTTCTTACTCTGGTAGGCGAAAGAAATACACTGAGCAATCCAATTGGACAGTGTTCTCTTAGAGACTGGAAGTCCCAAATGAGAACAATCAAAAGCAACAAAAAGCTGGGAAGACTTTCTATGTTGCTGTTTCCTTTGTAAGTAAAAAGCAAGAGCTCTTTTACAATCCAGAGTATGAAGATTCTTCTCTGCACTGGATGCATGAGGAGCTGGAAAAAAGACAGGTAAATATACCTCTTGATTAAGATGAAAAGGTGAGACCACTTTAGGCATAAAGTGTGGATTTGTCCTAAGGACTACCTTATCATGATGGAACCTTGTATAAGGTGGATTAGCCACTAATGCCTGCAGTTCACTGATGCGGTGAGCTGAAGTGACTGCAATGAGGAAAATAACCTTCCAGGAAAGAAACTTCAAGGAGGCAGTGGCTAAGGGTTCAAAAGGTGGCTTCATAAGCTGACCAAGAAACAAATTTAAGTCCCATGCCACCGGAGGAGGCCTAATGGGAGGTTTAGTTAAAGTTAGGCCTCTCATGAATCTTGCAATGAGAGGATGAGAGGAAATAGGTTGTCCATTGATGGGCTTAAGGGATGCTGCAATAGCACTCAAATGGACTCTTACTGAATTCGTTTTAAGGCCTGCATTGGAAAGATGCAGGAGATAGTCTAACAGAGAATTTAAAGGTAGTGCTAGAGGGTCAAGACCCTTTTCAGCACACCAAATGGAAAACCTCTTCCATTTAAAAGCATAAGAACGCCTGGTGGAAGGTTTTCTGGAAGCATGGAGGATATCCTTCACTTGTTGAGAAAGATTCCAGTCTTGAAGGTCTAGGCCTTCAGTAACCAAGCTCTGAGGTGTAGGGACTTGGGGTTTGGGTGCCACAAAGTCCCTTCCTCCTGGGACATAAGGTCTGGAGCAGCTCCCCAAGTCCAGGGAGGGGGCTTTGGAGAGATGTAGAAGTAGAGGGTACCACACTTGGCGTGGCCAGCGTGGAGCTATGAGGATCATAGATCCTTGATCCCTCTGGAGTTTGAACAAAGTCTTGGGAATCAAGGGAATGGGTGGAAATGCATACAGGAAGCCCTGACCCCAATGAAGGAGGAAGGCATCCTTGGCCTGAACTCCCTGATGTGGGCGTGGTCTACCCCAGCTAGGCCCCAAATGTAAGTTGGATGTAATCAGTGAAGTAGATGAGAGCACTGCTGATAAGCAAGTCTATACACCTATGATTTATCCTGGATATGCAGATTTGGACATGTCAGACTCAGATTCAGATTTAGGAACAGACAGCAGATCAGGCTCAATAATCTCGATTGGAATAAAACCAAAGTCAGCTACACATGAAACCATACATGACACAAAAGTATAATAATCTAGCTCAGTATAGGCCTAACCGAAGTATAGGTCAAGATTGCATTTAAATCTATCCCTTTAAGAAACACTTCTGCTTTCAGCTAGACACTAAGTTGAGAAATTAGAAGCATTTGCGCTTTTGCAAGCAATCTGTGTACCAAGCAGATATTAGGTCAGATTGAAGTTCCTTAATTAAATAGAACAAAGGGAGAGGCTGTTTGTCCTGCAAGAGGATAGGCTAAGCGGTTTCTGGGGCAGGTTGCCCTGCTCTTGTGAAATTGACTCTAAGCCACTTAGTAAATATAACGGATTTAGTTTAATAGAAATCAGCAAAATATAATGAGTAACTAATCAGCTTTTAACAGCACAGTGACACCTACTGGATTTAATGAACGTACTTATAAGATATAACTTCTGCTTTTTATATAAATAATATCGTCTATGTTGGCAAAATTGATGTACACGTGGAATTTGGAAAGTACCAGATGTTAATTAAAGATTAACTGAATCAGCTGATATCACCTAATAAAAAGCTAAGCTCTTCGGAACCATCTTTGAAGAGGCATATTGGAATAGTCAAATTAGACTCGGTGTGTCTCTTCCCTATAGAGCTCAATAGCAATTGATTGATTAATTAATTGTGTCGTGTCTTTATTTCCTGTTGAGGAGTACTGGAAGATAAGAACCCAGGTATTTTGTGTGAGTGGGATCACGACCCCAAGGGGGGTTATAGAGTCAACAGTTTTGTGCCGTGACTCGGATTCGAACCGAGGTTGCTGCCTACTACTCCATAGTGGTAGGGGAGGAGTCGAGGTATTTACTGGCATTTACGTTTGAAGGGCGCCAGTATACCTGGACTACGCTGTCTCAAGGCTACACGGAAAGTCCTGCTTATTTTTCACAGGCCCTAAAAGCTGCTTTACAAGACTTGGCGTTGGACAAATCTGTACTGATCCAGTATGTAGATGATTTACTTATCTGTTCTCCATGTTATGATGCTTGCATTGCTGATACTATGTTAGCCCTTGTACATATTTCTCGTCTAGGGTTGAAGGTGAACCAATCAAAATTGCAATTTGCTGTACCACAAGTGATCTTTCTAGGTGTATGTCTTTCTTCTGCTGGACGCTCTATTACTGCTCAGAGAATTGGCCCTATTATGTCAATGCCTTTTCCTGCTACTGTACCTCTAATACGCCGCTTTCTAGGCCTTCTGGTGTTCTGTCGCCAGTGGATACCAGATTTTGCTGAACTTGCTGCTCCACTCTATGCCCTGCTAGGCCGTGAAGCTCCAGAGGGTATTATAGTTCCTACTGAAGCGCAGCATAATGCTTTTCATTCTTTACGACAAGCGCTATTAAGATCTCCTTGTCTCTCATTTCCAGACTATAACTTGCCTTTCCGCCTTTATGTAGCGACATCTACTAAGGCTGCGGTATGTGTTCTAGCACAACGCTTTCCTTCTGGACTCAAGCCTCTAGGCTATTTCTCTCAAGCCTTTGATTCTGTTGTTGCTGGCATGCCACCTTGTTTTCAATCTTTAGCTGCTGTGGTATTTGCAATACAGACTACTGACTTCCTTGTTCTCCAGCATGAACTGCATGTATACACATCTCACTCAGTAGCTAGGCTATTGCATTTAGCTAAGACTCAACCTTTATCTAGTTCCCGTTTACTGTTATTTGATTTGGCTATTTCTCAAGCACATGTAACCTTGCATGAAGTTTCCTTGTTACAACCAGCTCAAATTTTGGCTTCTTTGGAGCCCTTGTTACATTTGTCTGACCCTGATGGAACTCATGATTGTCTTTCTTCTGTGACAGCCTATTCAAAGGCTAGGCCTGATTTATCTGCTGTACCTTTGTCAAACCCTGATTGGGTTCTATTTACTGATGGTTCTGCCTTCCGTGATGAACATGGACATTTACTTGTGGGGTATGCTGTAACTACTATTGATTCTGTACTAGAAGCAGGAGCGTTGCCATTTGCAAGTGCCCAGTTGGCGGAAGTGTTTGTTCTTATTCGGGCCTTGGAAATGTCTACGCATTTGGTTGTCAATATCCATAGTGATAGTAGTTACGCAATCGGGATTCTGTGGGATTTTGGAAATATTTGGGCTCAGCGGGGGTTCCTGACGGCTGCCCATAAGCCCATCAAACATGCCCGCTATATTGAGCGTCTACTTGCTGCAGTGCTTAAGCCAGCTCAGGTGGCTGTATTGAAATGCAAAGGACATGATCTTAATGGTACTCTGGTGTCACAAGGCAATCAGTTTGTAGACCAAGCTGCTAAAAACGCAGCAGCAGGACCTGCAGTTCCATCACACCTTTTATTAACTCTTCGTTCACCTGCAGCTTCTACTTCTGGCTCAATATCTTTGGACTTGATGCGTTCTCATCAGGACTCAGCTGACTTCACTGAAAAACAGAACTGGCTCACTTGGGGAGCATCTCCTGATGGTACTGGACTTTGGTTAAAGGACAATTTGATTATTTGTCCTAAATCTTTGCTATATCCTGTTGCCTTATTTTTGCATCACAAGTTGCATTTAAGTGTACTGGCTATGACAAAAGCTTTTGCTCAATTGTGGCATAATTCTACATTTGCTTCTGCTGCTCATGCTGTGTGTATTTCTTGTCTCCCGTGTTTGCAAGCAGGAAAATCCGGGAGCACTTTGCGTGCATCGCCTTCTCCATCCTTGCCTAGGCCTCGAGGACCCTTCCTCTTCTTGCAAATGGACTTTACTGATCTGCCTTGTGCCAAGGGGGGAAGGAAACATCTTTTGGTTTTTACTTGCTTATATTCTGGATGGCCTGAGGCCTATCCAACAAATTCTTTGTCTGCTGCTACTGTTTTGAAATGCTTGCTTACTCAGTTTATTCCTTTGTGGGGTGTGCCTTTACTTTTGTCTTCTGATCAAGGTCCAGCCTTTACGGCGGAGGTCTGGAAGGGCATAACTGCATTTTTTGGCCTTCACCAGCAACTTCATCCTCCGTACCATCCGCAAAGCTCTGGCCAAGTGGAACGGATGAATCGGACGCTGAAGGCGCTTCTCCGGTCTCTGACTCATGATTGGAGTCAGGATTGGGTGGAAGCTTTGCCGTTTGCCTTATTCTCAGTCCGTAACTCTCCTCAGAGAACTCGACAAGGTCTTATCCCTTATGAAATTGTGACAGGACGTCCAGTGACCACTCCAGCACATGTGATAATTCCACCAGACCAATTACTGGATCCCCAACTATTGCGCAGCGATTTATTATCTTACTGTAAATATTTGTACCAAACGCTGGTGTCTCCTTCCTTTTTGCAGCTTACAAAGCAGGGAGCTCAGTCACAATCAACCCCAGACGTGGAACCAGGAGATTGGGTACTTATCAAGGATCCAGCACCCAAGTCAGCTCTAGCAGCGAGGTTTCTGGGACCGTTCCAAGTGTTGCTGGTGGGATATTCGGCATTGAAGGTGAAGGGGCGCAAAGCGTGGATACATCTGGACCAGTGCAAGAAGGCGCCGTCCCCTGGATAAGACAACTGCCACCTAGACCACCTCCTGAAGAATTAGTTGAAATAGAACTGGACTCATTTCCTCCAGGGTCATCTCCACTTGATCAAGAAAGTGACTGTGAAATTGTTGAACAATCACAACGTAATCCAGAATTGGTTATTGATAAGTGGTTAATATGCATATTTGCAGTAGCATTGGCATTGTTTTTGTTCTTCTGGGTTTGGTGTCTGTCAGCTCTCGTAGTAGTATCAACAGCATAGATGAGTTGATAACGTGGTTGTCAAGAAGAGCAACCATAGCCCCTATACATCAGGAAATGGTGGATAAGATGCTCAGGGACCTTGAGGGTGTTACTACTCCTCCAGACCCAGTTCCTACAGTCCCTGACCATACCGTTCCTGAATATGACCCACATGCTCCTTGGGCAAAACATGGTACTTTCTATAATGTGTTTCATTCACACATTTACTCCTTAATTCAGCGATTTAATATTTCCAGCTGTGCAGTCTGCTTGCCTCACCCAGTGGCTACACAGTTTGTATTCCTGCCTAGACCTCGACCTCTTTCCTTGCAAGAGCTGAAGGAATTATCTATGAATGAAACCCTGTTTAATCTTACTATAACATGGCCAGAAGGAGTCACTCCTGCTCCAAGAATAATTAGCCCTCAGCCAATGGCTGATCCTCCTATCTGCTTCCAAAGACAAGGAACATATCCTGTGGGTGAAACTCCTTTGTCTAAGTGTCAGACTGTTATGACTAACAACCATGTCCATTTAGTGTTAGAGTCCTCTACACCAAGTTCTGTGCAAGCCCTTTCAAACTTGAAGGTAGTTAATGTCATCCCTGATCCCAAGTCTCGTCTTGATCAGTATGAATTACAGTATTATGATCAGGATGGGTTCCCAGCATATGGGAAGTATAGATTGCAGAATAGCAAAGATGGTTTGTCATCTGGGTATGTTGACAACTATGTGTATCCCTATTTAGGATATTATCACCCATGGTTAAGAAATATGGGGCCTGGAACTGAAGTTCTAATCACAAAACCTAAAGATTTTAAAATTTGGCCTGATGGACTCCTTGCCTTGGTAGGTCACTATTTTGTGTGTGGAACTCTTGCTTATGTTCGGTTGCCTGCTGATTGGTCTGGCAATTGTTACATAGCTACTCTTGACTTACCATGGAAACTGGTCCCTTATGAGACTTTATTAGGGACGTCCCCAAGTCGTCAGCGCAGAGCAACAGATGATTCTAGTGTTGATATACGTGCAGCAAGGAAATTGTTAGAAGATACCACTATGTTAACTCAACAAGAAGTGAGCACTTTCACAGGAACAGTGTGGCTGAGTACTTTTGGTGCCATACGTCCTACACAACGTTATGGTGAGCAATTATTGCGAATTTATGCTCTAATTGAAGTAACAGCCCAAGATTTGACTGATGCTCTTACAATCATGCAAGGTACTGTAGACAAGTTGACTGCTTACTCTGCACAGAATAGGATGGCCTTAGATTATTTGCTAGCCAAAGACGGCGGAGTTTGTGGGGTCGTAAGAGATCACTGCTGTACGATTGTAGATTCACAAAGTAAGGTAGTCTCAGGTATTCTAGAACAGGTGAGAAAAGAAACTCACTTCTCCAAAGATAATATAGAGGGAACTTCTGATTCTGTATGGCCGTGGTTTGATAATATATGGAGTGGCTTGTCAGGTCCAGTAAAAGCGATACTGACAGGCTTGTTTGGTTTCCTGGTGGCTCTCCTACTTTTAGGAATTGGTCTTGTTTGTTTTATGAAGTGTTGTACTACATACCTGCCTAAATCTACGCACACTATTGCAGTTTTGAAATTACGAAGTGTACCTAGTACAGGAGACTTGCTTCGTGAAATGCCTTTCTATGAAGATTGTGGTTCTGGGCAGAACCAAAGGGAGGACTGTGGGCGTGGTCTACCCCAGCTAGGCCCCAAATGTAAGTTGGATGTAATCAGTGAAGTAGATGAGAGCACTGCTGATAAGCAAGTCTATACACCTATGATTTATCCTGGATATGCAGATTTGGACATGTCAGACTCAGATTCAGATTTAGGAACAGACAGCAGATCAGGCTCAATAATCTCGATTGGAATAAAACCAAAGTCAGCTACACATGAAACCATACATGACACAAAAGTATAATAATCTAGCTCAGTATAGGCCTAACCGAAGTATAGGTCAAGATTGCATTTAAATCTATCCCTTTAAGAAACACTTCTGCTTTCAGCTAGACACTAAGTTGAGAAATTAGAAGCATTTGCGCTTTTGCAAGCAATCTGTGTACCAAGCAGATATTAGGTCAGATTGAAGTTCCTTAATTAAATAGAACAAAGGGAGAGGCTGTTTGTCCTGCAAGAGGATAGGCTAAGCGGTTTCTGGGGCAGGTTGCCCTGCTCTTGTGAAATTGACTCTAAGCCACTTAGTAAATATAACGGATTTAGTTTAATAGAAATCAGCAAAATATAATGAGTAACTAATCAGCTTTTAACAGCACAGTGACACCTACTGGATTTAATGAACGTACTTATAAGATATAACTTCTGCTTTTTATATAAATAATATCGTCTATGTTGGCAAAATTGATGTACACGTGGAATTTGGAAAGTACCAGATGTTAATTAAAGATTAACTGAATCAGCTGATATCACCTAATAAAAAGCTAAGCTCTTCGGAACCATCTTTGAAGAGGCATGTTGGAATAGTCAAATTAGACTCGGTGTGTCTCTTCCCTATAGAGCTCAATAGCAATTGATTGATTAATTAATTGTGTCGTGTCTTTATTTCCTGTTGAGGAGTACTGGAAGATAAGAACCCAGGTATTTTGTGTGAGTGGGATCACGACCCCAAGGGGGGTTATAGAGTCAACACCTGACACGGAATTCTGGAACAGAACCGGGGAAGTTTGGCATTCCATGGACTTGCAAAGAGGTCTATGTCCGGGGTTTCCAATTCTTGGAAGATTCTGAATACCTGATCTATGTGCGGGGACCATTCGTGTGGAAGCAGAACTCGACTGAGTCTGTCTGCCCAAGAGTTTTGGACTCCTGGGAGGTATACTGCCAGGAGATGGATTTGATGCTCTCTGGCGAAGGCCCACAATCATAAAGCTTCATTGCAAAGCGACAGAGAGCCAGTTCCTCCTTGTTTGTTTATGTAAAACATGGCTACTTGATTGTCCGTATGAATGAGGACTGTCTTGTAGCTGAGGAGGGTATGAAAGACCTTGAGAGCTAGAAAAACTGCTCGAAGCTCCAAGTGGTTGATATGAAGAGAGGTCTCCTGTGGGGACCAAGTGCCTTGAGTGGAGAGGTCCTGTAGATGGGCTCCCCAACCTGTTTGGGAGGCATCTGTTGTGAGGGTTGCTTGGGGCAACAACGTTTGGAAGGGGGACCCCAGCAACAAATTTTGAGTGGACATCCACCATTGGAGAGACCAAAAGAGACGTTTGGTGGTTGCTATTTGGTCTGAGAGAGCTCCTGAAGCTTGAGTCCACTGGGTGGACAAAGTCCATTGAGCTGTTCTCATGTGTAGGCGAGCATAGGGTACCACATGCACTGTGGAAGCCATGTGGCCTAGCAGTTGTAGCATCTCCCGGGCAGTTAAGTGGCTCTTTGACTGAATCTGGGAGGCTAACTGCACTAGACGTTGGCAACGGGCCTGAGGAAGGTAGGCCCTTGCAGTAGTGGTATCCAACCAGGCCCCTATGAATTCTAGGGACTGAGTAGGGGTGAGCTGAGACTTTGGGAGGTTTACCACAAGTCCCAGATACTGCAGAATGCGCCTTGTGCAGTCCAGGGAAATCTGGGCCTCTGACTGAGATGGAGCTCGGATGAGCCAGTCGTCCAGATATGGAAAGACAAATATTCCCAGAGTGCATAGAAATGCAGCAACTATTGCCATGCATTTGGTGAACATTCTTGGAGCAGAGGCCAGACCGAAAGGAAGGACTCTGTATTGGTAATGTTTTCCTTGGAAAAGAAACCGTAGGAATCTTCTGTGAGAGGGATGGATGAGGACATGTGTGTACGCATCCTTGAGATCTAGAGGACAAAGCCAATCCTGACTTTGAAGGTATGGAAGGAGAGTGCCCAGAGAAAGCATCTTGAACTTCTCCTTGCATATAAATTTGTTCAATTCTCTGAGATCTAAGATGGGCCTGTATCCCCCTGTCTTCTTTGGAATGAGAAAATAGGGGGAGTAGAACCCTGACCCTTAATGAAGAAGAGGAACTTCTTCTATTGCCCCTTGGGCAAGAAGGGTAGTTACCTCTTGACCTAGAAGGTCGAGAAGAGATGTGGGAGAATTGAAGTGTCTCACCATGGTGTGGGGAGGAAGGTCTGAGAAATGAAGCTTGTAGCCCTCTCTTATGATGGAGAGGGTCCACTGCTCTGATGTTATTTGCTCCCATCTGGGAGCAAAATGAGCCAACCTTCCTGGAATGGCGAGAGGCTCTGGCTGCTTTAGAGCCAGAAAGGCTAAGTTCTCTAGCATCAAGTCAAAAACCTTGAGGAGGTTGGGCCTGCTGAGTTGCAGCAGCCCCTGTAGGCTTAGGCCTGGCCTGTTTAAGTTGCTGACGCTTAGTGGTAAAGCGACCTGTAGAAGATTGTTGGCCAGAAGTAGAAGGAAATCTGCCCTTTTTAAAGAAAGACTTTTTAAAAGGCTTTTTCTTGGCAGGAATGGAGGTTGACTTTGAAAGTCTATCCAGAGCAGAGTTTTTCTGCATCCATTTGAGTGGCTTTTATTTGCCATTCTTTGCCAAATAGGTTTTCACCTGTACAGGGAAGATTTCCTAAGCCATCTTGAACCCAGGGTTCTAAATCAGAAGCCTGGAGCCAAGCAATTCTGCGAGCAGCTATGGCAATGCCCGAAGCTCTGCTGGCACCTTCAAAGGAGTCAAAGGCTGCCCTGTTGGAAAACTTTGAAATGTCTTGGGTATGCTTAAGCCAAATGAGGAATTCCTCCCTTTTATCCTCTGGAAGAAAAGGGAGGAAAGTGTGCAGCTTTTCTGCAACTTCTTTTAGAAACATACCCATGTAAAGACTATATGAGTTGATTCTGGCAATAAGCATACTGGCTTGGAAGATTTTCCTACCAAAAGCATCCAAGGTCCTGCATTCTCTTCCTGGAGGAGCAGAAGAGTGTCTCTTTGTACTCTTTATCCTTTTCATAGCTGACTGCACCACAATGGAATGGTGAGGAAGCTGAGTTTTATGAAATCCAGGACAGGGAGGAACACGATACATAGTGTATAATCTGCGAGAATGAGGAGAGAGAGTGAGAGGAGTCTCCCATAGATCAATCATGTGTTCATAAAGAATCTCATGAATTGGTAAGGTGACTGCCTCTTTAGGAGCCTTAGAATAGCCTAAAATATCCAATTTTTCGCTCTAGGCTCTGATTCAGAGGTTACTGAAATAGAAAGTCCTTTAGCTACTTCTCTTATGAAGTCTTGAAAGGACAAGTCCTCTGGAGGAGACATTCTTCTTTTTGGAGAAGAAGGCTCTTCAGGAAGGGCTATGGATACTTCAGGAGACTCGTCTGATGTATCAGAATCATCAGAGGAATCAAAGTATCGCCTGTCAGGGTGCTCTTCCAACGCTCGATACGCGTATCGAGCAGTATCGATATCGGGTGTTCCCGGTACCGGATCGGTACCGATAAGCCGCCCTGGACAAGGAACCGCAGCAGCCGGTATCCTGGTCAATGTCGATGTAGTCGGTACCGGTATCGGTGCCGGTACTGGAGCCGATACCGACAACGGAGTTTGTTTCGGTACCAGCGGCGTCGCAGCTTGAATGAAGGCCGTAATAGTCCGCTGCATGGACAGAACATTCTGATCCATGGACGCCATGAATGCCTGGAATTCGGTACCGGGAGATTGTGCGGTGTCGCCTCCTTCCCCCCGCCTAGGCGGTTGCCTGTCGAGGGGAGGGGGCTGCACTTTCAATGTCCCTTTAATATGGGCTCCTAGGGCAGAGGCCCCTGGGAGTTGTAGTTGCTTGAGCACTTAGTTGTAGTTGTAATAAAATGATTCAGCCGAGGTTTGAAAGCAACACAGGAAATTTTATTTGCCTCCTTTGTTTAAAGGAACTTCTAAGGAAGCTTGGCACAACATATGTAAAGACTTTTCCCACAAGAAACTAATTTTGGTATAAACTTTTCCACAGATACAAATTGCCTTTGCTTGCTTCAACAAGGCAATGATTGCTTCATTCAAAATAAAGGTCTCACTTTACAGTCCTTTGCTGCAATTGCCTTTACTTTCCTCAGTCAGACAATTCTTTCATCCTTCAACGGCAAAAGTCACTTCACAGTCCTTTATTGCAATTGGTTGTCCATTAAAGGCTTTCAGGCAGCAATACTAATATAATGAACTTTTCTTCTTTACTTTAACTTAGTCAGGTTTTAATTAGTTGCTCTAGAGACCTTTAGCATTCTACCTTAAAAGTCTCCTGCATTTAAAAGACAGCAGCCACACTAATTAAAACTCTCTTATCCTTTTCACAGCATACATTCACGTACAACAAGGCTGGAATTTCTTCAGGCTTATAGCTCACAGGATTCTCACTCTACCCTTCTGGATAAAGCACATTCCATTTCAGAATCAGATTGATCTGATTCAATGTTACAATCTTCAACCTCCATTGACTCACATTCAGGGCAATCAGGCTCTGCAGCTTCCTTGAGCAACTTAACAAGCTGTTCCCCTCGAGACCTCTCTCTGGACTTAGGGCTGTTATCAAAGCAGGGGAGATCCTTATCTCTTAGCAAGCTCTTTAACAGTTTTAAAGAATTCAGGTTTTCTCTATCAACAGGTTTCCTTACCAGCTTTCCCCGAGGTGAGATTCTTGGACTCAGCGTTTCCTGGGAAGTCCCTATAACTGAGTCACACCAAGCAATCTCTCCTGGCTTAAACCTCCTGGTTTCTGGACCCACCGCAGGCTTTCTATAGCACTGGCACCGGTCCACTCTCTGGAGCTGGCTATGAGGAGACTCTTCCCTCGAGCTGTTGTCTGAGTACCTTTCTCTGGACTCCCGGCTAGAATCCTTACTTGCAGTTTCTTTTAGGATTCCTTCCACCACTGTTTCACTGCCACTTTCTTGGCCATGCTTGCTCCTGCACGCATTAGCCCTTCCGTCTGTGTCTCGGTTCCTGCTTCCGTTTCTCTTCCTCCTATGATGCTCCTCCCTCCCTGTTCTCTGGGGCTTAAATGAGTGGGGCTGGCCTGTATCTTTCCACCCCGCCCCCAGCTGTCTCAGATTGCCTCCCTCAGTTGCCATAGAGCTGGGGCGTAGCCTTAGGACAGCAGCTTTAGACAGGTTTTTTTTCTTTCCTAGCTGAACTTTTAAAGTGACAGTTCCCTGCACTTTCCTTCTGCCTGGAGGAGACTGCTAGTGTTTTCCCTATTTCCATAGGCACTGGGGTAGCTTCGTCACCACAGCGGGTACCCCAGAGCATTCTAACAGGTGATCGGTCGAGGCCGTGCCATCGATATCAACCTGTAACCCCATAGGAGCAGCTTTGGAAGCCGGAGCTTCCCGCCGGGGTTGTTTTGCTGGTGCAGGATCCTCGAGGGCAAGCCCGGAGGCATCTCGATGCTTAGAGGGAGATCTACCCTTCGAGGACCTGCTAGATTTATGTTTGGTTACCTGAGATCCATCAGGAGAAGAAGACCTGGAAGATGTCGATGCTACCGACGCTGCATCAGCGGGAAACAGCACATGGAGCTTAGCTGCTCGGTTCTGTAAACCCCGTTTAGACATTAGAGAGCAGGAGGGACAATCCGGAATGGAGTGTTCAGAACCCAAACATTTAAGGCACCATTCATGGGTATCTGTAACAGAAATAGTACCGCTACACTTAGTGCATTTCTTGAACCCGGAGGCTGGTTTTTCCATGAGGAAAATTTTCTTGTAGGCCCTGAGGCCCAAGAGGAAAAATACACTAAGTGAAGAAAATATAGATTTTTTTTTTTTTTGAAGAAAGAAAGAGAAAAAGACCGGCGGTACCGGTCCGGAGTTGGGGAAGGCAGACACGCGACCAAAGAAATAAAATAAAATAAAGAACTTCTTCAGCGGTGACAGGGCTCGACCTGCTGGCTCCACGGCAAAGAAGAACTGAGGAGAGATGGTTAGGAAAGGCGGGAAGGCAGCGCGCAGGCGCTGTGGGATGCTCCCAAAAGCTTTCCTTTTTGGGAAGCTGGGGAGTGTTCCCGCGCAGGCTCCGTCGGTACCGACGTACCTATATGTGAAGACTCATTCCTGCTTGTTCCTGGAGATTAAAACCAAGGATATTATAATGCCTCTGTATCGTTCCATGGTTCGACCGCATCTTGAATATTGTGTGCAATTCTGGTTGCCGTATCTTAAAAAGGAAATAGCAGAATTAGAAAACGTACAGAGAAGAGCCACCAAAATGGTAAAGGGAATGGAAGGATACGCTTTTGAGGAAAGGCTTAAAAGGTTAGGGTTCTTCAACTTGGAAAAGAGAAGGCTGAGAGGAGATATGATAGAAGTCTATAAATTAATGAATGGAGTGAAATGGGTTAACGTAAATCAGTTGTTTACGCCATCAAAAAGTATAAAGACTAGAGAACACGCAATGAAGCTACAGTGTAACCCATTTAAGACTAATAAGAGAAAATCTTTTTCACTCAACGTGTAATCAAACTCTGGAATTCGTTACCGGCGGATGTAGTAAAAGCTGTTAGTGTAGCTGGGTTTAAAAAAGGTTTGGACAAGTTCCTGGAAGAAAGGTCCATAAACCATTATTAAAGACGACCCGAGAAATCCACTGCTTACCCCAGGACGAGCATTGTGGAAGCTGTGGACTTTGGGTACCTGCCAGGTACTTGTGACCTGGATTGGCCACTGTTGGAAACAGGATGCTGCTCTTGATGGACCTTGTTCTGACCCAGTATGGCATTTCTTATGTTCTTATGAGATATGATAACAGACCTTTAAATATGGTAGGAGCTATAAAACTAGAGTACATGAAACAAAGTTACAAGGAGGTAAAGTTAAAAGCAACACATCAGGAAATACTTAGTCACAGAAAGGGTGGTGGATACCTGGAATGTCCGCCCAGTGGAGGTGTTGGGTACAAAAACAGTTACCGAATTCAAAAAACCATGGGATGAATACTGAGTATTGATATATAGCAAGAGAAGCATGTCTGCTCAAAGCAAAACTTAAATTACTTTTTACACTTTGAAAAAGGCACAGAGCAGTGGTAACCTACATGAAGCTTTAGCTACAACCCAAAGTAAAAGTGCAAAAGTGGGGGCAACTTGCATGGAATGATAGTTATAACCCAAAGTAAAAGCACCTTACTGGGCAGACTGGATGGGCTGTGCTGGTATTTATCTGCTGTCATTTACAATGTTACTATGTAACCTCCTATCTACAGTAATTTCTGTTTAAAACAAAGACACTGACAGCAAGTAGACAAATCACACCAGATTGTTTCCTACAGATGGCTCCATCTCCTCTGACAACTATGGTCCAGGAATTACACTAGAACTGCTGCAACAGTTTGCACTGAGGGGCTCCGTCAGTGGCAGCCATGGTAGTTATTTAAACAGTAATAACATTCTACAAAACATTTTTACCATCTGAGGTCGCCAGTTCCCTGGTTATAATCTGAAGCTGCTTGGTGTGAATCTTCTTTAAGCCTTTGTTTGACACTTGGTTCTGTCTGGGTGATGTCTCTCCTTCCTCTGTGAAATTCATCTCTTCTTCTTCCTGATCAGAGGTGTAACCCGGTGGGCTGGGTACACCATCCAGGGTAACTATGAACTTGGGGCTTGGAGGTTTTTCTGATGATGGAAGCTCCCTGTAACACAAAGATAAAAAGGAGAAATTAGACCTTACCTGCTAATTGTCTTTCCTTGAGTTCTCTCCGGGCCAGTCCAGGAACATGAGGGTAGTCAATCCCTTCCAGCAGCTGAGGACTGAAAACTGAAACTCTTCGCTGACAGCCTACCTAGCTCCCTCTGCCGTCAGAGACTCAGTCTACCCCTGTCCAAGCAGCACCAATTCGAACTAGAACTTCAGACCGTAACAATTACACCCCGTAGCCTTTAGGAAGCATCTGTTATAATCGTAGTATGCCCCCCAGAAAAAATCTCTTCTATGTCTTTTCATTTTTTTTTTCTTTTGTATAAATATAGCGGAAGCTCCCCTTCTCCTCTGGACCTCCGCCACACATCAAAACACTCTCCTTCTACACCAAGACCACGCTTTCCGAACTCGAAGCTACTCGCAGACACACTGGGCGGGACCTGGACTGGCCCGGAGAGTACTCAAGGAAAGACAATTAGCAGGTAAGGTCTAATTTCTCCTTCCTAATCGTCTCTCCGGGCCAGTCCAGGAACATGAGGGTAGTACCAAAGCAGTACCTAAAAACGGGAGGGTTCTGCGAGCCCCGCAACAATAGCCGAGGCCCCAACCTTTGCATCCCCCCTAGCCTGAACATCCAACCTATAGTGCTTTGCAAAAGTATGAAGCGATGACCACGTCGCTGCATGACAAAGATCCACCAGCGGAACTAACGCCAACTCAGCCCAGGATGTAGCTTGACCTCACGTAGAATGTGCTCTGAGCCCTTGCGGAGGCAACCTGCCCCCTGCTTCATAGGCCGCTCCTATCGCCCGTTTCACCCAACGGGCAATAGAAGCCTTTGTAGCCGCTTGTCCTTTACGAGGACCCCCGAAAAGCACAAATAACCTATTGGACCTCCGAAACGACTTTGTCGCTCTCAGATATTTCCTAAAAGCTCGACCCAAATCCAATCGCTTCAGCGAATGATCCAATCCATCCCCCTCCCGACCCCGAAAGGTAGGCAGCGAGATCGATTGATCCATGTGAAAAGCAGATACAACTTTAGGAAGAAAGGATGGCACCG
Organism: Ichthyophis bannanicus; assembly: GCA_033557465.1. NCBI lineage: Eukaryota > Metazoa > Chordata > Amphibia > Gymnophiona > Ichthyophiidae > Ichthyophis > Ichthyophis bannanicus. The sequence goes on along the minus strand of CM066037.1, from coordinate 42,055,444 downwards.
GCCGCAACACCACTTTTTCCGTCGTAAACTGAAGGTACGGTTCTCGACACGAAAGCGCTTGCAGGTCCGAAATCTGTCTCGCGGAGCACAACGCCACAAGGAACGCAGTCTTCCAAGAAAGCTCTCTCAGACTCATCAAGGGCACTGAATCAAACGGCGGACGCGTCAAAGCTTGCAGCACCAAGTTTAAATCCCAAGGAGGCACTACCTGCCGGATCGGAGGTCGAATATGGCTAGCCGCTCTAAGGAAACGACGAACATCAGGATGGGACGCGAGAGAGCCCCCCTGCACCTGTCCCTTATAACACGCCAGCGCCGCCAACTGCACCTTGAGCGTGCTGACGGCCAGCCCCCTACCAAGACCATGTTGCAGAAAAGACAGGATGTCGGGAAGACCCGCCGATCTCGGCTTAATGGACCGGTCTTCACACCAAGCTTCAAGAAGGCGCCACACTCGGATATAAGCTACCGATGTAGACCTCTTCCTGGACTGTAACATCGTGTCTATCACGGACCCCGAGTAAGCCCGACGCTTCAACCGCTCCCTTTCAAGAGCCAAGCCGTAAGCAAGAACCAATCCGACTGAGGCATTAACACTGGCCCTTGGCTCAGCAGGTTGACCCGGCTGGGCAGCCGCCAAGGAGCATCCACTAGAAGTCGCACGAGATCCGCATACCACAGCCCGCCTTGGCCAATCCGGAGCAATCAGAATAACTCTTCCGTTGTGGGTCGCCGCTCTCTGAACCACTCGCCCTATCATCAGCCATGGAGGGAAGACATAAAGAAGCCCTTCCTCCGGCCAAGGCTGCACCAGACCGTCGAGCCCTTCCGACATGTGCTCTCTGCGCCTGCTGAAAAACCTGGCCACTTTGGTGTTGGCAAGCGTCGCCATGAGGTCCATGACCGGCTGACCCCACCGTATTGTAATGTCGTGAAAGATCGCCAGGTTCAATTCCCACTCTCCGGGATCTAGAAAATGGCGACTGAGGTAGTCTGCTTGAATGTTGTCCTTTCCGGCTACATGTACCGCCCACTGAAACAGTAACTGACTCTCTTACATCAACAAGCAGGGGGGCACGGGCAGTGTAGGGTTGCTGGAAGAAACGGTCACCGCATTGTCGGAGAACACCCGAACCGCCTGACCCTCGAGGAGACAGGCAAACTGTTGCAGAGCCAGACGAACCACCCTCAGCTCCAAGCAATTTATCAACCAACTGCTCTCCTCTGTAGCCCAAGTGCCCTGCGCAAACTGCGCCAGACAATGAGCCCCCCAGCCTGCCAGGCTGGCATCCGTCGTAACTAACACCCACTGTGGCTCGACTAGCGGAACCCCCGACTGAAGATGCTGAGGAACCAACCACCACAGTAAACTGTTGCGCATCTCTTCCGGGCAGACCAACTTCCGAGAAAGAGGATGATCCTGAGGAGACCACCGGGACAGCAAGGCCTGTTGAAGCGGACGCATATGCGCCCTTGCCCATGGTCCAAGGCCGCCGCCATGGAACCCAACAACTGTAAGTACCTCCAAGCCGTCGGAGCTTGCAGATCTAAGGCGGCCCTTACCTGTGAGAAAATCTTTTGCACCCTGTCCACAGGTAGGAACACTGATCCTATTATCATGTCGAACACCGCTCCGAGATACGTTAGTTGCGTCACCGGCTGCAACTGACTTTTTGTCCTGTTTATAACCCAACCAAGTTGTTCCAGGACCTCCACTACTCTCGAGGTCGCTGCGATGGAATCCTGTCGAGAAGCCGCCCGGATTAGCCAATCGTCCAGATATGGATGCACTTGAATACCTTCCTGTCTGAGCGCCACCGCCACCACCACCATTACTTTGGTGAAGGTTTGCGGTGCCGGCGCCAGCCCGAACGGTAACACCCGAAACTGAAAATGACCCATGGGAACCGCAAAACATAAATATTTTTGATGATCCCTTCTGATCGGAATGTGAAAATAGGCTTCTGTTAGATCTATGGAAGAAAAAACCTCTCCTGGCTTCACAGCCCGAATAACTGACCTTAGGGTTTCCATTCGAAAATGTGGCACCCGCAAACAGCGGTTCACGTGCTTGAGATCTAGAATTGGTCGAAAAGAACCCTCTTTCTTCGGAACCACAAAATAAATCGAGTATCGACCTGAGCCGCACTGGTCTAGGGGCACCGGCACCACCACCTGAAGTTGTAACAAGAGTCGCAACGTGTCGTTGACCGTCCGCTGTTTCGCCAGCAGTCCACAAGGGGATATCACTAAGGCCTCCGCCATCGGATGCGCAAACTCGAGCGCATACCCCTCGCGGATGATCTCCAGCACCCACCGATCCGTAGTTATAGCGGTCCAGGCGGAGAGAAAGTCCTGCAAACGACCTCCTACCGGAATCTCCGCCTGGATCCGCACACCTTCATTGCGGCTTCCTAGCAGCAGTCTGCTGGGAGCTAAAATAGCCCCTACTGACCCCTCTAGCTCTTCGAAAGGACTGCCCCCTAGCTACAAAACAACCTCTTTGATAAGGCACAAAACGAGGGCCCCGGAATCTGCGGAATTCCCTACCTTGACCTCTCGGCATGGAACCCGACTTTGTCGCTCTCGGCCGGTCCTCTGGAAGACGTCCTCCCTTTGAATCCCCAAAATCCTTTACAATCTTATCAAAGGCTTCACCAAAAAGCAGCTTGCCTTTATAGGGAAGCTTACTAAGACAAGACTTTGAAAAAACATCCGCTGCCCAATTTCTTAACCAAAGAAACCGCCGGGCAGCAATCACAGACGCCATGGATTTTGCTGAAATTCTTACCAAATCATAGAAGGCATCCACCAGATAAGCCGCCGACGACTCTAGCTTCGCCCCTAGCGCCGCAGACTCCTGCTCTCCATCCGGACCCGGATCACTTTGCAACCACCGAATAGAAGCCCTGGAGACATATGCCCCGCAGATAGAAGCCTGCGAGGCTAAGGCACTGGAATCAAAGATCTGCTTCAACAGAGACTCCAACCTACGATCCTGAAGATCCTTAAGAGCTGCACCGCCTTCTACAGGAATTGTCGTCTTCTTGGTTACCGCAGTCACTAGAGCATCCACCTTAGGCATGCGCAACAACTCCTTTTCCTCCTGAGGAACTGGGTAATGCCGACCCAAAGCGCGCCCCCCCCCCCCCCCTCAGGGAAGCCTCTGGACATTCCCACTCAGACTCAATCATCTGCTTAATTACTCTATGTACCGGGAAACAGCGCTGCTCAGCCTGAAATCCCTGCAATAGAGGATCCTCTAGAGGCTCCTGCTGGACCGCTGGGAGTACTATATTCAAAGCCGCTAGGGACTGCGTAATTAAGGCTCTGAGTTCCTCCTTGCGAAAAACTCGGAAGACATTCGGGTCCTCGCCAGGCCCAATGTCCCCCTCCTCCAATTCCATTGGCCAGGAGTCCAAACCAGCTTCTGAAAGCAGATCACCTTCCGGCACAGACCGAACCTCAGAGCCCTGTTGCCCGAAGTCATCGAAACCCGACTCTATTGGTTTGCTCTTTAAAGAGCTCCCTTCTCCCAGATCACTCACTTTAGGCTCCACGCGCTGAGAATACAACAGCGTAGCAGTAGCCTGAAATTCCCCAGCCTGAGCTTACTTTAAAACATAAGCCTTGTGTAAGGCTAAAATAAATTCAGGAGAAAAATAGGATTCCAAGGTCTCCTGCCCTGCCAGCAGCTGCTGCTGAGCAACAAACTCCCCTGAAGTCACATGTTTAGATTTAGACTTTCTTTTACCGGGCTTTGGGAGCAGCGCGGGAGAAACGGCAGCCTCTGGCAAAATGGCTGCCGTTCCCGTCTTTTCGGAGGTGTTCTGAGGCCTTTCCCGAACATCCCCTGATTTTGCTAAACTCTCCATTCTCCCAACTAAAACTCAACCGCAAACAGAAGAACCGATCCCCAAAAGCAGATTGCCGCCGACCGCGGCCAGCACAAAAAAACACTAGCGATGCCGACCCTAACCGCCGCTCAACAAAAGAGAACTACTGAGAGAATGGAAAAGTCCCGCGGCTGCGGCCCCCAACACCCCCGCTTACCAGAGAAGAACTGGCTTTGCTGACTGCATCTCCTGCTCGCAGCTTGCTACCTTGCCGATCCCTGACCGCCCGCTGCTTGCGGGTCACGGTACCGGCAGATAGTGGAGGAGGGGCAGAGGAATCTGGGGCTCCCAGCGTCTTACCCTCAGCTCCCCCGGAGCAATGGACTCTCAATCGGAGCAGGCTCTGCCCCTTGCTGCGTTCACTGCTGAACTTAGGCAGCCGAGAATCGTCCGTTCCGCTCTCCTAATGCTTAAAGATTTTTTTTTTTTAATACAACTTTAACGGACACTTCCTTGTTTCAACTGCCCTGCTAGGGCAATCAAACAAACCAGACTGTTTCTTCCCTTCAGAAGTTCTTTTTTTTTTTAAACAAACCCTCTAAACTAAATCTCTTCCTTTAAATAGCTAAAAGTCTCCTTCCTGCTAATCTCTCCGGGAGCCTGTCAGCCATCCATCCTGTTCAGCTGCTGAGGACTGAAAGACTGAGTCTCTGACGGCAGAGGGAGCTAGGTAGGCTGTCAGCGAAGAGTTTCAGTTTTCAGTCCTCAGCTACTGGAAGATATTGACTACCCTCATGTTCCTGGACTGGCCCGGAGAGACGATTAGGAAGAACACTATTAGTCTTTGCATGCCATTTCCACTGTACAATCCAGATACCAACTATCTACGTGTTAGAAAGAAAATCTCTAGAGGGAGTCAAATAGGCCATCCTAGAGTTCCATGAGTATCAGAGGCCTTTTCCTAAGCCCAAGCACCACCATAGCTGCATTTAACTAATATGTACAGTCTTACCACACATGAACACCCAAAATCTTCCTGAACAAATGATTATAGAATTCTTACAGACACAGTTTCATAGCAGTCATTTCAGAAGTTTGTTTACCGGTTCTGTATGACACGAGCAGAATGGGCTGCTATCCCCTGCACTGCCTGATTCTGGGTTACCATTTCTTCAGACAGTTTGGGTTTCTTCAGGATAAATGATCTGCTGTCAGCGTGTCTGATGGACTCTGCGTCATGGATATCTGAGTTCATAAGAAAGCAAAAAATGGTTTTCCAATAAATGTAAGTTATCACTTTACTTATTATTTTCTGTTTTCCAGTCCGAAACATTTAGTGTAAAAGTGACAGGAGAGGGCCTTGTCTTTGAGGAAAGCAACGTAACAGTTAAGAAAAGAGAAATAACCTAAACCTAAGAACCAGCTCTTTTCAAAAAGTCACGATTTACTATTTATAGAAACATAGAAACATGACGGCAGGAAAAGACCAAATGAGAAGAGCCTGCCCTTCAATATCAAGGGTCGCCAGCATATGCATCAATAAGGATCACATACAAGGAAATTTTCAAACTGTCAGCACTGCTGCAAAGGTACTTTTCAAAGTACTTTCACTTTGAAAACTGCTGAAGGAAAATGTACCCACTGAGGTTTGCACCTGGTTTTTTTTTGCTAATCATTTTCCAACTTACAAACATTGCGCTCTAACCATGAGCCCGGGAATGTCAACATTGAATATACATAACAGTGTACATTTTATTTCACAATGCACATACTTTTAACTGCGCAGAGTGTGGACCAATTATCAAAGAGCTCTTTTAGCCAGGTAAAGGGCCACTTACATGGCTTAAGGAGACATATGGTCTTATCTGCTCATTCTCTTTCCTGGAATTATGCCCACCTGCTAGCAGATGGGGACACACACTATAGAGCTCTGACCTATAATATGCAACATGCAGCCATATGTTCTCCAGTATTTTCTGTAACAAAACAATGCTGACTACAGACATTAAAACTAGAACAGGAGGGTATCCAGGAACATGTTCTCCAAAAGCCAATGCTTTAGGAAACCAGGGACAAAGACCTCTCAGCAGTCTGAAAACATAGGAACAGCAAACAACCATAGAATAAGGGTGGGTCACTGGACTGTTCCAGCTGGACTCAAGATAACTAAATTAGCTGCTAAGACTGAATTTCTCCTTCCTTTTCATCCACCAGGCCAGTCCAGAACATATGAGATATAAAAAAGCACCCCTACTTGGGCAAAATACAGATACTCCCTAAGCACCCCAACACTGAAAGCAGAATTCTTCCTAATTTAGATATCCAGCCAATAGTGCTTAATGAACCAATGCAAAGAGAGCCATGTTGCTGCTCTACAAATTTCTACCACTAAAACTGAATGAGATTCAACCCAAGATGCTGCCATCCCTCTGGTCGAATGTGCCCAAAAAGGATTGCGGTGGCACCTGTCATTGGAGAACATATGCAGAAGAAACAGCTTCATTTATCCAAAGTGCAATGGCAGCCTTAGAAGCTGCTTCACCCTTCTATACTCCACCAAACAAAACAAACAACTGATCTGACTTGCAGAAGTCATTTGTCACTTCCAGGAAGCGTATGAATGCCCGTTGAATATTTAAAAAGCTGGAGAAGGGAAAACTGATCACACTCCTCCTGAAGAACAGAAGGCAACTCCAAGACCTGACTGACATGAAACAGAAATATTACCTTTAGTAGAAATGAAAGAACAGTTCTAATAGCAACTCCTGATTCCGTGAAACACAAAAAAGGTTCACAGCAGGATAAGGCCTGTAACTCTGCAATACGCCTCGCTGAACACATCACAACCAAAAAGACCATCTACAAGGTGAGATCTTTAACTAACATTCTCTTCAGAGGCTCACAGGTCAGGATCCCAGTGCTCTGAAAACCAAATTAAGAGTCCACTAGAAACAATAGCCCGAAGGGGTGGACACAGGTAGACCATGCCTCCTAAAAATTGGATGATATCCAAATGTGACCCCAATGATGACCCTCCAGACGACTACAAAAACACGCCAAAACAGTCACATAACCCTTTAATAAAGCCTTTTCAGGCCTCCCTGCAGAAAGGAAAAGATGTGTGACACCAAAGACTTAAAAGGAGGAGATTCCACACTCAACACACCATGCTTCAAAAATGCTCCAAACTCAAGCATAAGCTAAGGAAGTGGATCTCTTACGAGCTTGCAGCAGGATGGTAATGGCCTCATCTGCATAACATTTGCATTTCAGGTATGCCCTTTCAAGAGCCAAGCCATTAAGACAAAAGGGAGCTGGGTCTTCTATGAGAATGGGTCCCTGCTCAAGAAGACCCTTCAACAGATTCCAAAAGATAACCATTATCTCATGCTGTCTTTGACCTTCCTGATCCAGAGACGACACTCTTGGTACTCTGTGGGATGCCCACCAAGACAATAAGATGGACTGAAGGAGCCATATGTGGGCCCGAGTCCGCAATATTAAGTCTAGTGTAGCTGCCATTAACCCCAGAACCTGTATATAATCCCAGATCCTTGGAATCTAAGTTTGAATCTAAGACTGCAATTTCTGCATCCTTTGTAAAGGAAGAAAAACCTTCTCTTTCTGAGTATCAAAACACAGCCCCAAATACTGAGAAGGGACCAATTTGTTTTTGTCAAAATTAGTGATCCAGTTGAAAGATTGCAACAACTGGATCACGTGGCCTGTGGCTTGCTGGTCCCGGGCTTTGGATATGACCCTGATCAGCCAATCATCCAAGAATGGTATCTTCCTGATCCAGTGCTGTCGGCACCACCACTACTACTACTATTACACATTTATATAGCGCTACAAAACGTACACAGCACTGTACAGATACAAGATAAAAGACGACCCTGCTCTACAGAGCTTACAAATCTAGTCAAGACAGACAATGCAATAACTGAGGACAAGGATACAACTAGGGAAAGGTAAGGAGACACAAGGGCCCAATATTTGAAGAGCAGTTATATGGTTTGCAGCCCTGTGGAGTGGAGGAGTGGCCTAGTGGTTGGGGCAAGGTACTTCAGGCCGGAAGGTCGGGGCTTCAAATCCCACTAGAGGACAGCAACCTTGGGCCGGAAGGACTGGGGTTTCTAGTCCCACAGGTGCTCCTTGTGGTCTTGGGCAAGCCACTTAACCCTCCATAGCCCATGTTCCCTGTAAAATAGTTATCTCCAAGTTATAATGCCCTGTTCAATGTAATTTCAGTTTGTTCAATGTAAACCGCACTGATGCAGAATAGCGTGGTATATAAGACAATGTAAATAAATACATAAATAAATAATAAATTCATTGCCGGGGCTGCATATGACCCTATCACTGAATATCCAGGGTTAAGGGTCAGCGGGCATGGCTATGTGCCGTAGCAGCGTATAGTCTGTCCAAGTGAATATCGGGCCCAAGGAGGCATGGGGCTTCATGGTTCGGTCCCGGCGCCGGTTCGGGGGCGCCCTCGCGTTTCTCCCTGCGGATTCCTCGGGGGACTTCTCTGTTTGTTCCTTTCTGTGGGGAATCGCATGGGTCGTCTGCAACTGCTTTCTTCTGTTGGAATTCTGCTGGCATGTGGGCACAGCGCTGGCGTTGGTTGCCTGTTTGTGCGCTGCTGCCCGTTCTCTTGCTCAGAGGCCTCCGGTTGATTTCGGAGTCTTCTGACGGCGCCGCGCGTGCAGTCTGCCCCCACATGCGTCGGATTTGGAGGCCCAGGCTGGCCTCCTCTGGTTGGTCTTCCACTGGTCGCGCCCACCTCCATTCTAGCACACTTCATCGGGTGCATGCTGACCGATCTTTTCTTGGGTTCGGACCCTCCGGTTGGATGGTGTTCAACTTGTGGATCCACCATTGCTCTCTACGCAGCGGGGTTTGATCGCGCGATTTGCCTTGTGGGTCCCTCTCCACTCTTTCGGTGCACCGGCGCCTCGGCTGCTCAGGCACATGATCATGTGGTATGCAGTGCTGCACTATCGGGGCCTCCTGATGTTTGCAGCGGAGTCTGCTCTCGTGTTCCTTCGTCCGTGTCTTGAATGGACGTATAGTTTTACTCCATAGCCCATGTTCCCTGTAAAATAGTTATCTCCAAGTTATAATGCCCTGTTCAATGTAATTTCAGTTTGTTCAATGTAAACCGCCTTCATATCATGAAAGGCGGTATATAAGAAATGTTAAATAAATAAAATAAAATAAATAAATAAATAAATAAGCAGATCAAGATCCAAAAGAAGCCTTAAAGAAGTGAGCTTTAAGCATGGATTTGAAAAGGGGCAGAGATGAAGCCTGATATACAGACTTAGGTAGTTTGTTCCAGGCATAAGGAACTGCAAGCTGAAAGGATCGAAGTCTGGAGTTGGCAGTGGAAGAAAAGGGGATAGAGAGAAGTAATCCACCTGAAGAATGGAGTTCACAAGGAAGGGTGTATGGAGAGATGCGAGAGGAAAGGTAGTGAGGACTGAATACATTTATAGGTAAGGAGAAGCTTGAACTGGATACGGAAACGGAAGAGAAGACAATAAAGTGACTTGAGACAAGGGATTATATGTGCAAATAAGGAAGGGACCCCAAATTCTCACTAGGTCCCTTTAAAGGCTCCTGCTCTATGGAAGCCTCCTTTATGCTGAGAGCAAAAGGAAAAGGACTGAAAGGGAAGATGTAAATGCTAAGCAGAACTCCCCTTCCTAGGAAAGTACTGCCTTGCCTCGCGAAAAAGGAAATGCTCAGCAGACATGTGAGAAGAACCCTTTCGCCTATCCTCTAGCAACCTCTGGGACCTTGCATCTCCCAGGTCCTTCAAGATCTTCTCCAGATCCTCTCTAAAGAGAAGTTTGCCTATGAAAGGGAGCCTACTAAGCCAACTGCCAACCAGTTCCTAAGGCACAAGAGATAGTCACTGACACTGCCATAGTTCTGGCCAAAGTCCTAAGCAGATCATACAAGGCATTCGCTACATCAGCCAAACCAGCCTCCTGGTGAGCCAAATTCTTATGAAAGAGCTCAGAAGACCGAATTCTCCTCACACCGCTTCTATATCCAACATAAACATGCCTCCAACATGCAAGCAATGCAAACAGCCTGTAAACCCAAGAGGGCACCTCAAATATCTGTTTAAGAACAGACTCCAGGTCTACAGTCCTGCTGATCTTTCAGATCTGCTCACCCTTCTATGGGAACAGTCGTTTTCTGCGTTACTGCCGTATGCAGTGCCCACCTTAGGGAGCTGCTATATCCGTTTAAGCTCTCTAAGGTGGGTGCTGCAGTTACGGCAGTAACTCAAAAAATGACTGTTCCCATAGAAGGCAGGATTCTACCCACTTGGAAGCTGAATTCAAGAGAATTCCACACTGCTGAGATGATATCCTGGGAATCCTGATGAATAGAGAAGGCCTTAGAAGGCTTTGTGATGCCTTTTAATATAGGATCTCCAGAAGCTATGGCTCCCTGCACAGGAAACAACACTAAACACAAAGAGCCCGATTCTGCCAGGGGGCCATCCGGCCTGTCTGGATGGCCAAATTATGTATGGGGCTGATCTGGACCAGATTCTGCAACTGCGGGAGCTAGACATTCCAGCAGTTGTAGCATCAGGGCCCCTGAATGGGCCAGCAGGACCCCAATGTTGCTGTCTGTGATCTGCCTGGCCAGGCCACTCCACACTCCTGCTGGTGTGCCGGTGCAGCGGCCTGCTGTTGCCATGGCACCAGCACGTCCAGCAGAACAAAATACATTCCAGCGCTGAAAAAACCCCTCTCACTGCAGCCTGCCTCCCCCCCCGGGGCTACCCCAAGCCCTGGTTCTCCATGGGTACCCCCGCCGCAGTGCAATGGGGTAGGAGGGTTGGGGACCGTGATCATTTCGATGCCCGGCACTTATTCCACCTTCAAGGTGAAATAAAAGTGTGCAGCAAGGCAGTCGGTGGACATACAATGAAGACTGGGCAATACAATTGGGTTTAAGGCAGTGAAACTGTGGGCTAAGCTGCCTGTGACATTAAAAGGGATCTCTCCGACTACTTAAATTTTGGTTGTTTATTTAAAGAAATGTATGTTATTTTTTTGGCCATTTTTTAAAAATTGTCCTGTTGTAAACCACACTGAACTGATTAATTATTGGGATTGTGGTGGTATAGAAATGTTTTAAATAAATAGGCCCTGTACATCCAGCCACAATGCACTACCCTTGCTCCACTTCTGGCCCACCCCCTCCCACCCATCCAGCACTCCCCGCATAACGGGCCCTGTATGTGCGGGGAGCAGGAGAGGCAGCATACAGTCCCAGCCTTGTTCGGGGGTTGTACATCGTAGTCAGATGTACAACTCTGCTATACCTCTCTCAGAATGCTGGCCAAAGCTTCTAGCACCTGTGTAATCATTGAGGCAAGCTACTCTTTTCAGAATAAGCGCATTAAACTTGGTTCATTAACCTTTACTCGGAGCTCTCCCTCCTCTAAAGGTTCTGCAGCATGGAATCCTTTATTCAGAAAGCTAATGGAAGCCCCGTGATCTGAATCCAGGTCAATCACCTCCAAATGAGCATCCCAGTCCCCCTTGGCATCCAAACACGGCCTTTTAGATATAGGGGGTACAGAGGAGGTACTAACCTGCCCTGTGACCCTGCCTTTTCTCCTCGAGCCTGCTTTATCAGGAAAGCTTTGTGAAAAAGCAAAACAAATTGTGGTGAAAACCCAATTAACAAGAGGGCGAAAACCCCCACAGAGGGGGCCTCCTACTGCCAAATCAGCCTTGAAGTTGGAATAACTGGCCAGAGACTCACAATTCAGGAACTAGGGAGAAGGAAAGGTCAACAAGAGGTCCTATGCTCGAAATGGACAAAACTGCTGCCTCTTGTATGCTTTTCTCTCTAGTCCTGTTGGGCTGAAGAAACTAAGGTAGCCAAATCCGTTCCTTTTTCGCTTGCCCACGGTCCCCCTCCACGAAGCCAGCGAAGCAATGTGGCCAGCTGATTCCCTGCTGCACAAACCGCACTAGCCCATGCTCTTCTGCCGCTCTCCACACAGAGAGTATCATTTTGCTCAGAGGGCACGTCCATGTCGCCTATATCTGCCATCAAAGCCCTCCAAAAAGAAGGAAAGACTGGCCCCAAAAGCTAAAGCAATGGCTTCCCAGGTGACAATTGCAGCTAGAGCCCGTGTAAGTCACAGCATCAGGTTCGTTGAGCATACTCCTTGGCAGTAGTCTTGGGGGCTCCCTCCCGTAGCTTACCACAGCAGCTCAGTAAACAAACTCCTGGACCTGAGGCAACAAGATAAAGAGTGGACAATGCTGCCTCTCACAACAGACTCCCCAAGTCCTGCCAAACGTTAGCTAGTTCTCAACTGTACCTGGGCTCCCCCTTTTTTTAATTTTAAAGAAGGCTGGGGAGGGAGACAAAAATAAACCAAAATTAACATAAGAACATAAGAAATGTCATACTGGGTCAGACCAAAGGTCCTTCAAGCCCAGTATCCTGTTTCCAACAGTGGCCAATTCTTTTTCTACATTCTCTGGTAAGGCAAGCCACAAGCTAGAGGGGAAAAGCAGGAGAGCTTCCTTGCATCCACAAGCTACAACTACTTCTTATCATCTGTATAACAGTACAAGGAGTAGGCAGCGCTGTACATATAGATGTAAGAGACAGTTCCTGCTCATCAGAGCTTATAATCTAATCAAGAGAAGAGAGACAGCTGAAAGGAGATATGATAGAGATCTCTAAAATAATGAATGAATGGATAAATGCAGATCAGTTGTTTACTCTTTCAAAAAAGTAGGAAGACTAGGGGACAAACAATGAAACTATAATGTAGCACATTCAAGGCTAATTGGAAAAAATATTGTTTAACAACGCGTAATCAAACTCTGGTATTCTTTACCAGAGGATGTAGTAAAAGCTGTTAATGTAGCTGGGTTTAAAAGAGGTTTGAACGAGTTCTTGGAGGAAAACCATTACTAAAAAGGACAGGGGAAATCCACTGCTTATCCCTGGGATAAGCAGCATGGAATCTGTATACCTTTTGGGAATCTCACAGATACTTGTGACCTGGCTTGGCCACTGTTGGAAACAGGATACTGGGCTTGATGGACCCTTGTTCTGATCCAGTATGGCATATCTTATGTTTTTAAGACAAACAACATCACAAAAACTGGTAAGATACATATACGTAATGAACAAGAAAGTGAGGGGCATCAGGATCCAAAAGCAACCTTGAAGAGGATTATAGAAGATGGTATGGAAGGGAAGATTAGATGGTCATGTGGTCTTTTTCTGCCATCATTCTTCTATGTTTTTAGCCTAATTTGAAGAGAAACAGAGATGGAACCTGACATACTGACTCAGGTAGTTTGTTCCTGGCAAATGGAGCAGCAAGGTGGAAAGAATGAGTCTGGAATTGGCAGTGGCAGAGAAGGGCACAGAAGGAATCTGTCAGAGGAGAAGAGCTCGGTGAGATAAGAGAAAGGGTATGGTGAGCTGCAGAATGAATGTACTTATAAGTGAGTCGGAGAAGTTTGAACTGAATGTGGAAACAGATAAGGAGCCAGTGAAGTGACTTGAGAAGAGGGGTTACATGGGCACAATGACAATGGGGGAAGATAAGTCGTGCAGCTGAGTTTTGAACAGATTGAAGGGGAGTGAGATGATTCAGAGGGAAACCAGTGAGAAACAGATTGCAATAGTCAAGAAAGGAGGTGACTAGAGAGTGGATACAGTTCTTAGTATTGTGTTCAGAAAGGAAGGGATGAATTTTGCTGATGTTATAGAAAAAGAAACAACGGGTTTTAACTATCTGTTGGATCTGTGCAGAGAGCAAGTAGAATCAAAGATGACCCCTAAGGTTGCAAGCTGAGGAAACAGGGAGGAGTATAGTGTTATTCACTGAAATAGAGAAGGGAGGAAGAGGGGAGGATGGGTTTAGGGGGAAGATAAGGAGTTCAGTTTTGGCCATGTTCAATTTCAGACAGCCATGATACCTTCAGGCAGCAATGTCGGATAAGCAGGCAGAGATATGGGCCTGGATTCCTGGAGAGATTTCGTTGAGTTGGATGGATGAGAACATGAGTGTATGCATCCTTGAGATGTAGAGAACAAAGCCAATCCTGACTCTGAAGGTATGGCAGCAGAGTTCCTAGAGAAATCATTTTGAACTTCTCTCTGAACAGGAATTTGTTTAATTCTCTGAGGTCTAGAATGGGTTTGTATCCTCCTGTTTTCTTTGGAATAAGGAAATAGGGGGAGTAAAACCCTGTACCCCGTTGGAGAATGGGTACCTCTTCTACTGCCCCTTGAGCAAGGAGCATAGTGACTTCTTGACCTAACCGGTCGTTGAGAGAGGTCTGAGAATTGAACTGTCTTACCATTGTAGGAGGGGGCATGCTGAGGAAATGAAGCTTGTACCCCTTTCTTACAATAGAGTCCAATTTTCTGCTGTTATTTGTCCCCCATCTGGGGGCAAAATGACATAACCTTCCTGGGATGGTGGAGGGTTCTGGGCCGTTCAGGGCCAGAAAGGAAAAGTTCTCTAGACAGGAGTCAAAGCCCCTGTGGAGGCCGAGTCTGCTGAGCCGGTTGAGGCTTAGCTGCTTTTGGTTTCCTTTGTTGCCTAGGTTGTTGCTGCTGTCCCTTTTTGGGCAGACTGACCTAAACGATGTCCCTGCTGGGTATAGGAGGGATAAAACTTTTTCTCCTTGCTGAAGAATGGTTTCTTAGAGGATCTTTTCCTCGCAGGATCAGCTGTAGATTTAGACAATCTATCCAAAGTGATATTCTCAGCATCTATCTCATTAGCTTTTTCCTGCCAATTCTTGCCAAAGAGATTCTTTCCTGTGCAAGGTATATTCCCCAGTTTGTCCTGTACCCAGATTTCCAAGTCAGATGCCTGGAGCCAGGCAATTCTACGTGCACCTATGGCAATGGCAGAGGTTCTGCTTATGCACTCAAAGCAGTAAGGCTGCACGATTCACAAACTTGGAAACATCCTGAGCATGTTTTACAAGAGCAAGATAATCTTGCCTTTTATCATCAGGAAGGAGAGGGCTCATAAGCTCTAAATCTCCTGTGTCCTCTTTAAGGAACATTCCCATATACAAGATATAGGAACTGATCCTAGCAGAAAGCATGGAAGCCTGGAAGGATCGACGTCCAAAGGCGTCAAGAGTCCTACACTCACGTCCTGGAGGATTAGATGCATGCATTTTTGCACTCTTCATCCGTCTCATGGCTGATTCCATCACCATGGAATGGTGTGGTAATTGAGTCTTCTGAAACCCAGGACAAGGAGGAACTTGATACATGGTGTTGAGTCTTCGAGAGTAAGGAGATGTGGTCAGAGGTGTTTCCCACATCCTTAACATAAGATCATGCAAGATCTCATGAATAGGTAAGGTAGCTGCCTCCTTGGGAGCTTTAGGGTATTATAGGATTTCTAATTTCTTTGCCCTAGGCTCTTTTTCAGGAGCCACTGTGATGGAAAGACCTCGGGCCACATCTCGGATAAAATCCTGAAAGGACATATCCTCTGGTGGAGACATGCTACGCTGAGGAGAAGAGGAATCCTCAGGCAGAAGTACTCTGGTATCAGCAGAGCTTTCAGAGTCTTCAGACTCATCCGAGGATTCGAAGTATCTACGATCCGGGTGATCGTGCAAGGCAAGGTACCGGTACCGATCGAAGTCGGTATCGAAGTGGTCTGGTAACGACTTGTCGATGCCACGGTGTCGGTACCGGTTGAATTGTCTGAAGCGGTTTCAGGGGCATCGAGGCCGTGAGAAGAGCCGCCAGACTGCTTTCAATAGCCAAGAACCTCTGGTCTATCGACGCTGCCGATGCTTGGGTATCGGTGCCTGATGAAGCGGCCAGAACCCCAGAGCATGGCACCAGTAGTTCTGCCGAGGTTGAAGCCTCGAGAACATCCTAGAGCCCCGTTAGTGCTTTGGAAGCCGAAGCCTCCCGCTGGGGAAATTTTGCCGGTGAAAGTCCCTCAAGGGCAACGCCAGAGGCATCTCGCTGTCTAGAAGGAGATCTACCCTTTGAGGACCGGCTAGATTTATGTTTAGTTACCTGAGATCTATGGGAGGAAGACGAAGCCCTGGAAGATGTCGATGCCACGGAGGCTGCATCGGAGGGAAAAAGGGTGCTAAGTTTAGCAGCTCGGTTTTGCCGGCCACTTTTCGCATAATCACACAGGCAATACACTCTGAAATAGAGTGATCAGGACCTAAACATTTGAGGCACCACTCATGGGTGTCTGTGACGGAAATGGTACCGCCACACTTAGAACACTTTTTAAAACCTGAAGTGGGCTTTTCCATTTTGAGGGAAAAAATTGGGCCTAGTGCCCAAAATGGTGCGTGGCACCCGAGAAGAAATTTACTGGAGAAAGACTCCAGAAACAAAGTTTTTTGGGGGTTTTTTTAGAAAAAAGAAAAAAAGGACCGGCTGTACCGGTATAGCGTCGAGGGAAGGCAGACGCGACCACAGAAAAGAAGTATAAGAAGGGAATTTTTCTGCGGTGACAGGATGTGCGACCTGTCGGCTCCGTGGAAAACGAAGAACTGGAGAGGGACAGTTAGGAAAGGCAGGAAGGCAGCACGCAGGTGCTGTGGGATGCTCCCAAATGCTTTCCTATTGGACGCTGGGGAGCGTTCCCACGCAGGCTCCGTTGGTACCGATGATACCCATATGTGAAGACTACATTCTTGCTTGTTCCTGGAGATAAGAAAGTCAGGACAGAATAGAGCCTCTAAATCCAAGCAAGGACAGGGTATTAAGGAGAAAGTGGTTATCGTCACTGTTAAAAGTAGCAGAAAGGTCAAGAAGAATAAGGATTGAGTAAAGGCCCTTGGATTCGATGAGGAACAAGTCATTGGAGACTTTGGTAAGAGGCATTTCTTTAGAGTGTAGAGGACAAAAGCCAGATTGTAGTGGATCCAGAAGTGCTTGAGAGGGAAGAAAGTCAAGACAGCAACAGTGAACTACTCGTTTGAGTAGTTTTGAAGCAAACGGTGGGGAGGGCGATAGGCCAATAAAGCGTAGTTACTCACCTGTAACAGGTGTTCTCCAGGAGCAGCAGGAATCAGTCCTCACTTATGGGTGACGTCGGCGCCGACGGAGCCCTCGCGGAGCAATTTTCCCCAGCTTTCAAAGAAAGCCTTTGGGAATTGCAGCGCGCATGCGCGGTCGTCTTCCCGCCCGAAGGTGCCATCTTAGCCAGTCAGATGACATAGCTAAAAAGACAGCATAAAAATTTGCAAAAAGAACATAAGCAGACGATTGCAACTCCAAGGGGAGGAGGGAGGGTAGTGAGGACTGATTCCTGCTGCTCCTGGAGAACACCTGTTACAGGTGAGTAACTACGCTTTCTCCAGGACCAAGCAGGAAGTCAGTCCTCACTTATGGGACTCCCAAGCTCAAGGCTACCGGAGACCCGAAGCACAAAAATGAGCTCCCTCTAGCTCAGCAGCACAGAAGGATAGAATCTTCGCTGAATTATCACCCACCGGTAGCCCACATCCGGGATGGAGGGTAGGAGTTGCTCAGACCTCAAAGAGATTACGGAGGACTGCCTGTCCGAAAGCACTGTCCCTACGGGACTCCCTCTCGAGACAGTAATGGACCGCAAAAGTCTGGCTCGAAGACCAAGTAGCGGCCCGGCAGATGTCTGCCAGCGGAACAGAGCGGAGGTAAGCCACTGACGTAGCCTTTGCCCGAACGCAATGAGCCGTGACTCGACTTTCTAAGGAGAGTCCGGCTGCCCCATAAGCCCAAGAGATACAGTCCGCAACCCAGATGGACAGAGTACGCTTGGAGACCGGGAGCCCCAATTTATTGGGGTCAAAAGACACAAAAAGCTGAGCAGCTTTACGGTGCTCCCGCGTACGGTCAAGGTAGAAGTTCAGAGCCCTTCTACAGTCCAGGGTATGGAGGACCGTTTCAGCTCGGCTGGAGTGTGGTCTGGGAAAGAAGGTTGGAAGTACCACCTCCTGATTGATGTGAAAAGGGGAGACCACTTTTGGAAGAAATTTAGGGTGAGTCCGTAGGACTACCCTATTTTTGTAGAACCGAGTGTAAGGGGGATCAGACACGAGGGCCTGCAATTCACTTACGCGTCTAGCGGAAGTGAGGGCTATCAAGAACAGTGTTTTCCAAGACAGAAAACGGAGAGAACAGGTAGCCATAGGTTCAAAAGGCGGACAGGTGATCCGCTGCAACACCACATTCAGGTCCCAGTCAGGCGCTGGCGGGAGCAGAGGTGGTTTAAGTAGAAGGAGACCTCGGAGAAACCTCGCTACGAGAGGGTCATTGGAGAGAGAGGTCTGCCGTCCACCGGCACATGATGTGCTGAAAGAGCACTGAGGTGAACTTTGACGGAGTTGGACTTAAGTCCCAGATTAGAGAGGTGCAGCAAGTACTGCAAGATCACCGACACCGGGCAGGAGAAGGGATCCTGAGACAGTTGGGTACACCAGACTGCAAAGCGACGCCATTTAAGGGCGTAGCATTTGCGGGTAGAAGGCCGTCGCGAAGCCAAGACGACCTCCTCCACCTCCGCCGGCAGGAGAAGGGGAGCAAGGACTACCCTTCTCAGCAGCCAGGCCATGAGGTTGAGAGACCTGAGGTTGGGGTGCAGGAGGGACCCCTGATCCTGAGTGAGGAGATCCGGTTGTACCCCCAGAGGGATTGGATCCTCCACCGCCAGTTGCAGCAGGAGCGGAAACCACGGCTGCCTGGGCCAGCGAGGGGCCACCAGGATCATGAAGGCTTTGTCTCGGAGAACCTTGAAAAGAGTCCGAGAGACTAGCGGGATGGGAGGGAACGCATACAGAAGGCTCCCCGACCATGAGATCAGAAAGGCGTCCGCCGCAACCCGAAGGGGGTGTGGCAGACGAGAGCAGAAGCGAGGAAGCTGTCGGTTGCGAGGACTGGCAAAGAGATCCATCGTGGGGAGGCCCCACTTGAGGAAGAGCTTCTGAACTACCAAGGGATCCAGACGCCACTCGTGCGGCTGGAGGACCCTGCTGAGTTTGTCCGCAAGGCAATTGTCTCGGCCCGGGAGATAAACTGCCTTGAGGAGAATGCCGTGACTGACGGCCCAAGAGCAGAGCTTCTGAGCCTCCCGGCAGAGGAGAAAGGAGCCCGTGCCCCCCTGTTTGTTCACGTAGAACATGGCAACTTGATTGTCCGTCTGGACAAGGACGGACTGTTGGGAAGTCAGGTGGGAGAAGGCCTTGAGAGCTAGGCGGATCGCCCGGAGCTCCAGGAAGTTGATCTGCTGAGCAGACTCCCACGTGGTCCAGAGGCCCTGAGTACGCGCCTCTTGGCAATGCGCTCCCCAGCCCAGGAGGGATGCATCGGTGGTCAGCACCCGGGTCGGCTGAGGTGACTGGAAGGGCATACCGAATGTCAGGTTCGGCTGCCGGAGCCACCACCGGAGAGACGAGATCAGCGTCTCGGAAACGCGCACTAGGTCTGCGAGGCCGCCCGTGGCCTGTCGCCACTGCCGGCGGAGACACCATTGAGCAGACCGCATATTCAGGCGGGCATCGGGGGTCACATGGACAGTGGAAGCCATATGGCCGAGCAGTCTCAGGAAGCGCCTGGCGGAGACCAGGGGCTGGCTGCGAAAGCGGTCGGCTAGGTCCATGAGCCGCTGAGCCCTGTCGAGCGGTAGATACGCTCGCGCCTGAGGAGTGTGCAGCCTTGCGCCGATGAACTCGAGATCCTGTGAGGGGAGCAAAGTGGACTTTGCGAAGTTTATGACAAAGCCCAAGTGCTGCAGCAGAGCCACCGTGCGGCACGTGGCGTTGGTGACCTCCTGAGCGGACGCTGCTCTGATGAGCCAGTCGTCGAGGTACGGAAAGACATAGAGGCCGTGAAGCCGGAGATGGGCCGCCACGACCGCGAGACATTTTGTGAAGACTCGCGGTGCGGAGGACAGGCCAAAGGGCAGTACTCTGTACTGGTAATGATTTCCCGCCACCACAAACCTTAGGTATTGGCGGTGGCTTGGGTGGATGAGGATGTGCGTGTAGGCATCCTTTAGATCCAAGGAGCATAGCCAATCTCCCTGCTGGAGGTAGGGCAGAAGGATTCCAAGGGTAAGCATTTTGAACTACTCCCGCACAAGGAACTTGTTGAGGTTGCGCAAGTCCAGGATGGGTCTGAGGCCCCCTGTTCTCTTTGGTATCAGAAAATACCTTGAATAGAAGCCTTGACCTCTCAGGTGGTGTGGCACCGGTTCCACCGCCTGATCCTGCAGAAGACCTGCTAACTCCTGAAGGAGCAACTCCCTGTGCAGAGGGGGGCGCGGAGGCTCTCCCGGAAAATAGGAGGGAGGGACCTGATGGAAGTGGAGAAGGTAGCCTTCTCGCACGACCTGAAGCACCCAGGCATCTGCGGTGATGCGGGACCACCTGTGGGCGAAGTGAACCAGCCGGCCTCCGGTGCTGGGGGGACCAGCGGGGCGGAGAGGCTATGCTGAGCGAGTCAAAAGCCCCCACCCTGCTGAGCAGGGGCTGGTGGTGCAGGCTTGGGGGCTTGCTGCCTACGGGACCCGTTACCCCGTCCCTTGGCCTGCTGGCCCTGTTGGGGAGCTGCAGGGGCCTGATAATGGGGGTATTGTTTGTAGGCAGCCGCCTTCCTCGGGTAAAAGGACTTTTTCCCCAAGCCCTTCTTTTTCTGGGAAGGGGCGGAGGTCTTCCTAGAAAGCCTGGTCCTGGTGAGAGTCTCAGTCTCAATTTGTGCAGCCTTTTCCGCCATGGGCTTGCCAAAGAGGTTTTCGCCTCGGCAGGGGACATCGACCAACTTGTCCTGTACCCAGGGCTCAAGGTCGGACGACTGAAGCCAAGCCTGTCGGCGGGCACCGATGCCGGCTGCGGCCACTCGAGCCGAGGCTTCAAAGCCATCATAGGCTGCTCGGGACATGAACTTTGAGCATTCCCGAATGCCCGTGGACAAGGCTAGGAACCTCCGCAAGGGCTCCTCGGAGAGACCAGCGGAGAATCCGGCTAGCTCTTTAGCCAGATCCCGGAGATACATGCCCATGTATAGCTGGTAAGTCTGGACACGACATGCGAGCATAGAGCCCTGGAAGCACTTCTTGCCAAGGCCATCCAGGTTACGGGCCTCCCTTCCAGGAGGCACCGAGGAGTGCATCTTCTGGCTCTTAAGACGATGCATGGCCGATTCCACTACCATGGAATGGTGTGGCAGCTGCGCCTTTTGAAAGCCAGGGCTCTTGCGGACCCGATAGATAGAATCGACCCGCTTGCTCAGGACCGGCGAGGAGGCCGGACTCTCCCACATGCGGAAGAGTAGTCGTTCCAGCATAGGAGGAACCGGCACAGTAAAGTGTTCCCTCGCGGGAGAGTCATACTGGAGGGCGTCGAGCTCTTCGGCTCGAGACTCCTCCTCGGGATCCGCAGGGAAGGCCAAAGCCTTGGCCATATCCCTAACGAAGTCCGAGAACCGGGCATCCTCCGGGGGGGACTGCTTCCGAGGCTCGGACTCCGGTGAGTCCGAGGGGACACACCGAGTCCGGAAAGAATCAGGTGACTCTTCCTCCTCAGACTCCCAGACCGACTCCGACGAGGACTCGGTGGGGTCGGCCCGGGCAGGGTGCGGCGCCAGCCGCCCCGACGCCGAGGGAGTCGGCGTCGGCGACCTCGGTCCCGAACGGGAGGCCGAGGGCGACCTCGACCGAGGATCGACTCGAGTTCTCATCGACTCGAGGATCGGCTCGGTCTCCGGGGTCGACTTGGACGTCGACGTCCCGGCGGTCGGGGCAGCGACGCCAGCGAAGCCAGCGAGCAGTGCCCTCTGCTGGTCCATGAAGGCAGACAGTCTGCTCTCCAAGGCCGTCAACCTGAGTCCGAGCTCAGGTGACCCAGCAGCCCCCGACTCGGGCCCCGACGGCGTCGGGCCCGACGTCGGCTGTCGCGGAGGCGAGTCCAGAAGGACCACAGGACTTACCCGGGCAGGCATCTCCGACTCCAGGCGAGGTCGCTTCGGGATGTGTTCCTTCTCCAAGGACCCGGGGCGGCTGTCGGGGCTATGCGACCTGGCCCTCGCGGAGCCAGGAGCGTCCACCGACGCCGCCCTCGCGGGTTTTTCCTTCCGACGATGGTCCCCGGAGGGAGAACCCCGGTCGGAGGAGCTCCGGCGACGGTCCGAGCTGGAGCCTTTCGACACGGAGGCCTCCAACGAGGTCCGGGTACGGCTGGGGTCAGCGAAGATTCTCTCACGCTGATGCCGCCGACTTCTCAACGCCTTTGAGGACAGTTTGCTGCAGGGCCCACAGATCAGTTCCTCATGATCCGGGCCCAGGCAGCGGAGGCAAAAGTCGTGTGTGTCGGTTAGTGACATATTTCGGTCACACCGACCACACCGCTTAAACCCACTGGCAGCCATCGGGGGAAAAAGGGCCCCTGCGAGGTCAAAGGACCGGGCTGCCAGGGAAAACGAAAACGAAAGCTGACTAAGTCAGAAAAACCGAAAAAAAGTAAGAGGACTCGAGACCGGCGTCGCGAGTCCGGGCGGGAAAACGATCGGCGTCGAACCGAAAGAAACAAGGATAAAATAAAGAAGAAAATCAACTTTTTCGCGGGGACAAGACGGGGACGTCTGTAGGGCTCCGCGGAAAAAAGAAGACTGGCTAAGATGGCACCTTCGGGCGGGAAGACGACCGCGCATGCGCGCTGCAATTCCCAAAGGCTTTCTTTGAAAGCTGGGGAAAATTGCTCCGCGAGGGCTCCGTCGGCGCAGACGTCACCCATAAGTGAGGACTGACTTCCTGCTTGGTCCTGGAGAACTGGAAGGACAGCTAGAGTCTAGTGAAAGTTTTTTGAGGAGAGGTGTAACCACAGAATGTCTGAAGGCTGCAGGAACAGCTGCAGTGGAAAGTGTTAAGTTAAGGATATGACAGATGGAAGGGATGACAGCAGAACAAATAGAGATTAGTAGAGGTGTGAGAAGGGGATCAGAGGAGCAGGTAATGGGGCAACAGATGCCCTTTGACCACTTTGCCTCATCTAGAGGCCCAATTCTCCAATTGTGCTCAGGAGTCCTCACACCAGATCAGTCCTACTGCATAGATGCAATCATCATCTGCAGGAGACCGAGAATACTGGAGAGCATATGGTTGTTTGTTGCTTATTATAGCCCAGAACCTATAGCTCTATAGTCTCTATCTCCATCTGCAGGCTAATGGGCACAACCCATGCATTCTGGACTGGTCTGGTGGATGAAAAAGAATGAATTTTGAATATTGTCCTGATAAAGATGAAAACATATTTCATGTGAAACCAGGAAGGAAAGTGCTAGCACAAACCTTGGCTTGATACTAAAGTGCTCTCTACTGGATCAAACTGGAGTCGGGAGAGCAGATCTCGCCTTTGCTGACTGCCTAGGGGAAAGGGCAGAAGGGGAGATCAAAGCAAAACGTGAGTCTCAAATACCTGTTTACCTCAAAACATCAAGATGATAGAAAAGGGTTGTCCAAAGGCTCTCACTTCTTCCACATAACCGAGTATACAGCAACTGGGCTGAAAGGCCAATCTCCTTCTAGCAAAGTGCTGTAAGACAATACAGCACCTTATACCAGAGGCATCCAACATGTGGTCTGCCGTCCAAATGCGGTCTCCTCAACTCATAAATATTATCGCTCAAAAGATATAAATGCCCTTCAATGCTTGATTAACTTTTCTCTATGACTTGTTCATGTAATAAGTGGCTAGGTCTCAGACTTCCCGACACTTAAGGCTAACTGCTAATAACTTTGGTTAGCAGGGCCGTGCCATCTAGCATCAATGACCTGCCGGTGATCAAAACATGAACAAGGTATAAAAAAACCAATACGTGCAAGATATCACCAAAAATAAATAAAATTCTATCAAAACTTCTTGTCCTGTAAGGGTGTATCTTTACACGATCCGATGGGTGAAGACTTATCTTGAATAATTAAAAGATTTTCCAATGCGTGTAAAATATCACCAAAAATAAATATATATCTATCAAGACTGATTGCCATGTAAAGGTGAATCAACACGCTTTCCAATAAGTAAAAAACTTATCTTGAGTAATTAAAGGATTGCCCGACGCTGTTCTGTGTAGCGCTCCAACGCGTTTCTCCGTAATAGGATTCTTCAGGGGGGTTTCCTTTATGAATATCACAACTCCAACATCCCCATGGGAATAAAGTCCAAATGCGGTCTGCCTGACCTTAGGATGCAGCCCACTTGAAATTTTTAGTAAAACAATTTTTCACCTAATTAGCTAACATACGTGATTTTGAAGCATTGAAGAGCTGTTTGATGGGTATGAAGTCAGTTTCAGAAAATATTCACAGAGTTTGAGTAGAAATTAAGCAAATAACAGGCTAAAAGATTCATATAGCCCACATACACATGGATGTCTGATCATTCATGCGTCCCACACACATATGGATTTATCATCATATGGCCCACTGTTGAAAAGACTTGGACTCCCCTGCCTTATATGTCTCCAAAAAGGATTCAAAGAAAGTTATTCCTAACAAATGTTTCAAGGCCTCTTCAAGTCTTCAACCCCCTATGTTCTTTTGTTTCTTCTAGATATCTATCAATAGGGTTACCAAGTGCCTAAAAGTCCCCATAGCTAAGCTACATCAGTCCTAGTTGCCACACCACTTAACAGCCTTTTAGTGCTGCTTTCCCTAATCAACAGAAGTTCACATAAGTGATGAGTTAAAACCAGGAATGGGTGAGCCTACCCTTGCAACAGGAAGTCACCTGATATTTTGCCACTACTGGGATTGCTCCTCTAAGCCTGGGCTCCTTCTAGGAGCCAGCCAAGTCATCTACCACAAGCACAATATTCCTACCCTTATCTGGATTAAACAACAATGTTCTACATGTTTTAAAAAAGAATAAGGTTCACCAAAAGTGAACAGATGTCCAGGGGTCTGTACAGTGGTAGGTTTGTTGAATAAGTCACTGACAGCTCATTCTCTGTGATGTCACCTCCACTCATCACTCCAACATCAGAAAGCTTCTAACATGAGTAAGGTGACAAGCTAAGCCACTCCTGGTTTTACCAAATTGCAGGCATGGAGATGTACTTCTGCTTTCCCTAGATAAAAAGGACTACATCTTTACAGTCATCCCAAATTCTGTACGACACATGTGGTTTCTGAGTCCTAATGGGACCTAGACAGCATTTTAAAATGAAAGAAAAATCATGGAACACGTGTTCTCGCTGACCAATCATGTTTAAGACTATAAAACAAAAAATCAAAAAAAGAAAACACACATACAGTAGGTTAGATCAGAGCAAGAATCAATAGAAAAAGAAAAACCCGACCTCTAAAGTAGAAAAAAACACAACTATAATTTTAAATGTTGGAAGGTTCACTATGTAGGTGGAAAGAGGAAAGTCCCTCCAAACAGTGAGCCACTCCTTTTTAATCTTTTTTGTAAGTGTGCAAAGTGAAAACTTCTGCAAAAACAGCCCAAAGCCAACACGCCAAGAAAACAAGACTTAATAAACCAACAAGGTTATGTTAAAACATGTACTTAGCTGACAATCGGAGCCATGGGGATCGCAGTCATCCAAACTACAGCAGGAAGAACCGGCTAAAGATTGTCCTCCAAAGATAACTTGTTTGGTGTCAAACGCGACACAGCACCGTGTTTCGGGTCCAAAGACCCTGTCTCAAGCATTGCTTTAATGAGTAGAACAAGTATAAATCACCGCCAACAACCCAGATGCAGCAGCCCAGAGTATTGCTCGAAGATTCAAAAATTTCCTCAATGAGGATAGCGTCTGACGTCACATTTTCTTTGCAATTCTGTACGTTGCCCGTTTTGCAAACAATCAATCTCAGGCTGGTTCCTGCTGGCAACATCTTTTGCCTCCCAAGTTAAATTGTGGTGCAGATTCATAGACGATTTGTTCATGATCTGGAATGGTACAACTGAATCATTTCAAGATTTTGTAATGTGGCTTAATGATTGTGACCCTAATATTCACTTCAATAGTGCATGTGATTATGGCGAGATAGTGTTTTTAGATTTGGTGGTGCGTAAAGGTCCAAATAGTTGGGTAACATTGGTGCACTGGAAGCCTACAGATAAAAACACTTTCCTCCATTATGATAGTGCTCACCCAGTGCGATTGCATAACGGGTTACCCTTCTCGCAATTTGTACGCTATTGTAGGAACTGTTCAGAGGTGTCTGAGTTTAAACGACAGTCTAAACTTTTGAGTGCCAATTTTGTGGCGAGGGGATACCCGATGGGTGTTGTAAAACAAGCATACAAAAGGGCACTTTATAACAACAGAGCGTTGCTTTTAAATACGCATAGAAACGCTGGTTTAGATAGTTAGGAGGATTCGGAGTATGTCAACTTGGTCACAAAGTATTCCCTCTTAGTTCGTGCATACAGCGAATATTTAAGAAGCATGGGAATTTGTAGGCATTATTCCAGGTCTAGAGAATAAGCAAGTCAGGTGTGTATGGCAGAGAGATCGGAATCTCCAGGAAAGGTTGAGTCCCTCAGTATTGCGTCCCTTATTGCAAGATGAAGGGGAGCTAGGGGGGCATCGTAAATGCGGTGCTTATGGGATTTGTGCGGTTACATGGGACATTACTCTCATTTCACGCATCATGGGAGGGATTTTAAGTTGAGAAGGCGGACCTCGTGTGATTCGGAGTTTGTAGTTTATGGTATACAGTGCCCATGTGAGTTATTGTATATAGGAAAGACCAATCGGCAGTTCCGGAAGCGTATATTGGAACATAAAAGTAGGATCCATTGTCGAGTAAAGGAGGCACCTATAGTACAGCATTGTTTGGATTTTGGTCACACCTTTTTGGATCTGAGGTACTTTTGTCTTGATGAGGTGGTGGCCGGCAGAGGGAGTAAAATAAGGGAACAAGTTTTGTTGCTTTGTGAACTGAGATGGATCTTTTGTGTGCGCACGGTGGTCCCAGAAGGTTTAAACATGCAAATAGATTGGGGTGTTTTTGAGTGTAGTTTAGGTTGAGCGGACAAGCTGACTTGGAGCAGCTGTATATGTTTGTACATTATAATCTTATTTGGTGGGGCCTCATGGGTTGGAGGATAGTCAGCATCGGTGTATTCCTACGGGGTCTTTAAAGACATTGTTGGTCTTTTTGGTATATGCAGTGCTCCTGCTGTTTATTTGGTTCTGTTTGCAATGTTTGATACTGGGGTACTGCTAGGCTTTTTTGTGAACAGCTGGACAGTTTTTAGGTGTAACGTTGCTGATGTTCATTGGACATTGTATGACGTCATTGCATGGTTGGGTTTTAAAAGGGTAAGAGGTTAGTTCGCATGCGCGGTGTTGTTGAAGTTTGCCTGGCCATGTTGAAGTTAAGCCGACACTGATTGAGGTGGAGCAATGTGGTTTTGGTAAGTAGTATATGGATTTTGATTGATTGGTTGATTGTGGGAATAGGTGAGGTTTAATGTTATGGTTTTGTTTCTTTGTAGCTTTGGGAGCAAGTGTACCCCCTGATGAAACAGCGTGAAACGCTCAATGGGTACTTGAGTGGGGCATCGGGGCTCCAGATTGATCATGACAGGCTGAAAGATTTCTGAAGCTAAGTTTGCTGTTGCGTTCTTTCTGCATATTGCTGATGTATATGCTCAGCATAAGGGTTGGTCATTGAGGCAAAAGGGCGAATGTTTTACAGAGATTGATGTAAATCACTCATTAGCCCGTGAGTTCTGAGACCCCTTTATAGGTTGGTAAAATACAGAGAGAGACTGTGGGACATAATATATTACTCACTCCGGGACTCTCCCCAACACCAGCACCGTCCCGCATGCGGCTCTCCCGGGAGGGATCGAGCCGCCGGGACCAAAGCTCCGCCCCACACAGCAGGCTGAGCTGCCCAATCGGGGCAGCCAGCCAGGAGTTTAAAAAACAGAGCGCCATCGGGCGTGCCCGCGCCTGAGGGCCTCGCCAGAGGGCCCTTTGGCATGGCCCTTAGGCGCGGCCACAGGAGCAGCCACAAGACAACCACAACCCCAAAACAAAAAAAGAAGGCCCAACAGGAGATCGACAACATCAAGCTCCAGGAGAGGTCCCTTTCAGCAAAAAGAAAAACCTAAAGCTACAACATCTTAAGTAAGTCCACACAAATTCAACATGGCCACAAACCTGCCGATATGCCTCCTCCTAACCCAACTCATCTCCCAGCACACAGCCAATCACTACCCACCCACCAACACCCTATGGCTATCAACAACCATGCCCACCTACACCCCTCCACAGCACACAACCTGGAGCGCACTCAAGAGAGACAAACACAACAAACAATCAAACCACAAGCCCAACTCACACACACAAACCTGAAAAGAGACACCAGAACAGCAAACACTCCAAACACCACCTCCATAGAGCTCATCAACACCAGATCAATAAGTAACAAAATAAACACGATTATAGACCACATAGAAGATCAACAACCCGATATCCTCTGCATCACCGAAACATGGCTCACCCCCACTGACAACGTACTCCTCAATCAATTAGTCGTCCCCCCCTCGCATACACAGCATTCAACAGCCCACGCACACATAGGAGAGGAGGTGGGGTTTTGATCATCGCAAAGAACACCCTAAAGCTTAAACCCCGAAGCTCCCCAAACTCAGACCAATGCAACACAATCATTATAGAAAAAGAGTAGTTACTCACCTGTAACAGGTGTTCTCCAGGAGCAGCAGGAATCAGTCCTCACATATGGGTGTCATCGGCGCCGATGAAGCCCCAGCGGAGCATTTCCCCAGCTTTCTATGAAAGCCTTTGGGAATGCAGGCACGCATGCGAGGTTCCCTTCCCGCCTAAAGGTGCCATCTTACCTCAGTCAAATGACATAGCTGAGAACAGCACACAAAAATGAAAAATAAACTATGTACAACTGCAACTCCAAGGGGAGGAGGGAGGGTTGTAAGGACTGATTCCTGCTGCTCCTGGAGAACACCTGTTACAGATGAGTAACTACTCTTTCTCCAGGACCAAGCAGGAAGTCAGTCCTCACATATGGGTGACTCCCAAGCTCTGGGCTACCGAGGAACCCAGGCTGAACAAGAGACCTCCCTCTAGTCTCAGCAGCAAAGAAAGGCTTTTCAAGGACACAACCTCCACCGGTAGCCCAACAGAGGGCAGGAGTTGCCTAAACCTCAAAGAGATTCCGGAGTACTGCTTGGCCAAAAGCACTGTCCCTACGGGACTACCTCTCCAGGCAGTAATGAGCCGCAAACGTCTGGCTTGAAGACCAAGTTGCAGCCCTGCAGATGTCTACCAAGGGCACAGAGTGGAGATGAGCCACTGAGGCAGTCATTCCCCTGACACGGTGGGTCGTAACCCGACCCTGCAAAGGAAGGTCAGATGCCTTATTAGCCCAGGTGATACAGTCAGCTACCCAGATGGACAAGGTACGCTTGGACACAGCCAACCCCAACTTATTGGGGTCAAAGGAGAAGAAGAGCTGAGTAGCCCTTCTATGCCCCTGCGTACGGTCAAGGTAGAAGGATAAGGCCCTCCTACAGTCCAGGGTATGCAGGACTGCTTCAGCCTGGCTTGCATGAGGCCTAGGGAAGAATGTTGGAAGAACCACCTCCTGGTTGAGGTGGAAAGAGGAGACAACCTTAGGGAGGAGCTTTGGATGAGTCCTAAGGACTACCCTGTTCCTATAAATCCTGGTGTAAGGCCTATCACAGACCAGGGCCTGCAGCTCACTTACTCGCCTAGCCGAGGTAAGGGCTATCAGGAAGAGTGTCTTCCAGGAGAAGAAGCGTAGTGGACAAGTAGCCATCGGCTCAAAAGGTGGGCGAGTCAGTTGCTGCAAGACCACATTCAGCTCCCACTCAGGGGCAGGAGGACGGATGGGAGGCTTGAGCAAAAGCAAGCCCCTAAGAAAGCGGGATACCAAGGGGTGACCAGACAGAGAATGGCCCTCCACCAAAGAGTGGTGAGCTGCTAGAGCTGAGAGGTGGACCCGAACAGAATTTGATTTAAGGCCTTGATTTGACAAGTGCAGTAAGTACTGAAGGACTACTGGCACAGTACAGGAGAAAGGATCAACTGTACGTAGCTGACACCACACAGAAAACCGTTTCCATTTGAGAGCATAGGTTTTCCTAGTGGACTGTTTCCTAGAGGATAGGACAACCTCCTCAACATCCTGAGGCAGGCCCCAGGGAGCCATGACTACCCTTGCAACCTCCAGGCCATCAAATCGAGAGCTTTGAGATTGGGGTGCAGAAGAGAGCCCTGCTCCTGTGAGAGAAGGTCGGGTTGCAACCCCAGAGGTAGTGGAGGATCCACCGCCAGTTGAAGTAGAAGAGGAAACCAAGGCTGTCTCGGCCACCTGGGAGCCACCAGCAGGACCGAGGCCTTGTCTTGAAGAATCTTGAAGAGAGTTTGGGCCACCAAGGGCGAGGGAGGAAACGCATACAGGAGGCCCTGAGACCAGGATATCAGAAAAGCATGCGCTGCTATCCGCAGAGGATGCGGTTGCCTGGAGCAGAACTTCCGCAGCTGCTTGTTCATGGGGCTGGCAAAGATATCCATCAAAGGGAGATCCCATTTCAGGAAGATCTTCTGAGCTACTGAAGGATGCAGCTGCCACTCATGGGGCTGCAGTATTCTGCTTAATCTGTCTGCCAGGTAGTTGTCTTGACCTGGAAGGTACACAGCCCTGAGGAGCATGTTGTGCTTGAGGGCAAAAGAACAAAGGTCCTGAGCTTCCCGACAAAGGATCCTGGACCCAGTTCCGCCCTGTTTGTTCACATAAAACATGGCAACTTGGTTGTCTGTCTGAATCAGGACAGACTGGTGAGCCAGGGTAGGAGTGAAAGCTTTGAGTGCTAACCGAATAGCTCGGAGTTCGAGAAGATTGATCTGCTGTGCAGCTTCCCAGGGAGACCACAGGCCCTGGGTGCACTTGCCCAGACAATGAGCTCCCCAGCCTTGTAGGGACGCGTCCGTGGTCACCACTACTGTGTACCCTGGAATTTGAAAAGGCACCCCTTTCAGAAGATTGGGTGGGTGCAGCCACCAGTTGAGGGAGTTCAGAAATTGTCTGGGCACCCTTATCCTGTCTTTGAGGCTGCCTGTGGCCTGTGACCACTGAGACCGAAGGCACCACTGTGCAGGCCTCATATGGAGCCTGGCTTTGGGGGTCACATGTACTGTCGAAGCCATGTGGCCTAGAAGCCTCAGGCAGAGTCTGGCGGAGACCAGGGATCTGCTGAGAAATTGATTTGCCAAGGCCATCAACCTTTGGGCCCTGTCTACTGGCAAGAAAGCCTTTGCCAGCAGAGAGTCCAGCCTTGCCCCTATGAACTCCAAGTTTTGGGAGGGGAGCAAAGTGGACTTTGCGAAGTTTATGACAAACCCCAGACTTTGTAGAAGAGCAATAGTCCTGAGGGTGGCTTGTTTGGCCTCCTGGCACGTCTGACCCCTGATGAACCAGTCGTCCAGATAGGGGAAGACAAAGATGCCCTGATTTCTCAGGTAGGCCGCCACCACCGCTAGGCATTTTGTAAAGACTCTGGGGGCGGAGGTGAGGCCGAAAGGCAGCACTCTGTACTGATAATGGTTTCCTCCAACAATGAACCTGAGGTACTTTCTGTGGTCTGGATGAATGAGGATGTGAGTGTACGCATCCTTTAGATCTAAGGAGCATAGCCAATCTCCCTGCTGGAAGTAGGACAGAAGTGTCCCAAGAGTAAGCATCTTGAACTTCTCCTTCACTAGGAACTTGTTGAGGTTCCTGAGCTCCAGAATGGGTCGAAGGCCACTGGTTCTTTTGGGCACCAGGAAATACCTGGAGTAGAACCCGTGACCGTGCAAGTGGGGAGGCACAGGCTCCACCGCCCTGTCCACCAATAGACCATGAAGCTCTTGTAGAAGAAGGTCTGTGTGCAGGGGAGGCCTTGGAGGCTCCTCTGGAAAATATGGTGGAGGCAGTTGGTGAAAATGGAGGGCATAGCCCTTGTGGACTATCTCCAGCACCCAACTGTCCCCGGTGATAAGGGGCCACTGGTGGGCAAAGAGGACGAGGCGACCTCCTGTGCAGGGTTGGGAGAGCATTGGAGGAGAGGCTACGCTCAAGGAGTCAAAAACCCCCACCCTGCTGAGTGGTAGCAGGGGCCTGAGGCTTGGGGGTCCTCTGCCTACGGGGCCCATTACCCTGGCCCTTGGCTTGCTGACCTTGGGGGGCAGCTTGGGCAGCCTGATATTGCGGGTACTGTTTGTAGGCAGTGCCCTTCCTCGGGTAAAAGGGCTTTTTATCCGAGCCATTCTTTTTATGAGAAGGGGCAGAGGTCTTCCTAGACAGCCTTGTCCGTGTGAGGTGCTCAGTTTCGAGCTGAGCGGCCTTCTCGGTCATGGGCTTGCCAAAAAGGTTTTCACCTCGGCAAGGGACATCGACCAACTTGTCCTGAACCCATGGCTCGAGGTCCGATGACTGCAGCTATGCCTGGCATCGAGCCGCGATGCCGGCTGCCGCAACTCGGGCCGAAGCCTCAAAGCCATCGTAGGCGGCGCGGGACATGAACTTCGAGCAGTCCTGAATCCCCGAGGACAAGGACTTAAATCTCTGCAAGGGTTCCCCGGAGAGACCAACAGAGAACCCGGCCAATTCCTTGGCCAGATCCTGCAAGTACATGCCCATGTACAGCTGGTAGGACTGGACACGGCAAGCAAGCATCGAGCCCTGGAAGCACTTTCTACCGATGCCATCGAGGTTCTGGGCCTCCCTGCCAGGGGGCACCGCGGACTGCATCTTCTGGCTCTTCAGACGATGCATGGCCGATTCCACAACCATAGAATGGTGTGGTAGCTGTGCCTTTTGAAAACCAGGGCTTTTCCGGAGTCGATAGATCGAATCGACTCGCTTGCTTAGAACCGGCGCCGAGGCCGGTGCCTCCCACATACGGAAGAGGAGCCGTTCCAGCATCGGAGGAACCGGAACAGTAAAGGCCTCCTTCGGAGGAGAGTCATACTGTAGGGCCTCGAGCTCTTCAGCTCGAGGCTCCTCCTTGGGGTCCGCCGGAATAGCCAAGGCAGCAGCCATATCCCGGACGAACTCCGAGAACTGAGTGTCCTCCGGGGGGGACCTACTTCGGGGCTCAGACTGCGGTGAGTCCGAAGGGACGCACCGAGTCTTGAAGGTATCAGGAGACTCCTCGTCTTCTGTCTCCCAAGCTAACTCGTCTGAGGAGGAGTCAGGATCCGACCCCGCGGGGCCCTGGAGCACCCGCCCCGACGCCGGAGGCACCAGCGTCAACGCCCTCGGTCCCGAACGGGAGGTCGAGGGAGACCGCGACCGAGGTAGACTCCGAGCCACGATGGACTCGAGTATCGGCTCGGTCTCCGGGGTCGACTTCGAAGTCGATGTCCCAGTGGTCGAGGCAGATGCGCCAGACAGGCTGGCAATCAGTGCCCGCTGCTGCTCCATGAAGGCAGACAATCTGCTCTCCAAGGCTGTCATCCTGAAACTCAGCTCGGGAGACGCAGCAGCCACCGACTCGGGCCCCGGCGGCGCCGGGCCCGACGTCTGCTCCCTGGGAGGAGAGTCCTCATGGACTACGGGGCTTACGTGTCCAGCAGACTCCGGCTCCATGCGAGGAACTTTTGCAGGCTTCTCGTGTTCCACGGGCCCGGGGCGACAGTCGGGGGTCTTAGACCTGGCCCTCGAGGAGCCAGGGACCTCCTCCGATGACGCCCTCGCGAGCCGCTTCTTCCTCTTACGTTCCCGGTCGGGGGACCCCCTGTCCGAGGAGCTTCGACGGCGCTCGGGATCAGAATCCCAAAATGTCGAGGCCTCAGACGAGGTCCGGGCCCGGCCGGAGGCTGAGTCCAAGAAAAGCCTTTCTTTTTGCTGCTGGCAACTTCGGAGTGCCTTGGAAGACATCTTCCCACATGGCCCGCACGACTTAGTGTCGTGGTCGGGGCCGAGGCACCGAAGGCAGCAGTCGTGTGTGTCGGTGAGAGACATCAGTTTCTTACACCGATCACACTTTTTAAAACCGCTGGAAGCCATCGGGGAAAAAAGAGTCCCCGCGAGGTCAAAGGACCGGCCTTCCCGGGAAAAATGGAAAAAAGGGCGCGAACGCCAGCCATGAAGGGCAAAAACCAAAAAAGAAGAATCGGGCTCGATACCGATCTACCGAACCCGGCGGGAGGGGAACCGGCGTCGAACTGGGAAAAAAAATAGCAAAATCGCCGAAAAAAATCTAATTTTAACCGGGAGAACAGGACACACGTCCGGTGGGCTTCAGGAAAAAGAGACTGGAGTAAGATGGCACCTTTAGGCGGGAAGGGAACCGCACATGCGTGCCTGCATTCCCAAAGGCTTTCATAGAATGCTGGGGAAATGCTCCGCTGGGGCTTCATCGGCGCCGATGACACCCATATGTGAGGACTGACTTCCTGCTTGGTCCTGGAGAACAAACAGATGGCCCTTTGCCTCATCTACAGAGCTCCCCATGCTCCAACAGACGAAATAGCCTCCACACTACAGGCTGTCTGTGAAGTCAACACAAACCACAAGCCACTATTACTACTGGGAGACTTCAACCTCAGATCTGCTACTAGCAAGGACAAAGAAACCTTCCTACAAGCTATGGACTCCTTACAATACACTCAACTGATCAACACTCTGACACACAGACATGGTTTGTCACCAGACCTCATATTCACCCCCAACTACCTACTAGACAGAGGTGGCATCTCAACACCCACAGTTACTCAGGTACCTTGGTCAGACCACTACAGAATTAAAAGAGAAATCACACCACAAGGGGAGAGACACAACAAGCCACACGACACACCACCCGTGCATAGAAGATTCAAAAACTTTGACAAGGACCAGTTCCTACAGGACACACTACCTCACCTGGACCCTGAAACAGAGGATCTAGACGAGCAAGTAAGCAAATGGAACAGAGTCATCAATGCTGCAGCCAAAGCCAATGAACGCAAAGCAAGGAAAGCATCCAACACTAAAAGACAGCACACCCCATGGTACTCAAAAGACATACGCAATGCAAAAAGAGATCTAAGAAAGCTAGAACGCCGCTGGAGACGCTCCAAATCTCCCACCATCCAGGCACTATACCTAACGAAGCAAAGGAAATACAATGAACTCATTAACCAGACAAAAAGAGAACACCACACAAACATCATTCTAAAAGCCTACAACAAACCAAGGGAACTATTCGAAATAGTAGAAAACCTAACCAATGAACCCAACCCCGAAAAAGACATGCAGATAGACCCACAAGCATTTCGCAGATCACCTACAAGAAAAACTGGACTCTACACCACAACAAACGACAAACAGAACCACCACCCCAACCAAACCCACCAAAGCATGGGATAAATTCAGCACCCCATCCACAAGACAGCTTTCAGACATCATCACTGCGCTCAACACAAGCACCGCACCAACAGACCCATGCCCGGTAACATGGATTAAGGCAACGAAGGAAAGCTTCATCCACACCATACAAAACATAGTACACAACTCACTGGCACGAGGAACCATGCCAGACCAACTGAAGCTAGCTACTATAAGACCGATCCCGAAGAAATCCACACTAGACAAGAACAACCCGGCAGCCTACAGACCCATCTCCAGCATACCACTACTGGCAAAGATTATAGAAAAAGCTGTACAACACCAACTCCAGGACCATATCGACAGACATGCCCCACTGGACATACACCAGCATGGCTTCAGCCCAAACCACGGAGTCAAAACTCTCCTGTTATATCTATTCAACGACATAATCCAAATCATTGACAACCACAAGAAAGGAACACTAATGATCTTCCTAGACATCTCAGCTACATTTGACACAGTGGACCACAGAATCCTCCTAACCAGACTACAGAGCATTGGAATAAATAGCACCACCCTAACACACCGACAGTTCCAGGTTAAGATTGGTTCCAACACCTAACGACCCGCAAAGACCAAACAAGGGGTACCACAAGGCTCTGCCCTATCCACGCTACTATTCAACCTCTATATTCAACTGATTTGCAACATCATGAAAGAACACAAGATACATTACACAATCTAAGCAGACGACATCATGATTTACACCCCAGTCAACCTCGACAACCCTGACTACACCAAAATAATAGACTGCCTCAACCACATGTCCAACTGGCTCCAAGACAACAACCTGACCATAAACTACAACAAGACAGAAGCACTTCTCATCACACAAAACACCAGCTTCATCCCTCCACCCTACATCAATGTCAACTATACAACAATACCTTTAAAACAGGAAGTGAAATACCTCGGAGTGATGCTCGACAGAGAGCTAAACCTACAGTCACACATCAGTAGGACCACCAAAAACGCATACTTCAAGATGAGAATAATCAGACGCCTCAAGCCCCTCCTCAAGCAAGATCATTTCCGCACAGTCTGTCAAGCCCTAATAACTCCATCCTTGACTTCTGCAAACCGATCTATATCGGCATGCCTAAACAGTCACTCAAACCACTACAAATGGCCCAAAACACGGTGGCACGAATAATATACGGATCATCAAAACAAGATCACATCACCCCTATACTAAAAGACCTCCACTGGCTCCCAATCTGCTCCAGCATCAAATACAAAACAATCCTAAACATATTCAGAATCAAACACAGGAACTCAGCACTCAGCCTCCAACCTCTCATACAACCCGACACCAGCGCAAGACCTAGGAGGAGAGCCACATCGGACACAATCAACACTCCAAAAGACTACACAAAGGCGCGCAAGTCTACCGCACGAAGAGCACTATCAATGGCAGCACCTATAATGTGGAACGCACTCCCCGATGAACTTTGATCAACAGATGACACTAAGAACTTTCGAAAGCAACTAAAGACTTTGCTCTTCATAGAGCACTACGGCCTGAACACATAAAGCACAGTTACTTACCTGTAACAGGTGATCTCTGGGAACAGCAGGAATAAGTCTTCACATATGGGTACGTCGGTACCGACGGAGCCTGCGCGGGAACGCTCCCCAGCTTCCCAAAAAGGAAAGCTTTTGGGAGCATCCCACAGCGCCAGCGCGCTGCCTTCCCGCCTTTCCTAACCGCCTCTCCCCAGTTCAAGTTTTAAAGCTGAGACAAAGAAAGAGAGGAAAGGAAAGATAGATAGAGAGATACAACTCCTAGGGGAGGTGGGTGGGTTGTGAAGACTTATTCCTGCTGTTCCCAGAGATCACCTGTTACAGGTAAGTAACTGTGCTATCTCCAGGAACAAGCAGGAATGAGTCTTCACATATGGGGACTCCCTAGCTAGAGATGCCTGGGAGATCCCAAGGTTGTGAGACCCTGAGAAGGGCTCTATCTCCTCCTATGGATCTCAGGCATCCATCCAGGGAAGGAGGGTAGGAGTTGTTCAAGTATGGAACAGGTGTTTTAGGACAGCCTGACCAAACAAGGCATCCCGGCGGGAGTCCTTGTCCAAACAATAATGGGCTGTGAAGGTATGAACCGAGGCCCATGTGGCTGCTCGACAGATTTGGTCGATGGACACAGAATTTAGATGAGCCATAGAAGTTGCCATGGCCCTCACATTGTGAGCTGTGACATGGCCCTCCAGAGAAAGGTTCTTACTCTGGTAGGCGAAAGAAATACACTGAGCAATCCAAGTGGACAGTGTCCTTTTAGAGACTGGAAGTCCTAAATGAGAAGGATCAAAAGCAACAAAGAGTTGGGAAGACCTTCTATGTTGCTGAGTCCTTTGTAAGTAAAAGGCAAGGGCCCTTTTACAATCCAGGGTATGAAGATTCCTTTCTGCACTTGATGCATGAGGATCTGGAAAGAAGACAGGTAAATATACCTCTTGGTTCAGATGAAAAGGTGAGACCACTTTAGGCATAAAGTGTGGATTGGTCCTGAGGACTACCTTATCATGATGAAACCTTGTATAAGGAGGATTAGCCACCAAGGCCTGTAGCTCACTGATGCGGCGAGCTGATGTGACTGCAATGAGGAAAATAACCTTCCAGGAAAGAAATTTCAAGGAGGTGGTGGCTAAGGGTTCAAAAGGTGGCTTCATAAGCTGACCAAGAACCAGATTTAAGTCCCATGCCACCGGAGGAGGCCTAATGGGAGGTTTAGTTAAAGTTAGGCCTCTCATGAATCTTGCAATAAGAGGATGAGAGGAAATAGGCTGTCCATTGAGAGGCTTAAGGGATGCTGCAATAGCACTCAAATGGACTCTTACTGAATTTGTCTTAAGGCCTGCATTGGAGAGATGCAGGAGATATTCCAATAGAGAATTCAAAGGTAGTGCTAGAGGGTCAAGACCCTTCTCAGCACACCAAATGGAAAACCTTTTCCATTTAAAAGCATAGCAACGTCTAGTAGAAGGTTTTCTGGAAGCATGGAGGATATCCTTCACTTGCTGAGAAAGATTCCAATCTTGAAGGTCTAAGCTTTCAGCAACCAAGCCCTGAGGTGAAGGGACTTGGGGTTTGGGTGCCACAAGGTTCCTTTCTCCTGGGACAGGAGGTCTGGAGCAGCTCCCAAGTCTAGGGAGGGAGCTTGAGAGAGATGCAGAAGTAGAGGGTACCACACTTGGCGTGGCCAGCGTGGAGCTATGAGGATCATAGATCCTTGATCCCTCTGGAGCTTGAATAGAGTCTTGGGAATTAAGGGAATGGGTGGAAAGGCATACAGGAAGTCTTGACCCCAATGAAGGAGGAAGGCATCCCTGGCCTGAACTCCCTGACACGGAATTCTGGAACAGAACCGGGGAAGTCTGGCATTCCACGGACTTGCAAAGAGGTCTATGTCCGGGGTTCCCCCCTCTTGAAAGATTCTGAGTACCTGGTCCATGTGCAGGGACCATTCGTGTGGAAGCAGAACTCGACTGAGTCTGTCTGCCCAAGAGTTTTGGATTCCTGGAAGGTATACGGCCAGGAGATGGATTTGATGCTCTCTGGCGAAGGCCCACAATCTTAAAGCTTCGTTGCAAAGCGACAGAGAGCCAGTTCCTCCTTGCTTGTTTATGTAAAACATGGCTACTTGATTGTCCGTATGAATGAGGACTGTCTTGTAGCTGAGCAGGGTATGAAAGACCTTGAGAGCTAGGAAAACTGCTCGGAGCTCCAAGTGGTTGATATGTAGAGAGGTCTCCTGTGGAGACCAAGTGCCCTGAGTGGAGAGGTCTTGTAGATGAGCTCCCCAACCTGTTGGGGAGGCATCTGTTGTGAGGGTTGCTTGGGGCAACAATTGTTGGAAGGGGGACCCCAGCAACATATTTTGGGTGGACTTCCACCACTGTAGAGACCAAAAGAGGCGCCTGGAGGTTGCTATTTTGTCTGTCAAACCCCCTGAAGCTTGAGTCCACTGGGTGGACAAAGTCCATTGAGCCGCTCTCATGTGAAGGCGAGCTTAGGGGACCACATGTACTGTGGATGCCATGTGGCCTAGCAGTTGTAGCATCTCCCGGGCAGTTAAATGGCTCTTTGACTGAATCTGGGAGGCTAACTGCACTAGGCGTAGGCAACGGGCCTGAGGAAGATAGGCCCTTGCAGTGGTAGTATCTAGCCAGGCCCCTATGAACTCTAGGGACCGAGTAGGGGTGAGCTGGGACTTTGGGAGATTTACCACAAGTCCCAGATACTGCAGAATGCGCCTTGTGCAGTCCAGGGCAGTCTGGGCCTCTGACTGAGATGGAGCTCGGATGAGCCAATCGTCCAGGTATGGGAATACAAATATCCCCAGAGTGCGTAGAAATGCAGCTACTACTGCCATGCATTTGGTGAACACTCTTGGAGCAGAGGCCAGACCGAAAGGAAGCACCCTGTATTGGTAATGCTTCCCTTGGAAAAGGAAACGGAGGAACCTTCTGTGAGATGGATGGATGAGAACATGGGTGTACGCATCCTTGAGATCTAGAGAACAAAGCCAATCCTGACTCTGAAGGTATGAAAGGAGAGTGCCCAGAGAAAGCATCTTGAATTTCTCCTTGCATAGAAATTTGTTCAGTTCTCTGAGATCTAATATGGGTCTGTAGCCCCGTTTTCTTTGGGATCAGAAAGTAGGGGGAGTAAAACCCTGACCCTTGTTGAAGAAGGGGCACTTCTTCTATTGCCCCTTGGGCAAGAAGGGCAGCCACCTCCTGACCTAGAAGGTCGAGGAGAGATGTTGGAGAATTGAAATGTCTCACCATGGTGTGAAGAGGAAGGTTTGAGAAATGAAGTTTGTACCCCTCCCTTATGATGGAGAGGGTCCACTGCTCTGTTGTAATTTGCTCCCAATGAGCTAACCTTCCTGGAATGGTGACAGGCTCTGGCTGTTTTAGAGCCAGAAAGGCTAAGTTCTCTAGCATGAAGTCAAAAGCCCTGAGGAGGCTGGGTCTGCTGAGTTGCAGCAGCCCCTGTAGGCTTAGGCCTGGCTTGCTTAGGTTGCTGACGCTTAGCAGCAAAATGACCTGTAGAAGATTGCTGGGCAGAAGCAGGATGGAATCTGCCTTTCTTGAGGAAAAAAGACTTCTTGAAAGGTTTTTTCTTGGCAGGAATGGAGGTTGACTTTGAAAGTCTATCCAAAGCAGAATTTTCTGCATCCATTTGAGTGGCTTTTATTTGCCAATCTTTGCCAAACAGGTTCTCTCCTGTACAGGGAAGATTTCCCAAGCCATCCTGGACCCAAGAT
This sequence comes from Ichthyophis bannanicus, assembly GCA_033557465.1. Classification (NCBI taxonomy): domain Eukaryota; kingdom Metazoa; phylum Chordata; class Amphibia; order Gymnophiona; family Ichthyophiidae; genus Ichthyophis; species Ichthyophis bannanicus. The sequence goes on along the minus strand of CM066037.1, from coordinate 42,014,886 downwards.
TCTAGATCAGAAGCTTGGAGCCAAGCAATTCTGCGTGCAGCTATGGCAATGGCCGAAGCTCTGCTGGCACCCTCAAAGGAGTCAAAAGCTGCACGGTTGGAAAACTTTGAGATATCTTGAGTATGCTTAAGCCAAATAAGAAATTCTTCCCTTTTATCCTCTGGAAGAAAAGGGAGGAAAGTGTGCAGCTTATCTGCAAATTTTTTTGCTCTAGGCTCTGCTTCAGAGGTTACTGAAATAGAGAGTCCTTTAGCTACTTCTATTATGAAGTCTTGAAAGGACAAATCCTCTGGAGGAGACATTCTCCTTTTTGGAGAAGCAGGCTCCTCAGGAAGGGTAATGGATACTTCAGGAGACTCATCTGATGAATCAGAATCATCAGAGGAATCGAAGTATCGTCCCCTTCCAACGATCGATACGCGTGTCGATCGGTACCGACATCGGGCGTCCCCGGTACCGGATCGGTACCGAGAAATAGCCCTGGACAAGGAACCTGAGTCGGGATCCTGGCCAATGTCGATGCAGTCGGTACCGGTATCGGTGCTGGTACCGGTACCGGCGCCGGTACCGACAACGGGACTCGTTGCGGTAACGTCGGCATCGCAGCTTTAATAAAAAGCCATTATAGCCTGCTGCATGGATTGAACAGTGTGATCCATGGACGCCACGACTGCCTGGATGTCGGTACCGGGAGATTGTGCCGGTACCCCAGAGCAGTCTAACAGGTGATCGGTCGAGGCCGTGCCATCGATGTCAACCTGTAACCCCATAGGAGGAGCTTTGGAAGCCGGAGCTTCCCGCCGGGGTTGTTTGGCTGGGACAGGATCCTCGAGGGCAAGCCCGGAGGCATCTCGATACTTAGAGGGAGATTTGCCCTTCAAGGACCTGCTAGGATTATGTTTGGTTACCTGAGACCCATCGGGAGAGGAAGACCTGGAAGATGTCGATGCCACTGCCGATGCATCTGTGGGAAACAGCACATGGAGCTTGGCTGCTCGGTTCTGTAACCCTCGTTTAGACACTGAAGAGCAGGACTGGCAATCCGGAATGGAGTGTTCAGGACCCAAACATTTAAGACACCATTCATGGGTATCTGTAACAGAAACTGTACCGCTACACTTAGTGCATTTTTTGAACCCGGAGGCTGGTTTTTCCATGAGGGAAAAATTTCTTGTGGGCCTGGAGGCCTAAGAAGAAAAATACACCAAGTGAGGAAAAAATATATATATATTTTTTTTTTAGAAAGAAAAGAAAAGACCGGCGGTACCGGTCCGGCGTCGGGGAAGGCAGACACGCGACCAAAGAAATAAATTAAAATAAAGAACTTCTTCAGCGGTGACAGGAACACGACCTGCTGGCTCCGCGGAAAAGAAGAACTGAGGAGAGTTGGTTAGGAAAGGCAGGAAGGCAGCGCGCATGCGCTGTGGGATGCTCCCAAAAGCTTTCCTTTCTGGGAAGCTGGGGAGCGTTCCCGCGCAGGCTCCGTCGGTACCGACGTATCCATATGTGAGGACTCATTCCTGCTTGTTCCTGGAGATACTATTTAGGACTAATAAAAGAAAATATTTTTTCACTCAACGTGTAATCAAACTCTGGAATTTGTTACCAGAGGATGTAGTAAAGGCTGTTAGTGTAGCTGGGTTTAAAAAAGGTTTTGGACAAGTTCCTGGAGGAAACCATTATTAAGAAGGGACCCAGGCTATCAATGCTTGACCCAGTACAAGCATTGTGGAACCTGTGTCTTTTGGAGAAACTGCTAGGTACATATGATCTAGATTGGCCACTGTTGGAAACAGGATACTGGGCTTGATGGACCTTGGTCTGACCCAGTATGGCATATCTTATGTTTCTTGATCTTCGGGGGGGGGTGATCGGGAACATCATCTTCAGGTTTTAGAACAACGCTGGATCTTTGTGCTCAATAATGTTATCCCGAATGGTTTGAACTCAGCAATTGATTGGTGGAGCACTACTGGATCATGACTTTTTCCTTGCTTCCTTGGTTTATTTCTTCTTCTTTTTCATTTTGCTTTTATTTTTGTCCCTGTTGATTCTCCATAGCAGTGTAATACGTATTTAAGCTTGCCCCATTCTTGGTGACGTCAGACGCTATCCTCATTGAGGAATTTTTTGAATCTTCAAGCGATACTCTGGGCTGCTACATCTGGGTTTTTGACGGCAATTTATACTTGTTCTACTCATTAAAGCAACGCTTGAGACAGGGTCTTTGGACCCGAAACACGGTGCTGTGTCGCGTTTGACACCAAACAAGTTATCTTTGGAGGACAATCTTTGGCCGGTTCTTCTTGCTGTAGTTTTAATGACTGCGATCCCCATGGCTCCGATTGCCAGGTAAGTACATGTTTTCACTTTGCACACTTACAAAAAAGATTAAAAAGGAGTGGCTCACTGTTTGGAAGGGCTTTCCCCTTTCCCCCTACATAGTGAACCTTCCAACATTTAAAATTATAGTTGTGTTTTTTCCTACTTTAGAGGTCGGATTTTTCTTTTTCTATTAAGACTATAAAACAGCATTTAGAAACTTAACATTGTATATTGTGGAAAGATATCACATGACTGGTCAATAAGATTCAAATTACTACATAGTTATCTAGGAGTTCTCCGTCTGTCTGTAAAACAGCTAATTACTAGTCCTTCTATCATTGAAAGCTGATCAATTCATGAGTGCTCCAGGCCATTTTTCAGCATATGATAATAGATCTTAATTAGATGAGGTACGAGGAAACATCTAGGACCACAATAATGCCTTACTATAAAAAGTTGGTCACACTTATGTACATGAACCTAGACTACACAAGACTGCTTCCATCTAGAGCACCAATCCAGAGCCCTTCCAACAGACCATGTAATTTGCATGATGTGGCTCTGACCTGTTGCACCCTTAAGACATGCAATATATGAAAAAGAAAAAAGATGGGCCCGATATTTAAAGCGCATTAATTGCACTGACTGGTTTATTCAATGGCACTAACGCAGTTAATGCTGCTGAATATATTTGGGTTCCGCCGCTAGGTGCCCTGATTCCCTCTCTGGCTAGCATCAGTGCATTCTTGAGGCGGCACCCAGAGATAACCGGGGAGCAGCGATATTCAGCCGCTACCCGGTAATCCCTCAGTAGTGAAAATTAGGCACATTAAAGGCTGACCTAACTTTCACAACCACTGCTGACCAGTTAGCTTTGCCTCTATCTAGCCAACCTGGATATTCAATGCCTGTGGCCAGATACAGCCCAGCATTGAATAACCGGGTCTACAGTTCAGCGGTGACAGCTAGCCACTTTAGAAGGACTAGCCATCGCTACCAATGAATATAGGGCCCGACAACGTTTGTAATCTAGTCAGGCAGCAAATCCCCACAAGAGCTACTTACACCCTTCTGAAGCCAAGTGGCATTAACATACCTACCTTGAAACCGTTCTAACACCTGTTCTCTTGGGTCCTCTAACTGAATGTGAGAGCTCCGTATGGAGGGATGGCTGTGCATGTGAAGCACCTCAGGATACGGCTCTTCCTGTGTAAGGCGAGTTCTAGGGGCAACAGGAACAGTTTGCCTCTGTAGAACTTGTATGGGAAAAAGCAAGAGATACAGTAGGACAGGCAGCTCTCCAACAAATTCTACTTCACACAATAAAGGGCAGGCTCCAAAATCCCAGCAGTTTATAGAATGCAATCACAAAACAAATTTGTAATTTTAAGAGTGAAATATGGCTGCAGTCATTTGGAGTAAAAAACAATTAATTTCACTGTTAACTTTGTAATGGTGGTGAAAACGTCCACAGTGTAAGAGCCCACAAAAAGGTTAAACTCCCCACTATAATCTGAGCTTTGGCACGCTAGGAGGTTAGCATCCAGTAACCTGTCTACAACATAAATAAGCTTGAGGAATCCCAGACCCTCATTAATCTACTTCTGTCAAGTACCAAGATGATGTTATTACTTTGCTAATCATGATGACAGAACAACATGCAGAGCAAGATGAAAGAGTCACCCAGCTAGATCGGTTTATTGCTTGCAGTTCAAAACACAGAGTTTGAGCAGTGATTGAAGGCTACTTGCTGGGCATCACTGCAAAGCTGCCTAGCTAGTAGAGATGTGGGCCCAAAGCAAGTTCAGTCAAAATGATAATTTCTAATGGTGAGATTCTGAGATATTTTCATCCACTGAAACAGTCTACTACATAGTCAGCAGAGAAATGACTTACCTGTGGCATAGCTGGTTGTTTTTGTTATAGATTCCTGGGCCTCCGATATAGCTTTCAATATTAAATTCTTATTGGCTTGTTTGGAGGGTGGCAGCGAAGGTCTGAAAAGAGGAGCAGTTAAGAGGGAGGAAGCAGATGAGATTTATTAAATTCATAGATATGCTAATCTACAGATCATCTCCAAAAGTCTGGAGCACTGCAAATGGTGAACCCCCAGATTACAAGGTTTTGAAAATAGCTGCTGGCACCTCAACAAGTGTTCCATTTTGCCAAAGATTTTTCTAATTTTGTGCATAGTGAAGAGAAAGCACATACTCTAAATATTTAACCAGACTACACCCCTGAAGAGTGAGGTTTAGTTACTGTATGACCAGACCAAAACATGTCTACATAACCACAGGCATAGTCCACCATTGCCCAAGCAGTAGCAAGTACATACAGCTCAACAGTCCTGTGTTCTAAATAAAGATTAAATTAGGTCTTACCTGCTAATTTTCTTTTCTTGAGTCCTTCCAGATCAGTCTAAATGGTAAAATTAGACCTTACCTGCTAATTTATTTTCCTTGAGTCCCTCCAGTCCAGTCATGTGGGTTATCTCCCCTCACCAGCAGCTGGAGACTGAGCTTGCCAGGTCTTGATATCATGATAGAAAGGGCAGTGAGCACCACCCCCAAGACAATTATCCTACTGACAAAGCAGACTCCACAGAACAATATTAAAGAACATTCAGAATCTATTACCAAATTTTCTTTTTTTTTTGTTTGAACAAACAAGGTCGCTGGCTCAACCCATCAAAGTGTAAACAAACTAGAACAACTTTGAGTAAAGCTCCCGAGAGAACCCACAGTGCTGTGTTGGGCATAGCACCGACCTTAACCCCCGAGAGTAAAAAGCAAGATGAAATCTTCTCTCTCTGTGCTCGCCTCAAGCTGAAAACAGAATGAAAAAGGAGAGGGTTCTGGACTGGACTGGAGGGACTCAAGAAAAGCAAATTATAAGGTAAGGTCTAATTTCACCTTCCTTATCAGCCCTCCAGTCCAGTCCAGACATATAGGATGTACCATAGCAGTACTAGACCTGGGCGGGACCTGTGAGCCCAGCCTGCAACATCGTGGCCCCAAACTACACATCACCTGAGGCTTGCACATCCAGACGGTAATGGTGGACCAAAGGTACGAAGAGAGGACCACGTCACCGCCTTACAGATATCAATCGGAGGAACCAGACTGAATTCCACCCATAAGGTGGTTACCTCAAAAACAAACCTGAATTAAACAGCAGAGCAGAACTGATCTGAAGGTACCTTCCTTGTGCCAAGGAGGAGAGGGACCTGGTACCACCAGGTAATGCACCCTTAAACGAACCAGACTGACCCAACAATCCCGGTTCTGTCAGGAGTCTTGCAGCATAGCACCACAACACCAAAACACTGCAACTAAGCGCCTTGTGTCCTCTACTGCCTAAACATGTTCAGGAAACCAATCTCGAATTGTATCCTTATTTAGTAGTCTTCTAAAGATCTTGCATATCTCGGAATGGCATGACCTGCTGACCATTACATAAGCTACCAGCTTCATGAGAGATGTCACAGACTTCCCATCTGCCAGTCAGTCATCCTCTGTAAAGCTCCCTGGCCCCAAGAAGACAGGAAAGAGCTGTGAAGTGAAACTCCTGCCCCTAGTATTGAAATTTCACCACACTAAGCTGGTGCATCACCTGTCTGCAGCAATCCAGCAGGGCTAAGAATGCATCACTATGACCTACACTGCCTTCAAAGTCACCACAGAAATTGTATAGGGAGCCAGGTTCAATGGCTTCAGTGCCATGGAGCCTCTGAAGCACTACCGAGACTCAACAGGGAGATGAGTCATGAAAGCTTGCCTCAAGAGGGTCAGAAATATGAAGTAAAGAGAATGCACTTCCCCTGTATCTTAAATTGCTAGAAAGCAATCCATGCTACCATGCATCCAGCAGTTTGCACAATTCATCACTGAGAACTGGTATGACATATGGAGATGTCAATAACCACCAAAGTATCATACCTAAGGAGTCAAACCAAACCCATTCATCTTTTTTTTTTTCTTTTTATGATCTTACTAGAGATTGAATCAGAGGTCTCTGTCACAGGAGCAACATGACCCTCTGCTGTAAGCTCTCTCAGCTGGGGTTTCATCCCAAGTTTATAACCAATGCAGTGCGTGGAACACCAAGCACTGGTGAGGCCCAGGGATCGCATTCAAAGCAAACTGCTTCTGGCACCAGGCTACCTTCCCAAGAAAGAGACCATTATGGGCATAACTCAGTTGTTCCACTGACAATGGCTTAGGTGCACTGTGGACCAATGGCTTTTTGGCTGCTTCCAACAGCTCCATAGCAAGCTCATGTGGGCAGTCACAAATGTGTAAGAAAAAAGGTCTGAAGAATGGCCTGAAAGTCCCTGCAAAGAGCTACCAAGTGTTGCCCCTGGGCTACAGGGATATTTATGGTGCTAAGTCTGGTGCAAAGGAAGGCACCCTTCGCCCTGAAGAGAGTGCAGGATGGCCGAAGGCCAACCAATTAGCAGCAGCAGCCACCTGGAGATCCCAGGATACAGTACAGGAAGCAGTCTAAAAACAGCACCTGCCCCAGAGGACCTCGGGGTACTGAAGAGTAACGCGCCAAGGTAGACTAGACAACCACTACTTGCTACTACAGGGTGAGGATATCCTAGATATAACAAAGTCCCATTTGCAGGAAGCAGAAGAGAAATGAAGAAAAACTCCATGTCTAAGGCCTTGCTAAAGGGCAGGTGCCTGCTCATCATGCATGGCACCAATTTACTGTCGCATGGCCTGCAAATCGCAACGTTCTGATGCAGCGGTGAAGCATTCCACAGTCAGCATTTGCCCAACATCCAAAGCTGGAGGTAACCTCATTAGCCACTAACCATCTCTCCCAGTTGATGACATCTGTGATGCCTGAAGGCTTGAAAGCACCAACCCAAACATCTGAGCTAGACGGAGAGAGGGGAATGTGCAAGCTCTCCCTCCTAGCAACTTCCCCTGGAGGAGGTCATGCCAAGCCCTCAGCAGGTCTTTAGGGATATAATGGTGCACCAATGGAATGGATCACCTAAAGATGATGTGCCTTAAGAATGGTGAGGTGCTGAATGCCAGAAGGGACTTGCCCATCTGAGGACAGCCAAGAGGGGAACTTCTTAAAGCTGCAGAGTACTTCCACCCCAATTACCCTTAGGTAAGCAGTATGTGCCGGACCTCGCTGGCATGCAAGAATGCCTACTTCCCATGCCAACTTCCCTCAGTCCTGAGATGCAGAAATGCCAGCAGGACAATGGAAGGAGAGGAAAATATTAATCCATGCCCTGAGAAGGAACTCCAAGATGCTGCACTATCATAAGGTACTGAATCCCTTCAGCTAGCAAGACCACCAGCCAGCCAGTCAATGGGTACAGGCCACAACATTGCTTTCCCCTAGAAAGATCACACTGTCCTTCTATTCGTTTTTCTAATCTCTCTCTCTCTGCCTCCTTTAGCCTGACTCCTGCTCCCCCGTATTTTTTTTTCTAATACCGTAAACCACCTTGACAGCCTGCGATCATATGGTGGTATAGACAGCTCAAGGAATGAATAAATGAGTAAATAAATACAAAAGACCCCAAAAGCTGTAAGAAAAGTCAGAGGTTCAACTCCCATAAGCCAACCTAGATACCCTCGAGGCTTAAGGCCCATTTCCAAGGCTGAATTATAGTGGAATAGCCTCTGTTTAGGGGTTCAGCCAGCATGCTCTTCATCCTGGAGGAAGCATGACTCCTGAATGACCAGAACTCTGGAGTGAAGCCAGGGCTGCTATCAGCTTAAATAGCTGCCCTGTCACACTCTGTTTGGAGATAGCAACTGACCCAAAATGGCAGCCATTTTGCCATAAACACTCTAGGCAATTGTCACACTCTCCCCTGGACCCACTGCATCATGGTCAATCCAATGATGCTAAGCACCAATATCCCAGTCCCCAGGAGCTTTACAAGTCGGGTATATATGCATCATCATCATGGTCCAGCCGCTAGCACTGACCTGCAGTTGCTGCCTCTAGCTACACCATGTTTGTTGCCTCCAGCCATGCCATTTCCGCTGTGTGGAGCCGGATCTGTACTCCATCCAAAAGTGGCCTTTATCATTTTCAGCTCCCCCAGACTGATGCTGCTGTGGACGCAGCCAAATCCAGCACGACCACGGAAAACTTCCTTTTTTTTTTTAATTATTTTGTCAGCACCTCAGCAATTTCTCCTCAGTCCTCCTTCTAGAGATATGGGAGGAGGACAGAGGGAACTGCAGCCAAAAATTTAACATGGGAGAATCCAGAATCCCCTCCAACGTCTTCTCAGGCTTCCTTCCAAAAGTAGGGGAGGATGACAGAGGGTACTGCAGTTTAAGAATCTGCTGCCAATTTCCGACTGGACCTCCTCAAAAAGGTAGGATATTACCACCAACATATACCCCTAGTGAAAAATGGACAGGGGGAAAGGACCTAGCATCATTGGGTTTGCATGTCAAAAATACTCCTCCTAATATCCAAATCCTTCCCACAGGAGGGCCGAAAAAAAAATCACTACATCCAGATTGCACAAGCCTACTTTCCTACCATCTGCTGAAGACTGAGACATACTGGCTGGTTTTGGACTGCACAGAACCCTGTATAAGATGACATTATCAAACCAGTGTTCTAAGTCTCCATCTGCTGGTAGGAGAACATAAACCCATGAGTCTGGACTGGTTTGGAGGGACAGAGAAATCTCTCATTTAAAACAAGCAATGAGAAAAAAAATCAGTGAGTTCTACTCTAAAACTGCCTGACCACAATATTTCCAAAGTTCCTAAAAACAAGAGGAGATGAATGAACCATCCCAGTTTTTTTAAACATGCATCTTAACTTAGGAAATTATTGTCCCATCTTTCTGAGATTACTTTTAAATCTTAAACATTGGCTATGTCCCTGATCATATCCTTGTTGATTTTATCCATGTTTATCATATGATTAAATTAGGCCTTACCTGCTAATTTTCTTTCCTTTCGTCCCTTCAGTCCAGTTCAGACTCCTAGGTTCTGTTCCCCTTCCAGCAGATGGAGACTGAGCATGCTAGGTTTTGGTGATATCACAGTACTAAGGAGGCTGAGCTCCCCCACCAAGCCAGTATTCAAATGTCAAAGCAGCCCTAGATGAACTCTAACCAAGAATGCAACATAACCAATATTTACACTGTATGCTATGCCTCCCCAGACAGTGTGGTAACTGATGCTGCAGCCCGAGGACCAAGGCCACAGCCCGCCCCAGGACTAAACCTGTAGATCCCAAAACTAACCTCTCCAACCAAACTGGACACAAACCTGAAAGAAACTTTGCTGACATTCTGCACTGGGCTTGCACCAGAAACCACAAAGACCCCAGGGCGGTTCTGGGCTGGACTGAAAGAAAATTAGCAGGTAAGGTCTAATTTCACCTTCCATAGCATCCCTCCAGTCCAGTCCAGACTCCTGGGATTTACCACAGCAGTATTCAGACACAGGCAGACTGGCAAGCTCAGCTCCAATACTCAATTACCAACCGCGCATCGAAACGCACCTGCACATACAAATGATAATGGCACACAAATGTATGAAGGGATGCCAAGGTTGCTGCCTTATAAATATCCACAGGGTGCACGAGACCACACTCTGCCCATGAGGCCACTGGCACCCTCGTCGAGTGTGCCCATAACCCCACCAGTGCAGACCTACATCGCAGAATGTAGGCCGAAACAATCACATCCTTTAACCATCTGGTGATCGTCGCTTTGGAGGCCACCTCCCCTTTGTGGAGGCCCCCAAGCAGAACAAAGAGGCATTCTGTTTTGCAAAACAGCACCGTTTGCTTCAAGTAAGAGCAAAGAACTCTGCACACATCCAAGCAACGGATTTACCTATCCGCAGAGTTTAAAAACCCAGGCCCTGATTAAGCTGGAACGCTATCACAATCTTGGGCAAAAAGGATGGAACCCTCTGTAACATCACCCTGTCCTTGTTCAAAACGAGGTAGGGCTCTTTGCACGAGAGCGCCTGAAGTTCAGAAATGTGCCGAGCCGAGCAAATCGGTACAAGGAACACTACCTTCAGGGTTATGTCCTTCAGCAATGCCGTCAACAAGGGCTCAATCAGAGCTCCCGATAGGACTAACACTACCAAGATGAATTCCCAGCCGGGCACCACCAGTCTCGGGGGCAGGTACACCTGCTTCACCGTCTGAACAAACAGTGGATCTGGATGAGATGCCAGAGATGACCCCCGCACACATCCCTGGTAGCAAGCGAGGGCGGCCACCTGAACCTAAGAGAGTTAAAAGACAACTCTTTGTCCATGCCGGTCTGCAAGAAAGCTAGCACATCCGGCATGGCCACTTTCAAAGGCCGAAGCTTGTGCTCTTCACACCATGTCTCAAAAACGCGCCGTACTCGCACTTACGTCTGTGAGGTAGAGCGCCATAATGCTTTTAGCAACGTCATAATGACCTGATTGGAATAACCTCTCCTTCTTAGGCATGCCCTTTCAAGAGCCAAGCCGTAAGCAAGAATCGATCCACTTGTGGCATCCGTATGGGCCCCTGGCTCAACAGATCAGGCCTGACCAGCAACCGCCACAGACTGTCCACCACTAGCCGCATTAGGTCCACGTACCATGAGGCCAGTTCAGAGCTACCAGCACCACTAGTACCCTGTAAGCTTCGATGCATTAACTAAGCGACCAATCAGGAGGAAAAGTGCAGAGGAGTGCTTTGGTTGGCCAATGCTGTGCGAGTGGATCCAGGCCCTCGGATATGCATTCCCTTCAGCAACTGAAGAACTTTGCCGCCTTGATGTTCCACGCCAACGCCTTCAGGTCCATCACTGGCTAATCCCAGCACCAGACTAGATCCTGGAACACCAACTCTTCCAGAGACCATTCCCCAGGATGCAATTAATGTTAACTGAGAAAATCCGCTCGTACATCTTCCTTTACAGCAACATGAGCCACCGACAACTGCTGAAGAAGTGGGATCACATCATCTATCAAGAGAAAGCTTCCCATGCCTCCCTTCCGGTTGATGTATGCCACCATGGTGGCATTGTCTGAAAACACTCGCACCACTTGATGCGGCACCAGAGGCAGAAAATCCTGGAGCACCAGTTGTACTGCCTGCATCTCCAGCCAGTTGATGGACCACATTGATTGCTCCACTATCCACTGCCTCTGGGTGATCTGGAACACAGAGGGAGCAGGACCCTCGCACCAGCAACAGGAACACATAACAAGCGAGGGCCAGTAAAGGGTCGCAGGTGCTAATTTGATTTAGAAAAAACCCCTACGCGTTTCGGCATCAAGTCTTCCTCGGGGGTTACGCATCTTAAAATATAAAACAAATACAATAAGAAATAAAAATAGTGTACAATAAATAGTGTAAGTAAACATCAAACATAAATAGTAAACAACACTGATAATAAAGGCATAAATACATGTGGTTTACTTTTAACATATATGCTGCATAAAAAGATAAATAATAGTATTCGTCAATTAAAATATCAAAAGGATAAAATCACATAAAAACATGAATAAAATAATTAAAAAGTATATGATAAACATATAATAAAACAAAAAGCAGCCAAATTACTAAAGGAATCTTACAGTGGAGCAAGGAGGAGGAGAACCACAGTAGAAGTAGTTACGTGGGGGACCTTGTGAACAAGTAGTCTTTAAAAAGACACCATTCAGATTGAAGCTCGAAGGCTAAAAATATAAAGAACAGAATGTAATGTGCTTGTTCAATCGTGTCTTTGTGTCACACAGAGCCAGAGAGGGAAGGAGCATATATTCATAAAGCACAGTTACTTACCTGTAACAGGTGATCTCCGGAACAGCAGGAATTAGTCTTCACATATGGGAGACGTCGCCGACGGAGCCCGCACGGGAAATGCTCCCCAGCATCCAATCAGAAAGCCTTTGGGCGCATCCCCGCGCCTGCGCGGTGGCTTCCCGCCCTTCCTACTGCCTCTCCCCAGTTGAGTTCCATAGCTGAGCCAGAAGGAGAGGAGAGGAAGGAATAGAGAGATACAACTCCTAGGGGAGGTGGGCGGGTTGTGAAGACTAATTCCTGCTGTTCCGGAGATCACCTGTTACAGGTAAGTAACTGTGCTATCTCCAGGAACAAGCAGGAATGAGTCTTCACATATGGGGACTCCCTAGCTAAGGATGCCCGGGGAGATCCCATAAGCGCAGCCCAGGACAGGATGGAATTTTCCCAACCTGGATCCCCGGCATCCCCTGAGGGATGGAGGGTAGGAGTTGAGAAGAAAGGAACAGCAAAAACCCAAAGACTACAAGGGGAGTAGTCTTTAGAATGCATGTGAAGTATCATTCAGTATGTAATGAATCAAGGACCTAGTACCACGTAGAGCTTACCTACTGGGTTGTAGGGAGTAGAACTGAGATGAAGGTACTGTAGGCGCAGTAGCGAGGTCTTCAAGGGAACGTCACAGCAGCGAGGAGGAAGTTCCAAATCCGGTCGGGCAGGAGACCCAGGTGTCAACTGGGGCAGGAGAAGGACGGCAGGTCTTCAAGGAAGCTCTGTGCGAAAAGCTGAGCACTCCCTCAGGAGTAGAGTCCATAACCCTGAGGACTAAGAGTAGAAGACTGACCGATCCGGATAGCCCAGTCCGGAGGAGAACGGGGGTGTACCCCGAACCAAAGAGTACACAGTCTACCCTAGCTGAAGGGATAGGGAGACAAGTGTCTGAACCTCATGAAGGAGGGCATAACTAAAAGTAGAAGCTGTTGACTTCACAGCAGTAAGCGGAGTACATAAGTACCGGCCATTAGGGAAATAGTCGGTAGAACACAGGCACTGTGGACATCACCCAATATGCGCCTACCGAAACAGATAATATCTAATATTCCTCTATATATATAATATATATCAAGGTAAGTTGGGCATGGAGAACGCCCACCCGGGTACTAACACAGGTATGCCCAGGAACCTACCTACGTGAGCATAACACATAACACTGATAAGGCGGACCTGCCAATGGTCCACAGAAAACGCCCACCTCAGGAGGTGGCGTCAAAGATCCATCCGGAGAAGGGATCTATTCCTGTGGGGCAGGGGCAGATCAGCGAAACTAACAGCAGGGTAGCGTGAAGGACAGAGGATAATATCAGTCCAGTAAGGGCACATCAGAGGTACCTCAGGCCCTAGATGTGTACCCAGGGCATTCACGCAGAAAAAAACTCGCCCCCCGCCTTAACGGGAGACATGAGGGTATAGTCAACGAAAAGCCTTGGAGTGACTATAGCAGGGGGTTCTCCTGCCTGAACAGGGAGAACAGACAAGGGGACGGGGCTGATCCGGCCTTATCGAGGGATCGCTCAGGACATGCTGCGAAGGATAGCAAACAAAGGACTACACTGGGAGAAGGATTTCGGTATGGTATCAATCAGCAGGGGGTCCCTGGAAGAGAAGAGTTCGGGGAACGTACCTAAGGGTAAGTCAGTCGAAGGGGAGTATGTCCATGGGCCATAACTATCATGGAATGGAGGTGATCTCCCTCTTCCGAAAGGAAGGAGAATATCTTAACCCCTGGACAGCATCCGAACCATTTGCCCCACCGAACAAACCCCAGTGTAGAGCTAAAAATTTAAACTTTGGTAAGAGAAGTTAATTGTAAGCCGCCGCATACAGGAGCCTAAAGCTGCTTGGTATGAGTATCCTGACGCGGGCCCGGGAACTTCAGACCGGATTGAGACGTCCCTTGCTTAAGCGCACCTGGCGGGTGGGCAGAGGGATGAAATTTTCTCTTCCTAGGGAAGGAAGGTCTAGTAAGACATTTTCCACCCCCGGGGGGAAGAGAGGACTTTGGACGGCTTCTAACGCTAGGAGGGTTAGCGAAGCACTGAGCAACCTGACGCAAGGCTTCGCTGTTGAAGAGGTGGTCTCCAGCACACGGAGAATTGTCCAAATTATGTTGTGCCCGCCTACACAAGTCTGACGCCTGCAACCATGCTGTACGACGTGCTCTGATGGCAATAGCAGAGGATCTGCTGACCGACAGGAAGGAGTCTAGAGAAGCACGAGAAAGGAACCCAGAGATATTCCTGCAATGATAAAGAAGCAAGGAATATTCAGAGGCCTTAGTTGCAGACAAAAAGGGAGACAAAAGATATAATCTCTCGGTGACCTCCCGGAGTGTCAGGCTCATATAAAAAAATATATGAAATAATTCTGGAAGCCAACATGGACGTTTGGAAGGTTTGACGCCCCAGGGTATCCAGCATTTTAGAGGCACGACCTGGGGGGCGAGAAAAATGCTTCTTCTTGCTTCCAACCTTCCTCAGCGCTGATTCCACCACGATGGAATGATGTGGAAGCTGGTGCTGCTGAAAACCCGGGGAGGGGGGCACCCGATACAGAGCATGCATGGCTGTAGACGGTGCCGGAACCCTCAAAGGCGACCGCCAAGCCCCCAGCAGAAGATCCTGCAGGGAAGGATGTAAAGGAAGCATTACGGCTGCCTGTTCTGCAGGGCCTGGACTTAGGGAAGGACCCGGAATAGGAATGGCAAGCAAGTCCGCCATGTCAAGGAGAAAATCCTGAAAAGACGGCTCTCCCAGAGGGGCTATGCCGGGGGAGGCGAAGGCGGGAGGGGCCGCCTGGGCACCAAAAGACCTATCGGACTGATGCCCGCTGGGCAGAGGGCGGTACCAGCAGTCCCGGATCGGGGCAGTCAGCACGGCGTCGACGGTTCCTGGAATTGATTCCAAGCTAGGCATCGAAGGGGTCGATGGCACCGATGAAACCGCAGGAATCGGCCTCGGCCCCGACCCCGGGGACGGCCCTGCCCCCAACGATTGAAGCGGTTCCGAGGCAACCGGAGAGCAGTGGTTAGAAATCTCTGCACTGCGTCGCAGAAAGGGACTGGGGCCGGTCCCGAAACGTGCCGTAGCCAAGCCTTCGAGGCTGGATAACGATTCGAGGCTGGGCATCGAACCGAGCGAGGAGATTGACTCCCTCCTAGAGGGCCCCGGCGGCGGAGGCGGCGCCGGCGATGCCGATCCCGGGGAGCGAATCGTAACCGCGTCGATTGGTGCCGTAGGCACCGAGGGCCCCCGAGAACGAAGCTCGGTAGGGGGGGGGAACACCCAACACCGGCATCGATGCCGAGCGGTAGGCACCGCCAGACGCCGGGATCCCTCTCGAGCCTGTCTTACCCAGAGGAAAATCCTTCCGGGGCATACGACCCGTCCCCGAGGGTACCCAGGTAACCCGACGACGAGCCCCTGCGGGGCGTGAAACGCACAACGCCGACGCCGGGGTACCGGCGTCTCTTGATGCTGGAACCAACCCCCTGGCTGGCCGGGGCGACGGGAAACCAGACTGGATCGAAGTGATCGAAGGCACCGGGGCCCCCCTTCTAGCGATGAGCTGAGCACTCGACGTCCACGTCGATGCCGGGGGATCGCCCATCCGGGGCAGATCGATAGACCCCGAAGGTACCGGGGGAGCCAGGCGGCGATCCCTGGTGACGAGTGGAGCACTCGACACCCATGCTGATGCTGGGAAAACGGTGCCGTTCAAATCCGGTACCGTCCCCGCGCAGGGCTGGGATGCAGGCAAGCCAGACTGGGTCGAAGCGATCGGCCCCGAAGGTACCGAGGACACCAGATGATGATCCCCGTCGGAGAGTGGGACACTCGACGCCGACGCCGCTGCCCAGGAATCGGTACCGCCCGAAGCGGATACCACCTCCGTGCATGGCAGGGATGAAGGAACGCCAGACTGGGTCGAGTCGATCGGCCCCAGAGGTGCCGAGGACAGCAGCTGACGATCCCCGGTGAGGAGCGGAACGCTCGACACCGACGCCGATGCCGGGGGGGTCGGTAGCGCCCGAAGCGGATACCACCTCCGCGCATGGCTGGGATGTAGGGAAGCCAGACTGCGTAGAGTCGATCGGCCCCGGAGGTGCCGAGGACACCAGCTGACGATCCCTGGCGAAGGGTGGAACACCCGACGCCGGCGCCGATGCCGGAGAATCGGCACCGCTCGAAGCGGATACCACCCTCGAGCATGGCTCGGGAATGTTCTGTGAGGAGCGAACTTCAGGAACAACCCGAAACCCCGTGAATGCTTTGGAGCCCGAAGACTCCCGCCGGGGTTTAATTGCCAAGGAGGGCTTGAGGGGTTGGCCGGAGCCGTCGTCATGCCGCACATGAGACTCGCCCCTCAAGACTTGGCTAGTCTTAACAGACTGTTGTGTGGTTACCTGATCCTGGAGAGAAGAGAAAACCGATGACCGCACCTTAGGGGGAAAGACGTCATCGAGGGACACCCGAAAAAGGGAAGGTCTTCTCCCAATACTGAAGTCCGGAGAACCGGGGAGAAAAGGGTCAGGGCCCAAACAGGAGAGGCACCAGGCATTGGAGTCTAAGTGAAAAATTAAGTCTCCACAGTGGGGGCACTTCTGAGGGGAAGAAGGCTCCATGCTGTGCAGCCCGGTAGGCCTCAAAATGACCAGAGGGAAAAAAGGTTCCCTCGAGGTGACTAAAAGAATAAAAGAAAAGAAAGAAAAAAAGGGGCACCGGTGGTGCCGTTGTCGGCGGGAAAAGGCCGCGACCACAGGAAAACAAGAAAAGAAAGAAAAGTTTCTGCAGTGGCAGGAGGTACATCCTGTCTGCTCCACGGAAAAACGAAAACTGGGGAGAGGCAGTAGGAAGGGCGGGAAGCCACCGCGCAGGCGCGGGGGATGCTCCCAAAGGCTTTCTGATTGGATGCTGGGGAGCATTTCCCGTGCGGGCTCAGTCGCGATGTCTCCCATATGTGAAGACTCATTCCTGCTTGTTCCTGGAGATTTATTATTATTATTATAATTATTATTTTAATTTTTATTCGTTTTATATAAAAATCTGGGTTTTATCATCTTTTTAGCATTTATTGGCTTATTTTCTCTTATTAGTCTTAGCATGCATTAGTTGCAAAAATGAACATATGGTAACTTCACAGCCTGTGCAGTAACTGTTGAGAGCGTGCTCAGCATCTGCCCATGTTGTTGCCACACAGTGCAAGCGTTTACTGAACGTTAAGTGCATTGCTGATAACATCCTCCTGGCTTCTGCCACCGCCTTGTCGCACTGTTTTGCCACCTTGAGATCTACAGAAATAAATCACACCAAGGTCTTTCTCCTGATCCATGCACACCAACCTCTCGCCCCCTACTGTGTACATTTCCCTTGGATTTCTGCTACCCAGGTGCATGACACTGCACTTCTTCGCATTAAATCTTAATTGCCAAGCATTAGACCATTCTTCCAGCTTTTGTAGATCTTTCCTCATGTTAAGCACTCCCTCGGGGGAGTTCACTCTGTTGCAAATTTTCGTGTCATCTGCAAAAAGACAGACCTTGCCATTCAGTCTTTCAGCAATATCACTCACAAATACATTGAACAGGGTTCAATCCTGGGCCTGGCACTGTTCAATGTATTTGTATTTAGTAATTTGGCTGCTTTTTGTTTTATTATATGTTTATTTATCATATACTTTTTAATTATTTTATTCATGTTTTTATGTGATTTTATCCTTTTGATATTTTAATTGATGAATACTATTATTTATCTTTTTATGCAGAATATATGTTAAAAGTAAACCACATATGTATTTATGCTTTTATTACCAGTGTTATTTACCATCCATTACCATGTTTGATTTTTATTCATTTATTGTACACTATTTTTATTTCTTATTGTATTTGTTTTATATTTTAAGATGAGTACCCCCCGAGGAAGACTTGACGCCGAAACGCGTAGGGGTTTTTTTCTAAATAAAATTAGCACCTGTGACCCTTTACTGGTCCTCGCTTGTTATGTGTTTCTGGGTGATCTGGGTCAGACAATGCACTCCCCAACCAGAGAGGCTAGCATCCACTGTCACAAATATCCAATCCGGAAGCTCCAGAGGCACTCCTGGCAACAACTTGGATGAATCCAGCCACCACTGCATGTGCTGTAGACCTCCATTGGGCAAAGGAGTTTCATCAAGAGGGAGTGCCTCTAAGGGGACCAACAAGAGGGCAGAGCATGTATGTCAGCCCTCACCCATGGTACAAGGTATAAGGTTGCTGCCATGGACCCCAACAGCTGAAGTTAAGACCATGCCGACTGGGTGTGCTTCCTCAGGAAGCCGCAAATCTGATTCTGTAGCTTCTTTTCCCACTACTCTGGGAGAAACACCAGCCCCTGACTGGTATCAAAGTGCACCCCAAAGTACAACAGATCCTGCAAAGGCATGAGGTAGCTCTTGGTGGTGTTCACCACCCAGCCCAGCTCAGTACTGTCACCTGAACCTGCTGCATGGCTCAAAGGCTCTCCTCCTGCAACTTTGCTCACATGATCCAATCATCCAACACCCCTTGGCCCCAGAGAGATGCTGCCACCACTACCATAATCTTCGAAAACGTCAGAGGAGCAATCACCAGGCCAAATGGCAGGACTTGAAACTGGAATTCAAGGTATTCCTGGTGGTCCAGCCTGATGGGGCATGTACAAGTAGGCCTCTATCAAATCGAGGGCCATCAAGAACTTCCCCTGTCTAAAGGCCACGATGATCGACCACAGGGTCTCCAGCCAGAAATGGGGTACTTGCAAGGGCCGGTTGATGTGTTTCAGGTTGAGGATGGGTCAAAATGACCCTTCCTTTTTTGGGACAAAAAGTAAATTGAGTATCAACCTTGACCTAACTGGTTTATAGGGACCAGCACTACAGCCTGCAGTCATAGCAGCATCTCTTTGATGGCCCTCCTCTTGGTGGGAACCTTACAAGGCAACACAAGAAAGCCATCTGCGATGGGATGAGCAAATTCCAGAGCATACCCCTCGAGGATGATCTCCAGTACCCACTGGTCGGAAGTCATTTGGACCAAGGCAGAGCAAAACCATCAAAGGTGACCCTCTGACTGGCACAACCTCTGCCTGAGCTCCATCTCACTGTGCCTTCTTAGGACTGGTTCTGGCCCCGAGAGGGTAACCATGTCTGGATTTTCCCTGCCCCTTGAAAGGGCTGTCCCACTGAGGGGTAATGTGGCCTCTGTTAGGAGGCAAACCGGGACACCTGGAAATGCCTGGAGTCAACGAGCCTGACCTCTGGAGGATGGCATTGACTTGGTGATCTTTGGCTTATCCTCTAGCAGCTTAGCTGGCTTGGACTCACCCAAATCCTTTACTAACTTCTCCAGGGCTTCCCAAAGAGAAGCTTGTCCCAGAAGGGCGCTTACTCAAGCAATGCTTGGAAGAAACATTGGCCAACGAGTTGCATAATCACAGCAACCAGAATGCCGTCACAACCGAGGCCATGCCCTTGGTGGAAGCCCTAAGCAAATCACAGAATGCATCTGCTAGATAAGCCACCTGGATATCAACCAAACCGCCTCTGGCAGCATGGCCACAGCCGCCACCTCTGAAGCCAACAGTGCTTGCAACTACCTCATACAGGCCCTGACAATGTAAGCCCCGCAAACAAATACCTGCAGGGCTAAGGTGTTAACCTTGAACACCTGTTTCAACGTCGTCTCCAACTTCTTATGTTGCAGATCCTTCAGGACAACGCCACCTTCCACTGGAATGGTGGTCTTCTTGGTCACAGTTGCTACAAGGGCATCTATCTTGGGCAGCTTAAGGAGATCCCTCTCGCTCGCTGGAATGGGAAAGAGGCATTGCATAGCCCAACCCTCACAAAGTCCTGTCTCAGGCACTTCGCACTCCAAATCAATCATTTGTTTAAGCTCCCTATGCACTGGAAAGTGTGTTTTAGACACATTAATGTCCTGAAGCAAAGGATCCTCCAAAGCAGCATCAATGGATGGAGTCTCGAGGTTCAAATTCAGCGCTGCCAGGGATTGAGTAACTAGAGCCATAAGCTCCTCTCGACAGAACACCTTGACGATACTTGGGTCCTCACCAAGAGGAAGAGACCCTTCTTGCTGGTAAAGACACGTGCCATTCTCTGTCAGCTCTGAAAGACCCTCCAACTGGTTCTCCGATGCTAACGAGTGCTCAGACCTCCGATCTTCCTTTGGAGCCTCACATCCCAGAGGAGAGGCAGCACCCACTCCCTCCCTCTGCTGAGCTGGTGCTAAAGAGACCCTCTGAACTGGCTCCCCTAGGCATTACCTCAGAAGGTACGCCCGGTGCATCGCTAAAATAAAGCCTGGAGAAAATGGAGAGTTCTCCCCCTCTCCCCCACTGAAGGGGTCAAGGAAAACCCTCCAGGCACAGAAGCCCTATCCTGCCTCACTGCCAGTAAGGAAATGTCAGACTGCGCCGGAGACAAAATGACTGCGGTTCCCACCAACACTACAGGAATCACCGCCACTATATTCTACGAGTTTACCATCTTTGCCAAGGAGGGGTCTTGCGCTCCTGCCACTATGGGCTGAAATGAGGCTTCCCCAGTCAGAATCGGCGATTACCAAAGGCTGTTCTCCGCTGTCCAATCCTCGGCCTTGTAGGCCCTGCAGCAGCCCATGAAAGGCAGGTGACTCCAACTGCTGCCACACAGGCAGCTTTCCCCCTGGGCATGCTGAATGTGGTACAAGGACTGACGCGATCCCAGATCAGCCCTCCAGCCCTAACACTAAATGTCCTGCTGGGAGAAAACAAACACTCACCAAGCCGCTGAAAGCCAACCTGCTCCCAAGCGATGCCGCTGTAGCCAGCTGTAAGAAATTTAAAGCAGCAGAAGCCCTGATTGCCTCGTTACACTACAGGTGCAAGAGACTGTGGGGAACAGTCTAAAAGGTGAGAAGCCGAAGGCCACTAAGCCTTGCTCTCTCCCATAGCCCTGCAGTTAACCAAACAGCACTGGGCCCCGGGGCAGACCAAGTCACCACTAGCTCCAAGTAAGAATCAAGCTAGACCCCAATTTGAACTTTAGCAAAGGAATACAAGCACTAAGGGCAGAATGCCCCTTCTCCATCTACTGGAGACTGAGGATACTGGCTTGATGGGGGAAGCTCAGCTTTCTTAGTACTGTGACATCACCAAAACTTAGCATACTTAGTCTCCATTTGCTGGAAGGGGGACAGAACCCACGAGTCTGGACTGGACTGAAGGGATGCTATGGAAAAACACATTATCTGAAACCTATATGTCTTGTCTAGCTTGTAAGCACCATAGAACAGGGACTTTTCTCTTTGTTGTCTCTGTACAGTTCTATACATGTCTAGAGTGCTATAGAAATGGTCAGTAGGAGGAGGGTGAAAAGTAGAGAGAGGAGAGAGGTTGGAGAGATGGAGCAGCTGCTATATAAACATTTAAGAAGGTAGTTGGGTAGTTATGTAATAGGGAGCTTGATGAGACACCATAATTACATAGGTCATTCAGAGTTTAACAACACAGAATAAACTTGCCTATGAAATCAAGTATGCTTCCTCACCCCAAACCCACTGTACTCTAGCTGACCTGAAGCTCCTGTGGGCCCATAAGACAGTTTTCTGAAATTCTGCTTCTTTCCTATGTTTAAAAAGCCAAATTCCGTGAGTAGTTTTCTCCTCTCTGTCTCTCCTGCTCGAGATCATCTTCTGGAAGTCCTCTCTACCTGCAGGGCACCACTTTGGTTTGTACCTGGTTTCCATGGTGCAGCCAGCTGCTCTAAGCTGTGCAACACTCAGAGTAAATCACTTTTATGATCAGTACGTTCAAGGGTCAATAAAAGCAATATTGTGACAGCGTGACTTCCAGGGCATTGCAGTCCAGTTGGTCACCATCTTCCACCATAACCTTGCAGCATATTTATTTATTTTCGATTAAGCTCATGTCTGCATAAACATCTTTTTTATGAGCTGACCAGATTATTCTGTGAGCACTGTGAATGTGGGGTCCAGTTCTAGTGCTAGACCTTGTCTGACTGTGCTGTGGAATTGGTAGCCATATCTTTATTTTGCTTTGTTATAATTCTCCAGCTACCTTAAGCTGTACCCCTGAGGTCTGATTCTTCACCAGGCTCGTTATCTCTTTTCACTGAACTCCCAGCCTCCAAGCATCTTGGTCACAGTTCTCCTGTACTAAGTTACTGCTACAACCGAAACATTTCTCCTGGAATACACAGTACCTTCTTTCAGGCTTCGCTGGGACAGACACGCTGCTAGAGATGCCTGCTGTCCGTAAAAAATAGTCATCATCTTCTTCTTCATCTTCCTCCTCATCTCCATCATTGCTGTATTTCGAGATTTTCACCACTGAACTTACGACAGGCAGTTTTCTCTTCCGATAGCTTTCTTCCTGCAGACATCAGCACAGCAACAAACTTATGAGAGCCTGTGCATGGGCAGCTCAATCTTACTCTCTGATAGCTAGGAATTTACAAGTTTATAGACAAGCTTTAAAGTGCAGTCCAGTGCTGAAGAAGTACACACAGCAAGCATCAGTACCCATCTTAGATTCACTGGTGTGTTATTTTTCCATTCCTGTTTTTATAAACCTATTTCAGCTTTTCCCAATACTCATCGAAGTAGATGTATTCAGAAGTGTGACAAAATACCTTACACAGATGCTGATGTCACAAAAGAGAGCTCACATACCATTCTACAGGATGAAATTGGCGCTATAGACAGCACAGCAAACATCCTAAGCAGTAAGTGACAAATACAGAAAGTAATTTTGTGGTAGGCTATGGCCTAGCATGGCCTGCTATTATGAAAGGCCTGTAAGTTAGGCCTGGATCCTAACTCCCATTATAGCTAGAAAAGAACCAAAAATCTGTGAGAAATGAGAAAACTGTTTTAAAGTGCTTAATAAAAAGTTTTTATGAATTCATAAAAGTCTTTCATTATTCTCTTGTGTGTGAAAGAAAAGAAATGTTTCAATACATGCATTCCTGGAGCTAGGGATAACCTTGCAGTAGAGAAGTAACAAAATCAAGAACTGCACCATTGTTAGAGCAATCCTAAGGGAGGGGGCTGGTTGCTAGGCCCCGGAGGGATTTCTAATTGGACAGGTGCAGGGAGCATAGAACCAATGAGAAGTTTGTATGTATCGAGTTAGAACCAATAGAAAGTTCTCATGTATTAAACTGAAAAAGAGGTATAAATGGTTATGTCTCTGTAAAACCTTTTGCTCAGTTCCTTTTGAAGCTTTGACTGACTGGGCCTGTGCACAATAAACTGGCTTGGACCCTGTCAATTGACTCCTGGATTTATTCATTGACTGCACTTTGCTACAACATATTCTTGGTGCGTTGGCTGGGAAGTGCGAGTAGTAAATGGTATTCAAGTGAATAATCTACGAAATTCGCCTCGAGGTTTGGTCCGGTTGGAACCATGTCTGTCCGACCGCAGGGGAACTTCTCAGGCGCCGCCGATCCCTTTGTATCGGAGAGGGTTCCGCCTGCCTCGGCGGGCCATCGGGTCCAGCTGGCCAACACCTCTGACCCGGGGGAGTCCAGGGTCCAACCCACGAACTGGTTTGGTATCAGGAACTGGATCCGGTGAGTAGATATTTTCTTGTTTAAAAGTCAGTGCAGCCTGGGGAAAAAGTCTTGCATGAGTATGCGCAAGACTGATTTGGTATATTTGGTATAGACTAACTGGGAAAAATCTCGCATGAGTGTGTGCGAGACAAGGGAGTCTGATCACCTCCCATAAGGGCGGTCCTAGTAAGCTCCGCGTAAGTGAAAGCGGAAGCCAAAGCCATCGACCCTTCTTGTTTGAAATAGTCAGTTAGTCAGAAAAACCTGGGCACTTGAAAAATGATTTCTTGTTAAAATATGATTGCTTGTGTGAGTGAGAGGTCTTGAAATACAGGCCGAGCGAGAGTGGACTTCTGAGTAGCGCAGTTCCTGGCCAGGCGACTGCGCCCAGGTCGCGAAAAGGAGGAAGTGTTTGGTGTTCGTCTGTTCTTACTGTTTGTTGTTTGTCTCTGATTTTTGTTATCTGTTGAAACCGCGAGTTTCCCTTCTGGTATGATGTAAGATCTGTTGGGTAATTTGTGACAGTTTACCGATTAAGAAATAGTAGTAAGAAAAGAAGAAAGAAGACGCAAACACCTATGCCAGAGTCACTGTAAAATCAAGAAGCTGTTTCACTCATTTCAGTTTTCCTTCAGTACAGCTGAGGCTGGCAAGCGAGAGAGACGGGGTGTGTCTGAAGAAAGGAATGTATAGTAGCTGTTAACCCTGTGAGGGCTTGTTTTCAACATTCTGCAGCTGGGCTAATTTGTGCTTATTTCAGGAAAATTGTACCTGTTTTATTCAATATGTTTTAATAGTGATGTTCCTTCTGCTATGGTCATGTATTATATATCATTTGATAAGAATGTTTAGTCAGGATTGTGGATCCCGATAGTTTTGGGCTTAGCCTGGAAAGGGTTAAGTTCTTATTAACCCCTTTCGAGTTCCTGTACTTGTACAGACCAAGTGAGAAGAATTTTTGTAGGGCTATAGGTATAATGCATTTGTGGGCTTAGCTTTGTTTTGTGTTATTTATGTTCAAACCTTCAGTAAGTACTGTAATGGTTTAAATAGGAAATGATAGAAAATTTCAGGAAACTGCTTTTGTTTTCCCTTTGTCCTACGAAGTAGAGGTTAAGAACCATTCCGAGCCAGTAGTACCAGATCGCGACTTGAAAGTGATTTAAATTCTGAGTGAATAAGGAGTTCATCGTGTTTGAATTCTAGTTCCTGATATACTGCGGCAAGCACCTCATAGATGACATACTTATTGTTAATAAAAATAAGATAGGAAGAAAAAAATGTATATGTATTCTAGATATCCACCCACTTTATGGAAAAAGTATTCGGAATGTCTTTTGAATATCTGCTTCCTAAAACTGTAACATTTAAAGTAATTTCTTTTGCAGAGACATGCTGATTACGGCTGGCAGTTAGTTTTCATGCCAAGTAATTTTATTCCAGTCATACGTAACAGATATGTGGCCGTCATGTTAAGAGCTATAGTTCTTTCTGTTGGGATTGTTGTTATAACATGTTGAAAAATAATAGTTTTATGCTTAGTCCACAGGAAAATGCAGCCTGACTGGTGGGGGGGGGGTCAGAGTCCATGCAGATTTTGTTGGAATGTATGACTAGGAATGTTAGCAAGGATTTTGCTGAAGACTACAGACTTAAAATGTCTCCGTCCCTATTAGAAATGCTCTGTGGAAGGGGGTGGCCAGTGTTAGTTACTTCATGGCCCCGTAGTTTCCTGTGTTTATTAGATTGTACAGAGAATGTTCCCTGATCAGTTCCCCTACATAGGATTCCTGGTTAAATGTTTGAGAAAAGGAAAAAAAAACCCAAAAAAACCTGTCCGTTTATTATCTTTATAGGCCAGTTCCCTCAGCTCTGCCACCACCCCGGGCAGAGCCTGGGGGAGGGGGGGATACCTCCCTGTAAATGTCACCAGCCTCCTCCGCAGCAAAAGGACGTACACCCCCTCTTGACCGAAAGCCCCGGCACAGTTTAAAATACTCAGAGTAGGCCACAGTCCACCGATGACACTACAAGCAGGGATTCATTTGACAGTTCAGGGTCACTCACAGCCAGCGCCCAAGAACATGAAGTGGAACCCAGACAGTCCCGATTACCATATGCCTTCAGAAGTACAACTACCAGTAAAAGGGGAGGGTCACGTTATCCCATTGCACTAGGTCCAGGGCCAGCTTTGCACTAGCCAGCTGACCAGCTTTGTTTCTGCCACTGATTTATGAACTGAAAGCTGCATTATGCCTCCTACACTGAGAAACCATAGGATTTGATTGAACTAATGAACAGTATTATGCAGACCCATCAGCATGATGGCCCCAAGTGGGATCCAAATAGGGCAGGCAGCCCTCACTGTATACCCCATGCAATCCAGCAGCCCAGGAGAATTTGCGTTTTTGTCAGTCAGTCCCAGAGAGAGATATAAAACAGAAATTGCAGAAACTGGATGGATTTGCGGGCATGAATACAGCACAGTTAATGGAAGTTGTTCAGAAAGTTTGTGAATTGTGGAAATAAATGTGACAGAGAAAGTGAATGTAAGATAAGGAAGAAAACAGATCTTCTTGCTGATACTTTAGTTGAATGATGTGGAGGAGGTTTTCCTAATCGAAGGAGCAGAGGAAGTGAAAGGGGTCGTGAAAATGATCGGCCCCCACTGGGTGCAAATCAGTGCGCCCATTGCAGAGAAGGAGGACATTAGAGAAGTGAATGCCCGTATCTTGACTCCACCCCAAGGAGGGGAGGAGGGAGTACTTGATTTTAGAAAGAATAAACCAAGCACAGTGTTCCAGCAAGAGAGGGAAGCAGCTATAGAGTGAGTGGCAGCCGAAGAGGGCTACAGCATGGATGAAGACTAGGCCAGACCGGACTCCAAGTTTCCCTGGGTCCCCAGGAGCCTATGGTCAGTCTGAAAATAGGGGACCAATATATGGACTTTATGGGGGATACAGGAGCAGAATACTAAAGCCAGTAGCCCCTTTGTTTTCTCGATGCATCACCATTGTCAGAGCTACTAGGGCTAAGGCCACAAAGCCTCTCCTGCAGAACCACATGTGTGAACTAGGGGGACAGAAAATAACGCACCAGTTCTTGTATATGCCTGAATGCCCTATTCCACTTCTGGGCCGAGACATGCTTGCTAAGCTCCAGGCACAAATATCCTTTGCTGAAAGGGGAGAAATGCAAATGACTGTGAACCCAAAAGCCTGCTGGATTGATGGTGCTGACTGTTCCCCAAGAAGAAGAGTAGCGGTTCTATAGTGCATCTCCAATCAAGCCAGCTAGTTCCTGTATACCCACCAACCTTATAGCCCCACCTGAAGTATGGGCAGAAGATAATCCACCTGGCCTAGCGAAGAACATAGCCCCTGTCATTGTCACCCTCAAGCCAGGAGTGGAACCAGTGCATGTGAAGCAGTATCCTCTCCCTCGACCAGCCATTGAAGGAATCCATTGCCATTTGATGAAACTGCTGAAGTATGAACTTCTCAAGGAATGCCAGTCACCCTGGAAAACCCCCCTTCTCCCAGTTAAGAAACCTGGGACAGGGGGATTACCGCCCAGTACAAGATCTGAGGCGAGTGAATGATGCAGCTGAAACTATACACCCAGTGGTACCAAATCCTTATATTCTCTTGGGACTGATCCCCGCTGAGGCTACTCATTTCACCATCCTGGACCTGAAAGATGCCTTTTTCTGTGTGCGCCTAGCCCCCACCAGTCAACGTTTGTTTGTTTTTGAATGGCAAGACCCCACAACAGGAAGGCGGGGCCAACTCACCTGGATTAGATTACTTCAAGGATTCAAGAATTCACCTACTCTCTTCAGTGTTATTTTAAATCAAGATCTTTCAAGCTACTATGTGAACCCAGGAGAAAGGGTTCTTCTCCAGTATGTGGACAACTTGCTTATAGCCACCAACTCAGAAAGTGAATGTCTATAAGCCACCAGTGAACTCTTGCACCTTTTTAATGAGGCTGGATACAAAGTCTCAAGAGCCAAGGCATAATTATGTCAAACAAGTTAAATACCTAGGATTGCAGTTGTCCAACAGAATTAGACGCCTGGGACCAGAACGCAAAGAAGCTGTATGCAGTATTCCTACTCCAACCACCAGGAGGCAAGTGAGAGCCTTCTTGGGTGCCGCAGAGTACTGTCGTATATGGATCCCCAATTTTGCGCTGCTAGCAAAACCATTGTATCAAGCTACCAAAGGAATGGAAAAGTCTCCATTGGAATAGGGACTTGAACAGGATGCAGCCTTTTGATCTTTGAAAACTGCTCTGAGGTTATCACCAGCTCTGGGTCTACCAGATGTCCAGAAAACCTTTCAATCTCTATGTTCATGAGTCACAAGGAAATGTTCTAGGAGTGTTGACTCAATCTCACTGGATCTTGGCAACGACCAGTAGCCTATTTGTCAAAACAATCGGATGTAATTGCAAAAGGCTGGCCCCTTGTTTGAGAGCTGTTGCAGCTACAGCCCTCCTAGTGAGCAATCTTCAAGTTACTGTACCACACTCTGTTCTAACCATTATGAAACACAAAGGAAACTTCTAGCTAATTCACGAATGTTGAGGTATCAGAGTATGCTGTGTGAAAACCCCCAGATACAAATGAAGGTCAGTCAAGCTCTGAATCCTGCTACGTTGTTACCAGTTGGTCTTGACCCCCCTGATCATGACTGTTTAGAAACTATAGACACTATATTCTCAAGTCACCCTGATTCGACTGATGTTCCCTTTGGAGAACCCTGGATGGACTTTCTTTGTAGATGGAAGCAGTCTTGTCATCATTAATGGACATTGTTGTGCCAGATATGCAGTAGTGACCCTTGATCCGGTAGATGAGTCCTCAGCCCTGGCCCCAGGAACTTCAGCACAGAAAGCTGAACTGATAGCTCTTACTAGAGCACTGACAATAGGAAAAGGGGCTCTGTCTAAATGTGTACCCAGATTCCAAGTATGCCCTTACAACCTTGCATGCACATGGGGCCCTGTACAAAGAATGAGGGTGGATAACCTCAGGAAGCAAGTCCATTAAGTATGGCCCCGAGATATTGATATTATCAGATGCATACTGCCTACAGATTTCAGAATTTAGGAAAAGTAGAATGTATGAATAGAACCCTGAAATCTCAGTTGTCCAAACTTTGCCAAGACGTTCACCTGACGTGGCCCCAGGTTCTTCCTATAGCCCTTCTTAGGATATACTTAGCCCCTGCTAAGTCTTTAGGAGTTTCCCCTTTTGAGATTCTGTATGGGCGACCCCCGCCTATTGTATAGGAAATAAAGGGAGATATGGAACAAATTAGATCTGAAGTTACTAGACAAGAACTATTGGTTTTAAGTTCTGTTTTGCAGAGTCTTCATATGTGGGTACAAGACCAGCTGCTCATCCATCTAACAGAACCCCTGCATCCTCTCAAGCCTGGAGTCTCGGTGTGGATCAAAGAGTGGAGAAAGACACCGTTGACACCGCATTGGAAGGGACCTTATCTTGTCATCTTGTTAACCCCAACAGCAGTTAAAGTTGCAAAACTCGAACCCTGGATTCATCACAGTTGAATAAAGTCATCAGCCATTGATAGCAATGTAGAAAGGAAGGCAGCTACAAAGATATTAGCTATGTGGCAATATTACCCTATACCACAAGATGATGCTACTACACCTGTATAATGTGTTAATTGACTAATGAGTGATTTAATTCTCACCCTTTCTCACTTGCGGGTGAGAATAATCAAAGGGGGGAATGTGGTAGGCTATGGCCTAGCATGGCCTGCTATTATGAAAGGCCTGTAAGTTAGGCCTGGATCCTAACTCCCATTATAGCTAGAAAAGAACCAAAAATCTGTGAGAAATGAGAAAACTGTTTTAAAGTGCTTAATAAGAAGTTTTATGAATTCATAAGTCTTTCATTATTCTCTTGTGTGTGAAAGAAAAGAAATGTTTCAATACATGCATTCCTGGAGCTAGGGATAACCTTGCAGTAGAGAAGTAACAAAATCAAGAACTGCACCATTGTTAGAGCAATCCTAAGGGAGGGGGCTGGTTGCTAGGCCCCGGAGGGATTTCTAATTGGACAGGTGCAGGGAGCGTAGAACCAATGAGAAGTTTGTATGTATCGAGTTAGAACCAATAGAAAGTTCTCATGTATCAAACTGAAAAAGAGGTATAAATGGTTATGTCTCTGTAAAAACATTTGCTCAGTTCCTTTTGAAGCTTTGACTGACTGGGCCTGTGCACAATAAACTGGCTTGGACCCTGTCAATTGACTCCTGGATTTATTCACTGACTGCACTTTGCTACAACAATTTTATAACTGGTGCCTAGGTTAAGAGAATCAGAAGGTACCTATGTGTCTTTATAAACTGCTAGCTCAAATCCTGCAGTAATCACACCTAGGATGAAGGCAGGGGTATTAAGCCTGCTTGAGAGCAGGTATAAATATCTGCACATAAAGTATAAAAGCAGATTAACGTATTTTATAATCAACATGCATACTTGGTGACTCCATTCGTGCTACATCCAAACCAAACCCCCTCGGCAACACCCCCCGTAAAAGTACACAATACACCTGCTGAAATTTAGAATCACATTTTACATGCATATATTGCTATAGTAGTAGAATACACTCTAAAATGTCTTTATAAAATGACCCCCCATACTGTGTCTGTCATTCCAACCGGATGCCAATGCATGCCAAAGCATACAACTGACTCTACCCTAGGCCATTATGTATGCAACCTGTCGCTTTAAAAGTAGACAGGATAGAATATCTCTAATGTTCCTTTGTAATTGGGCCACTAAGTTTGAACCCAGATACTTCCATCAAGAATACTACTAAAAAAACACATCTAAGTCCTGTTTTATAGCAAAAGGGTTTGCCTGAAATGTTATTTGCTAACTTCTCTTCCTACTTTAGAAATCTAGAATCCAACTGCAGGTAAGGAAAGTAAGGCCTGTCTGGCCTGATGAACAGACATACCCTTGTGCACTGACCTCTCTGCTTGTTTTCTCAGAGCTGGATTTCAAGTTTGTTCTGTAGTTTTCTTCTATGACACCAAATCCTTCGGGACTCCCTAGCTGGATCATTTCGAAAGCCCGGGAACTCTGAGTATCCGATGGCTTCCCAGGTTGAAGGCTACTCTGTGGAAACCTGTTCAAGTGTGAGTTATTGGCTGCACCCCGGATCAAGTGTTGAGTGCTTCCTGGAGGTCTGTATATTTCAGCAGTAGGCCGCGAGGAACCATAAGCTGTGTTTACAATAGGTTTTTTTCGGGACAATGGATTCTCTTGCACAAAACTAAGGTCATCATCGATGAGGTCATCAGGCTCAGGTTTGATGTCGATGACAGCTTCGGAAGATGACAGCTCTCGCAGGGGCTTCACAGCAGACATTAAGCGAGCAGCAGAGGCATCTCCAGAAGATTGTCTAAAAAGAATGGATGCAAACATCTTAAACTTCAAAGGTTCCAAACTATAACAAACTTCAGTTTTTCAGATGAACATTAGCTACATCAAGGTTATGTGGAGATGGGATAGTTGTGATGTCATCTTTGCATGATGTTAAGAAGAAAATCAAGGGACAACACAGTGAAATGGAGCTCTCCACAGGACATAACCAGCACCAGTGTATGGGACCATCAGAGCTCAAATGGAAATACAGTGTACATCACAAACTTGAAACTTAGCAAAGGGCGGCATTTTCGAAGGCATTTACATGGGTACTTGCCCTAGTTACCCGTGTAAATGCTTTATCCGGGATTTTCCAAAGGCACCTACACGGGGTAGTGCCTTTGGAAAATCCCAGATAAGTCCCTAACATGCCCAGATGCTATGCGATTAGCATCGGGGCGTGTTGGGGGAGTTCCGGGGCAGAGCAGGGATGGAGGAAAGGGCTAAACGGGTGGCAGCGATTTTCGATGCTACCCGCTTAGCCCTCTACGCCTTAAAGACAGGCGAGCTTCGCGGCTGCAGATGCGTTCAGCCAAACCAGGATTTTCATTCCATCGCCGTGGAAGTGAAAATCTGGAGGCACATAACACTGGTCAACAAATTTTTACAAACGTTATGATGCTGAAATAAAAATAGTCATTTCTTATCAATTTTTATATGTTGAACATGAATACGACAGTGAAATTGCAAAGTTGGCTCTAGTTTTTTTGTAATCTACAAGAATTAATGTTTACATCACAAAATGCATGTCAATAGTAAATATAATAGGCCTTCGGTTAATACCTGTAAAAAACCAAGTCATAGACTACTTCTTAGATTTTTTCGCCTGTCTCTTGTACAGCTGTTCGGGAGCTTCTCTGGGGAGTGTCCAGCAGTAGTCAGCCAGCATTGTAGTGGACCATTTTCCCTGGTATCTTTGCTCCATCGTTGCGATATCCTGGTGAAAACGTTCAACCTGTTCATCACTAATCATACCACAGTTGTCAGGAAAGAAATCGAGATGGGAATCAAGGAAATGGATCTTTAGAGACATATTGCAGCCAGGTTTCTGATACTGCATCAGCATATCTTCTACTAGTTCCTTGTAGTTTTCTGCCCTAACATTCCCAAGAAAGTTTGTTGACACTAGGTGAAAAGCATTCCATGCTCGTTTCGCATCACCCTGCAGCAAGTTGTTGAACCGGTCATCTTTGAAGAGCTCTCGAATCTGAGGACCCACAAAAACTCCCTCTTTAATCTTTGTTTCGCTGAGTCGAGAGAAGTTTTCATGCAGGTATCGGAAAGCTGGCGAAGTACGGTCCATGGCTTTCACGAAGTTTTTCATCAAACCTAGTTTGGTGTGAAGGGGTGGTAGCAGGATTTTGTTAGCCTCAACCAGAGCTGAGTGCTGGATATTCTTCTCTCCAACTGTTACATTTTGTCTGTGATTCCATTCCTTCCGCAAGTAGTGCCAATCCCTTGCTCGGCTATCCCACTCACATAAGAAACACATGTATTTTATATAACCCTGCTGCAGTCCCATTAAAAGGGCAACTACCTTCAACTCACCACAGAGGTGCCAGCTGTACTTGTTATAGTTAATGGAAGTCAGTAGATGCTTTAAGTTATCGTATGTCTCTTTCATGTGGACAAAATAACCAAAATCTTCTCGAGGGGCAAAAAATAATAGAAAAAATATAGGTACAACCCCAATCAAAAAATTTGAAAAAAATGAAAAAACTGCCCGTCTGCCAGTAACGGAGGAAAAAAGACCTCAGTATCTCCCTGTATAAACAAATAACAGGAATCAAGTCTGTCGGTAGACGCCCAAACGTCTAATGCACCAACACAGACTGAAAATTACATCAATGGTCATAAAAAAACCTCCAACCAACCCAAAGCAGGTGGCAACCAGCAGGCTTTCAGGCAGTTAAAGTGCTGCCGTCACAAACACTAACATTAAACAATGAAGAAAAAGCTCCAGACACTTATCTTATTTTGCATGGAGATGACAAACTGATTTTAACAGTCACGATCTGAGGTAGATGGTGAAAATAAAGATGCTTGAAGGATCCCAGATGATAGAAGGCTCCGACATCTGATGTTTCGCCGTTATGGCTTCTTCAGGGAGCAAAAATTCACTTATCACCGGGCAAACCTCATGACTCACATGAACGGAGCGCCGGAACAAAAAAGCTGAAAAACAAAAAGAAAAAGAAAAAAAGAGTGACTACTGCAGCAATGAAAATAAGGCTGGGAACAACCCTCAAAATGCCAGACCCAGACTCACAAATACAACAAGTACAAACCCTGTAGGCTGGGTTTAGGAAGAGTAATGAGCACCGCCAAAAGACGCTATGATGATTGCCGGCTCACAGCTCACCATTCTAAACGCCGACGCATGCGTCATGGCAAAAATATAAAGGCGGGATAAAAACAAAAAGCCAATCAAAAAACTTCGTTAAACCTAAGCGTCCATACCAATGGACAAAACCTAGCAGGGAAATGTCAAAAAACCACCCACAAAAACCCACCCACCCTGTTGATCAAAAATCCTTAAATGAAAAAATGAAAAAGCTGAGATGAAAAACGTATAAATACAAACGTTGATGAAAAATCACAAACAGCTTTTCCATTCGATGGAGTCATTCAATCCACCAGGAACTACAGTACGAAGAGAAAAAATCCAACGCTGTTCTAAACGAGATAATTGTCGTGACAGGTCCCCACCATATACAGAGGGAACACACTGGGTAATAACCACACATGTCAGATCTTCAAAAACATGCCCCATACTCTTAAAATGTTGGACCAAGGGAGCGCCCTCAACCAAACACCGGAGACGACTACGGTGTTCAATCAGACGGGTACGCAAAACCCGGCTGGTCTTACCAACGTAGCCCAAACCACACGGGCAACGAAGAAAATAGATAACATTGACACTGTCACAAGACGTGGAAAATCGGAGCTTGATGTCTTGATCTTGATAAGAAAAGCTGGTACAGGAATCCATAATGGAACACACCGAGCAATGACCACAGCTACGGTGTCGCCCAGTGTCAGCCGGTATCGATGGAGAGCTGGAGAAGGCGGACGGACAAAGAATATCCTTCAAATTGGAACCCTTGGTGTACACTGAACGAATAACATGACGATGAAGCCCAGGGGTTAAACGCAAGATATGAGAATGTCGCTGAAGAATCTTAGACACTTGGTAACTCAAAGGGTTATATTTAGTGATGAAATGAACCAGAGGGGAATCCCCCAAAGATCGAGTGCGCGGGGTCAACAGCCAGTCACGATCATTGAATCGGGCACGAAGTCTAGCTCGATGAACCAGAGGAGCAGGATATCCACGGGATTCAAAAGCAGCTTGAAGAATCAAGAATGAAGAATCAATTGGTCTGACTACAAATCACAATCTCGGATTCTTCAAGCTGCTTTTGAATCCCGTGGATATCCTGCTCCTCTGGTTCATCGAGCTAGACTTCGTGCCCGATTCAATGATCGTGACTGGCTGTTGACCCCGCGCACTCGATCTTTGGGGGATTCCCCTCTGGTTCATTTCATCACTAAATATAACCCTTTGAGTTACCAAGTGTCTAAGATTCTTCAGCGACATTCTCATATCTTGCGTTTAACCCCTGGGCTTCATCGTCATGTTATTCGTTCAGTGTACACCAAGGGTTCCAATTTGAAGGATATTCTTTGTCCGTCCGCCTTCTCCAGCTCTCCATCGATACCGGCTGACACTGGGCGACACCGTAGCTGTGGTCATTGCTCGGTGTGTTCCATTATGGATTCCTGTACCAGCTTTTCTTATCAAGATCAAGACATCAAGCTCCGATTTTCCACGTCTTGTGACAGTGTCAATGTTATCTATTTTCTTCGTTGCCCGTGTGGTTTGGGCTACGTTGGTAAGACCAGCCGGGTTTTGCGTACCCGTCTGATTGAACACCGTAGTCGTCTCCGGTGTTTGGTTGAGGGCGCTCCCTTGGTCCAACATTTTAAGAGTATGGGGCATGTTTTTGAAGATCTGACATGTGTGGTTATTACCCAGTGTGTTCCCTCTGTATATGGTGGGGACCTGTCACGACAATTATCTCGTTTAGAACAGCGTTGGATTTTTTCTCTTCGTACTGTAGTTCCTGGTGGATTGAATGACTCCATCAAATGGAAAAGCTGTTTGTGATTTTTCATCAACGTTTGTATTTATACGTTTTTCATCTCAGCTTTTTCATTTTTTCATTTAAGGATTTTTGATCAACAGGGTGGGTGGGTTTTTGTGGGTGGTTTTTTGACATTTCCCTGCTAGGTTTTGTCCATTGGTATGGACGCTTAGGTTTAACGAAGTTTTTTGATTGGCTTTTTGTTTTTATCCCGCCTTTATATTTTTGCCATGACGCATGCGTCGGCGTTTAGAATGGTGAGCTGTGAGCCGGCAATCATCATAGCGTCTTTTGGCGGTGCTCATTACTCTTCCTAAACCCAGCCTACAGGGTTTGTACTTGTTGTATTTGTGAGTCTGGGTCTGGCATTTTGAGGGTTGTTCCCAGCCTTATTTTCATTGCTGCAGTAGTCACTCTTTTTTTCTTTTTCTTTTTGTTTTTCAGCTTTTTTGTTCCGGCGCTCCGTTCATGTGAGTCATGAGGTTTGCCCGGTGATAAGTGAATTTTTGCTCCCTGAAGAAGCCATAACGGCGAAACATCAGATGTCGGAGCCTTCTATCATCTGGGATCCTTCAAGCATCTTTATTTTCACCATCTACCTCAGATCGTGACTGTTAAAATCAGTTTGTCATCTCCATGCAAAATAAGATAAGTGTCTGGAGCTTTTTCTTCATTGTTTAATGTTAGTGTTTGTGACGGCAGCACTTTAACTGCCTGAAAGCCTGCTGGTTGCCACCTGCTTTGGGTTGGTTGGAGGTTTTTTTATGACCATTGATGTAATTTTCAGTCTGTGTTGGTGCATTAGACGTTTGGGCGTCTACCGACAGACTTGATTCCTGTTATTTGTTTATACAGGGAGATACTGAGGTCTTTTTTCCTCCGTTACTGGCAGACGGGCAGTTTTTTCATTTTTTTCAAATTTTTTGATTGGGGTTGTACCTATATTTTTTCTTTCATGTGGACGGCATGCGCTACTGGAATAGATAGAAGACGGTTTCCATTGTTCAAAAGCACAGCCTTCAGACTCAGTTTCGAAGAGTCTATAAATAGTCTCCAGTCTTGTGGGTCATGAGTGATTTTTAAGGCATTCATGAGGCTTTCAATATCAGAACAAAATACCAGATTACTTTCCTTTCTGAAGAAAGGCTCCAACTGCTAGTGGCGCTTTCGATATGAAGTAATGTTGACATCTTCTTCTAGAAGATTCCATTGTTGGAGTCTTGATCCTAGCAATTCTGCCTTGTTCTTGGATAAGTCCAAATCACGAACCAGGTCATTTAGTTCTTCCTGTGTTATTCTGTGTGGAGTTGATATGCAGCCCAGTGAAAATCTGGGTCACTGCATGCTGACGGACCAGGAGAAGAACAGGTCGGCTCACCCTTGCCCTCATCAGATGAATCAAGAGAATATTCTGATGGAGGTTCTGGAATAGGAAGTCCCTCACCATGTGGAACTGGTCTCAATGCAGACGGAATGTTTGGGTAGACTATGCTTGACTTCTTTTGCTTCGTTATTCCGCTGGAAAGAGGAACCACCAAGCAGAAGTAACAGACATTTATGTGGTTGCTTGGCTCTCTCCACACCATGGGGACTGCAAACGGCATTGATGGAATTTTGCAATTCAACCACTGTGAAAGCTGTGTTGTAAATGTAGCGCAGCATATATGTGGGGCCCAAGGCTTGTCTTGCATCCAATCTTGCATCCGAAGTAAAGATGATATGCCTTCTTCAGTTGAGAAGTGATACTTTTCTTCTGGTTGGCAAATGTCACTTCCCCATAAATGTAGCAGAAATTGTCAACGGTATTAACGCACTTTTGTGGCATTACTGTTCTGTATTGTAACTAAATGGCTAAAATTATATGATTAATAAAAGTTACATGTAACAGTAGCTTAAACTGTCTCGCACACAGTCTGAAATATTTTAAATGCTCAACCTTTCCGACTGCGTATAGTACAATGCTGACGTCAGATGGCTTCAGCAGCCGTCTGGCAGTAGTACTGCATTGCATCAGAAAATGATGCAATCAACTCTGGATGATGTGTGCATGCTGGTATTATGCAATGTGATGCAATATTACATCATTCAAGGCTTATTTGGGATGTTGTTGATGTCCTACTGGACAAATGTACACGGTGAAACGTCAAAAATGAACTACATGCAATATCTTCAAAACGAGAGCCAGTGTAACCTGCCTAGATGAAAATCAGGCCTAAAGTCTTTAGAAGAACACAAATTGCTCAGAAGGACAGTTGCTTACATGATACCTTGGGTCTTCCTAGACAGCAGGGAAATACCACACTAGATGGGTGATGTTTTCCGATGGAGCCAAAGTGCCCAGAGCCGCCCTCCAGCTTGTGAGAAGACTTTTGGACTTCTCTATACATGTGCCAAAGTTCTCGCATCCCCATTGACAGAAAAAGTGCCTCAGTCTGTTTTGAGATAATACAATGTGTTTTGATGTTCTATTCATTTACTTATTATGATGATCTCTTCTTTCCCTTTTTTTGTATATATAGGGGAAGACAGAAGGGTATGTGGCTACTACTACTACTGAGCATTTGTAAAGCGCTACCAGTCGTATGCAGCGTTGTACATACATGTAAGAGACAGTCCCTGCCCATCAGAGCTTACAATCTAGTCAAGACAAAACACAGAAGGTGTAAGCAGGGATAGAACTAGGGGAAAGAAAAGGGGAAAGAAAGGAGATCAGGTGAGTCAAGATCCAAAATCAGCAGCGAAGCGGTGAATTTTCAACCTGGATTTGAAGAGGGTTAGAGAGGGTGCCTGGCGTACAGACACAGGTAGTTTGTTCCAGGCGTAGGGTGCAGCAAGGTGAAAGGAGCAAAGTCTGGAGTTAGCAGTAGGAGAGAAGGGCACAGATAAAAGTAGTTTGCTAGAAGAACCGAGATCCCGAGAGGAGTTGTAAGGAGAGATAAGAGAAGAAAGGTACTGAGGAGCTGCAGAGTGAATGCATTTATAAGTCAGCAGAAGCAGCTTGAACTGGATGCGAAACGGATAGGGAGCCAGTGAAGTGACTTGAGAAGAGGAGTAATATGGGCATGACGAGACTGGCGGAAGATTAGTCGCGCAGCAGAGTGTTGAATAGATTGAAGGGGAGAGAGATGATTCGAAGGGAGACCAGCAAGGAGTAGTAGTCAAGCCGGGAGGTGATCAAGGAGTGGACAAGTGTTTTAGTAGTGTGTTCAGAAAGGAAAGGGCAGATCTTGCTAATGTTATAGAGGAAGAAACGGCAGGTCTTAGCTACGAGCTGGATATGTGTAGAGAAAGAGAGAGAGGAATCAAAGACAACCCCCGATTGCGGGCTGAGGAAACAGGAAGGAGTACAAAGTTATCCACAGAGACTGAGAAAGGGGGAGGGGGGAGGTTTTAGGGGGAAAGATGAGAAGTTCAGTCTTAGCCATGTTTAATTTCAAGCGGCGGTGAGACATCCAGGCAGCAATGTCAGAAAGGCAGGCAAAGATTCAGGTCTGGATGCCGGAGATAGTTCAGGCGTAGAGAGGTAGATCTGGGAGTCATCAGCATACAGATGGTACTGAAAGCCATGGGAAGAGATATAAGAACATAAGATATGCCATACTGGGTCAGACCAAGGCCCATCAAGCCCAGTATCCTGTTTCCAACAGTGGCCAATCTAGGTCATACGTACCTAGCAGTTTCCCCAAAAGACACAGGTTCCACAGTGCTTGTACTGGGTCAAGCATTAATATCCTGGGTCCCTTCTTAATAATGGTTTATGGACCTTTCCTTCAGGAACTTGTCCAAACCTTTTTTAAAGCCAGCTACACTAACAGCCTTTACTATATCCTCCCGTAACAAATTCCAGAGTTCGATTACACGTTGATAAGCGCACCAAGGGACTGGGTATAGAGAGAGAAAAGGAGCGGACCCAAGACAGATCGTTGGGGTACACCAAGTGGGAGCGGGGTAGTGGAGGAGGAGCCACCAGAACACACACTGAAGGAGCGATGGGAGAGATAGGAGGAGAACCAGGATAGTACAGAGCCCTTAAAGCCAAGTGAGGACAGGGTATCAAGGAGAAAATTGTGGTCAATGGTGTCGAAGGCAGCAGCGAGGTCAAGAAGGATGAGGACAGAGTACAGGCCCTTGGATTTAGCCAGGAACAAGTCACTGGAGACTTTGACAAGAGCCGTTTCAGTAGAGTGTAAAGGACGAAAGCCAGACTGTAAGGGATCCAGGAGGGCATGAGAGGAGAGGAAGTCAAGGCAGCGGCGGTGAACCGCACATTCAAGTAGTTTAGAAATGAAGGGAAGGAGAGAGATGGGTCGATAATTAGAAGGACAAGTGGGATCAAGTGATAGTTTTTTTGAGAAGAGGTGTGACCACAGCATGCTTGAAGTCTGCAGGGACAGTTGCAGTGGAGAGAGAAAGGTTGAGAATATGAGAGATAGAAGGGAT
The DNA here is from genome assembly GCA_033557465.1 of Ichthyophis bannanicus. Classification (NCBI taxonomy): domain Eukaryota; kingdom Metazoa; phylum Chordata; class Amphibia; order Gymnophiona; family Ichthyophiidae; genus Ichthyophis; species Ichthyophis bannanicus. The sequence goes on along the minus strand of CM066037.1, from coordinate 41,975,101 downwards.
AACGGTGGAGGAGATGGGGCTTAGGAGACGGGCGGGGATAGGATCAGAGGAGCAGGTGGTGAGTTTGGAGGAAGAAAGAAGGTGTGCAGTTTCCTCTTCAGAGATGACAGGAAAGGAAGAGAGGGTAGCAAGGGAAGGGGGGGGGAGAGTTGGGAGTGGAGAGTGGGAGGAGGGGAATTAGCCGAGTTTGAGGGGAATTGGAGGGTGATCTTGTGGATTTTGACATGGAAATAGTCAACCAGGATTTGGGCAGAAAGGGAGGGAGGGATCAGAGGTGGAGGCACTTTAAGGAGAGAGCTGAGTAGTAAAGAGACAGCGAGGATCAGAGGCAAGAGAGTTAGTCAAATGGACATAGCTCTTGCCAAACAAGACTACTATGGCTGACTGGAAATAGACAAGCATGAATTTGAAGTGTAGGAAGTCTTCCGGGGAGTGGGATTTGAGCCAAGCACGCTCAGCAGAACGGGCGCAGGAACGTACATAGAAGGTAGTGGGTGAAAGCCAGGGCTGGGGTGCAGAACGTCTCACAGGACGTGGGGTGGGTGGAGCAAGAGCATTCAGAGCTGAGGAGAGTGCAGCATTATAGGAAGTTACTGCCTCGTCGACAGACTTGGATGACAAAATGGAAGGAAGAGATGGAGAAATGGTGGAAGAGAGAGTCAAGGGATCAATAGCATGAAGGTTTCTAAATAGGTTGGAGGAGACAGGACGAGGCTGAGGCAGTGGGAGATGAAGATTAAAGCTTAAAAGGTGATGGTCAGATAAGGGAAGAACAGAGGTACGGAAGTTCGAGGGTAAGGAGTGGAGGAGTGGCCTAGTGGTTGGGGCAAGGTACTTCAGGCTGGAAGGTCGGGGGTTCAAATCCTACTAGAGGACAGCAACCTTGGGCCGGAAGGACTGGGGTTTCTAGTCCCACAGGTGCTCCTTGTGGTCTTGGGCAAGCCACTTAACCCTCCATAGCCCATGTTCCCTGTAAAATAGTTATCTCCAAGTTATAATGCCCTGTTCAATGTAATTTCAGTTTGTTCAATGTAAACCGCACTGACGCAGAATAGCGCGGTATATAAGAGAATATAAATAAATAAAATAAATAAATAAGGAACTAGAGAAAAACATCAGATCAAGGCAGTGGCCATGTTGGTGAGTGGGGACAGTGGAACAAAGTTGGAGGTCAAACGAGGAGGTGAGGGAGAGGAGCTTTAAAGCATGAGGATCAGAGGGGTTATCAACATGAATGTTAAAGTCCCCAAGAATAAGAGTGGAGGAAAAGGAATCCAGGAAGAAGGAAAGCCACGAGTCAAAGTCAGTGAGAAAGGTAGAAGCAGACTTGTCAGGAGGTCGATAAATAACAGCTACCCGGAGAGGAAGTGGAGTGAAGAGGCGGATGGAGTGCACTTCGAAAGAGAAAGGAGTGAGACTGAGGCAGCAGGAGGGGTTGGAATTGGCAAGAGGGAGAAAGTAGAAACCCAACACCACCACCACGGCCAGTGGGACGAGGTGTGTGGGAGAACTGATAGCCCCCGTGGCAGAGGGCAGTAGTAGATGTGGTATCATCTAGAGGGAGCCAGGTCTCAGTTAGAGCAAGAAGATGTAGAGCATTGGAGATAAACTCGCTTTTACTCATGATCTCTTTATTAGAGACAGAGTGTGCGTTCCATAGGGCACATGAGAAAGGGAGAGTGGAAGGGGAAAGGAGAGGGATATGGATAAGATTAGACATGTTGCGTGAGGATCTCTTCTCAGAGTGAGACCAGAATCTAGGGGGGCCAGGATTGGGGTTGATATCTCCGGATGAGAGGAGGAGGAGGAGTAGTAGTAGAGTACAGGGTAGAGAGGAGACAGTACGGCGGAAACGAGGGTGAGGTTGCCTTAGGGAGAGAGGAAATGGTTGAATGAGAGGGAGAAAGTGATGAAGCTCAAGAGCTGATGATTGGTTAGAAGACAGAGTGGAGGAGGAAGTGAGAGTGATAAAGGGGGATGAGGAGTGGAGGAGTGGAGGAGTGGAGGTGCAGGTGGGAAGGAAAACAGCTAGGGAGTATGACGAAGAGGAAGATAATGTGATGTGGAGCCATGGAAGAGAAACAAAGAGGGGCTATGCAGCATATATTATTTACAAGCAGTGAGGTAGCAATGGAATCTACAGGCTATGCAGCATGTGTTATAATAACCAGCAGTGACTGGTTGTAGGAATTGTCGGTTCTTCGTTTTGGAGTTCTCTTTAATTGTTGTGTTGCGTTGTGTGCTTCTTGTGGTACATGTTTGTTCCTGCGACTGGGCCCGCGCCTAAGGGCCACGCCAAAGGGTCCTCAGGCGCAGGCGTGCCGGGAGGTGCTCCTTCTTGTAGCTGGGTCAGGGGCCCTGATTGGCTGCTGGTTGGAGAGCGGGAAGGGCTGCAACCCCCCGCCGATCGGGGCTTCAAGGTGGAGGTGCAGTCCTTTGATGGCGCAGTCCTTTGTGGCTGTATTTCCCTGATGTCTACAGAGAACCCCATTATAGCTAAGCGACCTCGCTTTCTCCATAGACAAACAGGGCAATGTAGGCACACTTGATGGTAATTCCAGAGCTGAGGGCCAATTTTTTTTTTATTTTGCTTATCAACAGCCCGAGGAAGAGACAAATTTCGGAGAGATATGATTGGTAGTTTGTCAGTGTGTTTAGAGGTTTCCGAGAACCACCTGTCCAAAAGCTGTATCTTCAACTGTAAGTCTGATCAAGGTACTAATGTTTGCAAAAGGTGTATGAAGAGGTCCGCGTGGCCACTTTACACATGTCAAAGATCTAGACAGATCTAAAACCCATGACAGAGGTCGCTTTGGCTCTAAGTTGATACACCCTTACATGACCCTAGAGGGAGCATAGATGTAACATAAGGTAAAGCGTAGTTACTCACCTGTAACAGGTGTTCTCCAGGGACAGCAGGAATCAGTTCTCACATATGGATGACGTTGAAGCCAACAGAGCCTTCACGCAATGTTCCCTCTAATTTTCTGTAGGCTGTGTGCGCATAAAATATCAGCTGTGTGCAGCTTTTGAAAGAAGGTTACATTTTTGTGCGCCACATAACGACACTCGGAGTTATATACTTTAAAATTTGACTACACGTCAGAATACAGTATGTACACCACATTGATTTTAATCAAATTAAATGAAAATAGACGATTACTAAATGAAGCGGGAAATTTCTAGTAATTACAATCATAACTTTTAAATTTTAAGACGTCTGTGTTGTTTTCTATCAGAATCAGAGCTGTAATTTGTGTGCGCTCTGTTGTAAAGTATGTGCGCTCGCTCGGCGAGGTGTGTGCACGCGCACACACGCACAGCTTAGAGGGAACAGTGCCTTCAAGCATCTCTCCAGCTTTCAAAGAAAGCTTTTGGGAGATGCCACCATGTAGGTGTGGTCCCCTTCCCACCCAAGGATGCCATCTTGCTCAATCAGGCACCATAGCTAGAGTCCAACCAAGAAGATGGCCAAAAATGAATAGCAACTTCAGGGGAGGAGGGAGTATTGTGAGGACTGATTTCTGCTGTCCCTGGAGAATACCTGTACAGTCCTCACATAGGAACTCCCTAACTACAGGCTACCGAGAATCTGTAGAATATACGGCCGAGCCATGAGCAGCCGCAAGAGAATCTGAGGACAGATCCGAGGACCCCAAGTCCAGAGAGAGAGATGTCTCCGGTAACCTGAACAAGAAGGGTCGGAAGGCAGGAGTTGCCTAAACCCCGAACAGATTACAGCCTGGCCGAAGGCACTGTCCCGATGAGACTCCCTCTCCAGGCAGTAGTGGACTGCAAAAGTGTGAGCGGAGGACCAAGTGTGGGCCCGGCAGATGTCTGTCAAGGGCACCGAGCAGAGGTTAGCAACCAACGTCGCCATCAATTGGACACTGTGCGCCATGACATCCCAGCCCAAGTATGGGTGAAGGCGATGCAGTCTGCCACCCAGATTGACAAGGTCTGCTTGATCATATGTTACGAAAAAGCTGCCCAGCTTTGCGGTGGTCCTTGTTCCGCTGTAGGCAGAAGGATAGGGCCCTTTTTGCAGTCCCAAGTGTGGAGAATAGCCAATGCGGGATCAGCGTGAGGCCATGGAAAGAAGGTGGGAATCCAAGAATACCTTCAGAAGGAACTTTGGATGGGTACGGAGCACCACCCTGTTCTAGTAAAACCTGGTATATGGTGCTTCAGCCATCAGCACCTGGAGCTCGCTGACTGCAGGCAGAGATGAGAGCCACCAAAAAAGTGACCTTCCAGGACAAGTACCGCAAGGGGCAGGTAGCCAGGGGCTCAAAGGGCAGCTTGGTTAGATGGGTGAGGACCACACTGAGATCCCATTCCGGATAGGGGGCTTAGAGAGAAGCAAGCCCTGCATGGAACGGGAGATGAGGGGTTGCCCAGAGAGGGGTTTGCTCTCGATGGGGTGATGGTTTGCCAAGATCACGCTAAGGTGCACCCTGACTGAATTGGATTTAAGTCCAGACTGCGAGAGATGGAGCAGATATTGCAACACCGAGTGTATCAGGCAGGAGAATGGGTTCATGCATTGCTCCGTGTACCACACTGAAAATCTATGCCACTTGAAGGCATAAGCTCGTCTCAGAGTCCTTACGAGAGGCCAGGAGGATTTCTTCAACCTCCCTGGGAAGATTAAAGGGTGCTAAGGCGATGTGAGGGACTAGGATCCCAGGACTGGGGTGGAGGAGAGAGCCCTCCTCCTGCATCAGGAGTGCCGGGGAACTCCCGAGAGGAACCAGGGATTGCGTCGAGGGACAGAGCAGCAGGGGGAACCATGGCTGCTTGGGCCATCTCAGGGCCACGAGGATCACCGTAGCCTTGTCCCGCTGGACCTTGAAGAGGGTCTGTGCTATCAGTGGCGTGGGAGGGAAGGCAACTAACAGTCCCAATGCCCACAAGAGAAGGAAGACATATGGAGCTACCCAAGCCAAGTGCAGGTGGGGCCCGCAAAACCGGGGGAGCTGAGCGTTGGACAGGCTGGTGAAGAGGTCGAGGTCTAGGGTGCCCCAGAGCTGGAATAGCCGCTGCACCATCTTGGGGTCCAGGCACCACGCGTGCGGCTGGAGGACTCTGCTCAGCCTGTCCGCCAAGGCACTGTCCTAGCCCAGGAGGTAGACCGCTCTGAGGAGGATACCCTGGCTTACCTGCTAAGAGCAAAGGGCTACCGCCTTCTTGCAGAGGCTATAGGAGCCTGTGCCACCCTGATTGTTCAGATGGAACATGATGACTTGGTTGTCCATCTGCACAAGTACCGCCTGGTGCTGCAGTCGGTGCTGGAAGACCTTCAGCGCCAGAAAGACAGTTCGGAGCTCCAGCAGATTGGTGCACGGCTCCTCACAATGGGCCTCCCAGCCCGAGAGGGAAGCATCCGTGTTAGGATCCTCTGGGGGTTCAGGGCCTGGAAGGGCATACCCCAGAATAGGTGCTGTGCGTCCTGCCAACAGGCTAAGGACTCGGTCAGCCGAGGAGACACCGAGATGGAGTCCCAGAGCTAGCCCACTGGGAGCAAAGGCACCACTATGACACTCACATGTGAAGGCGGGCATCGGGCACAACATGGACCATGGAGGCCATGTAGACCAGGAGACGAAGCATTGACCAATCTGATACTGTGCAATGACTCTGCACCTCTGCTAAGGTCGTGAGGCGGTCTACCCTGTACTGGGGGAGGAAGACCTTGGCCTGGAGTGTGTCCAGGCGAGCCTCTATGAACTCCAGGGATTGCACTGGAGTGAGGTGTGATTTTGGGTGGTTCACCACGAATACCAGGTGCTGCAGAAGCCAGATGGTGCAGCTTATAGCCTGCAGGGCTTCCGAAGCAATGTCCCCTTTTATAAGCCAGTTGTCGAGGTAAGGATAGACGAAGGCACCTTGGAGACAAAGATAAGCCGCTACTACTGCAAGGCTAGGTATGCTAGGTATCATAAGGAAAGGAATGGAATGGAAGGGAAAAATGAAACAAAGGATATTATAATGCCTCTTTATTGTTCCATGGTGCGACTGCACCTTGAATATTGTGTGCAATTCTGGTCGCCATATCTTAAAAAGGATATAGCGTTATTAGAAAAGGTACAGAGAAGAGCCACCAAAATGGTAAAGGGGATGGAAGGATACTCCTATGAAGAGAGGCTAAAAAGGTTAGGGCTCTTCAATCTGGAAAAGAGACGGCTGAGGGGAGATATGATAGAGGTCTATAAATTAATGAATGGAGTGGAACGGTTAAACGTAGATCGATTGTTTACGTCATCAGAATATAAAAAGACTAGAGGACATGCAATGAAGCTAAAGGGTAACCTATTTAAGACTAATAAGAGAACATATTTTTTCACTCAAAAACTCTGGAATTTGTTACCGGAGGATGTGGTAAAAGCTGTTAGTGTAGCTGGGTTTAAAAAAGGTTTGGACAAGTTCCTGGAGGAAAGGTCCATAAACCATTATTAAGAGGGACCCGGGATATCAGTGCTTGACCCAATACAAGCATTGAGGAACCTGTGTTTTTTTGGGAAACTGCTAGGTACTTATGACCTAGATTGGTCACTGTTGGAGACAGGATACTGGGCTTGATGGACCTTGGTCTGACCCAGTATGGCATATCTTATGTTCTTATGTTCTTAAGGCATTTGGTGAAGACCCGCAATGTGGAGACAAGACCGAAGGCGAGTACCCTGTACTGGTAGTGATCACCCCTGACCACGAACCTTAGGTACTGTCTGTGACTGGGATGGATAAGGATGTGAGTGTAAGTATCTTTTAGATCCAAGAAGCATAGTCAATTGCCCTACTGGAGGTAGGGCAGCAGTGTTCCAAGGGAGAGCATCTTGAACTTCTCCCTGCACCAGGAATCTTTTTAGATTCCTTAGGTCCAGAATGGGTCTTAGCCCTCCTTTTCGGAACTAGGAAGTACCTGGAGTAGAACCCCTTTCCTTTTAGGTGTTGCGGTACGGACTCCACTGCCCCATCCCAGAGGAGGCCCGAGAGCTCTTGGATTAGCAAGGCCTGGTGCAGGGGAAGCCATTGAGGCTCCCCGGGAAAGTAGAGGGGAGGCAAGTGGTCTAGGTGGAGAAGGTAACCCTCCTTGAACACCTTGAGAACCCATGATAGGTGGTGATGGAATTCCATCTTTGGGTGAAAAGGACCAGCCGTCCCCCTGTTGGTAGCTGGTCATCCAGCGGTCGAGAGACTATGTTGGGGGTGCCAAAACCCAAACCCACGCTGATGCAGGATTGATGCCTGGGCCTTTGGGATTACATGGTCCCTGGCCAGCGCCCTTACCCTGACTGCTCTGCTGCTGAGTCTGGATAGCCGGGTTGGGATAGGGTTGGCCCTTCCTGTGGAAGGAGGGCTTCTTTCCCTGCGGCTTCTATATAGGAAGGGTAGAAGTCTTCCTCAAGAGCCGAGTGCGGGGGACATACTCGGTCTCGATTTTGGCTGCTTTGTCCTCCATGGGCTTGCCAAACAGTTCCACCCTGAGGCAAGGGACGTGGCGGAGCTTCTCCTGAACCCACTACTCCAGGTCTGAGGATAGGAGCCAAGCCGATGCTGGCAACTGCCACCCTTGCACAGGACTCAAAGCAGTCGTAGGCGGCTCGGGACAGATATTTGGAGCACTCACCAAACAGACTTCGGCAGTGTCTGGAAGCGGCGGAGGTGGTCTCCATCGAGGCCAGCTGCAAATCCTGAGAGTTCCTTGGTAAGGTCCTGGAGGAACATGCCAATGTACAGTTGGTATACTTGTATGCGGCAGACTAGCATGGAGCCCTGGTAGCACTTATGCCCGAGGACATCGAGGGCATGGGACTCCCTGCCAGAGGAACTGAGGACTCTTCTGCCTGCACATGGCTAACTCAACTACCACTGAGGTGCGAGGAAGCTGCACCTTCCGAAACCCTGGTCCCCGCTGGACCCTGTACATGGAATCCAGGTGTCAGCTGACAATTGGGACCGATACCGACGTTTTCCACATGCAGAGAAGGTTTCCTTCTGTGTTGCCTCGTACTGGAGAATATCGAATTCCTCTGTTCGAAGGTCTTCTCACTCAGTAGTGAGGGCTAGGGCCCGCGCCATATCCCAGACAAATTCAAGGAAGGTGGTGTCCTTGGGTGGGGACCGCTGCCTCTGGGTCGGCGAGGATGGGGATGAAGGGAGGTCTCAGTGAACTCGAGTCTCCAGGGACATCTCGCCGTCAGACTCCCATTCCGAGTAGTCTGTGGAGGACTTGAGACCGGGTGGCTCGAGGTGGGTCGATGACTCCCAACAGGGACCTGAGGCCAGCACTTGGCCGGAGCCAGAGGCGCTCGCCTGGGATGAGTTCACACCCGAGGAACAGGATGGAGACTGAGAACCTTGCTGAGGATCCTCACATGGCATCTGGCTCTCGGGGATCACTGCAGCATACTGGGGAGTCCTTGAGATCGAGGTCCCTGCGGTCTCTGGGCACGCTCCAGCAGGGCTGGGCATCTGTGCCTGCTGGGCAGTGATGAATGAAGAAAGCACTGTGTTCCAGAGCCAGCATTCGGGCCTTCCACTCAGGACTGGGGGCCTGCAACACTGTTGTCACTGGGTCAGGCATCGAGGAGGAGAGGGGTCCTCACCGGGATGACCCTTGGGACACCAGGCGCCATCACCGGAGGCCTCAGTATCGGTCCTGGGAACTTTCCTTGGCCGTTCCTGCTCAGACTCTTTGGATGGTCGCCAGCAGCTGAGGGACCATGCGAGAGACTTCTCACGCTTGTCCGCTTCCCCAGATGACATCCATGAGGCCTTCTTCTTACACTCATGCTCTGGGGACCCTTGGTCAGAGTGCCTGTGGGCTCAACCTGCAGGAACTTTAGGTAACTCCAAGGATTGCAGGGCCTTTGAGCGTGAGGCTACTGGGGATACCGGGGTCGAGTCTGCCTTGTGGAAGATGTTGTCCACTAAGGCCATCCAGAGTTGCTGGTAGAAGCAGGACATCTTTTTGCACAAGCAGCACTGCTCCGGGTCATGATCGGCGCCCAGACACTGGAGACAACAGTCATGGGTGTCGGTGACAAACATGTTTCTAGAACACCAACCACATTTTTTTAAACTAGTGGCTTGGGGCAAAAAGGGCCCCTGCGAGGTCGAAGACCCTCGATGTGGCCAGCAGCTGAAAAAAGGCACGAAAGCGCCAAGTGAGAAAAAAGGGAAAAAACTGATTCTCGAGGCCCGCTGCAGGAGCAGCGGTGCTCAAGAGGCGGAAAGGAGAACCGGTGCCTGCAGAAAAGCGCAATTATGCACTAGAGAAGATTTACTTCTTAGGGGACAAACATCTGAAGGACTCCATGGAAAAAGGTAGACTGAGCAAGATGGTACCCTTGAACGGGAAGGGGACCACGCATGCGTGGTAGCATCTCCCAAAGGCTTTCTTTGAAAGCTGGGGAGATGCTTCCACAAGGGCTCCATCGGCGTCAACATCACCCATATGTGAGGACTGACTTCCTGCTTGTTCCTGGAGAATACAGTCTGGCACCATGAAGGGAAAGGGTTCATGCTGAAACTGGTTTGCTTGGTCATTCAGGTTGTAAATGACAAATGACGCAATGATTTCCTTATATTTTTTGTGGCTTGGAGATAGGTAGTAGATGAGCGTATATCTAGTCTAATATGTGAAACAAGATTTCTGCTTTGTCTATACATGTACCAGGAAAGAAAGTCAATAAGATGATTGATTGATATGGAATACTGAGATGACCTTAATAAGAACTTAGGATGCATTCAGAGAACAACTCAGTTTTGGTAGAACTGGATGTACAGTGTGTAATGCACTAGCACTTGAAGTTTGCAGACCCTTCTTGTTGAAGTTATGGTCACTAGAAAAATGGTTTTCCAGGTGAGATGTTTTATGGACACAAGCCCCAGTGGCTCAAATGATGACTACAAGAGTTGGGCCAGGATGACATTAAGGTCCTAAGCTGAGTGGTGGTTTGGTATTCACAAGACCCTTCATGAACTTCAAAACCAAAGGATCCATGGATAGAGATTGACCCTCAATGTGATCGTGCTAGGCAGCTATAGCCGAGAAGTGTAGTCTAACCGAAGAGGTTTTTAGACAATTAATTACCTGACATTTAATCTCCACACCATGAGTGAGAGGCTCTTGAGGATGAGATGCATTAAGTCCTTGGCTTGAGTGAGAAGCCTTGACTGGTGACACAGTGGCCAAGGTGAAGCTGAAAGTGAGGGCAAGGAGATGGAGGAACCAGACTTGTCTAAGGCCAGAATGGTGCAATTAAGATGACCCATGCTTTGCTCTGCAAACTTTCTGTAGTCATCTCAAAATGAATGGGCACAGAGGGAATGCATAAAGATGATCTCCTGTTCATAGTACTGAAAATGCATTCTGAGCCACCCTTCCTGAGCATAGATGAACAAAATAAAAGGGAGGACAGTTTGTATTTTGTGCTGTAGCAAACAGATCCACCTTCAGGGTTATCAACATCAGAAGAGGTGATGAACTACTGACTGGTCTAGAGACCATTCCTGAAGGTCCAGCTGATGGCTGACAGAGTCTGCAAAGAGGCTTTCATGTCAGTGGCAAGGTGCCAGATTTTTACGGCATGCAGACAAAGTCAAAGTGACCCCAATCCACCCTGCTTGTAGATGTAAAACATCAGAACATTACTGTCCATTAGAATTATGACTACTTTCCATCAAAGCCAGAATCTGAAAACAGCGATGGTACCGAATATGGCTCTGAGCTTAAAGGCACCAATGTGCTGTGTTTGTTCAAACTGGTTCCATATGCCTTGCATGCATAAGTGGAGAAGATCTGCTCCCCATCTTGACTAGATGCATCCATGGTGAGACGCAGACTGCTGAATGGTCTAATATCAGCCAATTGTCCAGATAAGGGGAGACATTTATTTATTTACTTATTTGTATTCTGCAAAATTCTAAGATCTTGGTGAATCACAGTGAAACATACAATATTGTCAAAATAACATAAAACACAATAGTTTACGAATTAAAATAAAAAATACTAAAATAAATAAATCAAAAACTAGAAATATAAAAACAAAACAATCCCTGCCAGCAAGAAGTGCACTACTAACCCAGGTAATTATTGCCCCACACAGTCCCTTAAATAAACAAATACAATATTACAGAAGACTGTCAAAAGCCTGATGAAATAAATAGGCTTTAAAATGCTTACATGATAATATCCAAAGATTTAAAAGTAATTTATTCCAAAGTACTGGCCAAACAACGGAAATGCTTTACTGCCGAGACATCCAAAAGACAGGACCTTGGGGGGGGGGGGGGTTGGTTTGATAAATTTTCAAATTTGCACATATGCTCAAGAGAGCTCTGCTGGAAAGCACCTTAAAGATCAAAGTCAGAACTTTAAAACGAATGCGCCAGAAGACTGGCAACCAATGCAAGTCAAACAGTGTTGCAGTTATAAACTCATGCTTGCTATTACTAGTCAAAAGATGTGCTGTAGCGTTTTGAACCAAATGTAATGATTTATAGAAGTATAGCGCACTGCAATAAAGCGTAGTTACTCACCTGTAACAGGTGATCTCCGGGAACAGCAGGAATTTAGTCTTCACATATGGGTATCGTCGGTACCAACGGAGCCCGCGCAGGAATGCTCCCCAACGTCCAATAGGAACGCTTTTGGGAGCATCCCACAGCGCATGCGTGCTGCCTTCCCGCCTCTGTACCTCTCTCACTACAGTTGAGTTTATAGCCAAGACCAAAGGAGAGAAGTAGAGAAAGAGATAGAGACAACTCCTAGGGGAGGTGGGTGGGTCGTGAAGACTAAAGTCCTGCTGTTCCCGGAGATCACCTGTTACAGGTGAGTAACTACGCTATCTCCAGGAACAAGCAGGAATGTAGTCTTCACATATGGGGACTCCCCAGCTGAAAGATGCCAAGGGGTGACCCGAGGAAGCTGCGAACCCAGGTGAGATAGGTCATGCTTCCTCCCATGGACCTCTGGCATCGAAACCGTGGACAGTGGGTAGGAGTTGTATTAAGTATGGAAGAGATGCTGGAGAACAGCCTGGCCAAACGAGGCATCCCGACGGGAGTCCTTGTCTAAGCAGTAGTGGGCTGTGAAGGTGTGTACCAAAGCCCAAGTGGCTGCTTTGCAGATGTCATCAACAGACACAGAACGAAGGTTAGTCATTGTGAGCTGTGACATGGCCCTCGAGAGAAAGTCCTTTACTCTGATATGTATAGGATATGCAATCTGCAATCCAATTTGACAGAGTTCTTTTGGAAACTGGAAGTCCCAAATGACTAGAGTCAAAAGCCACAAAAAGCTGAGATTTTCTATGTGGCTTAGTTCTTTGGAGATAAAAGGCTAAGGCTCTTTTACAATCCAATGTGTGAAGATTCCCTTCCGCACTAGAGGCATGAGGCCTAGGGAAGAATATAGGAAGATAAACCGACTGGTTTAAATGAAAAGGCAAAACTACCTTTGGCATAATGTGAGGATGAGTCCCGAGGACTACTTTATCATGGTGGAACCTTGTATAAGGAGGGTCAGCCTGTAGTTCACTAATGCGTCTTGCAGAAGTGATGGCAATTAGGAAAATAACTTTCCAGGAAAGAAACTTTAGGTCTGAAGTGGCTAAAGGTTCAAAGGGCAGTTTCATAAGCTGACCAAGAACAAGATTCAGATCCCATGCCACCGGTGGTGGTTTAATGGGAGGTTTTGTTAAGAGTAGGCCTCTCATAAATCTTAATACAAGTGGATGAGAGGAAATAGGTTGTCCATCAAAAGGTTTATGAAAAGCAGCAATAGCACTAAGATGGACTCTCACTGAATTGGTCTTTAGACCAGAAGTTGATAATTGGAGGAGATATTCTAGTAGCGACTCTACAGGTACCAAAAGTGGGTTAAGTCCCTTTTGGGAACACCAGACAGAGAACCTTTTCCACTTAAAAGCGTAGGAACGTCTTGTGGAAGGCTTTCTGGAAGCCAGAAGGATATCCTTTACTTGTTGAGAAAGGTTAATATCCTGGAATTCTAGGCTTTCAGTAACCAGGCCCTGAGATGTAGGGACTGGGGATTGGGATGCAGTAAGCATCCGTCCTCCTGAGACAGAAGATCTGGAGCATTCCCCAACTCCAGAGGAGTGTTTTGAGAAAGACAAAGAAGAGGAGGATACCACATTTCTCATGGCCAACGTGGAGCTATGAGTATCATACGACCTCTGTCTCTCTGAAGTTTGAATAAGGTTTTGGGAATGAGAGGAATGGGTGGGAAGGCATAGAGGAAGTCCTGACTCCAGTGGAGTAGGAAAGCATCTCTTGCCTGACAGTTGTGAGCTGGGATTCTGGAACAGAATCGGGGGAGTTTGGCATTCTGTGGACTTGCAAAGAGGTCTATATCTGGTGTTCCCCAGATTTGAAATACTCGAGCAAGCTGGTATGAGTGGAGGGACCACTCATGTGGCAGCAGTATTCGACTGAGTCTGTCTGCCCATAGGTTTTGAATGCCTGGAAGGTATACCGCAAACAGGTGAATTTGCAACTCTCTGGCGAGGGCCCACAGTCACAAAGCTTCATTGCATAGCGAAAGAGAGCCTGTTCCGCCTTGCTTGTTCACATAGAACATAGCTACCTGATTGTCGGTTTGGACCAGAACTGTTTTGTTGCTGAGATGGGTCTGAAAGACTTGAATAGCATTGCAAATGGCTCTCAGCTCTAGAAGGTTTATGTGAAGAGAAACCTCCTGTGAGGTCCAAAGACCCTGAATGGAGAGATCGTGCAAGTGGGCCCCCCAACCCATCTTGGACGCATCTGTTGTTAGGGTGGCCTGATATAGAGGCTGCTGGAAAGGAGAGCCTATGAGGAGGTTTTCTAGAGATTAACACCATTGCAGGGACGAAATCAGACGTGTGGTGTTTCTGATCTTGTCCACTAGCTGACCTGAGGCCTGTGACCATTGAGAGGATAGGGTCCACTGGGCTGCTCGCATGTGGAGGAGAGCATAGGGAACCACATGGACATTGGATGCCATGTGTCCCAGAAATTGAAGTATCTCCCGAGCAGTAAGGAACACCTTCATAGATGCTTGAGATACCAGTTGTATTATCCGTAGACAGCGTGGCTGTGGCAGAAAACCCCTTGACTGCCGTGTGTCTAGACAAGCCCCTATGAATTCGAGAGATTGAGAGGGGGTGAGATGAGATTTTGGGAGGTTTATGACCAGTCCCAAGTATTGAAGAATTCTCATTGCTCGAGAAAGAGCGAAGCTGGCCTCTGGAGCTGTTGATGCTTGAATGAGCAAATCGTCTAAGTAAGGGAAGACGAATATTCCCAGAGTCCTCATAAATGCTGCTACCACTGTCATGCATTTTGTGAAGACTCTTGGAGCAGAGACCAGTATGAAAGGAAGAACTCTGTACTGGAAGTGTCTTCCTTGGACCAGGAATCAAAGGAACTTCCTGTGATCTGAGTGGATGAGAATATGCATGTACGCATCTCTTAGATCTAGAGAACATAGCCAGTCCTGAATTTGAAAGTATGGTAGGAGTGTCCCGAGGGAGATCATTTTGTACTCTTCTCGGAACAAATATTTGTTTAATTCTCTGAGGTCTAGTATAGGCCTGTGGCCCCCTGTCTTCTTTGGAATAAGAAAATAGGGGGAGTAAAACCCTGAACCCTGTTGGGGTATGGGTACTTCTTAGATTGCTCCTTGAGCGAGAAGTGATGTGACCTCATGCCACAAGAGGTTGATGGCAGGGGCCTGAGAATTGAACTGTTTTATTATTGCAGGTGGGGGCAGGTTGAGAAAATGAAGTTTGTACCCCAGTTGTACAATGGACAGAGTCCAGTTTTCTTAAGTTATTTGTTGCCATCTTTTGGCAAATTAGCATAGTCTTCCTGGAATGGTTAAGGGTTCTGGACCTTTCAGGGGCAGAATTACTAAGTTCTCTAGATAGAAGTCAAAGACCCTGAGGGGGCTGGGTCTGTTGGGCCGGTTGAGCTCCTTGAGCTTGCGGCTTTCTTTGCTGTCTGTTCTGTTGTTGCCCCTTCTGGGGAACATGAAGCGAACAGTGGCCTTGACGGGTGTAAGATGGGTAAAACTTATTTTTCTTACTGAAAAATGTTTTTTTGAATGTTTTCTTCTTTGCTGGGTTGGCTGTGGACTTTGACAATCTGTTCAAAGTAGCATTATCAGATTCAATCTGATTAGCCTTGTTTTGCCAGTCCTTGCCAAAGAGATTTTCTCCTGTACAAGGAATATTTCCCAGCTTTTCTTGCACCCACTGTTCTAAGTCTGATGCTTGAAGCCAAGCAATACGACGTGCTCCTATGGATATGGCAAAGATTCTGCTAATACACTCAAAGCAATCAAAGATAGCACGGTTCATGAATTTAGAGACATTCTGGGCGTGCTTGACCAGAGTAAGGTAGTCTGCTCTTTTTTCCTCAGAGACACAAGGGCTAATGAGCTCTAAGTCTTTTGTGACTTCTTCCAGGAACATTCTCATGTAAAGACTGTAGGAACTGATCCTGGCTGATAGCATGGAGGACTGAAAGCATCGACGCCCAAAGGCATCGAGCGTCCTGGATTCATGGCCTGGAGGATTAGAAGAATGTGTTTTAGCACTCTTGATTCTTCGCATGGCCGATTCCACTACCATTGAATGGTGTGGTAACTGAGTTTTGGCACTCAGTACATAGTGTCAAGGCATCGGGAATGTGAAGATACCGTTAAAGGAGTTTCCCCACATTCTCAACATCAGATCATGTAAGATCTTGTGAATGGGAAGCATAGCTGCCTCCTTGGGAGCCATAGGGTATTGTAGAATTCTTAATTCTTCTGCCCTAGATTCCTTTTCTGGAATCAAAGTAATTGCAAGACCCTTTGCCGAATCACGTATGAAATCCTGGAAGGACATATCTTCTGGAGGAGACATTCTGCGTTGAGGAGAAGGAGTTGAATCCTCTAGTACAGGGGTGGGCAATTCCGGTCCTGGCGGGCCGCAGACCAGTCAGGTTTTCATTATGTCCCTAATGAATATTCATGAGATCTATTTGCATCCACTGCCTTCCATTGTATGGAAATATGTCCATGAATATTCATTAGGGACATCATGAAAACATGACTGGTCTGCGGCCCTCCAGGACCGGAATTGCCCACCCCTGCTCTAGTAGGTTCGCTCTGGTACCGGTAGAATCGTCAGAGTCATCGGAATCGGAAGACTCAAGGGCACTCTGTACCGGGTGCTCCTGTAACGCATGGCATCGGTACCACTCGAAGTCGGTACCTAAATGTCTCGGTTCCTAATCCCCGATACCCAAGACAGATTCAAGGCTCGGCATGGGGGGGAACAGGTACTAGTCGGTACGGTACCAATGTCGGTACCGATACCTGTTGAACCGTCTGTAGCGGTCTTAGAGGTACCGAAGCTGCTAAGGGGGACACTAGACTGCATTCAATAGCGAGGATTCTCTTATCCATCACTCCTGCCGATGCCTGGGTGTCGGTACTGGTGGAAGCAGCCATGACCCCAGAACATGGCACCAGTAGTTCTGCAGAGGTGGAAGTCTCTGGAACATCCTGGAGCCCCGTTAATGCTTTGGAGCCTGAAGACTCCCACCGGGGCTGTTTTGCCAGTGAACTATCCTCGAGGGCAACGCCAGAGGCATCTCGATACTTTGAAGGAGATCTACCCTTCGAGGACCAGCCAGTCTTAGAAGACTTAAGTTTAATTACCTGAGATCCATGGGAGGAAGATGAAGCCCAGGAAGACATCGATGCAACTGACATTGTATCCGTGGAAAAAAGGGTACCGAGTTTTGCAACTCTATTCTGCAGGCCCCTTTTGGTCATCCTCGTGCAGGAGAGACACTCCTTTGGACAATGGTTCAGGACCTAAACATTTTAGACACCAATCATGGGTGTCGGTGACGGATATGGTCCCGCCACACTGAGCATTTTCTGAAACCACTAGCTGAAAAGTGGGCCTAGTGCCCAAAATGGCGCCTAGCACCAGAAACAGGGGAAAGACCCCTGAAGAAATACAAGTTTTTTTTTGGGGGGGGGGTTGAAAAAGAAAGAAGCACCACCGGCGGTACCGGTAGGCGTCGAATGAAGGCAGACGCGACCACAAAAAAACAAATAATAAAAGGAAATTTTCTGCGGTGACAGGGTACACGTCCTGTCGGCTCCGCAGAAAACGAAGAACTGAAGTGAGAGAGGTACAGAGGCGGGAAGGCAGCATGCATGCGCTGTGGGATGCTCCCAAAAGCTCTCCTATTGGATGCTGGGGAGCGTTCCCGCGCGGGCTCCGTCGGTACCGACGATACCCATATGTGAAGACTACATTCCTGCTTGTTCCTGGAGATTCCAGTTGGGAAATAACTTAGCAGAAGTTTAAGCTGGCGCACTAGTAGTAGCTTAAAAAAAAAGTTTTTTTCATAATAGTTCTGATTTGGTCCTTCATGGAAAAACAAGAATAGAGAATAACTCCCAAAATTTTTAACTGCAGAAGCTATGGAAGAACAGCTCATTCTAAAAACATAATTTGTGTCTCATTAACATTTAGAAATAATTTATAACGGGTCATTCAGCTATTAATTGTACACAGATAAAGATCCACAAAGGTCAGCAATGGAATCTTAAATTATCACTTTAGCAACAAGAAATTGTACATCATCTGCATACAAAGCATATCTTAATCCAAAGCTGGCAAGCAGTTGACAAAAGGGGCAAAATAGATATTAAACTATGAAGTACTGTAGATAGATGGATCCCTGAGGGAATTAAGAGGGAAGAGAAAACCATGCGGAAGAATCATCATTTCTGACCTGTGATATACGATTTGTAAGAAAAGATTTGGCCTAACAACTCCACCTAACTCAACCTCTGCCAATCGTTTAAGTGACTAATAGTGAATAATGCTGCCAAAATATCAAGTGAAACTAGAAAATATGAGGTTCCTAACTCAAATCCCCTCTGAGCAAAGTCTAAATTTTAAAGTAAAAGAGTTTCTGTCCCATGAATAGATATAAAACCAAATTGGTAAGGGTCAAATATGTTGTGTTGAACAAGAACATCTTGCAGTTGAAAATAAACAACCCTCTAGAAACTTTAGACAATAAAAGCAAGCAAGAAACAGGCAGATACCTAAGAGGATCTTTATACCTAAATGATCATTCTTCGACACTGGCGGCCATCTGCACGCTTTAAGGAAGAAGGACATATGCCCTCAGACAGAGGCCTAGTCACCTTACTTAAAATAACAGAGGAAAGTTCAACATATAGAATCTTAAAAATATCAACAGAACAGAACACAAACCTTTGAGGGCAGTTCAGCCTCCATGGACATCAATTTGTGCTCTAGCGGCATAGGGCTGATTAGTAACATTGGGCTGAGTCTGACACCTTGACGCAGCCTTGGCGTTGGAGCTAGGACGTTGTTGAAGTCCATAAAGTAGCTAAGTATTGGTTTTATTTTCAGTCTATTTAGCCTGTTGATGCTCTTATTTGCACTACCCTTGTTGTTTTCATTGATCCTGGTGACTGCGCTTAATGCATGATTTATGCATATACTATTGAGATTCATGCATTACTGAGAGTATATATGAATTGCACAATTTAGAGCATGTGGAATTTTTTTGACCAGTGATGGTATGGTTTGAGCAGCCTTTTCAGTTGATGTTTGGCCACTGTGGAAAAGGGCTAGTTAGGCCAGGCCTCAAAACCAAATTGGATACGATCAGAGAATTAGATGAATCAGCTGCTGATGCACTAACTTATGCCACTATGGTTCACCCAGTATATTGGATACTTGCTCAGTGTGGCGGGAATTTGGATTTAATGGACTCAGGAACAGACAGTGATTCTGGATCTATATTGGATATAGGAATTGGAAGCAGTAGCAGTGAATCTATAAATGAAACCGGACTGTAGAGACTGGCTATAGGTGACATATAAAGTTACAGGTCAAGCCACAGTGAAATTAAAAGCTCTCTCTTTAAAAGTAACTTTGAAGTGTTCTTCTGCTTCTGATAGTTGCTTCACAGAATTAGCAAATAGAGCTTATGTGTACATAAGTTAGTTCCCTAAAAATCAATAGAACAAACAGTACATCCTCTTTTATTCTGCAATATGATAGGTTAAAGGATAGCTAGGTCGACATGGTCTTCTTTAGAGAACTAGGTCTTAGGTCAACGGCAAATAAAGCCTGAGTAAATAGTAGAAAATCAGCAAATATTATGAGTAACTAATTAGCTTCTGTTGTATAGTAGAAACACAGCGACACCTATTGAGTCTAGTGAATATAGTCATAAGCTTGTAACTTCTGCTTGTAACTTCTGCTTTTATGTGACGTGGCAGAGATGTTAGCAAATTCGATATACACTTTTGTAACCCAAATATCACCAGATGTTAATTAAAAATTAACTGTGTCAGCTGATAATTCTCAATAAAAAGCTAAAGCTCTGCAGAAGAAACTCTGATGGATAAGCCTGTCCTTAGGCTCCATGCTTTTCTTCCGTACAGAACTCTGTAGCATTTAATTAATTAATTGTGTCTTGTTTTTTCCTTCCTGTTAAGAGGTTACAGATAATTATAAGAATCCAGGTTTAGTGAAGGATTGCAGACCCTAGGAAGGTGAGAGTTCTTCAGCCACTATACATTTTGGCTGCATTTTCATAGAGCGGTTGCGTCGGCTTGTTGATTTGTTATACTGAGGTCTTTTTTCTCCCATGGATGAAGAGTTGAATGATTGAAATATTCTGAAACATTTCCAGTGACATATTGCATTTTATTTTAGCTCTGGTTTGTACAGTTTGCTATAAAAAAAAACAGACACTGCTCCTATTGAGCTACAGGTTATTATCCTACATGTTCACAAACACCTGGTTTTGCTAAAATATCTGAAGCTATTCAAGTGGTCACACCTGGCTATCAGTAATCCCAAGGGAGATAGCTCCCACCCCCTCACCTGACCCAAATAAGTGGTGGAAACATGTTAAGATGAAGGCTCTGGCTCACCTGATGCTGGGGGCTCTCTGACCCTGGGAGCTGGTGGAAACCCAGGATTCATTCTTTTCTGCCCGAGTACTGGAGATCATAAAGGTTGGTGCCTCATCCAACAAGACATCATCACCCCTGCCTGACAAATTCTTGTTGTTTTCAAAGAGAACCTCTTCTGGGGATTTTAGACTGTTGGGCTCTGCAAAAGCAAACAGATTTCACCATAAAACTTTGCTCAAAAGGGTTGAATGCTCTAAGACATTTCTTTCATGAAAATGGAGTATTATATAGAAAATGACAGTAGATAAAAACATTATGGCTTATTTGGACTATCCATGAGAACTATTAATTCTACAATCCCTTCCTCTTCCTCAGAGGTCCTCTGTATTTGTCCCATGCTTTCTTGAATTCAGAAACAATTCTTGTCTATACCACCTTCACTGGGAAGCTGTTCCATGCATCCATCACCTTTCTGTAAAGAAATTTCTCCATAGACAAGCAAAGGAATGCAATCATGCTCAAAGGTGAAATCTCCGGACTGAGCCTTGTGCCGATCTCCCACAGCTCAGAGAAGCTTTGTTGCTTCACTGAACAAGCGTATCTGCTTCCCGCCAGTCTGTGCCCAGAGAATCCGTTTTTTCTCTCGCCGCACAGCAGTCTGCATGGGTCTCCCTTTCTCTTCAGTTTTGCCTGCATTTTTTCACAGTTCTATCACTCAGTTCACACACTGGGTCTCTTCAGCTGCCATTTTCCTTCAGCTGCATGAAACTAGAATTGATAGGCAGCAAAGCAGTTACTCACCTGTAACAGGTGTGCTCCAGGGACAGCAGGAAGCAGTCCTCACAACCCTCCTTCCTCTCCTTGGAGTTGCTGTACAATTTTTCCCATCTTCTTTAGTCGGCTCTAGCTACATGTATGTCATCTGACTGAGTAAGATGGCACACTTGGGAGGGAAGGGGACCACGCATGCATGGTGGCATCTCCCAAAGGCTTTCTTTGAAAGATGGGGAGATGCTTCCGCGAGGGGGGGGTCTGTTGGCACCGAAGTCACCCAGTGTGAGGACTGATTCCTGCTGTCCCTGGAGAACACCCGTTACAGGTGAGTAACTATGCTTCGCTGCCTAATAGGTGTTCTCCAGGGACAGCAGGAATCAGCCCTCACTAAAGCTTTCAACTACTGGCTCTTGTTACAATGTCCTGACTGCTATTGGAATATATATGCAATTGCATCTTAATTGGCTGACTGCCGAAACTTGGCCAAGTCGGGTCTGTACCTTTGAAGGTTTTACGAAATAAAAGGTTTCTTTGTTTTAAGAGGTGTGGCCGTGTCCTCCCTGCGCTGTTCTAGTGACTTCAGTTAACACAGAAAAACATTTAAGGGCTCTTTTACTAAAGGTGTGCACTTACCATGCTATTAGCAGCAAACCTAATGCAGCTCAAGTGTAACCATCATGTGCAGTCAGTTACATACCCAGCAAAGTCCCAACAGTGTGCAATCACGTATCAGAACATGTGGCGCGATTAACACGGGTACACCTAACGACACCCATAAAGGTATCATGTGCAATCATGTTAACTGATACCTTGCCACTAAGCACATGGTAACTGCCCCCACTGTCGCAGCAATGTGTCCTCCATGCCCATACTCCGCCCCAACATGCTCACTTTCCCCCCTAGTGTGCGATAGCCACGTACCATGCATTTCAGCGGCCGGTCATTGGCATATACATGTCTGAGCATTCTGTGCTCCAAGTTACAGCACACTAAATAGCATGTTATCCGATAAGCAGCCATGTTAACCGGTTAGCAGCAGTAAAAGAGCCCCTTAGTGTGCATTAACTGCATGGCAGACAGAACAAATGAATGTAATATTTCTTACTAGGATAGCATTAAGTGTTCTGCATTATCTGCCACATTAACAGTTAACATGTAGCCAAGGGCAGTCCATGCCCATTTCACACTATGCACTTAATGCGGGAATTAGCACATGCTAAGTGTCATGTGCTAACATGTGCACTAATTTCTGTTAACTGCCTAACACACTTTAGTAAAAAGCCCCCTAGGGGTAAAAATCTTGAGCTTCCTTATTCTGTTTCAACAGGACAAGGACCAGAATGCACTGCAACAGGCAGGATGGGAAATTCTACAATGGCAAAGGATGAACCATGGATGACTATCTCATTTATGATTGGCACTGATCTATTGACTATTGCAGTAAAATTCATTCACTGTTTTCATCAAATACCTTAGATGGCACTGGCCATCCCATAGGTTTTAGACATTTCTTACTTTTTCTTTATGGAAAGCTGTAATGCTGTGAGACTTATCCAAATCTGCTTGTGAATATGATTTCCCCCATTTAGCCTTCTAGTTTAATCATGTCTCATCTCTGAATTGTTTTCATTTGTATTTTAAGGTGACTGACCTCTTTGTTGAGTTCAGTGCTGTCACCCCTTTCCCAATATCTGCTTAGTATGTATTTTGGTGATCTTTGTTGTTTAACTCAGTGTTTTTCAACCTTTTTTGTGCAAAGGCACACTTTTTTCATGAAAAAAATCACGAGGCACACCACCATTAGAAAATGTTAAAAAAATTTACCTCTGTGCCTATATTGACTATATATAAAGTAATTCTCTTGAATAGGAATCAAACACTCACACCAACCCCCCTCCCCTGCTGGTTCACACCAACCCCCCTCCCCTGCTGGTTCACTCACACCACCCCCCCCCTCCACTGCTGGTTCACTCACCCACCCCCTGTCACTTACTCACCCCTCCTGCTGGGTCACTCACTCACTCACTTACCCCCCTCCCCTGCTGGTTCACTCACACCATCGCCGCCCCCCCCTTTGCTGGTTCACTCACACTCCCCCCCCTTGCTGGTTCACTCACACTCCCCCCCCCTTTGCTGGTTCACTCACACTCCCCCCCCCTTGCTGGTTCACTCACACTCCCCCCCCCCTTTGCTGGTTCACTCACACTCCCCCCCCCCCTTTGCTGGTTCACTCACACTCCCCCCCCCTTTGCTGGTTCACTCACACTCCCCCCCCCCTTTGCTGGTTCACTCACACTCCCCCCCCCCTTTGCTGGTTCACTCACACTCCCCCCCCCCTTTGCTGGTTCACTCACACACACACCCCCCCCCTGCCCAATCCGCTGCATCTGCTTTGTACAGAGCAGCCGCTGCACAACACATAAAATGAAAATTAAATAGAAAATGTTTCAGGATCCCTACGGTAAACGCAGAGCCAGAGGAAGTGATGTCATGGGGGCGGGCTCCTCACAGGCTGTCTTTCCTTTTCAAATTAACTTTATTGCAGCTAAAGTTAATTTGAAAAGGAAAGACAGCCTGTGAGGAGCCCGCCCCCATGACATCACTTCCTCGGGCTCTGCATGATCGGAGGGCTCCTGACACAGTTTCTCTTTACTTTTCAATGTAAGTGTAGTGCAGCCGCTGCTCTGTACAAAGCAGAACCAGCGGCTGCACTGCTATAGGGAATCGCGATCGCGTTCGCGCCGCGGACTTCGGCACAAAAGCCGGTTTTTTTCTCTGGCCGCTCCCGATCTTGCGGCCAGAGCAAAAAAACCGGCTTTTCAATGGCCGGTTTTACAACTGTGCCGGCAGCCGGCCTGGCCATGGAAAAACCGGCCAGGCCAGCTGAAAACCGGCCGGTTGGCAACCCTAATTTGTGAGCCGAGGCCACATGTTACGGATGAAATTGGAATTATTCCCACGGCACACCAGACAATATCTCACGGCACACTAGTGTGCCGCGGCACAGTGGTTGAAAAACGCTGGTTTAACTGATGGAAGAAATGGTTCCAAAACACTGGAGGCAAAGCTGCAACTACACCTTGAGAAAATCAGAGATTCAGCTGCATCTGAAGTTAAAGCATAGTTCCCCCCCCCCCCCACACACAATTTTTTTTCTATTTATTATTCCAAAAACTACCGGGGTGAAGGAAGGGAAATTCTTGTTCCTAAAACGCACAACTTAAAGAGCAGCTTGTGAAAGAGACCACGTCCAGTCTCAAGCCAAGGAGTTTGTAAGCTAGTGGACCATCAAAAGTCATCTGAGATGCACAGATGTTACCTGTAAACCGCACTGATTTTAAAGAGCGCGGTATATAAAAGCAATAAAGAAAATAAATAAAGAACTAAAATCTCCATTTCATGTCTGAAAAAGATGGAGGCTGACATTAGTAACTGCACTGAATAACTGCTTCCAGCTGCTGCAGCAGGTGGGGCTCCCCAGTGGAAAATGCCCCAAAATAAACCTGCTCACCCTCTACTTGGATGTCCAACTTCATGTTCCGCCTCCATGCCACCTCCCAGCACCTAGAAAAGGGGTTTATAATGGAAATCTAGAAACTGGCAATGCAAGTAAGCACTGCTATCATACAGTCATCAGAGACCCAGTAGCCAAAGACAATGCTTTTAGTCTTCAGAATTATCTGGACAAGAGGCAAAGCAGTGCATTGCTGAATAACAGGGGTAGCTATTATAGCAAATATGCACTTACCAGCAGTGACACAGCGTAGCTTCTCAAGTACACCATGAAGCCTACAAAAAAAAAAAAAACAGGTTCAACATTAGCCTAACTAGTTGCTAATTCCATTCACAAACTGAAGGATTATGTGACAGTATGTTTCTCAAACACAATGAACTTTTGTTTTAACTCTGAGTGACGCGGAAGTGCTGTTCATATCATTGGTAGTTTACAAGCATACCAAACTGTAAATCTGTTGGTGTTGTTTCCCAAGAAGAGGGAAAGGTCCTCCGTCATCTGCTCCTGACTCTTCTTATTGGCCACCATGACCATGATGTAATCAGGAAGCTCTTCATCTGATGGGGAGATGAAAGAAGAAACAGAGATGGGTAAATTTGCCAGTAATTATCTGAAAAATGGAAGAATTTACATAATCCCTTCTGATACTTTTCAGAATATATTTGATATCATTAAATTAACTTTGAAAATGGTCTTTACAACTAAGGTGCAGACAGCAATCCAGTAGCGAGATGGGGGGCTTTCCAGTCTTTTGCATTGAGTGTCACAGGTATGGTTTTCTCCCAGTTGGTGAGAGGTCTTATATGTGCACTAGGTGCAAGGAGCTCTTTGCTCTCAGGGAACTAGTCCGATCTCTGGAGGCTAGAGTAGCAGACTTGGAGGACATATGGAAGACAGAGAGGTACACAGACGAGACTTACAAGGACATAGTACTGAAGTCCCATCTCCAGGCTGGCAGCATCCCTGTTGCCATGGAGGAGAGAGGTCACGTGATAGGAGAGCATCACCCTGATGTGGCAGAAGTGATCCTGTAGTTAGGATCCGTCCTTCAGTTGATATAAAACCCTCTTGCACTGAGGAAGTTTCTCCAAGGCCATGGTGCCCATGAGGGAAGGGTTAAGACCGCCGTTATAGTTGGTGATTCGATCATTAGGCATGTAGATAACTGGGTGGCCAGTGGACATGAGGATTGCCCGGTAACATGCCTGCTTGATGCAAAGATAGCGGACCTCATGCACCACCTAGACAAGGTCTTAGATAGTGCTGAGGAGGAGTCTGCTGTTTTGTACATATTGATACCAATGACATAGGAAAGTGTGGTAGGGAAGTTCTGAAGGCCAAATTTAGGCTTTTAGGTAGAAAGTTGAAATCCAGAACTTCCAGGGTAGCATTCTCTGAAATGCTTCCCGTTCCACCCATAGGACCCAAAAGGCAGGCAGAGCTCCAGAGTCTCAATGCGGGGATGAGACAATGGTACAAGGATGAGGGTTTTGGATTTATTAAGAATTGGGCAACATTCTGGGGAAAGGAGAGGCTTTTCCGAAGAGATGGGCTCCACCTTAACTGAGATGGAACCAGGCTGCTGGCATTAACCTTTAAAAAGGAGATAGAGCAGCTTTTAAACTAGATAATAGGGGAAAGCCAACAGTTGACCAAGAGCACATGGTTCGGAAGGATGCATCCTTGAAAGATACTAGCAAAAGACTGAAGTTACGGCATATCGACAGAGAGGTTCCAATAAAGACAAAAGTAACCCAAATGCCCTTAGGTACAGAGCAAACAGAACTTAAAGATTTCATATTGCCCCTGCCTACCAGTAACCAGATTAATACGAATAAAATACAGCCTCTAAAATACTTGTATGCAAATACTATAAGTCTAAAAAATAAGAAGGGAGAGTTAGAATATATAGCGCTAAATGAGAAGTTAGATATGATTTGTATCTCATGGTGGAAGGACGACAACCAGTGGGACACTGTGATACCTGGGTACAAATTATATCGTAATGAAAGAGTAAATCAAATTTGTGGAGGGGTTGCATTCTATGTTAGAGAGGACACTGAGTTAAAGAGGATTAAAGTTTTGCAGGAAATCGACTTCCGGTGACATCAGCCAGCTGAATGGTGACATCAGCCAGCTGAATGGTGACATCAGCCAGCTGAATGGTGGCAGCTTGCTAGAGCTCCATGAACCATCTCCCTCTCAATAATGGCGAATAGCAAGCACTAAGCACACCTAGTAAAACAGCACCTGGCAACAATGGTGGCTATGCCAGTGAGGAAGAAACTGGCAGTTTTTCAATCTAGTTACGCCAGATGGGAGCGGTCTCACAGGAGGAACTCACAGCGCTCAGGGCGTTCGGCAGAGTCGGGGGGAGTCGATGGAGGGGCGATCACCGCAAAGAGCCCCGATCTGGTGACAAGCTTAAAAACTGACTACAGGATTTCCGGAAGGATATTAAGGACGATATCAAGTCCCTCCGTGCAGATTTCAAAGTAGCCCTGGAATCATTACAGCAAGACAGAGTGGAACTGGGAGGCCACATGGTCGAGGTAGAGGACCTCGTGGAGAGTCAGGCCACAGAGTTGGCGGAACTGAGCAAGGGCTGGGAGACCCTGCGGCAGCAACAAGACCTGATACAGAAGATGGAGGATCTAGAGAACCAGGTTTGGTGGGGCAAGTTACAGGTGAGAGGTGTCCAAGAGGGAGAGGCCTTTATGGACTGTCAGGCAGTAGTGCAAGACCCATAAATTGAAACTTGGAGGAGATTGCGCCAAGGCAGATCCTGCCCCGGTAGGGGTGGACAAGTCATACTGTGGTTTGGGGGTGCCTAGAAGAAATAAACCAAGAGATATAGTGATGTGTGTGTGCTCCTACCCCATTAAAGAAAGAAGCTTGAGCACTGCCAGGAAATTTGGTCGAATAGTCTGGCATAACTGTGAGGTGGAACTGTACAACGACCTATCCCAGGAGACCCTGATGCGGCGTAGAGAGATACGGGAAGTGACAACCTACTTGTGAACGACAGGAATTCGGTATCGATTGATGCATCCCTTCGGGCTGACCTGTAGAGTGAAGGGCATTTCCAAAAAAGTGAGGAAAGTGAAGGAGGCCTGGCAAGCACTACAAGAGTTGGCCTGGGAAGATCTTCCTACACGACCAAGGACAGCCAGTGGTGCAGCTAATACCAGTAGTGAAATAGGCAGCACTGCAGTGGAGGCAAGTATCAGAGAAAGGCAAGCAGCTTAAGAGGCTCTCAAATGACCGGCAACAGCCCGAGCATCATGAAGGGCCGGACACCTGAACCCAGTGGGGTTTCAGCAGAGACTTTAATTCATCTGACCCATACTGGATTATTAGGGCTTCTTGGGGAGTAAAAGTTGGAGGTGGAAAGGGGGGGGATGGAGGGAATGTGGAGGGGGGGGGAACTGTGTGAGTGCATAGATAAAGGTAGGGAAGTATGGGCTTTCTAGATGTGAGTATGTAGGGGGAGTGAAGGAGTGGAACGGGGGGGGATGCATGGAGGGGCTGAGTGCAACGGGGTGATGGGTGGATGGGTGTGGATGAAGAGCGTGGGGGGGTATCATAAAAAGCTGGGCAACCTCACAGGAAGCGATGTTCTGGGAGAAATGAGCCGGAATGGGGGGGGAAGGGGAAAGAGCCTGATGGAACAGGAGGGTGGCAGTGGGAGAGAAGGTTAGGGAGATGCTTCATATTGGAACACCGAATGTTAAGGGGTTAAATACTCACTTAAGCATAGGCGGCTTTTTCGGGAAATAGAGCGAGGAAACTGGGATATCATCCTGTTACAGGAAACACATCTCAAGACTTAGGATGAAGGGAGGATGAAACATGGGCTGTATCCCGAACAATACTTTACAGCGGACTCACAGGGAGGGAAAAGGGGGAGGGGGAACGGCAATAGTGCTGAGGAGGGGTGTTGCTTTCTATACTCAGGAACACATCAGGGATAAAGAGGGATGGGTGGTGGGGAAGAATTAACGGTGATGTCAGTGTATGCACCTATGGGGGGGGGAAGGGAGTTTCTGGGCCAGGGTAGGAAAATTGATTAAGGACAAAGCACAGGGGAAACTGATTCTTGGAGGTGACTTTAATGTAGTCCTTCACCCCCCGTGGGATTGGACATCATGAATCAAGGAGGACGGGGGCCGGAATCGTAAGGCTTTAGGCCGGGTCATGCGATGCTGGGAGCTGGAGAAGGCCTGGAGGGATCTCCACCCACTTAGAAGGGAATACACTTTTTATTCGCACCCCCATGATTGCTTTAGCAGAATTGATATGATTCTGGTAGACCAATTGTGGATGACAGGAGTACAGATAAGGGAAACAAACCCATGACGTGGTCGGACTACAGGCCGGTATGGGTGGAACTCGATGGCAGGGTCTCGGGTGGTATCAGGTTTTGGCACCTAAATGAAAATCTACTAAAACGGAAGGAGGTAGTGGAGGATATTAGGGCTACTATTAAGGAATATCTCCAGTTTAATGATACAAAAAATAACATAATACCCACACTCACAGACCTACATAGTTCCCACAAACAGTAATTTTTCACTATAATATAAACCACCCTTACCACAAATTCAATTCAAACTAATTACACTAAAAGAAAAACACACATACAAATGGATGGATTGAAACAACAAATATAACAAGGGTAGGAGAAAAAGCCTCAGGTTAACTTATCATCCCTCTATGTGGCTACACAAAGCCATAGGGGAAAACACAGCTCCACATCTCAGGCTTGAAAAACTCCTCCCTAAAAAAACAGCCAATTCAAAATACATTTATTTCAAAAAATCTGAAATCCATTCAATAGAAATAAAAAGTAGAAAATACCCCTTGGCAGCAACAACCGCTCAATTTCTTATTCTTAATATTAATATTATAACGCCAACAACACTGGGGAAAACAGGAGCTATTGTAGAAAGGATCACAAACCAACCCAGTAACCAACTATGGAGAAAAAAAGGGTGAAACAGTCACAAAGACTCTCAAAGACAATTCAAAAACTTGCCCGCATCTCTATAGCTCTTTAAAGCATTTCCTCCAAACTGCAACACTCCTTTCCCTCTATTGCTAGGGAACTCCCGCACAGAGCGCCAGCAGTACTGCTGCTACGACGAACATCAAGCAATTTAAGTGTTGTGTAGCCACACAGAGGGATGATAAGTTTACCTGAGGCTTTTTCTCCTACCCTTGTTATATTTGTTGTTTTCATCCATCCATTTGTATGTGGTTTTTTTTAGTGTAATTAGTTTGAATTGAGTTCATGGAAAGGGTGGTTTATACATATTACAGTGAAAAATTACTGGTTGTTGATTGTGGGAAATTTGTAGGTCTGCGAGTGTGGGTATTTGGAGAATAATCAAAAAAATAACCTGACTATTAGGTGTTGGTAGCTTTCGGTTCAGTTTAATGATACGAGAGAGGTGCGAGATGTAACTCTGTAGGATGAACTTAAGGTGGTAGTTAGGGGGAAGTTAATAATGTGGGCGGCGCATCAAAAGAGTCAAAGAAGGCAGTGGAAGGATCAGCTTATGAGGGAAATACAGGCCCTCGCTCTAACATACCAACGCACACGGGTTCAGTGAGTTTGGAGGAAGCTGGGCCAAGTATGCTCGGAACAGCAGGAGTTGCAGGCGGAACAAATTGGGTTTGCTATGCAATGCACAAAGCAACTATACTATGAGTGGGGAGATCGGGCAGGGAAATTACTGGCATGACGCCTGAAGAGGCGAATCACCCAAGCTTTAATAAGCAAAATTCAGGGACCAGAGGAGGAGATGAGTAGACAGGATGACACTATCTGGGCTCACTCTGTTGATTCTATCGAGAACTCTATACTTGACAGGATGAGATACAGCCAGAAGGGATCCAGGAATATCTGGAGGGACTTGAGCTACCCAGCTTAGGGGAGGAGGCTGTGGAGGGGCTCGATCAAGAGACAGGATGGAGGGAGGAGTGGCTTAGGGGAGGGAGGAGTGGTTCAGTGGTTGGGACAGGTTACCTCAGGCCGGAAGGCCAGGGGTTCAATTCCCGCATGGGGACAAGCAACTTCAGGCCGGAGGGACTGGGGTCTCTAGTCCCATGGCCACTCCTTGTGGCCTTGGGCAAGCCACTTAACCCTCCATTGCCTCAGGTACACTTAGATTGTGAGCTCTTCGGGGACAAGGGAATAAATAGTACCTGTTAGTATACATATAAACCACACTGATTCTAAATAGCGCGGTATAAAAAATAAATAAATAAATAAAGATGTGAGGAGATAAAGGTGGTCATCAAAAACCTCCCATCGGGTAAGGCCCCTGAACTAGAAAGGCTCCTGGGGCCCTTCTACAAAACCTTCTGTGAAGAGGTGAGTGGGGTGCTGCAAATGGTTTATAATGGTATGCTGGAGGAAGGGAGGGGGGGGGACTGACACCTGAGATGTTAACAGCAGGGATCTCAGTGATACCTAAAGAGGGCAAGGACCTACTGAGATGCGGGTCATATTGCCCGATCTCCTTGCTTAATGCAGACACTAAGATCCTGGCCAAAGTCCTGTTGGAGCGTATGATGCCCAGGCTGGTACAATAGGACCAGACAGAGTTCATCTCAGGGAGGCAGGCCGCGGACAATATTGAAAGGGTAGTGGGATATCCTATGGGCAGCTCAGCAAGGAGGGGAGGAGGTGTTGTTCCTCTCCAAAGATGCCGAGAAGGCATTTGATCATGTGCATTGGGCCTTTTTGTTTGAGACAAAGGCTAAGATGGGTATAGGCCCGCACCTAGAGAGATGGATAAGGGGGTTGTATAGAGAACCTTGGGCCAGGGCTAAATTAATAGGCAGTATTAGGAGAGCTTCCAGCTTGGCTGAGGAACAAGACAAGGATGCCCTCTTGTATACCCTCAGTGAGAAAGATCCTGCATCTTAACGGCTGTGCCAAAAATTCACCAAACCATTCTAAATGTCAAAACATTTACAACAGAAAATATTTTTTGTCGGAGTTGCTGCACGAGAGAAGGCAAAATATCACCCCTCAATGAACAGCCACTCCTTTTAATCATTAAAGAAAGGTAGAAGTTTTTCCATGACTTATGTGAAATGATTTAAAGCTTTAATGCCGCTTCTGGAATAGTATCAGCAACGTGCCACGTTTCAGGTCAGCATTTCACAACCCTGCTTCAGGCCAAAAAACCTTATTCCTACAGAAAGGGCAGGCAGGACCAGGCACAAGAAACCGCTGGTACGTCGTCTCCTTTTTTTTTTTTTTTTTTTTTTAAAGGTACAGACACCAAATCAAAGAAAATTTAAAATTAGGTCAAAATTAAGTCAAAAAATTAGCCTTATTCTAACCGCTCCTTATCTGTTCTCAAGTGAACCCAGCACCTAAGCTCACTACGTCCTCCTGCTGCATGGAGACTGGACACACTGGGGATGATGGGAGAGACCAGCAGACTACATCCAGTGATGTCACGTTTTTGTGACATGCCCAGTCTCCAAGCTGCAGGAGGTGGTGCACAACCCAGAGGTGGAGGACTAAACTGGAGGACCAATAAGTAAAAGCTGTTAGTGTAGCTAGATTTAAAAAAGGTGTGGACAAGTTCCTGGACGAAAGGTCCATAAACCATTACTAAAGAGGACCTGGGAAATCCACTGCTTGTCCCAATACAAGCATTGTGGAACCTGTCTCTTCTGGGGAAACTGCTAGGTACATGTGACCTAGATTGGCCACTGTTGGAAACAAAATACTGGGCTTGATGGATCTTGGTCTGACCCAGTATGGCATATCTTATGTTCTTAACTGTTCTCTGTTACACAGTAAATTAGGATAGGGAAAATATCCGTGTAAAGGGGAGATGAGATCCAGAAGTCAAAACAGTGAGCAAAGAGCAAGAACTCCTGGGTTCTAATCCCCATCTCCGGCTCTTCATCTAACCTTGGGTAAGTCACTTGGCCACATGTATGTAAGAATTTTTCACTTTTTCTGTCTATGAGAAAAATATGTAGCATATTTAGCATATCTGTCCCTTAATCTTCCATTACCTCAGTCTACCAAACTATTAACAGGTAACAACAGCATTCTCCATTCTCTCCGAAGTCAAAGAAATTAGACAAGAGAAAGAGTCAGACTTTTCAATTGCAAAGCACTTTGGAATCACATATAGATGGAAGCAGGTCAAAATTAGAAAGTACAGTGACATACAGCAGCATAATAAATGCCTGCAGAT
Source organism: Ichthyophis bannanicus (assembly GCA_033557465.1). Classification (NCBI taxonomy): domain Eukaryota; kingdom Metazoa; phylum Chordata; class Amphibia; order Gymnophiona; family Ichthyophiidae; genus Ichthyophis; species Ichthyophis bannanicus. The sequence goes on along the minus strand of CM066037.1, from coordinate 41,942,592 downwards.
AAGGACCAAATGGCCCACCAAGTCAATCCAGTTTTCTTCCTGAGTTCTACATCCATTTTCTGCATATTTAAGTCATTTTGAGATCAGTGTGGATATTTTGCATTATAATGCACTTCGGCAATGTGCAGTGAGAAAGGCAAGAGGATACTAAGGTGAAATTAGGCCTTATCTACTAATTTTCTTTCCTTGAGTCCCTCCAGTCCAGCCCAGATGCGTGTGTTTATGCACTCCTACCAGCAGAGGGAGACTGAGAATCACTGGCTTGATGATGTCACAATATAAGGGCTCTGTGCAGCTCTCCTCTGGCCAGTATTTCTGTATCAAAGCAGACTCCAGAAGAAATGATTAGGTAGAGACTTTCATTCCTTACTCAATTAACTATACTTACTGAATAACCACTCTTGATACAAAACAGGTCTGGAACAATGGATATAAAGAGTCGCCTTCCATCCTTCAGGTCTAACTACAGCCCAATATAGCCACATCGCCTTGCGACCCTGCTGGCTGCAATGAACAAATGAGCCACAGAATTACAATTTGCGGCTCGGCATCCCCGCATTATCGCCCTTGGTGCCTCAAAAAACACAGACACAAGTGCGAAAGGCATGCTTGCACACTCCAAGATGGCCCACACACCAGAAGTTTGAAGATCATGCTCAATTCTCCCAAAACCAACCAGGAACTAGGAGCATGTAGGGCGGGTCCTGAACTGGACTGGAAGGAGTCAAGGAAAAAAAATTAGCAGTTAAGGCTTAAATTTCACCTTTCTCATCGTCTCTCCAGTCCAGTCCAGATGCGTGGGATGTACCAAAGCAGTACCAAACAAGAAGGGAGAGGAACCAACATGCCTGGCCTGCACCACACTTGCACTTCAAAGTACGCAGTCCTTCCATGCTCGAGCATTCCAACACTCCTAAAACACAAAGAAAGTAGGGCGTAGAGAAGAAATGAAGGCACTCAAGTCAGATTCTGCCCCTAGCCAAAACTGACCCTCAGTGAGAAAAAAGCTGAAGCCATCCAGACTCCTTCAGCCAACCACAAAACATACCTTGGAAGCCATGCGACTCCATGTGACTTCCACATCCCCCACCAAGGGATGAACCAAACCATGTGGGCCTCCACTTTGAGCTCGGGACCACTAAACTTGTACCAAACTGGAGATCCAAGGTTCCTCTCGGTATGAGAATCCTGGTAGGGACAGAACTGGATTCGAAGAGGCAACAAGCGCACCTAAAAGGAAATGAGGCGAGCCCCAAAGGGTCAGGCCTAGTGGATGGGGCAAGTTACCTCAGGCCAGAAGGTTGGGTGTTCAAATCCCACTAGAGGACAGCAAACTTGGGCTGGAAGGACTGGGGTTTCTAGTCCCACAGGTGCTCCTTGTGGTCTTGGGCAAGCCACTTAATCCTCCATTGCTCATGTTCCCTGTAAAATAGTTATCTCCAAGTTATAAATTTGATCACATAACTCCTGTTCTTAAACAGTTACATTTCCTTCCGATTATTGCAAGAGCAAAATATAAAAACCTAATGATTATTTTCAAAAATTGTCACCAATCTTCAGCAGATATTCTACAGCATATAATATCCAAAGTCAAGAGCCTAAGACCTAGACGATCTCAAAACTTCAATAAATTTAGTACACCTTTAAACTTCAATAAATCAAAACAAATGACCTCTAAAAGAGCATTTTCCTTTATGGCACCAGAGATATAGAATTCTATTCCTGAAGAATTAAGAGCTCAGGAATAGAAGACTTTCCTTCATCAAAGACTTTCGCATATCTTTAAAGATATCTTTAAAGACCTATTTATTCATAGAATCATTTGGTCAAATAATTTAAATTGATCAACTTGTATATCCAATTTCACTATGAGATAATATTATAATTTACTGTTTGTACTGTATCTATATTGTAATGTATTGTTTATGATCTTCCCATGCCCTCAACATGTTAGCCCTTTGTTGTCTTGTCAACCACTTTGATTGAAGGATAAGATGGTATACAAAACTGGTTAAATAAATAAAATAATGCCCTGTTCCATGTAATTTCAGTTTGTTCAATGTAAACCGCCTTGATATCATGAAAGGCGGTATATAAGAAATGTTAAATAAAATAAAATAAATAAATAAATCTCAATCAAAGAGACTCTTTAAGCATACGCTGACAGAGTCTCCCAACCACACACATAGAAATAGAATACTAATATACCAGATTCCAATGCAACCGTTCCATATGAACTTCAAGGGGAGTCATACACATGCCCAGGGACCCCCTGGAGAACCCTCTGAAGTAGGACCTTGTGAGCTACAGCACACTAATATACAACTTTTTTTTTTTTTTTTTAACTCAAATCAGCCTCACTTGGTTTGCAGCTTGTGGTGCTGTGAGGGCTTGTGTGCATTACTGATGCTGAGGGCTAAGCTATCGGTACTTTAACTTCTGGCAGGGAATCCCAAGATGGACAGGTCTCAGCTGAGGTGCCAGACCAAGACAAACCACCCATCTGGGCAGCAGCAGAATGGGACAGTGTTGGCGGCGGAGGATCACATTTCTCCGATAACGGCAACAACACTAAACTTAAACTGCGCAGAGGAAAGGCCCGGCAATCTACTTCTGCATCTTGCCATGAAAACCCAATGGACAGTCACAACAAAACAAATTGCACTATAGTGCTGGAAGATGAGACCCCCAGGTCGGAAGACACTCAACTAGCTACCAGGGAAGAGCTGAAGACTTTTCAGAGTACAGCTAGCATTAAAATGTAGAACAAAGGAGGCGCATTGGTGCAGCATTGCCTGAATAAAGGGCACATTTTTGAACAACTGCGATGTTTTTGCATCGATAAGGTGGATTCAGGGGCAATGGTAAAAACGTTGGAACAAGTTCTATTAATCAAGGAACAACGATGGATATTCACTTTGAATTCAATAACCCCTTGGGGGCTCAATGCGATGATCGAGTGGTCGGCATGTATTTAAGGCCATTTGGAAACTTAAAGAAAAACTATGACGTATGATCATAATAATATTTCAGTGATATAGCGTTATTAGAAAAGGTACAGAGAAGAGCCACCAAAATGGTAAAGGAGATGGAAGGCTACTCCTATGAAGAGAGGCTACAAAGGTTAGGGCTCTTCAACCTGGAAAAGAGACAGCTGAGGGGAGATATGATAGAGGTCTATAAATTAATGAATGGCGTGGAACGGGTAAACGTAGATCGATTGTTTACGCTATCAGAATATATTTATTTATTTATTTACATTCTCTTATATACCGCGCTATTCTGCATCAGTGCGGTTTACATTGAACAAACTGAAATTACATTGAACAGGGTATTATAACTTGGAGATAACTATTTTACAGGGAACATGGGCTATGGAGGGTTAAGTGGCTTGCCCAAGACCACAAGGAGCACCTGAGGGATTAGAAACCCCAGTCCTTCCGGCCCAAGGTTGCTGTCCTCTAGTGGGATTTGAACCCCCGACCTTCCGGCATGAAGTACCTTGCCCCAACCACTAGGCTACTCCTCCACTCCATAGATATAGAGGGCTAAGCTATCGGCTAAGCTCCTCCACTCCATAGATATAGAATATAGAAAGACTAGGGGACATGTAATGAAGCTACAGGGTAAACTATTTAAGACAAATAAGAGAAAATATTTTTTCACTCAACGTGTAATCAAACTCTGGAATTTGTTACCGGAGGATGTAGTAAGAGCTGTTAGTGTAGCTGCGTTTAAAAAAGGTTTGGACAAGTTCCTGGAGGAACGGTCCATAAACCATTATTAAAAAGGGACCCAGGATATCAATGCTTGACCCAATACAAGCATTGTGGAACCTGTGTCTTTTGGGGATACTGCTAGGTACGTATGACCTAGATTGGCCACTGCTGGAAACAGAATACTGGGCTTGATGGACCTTGGTCTGACCCAGTACGGCATATCTTATGTTCTTATGTAGATGGATGGTGGTATGATAATGAGAGAAGAGTGTCATTTGAAAATCTGCATACGTCGATGGCGTAGGCTGTAATGGGGGTTGATCCCCATAGGCGGGGGTGTAGAATGGTTCTTTAAATGAGGTGGGTCATTATAGTTCGCATGCGCGGCGTTTTTAGCCTGGGCGAGAAGGGGTGAATCCCGATGTTGTGTAATAGCTCGGCTTCTGGATACGTGTGCAGCATTAACCTACAGGTTTGATTTCAATTTGTGGTCCTATGTTAGAGAGTGTAATATGTTTAATATGAAACACGGAACGGGTAATATGTTATTGACTTGGGTTTTATGTTTTATTTTATTGGTTAGTGTAAGGTGGTGAGTGGTTATCCCCTGAAGAAACTAATTCTAGTGAAACGCATGGGCACCTCGAATAAGGCATTGGGATCTATTTGAAAACGTGAGAGAGTAACCCAAAGATGAGCAAGATAAACGAAGCTAAGTATTTTTATAGAAACCTATTGGTATCTCATTGGGTGAAGTTTCTCTCACTAAAAAAAGCATCTGGTAATCCCACTTTTGAAGGTAACTGAATTAAAAGTAAAATTAAAAGTAAATTAAAGAGAGAGGACATGACGTCACCATCTGAGATGGCTGCCTGACTTAAGAGCTCTCCCTGAACCGGGAGCAAAATAGCCAACAGTGTCGAATCGGGCCCTCGCAGTCGTGCACATAATACAGCCTTCTAGTGCGCTCAGCCTCGGGGATGTCCACAGCTAAAAAGAAATTAGAAAAATTTCGCTCCTCATACGCTGCAGCGAGCTCGCAGACGGAGCGGGGAGCAGGGGCTGAGATGGCGGAGGACGAAGAACCGGAGAATGCGGAGGAGCAGTGCACGAGAGGTGACTTGTGGCGCTGGTGCAAGGAGATAAAAACAGAGGTGTTGGGGGTGAAAAAGGAGGTGCGGGAGATGCTGAATGAATTTCGGGTGGACTTGCAAGCTTTGGGAGATAGAGTGGACTCTTTGGAAGAGCACGTGGAGGAGGCCGTAATGGCGGGTGAGAGCATTCACAGCGTTTATGCGGAGTGGCAGAAGGATCGGGAGGAATTGCGCGATAAGATTGAAGACCTGGAAAACAGGTCGAGGCGCTGCAACATACGCCTCCGGGGGGTGCCTGAAGAGGGGAGATTTCAACAGGCCCAGCAGGTGGTTCAGGACATCTGTGGGGCCTTGCTGGCAGAGGGATCCCCGGAGCCTGCTGGGGCCCAGAGGCTGGTAGGAATTGAACGAGCGCATCGGGCCCTCCGGCCCCCCCAAGGGAACTTACCTCGGGATATTATAGCTTGCCTCACGAGCTACCCACTGAAAGAGGAGATAATGAAAGCTGCAGCCAAAAAGGGCAAAGTAGATTGGCAGGACGTGACGGTCGAGATCTTTCAAGATTTAGCTCCCTCCACATTGCAACGTCGCCGCGCCATGCGCCCAGTGACTCTATATCTCCGGACTGAAAATATTAAATATAAATGGCTCTTTCCCTTTGGGCTACAATTTGAAGTGCAGGGGAGAGTCCAGCGAGTCAGGACTGTGGAGGCGGCTTGGAACTGTTTGGAAAAAGCAAAAGCGCCTAATTTGCCTCCGACTCGTCCCCAGGCCGCAGCGGGAGATCGTTTGAAAGGACCGGGGTCTTTCTCGGATCAACAGCGATGGCAACGGGTCAACTCCAAGGGCCGACGGCTCCAGCGCCTCTCCGGGACATCTTCGATGGCGGCGGAGGGAGATCGCAACGGATCACAGTTGGCTACCTGATGCTGAGATACTTTATTTTACTTGGCTAAAGTCATGACATTGAACTACTGTAGGGCTTACCCTGCAGGAGGTTGGCTGAGACAGGCTATATTATGTCAGTGAGAGATTGGGGGGGGGGGGTCTAGAGTATGGCTGGGGGAGTGTTTGGGGGTACTGAATGAGGGACGGAATTATAGTAATGTAATTAAAGAGGGGGGGGAGTGGCTGAGGGATGAATGGGATGAATGGTATGAATGAGTTACCTGGGCTCTATGAAGGCTGGGGGGGAAGGTAAGGGGAGGGGGGGCTTCGAAGGGAAGGTTGTGGGCGGTCTCGGGTGGGGAGTTTCGTCCTCCGGTAGGAGACACAGGGAAGAATGACCTGTGGGGTGGAAGGGAGGGGAGGGGGGAGGGGTGGTAGGGGGGGCAAGAGGGCAGGGGGGGGGGGGTTCTAATAATCAGTGGCTCTCTTTACGCATTCTTTCTTTGGTATTGGGTTAAATGGCGGGACTTAGGGTAGGTTCATTGAATGTGCGCGGACTTAATTCCCCACAAAAGAGGAAATTGCTGCTTAAGGAGGTGCAACATCACAAGTGGCAGGTGGTGTTTCTACAAGAGACCCATCTGTTGCCAAAAGATGAATCCCTGGTCAGATATGGGGCATTTAGTAATATCTGGTTCAATGCTGAGGGACTCCATAAAAAGGCAGGGGTGGCCATAATGATCCGGAATGATGTTCCCTTCCAGGTGGGGGGTGTAATGAAGGGGATGAAAGGGCGGGTACTATTGGTGTGGGGGGTATTGCAAGGGCAGGAGGCCACGCTAGTTAACGTATATGGTCCTAATGACCCCCATACGTCCTTCTGGGAGGATTTATCGGGATGGTTGGCCAATAAAATACACGGGGCACTATTGTTAGGGGGGGATTTTAACGCCGTCTTAGACCCCCAGAGGGATAGACAGCGGCCAGGTGCGGGGGATGGGAGTAGGGGGAGGTTGCAATTATTGGACTTGGTAGCGAAATTTAGAGTGTGTGATCTTTGGCGCCAGCTGCACCCCCAAGAGCGCGACTTTTCCTTTTATTCCCCGGTCCACCATAGTTATAGCAGGATAGATTTTATTATGGGGGATGAAAGCTGGACCCGTAGGGTCACTGATGCGGGCTTAGAGCCGATCACCTGGACTGACCATGGCCCCGTGTGGGTCGAGTTTGGAGGTGAGCCCGATAAGGAGGGCCGGACCTTCTGGAGATTAAATGAAAGTTTACTGCAGAATGCGGCGGTCATTAAAGATATTGAGGCAGCCATAGATGAGTATTATCAATGGAATGATACAGGAGAGGTGGCTTTGGAGATACTGTGGGATGGGCTCAAGGCGGTTTTAAGGGGGAAATTGTTAGCATGGGCTGCGCGGCTCAAGCGTGAGAGGGAGGGGAGGGCGGCCCAGTTACTGGCTAAGATTTCGGAGCTGGAAAAGAGTCATAAAAGTGAGGGGGGAGTGAAAGTGCGGGCCGCATTGGATTGTGCTCGGTCGCAGTTAATGAAATTGCGGACAGAAACCATCCACTATCAATTGCAACGGGTTAATCAGCATTACTATGCTTTTAATAATAAGGCTAGCACATTGCTAGCTAGGAAGCTGCGGGATCAGGAGCGCAGATCTGCCATACTTAAAATTAAGGGGCCCGGAGACCAACTGTTGTTTAGCACCAAGGCGATTCGGGAGCAATTTGTGCACTATTATCAGACATTATATACCAGCTCATCTGGAGGATTAGAATATCGAGCGGGGGAATATTTGGAAGACGGGGATAGACTCCCAGAATTTACAGATCTGGATAGGGAAATGCTTAATCGGCCGATTGGCTTGGAGGAAATTGGATTAATAATCAAAGGCCTGGCTCTGCATAAGTCGCCTGGCTTGGATGGTTTTCCGGCTCTGTTTTATAAAAAATTTGCGGAGCGGTTGGCCCCCTTATTGCAGCGGCTTTATAATGAGGTATTGCAAGGCAAACCGCTAGCACCCTCCATGCAGCAGGCGGGGATTACTGTGTTGGTAAAACCGGGCCGAGACCCGGCTTTGTGTGGCTCTTATCGTCCAATTTCGTTACTAAATACGGATGGGAAGATCCTTGCAAAGGTGTTGGCGAATCGCCTTGGGGCCCTTATGCCTAAGGTGATCCAGTCGGATCAAACTGGGTTCATTCATGGGAGGAATACGGGGGATAATATACGGCGAACCATTCAGGTGATGTGGTCAGCGCGGCAGCTCAATCAGGACCTGTTGTTGCTAAGTGTCGATGCTGAGAAGGCTTTCGACCGGGTGGAGTGGAGCTTTATGTTTGCGGTGCTGGACAAAATAGGGGTTGGGGTAAATATGATGGCCTGGATTAAAGCGCTCTACGCTAGCCCGGTAGCAGCTGTGAAAGTGAATGGCCGCTATTCGGAGTTTTTCCCCTTGACACGGGGGACTCGTCAGGGGTGCCCGTTATCTCCTTTGCTATTCGCTTTGACTATGGAACCGCTGGCGAGGCGTTTGCGCAGTAATCCGGATGCCCAGGGATTCCGGGTGGGTACGGAGGAGCATAAAGTGGCGTTGTTCGCCGATGATATGCTATTGTTTGTGACCAGCCCTATCCTAGCTTTACCCATTTATATGAATGAATTACAGCAATATGGGAAGGTAGCGGGCTTCAAAATTAATTGGGATAAATCGGCGGCGCTCAATGTCAGTCTGTCCGATTCCTTGGTGTCGCATCTGCAAGGGAATTATAAATTCCGTTGGGCTTCCCGGGATATTCAGTATCTGGGGGTCCGCTTAACGGCGGACCCTGTGAGGTTGTATGGGGCGAATTACCCCCCTTTGCTAGACCAGATCGAGAGGGATCTGGGTAAGTGGAATAAGGAGGATATCTCTTGGCTCGGTAGAATAGCTACCCTTAAGATGATGGTGCTGCCTAAGCTACTGTACTTTTTTCAAGTCTTACCGGTGCGGGTGCCCCGTCTAGTCCTCCAACGCTTACAAAGGAAAATGTTCCTCTTTGTGTGGCGGCATCGACCCCCACGCATAGCGCGTCAAGTATTGTATCGTTCTCGGAGGACTGGGGGGCTGGGAATGCTACGGATTGAGGATTATTATTTGGCCGCCCAGATGAGACAGGTGGTGGAGTGGCGGGAATCTGCAACTACTAAACGATTCTATGGCCTTGAACAATTCTGGGTGGAGGGTTGGCATCTCTCGCATCTCCCTTGGCTACAGAAGGGGGTGCTTAGGGGGGAATGGACCCCGAATCCCTTCATACGACATTTATGGGATGAATGGCAGCGGGGATGGAAGCGGATTACTGTCTGGGTAGGGCATTCCTTGTTGGCCCCATTCGGGCTACCCCTGCCTTTGGCCCGGGAAGGGAGGGCATTTTTCTTAGTTGGGCCCGGAAAGGGTTGGATAATTTTATGCAATTGATTGATATGGGGGAACCCAAGTCCTTTGAGCAATTAAAGGCCGAGTTTCAGCTGGGGTCCCGGGACTTGTTTGCGCACCTACAGGTGACGCATTATTTGCGGCGGAAGGACAACCTGGATAAGATGACAGAGGGCCCTAATGACCTGGAGGCCCTCTGGCTTGGCCATCAGCAATCCAGAGGATTGATCCGACTGCTGTATAATAGCCTCCAAAGAGTATAGAAAGGGGCGGGTAGACCTAATTATATGTTAGAATGGGAAAAGGATCTGGGGGTGCAGTGGGATGAGGAGGAGTGGTTGGCAATTTTTAAGGGGATATCGAAATCCTCAATCTGCACCCTTATTCAGGAAAATGCGTATAAACTAATGATGAGATGGTACTACACTCCGGTTCGCTATCAGCGGATGTTCCCTGGGGCCTCGGACCTTTGTTGGAGAGGCTGCGGTGCCCGGGGGACATATCTCCATATGTGGTGGGACTGCCCCGTGATAGCTCAGTATTGGCTGATGATTCGAGATCAATTGGGGGTGATTTTTGGGGTGGTGCCGGAATTGAGCCCATCCTTATTTTTGTTGGGGGTGTGGCCGGATGCCCTGGATTTTCGATGGCGTAAATTGCTTCTTACATGCCTTGTTGCGGCTAGATGCGATGTTGCATGGAAGTGGAAGCAGAGTGCGCCGCCGGAGCTATCTCAGTGGCATACCCGACTACACAGGGTTTTGAATATGGAGCGTCTTACCGCACTCCAGCGGGGGCAGGGGGCGCAGTTTTCTAAGCGGTGGAAACCTTTGGTGGTCTATTTAGAGGCACAAGCTACTGGACTGGGGGAGGGGGGACTTAGGGGAAGGGGGAGGGTGGGTAGGATTTATAGGGACATGTATGTAGCTTTTGTTAGCTTTTGTTTGTTTTCTTACACTTGTGTTGCAGTGGTGTATTTGGGCTTGGGATTGAGGGAGGGGGAAAATTGTTACTGCTACAGACTGTTTTTTCTTGTTCAGTATTCAATAAAACCAATAAAACTTTCAAGTTAAAAAAAAAAAAAGTAAATTAAAGGTAAAAATCAAACGTAAAATCAGAATAGAATTCGTCACACTAAATGCTCCTTATCTGTTCCCCCCAAGTGAGCCCAGGAGCTAGGCTCACTATGTCCTCCTGCTGCATGGAGACTGGACACACTGGAGGCTGATGGGAGATACCAGCAGGCTATATCCAGTGATGTCACGACTTTGACATGCCCAGTCTCCAAGCTGCAGGAAGAGGTGCACAACCCAGAGGTGGAGGACTAAACTGGAGGAACGATAAGGAACTGCTGACCGAAGACATAGCGGGGCAGATGGCACCTGTGAGGTCAAACTCAGATGTCTCGATAAGGGAGGATGCAAGAAAAGATCCGCGCACTGAAAAAGAAAAAGGACCTGAGAAAACACGACGCCAAGGCAAGGGCAGGCTTGGACAGTGAGAAGGTGATCGGGAACTGACCAGCAAAAAGAGCAAAAATGCTAAGAGAAGGGTTAGAAAAACATCAATCTTTTCCAGGGACGACAGACAGGACATATACAGGGCTCCGTGGAAAAAAGAAGACTGAGGTAAGATGACACCTTTGGGCGGGAAGGTGACCTTGCATGCGCATTCTAATTCCCAAAGGCTTTCTTTGAAAGCTAGGAAGTGAATCCACACGGGCTCCATCGATGCCAATGTCACCCATATGTGAGGACTGACTTCATGCTTTTTCCTGAAGAAAAATGTTATTTAGCCTGAGACACCATTGGAGAGCTTGTGCCCATGACTCAAAGCATTCTCTGCTCTCTCCCGAAAGCCGGAATGAGGGGAGGAAGGGGGAAAACCTCCATTAAGGGCTTCAGATCTGCTCCTAATGAACCTCAGTGGGAGGGGGAGGGACCTGGTACCACCAGGTTCTACACCCCAGAACTGCATCCACTCAGTAGACTCCAAAACCACTCCCCCAGAAATTCTGAGGGTGGGTGAGTAAGGAGGGAGGGGGAGGGATTCAGTACCACCGGAGTTCTGCACCTCAGGGCTCCAAGGATGAACATTGCCATCCTATGCCCCTTGGCCCAATTCAAGCCACCATACAATCCTTGCCTTTCCAATCCATTCCAGACTGCACAGGTTTGACAACCTCCATCTGCTGGAGACTACTGGCCAGAGGAGGGCTGCTCAGGACCCTTAAAATCATGATATTGTGAAACTAGTGGTCCACCGTCTCCACCTGCTGGAAGGAGTGCATAAACCCAGATGTTTGGACTGAACTGGAGGGGCAATGAGGAATATGCAATTGAGAGAAACAGGGGTGGTTCTATCATGAGGCAGAAGGAGGCAGCTGCTTCAGATGGCAAATTTCAGGAGGGAAAAAAATGCCCCTCCCCCCCAAAAGAGGCCAGTGAAACTGTCTCACACTGCCTTTAAAAAATAAAAAAAAATGCTAATCACGGCAGCAATCTCCCTCCGCTGCCTTTCCTATGATTGGATCTTAGACTTCACTCAAAAAAAAAAAAAAAAAAAAAAAGCAAGCAAGGGTCTTTGCGACTGTGTGCTTGGAAGGCCTACCAATGCCTCACCTCTGATGCAAACGATGCGTCAGAAGGGGCAGGCATTCACATTCCCTCCAAGTTTGGAGTCGTGAAGACCTGTGCTTTTTTTTTTTTTTTTTTTTTGAGTGTTTGAAGTCTAAGGTCCGCCACCGCTGCAATCCTAGGAAAAGTGGCAGCAGTGTGAGCAGCATCAGCAGGTGGGGAGGCAGGGAAAGAACTACTGAAAGGAAGGTGCAGGACACAGCAGGGGATGGATGAGGGGAGAGGTTGAAGGAAGATGCAGGACACAAAGGGAGATGGTGGGAGAGGCTGGAAGGAAGATTCAGGATAACGAAAAGGGGTGGATGGCAGATACTAGACATATAGTGGAGGGGTAGACAGACAGCAGACACAGAATCGGAGACACATAATAGGATAGAGGGCACATGGTGGATACAAGGGAGGTCATTCCGATCCTTGTTTAATGGGTCTGGATGTCCGATCTAGACTCGCTAAATGTCCAGATCACACTGGCAGGAACAGAGCTCCCCACACATATAGCCGACATGCGTGGAGCTCTGTTTGTGGGCAGGAGGGGTTGGGCCGGGGAGGAGCAAAAGTAGGCAGTGGGCGGCGACTGACCCCAGAAGTACAGGGACAATTCAGAGGTCAGTCCTGTACGTCCAAGGTCTACAATGTAGACGGGGGACTTATTCCACCTCAAAGGTGGAATAAGTCCCCATGGACGGCGGGGGATGGCGGCGCAGGACCCAGGGGGTTACCCACATCCCGACCCTGGCCTTGGAAATCCCGATCAAGGGTCGGGCTGCGGGGAATATGGGGTTTGCCGCAGCCTCTGTTGGGTATTACGGCTTGTAAATGGAGCCGCGGTGGCATGGCAACAGGACACCATGCCACTGCCACTCCATTCTCGAGCCAGGCTGGGCTAGCCAGGTAAATGAAGGACGTCTGGTCTGTCTGAATTGGGGCCCAGCCTGAATGTCCAGGCTAGTAGACCAGATTCTGATCCCACGGGCACGTCCAGCCCCCGCGGAATCAGAATTGGGTGCTACCACTGCATGCACCTATTCTGACAGGCCGTACAAGCAGAGGACGGGCATAATGAATTGGCCTCAAGGTGTGGTAGAGGGATGAAGAGCAGATTTTGGACATGGGGTTCAGAGCAGATCTGGACACGGGTGAGGGCATAAGGAGGGCTGATAGTTGACAAAGGATGGAGAACTGAAAGAGCAGAGGGCAAATACTGGACTTGGGCTGGTGGCATAGGGAGTGGAGAGCAGATGGGCATGGGGTAGAGAAGTGGATAATAAAGACTGGATATAGGGCAGGGGAAATTGGGGGAAGAAAGGCAGATGCTATCCCATGGGCTTGGGGTATAGGGGATAGTGAGCAGAGGCTGGAAAGAGGGTAGGAATGGAGGGCAGATGCTGGACACAAAATGGGGAAGGTGGAGGGCAGATGCTGGACACAGGGTTGGGGAGAGAGGGATATGCTGGACATGGAGGGGACAGGATGAGAAAAGAGGAGAGGCGCTGGACGGTGAGAGAGGGGTGAGACGCTGGACATAGGGAGGGCGTAAGAGAGAAAGAAAAAGGAGAGAGTTAGACTGGGAATAATTGGCTGGGGAAGGATAGAGAGATGGGGAGTGAGAGGGCTGCTCTAAAAGACTGAAAAGTGATAGGAAGACAGTTAAAAGATTGAGAACTGGATGGTAAGAAGGAGAAATAAAATCCGAGTTGATAAAGAAAAATAGAAGAAAGTCAAAAGGAAAAGATCAATGTCAGAGATGGAAGGAAGTCAAGGCATGGGGAGAAGTGATCTGCATAGAGCGGCAAGTGCACCTACTCTTGCCGCCTTGCTGGGCAAACTAGATGGACCATACTGGTCTTTATCTGCCGTCATATACTATGTTACTATGTTAAGAAGACAGGAGGAGAAAGAAATTGTAGATTGACCACAGATCCTAGAGGGTGAATTAAGAGAAAACGAGGAAAGCAGAAACCAGAAATTTCGATCAACATGATTACAGAAAAAAATGATCAGACAGCAAAACGTAGAAAATGCAATTTTATTTACAATTTAGTGATTGAAAAATGTCTTTGGACTTCAAAGGCCTGATATTCAACCTGCGACAGTCAATGTTTTAAAAAGCACCCGACTGCAAATGGGCAAAAGTGAAACCAGATATTCAGTGCTAGAATCTGGATATCCTCTGGCACGGAATATTCAGTTTCAACTTTGACTAACACAGCTATCCAGACAGCGGTAATATTCACCTGCTATCTACAGAGCTCAAACTGCATAAAGCCAGAACAGTTATTGAGATGACCTGACTTTATCACTTAACTGGTTAGCAGACTGAAAATCACTGGTAACCAGCTAAGTGCCGAGACTATCCTCGTCCCACCCATAGACCATCCTGGAACTCTCCAGACAGTGTTTAGAGGGGATATTCAGCAGCACTGGATGGTTAATGCTGCTGAATATCCCTCTCAACGGAATTTATCCAGTTAGCAGGTCCTGCTAACCAGATAAATCCCTTGGGCTATATATATTTTATCTTTATAAGCTGCACAGTACAGGGGCATCAGAAGCTCTTTCCATTTCTCTGTGTTGTATTGCAAGTAGAGTCTGGATTTTTAGAATTTCAATTGAAATTTTGTCTACATAATTTTACTTTTAAATTGTATTATTTTATACTTGGTGAGGATCTATCTGTCTGTATATTCTCAGTGTGTGGCCAAGGCCAGGTATTCTTTTAGCATAGAGTTTCTATGCAAGGATCGATAGTAATCTGGCTTGCTTGATTTTCTGACTAGATGTATGGATATTTTAGGGCCCGCTGCAATAAAAATATTTAGGTGGGTGTTTGCTAAGCTGGACTAACTTAACATGCCAAATAGCATATGCTATCTGGGTGCGTTAACAGATAATGCAGGGAAATTGTAGATAATGAAGCAATTTTCTGCACTATTGCGAGGTAATATAAAACCTTACAAAAATTACTCAAGACCTATAGAGAAAATTGACAATACCATAACAGCATCAACTTCCAAAACTCTCACAAGGAGCCTAGCCGGAAAACAGCAGCACTCTAAGTGGGTCTGTTTACTAAAGTGCATTAGGTTTTTGCAGTTAACATGGCAGAAAAGTGCAGATAATGCACATCTTTTGCAGCTATGGCCATGCTATCTGTTGGGACATTGATAACTTGGATTTTCTGAGGCAATGGAGGATTAAGTGACTTGCCCAAGGACACAAGGAGTGCTAGTGGGAATTGAACCCTGGTTTTGTGGTTCCCAAGCCAGTGCTCTAACCATTACCATGGATGCATATAACAACATCCATGCTGTCTGCAACTTTGGCATTGTTGTCTTTCAGAAACAGGTAATTTACTCAGGGGCAGCCCAAGGGGGTGCAGGACCATGTGCAAAACATTCATTGTGGGGCCTCATTTGCATAAATATTTGCATGTTAACGTGCACTAACTTAGTAAACATGCCTCTTAATGAGTGCTTGGATAAAAGAAAAACTACCAGATTTCTACATTACTATACTCTAATGCCAACCGCCAGGCACATTAGGAAGTACTATAAATAGTGCCCATTTAGAACCCATAGCAAACCCACCGTATCATAACAGCACTACCAGGACTCACAAAGCACCAAACCCTACCTACCAAAAAAAAGGCAACAATGCAAATATTAATCCAATACATCTCAGAGAACACCAATACATCTTCTACTGGGGAAAGAGAACAAGTGGCACATAAACAAAATACCTTAGCTCGGTCACACATGCAGAACATAGACTGTCGCCAAACAAAGAACAAGGGATCACAATTTAGAAATAGAAAGACAATAATTAAACTGGGAACCCCAAAGGCCAAAGTTGGAACATACAACAACACTGGAGAAATAAAACTATAAATTAATTTCTTCTTGTACTAAACAAAAACATTAGCAATGCACATTTCCCAGAGCTGACATATTCCAGTTAATAAATTCAAAATAAAAAAGTATTTTTCTACCTTTTGTTGTTTGGGCATTTTATTTTTCAGTTACAAATGCTCAAGTCACTTTCTTCTGGTTTCTTTGTGTCTTCGGCTAACTCTCCACTGTCTTCTGTCCATTTGTCCTGTCTTCTCTCTTCTAATTTTTTCCCATTCTCTCTCTACATCTCCTTTAACATACTGACCTTTCCCCTTTTGCTTTTCCCCCATTTCTTTCTTTCTTTCTTCCTTCCTTCTTCATCCACTCAAATTTCACCCTTCAATCCTCAATCCCCACTTACTCTCCCAATACCCAGCCAATCGTAGATTTTTCTTCCCTCCCACACAAAATATCTTTCTCCTCTCCATCCTTAATTCCCCAGCCCCATCCCCTTCTAGTCCTCCCCCCAGCATCAGCTCCCTTCTAGTTCCAGCCCCACCCAGCTTCCGCTCCCTTCTAGTCCTATTCTCCCATCCCCTGCATCAGCCCATTTCCAGTCCTAGCCCCCATCAGTCATTTCCAGTCCTGTTCCAGCCCTCCATCAGCCCATTCCAGTCCAAGCTCCCTCCATCAGCCCAATTCCTCTGAGGAGTCAGAGGGCTCTAACCTAGAATCTTCTGCAGCTTCTGGCATGTTGGGGCATATGTAGTGGGATAGTCCTAGAATTCAGAGCTATTGGAAAGTAAAAGTCAAGGTACCTTGGAGATTTACTGAATTATCAGCTGGACCTGAATATAAATGGGGGCTTCCTTCAATAACTGTGCAGGTTTGGGCATCAGAGGTAGCAATGGGCGGAAATTCATTTCTAAGGTGCTGCTGGTGGCCAGAAAGATGCTGCTATGTTACTGGTGAGCAAATAATGAGTCTTCATTCTGACAGTAGTGCAATGCCTTGCATGTCTTAATGTTAATGAAACAAGGGCTGGTTCTGCTGATACATTGCAATCCTTGATGTTTTTGGACTAGGAGTAGGGTGGGATTGCTTAGGAGTTTTGTATGAGTGAGCTGATACAGGGAAAACAGCAACCTTTTTTTGGAGGTGTGGAATTGCTATATTTAGTCTCTTGGCATACAAGCCATGGAGTGACATGTTGAATTGATTGATGGGAGTAGGGGAGAGTAGGCTGTATAAGTGTGGCGTATGCTGGAGGCCTTCCAGACATCTAGTGAGGGGGGTGGTTGGAGTTAAGAGAAAAGGTGAGGAGAGGGATGTTTCTGTTATAGAAGTGTTCTGTGTAGGTCTGAGGGTACATTGGCGATGAAGCTGACTGCAATACAAGAGATTTACTTCAGGCATATATAGTTGCAGTATCTCAGGTAGAGAGGGGGGATGGTTTGGAAAGAAATGTTTTAAAATTTTAAGAGTTGAATTTTGGCAATGCGGTCGGTATATATAAGAATTAATTACGTACCGTGTAGCTTGTTCATAGGTAATCTGCACTTTATTACAACAAATAAAGAGATTAAACAAACTGAAATGAAGACCAATACTGAGAGTTTGCACACATTAACAGGGCACATCCAACAGGAAGCACATAAAAGTAATATGCTCCAGTTATACAAGATAGCAAAACTAGCACCTACCTTTTAGATGTATGGAAGAACAAATCTTTATACAACAGTACAATACACAAATAACTGACCCAGGAATCAGCTATCTTGTAATTAATAGGTGTATAGAGGTTGCATATCAGATGTTGTTTTGCTCTCCTAATTTATAACTATGGGGAGGGCAATTTTCAAAGCCGTTCCTCTGGGTAAAATAGCAGAAACAGGTTATTTGATAATGTATCTTCCCCTACGTGGGTAAAAGTACGGACTTGCAGAACAATGAGCATACTTCTATGTGTAAATTAGGCTTACCTGCTAATTGTAGTTCCTGAAGGAACTCCAGTCTAGTCCCGGAAACTCTAGGGTTGTCAACCTCTTCCAGCAGCTTGGAGACTGATAGATGTCATTCTTTGATGACACTGGTATAAGGACACAGGCACAGGCACCGGCTCCTCCCACTCCAGTAACCTACTGACAAAGTAGACTCACCAGAGCAACAATTAATTTTGAACCGACACCGAAGCTAGTGCCTACTAACTATACAACTACCGAACTATAACCAAACAGCAAAATAATATCCCCCACAATGATATTTAGCTGAACTGCTAAGGGTTTCGCTTCCCTGCCAGGAAGAGAAAAATTGCCTGGGGTCTCTCAAAGACTCCCAACCCGCCCCCTGAAACCAAAGCTCCACAGAACCCCATGTGCTCTTACCTGTAAAATCTGCGCTTCAGGCTCAAACTCTCTGAAAGAATTGGGACGGGATCTGGGACTAGACTGGAGTTCCTTCAGGAACTACAATTAGCAGGTAAGCTTAATTTACACTTCCTTATCATCCCTCCAGTCTAGTCCCGGAAACTCTAGGGATGTAACAGAGCAGTAAAAGAACTCAATGGGCGGGACCTGCCAGAGCAGCCTGAAGCACCGCTGATCCAAAACAGGTATCCCGACTCGCCTGAATATCCAAACGATAGTGCTTCACGAAGGAATTCAACGACGACCATGTCGCGGCTTTGCAAATTTCGGCCGCCGGTACAAAACTGTATTCCGCCCAGGACACTGCTTGCGCTCTAGTAGAGTGTGCTCTTAAACCATCCGGCACCGATTTTCCTTTGAGGAGGTATGCCGAACCTATTGCTTCCTTTATCCATTTAGCAATCAACGCTTTGGACACAGCTTCTCCTCTGCGAGGACCTCCAAACAAGACAAATAATCGGTCCGACTTTCTGAAATTTGCCATGCGCTTGAGATATCTTTTCAATGCCCTCCGTACATCCAAAAGATGCAACTGCGGATTCCCAGAACCACCTGCAGCTGTACGGAACACTGGCAGCGAAACAACCTGATTCACATGAAAAGGTGACAGGACTTTCGGCAAAAAGGATGGAACCGGCCGTAAGACCACCTTCGACTCATGAAAAGCCAAGAACGGTTCCCTACAAGGTAACACCTGCAACTCCGAAATTTGCCTCGCCGACGTAATGGCTACTAAGAACACTACCTTCAGAGTGAGATCCTTCAAGGTTGCTTTCGCCAAAGGCTCAAATGGCGGAGAACCTAACGCCGTCAACACCAACTGCAGATCCCACGTCAGAACTACTTGTCTGTACGGTGGCCTCAACACACCCACCGCTTTCAGAAATCTTTTAACATCTGGATGGGAACACAGCGCCTGCCCCTTAATCTTCCCTCTATAACAGGAAAGCGCCGCTAACTGCACTTTCAAGGATGCCGTCGCTAATCCTTTTTGGAACCCATCCTGCAAAAACGCCAATACCTGCGGTATACTGGCCCGCAAGGCCTCACAGTTCCTATCCACACACCAAGCTTCAAAGACGCACCACACGCGAACATACACCAACGAAGTAGACCTTCTGCGCGCCCTTAACAACGTCGTAACCACTTCCGCCAAATATCCTTTAGCTCTCAACCTCGCCCTCTCAAGAGCCAGGCCGTAAGCAAGAACCGGGCTACCTGAGGCATACACAGCGGACCTTGTTTCAGGAGATCCTGCCTGTCCGGTAGATGCCACGGCTTCCCCACTACTAGTCTCCGGAGATCTGCGTACCAAGGCCTTCTCAGCCAATCCGGCGCTATCAGAATCACGAAGCCTCTGTGACGCTCTATTCGCCGCACTACCTGGCCGATTAACACCCATGGCGGAAAGACGTAAAGAAGCTGATCTGCTGGCCACTCTTGGACGAGCGCATCCAGACCTTCTGACATTCGCTCTCTGCGTCTGCTGAAAAACCATTCCACCTTCGCGGAATTGAACGTCGCCATGAGATCCATAACGGGCATGCCCCATCGGCAAACTACCGCCTCGTAAATCTCCGGATGAAGTGTCCACTCTCCCGGATCTACTCTCACCCGACTTAGAAAATCGGCTGCTACATTTTCCACTCCCGCAACATGCGCCGCCGACAGCGCCTGAAGGTTTTGCTCGACCCAAAGAAACAGCTGATCTGCCTCGGCCTCTAAGGGAGCACTGTCGGTGCCCCCTTGCCTGTTGATGTAAGCCACTGTCGTCGCATTGTCTGAAAACACTCTGATGGCTGCTCCCTTCAGATACTGCTGGAACTCCAGCAACGCCAATCCCACCACTCGAAGTTCCAACCTGTTGATCGACCAAGATTTCTCCTGAACTGTCCACTGTCCCTGCACGAACCTTCCTTGACAGTGCGCCCCCCAACCTAGGAGACTTGCATCCGTAGTCAGCGGCACCCAGTCTGGCACTTCCAAGGGCATGCCCTTCTCCAGAGACCCCGGAAGTAACCACCACTGCAACGCTGCTCGCGTCGCGTCTGGGCAAAGCAGCCTCTTGGAGAGCGGATCGTTTTGATGAGACCATCTCCTGAGCAACGCCCTTTACAAGGGTCTCATATGCGCTCTCGCAGAGGGCACCAAGTCGATCGTTGCCGCCATCGTCCCTAGGACTTGTAAGTAATGCCACGCTGTCGGACGCGGCCGGCCGAGGAACCGCCAAATCAATCTTTTGTAAGGCTAACACTCAATGTGGCGGCAGAAAAACTCTGCCTATCCCGGTCTGGAAACGCGCCCCCAAATACTCGAGATCCTGAGAAGGAACCAAACTGCTCTTGGCCACATTGACCACCCAACCTAGCTGCTGCAGACAGTGGACCACCTTGGCAGTAGCCTCCTCGCTTTCCTTGAGGGACTTCGCCTAAATCAACCAGTCGTCCAGATACGGATGCACCAGAACACCCTTCTTCCGCAGTTCCGCTGCCACGACTACCATGACTTTGGTAAAGGTTCTTGGCGCCGTTGCTAGTCCAAAGGGCAGCGCTCGAAACTGGAAATGTCCCATTGATAGAGCAAACCTGAGGAACTTCTGATGCTCGTGCCGAATTGGAATGTGCAGATACGCCTCGGACAAATCCAGAGAAGTCAGATACTCTCCTTTCCTGACTGCTCCAATGACCGACCTCAGAGTTTCCATGTGAAAGTGAGAAACTCTGAGACACTTGTTTACCTTTTTTAAATCCAAAATTGGACGATAAGTTCCCTCTTTTTTGGGAACCACAAAATAAATGGAATATCGACCTGACCCACATTGATCCGGAGGCACCGGCACTACCGCCTTGAGATCTAGCAATCTTTGCAAGGTCTGTTTGACTGCCGCGCGTTTGCAACGGGCCTTGCAAGGAGACTGAACGAACGCATCTGTCACCGGTCTTTGAAACTCTAAGGCATAGCCTTCTTGAATTACTTCTAGCACCCACTGATCTGACGTAATCCTGACCCAGGCAGCGTAAAACTCCTGAAGACGACCCCCTGCTGGTACGTCCACCTGGGCCTGCCTGACTTCATTGAGGCTTTTTGGCACCCGACGTGGCAGCAAAAAAACCTCTGCTGGCACCTCGGAAGCCCCGAAAGCTTTGGCCTCGAAATGGGAAGCGCCCTCGCTGACTCTGGGGAAACCTGGAGGGGCGAAACCGTTGAAAATCTCTCTGAGGAAATCTAGCCAACGGAGGGAATTTTCCCTGCTTTTGCTTATCTTCTGGTAGCCTACCACCTTTGGACTCTCCCAAATCTTTAACTATCTTTTCCAAATCCTCTCCAAATAACAGTCGTCCTTTGAAGGGAAGTTTACTTAACCTGGCCTTGGAAGAAGCATCCGCTGCCAAATTCCGCAGCCAGAGATATCTCCTTGCGGCCACCGCCAAAGCCATACTGTTTGATAGCCCTCTTATGAGATCATAATGAATATCTGCCAAATATGCAGCTCCGGACTCCAAGCGAGCTGCCTCACCAACTGAGTCCTCAGCGTGCTCTCCCTGAACTCTCTGAGCCCAACGGAGACAGGCTCGAGCCACCCAAGCTCCACAAATGGAAGCTTGCATCGAAAGAGCATTAACCTCAAAAACCTGCCTTAACAAAACATCCAGCTTCCTATCCTGAGTATCCTTAAGAGCAATGTTCCCTCTAATTTTCTGTAGGCTGTGTGCGCATAAAATATCAGCTGTGTGCAGCTTTTGAAGGAAGGTTAAATTTTTGTGCGCCACATAACGACACTCGGAGTTACATACTTTAAAATTTGACTACACATCAGAATACAGTATGTACACCACTTTGATTGCACTAGAAAATATTGTAGAACTTGTGAAAACCCTAAATACACAACAACTTTTAAATTTTAAGACGTCTGTGTTGTTTTCTATCTGAATCAGAACCGTAATTTTTGTGCGCTCTGTTATAAAGTATGTGCGCTCACTTGGCAAGGTGTGCGCGCGCGCACACGCGCACAGCTTAGAGGGAACAGTGCTTAAGAGCCGCACTGCCTTCCACCGGGATGATGGTCTTCTTGGTCACTGCTGAAACAGCCGCATCCACTTTGGGCGACTTAAAGAGCTCCTTATCTTGTTCTACTAACAGATAAACACGAGACATCACCCGCGAGCCTCTGAGTGTGGACTCAGGCATATCCCACTCACTTTGTATCATCTCTTTAATAACTCTATGCATGGGGAACGCTTTTTGCGACTTATGAAAGGCTTGCAATAGAGGATCTTCCAAGGCAGCCTCCTCCCCCGGCTCCGACACTGGCACATTTAACGCCTTCAGTGTCTCCGCAATCAGCGCGGGTAACTCCTCTCGTCGAAAAATACGGACTAAGCCTGATCCTCCTGTTCCATAATCTCTCCTTCTTCCAGCTCCTCTTCCAACCCTGGATCATGCTCTTCACCTTCCGTGAGCATATCCTCCGAAAACTCGGACAGACACCGCTTATCCGGCTCTACCCAGGACCTCTTTGGCCCTAAGCTCGAAGGAGACCCCACTAGTGGAGTGCCCGGCCTCTTTTGCCCCACATCTGCCACCATGGCCCCCGCTGCCGAGGCAGAAGACTCTCTAGGAGCACCGACGAACACCCTTTGAATAAGAGCTATAAAGTTTGGAGAAAAGATTGAAGTCAAATCCCCCGCCAAGGGACCCGCAGCCCACGGGACCTCCGGAGCCGAAGAGGGACCTGGCACCGGTTCCACGGGGTCTGCAAGAGAAGGCACCGTGACCTGCGCCACTACGTTCCGGTCCTCTGCCGAATCTAAGCGTTGAAGCTCCCATGCCAAGCCCTGGCTACAGGTCTTACAGATGCCTGCTTCTGACACTACAGACCGCTTGACTCCACATAGCAAGCACAAGGTCTTTGCAGGCATCCTATTTGTAAAAGTGTCCACTCAATGCTTCCAAATCCTGAAAGCTTCCAAAAAACAAAAACACTCACACAGTAGTAGCAGAAATATTTAACTGAGATCTGCCCTCAAAGAACCCAACGGGCGGCGTCTCAGACCCGATTTGTTTTCTTTTTTAATAGAAATGAAAGCAGGAAAGCCCCCGATCTGAAATCCACTCAAAATACTGAAAAACGTAGCTTCCTGACCTCACAACCTCAAGTTGTTTCCCCGAAGCCTCTACCGGCTTTTCCCGCTCAAAACGGGACGCGGCGGGAAAACTGCTGCCTACCCGGGCCTGAATCCCCAATCACCAGCTCCGAGTTCACCAGCCAAGGAAATTTAAATGCAGCTTACCTTACCTCTCAGACTCGCGGAAAGAAAGAGTCCGTGCTGCTCCACAACACCGTGCCCAATTCGGGAAGGCAAAGGTGCTGCGATTAAGAGCACATCAGAGACCTGTGTGCTATCGTTTTCCCCTGCTGCCGAACTGACCAAGCGCCTGCAGGCACTCCTTCTGCGTTGCGCTGGAGTCGGCTGGCCAAATGAATTCGGGGCCCCCCCCCCCGCCAAGCCTAACCCGGTCCCCAAACCTTCTTACCCTCTAACTCTCTGCTAAGAGGGAGGAAGCATGGAAGAGAGGCCCTGCAGCCGCCAAAAATTAAAGTGGTACGGCCCTTGAAAGAAACCAATAAAGTAAAAATAAGTAAAAATAAAATCCCAGTGAGCACAAAAATGCCCAATTAAATTTAACTCAACCCCTTTGAACTAAAATAACTACACCAAGTCCTTAATTGTTTCTCCTGGGAGCCAGCAACTCTGGCTCACATCCTCCAGCTGCTTGGAGACTGATATAACTGGAGTGGGAGGAGCCGGTGCCTGTGTCCTTATACCAGTGTCATCAAAGAATGACATCTATCAGTCTCCAAGCTGCTGGAAGAGGTTGACAACCCTAGAGTTTCCGGGACTAGACTGGAGGGATGATAAGGAACCATATTTAGCAGAGGCATTCCCAAGGGACTGACCACATGTACTTTTTTATTTTCAAAAGCATGTTAATCAAATCAGAAAAAAAGTACCTGCAAAAAAAACTAAGTGCAAGCATCTACGGGTGCTTTTTCTCTAGGCAATTTTCAAAGTGAAAGCGTGAACATATTTTCATTCCGAAAACTGATGCAAAGTGCACGAGTAAAAACTGTCATGTAAACCAAGTGTTGGTTTAAAGATCAGTATTCAGAATCTTTACAGAGACATCTATTATAGTTCCATAAACATAGAAACAGAGAAACATGATGACAGAAAAAGACCACATGGCCTATCTATCTAGTCTGTCCTTCCATAACAACAACTACAACAGTCCACTTTTTACCTTTAGAGGTAAAACTAGAGTTCCCTGCAAATAAAATGATACTAAATGCATGCAGCAATAAACTCACCGACATAAGCCCCCAGTTCCTGCAGTTTTCCCTTGATTGCACCCTGAAAGACAGAAAGAGAGGTAGGCAGATTGAACTTAAAAAGTGTCTATGTATCCCTTCTATGCTTGATATTAGCAATTTCACTCTATACAGCTGGACAAGATCTTGTAACTACAGCCCATTAAAAACAACTAGCTCCATGATAAGGGAAAATGAGGAAGGTGAAATTTTACTTACTTGTTAATGTCCTTTCTTTGAGTCCTGCTAGACCAGTCCAGTCAAGTCGGTTGTGTTCCCTTAAAAGCAGATTGGTGGAGACAGAGAACCAATGAAAACCCCAGGTTTCAATGACATTACTGCTATGCCTCTATTCGCCTCAGCCACCAGAGATTTGTTCAGTATTTGTCCCAAAGCATATGGGAGAAATATAGCAAGCCTCACACAACCTCAATCGTTGGCAACAAGGAGCAATCAACAGTAGAGAACTATGTAAGGAAAGCATATACAGAAAGTTGTCAGTAGAAAATGAACCTGCAGAGCCAAGTATAACAATCATAGCAGACCCAAGAGTACTGCAGCAGAAGAATAGAGCAATACAGTTTCAGGGGCGGGCCCTGGACTGGTTTCGCAGGACTCCAGAAAAGGACATTAACTGGTAAGTAAAATGTCACCTTCCATATCATCCTTCTAGACCAGTCCAGACAAGTAGGATATACCAAAACTACAACTCTACTGGTTGGAAAGAAGACACAGCAGCTTGCAAAACCCTTGAGCCAAAGGCCATGTCCACCCATGCGTGGACATCCAAGTTGTAATGCTTGACAAAAGTGGAAAGTGATACCCACATTGCTGCCTGACAAATGTCTGAAGGCTACCGAGCTCTGCTCTGCTCACAAAATGCCAGCTGGAACCAGCTGATTCCGCAACAGATACACCAAGGCAATGATCTCCTTAACCCAATGCCCCAAAGTCAACTTAGCCACCACGCTACCCTTGTATGGGCCAGCAAACAGCACAAAAAGATAGACAGACTTATGAAAGGAATTCGTAACCTCTAACTACTGGAGAAGCACCTTCTGGATGTACACAAGGTAAAGATACTTATCCTTCTCAAGACACTGCTCCTTAGAGGAGGAGGGCAGACAGACCACCTGGTTCACGTGAAAGGGAGAAAGCACCTTAGGCAAGGAAGAAGGTACAGGCCGAATAGAAGCCGTCTCCTTTGAAAAGGGCAGATAAGGATCTCGGCAAGACAGAGCCTGTAGCTCGGAAATCCGCCTTGTGGGACAAATCGCAACAAGAAAACCATCTTGAGCATTAAATCCTTCAAAATAGTGCACTTCAACAGCTCAAAGAGTGCCACCATCAGAGGGCACTGAGCACCAGACAGATCACAGGAAAGGATCACAGACCGGAAGGGAGAACACAGACGCCAAACCCCCTGGAGAAAGCGTGAGACATCTGGTGCAAGACTAGAGACTTACCAGTCACCAAAGCTGCCACCTGAACTTTCAGGGAGCTAAGGGAAAGGCCCGTCCCCAGGCCATCCTGTAGAAAGGCCAACAGGCAACTGGCTTGCTTGGTTGTGGTTCTGCCTTCTCATTATGCCTAATTGCATTGCTTTTCACCCCCCGCTTTCATAGAGAAAAAGGGAAAGGTTAAGACCTACTCCGCAAGCAAATCTTCCCCAGGGCAGCATCCCAAAACAATGTTTTTGGTCGCTGGAGCTAGTGCTATAGCAGTAACTGCTGGAGTTGGCGGTGAGGCGGCCCTTTCGGTTTCAGACGTGAGTCTGAGCCCCGAAAATACTGCCAGGTGAGCCTGTACCATTGTGTGACTGAGCAGCTCCAGCTCCCTCCTACAGAGTCTCCGTTCGGAAAGTGTTCAGCATGGTGCGGGGGTGCTGTCAGCATCAAATGCACACCAGCTTGTTGGAGGTATCCGGTGAGCAGCAGGGGGGCTCCCTTGGTTATAGTCTGTGTCATGAGCAGATCAGTGGCATCAGGAGTGGCATCAGCCCCGGAGGTACTTCATACACAGCGGTCTGGGGGTTCTTCTGCCCCCTCTCCCCCAATGGAAGTGTATGCCTTGGTGGAGCCCGCAGTGGTGACTCTGGATGCAATTTGGACTGCCATCGTTTTGCTGGAGAGGTCAGTGTCCAAACGATTTTATCTAGTTGAGTAGTCAACTCAAGTCCTTCAGTTTCATTTGCATGAGGAGGCCTATTCTCAAACTGAGACGAAGTTGGAATCTTTAAGTATCCAGGTACAAAAACTTTCAATTCCCAGAGTGTGTCCTTAATGAAGGACAACTCTGGCATTCATGCTAAGTTGGAGAAGCTGGAAAACTCCAAAAAACTCAATCTTCATTTTGTCAACTTTCCTAAGTCTGCTGTTACTCCACCGGCGGAGTTGTTTAAGAAATATCTTTCGGACATATTGGGGATGCCTGAGAACACTCCCCCCCCCCCCTCCACTAAGGCTTATTACCTTCCAGCCAGAAAGAGATCTAGTAGCATTGCGATTGAAGGGAAGCAGAAGGGCGTCTCACCGGATACCCTTAACCTGACTCAAGATTTGGAAGACTCTGCAGTTGAGGGGGCGCAGAGATCAACTTTGCTGGTCACCTTTGTCTTGGAACTTGATCGTGCTTGGACTCTGAAAATATATTTCCGAAATAGAGAGAAACTTTTTCTTGGCCAGAAAGTCTGGAGTTTTCCCAATATTTCCTTTGTTATGCAAACTAAGAGGTATCAATTTCTTCTGATGCTCTCTGGCAGTCTCCTTGGGGTTTTCTTTTCTATTAAGGTTTCCATGTAAATGTTTGTTGAAATTACCTAGTGCTACATATGTCTTCTATGACCCCAAGCAACCACGTTCTTTTTTGGACTCGCATAGCCCCTCGGGTTCTTTGGTGGTCACACTTCCATCTGGTTAAAGATTGACTCTCCCCTTAGGATGTTTGGGTAGAGGGTCATGCTGCCTAGTTTATCCTACTTGCTATTTTCTTTATGTTTTTTTAATCTGATCTTACCTCTTTTTCTTAAAGGATCTCCCTCCCCTTTACTTGTGAAATGTTAGAGGGGAGTACTATATTTTCTGTTTGGTTCCTTATTTTAATTTTGGTAGTACTTTTTTTCAGTATTGCCTGTGTACTCATTTTATTCAAGTATGTATTTGCTTGGTGTATTGCTATTAAAAAGTTCATAAATAAAAAATGTTTAGAAAAAGGCCAAAAGAGATGGCACCTTGGCCGCCTCAGGAGCCAACTGCCAAGCGCTGCACCATCGCTCAAAGAAGCACCAGATCTGCACATATGTTAGCTTGGTAGACCTCCTCCAGACTCCAAGCAGAGTGGAGACTACCACTGGAGAGTAGCCCTTACACTCTAGCCATCTCCTTTCAAGAGCCAAGCTTTAAGCTAGAAGTAAACCGGGTCCTCCAGGGCTATCGGTCCCTGCCGCAACAAGCCCCGCAATGGAGACAACCAAAGAAGAGGCGCCTGCAGGAGTTGCATCAAACCACGCTCTCCTCAGCCAATTCGGCGCCACCAGAACAATCCTGTGGGGTGGCATTCTATATGCCGATTACACATCTCATCAGGGGCCATGGAGGAAATATGTACAGCAAGTGCTGACATAGCAAAGGCTGGATCATGGCGTTGATGCCCTCGGATCCAGTCTCCATGTGGTGACTGAAGAAGTGGCAAACTTTAGCAATGGTGCAGGTCATCATCAGATCCATTTCGGGATGACTCCAGCAACACAGAAATCAAGTGAAACACCTCCTGACTCAACTCTCACTCTCCAGGATCCAGAGAGTGATGGCCGAGTGGCAACATGCTGAGCCAACAAGGCTAGGAGGTTCTTCTATGCCCAGTGTCGTACCCCCTTGCCTAGGCCAGAGGCTTAGGGCAAAAAGGGCTGCCTTATTTGTCCTTAAATAAAGAGTCACCGATTTTCTCCACCAGGGAATTCTGGGAGTTGTAGTTCTTACTTAAAGACAAAGTAGTATGACCACTTGGGTTTGTTCAGGCAAAACAAGAAAATTTATTTTGGGTTCCCCTTTCGCATCAAATTCAAACACAAGGCAAAATAGGATTATTCTCCAAAGATATCAGGAACAAAAATTGCATCGGGAACCTCAGAACTGAAAACACCTTTTCACATCACAGCTGTTCCCAGCTAATTCTTCAGCTTGTTAATTCACAGCCACCTCTTGTCATTCAAACCAGGTAAATTCATTCCATTTATATCCAATGTAGCTTTAGTTAATAAACTCAGGGTTCAGTGAATGTTCTTTAGTTTAACAGAAGGTCTTAGCTTTCTCCTAGCTAAGTACAATATTGCTCTTCAAAGACTTCCTGTCACAGTCCTTTTTCTTAGCAATAATTAAACTTCCCTTCTACATAGAGAACAATCCATCGGTGCTTCATTACACCCAGAATCTTCTTCACAAGGATCAATCTGCATGTCCTCTTGCACCATACATTGCTTATCTTCCCCTGGGTTTTCAACAACACGTTCAAACTTACTGTTTTGTAGAAACTTCTGGAGTTCCTCTAAAAGCTGCTCTCCTGGATAAGAACTGGTTGTACCTTGAGAGTAGGCTTTTCTGTCTTGGAACAGTTTCTTTAATACTTTAATTGTATTCAGGTCTATCTCTCTGCTCGAGGCTGGGTTCTGGTTATCTCTGTCTATAACTGCTTGCACCCCCTTCTCTCAGCTCGGATTCCTGGAACCGGGTTTTGCACACTCTGCTCTGCAGTCTGGCTCAGCTCATTAGCAACGTCCCCAGCTATCCATCTGCTGGACTCTGAAGCAGGCGTACCTTTCACCTTAGAACTGCTTCTTTGGTTGCTAAAACCTTTTTCCCACGTGGAGTAAAGCTTTCCACGTCTGCCTTCTCTTGGCTTCCTTGAACCAGGCTTCACTGCTCCTGAACCCTCTGGCTTCACAGCTGCTGGACTCTCAGCTGCTCTCTTTCTCCTTCTCCTCCCTCTGCTCTGAGGCCGGCTTAAAAAGCTGCTTTCCTGCTACCACTCCCTGCTCCCTGCACATGTGCCTGTGCCTGTGCCTGCACCTACGTTAGGGCTTGGGCGTGGCTCAGACTCAGCTAGTATGTGTTTCTTTAGTTTATCTGAAGCTTGAACCCTGTGGAAACCTTGCCTGTCTCTTGTCTTAAAGGCATATTCCCTATTGTCATCTGTTCAACACCACTCTCATCGTCACACCAGGCAAACAGGAGAGCCATCTCTAGAGCGATCCCAGCACCGCCATGGCGTTGATTAAAAACACTTGGACAGCCCGGCCCTCAACCAGAGGCCAGAAACGCAGAAAAGCCAATCTGTGGCCCTCATTTCAAGGCGGTTGATACTACTTCCCTGTGGTTCCAATGGCACTGGGCTATACGATCTTCGCAATGGACTCCCCAACCCGAGAGACTGGCATCTGCAGGATCCAGGAGAAATCATCCAGCAGCATGCCTTTCTTCAGATGAGAGGGCTGCTGTCACTACCAAGAGCTGATCTTCACATCATTGGGAGCAGGAGCCTGTGCTCGAACCTCTGAGATTGCAGGGCCCACCGAGTCAACAAGGACCGCGCACCTACAATACCATCTCTATGGTTGCCACCATCAATCCGAGCAGCTAAAGATAATCCCAGACTCTGGGAGCCTGCTGTGCACAGAACAGCGCCAGGCAATACAACAACTCAAGTATCAAAACGTTCTCCCAGAAACTCCAAAGACTGGGAAAGCAACAGCCGAGGCTTTTAAAAAAAGGACACCACTGAGGACGCCACCAGAGATGCCTCCAAAAGGAACGGGCCCGGATGAGCCAAGCATCCAGATATAGATGGACACAGATCCCTTGGTGCCACAGCCACCACGCCTTGGAGAACGTTCTTGGGGTGGTGGATTGCCCAAAATGGAGGGCAGTGAACTGACAGAGAGAGTCAAGCATGGCAAAATGCTGATATTTTTGCTGATCTGCCCAGATCGGAATATGGAACTATGCCTCGGCCAAATTCAGAGAAGCCAAGAATTCCCCACGGTGCACTGCTTGAATCACGTAGTGCAAGGTTTCCATCCGGAAGCACAAGTGCTCGCTGACCTTCTTGAGGTCCAGAATTGTAAAATTTATAATTTTATCAATGACGTTTACTAAGTATTAAGCACACCTGGAAACTACATAGCAAATAGAGTAGCAGTTCAACATATATATAGGAACGCTTGAATTGTAGTTTTTTTTTTTAACATAAGACAAGTACAGAGACAGCTGAACAATACCAGCTCAAATGAAAATCATGTCCATGTAATACAATTATCTACATACATTAAGGTGAAATTAGACCTTATCTACTAATTTTCTTCCCGAGTCCCTCCAGTCCAGTTCAGACTCATGGGTTTATGGCCCATCACCAGCAAATGAAGACTGAAAACATAAATTCTAATGATGTCACTCCACAAGACCATGTGCATCATTGATCTCCTCAGTATCCTACTGACAAAGCACACTTCACAAAAACAGATTGAAACCAAGGGATACCAGGCCCCCCTAAGTCTGAAACTGGACACCAAGATATGTTAGGCAAGCAGTGGATCTCCCAGGTCCTCTTTAATAATGGTTTATGGACCTTTCCTCCAGGAACTTGTCCAAACCATTTTTAAACCCAGCTACATTGACAGCTTTCACTACATCCTCCGGTAACAAATTCCAGAGTTTGATTACACATTGAGTGAAAAGCACAGTTACTTACCTGTAACAGGTGATCTCTGGGAACAGCAGGAATAAGTCTTCACATATGGGTACGTCGGTACCGACGGAGTCTGCGCAGGAACGCTTCCCAGCTTCCAATCAGAAAGCTTTTGGAAGCATCCCACCACGCCTGAGTGCTGCCTTCCCACCCTTCCCAACTGTCTCTCCTCAGTTAAGTTTTAAAGCTGAGACAAGTTCCCTCCCCCAGGGCAATTTGCGGGGGGAGATATGCTCGGCTTTGGAGGTGGCTTTACTAGGGGATGAGTCTGGGACACGTGTAACATGGCTTCACAAAATGCTGTGGGAAGCGGCCGTGCCGCTGGGTCTGGAGGTGTTGGCACAGACCTGGACGACAGACTTGAGTACTGAGATTACCACTGAGGGGTTACTCCGTGGCCTGGCTGCTGTCTCTTCGCTCAGTGTGCAAGTAGCTCACCGTGATACTCAATTTCGGCTCACTCGACGACTATATTTTGCACCCGTTCGGGCCTGGCGGGCTGCAGTGGGAGACTCCCACTGTTGTCCCCGATGTGCGGCTCCTCGAGCGACATTGGGACACATGTTTTGGAGTTGCTCTAGGGCTCAGGTCTTTTGGCGCCGGGTAACGGAGTACCTGCTGATGTGCCTGCGGCGGGACGTTCTTTTTACAGCTGGCAATTTAGTGCTTGATGTTTGGGAAAGCTCGTGGGATTCTGAGCTTGGCTCCGCGGGATTGCGCTGGTTGCGCCTGGTGTTGGTAACGGCTCGCACGACCGTGTTGCAACAGTGGCTAACCGGCCGGGGGCCGACCTACGGCCTTTGGAGACTACAACTGCACCGGGTTCTGCTTATGGAGAAGATGCGTGCTAGTGGGGTGGAGAGGCGCTGGCGGTCTTTCTTGGAATGTTGGGGCCCCCACCTGCAATCTTTACGGCCGGCTGAGCGTGGCAGAATTTTGAGTTTGTTTTGAGTTTGTTTTATGTGTTGTGTGGCATCCTTGTAGTGTGGCTGTTTACATTGCTTCCTTGGGCCCTCTCTGGGCTCCAATACACTTTTTCTTCTTCTGTCGTTGTTTCCTTCCCTGGGTTCCCTTCGGGGAGTCCCATGGTGTGAATTGTTTGTCTCTCTCGTAGATGGCTAGATGCGCATGGGATGGGGGTTCGCCTCCTTCCCAGCCGCAACCTGTCAAACCCTGTCCTTGAATGGGATTGGATAACTGGACGAGGAGGGAAGGGGGGGGTCTCGGGGGGGGGGGGTAAGGCCTAGCCGGGCTAGTGTGGGGTTTATCCCGGGGGCACTATTGTAAGTGGGCCTGGGAGCAGAACACCCCCTAGGCCTGTGGGTGCGTTGTCTTCTTGCCTTCGTGGAACTTGGTATGGTCTCCGGGTAGTGGCCCTACGCTGGTTACTGAGCTTTATGTTTCTGACTGAGTGTGGGCTTGGGTTGATTTGGGAGGGAGGGGGGTGGAGGGTGGGGAGCAGTTAGCTAGCAGCTTTGGGTGTCGCGTTGGAACAAGTGCTATCCCCTGAGGCTCTCGATGTCAACTCGCTTTCATGATATCTGCTGTTTTATTTTGTAACCTTTTGGCCTTTAAGTGTTTATTTTCTGCTGTGTTATATTCAGCTATGTGCCTTCTGTATTTTCGGATGGGAACTTTCTGCTGTTGTCTGTACTCGTACTTGTTATGTATTTTCTGATGTTCCTACCTGTAGCTGCTGGGATACGGTGTACGATAGCTGCAGTCTTCACTGTTTGTTAACTATTTGATGACGGTATTACTTGCTGTTTGGGGTTCTAAAAATTCTAATAAAACGTTTGAAACATAAAGCTGAGACAAAGAGAGAGAGAGAGGAAAGGAAAGATAGATAGAGAGATACAACTCCTAGGGGAGGTGGGTGGGTTGTGAAGACTTATTCCTGCTGTTCCCAGAGATCACCTGTTACAGGTAAGTAACTGTGCTATCTGCAGGAATGAGTCTTCACATATGGGGACTCCCAAGCTAAGATGCCTGGAGCCCTAGCATGTTGGGAATTGAAAACATGCTACACCTCATATGGCCAGGCATCCTGAGGATGGAGGGAAGGAGTTGAAATAGAAAAGAGCTGTAGAGAACAGCTAACCTAAGATAGGACTACAGGCAAGGAGTCCTTGTATGTATGACAATTATCATGAATATATATTGAAATGAACAATTGCAACATAGACTTCATCTACTGGATTGCAGGATGTAGAGAGGCTCATGGAATCTACTGGGGATCCAGTAGAGGAATCTCCAAGGTGACCTCACTGAAGTGAAGGTGGAGGTCAAAAACTGGAAGAGAAAGGTGACCCCAGGATTCAACTGGGGTAGTACAAAAACGGTAGGCCTTCAGTGGGAAGCTTTATGGAAAAAGCTGCAAACTCTTTTGGCCGCAGAGTTATTCACATTTAGGAGCAAAAGAGGAAGACTGACCGATTTGGATAGACTGGCCTAGTCCTTGAGGGAAGAAGGGGTATGGAAAAAAACCCGTATTTCCAAAGAAAGGATAGGTGTCTGAGGATTTGGAACCTCAGATCTACTGAAGATCCGCCATGTCTTTCTGAACTGGTGAGAGGTAGGAAAGATATTGGAGTATGGAGCTTCAGGGATACCTAACCCTTAGGGTTATGATATAGGAGCTGTCAGTACCACAGGAGTGGTTGTGTGTGTAGCACCCCAAACATGCTGTGGAACAGCATGGACATGGGTAAAGCCCACTGTTTGGAACATATAGGAAGGAAAAACCTATATGAGCACAGACAGTTAGATAGATAAGTATGTAAACACATATCTACCTATAATAAGTATCTCGGCAGATACACATATATATATATACACATATATATATATATATATTATATATATATATATATTGTGATATATATATATATATAGATATATATATATATACACACACATATAGATATATAGGATATATATATCTATAGTGAGATCTAGAAGGGCATAACATATGCACAGACAGCTGACAAACATATATATATATCGAAAGATAAATGTCTGCAGATAAGCAGACAGAGATATGTCTATAAGTACATTCACATGAGAGATGTGAAGAGGAAAGATTCATCTGATAACAAGAAGGCAGAACCTACTTGAGAAGATATATAGGGAATCTACTCCCCCTGGTTATGATGGGAATGCTATCCAGTGAAATAAGCAGGATGGTTACGTGAAAAAACAGTCAGTAAGCAGCAAGTCCTGAGTCTTGTAGAACTCTAGCATGGTAAAGGGACAGAGAACACATAAGAACGAGATACCAGGTTGACCCACTTGAGGGACAAAAAGGGTATCATGCGTTTTTTAGTGAAATATGTGCTGTCCCTGAAGGATTAGGATACCATGAGGACAAGCTGCAAGGAAAAAAGAGCATATTCCCTGTAGGAATTGACCACTCTTTAGGCTTTCACGTAGAGAAGGCTTATGTCCTTTGTTTTAAAAGGAAATAGTAGGGTATGAAGAACCCTCACAGTCATGGGGGGCATGACTGAGAAGCCTTTTTTCAACCATGTAGGATAGTCATTAGAGAAAAAACCCCATGTTCTCTAGCAAGGGCCCATAGTGGAAAGCTTCTCTGTAAAATTGCAGAGAGCATATCCAGGAGAATTGAGAGATAGAACTGGCTGTTGGAGAAGCCAGCAGCCACGTCAACTATGCTGCCAAACCCAAAGGAATTGGGGATGGCGAGAATAGAAGATAGTGTGATAAGCCTGTAGTGATAAGGATTGCCCAAGAAAGATGTATGTACTGTCTTGGAATCACTACTAAGGCCAAACAGAAAGTGGAGGACAACTGTGTATACTTGTGGAAAAGTACCTGTGGTCCAATCACTAAAGCTCCTGCATGGGCAGCTGCTGATAAGACAGCAGAGAGAATCTTTCTGTGTAAAAACAGAAAGAACAGACAGAACAAGAGTAGAATCTCTGTCCCTGTCTGATGAGCTGCCCAAGCAAAAAGAAGGGAGTTTACTCGGGAGAAAAAACTCCACACTGGAAAGGAAAGACTAGAAAGGCTGAAGAAGAAGCCCTCTAGTGCAAAGGTACCACTCTTACAGGGGAAAAACTGGATAAGAGGGCAGAGAAACAAGAGCTGAAAAAGTGACTTACCATGTGGTAAGTCTGTAGAAGGAAAGAATTAATGTTGGTACAGAAAACTATCATGTGATAGCTGTTAAACCCCTCTTCTTAGCAGGAAGAAGAGGAGAAAGCTGTGACCCATAGACATGAATATCCTGGACAGCTCAGTATATCTAGGAGAACTGGATGCCATGTGTAAAGTTTTAGAATGAAAACAGTGAAAAACTTCTGCTGAGAAGAAGTGAACTGTAGGTTCTAAACTCCAGAAGCAGAAAAAAGATTAATCAGAACCCTATGGTTGCTGGGTTTGGTTAGCCTGGCGAGAGTTTGGATTCTTCAGACCAGGGCGATGCTTCCCCTGCTTGGGAACATCTGTATGATGGGCAGGAGAAGAGTAAAACCTTCTCCTCCTGGGGAAAGAAGGTTTGGCAGGGCATTTCCTACCTACTGGGGAAGGAGAAGGCTTAGGATAGCCTTCAGAAACAGGGAAGTCAGTGGACCACTGAGCAACCTGATGTAAAGACTCCTTATTGAAGAGATTTTCTCCAGTGCAAGGAGTATTACTCAGTCTTTGTTGTGCCCATTTGTCTAAGTCTGAAGCTTGGAGGCAGGCTCTACGTCGTGCCCCTATGGCTATAGCAGAAGTTCTGCTAACAGACTCAAAAGAGTCTAGGGAAGCACGAGTAAGAAACCAAGAGATATTTTGAATATGACTAAGTAGTAAGGAATAGTCTGCAGTCTTGGGCTCTGAAAGACAAGGAGTCAAAAGACATAATTTCTTTGTGACCTCCTGAAGAGATAGACTCATATAAAAAATATATGAGAGAATCCTTGCTGACAGCATGGATGTCTGGAAGGTTTGATGTCCAAAGGCATCTAGTGTCCTAGACTCACGACCTGGTGGGTAAGAAGAGTGCTTTTTCTTACTTTTCACCTTCCTCATTGCTGATTCCACCACAATGGAATGATGAGGAAGTTGAGTCTTTTGAAACCCTGGAGAGGGGGGCACCTGATACAGAAGATCAGTTGCTCTAGAAGGTGAGGGTACCCTTAAAGGTGCTTCCCACATTCTGAGAAGAAGATCCCGCAAGGAATGATGCAGGAAGCATTATGTTTTCCTTTGCTTCAGTAGAAAGAGAGCCTTGTGTAGGATCATGGCCAGGGATAGGAATGGCAAGAGAACTTGCCATATCCAGGAGGAAATTCTGAAAAGAAGGATCTCCAAAGAGAACCTTCCCTGGACAGGCTAGACCTGAAGAACTAGCCTGGGCACCAGAGGATCTACCTGAGTATATAGGAATATTAGATCCTGCACAGCGCAAAAAAGGGGCCTTAAGGGATGGATGCTGGTACTGGAGGTCAGGACCTGTGACAGTCAGTACTGCATCGTCCATGTCAGGTATCGACTCCAGACTTGGTATAGAAAGGAGCGACCCTGGTGAAAGAAGCATGGAAGGAGCTGGCCCCGATGCTACTGCGGATACCGGTACCGATACCGATAGCGCTGTCGGAATCGAAGGCAACACCGACATTGGAGCAGTCATCGGTGGCAGCTCAATCGGTAGCAAGGTAACCGAACGCCTTCGGTAATCACCCTCGGTACCGAGCGTCCGGTACCGGTAAGTGTCGGTACCAAGACGTGTCGTTACCCAGTCCTCCAGACTAGAGATCGATTCCAGAATCGGCATCAAAGGAAGCGAGTCTATCGATGCATGTCTAGAGGGTACAGACGTCAGTGGTAGTATCGGCGTCGATGCCGATACTGGAAAGTCAATCTGGAGCATATCCACCGGTCCCGAAGGTACCGAGAAAGCCAGATGACGATCCCTGGTGAGGAGTGCAACGTCCAACACCAGTGCCGATGCCGGGGTATCGGTACCGCTCGAAGCGGATGTCACCACCGAGCATGGCTCAGGTATGTTCTGTGAGGGGTGAGCCCCAGGAACAACCTGAAACCCCTCATAGGCTTTAGAGGCCGAAGACTCTCGCCGGGGTTTTGAAGCCAATGGACCCTCGAGGGCAAGGCCGGAGCCGTCTTCATGCTGTGCATGAGACCTACCACTTGAGGATTGGCTAGTCTTAACAGACTGTTTGTGGGTTACCTGATCCTGTGTAGAAGAAGAAACGGTCGGTGCCCTGACACTGGAAGGGAACCTGGTATCGAGGGAAACTCGATGTTGAAAATCTCTTCTCACAGTACTGTAGCCCGAAGGCTCCGGATGATCAGGACCCAAACAGGTTAGACACCAGTTTTTGGAGTCTAAAAATAAAGCTGTACCGCCACAGTTTAAACATTTCTTAGAGAAAATGGTTGGCAGTTCCATGAGGGACATGGACAGGCCTAGAAGGCCTAAAAATTTAAGACAAAAAACTGAGGGAAAAAATATTCCCTGAAGAAAAATTACTGAAAAAAGAAACACCGGCGATACCGGTGAAGTCGGGGAGACAGCCGCGACCACAAGAAAACAAAAGAATTAAAGAAGAATTTTCTGCGGTGACAGGAGGACGTCCTGCCACTCCGCGGAAAAACGAAAACTGAGGAGAGACAGTTGGGAAGGGCGGGAAGGCAGCACGCAGGCGTGGTGGGA
Organism: Ichthyophis bannanicus; assembly: GCA_033557465.1. NCBI lineage: Eukaryota > Metazoa > Chordata > Amphibia > Gymnophiona > Ichthyophiidae > Ichthyophis > Ichthyophis bannanicus. Next base: position 41,904,772 of record CM066037.1, on the reverse strand, counting down.
TGCTTTCAAAAACTTTCTGATTGGAAGCTGGGAAGCGTTCCCGCGCAGACTCCGTCGGTACCGACGTACCCATATGTGAAGACTCATTCCTGCTTATTCCTGGAGATAGCTATTTTCCTTTATTAGTCTTAAATGGGTTACATCATAGCTTCATTGCATGTCCCCTAATCTTTCTATTTTTTGATGGCGTAAACAATCTACGTTTACCCGTTCCACTCCATTCATTAATTTATAGACCTCTATCATATCTCCCCTCAGCCGTCTCTTTTCCAAGTTGAAGAGCCCTAACCTTTTAAGCCTTTCCTCATAGGGGTATACTTCTATCCCCTTTACCATTTTGGTGGTTCTTCTCTGTACCTTTTCTAATTCCGCTATGTACTTTTTAAGATACGGCGACCAGAATTGCACACAATATTCAAGGTGCGGTCGCACTATTGAAAGATACAGAGGCATTATAATATCTTTTGTTTTATTCTCCATTCCTTTCCTTATGATTCCTAGCATTCTATTTACTTTCTTGGCCACCGCTGCACACTGGGCAGAAAGTTTCAATGTGTTATCTATAATGACGCCTAAATCTTTTTCCTGGATGGTGGTTCCAAATGTGGAACCTTGCATCGTATAACCATAGTTTGGGTTGTTCTTTCCTAGGTGCATAACTGTACTTGTCCACATTAAATTTCATCTGCCATTTGAGTGTCCAGTTTTCCAGTTTATCAAGGCCCTCTTGCAAGTTTTCACAATCCTCTTGTGTTTTCACAACTTTGAATAATGTGTCATCTGCAAATTTGATCATCTCACTCGTTATTCCCATTTCCAGGTCATTTACGAATATGTTAAAAAGCAGCAGACCCAGCACAGATCCCTGGGTACTCTACTATTCATCTTTCTCCACTGGGAAAATTGGTCATTTAGTCCTACCCTCTGCTTTCTATCTTTTAACCAGTTCCTGATCCACAGTAGTACACTGCCTCCTATCTAAAATTTGTGTTCTGGATTCCTGTTCTATTAAATTTTTTATATTACTTGCCCCTTTCCCCCTATAGTTCCCCCCTCACTACGCTAAGTGATAGTTATCTTTTTTAATGAGATATTGTCCTTTTCCCTCCAGCTAACCAGTAATTGCCTTAGTTTTAGAGTGTGCTACCTGTGTGTCTTTTCCAATCTGGTGAGTTTTTTAATATAGTAAGTTCATCGCCATTTTTTTTACTAGCTCTTTAACAGTAATGTCTCTTTTTGACATGACCTTTTTATTTACTCGTCGTCATTAAAATTACCATACATTTTTAATTTTTTAATGAATGTCTTTATTTATTTATTTAAACTATTACTGATCAGATGGATATCATAAAGATTATATTTTTTGTATTAATTTTTATTTCTTTTATTATTATTGTGATATGTGTTTGGTTCTTTTACATATACATAATTTTTATGTATTTATTAATTACCAATTGATTGGTCACTTAATATTGTTAATTTAAAGAGACAGATGTAAACGATTGACAAATTAAAAAAAAAAAAAAAAAAAAGATGGTGACCAGAAATTTGTCGAAATAAAGACGTTATATACCTAAAAAAGGTAAATAAGTAAACTATTTTAAGATTTTAATTTACGAGATATTCTCACTTTTTTTGGGCCACCCTGTATATTTTTTTTTTTTTAGTTCATTGGCCAAAACATGTGTTGGGCTGACCAATAACCAATAAAGCTCACGTTCATCCAGTGGCGTGTGACTGCCCTGCACTTCTTGTGCCTGGTCTTACTGCAGGTGGGGCGTTCCCCTTGTTCATTCATACTCCTGGATAATCCCCTAATCAGATCATAAAAGGTAGGGGCGGCTCAAGGCAACCTGCTGCCTGAGGCGAAGAATGAGATAGCGCCCCCCCCCCCCCACTTAGAGGGGGCGGGGCTTTTTCAGAACTCCAATCAGGGACTGAACCAAACCAAAAAGCAGATTAGATTATACAGAGAGAATGCAAGATGTCTGCACACAGGGCCATACCAAGCTGCAATCGTGCCCTGTGCGACTTGAAGCTTGGGCGCGCGCCCCCCTCCTCCTCCCCATACCTCCATCCAGCACTGCCTGCTCTTTCCCTGCTGCTGCCGCCCTCTGTTTTTTCATTGCGGCACCGGCAGTAGGGAAAGAGCAGGCAGCGCTGGACAAAGGTATGGGGAGGAGGAGGGGGGCATGCGCCCGATCTGAAAGGCACCGGCACTTTAAGCAGATCTGTCCCTCCCTGCTCTGATATCGCCTCAGAGAGGGAGGGACCAGACCTACTTAAAGTACTGCGAAAAGGCTTGGGTGGCGCATTTCAGCTGCCTGCTATTGTCCTGCCAGCGGCGGCGGGGCAACAGCAGACAGCCGAAATGTGTCCAAGCCTTTGCGCCCTGTGCGGCTGCACCGCTTGCACAGGGCTAGGTATTTCCTGTTTCCCCATCAGCGCCGGCGGGTTTAACTAACAGAGCCGCGAGAAAGGGAAACTCTCCCTTCACGGCTCTGAAAAGCAGCCGGCACTGAAGGAGAACTCTGCCAGGGAGAAGGGAGGCCGCGGGGCACTTCATGCTGCCGTGGCAGCAGCAGCTCTGGCGATCGTGGGGGGGTTTTTTGTTTTGAAGGCTGAGTGAGGCGGTCTTTTGGGGGCAATTTTATTTGCCCTCAAAAAGGTTGCCACCTGATGCCACCGCCTCACTCGGCCTCATTATAGAGCCGCCCCTGATAAAAGGCATCCAGCATGTAGGCCACAACAGACTAATTTAGCGCCTCCAGCAGCAGGGAATGTGAATCTCCCGCTGATTCCAAGATTCCTTAAGCCCATCGTAGACAAGCATGTGCTACGAAGATTCCACAGGCCGACACCTGCAAGGTCAAGGCATTAATGTCAAACGCCGTTTGAGTAAAGTCTCTAGCTTCCTATACTGCACATCCTTAAGGGCTGTACTGCCTTCCACAGCGATGGTGGTCTTCTTGGTGACCACCGACACAGCTGCGTCCACTTTGGGCGACTGGAAAAACTCCATCTCCTGATCCGGTAAAGGGTACAATCTGGCCATTGCCCTCGTACCCTGAACACTGGCCTCTGGAACATTCCATTCATCCTGAATCATCTGCTTGATCACATGATTGAGAGGGAACACCGACAGCCTATAACAGGGGGGTCCTCTAAAGGTTCTTCCTCCAGCGGAACATCCACTAACATATTAACAGCCCTTAAAGAGTAAACAATCAACGCTGTCAGTTCCTCCCGACGGAAGACGCGCACAATTCTGGCCTCGTCACTTTGCAGGATTTCCCCCTCTTCCAACTCGGCAGATTCCACCGCCAAGTCTGCCTCTCTGTCCGGGTCCCCCTCCACATCCAAATGGAGGGACCCTGTATCCTCACTAGGGTCCCCTTCCACACGCCTCCAATGAAGCCTGGGCTCCTAGTCAGCCCACCTGCTGGAGAGGACTTTGGAAATCCTCCTCTTTTCCGCTTTTTCCGATGACATCGGAGTGCCACCTTCCCCCTGCTGCTTCATACAAAAGGCTTATGCATCAGAAGGACAAATTCAGGAGAAAAAGCATGATGGACCACTTCAGCGCCCGAATCCTTAGAGGTTGAGGGCGGGGGAGATCTGCAATCTGTGTCTTGCAGATCCAACAAGGGCAGAGCAGGACTGCCCTCTCTGAATAAGGCAGCTGCCTTCCCTGACTCCACTGCGGGCATATGGTGCTCAGCAGAAGGCTGAGAATGGGCCCCTGATTCACCCGAGGCCCCCTCCTTCCCAGCCCTCTCTGATGTTTCTGCAATGAGACCTTCTTCCACCAACCAGGATGCTGCCTCACAGCCGAGGCGAATAACAGCCGGCGAGACAGAGCCCCGATGAGAACTGCAAGCCATACAAGTGACCTTAGCCGGCATCCTGCAAGACACCAGGTCCCAAGAACCCTTCAGCCCTTAGGCCCCCCGAGACTGATCCATCCTTAATTTCAAGTCTCCCAATGAGAAAGGGAGCAGTGAAAACTAAGAAAACAATAAAACATTGTGTAAAATGCCCCAATGTTCGAGCACACCAAAAATCTTTTCCTCCACTACACAAAACTGGAACCATCACTCAAAATGATGGCGCTTCCTGTGTTCAGCAGGCTGTCGCCTTGCTCTACCACGGGACCACAGTCTCTACCACTCGAGGAGAAAAGAAGTCACAGCACACACGCTGGAAGCAGGGCAAAAAGAATCCTGATCAACTCCTCATTCGCCGCCTGCCTCACCACTCGCGTCTGCACACTTGGTCCTTTTCTTACTGGCGTCAGCAATGACGGGAGTCCTTTGTGGGGTAAAATACCAGGCCTTGGCTTTCTGCCTCTAGCGGATCCTCAGCCACAGAGAGGGTTCGGGAGCAGCTGTAACTTGGAAATATGAACTGCTGCACAGTTCTTCAGGCAAACCACAGTTAGAGGAACCGGGCACACTGCCAGTCCACCAGTCTGAGCCCCGTTTTTTTTTTTTTCATTTGTTTGTTTGTTTGGTTTTTTTTTTACTTTATTAAATGGAAATTACACTTACCTGGTAATTGTGGTTCCTTGAGGGAATCCAGTTTAGTCAGATACTTCTGGGTAGTGCACCTCCTCCTGCAGCCCGGAGACTGGGCATTGTCAGACGGCTGCCTAGGGTGAGAACTTACACAATCTTGACGATGCATATATTCATATGATTCTTGCAAGGTATTGTGGGTAATGTAGTTCTTTCGCTCCCAAACACAGCTGAAGACAATAATTGAGTTGTGATACCAGTGGTAAGGCCAATAAAATACTTCTTTTATTGATGGGGTTTAATTCACCCAGCACAAATATGCTTGGTAGCAATATAAATGAGGTTACTTGCTTGCAGTGTTTAAATGGATAACAAAGTCACAAAGCAAATCAGAAAACAACCTTCAGCTTGTCAGGCAATTAGCTAATGTTTTCTTAGCAAATAATTACCAAATAAAAAGGCACAAAGAAATGAATAAACTTTGCTTGTTAGGTTAACTTCTGCTTATTTTCCACGCAGATCCAGCAGTGATTATCCCTGGCTCACACACACAATCAGGTGCAGCTTTAATTACTATCAATTGACCAGCTGAAACCCTTTAGCTGGCTGGCTGCTACTGTGTGAACCCAAATCCTGCTTTAAGAGCTGTTTGCAGTGGAAATAAAGAACAAAGTTAGGTTTCTTTGTGATGGCTGAGGTGTTTGCTCACAGAAAGCTAGCAATAGCATTTAGATAGAGAACAGTCCATGTAATGAATAGTTTCATCTGCTGTATCTCCCCCTTCATCAATCAGCATAGGGTCACTATCATACATTGGCAGAGACAAGTCTTTCATTAAGGCACTATCATGAGAATGCTTATTCCCTTGCTGCCATTCTCTATTATAGATAGGGTCTGGATCAGTGTTCATACCTGAGCCTCTCCTGCTATCATAATTCCTCTCTGTATAGCCTGGCCAGTATGTAATCCAATTCTGATGTCCAGCCTTCCAATCTTGATCCCTGGACACTGGATCTCCTCTCACATACCTTCTGGCCTTGGTCTGAAAGTCCCTTCCACGTGCAGTCTTCTCTCTTCCAGGTAGCCACTGGTGATTCCTATCTCTGCCATTCCATTCCTCTGGCTGACTCCAGTCCAATGGACTCTGCTGGCATTTGGAATACCTCCCAGACCTTCCAATGGCCTTTCTTCTCTTCCTTCCAGAGAGTTTCCTTCTTTCTCTATCCGCTTGGCTTGGCTTCTGTTTCTCCAGGTGATGCTTAAACCTGTAGCTGGGCTGGAGCTTGTAGCCGTTGCTGAAGCTCTCCCTGAAGCTGTTATCTGAAGAATAAGCTCTATTCTTATTCTGTTCTAATGTGGGCTCCTCCCTAACACAGCGCAGCTGTGTTGAATCAGGTCCTGCCCTTTGAGATGAGTGCTTAGGGATTACCTCATAGCTCTCTCGATTGCACACACGTTTTCTCACTTCAGCCCCTCTCATGGCTGCTGGAAACTTGGTGCATTCTGGGACTGGTAGTCTTTTATGTGAAAACTCTGTTTTCTTACTTCTACCAGAACTGACAGGTTGCTTGTTCAGAGTCACATCATCTTTTCTATAGCTCCTACCTGAGCTATGATAAGCTTCCTTATCACAGCATGTGCAAAAAACGTGACATCACTGCATGTAGCTCCTCCGCTCCCCCAGCCATCTCCAGTGAACTATTGACAAAGCACACTTAAAGGAGCAATAATTAAGTAACTAATCTATAAAAACAGAACCAAGTATGAGGAAAAAAGGACACCAGAACAGCTCAGCAACTGCCTTCCAATGCCTACATCCCCTATTAGGGGTCTTGTACTTTTTTTTTTTAATTCTTACAATTACGGTTCTGTTGAATGCGGGTTCATGAAGACAGGCTAGTTTTCTTCTACCTGCCTCCCCCTGAGCAAGTCACCATACAGACAGAAAAGAACAGAAAGCAAGCTCCGAATAGAACTTACCCGTAATTCCAGCGAACCTGAACGAGTTCACCGCCCTAAAGCATCCCGGGTGGGAATAAGGACTAAACTGGATTCCCTCAAGGAACCACAATTACCAGGTAAGTGTAATTTCCATTTCCTTTTCGGTCATCCAGTTTAGTCAGATACTTCTGGGATGTAACAGAGCAGTAACTATTGGGAGGGACCTTTCCAACCGGCATGCAACACTGCCGATCCAAAGCCCGCATCTTGCACTGAAAGCACGTCCAACCGGTAATGCTTGCTGAACGTATGAAGGGACGATCAAGTGGCCGCCCGACAAATCTCCGCCGGAGGCACCAAGCCATGCTCCGCCCAAGACGTCGCTTGAGCTCTAGTAGAATGAGCCCGCAAACCTACCGGCACCACTCTGCCCTCCAAGATATAAGCGGAAGCAATGGTCTCCCGAATCCACCGCGAGATAGACGCTTTAGCCGCTGCTTCACCTCTGCGCTGTCCCCCGAACAACACAAACAACCGATCCGACTTACGAAAACCTGCAGACACCTTCAAATACTGTCGCAACACGCGCTTCAAGTCCAACCGCCGCAAATGGCGATCCGCCTCGTTGTCCCCGGGCGAACCCAGAACCGGCAAGGACACTGTTTGATTCAAGTGAAACGGCGAAACTACCTTCGGCAAAAAGGACGGAACAGGCCGCAGAACCACCTTGTCCCCATAAAAAGACAAAAACAGTTCCTGACAAGATAAAGCTTGAAGTTCAGAGATCCGTCTCGCTGAGCAGATGGCTACTAAAAACACAGTCTTCAGCGTCAAATCCTTCACAGATGCCCGGCGCAATGGTTCAAAAGGCTCCTTCGCCAGGGCCCCCAAAACGAGGTTGAGATCTCACGAAGGAACAATGACTCTACGAGCTGGACGGAGGTTGGATACAGCCTTCAGAAAACGCAACACATCCGGGTGCGTCCCCAACGCAACCCCCTGCACCTTGCCCCGATAGCATGCTAAGGCCGCCAACTGCACCCTCAAGGAACTAGCAGCCAGGCCCTTCTCAAAACCGTCCTGTAAAAAACTGAGCACCACCGGCACCGACACTGTCGCCGCTCGGATCTGTTCCCTAGAACACCAGTCCTCAAATATTCGCCATACGCGTACGTAAGCCAGCGAAGTAGACTTCTTCCGCGCCTTGAGCAAAGTCGTTATTACCGCCGCCGAATAACCTCTCTTCCTCAGCCTCGCCCGCTCAATGGCCAGACCGTAAGCGAGAATCGATCCACCTGAGGCATCCGAAGAAGTCCCTCCGTAACAGATCCTCTGACGCCGGTAACCTCAACGGCTCCCCGCTGAGGAGCCGAATCAGATCTGCGTACCAGGGACGCCTCGGCCAGTCCGGAGCCACCAACAACACGCTCCCTCGATGCGCCTCGATTCTTTGCACCACTCTGCCGATTAGGGCCCACGGAGGAAAGACGTAAAGCAGACCTGACGTCGGCCAAGGTTGCATCAGCGCGTCTATCCCCTCTGACATCCTTTCCCGACGCCGGCTGAAAAATCGACTGGCCTTTGCTGATTGGAAAGTCGCCATGAGGTCCATGACGGGAGTTCCCCATCTTTGGACTATCTGTGCAAAGATCCCAGGATTTAACTCCCACTCCCCGGCATCTACCTGCACCCTGCTGAGAAAGTCCGCTGTCACATTGTCCTTCCCAGCAATGTGTGCCGCCGACACCGCCAACAATCGAGTTTCCACCCACTGAAAGAGCTGTTCCGCCTCGGCTTCCATGGGCATGCTCCCGGTGCCGCCCTGACGATTGATGTATGCCACCGTCGCCGAGTTGTTGGACAGCACCCGGATCGCTCTCCCCGTCACAGTGGCCTCGAACGCCTGCAGCACCAGAGCCACTGCTCAAAGTTCCAATCTGTTGAAGGACCAAGTGGACTCCTGGGCCGACCAACGCCCCTGCGTGAAGAGCTCCCCGCAGTGCGCTCCCCAGCCCACCAGGCTTGCATCTGTCAAAAGGGGAAGCCAATCCGGTTGCTCCAGACTCATCCCTGTCGTCAACGACCCGGGAAGCAGCCACCAACGAAGCGACCTCCGGACCTTGGCGGGACAAGGAAGTCGTGCGTTGAGCGAGTCCTCCTGGTGAAACCAGCGACGAAGCAGCGCTCTCTGCAACGGACGCATGTGAAACCTGGCCCAAGGAACCGCCTCTAACGTCGCTGCCATGGTTCCCAAAACCTGGAGGTAACTCCAGGCTGACGGAGCCAGAGAGACTAGAAACCGATGAAGCAATGCCTGCAAACCCTGCACTCGTCGAGCCGGTAGAAACACTCTCCCTACCCGAGTGTCGAACCGTACCCTGAGGTATTCGAGCTCCTGCGTAGGGACTAAGTGACTCTTTGCCCGATTGACCACCCAGCCGAGCTGCTCGAGAAACCTCACTACCTTGTCCATAACCTGAACACTTTCTGCTGCGGACTTGGCCCGAATCAACCAATCGTCCAGGTAAGGATGAATCAGGATGCCGTCTTTGCGCAACGCCGCCGCCACCACCACCATAATCTTGGTAAAGGTGCGCGGCGCCGTCGCGAGGCCGAAGGGCAAGGCTTGAAACTGGTAATGCCCCCACGGAAGGGCAAAGCGAAGGAATCTGCGATGGCTTTCCCTGATCGGAATATGCAGATAGGCCTCCGTCAGATCGAGAGATGTTAAGTACTCCCCTTGCCGCATGGCGACAATGACGGACCTTAGGGTCTCCATCCGGAAATGCGAAACGCGTAAACAGCGGTTCACCCCTTTGAGATCCAAAATGGGCCGAACCGAACCATCCTTTTTCGGAACTATGAAATAAATGGAGTATCGACCCCTGCCGCAGTCGCTGGAAGGCACAGGACCCACCGCCTCTAACTGCAACAAGCGGTCTAGCGTCTGCCGAAGCGCCAGGGATTTCTGTAGGCCCTTGCAGGGGGAGAGAACAAAGGAATCCCGAACGGGCCGGGCGAACTCCAAAGCATAGCCGTCCCGAATGATCTCCAGGACCCACTGATCTGACGTGATTTGGGCCCAAGCCGGCAGAAAAGCCCGAAGCCTCCCTCCTAATGGCTGACTGCCGGCCAGAGCCTGCCTCACTTTATTGGGACTTTCTGGGGGGGGGGGCCCCGAGGACGCCGCTGCAAACCCCCTACCGGCGCCTCGAAACCCTCGAAAACCTTGCGCCCGTGGAGCAAAGCATCCCCGTTGGAAGCCCCCCAACCGGGAAGAACGAAATCTCCGAAAGTCACGGAATTGCCCTCGAAAGGACTGCGAGGACCGCCCCTGCTTAGGCTTATCTTCCGGGAGTCTACTCCCCTTGGACTCCCCCAAATCCTTCACCAACTTATCCAAGTCCTCACCAAACAACAGGCTCCCCCGAAATGGCAGCTTACTGAGCTGCGCTTTAGAAGAGCCGTCCGCCGCCCAATTCCTCAGCCAAATGGACCGGCGAGCCGCCACCAACGACGCCATGCTATTAGCTAGGGCCCTGATTAAATCATAATGAACATCGGACAAGTAAGCCGCCCCGGACTCCAGACGGTCTAACTCCCGCAGACCCTCGGGCTCTAGTTGCATGACCCTGCGCAAACCCTGAGTCCATCTGAGACAAGCCCGAGCAACCCATGCCCCGCAGATGGAAGCTTGAAGCGAGAGGGCATCCGCCTCAAAGGACTGCTTTAACAATCTGTCCACCTTCCTATCTTGCGCATCCTTTAGAGCAGCACTGCCCTCGACAGGAATGGTGGTCTTTTTCGTCACTGCCGACACCGCCGCATCAATTTTCGGAGAGCGAAAGGAGAAATTAGGCCTTACCTGCTAATTGTCTTTCCTTGAGTTCTCTTCGGGCCAGTCCAGAACTGATGGGTAGTCAAATCTCCCTCCTCTAGCAGCTGAGGACTGAATACTGATTCTTGTTGCTAGGATACCCAGCTCTCCCCTGGTGACAGAAGGCAGTCTTAACGTACCAAGCAGAACCAAAATAACAAACCAGCAGATAAAATATGGGAAACAGCCAGAACAATGGAAGAGTTACCCAGAGGGTTGCTGACTATGCACTGAGTCTTGCCATCCAGCATGGAGGCACCGTAAGAGCCAAAGCTTAGGCTCCCTTTGCTACAGCCGCGCTGGTCCCCTTGTTGTGTTTATGTTATTTATTTATTTATTTATTTTTCTTTTTTTTTGCAAGTTAGCAAACACCAAGATGGCTACTAAAATTTACCTCACTGAGAAAATACCGAAGATACAGAAGATACAGAAAGGGTGGGTTCTGGACTGGCCCGGAGAGAACTCAAGGAAAGACAATTAGCAGGTAAGGCCTAATTTCTCCTTCCTAATCGTCTCTCCGGGCCAGTCCAGAACTGATGGGTAGTACCAAAGCAGTATCTAACCCTGGGAGGGACCTGTGAACCCCGCTATTATTGCGGAAGCCCCAACACATGCATCTTGATGCGCGAACACATCCAACCGATAATGACGCGAGAAAGCATGGAGAGAAGACCAGGACGCCGCTCGACAAATATCCACCAGAAGAGCTAAAGCCGACTCCGCCCACGAGGCCGCCTGACCTCTGGTAGAATGAGCACGAAGACCGACAGGAACGGTCTTGCCTTTGGTTTCATAGGCGACCCGAATGGCCTGTTTTACCCAACGCGCAATGGAGGCCTTGGAGGCCGCTTGACCCTTAGAGGTCCCCCCGAAAAGCACAAACAACCGGTCGGACTTACGAAACGATTCAGTCTCCCGAAGGTAACGACGGAGCACACGACCCATATCCAAACTTCGCAGAAAACGATCCACAGGAGCCCCGGCCCCCGACTCAACAAAGGTGGGTAGTGAGACTGACTGATTCAGATGGAATGCAGACACCACCTTAGGCAGAAAGGACGGAACCGGACGCAAGACCACTTTCTCCGCTGAAAACTGAAGGAACGGCGGCCGACATGAAAGCGCCTGCAAATCTGAAATGCGTCTCGCGGAACAGAGGGCCACCAAAAATGCCGTCTTCCAGGATAACTCCCGGATGGAACTAGAGGAACGCGGTTCAAAAGGGGAGCCTGTCAACACCTCCAGCACCAGATTCAAGTCCCAAGGAGGAATAACCTGACGAAACGGCGGTCTAAGATGTTTGGCCGCTCTAAGGAACTGCAGTATGTCCGGATGCGAGGAAAGCCGAGTCCCGCGAACCGGCCCCCGAAAAACCATTAGCGCCGCTAAGTGTACCCTCAGGGTGCTAATAGCAAGCCCCTTTTCCAGTCCGCATTGAAGAAAGGCGAGAATATCCGGAATCGAAGACAACCGGGCCCGTAAATCGCGCTCTGCGCACCATGCTTCAAAAACGCGCCACACCCGGATGTAAGCCAACGACGTGGAACGTCTGCGAGACTGCAGCAACGTGGAGATCACTGATGCCGAATACCCTTTGCGGCGCAACCGTTGCCTCTCAATAGCCATGCCGTAAGCAAGAATCGATCCGCCTGGGGCATCGGAACGGGTCCCTGAAGCAGTAAGTCCGCTCGAGCGGGTAACCGCCACGGCGGCTCCACCAGAAGCCGCATTAGATCGGCATACCAAGGGCGCCTGGGCCAATCTGGAGCAATAAGGATCATACGACCCTCGTGAGTGGCTACTCTCTGAATAACTCAACCCACTAATGGCCACGGAGGAAACAAATACAGGAGCTGACCCGCCGGCCAGGGTTGCACCAGGCCGTCGAGACCCTCCGACATATGCTCCCTGCGCCTGCTGTAAAAGCGCTCCGCCTTTGCATTGCGAAGAGTGGCCATCAGGTCCATAACCGGCTGTCCCCAACAGAGAGTGAGATCGCGAAAAACTTCCGCATTGAGTTCCCACTCTCCCGGATCCAGCACGTTCCGACTGAGATAGTCGGCCTGTATATTGTCCTTCCCTGCCACATGAGACGCCGAAAGCGCCACGAGGTGCAATTCCGCCCAGTGAAACAAGCGTTGGCTCTCCTCCAGGAGAAGGAGACTTCCCGTTCCGCCTTGTCGATTTATGTAGGAGACAGTCACGAGGTTGTCGGAAAAGATGCGCACCGGCTTTCCCTCTAGAAGAGTTGCAAACGCCAAGAGCGCTAGATATACTGTTCTCAGTTCCAGTCGATTGATGGACCACAGGCTCTCCTCCGGCGACCAGGAGCCCTGTGCTATGTGAGTCAAACAATGCGCCCCCCACCCGGACAGACTGGCATCCGTCGTGACCAAAATCCACTCCGGGAGTGCCAGGGGAACGCCTGCCAGAAGATGGTCCGGAACCAACCACCACTGAAGACTGAGCCTCACGTGATCGGGACAGCTGGTGATGCTGTGGAGACCACCGCGAAAGCAGCGCTTGTTGGAGCGGCCACATGTGCGCTCGGGCCCAAGGCACCAGATCCAAGGCCGCCGCCATCAGCCCCAGCAACTGCAAGTACTTCCAAGCTGTCGGCGCCCAAACACGCAAAAAAGCGGACACGTGAGAGAGAAGCTTCCGAACTCTCTCCGGAGGCAAGAGAACCAGTCCCCTGTCCGTGGCGAAGAATGCCCCCAGATAAGTAAGCTGCTGTGCGGGCTGCAGCCGACTCTTCGCCTGGTTCACAATCCATCCGAGATCCTCGAGACAGGAAACTACCCGAGCGGTCGCCCTGACCGACTCTTCTCGCGACGTCGCTCGAATCAACCAGTCGTCCAGATAAGGGTGAACCAGGACTCCGTCCCTGCGAAGAGCCGCCGCCACTACCACCATCACCTTGGTGAAGGTGCACGGCGCCGTCGCTAGACCGAACGGCAAGGCCCGGAACTGAAAATGACCCATGGGAACTGCAAACCGAAGGAACCGCTGATGATCCGGCCTGATAGGAATGTGGAGATAGGCCTCCGTCAAATCGATGGAGGAGAGAAACTCTCCCAGACGCACGGAGCAGATTACTGATCTCAAAGTTTCCATCCGGAAATGAGAGACACGCAAACACCGGTTCACCTGTTTCAAATCCAAAATGGGCCGGAAGGATCCCTCCTTTTTGGGTACCACGAAGTAAATCGAGTATTGACCGAATCTGCACTGGTCTTGGGGAACTGGAACCACGGCCCGGAGCTGCAACAGGCGCTGCAACGTGTCGTGGATCGCCGTTCGCTTGGCGACAGGACCACATGGAGAAAAAACAAAAGCGTCCGCCAGAGGCCAAGCGAACTCGAGAGCATAGCCCTCTCTGATAATTTGCAGAACCCACTGGTCGGTTGTAATGGCGGCCCAAGCAGAGACAAACTCCTGCAAACGACCTCCTACTGGAAGCTCCGCCTGGACCAGCCTCACTTCATTGTGGCTTTTTAAGGGAAGTTGGAGAGGTTCCAAAATAGCCCCTGCCGGAACCTCTAGCGCCCCGAAGGGACTGTCCCCGAGACTGAAACCGACCCCGCTGATAAGGAGCAAAGCGGGCTCCCCGAAAACGGCGAAACTCCCGCCCCTGACCCCTAGGGAAGGAGCTCTGCTTAGTTGCCCGAGGGCGATCTTCAGGAAGGCGTCCCCCTTTGGAGTCACCTAAATCCTTAACAATTTTCTCCAGCGCTTCTCCAAAAAGAAGCTTACCTTTGTACGGAAGCTTACTGAGACGGGCCTTGGAAGAAGCATCCGCCGCCCAATTGCGCAACCAGAGAAACCGACGGGCGGCAATCATGGAAGCCATAGCTTTTGCGGAAATGCGAATCAAATCATAAAAGTCATCTGCCAGATACGATGCCGCAGATTCCAGCTTAGCTCTCTCCCCAGAAGGAGAAGCATCCCCCTCTGGACTAGAAGCCAGCTGACTCCACCGAATAGCCGCTCTAGACACGTAAGCCCCACAGACAGACGCCTGCAGCGCCAGAGCGCTAGCATCAAAAGCTTGCCTCAAGAGCCCTTCTAACCGGCGATCCTGCATATCCTTAAGGGCCGTAGCCCCCTCCACTGGAATGGTGGTCTTCTTGGTGACCGCTGAAACCAGCGCATCAACCTTAGGCATACGTAGGAGCTCCCTTTCTTCCTGGGGCACAGGATACAACCGTGACATAGTCCTAGCCCCCTGCAAGGAAGCCGCCGGACATTCCCACTCGGACTCTATCATCTGTTTGATGACTCTGTGCAGGGGAAAACATTTTTGCTCGGGCTTGAAACCCTGTAACAAGGGATCCTCCAAAGGTTCTTGCTGAACTACCGGAGGAAGAATATTGAGAGCCAATAGAGACTGTGCAATCAGGGCCGGCAACTCATCTTTCCTAAAAACATTAGGGTCATCCCCGGGCCCTAATTCACCTTCCTCCAAATCCGCGGGCCAGGAGTCTAAACCCGGGTCTGACAGGAGCTCCCCCTCTTCGGGCCCCACGGCCTCAGCCGCCAGAGAAACATTATCAACCTTAGAATCTCTAAGAGCTGTGAAAGAAGAAACCCCTTCCCCGGGCTCAGACCGGCTAGAGACCCCTGTCTGAGACATCAGCAGAGAATCTGCTACAACTGGCCCAGGAGACTGAGTCTTTTTAATTAAATAAGCCTTGTGAAACGCCAGAATAAATTCTGGTGAAAGAAGAGGATCGATTACCTCTGGCACTGCTGACACCACAGGCTGCTGCTGCTCTACAGTGCAATGGCGCGATTTAACTTTGCGCTTGCTTGGCTTAGGGAGCGGGACTGCAGAAACGGATGGCTCCCCTAAGATGGCCGCCGTTCCCGCGCTTTCTCCCAATGGCTGCATTTTTGCAGTCTGCTCCCCCAACTGCTCCGGCATAGTGGCTCGAGTCCTGCCCCACGGAGAGACGCTAGACCGCCGAAAATACAGCGAATCCCTTCCCCCCGACGAAAATCGCCCGCGGGAAGCAAGAGCTCCGAAACCCGAGGGGGGAGGGAAAACACACGCGGCGCGCTGAAAATACCTCAGAGAAGCTGCCGGCCAGGCTGAAGTGCTCCCGTCAAAGAAGAGAACCGCTGCCAGCGGTCAGAGGAGCTGGAAGGAAAACAGTAGCTGGGGCCCCCAGGTCTGTTCCCAATTAGCACACTGAATAGAGAAGAGGAGACAGGCTCTGTCCCATTCTCTTAGCCGAACACACGGCTAACAGACACCAGCGATAAGGAGAAAAACCCTGTCAGCAGCAATAATCGTGAAGTGCTAAGTACCCTGCTAGGGCAAAGCACTCACCACCCTGTGAAACTCTTCCTCAAAAATAACAAAAGAGGCCACAGAACTAAACAGAACAGAACTTTGTGGGGAGTCAAATCTTCTCACATCCAGCTCAGCTGCTGAGGACAATAAGACTGCCTTCTGTCACCAGGGGAGAGCTGGGTATCCTAGCAACAAGAATCAGTATTCAGTCCTCAGCTGCTAGAGGAGGGAGATTTGACTACCCATCAGTTCTGGACTGGCCCGGAGAGACGATTAGGAATTTCTCTTTGTCCTTATCTGCCAAAGGATATAAGCGCGACATAGTCCTAATGCCCTTGAGACCAGCTTCAGGCAAATCCCATTCCTCCTGAATCATTCGGTCAACTACACGATGCACGGGAAAAACTACCTGAGACTGCCGTACCGCCTGAATAATCGGATCTTCCTCCCCTTCGTCCGCCGCCGGTTGTTCGGTCACTAATTTGAGAGTTTGTAGAGACTCTGTAATAAGCGGCACCAATTCCTCTCTGCGGAATAGCCTAATAATCTTCGCCTGATCCTCTGGCTCGGGAATCTTTCCCTCCTCCAGCTCTTCTACTCCAGGCTCCAACTCCGACTCACGTTCTTCTGAGTCCTGCCACTCGACCTCAGGAGGCGAGGGATCCCGAACCTTGACTCTCTTAGGCGGACGAAGGGATCCGCCACCCACACCCGCTGCGGAAGCCTTTTTGAGATGGCGCGGACAACGCCACGGCATCCGGAAGCTTACCCAGCCGCTGCCTACAAAATGCCTCGTGCATAATTAACACAAAATCAGGAGAAAAACCACCGAGCAAAGGCTCCGCTCCCCCGGACAGGGAAGCCAAACCTTGCCCCTCCTGGGAAGCCTGCACGGGTGGCTGTGGAGGCGCTGATGGAGAAACTCCTACCATCCCCGGCTCCACCTCTTGACCCTCAGTCGTCTGAATCTCCATTTGATGTTCCAGAGAGGCGGACACTGCCGTACACCCTTGGCAGATCCCAGATTCCGTAATCGCCCCCTCCGGCTGCCACACACCACACACTGAAGGCGTGCCGCCATAAAGGTTATGCAAACCCAGAAGTCAAAAATTGCTTTTTTTTTTTTTTTTTACACTCTATGCCAGTACTAGAAGTGCAGAGGAAGGGGTTCCCCAACCTCCCACCTCTGAAGAAAGAAAAGGGGCCAGGAAACTGCCTTCAGGAAAATAAAGCAAATAAAGCAATTAAAAGAAAACCAAACAAGAAACCAAACGCTATCTAAGGTGAAATGGTCCGAAGAAAAGTGTCTCCCAGCCTCTCTTCACTCCCTGCACTCAATGCACGCTAGGATCACGCGGCTGCCACGAGGTCAAAATGGCCGCCGTCGATCTAGGGAAAGAAGAAAAGGGCGCCAAAATCGCCCGAGGCTGCCCCAACAACGGCAAAGAAAGCAGCCGTTCTAACCTTGCTGGATCCCTGCTTACCTTGTTGCACCCAGAAAGGGAAGAAGGGAGAAGCGAGGCGTCTGCGCTCGCGCTCCCGCACCTCCGGGAGAAACGCTGCACCACGGAGCAAGTACCGGGATGTCAGCTGGCCGTGTCAGCCCAAGCAGGAAGGAAAAACTGAGGCAGGGCAATCCGTGTCCCGCTGTCGGCCAAGAGCTCTCCCCCGAACTGGCAAGGGTGAAGAGATCAAAAGGTGAGGCAAAGCCCACACAACGACACCACCGCAGAGACAGGTAGAAGAAATCCTGCACTGCTTGTGCATTGCACGTTCTGTTTGTTTTTCTTTCTTTTTTTTTTCTTTTTTTTTAAAGAGACAGTGCCAAATAAAACAGAATCAAAGAAAGAGCCTGAAAAGTAAATCAAAACTCCTATGCTCCTTAACTAAGCCCTAAAGTGAGCCCAGCACAAGGCTCACACGTCCTCCTGCTGCACGGAGACTGGACACACTGGAGATGGCTGGGGGAGCGGAGGAGCTACATGCAGTGATGTCACGTTTTTTGCACATGCCCAGTCTCCGGGCTGCAGGAGGAGGTGCACTACCCAGAAGTATCTGACTAAACTGGATGACCGAAAAGGAACTGGCTATGAGAGATCAAAAATGTAAAGAGCCCGACACCTCTGTCAGCAAACTTGATTGAAGGAGAAGGTAGGATAGAAATACTTTTAAATAAATAAATAAACAAACTGACAATTGTTCATTAAATATAATAAACTATATCCCTTAGTTGTCCCTTCAGTGAGTCCACTCTGGGGAGTCACACTTCTCTAGCTGCTTGGAGACTGAGAATATTGCGGTTAGTAGGAGGTGGCAACTGTCTAGGAGAGGTGATGTCATCAGCATTGACATGATCAGTCTCCAACCCTGCTGGTGAGGTGCGATAACCCACAGGTCGGTACTGGACTGGAGATACGATAAGAAACTATAATTAGCCTAATTATACATAGAGGAGTTGAAGTCCGAGTTGGAGGTACCATAAAGGAGTCAGAGTCGAAGGTTTTGTGTACCGACTCCACAGCCCTGCTGATTCCTCCATTCAGCACATCCCGTGATCTCCGAAATGCAGCATATTTAAATAGAGATTTGTTCATAAACCAGAATGGTGGTTCTCTATCAAGGTTAACACCTGTTAATTCCAAATATATCTATCTGAGTATGATCTGACAATGTAACACGACTAATAATACCATGCTGTAACCCTCCATTCACTTATGAAATAAACCAAAAATCTATTCTAGGCTATGACTTGTGCGCTGCACAGTAATATGCATAGTTGCATTCCCCCAGATGCAACCAACAGCACACGTCCACAAGACCCAACTACTCAACATAAAACTATAAATGGTGGGAACACCACTATTTAGCAGCAGATTTTCCAGTCTGTCAAAAGAAAAAATGTGCAACTAAAATCACCAGCTAAGTAGACTGGTCCTTCCATATAACATTTCAAGATGTCAAAACATTTTTGGAAAAAGGCTCCAACTTAGGGCATAAATGCTAGCCAATGTGACCCTTTCACTATAAGGGTACCAATTAAAATTCCATCTCCGTCCTATTGTCTTCAGTTTGTTTCATCATCATAAGATTATAGTAATCAGAGATAAGAATTTCTATTCTACGTTTATGAAACTTACAAGCCACACAGTATATTGTACCACCCCTCTCACTTTGAGTTTTAAGGGTTTATCAGGTGAAAGATGGGTTTCCTGGAGATATACCGCACTGATACCAAATAGCGCCGTATATAAGAAATGTAAATAAAATAAATATGGTATCTCTGTTCTGGACTTCCTTATCTGTATCAGCACTGGTTTTCTTTTAACCATACACAATGTTACCAGTCCCCTTCCCCTGCCCTAAGTTACTCTTATGTTCTACTACTAATGCTCCTTTGTTAACTGGTTCTTTGTAATGTTAAATGGTTCTCTGTAATGTTAGGTTACTTGTAAACCGCCTTGATAATTGGAAATGCAGTATATAAGGCTTTCAAATAAATAAATAATACGGGAATTCAAACCCCTATTGTTCCAAGAAATTAACTTAACCATGTCTTGGGATTCAGCACCCCCTACTCTCACATATATATGTATATCCAAACATCCACATTGTCTCAGGGAACCCTGCCCACCCCTACTTCCAATAACAGCATAGAATAAAATGGCAATTTCCATATACCTCTCCATAACTAATCCACCTCCCAAGAAACCCTGCGCTCTCATATCCCTCCCTTGGTGAGAAATCCCCAACAAATTTTAGTTTTTCATTCAAATGTCATAAACACCATAGAGGAATGGCTTTTGGTACATCATGGAAGTGGAAGGTCAGGTGTCCGTTTCAGGAATGATGTGACTAATTTTTATTTTAAATTCACAGATTGGCACCATCAACAATCAATAAAGAATGACAAGCAGTCAAGAAATCCGATGGCGCATTGCTCTTGGCAGAATAGCTGTGAAAAAGGCCCTAGACAATATTCTCAAAAGCAGAGATGTCTCTCTCCATACAAAAATTTGACGTGACCAAGCCATGGTATTTTCAATACCATCATATGGTTGAGAAAGTTGGAGAGTGAAAAGACAGACAGGAAGAAAATGGATGCCTTTGAATTATGGTGCCGGCGACAAATACTTTGTATTAACGGACAAACAAACCTCTTCCAAAGACAGGGAAGCTGTAAAACTAGTGGTCATAACATGAAGCTGCAAGGGGGTAAACTGAAAGACAATGTCTGGAAATACTTTTTCACTGAAAGGGTGATGGATGCTTGGAATGCCCTCCCGATGGAAGGGGGGGGGGCAAACACAGTGACAGAATTCAAAATGGCATGGGACAGACATAGTGGATCCCTTTATAGCAACAGGATAAAATAAAAATAAGCATAACTATCCCTCTTATATCTGAACAAATAGGGGTGACCTACAAAGGCATAGGGAGAGGTGACCTGCACAAAGTGGCAAGTGCACCTATTCTTGCTGCCTTGCTGGGCAGACTAGATGAACCATATTGATCTTTATTTGCCGTCATATACTACGTTACTACGTATATCATGTACTGTGCAAAGAACAAACCGGTCAGTACTAGAGAAGATCAATTGTAAGCTTTCCTTAGAAGCTCAGATGACAAGACTTTGACTTTCATACTTTGGACACATCATGCGAAGAGAGAGATCATTGGAGAAAGACATAATGCTTGGCAAGATAGGTCGTCAACGTAAAAGAGGAAGGCCGGCAATGGGATGGATTGATACAATAACAACAGCTATGAGTGCCACTCTATTAACAATGAACCGCCTGACTGAAGACCAAACACAGTTTAGGTCAACTATTCAGAGGGTCGTTATGAGTGGACACCAACTCAACAACACTTAACAACTGACACTATCAACATAAGAGGGTCATTTTATAAACTATTTTCACATATAAAAAGTCATGCCTAAAAGTCCATGCAGTGCAAGCTGGTGCATAATTATACAGCAGGCATGCTCAAGGGAGAAGTATGGGTAGACTGGGGGCGGAGTCATGATTTACACACATAGAAATATGCAGTAACATTTATGCCTTCTCTGGAGCAAGCATCATGTCCACATCTTCAATCTAGGCACTATTCTTCAGGATTTGTGCTAATCTTTTATAAAGACACATAGGCACTTACATGTTCTTATTTTTTTTTTTAAAAAGGCATCTTCCTAGAGAACAGGTTATAAAATTACCCCATTTGGTCACAGCAGTTCCCCTGTGCTTTATAGGAGAACTAATTATTTTCCTCTCTTAATTAACTGGCATTCTCTAGTCCAAAAATGTATTTAATCCAATAAAAAGGTTATTATTTTACTTTATTTTGTTGTTTCTCTTGTCATTTAACCGCTATGGAAAGTGGACACACTATTTTATCCATGTCAAGCCATAATCAGGATGGGTGACCTCCAGCAGCCCCATTTCCTGACATTCAGTAACTTGTCAGTTCCTGAGGTACTGAACTTCCTCCAGAGCACTACGCATACCCCTCCTCTGCCACCATAACACGGCTATGGGTCACTCAGTTCAATCAGTGAAGCTTAGATTGTGTAGGGTCCATGCACTGGGCCACTAGAGACCCTTTACGCCCCGCCCCGGTCAGCCACGGGAGTCTATCAGCCTCCTACCCCCTCCCCTCAGCCTGCAGCTGTTCTCGGGGGCCCCGCGCACCCTCCAAGGCAGAAAGGTCGGCTTGAAGCAGTTACTTTAAGCGGAGACCGCACACTAACCCGGATTTTACGACTGATCTCGGTGCCGATCTCCATGGCGATAGCAGCAGTAACAGGCAGAAACAGTACGAGCTGACCTCAGCGCCGCCGACGACGCGCTGCAAGCGAAGGTATGCCTAGCCACGCTGCTCGCCTGATGCTGGAAATCACAGCGCCATCTACTGACTCGGAGTGCATCTCACAGCGACACTCGCTCCATAAGAACGTAAAATAAGCCATGCTGAGTCAGATGAAGGTCCAAAAATTAATACATCCTGTCACTCATAGTGATCATGCCCAGTCCTAGTCACAAGTTGGCAGTCGTTTCCAAAGACCTATTTCTTATAGCTCATTTCCAGGGATAAGTGATGTCTCTCCCAAGTCTATGTCGCTAATAAGTTTTAATATACTTTTTCTCCAGGAACTTGTCCAAACCTTTTAAAACTCCCATTACGTTACAGCAACAAGGTAATGCTGACTCAGTACCTCCTGGGTTTTCTTGGCAGTAGATTGCCAAGCCTCTCTTCTGAAACAATGGAGGACTAAGTGACTTGCCCAAGGCTAAGAGTGCTAGTGGGACTTGAACCCTGGTCTCTTGGTTACCATCAGACTAACTCCTCCTCTCATTATGTTAATCCTTTTGATAATGTCCTGCTGGAGCATTAGTTCTACATCTTAATTGTGTGCTGTGTGAAAAAAAATGCTTTGTACAATTTGTTTTCAGACTGCCAGTTGTTAGTTCCATTGCTTCTAGCATTTTTGTTGCCCTTCTCTGAACCTTTTCTAATTCCCCTATATTCTTTCTGAGATGGGGGAACCAGACCTGCACACGATACTCAAGAGGTGGATGCACCAGGGACCGATACAGAGACATAAGGATAGTCTCAGTTTCGTTCTCTATCTCTTTTTGGAAAAATTCTTAATATTCTATTTGCTTTTTTGGCAACTGCAGCATTCATTTCAAAATTTCAACTTATTCCCCAAAATAACTCCTAATATGGAACCCATCGTTGTGTATCTGTGGTTGGGATTATTTAATGAATGGAATGGAACGGGTAAACGTAGATCGATTGTTTACGTTATCAGAATATAGAAAGACTAGGGGACATGCAATGAAGCTACAGGGTAAACTATTTAAGACCAATAAAAGAAAATATTTTTTCACTCAACGTGTAATCAAACTCTGGAATTTGTTACCGGAGGATGTAGTAAAGGCTGTTAGTGTAGCTGGGTTTAAAAAAGGTTTGGACAAGTTCCTGGAGGAAAGGTCCATAAACCATTATTAAGAAGTGACCGAAGATATCAATGCTTGACCCCGTACAAGCATTGTGGAACTTGTGTCTCTTGGGGAAACTGCTAGGTACATATGACCTAGTTTGGCCACTGTTGGAAACAGAATACTGGGCTTGATGGACCTAGGTCTGACCCAGTATGGCATATCTTATGTTCTTATGTTCTTATTTTGACCTGTGTGAATCACTTTGCATTTGTTCACATTAAACATCTTCTGCCATTTAGATGCCCATTTTCATAATATCCTTCTGCAATTCCTCAGTCCTCTGCTGTTTCAATAACTGAATAATTTTATGTTGTTGTTGTTAAGAGCCGTCGAGTCGGAGTCGACTCATAGTGACCCTCTGGATAGCTATCCTAAATTGTGTTCGGTCTTGAGTCAGGCGGCTCATTGTTGACAGACTGGTACCCGTAGCTGCTGTTATTGTATCGATCCATCTCATTGCTGGCCTTCCTCTTTTGTGTTTACCTTCTATCTTGCCAAGCATGATGTCTTTCTCTAATGATCTCTCTCTTCGCATGATGTGTCCAAAGTATGAATATCAAAGTCTTGTCATCTGAGCTTCTAAAGAAAGCTTAGGTTTGATCTCCTCTAGTACCGACTGGTTTGTTCTTCGGGCAGTCCATGATATACACAGTATTCGCCGCCAGCACCATAATTGCATCAATTTTCTTCCTGTCTATCTTTTTCACTGTCCTGCTTTCACATCCATATGATGTTATTGAAAATACCATGACTTGAACAAGTCAAATCTTTGGATGGAGAGAGACATCTCTGCCCTTGAGAATCGTATCTAGGTCTTTCATAGCCATTCTGCCAAGAGCAATGCGTCGTCTGATTTCTTGACTGCTTGTTGCTTCTTTATTGATAGTTGATCAAAGTAGGTTAAAGTTGTTCACGATTTCAATTTCGTCTCCTTCAATGATGAACCTGTTGATTATGCCAGTTGTCATGATCTTTGTCTTCTTTACATTAAGGTGCAGGCCCATTTTGAGACTATGTTCTTTGATTGTGAGAAGCAAATGTTTCAGATCATCTTCACTTTCAGCCAATAATGTGGTATCATCAGCATAGCGAAGGTTGTTGATGAGTCTTCCACCAATCTTCACACCTCTGTTGTCTTCATACAATCCTGCTTCTCTGATGATTTGTTCTGCATATAAATTAAACAGGTAGGGGGAAAGTATGCAGCCTTGTCTTACACCTTTGCTTATTTTAAACCATTCTGTTTCTCCTTGATCCATTCGAACTGTTGCTTCTTGATCAATGTACAGATTGTGCAAAAGTATGATCAGGTGTTCTGGTATACCCATGCTTCTTAATGTGGCCCAGAGTTTCTCATGGTTTACACAGTCAAAAGTCTTGCTATAGTCGATAAAGCACAAATAGATATCCTTTCGGTATTCTTTAGTCTTTTCAAGGATCCATCTCACATCCGCAATGATGTCTCTCATTCCTCGCCCTTTCCTGAACCCTGCTTGAACTTCAAGTAGTTCTTGTTTCAGGTATGGTTGTAGTCTCTTTTGAATAATCTTCAGTAGAATCTTGCTGGCATGTGGGATCAGAGCGATTGTGCGATAATTTCCACGGTCAGTTGGATCACCTTTCTTTAGTATTGGTATAAACACAGATCTTTTCCAGTCAGTTGGCCATGATGTTGTCTTCCATATTTCTTGGCAGAGCCTTGTAAGTACGGTAACAGCTGCATCAGATTGCTGTAATACTTCTATGGGAATGCTATCAATGCCTGGTGCTTTGTTCTTTGATAAGGCTTTCAATGCTGCTTTAACTTCTTCTTTCATCACCAATGGTTCCCGATCATAAGGTACAGGTTGAAACGACTGTTGGTCCACTTGATCTTTATCATATAAAAACTCTGTATATTCCTTCCACCTTTTCTTGATCTTCTCAGCATCATTCAACATAGAACTTTGAGCATCTTGTAACATTCCAATTCGAGGCAGGAACTTTTTCTTTAACTTTCGTAGTTTTAGAAAAGCCGATCTTGTTCTTCCTCTAATAGTTTCTGCTTCTATTTCCTTGCATGCGTCGTTGTAGTACTTTTCCTTGTCCTGTCTTGCTGCACGTTGGAAATCTCTGTTGAGTTCTGTTATTTTCTTTCTTTCTTCTCTGGCTTTAGCTTCTCTGCGTTTCTGGGCAATTTTCAGAGTTTCTTCCGTCATTCATTTTGGCCGTTTTTGCTTTTTCACCTTCTGTAGAGACTTCTCGCTTTCTTCCAACACAACCTTCTTGATGTCATTCCATAACTCTTCTGGAGCTCTGTCATTTGTATCTAAAGCAGCAAATCAATTTTGCAGGCAGTCTTTAAATTCCAGTGGTATATTCTCAAGGTCATATTTTGCTGCATTCATGAGTGGTTTGCTCTTTTTCAACTTTAGCTTGAGTTTGCATAATAATTTTATGACATCTGCAAATTTGATCACCTCACTAATTGCTTCTTTTTCTAGATTATTTATGAGTATGTTAAAGCAATATAGGTCCCAGTACAGCTCATCGATGCACTCCATTATTGACCTTTTTTATTTGGAAAACTGGCTGTTTAGGGCCGCTTTTACTAAAACCTGCAAAGGCTTTGCAATTAACCTACCAAACAAATACACATTATTGCAAAACCTTTGCGTTAGCTATCGGGAATGTGGCCAATATGTTCCTCAGCAGCTAATACGTGATGGGCCACTCAAACATATTCTCCACTAAGGCGGATTAACTTAACGTCTCCTGCAGAGGAATCATTGGGTGAACTTGCATTAAGAGTTGCATTGCCACTGAGCATGCAGTGATTGCCCTGGTGTTAGAGGTAATGCACTCTGCATTTCCAAACATTGCCCATTCCCCGCCCCATCGCATGATGGCCAGTTAATGTGCGTTTTAGAATGTGCTGGCAGACATGCTCGTGCGTTACTGTTCCCTGACTGCATGCTTTAATAAAGGGACCCTAAGTCCTACTCTGTTTTCTAGGGGGGTGGGGGTTAAACATATATCAGTCCTCTATAGGACACTGCCAGTTATTCCATGACTTTTGATTTCCCAAAGAATCTCTCAGAAGGACTTTGTCAAATGCTTTCTGAAAATCCAAATACACTATGGGGGTCATTCCAGAACACAAATAGGGGGTTTGTACATGCAATGGGGATGTTTATGTGTCAAAAACATCCCCGACCATATTCTAAAACAGTGCTGACATGCACATCCATGGTGCTAGCATGGGGATCTCAGAACGTGGCCAGAAGGGACAGCATGGGGGTGTGGTCAACCGTGGAGACATATAAAGAGTATTCAGGAAAGGCCTGTGTAGGTGTTAAGTGTTTACCAGAAACGTGCACATTATTCCTGCTGAAACATGGAATAAGGTCAGGACTTAGAAAAAATTCTGCTCTTCTCTGCAATGTGTCCCATATGGAAGAATTGTTGTGAAAGTATTTCTATTTATTTAACTGCTTTTATATACCGTCTTTCTACAATTCAAGATGGTTTACAAGGAACTTAAAATAACAGTGTGAACACAGCTGTGGAACATAAAACGGTAACTTCTTAAACATGAATGTGTAGTTCAACAGTACATATTTACAGGTTGATTAATGAGTGGGGAAAATTGGGTGAGGATAGGGGCAAAGAAATTTTGGAGTAGGAATAGGGGGGAAATATGAGGGGGGTAGGGTAGGAAGTGGCAATAAAAGGGTTTATGCACTGGGTCACTATGTTTTGAACTGGTGTGACTGCAGTCTGGAAAAACATAAGAAGAAGTTGTAAGGTACAAAGAGCAGTAGTGAGGGAATCTTGGATGGTATGGACACATTAATAAATACCCTTACAGAAATATTAAGAAGAGCAATAGTGTTTATTCTGGCTATGCTTACATGTGCTGTTTGTGCTAAAGGAGCCAATCTAGGGGACCCTAACAATTCCCATCTTCTGAAAAATGTGACTGCTGATATAGGGCTAGTATGAGTGTGAGCAGAGAAAGGAGTCTTATTTAGGTGAGAAACAGAGATTACATATTTAGTCCTGATACCCCATGCTATTCTGTTATGTCATAGCTGTTATGTATAGGCAGGGGCGGCCCAAGGCGGGTGCGGGCCATGTGCAGAGATTCATTGCGGGGCCTCATTTGCATAAATATTTGCATAATGTGTTTTTAGTAAACATGCCTCTTAATGAGTGTCTGGATAAAGAAAGACTACCAGATTTCCAAATTACTATATTCCAGTGCCAACCGCCAGGCCCATCAGGACGTATTATAAACACTGACCATTTAGAACCCACAGCAAACCCACAGGACTCACAAAGCACCAAACTCTACCTATCAAAAAGGCAACACTGCAGATATTAAACCAATACATCTCAGAGAATACCAATACATCTCACTAGGAGAAAGAGAACAAGTGGGACTGTCAAATAGAAACTACATGAACAGAATACCTCAGCTCAGTTACACATGCAGAGCATAGACTGTCACCACACAAAGAACAAGGGATCACAATTTAGAAATAGGAAGATAATAATTAAATTGGGAACCCCAAAAGCCAAACATGAAATGTACAACACTGGAGAAATAAAACTATAAATTAATTTCCTCTTGCACTAAAGAAAAATGCAAAGATGTTAGCAATACACACTTCCCAGACCTGACATATTCCAGTTAATAAATTCAAAATAAACAGTATTTTTCTACCTTTTGTTTTCTACCTTTTGTTTGGGCATTTTATTTTGCAGTTGCAATTGCTCCAGTCACTTTCTTCTGGTTTCTTCATGTCTTCTGCGAGCTGTCCATTTGTCCTTTCTTCTCTCTTCTAGATTTTTTCCATTCTCTCTCTATATCTGCTTTAACATATTGATCTTTCCCCTTTTGCTTTTTCCCTCATTTCTTTCTTTATTCCTTATCATCCACTCAAATTTCGCCCTTCCATTCTCAATCCCCACTTACTCTCCCAATATCCAGCCAATCATAGATTTTTCTTCCCTCCCACACAAAATATCTTTTCCTCTCTCCATCCTCATTCCCCATCCCCTTCTAGTCCTCCCCCAAAATCAGCTCCCTTCTTGCTTTAGATCCCACCCAGCATCCGCTCCCTTCTAGTCCCATTCTCCCATGCCCCCACAACATCCCATTTCCAGTCCTAGCCCCCCATATGCTCCTTTCCAGTCCCATTCCAGCTCCCCCATCAGCCCATTTCCAGTCCTATTCCAGCCCCCATCAGCCATTTCCAGTCCTATTCCAGCCATTTCCAGGCTTAGCCCTTCCCATCAGTCCATTTCCAGTCCTATTCCAGCCCCTATCAGCCTATTTCCAATCTAAGTTCCCCCATCATCCAATTTCCAATCCTAGTACTTCCATCAGCCCATTTCCAGTCCTATTCCCCCATCAGCCATTTCCAGTCCTATTCAAGCCCATTTCTAGTCTTAGCCCTTCCCATCAGCCCATTTCTAGTCCCAGCTTACCTTCACATCACAGCCCATTTCCAGTCCAAGCTCCCCCCCATCAGCTCATTTCCAGTTCTAGCCCCCCATCAGCCCATTTCCAGTCCTAGCCCCTCATCAGCCCATTTACAGTCCTATTCCAGCTCCCCATCAGCCCATTTCCAGTCCCAGCTTACCCTCCCATCACAGCCCATTTCTAGTCCTAGCCCCCCATCACAGCTCATTTCCAGTCTTACCCCCCCCCCCATTCACAGTCTATTTCCAGTCCCAGCTTACCTTCCCATCACAGCCCATTTCCAGTCCTAGCCCCCCCAATCACAGCTCATTTCCAGTCCCAGCTCACCCTCCCATTACAGCCCATTTCCAGTTCAAGCTTCCCCCCCCATCACAGCCCAGATGCAGTCCAAGCTTCCCACCTCCCATCACAGCCCATTTCCAGTCCTAGTGCCCCCGCCAGCCTGCCGAAGAGCTCCACGGCCGTCTAAGGGACTTCAGAGGGAGCAGGGGAAGCCTACGTGAGGTCCTGGCTCCCTCTGAAAAGCTGCCAGCATGAAGAGTGTTTTCCCTCACGCTGGTGGCTGTTTCAGTGAAGCGTGCTGAATGCCGGGAAAGGTTAAAAGGTCATTTCCCGGCAATCATGCGCTTCACTGAAACAGCTGCCAGTGTGAGGGAAAACACTCTTCACACTGGCGGCTGTGCAGAGGGAGCCACGGCCTCACACAGGCTTCCCCGACTCCCTCTGAAGCCGTCCGTCTGTGCGAGAATGGAGTTCGCGCGGGGCCCTGTGTGAACAACATTCTCGTACAATTGACGGGCCGGCCCTGTGTATAGGTTCAGCCAAGCAAACAAAAAACTCATTAAGACTCTCACACTGCATGAAAGACTTGTTTTGAATATCCGTTGGGGGGAAGAGAAAACTAAGCCAAGGGAATCTAGGATGTGCCTGTCTATTAACGACAGGAATTTCCCGACTTTCCCACTGAGGTGATAAGGGCTGGCTTCAGTGAAGGGGGATAGATTTGCACTTGCGAATTATTCACGCTGCAACTACCTAACGTTTAAACCCCACTGTTTCAATCATCAGCCTCCAACTTGTTTTTTTAGCAAATTTTTAAATGCATTTAAAACTCCAAAAGAACTTAGCTGGTATTGAATAGTGTCTCATCCTCAGAACTCAGTGTTGCTGCTCGACTTATTGGGTAGCCATTGACTCGAGTTTTGCCTATTAGTTGTAGGCTGCCTCAGGACAAAAAGTGTGAGCAGACAAACAACTCCCCCTTTCTCAGAAAGCTAACTGCCCCGCAATAGGGGGCGTTGACAAGGAAAAGCTAAAGCTATCGGCAAACAAGCAGACAGCCAACCGCTGATTGCCTGACCCTACAAGTCAATCAGTGCGCTGATGACGTATGAAAATGTTCATTGGTGGACAGACTGATGGTTCAAACTGCTGACATCCAGTTCAGAGATGCATGGACTTACATCCCCGATGTAGACCCAAATTGGCCAGTCACACATCTATACAGCTGCCAGAATCCTCAGTGATTAATCTCAACGGATTCTGACAGCATCTCAAGAAGCAGTCTTGAATAAGGGCTTGTCTTTTGTTCCAACCAATCGGCATGTCCCTTTTTCAAGCAGGATTAGATATCCATCGCCTTGTGCGCACACTACAAATTAAATTATATTTTGTGAAATTAACAGCTAGTATAGAGACGACAGAACCCCAACAATTACCTTTCCAGCCTAGGTCCCATTGGACTCCCCCGGACCTTTGGATGCCCAACATTACCACTTTCAGAGATTTGGTTCTTCAGGACCTTAAAAATATAGAAGCGAGAGCGCACAAGAGTTGGCGTTATAACAACCTATCTCCTATTGAGAGAGGCTTTGGAACAGCTACGGCAGTCATTCGATGTTGTGCTTAAATCCGACAAGGGCAGCTCCATAGTGGTACTTCAGTGTGAAGATTATTGCACGTAGGTTATGCAACAATTGTCTAATTCACATTATTACCAACAAATTCTGAATGATCCGACACCTGAATTTCAAAGCCATATATTGAACATATTGCAACAAGCACATGATAATAACATTTTTACAGTGCAAGAAC
Organism: Ichthyophis bannanicus; assembly: GCA_033557465.1. Taxonomy (NCBI): domain Eukaryota; kingdom Metazoa; phylum Chordata; class Amphibia; order Gymnophiona; family Ichthyophiidae; genus Ichthyophis; species Ichthyophis bannanicus. The sequence goes on along the minus strand of CM066037.1, from coordinate 41,874,570 downwards.
ATTGTTTCCTGAGGGTCTCAGGCTTTACACAGTCCCCAGGGTCCATAAAACATTACAGTTACCCCCTGGTCATCTGATAGTCTCCAGTAAGGGCTCTGTTTGAACTGTTATCTAGGTTTCTGGACTACCTTTTACAACCTATTGTTGAACAATCCAGATCATATATCCGCGACACATCTCACTTCCTCCAAAGGATATCACAATACGAGGTATGGCCTGAGAAATCGATCATGGCCGCCTTCGATATAGCAGCCTTATATACCAACATTCCACAGGCGTGCAGTTTAACTTTGATCCAAATTCTAGCCCAATGCCCTAACACCAAACGTATTACTACCTCTTTTTTAACTTTGATTGCAGAAGTCATACTCACCAAAAATTATTTTCGCTTTGCAATGAATTATTATGTACAAACACATGGAATAACTATGGGTGCCAATGTGGCTCCCAGCACAGTCAATCTTTGAGGAGACTTATCTTTATGGTTCCGAGTGGCATAAATATATTGGATTCTGGGTCAGATTTATAGATGACGTGTTCTGTGTCTGGGTGGATACTGAAGACACTTTAGAAAAATTTGCGGCCTGTCTGAACACGCACAACTCATGTTTACAATTCACAATGTCTAAATCTTCAACGCAATTGCCGTTCTTGGATTCGGTAGTTAAAAATGAAAAGGGAGTTTTATCTACAACATTGTATTGCAAACCAATTGATTGCAACAAATTGTTACATTTTTTATTGATTTAACAGGTTTTTTTATACTGCTTTATCATTTCAGTCAAAGTGGTTTACATTGTAACTTAAACTTGGTGATGTACATTAAACAGGGACATTGAGAACTTGGATTTTGCTAAGGCAATGGAGGGTTAAGTGACTTGACCAAGCCCACAAGGAGTGCTAGTGAGAATTGAACTCTTGTCTCTTGGTTCTCAAGCCAGTGCTCTAACCACTAGGCTACTCCGCCACTCCATTTTAGCAGTCATCACCCCCTTCAAATTAAAGAAGGCCCTTCCTATAGGGCAATTCTTGAGGGTTCGCTGGATCTGTTCCACAGATCAGGAATTCATGGCCCAAGCGAAGGACCTTAGTCTTAGACTACTTCAGCGGGAGTATCCCAAATAGGTGATTCATAAGGCTTATCTCAGGGCTAAATATGCCCAACACCCCCTGTTATTACAGAATTGCAGGGAGAGCATGGACAAACAAATATGTGTCCTCTGCTATTCAGATCAAGCACAGAAGGTAGCAGGGAGTATTTTTAAAAATTGGCACATATTAGTGCTACATGTGATTTTCTAAACAGGTCCGTGCATGCAATATGGAAGACCTTTTGGTAAAATCAGATATCCTGAAGCATGCCCCAGTGAGCTGAGCAAGAGGACATCACGGCCCAAGCGGACATTGTGGCATGTGTACCATATCATTGGATATAGACTTCTGGACTGACCCTGTAAGCAATTTTAAACATTTTCTAAGGTGCAATATTGATTGCCTGACTTCATAGGCAATACACTAGCGGAAAAAATAGTGGATACACCTGTAAAATTTGAGCTCTCCGCAATAATATCTGTCTTACTTACATTAATTAAGTATTCTATATATTAGATACTCTATGCAGATTGTAATATGTTCCCATATGTTATGGCAACAAACGAATATCAACATTTATCATAAAAAAAATTTCAATTTGGAGTCAGACAAGGTAATTGATGTCTTTCTCAGGAAAATGATATTTTTCATGAAACTGCCGATCCACTTTAAGCAGGTTTTATGCAGAATCTCATGTATAAGCTGACGCTTCAGATAATGAGAGCTATACTGCCAGGTGTATACAAGATGTATCAAAGTCATATTTGTGCTTTTGTTATTTTTACAAATGTATTTTATTAGCGAAAATATAAAAATAAATGACAAATGCTTAATAAAAAGTTTCCAATTGGAGACTTCTGGTTGTGGCAATGAGCTGATCAGACGTGCAGCGGTCAGCTCTGGGCATTCTACCCCATAATTCAGCAAATATCTCATACAATAGTGGGTGTCTACCACTTATTTCTACAGTGTCTTTGTGAAGGGGAGAAGCAGGAGATGACAGGAGTCGTTGGAGAGCTAGCAGCATCTCGATGACTGCAAAGCCACCGAGACGGGAGAAGGCCCGGGTTCCGGATGTAAAGATGGCGGAAGGGGCGCCTAGGAGCCTGGGATCTGACACCAATCAAACGCTGGTTGCAGAAGTCAGTGCCGCAGTAGTGCGGGCACTAGATGATTGCTTTCGCGAGCTGGCGGAACTAATGCAAGCGGTCAGTCAAAACTTTACTGAATTTACTGCTCGAATGGAGCAGGCGGAAACTCGAATTTCAGACATAGAGGATACCCAACACTCCTTGGCAGGTAGAGTAAAGGCCATGGAAGACCTAGTGAAGCATCAGGGTGACAAACTCGACGACCTCGGGAACCGGGGGCATCGTAAAAACCTCCGCTTCATTGGGATTGACGAGAGTGTTGCGGATGGGGCACTCCGCGGCTTTTTGATTGCCTGGATTGAAAAAATCTCCGATGGAAAAGTGGCCGGTCCTATCAAGCTTGAGCGTATACACAGGCTGGGCCCCAAGCGTGACCAGGAGCGTCGGCCCTGTGCAGTCATCGCTCGTTTCCTAGACTTCCATCAGAAAGAGGAGGTGCTGAGAGCTGCCCGGACTCATAAAAGATCAGCGTTGGCCTCAGAACAGATACTGGTATTTCAGGATTATTCCTTGTTGGTTAGCCAGCGACACCGAGCTTTTTCAGCCGTGTGTACTCAGCTGGTCAACAAGGGGGTGCGTCTCTCCCTGCTTTATCCGGCCAAGCTGCGAGTGGAGCATCAGGGGCGGACATGGTATCTGCAGTCCCCCGCGGAGGCCCAGGCCTTACTAGAACGCCTGACTGATTCTACAGATTCGGCCTCGTGAATGCGGTGAGGTAGCTTGGGAATGCTGAACTTGTGGAACATTACAGTACAGAGTGGTCGGGAGAGCCGCGCTGATTACAGCCCGGTGAGACCACAGTGTGGGGAGCCCCACGCAATTGAGACTGGACTATCTCTCTGATGTTCTGTTGTTATTCAGAGTTTGACTAAAACTGCACTGTTCTTGGTTGAGTGCTATGTGTATATGTGTTGTTTGCTCTGGCTTTTATGTCCCTTAATACTGTTTGTTAAAGCTACTGACCCCCTTTTTGGATCTATGGAGGTTTTGACTCAGGGGGGTCCCCACTGGAGTTCTGGGTAGCGGGTTTTTTTTTTTAGGGGAGGGTGTTTTTGTTCGATCTGTTCTTATGGTAGTGGGAACGGGGGGCCCATGGTGTTTCCTCATGTCCCTCACCGGGGAGTGTGTATTTGGTCCCTCAGTCCCTGTGTCAGGGATTCTACAGGCAGGAGGTGGTATGGTTGAGGCTCCTATGGGGTCTCCTACTGTCTATGAGAGCCTTCATGCACGGCATAAGGATTGGGGGCGGGGGCGGGATTGATATTGTGTACCCCGAGCGTGGGCCTCTCCTGACGTGGGCGCTGGGCGACGGCGGGCCCAGTCTGTGGCTGGGCCCAGGTCGCTGGGGCTTGCCGATGGTGAGGCTATGGGGTCTGATTGTTGTTTTCGGGCTATGGGTCTGCCCCCGCCCATTTGTAACTCACGGGGGCTTGGAGGCTCACTGGGTTCCAGAGGTCTCCTATATGTGCGCTAGGAGGGATGACCCTGGATAGTGTTATCATTCTTCTTGGTAAAATTACTATTTATTTTATAGTGGCTGCTATGTTTATTTATTTATTTATTTATTTAACAATCTCTTATATACCGCAGCTTCCTAAGATCAGCTGCGGTTCACAAATAACAACAGGCAACAAATCATGGATTTGTTTTACATATAACGTCATATAACTATAACCAATGTACAGTAAACAGAAATGTTGAACAGATAGCACTGAACAGTGCAACACTATATACATTATGTACATTAACATTATATTATTAAATACATATACAATTTATGTGGGATATAATCATTATAATTATAATATTATCATTATAATATTATAACTAATATCGCAGAATGTTTCATGCTAACGTACAGCCTTCACTGAATTTGCTTTTTATTTTCTCACATTACTGGAGGGAAAATTGATGTGCCTTCTTTCCACTGAATTTCCATGAAAATAAGTATTTGCAAACATAGTTTTATCTTCATCAAATTCTTTAGTCCCTCTTCTGTAGCCATATGCAAAGTAACTTTGGGGGCTAAACAAATTAATCTATAGCAACTTTTACAGGATATAGTTATTTGTTTGGTGGGACGTTGGGGACCTTTTTGTAAAGTTATGATTCTTGCGTCCAGTCATGGACAACATGCCTATTGGATGCCTGTCTGAAGGGGGGAACAGCTTGGGGGGACCCGAATGGCAACTGCTAATTGGAGTATAGAGAGTGTGCCCTGGTGCCCTGTGGCTCTGAGTAGAGTTGGAGGGTGCCTGTTGCCATCGGGCCTTAAACCTCCTGGTTGTGGTTCGTCTTTGCCCCTTGGGGTGTATCCGTTCGGACCCGGGACGGAGGGGTTTGCGGGCGGATGGAAGCTAGGTTTAAGGGTTATTGAACAAGATGTAGGTCCAATAGAAGGGTGGTGGTGGTAATCGGGGAGACCATGAGCCCAATATGGGGAGGGAGGAATGGGTTTAAGAGGATTACTATGAAGGAAACTTTAACAAAGGGGTAGGCCTGAATGCCGCAGGAAGGGTGCTTAGCCTTATGGTTAGGTTAGGTACTGTTGGAAGGGGAAGGAGGGAGGAGGTAATTTTGGGAGAGGGGAGGGATGGGGAGACCAGTGGGGATAATGGGAGGGTTGGGGGGAGAATGTCGCAATCTTCAGTATTTACAGAGATTTAACTTTGTGTATCAGGAGGAATATGGGGGGAGACTCCAGGCTGGGGGGGTTTCCTCAGAGAAGGCACAATTAGCAGGCAAACTGGGCCTGAGGTAACCTTAGTGTTGTGAAGATAATATCTTGGAACGTTTGTGGCCTTGGTAGCCCCATCAAGAGATATAAAATACTTAAAGCGCTGGCCAGACAGCAATGTGATATTGCGCTGTTGCAAGAAACCCATCAAACAGCGGAGGAGCATGCTAAACTTGTTCGAGATTGGGTGGGTCAGGTCTGGGGTGCTCCAGCAACAGGCAAAAAGGGGGGAGTGGCCATTTTGGTTCATAAGAAGGTGCGGTTCACGCTATTACGACAGGTGATGGACTCTCAAGGGAGATTTTTGTTTTTACATGGCATACTAGAGAATCGGGAGGTAATTCTGGGTGATTTATATGGCCCTAATACACCGGATCAGGAATTCTTTAACCATTTAGCGGCGAAGGTGGAACAACTACCGGAAGTACCATTGATCATGGGTGGCGATTTCAATGGGGTTTTTGAGGTAGGTCTAGATACTTCAAGGGGAATTGGAACCCGAGAAAGACAGAGTCTATGTCTATCCCGGACGTTGCAAAGGTTCCGGGCTAGATTGGGCCTGGTGGATCCATGGTGATTACTGCACCCCTCAGAAAAAGATTTTACCCATATGTCACAGGCACATGGTACTAGTGCACGTATTGATTACCTATTGATTTCAGCGAATCAGTTTGCGTGCACGGGGGATGCACAGATCGGCCCCTTAGAGATTTCAGACCATGCCATGGTGTGGATAGAGTGGTACGGGGGGGGGGGGCAGAACTGGATTGAACTGCTTATGGCGGTTCCCTGTAGAACTGTATAAAGATACCCATTTTCAGCAATTCTTACGTCAACGCTGGCAGGATTTTGAGGTAAAACATCGAGTTCATAAAGATGACCCGGAATTGATTTGGGAGACTGCTAAAGTGGTTTTACGGGGGGACATAATTGGCTATGTGGCGCGGAAGCAGAGATTGTTGGCTGAGCAAATTGTTCGACTTGAGCAACAGGTAGCTGAAGCACGGCGTCTCAGTGGACGAGTCCCTACAGTCCAAAATAGAAAGAGATTGTGGGAACTTCAGGTCGCATTAAACAAATTGCTTCATCAAAGAGCTAAGAAATCTATAATGTACTATAAATATAAACTATACTGCTTTGGAAATAAACCGGGTAAATTGCTGGGGAGATGTCTGAAGGGTCAGAGGGGCTCGCGGTTGGTAGCGGCTATTAGAGATGAACAAGGGAAACTGCAAAACAATAGGATGGTGATTAGTGCAATCTTCAAAGGTTTCTTTCAAAAACTATACACAGCAGAGGAGATTGTCCCCACTTGTATGGAAAAATATTTACAAAAAATAGATCTGCCGCAGGTGACGGAGGAGCAGCGCGCTAGTTTAGGGCAACCCATAACTCTGCAGGAGGTGCAGCAGGTGGTATCAGCTGCGAGTTGTTACAAAGCCCCTGGCCCAGATGGATATGGGGTCGAATTTTATAAAATACTCTCAGCCTGGGTGGGCCCTCTTTTAGTGGAGACCTATCAGCAACGGACGGAGAGGGGGGTTATATGGTGGGGGGATAATCAGGCATATATTACTCTGATTCCTAAACCAGTAAAAGATCCGCTACAGGCATCTTCTTATCGACCAATTTCTTTGTTGAACTTTGATATGAAGTTGTTGGCAAAAATTTTGGCGGATAGGTTGGAGGCCATATTAGGTGACCTGGTGCATGAGTCGCAGGTTGGGTTTATTCGGGGGCGGTTTGCGGTACGTAATCTACGTAAAATCTTAACATCACTGGAGTGGGTGCATCAGCACCGACTACATTCTCTCTTTGAGTTTTGACGCTGAAAAAGCATTTGATAGAGTTAATTGGCAGTATCTCCAATATTTCCTACCTCTTTATGGCTTGGGGACCTCCTTCTGTGAGATGGTACAGAGTCTCTATGTGCAACCAACAGCTCGAGTGCTCTGTAACGGGGTCCTATCGGATTCATTTTCTCTACATCGAGGAACCAGACGGGTGCCCTCTGTCTCCCTTATTATTTGTTTTGGCTTTGGATCCCTTAATTCGTAGCACAGAATCAGATAGGGAGATAAGGGGGGTGGTGGTGGGGCATTAAGAGTTTAAGGTATCGGCCTTGGCGGACGACCTGTTGGTACATTTGCTCGCTTCTAGGGGGTCTCTCGCGAGATTAATGACGGAGTTCGCAACGTATGGCAGATTTGCGGGCCTTCGTATAAATGAAGATAAATCGGAGGCTTTAGATGTGTCGGGACAGCTACGAGGAAGTTGGCCTGGGGAATTCCCTTTGAAATGGGCGGAACAGAAATTTGTATATTTAGGTATCGTTTTGACAAGGTTGCCTCAAGATTTATATTGTACTAACTTTGAGAAAATTTTGACTGGAATGAGAAACCAGTTGCGGGCCTGGAATCCCCTGCCGCTGTCTCTACTGGGGAGAGTGGCAGCAGTCAAGATGGTGATTCTACCGCGAATCCTGTATTGGCTGCAGACTTTGCCAGTTTGGTTGTGGCATCGCGATCTTCGCCGGTTGGAAAGTGAGATTCAGAGATTTTTGTGGAAGGGAACTAAGGCTCGTATCCCGATGAACCGTATGATTGGACCCTGGCGTGGTGGCGGTATCGGTCTCCCGGATTTGTGGTTGTACGCCTTGGCGTGTCAGGCACGACATGTGGGTGATTGGCTGGGCGAGACAGATGTTTATACACCTAGAAATTTAGAGATGGCGGCGGTGATCCCTTTTTCCCTGCTGGGTGTTCTACACGCGGAGAGCACCCAGCTACCAAATAGAATTAAACGCAGTGCGATGATGAACTCTGCGTGACGCACAGTTGAATTGTTATTGGAATCGAAACTGGAAGATTTCGAGTTGGTTGCCCATACGAGATAATGTGAACTTTATGCCAGGCTCTGAGTCCCGTGAGTTGCGGTCCTGGAGGGAGAAGGGAGTGCGAACTATAGGCCATGTTGTAGGATTGACGGGTACGTGTAAATCGTTCCCGGAACTGTGTGCAGAGTATGAGTTGCCGCCTGTGATAAGGAAGCTTATCATAGCTCAGGTAGGAGCTATAGAAAAGATGATGTGACTCTGAACCAGCAACCTGTCAGTTCTGGTAGAAGCAAGAAAACAGAGTTTTCACATAAAAGACTACCAGTCCCAGAATGCACCAGGTTTCCAGCAGCCATGAGAGGGGCTGAAGTGAGAAAATGTGTGTGCAATCAAGAGAGCTATGAGGTAATCCCTAAGCACTCATCTCAAAGGGCAGGGCCTGATTCAAGACAGCTGCGCTGTGTTAGGGAGCAGCACACATTAGAACAGGATAAGAGTAGAGCTTATTCTTCAGATAACGGCTTCAAGGAGAGTTTGAAGAACAGCTTCAGCAAAAGCCAAGCAGATAGAGAGAGAAGGAAACTCTCTGGAAGGAAGAGAAGAAAGGCCATTGGAAGGTCTGGGAGATTCCAAGGCAGTACTCATACTGGGAGGTATTCCAAAAGCCAGCAGAGTCCATTGGACTGGATTCAGCCAGAGGAATGGAGTGGCAGAGATAGGAATCACCAGTGGCTACCTGGAAGAGAGAAGACTGCATGTGGAAGGGACTTTCAGACCAAGGCCAGAAGGTATGTGAGAGAAGATCCAGTGTCTAGGGATCAAGATTGGAAGGCTGGACATCAGAATTGGGTTACATATTGGCCAGGCTATACAGAGAGGAATAATGATAGCAGGAGAGGCTCAGGTATGAACACTGATCCAGACCCTATCTATAACAGAGAATGGCAGCCAGGGAATAAGCATTCTCATGATAGTGCCTTAATGAAAGACTCGTCTGTGCCAATGTATGATAGTGACCATATGCTGATTGATGAAGAGGGAGATACAGCAAATGAAACTATTTATATGGACTGTTCTCTATCTAAATGCTATTGCTAGTTTTCCGTGAGCAAACACATCAGCCATCACAAAGAAACCTAACTTTGTTCTTTATTTCCACTGCAAACAGCTCTTAAAGCAGGATTTGGGCTCACACAGTAGCAGCCAGCCAGCTAAAGGCTTTCAGCTGGTCCATTGATAGTAATTAGGGCTGCACCTGATTGTGTGTGTGAGCAAGGGAGAATCACTGCTGAGATCGGCGTGGAAAATAAGCAGAAGTTAACCTAACCAGCAAAGTTTATTCTTTACTTTGTGCCTTTGTATTTGGTAATTACTTGCTAAGAAAACATTAGCTAATTGCCTGACAAGCTGAAGGTTGTTTTCTGGTTTACTTTGTGACTTTTTGTTATCCATTTTTAAACACTGCAAGCAAGTAACCTCATTTATAGTGCTATCAAGCATACATGTGCTGGGTGAATTAAAACCCATCAATAAAAGAAGTATTTTATTGATCTTACCACTTGGTTTCACAACTCAAATTATTGTCATCAGCTGTGTTTGGGAGTGAATGAACTACAATACCCACAATACCTTGCAAGAATCATATGAATGTATGCATCGTCAAGATTGTGTAAGTTCTCACCCTAGGCAGCCGTCTGACACGCCTCACCAGTATTTTGCATATTTACAACTCTCTCATTATGTGGCTTCTTTGTCCAGGGAAGAACTCAAGGTAGATCGGTCGGTGCAGATTATTGAATTCTTTGACCTTGGGGGGGATAGCAGGATTGAAGGCCAGGCTCGATTGCTTCCGGGTTTTGCCGGATTATGGCGGAGTTGAGCGGGCATGGGCAAGGGAATTGGGATTAGAGGTTCCAGTCGGAACAATTAAGAAAGCCTTGGGGCGGATTGCTCTATTGACGGAAGGGGCACGTTGGAGGGAAATCCAGTATAAAGCTTTAATCCGCGTACATTTTTCGCCCCGGCGGGCCTTGCGGAGCCATATTACTCAGGATGGGTCTTGCCCTAGATACTCAGAGCCATTGGCGGACCTAGCCCACATGTGGTGGACATGTAAGCGTATTTGCTCTTACTGGACACGTATCAGTAATTGTATAGCTGGGCTGATACAGCAGCGTTTCCCTTGGACTGGGTCCTTTGTAGTTTTGGACCAGCTGAACCAGACTTGTCCTAAAGGGAGAGGGGAACGGCTCTTGGTGCGTAGGGCATGCTTGGTGGGGAAAGGTCCAATTTTACATAGATGGCGTGAGCAGCTCCCACCGACTTTCTTGGAATGGCGCAATAGTTTTCATCAATTGATGTTGGCGGAGCGCTGGAGAGCTAGGAGTCATGTAAAATGCTGGGCCACTTTTATGCTGATTTGGGAACCTTATATTCAGAGTTTGGGGGCCTACTGTCGGAACAAAATAGTTAATGTGAGTCCCTAGAGTGTTAGGGAAGAGTCAAGGGCGTTCATGGGGGTGGAGCTGGCGAATATTCCTTCTGTAGACAAAATCACATGGCTATGCTGAGGATGGGGGTTGCGACAGGGTGGGGGGGTGGTTGAGGGGGGAGGTTTCTTTACACTACGCAAAGTGGGGAAAAACAAAAAAAAGGTTAAATCATAAGGCAATGGTTTTACGATCTTGGTGTGTCCGTTACTGATCGAACTGTTCGAAACAGGCTACTCAATGCCGGTCTGAGCTCAAGAATTCCAAGAAAGAAACCTTTTCTGAATATTCAGCAGAGAAAACGACAACTCCAGTGGGCTAAAGAGCAACTAAATTGGACTGGACTGGATCAAACATTTTGATCAGTAACGGACACACCAAGATCCATAAGTTCCTGATTGATGTCCTTGGCAGATTTACAATTTTTTAAAGCCAACCTTTCTGTCAGTTTTTGGAGTTGTAGTCTTTTTCCTTCCTCTTCCCTTCTGAGCTGCAACACTTTCAATGACTTTGAAGCGAGCACAAAACTTTTGTACACCAGATGCTGTCAGTCCATGGCCCATCTTCTGAGCGATTTCACGAAAGCTGTACCCCTCATTTCTCAAAGTAATGGCTGTTGCTCTCTTTTTAGGAGACCAGTCAGCCCTCTTTGTTGCTGCCATCATTAATCTACAAAATACAACATATTCCAAATTGGAAACTTTTTATTAAGCATTTGTCTTTTTTTTTTTATATTTTCGCTAATAAAATAAATTTGTAAAAATAACAAAAGCACAAATATGACTTCGATACATCTTGTATACACCTGGCAGTATAGCTCTCATTATCTGAAGCGTCAGCTTATACATGAGATTCTGCATAAAACCTGCTTAAAGTGGATCGACAGTTTCATGAAAAATATAATTTTCCTGAGAAAGATATCAATTACCTTGTCTGACTCCAAATCAAATTTTTTTCTGATAAATGTTGATATTCGTTTATTGCCATAACATTTGGGAACATATTACAATCTAACATATAGAATACTTAATTAACATAAGTAAGACAGATATTATCGCGGAGAGCTCAAATTTTACAGGTGTATCTACAATTTTTTCCGCTAGTGTATATGTCATAATCTGTCCTTGTGCATGAGTGTATGTTGGGAAAACTTTTTGGCTGGTCAAAACACGGCTCACAGAGCACAAATCCAGACTGACGAATGGGGTACTGACAGCACCTATAGTCCAACATTGTGTGGACCATCAACACTCTTGGCGAGATCTCAGATGGTTTATTATCAACGCAATCGAAGATCTGCAAGTCGGTCAAGCAGAACAACGATTGGCGCGTCTGGAACAAAAATCAATATTTAAACTTAACACTGACCAACCCACAGGCTTAAATGAATCTCTAAACTGAATGTCAGTGGTTTGAATCATTGGTTTGTCCACCAATGAACATTTTCATATGTCATCAACCGCATTGATTGACTTGTAGGGTCTGGCAATCAGCAGTTGGCTGTTTGCTTGTTTGCCGTTAGCATTAGCTTTTCCTTTTAAATGCCCCCTATTGCGGGGCAGTTAGCTTTCCGAGAAAGGGGGAGTTGTTTGTCTGCTCACACTATGTCCTGAGGCAGTCTACAACTAATAGGCGAAACTCGAATCGACGACTACCTAATAAGACGAGCAACAACATTGAGGTCTGAGGATAGGGCACTATTCAATTCCAGCTAAGTTCTTTTGGAGTTTTAAATGCATTTAAAAATTGCTAAAAAATAAGTTGGAGGCTGATGATTGAAACAGTGAAGTTTAAATGTTAGGTAGCTGCAGCATGAATAACTCACAAGTGCAACCCTATCCCCCTTCACTGAGGCCAGCTCTTATCACCTCAGTGGGAAGGTCGAGAAATTCCTGTACAGGCACATCCTAGATTCCCTTGGCTTAGTTTTATCCCCCCCCCCCTCCCCCATGGATATTTTAAACAGTTTTTTCACCTCGACTCTTGTCTGGTTTTGATGTATAGGTTCAGGGCATCTTTTTGACAGAAAGTGAGAACGTGTATGTGTGTGTTTTGGGGGATGTCCGGGATCTGGTGTGCTCAGCTGCAATGCAGGAGGGACATGAAAGCCTGGCCAGTAATGGACCATATGGATGGCTGCAATGGCACCAAATGCCAGTGTGATCAGGCAGTCAAAATCAGAGATGGTTCACTATAGCTAAGTGTCAAAACATATCCATGTTATAAGGAACCCTCAGAATAAGGGCATTCAACAGTGAAAACAGCACTAATGCTTGCTGATATGCACATTTTGTGAGACCAATGGTGTTGCTTTTGAGCATTTATTAGTGCTGTTTGCACTGCTGAATGCTTTTATTCTGAGGATCCCTTATTATTGACAGGGATATGTTTTGACATTTAGGGCACTCTAATAAGATCTGATATTGTTGGCAGTGTGATAGGGCAGCCATATATCCGCTGTGTCAGGCACTGGGACACATGACTGGTACTGTGCCAACATTCCCTGGATTGTATCATGTGGCCTACATCCCTACCCAGGCCTGGATCAATGAGAGCTGCAAGAGTGGTGAGATATCTGGAGCCTGGCTGCTTGGTGTGATGGCACAGGGACCTCCCCTCCCATGCCCAAACAAGCCTAACCAGGGGAGCAGTGCCACATAGCAGACTGTGGGAAGGCAGACAGAGTTGCCCCCACAGATAATGGTTGTATAGAGACCAATATAAGCCACGCTAGGACAGGTGTAGCTGCTGTGAGAAATGCCAATACCCAGTTAGGTGGGTCTCAGATGCCATAGCCTGAAGGCCCTACTACTACTATTGATCATTTGTATAGTGTTACAAGGCATACGCAGCGCTGCACAGACACATGTAAAAGATGGTCCCTGCTCAGCGGAGCTTACAATCTAGTCAAGACAGACAACACAGCAGCTGTGGACAGGATACATCCAGGGGGAATGGTCAGGAAACACAAGGGAGCTTAGGCAGATCAGATCCAAAAGTGGCAACAAAGAGGTGAGCGCTCAGCCTGGATTTGAGAGGGACCAGAGACGAAGCCTGACGTACAGACTCAAGTAGTTTGTTCCAGGCAGAAGGAGCAGCAAAGTGAAAGGAGCGATGTCTGGATTTGTCAGTAGAAGAGAAGAGCACAGATAGAAGCAATCTGACAGAAGAATGGAGTTCCCGGAGAGGGGTGTAGGGAGAGATAAGAGGGGAATGGTAGCGCGGAGCAACAGAATGAGTGCACTTGTAGGCCATAGGCATGAAAAGAGCATATGTTTGTTGCTCAGAAATATTATGCATCCTTTGGGGAACTCAAAGGTTAGTTCGGGGTTTTGTGCACTTTGTGAGGGTCCATCCCTAGCAGTTTAAAGTGTGCTTGTAGAGATGACCAGGGCAGGAATCACCGGGGCCAGTTCCTAATGCCACGTACCATTTGATTCAATGTATGTCCTGACCACTGTTCCCTCTAAGCTGTGCGCGTGTGCGTGCGCACACACCTTGCCGAGCGAGCGCACATACTTTACAACAGAGCGCACAAAAATTATGGTTCTGATTCTGATAGAAAACAACACAGACGTCTTAAAATTTAATAGTTGTGATTGTAATTACTAGAAATTTTCTGCTTCATTTAGTAATCATCTATTTTCATTTAATTTGATTAAAATCAATGTGGTGTACATACTGTATTCTGATGTGTAATCAAATTTTAAAGTATACAATTCCGAGTGTTGTTATGTGGCGCACAAAAACTTAACCTTCCTTCAAAAGCTGCACAGCTGACATTTTATGCGCACACAGTCTACAGAAAATTAGAGGGAACATTGGTCCTGACATACACATTTATATTTATATTCTCGTATACCATATTGGGGTGCACTGGGATTACCTAGTACTTTTCAGGGCATGAGGAGGACTGGTATTATGATCTAAGTTGCAGCAGCTGTCATTTCTCATTGGTATTTATGTCTAATGTGCATCAGCAAACTACTGTCTGCGATGAGCAGCTTGGGAGATGCACATTTTTCCCAAAGGGCATAGTGTCTGCAGGTACATCGTGGGGGTGGGCAGGATCCGAAACGTGTAACTTTTCTGAATATGGTGAGCACGGGGATGTCCAAGTTTACCCGCATCTGCGCTTGGATGCATGCACATGCCACGCCAAACACTCAAATTTTAAAAAAGAAAAACTACACGGGTCTTTCAACTCCGTGCTTTAGGAAGGTCTGATCCCTCCCTGCTCTGACGTAGGTTTTCATCAGAGGAGGGCGGGACCAGACCAGCCATTCAAATGCAGCTCTTTGCAACTCCTCGCTTGAATGGCTGACCTGGTCCCTCCCTTCTTTGATGCAATCTACATCAGAGAAGGGAGAGAGGGACCAGACCTGCGTAAAGACCCACGTGGGTTGTTTTTTTTTTTTTCTATTTAATTTTTATTGAGTTTATGCAAAAGCGAAAGCAATACAAACTTAATAGGACCATCATTGATACATCTTGATCCATAAACAACCATCAACCTTGTTATTATTATTCCCTGGTAGCTCATATAGCTTTACAGCCTATCATTAATACTCCCCCCCTCCCCCCCAATTCCCCCCCCCCTTTTTGTACCCGCAGTATCCATCAACCCCTCTATCATTGCCCTTATAGCACATAACAAACACCTACATTACAGTATCCAGCCCCTCTAGATTCCTACCCCCTCCCCCTCTCCCCTTGCACATACCCTACTATCCCCAGCACACTACCCTCACATCGGGTGTCACCACCATACCGCCACACTCACCTTCCACCCTTGCCCGGTCCCCCTTCCCTCCACACCTCCAGCCACCGCCAAACCCCCTGCCAGTGCACCCCACTCTTCCCACCTTCCCCCCCGCCTCATCTCTGTTAATTTGTGCATCAAGCCCACCTCTGCCACTCTTCTTGCAAATCCTGCCAACTTCGGCAGACGCTGTCCCCCCCAATGTTGGGCTATTTCACATTTAGCTGCCGCTATGCAATGGTGCAGAACCCCCTCTCCCCGTCTCGACATGTCTCTTTCAAAGATGTGCAACAAGCAGGCCTCTGGTTTCCCATGCAATCTGTGCCCAGTCATACTGTAGATCACCTCTAGAACCTCCACCCAATACGCCTGTATCTTATCACACTTCCACCACATATGCATCCAATCACCTCTTTCATAACATCCCCGCCAGCATAAATCAGTTTGGGCCTTCCCTGCCCGATGCCTACGTACTGGCGTCCAGTACCATCTAGAGAATACTTTATAGGCATTTTCCTTGATTTGTGTTGCTATAGACACATGAGCTATGGTCTGGATTACCTTATCCCAAGCCTCCACATCCCAATTCACCCCTAAGTCCTCCTCCCATTTCCACATATGATTTAACTTGCAGTCACCAGTCCCCATCAGGCCTTTATAAATTCTGGACAAAACCCCTTTTTGGCCCAAATGGCCAGTACATAAGGCCTCAAACCATCCCCTATTATCCCATAGATCTCTCCAAACCTTCGGTTGCTTAATAAAATAGCTCAGCTGCAAATATGCAAAATAATCACTCTCCTTCAACCGATATAGGTCCTTGAGGCCTGCAAACTCATAGATCCCCTGAGAATGTACGACTTGAGAAACACAAGTCAGTCCATGCCTTGCCCATCTCCGTAGAATTTGCTCTCCAGGGCCCTGGCCCTGATCAAAACATGCCTCAAGTGTCATCCCCTGTATGTAACCTTTGCCATGAACTAGCTGTGATTTATATTGTCTCCAAAGGTGCAAGCTGTGCGCTACCATGGGGTTACGCAACTGCATATCCGGGCACTTGCGCCCCCTCCAAATCACTCGTTCTAGTCCCTCCCCCCCCCCCCACCACTTCACGCTCCATTTGGACCCACTGTTTTGAGGTTTCTCGTTGCCACTCATAGATCATTTTTAGTTGTGCCGCCTCGTAATACTTCTGTATATTGGGTACCCCTAGTCCTCCCTCCCCCTTTGCCCTTTGCAATACCCGCATTGCCACCCATGGGCGCCACTGTACCCATATAAACCTATTAACTAGCCTTTGCATCCTACACAAACTCTTCTTTGTCACCCATATTGGGAGCGTTTGAAATAGGAACAACAGTTGAGGCACGAACATCATTTTAACCGTCGCAATACGCCCAAACCATGAGAGATATCCTCTCCCCCATCCCTCTAACCAGCTCTCAATCTTCCCCAAGACCCTCCTATAGTTCAATTTATATAACTCATCTATTTTTGCGCTGATCCAGATACCAAGGTAGCGAATACTCTCTCGTGCCCATTTAAAGGGGTACTTTCTAGCCAGTAGGCTCGCCACTTCACCAGAAACCGTTAAATTAAGAATTTCTGATTTTGTCCAGTTGATTGCAAAACCCGACAATGCACCATATTCCTCCAATTCCCACATCACTACGGGGAGTCCCGCCCGTGGTCTGGTCATGCTCAGGATGATATCATCCGCAAACAGCGAGATTTTATAGGCACTTCGTCCCACTTGTATGCCTAAGATATCCTCCCGTTCTCTCACCCGCTGTGCAAAAGGCTCTATTGCTAACGCAAACAGTAGCGGTGAGAGGGGACAGCCCTGCCTCGTTCCCCGCCCCTGATCGAAGAAACCTGAGTGGGCCCCATTTACCCTCACACACGCTTTGGGATGAGCATAAAGCGCCTGCACCCATGTTGAAAACTCATTCCCCAGCCCCACTTTCTCCAACACCCGGAAGAGAAAGGGCCAAAACACCTGGTTGAAGCTTTTTCTGCGTCCAATGAGAGAAGTAGCGCCTCTCCACCGCTTTGCTCAACGGACCATATGATATTAAGAATCTTCCTGATATTATCCGCTACTTGTCTACCAGGGATAAAACCCGCTTGATCATGATGTATCAGTTTTCCAATAACCTTGTTGAGCCTCATGGTCAGTATCTTAGCCAAGAGTTTAGCGTCTAAATTAAGTAGAGAGATGGGTCTATAAGAGGCACACTCTTGTGGGTCCTTCCCTTCCTTAGGAATCACTGTTATACCCGCCCACCCCATCGTTTCTGCTAACTTCCCTCCCTCCCATGGTTGATTGAATAATCTCGTCAACGGCTCTATTAGAAGTTCTCCGAATCTCCTATAGAATCTTGCTGATAGACCGTCTAACCCGGGCGCCTTTTCTAACTTTAATTGTTTAATTGCCCTCCGCACCTCCTCCTCCTGTATAGGCCTATTAATTTCCTCTTGCTCTCCCTCTCCCAATTTAGGCAAGTCTATGGAATCCAAATACCTATTAACCCTACCGTCCAATGGGGGGTCTCTAGCTTTATACAGTCCCCGGTAATACTCCTTAAAGGCATCTCTAATGTCCCCATCCTTAGTAACTATCTCTCCTCCCGGCTTACGAACTCTTAGTATATGTGCGCGAAGCTTCCATTGCTTCAACCGCTGCGCAAGGTACCTCCCAGCCTTATTCCCCCCCTCAAACGTCTCCTGCCTTAAAAGCTGCAGCTTGTACTGTATTTTTTCCGCCTGCAGCTCATTAAGCTGCGCTCTCACTAACAATGCCTGTCCTCTATATGCTCCCCCCCTCCCTTGCCCATTCAATTCTTCCAACTCCATCAAACGAACTCTCAACTTCCACTCTCTGCTCTCCCGCTCCTTCTTTTTTCGTGCTCCCCATTTAATGAATACTCCTCTCATCACCGCCTTATACCCATCCCACACTCCTCCCCACCGGACCTCCCCATTATCATTAGTCTTGAAATAATCACGGGTTTCTCTCTCCACCTCCTCTCGAACCCTCCCATCTTCCAAAAGTGACTCGTTGAGCCTCCAAAATCATATTCCCTGTCCTTCATCTGCCGTTCGCCAACTGGCCACCACCGGGGCGTGGTCCGACCAGGTAATGGACTCCATTTCGGCCCCGGTTAGCCGTCCCCCCATCTCCTTAGAGACCCAAATGACATCAATGCGGGAGTAGGACCCATGTACGGGTGAAAAGTAGGAAAACTGTCGCCGTCCCGGATGCTGAAAATGCCACGCATCTACTAAACAATGCTGCGTGACAAACTTATGATACCTCTTCCTATCTCCCCTCTTACCCACTCTTATCCCCGTGGCGTCCCAAGCTGGATTCCACGTCAAATTGAAATCTCCCCCGCAGATAAGAATACTCTCCCCCAACTTCCCCACCCCCTCGTTTAGTTTTGTCCAGAATTCACGCTGTGACCCTGTTGGTGCGTAAACATTCACTACACAATACCATACATTCCCCACCTTCACCCGCACCATTACATATCTCCCCTCTGCATCCCTTTCAACCGATTGCACCTGCATCTTTAATCGATTGGCAAACAATATAGCAACTCCTCCCTTCTTCCGTGCGACAGCATTGGATGCGTGAATACACACCTCATAACCCCGGGGTTTAACCAGATGCTCTGTGGTTCTTGTCAGGTGCGTTTCCTGAATCATCACTATATCCGCTCTCTGTCGGGCTATCTCTGTTAACAACTGTCGCCGTTTAAACGGCGAATTTAGCCCCTTTACATTCAGTGTGACTAGTTTTAACTCACCCATTATTCCACACCCTCCCCACTCCCGTGCCCCTACCCCCTAAATCTCTACCCTCCCTCCCCTCATCCCCCCTCCCAACCTCCCCTCCTCCCCTACCCTCCCCCCTCATAAAGAGAGAATTGTCTTCCATACTGGTGACCTATGTGCGGGCCCTGCCTGGCCCCATGCTACCCACCCCCTTCCCCCCTACTGCACTACTCCCTAGTACTAAACCCCTCCCGTACACCCCTTACCCTTCCCTACTCAATCCTTCCCTTCCCTTCCCCACCCCTCCCTCTATCCTCCCCTCTCCACCCCTTACTACTCCATGCCTACCATCTAATCCCTCCCTCCACCCCCCTATCCATCAACAACCTCCTCCTACCCCCCTCCCTTCAATCTAGATGTGATTACAATGTCAAAGAAAACATAGCTGGTCAACATTAAACACCAAATCCTTTCCCCCCCCCCTCTTTTCCCTCTGCATATTACTTCAATGCTATAGAAAAACATATCTGTACAACATTAGACATAGAGTCCAGCGTTTCAGCCATCTCACTGCTCCGCTCCATGTACTCCTGGGCTCTCCCTGTTCAGTCTTGCCATCCTGCTGCCTGAGTTAGGGACTCTATGCCATTTCTGAAGACTCCGTTTCGCAGCGGAGGGCATTGCAGTGGTTGCCTGTACTCCTGCCTTGGGTCCGACCCCCTCCGGCAGGTTAGTTAGGCCCAGTTCTTTAAGCACTGTCCAGGCCTCCGCTGTGGTGTGGACCCGTCTCGACTTTCCCTTAACTGTAATCAGCAAACCAAAGGGAAACAGCCACTTGTACCTGAGATCCTCTCTTCTCAAATACGTCGTCACCTCTTTATGAAAATAATTTTTATTGTTATTAAAAGTCATATAACAACAGAACACAGCAACAATCAAAGAGCAACGTGGTATACTAACAAACATATGGACGGGCTCAGCAAAAGATACAAGCTCCACCCTCCCAAGAAGAGAGAAAGGAGAAATTCCTCCCCCCACAAAGAACACAGCAAATATCTACCAAAAAGCCCACAATCCACAGACAGCCCACACCAGCTCCCCAACACCATATGTCTCCCCGACCCCGTTCACCAAGATTAGTCCCCCATATATCACCACTCCCCCCCTCCCACCCATCCAGTCCCCACCCCCCCCTAACCCATACGCCCCACCCCGCCGAGACCTATACCATAACTCTAACAGAGTTGTGTATGTGGGCAGCATCCCCGCTGTCTAGGGCAGACAGCAAGGCGCGAATATGCGCGTGTCCGCTGAGGGCAAAGACCTCCCCTCAGTGTCCGAAGGCCCCAAAAGGAGATGAAGAAGAAGGGAGATGGTCTCACCACTCCTAACGACTAAACAACTAAACTACCCCCTCCCAGACAGCAGTCGAGTCAGCTAATTTCCTCCCACCCAAGAGAGAAGCCGTCATCCTTTCCATAGTTTGAAGTTCCAGCATAGCCCTAACCCAAGAGTTAAGAGTCGGGGGTCGGACCTCCAGCCAATTAGTCAAAACACATTGTTTGGCAACCAGGAAACCCCGCTCATAGAGGGATCGACACGCCACCTCAATCGGGGTGACACAGAGATAGAGCCCAAAAAGGCACCACTCTGCGGAAGGTTGAACATCCAGTCCTCGCCAACTTGCCAATTTGGTGAACACAGCGTCCCAAAAGCCCCTAATCACACGGCACTGCCAAAATCTATGCAACAAGGTTCCCCTGCTCACCTTGCACCACCCACACAAGTCCGTGGGGGTCAGGCCCATTTTAGCGGCCTGCACCGGCGATACATAGGCCCGCCAGAGAAACTTATATTGGATTTCCCTCAGCCTCATTGATTCCGAACACTGCTTAATCTTGGAGAACGCCTTCTGCAGGAGAGTCGGTGTGACCCACAAGAGACCCTCACGAGACCATCTCTCGCTCAAGACCGCAAGGTGCCCCTCCGTGCCCTCTAACCAGAAAAGCCGACGAAGATCCCGCAGCGGAGTGTCCTCACCCAAAGAGTCAAAAAGCTCCCAAAGACCTTATTTACCCCAGCGCAAACCCTGTGCAGTCTGAAGTTCATGGATATAGTGACGAGACTGCAGATAGAAATAGAAGGAGCGCTGATCCAAGGCAAAGCGGCGGACCAAAGATTGAAAAGAGTCCAAGGCTACGCCCTCCTGCATTCGCAACTGCCCAATATAAACAAGTCCAGCGCTCGCCCATCGCCGCCCTGCCACGGATTGCCTCCCCGGCGCAAACATCGGGTTACCCTCCAGGGGCAAACAGTCAGTGCATCGCCAAGAGTTGCCCCGCAGTTGACAGAGCAGCCGCCAGGTCTGCCTAAGAGCCCCTAGATAAACAGAATGTCGACTAGCAGGTGACATACCCTGTTGACCCATATGCAACAAAGACACTCTATGGAGGGAACCCGCCATCTCATCAAACAGCTCTATGGGAAGAAAATTCCCTCGAGCTAGAATCAAATCCGTAAGTGGCCGAAGTAGACACAGAAAGTTATATTGGCGAAGGGAGGGAAGATCCAAGCCCCCCTCCTCGCCAGATTTCAGAAGAGCCGCCAACGATATCCGAGCTCTCCGACCCCTCCAAAGGAATCTAGCTAGATGCCGCTGCAAAAGTTCCAAGTCACGCCGGGCCAGCCAGACAGGGAGGTGCCGCAGCATATATAACCAGCGCGGCCATTCCACCATTTTTACAAGCGCCACTCTACCCATCAGTGTTAACGGCAGATCCCGCCACTTCAAAAATCGGGCCAACGTTTTCTCCAACATCGAGCCCACATTCACCTCATAGAGACGTGTGAGACAGTCAGGGAGATAGATTCCCAAATATCGAATCTGACCAGTGGCCCAAATCAGCGGGAAAACCCCCATCCAGTTACTCCTGGACCTACCCCCCACATCCAAGGCGAAAGATTTGTCTGAATTTATACGTAAGCCCGAGAACGAGCCAAATTCTTCCAAAATTTGTAGGGCACGTTCCAGCGAGCTTTGAGGGTCACGTAAGCACAACAAAATGTCATCCGCAAAGGCGCTAAGCTTGACACCCCCACCCCGCCAGACCATACCTCGGATCAGCGGATCATTCAGAATGGTAAGCAACAACGGCTCCAGCTGCAAGACAAAAAGCAACGGGGACAGTGGGCACCCCTGCCTGGTACCTCTCTGCAACTCGAAAGAGGAGTACCACCTCCCGCCACTACAGATACAGGCCAACGGCTGTGTGTATAACGCTGCAATCCAGTCAAAAAACGCACCCTCAAACCCAAAGCGCGTCAGTACATCAAACATATACGGCCATGAGACCCGATCAAAGGCCTTTTCTGCGTCTAAGCTCACTAATAGCAGCGGATCGTCAAGCTCCGCACATCGCTCCATGCCCAACAACACCTTAGTGATGTTCGCAAAGGCGTCCCGGCCCCTAACAAACCCCGCTTGATGCGGACCTACCAATTGCGGCAGTAGCTGCTGCAACCGATTAGCCAGAACGGAAGCTATAAGCTTCATGTCATAGTTAATGAGGGAGATAGGACGGTACGAAGCAGGACTTTCGGGATCTCGTCCCTCCTTCGGGATCACCGTGATCACTGCCGTCCGCATATCTCGCGGAAAAGATCGCCGTTCCCGCCCTTCCTCGTATACCGCCATCAGAGTGGGAGTAATCGAATCTAGCAGAATTTTATACATCTCCACACCATATCCATCAGGCCCGGGCGCCTTATGGGGCTTCCCCTGGCGTACCACCTTACGAATCTCCTCTACAGTAACATTTCTATTCAAGTACTGCCTATCCTCCTCCGTGAGCTGAGGCAATTTATTTTTTTATTTATTTATTTATGCTTTTCTTCTATACCGCTTTTTCCCAAGATCAAAGGCGGTTTACAAGTAACACAATGAACAGTTTACAATTAACATAATGAACATGGTTTTACATGGAACATCTTGTTTTTTCAAACTACGTACAATTAACTTTTCGTAAACAACAACAAGTAACATGGAATATATAATTATGCAGATGTTGTAACTATTTACATTAGTTAAATATTTACATTATTCAATTGTTAATCGTGGTTTTTAATATACTAGGGATTTCTAGGGATTTTAATACACTGAGGATTCTAGGTTGATTTTTCTAAATGCGATGTGGTTTGTGGCTTTTTGATCTGAGGTTATGGAGGATTTTTTTGGAGGTGTGGTGAGGGTGCTGGAGGGGGTTCATTAAGATTTATAAAGTATTCTTTAAACAGATATGTTTTTAGTTCTTTCCGGAATGTCTGTAGGTCTTTTATTTTGCGGAGGCTTAGAGGGAGTTTATTCCATATGGTGGGGGCTGCATATGAGAATGCTCTTGAGCTTGTGGTTTTTTTTGTTTTTCGAATTGATTTTTTTATGTCTAGTGAGTGAGTTGCGTTTTGTCTGCGGGTTCTATGTTCTTTTGGAGTATGTAGTAGAGTGGTTAGATGTGAGGGTGATATGTCATTGATAAGTTTAAATGTAGTTAATAGTATTTTGTATGATATTCTGCTATTTATGGGAAGCCAATGTAGTTCAGCGAGGATGGGAGTTATGTGGTCAGTAAGGCGTGCTTTTGCTGTTACTCGAGCACAGATGTTTTGAGCTCTTTGGAGTAAGTTGGTGCTTGTGAGGGGGAGGCCGATAAGTAGGCTGTTACAATAGTCAAAGTGTGGAGTGATGAGTGTGCTGATAACAGATCTGAAGTCATGTGTGTCTAGTATTGGTCGTAGGTGTTGAATGGTCTTAAGTTTATAGAATATGGTTTTTACAGTTTGCTTTATGTGGGGGAGCATACTAAGTGTGTGGTCTATTATGATGCCTAGGTATTTTACTTCCTTTTTGATTGGGATTGTTGTGTTGTTAATTGTTATTGTTTCAGGGAGAGTAGTATCTGGTTTTCTTGTTACGAACATTGCTTCAGTTTTTTTTAGGTTGATGCTGAGGTTATTATTTTCTAACCAGTTATTTGCTTCGTTGATGCAGTCCAGTAAGTTCTGATAGGTGGGATTATTTGTGCTTATTGGTTGAGTGAGCATGATGTCATCTGCGTATATGTAGTGGTTGACTTTATGTTTTTTAAATATATTTGTGATGGGTTGCAGATACAGGTTGAAAAGAAGGGCCGATAGGGCCGAACCCTGTGGAATACCTTGTCCTTGTACAAATGGTTCAGAGGTGTCTTGTCCTAATTTAACGCGTATTGATCGATTTGTGATGTATGATATAAACCATTGTAGAATTGTTCCTCCTATTCCTAGACTTAGGAGTCTGTTAATGAGGGTGTTGTGGTGGACATTGTCAAAGGCACCAAAGCAATGGTACCTTCCCAAGAAACTCCCGTTCCACCTCACGATTCTCATGCTCGGGGGTATACAGATCGCGATAAAATTGCCCAAAGATTCGCAAAATATTGTCCACCCCTATCTGCCGCACACCATTAGCATCTCGAAGGGCCGTAACCGCCTGGACTCCCCCTTTGCCCCGAACTAAGCGAGCCAAAAGCTTACCGGAGCGGTTGCCAAAGCGGAATAGCTGGTGGCGATAATACTGGTCCGAGTAGACCGCACGCTCCTGAAGGGCAGCATTTAAAGCCCGCTGACAGTCGATGTATAGCCCTAATCGACTATTATCCTCTATGGCTTCTCTCTTTGCCTCTCGGAGGGCGCACGCCAACTCCAAGATTTTTGCATCTACACGCTTTTTCTCCCGGGCCACATAAGCTATCAAGTGCCCCCGCAGTACCACCTTTCCCGCTTCCCAGAAATTGGTTGCTGAGATCTCCGGGGACTCATTCTCGTTCTGATATTCTCGCCATCGTTGCGTGAGAAATTCACGGAACGAGTCTCTCTGCCAGAGATGTCGGGGAAAGGACCATCTCCCCCCAGGTGGCCGACCACCTTTGAGGTCCATAAAGACCTTTGCATGGTCCGACACCACTATCGGTTCAATCTCCGACCCCGCTACTTTACTGAAAAGATCCCGGGAGATCAAAATATAATCAATACGGGACCAAGTCTGGTGAGCCCTAGAAAGATGGGTATAATCCCGTTCCTCCTGGTGAAGAACTCTCCAAACATCCAGAAGGTCCCCCCAACGGCAAAGGAAATCCACCCCTTTGTTGACCCATCTCGTCCCACGTCCTCCCCGAGTCCCCCCCGATCGATCCAGAAAAGGGTCGTGAGGACAATTGAAATCCCCCGCAATCACCAGCGGGACTTTGGGGGCACCCATGATCCTCTGCAAGAGTGCCTTGAAAAAGGGGTGCTCAGATGAATTAGGGGCGTAAATGTTCCCCAAAAACAGCTCCTCCCCATTCACTCGGATATGGAGAAACAAAAAACGACCCTGCGGATCCCGCTCCTCCGCGAGCACCTCCAGAGCCAGACCCTTCTTAACTAAGATTGCCACACCTCTCTTTCGCACTCCTGCAGAGGCATAAAAGACATGTCCCACCCAATCTTTACACAGTTTCTTATGCTCCTCAGGGGACAAATGTGTCTCCTGCAATAAGGCAATATGGACCTTGGATTTCTTTAAGGCCTGTAGAATTTTAGTACGCTTCACAGGAGTCCCGATGCCCCCCACATTCCAAGTAAGTAGTCGGAGATTATGGGTCACACCTAGCAATAGAAGGCCATACCAGCGCGTTCCTCCACAATAAGAGCCCAGGGCTGCCCAGCCTCAGCCCCAAGCTAGAAGAACAAGATTGCACAGCAGTACTACCCCACCCACAACACTCACACCAGTTACCGTCAACTGTCACTCCTAACGCAGACATACCACATACATACCCGGTCTCAGCCTCCCTCTTTCCACCCAACCCCTCCCCCGTCCCATCCCACCCCTCCCCCCCTAATACCCTACACAATCCTTTATGTTCACCCCCCAAACACACCCCCTCTAAACTCAGTTCCACTAAACCTAACCCCACTAAGTTCAACCCCACTACCCCTCCCATCCAAGCGTCTACAACTCACCCTCAGCTGACTCGCTGAGTAGCGATCCCTAATGTGACGCTGCAGGGCTGCCCCGAGGGCCTTATAAGCGTAGGCAGGCCACAGAAGAGAAGAGCAAGAGAACAAAAGGTAACAGAAATTAGCAGTAGCAGCTCCTCACCAATAAAACCAGGGCAACATGAAACATACAGAGCACAGCAACCCCAACATAAGAAAGCACTGCAAACAATCTGAACATCAAGCCCCCAACAAATAAATCAGATCCCCCACCGCAGACCCCAAGTCCAGGTCTAGGTCCCAGTCCAGCTCGCGGCCGCATTTCAGCCGCAGTATGGCAGTCCCCATTCAGCCAACAGACGCGGCTCTCTGCTCTCAAACCGGCACTTTCACCGGAGCCTCCTCGAATAAGTCCCACGCTCTCTCAAAGACAACTTCATCCTTCGCGGCCATCAGCACTGTCTTTAGGGAGGGCCTCCAGAAAGGCCTTCGCCTCCCTCGGTGTCGAGAAGATGAGGGACTTGCCATGCTGCCAAACACGCAAGGTCGCGGGGAAGGCAAGCATAAAACGGATTTGCCGCTTAAAGAGCTCAGCACAGATGTCGGAAAAAACCTTTCGCTGGTCCGTGACCCTCGCTGAGTAGTCCTGGAAGAGCAGGACTCTCTGATTCTCCAACTGCAGTTGCCCCTTTGCGCGGTAGGCCCGAAGGAGCTGGTCCTTGTGCTGGAAATTGAGGATCCGCACAATGACGACCCGGGGGCGCTGCTGGTCTTCCCGCCGGCGGCCGAGGCGATGTGCCCGTTCTACCTTGAGCACTCCAACCAATGAGGTAAGGCCCAACTCCTTGGGGAGCCATTCTTCAACCAAAGGAATAAGCATGCTGTCGGTAGTGGATTCCGGTATACCAATCACTCGTAAGTTGTTGCGCCGTGATCTATTCTCAAGATCGTCAGTCTTAAGCAATAAAGATTCGATTTGCTTCTTTTGCGCGGCCAACTCTCTTTCCAGGCGCCCTTCGCCCTCTTCCACGCTGGTGACACGGTGTTCTAGTTCCTCCACTCTCCTGCCGACCTCCGCGAGTCACCTAGCGAGTCCAACTTCTTGATAAGCTGTTCAAACTTAGGCTCCAACACAGCAGCAACCTCCTTGGCAAGCTCCTCCGACGCTGACTCCACACTTCCCGCGCTCGGGGAAGACGGCTGCGCCATCTTGGACGGGCCTGCTCCGGCCCCCTTAGTCGGCTTCTCCTTGTCTTTTTTCGGCAGGTTCGGCATGAGGACACTCACCGCTCACTTCTAACTCAGCAGGTAGAGTTCCCCAACCCTGGACACTCCTCGGCAAGCACCCAAGTCAGCAAAACGGCAGGTTTCAGCAAAGATTTCTCGGGGCAGCCCCGGAGCAAGCAAGAAAGCGTCTTGCCTACTCACGCATCACGTGGGTCTCCGTCGTCACCTCTTTAAGGCTCCGTCTACGTTGCAGTGTTCCCACTGAGAGATCCTGAAATATTTCCAAGTGGTGTTCATCCCAGAGTATCCGCCGCACTTTTCTTGCCGCTCTCAACAGTCCTTCCTTAACTTTAAAAGAACTAAGACACACTACGATATCTCTAGGTTTATTGTCTCTTATCGGCCCTAGGCTTCTGTGAGCCTGCTCAATGTGCGCTGGCGCTAACTGCATGTCTCCCTGCAGGTCTGCGCTGACTACTAATGATTGGAAAATTTTAAGCAAGACTTCGTCACAATTTCTATACTGGGGGCACTGTTCCCTCTAAGCTGTGCGCATGTGCGCGCGCACACACCTCGCCGAGCGAGCGCACATACTTTACAACAGAGCGCACAAAAATTACGGCTCTGATTCTGATAGAAAACAACACAGACGTCTTAAAATTTAAAAGTTATGATTGTAATTACTAGAAATTTCCCGCTTCATTTAGTAATCGTCTATTTTCATTTAATTTGATTAAAATCAAAGTGGTGTACATACTGTATTCTGATGGGTAGTCAAATTTTAAAGTATATAACTCTGAGTGTCGTTATGTGGCGCACAAAAATTTAACCTTCCTTCAAAAGCTGCACACAGCTGATATTTTATGTGCACACAGCCTACAGAAAATTAGAGGGAACATTGACTGGGGGTCCTCTGGGAGCCCTCGGACTCGGAGATTACATCTCCGGGACCTATCTTCCAGGTCTTCCAGTTTCACCTGCTGCTCCTCCTGGACCCGCTTAATTTCCCCCCAGCCTTTTTGTAAATCTTCAATTTCATCCCCTTGTTGTTCCACCTGGGTCTCCATCTCCTCCATTCTGCTTCCTAGGTCCACAAGATCTTGTCGCAGTAGTTATATGGACTCTTTAAGTTCATGCTTCACCCCACTGATTTCCAATTTCATCTCTTCTTTAAGTTCAATTAGCCAGTCCTTCAATTGAGTTATTCCTCCTGGGCAGCAATCACACTCCTGCTCTTCGTCCAGGTCTTTTGATTCTCCCCTCTGCAAGTGACACTCTTTCTCCCCCTCCTTTCTGCTTTTTGCAGCTGCATAAGGAGAGCAGAAGTCCACCAATTTCTTCCGTGCCGCCAGGTTACTTTTAGTTTTGTCCATACTGCCACTGAAGGCCTCTTAAACAATACTGGGGTCACGGTTTTCCAAAACCTCTCCCTGGCACGGCTCCCTGTCTCTGCTAGTCCCAGGACCTCTGCAATCCGCGCTGTTTTCTACAGGCCTTTGCACTGCTATGCACTCCTTCTCTGCTATGGCTCACCTTGCAATCCACCAAATCGCCAGCTCGCTACGTGACTCCTCTTCAGCCGGTGATCCAATGGGGGAGGACTATTCCCAGTCCCCTATCATCCATACAAGGCTCGTCACCGTGATTCCTCCGTGCTGCTCGTCTGCCAACACACTTTCAGGGGTACTAATCTCCCACGCTGCTGGCTGATGCGCTTGGTGTTGGATTTTGCACACTCTCCTGTGCCAGTGCAGTATGTGTTGTTTCCCTTTATGCTCTCCTCTCCCTCCGGCACATCTGTGCTCCTCTTCTCTGCTACACAGCTCAGGCGGCCGCCCTCAACACACACATGGGCCGTTGCTTCTCCGCCTCACTCGCTCGTCTGTGCGGTCAGCCAGTGCACTCTCCAAATGCCCAGATTGCAGACTTCTCACCTCGCCGTGCCTCCTCTTCGCTGCAAGAGATTTTGTCTCCACTGCCCCGTTATGCGCCGCGTTCCTAGACTGCGCTCCCCGACCTTCCGACGAGGAGCTGTGTCACCAAGGCCTCTCTGTTCTCCCCGCTGCTCTACCACGCGGCCCCCTTCGCCGGTACTTCTCGCCGCTGGACGGATAGCTTCAGGGGTCAATTTTGATCAGCGCAGCCTTCTTTCGAGTGAGGGTCCTCTCAGGGGTTGTTGCCGCATGAAGGTTTCTCTGCCTTACAGTATTTCAGGGGTTTTTTTTGCTCATTAACCAGGCTTTAGCGGCGGAGCTCAGCTAGCTCGCCGCCATGCAGTCCGCTGACGTCCTTTTTGCTCATTAACCAGGCTTTAGCGGCGGAGCTCAGCTAGCTCGCCGCCATGCGGTCCGCTGACGTCCGGGTTGGTTTTTTTAAAGTTGGGTCTACTCCACTGCTGCTGGTGCCACTGCCACTGCCACTGAGAAAACAAAAAGTGGCGGCAGCAGGGCAACAGCAGGCAGCATGGGGGGGGGGGGGAACAAAGGCCAGCAGCCCGAAATGCACAAAGCCTTTGCGTCCTATGCAGCTGCACCGCTTGCACAGGGCTAGGTATGGCGCTGCTTACTTCTATGAGTTACTAGTGAAGCAGGAGCAAAATAGGGATGATACAGTCAAATTTGTAACCTCCCCAACAATAGGCAAGCTGCAATGTTTTGCAATGCTGAAGAAAAATTATTATTATTAACCAGCTGCTTCTCATTTTATCTCAAAAGGAAGGCTGAGCTGACCATGCCAAGATCTCTAAAACCCTGAACTTGATTTCTAAGTTACACAGCACCATGCTGCATAAACAGCCCTTTCAAAATGTTGTTGGCAGCTTCTCCTTATACTTGCTGCTCTTAAGGTTTTCTTTTATTGTAAGGATAACTGAAAATTATTATTATAGAAGCATGTAGTGAGGGAAGGGAAAAGGAGCATGTGTATACTATTTCTCCTGCATCCCCAATAACTTTCATATTCAATATTCTAAAACATCAGATTTTAAGGATGCATCATGCGGTCCAACGGGATCCTGACAGGGATTCACCCGCATACATGTTCTGGAAGGTAGGCTCCATTAGTTCTGCATTTAATTTATTGCTGTTGTCATACTTCTAAAAAAAGAGCGGGGGCTGTATAGCAGCAAGCGAAAGGGCTGTGCTGACTTCTTCAAACAACTAAGCCACAGCCAATCCTAATTGCTCTTTACCTGTGACTCCAATCATGCACCAGTTATGATAAATGACAGCAAAATACATCATGTTAGAAGAATATTAATTGTATTATTGTCTCAAGCATGACTGTTCCTTAAAAATATGCCTTTTAATTTGCCTGTTTCTGGGTTAGTCTCTGCAGCTTATCACCTGTTCCTCACCTCTAACCAAGGGTGGATTAGACGGGGAAGGAGAAGTTTAAACTCCCTCATTCCTTTAAGCCAGTGGTACCTAACCTGTTGTCCATGGACCCCTGGGGGTAAGCAGAACACAGAAAAGAGAGAGAAGCTGGGGGGAAGAGAGAGAGACTGAAGGAAGTTGACTAAGGGAGGAGGAGAGAAAGAAAGTGAGACTGGCTGGAGGGAGATAAAGTGAGACTGGTAAAGACAGGAAAGGGAAAGGAGATAAAGAGGACTAGTGGGGTCAGGATTGGTGCTGAGGGAGTGTGTCTAGGAAAAATGATGGGGATGAACTGGGTATCCCTGAATATCCTGGAGGTTAATATGGGTCCTCAAACCAAAAAGATTTGGAAACAGTGGTGTAAATTCCACCCAAGCAGCCCCCATAATGCAGAGGAGGCCCAAATGGCAACATGACAACTTACTTTTATTTGTTTGCTGTGCTGCCTCTGTTCCAGGCCTGGCTGTTTGCTCCCAGGCTGAAGTCTTGCGATAACAGCCACCAGGGGCGGCCCAAGGGGGGTGCGGGGCCATGTGCGGAGACTCGGTGCGGGGCCTCATTTGCATAAGTGGCCTTATTTGCATAAATATTTGCATAATGTTACCATACACTAACTTTTAGTAAACATGTCTCTTAATGAGTGTATGGATAAAGAAAGACTAAAAGATTTCTACATTACTATAATCCAGTGCCAACCGCCAGGCACATTAGGAACTACTACAAACGCTGCCCATTTAGAACCCATAGCAAACCCGCTGTATCCTGACAGCATTACCAGGACTCACAAAGCACCAGTCCCTACCTATCAAAAGGAAACACTGCAAATATTAAACCAGTACATTTCAGAGAATACTGGGGAAAGAGAACAAGTGGCAATGTCAAATAGGAATTACATAAACAGAATACCTCAGCTCAGTTACACATGCAGAACATAGACCATCACCAAACAAGGAATCGCAATTTAGAAACAGGAAGGCAATAATTTAAACTGGGAACCCCAAAAGCCAAACTTGGAATGTACAACAACACTGTAGAAATAAAACTATAAATCAATTTCCTCTTGTACCAAACAAAGCGCAGACGTTAATGATGCACATTTCCCAGAACTTTCATATTCCAGTTAATAAATTCAAAATAAAGAGATATATTTCTACCTTTTGTGCATTTTTTTTCAGTTGCAATTGCTCCAGCCACTTTCTTCTGGTTTCTTCATGTTTTCTGCTAACTCTCCATCGTCTGCTGTCCATTTGTCCTTTCTTCTCTCTTCTAGTTTTCTTTCCATCCTCTCTCTCTACATCTGCTTTAACATACTAATCTTTATCCTTTTGCTCTTTCCTCATTCTTATTTCATCCACACAAATTTTACCCCTCCATCCTCAATCCCCACTTACTCTCCCAATACCCGGCCAATTGTAGATTTTTCATCCCTCCCACACAAAATATTTTTCCCCTCTCCATTTTACTCTCCCAGCCCCATCCCATTCTAATCCTCCCCCAACATCAGCTCCCTTCTAGTTCCAGTCTCACCCAGCATCCATTCCCTTCTAGTCCCTGCATCAGCCCATTTCCAGTCCTAGCCCATCAACCCATTTCCAGTCCTAGCTCCCCCATCCATTTTCAGTCTGAGTCCCTTCATCAGCTCATTTCCAATCCTAGCCCCCCATCAGCCCGGTGCTGGTCATTTCCTAGCCCCACCGGCAGCCCAGGTCGAATCCTGGCGCCCCTCCACGCAGCCCAATTCCAGTCCAAGCCCCCCCATGAGCCTACTTCCAGTTCTAGCCCCTCCATGAGTCCATTTCAATTCAAGCCCCCACCACAGCCCATTTCCAATCTTAGCTCCCCCCAACAGCCCATTTCCAGTCCTATCCTAGCTGCTCCATCAGCCCATTTTCAGTTCTAGCTCCCTTCCCTCACAGCCCATTTCCATTCCAAGCTCCCTCCCCATCAGCTATTTGCAGTTCAAGCCTCCCCGTCCACTCAGTCCATTTCCAGTCATAGCAATCCCCCAACCCATTACCAGTCCTAGCCCCCCATCAACCCATTTTCAGTTTAAGCCCCCCCTATAACCCATTACCAGTCCTAACCCCCCATCAGCCCACTTCCAGTCTTAACCCCATCAGCCCATTTCCAGTCAGCCGCCCAGAGCCCATTGCCAGTCCTAACCCCCCCATCAGCCCACAGCCCATTACTAGTCCTAACCACATCAGCCCACCTCAAGTCCTAACCCCTCCCCATCAGCCCTTTTCCTGTCCTAGCGCCCCCATAACCCATTAGCAGTCCTAACCCCCCCCCCATAGCCCATTAGCAATCCTAACCCCCATCACCCTATTTCCAGACAGCCCCCATCAGCCCACAGCCCATTACCAGTCTTAACCCCCCCCAGCCCATTTCCAGTCCTAACCCCCCATCACCCCATTTCCAGTCAGCCTCCATCAACCCCCAGTCCATTACCAGTCTTAACCCCCCCAGCCCATTACCAGTCTTAACCCCCCCAGCCCATTTCCAGTCAGCCTCCATCAGCCCCAGCCCATTAGCAGTCTTAACCCCCCCCAGCCCATTTCCAGTCCTAACCCCTCCCCAGCCCATTTCCAGTCAGCCTCCATCAGCCCCAGCCCATTTCCAGTCCTAACCCCCCCTCCAGCCCATTTCCAGTCAGCCTCCATCAGCCCCAACCCATTTCCAGTCCTAACCCCCCCCCCCTTGCACATTTCCAGTCCTAACCCCCCCTTGCACATTTCCAGTCCTAACCCCCCCCCCCTTGCACATTTCCAGTCCTAACCCCCCTTGCACATTTCCAGTCCTAACCCCCCCCCTTGCACATTTCCAGTCAGCCTCCATCAACCCCCAGCCCATTACCAGTCTTAACCCCCCAGCCCATTACCAGTCTTAACCCCCCCAGCCCATTTCCAGTCAGCCTCCATCAGCCCCAGCCCATTAGCAGTCTTAACCCCCCCCAGCCCATTTCCAGTCCTAACCCCTCCCCAGCCCATTTCCAGTCAGCCTCCATCAGCCCCAGCCCATTTCCAGTCCTAACCCCCCCCCCCAGCCCATTTCAAGTCAGCCTCCATCAGTCCCAGCCCATTTCCAGTCCTAACCCCCCCTTGCACATTTCCAGTCCTAACCCCCCCCCCTTGCACATTTCCAGTCCTAACCCCCCCCCCCTTGCACATTTCCAGTCCTAACCCCCCATCACCCCATTTCCAGACACAAAAACCTGGCTCTAGCTGCTGCCGCGTCCGTCGCAGCAGCGGCAGAATGGCGTGTCCCGCGGGGCCCCCTCTCCACGTCGAGCCCTCTGCAAGGGCTTTCAGATTCGCGAAGGGAGAGTGCTCCCTCGCGTCTCTGTAAAGCCCGCAGGGGCTAATGGGAAATTTCCCATCAGCCCCTCGCGTCTAAAGGGGCTGAAGGGAAATTTCCCATTAGCCCCTGCGGGCTTTACAGAGACGCGAGGGAGCACAACTCTCCCTTCGCGAATCTGAAAGCCCTTGCAGAGGGCTCGAAGAGGAGAAGGGGCCCCGCGGGACACGCCATTCTGCCGCTGCTGCGACGGACGCGGCAGCGGCAGCAGCTAGAGCCAGGTTTTTGTTTTTAAATGTAATAAAAAAAAAGCAGAATGTTCTTTGCGCGGGGCCCCCTGAAACGCGGGGCCCTGTGCAAAAAACATTCTTGCTCAATGGACGGGCCGGCCCTGACAGCCACACTGCAAGACTTCAGCCTGGGAGGAACATCTCTGGGTGTGGAATGGATGCAGCGCAGCAAACAAATGTAAGTAAGCTTGCTGAGCGAGTCTGCGGCCACTGCTGCTGCCCAAGTATGTCTGTTTTTTGGGGGGAGAGGGGGACAATGGGAGATTCACACTGCCGCTGAAGTGAGGGGTGGGCGACAATAGGGGGGCCCCACCAAAACTTTTGCCACTGTTTGGTACCTCTTCTCTAAGCAGCATGCACAGACCAGGTTGCAGCTACTGTGCCTTCCTTCTATTTCTCTTCTCCCCACCCCCACCCAAAAACACATTATATCGAGGGGACATGAAACTTGCAGTAGAAAAGTAGAATTGGGGTACTTTTGAAATGTTCAGCACTACTTTGGATTTAGCTGCATCTAAAATCTTTTGTTGAACCCCCCTTTAACTCCCTCCTGAATTAGTTTGAGAGAATATGCTGGGCAGTCTTGACCTTTTGTCACCTTCTTTCTTGCTATCTCATGACCATCAGCTTGTGATCTTCAGGACCCTCTTTGAAAAATGCCAGAGCCTGGACATTCCATATAATCCTCCTGCGGAAGCCAGAGCTGCTTGCACAGATCCCCTGCTGGCTCTTAACAGGAATGGGCAGGGCTTGGTGTCCTCTTGCACCAGTCATTTGGTTTCTGGTGGACTAAAATTAGATGTCTTGCTCTTCTTCTGGGTATTTGTCAAGACCGTATGCAAGTCTGGAACTGTCTATCCTTGAAATGTGGCACAAACAGCTCAGGATATGGACAATATAGTATATATTTTCTCTGTATCTCTTGCAGCAGAAATAACAGTTCTGCATATTCTAATTGTAATTTCTAGCTGCTCTTGCTATTTTGAAGATATTCTAGCTTAATTAGCCCTGTCACAATAATAATTTTAGCTATTATATTTTTTTCTGGCACCATCTATGCACCCAGAGCTATGCCCCCAAAGAAACTGCAATCTAAATCTGAGGACTAGGTGATTAAGTGTTTTGCTCAAGGTCACATTGTACCTGTATAGTAGGGGTGCAGTTCAGCCCTTGAGAGCCACAAACAAGTCAAGTTTTCAGGATACCCTAATCGATATTAGCAACAGGATAAAATCAAAATAAACATAACTATCTCTTATATCTCAACAAATAGGGGCGACTTACACAGAGCAGTGGATACACCTCTAAACAAAGGCATGGGGAGGGGTGACCTGCATGGAGCAGCAGGTGCACCTACTCTTGCCACCTTGCTGGGCATACTAGATAGACCATACTAGTCTTTATCTGCCGTCATATACTATATATGATGATATGAATGAGATAGATCTGCATGCATACCACTTACCTCATGCATATCAAAAGCATGCATATTCATGAGAGGTATACTGAAAACCTGACCTGTTTGCAGCCCTCAAGGACTAATTTATGCATTACATTCAATGTACAGTATAGTATCTGTGATCTGGTTTTCTTTTCAATATAATTTTATTATGCATTTGGGTCCTCCTGCCCTCCTTGATACTACTAAGAAATATGGCCGTAATCTCTTGGTGCTGACCCCTAGCATGAGGCTAGAGGGCAGTACCCATTGATCGCGGCTATTTTGAAAAGGCCCGATGACAAGGGCAGGAGTGAGGAGGACTGCTCCTGACCCATCTTTCCACTAGTCCACCACACATAAAGGTAGGACTTTGGGGGGCCACAGAGCCCTCCCCTTTGCCAGCTGACTAACCGGGATATTACTTTTACATGGGAAGAGGGAGGTAGCACCAACTAGCTAGACGGGACTGTTTTTAGTGGATTGGAGGCGTGGGAAGGGAGGGTGGTTTCCTCAACTGGCTAGTCAGGATGTTATTTTGGCCACAGGATGCACCAGTCTCCCTGGACAGTTTCACGTTAGCTACCAAACCCTACTGTGGTTTAGTAGACATGCCACATAGACTAACTAAATCTCACCTGAGATACTCATGCCCACTAATGTATAAAGGTAAGCAGTTACTTCCTACCTCAATTCCTGCTTATTTTTTAATATGTAATCTTTATTAACAAATTTAACACTCCCCCCACCCTCCCCCTAATCCTCCTCCTCTGTACATTTTAATGGCTCAGCATTAGGCACATCACAGTTAGTAAAGTCTCCAATTTTTTTCAAACACGGTACACTCTCCAATCACAACGTAGGCAAACGTTCCATATGCAATACTTTTTGCATTCTGAACCATCATGACAGCAAGGTGGGTTCTTGATTAGACTTCCAATACAAAAGCAATTTCACACCAAGCCCCATTAGCACATGTGGAGACCTATTCTCTCCTGGATGTCCAGCCCCTTGTGTGGCTGGGCAGAATGGGGTCTACCAGCCTGGACGTGCAGGCTGGCCCCATTTCTGATTGGCTGCACGCCCAGCTGCATACCTGGCTAAATCAGCCTGGCTCCATAATGGAGCCGCAGTGCCATGGTACCATGGTTCCATTACAGAGCTGCAAATGCCAGGCGCTGCTGAGATTGTCCTTTATTTATTTTATTTTATTTAGTACACACTTATATACCGCCACTTCCAGCGATCAGTAGCGGTTTGATTACATCTTTGGGAGTTGTCAAATCAAGACAGAAAAGTTGTGGCAAATATATACATAGATTTGGGGGTAAGGCACAGCACACAGAATTAGTGTCTTAGAGATTGGACTATACATATTTACATTTTTACATTTATACATATAACATTTCAACAGAGCATGATTCATTGATTCCTTTGCTTCATCTATATCTCACTGAGATTCACAACAGATTGTAGTGACTTTGGAATAGATGAGTTTTTAGTTCCTTCCTGAAAGCACTAATGTCCTTGATTGATCGCAGCTCATATGGTAGTTGATTCCAGATGATTGGTGCAGAGAATGAGAATGCCCTGCGGCTAGTACTTGCTTTTACAGATCTGATGTTGGTAGGAACTTGTAGTGTGCCTGAGTTGATAGTTCTCCTGTCCCTGTTTGTTAGTTGCATGCTGATAAGGGTGGAGAGAAATGATGAGGCTAGGTTATGTATGAGTTTGAACGTGGTTACCAATGTTTTGTATTGTATCCTGGCAGCAATGGGAAGCCAGTGTAGCTCAATCAAAACAGGTGTGATGTGTTCAGCAATGCTTGTTCGCATGATGATCCTGGCCGTCACATTTTGGGCCATTTGCAGGATATTTAGCGTTTTCTTTGGCAGACCTTGTAAGATGGCGTTACAGTAGTCCAGGTGCGGCATAATGAGTGCTTGTGCAACAGACCGAAAATCACAGGGTTCGATTATATTCTGCAGAGGCTGTAGCACTCTAAGTTTGTGGAAAATGGCCTTGTTGGTTTTGCGCAGGTGCTTTTCCATCTTTAGATTGCTGTCGAGTGTGATTCCCAGATATTTGATCTCATTCTTTGTGTTGTACGTGTTGTTACACAGGGTGATTGTAGGAGGAGGCTCAAAATTTGGTTTACTGGATATATACATCACCTCAGTTTTCTTATGGTTAATTGTCATGTTGTTTTGCTGTAACCATCGTAACATCTCGTCCAGGCAGGTTTTGAGCTGAGTATATTTAGGGTCAGTGGTATCCAATTGAGTGTATAGCATAATATCATCTGCGTAAATGTGGTAGTTGATGTTATGTCTTTTGAAAATGTCATAGAGGGGCTGCATGTAAATGTTGAAAAGTAGTGCCGATATGGCCGAACCCTGGGGTATGCCTTGAGTTTGAGAGAATGCTTCTGCCTTTTCGCCATTGAATTGGACTTGTGGCATTCTGTTCGTTATGTAAGAGGAGAACCATTTGAGGGGGGTTTCCAAAATTCCTATTGATTCCAGTTTGTTAAGGAGGATTCCATGATGGACAGTATCAAAGGCGGCAGAGATGTCAATGAAAATGAGTATAAACATTTTCTTTCTGTCTTCTAGGCCTTTGAGGAGGTTGTTAATCAGTGCTATTAAAAGCGTTTTGACCCCATGATTTCGTTTGAAACCGTATTGTTGTTTGTCCAGGGTTTCACTGTCATCGAGGTGTTCTTGAAGTTATATGAGAACTGCTTTCTCAATGATCTTTGCTAGGAACGATATGCTGGAGATGGGACGGTATGATGTTGGGTCCTCTTTGTTGAGTGAGTTGTTCTTTGGGATTGGCCTTATTATAGATTTCTTTAGTTGGGCAGGCATGATTCCTTGACATAGTGATTGGCTTACAATGTGAGAGATTTGTCGGATGATATCCTTTTTCGCCGCTTTAATCCAAGCAGTTGGGCAGGGGTCCAGCGGGGAGGTGGTGGTATTTATGCTAGTTATTATGTTGATAGTTTGTTGATCATCTATATTGTGGAAAATGCTCCATGTCTGTTCTTGATCCACATCTGTTTTCTGATATGATGCAACTACACAGAGAGTGGCCGGGTTGTAATCAGCTTGCTTGCATAGTGGTTTGCCAGTGTTTGGGGATGGATAGAGTTACCCTGGTGTTCTGGCAGGGCTGTTTTGGTTAGAGATTTCACTAGTTCGAATAGCTCACGAGGTTTGTTGATAGCTTTGTTTAAAAGGTTGGTGTGGTACATCCTCTTCGCAGTGTTTACCTCTTCTTTGTATTTCGAGAGGAGGTTGAGGTACTCAGCCCTGTGTTCAATGGATTTGAATCTTCTCCACTTTTTTTCACGCTTTCTGAGTTCTCTCTTCATTTTGGTCAGTGTTATGGTGTACCAGGGCTCTGATTGGTGTTTGGTCGGGTTTGGTGTAGTGTTCCATTTAGGGTTCGCT
Organism: Ichthyophis bannanicus; assembly: GCA_033557465.1. Classification (NCBI taxonomy): domain Eukaryota; kingdom Metazoa; phylum Chordata; class Amphibia; order Gymnophiona; family Ichthyophiidae; genus Ichthyophis; species Ichthyophis bannanicus. The sequence continues at coordinate 41,835,625 of CM066037.1, read as the reverse complement.
GTAGTCTGAATTCCAGTGTCCCAGCTGTTTGTTAGTGCATCGAGGTCCGTGCTTCCCAGGTCTATATGCGACTTAACGGTACTTATAAGACATTCCAAGTTTAGTTTGTTATATCTTCTTTGTTGGTGTATTACTCTTTGTGCTTTCGCGTCCTTTGGTAAAGTAGGTATTTTTATCCGTATATCGATTTGGTGGTGGTCTGACCACGGTATTGGGTTGATCTTTATCAAGGGCTTCTCTTCGTTGCACTGTTCTCTCGTGGGAGTGAAGACCATGTCCAGAATATGCCCCTTGTCATGGGTGGGCTCATTTATTAGTTGTTGATACCCTAGTTGGGTCATGACTTCCAGGAAGGTGCGAGGCTGTTGTTGATGCTAGATTTAAGTCTCCTAGGATGATTTGGAATTTTCTTTGGTTGCGTTGAGGATATGTTTTCTAATGCTGAGGCAAGTATTTCATGATGTGGTGAGGGGGATCTGTATATCAGGCAGATGGATAAAGCTGTGTTTTCCACTTTGAGCAGGTCGATGTCTATGTTTGAGTCCATGTTCGTGCTTGAGAGTTGCAGGTTGGCCTTAGCTATTATGAGAACTCCTCCACCTTTTTTGTGGGAGCGGGGGCAGTTATACAGGTTGTATCCAGGTCTGCTTATCTGATTTAATATGGCTGCGTCGGTGTCAGTGATCCAGGTTTCTGTTATACAGAGGATGTCAGGTTGCTCATCTTTAATGATGTCGTAGATTATGTGGGTCTTGTTCCTGATTGATCGAGCATTGATGAGGGTGATGTTACAGGTCTCGTGCGGTGTCTGCGGAGCCTGGTTGTGTGTGGTCTGAGTCAGGATTGGCTTGTTTATATGTGTCAATGCTGTTTTAGGCTTTCAGTGCCTTTGTGTTCTCTTATGACTGTTAGTGGAGGACTTCTGATGGGGTGTGTGTGTTAATATATTTCTGGTGATGCGGTAGGGTGCGAGTAGGGGCGGTTGCAGTGTTTGTATGGTGTAGAGGAGGTAGATCGGAGTGCATAGGTGTGGCAGAGATTGGTACAAGTTTGAGTTGAAGGCGTAAGCTGGGATTAGTGTGAGCAGACATATTCTAAGGAACAAGATTAGCATATTCATATCTCAGTGGTGTGTTGTACCACTGCAACGGAATTTTACCCTGGTAACTATATTTGCAGTTTCCCCTGCAGCCAGACCCCCGATCTAGCCTCCCATGGCCAGGATCCGACTGCGGGGAACCTGCATGTCCCCATGCTTTGTTCCCACTGGCCGTCCAGGCAGGGCATACATCCCCGCTATTCGTGGCTCAGAATGACCCCCATAGCCAATAACCAACCCTGCACCCCACCCCAACCCTCCCTCTCCTCCCCAACAAACACCCCCCGAACATCCCACTCTATAGGTTCTGCTACCATCTGGCGCACACACACACCCCTACCACTTTCCAGAACATCTGGATCTTGGGACAATGATACCACATAAGCAGAAAATCTCCCTGACTACCACAACTCTTCCAATATAGTGGAGAAATCATGGGAGCCAGCCTATGCAGTTGTACCAGTGTCTAATACCAGTGATACAAAAGCTTGTAACCATTTTCAACAATTAGGCTAGATACAGACAGCTTTCCTACTTTCTTAAACACCTTTGCCCATTGATTCTCCTCAATCAGTCTCCCAGGCCCTTTAAAAAGTTGCTTTCCTGTCTCCCTTTCCCACTAAATATTTATAGATCCTAGAAGTAACCTTTACTCTATTCGTTGGGTACCAGAATATTATCTCAAAATTGCTAAGACCCTCTTCCTGCACCTTTATCCACTCTCTAGACCATAGCATATGCCAGACTTGCTGATATCCATAAAAGTCCCTCTGAGGGATTTTATACTTCTCCTGCAGGTCTGCAAAGGCCACACATTCACCCTCGGAGCAGAATTGCATCAAAGAACTCAAGCCCATATCCTCCCAGAGTCTAAATAAAGGATCACTAAACCCCAGGACAAAAAGGGAATTATAACGCAGAGGCATCAATAAATATTTACTCCACAACCATCAAACATATGACACCCTTTGTCATAAATTTAAATTATCCAAAATAAAAGGATTATTGTTGACCAATCCTCTTGCACACTCCCATGGCAAGTAACACAAAAGGTATTTATGGGGATGAAAACTGTTTGGACCCATTTACGCCCCCCATCCCCCCCCCCCCACCAATCCACTATATTTTTCAGTTGGGCGGACAAAAAATAACAATAAAAATTGGGCACTCCCAACCCCCCCAAACTGCTTATGCTGATATAAAAAATGTCCTTGCAACTTGAGATGGCCGCTTCCTCCAGATATATTGAAAGCAGGATTGTACTTAGCCCTGTTCGAGCGGTGCAGTTGTACAGGGCGCAAAGGCTTGGGGGACGCATTTCGGCTGCCTGCTGTTGCCCTGCCGCCACCGCTTTTTCTTCTCTCAGCAGTAGCAGGGCAACAGCAGACAACTGAAATGCACCCCTAAGCCTTTTTGTGGCACTTTAAGCAGGTTGGTCCCTCCCTCCTCTGACGCAACGTCAGAGCAGGGAAGGATAGATCTTCTTAAAGTGCCTCTGTAGTGCCTCCAGCTCCCTCTTTGGCACTCTCACAGGGAGAGCTTGGAAATAATAGAGAACCTTGGGTAGAACCACCATTTTCACACACGCTATTCGCCCCAACCAGGACATAGTAAGATTCAACTATTTACCCAGCGACGCATCAACCAATTTCCACAAAGGCGGATAATTCAGCTCATAGCCTTTAAATGGGTCTGGCCCTATCTTAAACCCCAAATATTTTAAACGCCTTTCTGCCCTCTGGAATGGATGCCCACTGGAAGCCATGTACTATCTTTTTAGACAAGGTCAAATTAAGGGTCTCAGTTTTATCTAGATTAACTTTAAACCCTGAGGCCTTTCCAAATGGGTCCATTTTGTCCATCACCCCCCACCCCCTCCCCTGGAGAGACTGCCGAGGCTCAGATACTACCAAAACAGTAGCATCAGCAAACCAGGATATTTTATGTTCTTCCTTTCCCACTCTAATCCCCTGAACATCCTAACTCTCGAACCTTGGCCGCAAAGGGTTACATTGCAAGTGGAAAAAGCAGTGGCAAAAAGAGTACATCCCTCATGGGTCTCTCTTCCCAAGGAAAAAAAACTCGGAATAGCCACCATTCACCTTGACCCCCACCTGAAGATAACTATACATCTTTTGCACCCATCTACTAAATTTAGCTCCCAACACAAACTTGTGAAGAATCATCCAGAAATACTCCCAGTGGACATGGTCAAAAGCTTTTTCTGCATCTACTGAGAGCATCATTGTTGGCACCCACTCACCCAAATTACTGCAGATTCATCACTCTTTTGACATTGTCAGCCACCTGCCTCCCTCTAATAAAATCTGTCTGATCAGAATTTATCAATGTACCTCCCTAGACGTTGGGTCAAAATACACCCCCCCAAAGCTTAACATCAATATTAAGCAATGAGATAGGAAGTATGGAGAACAAAGGGTGAGATTCCTACCCGGTTTCAAGAGCGCGCTAATACTCGCTCGCCTCATAGAGGGAGGAAGCATCACTACCTCCGCTTACCCATTGAACACATCAGCCAATACTGGGGACAACTGATTACAGAACAATTTATAAAAATTAGTGGTCAGCCCGTCCAAACCCAGGGATCTATCATTTGCCAGCCCACTGATGGCCTTCTGTACCTCCTCCATACTTACTGGGCTTTCCAAGCTCTCTCTTTCTGATCCCTGCTACTCAGGTAGAGCCACCCCTCCTAAATACTCTTTAACAGTGCTAACCCCAATGGTATCATTCTTCTGATAGGAGTACCCTATAAAAATCTTTAAATGCAGCACAAATTTAAGTACCCCCACTAACCAATCTCTCTGCCTACTCTGCACTCAACAAACTACCCTATGTGCCTGACGCTCTTTGAATGCTCAAGCAAGCTGCTTACTTGATTTGCTACCCAGCTCATAATATAGTTGCTGTACACACTGAGTTCTTCCAACTGTAGGGTTTTTAATTTAGTCCTAGCTTCCTCCAGCACTCGAACAGTACCCTGTCACACATGCTGTTCTTCAAGCTCCTGTGCACAGGTATATCCCTCACCCAAAGCTTTATTTCACCCCTTCTTTTTTTCCCCTGCCCACGTTGTCAATTTACCCTGAACCACTGCCTTCATTCCTTTCCATAAAATACCTAGATCTACCTCCCCATTATCATTAATCTCAAAATATCTTTTGATATCCCATGAGATAAACTGCACTATTTGCTTATCATGCAGCAAACTATCATTTAGCTACCAGTACTGGACCCCCCCCCCAAAAAAAAAATCACTGCTATCCACACAGGACCATGGTCCAACGAGCTTAGGCTCCTCTTTTACCGCTGCCTGCATGTCGTGATACTTCTTGGAAGACTCTCAAGTATTATTTCTACTAGAGCCACACTATTAGAAACCCTGGTTTCGGAAGAAGATAAATTTTCTATCCTTAAAGCTTATTTTTGTAGAAAGGATAATTTGTATTGTGGGGATAGGGTGTCTATTTTCCCAGATGTATCTCATTCAACACAAGCATGTAGGAAATCTTTTCTAGCTCTTAAACCTAGAATTCTTGCCCTAGGCGCTACCTTTTTCTTGCGTTACCCTTGTAAATGCTTAATATCTTTTGGGTATCATAGGTTTGTTTTTTTGTCATCTCCAGACCTGGAAAGGTGGATTCTTGATAAGGAAAAGGCACAGTGACTTTTTCCTTTTCTTCTGATATTATGATCTTTGATAATTCATCAGGTGGAGGGAAGGTATAATAGATGGCTGACTTATGTGTGGTTGGGACACCCTTCCTTGGATTTGGTGTTCTTGCCTTGTTTTTCTTTGTTATTTAATTGCTTAAAGGTGTTATATTCCCCGAGACGTGGTCTAATGTACTTGCTTTCATTTTCCTGTTACCTATTTTCATGGTTGATGTAATTTTGTTTCTCTATACTCTGTGAATATTGTATGGTTTTTGAAAATTCCAATAAACAGAATATACTGTGATGAGGAGAGCATGGCTGAGCCCATGCAAACAGAGGAAAATTGTAAATCTACCTTTAAGGAAGGAGACAGGCAAGGTATCTGTGGCTTTCAGGGTGCAGGCAAAGGGAAAAGCACTCACTTGCTAAAGCTAAGCCACACCCAAGCTCTGCTGATCTAAGGGCAGGCTTGGAGGATAATGAGAGACACCTGGGTAAGGGACAGTGCAAGTTAAGCAAAAGGCAGCCTTTATAAACCCAGAGAAACACGTGAGAGGAGCTAGGGCCAGCACCAGCACCAGGGCCAGGGCCAGCGCCAGCACCAGCACCAGCACCGGCTGGAGAGAGGATTCCACGAGAGAGCAGTACTCAGGGAGAGAGCAGCACACGAGAGAGATGACTAGAGAGAGCACTGCAGACTTCCGTGGGGGAGAAGCACAAGGGAAAGACCCAGAGAACTCACCGAAGAGGAGAACGGTGGAGATTTTCAGGGGGATTTCAGGAGGTGAAAGCAGCACCCAGAAAGAGAGCCAGAATTGCAGGGAAACTGCAATTGGTTCTGAAGCCAGTAGAGCTGTAGCTGAAAGAATTGCAGACAAGGGGCAAGGTGCAGTTCCTCCAGTACGTGGACCAGCTAAAAAGATTCAAGTTCCTAGAAGGTGGGTGGATAAAAATATATCTAAGAGTGACCTAAGCCAGTTAGAGGTACTCTGGCGTTTGAGTCAGGAGAAGAACCTTTTCACTCCAGGTGAAAACCCTTTTCCCAGGAAGAAGCCCCAGTGGAGGAGAATTCAGGAGCTCTTAGAGAGTTTCAAGCAAGAAGCATTGCATGAAGGCTTAGAGCCAGACATACCGATTGAAAACCCGGAGGAAATGCAGGTAGAATCTGTTGAACCTGATTCTGACTCAGAGGATTTATTAATGGACTGTTCATGGTGCAAAAAGGCAGAATAGAAGCTGCTGGTTAAAGAAAAAAAGTCTGTAACCTGAAAACCACCAAAAGCAGTGAGTAAGACAGGGAGAATGAGTCTAGCCTGAATTGCTAAGTACCCTATTGAAAGAAGAAAAGACATTTACTTTGATTTGAAGAAAAGAAACTGTGTTTGTTGCTGTATGTTTGAGAAACAGTTACGTATGTTGTGAAGGCCAGCAAAAGCAATTTTCACTGTTGGGTTTATGTGTGATTTTCCTGAAGATCATTTGTTTTGGAGAAGAATCCTGTTTTGTTTGAGCTATATGCTTGTGAAAAGAAGGAAATAGATTCCTATGTGTCTTTTGGAAAAAAAACCCCTTGGTTCTCAATACTACTGTTTTTAAGTAGTAGCACAACTACAAGTCCCAGCAGCCCCATGCTCTGGATGAGGACAAATAATTCTTTATTCAAAGACTAAACAGTGGCACCCCTATACCTATAGGTCGTGGCCTGGGCCAGGGGCCCCCACAATACAGAAAAAAATAAACGACACTCAAAGACAAGTACCCCGAGTCAGAGTCTGAGTATAAAAGTATCTAACATTAATTGCATTACATACAGGAAAATAAACATGTCCTGTAGTCACTACACACTAAGCATTCTAATATGCATAACGATACTCACACAAGCTGAATCTTTAATACCATGCCCAAGCTACTTTCCAATTATCCATGGATATAGTTATTCCAGGACAATAAGAAGCCCCATTCACAGAATGAAGAACAGACCCATGTACTCTGGTACAAATTCAGCTACAGGATTTACCAACACACGGCAATGCGCACTCAGCCAGAAATAAAATTCCAATCTTAATAGTCCACATAAAGGTACATAATTTAGACATTATGTGCAAAACAGCACAAAACAGGATCACAAGTTACCTGAAAGTGAGTGGCAGATGGGGAAGGGATAACAAATGATTATGGTTTTGAGAACAAAAAGATCATGATGGGCTGTAAGGCATAATTAAATTTAACAGGTATTCTGTTGCTTCCAAATGTAATGTTTTAAATGTAATACGTAAAAGTTTATACTTAATTCTGAAGATATTGGAAGCCAATGTTTAGTTTTGAGAAGAGATGGGACAGGGTCAAATTTCTTTGCATTATAAAGTAGTTTAACTGTGGTATTTTGTATAATTTGTAGATGTTTAATAGAATGTGTTTGACCATTTAGAAGAGAATTACAAGAATAAGAGAATGTAAATAAAATAATGATGGGATAAAATGATGGCATCTTAAAGGTGAGGCTTGATAGCTCTCAGGTGTTGTGATTTATAGAAGGATGACTGAATGACAGCAGAAATATGGGAATCAAAAAAGTTTGGAATCAATTATATCTATATCTAATATTTTCAGTTCAGAAGAAAAGATGATTGGATGACCTGATATCTGAGATCAGGAGCATGAATATCCTTAGCAATCCATAGAGATTGTGATTTTTTTAGGATTAAGCTTTAGTTTATGGCAAGGAGCCATTTACAAACTGTGTCAAGACAACTGTTAAACGTGGTGAAGTTGGAATGTAGGACAGTTGGATATATTCCTAAAATAAGCTGAATATCATCTGCAAAAAATTAACTTTTATACATGGGGTATGTTTGCTATGCTAGGCCAATGCTATTTATAATTAGGTCCCATGTTATTAAATGGGACTTAACTACAAATAGCATACCTTAACCATTAGCCTGGCTTAGTAAACATATCCCATGAATTTGAATTAAAGTGGACAAGGGATTGAGGAAAATGATGCAGAGATGAAGATCCAGAATTAAAGATATATAATATTAGGGAATATTTTTCTAATTTTACTTTACATTTATATATATATTATTTCATATTCAGGGCTGGCCCAAGGGTTTCTGCTGCCCTAGGCAGAAGCCCTGGTATGCCACCCTGCCCCCTCCCCCACACGCTGAGCCATGCTGTCTTCCACCTCCTCATGCTGATCCACACTGCAGCTAATTTTGGCAGGGGATGGCTCGGTGGCAGCAGCACACCATATGCTTCAGCACACATGGCTTGCCACTCCTGACCCCCTCTAACACAACTTCGGGGGGTCAGAAGCGGTAGGCCATGTGTGCTGAAGCACATAGCCTGCTGCTGCTGCTGCCGAGCCGACAGTGCCGCTGGAATCAGTGGTGGCGAGAGGGGGGACAGCGGTGTGGCGCTGCTCAGCACGAGGGGGCAGTAGACATGTGTGCTATGCTGCCCATGGAGGTCTACTGCCCTAGGTGGCCGCCTAACCTGCCTAGTGGACGGGCGGCCCTGTTTATATTTAAATGGTTTGCTGAATTAATTGGTTTTGTCTTTCTGTTAATTTATGAATCACACTATATTGTGGGAAAGAAGTCTTACATTCAATTTAATGATATTCCATATATAAACCACTGTAAATGTAGATACTTGTTTTATATAATGTGTCAAGGGCTCAAAGATTGGTCTTATCAGCCTACTAAAGGGTTTGGCTCACCGAACCCCTACATCATCATCGCTCCATATCCAGACACTAAATTCATAAAACTTAATAAAGTTACTTCTCTATTAATTACCATGTCCTTTTTAAGTTGTTGTTGTTTTAATCTTTCACCTTTCAAACTTGTTCAAGCTATGAGAACTTATCTGTTAATTTATGTACATTGGCTGCAAGTTGCCTAGAGCATTTTTTCAGGGGCAGGTAAACTTAAAGAAATAATTTATAGGAGAATTCCATGCAACTAGATGAGTTTGTACTATTTAAACTAATGCAACTGCACTGCTTCTTCATTAACTCGATGAAAGGAGGATACCTTTGGAAAGCTTGTCAAAGATACATTGTTAGTCCAATCAAAAAGTATCACTTGCAACTTGTTTATTGATCCTTATTCCACATATCCAAGTAGACTAACACAGCAACTACAATTCTCTGTTCACATAATCTCCCAATGCACAGTAATCTAAGTCTAGCATACAGAAATGTGCTGGGGGACCTTCATGGGTAGAGGGGGAGGGCTGGATAGCATTGGCCATGCGGGTGCTAAGAAGAGGGAGACAGCAGTCAGCCACTAGTGACTGAAAGAGTGGACAGAAGGCAACTGGGAATGGAGCCTGGGGAGAAGAGAAAGCTAATTGGTAAATAACACCTGAATAGGAAAGGGGAACGAGAGTGAATTGCTTAATTTAGATTAAAGAGGGGAAAGATGGGGCGAAACAATGGGAGAGTTAAGCTTGAGGAGAATTTCAAAGGCACAAATTCCTGGGCTAAACAGGGACATGATTCCTTTTGCCTTGGGACCATGCTCTATTATCTCTGGGGGAGAAACATCCTTTCCCCACTGGTTCTGATTGTGGCCGCCAAGATGTTAAGGGCCCCTTTTATTAAAGTCCAGTGACCAGTTAATATGTTTTAACAAGTGGCATACCTTCCTCAAATGATTATTGCATTTGACATAGCTTTGTAATTATTATTATTTCATGTAAATAGTTCAACCCTGTTAGCCAAGTTGATAATCCTGTTCCATGTAAAACCAAACAGTCTGTTGTCTTGGTCGTTCTGTTATATTGTAAACCGCGCTGATATCGAATAGTGCGGTATATAAGCAACTGTAATAAATAAATAAACTTGCAGCCAGGAACACTAACATGGAAGCATGCCAGCCACCACACATTAAATGCATAGTAATCAGCTATTGCACGATAGGAATGGGGAGGGATAGTGCATTACTGCTAGCACCAGGGCAATTGCCACGCATTCAGTGGCAATGTGCCTATTAATGCAAGTTCACCTAACAACACCTCCATGGGAGTCATTAGTGAACAGGACTGTACCAAGCTAAAAAAAACACCCTGTGCAACTAACTCATCCATGTTCAGTAACTCATTTTTTTTTAGTTTCCTGGAAGCCAAGTGATGATATCAGCGCCCCCTTCTGTGCTTGCGTCCTGTATGACATCACCACTCGCACAGCTCTTGGTACGGCCCTGTTAGTGAACCAGTCTTATTGGAGTGCACGTTAGTGTTCGCATACGAGCATTAACTATTGGAGACATGCTGGTCATGCTCCTGACAACTAACAGGGAGGCTAGAACTTGTCTTAATGTATGTTTGTTTTGCATGCTAAGTGTAAAACTAAAACTAGTTGTTGTTGTTGTTGTTAAGTGCCATCGAGTCGGTGTCGACTCATGGCGACCCTCTGGATAGTTGTCCTAAATTGTGTTTGGTCTTCAGTCAGGTGGCTCATTGTTAACAGACTGGCACCCATAGCTGCTGTTATTGTATCAATCCATCTCATTGCTGGCCTTCCTCTTTTGCACTGACCTTCTACCTTGCCAAGCATGATGTCTTTCTCTAATGATCTCTCTGCATGATGTGTCCAAAGTATGAAAGTCGAAGTCTCATCTAAGCTTCTAAAGAAAGCTTAGGTTTGATCTCCTCTAGTATTGACTGGTTTGTTCTTCGGGCAGTCCATGGTATACAAAGTATTCGTCGCCAGCACCAGAATTCAAAGGCATCAATTTTCTTCCTATCTTTTTCACTGTCCAACTTTCGCATCCATATGACTTTAATGAAAATGCATGGCTTGAACAAGTTGAATCATTGTATGGAGAGAGACATCTCTGCTCTTGAGAATCTTGTCTAGGTCCTTCATAGCCATTCTGCCAAGAGCAATGCATCGCCGGATTTCATACTGCTTGTTGCTTCTTTATTGATAGTTGATCCAAGTAGATTAAAGTTGTCCACTATTTCAAATTTCTTCTCCATCAATGATGAACTTATTGATTTTGCCAGTTGTCATGATCTTTGGGGCTTGTTTACAAAGCCGCGGTAGCAGCTTCTACCCGATATCGGAGCAGCGGCCCCACTGAATTCATTGGGGCCGCAGCTCTGATATCAGGCGGAAACCGCTACAGGGCTTTGTAAACAACACCCTTTGTCTTCATTACATTAAGGCACAGGTCCATTTTAAGACTATGTTCCTTGATCTTGAGAAGCAAATGTTTCAGATTGTCCTCACTTTCAGCCTGTAATGTGGTATCATCAGCATAGCAAAGGTGGTTATGAGACTTCCACCAATCTTTACACCTCTGTTGTCTTCATACAATCCTACTTCTCTGATTATTTGTTCAGATAGGGGGAAGTATGCAGCTTTGTCATACACCTTTGCTAATTTTAAACCATTTTGTTTCTCCTTGCTCCATTTGAACTGTTGCTTCTTGATCAATATAAAGGTTGTGCAAGAGATTGATCATGTGTTCTGGTATACCCATGCTTCTTAATGTGGCCCAGAGTTTCTCATAGTTTACACAGTCAAAAGCCTTGCTGTATTCAGTAAAGCACAAATAGATATCCTTTTGGTGTTCTTTAGTCTTTTCAAGGATCCATCTCACATCCGCGATGATGTCTCTCGTTCCTCACCCTTTCATGAACCTGCTTGCACTTCAGGTAGTTCTCGTTTCAGATATGGTTGTAGTCTGTTCAGTAATCTTCAGTAGAATCTTGCTGGCATAAGGGATCAGAGCGATTGTGCGATAATTTCCACAGTCAGTTGGATCACCTTTCTTTAATATTGGTATAAACACAGATCTTTTCCAGTCAGTTGGCCATGATGTTGTCTTTCAAATTTCCTGGCAGAGCCTTGTAAATATGGTAACAGCTGCAACAGATTGCTGTAATACTTCTATGGGAATGCCATCAAAGCTTGGTGCTTTGTTCTTTGATAAGGCTTTCAATGCTGCTTCAACGTCTTCTTTCATCACCAATGGTTCCAAATCATAAGGTACAGGTTGAAATGGCTGTTGGTCCAATTGATCTTTATCATATAAAAACTCTGTATATTCTTTCCACTTTTTCTTGATCTTCTGAGCATCATTCAACATAGATCCTTGAGCATCTTGTAGCATTCCAGTTCGAGGCTGGAATTTTTTCTTTAACTCTCGTAGCTTTAGGAAAGCCGATCTTGTTCTTCCTCTAATAGTTTCTGCTTCTATTTCCTTGCATGCGTCATTGTAATACTTCTCCTTTGTCTTGTCTTGAGGGACTTTAGAAATCTCTGAGTTCTGTGGTTGCCTCTTTCTCCTCTGGCTTTAGCTTCTCTGCATTTCTGGGCAATTTTCAGAGTTTCTTCGGTCATCCATTTTGGCCATTTTTGCTTTTTCACCTTTTGTAGAGACTTCTCGCTTTCTTCCAACACAGCCTTCTTAATGTCATCCCATAACTCTTCTGGAGCTCTGTCATTTGTATCTAAAGCAGGCAGTCTTTAAATTCCAGTGGTACATTCTCAAGGTCATATTTTGCTACATTCATGAGTGGCTTGCTCTTTTTCAACTTTAACTTGAGTTTGTATACTAGTAGTTGGTGAGCTGTACCACAGTCAGCTCCAGGTTTTGTCTTTGTTGATGTTATAGAGCTTTTCTATCGTCGACTTCCACAGATATAGTCGATTTGATTTTTGTACAATCCATTGTGTGAAGTCCATGTGTACAGTCGCCGCTTGTGTTGCTGGAAGAAGGTGTTTGAGATGAATAGATCATTGGTCTTGCAGAATTCTATCAGTCTTTCTCCAGCTTAATTTCTGTTGCCAAGTCCATATTTTCCAACTATTTTGCCTTCTTCTTTGTTGCCAACTTTTGCGTTCCAGTCACCCATGACTATCAGGATATCCTGTTTGCATGTTAACATAAGATAAGAACATAAGATATGCCATACTGGGTCAGACCAAGGTCCATCAAGCCCAGTATCCTGTTTCCAACAGTGGCCAATCTAGGTCATACGTACCTAGCAGTTTCCCCAAAAGACAAAGGTTCCGCAATGCTTGTACTGGGTCAAGCATTGATATCCTGGGTCCCTTCTTAATAATGGTTTATGGACCTTTCCTCCAGGAACTTGTCCAAACCTTTTTTAAACCCAGCTCCACTAACAGCCTTTACTACATCCTCCGGTAACAAATTCCAGAGTTTGATTACACGTTGAGTGAAAAAATATTTTCTTTTATTAGTCTTAAATAGTTTACCCTGTAGCTTCATTGCATGTCCCCTAGTCTTTCTATATTCTGATAACGTAAACAATCTACGTTTACCTGTTCCACTCTGTTCATTAATTTATAGACTTCTATCATATCTCCCCTCAGCCGTCTCTTTTCCAGGTTAAAGAGCCCTAACCTTTTTAGCCTTTCTTCGTAAGAGTATCCTTCCATCCCCTTTACCATTTTGGTGGCTCTTCTCTGAACCTTTTCTAATAACTCTATATCCTTTTTAAGATATGGTGACCAGAACTGCACACAATATTCAAGGTGCGGTCTCACCATGGAACGATATAGAGGCATTATAATGTCTTTTGTTTTATTTTCCATTCCTTTCCTTATGATACCTAGCATTCTATTTGCTCTCTTGGCCGCCGCTGCACACTGGGCAGAGGGTTTTAACATGTTATCCACAATGACGCCTAAATCTTTTTCCTGGGTAGTGGTTCCTAATGTGGAACCTTGCATTGTGTAACCATAGTTTGGGTTGTTCTTCCCTAGGTGCATAACTTTGCACTTGTCCACATTAAATTTCATCTGCCATTTTGATGCCCAGTCTTCCAATTTATCAAGATCCTCTTGGAATTTTCCACAATCCTCCTGGGTTTTAACAACTTTAAATAGTTTTGTGTCATCTGCAAATTTGATAACCTCACTCGTTATTCCACTTTCCAGGTCATTTATGAATATGTCAAAAAGCAGCGGACCCAGCACAGATCCCTGGGGTACACCACTATTCACCTTTCTCCATTGGGAAAATTGGCCATTTAGCCCAACCCTCTGCTTTCTATCTTTTAACCAGTTCTTGATCCACAGTAGTACACTGCCTTCTATCCCATAACTCTTTAGTTTTGCCAAATGTCTCTGATGAGGGACCTTGTCAAAGGCTTTCTGAAAGTCCAGATACACTATTTCAACCGACTCACCTTTGTCCACCTGTTTCTTCACACTTTCAAAAAAACATAACAGAGTAGTAAGACAAGATCTTCCTTGTCTAAAGCCATGTTGGCTGTCTCCCATTAGGCCATGACTATCTACATGCTGAGTAATTTTATTCTTTATGATGGTTTCTACCATTTTTCCCGGTACTGACGTGAGGCTCACCAGTCTGTAGTTTCCCGGATCACCCCTGTAACCCTTTTAAAAAATTGGTGTTACATTGGCGATCCTCCAATCTTCAGGTATTAGAGATGATTCTAATGATAGTTCACAGATTACTAATAGAAGGTCTGCAATCTCATATTTCAGTTCTTTCAACACCCTTGGATGTATACCATCCGGCCCAGGTGATTTGCTACTCTTCAGTTTATCTAATAGTTGTAATACATTTTCCTGATGTATTTCTTTCAATTCTTCCGCACCTTTAAATACCACTTCAGTCATGGGTAACATCACTACATCTTCCTCAGTAAAGACCGAAGCAAAGAATTCATTCAGTCTCTCCGCTATCGCCTTGTCGCCTCTCTTAGTGCCCCTTTAACTCCTCTATCATCTAATGGACCAACTGACTCTCTCACAGGTTTTTTGTTATGAATATACTTGAAAAAAATCTTTATTTCGCGTTTTTGCTTCCACAGCAAGCTTCTTCTCAAATTCTCCCTTTGCCTGCTTTATCAATGCCTTGCATTTGACTTGCCAGTGCTTGTGCTGTTTCCAGGTTTCGTCATTTGGCTCTTTTTTCCATTTCCTGAAAGATGCTTTTTTGGCAACAGTCTCTCTAACCTCACCTTTAAACCATGTTGGCAGTTTTTTGGACTTCCTTCCACTTTTCTTAAAGCGTGGAATACAGCTGGTCTGGGCTGCCAAGATAGTATTTTTCAACAGCACCCAAGCTTGATGTAAGTCTTTAACCTTTGCAACTGCTCCTTTTAGTTTTTTCTTAACTATTTTCCTCATTTTATCATAGTCTCCCTTTCGAAAGTTAAAAGGTAGTAACTGTGGATTTCTGTACTATCCCTCCTCCACTAATTAAATCAAAGGCGATCATGCTATGCTCACTATTGCCAAGTGGCCCCAACACCCTTATCTCTTGCACTAGATCTGGTGTTCCAGTAAGGACTAGGTCTAATATGGCTTCCCCTCTGGTCGGTTCATGAACCAGCTGCTCCAAGAAGCAGTCATTTATTTCATCTTGGAACTTTATCTCCCTAGCATGTCCTGCCGTGACACTGACCCAGTCGATACCGGGGTAATTGAAATCACCCATTATTATTACTGCGCTGTAACTTTTGTTAGCTTCCTTGATTTCTTTGAGCATTTCATCATCCATTTGTTCATTCTGGCCAGGCGGTCGATAGTACACCCCCACTACCATTGCCTTCCCCTTTTTACATGGAATTTCAATCCATAGAGATTCTACAGCAAATTTAGTTTCCTACAACACTTTAATCCTTTCTGACTCAATGCCCTCTCTAACATAGAGTGCAACCCCTCCACCGATTTGATCAGCTCTATCATTACGATATAGTTTGTAAGCAGGTATCACAGTGTCCCATTGGTTGGTTGTCCTCCTTCCACCATGTCTCTGATATTCCAATCATAACTAACCTCTCATTTAGTGCTATATATTCTAACTCTCCCATCTTATTGTTTAGACTTCTAGCATTTGCATACAAAGCATTTTAGAGACTGCATTTTATTCATATTAATTTGGCTATTGGTAGACATGGGTAATTTGGGATCTTTAAGCTCTGTCTGCTCCATACTCGAGGGCATTTGGGCTACTTTACTCTTTTTTGGAACCTCTCTGCTTTTGGTAGTATCCTTCAAGGATACATTCTTCCGAACCATCCGCTCTTGGGCGACTGTTGGCTTTCCCCTATTATCTAGTTTAAAAGCTGCTCTCTCCTTTTTAAAGGTTAATGCCAGCAGCCTGGTTCCATCCCGGTTAAGGTGAAGCCCATCCCTTCGGAAGAGCCCCTCCTTTCCCCAGAATGTTCCCCAGTTCCTAACAACTCCAAAATCCTCATCTCTGCACCATTGTCTCATCTACGCATTGAGACTCCGGAGCTCTGCCTGCCTTTTGGGTCCTGCACGTGGAACGGGAAGCATTTTGTAGAACGCTACCCTGGAAGTTCTGGATTTCAACTTCCTACCTAAAAGCCTAAATTTTGCCTCCAGAACCTCCCTACCACATTTTCCTATGTCATTGGTACCGACCTGTACCAAGACAGCAGACTCCTCCCCAGCACTATCTAAGACCTTATCTAGGTGGCGCATGAGGTCCACTACCTTCGCACCAGGCAGGCATGTTACCAGGCAATCCTCACGTCCACCAGCCACCCAGCTATCTACATGCCTAATGATCGAATCACCCACTATAACGGCTCTCCTAACCCTTCCCTCATGGGCACATGGCCCTGGAGAAACTTCCTCGGTGCGAGAGGGTTTTACATCACCTGGAGGACAGGTCCTAGTTACAGGATCACTTCCTGCCACACCAGGGTGATGCTCTCATGTCACGTCACCTCTCTCCTCCATGGCAACAGGGATGCTGCCAGACTGGAGGTGGTACTTCAGGACTATATCCCTGTAGATCTCGTCTATGTGCCTCTCTGTCTTTCTTATGTTTTCCAAGTCTGCTACTCTAGCCTCTAGAGAACGGACTCGTTCCCTGAGGGCAAAGAGCTCCTTGCAGCTAGTGTTCTGTCAATTTCATCTTGTTCTTATTCATAGAACTCATCAATTTCATCCTCTTCTGCAGAATTACAGTTGTGTTGATAGGCATTCCTCGCAGACAAATAGAGATGAAGCGTTCACTAACTGCAATGTATTTCATTACAGTTCTTGCAAGTTTCTTAATTATAAATGCAACACCATTTTTTCCTCGTCTTTCATTTCTAGCATAGTAGACCATGTGATCATTTGATGCAAAGTGCCCAATGTCAGTCCATTTCAGTTTGCTGACACCCAACAGATCAAGTTGTACACGTTCCATTTCATTCTTACCACCTCCAACTTCACATGGTTCATGCTTTGTATGTTCCATGTCCCAATATGTAAGACATCTTTGCATCTTTTGACTCTCATTTCATGTGCAGCTACATCAGCAGTAAGATGTCCTTAGGGCTTTGATCCAATCACATCATAAATGCTGGCTTTACTCTGAAAGGTCTTCAGCTACTCCTCAGTAGCTAGTTGAGTGCCTTCCGAACTGGAGGTCTCATCTTCCAGCACTATACTGCAATTTGTTTTCTTGTGACTATCCATTGGGTTTTCATGGCAAGATACGGAAGTAGATCGCCAGGCCTTTTTTCCATGCAGTTTAAGTTTTGTGTTGTTGCCGTTGTCACAGAAATGTGATCCTCTGCTAACACTGTTCTATTCTGCAGCTGCCCAGATGGGTGGTATGTCTTGGTCTGGCACCTCAGCTGTCCATCTTGGGTGACCCTGCCAATAATAACCAAAGACATCAAAATGTTCAGAAAAGAACTAAAAACCTTACTATTCACCCAACACTTCGGTGATCACAAAGAAAAATAGAAATTACACTTACCTGGTAATTGTCGTTCCTTGAGTGACGATAGTTTAGTCCTCCACCTCTGTTTACTCCTCCACCTCTGGGTTGTGCACTTCTTCCTGGATATAGCCTGCTGGTATCTCCCTTCAGCCTCCAGTGTACTATTGACAAAGCAAACTCAAAGAACAAATAAGTAACTATACCATAACTTTTAATAACTCCCCATTCCTCAACCTGAGGAACCTTTTTAATCGTATCCGTCTTATATATATATATATTTTTTTTAACTTTACATTCACGTCCCTCCTATGCAAACATGTTTCCTATACCATCCCCTCATTTAAATAAGAGAAAAGGAAGAAACAACAGAGAGGGATACTCACTGCGATCTAGAAACGGAAAGGATCTGTCTACTCCTTGAGATTGATGCTCCACTCCGCCTGAAAATAAACTCTGAAGAAATCACACCCCTGGGAGGGAATGAGGACTAAACTGTCGTCACTCAAGGAATGACAATTACCAGGTAAGTGTAATTTCTATTTCCTTATCATTCCTCCAGTTTAGTCCTCCACCTCTGGGATGTAACAGAGCAGTAATCATTGGGAGGGACCTATCCAGCCAACTCACCACACTGTTGACCTGGAACAGGCATCCTTTACTGCCAAAACATTTAGGCAGTGGTGGTTACTGAGGAAATGAAGAGACGACCTGAAGCTGCTCTACCAAGCCCCCCTGGTGGAATGACACAATGATTCACCCAAGAAGCTGCTTGCGCCCTGGTAGCAAGAGTCAGAAAGCCCCCCCGGAATCATACAACCTTGCCACCAGAAAGCTGAGGCAACCACCGCCTTAACCCAGTGCGAAATGGCCGCCTTCGCTGCTGCTTCCCCTTTGCGGGGACCTCCAACCAACACACAAAAACAAAGAATTGAACACCGCACTCTGCATTTTATGTTTCCTATCGGTGTAAGCTACGAATAAAAACCTCCCCATTCAGAAAAACCGAGAAGTGGAAGAGAAACCAATAGGCTCAGGAGAAAAATCAGATACCACCTTTTGGAAGGATGACGGGACTGCTCGCAAACACCACCCTCTATCCAGAAAGGGTGAAAACGGCTCATTACATGACAACGCCTGAAACTCCGAAACTCGTCGCACCGAACAAAGCTATCAAAGCCACTGTCTATAACAGCAAATCCTTTACCAACGCCTGGAGTAAAGAATCAAAGGGCTCTTTAGTTAACGCCTCTAAGGCCCAATCGGGATCCCCCAGCGGCACCTGAACTCTCCTTGAGGAGCACAGTCGGGTCCCAACTTAAGGAAACGCTACACATCGATCCGAACACCTAGCGCTATTCCCTCCACAGAACCTCTACAGCCGGAAACAGTCACCAGCTGGACCCTCTAAGGAACTGGCCGCTAGTTCCTTCAGACACTGTCCTGCAGAGAACTCAGACCAAGGATACAGACACATTTGTCGTCCGGAGTTGCAGCCGTGAACAGCAGCCTTCAAAAAGGCGCTAAGCACGGACCTATGTACCAGAAGCAGCCTGCCTCCTTGCTCTCAACAAGGTGGCGAAGACTGCCGCAGAATAACCCTTCTTCTTCAGCCTCGCCCATTCAAAGGCCAAACCGTAGGCGGGCACCGATCCACCTGAGACATTCGTCACGGACCTAGCCGCAGCAGAACGTCCGCTACCGGCAACTTCTAGGAAAAACCTGTCAAGTAGGCGAATGAAATCAGCCTAGTACGGCTGTCTCATCCAACCGGGCGCTACCAAGAGTACCTTTCCCTGAAAGCCTCGATACGCCAACTAGTTGCCCTATGAGAGCCCACGGGGAAAGGACAAGACAAAGACTTAACTGGGAGCTGACTTGGACGAACCATCAGCCGCCCCATTTCTCCACCAGAGAGACCTCTGGGTGAACCCCAAGGAAGCCAATAATATTAGCTAACGCTCGAATTAAGCCATAATGCACATTTGCCCCAAAAAGCAAATCAGGCTCTAGTCGATTCAACTCCCTGATCCTTTCCTGTTCCAGGCGAGTAGACAGCAGTAAACACTGACCACCTGAAGCATGCTCTCGCCTCCCCAGGCTCCACAAATGGGAGCTTGTAAAGACAGAGCAATGCCCCCAACGATCGCTTCAGTGAACCATCTACTTTCCTATCTTGCGCTAAAGAAGATTGCTAGGGCTCTCTTCCATACAGTGAGTCCACACCCCCTGGTAGTGCAAGATGTGCACCCACCCACGTAGTACCCAGGCCTGCCCCTGCTTAGCCTCAAAATGTCAATCAAGAACAGGCGAATTCAGGACAGCTGAATACTTTTTTTTTTTCTTTTTACAAAGACATCTCTTAACCAAAAATTCCTTCAGCATATGTTAAGAGACGCTCTTTCTGTGCCAACAATATGAAGTAGAAAGAACTCCCAAACACAGGCATACTAATCCACGGCCTTCCTGCTAGAGTAACGCCCCATTCCGTCTGACTGCACAAAGATGGACTTTATATTTTAAGTTCAACTAGCACCTGGTGATAGGAAATACAGCTTTCTCATTCTGCAGTGGCAATTGAGTCAGCAATGAAGAAGCCGAGAAACTGCAGACAAGTTCCCATTATACCACCTGGTAAAGACTACATTTTTAGACCACTGAAGCAAAAAAGCATGCGAGAGTGCCTTGTGTCCTGCCAGTAGCTGATCGAATTGAAGTGATTCAGTGTATGCAGGGCATTTTCCAGAGAACGCAAGGCCCCTCATCCAAGCTGACTCCACATTCAGTCTAAACCGGCAGCCATCTTGGCTGATGG
The DNA here is from genome assembly GCA_033557465.1 of Ichthyophis bannanicus. Lineage (NCBI taxonomy): Eukaryota > Metazoa > Chordata > Amphibia > Gymnophiona > Ichthyophiidae > Ichthyophis > Ichthyophis bannanicus. The sequence continues at coordinate 41,815,329 of CM066037.1, read as the reverse complement.
TGATCAGCGTGGAAGCCATCTTGTAAGCCCAGCATATGATGTATGCCTACTAGAATCTGAGCTGCTGCCATTGCTGCTAGAGAACTAGCCTGGCTGCGTGCTTCTGGCCCCCATTAAGGCATTCGCTGAACACTAGCAGAGACTCTCCATACTGGAGAACCTCTGATAAATGGAATGGAAGCATAGATAGCTTCAAAGGCCAGAGTTCTAATTTGCAACCTCTCTCCGCTGAGCTGCCTTTTCCATATGTAAAATTAAACCACATATAGCCAAAATTAAGACATTACAAATCTACCGTAAAATCTTATAATTTGGGCAAAGCCAAACTAAACGGGAACATTTTCCATTAAGAAACCACACAACTATAAAACCCCTCTCATGACATAATGCTTATGGCAGAGCATTCCACATCTGTGGACTGGCCATGGCGCTCACCCAAGCACCTGTTACAACTGTCCAAGAGAGTTATCACCATAATTCCTTTTGACTGGAATATGTTTACAGCGGACCATAGTGCTATATCACAGCAGCTAAGCCAAAATATTACCCTGCGATATAAACCGACTTTAACGCTTTATAGGACCTTCTGTGGATAGCGGAAGGAGATTCTTGTAAATCAACATAGCTATGCCCTTTTTTTTTTTTTAAAGTATAGGACTCCAAAAACCAAGTTTCCGCCAACTCCAATGAAATCAATGCAGATCAGCTAAAATTACCCAAACTGCTCCTATAGGTTTGCCAGAAGCTACCAGCCCCCGCTGCACCCAGTTTTCCTTCCCCCCTTATCCTGGGGGATTCAGCATTGCAGGACGCGTTGCGCACCCCCTGCCAGCCTGCTGCGTCTGCCAGGGAGCTGGAGAGCAAAATAGAAAGTAGAACCCATGGAAGCAAACAGTGTCCTGACTTTGGGGTTCAGGACACAAAAGGCCACCAAATAAATCAACAGTGTTAGCTAAAAATGAACCATGCTATCTCTCACTAAAGAGAGTTTCTTTTTCTTTTTGAAATCCCACCGAAGTCCGTGGGACCCAAGCTTTCGAACACAGCCCCTAACGCTGTGTATTAACCACAACCAGAGAAATGAAATGAAATGAAACCCTGCTCTAGAAATAGATGAGAATTTCCTGGGAAGGGCATGCAAAGTGGAGCTATGAAATACACAGGCACCCCCCCCCCCCAGGCCTTCCAGCAGTCAGAGAAACAGCAGTGGAATACACAGACAACCTTGCAAATGGGGGTCTTAGAGGTTGCTGCCTGTGTGAACCTGATGAGTAATACGATTTTGTATTTTACCACCCCCACCCCCCCTAAGGATGGGGGCACTTAATACTATATGTGATTCATGAGCAGCGCTGCCATCTAGTAGCCTTTAGGGCACCAGAGCCCGACAAACGATACAGAAGTTAAGAGCTTTAAATCTTGGTCATATAATCTTGATTTGCAGAACATTACATTATAGCTGCTCTGTGGCTCTGTGGTGATTTCTTTCCTGACTTGCAGAGAATGATCAATTTGATAATGGCTGCATACCCACAGTCATAGAAAGGCACGATTGAGTGTACCAGCTGCCCTCTGGTGGCCATAGACCGTAGCACAGGCAATTCTTGGTTGACAGTTTAACTGTCAGTCTATTTTTTTATATCCTAAGGTTTCCTAAACCTGTCCCTGTGAATTTTGGGCAACTTTCACTATAGAATACATAAAAGCACACTTCCAGGCTGTCCCTCTTTCCAACTACAAGTTAGGGCTCTGCTCTTGAACCTAAAAACTGGCAATCTTCCTAATATCCTGGGACTTAACATGCTCCTCACAGACATGATTAGGAGGGAAAGAACATGTGGTATCAGGGATCAATGCCAAAACTGCTGTCCTATAAAACTAAGAATAAACCTAAAAATAAAGAGGATTGACAACAGCCCCCCTTAAGGCTGAGGAACCCCGCGAGCCTCAAAAAAACCCTATAAACAAAAGAAACAAACACTAGGCCCAAAAATCTAGCTATTCTGCCTGTTTTCCTCACACAGGCAGCTCACTGCAACTCTCGCCATGCGGTCCAAATACCTAGAGAAAAAATGGCCGCCCCTTCGCCAATGAATTTTGGCACCAAGAACAACAGTCGCTGCAAAAAGGAGGCCTCAGCAGACCGACAGAGCCCGAAGGCCTTACCTGCAGGGCAGAAAGCCTCACAGCCTGCTCCTACCAACTTGAATTCCTCCGATCCTCAAGCCGCGCTGATGCGCCTGGCAGCAGCGGCGAGGATCGCTCAGCCAGTTCCACAGAGTAACATTAAAATCCCGCAGCAACGGAGAGGCTCTGTCTCACACAGCTTCAGAGTGGCTGTACAGTTCCCAGAGCTCTCTCCCTTACAGTCAAGGGAGAGAGATCCGCACCAGCAAATGCCTGTAGCAAGTGAAAATATCTGAGAAGGAGGGAAGGTGAGAGCTGCTACTAATTTAAAGAGCCAGGCTCAAATTTAAAATTACTGTAAATAAGGAAATTTGCTCCTAACTAAAGGGAACTAATCCCTGATTGCCAATTAACCAAAGGTAACTGAATTAAAAGTAAAATTAAAAGTAAATTAAAGGTAAAAATCAAAAGTAAAATCAGAATAGAATTTGTCACACTGAATGCTCCTTATCTGTTCCCCCCAAGTGAGCCCAGAAGCTAGGCTCACTATGTCCTCCTGCTGCATGGAGACTGGACACACTGGAGGCTGAGGGGAGATACCAGCAGGCTATACCAGTGATGTCACGACTTTGACATGCCCAGTCTCCAAGCTGCAGGAAGAGGTGCACAACCCAGAGGTGGAGGACTAAACTGGAGGAACAATAAGGAACGCTAGCTTGCTCCACGAACCAACACAAACACCACCCGCTCAATGACACCCTCACCACACCAACTGTAAACAATACAGACGGCTGTAATTGTTAATAGTTCTGTAAGATGATTTCTGTATTGTAAGATGATTGCTACAATTGTACAAAGTTTTGTAAGATGATTCCCTTAAGTAACAATCCTACCATGTACACAGTTAAAGCTGTTACAACCTAATTATGTTAAACCATATTTGATGTAAGAAATGTTGTTCCTTTGTAAACCATCCCTGATCTTAGGAAGGAGCGGTATATAAATAACAATAAATAAATAAAAACTACCCATAGCTTAGCCCTCAGCATCAGTGATGCACACAAGCCCTCACAGCATGACAAGCTGCAAACCAAGTGAGGGAAAATTTCTTAGGGGGTGGAGGGAAAGGAAGGCTGCATGTCTTGTAATGGACTTTTATTTATTGTACATTTGTATCCCGCTGCTTCCAGCGATCAGCAGTGTTTCTATACATGATTAAGGGTGGCTGCACAGGCCAGGAATTAGCAAAATATACATTGTGATTGGGAGAGAAAGAAGAAATTAGACCTTACCTGCTAATTGTCTTTCCTGGAGTACTCTCCGGGCCAGTCCAGGAATCTTGGGTGATCAATCCGCTCCAGCAGCTGAGGACTGGAATGTGACAAGGTTTTGCTGACAACCCTTCCAGCTCCACTAGGTGTCAGCTAACCAGTCTCTCGGTAACAAAGCAATGTAGCTAAGCCTAAGAATACGCACAAACCAAAACAACAAAATGGAGACTTGAAAGAAACTGAAGAAAACACCAGCCAAAGCACTGAACTGGCATAGACTGCTTGCGTCATCGTTTCCACTTGTATTCTTTGCGTTTTGTGATAAGCCCTCTTTCTTTTTTTTTTTTTTTTTTAATGTTATTATATTTTATTTTATTTTATTTATATATATTTTTTTTTTCATTTGTTCTCAATTTCAACCCGTTTACCACACCCCCTACGGGAACCGCAGTCTCCGCTATCTCTGCATTAAATGACTCTTTGACGAGATACTACGGAAACAAACAAAGCCGTCTCACAACCCGGAACTCGCAGATACAAGAAGGGAGGGTCCTGGACTGGCCCGGAGAGTACTCCAGGAAAGACAATTAGCAGGTAAGGTCTAATTTCTTCTTCCTAGTCGTCTCTCCGGGCCAGTCCAGGAATCTTGGGAAGTACCAAAGCAGTACTCAAAGACGGGGGGGACCTGCGAGACCAGCTACCAGCGCCGCTGCGCCCACCCGGGCGTCATTCTGAGCCTGAACATCCAACCGATAATGTTTCGCAAACGCGTGCAACGACGACCACGTCGCCACCCGACAAATATCCACTGGTGGAACTAGCGCATACTCCGCCCAAGAGGTAGCTTGAGCTCTGGTGGAATGCGCCCGCAGACCGAGCGGAACTGGCACGCCCTTCGCCTCGTAGGCTGCCCGAATGGCATGCTTCACCCAGCGAGCAATAGAGGCTTTAGTGGCCGCCTTACCTTTAGCCGCCCCACCATAGAGCACAAACAACCTGTCCGATTAACGAAAAGATTCCGTCACCTTGAGATACTTATGCAACACCCGACCTAAGTCGAGCCGGCGAAGAGACCGATCAAAAGTACTGTTCCCCAACCCCTGAAACGTCGGAAGGGAAACTACCTGATTAACGTGAAACGCCGAAACCACCTTGGGAAGGAAGAATAGAGGGTACCGGCCGCAACACCACCTTCTCAGCTGAAAAGTGAAGGTACGGTTCCTTGCAAGATAAAGCTTGAAGATCTGAAATCCGCCTCGCGGAGCACAAGGCCACCAGAAAAGCTGTCTTCCAGGACAATTCTCGGAGATGTGCCGACCGATGCCCGACAAAGGACGGATCGGACAACGCCTGGAGCACCAGGTTCAAATCCCAAGGAGGAACCACCGGACACCTGGGAGGCCTAAGATTCCTAGCGGCTCTCAAGAAACGCAGCATATCAGGATGGGAAGCAAGAGGCCTGCCCTGTACGTGTCCTCGGTAACAGGCTAGCGCCGCCACGTGAACCCGCAAGGTACTAAGAGATAATCCCTTATCCAAACCGGCCTGCAAGAAACCTAAAAGATCCGGAAGCGACGCCTTCCCAGGCCGCACCTGACGCTCAACGCACCATGCTTCAAATAAGCGCCAAATCCTAATGTAGGCCAACGACGTAGACCGCCTGCGGGACTGCAACAGAGTGGCTATGACCGCGCCGGAGTAGCCCTTGCATCGTAACCTGCTCCGCTCAAGAGCCAAGCCGTAAGACAAAATCGATCCACCTGCGGCATGCGCACCGGCCCTTGCCTCAAGAGACCGCTCCGAGTGGGCAACCGCCAGGGAGGAGCAACGAGCAGCCTGACCAGATCGGCATACCAGGGACGACGCGGCCAATCGGGAGCTACCAGAATCACCGTTCCCCTGTGAGCCGCCACCCTCTGGATGACTCTCCCTAAGAGCGGCCACGGAGGAAACACGTAGAGGAGCCGATCCGAAGGCCAAGGTTGTACCAGACCGTCCAGCCCCTCGGACATATGTTCCCTGCGCCTGCTGTAAAAGCGCGCCGCCTTGGCATTGGACTGGGTAGCCATGAGATCCAGAACCGGCTGACCCCACCGCAGCGCAATCTCCTGAAAAAACCGTCTGGTCCAAGTCCCACTCTCCGGGATCCAGACGATGCCGACTGAGATAATCCGCCTGAACGTTGTCCTTGCCAGCCACATGCGCCGCCGTGATCATGGTGAGATGGACTTCCGCCCACTGAAACAACTGAAGGCACTCCTCCAGCAACAGAGCACTTCCCGTGCCTCCTTGCCGATTGATGTAAGAAACGGTCACTTGATTGTCCGAGAACACTCGAACTGCTCTTCCGAGCAGCAACCTCGCGAACGCCAGCAACGCGAGACGCACCGCGCGAAGTTCCAAACGATTGATCGACCAGGCGGACTCCACCGCCGACCACGAACCCTGAGTGACTCGCCCCAGGCAATGAGCCCCCCAGCCGGAGAGGCTGGCGTCTGTCGTGAGCAACACCCAATCGGACACCTCCAGAGGTACTCCCGCCGACAGGTGGGCCGGCACCAACCACCACTGTAGGCTGAGACGAACGTCCGGAGGACAGACTAGCTGGCGGGAGAGAGGATGATCCTGAGGAGACCAACGAGTCAGCAACGAGTGCTGAAGCGGCCGCATGTGAGCTCTGGCCCAAGGCACCAGATCTAAGGAGGCCGCCATGGACCCCAACAATTGCAGATAGCGCCACGCCGTCGGAGCTTTGAGCCGCAGAAACGCCGAGGTCTGCCGCAAGATCTTGCCTATCCTGTCTTCCGGCAGAAACACCGATCCTACCTCCGTGTCGAAGAAGGCACCCAGGTAAGTCAAACGCTGAACGGGAACCAAATGGCTCTTTGTATAGTTTATGACCCAACCTAACTGCTCTAGGAGCTGCACCACGCGTGCCACGGCCTTCTGCGACTCCTGCAGCGAGGAAGCGCGAATCAACCAATCGTCCAAGTATGGATGAACCTGAATTCCTTCTTTCCGGAGCGCCGCCGCTACCACAACCATAACCTTGGTAAAGGTGCGAGGCGCCGTAGCCAGCCCAAAGGGCAAGGCCTGAAACTGAAAATGACCCATGGGCACCGCGAAACGGAGATACCTCTGATGTTCGCTTCTGATCGGAATGTGCAGGTAAGCTTCTGTGAGATCTATAGAAGCGAGAAACTCTCCAGGTCGAACCGACCGGATTACCGACCGTAAGGTTTCCATGCGAAAATGAGGCACTCGCAAGCAACGGTTCACATGCTTGAGATCTAGAATGGGTCGAAAAGAATCTTTCTTCTTGGGGACCACAAAATAAATCGAGTATCGACCTAAGCCGCACTGGTCTTCCGGCACCGGAACCACCGCGCGAAGATCCAACAAGCGGCGAAGGGTTGTCCCGACCGCTTCCAGCTTCGCCCGCGGACCGCAAGGCGATTGGACAAAGGCGTCGGAAACCCTCTCCTGGAATTCCAGGGCATAGCCGCATCCAATAATCTCCAGAACCCACTGATCCGTGGTTATGGTGGCCCAGGTGGAAAGGAACTGCCGCAACCGACCTCCTACAGGAACGCCCACCTGGACCGGCCTCATCTCATTGTGACTTTTTGGCTGCGGACTGTTGGTTATGGAAGACTCCTCTAGTAAAACCCCTGGAGCCACGAAAGGAATAACCCCGAGAAGGAAAGCGACCCCGCTGATAGGGAGTGAAGCGCGCTCCTCGAAACCTGCGAAAGTCTCTACCGTGACCCCTAAGGAGAAAAGCCTGCTTCGCAGCTCTTGGACGGTCCTCCGGTAGCCGACCGCCCTTGGAGTCCCCCAAATCCTTAACAATCTTATCTAAGGCCTCACCAAACAACAACTTCCCTTTATATGGCAACTTGCTAAGACGCGCCTTGGAAGAAGCATCCGCCGACCAGTTCCTAAGCCAAAGGAAACGTCTAGCGGCAATGACAGAAGCCATAGCCTTAGAAGAAATGCGAACCAAATCATAAAAGGCATCGGCCTGATAAGCAGCCGCCGATTCCAGCTTCGCCAACCCCGTGGGAGGATCCTCCCCCTTCTCAGGAGTCTGCTCTCCTTGCAGCCAGCGGATGGAAGCCCTAGACACATAAGCTCCACACACAGACGCCTGAAGGGCCAAGGCACTAGAATCAAAAGCCTGTTTCAGTAGCGCTTCTAACCTGCGATCCTGCAAGTCCTTGAGAGCGGTACCACCTTCAACAGGAATGGTGGTTTTTCGAGTGACGGCGGATACCAAAGCATCCACCTTGGGCATCCGCAACAAGTCTCTTTCCTCCTGCGGAACAGGGTAAAGCTTAGCCAACGAGCGACCGCCCCTAAGAGATGCCTCCGGAAACTCCCATTCTGCTTCAATCATCTGCTTAATAACTCTGTGAACCGGGAAACACTTTTGCTCGGACCTGAACCCCTGCAACAAAGGATCTTCCAGGGGTTCCTGCTGCACTGAAGGAAGGACTAAATTTAGCGCGGAAAGTGATTGTGAGATCAGCGCTCCCAACTCCTCCTTACGAAACATGCGAAAAACATTGGGATCCTCACCGGGACCGAGCTCGCCTTCCTCAAAATCTCCAGACCAGGTGTCCAAGCCTGGTTCAGATAACAGCTCCCCCTCTTCTACACTTGGAGATGGAGCAAACAGCGCCTCTGCAGGTTCCCCACTCTGGTCCCTAGTATGAACCACGGAAGTGCTAGACTCACCCCGAAGAGGATCTGCAGGACCGGCCACAGGAGCCTCAAGAAGACCCTCAGAGCCAGGAGGGAGAGAACCCTGAGCCTTTTTGAGGAGATAAGCATTATGCAGAGAAAGAATAAAATCAGGGGAGAAATAAGAGCTGAAAGTCTCCTGAGCAACAGGGACAGACTGCTGCTGAATCTCTGCAGACACCTTCGGTTTAACTGATTTTGATTTCCTTTTGCAGGGTTTAGGAAGAAGCGCGGGAGCAGCAGCCAGCTCCACTAAGATGGCTGCCGTTCCCGCTCTTTCTCCCGACAGAGAAACACCGGGGCTACCAGCAGGGACTTTATCCGCCATCGCAGTAGGGCCCTCAGCGAAAAGGACAAAGGAAAAAAATAAAGCAAACCCCAAGAGCCGTCGCACCCGGAACGAACCCGAAGAGCACCAAGAGAACCGCAGCTCAAGAGGGACACCCGTAACAAGGGAAACCCCATCGTCGGCGAAATCTGACCCCGAGAAGAAGCGGAGGACTTACCGACTGCTGAAAAACATTCCCGGAGCCAAACACCACGCTGTCCTGCACCGCCGCGCCGTTGCTAACGGCCCGCCGCTGCCCAAAAACGCACAAGCAGAGAGAGAGAGGACCCTGGGGCTCCCAGGCCTGCTAATCTCTTGCCGCTGCTCAACGTCCGAAAGAGGCAGGCTCTACCTCACAGACGGGCACGGAGGCACAAGGGGAGCTTCCCCGACCTCCTGCTTAAGTGCCTGAGCTGCAATCAAACGCGATTCCACCTCTCCAGGTTTGATCGCGCTGTTGAAAGAAACAAGGGCAGCACGGAAGTCTGACCCGAGACAGACTCGTAATATCAAGTTTTCCCTTTTTTTTTTTTTTTTTTTTCGTGAGGCAAGCAGCCTAAATTCAAAATAAAAGTAAAGTTCTGATAAACGAAAGCCTATAACTTTCCTAATCGCCTCTCAGGGGAGCTGGTCCAAGGAACGTCCAGCCCAGCTGCTGAGGACTGAAAGACTGGTTAGCTGACACCTAGGGGAGCTGGAAGGGTTGTCAGCAAAACCTTGTCACATTCCAGTCCTCAGCTGCTGGAGCGGATTGATCACCCAAGATTCCTGGACTGGCCCGGAGAGACGACTAGGAAGTTAGGAACACAGCAAACTTTGGGTTACAGATTACACTTGCTTACAGATTACACTTGATTGCTGGGAATACTCTACATAAGATACACAATTGCTGGGAATACTTTACACAGGATACAGAATTTACATATTTACTGATTGCGTTTCTCAAAGCGGGCTTACAAGGGCAGGGTGACTTTCCGTAACATGGTGGACAGTTGGTAGTGGGATACAATGCCTAGGTTACATTGGAATGCGTTTGGAATATCTGTAAATGAATTCTATATATAAATAAATACAAGAAGGGCTAAAGTTGCTGGACAATGTATATAATCGCATAGGCATACTGCTAGAGATCCTATTTTAAAAAAAGAGTTATGGCTGAACCTTAAAATAAATGATCACATGATGAAGAAGAAAAGAAAGCAGGACACTGCTAGCCTATTTATTTCCCAAACCCCTATTTCTGCATCGCCCGGGAGCTGGCAAGGCTCAGCTGTCCCATGCTTGACATTCCTGCGCTCTGAGGTAATGGACTTTGCTCTCTCGCCGAATCCTTCCGCAGAAAGAGGCCTCCTCGCCCCCCTCCCATCCCGGAGCGGCGCGTGCTGGGCGATAAGGTCCTCCGCAGGCGGTATTGGAACGCCTGGGGAGTTTCCCGCCCAGGGAGTTCCTCAGAGACGGCTCGGCTGGCGTTGTTTTTATCGTGTAGCAGCAGCCGCCTCCTCACGGCGCGGAGGGATCGTTCCTGGCAGTCAGGGGGAGCGCTGACGTGACTCTTTGAACTCCCTTTCACCTCAGCCGTGGAAAAAGCCCCTCGCCAAGAAAACATTTCCAATAAAACGGAATAAAAGCGAAGCTAAAGCGCTGCGGCCGCCGGTCGAGCAGGTGCCTGACCAAATTGCCCAGGTGAAATTTCCAGCGTTTTGCGGGGCCGCTTGCAGTTTGACAGCAGACGTTGCTCGTAGTTTCGGGTTTAGGTCTCGCAGCTCGGCCGCCCCAGGCTACCGTCTTCCTTTTTTTTTGCCTTGAAGCGTTTATTTGCGCTGAAGAAGGTCTAGTGACGGTGGGGCATGCCAAAGCGGGGGTGAGAAGAGGCGGAGCCGCTCTCTGCTGCCGGCTTTTATCGCCTCCAGCATGGCACTCTCTCACTCTAACGCTGCTTGTTATCCTCGGGTCTATCGGTGTTTTTCCTCTTTTTACTGGGCATGTGCTTGTCTTCGGTAACCGGAGCTGCCCGTGGAAGGTAACAGTTATTTCAGTGCTTTTCTCGCAGGCTGGTTCCGATTTATTGCTTTGGGTCTGCGGTGTCATTTTTATCAGCGTGTGCTGGAAATCAACGACACCTTTTAGCTATCCCAGTTTTGTTTAAACAAGAAATCCGCTGCTATCGTTGCTTTTGCATTTTCATGCTCTTTGGGTTGTAACCTTAAATCATTGAGGCCCCGTTTTTTGACCTTGTTTAAAAGAAAAGAAAAAGCAAAGACTAATGGCCTTCAGGCATAAAACGTAAACAGCTTTTCTACTGACCTGCTCTCCTCTTATGACTAGAAGCAAATCTGGGTACAGCTGTGCTGCTGCTCTTCAGCTGGCTGTCACCCGGCGTGTGCTGTAGGGTGTTGGCCGGGTTCAGGACGGGAGCTGGATTCTCATGATCAAAACATAAGAGGGGAAACAAAGGTAGCCTAAGAGAAGAAGTAACGGGGCCAAGAGAAAAAAAAAGCATCATATGTTTGGTACCACAACTTTAATCAAATACTAAAAGACAGAGTCAAGCTTATAAAAGAGATTTCACCAAAGCACAAAATAGAGAAATAGTGAGCTGTGACCTGGAACAAAACTGTTTGACAGGGTGACCGTTTATTATATTTTTGCTTGTGCAAGCATTAATACATAATCTTGAGGTAAATTGCCTCTCAAGAACTACTCTCCAAGGTTTACTTTTATTATTTTAATTTTACTTCTGTGCATTGTGGGGGGGTTTTTAAATGAAGTGATTAAGATCCCTGTAAAGTAGCATGTAACGCATGATTCTGGACTGAATAAGAGGAAGCTGGGCAATATGTACAGTATATATGTTTTTGCGATATATAGTGGAAGTTTTACAAATATATTCCAAATTATTTTTTAGTCCATGATGATGATAAATGGCAAGGAACGGGGAAAAGGACTGGGGTTTCTAGTCCCACATGTGCTCCTTGTGGTCTTGGGCAAGCCACTTAACCTTCCATTGCCCATGTTCCCTGTAAAATATCTCCAAGTTATAATGCCCTGTTCAATGTAATTTCAGTTTGTTCAATGTAAACCACCTTGATATCATGAAAGGTGGTATATAAGAAATGTTAAATTAAAAAATGAAGAGATTCAGTGGGATGGAATAGCAGACTTTGCAAGGATTTTGATCTGAAAGACGAGGAAAATAAGGTTTCATCTGGGGTTTGATATAATGAAAGACTAGGGGCTCGATGCAGAAACCCTGATCTAGAGCCCAGTGCTAAAGTTCTAGCAGAGGATTTCCCAAGGCAAGTTTTGCTTGGTGATGCTAAGCAAATAGCATGCGATAGCGTACACATTATGTCTGTGCTAAACATGGAGAGCTAGCCAGGTAACAAGCGTACAGTGCATGTGCTGGACTTCTATCTGGCACATAAACACAGATAGTCTCCACTGAATATTGCTGTTTATGCACCTGAAAGCAATTCAGCACATACATATGACATTGTTCAAGCAAACTTCCCCCTGCCGTTTTTATTTAGTACGCTCTTCGGCTAAGCCAGAAAAATGATCTGGGTGCTGTAGACTGAAGAAACAGAGATCCATGCTTCACCAGTACTGACCACAGACCTATGAGCTAACCCTTAAGGTCTCCTCAGATCTCTTGTTCAAATCACACCATTGAACTTAGCCTTCTGGTCTTCCGCTCACTTCTCTACATCTGAACTGCTTAGCTAATTATCTATTATATTACCTTCCATTTAAATGGATTTAAATGTGTGGTGCACTACTGTTAGTTGCACTACTGATAGTGTAGGCTTTTGTGTATTGATTATGCTTGTGTTAGATTCCTTGCTACATTCTATATCCATAATAATGCAGAAAATTCTGCACAAAGACAATGTTATTGCTGCGCTAACAGCAGCATACTTTACTGCATCAAGCTGTCAGGATAAAAAGGGAAATTTTAAGCTTTTTGGTAAGAGTAGCAGCAAGGTTGGAAGGAGAGGTGAGGCTCAGGATGTGCCATAGTGATGGGGCGGTGTTTCATGTCCATTTTATCCAGGATTTCAGAAACTAGAAGAGCATTGGTTGCTGAGATTCCAAAATTAGTGAAATTAATTTAAAGAGCATATAAATGTATATGTGTTATATTATAGTAACTTGATGCCAGTTTTATTCCTTTGACAGTGTAAAATGTAAGTACATGTGCAGTCATTTGATAAGAGTAGTCAGCATTAATTTTAATGTTTGTTTTTTAGTATGTGCTTTTGTTTTATTCCTGGGGGAATTTTGTGCACAGTATTTTAAAATATTGCATACTGTATCAAAATAATGTAACCACTGTATTTGAATAGTAATTCTAAAGTTCAAAACAGAAACGTTCTTACTCTAAAACAGGCATGTCCAACTTTGAACAGGTCGTGATCTACTTTTTCCGGCCAAAAGTGCCGGTGATCTACCACCATGAAAATTTAAGTTTTTTTAAATTAAATTTTAACCCAATAAAGTTGGAAGATCCCCCCCCTCCCCATTTTTAATGAACCTTCTGTCATTTACTTGGATGTGATCAGCTGTTAACCAAATTAAGCAAAAACAAAACGGAGAGACAAAGGGGGATGTTTACTAAAAGCCGCAAATGTGCGCGCCGCAAAATAGCGCACGGAAACGCGGCACTGAAACGCGAATAAACGCGTTTAAACGCCCCGCACACGTGCGTGTCACCCCCGCACAGGTACGCGGCTCACTAACGGGCCCCGTACAAGTGCGGGCCCGCAAATGTGCGATAGAGGCGTGGAACGGCGAAAGGAGGGCGGAGGAAGGCTCCGGAGGGACGGGGTCAATGGGTGGAGAGTGGGAGGGGAGAGGCTCCCCGCACAGTAGCGGGCCCGAATTTGCATGTAAAAACTACCGCGAGTGAAACACTCGCGGTAGAAAGCATTTAAAGGGAAGAGAAACCATTTCCGTCAGCAATGTACAGGAAAACCGGGGAAACCAGCAAAACGTGAGCAGTGTGATACATGTGCACAGCACAAAAGTGAACATAAAAATAGAAAATGACCACAACAGAACTATTACAAATAGTAAGTCAGCTGGGGAACAGTTATAGTGATGGGCAAATACAGAAATCACGCCCAGCAAAGGTCCAGAAAAAAGAAATGAAGTTTGGAAGGGTCTACTGAGAGGAGACTCTTCCAAAAACCATTTCCACGTTATGGAGCTTTCCTGGGAGTGTTCGCTATGGTTGCTCATTAATATCACTGTTGCCCAGCGTGGTGATATTTTGTCCCACAGTTCCCGTGGTCATTTCCGGGGTTTATGTGCACGTTTGTCACCAGACAGGGTGCATATGCCCACAGTAGAATTGCGTAGAGCAGGGTTTGTGACTCCATCCTGCCAGGCTTACTGCCTCCAGGGGCTGCACTGTCTCTGTGGCCAAAGTGTGGTACAGCGGACAGAGTTATTACCTCTAGGACCAGAGGGCAGAGGTTCAAAACCCAGCTGGGGCACCTGCCAGCCCAATCCCTATATTTTACCCACCACTAAATAAAGATAGCGCAGACACCCCTGTATGCATGGGGAAAACACCCATATTTTACCCAACACCGCACACACCCCACAACAATGGGCATTACCTACAGCCAAGTCCCGCAAATGCAGTCCCATACTGCCACATTGCAATCAGGTCAACTGCTTTTTCTGAGAGAAGTTCATGCCAGCATGTTGGCGGACATGTACATGTGGTGCAGGGGGCAGTGGCTGCTAACCACAGAAGACAGAGGCCTAGCCATGTGCAGGCTGGCACAGTCCACTGCAACAGACAGGTCCTGCCGGATCCACAGTCATGGACAGTCCAGGGAATCCAACCAATCTGTGGCTACACAGTGGTGCAGTGCACACAGACAGTGCATACAAGAACAGAAGGTCACAGGTTCAAAGCCCAGCTGGGGCTACTGCCAATCCTGCCCACATATTTTTCCCACAACTAAACAGTGATAGTAAGGACACACCTTTCATGGCGGGGACATATGCAATGGTAAGACATCTATCTTTTACCCCACTGAGCACAGACACCATTAACAGGGGCAGTACCTAGAGCAGAATCACCCAAATGCAGTCCTGGTGGGCCACACACCAGTCAGGTTCCATGCTGACACTCATACAAATGCCTGTGCTGTATATCTATGCACCACCCCCATGGCATGTAGATGTAGCCCATGCATATTCATGAGGGATAGCAGGAAAACCCGAACAGTGTGATGCAAACCTGGACTGGAGTTGGGAATCTGTGCCGTAAAGCAGCAGCCATCAAGGGCAGACACACCCACACCCACAGGCCCCATTGGCCAATGTCTCCTGGAAAGGCAGAACATTGGACCGTGCATGCAGCACCCACAACGAGCACTTGCATAACTTACCAATGTCACCCTACACCTGAGGTATACGGTACACAGCTCGGAGACGTTTGCTAGGAGCACAGGCAGGCAGTTATCCATACGTTACGTACATACTGCTAGTTGACCCCATCCAAACAATCTGTTAGGTGTTTGCGGGGCATGCTCCAGCCCTGGCCTCTGACGGTGCTTACCACCCTGGGGAGTGACCACCAGCTGTAATGCGTACCATATCCATGCCTTGCCGTGCTCAGGACCGGTTTGGTGGGCAAGGCTACTTACCCCCTCAATCGTAGCACCATGATGGCAGAGGTGTGGAACTGTGTGTCTGTCTATACAGTGGGTGTTGGCTGCAAGCCCCTTCAACAGCCCGCACTGCCAGCACTGTTGCCAGTATTGGCCAGTCAATGTGCATAATGAGGTGCAAGGTACCATGGGTATAGCCAGGGCAGGGTGACGTGGCCAGGATGCATCTGCACTGGGCATAGGGCCCTGGCAGGGACATTGGCTGGGATATTGTAGTGTCCGGCCACCACCTACACAGACAGGGTGGCCAAAGCATGTCCTTCTGGGGGATCACGCTCACCCTGACTGTGCAGTGACCACAGCATGGCTAGGCCCCCCCATAGTGCTGTATAGTAGTTCTCTCATGTGATAGATATGGGTTCTCTTTGGGGCCCAGTCACTGATCTATCTGCCTGCTGTGTATGCAGACAGCCCAGTTCTGGGTGCATGCATCTCCATTGGGAACATGCACTATGGACTAACCAGCAGACTGTTTGTAGCTGGTAAATGTCTTGCTATAATGGCTTGCAGGGTGCAGTGGCTGTTGGCTTGCTGCAGGGGAATAACTGGTGGTGGAGTGCAGCTTACCATACCCTGGGCTTATGTCTGTCTGCTATTGTGTTATGGCTGTGTATGGAGCTGCCTGCCTGGGGGGGGTTGATGTTGCCCTCTACCGCCACCTTTGCAGGGAGGTAGAGTGTGGATCCCTTGATGGAGACCATGTTTGCCACTGGGGGGGGGGTGCCTGATGGCGGCAGACAGGGATATCCATGGTGTTTGTGCAGAAACTAGCTATCTTACACATTAACACTGCTTTGGAACGCCCGCTTGGCCTCCATCAGCCATGGCAGGTGTTGTTGACCTGGTCCTGGCCACCTCATTGCACACTCAGGGTGAGCACCGTACCCGCACGATGTAACGGTGTGTGGCTACTCTGTGCCAGTGAAACACCCGGTCAGTGCCCCCTACTAGGCCAAGGTGCTGTGTGGGTGCACCCGGTCACTTCCCCCAACAGGGCCGAGGTGCTGTGGGGGTGCATTCCCCATCTTGTGTCCATCTGCGGACAGCTAATTTGCATGTGCAGTGCATCATGGGTACGGGTGGCCTAACCCTATCCTGTTGACACCAGCAGACTGTCTGTGCGGTGACGTGTAGGCTATCTGCAGCCAGCCAGGGGCCTGCTTACAGCTATGGAGCTGTAGCGCAATGGTTACATCACTGCCTGTGCAGCCAGAGGTCATGGGTTCAAACCCACAGTGGTGCCCTTTGGTAGGGCTGTCCACAGCTTTATTTATATTTACTGTACATATGTCTATGCCGGCAAGACCACCCTCAGCTTACTATACCCATTAGGTGCCTCTGAGGGTGCATCATAGGGCGCCCTGTAGGCCACCTTATGGTTGCCATCCCTATAGGGTGCACTATACATTATCCTGTGTCGCAACATACATGCTGCCCTATAGGGGTCATTCAAGGGTGCCTTGGCGAACAGTGCACTGTAACATGTGCCTTATGGGCCGCCGTATGGTAACATGCTGGGAGAGTGCGTTTGCGAGTAGTGATAGCAAAATATAATTATACAGCCTCCTACAGCACTCCTCAACATAATACATACTGCCTCAGCAGGCATTTTTCACTGGGCATTGTGAGGAGTTGAACCCCTGATCCCTGCACCATTGGTCAGTGTTTTCACCATTGTGCTGTGGCTCTGTTCCTGTGCTTGTGCATCAGCGCGCCGCCTTGTGCCTCTCAGCGCGCCGCCTTCTGCCGCCCAAGGGGACCAGTGCGCCGCCTTCTGCTGCCCAGAAATAACTGTGCGCCGCCTTATGCCGCCCAAAAATAACTGTGCGCCGCTTTATGCCGTTCCAAATTAATTTGCCTCCTAAAACAATGTTAATCATTACAGTTACTGCCTCAGCTGACCTTTGTCGTTGCGCACACTGGGGGATTGAACCCATGGCCCCTGCACCATTGGTCAGTGTCTTCACCGTTGTACCACGGCTCTGTTGTTTTGTATACTCAGCAGCGCGCCACTTTGCCTTTCCACGCGGTAATGTCGACCCCCGCACATTAGCGCGACGCACACACGTCCGGTTGCTTACTACCGTTTATTTTCTATTTACTGCCTGAACCGCCCACTCCTTATATGGCACACGCTCACTAGCGCGGCCCCGCACGTTAGGAATGTTTAGTAAACATGCCCCAAAGATCCAGTAAAAACTGAGGGGAAATGGAAAGTACATTTTTTTCTTATTGAGTAAGAACTTTCTTTAACTTTTATTGAGTAATTTGTGTTAAATTTAGGTCGAGTATTGATCCAGGCTGATCTTGCACAATCTTTAATATTTCGCTCTTGCTTATTAGTGAGACATCTGAGCCTGCATTTCATCCACCAGCTTTTTGAAGTTGAGTGAATATTGCGTGAGGGCCAGTCTCAGGGAATCCTGGAGATGTTCATCTGTCATGTTGGAACATTGTGTACTCTTTGTCATTTTCAGATGGGAAAACGCAGATTGACACAAATAAGTTGAACTGAAACAGGAGTGTACAGCTTCACTGTATCTTCTCAAGTTGGGAAATGTCTCTAGGCACTAGCTTCAAAAACGATTCTTGCGCAGCACGGGTCTTGAGAAAAATGTCATTTTTAAGGGTTAATATTTTAGTTTTCGAGAGATGGCTTGTTCAATGAGTAATTTTTACTGATAGCAACTGTAGTTTCTTTAATGTCCACATCTACTTTGAATGGGTATGATAAGTACTCCACAACTGTTCCAATTTTTTGGAAGTCACAATCTATTTTCGAATTCCTGGATAACAGAACAGATTTCTGTCAAATACTTCTCATTCTGAAAAACAAAATTTGGACATTGTCCCAGATGGTCCTGCATATTAGGAAAATGATCAAAAGTGCTGTTTGCAAGGTCAGTCACCATTAGCTCAAATTTGCTCTTGTAGGATGAAACTGTACTCATCTCGCCAATGCGTTTGTTTTTACCTTGTAGTTAAAGGTTCATATCACTTAGGGGCTTGTTTACAAAGCTGCGGTAGCGGTTCGCGATCGTTATCGGAGCCGCGACCCCATTGATTTCAATGGGGCCGCGGCTCCGATAACGACCGCGAACCGCTACCGCGGCTTTGTAAACAAGCCCCTTAGTTTGCCTGTAAAGTCAGCGAGAAATGCCAGATCACATAACCACTCCTCATCTTCCAACTCTGCTTGGTCATCTCCCCTCTCCTTCAAAAAAGTCTTATTTCATTCAGCAAATCACAAAATCTTTGCAGAAATTTTGTGCCTACTTAGCCACCTTACATCTGTGTGCAAAATGATTTCCGCTGCCCCTTTATCAAGAGTAAGATTGAAAAGCCATCTTTGAAGTGATCTTCCACAAACTGAATTTACAATTTTGAAAGTGATGTCCATGACAGTCTTTGTATTGAGTCTCTTGTTTGCCAACACTTGCTGGTGAATGATGCAGTGGAAGTCATCATGCAGTCTACAGAGGGCTATGAAACCGTTAACCTCACCTGTCATTGCTCTTGCTCCATCAGTAGTGATGGAAACAAGTCTATGCAATGGAAGATTACACTTTGTCACAAAAGAATGGAAAGAACTGAATATTTCCTGACCGGTAGTTCTCCCTTTTAAATAAATCATTCCAAGTAGTTCTTCTTTAACACTGAAGTCTTCAAAAACCATCTGGATAAAGACTAGTAACTGGGCTATGTCTCTTATGTCTGTAGATTCATCCAGTTGGAGTGAGAAAGCAACAGAATTTTGAAACATCCTCCAACAATTGTTCAGTTGTGTCTCCACACATCTTTTCTATTCGCAGCACGACGGTGTTTCTTGACAATTGTTCATCTTGAATAGCAGCTATGATCTCTTTCTTATTTTTAAATCCTTCAAAAAGATTGTTTGTTTTCTTGAAGCAGCTGACAATCTTTTACAAATTCCCCTTCAGTGAAGGGTTTGCATTTCTTTGCGATCAGGTTGCTGACCTTGAAGGATGCTATGGTTGCATTGACTGAATGTGACCTTGGCTTCGCCATCAACTGTTGCTGAGTAGCCAATTCCGATTTAAGTTCTTTGAGCTTCAGTTTATGAATTTCACTTTTGGGTGGAAAATCAGCATCAAACATATTGTTATGCAGAGCCTTATAATGACGTTCCAGATTACCCTTTTTGGGCAAGGATACTGGGGCGTTATAAATTAGACAACACTTTCACCATGATGAAGTAGTCCATTTCCCATTCATCATAGAAGTGGTAGATTTTGCTCTTCTTTGGAACACTCATCTTTTGTTGTTCTCCAGGACCAAGCAGGAAGTCAGTCCTCACATATGGGTGATGTCGGCACCGATGGAGCCCTTGTGCAGAGCATTTCCCCAGCTTTCAAAGAAAGCCTTTGGGAATGCAGCGTGCATGCACGGTCCCCTTCCCGCCCAAGGGTGCCATCTTGCTCAGTCTTCTTTTTTTACGTGAAGCCCGACAGACGTCTGTCTTGGTCACCTGGTTAAAAGTTGATTTTTTTTCCTTCGAAGATTCGTGTTTTTTTGCCGGTTCGATGCTGGTTCCCCTTCCCACCTGGGCACGGTACTCTGGTATCGAGCCCAGACCTGTTTTTCGGCTTTTGTCCTTTGAGACTAGCGTTCGTGCTTTTCTTTTTCACTGGCAGCCTGGCTTTTTGACCTTGCAGGGGCCCTTTTTCCCCCCGATGGCTGCCAGCGAGTTCAAAAAGTGTGATCAGTGTAAGAAACTGATGTCTCTCACTGACACACACGACTGCTGCCTCCGGTGCCTCGGGCCCAATCATGACCCAATCTGTGGCCCATGTGGCAAGATGTCCTCTAAGGTGCTGAGGAGCCGTCAGCATCAACGAGAGAGGATCTTCTCTGAATCCGCGTCCAGCCGAGCCCGGACTTCGTCAGAGGTCTCAACGTCTCGGGAGTCCAACCCCGAGCATCGTCGGGGCTCCTCTGAACGGGGGTCTCCCTCACGGGAGCACAAAAGGAAGAAAAAACCCACAAGAGCAGCATTGGTGGACGCTCTTGGTCCCTCGAGGGCCAGGTCGCATAGCCCCGACTGCCGTCCCGGGTCCTCGGAGCCAGAGAGGCCTGCCAAATTGCTTCGTGTGGAGCTGGAGTCCCGGAGTCACATGTGGACTCTCCTCCGGGGGAGCCGCCGTCGGGGCCCGAGGCGGGGGCTGCTGTGTCTTCTGAGCTCTGACTTAGGTTGATGGCCTTGGAGAGCAGTTTGGCTGCCTTCATGGAACAGCAGCGGGTGCTGATCGCCGGTCTAACTGGTGCATCTGCCCTGACCACCGGGACCTCGATGTCCAAGTCGACCCTGGAGGCCAAACCGATCCTCGGCCAAGGTCTCCCTTGGCCTCCTGTATGGTGCCAAGGTCATCGACACTGGTACCCTTGGCATCGGGGTGGATGGCATCGGTGCCCGCCCGACCGGAGCTGCTCGATTCCTCCTCGGAGGGGTCAGGATGGGATACGGAGGACGAGGAATCCCCGGACGCTTCCTGGACTCGGTGCGTCCCATCGGACTCATCAGAGTCTGAGCCTCGGAGAAGGTCCCCCCCAGAGGACACCCGGTTCTCGAACTTCATGAGGGATATGGCCAAGGCCTTGGCCTTCCCCGTGGATCCCGAGGAGGAGCCGAGTAGCTCGAAGCCCTCCAGTATGACTCTTTTTCCCCCCCCCCCCCAAGGAGGTCTTTACTGTTCCGGCTCCTCTTCCGCATGTGGGAGGCACCGGCCTTGGTGCCGGTTCTCAGCAAATGGGTCGATTCCATTTATCGAGTCTGTAAGAGCCCTGGGTTCCAGAAGGCACAGCTACCGCACTACTCCATGGTTGTGGAATCGACCATGCATCATCTGAAGAGTCAGAAGATGCACTCCTCTGCCCCCAGCAGGGAGGCCCGGAACCTGGATGCCCTTGGTAGAAAGTGCTTCGAGGGCTCTATGCTGGCTTGCCGTGTCCAGAATTACCAGCTGTGCATGGGCATGTACCTTCGAGACCTGGCAAAGGAGATTGCCGGGTTCTCTGCTGGCCTCTCTGAGGAACCTTTGCAGAGGTTCAAAGCTTTGTCATCGGGTATTCGAGAGTGCTCGAAGTTTATATCTCGAGCAGCCTATGATGGCTTCGAGGCTTCGGCCTGAGTAGCAGCGGCCGGCATCAGTGCACACCGTTAGGCCTGGCTACAGTCATCTGACCTCAAGCCATGGGTCCAGGACAAGTTGGTCGATGTCCCTTGCCGGGGTGAGAACCTCTTTGGCAAAACCATGGCTAAAAAGGCTGCAGAAATTGAGACTGAGACTTTCACCAGGACAAGGCTGTCCAGGAAGACTTCTGCCCCTTCTCAGAAGAAGAAGGGCTCGGGGGGGAAAAGCCCTTTTACCTGAAGAAGGCCTCTGCCTACAAATCCTACCCTCACTTCCAGGCCTCTACAGCTCCCCAGCAGGGTCAGCAGGCCAAGGAGCAGGGACATGGGCCCCGTAGGCAGAAAACCCCCAAGCCGCCAGCTCCAGCTCCTGCACAGCAGGGAGTGGGGTTTTGACTCCCACTGCATAGTCTCTCCCTCACTGCTGGCTCCACTCGGCACAGGAGGCCGGCTGACACTGTACGCACACAGATGGTCGGCTATAACAAGAGATACCTGGGTATTGAGCATAGTTCAGAAGGGCTATTTGCTCCGCTTCAACCAGTTACCTCCCTCCTATTTTCCAGGGGAGCCTCCACGACTCCTTCTACACAGGAACCTTCTCCTTCAGGAGTTAGCGAGTCTTCTACAGGAGCAGGCGGTGGAACCGGTGCCTCACCACCTGATAGGACGAGGCTTCTATTCCAGGTACTTTCTAGTACCAAAAAGGACAGGAGGCCTCAGGCTCATCCTAGACTTGCGAAATCTCAACAAGTTCCTGGAGAGGGAAAAGTTCAAGATGCTTACCCTTGGGATACTGCTGCCCTACTTCCAGCAGGGAGATTGGCTATGCTCCTTAGACCTAAAGGATGCTTATACTCACATCCTCATCCATCCAGTCCACAGACAATATCTGAGATTTGTAGTGGGAGGAAAGCATTTTCAGTACAGAGTACTTCCATTTGGCCTAACCTCCGCACCCAGGGTTTTCACCAAATGCCTGGCAGTGGTGGCGGCCTATCTCAAACCAGGGCATCTTTGCCTTTCCATAACTGGACAACTGGCTCATCAGGGGTCAGTCTCCACAGGAGGCCAGACAAGCTACTCTTCGCACTGTCTCTCTTCTCCAGCACCTGGGCTTTGTCATAAACTTTGCAAAGTCCACTTTGTTCCCCTCACAAGACGTGGACTTCATAGGGGCAAGGTTGGATACCTTACAAGCAATGGCTTTTTTGCCTGAGAACAGGGCTCACAGACTGATGTCTCTGGCCCAGCAGTTTCGCAGGGGATCTCTGGTCTCTGCCAGACATTTCCTAAGGCTTTTGGGCCACATAGCATCCACAGTCCATGTAACTCCAAATGCTCGTCTGCATATGCGGCCTTCTCAATGGTGCCTCCGGGCTCAGTGGATACAGGCCACAGGAGGCTTAAGAGGCAGAGTAAGAGTGTCCAAACTACTAGCAGCCTCCCTGCAGTAGTGGCTGCATCTCCCAAACCTGACCAAAGGGGTGCCATTCCAGGCACCACCACACACACGGGTTCTAACCACAGATGCTTCTCTTCAGGGTTGGGGTGCACATTGCCAAGGGGCATGCACTCAGGGTCTCTGGTCCCCCTGGGAGACAACACAACAGATCAATCTGTTGGAATTGCGAGCTATTCGGTTAGCTCTACAAGCTTTCTCTCATGTCCTTTTTCGCCAGTCTGTCTTGATTCAGACGGACAACCAAGTGGCAATGTTCTATGTGAACAAACAAGGAGGCACAGGATCCAGGCTTCTGTGTCAGGAAGCACAGGCCCTGTGTGCCTTTGCAGTCCAACACAAAATGTTTTTCAGGGCAGTTTATCTACCTGGCCAAGAAAATTACCTGGCAGACAGGTTGAGCAGGATTCTACAGCCTCACGAATGGCATTTGAATCCCCTGGTGGTCCAGCAGATCTTTCTAAAATGGGGTCTTCCAACCATAGATCTTTTTGCCAGTCCACTGAACCGTCAACTGCTGAGGTTCTGTTCCAGGCAACCGCATCCTCTGCGAATAGCAGCAGATGCCTTCCTAATCTCATGGTCTACGGGCCTGCTGTATGCGTTTCCTCCAACGCCTCTAGTGGCCAGAACCCTATTCAAGGTTCTTCGGGACAGGGCCTCGCTGATCCTGGTAGCCCACAGATGGCCGAGGCAACCGTGGTTTCCACTCCTTCTGCAATTGGCAGTGGACACTCCACTCCCTCTGGGGGTGCAACCCAATCTCCTGTCTCAGGATCAGGGATCTCTCCTGCACCCCAATCTCCAGTCTCTCCATTTGATGGCCTGGCTGCTGAAAGGGTAGTTCTAGCCCCCTTACCTCTACCTAGGGACATGGAGGAGGTGGTTTTGGCCTCTAGGAGACAATCCACCTGGAAATCTTATGCCCTAAAGTGGTGTAGGTTCTCCACCTGGTGTGCTCAGCGTCAAGAGGATCAGTTTTAGTGCCTGGTACCAGTGGTGCTGAAGTATCTGCTTCACCTCTCGGACCTAGGCCTTAAATCCAACTCTGTTTGGGTCCACCTCAGTGCTCTGTCAGCGCATCACTCACTGGTGGAGGGCCAGTCTCTGTCAGTCCACCCCTTAGTGGCCCGTTTCCTCAAGAGGTCTGCTTTTGCTCAAGCCTCCGATTCGTCTACCAGCCCCTGAGTGGGATTTGAATGTAGTCTTGCAACAACTTACTCGCCCACCGTTTTGAGCCAATGGCTAACTGTCATTTATGCTTCCTTTCCTGGAAGGCGTTGTTCTTGGTGGCTCTTACCTTGGCCAGGCGTGTGAGTGAACTACAAGCTCTGGTTTCTGATAGACCGTACACACGGTTCTGTAAGAACAGGGTGGTCTTACGGACTCATCCTAAGTTGTCCCTTCCACCTCAATCAGGAGGTGGTTCTTCCGACCTTCTTTCCTAGGGCGCATGCCAGCCGGGCTGAAGTGGTCTTGCATACCGTGGACTGTAGGAGGGCGTTTGTCTTTCTACCTTGACTGTACGCAGGGTCATCGAAGGGCTGTCCAGCTCTTTGTCTATTTTGACCCTAATAGGCTAGGGTTACCTGTCTCCAAGCATACCCTGTCCATTTGGGTAGCAGACTGTATCGCCTGGGTATACAGGGCAGCCGGTCTCTCCTTGCAGGGTCGAGTTACGGCCCACCATGTCAGGGCGAAGGCTGCGTCAGTAGCTCATCTCCGCTCTGTTCCGTTGGCAGACATCTGCCAGGCCGCTACTTGGTCTTCAAGCCAGACATTTGCAGCCCATTACTGCCTCAAGAGGGAGTCCCGAAGGGACAGTGCTTTCGGACAGGCAGTACTCCGTAATCTCTTTGAGGTTTAGGCAACTCCTACCCTCCGGCCCTTGTGTTGGGCTACCGTTCGGGGGCGTTCTCAGAGAAGATTCTTATCTCACATGCTGAGGCTCTAGAGGGAGCTTATTTTTCAGCTTTGGGTTCTCGGTAGCCTAGAGCTGGGGAGTCCCATATGTGAGGACTGACTTCCTGCTTGGTCCTGGAGAAAGTGTAGTTACTCACCTGTAACAGGTGTTCTCCAGGAGCAGCAGGAATCAGTCCTCAAGACCCTCCCTCCTCCCCTTGGAGTTGCAGTCATATATTTCATTTTGTTTTTTGCTGTCTTTTTTAGCTATGTCATCAGACTGAGCAAGATGGCACCCTTGGGCGGGAAGGGGACCGTGCATGCGCGCTGCATTCCCAAAGGCTTTCTATGAAAGCTGGGGAAATGCTCCACACGAGGGCTCCGTCAGCGCCGACGTCACCCATATGTCAGGACTGATTCCTGCTGCTCCTGGAGAACACCTGTTATAGGTGAGTAACTATGCTTACTGGGTTGGCTGGCTATAAGATGGCCAAATCTGGTAAGTTAGTATAAACACTGGCTGAATCTGGTCCAAAACTGTCACTGTTCCAAAGTATTAAAGATCAACAGGAACTGAAGACCTCTGAATGATGTGCAATACAAGGACTGGAGATGCCAAAACCACACATGCAGTTCTAAAAGTAAAAATAAGAATTCATCATAGTGGCATCAATAATCAAATACCACCAAACAATCATCAAAAAAACTCACACTTGTTCAGCAAACCAGATAAAATCAAATACTGCCAAAGAAGTTCAAATACCACCACATGCGATTTAATAAATTCTGCACACAGTGTAGAATCAACGCAAAGGCTAGGCGAAATAAAATTGCTGAGGGAAGTAAAAGTCACAGTAGTTTGAACCAATTTGAAGGCAAGGCATAGGCAAGTTAGAACAAAAGTGGAAAAGCCCGCCAAAATAACCAAATTCATGACACTTTGTTGTGTCTGCCCGAAAACATTTAATGAAAGCGAACTATAAAACGACCAATGACCAGCACACGACACAACTAATACGGTAAGTGTATTCAGGTAAAGCCCGGGCGAATGGATATCGCCCGGTATATAACACACTTCTAAGGGGTTTTGGGGTGGGGGCAGGAATGTGTGATTCTGAGAGGCAGGAGACCAGGTATGATGCCAGGCCTGTGGCGCCTTGTTGCAAGGTGCGGGTGGCGGCCCCCTGGGGTACCCACAAACTATTGGCACGAAAACAACAAGCGTCCCCAATACACCCACAGGCAAGAGTCCCGCAGGCAGGGAAAAAAGGCAGGCAAAGGATCAGTAGCGGCGGCATGAGCTCTCTCCTAGCGACAGGGCGAGCTGCTGGAGAGATGGAGCCAAGTGGGGCTGGCGATCTACCTGTTGGACATGCCTGCTCTAAAAGATGAAAGATTTTGATGCAAATTTTCCCCAGGAGCACCGCAATAGTGTATCATAGGTATGGCTTTTGGTTTTCAGCAATTTTAGTTTAGCAAATCTACAGAGTTCAAGGAAAGCTGTGAGCTGCAGGCAGTGCTGAGTTCTTGCAGCTGCTAGTACTTATGGTCAGGAAGATAAAAAGTTGTGGTGGTATTTTTCAGGGTACAAAATACTATCAAATAGTATTTATATATGCTCCAGGTGGGGGTTAAACAGATAGATACAAATCTGTTATTTTATATTTATTGAATTTTACAATACACCAAGAAAACCTTGGATCAAGAATATCATACTTCATAATACCTTCAATTGCAAGAAACAAACAGAGCTTAAACAAAACATAAAATGCTATTAGTCCACAATCCCAAAAGAGGGGATTCAAACAAACACAAATTGGGAGACGGTAAAAAAAAAGAGTAGAAAAGCTGTAAAGCGAAACACACCTAATAAGCCCACCTTACTGCCAACAGGGTAGCCTCATAGTTGCTTAGCATCTAAAAAGAAAAATAATTGAGAGGACTTGAAAAAATGAAACAACTTATTCTGATACTTAAGCACACATTTACAGGGAAATCTTATTTGAAAGGTCATGCCTATGGACAACACCTCAGCGCAATATTCCAAAAACGTCTTCCTCCTAGCCTGCGTCCAACGGGACACATCTGGGAAGATCTGTATCCTGCCCCCCAAAAAGGAAACAAACTTTTTAAAAATATAAACATAACAATGCTTCTTTATCCTGAAGAAATACAAAAGATAACAACCATGTACCCTGAGCTTGAACCGCCTCTAGATTTATTCTAACAACTCAGACAGGTTCCCCAAATCTAAGGAGTCAGAAGAAATCTCAACCAGGGAGGTGTCAGCCTTCTGCAAAGCGTCCTTAGTAGAAATTGGAGGAAGGAAGTAAAGTTTTTTTTTTTGAAGTGGGGGGGGGGGGGGGGGAATCCCAGACTCGGGATACTTGATTAGTCACACCTTATCTCGACATTTCCAATGGTCTACTCTAAGGACTTCCAAAACAGATGATTAATCAGCTCCATATAGCTCAAAATGTGGCAGCCATCATGCACAAGCTCCACTGGCTCCCTGTCACAAGCATAATAACATTTTAAACTACTTATGTTGTTGAGTCATTTAAATGTGGTCATATCTCCCTTGTTCCTATCCACATTAATACACCCAAATACATTCTCTTATTTCTTGTGTTTGTAACATGAACACCATCAAACCCCTGCCAGACTACTGTAAAACTAGGCAAACTACAAGCAACAGAGCTTTTTCATTTGTGGCCCCCACTCTGGAACCTTCTTCCTGTTACAGTGAGAGCCATCAAAGACCTTCAAACATTTTAGAAAACAAATCAAAACTCACCTATTCGTTGAACACTACGCAATGACGGTAACACCCCCCCCCCTCACAACATACCCACTCTTCAAACTCCTCCACCCCTCACATTGAAAACCAGACCTACAGAATACTTTATTCCTCTGTATATAGTTAACTATGTATAAAGTTATCAAATGTATATGATTCACCCCAGTTGCCAAACACTCCTGTTATCCCCCATAAAATGTTTAATATAAAAGATTCAGTTCACTGTAAACCACCCCTGATCTCTGGAAGGGGCGGTAAATAAAAATAAAACTCCTATGGAACCTAATAAACAGGTCCCTAAGGGAACATAATGAAACCTGTGGAAAATTCAGTAATCTAAGATTTAAACTCCTCTTTTGTTTTTTAGTGTAGAATTGAAAATTTGGAAAGTCAGTCTATCATGAGCCAGGGCCCCCTGCTGCTCCTGAAAATGTAGCACTTTCCCTTCAAGTCCATCCAATTGTCCTTGCTGGAGGTGCACCGTCTGCTCCAAGCCCTCCAACCTAGGAGAGTACGAAGCTGAGGCCTGCAGCACCCCAGCGCGTACCTTGTAAAGAGACTGCATCGCAACTCATATGGAGTCCAGGTTCACCTCCTGAGGTCTTAACAACGGAGGAAGTACCTGACTTGCCACACTCTCGAACAGGGATCAAATTCCTATCCTGGGGGCCCCTGCTCCCCTCTACCTCAGCAATTGACGCAGCCAACACTGAAGCCAAGGATCGCTGAGTAATGGCGCCCGTTGCAACACCAGACGCACTATACTCAGCCCCCCCAGGTGCAGGAGGAGTGGATGGGCCAGCCGGACTCAGCGAAACATCACTGCTCAGATTGGGGCTACCCCTGCCCGACCATGGGAACACCCACAAGTTTCACATTTGTAAAATCATCCATAGTCCGCTGTCCCACTGGTGGTGTCACAGAGATGGAGGGGGGACCACCCTTTCTCTTGGCCTTCCTTTTAGGCATCAAGGAAAGCTATCGATGGTAGGGAGACCAGGATGAACTACTCAAACTTGAAACCCCTTGGCAGCAGCTACTTAGATGTCACACACCCTCTTCCACACCTAAGGGCCATGCCAAAGGGTCCTCTGGTGAGGCCCTCGGGCATGGGCATGCCAGATGCAGGTGTGCCTCAGCAGCGTGTTCGATTTAAAGTTCCGGTGACATGGGAACACAGGGGGAAGCTCCCTCACATTGCTGCAAGCTGGCTGCCACCTCTGCATTATTTTCAAATTGTTTTGTCGGACTCTGTCGATGAAGGAACATTGATATAGCTGAAAATAAAGCTTTTATTTAAAAGGGCATATCGGATAACTTACTACATTGCTTCAGGGGATAATTTGGATTGATCTTGAGTGTCTGAAACATAATTGTATATTGGGTAATATTGGGGATTTGCTCATCTCTCTTATTGACAACATGGATTGAAATTCTGTATGAATGGGCTAAGATTTTGTTTATTTTAAGGGTATATAAAATTAAGACTCAATGAATGACACAGCTATATAGGTGGTTTCTAAAGCATAGTCAAAAAATAATTAAAAAATTTAATATAGGATTTATATATGCTCAAAGTATGGCATACGACTCCTAGACAACATTACAGAAATAAAAATGTACCCATTTCTAGAGCATTATGGATATGATGCCTCTGAACAAATATAACCCTCAAAGATAAGGACCCAGCATGCACATATCCACGCTCTCTGCCCTCTCCCTCCCAGCTGGTCGTAAGACAATAGATAAACTTATCAAAACTCTAATTCCTTTCATAGTACTCCCCACTATGCTTACAAATGCATATTTGCTTTACACCCATTTACCACTACTTCATTAAGTTAACACACAGCTATTTTAATTTACTGTTTTTTCTCTGGTGCACTTTTACTCTTTGTACATATTAATTGCTCCTATATTAAACTCTTCCTTCTTTAAGATTACACATTGTTTAACTAATACTGGGTACTTCTACCGTCTGTAGCCCAAGTTAATTATTACTTTTAAGCTATTGAATTGCCTGTTTTATTAAGTTATTTGTAACCTTCCTTCCCTGGGGTACTCCACTATTCACCTTTCACCATTGGGAAAATTGGCCATTTAGCCCTATCCTCTGCTTTCTATCTTTTAACCAGTTCCTGTACACTGCCTCCTATCCCATGACTTTTTAGTTTTACCAAAAGTCTCTGATGAGGGACTTTGTCAAAGGCTTTCTGACAGTCCAGATACACTGTATCAACCGACTCACCTTTATTCACACCTTCAAAAAAAAGCATAACGGATTAGTAAGACAAGATCTTCCTTGTCTAAAGCCATGTTGGCTGTCTCCCATTAAGCCATGACTATCTACATGTTCAGTAATTTTTGTTCTTTCTTTTGGTTTCAGTCATTTTTTCCGGCACTAATGTCAGGCTCACCGGTCTGTAGTTTCCTAGATCATCCCTGGAACCCTTTTTAAAAATTGGTGTTACGTTCGCCATCCTCCAATCTTCAAGTATTACAGATTTTAATGATAGTAATCTGTGAACTAATAGCAGGTCTGCAATCTCATATTTCAGTTCTTTCAACACCCTTGGATATATATCATCCGGCCCAGGTGATTTGCTACTCTTCAGTTTATCAAATAGTTGTAATACATCTTCCCGGTGTATCAATATTTCTTTCAGTTCTTCTGCAGTATCACCTTTTAAATACCCCTTCAGTCATGGGTAACATCCCTACATCTTCCTCAGTAAAGACCGAAGCAAAGAATTCATTCTGTCTTTCTGCTATAGCCTTGTCCCCTCTTAGTGCCCCTTTTACCCTTCTATCATTTTAATTGTCCAACTGACTCACAGGTTTTTTGGTACAAATGTACTTGAAAAAGCCTCTATTATGCGTTTTTGCTTCTACAGCAAGCTTCTTCTCATTGGATATATCTTCAGGTGCAGCACTGAGAGGAAGCCAGTACTTATCTGCATCCAGCGGGTGATAAGGTGTTTTGAACTGGTGGAGATAGGCCTGTTTCTTCTGGTCCACACCACAGTTCTCTGACCTGTATGATTGAGACCTGTAGGTCCAGCTTTACTCAGGTATACCCATGTCTGCTTGACCAGTAGCTGTTCTGTGTCCAGCACAGTTAACCATGTGTTCAGCACTGGTGGGTCTGAGAGGAGCAGGTGAGGCTGGTAAGTAAAACCCTGGCCCTCTTTCCCTCATGTTGTCCTTGATCTGCCAGCATTTTGCCTTTCTGTATTTTTTTTTCTTCTGATTTTCTTCCCATTGATTTCAGTGGGCTGCATTTAACTTTTGATGCTTTAAATAAGTTGCTCCAAATTAAAG
Source organism: Ichthyophis bannanicus (assembly GCA_033557465.1). Taxonomy (NCBI): domain Eukaryota; kingdom Metazoa; phylum Chordata; class Amphibia; order Gymnophiona; family Ichthyophiidae; genus Ichthyophis; species Ichthyophis bannanicus. The sequence continues at coordinate 41,784,532 of CM066037.1, read as the reverse complement.
CTTCCTTATCGTTCCTCCAGTTTAGTCCTCTACCTCTGGGTTGTGCACCTCTTCCTGCAGCTAGGAGACTGGGCATGTCAAAGTCGTGACATCGCTGGATATAGCCTGCTGGTATCTCCCATCAGCCTCCAGTGTGTCCAGTCTCCTTGCAGCAGGAGGACATAGTGAACCTAGTTTCTGGGCTCACTTGGGGGGAACAGATAAGGAGCATTTAGTGTGACAAATTCTATTCTGATTTTTACTTTTGATTTTTACCTTTAATTTACTTTTAAGTTTACTTTTAATTCAGTTACCTTTGGTTAATTGGCAATCAGGGATTAGTTCCCTTTAGTTAGGAGCAAATTTCCTTATTTACAGTAATTTTAAATTTGAGCCTTGTTCTTTAAATTAGTAGCAGCTCTCGCCTTCCCTCCTTGTCAGTTATTTTCACTTGCTGCAGGCATTTGCCGGTGCGGATCTCTCTCCCTTGACTGTACGGGAGAGAGCTCCGGGACCCGTACAGCCACACTGAAGCTGTGTGAGACGGAGCCTCTCCGTTGCTGCGGGATTTTAATTTTACTCTGTGGAACCGGCTGAGTGATCCTCGCCGCGGCTGCCAGGCGTATCAGCGTGGCTTGAGGATCGGATGGTAGGAGCAGGCTGTGTGGCTTTCGGCCCTGCAGGTAAGGCCTTCGGGCTCAGTCGGTCTGCTGAGGCCTCATTTTTGCAGCGGCTGTTGTTCTTGGTGCCAAAATTCATTGGCGAAGGGGCGGCCATTTCCTCTCTAGGTATTTGGACCGCATGGCGAGAGTTGCAGTGAGCTGCCTGTGTGAGGAAAACAATAGGCAGAATAGCTAGATTTTTGGGCCTAGTGTTTGTAGGTTTTTTTTTTTGGCTCAGGGGGTTCCTCAGCCTTAAGGGGGACTGTTGTCAATCCTCTTTATAAAATAAATAAGAATAAACTTAAATATAGGACAGCAGTTTTGGCATTGATCCCTGATACCACATGGTCTTTCCCTCCTAATCATGTTTCTGAGGAGCATCTGTTAAGTCCCAGGATATTAGGCAAATTGCCAGCTTTTAGGTTCAAGGGCAGAGCCCTAACTTGTAGTTGGAAGGAGGGACAGCCTGGAAGTGTGCTTTTATGTATTTTTTTTTTTTTGCAGCTGCTGATTTTTGCACTGATTGTGACATGAATGCCTAGGGAATCTTTCTTTTTTTTTTAATGCATTTTGGGACCTCCCCATGGGAGTCTCACTGCCTGATACTGTTTCTATGACACCTGCTGCTCCTTGGTTTGTAGTAGGGGCAATCCTGGCAGTTTCTTGTAGGCTAGGGTTGCCTCTAGGTGCCCTTGGGAGCCTGTAATTCCACTCACTGGATGTCAGTGGCCCCTCCAAATGTGCAGCCTGTTGGGGCTTAGTCTGTCTGTGGGACTTTGTCTGTTTATTCTGAGCACACCTGTACTGTTAAGTTAGTGAGTTTCAGGGGCCTCAGGCAAGATGTAGTATATGATGGCAGATAAAGACCAGTATGGTCCATCTAGTCTGTCATGTTAACATAGTATAACTAAGTCATTTGTGACATTTATAGCAAGTGCAGACCAATGGAATCTAATGGGTGCAAAACCAGTTGCTCACGGGCTGCAAGGTCTCCTAAAGTGGGTCAGACGAAGGGTCTGTTGAGCCCAGTACCTTGGCAAGAAACAAGACTTAGAGGAAGCATGTAGGATGCCTCTTGTTTAGTGTGCTCTACACCCCATGCAGTCCTTTCAGGTTCTCTCAGCTGTGGTCTAGGGATGTCTTGAACATGGGATGGTGAGATAACTCAGGGCCATACCACGGGCTCTACGAGTGGTAAGGCCATGCAGGGCACAAGTGCAGAAGGGGTACCGATAGCATCATTTAGCTTCCAGGAAGATCAAAAAGAGAGTTCCTGCATGATGCTGGGGGTGACGGGTTCATGAGTTGCACAAGGCGCATTTTTAGTTTGGTACAGTCCTATGGTGACTGACTGAGCTGCTTTCTAGAAATGGTCCAATTCCTTTTCTTTTCTACTTATGATTTTTGTCTCTGTTACATCCTGTGGCTGTGAGCTCCACAGGTGAAGATAAGATAAGAGTTCCTTATCGTTCCTCCAGTTCAGTCCTCCACCTCTGGGTAGTGCGCCTCCTGCAGCTTGGAGACTGGGCATGTCAAATCTGTGACATCACTGGATATAGCCTGCTGTCGGTTCCCATAAGCCCCAGTTTGTCCAGTCTCCATGCAGCAGGAGGATGTAGTGAGCCTAGGTGCTGGGCTCACTAGGGAAACGCATAGGGAGCTTTACATTCAGATAGTTTTTGGAGTTTGCTTTGGCTATTTCCTTGTTCCTCCAGTTCAGTCCTCTACATCTGGGTTGTGCTCCTCCTCCTGCAGCTTGGAGACTGGACATGTCAAACTAATGACATCACTGGATATAGCCTGCTGTCAGTTCCCATAAGCCCCAGTGTGTCCAGTCTCCACGCAGCAGGAGGATGTAGTGAGCCTAGAGTGCTGGACTCACTGGAAGGACAGATAAGAAGCACTAGCATAGTGTAGATTAGTTTGATGGGAGTGAATTTTGTTTCTTTTAAATTCACTATTTATTTACATTCATTTGGTTAGAGGGAAGTGTCTCTTTAAGAGTGCAGCTGCTCCTGTGGTTAAGTTTGTTCCAGCTGCCGTTTTCTGCCGGCCCTCTTTCAGCGGGGCTTTGGGGAGAGTAATTTTGTTACCCCTCAGATCTCTCCTCCTAGACAGGACAGAGGAGAGCTCTCTATAGTTGCAGGGGCATTTTCTCCGTGGGGTTCTTCAAAGTGGGGATCTGCCCGGCAGCATTGGTGTTCTGACGGGAGGCTTGCCGGCGGTTTCCTCACAGGCTCAGCATCAGAGGAACCGCATGTGCTGGAGCCCCGTCGAAGAAGGGTAAGATTTATTTTAAAATTCTTTTACAGCTGTTTAAGGATTTCAGCAGCGCCGTGCGCTTCAGGGGACTGTGTTTGAGTGGCGGTTTCGCCGGCGTCGGTGCTAGCTGACTTTTGGCGCCTTTTTTTCCAGTCAGCTTGGTGCGGCGGCCATTTTGTAGGCTCAGAGACCGCATGGTTCCAGCCCCGGGGTGATCCCCTGGTCCCAGGATCACCCGACATGAGCGGCTCCATTTTCAGAGCGTTGCAGGAGCAGTACACTTCTTTTTTTTGTTTGGCTTCGGTCTCGACGTCCCTGCTTAATTTCCAGGATCTTCAGGCACTGTGAGGGCATAGAAGGGGCTCTGAGGAGAAGGTATTTGGGTCTTTTGTATTTTTTCCAGTGCCTTGCCAGAACCGGGAGGATCACGGTTCTTGGCAGATTGTGAGCTCTCTGACCCAGAACAGGGGTATTAATTTCTCTGGGTCTCTTTGCAGAGCTGCTACCTTATGGCGTCATGGCCACAGTGTGTGGTGTGCAGAACACGCAGGGGGACCGTGGCAGAGTCTGATCTGCAGAGGCTGTGCCGCGGTGTCCATGGATGTGGAACAACAGATGGAGACAAAGGCCAGTTTTGATGGGTCTCTTATGTCGTTACCTCCGGCTGGGGAGGGCATTGCGGCTTCTACCTCAAGGGGTGTGCAGGACACCACCGAGGGCCTGCAGGGGCAGAGTCCATTGTTAGAGGCGAACCTTCAGATGGAGGATTTTTGCCCGGATTTTGTATTACTCATGCATCAGGCCTTTTGTTTGCGGAGGCAGGGAAAGCTGCTGGATCCTGCGTCCATTTCTTCGGTTTCCATGCAGCCTACTCGGTTGGGAAAGGGTGCTTCTTCCCCTAGACGTTCAAAGAGGCCTCGGCCTCGGGAGCAGTTGTTGTCCGATTTTGAGAACTATGGTTTGGATGAGGCTGACCCGGATCTAGACTCAGCTGATCTAGAAGAAGGGGAGATTCTGGAGCCTGAGGACCAGGCAAGGATCATTCGGATTTTCCAGAAGGAGGAATTATCTGCTCTCATTTCGGAATCCCTCCAGACATTGAATTTGGCAGCGGCTCCGATAGAGGAAGAGGAAACTGGAAGATCCCGTCATCCAAGCGGTGCGGCAGACACAAGAAGTGTTTCCCGTCCATCGAGTGGTGGATAGGATGATACAGGATGAGTGGGATCAGCCTGAGTTGGGGCTCAGAGGAGTTCGCACAATGAGTAGGCTATATCCCTTAGCGGACAAGGAGCGTTTTCGTTCTCCCTGTATAGATGCAGCAGTGTCGGCGGTCACCAAGAAGACCACTATCCTGGTTGAAGGTAGTGCGGCGTTAAAGGACGCTCAGGATAGGAAGATGGACAGTTTTTATTAAAGCAGTGTTTTGAAACAGATGCGTTGTCCTTGCAGGCTTCAATTTGTGGAGCCTGGGTGGCAAGGGCATGTCTCAGATGGTCTCAACGGTTGCGGCAGTCTTCTCAGTTGGATTCTGAGGGGCGGCTGAGCTGGATAGGCTGGAATCCGGTTCGACTTACCTGGCAGACGTGCATTATGACCTGATTCGAGCACTAGCTAATAGCATGGCCTCGCTGGTGGCGGTGCGTCATTCTCTTTGGTTGAGGAATTGGGTGGCTGATAGTTCTTCAAATTCGCGTCTCAGCAAGCTTCCTTTTAAAGGTAGATTGTTGTTTTGGAGATGATCTGGATAAGTTAGCAAAGGAGTTAGGGGAGTCTAAAAGGGGGTAGACGTCAGGAAGATAAACCGAAGGCTGGAAGGTCCTCTTCGGCCTTTCGCGAGTCGTTTAGGGATAACAGAAAATTCCGAGGCTCTTGGCTGGGCAGCTTTCAGAGGGGCAAGTTTGCCTCCAGAGCCCAGGGGTTTCACGGTTTCCGAGGAGCAGGTAGAGGTTTCTGGGCGCTTTCCTTCCAGTCCTCCCGCAAATCACAATGAAGGTTTGTGGGTCCTGACGGAAAGAACCTATTGGCGGAAGACTTGCTAAGTTTCTTTCCGCCTGGACCCGGATAACAACCGACCGGTGGGTCTTGGAGATTGTTCAAAGAGGCTATGCTCTGGAATTAGCAAGACCTGTCCAGGATTCCTTCGTCATGTCCCCTTGCAGAAATTTGCAGAAGACTTGGGCGATTCGTGGTACCCTCGACCGGCTCCTGCTTCTGGGGGCGGTCGTTCTGGTTCCTCTGTCAGAATGCTGTATGGGTCGATACTCAATCTATTTCGTCGTACCAAAAAAGGATGGTACTATGTGCCCTATCTTAGATCTCAAGGGCGTGAATCGGTGTTTGCGAGTCTCGCATTTTCGGATGGAAACTCTGCGGTCCGTAATAGTCGCAGTTCGCAAAGGGGAGTATTTGACCTCCCTGGCTCTCACATGGGCTTATCTGCATATCCCGATCAGAGCGGATCATCAAAAGTACCTGCGGTTCGCCCTGCCATGGGGCCATTACCAGTTCCAAGCATTGCCCTTTGGGCTCACAACGGTGCCATGCATTTTTACCAAAGTGGTGGTGGTGGTGGCGGCGGCGTTGAGAAAGGAGGGAGTTTTGGTTCATCCCTACCTCGACGACTGGCTTATCCATGCGAAGTCTGAGGCCGAAAGTGTGCGGGCAACCGCCAAAGTAGTGAGTTTCCTGGAAAGTCTCGGTTGGGTAATCAACTTGGCCAAGAGTCTATTGGTGCCGTTGCAGGATCTCGAGTACCTGGGGGTGCGGTTTGACACGCAGAATGGCCTCATGTTCCTTCCTCAGCGCCGTGCGCAGGGACTTTAGAACCTGGTTCGCAGGTTCAGGGCTGCGTTGGCCCCGACGGCTTGGGAGTATCTGCGAGTTCTGGGCATGATGGCGGCGACGCTGGAGGTCATTCCCTGGACCAGATTCCATATGCAGACTCTCCAGCGGGCGCTCCTTCGGTGGTCCCATCAGAACGACACATTGAGCAAGCGCCTCCCTTGTCCGTTCTCGGTCAGGTGCTCCCTGCGGTGGTGGCTACGGCCCGAGGTTCTTCAAGCAGGAATGCCCCTGGAGCAGCCGGTTTGTCTTCCCCTTCTGACAGATGAGTCTAGCCTGGTGGGGAGCCCACTGCAGAGATCTCTTTGCGCAGGGCGCCTGGTCGGGCAAAGAGACAGAGTGGTCAATCAACAGATTAGAATTGAGAGCGGTTCGGTTAGCTATACAGTCCTTCGAGTCGACGGTGACAGGGCAAGCTGTGAGAGTAATGTCGGACAACTCCGCGGCAGTGGCCTACATCAATCGACAGGGAGGGACTGGCAGCGCGGCCATGGAAGAGGAGGCAGAGCTGCTGTTCTCCTGGCTAGAGGACCGACTGCCGGTTCTGTTGGTGGTACACATTGTGGGAAAGGACATGTGACAGCGGATTTTCTCAGCAGGGTGCAGGTGGACACCGGAGAGTGGGAGCTGCACCCGGAGGTGTTTGCATTGATATAGTACGCAAATGGGGTCCACCGATCATGGATCTCATGGCAACTTTTCGATCGGCAAAGGTGAGTCTGTTTTCTAGCCGGAGGCGAGAAAAAATGTCGGAAGGCCTCGACGCCCGGCCGCAACTGTGGCCAGTAGGCGGTCTCCTGTACGTTTTTCCCCCGTGGGCCCTGATAGGCCAAGTAGTGCAGCAGATTGAGGCTCATCCCGGCAGGGTGCTCTTGATGGCCCCGGATTGGCCGAGGCAGCCGTGGTATGCCGATCTCGTTCGGCTTCTGAATGGGGTTCCGTGGTGGCTGCCGTCCTCGGACGACCTTCTAGTACAGGCTCCGCTTCGCATGCCGCAGGTGAATCGATTCTCGCTTACGGTTTGGCCATTGAAAGGAGGCGATTAAGAAAAAAGGGTTACTCTGCGGTGGTGGTGTAGACACTGCTGCGGGCGAGAAAGAGGTCGACTTCTCTTGTGTACATCCGTGTTTGCCATATTTTTGAGGACTGGTGTTCGCGTAGACAGATTCGGGCGGCCACGTCTTGTGATAAGGAAGCTCAGGTAGGAGCTATAGAAAAGATGATGTGACTCTGAACAAGCAACCTGTCAGTTCTGGTAGAAGCAAGAAAACAGAGTTTTCACATAAAAGACTACCAGTCCCAGAATGCACCAGGTTTCCAGCAGCCATGAGAGGGGCTGAAGTGAGAAAACGTGTGTGCAATCAAGAGAGCTATGAGGTAATCCCTAAGCACTCATCTCAAAGGGCAGGGCCTGATTCAACACAGCTGTGCTGTGTTAGGGAGGAGCACACATTAGGACAGAATAAGAATAGAGCTTATTCTTCAGATAACAGCTTCAGACACAGAGACAGCTTCAGGGAGAGCTTCAGCAACGGCTACAAGCTCCAGCCCAGCTACAGGTTTAAGCATCACCTGGAGAAACAGAAGCCAAGCCAAGCGGATAGAGAAAGAAGGAAACTCTCTGGAAGGAAGAGAAGAAAGCCCATTGGATGGTCTGGGAGAGTCCAAGGCAGTACCCATACTGGGAGGTATTCCAAGTGCCAGCAGAGTCCATTGGACTGGAGTCAGCCAGAGGAATGGAATGGCAGAGATAGGAATCACCAGTGGCTACCTGGAAGAGAGAAGACTGCACGTGGAAAGGACTTTCAGACCAAGGCCAGAAGGTATGTGAGGAAAGATCCAGTGTCCAGGGATCAAGATTGGAAGGCTGGACATCAGAACTGGATTACATACCGGCCAGGATATACAGAGAGGAATTATGATAGCAGGAGAGGCTCAGATATGAACACTGATCCAGACCCTATCTATAATAGTGAATGGCAGCAAGGGAATAAGCATTCTCATGATAGTACCTTAATGAAAGACTCGTCTGTGCCAATGTATGATAGTGACCCTATGCTGATTGATGAAGGGGGAGATACAGCAGATGAAACTATTCATTACATGGACTGTTCTCTATCTAAATGCTATTGCTAGCTTTCTGTGAGCAAACACCTCAGCCATCACAAAGAAACCTAACTTTGTTCTTTATTTCCACTGCAAACAGCTCTTAAAGCAGGATTTGGGTTCACACAGTAGCAGCCAGCCAGCTAAAGGGTTTCAGCTGGTCAATTGATAGTAATTAAAGCTGCACCTGATTGTGTGTGTGAGCAAGGGAGAATCACTGCTGGGATCTGCGTGGAAAATAAGCAGAAGTTAACCTAACAAGCAAAGTTCATTTATTTCTTTGTGCCTTTTTATTTGGTAATTATTTTCTAAGAAAACATTAGCTAATTGCCTGACAAGCTGAAGGTTGTTTTCTGATTTGCTTTGTGACTTTATGTTATTGTCAGACGGCTGCCTAGGGTGAGAACTTACACAATCTTGACGATGCATATATTCATATCATTCTTGCAAGGTATTGTGGGTAATATAGTTCTTTCACTCCAAACACAGCTGAAGACAATAATTAAGTTGTGAAACTAGTGGTTAAAGCCAATAAAATACTACTTTTATTGATGGGGTTTAATTCACCCAGCACAAGTATGCTTGTTAGCAATATAAATGAGGTTACTTGCGTGCAGTGTTTAAATGGATAACAAAAAGTCAGAAAGCAAACCAGAAAACAACCTTCAGCTTGTCAGGCAATTAGCTAATGTTTTCTTAACAAATAATTACCAAATACAAAGGCACAAAGAAATAAATGAACTTTGCTTGTTAGGTTAACTTCTGCTTATTTTCCACGCAGATCTCAGCAGTGATTCTCCCTTGCTTACACACACAATCAGGTGCAGCTTTAATTACTATCAATTGACCAGCTGTAAGCCTTTAGCTGGCTGGCTGCTACTGTGTGAACCCAAATCCTGCTTTAAGAGCTGTTTGCAGTGGAAATAAAGAACAAAGTTAGGTTTCTTTGTGATGGCTGATGTGTTTGCTCACAGAAAGCTAGCAATAGCATTTAGATAGAGAACAGTCCATGTAAACTGTACTTTCATCTGCTGTATCTCCCCCTTCATCAATCAGCATAGGGTCACTATCATACATTGGCACAGACGAGTCTTTCATTAAGGCACTATCATGAGAATGCTTATTCCCTTGCTGCCATCCTCTATTATAGATAGGGTCTGGATCAGTGTTAATACCTGAGTCTCTCCTGCCATCATAATTCCTCTCTGTAAAGCCTGGCCAGTATGTAATCCAATTCTGATGTCCAGCCTTCCAATCTTGATCCCTGGACACTGGATCTCCTCTCACATACCTTCTGGCCTTGGTCTGGAAGTCCCTTCCACATGCAGTCTTCTCTCTTCCAGGTAGCCACTGGTGATTCCTATCTCTGCCATTCCATTCCTCTGGCTGAATCCAGTCCAATGGACTCTGCTGGCACTTGGAATACCTCCCAGTATGGGTACTGCCTTGGAATCTCCCAGACCTTCCAATGGCCCTTCTTCTCTTCCTTCCAGAGAGTTTCCTTTTCTCTCTATCCGCTTGGCTTGGCTTCTGCTTCTCCAGGTGATACTGGGGCTTGAGCTTGTAGCCGTTGCTGAAGCTCTCCCTCAAGCTCTTTCTGCCTCTCTTATCTGAAGAATAAGCTCTATTCTTATTCTTTCCTAATGTGTGCTCCTCCCTAACATAGCGCAGCTGTGTTGAATCAGGCCCTGCCCTTTGAGATGAGTGCTTAGGGATTACCTCATAGCTCTCTTGATTGCACACACATTTTCTCACTTCAGCCTCCCTCATGGCTGCTGGAAACCTGGTGCATTCTGGGACTGGTAGTCTTTTATGTGAAAACTCTGTTTTCTTGCTTCTACCAGAACTGACAGGTTGCTTGTTCAGAGTCACATCATCTTTTCTATAGCTCCTACCTGAGCTATGATAAGCTTCCTTATCACAGTTATCCATTTAAACACTGCAAGCAAGTAACCTCATTTATATTGCTACCAAGCATATTTGTGCTGGGTGAATTAAACCCCATCAATAAAAGAAGTATTTTATTGGCCTTACCACTGGTATCACAACTCAATTATTGTCTTCAGCTGTGTTTGGGAGTGAATGAACTACATTACCCACAATACCTTGCAAGAATCATATGAATATATGCATCGTCAAGATTGTGTAAGTTCTCACCCTAGGCAGCCGTCTGACAGTCTTCAGTTTCTGTGGTGTTCCTTCTTACAGGATGGCCTTGACAGAGGGCTGGCGGCCGGTTCTTTGAGAGTGCAGTTAGCGGCGCTGTCCTGCTATAGGGGTAAGGTACAGGGTACGCCCTTGGGATCCCATCCGGAGGTTTCGCGTTTCTTGAAGGCGGCTGCTCGGATTTGGCCGGCTCGTCGTGTTTTTGTGCCGCCATGGGATCTTAATGTGGTGTTAAGGGTGCTGGTGAAGGAGCTCTTCGAACCTTTATGCCAGGCCACAATTAAAGATTTGACCTTAAAGACAGTGTTTTTTTAGTGGCCATTTGTTCAGCGCACCGAATCTTGGAGCTGCAGGCGCTATCTTGTAGGGAGCCGTTTCTTCAGTTTTCCAATGAAAAGGTAGTTTTAAGACCAGTGCCGTCCTTTCTCCCTAAGCTCGTTTCCCCCTTTCACCTGAATCAAACTGTGTCACTTCCGGTGCTGCGTCCGGATGAAGAGTCGGCGTCGAGTCGCGACTTGCATTTTTTGGATGTCGGGCGCTAGCTGCGTCAATATTTGAAAGTCTCTGAATCCTTTCGAAAGACTGATCGTCTGTTTGTTCTATTTGGGGGGCTTCGCAAGGGCGAAGCGGCAGCAAAAGCATTCATTTCTCGATGGATTAAGGAGACAATCGCTTCAGCTTATCTGTTGCAGGGGCACCTGGCGCCGGCAGGGTTGCGGGTGCACTCTGTCAGAGCGCAGGCTACCTCCTTGGGTGGAACACAGTTTGGTTCCACCAGCAGATATTTGTAGAGCGGCGACGTGGTCGTCGCTTCATACTTTTAGTAAGCACTATCGTTTGGATGTGTTGGCAGCGGGAGATGCCTCCTTTGGTTCAGCGGTTTTGAGAGCCGGATTTGGGGGTCCCTCCGTATGATTACTGCTCTGTTACATCCCAGATGTAGAGGACTGAACTGGAGGAACGACAAGGAAATGATAATTACACTTACCTGGTAATTGTAGTTCCTTTAGTGATGACAGTTCAGTCCTCACCCCAGTGTGCGGGAATATCTGGTTCAGTAAATCCGTGATGGGGGGGTTTGAGTTGATTACAGGTAAGCGCAAAGTATTTCAAGTAAGTGATACTGTCTCTTGATTCAGTTCTGTTTCCTTTTTGCTGGTATCTGGAAGAGTCAGTAGGAAGCGGTATGGAACAAACTTGACTGTTTTAAAGTTAAGGTGTATAATGATGGTTTTATTTTATTTATTTATTTACATTCTCTTATATACTGCGCTATTCTGCATCAGTGCGGTTTACATTGAACAAACTGAAATTACATTGAACAGGACATTATAACTTGGAGATAACCCTCCATAGCCCATGTTCCCTGTAAAATAGTTAAGTGACTTGCCCAAGACCACAAAGAGCACCTGTGGGACTAGAAACCCCAGTCCTTCCGGCCCAAGGTTGCTGTCCTCTAGTGGGATTTGAACTTCCGGCCTGAAGTACCTTTCCCCAACCACTAGGCCACTCCTCCACTCCACTTTTAAATGTTAGCTACTTATTTGTTCTGTTGAGTATGCTCTGTTAATAGTTCACTGGGGCTTATGGGAACCGATAGCAGGCTATATCCAGTGATGTCATTAGTTTGGCATGTCCAGTCTCCAAGCTGCAGGAGGAGGAGCACAGCCCAGATGTAGAGGACTGAACTTGGAGGAACGACAAGGAACTACAATTACCAGGTAAGTGTAATTATCATTTTGCTAAGACAATCAAGTTATTTTTATTTGGGGCTTAGTTATATAGATAAAATTGTTAAAATAAAAATCATTTGGGTGCCTTAAGGGATCGGACTAGAACGGGAGGATTCTTCTCCTCTTCAACCCATTTCGTTGATCCGGCCAGCCCTCTTCTCCAGGACTGTGCGGGGGGAGTTGAGCAGTGGCGGTGGACAGCTCCTCCCGCTTTGATTTTTTTCAGGCGCTGATCATCGCTGGAGCCGGCGGATGTCGCCTCTCAGTGGCGGCTGCCTGGAGAAGGTCCCTGGCAGCTGCGCTGATCGTAGGACATGCCACTAGAGCAGATAATAGTTAAAGGAACAGATTTTGACTGCCGGGTGAGGAGGTGAGTGCCCAGGGAATTTTTTTTTTGCTGGATTTGGGGCAGTTTTGGGCTGACGCGGATCTCTGCAGCTTCAGTTTAGGCGGGAACGGAGCTCAGGCCCTCGAGGCGGCTCTTCCCGCGTTTTTTTCATAGCGGGGACCTTTTGGTTTAGAAAACCTCCGCAATTGGGCATTTTGCCTTGGGGCATATGCGTCTTTAGCATATATGAGGGCTGTTGGCTGTGAGTGTCACGTTTGATCAAAAAAAAAAAAGAAATTTTATTTTTGAATTAGATGAATTGCCGCCTTCAATTTTTTAGATGAAGTGGATTCGATTGTTTAGGGGAAAAAAAAGTGGTTTATTTTATTTGGTTATTTTACCTTGATGGTGATATTGCCTCTATATGGGGTTTTATCTGCATTAAGTGCTGGTATTGAGTGTCATAACTTCGCACCCACAGTGCTTTTTATGTGGGGCGTGTAGAGGCGCAGTGTCTGATGTGGGGTCTGTCGAGGCGGTGCGACAGAACCATCCACTATGGAGCAGATTATTCAAGATAAGGCGGGGGAAGGAGTTCAAGGCCCATCTAATGCTTTTGAGGGGGTCCCTTCCCAACGATCTCAATCCACACCCCGGCCGGGCAGTCCGGCAGAGGAAGTTTCTTCGGTGCTGGCCGCATTGACAGGGGGGGGGTTCCCCGGATTTTGTTTTGGTAATGCAGCAGGCTTATTGCTTGCAGCAACAAGCTGCGGTCTCCGATCCCTTGGTGAGGGGGAGAGCAGGGCCGATGGCCGGCACTGAAAAGGTGTCAGTCGCCTAGGTCCTAAACTGATGGAAGTTCAGTCTTTTGATACAGACTGGTTGTAAGGAGAAGATGTAGACCTCGAACCGGAATCTCAGTTTACCGAGTGGTTAAACAGATGATTCAGAATGAATGGGATCTGTCAGAGTCGGGGTTAAGGGGAGTAAGGTCTATGAATCACCTTTACCCCTTGGTCGATTTCAAGAAGGAGTTGTTTCAGACCCCTCGCTTTGGTGCAGTGGTCACGAAAAAGACAACTATCCCGGCTGAGGGCGGTGTGGCCCTAAAAGACTCACAGGATGGAAAACTGGACGTGTTGTTGAAGCAAGATTTTGAGGTTAATGCTCTGGCGCTGCAAGCCTCTGTTTATGGGGCTTGGGTTGTGAGAGCTGGTATGAGATGGTCTCAGCATCTGCAGCAGCCGGTGCAGCAAGCGCAGGAGCGTTTGTCGAACGAGGCACGAATGAAGTCCGATTCATGTACTTTTCAGATGTTCCTTATGATTTGATCAGAGTCTTGGCACTTAGTATGGCTTTGCTACCTACCACTCACCGTTATTCTTGGTTAAGGAATGGGCCGTCGGGTACTTCCTACAAATCATGACTCTGGAGACTTCTGCTTAAGGGGAAGCTGTGGTTTGGTGAAGACTTGGATAAGTTGATCAAAGATTTGGGGGAATCTAAAGGAGGACGCCTGCCGGAAGGTAGACCCAAACAGGGTCGAGAGCAGGCGGTGACACGAGGTCAGTTTCGAGACTTAGGCACTTTTGGACCTCTCGGTTGGGAGGTTTTCAGAGAGGGAGATTTACCGCACGCGGTCAAGGTTTTTGGGGCTTTCAAGGAACGGGAAGGGGATGTAGTAGTTCCTTCTCCGCGACCCACGGAAAGTCACAATGAAGTGAGGTGGACCCGGGCAGGGGTGCAGTCGATAGGAAGGCAGCTTTGGGAATTTCTTCCTGCCTGGGTCCAGATAACATCCGATCAGTGGGTGTTAGAGATAGTTTGCAAAGGTTATGTGCTTGAGTTCTCTCGCCCAGTAGCGGTCTCATTCATGCGCCTTCCTTGCAGGGGGCGAGAGAAATCATCGGCAGTACGAGAGACATTAGTTCGTCTTCTACAATTAGGAGCAGTAGTGCCGGTGCCTCAAGAGTCTTATGGCGTCGGTCGCTACTCTTTATTTCGTAGTTTCCAAAAAAGGACTCCTCTCCGTCCCATTCTAGACCTCAAGGGCATAAATCTGTGTCTTCGAGTACCATGTTTTCGAATGGAAACCTTGAGTTCGGTAATGGTAGCGGTACGACAAGGAGAATTCTTAGCATCTCTTGATCCTGCCGTGGTGTAGCTGCACATTCCGTTCAGGCCAGCGCATCAAACGTTCTTAAGGTTTGAGTTACCGTGGGGTCATTTTTAGTTTCAGGCGTGACCCTTCGGGTTGGCGACAGTGCCGTGCACTTTCATCAAAATCATGTTGGTAGCAGTGGCGCTACAAAAGGAAGGAATATTGGTTCACCCTTATCTCGTCGACTGTTTTTTACACGTGAAATCAAGGGCCGAGAGTATCAGAGTGACGGATAGGGTGTTGCAGTTTCTGCAGAGTCTCGGCTGGGTCATCAATGTAGCTGAGAGCCGTTTGGTCCCGGCACAGGTTCTGGAATACTTAGGAGTAAGTTTTGATACTTGTCAGACGGTTGCCTGGGTGAGAATCTTCACAGTCTTGGCAAGTGCATATATCTATATGATTTGCAAGGGATTGTGGGCAATGCAGTTCATTCACACCAGACACAGCTGCTCACAATAATTAGTTGTGCTTTTGGGTAAAGCCAATAAGATATTTATTTATGGGGTTATTTCTCCCAACACAGATATGCTTGGTAGCACATAAATCAGGTTACTTGCTTTCAGTGTTAAACTTGGAAAAACAAAATCAGGAAAACAACATTTTAACTTATCAGGCAATCAAAGCAAAAGAAATAAGACCTGGTTGATGATAAACTGGTCTTTTCTGTAGGCTTAGCTAATATTTTCTTAGCATGTATCAAACAACAAACCAAAAGCCACAAAGAAGGAAAAAAACCTGTTCTTTTCAGGTAAACTTCTTATATCTTCCCACATAGATTCAGAAGTGATTCTCTTAGAGCTCACAAGCAATTAGGTAAGGCTCAATTGCTAGCAGTTATCCAGCTGAAACCCCTTAGCTGGCTTGCTTTCTACTGCGTGGCTAAAAATCCTACTCATGAGCTTTTCTGAGTAGATTAAAGAACAAGTTTGTATTTCTTTGTGATGGTTGCTGTACTTTATAACAGAAAATCACCAAAGGAGTTTAGACAGAGAGCAGTCCATGTAAACAGATTCTTCATCTGCTATCACCCCCTCTTCTTCAACAAGCATGGGTTCAATATCATGGATTGACACAGATGAATCTCCCAATGGAGCACTTTCAGGAGAATACTTGTTTCCCTGCTGTCTTTCAAGGTTATAGCTAGGGCATAGATCAGTGTTCATACCTGAGCTTCCATTGCTTTTAGAGTTCCTCTCTATATAGCCTGGCCAGTATGTAGTCCAGTTCTTATGTCCAGCCTTCCAATCCAGATCCCTGGACATTGGATCTCTCTTCACATACCTTCTGGCACGGGTCTTAGGGTCCCTTCCACGTGCAGCTGTCTCCCTCACAGGTACCGTCTGGAGATTCCTAGCTCTGCAGCACCATTCCTCTGGCTTTCCCCAGTCCAATGGTGTATGCTGGCCCTTGGAATGCCTCCCAGTATACGTACTGCTCTGGACTCTTCTAGACCTCTCAAAGGCTTTTCTCTTCTTTCTTCCAAAGGGTTTCTTTCCCTCTCTGTCCGTCCGGTTTGGCTTCTGCTTCTGATGATCCTCCTGATGATGAAGATGATCAAACTCAAGCTGCTTCTCTGTAGAATAAACTCTACCTTTATTCTGCTTAGATGAGTGCTCCTGCCTAACACAGCGCAGCTGTGCTGAATCAGGCCCTGCCCTTTGAGATGAGTGCTTAGGGATTACCTCATAGCCCTCCTGATTGAACACACATTTCCCCACTTCAGCTCCTCTAATGGCTGTTGGAAACCTGGTGCATTCTGGGACTGGTAGTCTTTTATGGGAAAATTCTGTTTTCTTATTTCTACCAGAACTGACAGGTTGCTTGTTCAGAGTCACTTCACCTTTTCTACAGCTCCTTCCTGAGCTATGATAAGCTTCCTTATCACATACTCAAGTGAGAGCAGTGTTTCTGTCAGACCTGCGAGCCCAGGATCTGCGGGATCAGGTTTGCAAGGTTTTAAAGAATCCAGCGCCGATGGCCTGGGACTACCTTCAGGTTCTGGGTACCATGGCCGCGACGATAAAAGTGGTACCTTGGGCCAGAGCGCACATGCGGCCCTTGCAGAGGACTCTACTTCGGCGTTGGTCGTACCGGAATGACAGTCTGAACAAGTAGCACACTGTCTGTTGTAGGTACGCAGAGCGCTTCATTGGTGGATGTGCCCAAGAAATGTGGAAGTGGGCATTCCACTCATGCAACCACAATGGCTTCCGGTGTTGTCGGACGCAAGTCTCGCAAGTTGGGGGGGCTCATGGCAGGGATCTATTCGCACAGGAACCTGGACCGAGAGGGAGGCCAAGTGGTTGATCAGCCGTCCGGTATTGAGGATGGTGGCTCTAGCACATCAAGTCTTCAAAGCCAAGGTGAAAGGTCGGGCGGTGTGAGTGCTGTCGGATGATTTTGCGACAATGGCTTACGTCAATCAGAAGGGCGGAACGGGAAGCACTGTCATGGAAGAGGAAGCAGAAGCGCTGTTCGCCTGGGTGGAACCTCGGATCCAGGCGATCTCGGCGGCGCATATTGCGGGAATGGACAATGTGATCACAGATTTTCTCAGCAGAGTCCGGGTGGATGCTGGGGAATGGGAGTTCCATCCGGATGTGTTTGCTCAGATAGCCCACAGATGGGGGCCGCCGATCATGGATCTCATGGCGACCTTTTATTCGGCCAAGGCAGATCGCTTCTACAGCTGAAGGCAAGAGAGTATGTTGGAAAGGAGCAACGCCCAGATGCAGCGTTGGCCTGTGGCAGGTTTTCTCTGTTTTCTTCCGTGGGCGCTTATAGGCCGAGTGGTTCAGTGCATCGAAGCTCTTCCAGGCAGGGTGCTGTTAGTGGCACCGGATTAGCCGAGATGGCCGTGGTATGCCGATTGGGTCCGGCTTCCCGAAGGAGATCCTTGGAGGTTGCCGGTAATGGAGAATCTGTTGATGCAGGGCCCGCTAAGGAGCCCTCAGATGGATTGGTTCTCGCTTACGGCCTGGCCCTTGAAAGGGAAAGGTTAAGGGGGGGTGGGAAAGGTTATTCGGGAGCCGTTATTGCGACGTTGCTTCGGGCCAGAAAGAGGTCCACTTCCCTAGCATATGTACGAATATGGCGTATATTTGTAGTCTGATGTTCGTAACATCAGGTCCGTGCTGCCTCGGTTTCGGTGCCTTTGGTATTAAGTTTCTGACAGGATGGTTTTGGTTAAGGGCTTGGCGGCCAGTTCGTTAAGAGTCCAGCTGGCAGCTCTGGCCTGCTATAGAGGCAAGGGTTCAGGGAGTCCCTTAGGCTGTTACGTCAATGTGGTGCGTTTTTTCTAAAAAAATCAGTTTCTAGAATACGGCCCTCTTGCAGAATAGTGGTGCCTCCGTGGGACCTCACTTTGATGCTGGGAGCATCATCTAGGGAACCCCTTGAGCCCTTATCATAGGTTTCAGTCAAAGATTTGACCTTTAAAGACAGTGTTTCTGGTAGCTATTTGTTCGGCTCGGCAAGTATCGGAGCTGCTGGTGTTGTCTTGCCGAGAGCCATTTTTTGTTCCTTTCTAGGGAAAGGGTTGTGTTGCTTCCGGTCCCGTCGTTTCTGCCTAAGGTGGTTCCTGTTTTCACCAGAGTCAGTCAGTGTCGTTACCAGCGTTGGCGGCTTCAGAGGAAGGCGCATCAGACTGGAGTCGACCACCATTTGGACGTAAAGAGTTCTGCGTCAATATTTGAAGGGTTCCGAGCCCTTGCTTAAGTCGGAGCGTCTCTCCATTCTCTTTGGAGGCCCCCGCTTAGGGGAGGCAGCAGTTAAAGCTTCATTTTCCTGATGGGTCCGGGAAGCAATAGCGTCAGTGTATATCTTGTGAGGCCTTCTGATGCCGGATGGCTTACGGGCTCATTCTTCTAGTGCGCAAGTGACGTTCTGGGTGGAGCACAGTTTGGTTCCACCTGTGGAGATTTGCAGGGCGGCGACTTGGTCATCCCTCCATACTTTCAGCAGGCATTATCGCTGGGATGTGCAGGCGGTGGGTGTTGCCTGTTTCGGGTCAGTGGTACTGCAATCCAGGTGGAAAGGTCCCTCCCAATGATTACTGCTCTGCTACATCCCAGAGGTGGAGGACTGAACTGGAGGAACGATAAGGAAATGAAATTACACTTACCTGGTAATTGTTGTTCCTTGAGGAACTCCAGTTCAGTCCTCATTCCCGCCCGGGGGTGATTAATTCTGCAGTTCGCCATCAGTTGGGGAGGAGTTTTCTCATTCCCTAAGAGGTAATAGTTTTGGGTATTACATAAATTGCAGTGTTTCTTTTGCTCTGACCTTTCTATGTCTTCGGTCTTTCTTCCTTTCTGTCTTACTCTGTTCTAGGGGGAAGAAGAAAGGACAAGAAGGAGGTGGTTGATTTTTTTCCCCTTATTTTAGGGGGATTTAGTTTTAAAAGGTAATGATTGAGTTTAGAATTGTAATGAATGATTTACCTACTTGTTTGTTGCTCCTTTGAGTCTGCTTTGTCAATAGGTCACTGGGGCTGATGGGAGAGACCAGCAGGCTACATCCAGTGATGTCACAGATTTGACATGCCCAGTCTCCAAGCTGCAGGAGGAGGTGCACTACCCAGAGGTGGAGGACTGAACTGAAGTTCCTCAAGGAACAACAATTACCAGATAAGTGAATTTCTATTTTTTCAGCTTCATCGACAAGCCACCTATCTTCAGTCCCTCACATTGCTGGCCCAGAACAGCCTGGGACTTCTATGGTGCACTATTTGAATTGCAGTAGTGATTGCAAGATCTCCCCAGAAAGCCTCCTTAAGGCTGTTTGCTTGGGTGGAAGACTGTTGTGGCTGTTCTTTAGCACCCCCAGCAGTGACAGGTTGTTTCTCCTGTCCCCTCCTTGGCAGCAGGGCCAGCCTCGGTTAGTGTAAATCATTTTTATTGAACAATATTATGCTATCAGTCAACACATTGACATAGAATGGCAGTGGTGGGTTCCGTTACAACAAAAAAGAAATCACAAAGAACACAAATCTCTAAGAATGTGGGACTTCCCCGTTCCTAGTCCATCTTTGATACCCGTTACCCAGGTAGACAGTTCAATGTATGAAACAAACAGTAAGACAACCCACCATATCAGCCGTCGTGTTTACCCCAACATATTTCTTATTTATTTTCTCCCCCCCCCCCCCCCCCTCAGGCCCTTACCAGAGCAACCAACATAAAGAGTCAACACTATTACCCTAAGTTTACATCAAATTCCTACCGACCCCAAGCTACCCTTAACAACCATGAATAATAATAACATACATCTATACACCTAGAA
Organism: Ichthyophis bannanicus; assembly: GCA_033557465.1. Lineage (NCBI taxonomy): Eukaryota > Metazoa > Chordata > Amphibia > Gymnophiona > Ichthyophiidae > Ichthyophis > Ichthyophis bannanicus. The sequence continues at coordinate 41,765,008 of CM066037.1, read as the reverse complement.
TAATACCCACATAACCACCCATCACAAACCACAACATAACAGTAGCCCACTCCCAGTCAGTAGCAAGCTACTTGCACCAGAGTCACTCCATACAGCCTGCCCCAGTAACCCTATGGTCATCCCTAACCCCTCCCCCCTCTTCCCCCCCCCCCCGCCCGTGACTAACGAGAAAGGCCCAACCAAAATCTCAGTCCCCTATGCCCGCCGCCAGCCCAAGACACCCCTCCTACCTCTGGGACTTAATTGGTTTACTCACTCACTCAAATGCTATCCGGGGGTAGTTCTCCCCCTACCCCACCTGCTGCCCGAAGCAAAGGGTCCCAAGTCTCCTTATGCGTGTCCAATCGAGCCCCCCCCCCCCCCTATCAATATCTATCAGATTCAACATTGCCTTGGGGCTGTTCCGACAACCAAGTACTCAGAATACATTGCTTAACCAACACAAAGCCTTTATTACAAAGCTTCCTCTGCTGGGGCCGTAAAGCCCCTCCCGCCTCAGGCATACCAAACAGACACACTCCCGCGGAGCCAGTCATTCTCCGACCCATCCATGCACTCAATTTGGCACATACCTGCTGCCAAAGCAGCTGTATGCTAGGACATCCCCAGAATCGATGAGTAAAAGTGCCCTTAGCCGTCTTGCAGAGTCTACACACGTCTGTCGGTGCCAAGCCCGCCCTCATAGCCCAAACATCATGGACATACGCCCGCCAAAGGAACTTATACTGTACCTCCTGAATTTGAACCGACTCCGACACCTTGGGCACATCTGCAAACGCCTTCTGCAACACCAATACTGTAATACCCAGCACTCCCTCTGCCTCCCACTTTCGTGCCAAGCTCTCCAGCGCACCTAACACCGGCTCGGGAGCCAGCTCTTCCCACACTCTACGCATGGTGAGCCTCCCCTCAAGGGCACTCAGAGTCCACTAACCTTCCCTCGTGAAGAATCGTAGGGAACTTATCCTGCAGACCCCGTACATAGTGCCACGACTGCAGATATAAGTAAAAATCCCGTGGGCCTAACTGATACCGACTCCGCAAAGACTGGAAAGAATCAATCTCTGAGGCCTTTCCCCATCTTTAAGTGCCCCACCAAGGTCACGCCGCAACTGGCCCATCTTTTTGCAACGTTTCCCCTCAAACCCGGGGCGAAATCCAAATTACCCACTAAAGGCAAGCAATCTGTCCCCCTCCAATCCCACCCCTTATACTTACTGATAACCCTCCACACCTGACGCAAGGACTGCAAATAAACCAACGCCCTCCACTCCGCCGGAAGTTTCTTATTGGGCCAGTGCAATAACAAGGCCCGATGCATCCCCCCCCCCCCGACATATCGTTCACTAAGTCTCCAGGAAGACACTCCTCCGAACCTAGAAAAAGATCCCTCAAGGGGCGGGTCAAGAAAGCTAAATTGTAAGCTTGAATTGACAGAAAATCTGCCCCTCCCGCTGCCTTCGGCCCCATCAAAACCGACAGTGTGATACGAGCTCTTCGGCCTCGCCACAAAAATTTCCCAATATGACTGTAAAGTACTGCCAAATCCCATCTCGTAATCCACAACGGCTCGTTCCGTAACAAATATAACCATCTGGGGAGTTCCACCATCTTAAAAAGGGCTATCCTACCATTAAGAGAGATGGGGAGGTCTTGCCACCTCCCCAGACGCGCCAGAGTCCTCTTCAACTGCGGCTTAACATTTACCTGATAAAGGCGCGCTGTCTCACTCGGGATCTGAATACCCAGGTACCGAATTTGATCCTGTGCCCACACCAAGGGAAACACCCCCTGCCACTCCGGCTGCACCAAGCCCCCTACATCAAGCGCCTGGGACTTTGTTGTATTAATTTTCAATCCCGAAAATGTACCAAATGCCTCAATGTGCCTCAACGCCACCACCAACGACTGCTTAGGATTCTGAAGACAAAGAAGCATGTCATCTGCGAAGGCACTCAACTTCATATCCCCCTGCTTCCAATTGATACCCTGGATCTCTGCCGTTTGAAGCAACCTCAACAAAAGAGGTTCTAACTGCAAAACAAATAAGAGGGGTGATAGAGGGCAGCCCTGCCTTGTCCCCCTCTTCAATGAAAACGTCTGCGAGCACTGACCGCCCACAAAAACATAGGCCCTCGGATCAGCATACAACGCTCTTATCCAATCCATGAATACTCCTCCAAAGCCAAACCTTCTCAACGCCTCAAACATATATGCCCAGGAGACACGATCGAACGCTTTTTCCGCGTCCAAACTAACTAGCAACAATGGGTGCCGTCGCACCAGACAGGCGTCCATACCTAGCAAAATCTTACTGATGTTGAGAAAAGCCTCCCTCCCTCTCACAAAATCTGACTGGTGCGACCCAATTAATCTGGGTAAAATCTCCTGCAATCGATTGGCTAGAACCAAGGCCAATACCTTCATGTCATAATTTATTAAAGATATTGGTCTATATGAAGCCGGGTCGTCGAGTGTCTTCCCAGCCTTCGGGAGTACCGTAATAGTAGCTGTACGCATGTCCCTGGGGAAGCGTCCCTCCTCTGCCACCTCTGCAAATAAGGCCGTCAGCGTGGGAGTCACCTGCGGCTCCAACATTTTGTAAAACTCCACTCCAAAGCCATCGGGCCCCGGAGCCTTATGAGGGGTCCCTGCCTTGATAACCTTTTTCACCTCCCCCCCCGTAATGGGCTTATTTAATTCAAATAGCTCTGCTGCAGTCAAGCTTGGAAGCTTCACCGCGTCCAGGAAACCACGCTCCTCCCCTCTATCTTCCACATCTGGGGTGTAAAGCTGCTCATAGGAGGCCTTAAACACGTCCGCTATTGCTCGTGGGTCCGTATGTTTCACACCGTGCACATCTCGCATACCTGCCACAACCCTAGATCTCCCCCCCCCCCCCCCTCTTTGACTAACCTAGCCAACAGGCGACCTGTTCGGTTACCGTAACGAAAAAACTGGTGACAATAGTATTACATAGATTGCACTGATCTCTCATGCAGCAGCCCATTTAGCTGCGCCTGGGTTTGTTGATACAATTTTAAACCTGCCCCACCTTGTTTAGTCAAAATCTCCTTCCCCAATTTCTGAAGCTCCTGCGACAACTCCATCCATCCGCTTCCTTTCTTTAACTACATAGGCAATCACACACCCCCTAATCACTACCTTCCCAACCTCCCACAATATAGCCGTCGAGCTCACCGATGATTCATTGAAGCGAACATACTCCTCCCAGTTCCGAACCAGGTATGTCCGAAAATCCTCATTCTGCCACAAGTGTCGCGGGAAGGACCACTTACCTCCCGAAAAATGTCTCCCTCTCCAAACCATTCTTACCATTGCATGATCCGATACAACAATGGGCTCTATTTCGATCGTTTTGACCCTTCCAAAACTGCCTTGTGAGACTAAGATATAATCTATTCGGGACCAGGTATGGTGGGCCTGGGACAAATGGGTAAATTCCTTCACCCCTTCATGCAGTACCCTCCAAACATCGATTTAAACCCCCACCTTCACAAATGTAACCCACCCCCTTATGTTCCCAACCCGTAGCCGCCTTCAAGCTTGACCTATCCCATGCAGGATCATGTGGGCAGTTAGTCTCCAGCTAACACGACAGGCATCTTTGGTGCCCGCAGAAGCCTTTGAAGCACATCTTTAAAAAATCCATGATTATACTGATTAGGGGCATATATATTGGCTAGCAGCACTTCTTCACCCCCCAACCGTGCCTGTAAAATTATGTACTGGCCTTGCAGATCTACCTCTCAGAGAGGACACCCAACGGTACTCCTTTCCTTATCAGGATTGCTACGCCTCTCTTCGGCACACCCGACGAAGGCCCATACACCTGTCCCACCCACTCGTTTTAACTTACTATGTTCCTTCTCACTTAGATGGGTCTCCTGCAAGAAGGCCACCTGAGCCCCTTTTCCTCTTCAAGGCTTGTAATATTTTTGTACGTTTAACAGGAGTACTAATTCCTCCCACATTCGAAGAGATCATGCAACAATCATTAGCCATATTTTGGGCTCATCATAGCTCCCTGTATCCTTCCCAGGTCTCTGTTAATGTCCACCCAGGGCCGCCCAGCCTCACCCCCAGACTCCCTTATTGTCACCCTACCGCCAGGGCCCATCTGTCCCATCTTACCCTGACTACTACCCCCAGGCTGTGGGCTTACTAAGCTAGTCACGTTGCTACTCTCCCCCCCCCCCCCGCTCCATCTCCCTCCTCCACTCCTCCCATCACCCCCCCCCCCCTCGACCCTCCTCTTTCCCTTCCCTCCCATCCTCCAGTCCTCCCCTGCTTCCCTCTACCCATCCCCCCCCTTTCCAATGATCTTAACCTTCCTTCCCACTCCTCAGCTGCCACCAGTTAAGGCCAGCTGAGGTCAGGTCACTTTAACGCTGCAGGGCTGCCCCAAGCCTCTCACATAGTCTTGTAGACCCTCAAGCGTAAGGGCAGCTGCAGCCTCGCTCAGTCCAACACAACCAACAGTTCATCAGCTGGCACCAGTAAAAAAAAAAGTCACATGCTCTGTTCTGCTGGAGAAGACCACATCCCGCCGATAATAGCACACAGTCCTATCCTGTGGTCCCACTGGCAGATAGGTTCGCAGGGGCATAGGGTTATAAACAAGGTATAGGCAAGTAAGTAAGCTTGGGTCACAACCATTCACAACAATCACCAAGGCTGCAGCCTGCATTAGCCAGAGCCAGCCTCTCCTGCAGTTCCCAAAAGTCAAACTTCTGGCCCACTCGCTGCCTCCGCTTCCAGGCCTGCCACATACCTCTGCGTCGCCACTGCTGAGTCAAACATGTGGAATTGGCTGTGATTGTTAATCCGGAGCACAGCTGGGAAGGCAAGTGTGAAGTGCACATTCCGCTTGAATAACGCTGCACACATCGGTGCAAATTCTTTCCTCTTAGCAGCCACCACCGCGGAATAGTCCTGAAAGAGTAAAACCCGCTGATTTCCCATCAACAACTCTCTCTCTTTTTCCGGTATGCTTGAAGCAGCTGCATCTTGTGCTACGAGTTTAGTATACGCGCGATCACCACCCTCGACCTCTGAGCATTGTCCCTTCGAGCCCCGATGCGGTGCGCACGTTCCACTTGGATCTGGCCTACCATTTCCTCAAGGCTCAGTTGCTTTGGCAGCCATGTGTCAACCATGGATATCAGTTCTCGATCCAGGGTAGATTCCGGAATACCCACCAAACTAATATTATTTCGCCTGGATCAATTTTCTAAGTCGTCGACTTTCGACAACAAGGCTGCAATTTGTGTTCGTTGCGTTTCCAGCTCCCTGGTGTGTCAACCTCCTTCATCTTCCACCGCCGACATTCGCTGCTCCAGTTCATCTACGCGACAGCCCATTGCTCCCAACGACTCTCCCATCTCTTCCAGCTTCTTTAGAATAAGATCAAATTTAGGATCGAGCAGTTTGACGACCTCCTTGGCCAACTCCTCCGTGGAGGAGTCCGTGCTCTCGGCCCCGGGCGATGCCGGCTGAGTCCCCGGTGCATTAGACACACCGGCCTTGCTTCCTTTCTCACGGTCTTTTCTGGCAGGCAAAGGCATCTCTGCTCCGCAAACAGCTTCACCTCAAAACCCCTTCTCTCCGCTACTTGCCAAACACTTTGGGACTCTTACTTGCACAAATTCAAGCCTTTTAAAACGATTATTGCATGGGGCAGCCCCGGAGCGAGCAAAGAGACGTCTTTACCCGCTCATGTGTCACGTGACCCCCAGCCTCGGTTAATTCAAGATGTTGGTGCCCTAAGCAGACCTTAAGCCTTACATCCCCCCCCCCCTCCTTGGCTGTTGAAATCTATTGTTTTGCCTTCAATGCCCTGCTCTTTTTTGTCCCCGCTCTCTCTCCCCCCCCCCCCCCGAGGTTTATGCCCTAGGCCAGGGGTCGGCAACCCGCGGCTCCGGAGCCGCATGCGGCTCTTTCTCACCTTTGCCGCGGCTCCGGAGCACACTGCCCGCCCGGTGACAGGCAATAGTTTTGTAAGCTCCCTCCCTTCTTCTGCAGCCGCGGCTCCCTGCCTCTTAGGGAACCGCGGCTGTGCTTTTAAAATCATCTCGGACCCTTCCTGTCTTGACGGGCTCCGTGCAGCATTGTCCCGCCTCTAAAGGAAGTTTGGAGGCGGGACAATGCTGCACGGAGCCCGTCAAGACAGGAAGGGCTCCGAGATGATTTTAAAAGCACAGCCGCGGTTCCGTAAGAGGCAGGGAGCCGCGGCTGCAGAAGAAGGGAGGGGAGCTGACATGGAGGGAGGGAGCAGATATGGATGGAGGGAGGGGGGCTGACATGGAGGGATGGAGGGGGCTGACATGGAGGGAGGGAGCTGATATGGATGGATGGAGGGAGGGGGGCTGACATGGAGGGAGGGAGGGAGGGGGGCTGACATGGATGGATGGAGGGAGGAGGGGCTGACATGGAGGGAGGGAGCTGATATGGATGGAGGGAGGGCGGCTGACATGGAGGGAGGGAGCAGAGATGGATGGATGGATGGAGGGAGGGGGGCTGACATGGAGGGAGTGAGCTGATGGGGCTGACATGGAGGGAGGGAGGGAGGAGGGGCTGACATGGAGGGAGGGAGCTGATATGGATGGAGGGAGGGGGGCTGACATGGAGGGATGGAGGGGGCTGACATTGAGGGAGGGAGCTGATATGGATGGAGGGAGGGGGGCTGACATGGAGGGATGGAGGGGGCTGACATGGAGGGAGGGAGCTGATATGGATGGAGGGAGGGGGCTGACATGGAGGAATGGAGGGGGCTGACAAGGAGAGAGGGAGCTGATATGGATGGATGGATGGAGGGAGGGGGGCTGACATGGAGGGAGGGAGCTGATGGGGCTGACATGGAGGGAGGGGGGCTGACATGGAGGGAGGGAGGGAGGAGGGGCTGACATGGAGGGAGGGAGCTGATATGGATGGAGGGAGGGGGGCTGACATGGAGGGGGCTGACATGGAGGGATGGAGCACTGGTAATGGGGTTGAGGGGACTAGCACTGGAAATGAGCTGATTAGGGGAGGCTAGGACTGGTAATGAGCTGATGGGGGGTAGGACTGGTATTGGGCTGATTAGGGGAGGCTAGCACTGGTAATGGGGTTGAGGGGTGATTAGCACTGGAAGCGAGCTGATTGGGGGGCTTTGAATGGGCATGGGCTGATTGTGGGGAGGGGAGGATAGAGCTGCTGGCCCTGGAAGATAACTGGGGGCTAAGGCTGCCATGGTATTTGTACTAGAAGGGACTGGTCAGTGGGGAAGGAGGGGGATTGGAAGGAAATGGACACCAGTGGCAATCATGGGAATGCAAGTTGACATTGGAAGGTACTGGGAGTGAGGACTGGAAAGGGGCTGATATTGGGGAGGGTTACTGGGACTGGAAATAGGCTGATGGAAAGAAGTGAAGAAAACGAAAGAAGAGATAAGAAATGGCAGATGGACCATAGACCACAGAAAGAGAGCTAAGAGAAGACAGGAAAGCAGAAGCCTCAGATCGGGACCAGCATGATCAAAGAATAAATTGGTCAGACAACAAAGGTAGAAAAAATAATTTTATTTCATATTAGTGATTTGACTACAAAATCATCATAATTTTGAAATCAAATATTGTTACTTGTTGTTGTGATATTTTCTGGCGTATTTTTTTTGGTGTGCGAAGGAAGAGGGGTAGTCTTATACGGCGAGTATAGGCCAAACACCTATATTTTAACAGGAAAAGTAGGGGGTCGTATATAGCATTAAGGTAAGAAACAATATATGCAGTGTTAGATTTGTTTTAAATGTCGCAATGGTTTTGCGGCTCCCAGTTTTTTTTTTCCCTTCGGAAACGGGTCCAAGTGGCTCTTTATGTCTTAAAGGTTGCAGACCCCTGCCCTAGGCGATCACCTAGTTTGCCTGATGGTTTGGCCAGCCCTGCATGGCAGGCTAGGGATGATTATCCTGAATACATGCAGATTCTGGTAGGACAGTTCCATCCAGCATGTTCTGATTGTGAAGCTGGTTGTTTTCAGACTTGGAGACTCTCATTTAAATATGGAGCCCTTTTGGTCTGTCAGTGCATTGGTCAGGTAGGGGGTACTCCCACCTCCTGGATCTCACCAGGACATTTCTCGATTTGCGCCTCCTGGATCTTTCTCAAAGTAATAGACATTGCTTTCACTACTTTCCACATGCAGAGGGCCTGGTTGCTCATGCCTAGATGTCAAGCTGGCCTGGTTTAGTGCCCTTGATGGACACAAACAATACAGGTCTGCGTAGCTCATTTTAGAAAGTCTTGAGTCAAGAGATGGCTGTCCTGAGAGAACCTTATGAACTCCTAGGAGGTGAAGTCCCGGGGGCTGGTTCTTACTCTCCTAATGGTATTTACTTTCATTGGACAGTTCATTTAAGCCACAGCTGACTCGGAGTGTCTGATCTTCAGTCAGCCCAAGGAGTATGATTTTCCTCTGCTTCTTTTGTGGGTAGCATAGATTTTGCAGCAAGACTCACTTGGTCAAGAATGAATAGGTGCTCAATTCAGATGTATTGCCTAGTCCTATCTCCAGTGTTCCCTGTCATTCAACCAGGCTTTTCCTCTTCCCCAAGATGTCAAGGAGCAGGTGAAATAGTGGAGGTGGTTCCACCTCCTGACCTGGAGGCTGTGGGAAGCCAGCCTGGCTGCCAGTTGGATAGGCTGGAGGTGAAGCCTGGCTCAGTTGACCCAAGCACTGTCCCCTCATGGGCCCTTGGGGGAGGATCTTCCATCTGGAGGCCAGAGTGGTCACATTGACCCCGAGGTAACTTGTGCGTCCTTTTTAAGAGAAGAAGCAGGCTGCATGTTCTTGAACATGGACCTGATGGTTGTGTATGTCTTCTACTGCAGCAGAGCTTGCGAGTCCTTAGCAGTTCTTGCAGTTGTACGGCTGTACTGTTTGGGCAGAGGAGTATCTGATTGCCCTAGTTGCGGTGCATATCACATGCTTCATTAGCATGTAGTCTGACTGTCCATGTCAAAACTCCATGAGTTCAGATGAAGTAAGATTTCAGCCCTCTCACACAGGATAATTTTGTCTGAAGATGTGGCCTTTCAGTACCCCATGTGTTGGCCTCTCTGGTGGATGTGTTGGCCTCTCTGGTGGATGCTGTTTGCGGAGCTGTTTCAGGTGCAGAAATATGCTGCAAATGGGAGGCTCTTCCTTTGGAACGGCCTAAGAGAGGGATGCTTCATTTTCTCTCTCTGACCCGGGAGCGTAACCTGAGCAGAAGATTATCAGCCCATCTGGTCCTGGTGATCTTAAGGGCTGGCTTGAGTTTGTGAACTCTTGGGCCAAGTAGTGTGGTTTTCTCTTCCTAGTTGGGTTGCGGGCCTATAGAAAAAGCATGGCGGGGGCTCTTGGTCAGTTTCCCAATGCCTTCTTGCTTAGGGCCTGATCCTGAATGGTGCATGCTGGTTGGTTTAAGTTTCGGTGCCATTAACAGATGTTAGAGCCTTTTAGCTGTTTGATCTAGACTATAGGACTACAAGGTTTGCTTCAAGGGACTCTATGGAGGAGTATCTTAGTGAGACTTTCTTCAGTGGGAGTGAAGCAGTTCTGCCTGCCTGAGTGTCCTGTTTGATCTTAGTGGGCTTCTGTGGTAGAGAGCCCTGAAAGGACCCTCCTTGGGTCCATGTGTAAGGTCTTCCTGGGGGGGTTGGCCCTTTATGATCCATTTCTGTCATCCATTTCTGTCCATGCGGCCATCCTTTGCTTCAAGTATGCCTTTTTGGTTCTTTGGACAGCTCCTTTTGCAGTTAAGCCTTCGCCGCCTTTTTTTTTCCTCAAGGAGGCTGCCGCCTCCTTTTCTCATCTTGACTGGATTGGGGTCCTGCCTTCCTTTACAGAGAAGGATCTTCAAATGGACGCCTTTCTTTATCTGGTGGATGGGCAGAGGGTGTTGCTCGAGTTCATAGAACTTTCTCATGCCTCCCATTGATTGGACCTTCTCAATCCTTGGCAATTTGAGAGAAGTGTTGATCAAGGTCAGGTCCTTTTATTGCCGATTCACCTATGGAGACTGTTGAAAGCATTGTGCATCCTGTCTGGTTAAGCACACTCAAGAGTGCAGTCCTCTTGGTTGGAGTCTTCTTTGGTGTCCCCAGAGTTAAAAGCCTTCTCTTGATCATCTTTGAGACATCAGGATGTTTGTGGAGGTATTCAGATGACTTCTCTGGCAGGGTAGTCTGTCTTGTTATCTTTCTCCCATTCTGAGTCCTGACAGCAACTGGATCATAAGGTAATTTCATTGGATACTGCGGTTACTAAATTGGAGTCCCAAGTTCCTGTTTTGCAATTAGTTAATGTTTCTGCCATAAAAGATTCCTTAGTTTTGCATGCTAAGGTAGAAGCCTTGGAGAACTCCATACGTTGTTGTAACTTAAGATTTTTAAATTTTCTGCAATCTTCTTTGCTTTCAACTGGTATTCTTTTAGGAAAATATTTAAAGGAAGTTTTGGCAATATCTGAGTCTATAGAAACTTCTCAAATCTATTATGTGCCCTCTACCTCTAAAAAGGAGAACGTTGCCGATGGTGGACTGGATGAAATAATTCCTACAATTGCAAATTTCACTGCTTTCATTGAAGATTCCTCTGACACTATTACTTTGAGGTCCACTTAGTCACCTTTCCTTCTATATTAATTAAGCAACGTATTCTTATGGCTTATTTCAAAGCTAAGGCGGTTGAGTTCTGTGGACAAGTGGTACTTGTTGTTCCAGATGTGGCACATGTTACCCAGTTGCGTAGGCGACAGCTTCTTGCATTAAAGCCTCGAGTTTTGGCTCTAGGTGCTACCTTTTTTTTGAGATTCCCATGTAAATGTGCTATCGGATTTGATGGTAACTCTTATAGTTTTACTGATGTTTCACATCTGGAAAAATTCTTGCAGGACAGACAGGGTTTAGTTGGAGACGGCTCGGCCCGATCCTTTTCCGTCACCCTAAATGGAAAATCATCTTCTCCTCTTCCCCTTACCTGTGGTGTCCCCCAAGGCTCTGTCTTGTCTCCTCTGTTGTTTAATATTTTCTTGGCCCCTCTACTCCTTTTGATACAGCGGTACTCGGTATCTTCCTATGTCTATGCAGATGATATCATATTACTTTATCACACTTCCCCACTTTCTTTGGATCTCTCCCCTTTCAATATCTGTCTTTCACATGTGGCTTCTTGGCTTTCCCAACATTTCTTACGTCTTAACCCTTCTAAATCCACGGCTTTGTGGGTATCCCTCAGTGGTTCTTGTCCCTCTTCTGCCCCTCTGATCGACTCTGTACCCATTCCTCTTGTATCCTCCTTTCAGTATCTCGGAGTAGTTCTTGATTCTTCCCTTTCCTTTCATGACCATATCTCCTCCCTCACTAGGCGCTGTTTTGCTACCCTTCGTCAAATTCGAGCTGTCCGCACATTTCTTCCTTTAGAATCCTTAGTTACTCTTGTCCTTGCCCTGATCACTAGCCGACTCGACTACTGTAATGTTTTCATGGCCAACCTTCCCAATTATCAGCTCCGACGCCTCCAACTTATTCAAAACACCGCTGCCCGTATCATCACTTTTGCCCGCCGTTTTGATCATATCACTCCTATTCTCTTCCGTCTGCACTGGCTGCCCCTATCTGTTCGTTTTCATTATAAAATTCTCATCCTCACCCACCGTGCTATCCACACCCATAACCCTCTGTATCTGGCCGATTTGGTTTCCTTGCATACGCCCTACCGCCAGCTCCACGCTCTCCATGCAAATCGCCTGTCCTTGCCTCCCCCTCCCATGCACATCTTGAAAAGACCCGTCACTCAGCCTTCTTTTTCCTTGGTCCATGGTTGTGGAATACTTTACCTTCGTCCCTTCATCTTGAAATCTCTTATTCTCAATTCAAAGCCTCCCTTAAAACCTATCTTTTCCAAAAAGCATTTGACTTTCCCTTAGACCCCCCTCCCTGATGCAGCAGTTTCATTGTTGTCCTGTCTCAGCTAAGTCTTGGTCTTGTTTTTCCCCTGTTAGTCGGTGTTTAATTGAGTCAGTTTGTGCTTGGTTGTGATTATTGTTTTCTGTTTTTGCTTTGCGCTGTCCTTTTTCTTTCTTTCCTGTTAAATTTTGGCGTTCTTTTTCCGTAGTTTGCAGTGTTGACCTTTTTATTTTCTTTGTACACCGCTTTAATGTTTCGGCCTAAGCGGTCTATCAAATTTTAAATAAAGATAAAGATAATAATTCACCTTCTTTACTGTGGACCCAAGAAGGGTCTTGGTTTTCTTTGTCTGTATTTTCTGTTTTTGATTTAGATCTGAATTGCTCTCTCATGATGTGGACTTTATCGCTTACTTGTTTCCTTGTTTTGATTGTAAATGGCTTTGCCATAGCTATTTTGCTTAGATTGACCTGTTTACTTTTTTGATCATGTAATTTGATTAAAATTAATAAAAAAAAAAAATGTAAGGTCATGCATTTGGGCTGCAGCAATCCAAGGGAGCAATACAGTATAGGAGGTGAAGTACTTTTGTCCACTAAAGAAGAGCGGGACCTAGGCGTGGTTGTGTCTGATCTTAAAGTAGCTAAACAGGTAGAAAAGGCGACGGCAAAAGCTAGAAGGATGCTTGGGTGCATACGGAGAGGAATGGCTATCAGAAAAAAGGAGGTGATAATTCCTCTGTATAAGTCTTTGGTGCGTCCTAATTTGGAGTATAGTTTGCAATTCTGGAGACCGCACCTTCAAAAGGATGTGAACAGGATGGAGTCGGTGCAGAGGGTGGCTACTAAAATGATTAGTGGGCTTCATTATAAAGCATATGAGGACAGACTGAAGGATCTTAATATGTGCACCTTAGAGGAAAGGCGGGATAGAGGTGATATGATTGAGATGTTTAAATACCTCTGTGGCATAAATGTTTAGGGAGAGAGCCTCTTTCAATTGAAAGCAAGTTCTGCTATGAGGGGACATGGGATGAGGGTGAAGGAAGATAGATTCAGGAGTGATATGCGGAAATATTTCTTTATGGAAAGAGTAGTGGATCCATGGAATAGTCTCCCAGTGGAGGTGGTAGAGATGAGGACAGTAACTGAATTCAAAAAAGCATGGGACCAACACAGAGGATCTCTAAAGGTAAAAAGTGGACTGTTGTAGTTGTTGATATGGAAGGGCAGACTAGATAGGCCATGTGGTCTTTTTCTGTCATCATGTTTCTATGTTTCTAACTGTTTGATAAACTGAAGAGTACCAAATCACCTGGACCAGATGCTGTGTTGAAAGAACTGAAATATGAGATTGCAGATCCTACTAATAGTAATCTGTGAACTATCATTAAAATAAGCTGTAGTGGTACCTGAAGATTGGAGAGTGGCCAATGTAACTTCAGTTTTTAAAAAGGGTTCTAGGGGTGATCCAGGAAACTACAGACTGGTGAGCCTGATATCAATACTGGGCAAAATGGTAGAAACCATTATAAAGAATAGTTACTAAACATGAAGATGGCCATGGTTTAATGGGAGAAAGTCAACATGGATTCACCCAAGGAAAATCTTTTCTTGCTAATCTGTTAGATTGTTTTGAAGGTGTGAATAAACGAGTAGATATAGTGTATCAATCAGCTCACCTTTATCTGGAATTTCAGAAAGCCTTTGACAAGGTCCCTCATGAGAGAGACTTAGCGATATTAAAAAGTCATGGGATTGGAGTCAGTGTAGTATTGTGGATCAGGAACTGGTTAAAAGATAGAAAGCAGAGAGTAGGGCTAAATTGCCAATTTTCTCAGTGGAGAAAGGTGAATAATGGGGTACCCCTGGGATCTCTGCTGAGCCTGCTGCTTTTTAACATATTCATAAATGACCTGGAAATAAGAATAACGAGTGAGGTGATCAAATACGCAGATGACATAAAATTATTCAGTTATTAAAACACAAGAGGATTGTGAAATTGCAAGAGGACCTTGAAAAATTTGAAGACTGGACATCCAAATGGCAGATGAAATTTAATGTGGACAAGTGCAAAGTTATGCACCTAGGAAAGAACAACCCAAACTATGGTTACATGATGCAAGGTACCACCTTAGAAATCACCACCCAAGAAAAGAATTTAGGCATCATTGTGGATAATATGTTGAAACCCTCTGCCCAGTGTGCAGCTGCGGCCAAGAAAGCAAATAGAATGCTAGAAATCATATGGAAAAGAATGAAGAATAAAACAAAAGGATGATATAATGCCTCTGTATCATTCAATGGGTCAACATTGTGTGCAATTCTGGTTGCCATAAAAAGAATATAGCTGAATTAGAAAAAGTACAAAGAAGAGCGACAAAATTTGTTAAGGGAATGAAAGGATACTCCTATGAGGAGAGGCTTAAAAGGTTGGGGCTGTTCAACTTGGAAAAGAGACACACTGCTGAGGGGGAGTTATGATAGAGGTCTCTAAATTAATGAATGGAGTGGAACGAGTAAATGTAGATCAGTTGTTTGCGCCATCAAGAAGTAGAAAGACTAGAGGAGACACAATGAAGAGACAATACAACTTTATTAAGACTAATAAGAGAATATTTTTTTACTCAGTGCGTGATCAAACTCCAGGATTTGTTCCTGGAGGATGTAGTTAAAGTTGTTTAGTGTAGCTGGGTTCAAAAAAGGTTTGGACGAGTTTCTGGAGGAAAGGTCCATAAACCATTATTAAAGAGGACCTGGGAAATTCACTGCTTGCCCCGGGACAAGCATTATGGAACCTGCGTGCCTCTTTGGAACATGCCAGGCACTTGTGGCCTCGATTGGCCGCTGTTGGAAAAGAGGATATTGGACTTGATGGGCCTTGGTCTGACCGAGTAAGGCATTTTTTTTATGCCGTTACCCTGGAAGACTGCTATTACAGGTTGAGGAGATCTGCTACCTTTTGGTCTCTTATTTTGTTGCAAGTTGGATTGTTAATGTTTTGCATTTGTTTGTTTTTCAGTTTACTACTTGGGAAGTGTTATATTTGTCTTTTCTCTACCTATTGATAACATCACTGAAAGTTGTTCAGGTCTGCTTCCATGCGTTATCAAGTTAGCATAACCCACTCTTCTGGATTGGTTAGCACAGTGGTTCTCAATCCAGTCTTCTGGGACCCATAGTCCAGTTATGTTTTCAGGGTATCCACAATGAATATGCATGAGAGAGATCTGCATACATATTCCCAGAATATGTAAACTTTCTTCTGATGAGTTTAATATTTAATGCCCCTGTTTTCCTTATGTTCAGCTTAAAACGCACTACTTCATCAGATTTGCCAGGGTCATTTGTGGCCTGGTTTATGTTGATATTGAGTACTCTTTCCTCCTCATATAGCCAGCTCCACTATGTCTCCTAATTTTCTGTGCTAGTGGCTCCAGAGTTAACACAAAGAATAGAGGAAATTAAGGGGTGCCCTGCCTTGTAGCTCTTCTAGCAGAAATCTTTCAGCATATCCCCCATTCACTTCTACGTAGACTTCAGGTTCAGAGTATTTTATTTATGTAACAGTTTTTTTTATACCAATTTATTATTTCAGTCAAAGCAGTTTATATTGGAACTTTAAACTTGGTAATGGGACATTGATAACTTGGATTTTTCTGAGGCATTGGAGGGTTAAGTGACTTCGGCCACAAGGAGTGCTAGTGGGAATTGAGCCCTGATTTCTTGGTTCCCAAGCTAGTGCTCTAACCATTAGGCCACTCTAGTAAATTACCAATTTAATAACATTCTCATCTACACCCTACTTTTTCCAGCACTTATCGTAGAAGCCCAATGAACTCTGTCAAAGGAGGTCTCTGCATCAATGGCCAGGAGCATAGCTGGCATTCTCCAGGACCAAGCAGGAAGTCAGTCCTCACTTATGGGTGACGTCGGCGCCGACGGAGCCCTCGCGGAGCAATTTTCCCCAGCTTTCAAAGAAAGCCTTTGGGAATTGCAGCGCGCATGCGCGGTCGTCTTCCCGCCCGAAGGTGCCATCTTAGCCAGTCTTCTTTTTTCCGCGGAGCCCTACAGACGTCCCCGTCTTGTCCCCGCGAAAAAGTTGATTTTCCTCTTTATTTTATACTTTTTTCTTTCGGTTCGACGCCGATCGTTTTCCGCCCGGACTCGCGACGCCGGTCTCGAGTCCTCTTACTTTTTTTCGGTTTTTCTGACTTAGTCAGCTTTCGTTTTCGTTTTCCCTGGCAGCCCGGTCCTTTGACCTCGCAGGGGCCCTTTTTCCCCCGATGGCTGCCAGTGGCTTTAAGCGGTGTGGTCGGTGTGACCGAAATATGTCACTAACCGACACACACGACTTTTGCCTCCGCTGCCTGGGCCCGGATCATGAGGAACTGATCTGTGGGCCCTGCAGCAAACTGTCCTCGAAGGCGTTGAGAAGTCGGCGGCATCAGCGTGAGAGAATCTTCGCTGACCCCAGCCGTACCCGGACCTCGTCGGAGGCCTCCGTGTCGAAAGGCTCCAGCTCGGACCGTCGCCGGAGCTCCTCCGACCGGGGTTCTCCCTCCGGGGACCATCGTCGGAAGGAAAAAACCCGCGAGGGCGGCGTCGGTGGACGCTCCTGGCTCCGCGAGGGCCAGGTCGCATAGCCCCGACAGCCGCCCCGGGTCCTTGGAGAAGGAACACCTCCCGAAGCGACCTCGCCTGCAGTCGGAGATGCCTGCCCGGGTAAGTCCTGTAGTCCTTCTGGACTCGCCTCCGCGACAGCCGACGTCGGGCCCGACGCCGTCGGGGCCCGAGTCGGGGGCTGCTGGGTCACCTGAGCTCGGACTCAGGTTGACGGCCTTGGAGAGCAGACTGTCTGCCTTCATGGACCAGCAGCGGGCACTGCTCGCTGGCTTCGCTGGCGTCGCTGCCCCGACCGCCGGGACGTCGACGTCCAAGTCGACCCCGGAGACCGAGCCGATCCTCGAGTCGATGAGAACTCAAGTCGATCCTCGGTCGAGGTCGCCCTCGGCCTCCCGTTCGGGACCGAGGTCGCCGACGCCGACTCCCTCGGCGTCGGGGCGGCTGGCGCCGCACCCTGCCCGGGCCGACCCCACCGAGTCCTCGTCGGAGTCGGTCTGGGAGTCTGAGGAGGAAGAGTCACCTGATTCTTTCTGGACTCGGTGTGTCCCATCGGACTCTCCGGAGTCCGAGCCTCGGAAGCAGTCCCCCCCGGAGGATGCCCGGTTCTCGGACTTCGTTAGGGATATGGCCAAGGCTTTGGCCTTCCCTGCGGATCCCGAGGAGGAGCCTCGAGCCGAAGAGCTCGACGCCCTCCAGTATGACTCTCCGGCGAGGGAACACTTTACTGTGCCGGTTCCTCCTATGCTGGAACGACTACTCTTCCGCATGTGGGAGAGTCCGGCCTCCTCGCCGGTCCTGAGCAAGCGGGTCGATTCTATCTATCGAGTCCGCAAGAGCCCTGGCTTTCAAAAGGCACAGCTGCCACACCATTCCATGGTAGTGGAATCGGTCATGCATCGTCTTAAGAGCCAGAAGATGCACTCCTCGATGCCTCCTGGAAGGGAGGCCCGTAACCTGGATGGCCTTGGCAA
Organism: Ichthyophis bannanicus; assembly: GCA_033557465.1. Classification (NCBI taxonomy): domain Eukaryota; kingdom Metazoa; phylum Chordata; class Amphibia; order Gymnophiona; family Ichthyophiidae; genus Ichthyophis; species Ichthyophis bannanicus. Next base: position 41,747,465 of record CM066037.1, on the reverse strand, counting down.
GAAGTGCTTCCAGGGCTCTATGCTCGCCTGTCGTGTCCAGACTTACCAGCTATACATGGGCATGTATCTCAGGGATCTGGCTAAAGAGCTAGCCGGATTCTCCGCTGGTCTCTCCGAGGAGCCCTTGCGGAGGTTCCTTGCCTTGTCCACGGGTATTCGGGAATGCTCAAAGTTCATGTCCCGAGCAGCCTATGATGGCTTTGAAGCCTCGGCTCGAGTAGCCGCAGCCAGCATCGGTGCCCGCCGACAGGCTTGGCTTCAGTCGTCCGACCTTGAGCCCTGGGTACAGGACAAGTTGGTCGATTTCCCCTGTCGAGGTGAAAACCTCTTTGGCAAGCCCATGGCGGAAAAGGCTGCACAAATTGAGACTGAGACTCTCACCAGGACCAGGCTTTCTAGGAAGACCTCCGCCCCTTCCCAGAAAAAGAAGGGCTCGGGAAAAAAGTCCTTTTACCCGAGGAAGGCAGCTGCCTACAAACAATACCCCCATTATCAGGCCCCTGCAGCTCCCCAACAGGGCCAGCAGGCCAAGGGACGGGGTAACGGGTCCCGTAGGCAGCAAGCCCCCAAGCCTGCACCACCAGCCCCTGCTCAGCAGGGTGGGGGTTTTTGACTCGCTCAGCATAGCCTCTCCCCCCCCGCTGGTTCCCCCCAGCACCGGAGGCCGGCTGGTTCACTTCGCCCACAGGTGGTCCAGCATCACCGCAGATGCCTGGGTGCTTCAGGTCGTGCGAGAGGGCTACCTTCTCCACTTCCATCAGGTCCCTCCCTCCTATTTTCCGGGAGAGCCTCCGCGCCCCCCTCTGCACAGGGAGTTGCTCCTTCAGGAGTTAGCAGGTCTCCTGCAGGAACAGGCGGTGGAACCGGTGCCACACCACCTGAGAGGTCAAGGCTTCTATTCAAGGTATTTTCTGATACCAAAGAGAACAGGAGGCCTCAGACCCATCCTGGACTTGCGCAACCTCAACAAGTTCCTTGTGCGGGAGAAGTTCAAAATGCTTACCCTTGGAATCCTTCTGCCCTACCTCCAGCAGGGAGATTGGCTATGCTCCTTGGATCTAAAGGATGCCTACACGCACATCCTCATCCACCCAAGCCACCGCCAATACCTCAGGTTTGTGGTGGCAGGAAATCATTACCAGTACAGAGTACTCCCCTTTGGCCTGTCCTCCGCACCGCGAGTCTTCACAAAATGTCTCGCGGTCGTGGCGGCCCATCTCCGGCTTCACGGCCTCTATGTCTTTCCGTACCTCGACGACTGGCTCATCAGAGCAGCGTCCGCTCAGGAGGTCACCAACGCCACGTGCCGCACGGTGACTCTGCTGCAGCACTTGGGCTTTGTCATAAACTTCGCAAAGTCCACTTTGCTCCCCTCACAGGATCTCGAGTTCATCGGCGCAAGGCTGCGCACTCCTCAGGCGCGAGCGTACCTACCGCTCGACAGGGCTCAGCGGCTCATGGACCTAGCCGACCGCTTTCGCAGCCAGCCCCTGGTCTCCGCCAGGCGCTTCCTGAGACTGCTCGGCCATATGGCTTCCACCGTCCATGTGACCCCCAATGCCCGCCTGAATATGCGGTCTGCTCAATGGTGTCTCCGCCGGCAGTGGCGACAAGCCACAGGCGGCCTAGCAGACCTAGTGCGCGTCTCCGAGCCGCTGGTCTCGTCTATCCGGTGGTGGCTCCGGCAGCCGAACCTGATATTAGGAATGCCTTTCCAGTCACCTCAGCCGACCCGGGTGCTGACCACCGATGCATCCCTCCTGGGCTGGGGAGCACATTGCCAAGAGGCACGTACTCAGGGCCTCTGGACCAAGTGGGAGTCTGCGCAGCAGATCAACTTCCTGGAGCTCAGGGCGATCCGCCTAGCTCTCAAGGCCTTCTCCCACCTAACCTCCCAACAGTCCGTCCTTGTCCAGACGGACAATCAAGTTGCCATGTTCTACGTGAACAAGCAGGGGGGCACGGGCTCCTTCCTCCTCTGCCGGGAGGCACAGAAGCTCTGCTCTTGGGCCGTCAGTCACGGCATTCTCCTCAAGGCAGTTTATCTCCCGGGCCAAGAAAATTGCCTGGCGGACAAACTCAGCAGGGTACTCCAGCCGCACGAGTGGCGTCTGGATCCCTTGATCGTTCAGAAGCTCTTCCTCAGGTGGGGCCTCCCCACGGTGGATCTCTTTGCCAGTCCTCACAACCGGCAGCTTCCTCGCTTCTGCTCTCGTCAGCCACACCCCCTTCGGGTTGCGGCGGACGCCTTTCTGATCTCATGGTCGGGGAGCCTTCTGTACGCTTTCCCTCCCATTCCGTTAGTCTCTCGGACTCTTTTCAAGGTTCTCCGAGACAAAGCCTTCATGATCCTGGTGGCCCCTCGCTGGCCCAGGCAGCCGTGGTTTCCGCTCCTGCTGCAACTGGCGGTGGAGGATCCAATCCCTCTGGGGGTACAACCGGATCTCCTCACTCAGGATCAGGGGTCCCTACTGCACCCCAACCTCAGGTCTCTCAGCCTCATGGCCTGGCTGCTGAAAGGGTAGTCCTTGCTCCTCTTCTCTTGCCGGCGGAGGTGGAGGAGGTCGTCTTGGCTTCGCGACGCCCTTCTACCCGCAAATGCTACGCCCTTAAATGGCGTCGCTTTGCAATCTGGTGTTCCCAACAGTCTCAGGATCCCTTCTCCTGCCCGGTGTCGGTGATCCTACAATACTTGCTACACCTCTCTAATCTGGGACTTAAGTCCAACTCCGTCAAAGTTCACCTCAGTGCTCTTTCAGCACATCATGTGCCGGTGGACGGCAGACCTCTCTCCAACGACCCTCTCGTAGCGAGGTTTCTCCGAGGTCTCCTTCTACTTAAACCACCTCTGCGCCCGCCAGCGCCGGACTGGGACCTGAATGTGGTTTTGCAGCGGATCACCTGTCCGCCTTTTGAACCTATGGCTACCTGTTCTCTCCGTTTTCTGTCTTGGAAAACACTGTTCTTGATAGCCCTCACTTCCGCTAGGCGCGTAAGTGAATTGCAGGCCCTCGTGTCTGATCCCCCCTACACTCGATTCTACAAGAATAGGGTAGTCCTACGGACTCACCCAAAGTTTCTGCCTAAAGTGGTCTCCCCTTTTCACATGAATCAGGAGGTGGTACTTCCAACCTTCTTTCCCAGACCACACTCCAGCCGAGCTGAGACGGTCCTCCATACCCTGGACTGTAGAAGGGCATTGAACTTCTACCTTGACCGTACGCGGGAGCACCGTAAAGCTGCTCAGCTTTTTGTGTCTTTTGACCCCAATAAATTGGGGCTCCCGGTCTCCAAGCGTACTCTGTCCATCTGGGTTGCGGACTGTATCTCTTGGGCTTATGGGGCAGCCGGACTCGCCTTAGAAAGTCGAGTCACGGCTCATTGCGTTCGGGCAAAGGCCACGTCAGTGGCTTACCTCCGCTCTGTTCCGCTGGCAGACATCTGCCGGGCCGCTACTTGGTCTTCGAGCCAGACTTTCGCGGTCCATTACTGTCTCGAGAGGGAGTCCCGTAGGGACAGTGCTTTCGGACAGGCAGTCCTCCGTAATCTCTTTGAGGTCTGAGCAACTCCTATCCTCCATCCCGGATGTGGGCTACCGGTGGGTGATAATTCAGCGAAGATTCTATCCTTCTGTGCTGCTGAGCTAGAGGGAGCTCATTTTTGTGCTTAGGGTCTCCGGTAGCCTTGAGCTTGGGAGTCCCATAAGTGAGGACTGACTTCCTGCTTGGTCCTGGAGAAAGCGTAGTTACTCACCTGTAACAGGTGTTCTCCAGGAGCAGCAGGAATCAGTCCTCACTACCCTCCCTCCTCCCCTTGGAGTTGCAATCGTCTGCTTATGTTCTTTTTGCAAATTTTTATGCTGTCTTTTTTAGCTATGTCATCTGACTGGCTAAGATGGCACCTTCGGGCGGGAAGACGACCGCGCATGCGCGCTGCAATTCCCAAAGGCTTTCTTTGAAAGCTGGGGAAAATTGCTCCGCGAGGGCTCCGTCGGCGCCGACGTCACCCATAAGTGAGGACTGATTCCTGCTGCTCCTGGAGAACACCTGTTACAGGTGAGTAACTACGCTTTCTCCTTCGCATGCAGTTCAGATCACATTATCAGCTGCTTGACTCCTTGTTCTAAATCCAGTTTGGTCTGCCTCCACTAATAATGACATAACCTTAGACAAACTCTCTGCTAAAAGTTTTGCTAATATTTTAAGAAATATATTCAGTAATTGTTGCAGCTTGAGAAGCACGTTCTGGGTTGTTTTTTTTGTTGTTGTTTTTCTTTCCTTCGGAATCACACCGATTCCTGCTAACCTCGTAAGTCCTTCCAACATTGTTTTGAGAATCCTGGTCAGTAATGGAACAACTGTAGCTGCATATCTCTTATAAAACTTTGCAGTTAGCTCATCTGAACCTGGTGACTTTTCATTGGTCAGTGTTTCAATTGCTTTATGGATGTCTATTTCCCAAATTTTTGCATTTAGTTTACTTTTTATTCCCTGTGGAGCTTCTGGCAAACTTAAGTTACCCAGATAGTTTATAATTCTTTCCATTTCAATTTCTGCATTTTGTGTTGCCTATAGAATCTTGCAAATTCCTGCCATATGTCCCTATCCCCATATACCAGTTTCTCCAGGACCAAGCAGGAAGTCAGTCTTCACATATGGGTGACATCGACGTCGATGGAGCCCTTGCGGAGCATTTCCCCAGCTTTCCAAGAAAGCCTTTGGGAATGCAGGCACGCATGCGCTGTTCCCTTCCCGCCCAAAGGTGCCATCTTGCTCAGTCTCTCTTTTTCCGTGAAGCCCACCGGACGTGTGTCCTAGTCCTCCCGGAAAATAGTTAGATTGTTTTGCGATTCCTTCGCTATTTTTTCTCCAGTTCGACGCCGGTTCCCCTCCCGCCGGGTTTGGTACACCGGTATCGAGCCCGATCTTATTTTTTCGGTTTCTGCCCTTCGTGGCTGGCGTTCGCGCCCTTTTTTTCTTTTTCCCTGGAAGGCTGGTCCTTTGACCTCGCGGGGACTGTTCTTTTTTTTTTTTCCCGATGCCTTCCAGTGGGTTCAAAAAGTGTGATCGGTGCAAGAAGCTAATGTCTCTCACCGACACACATGACTGCTGCCTTCGGTGCCTCGGTCCTGACCACGATCCTAAGACCCGTGGACCATGTGGAAAAATGTCTTCCAAGGCGCTTCGAAGTTGTCAGCACCAAAAGGAAAGGCTTTTCTCTGACTCGGTCTCCGGCCGGACCCGGACCTTGTCTGAGGCCTCAACATCTCGGGAATCGGATCCCGAGCACCGTCGAGGCTCCTCGGACAGGGGGTCCCCCGACCGGGAACGAAAGAGGAAGAAGCGGCTCATGAGGGCATCGTCGGAAGAGGTCCCTGGCTCCTCGAGAGCTAGGTCTCAGACCCCCGACCGTTGCCCCGGGCCCGTGGAATAGGAGAAGCCTCCCAAAGTACCTCGAGTGGAGCTGGAGTCTGCTGGACACGTAAGTCCTGTAGTCCTCGTGGACTCTCCTCCTAGAGAGCCGACGTTGGGCCCGGCACCGCCGGGGCCCGAGTCGGGGGCTGCTGAGTCTCCTGAGCTGGGTCTCACGCTGACAGCCTTGGAGAGCAGACTGCCTTCATGGAACAGCAGCGGGCACTGATGGCCAGCCTGTCTGGCGCATCTGCCCCGACCACCGGGACATCGACATCAAAGTCGACCCCGGAGACCTAGCCGATACTCGATACCATAAAGGCTCGAGGTCGACCTTGGTCGCGATCTCCCTCGACCCCCCCCCCGTTCGGAACTGAGGACGTCAACGCCGGTGCCTTCGGCGTCGGGGCGGATGCTCACAGGCCCCGCGCGGTCGGACCCCGATTCCTCATCGGATGAGTCCGCCTGGGAGACAGAGGACGAGGAGTCCCCCGAAACCTTCAGGACTCGGTGCGTCCCGTCAGACTCACCGCAGTCTGAACCCCGGAGTAGATCTCCCCCCCCCCCCCCAGAAGATACCTGGTTCTCGGAGTTTGCTATCCTTGTGGACCCCGAGGAGGAGCCTCGAGCCGAGGAGCTCGAGGCCCTACAGTATGACTCTCCTTCGAAGGAGGCCTTTACTATTCCGGTTCCTCCGATGCTGGAATGGCTCCTCTTCCGGATTTGGGAGGCACTGGCCTCGGCGCCAGTTCTGAGCAAGCGGGTCGATTCTATCTATCGACTCCAAAAGAGCCCTGGCTTTCAGAAGGCGCAGCTACCACACCATTCCATGGTGGTGGAATCGACCATGCATCGCTTGAAAAGTCAGAAGATGCACACCGCGGTGCCCCCTGGCAGGGAGGCCCGTAACCTCGATGGTTTTGGTAGAAAGTGCTTCCAGGGCTCAATGCTTGCTTGCCGTGTCCAGTCTTACCAGCTGTACCTGGGCATGTACTTGCGAGACCTGGCTAAGGAGCTGGCCGGGTTCTCTGCTGGTCTCTCCGGGGAACCCTTGCAGAGGTTCAAGTCCTTGTCCTCGGGGATCCGGGAATGCTCCAAGTTTGTCCCACGCTGCCTATGATGGCTTCGAGGCTTCAGCCTGTGTTGCGGCAGCCGGCATCGCGGCTCGATGCCAGGCATGGCTGCAGTCATTGGTCCTCGAGCCATGAGTTCAGGACAAGTTGGTCGATGTCCCTTGCCGAGGTGAGAACCTTTTTGGCAAGCCCATGACCGAGAAGGCCGCACAGCTCGAAACCGAGCACCTCACGAGGACAAGGCTGTCTAGGAAGACTTCTGCCCCTTCTCACAAAAAGAAGGGCTCGGGTAAAAAGCCCTTTTACCCGAGGAAGGGCACTGCCTACAAACAGTACCTACAGTACCAGGCTGCCCAAGCTGCCCCTCAGGGTCAGCAGGCCAAGGGGCAGGGTAATGGGCCCCGTAGGCAGAGGACTCCCAAGCCTCTGGCCCCTGCTCCCACTCAGCAGGGTGGGGGTTTTGACTCCTTAGGCATAGCCTCTCCGTCCCTGCTGTCCCAACCCTGCACAGGAGGTCGCCTCGCCCTGTTTGCCCACAAGTGGCCACTCATCACTGGAGACAGTTGGGCGTTAGCCCTTGTGGACTATGCTTATCTGCTACACTTCCAACAGCTGCCTCCTCCATACTTTCCAGGGGAACCTCCAAGGCCTCCCCTGCACACAGATCTTCTCCTTCAGGAGCTCCAAGGTCTGTTGGTGGACAGGGCAGTGGAGCCTGTGCCTCCCCACTTGCAAGGTCGAGGGTTCTACTCCAGGTATTTCCTTGTGCCCAAAAGAACCGGTGGCCTTCGACCTATTCTAGACCTCAGAAATCTCAACAAATTCCTAGAGAAGGAAAAGTTCAAGATGCTTACTCTTGGAACACTTTTGCCCTACCTCCAGCAGGGAGATTGGCTATGCTCCTTAGATCTAAAGGATGCGTACACTCGCATCCTCATTCATCCAGACCACAGAAAGTACCTCAGGTTCATTGTGGGAGGAAACCATTATCAGTACAGAGTACTGCCTTTTGGCCTCACCTCCGCTCCCAGGGTCTTTACCAAATGCCTGGCAGTGGTGGCGGCCTACCTGAGAAATCAGGGAATCTGTCTTCCCCTATCTGGACAACTGGCTCATCAGGAGTCAGACGTGCCAGGAGGCCAGACAAGCCACCCTCAGAACCATTGCTGTTCTTCAAAACCTGGGGTTTGTCATAAACTTCGCAAAGTCCGCTTTGCTCCCCTCCCAGAACTTGGAGTTCATAGGGGCAAACTACCTGGCCGACAGGTTGAGCAGGATTCTGCAGCCCCACGAGTGGCAGCTCCATCCTTTGGTGGTTCAGAAGATTTTCTTGAAATGGGGACTTCCATCCATAGATCTGTTTGCCAGTCCACTGAACGAACAGCTGCCAAAGTTCTGCTCCAGGCAACCGCATCCTCTGCGGCTGGCAGCAGATGCTTTTCTGATTCCCTGGTTTCCGGGCCTACTGTATGCGTTTCCTCCCACGCCCTTGGTGGCCTGAACCCTCTTCAGAATTCTTCAGGACAAGGCCTCGGTCCTGCTGGTGGCTCCCAGGTGGCCGAGACAGCCTTGGTTTCCACTTCTGCTTCAGCTGCCAGTGGATCCCCCACTGCCTCTGGGGTTGCAACCCGACCTTCTCTCTCATGATCAGGGTTCCCTTCTGTACCCCAATCTCAAAGCTCTCAATTTGATGGCCTGGAGGCTGCAAGGGTAGTTTTGGCTCCCTGGGGCCTACCTCAGGAAGTTGAGGAGGTTGTCCTAGCCTCTAGGAAACAGTCCAGTAGGAAAACCTATGCTCTGAAATGGAAAAGGTTTTCTGTGTGATGTCAGCTACGTACAGAAGATCCTTTCTCCTGTACTGTACCAGTAGTGCTTCAGTACTTACTGCATTTATCAAATCAGGGACTTAAGTCCAATTCTGTTCGGGTCCCCCTCTCAGCTCTAGCAGCTCACCACTCGCTGGTGGAAGGACATTCTCTGTCTGTTCACCCCTTGGTGTCCCGGTTTCTTAGAGGCTTGCTCTTGCTCAAGCCTCCAATCCGTCCTCCTGCTCCTGAGTGGGAGCTGAATGTGGTCTTGCAGCAACTGACTCGCCCACCTTTTGAGCAGATGGCTACTTGCCCTCTACACTTCCTGTCCTGGAAGACACTCTTCTTGATAGCCCTAACCTCGGCCAGGCGAGTGAGTGAGCTTCAGGCCCTGGTCTGTGACAGGCCTTACACCCGCTTCTATAGGAACAGGGTAGTCCTTAGGAGTCATCCAAAGTTCCTCCCAAACGTTGTCACCTCTTGGTTAAGGTGGAAGGAGGAGGTTCTTCCAACATTCTTCCCTAGGCCTCATGCAAGCCAGGCTGAAGCAGTCCTGCATACCCTGGACTGTAGGAGGGCCTTATCCTTCTACCTTGACCGTACGCAGGGGCATAGAAGGGCTACTCAGCTCTTCATATCTTTTGACCCTAATAATATGGGGTTAGCTGTGTCCAAGCATACCCTGTCCACCTGGGTAGCTGACTGTATCACCTGGGCTTACAGAGTGGCTGACCTTCCTTTGCAGGGTCGGGTCACGGCCCATCGTGTTAGGGCAATGGCTGCCTCAGTGGCTCACCTCCGCTCTGTACCGTTGGTGGACATCTGCAGGGCTACAACTTGGTCCTCAAGCCAGACGTTTGCGGCCCATTACTGTCTGGAAAGGGAGTCCCGTATGGACAGTGCTTTTGGCCAGGCAGTACTCCGGAATCTCTTTGACGTTTAGGCAACTCCTGCCCTCCAGCCCTCCGTTGGGCTACCGGTGGAGGTTCTGTCAGTGAAAAGCCTTTCTTTGATGCTGGGACTAGAGGGAGTTCTCTTGTTCAGCCTGGGTTCCTTGGTAGCCCAGAGCTAGGGAGTCACCCATATGTGAGGACTGACTTCCTGCTTGGTCCTGGAGAAAGAGTAGTTACTCACCTGTAACAGGTGTCCTCCAGGAGCAGCAGGAATCAGTCCTCACAACCCTCCCTCCTCCCTTGGGAGTTGCAGTTGTACATAGTTTATTTTTACATTTTTGTGTGCTGTTTTTAGCTTTGTCATTTGAGCAAGATGGCACCATTGGGCGGGAAGGGAACCACGCATGCGTGCCTGCATTCCCAAAGGCTTTCTTGGAAAGCTGGGGAAATGCTCCGCAAGGGCTCCATCGACGTCGATGTCACCCATATGTGAGGACTGATTTCCTGCTGCTCCTGGAGAACACCTGTTACAGGTGAGTAACTACTCTTTCCCTTCCTTATCCTACTGGTCTGTGAAAGGTGAAGAGGAGTTGCAATTAGACATGTCCTCTTTTTCAGTAGATAGAGATGGGGCGAAACCTCATCAGATGCAGGTTCAGTCAGAAGGCTAGTCAGTATCGCTCTTTTCTGCCTTTCAGCAGGCAGGAGTCAGGGCAGGGAAGAGGTGGATGACTTGTGTATGTTTTATCCTGTACATTAAGGGACCTGGGGCTGAGGGTTGTTATGGACTTCAACCAGCAGTGTGCTGCTGCTTCACCCCCTCTCTCTTTGTTTTTCCCTTGAGATTTGTGAGGAGTCCCTTGATGCAGGCAGTGTAGCTTTTGGTCTGGAGCAGCCTGCCTGGAAGCTGTGGCAATTACAGAAGACCAAATTAAGGGCAATTACAGAAGACCAAATTAAGGGAAATAGCAACAGGCCTGCATTGCCAGTATTGTTGCAGGCCTCAGAGAAGCCTAGAGGTCCCCCCTCCCATTTCCTCCCCCAGCCCAACAGAAGTAAAGGGCAGGAGGGTTAAGTTGCCTAGTTATGCAGCAGGTGTTCATACACTGCTAAATATGCCATGCAGACTCTGAGGAACCTCCCCCTCCCCCTTTTTAAGTGGACTTGAGTATCCTAGTTATAAAGCAGACGCCACTCCACTGAGAATGCTGGACAGTAAACACTGCTATGAGTTGCCTGGCTATACAGCAGGCACTCCAAGCTACAGAGGGCCCTGAATGGTAAGTATAAACACAAAGTATGTTTTAACTATTGATAACTTGAGCTCAGATTTTCCAAAGGATCCAGGTCCCTCTTTGCAAATAAATACAGTGTAAGGAGCAAACATCACAATCTAGCCTCATTGCAGCAAATGCTGCACTTGAAATGCACCACCACTACACTGCCTGCCCTGTCCCAGTCTTGCATGAACCTGCCCCACCCTGCATGAACCTGCCTGCCCTGTGTCCACCCTGCCCCGCATGTGCCTGCCTGCCTTGCATGCGCCCCCTGCCCCGCCCCTGCCCTGCAAGTGCCTGCACTGCCCCACATGCGCCCCCTGCCCCACATGCCCACCCATCCATCTGCCCCTTCGCTGCACACCTGCACCATTCCTGCGCCATCCCTGTGCTGTCTGTATATCTGCCTCATCCCTGTGCTGTCCATATACTTGCCTGCCTGCCCCATTCCTGCGCCGTACGTGCATGCCTGCCCATCCCTGTTCTGTCCATATATCTACCCGCCTCACCCCCGCACCACATCTGACCCTTGCACTGCACTGCACCCCTTCACATGCAAACAGATGCAGGCACCCTACCCCATTCCCATGCACAATCTCCACACCCCGCCCCCACCAATGCACAGATGTAATTTAAAGAGTTACTGGAGGGAGGTGGAATGGTGTCGCTGCCTTCTATTGGCACTGTGTAATAGCCCATTAAGAGCCTGATTTATTAAGCTTTTTCCCATAGGAAATGGGAAAACAGTTATAGTAAATCAAGCCATAAAAAACAATAAGGTAACTGTAATACACCGTTTTTGGGGGGGGGGGGGGGGTGGTAGGGATGTGCACTGTGACCTAGGTATTGGTGGCTTGCTCCTAGATCCCAAGAAGATTTAAGGTCTGACATAAACCATTATTAAAGTGAAGTGGGGAAATCCCCTTGCATACCCCTGGGATAAGCAGCATGGAGTCTGTTTACTTTTTGGGAACCTGACAGGTACATATGACCTGGGTTGGCCATTATTGGAAACGGGATACTGGGTTTGTTGGACCTTTTTTGGTCTGACCCAGTATGGCATATCTTTTCTTCAATAACCACATAAGAACAAAACACTGGCTTGCTGTCTGTCAAATTTTTGGTTGACACACCTTCAAGCTCTTGGGTGACACTTCAGTGTGTCCTGACACATTGGTTGAGACTCGCTGGACTAGACTATGAACTCTATATACAGGAGACAGTTCCTTCTTTATTTCCTAGGTTACTAATTAAATCTTATAGCACTATAGCAATGATAAATAGTAGAAGAATGCAAACTTTTCAAGATGTGTTGTATCAGCAGTGTCTCTGGCCAGTTGGCCGCCTATGAACTGAGGGCACACTCAGATATCTGATTCAAAGGCTATGCAAGCAATGTAGGCAGGTTGAAGATCCCTAAAAACCTATATGCAACAGCTAAAGGTGATCAAAAAACAGGCAATGATAAAGTTTGAAAGCCGTAGCTGAGTGTGTAGTCTCTTGAAGTTCTGATAAGCAAACTGGTTCAGGTATTTGGTCAGTGGTAGAGCAGCTTTAATTTAATTAGCCCTCTTGTAAAAGCAGGCTCGAAATTTCAAACAAAATATTCTATGCAAATATCATAGAAGAATGGTCTGTGTGACTGACAGTCGGTGGACCTTGTAAAATGACCTGTAAGGGAGTAACCAAGTTAGAAATATTTGGAAAATCAGAAAGAAAGGTAAATGAGTTCATGACTGTATTTTTCAGCCTGAAGCAAATTTTCAGCATTAGTTAGAGCTATCATCTAAAACCAGAGTTGTAATTTTAGAAATGTCACTTGGAGGAATTGTTAATTTGTATTCCTTATCCTTCTAGACCAGTTCTGATTCCCAGGCAGCAGATAAGAGGCAGATAACTGTAATTTTCAGTGATGTCATCACTTATATATACACTGGTACAGCGCTGAGAGAAACTAGCATTGTCTGAATCAAGCAGGGGGCAAAGTTTGTGGCCCAGTCTCCTCTGGCCCAGGTCACGGTCTTGTGGCCTGTGTTTTTTAAGGTCTTGGCCCAACATTTGTTCAGAGCTTAGATACATCCATTGTCTTCTCAAGCTGACATTTGCCTTGTGTCTAGCACTGGTGGGCCAGAGAGCCAACAGGAGGACACCATGAGGCCCCTGAGAGAGGCTGGTAAATCTTGGCCTAGGGCCTCTCTCCCCCCCCCCCCCACCAGCCAATCCCTTTCCTCTCATCATCCTGCATGTTCTGCTTAGTTTTATTTTTATCCTGTTTCTTTATTTGGTCTCTGTCTTTGCTGCTTGAATAAACCAGGTTCCTTATTGTTCCCTCCAGTCCAGACTATGTAGTTGTCACTCCCACCTGCAGCTTGGAGACTGAGTATGCCACGTTTTGATGATGTCAACATACTTAGATAGCTGGCATCTCCTTCAAGGCTCAGTATTCTCAGTCTCTAAGCAGCTTGGGGGTGACTCTCACTGTAGTGTGGACTCCACTGGAGAAACAATAAGGAAGGTTATCAAATTGGCCTTGCCTGGGGATTTCCCAGTTGTCAGAGGCTTGGCCCTGTTAAGGTTATTGGGGGAAAAAAGAAAAAAAAAAGGATAAGTGTATTGTGCTTGAGCCTGCCAGTGGACAGAAGCAGTCCGGGGAGTGAAGCAGTCAGTGCATGCCTTGATTGGAGCAGTTGCAGATTGGTTGGTGACCATCTCTTGATCCCTTCTGTAGGAGAATAGTTCTGTTTGGAGGACACGGTGTTCAGAGGGCCTGTGTAGCATGTGGGAATCGCCATTGCCTGAGCGGTCCTGTTGCAGCAGCGCTTGGGCTATGGCAATAAGGGTGCTCTGCTTTATTTTTCGGACGGTTTTGTTTTTGGAGCTTGGACATCGCGGAACAGCATGCTGCTGTGCCCTGCTTACGGCTGCAGTGTTTGGCAGGTGGAGGGACAAGCTGCTCAGTACCATTTTGAGGCTGTGGCCGGAGTCCTCTTGGGGGGACGACTCTATTTGATAGAGGTGATTGTCCCAGGTGCAGCGAAGGGAGCTCCTGACACTGGGGGAGAATTGCTCATGTTTTGTTTTGGGGGGCTTTTTCATATTGGGGCTAGCCTGAATGTTGTTCTGGCAGAATGTCTAAGCCTACATGCTTAGCATGCTGAGCATGACAGGGCTCCCCCTCAGCTGCGGGGTTTTACTGCAGCTGTGAGGCAGTCCCATTCAGTGGAGGAAAAGTTGATAGGAGGATTCAGGGGGATGTAAGAGGATCAGAGAGGCCGGACCTGGAGCCCTCGTGGGGAGGGGCCCCCTCTTCCCAGTGAGATACCATGGGGTGCCTGCAGAAGATGGTCTGGCCAAGTCTTCCCTATTAGAAAAGAAGGGAGTCTGTCAAGCCAGGGACCCTGGTGTCCCGGGTGGGGCAGGCCATGCATCCCTTAAGGGTCCTCTCTCCAAAGTTTGTGCTTTTGATGCTCCAAAGCTTTCTGCATGTTGCAGAGGCCAGAGACGGCTCAGGGGGAAAGGTGGATTTAGCCAAAAAGAGGGGTTTGCCAGAAGAGCAACTGGTGCAGGGTGAACCTCTGGCTAAGCGACAAGTGGGGGCTTGTGAGCCCTGGAAAGATGCCAGCTGTCTACACTCGGAGGAGCTGGAAGAGAGCACAGCTGACATCTGGGGGTCTGGCGGGAGTCGGCGGCAGCAGAATTGGAGGACAGTGAGATTCAACAAGGGGACAAGCCCAGGCTAGTAAGAGTGGCCTGTTTGAGATGGGTGCAGGGAGTCTTAGATAGTGGCGAAGGGTTGCCGCAAGCATCCTTGGCAGCAGGCCAGCTGGAGTCGAGTGTGGCATATTGAGCTGATGCCTTTTATGACTTGATTTGCACCTCCTCAAAGGGCATGGCCTTGGTGGTGGCCACGTGTCATTTACTTTGCTTTGCTTGAGAAATTGGTCAGCAGATAGGACCTCCAAGTCTTACTTGAATAGGCTTCCTTTCCAAGGCAAGCTATTGTTTTGGGGAGGTGTTGGAGAAGTTGGTGAAGGAGTTGACAAACACTAAAGCAAGTTACCTCCTGGAGGATAAGCCCAAGCCAGTGAGAACGGTGCAGCCGGCAAGGGGTCAACCTAGGGATTTCAGGCATTTTAGGGCAAATGCGTTTTGTCCCTTCTGCTAGAGGCCCCTATCAGTGGCAGGGGCAGCCTTTTTGATGCTCTGGTGGGTACGGGTATAAATTTTTACGCTGCCACTTCCTGGCCCTAACAAGATGCCAGTGAGATGAGGGGGGCCTAGGACGGGGTGGTCCCGGTAGAAGGATGGCTCTGGGACTTATTCCACCTGTGTCCAACTCGCTTCCGATCAGTGGGTGCCGGAGGTCATCCGCAAGGGTTATGCACTTGAGTTTGCCAGACCCCCTGAAGGATACGTTCATCTGGTCGTCCTGTGGAGTTTTGTGAAAGGCTCGAGCGGTACAGGGCACACTGTGGTGGCTGCAACATTTGGAAACAGTGGTGGAGTTGCAACCAGACCTGTGTAGGTGCGATCGATACTCTACTTTGTGGTCCCCAAAAAGAGGGAACTTTTCGACCCATCCTGAATCTCAAGCAGGTAAACCAAGTGTTACGTGTACCACTATTTTGAATGGAAACTCTCTGATCGGTGATAGTAGCTGTAAGGCAGGGCAAGTTCCTCATGGCGCTAGACCTCATGGAGGCGTATCTACACATTCTGATCCGGCCTTATCAGCGGTTTCTGTGGTTCGCAGTGCTGATGGGGCATTTCCAGTTTCGGGTGCTCCTATTTGGTCTACCCACAGCACCATGGACCTTTTTACCAAGGTCATGGTGGTGGTCACGGCAGCACTATGGAAGGAAGGCGTACTGATGCATCCATATTTGGATGATCGGCTCATAAGGGCAAAGTTGTTGGAGGAAAACTGAGCGGTGACTGCTTGAGTGATTGTCTGCAGCAACTCGGCTGGGTGGTCAGTGTCGCCAAGAGTCATCTGCGGCCTAGCTAAGATCTGGTGTACCTCAGGGCATGGTTTCAGACTGACAGAGTAATGGTGTGCCTGCCTGACGAGAGAGTGTGAAAGATACAGCTCCAGGTCAAGCAGTTCCTTTGGATGACAGTGCCCTTGGCTTGGCACTGTCTACAGTTGCTGGGATTCGTGGCAGTGGCCGTAGACCTTGTGCCGTTGGACCATGCACCTATGCAACTACTGCAGAGGGCTCTCCTGCAACGGTGGTTTCCACAGAGGCGGTCCCTGTACCAGAGGTTACCTTGTCCTCTATCAGCATGGGGGGGGCACAGTGCTGGTGGCTTTCCTGGACAATCTTCTGGTGGTCATGCCGTTGGAGCCGCCGAACTGGGTCCTGGTGACTATGGATGCTGGTCTGACGGGCTGGGGGGGGGGGCATTCTGCGAGTCGCAGGTGGCTCAGGGGTGCTGGACGCAGGAGGAAAGTCAGTTGTCCCTCAATCAATTTGGAGATGCGAGCCGTCTTTCTGCGCTGCTGGAGTTCAGGCCCTTCTTGCAGGGGAAAGCAATTCGGGTGTTTTCTGACTGCCACCATGGTGGCCTACATAAATCGCTAGGTCAGAATGGAGAGAGTGCAATTAGCAGATGAGAGAGCTGCACTCTTGAGTTGGGTGGAAGACAATCTGCTGACCCTCTTCTGCGCATGTCACTGACAAAGACAATGTGGAGGCCGACTATCTCGGTCGCAGTTGCTTGGACCTTGCGGAATGGTCCCTCATTGATGAGGTGTATGCTCAGATCGTCCAATGTTGGGGTCAGCTGGTCATGGATCTCATGGCAACATTCAGAACGTGAAGGCGGCCTGCTTTTTCAGCAGATGTCAGGAAAGGATGTCAGAGGGCTTGGATGCGCTGGTTCAGACATGGCCAGCGGATGGACTCTTGTATGTGTTTCTGCCTTGGGCACTGATTGGGAGAGTGTTGCAAAGGATCAGGGCTCATCCAGGGCTGGTAGTGTTGATTAGCTCCGGACTGGTATGCAGATCTGCTGTGGCTGACAATGGATCAACCATGGCACCTCCCTGAGATGGCAAGTCTGTTGAGGCAAGGGTCCATCCTCATACCTCTCAGGTGAGTAGATTCTCACTTATGGCTTGGCTCTTGAGAGGGCTCTGTTGTGGAAGAGAGGTTATTCTCCAGGACCAAGCAGGAAGTCAGTCCTCACTTATGGGTGACGTCGGCGCCGACGGAGCCCTCGCGGAGCAATTTTCCCCAGCTTTCAAAGAAAGCCTTTGGGAATTGCAGCGCGCATGCGCGGTCCTCTTCCCGCCCAAGGGTGCCATCTTAGCCAGTCTTCTTTTTTCCGCGGAGCCCTACAGACGTCCCCGTCTTGTCCCCGCGAAAAAGTCGATATTTCTTCATTATTTTATTCTTTTTCCTTCGGTTCAACGCCGGTCTTTTTCCCGCCCGGACTCGCGACGCCGGTCACGAGTCCTCTTCCTTTTTTCGGTTTTTCTGACTTAGTCAGCTTTCGTTTTCGCTTTTCCCTGGCAGCCCGGTCCTTTGACCTCGCAGGGGCCCTTTTTCCCCCGATGGCTGCCAGTGGTTTTAAGCGGTGTGGTCAGTGTGACCGAAATATGTCACTAACTGACACACACGACTTTTGCCTCCGCTGCCTGGGCCCAGATCATGAGGAACTGATCTGTGGGCCCTGCGGCAAAATGTCCTCCAAAGCGTTGAGAAGTCGGCGGCATCAGCGTGATAGGATCTTCGCTGACCCCAGCCGTACCCGGACCTCGTCGGAGGCCTCCGCGTCCAAAGGCTCCAGCTCGGACCGTCGCCGGAGTTCCTCCGACAGGGGTTCTCCCTCCGGGGACCATCGTCGGCAGGTGA
Organism: Ichthyophis bannanicus; assembly: GCA_033557465.1. Taxonomy (NCBI): domain Eukaryota; kingdom Metazoa; phylum Chordata; class Amphibia; order Gymnophiona; family Ichthyophiidae; genus Ichthyophis; species Ichthyophis bannanicus. Next base: position 41,730,143 of record CM066037.1, on the reverse strand, counting down.
AACCCGCGAGAGCGGCGTCGGTGGACGCTCCTGGTTCCGCGAGGGCCAGGTCGCATAGCCCCGACAGCCGCCCCGGGTCCTTGGAGAAGGAGCACCTCACGAAGCGACCTCGCCTGGAGTCGGAGATGCCTGCTCGGGTAAGTCCTGTGGTCCTTCTGGACTCACCTCCGCGACAGCCGACGTCGGGCCCGACGCCGTCGGGGCCCGAGTCGGGGGCTGCTGGGTCACCTGAGCTCGGACTCAGGTTGACGGCCTTGGAGAGCAGACTGTCTGCCTTCATGGACCAGCAGCGGGCACTGCTCGCTGGCCTCGCTGGCGCCGCTGCCCCGACCGCCGGGACGTCGACGTCCAAGTCGACCCCGGAGACCGAGCCGATCCTCGAGTCGATGCGAACTCGAGTCGATCCTCGGTCGAGGTCACCCTCGGCCTCCCGTTCGGGACCGAGGTCGCCGACGCCGACTCCCTCGGCATCGGGGCGGCAGGCGCCGCGCCCTGCCCGGGCCGACCCCACCGAGTCCTCGTCGGAGTCGGTCTGGGAGTCTGAAGAGGAAGAGTCGCCTGATTCTTTCCGGACTCGGTGTGTCCCCTCGGACTCACCGGGGTCCGAGCCTCGGAAGCAGTCCCCCCCGGAGGATGCCCGGTTCTCGGACTTCGTCAGGGATATGGCCAAGGCTTTGGCCTTCCCTGCGGACCCCGAGGAGGAGCCTCGAGCCGAAGAGCTCGACGCCCTCCAGTATGACTCTCCCGCAAGGGAACACTTTACTGTACCGGTTCCTCCTATGCTGGAACGACTACTCTTCCGCATGTGGGAGAGTCCGGCCTCCTCGCCGGTCCTGAGCAAGCGGGTCGATTCTATCTATCGGGTCCGCAAGAGCCCTGGCTTTCAAAAGGCACAGCTACCACACCATTCCATGGTAGTGGAATCGGCCATGCACCGTCTTAAGAGCCAGAAGATGCACTCCTCGGTGCCTCCTGGCAGGGAGGCCCGTAACCTGGATGGCCTTGGTAAGAAGTGTTTCCAGGGCTCTATGCTCGCATGTCGTGTCCAGACTTACCAGCTATACATGGGCATGTATCTCCGAGATCTGGCTAAAGAGCTAGCCGGATTCTTCGCTGGTTTGTCCGAGGAACCCTTGCGGAGGTTCCTGGCCTTGTCCACTGGCATTCGGGAATGCTCAAAGTTCATGTCCCGAGCAGCCTATGATGGCTTTGAAGCATCGGCTCGAGTGGCCGCAGCCGGCATCGGTGCCCGCCGACAGGCTTGGCTTCAGTCGTCAGACCTTGAGCCCTGGGTGCAGGACAAGTTGGTCGATGTCCCCTGCCGAGGCGAAAACCTCTTTGGCAAGCCCATGGCTGAAAAGGCTGCACAAATTGAGACTGAGACTCTCACCAGGACCAGGCTTTCTAGGAAGACCTCTGCCCCTTCCCAGAAAAAGAAGGGCTCGGGGAAAAAGTCCTTTTACCCGAGAAAGGCGGCTGCCTACAAACAATACCCCCATTATCAGGCCCCTGCAGCTCCCCAACAGGGCCAGCAGGCCAAGGGACGGGGTAACGGGTCCTGTAGGCAGCAAGCCCCCAAGCCTGCACCACCAGCCCCTGCTCAGCAGGGTGGGGGTTTTTGACTCACTAAGCATAGCCTCTCCCCCCCCCGCTGGTTCCTCCCAGCACCGGAGGCCGGCTGGTTCACTTCGCCCACAGGTGGTCCAGCATCACCGCAGATGCCTGGGTGCTTCAAGTCGTGCGAGAAGGCTATCTTCTCCACTTCCACCAGGTCCCTCCCTCCTATTTTCCGGGAGAACCTCCACGACCGCCTCTGCACAGGGAATTACTCCTTCAGGAGTTAGCAGGTCTTCTGCAGGAACAGGCGGTGGAACCGGTGCCACACCACCTGAGAGGTCAAGGCTTTTATTCCAGGTATTTTCTAATACCAAAGAGAACAGGGGGCCTCAGACCCATCCTGGACTTACGCAACCTCAACAAGTTCCTTGTGCGGGAGAAGTTCAAAATGCTTACCCTTGGAATCCTTCTGCCCTACCTCCAGCAGGGAGATTGGCTATGCTCCTTGGATCTAAAGGATGCCTACACGCACATCCTCATCCACCCAAGCCACCGCCAATACCTAAGGTTTGTGGTGGCAGGAAATCATTACCAGTACAGAGTACTGCCCTTTGGCCTGTCCTCCGCACCACGAGTCTTCACAAAATGTCTCGCGGTGGTGGCGGCCCATCTCCGGCTTCACGGCCTATATGTCTTTCCGTACCTCGACGACTGGCTCATCAGAGCGGCGTCCGCTCCGGAGGTCACCAGCGCCACGCACCGCACGGTGACTCTTCTGCAGCACTTGGGCTTTGTTATAAATTTCGCAAAGTCCACTTTGCTCCCCTCACAGGATCTCGAGTTCATCGGCGCAAGGCTCCACACTCCTCAGGCACGAGCGTACCTACCGCTCGACAGGGCTCAACGGCTCATGGACCTAGCCGACCGTTTTCGCAGCCAGCCCCTGGTCTCCGCCAGGCGCTTCCTGAGACTGCTCGGCCATATGGCTTCCACCGTCCATGTGACCCCCAATGCCCGCCTGAATATGCGGCCTGCTCAATGGTGTCTCCGCCAGCAGTGGCGACAAGCCACAGGCGGCCTAGCAGACCTAGTGCGCGTCTCCGAGCCGCTGATCTCGTCTCTCCGGTGGTGGCTTCGGCAGCCGAACCTGATATTCGGAATGCCTTTCCAGTCACCTCAGCCGACCCGGGTGCTGACCACGGATGCATCCCTCCTGGGCTGGGGAGCACATTGCCAAGGGGCACGTACTCAGGGCCTCTGGACAAGGTGGGAGGCTGCTCAGCAGATCAACTTCCTTGAGCTCAGGGCGATCCGCCTGGCTCTCAAGGCTTTCTCCCACCTGACTTCCCACCAGTCCGTCCTTGTCCAGACGGACAATCAAGTTGCCATGTTCTACGTGAACAAGCAGGGGGGCACGGGCTCCTTCCTCCTCTGCCGGGAGGCACAGAAGCTCTGCTCTTGGGCCGTCAGTCACGGCATTCTCCTCAAGGCAGTTTATCTCCCAGGCCAAGAGAATTGCCTGGCGGACAAACTCAGCAGGGTCCTCCAGCCGCACGAGTGGCGTCTGGATCCCTTGGTAGTTCAGAAGCTCTTCCTAAAGTGGGGCCTCCCCACGGTGGATCTCTTTGCCAGTCCTCACAACCGGCAGCTTCCTCGCTTCTGCTCTCGTCGGCCACACCCCCTTCGGGTTGCGGCGGACGCTTTTCTAATTTCATGGTCGGGGAGCCTTCTGTACGCTTTCCCTCCCATCCCGCTAGTCTCTCGGACTCTTTTCAAGGTTCTCCGAGACAAAGCCTTCATGATCCTGGTGGCCCCTCGCTGGCCCAGACAGCCGTGGTTTCCGCTCCTTCTGCAATTAGCGGTGGAGGATCCATTCCCTCTGGGGGTACAACCGGATCTCCTCACTCAGGATCAGGGGTCTCTACTACACCCCAACCTCAGGTCTCTCAACCTCATGGCCTGGCTGCTGAGAGGGTAGTCCTTGCTCCCCTTCTCCTGCCGGCAGAGGTGGAGGAGGTCGTCTTGGCTTCGCGACGGCCTTCTACCCGCAAATGCTACGCCCTTAAATGGCGTCGCTTTGCCGTCTGGTGTACCCAACAGTCTCAGGATCCCTTCTCCTGCCCGGTGTCGGTGATCTTGCAGTACTTGCTACACCTCTCTAATCTGGGACTTAAGTCCAACTCCGTCAGAGTTCACCTCAGTGCTCTTTCGGCACATCATGTGCCGGTGGACGGTAGACCTCTCTCCAGCGACCCTCTCGTAGCGAGGTTTCTCCGAGGTCTCCTTCTACTTAAACCACCTCTACGCCCGCTAGCGCCTGACTGGGACCTGAATGTGGTTTTGCAGCAGATCACCTGTCCGCCTTTTGAACCTATGGCTACCTGTTCTCTCCGTTTTCTGTCTTGGAAAACACTGTTCTTGATAGCCCTCACTTCCGCTAGACGCGTAAGTGAATTGCAGGCCCTCGTGTCTGATCCCCCTTACACTCGGTTCTACAAAAATAGGGTAGTCCTACGGACTCACCCAAAATTTCTTCCAAAGGTGGTCTCCCCTTTTCATATCAATCAGGAGGTGGTACTTCCAACCTTCTTTCCCAGACCACACTCCAGCCGAGCTGAAACGGTCCTCCATACCCTGGACTGTAGAAGGGCTCTGAACTTCTACCTTGACCGTACGCGGGAGCACCGTAAAGCTGCTCAGCTTTTTGTATCTTTCGACCCCAATAAATTGGGGCTCCCGGTCTCCAAGCGTACTCTGTCCATCTGGGTTGCGGACTGTATCACTTGGGCTTATGGGGCGGCCGGACTCTCCTTGGAAGGTCGAGTCACGGCTCACTGCGTTCGGGCAAAGGCCACGTCAGTGGCTTACCTCCGCTCTGTTCCGCTGGCAGACATCTGCCGGGCCGCTACTTGGTCTTCGAGCCAGACTTTTGCGGTCCATTACTGTCTCGAGAGGGAGTCCCGCAGGGACAGTGCTTTCGGACAGGCAGTCCTCCGTAATCTCTTTGAGGTCTGAGCAACTCCTACCCTCCATCCCGGATGTGGGCTACCGGTGGGTAATTATTCAGCGAAGATCCTTCCTTCTGTGCTGCTGAGCTAGAGGGAGCTCATTTTTGTGCTTAGGGTCTCCGGTAGCCTTGAGCTTGGGAGTCCCATAAGTGAGGACTGACTTCCTGCTTGGTCCTGGAGAAAGCGTGGTTACTCACCTGTAACAGGTGTTCTCCAGGAGCAGCAGGAATCAGTCCTCACAACCCTCCCTCCTCCCCTTGGAGTTGCAATCGTCTGCTTTACTTTTTTGCAAATTTTATGCTGTCTTTTTTAGCTATGTCATCTGACTGGCTAAGATGGCACCCTTGGGCGGGAAGAGGACCGCGCATGCGCGCTGCAATTCCCAAAGGCTTTCTTTGAAAGCTGGGGAAAATTGCTCCGCGAGGGCTCCGTCGGCGCCGACGTCACCCATAAGTGAGGACTGATTCCTGCTGCTCCTGGAGAACACCTGTTACAGGTGAGTAACCACGCTTTCTGTCTCTGTGATTGCTACAGTGCTGAAGGCCCATAAGCGGTCCACTTGTTTATCGTATGTCCGAGTTTAGAGAGTGTTCGTTTGAGGACTGATGTGTGCAGCAGGGGTGCAGACCCTTTACGTCTCTACCGGAGATGCTAGCATTCGCAAGAAGGTTTGGATAAGGGATTGGCCTGTAGTTAGTTCCTTGTGAGTACAGGTGGCAACTCTTACCTGCTGTAGAGGTAGAGTCCAGGGGCAGTCCCTGAGGTTTCACTCCATAAGAACATAAGATATGCCATACTGGGTCAGACCAAGGTCCGTCAAGCCCAGTATCCTGTTTCCAACAGTGCCCAATCTAGGTCATATGTACTTAGCAGTTTCCCCAAAAGACACAGGTTTCACAATGCTTGTTTTGGGTCAAGCATTGATATCCTGGGTCCCTTCTTAATAATGGTTTATGGAACTTTCCTCCAGGAACTTGTCCAAACCTTTTTTTAAACCCAGCTACACTAACAGCCTTTCCTAATCGCTTCTCCGGGCCAGTCCAGGGAACGTTAGGGTTGTCAATCCTGTCCAGCAGCTGAGGACTGATATACTAGAAGTTTTGCTGACAGCTTAAGCTCCTCCTCCTGAAGCCAGCACGCCAGTCTTTCAGTCCTCAGCAGCTGAACAGGACTACATGCTGACAGGCTCCTATTTAGAAAGAGAGATTTTGTTTATTTTTAAAACGGACAGTGAGTGGGCTCTAGCAGGGCTGATGCTCCTATATTCCCCTTAGCTGCACCATTCTTTAATTCCGGTTCTTCAAATTCAGCGACTGCGATCTTTTGGGACTGGGTGGGGGCAGCACGAGGGGGCAGAGCCTGCCTTCTCAGGGGCCTAAATTTGACTTATTGGAGCTCTGATCCTGAGAGCCTCAGGGATCACCCTCCAGACAAAACCGCCGCCTTTTCTCTTCGCCCGCTAGCAGCGGGGGAGCGGGAGAAAGACCAGCGCTCTTGCGATCAGCTCTCCGAGGCCTGCGGGGCTGCTCAGGTAACACCATGCGTTTACGGGTATCAGAGGTTCCTCCGGTTGGGGACGTTGGTACGTTGTTTTTGCGCCGGGGCTTTGAGCAGATTCGGGTCCGGTGTCTCGTGTTGGTATTAGAACTCTTGTCGGCAGCATGGAGATCAAGTCGGCAGAGGCAGAGCGGCCTTCTCTTCCGTCAGAAAAGGCGGGAACGGCCGCCATTTTAGGGGATCCTTCGGTGTCTGCCGCGGGGCCTCCGAAACACAGTAAAAGGAAGTCTAAAACCGCGAAGGAAGCTCTGGTGGCGGTTCAGATGCAGCAGAAGCCTCCTGAAGCTCAGGAATGCTTCTCTGCTCTTTTTCCCCCCGAGTTTATTTTGGCGCTGCATCGGGCGTTTTTAATGAAATCTGCACAGGCTACAGTGGCTTCCGATTCCTGGCAGGATCTTAGGGAGCAGCCAGAAAGGCCTCAGAAAGACCCGGGGGAGGGTTCTTCCCAGGGGATGTTTAGGTAAGCTTGCTGCACAGGATCTTAGCACTCCCCTGGCCGGGGAGCCGCATTTAGGAGAGGAGGGTGAGCTTCTCTCGGAGACAGGTTTAGATCATTGGCTAGGGGAGCTGGAAGAGGGGGAGATTGCTCCAGGAGAAGATCCTAATGTGTTTCGCGTGTTCCGCAAGGAGGAGCTCGGAGCGCTAATATCGCAATCTTTGTCGGCGCTGAATATTCAATTGCCATCCATGTCTCAGGAGCCGCTCGAAGATCCCTTGCTGCAAGGCTTCAAAGCGGAGCAATGCTGTTTTCCGGTTCACCGTGTCATTAAGCAAATGGTAGAGTCTGAATGGGAATGTCCAGAGGCTACGTTAAGGGGCAGTCGCGCCTTAGGTCACCTATACCCAGTGCCTCAGGAGGAGAAAGAGTTGCTAAAGATGCCTAAGGTAGATGCCTTAGTTTCAGCAGTGACTAAGAAGACAACGATTCCAGTTGAAGGCGCGGCAGCGCTTAAGGATCTGCAGGATCATAAATTGGAAGTGCTTTTGAAGCAAGCGTTTGATTCCAGTGCGCTAGCGCTGCAGGCTTCCATTTGTGGAGTATATGTGTCTCGAGCTTCGATTCGGTGGCTCCAGGGAGAGGTCGCGGCTGAGGCTTGTGATAAGGAAGATTATCATAGTTCAGGAAGGAGCTATAAAAGAGGTGAATTGGCTCTGAACAAGCAACCTGTCTTTTCTGGTAGAAATACTAAAACAGAATGTTTTCATAAAAGACTACCAGTCCCAGAATGCACCAGGTTTCAAACAGCCTCTAGAAGAGCTGAAGTGGGGAAACGTGTGTTCCATCAGGAGAGCTATGAGGTAATCCCAATCACTCATCTCCAAGGGCAGGGCTTGATTCAGCACAGCTGCGCTGTGCTAGGGTGGAGTATCCCTCTAAACAAGTTAAAAGTAAAACATATTCTACACAGAATCAGATGGAGAGGAGGAACCCAGAGCTCAAGGACAGAGAGAGCAAGAAGCAGCAGCAGCGTGGAAGGAAGAAGAGGAAAACATCTTGGAGGTCTAAAGAAGGAGCTCACAGCAGCACGTGTGTTGGGAGTCATTCCAGAGGCAAGCATACTCCATTGGACTGGAGGAAGCCAGAGGAGTGAGTGGGGTTACAGAGCCAGGAATTCCCGGACGGCACCTGTGAGGGAGACGGCTGCATTTGGAAGGGGCCCTAAGACCAGTGCAAGAAGGTATGTGAAGAGAGACCCAGTGTCCAGGGATCTTGATTGGAAGGCTGGACATAAAAGCTGGACTACTTATTGGCCAGGATATCTGGAGAGGAAACCTAACAGTAAAGGAAGCTCAGGTATGAACTCTGATCTATGCCCTAGCTCTTCATCTGGAAGACCCTCAGGGAAACAGATATTATCCTGAGAGTGCTTCATTAAGGAATTCCTCTGAGCCAGACCATGATATTGATTCTATGATAGTTGAAGGAGATATTTTAAATGATCAGAATGAATACATGGATTGCTCTCTGTCTAGGCTGCTGTGGTAAAATACTTTCACAAATACAACAACCATCAAAAAGAAATATAACTTGTTCTTTTATCTACCCAGAAAAGTTTACAAGAAAGCTTTAGGGTAGGATTTGAGCCACATAGTGAACCAGCAAAGGGGTTTGCAGCTGGTTAATTGTTGGTAATTAAGCCATGCACAGTTGCACGTGAGCTCTGAAAGGAAACTACTGTTTGTGTGTGAAAATACAAGAAAGTTATCCTTGAAAAAGAACAGTTTTTGGTTACTTTTTGGGTTTTGTTTTTGCTTTTGGAGCACTGCTAAAAGGTATTAGCAGGAGCCCTCAGAAAGACCTTTCTGTTTCCCATCAAGGTCTTTATTGTTTGATTGCTTAAGAAGCTCAGTTGTTTATATCATGATTTGTTTTTCCTAGGTACAATACTGAAAGCAAGTATCCTTTTGTGTTACCAAGTAAATCTGTGTGGGAGAAATAACCCCATAAATAAAATATATTTTCTTTGCTTACACTCGAGCAACACAACTCATTATTTTTGTGAACGGCTGATTCTGGTATGAATGGACTACATTCCCCACAATCCTTTGCAAGTCATAATAGTATTTGCCTTTGCCAAGACTGTGGACATTCTCATCCAGCGCCCCCGTTTAGAGGCTGCAGAGCCGTCTTCCGCGGAGGGTGCGAAGCTCGATTCGGCAGCGGCTTACCTGGTGGACGCATTTTTATGATTTTGTTCGCATTGCTGCAAAGTCCATGGCTTCCTTGGTGGCGGCTAGACGTTTTCTCTGGTTAAGAAATTGGGCGGCGGACGTGTCCTCTAAATCGCGTCTCAGTAAACTACCTTATAAAGGGAAATTACTTTTTGGAGAGGCGTTGGAAAAGATTGTTAAGGATCTTGGCGATTCCAAGGGTGGCCGGTTACCTGAGGTTCGTCCCAGGCCTCCTAGAGGGGGTTTGGCGCTGCGAGGCCAAAGTAGGGATTCTCGTAGATTTCAAGGGGCTCGTTTTCTTCCATATCCCAGGGCCCGCTTCGATTCTCGAGGACAGGAGTTTCTTCCGGCCTGGACCACAATAACTTCAGACGCATGGGTGCTAGAGATAATTCGCGAGGGGTGTGCCCGTTGGCGGACGCCTTCATGGTATCTTCTTGTGCTTCCGGCCCGAAGAGGTAGGCGGTAGCCGACACGCTCGCACGATTAATACAACTGCAAGCAGTAGTACCGGTTCCTCCAGACCAGTGCGGCTTAGGTCGATACTCTATTTATTTTGTGGTCCCCAAGAAAGAGGGTTCCTTTCGACCAATCCTCGATCTCAAGCATGTCAATTGTGCCCTGCGGGTTCCGCACTTTCGGATGGAGACGTTGAGATCAGTTATTCGGGCGGTGCATCCGGGAGAATTCCTCTCGGCTATAGACCTCACAGAGGCTTATCTACACATTCCCATCAGAGCGGATCATCAACGGTTTTTGAGGTTTGCGCTGCCCATGGGGCATTTCCAGTTTCGAGCGTTACCTTCCGGTCTCGTGACTGCTCCTCGCACCTTCACGAAAGTGATGGTAGTGGTAGCAGCGGCCCTGCGGAAAGAAGGAGTTCGAGTTCACCCTTATCTGGATGACTGGTTGATCAGAGCCGATTCCCGGGCAGATGCGGTCATGGCAGCGGCTCGGGTGGTTCAACTCTTGGAACAACTCGGTTGGGTTATCAACCAGGTGAAAAGTCAGTTGCAGCCTGTGCAACAGCTCTCGTACCTCGGGGCTTTCTTCGACACGGAAACCAGTTCGGTATTTCTGCCTGAGAACAGAGTTCAAAAGCTTGTGTGGCAGGTACAGCTGTTCTTGAAGACTTCGGCTCCTTTGGCGTGGACCTATTTACAGCTCTTGGGGTCCATGGCAGCGGCCCTAGACTTGGTTCCGTGGGCCAGGGCGCATATGCGACCCCTTCAACATGCCTTGCTTTCCAGATGGTCGCCTCAACTCCATCCTCTTTCGCAAAAGTTGATCTGCCCAGACTCGGTGCGCAACGGTCTACGATGGTGGCTAGATCCCGGTCATCTATCAGCAGGGGTTCCCCTGCAAGATCCTCAGTGGGTTCTTCTAACAACAGACGCCTGTCTCTCGGACTGGGGGGCTCACTGTCAAGCTCAGGTGACGCAGGGCTTCTGGTCGCAGGAAGAGAGCTCCTTCTCTATCAATCTCTTAGAGCTCCGGGCCGTTCGGTTGGCGCTTCTTCATTTCGGGCGTCTGCTCGAAGGGACGGCGGTCTGAGTTTTTTCCGACAATGCGGTGACCGTTTCCTACATCAATCGACAGGGCGGCACCAGGAGTCTGCCGTTGCTGGAGGAGAGTCAGGAGTTGTTTGCTTGGGCGGAGACTCATCTCGTAGCGTTATCAGCAGCGCACGTGGCCGGCAAGGACAATATTCAGGCGGATTATCTCAGTCGCCATGTGCTCGATCCCGGGGAATGGGAGCTGAATGCGGCGGTGTTTCACGACATCACGATGGGCTGGGGGCAGCCGTCAATGGATCTGATGGCTACCTTCAACAATGCCAAAGCGTCTCGTTTTTACAGCAGGCGCAGGGAACACATGTCAGAGGGACTCGATGCGTTGGTTCAGCCTTGGCCTCTCAACTCCATTGTATGTCTTTCCGCCGTGGCCGATGCTAAGTCGGGTCATTCACCGCATAGCAGGGCACAGGGGAACGGTGATTCTCATAGCGCCGGATTGGCCTCGACAGCTGTGGTATGCGGACTTAGTGCGTCTGGTGATAGACTCTCCTTGGCGGCTACCGGCTCGGAGCAACCTGTTGACTCAGGGTCCCGTGTTGATGCCCCAGGTGGATCGCTTCTTGCTTACGGCTTGGCTCTTGAGAGGGCTCGTTTAAGGCGCAAGGGGTATTCGGAGGCTGTTGTATCCACCCTGTTGCGTTCGAAAAGGTCTTCGACTTCCCTGGCGTACGTCTGTGTCTGGTGCATCTTTGAACAATGGTGTGCGCTTCAGGGCTTTGTGCCCATGTCTACCACTGTGCCACAGCTTCTGTTTCTTCAAGAGGGTTTGGATAAGGGCTTGTCGGTCGGCACTCTGAAAGTGCATGTGGCGGCCTTGAGTTGTTTTTGGGGGCTGGTGCGTAGGCGCCGTCTCTCGATGCATGCAGATGTGCTGCGCTTCTTTCGGGCGGCTAAACTCCTCAGACCTCCTGTACGGAACGTTGTTCCTTCTTGGGATTTGAACGTAGTGCTGGAGGCCTTTTCACATGCTCCCTTTGAGTCTGCTTCCGGGGTAAATGTGAAGGAGTTTTCCTGGAAGACGGCCTTCTTAGTTGCGTTGTGTTCGGCTAGACGAATTTCGGACTTGCAGGCTCTATCTTGTCGAGAGCCGTATCTACAATTTTTACCGGAAAAGGTGCTATTCCGACCGGTGCTGTCCTTCTTGCCTAAAGTGGTGTCTTCCTTCCATGTGAATCAGTCAGTGGCTTTGCCCGTTTTCACTGATCTTTCGGGCTCTCCTATGGACCGTGCTCTCCGGAAATTGGATCTTGGACGAGTCCTTAGAAAGTACCTTAGAGTCACTAAAGATTTTCGCCGGTCCGACAGGTTATTTGTGCTGTTTGCGGGTTGCCGTAAAGGTCAGGCGGCTACGAAGGCCTCTATAGCCCGATGGGTGACACAAGCGATTGTGGCAGCTTACACGGCTGGGGGTAAAGTACCTCCGGAAGGGCTCCGAGCCCATTCTACGCGATCTCAAGCGGTGTCTTGGGCAGAATTCGCGTTGGTACCTCCAGTGGATATTTGTAGGGCTGCTACGTGGTCTTCTCTGCATACTTTCACTAGACATTATAGGCTGGATGTTATGGCAAGAGGGGATGCGAAGGTTGGAGGGGCAGCGATAGTGGCCAGGCTCGCGGGTCCCTCCCGTGTTTAGGTTCTGCTTTGGTACTGCCCTAACGTTCCCTGGACTGGCCTGGAGAAGCGATTAGGAAGGAGAAATTAGGCCTTACCTGCTAATTGTCTTTCCTGGAGTCTTCTTCGGGCCAGTCCAGGGTCCCACCAGGTGTTTTTTCTGGTCATTGTCAAAGGTGTTATGCTCGTCGGCTTTGGTCTGGCTGATAGCAAGAGCTTTACCAAGATTTTTCTAGCTCCATTCTGCAAAATACTGATGGTACTAGGTGAAACAATAATAAACAGAAAAAAAAAAAAAAAAGAAAAGAAATCTGACGGTGAAAAGAAAAATATCACTTCCTGATGTTGCCACAGACTCTGTGCACTGACAAGAAGTACTCTTCTGCTGTATTAAGTCTGCGGCTCACCTTGCGTTGCATGTGTAGTCCGTGCCTGGGGAATATCGAAGTTCTCAGTTCTCAGTTCTGGTTTTGGTGTTTTAGTTTTGCTATCTTGTTTCTTGTTCGTGCTTTGTTCTCTTTGTATCTGTCTGAGTTAGCTGCTTTGTTAGTACAAGACACGAGTGCTGACTTCAGGAGGAGGAGCTTAAGCTGTCAGCAAAACTTTTCTAGTATGTCAGTCCTCAGCTGCTGGACAGGATTGACAACCCTAACGTTCCCTGGACTGGCCCGGAGAAGACTCCAGGAAAGACAATTAGCAGGTAAGGCCTAATTTCTCCTTACTACATCCTCTGGTAACAAATTCCAGAGTTTGATTACACGTTGAGTGAAAAAAATATTTTCTTTTATTAGTCTTAAATAGTTTACCCTGTAGCTTCATTGCATGTCCCCTAGTCTTTCTATATTCTGATAACGTAAACAATTGATCTACGTTTACCCGTTCCACTTTGTTTATTAATTTATAGACTTCTATCATATCTCCCCTCAGCCGTCTCTTTTCCAGGTTAAAGAGCCCTAATCTTTTTAGCCTTTCTTCATAGGGGTATCCTTCCATCCCCTTTACCGTTTTGGTGGCTCTTCTCTGAACCTTTTCTAATAACGCTATATCCTTTTTAAGATAGGGCAACCAGACTTGCACACAATATTCAAGGTGCGGTCTCGCTATGGAACGATATAGAGGCATTATAATATCCTTTGTTTTATTTCCCATTCCTTTCCTTATGATACCTAGCATTCTATTTGCCCTCTTGGCCGTCGCTGCACACTGGGCGAATGGTTTTAACATCAATGACGCCTAAATCTTTTTCCTGGGTGGTGGTTCCTAATGTGGAACCTTGTATCGTGTAACCATAGTTTGGGTTGTTCTTCCCTAGGTGCATAACTTTGCACTTGTCCACATTAAATTTCATCTGCCATTTTGATGCCCAGTCTTTCAATTTATCAAGATCCTCTTGCAATTTTCCACAATCCTCTTGGGTTTTAACAACTTTAAATAGTTTTGTGTCATCTGCAAATTTGATAACCTCACTCGTTATTCCCTTTTCCAGGTCATTTATGAATATGTCAAAAAGCAGCGGACCCAGCACAGATCCCTGGGGTACACCACTATTTACCTTTCTCCATTGGGAAAATGTGTTCAGTTTCTTGAGAGCGGTGAAACATGTCCAGCCTCTGCTCAGGTCCTTAGTTCCTCCATGGGATTTGAATGTAGTCTTGACAGTGTTGACGGAGGCTCTTTTTGAGCCTGTGGGGTCATCTATGTTGAAGGATCTGGCGTTGAAGATAGTCTTTGGCTATTTGTTCAGCTCGGAAGATTTTGGAGTTCCAGGTGTTTCTCTGCCATGAACTGTTTTTGTTGATGACTAAGGAGAAGGTTGTACTGCGTCCTGTCTTCCTTTTTGCCCAAGGTGGTTTCAGCTTTTCATCTTAATCAGCTGGTGTCCTTGAGGTCTGTTGAGGAAGGAGGACTGCCAGTTGCATTTACTCGATGTGCACCGGATACTTCACAGATATTTCAAGTGGATGTAATCTTTCTGCAACTAGGATTGTTTTGCCCTTTTTCGGGCGCTGTGGAAGGAGAGGCCACATCGAAAGTGTCTATTGCTTGATGGGTAAAAGAGATCATTGCTGCAGTGTATTTTGTTGCACAATAAGGAGTTGCTCTAGGGGTTGAGGGTGCACTCCACCAGGGCGCAGGTGGCTTCATGGGCGGAGGTCTCCTTGGTTCCGCCAGTGGACATTTGTCGAGCGATGACTTGGTCATCATTGCATACATTTTGTCCAGCATTATTGCATCAATGTGCAAGTGACGAGGGAAGCACGATTAGGCTCGGTGGTTCTTCAGGCTGGGCTTGCAGTTCCCTCCCGAGAGTAAGTCTGCTCTGGTACATCTCTATAGTCTGTACTAGACTGTACTGGACGGAACGATAAGGAAGGGGAAATTAGGCCTTACCTGATAATTTGCTTTCCTTGAGTTCCTCCAGCAGTTCAGAACCCACCCAGAGATTATAATAATTATTGATCTAAGTCGCAGGGCAATCCTGAACCTGAAGAGTACATTGTGTTGGTGGTTCTGGAGTGGCGGTCACTCTGGCTGTGTGTTTCCTGCGGAGCTGACAGGTTTCCTGATGCACACGAAAAAACAAACAAACCATGTAGAAATGTTGTGGAAGAAGACAGTGGGCATGCGAAATAGGAGTGGTTCCTTGACGCTGCTTCTTTTCGGACGGATATTTCTTTATTTCTTTCAGTGGTTCATCTAATCTGTTCTTAGGGTTTCTTCTGATGCTTTCTGCATTGTTCTGTTTGTGGAGTCTGCTTTGTCAGTAGAATATGGAGCCTTGAAGGAGGTGCCAGCTACTTAAGTATGGTGACATCAACATAAGATATGCCATACTGGGTCAGACCAAGGTCCATCAAGCCCAGTATTCTGTTTCCAACAGTGGCCAGTCTAGGTCATATGTACCTAGCAGTTTCCCCAAGAGACACAAGTTCCCCAATGCTTGTACTGGGTCAAGCATTGATATCTTCGGTCACTTCTTAATGGTTTATGGACCTTTCCTCCAGGAACTTGTCCAAACCTTTTTTAAACCCAGCTACACTAACAGCCTTTACTACATCCTCCGGTAACAAATTCCAGAGTTTGATTACATGTTGAGTGAAAAAACATTTTTCTTTTATTAGTCTTAAATAGTTTACCCTGTAGCTTCATTGCATGTCCCCTAGTCTTTCTATATTCTGATAATGTAAACAATCGATCTACGTTTACCCGTTCCACTCCGTTCATTAATTTATAGACTTCTATCATATCTCCCCTCAGCCGTCTCTTTTCCAGATTAAAGAGCCCTAACCTTTCTAGCCTTTCCTCATAGGAGTATCCTTCCATCCCCTTTACCATTTTGGTGGCTCTTCTCTGAACCTTTTCTAAAATAGATATATCCTTTTTAAGATACGGTGACCAGAATTGCACACAATATTCAAGGTGCGGTCTCACCATGGAACGATATAGAGGCATTATAATATCTTTTTGCTTTATTTTCCATTCCTTTCCTTATCATACCTAGCATTCTATTTGCTCTCTTGGCCGCCGCTGCACACTGGGCCGAGGGTTTTAACATGGTATCCACAATGACGCCTAAATCTTTTTCCTGGGTGGTGGTTTCTAATGTGGAACCTTGCATCGTGTAACCATAGTTTGGGTTGTTCTTCCCTAGGTGCATAACCTTGCACTTGTCCACATTAAATTTCATCTGCCATTTTGATGCCCAGTCTTCCAATTTATCAAGATCCTCTTGCAACATTTCACAATCCTCTTGGGTTTTAACAACTTTAAATAGTTTTGTGTCATCTGCAAATTTGTTAACCTCACTCGTTATTCCACTTTCCAGGTCATTTATGAATATGTCAAAAAGCAGCGGACCCAGCACAGATCCCTGGGGTACACCACTATTCACCTTTCTCCATCGGGAAAATTGGCCATTTAGCCCTACCCTCTGCTTTCAATCTTTTAACCAGTTCCTGATCCACAATAGTACACTGCCTCCTATCCCATGACTCTTTAGTTTTGCCAAAAGTCTCTGATGAGGGACCTTGTCAAAGGCTTTCTGAAAGTCCAGATACACAATATCAACCGACTCACCTTTGTCCACCTGTTTATTCACTCCTTCAAAAAAACATAACAGATTAGTAAGACAAGATCTTCCGTGTCTAAAGCCATGTTGGCTGTCTCCCATTAGGTCGTGACTATCTACATGCTGAGTAATTTTATTCTTTATGATGGTTTCTACCTTTTTTCCCGGTACTGACGTCAGGCTCACCGGTCTGTAGTTTCCCCGATCACCCCTGGAACCCTTTTTAAAAATTGGTGTTACATTGGCGATCCTCCAATCTTCAGGTATTAGAGATGATTTTAATGATAGTTCACAGATTACTGATAGCAGGTCTGCAATCTCATATTTTAGTTCTTTCAACACCCTTGGATGTATACCATCCGGCCCAGGTGATTTGCTACTCTTCAGTTTATCTAATAGTTGTAAGACATCTTCCCGATGTATCGATATTTCCTTCAATTCTTCCGCACCTTTAAATACCACTTCAGTCATGGGTAACATCCCTACATCTTCCTCAGTAAAGACCGAAGCAAAGAATTCATTCAGTCTCTCCGCTATCGCCTTGTCGCCTCTTAGTGCTCCTTTAACCCCTTTATCATCTAATGGACCAGCTGACTCTCTCACAGGATTTTTGCTACGAATGTACTTGAAAAGGTCTTTATTTCGCGTTTTTGCTTCCGCAGCAAGCTTCTTGTCAAATTCTCTCTTTGCCTGCCTTATCAATGCCTTGCATTTGACTTGCCAGTGCTTGTGCTGTTTCCAGGTTTCGTCGTTTGGCTCTTTTTTCCATTTCCTGAAAGTTGCTTTTTTGGCAACAACAGCCTCTCTGACCTCACCTTTAAACCATGCTGGCTTTTTTTTGGACTTCCTTCCACTTTTCTTAAAGCGTGGAATACAGCTGGTCTGGGCTTCCAAGATAGTATTTTTCAACAACACCCAAGCTTGATGTACGTCTTTAACCTTTGCAACTGCTCCTTTTAGTTTTTTCTTAACTGTTTTCCTCATTTTATGATAGTCTCCCTTTCGAAAGTTAAAGGGTAGTACTGTGGATTTCCTTACTATCCCTCCTCCACTAATTAAATCAAAGGCGATCATGCTATGATCACTATTGCCAAGTGGCCCCAACACTCTTATCTCTTGCACTAGATCTGGTGTTCCACTAAGGACTAGGTCTAATATTGCTTCCCCTCTGGTCGGTTCATGAACCAGCTGCTCCAAGAAGCAGTCATTTATTTCATCTAGGAACTTTATCTCCCTAGCATGTCCTGCCGTGACACTGACCCAGTCGATACCGGGGTAATTGAAATCACCCATTATTATTACTGCACTGTAACTTTTGTTAGCTTCCTTGATTTCTTTGAGCATTTCATCATCCATTTGGTCATTCTGGCCAGGTGCTCGATAGTACACCCCCACTGCTATTGCCTTTCCCCTTTTATATGGAATTTCAATCCATACAGATTCTACAGCAGATTTTGTTTCCTGCAAAACTTTAATCCTTTCTGAGTCAATGCCCTCTCTAACATAGAGCACAACCCCTCCACCAATTTGATCAGCTCTATCATTACGATATAGTTTGTACCCAGGTATCACAGTGTCCCACTGGTTGTCGTCCTTCCACCATGTCTCTGATATTCCAATCATATCTAACTTTTCATTTAGTGCTATATATTCTAACTCCTCCCATCTTATTCTTTAGACTTCTAGCATTTGCATACAAGCATTTTAGAGAATGTATTTTATTCATGTTAATTTGGCTATTGTTAGACATGGGTAAATTGGGATCTTTAAGCTCTGTCTGCTCCATACTTGAGGGCATTTGGGCTACTTTACTCTTTTGTGGAGCCTGTCAGACGGCTGCCTAGGGTGAGAACTTACACAATCTTGATGATGCATATATTCATATGATTCTTGCAAGGTTTTGTGGGTAATGTAGTTCATTCACTCCCAAACACAGCTGAAGACAATAATTGAGTTATGAAACCAAGTGGTAAAGCCAATAAAATTCTTCTTTTATTGATGGGGTTTAATTCACCCTGCACAAGTATGCTTGTTAGCAATATAAATGAGGTTACTTGCTTGCAGTGTTTAAATGGATAACATAAAGTCCCAAAGCAAATCAGAAACAACCTTCAGCTTGTCAGGCAATTAGCTAATGTTTTCTTAGCAAATAATTACCAAATAAAAAGGCACAAAGAAATGAATAAACTTTGCTTGTTAGGTTAACTTCTGCTTATTTTCCATGCAGATCCCAGCAGTGATTCTCCCTTGCTCACACACACAATCAGGTGCAGCTTTAATTACTATCAATTGACCAGCTGAAAGCCTTTAGCTGGCTGGCTGCTACTGTGTGAACCCAAATCCTGCTTTAAGAGCTGTTTGCAGTGGAAATAAAGAACAAAGTTAGGTTTCTTTGTGATGGCTGATGTGTTTGCTCACAGAAAGCTAGCAATAGCATTGGGATAAAGAACAGTCCATGTAATTAATAATTTCATCTGCTGTATCTCCCCCTTCATCAATCAGCATAGGGTCACTATCATACATTGGCACAGATGAGTCTTTCAATAGGGAACTATCAAGAGAATGCTTATTCCCTTGCTGCCATTCACTATTATAGATAGGGTCTGGATCAGTGTTCATATCTGACCCTCTCCTGCTATCATAATTCCTCTCTGTATATCCTGGCCAGTATGTAATCCAGTTCTGATGTCCAGCCTTCCAATCTTGATCCCTGGACACTGGATCTTCCCTCACATACCTTTTGGCATAGGTCTGAAAGTCCTTTCCACGTGCAGTCTTCTCTCTTCTAGGTAGCCACTGGTGATTCCTATCTCTGCCCTTTCATTCCTCTGGCTGACTCCAGTCCAATGGATTCTGCTGGCACTTGGAATACCTCCCAGTATGGGTACTGCCTTGGATGCTCCCAGACCTTCCAATGGCCTTCCTTCTCTTCCTTCCAGAGAGTTTCCTTCTCTCTCTATCCGCTTGGCTTGGCTTCTGTTTCTCCAGGTGGTGTTGGTGCTTGAGCTTGAAGCTGTTGCTGTATCTGTGTCTGAAGCTTGGCTGGAGCTTGTAGTAACTGTTATCTGAAGAATAAGCTCTATTCTTATTCTGTCCTAATGTGTGCTCCTCCCTAACACAGCGCAGCTGTGTTGAATCAGGCCCTGCCCTTTGAGATGAGTGCTTAGGGATTACCTCATAGCTCTCTTGATTGCACACACATTTTCTCACTTCAGCCCCTCTCATGGCTGCTGGAAACCTGGTGCATTCTGGGACTGGTAGTCTTTTATGTGAAAACTCTGTTTTCTTTCTTCTACCAGAACTGACAGGTTGCTTGTTCAGAGTCGCATCATCTTTTCTATAGCTCCTACCTGAGCTATGATAAGCTTCCTTATCACAAACCTCTCTGCTTTTGGTAGTATCCTTCAAGGATACATTCTTCCGAACCATCCGCTCTTGGGCAACTGTCGGCTTTCCCCTAATATCTAGTTTAAAAGCTGCTCTATCTCCTTTTTAAAGGTTAATGCCAGCAGCCTGGTTCCATCCCGGTTAAGGTGAAGCCCATCCCTTCGGAAGAGCCCCTCCTTTCCCCAGAATGTTCCCCAGTTCCTAACAAATGCAAAACCCTCATCTCTGCACCATTGTCTCATCCACACATTGAGACTCCGGAGCTCTGCCTGCCTTTTGGGTCCTGCGTGCGGAACAGGAAGCATTTCAGAGAATGCTACCCTGGAAGTTCTGGATTTCAACTTCCTACCTAAAAGCCTAAATTTTGCCTCCAGAACCTCCCTACCACATTTTCCTACGTCATTGGTACCGACATGTACCAAGACAGCAGACTCCTCCCCAGCACTATCTAAGACCTTATCTAGGTGGCGCGTGAGGTCCGCTACCTTCGCACCAGGCAGGCATGTTACCAGGCGATCCTCACGTCCACCAGCCATCCAGCTATCTGCATGCCTAATGATCGAATCACCAACTATAACGGCTGTCCTAACCCTTCCCTCATGGGCACATGGCCCTGGAGAAACTTCCTCGGTGCGAGAGGGTTTTACATCACCTGGAGGACAGGTCCTAGTTACAGGATCACTTCCTGCCACACCAGGGTGATGCTCTCCTGTCACGTGACCTCTCTCCTCCATGGCAACAGGGGTGCTGCCAGACTGGAGGTGGGACTTCAGGACTATATCCCTGTAGGTCTTGTCTATGTACCTTTCTGTCTGTCTTATGTTTTCCAAGTCTGCTACTTTAGCCTCTAGAGAACGGACTTGTTCCCTGAGAGCAAAGAGCTCCTTGCACCTATCTTTATCTTTATATCTTTATTTAAAATTTGATAAACCGCTTTCCGTCAAAAACATAAAGCGGTGTACAATAAAAGGTTGGCAATGCACATATAAAGAAAAGAACGCCAAGGCAAGACAGGAAAGCAGAGTATAAAAGCATAGACAAATAAGATGAACAGAAACAATAACACAACAGAACAAGAATGGGCCAATATTTACCTAGTGCACACACGTAAGACCTCTCACCAACTGGGAGAAAATCATACATGTGACACTCAATGCAAAAGACTGGAAAGCCCCCATCCCGCTGCTGGACTGCTGTCTGCATCTTAGTTTTAAGTTTGTGTCTAGATCTTTAAGTTCTTACTTACTAGGGGTTGCTATGGGTATTTATACCAATAAAACTGTACCTAATACGTTTAATATACCTTGTTCACCTGAAGCTTAATTAATCTCAGGTCCTTAGTGTATGACTGTTTTGGGTAATGAGCTTCACCTGAAAGCACCTCCTGTCTCTTAAGATGTATAAGTACCTACAAAGCTATGATTATCCCAGGGGTGGGTGGGAAATAACACTTATTAAAAGAGGGCTGCTACACAGTACCCTGTCTTGTGCTGCTGAGGTAAGCTAAATTCTGATTTGATTTAAATTATAGCTCTTAGCTGCTACTAGGCTCTAACTTCTTATTTATTTATTTATTTATTACAATTTCTTATATACCGCACTATTCGGCACCAGCGCGGTTTACATTATAACACAACGACCATAACAACAAGCTGTTTGGTTTTACATTGAACAGGTGTCCAAACTTGGATAACAGGGGTTACTATATACATGAGATATGTATATCTCATATATATATGTATATATACATATATGTATATATGTATATCTCATATCTTCATATATTATGAAATTTAAACTACAAGCTCTCTGCTGGATTCTAAATTGAACCAGAAAACTCTCTTCTGTGTTTTAAAACTAAAAGTACTTTGCTGTTACTTGGCCCTGAGTGTCTATTAAATTTAAACTACAAGCTCTCTGCTGGGTATGAAATGTAACCAGAAAGTTCTCCTCTGGGTTTTAAATTCAAACTTTAATTGCTGCTACTAGGCCCTAACTGATCCAACAAAAAACAGTGGGTTCACAGATTAAATAGCTTTAATACAAAGAATTCTTTTTAGAAAATTACCAGAAGTATATACTCACAGTTGCAGATTTCTCTCCAGAAGTAACAGTCCCCCTTTCTAGTCCTTCAAGGCTTGTCACCCCCACCCACAACTTGGAGACCGAGCATGCCAATTCCATAGTCTACCTGCAGACTAGATGGACCATACTGGTCTTTATCTGCCGTCATTTACTATGTTACTATGTTAGACTGGACTGGATAAACTCAAGGAAAACTAATGATCAGGAAAGGCCTAATTTCCCCTTAAAAGAAAAAAAAACACCTTTTCGGGCAACCCAGCTTCCTAGAACTGTGTAGATGTCTGGGGAGGTCCTTCTTGTGCATATCTGTCTAGGTTTGCAGGGGTTCCCTTAATGATTGTCCGTACCTTTTCTCCACATTATCTATCTCTTTCTGTCAGCTGTTTCCTTCACTGTACCACGTTTGAGCTCTGATGTGATGTCGTCATGTGCATGGAGGTGTGCTGCTTTTGCGGCTCCCATTGAGTGAGCTTCATGGCGGGCTCTAGTTTTCTCTAGTGTGATAGAGTAGCCTCATGGCATGTTTTTTTCAACAATGTCTTACTCCATGGGTGAGTCTGGAGACGATGTTGATTTTGCTTCCTCTACTACATCTCCCACGATTTTTCTGTCATCTTGGATGGCCACATTGTCCTGACTGGAGGGGAGTGTGGTAAAGTGGCTGCAGGTTCAAACTGGCAGGCGCCTGAAGGTCCTTCAGGGCCCAGGGTCTTTTCTCAGTTGGCTTTGAGCAACAGCTGATGGGCTGTTTTCAGTCTCTGGTAGCCATGAGCAGCCCCACTGGTGGAGATACAAGGCCTTGACAACTCCTATGGGGGCCTCGAGGCCCTCGAATGTCTCCCTTTTTGGTGACAAGGAGATTAAGCACTCCCGCTCTTCATTTTTGCCTGTCTTCCTCTGAGAGCCCCACTCTGTCCCCTCTGCGGGGAGAAGCTGGGAAGAAGAGGAAGGCTGCCTGCCTGCCTGCAGTGGGTGAGTCGCCAAAGAAAGGGGAGCATTCTCTGAAAGAGGGAGATGATCTGTTGGTCATCATTTTCACAGGGATAACCTTTCCACCCTTATTCAGGTTATCATAATGACTCTGTGCATTATAGAGCCCTCTCCAGTGGAGGTTTCTCAAGTGGAGCCTATCCTAGAGAAATTGTGGCATCCTTCCGGTTTCTTTTCCCTCCTGGAGCCCTTGCTAAAGCTCATGTTCTCTTGGTGGGTAAACCTCAATTGGTTTGAAGTCCTGGCTCAGCTGTATCCTCCTACCCCAAGGACAGAGATGTCCGCTGTTCGCTGTCTGCTTTTCAGGAATAAGGTGGTTCTGGTTAAAGTAGCGACACAGCACATGACCATTCTAGTGGAAGGTGAGACTGCACTGAAGGAGACTCCTAATAGGAGTCGTCATGCCTTCATGGCTTAAGCGTTGGGTATTCTGGCAGTGCTTTTTAGGGTGTGGTGGCCTGATAGTCTTATCCTGGATCCAGCAATGGACAGCCTGGAGGTAGCGAGATTGAAGTATGGAGTATCGTTTGCAGTGGATGCCCTGAGCAGTTTGATCAGGATCTCTTTTAAGGCCATGCTGATGGATTAATGCTGGAAAGAGCACATGCTGTCTAAACGCAAGAAGTTCAGTCCTTTCAGGGATCCAAGCTATCTTCAGATTCAGCAGGTGCTTCCTTAGGAACTGGTAAGCCTTCACAATGAGATCCATTGGGTCCCTTCTGATAGACATGTGTTGGGAGGTGGGGTGTTGCTGACTATTTTCTCTGAATGGATCTTCATCACTTCAGACCAATGGGTCCTCGAGGGCCATAGTAAATGGAATAGCTTCCTAACCTCGTTCTGTAAAGGGCATGGGTACGACAGCCTGCAACTGTAGCAGATGCTGAAGTTTCCTTTGCCACCACTCTTGCTTAAAGTGCCATAAGGAGATTCCACAAACTCCTGCATGTTTAAGCAAGAGTGGTAGCAAAAGAAACTCTTCAGCATCTGCTACAGTTGCAGGCTGTCGTACCCATGCCCTTTACAGAACAAGGTTAGGAAGCTATTCCATTTACTATGGCACCCCAAAAAATCAGGTCCTTCTGACCCATTCTGCCTGACAGTTGTCAAAGCCAACCTAAGACTGCCAAATGAGGGGGGGGAGGAATGAAGTGGGTCTTTCCAACTCTGTGCTTGTATGCAGGTCTGATACCTCCCTCATCTGATGTATGCTCATGTCAGAGGAGGGAGAGATCAGCCTAGCCATTCAAGTGTGGGTCTTTGCATCTCTGCGCTTGAATGGCTGGTTTGGTCCCTCCCTCCTCTGATGCGAGCGCACGTTAAGAGGATGGAGGGATCAGGCCAACATACAAGTGCAGAGTCGGAAAGACCAATGGATATATTTTTTCAATTGGATGTTGCTGCTGCCACCACCAGTGCCAAGGCAACACTAAAGGTGGCAGCAGGGCAAGGGCCAGCAGAGGGAGGGGGGGGAGCCGAGGCCAGCAGCGTGGGGGGGGGGGGGGGGTGGTGGGAGCCGAGACCAGCAGCCCCAAATGTGCCCTGATTTTCTTTGCGACCTGTGCAGCTGCACATCTCGCACAGAGCTAGGTATGGCACTGCTTTATAGTCCTTTTTTTTTCCTTTAGCAATCCTCTGTTTATCCCATCTTTTCTTGAATTTAGATACAGTCTGTGCTTAGTTGAGTAACAGCCAATCAGGTGAAACCTTAGTGGCCTCCTTTTTTTCCTTTTCCTTTTATTTACTTTCATACCTTCAAACCTGCAAACCTTCAGCCATGCTGCCCCCTCACCACCTGCCATGCTTCTTACATGTGCACCCCCCCTCCTTCCTACTATGGCTCCCCTGCCACATTGGATTCTCTGCTGCTGCAGGACAGAAGTTGTGCTGTGCTGTACTGCCACCACTCTCTCTGTCCATTACCATGTGACCATCAAAAATCAACTCTTGCTATGCTCCGGAGCCAATTGGCCGCTGATATCTGTGCAAATAATATATTACTAATTAAAGATGATCTCACATGGAACCCCATCATTCTGTCGCAATGGCTGCATGTGAGATAATTTCCTCTTGGGATGGGTTGGAGGAGGTACAAGTCCAGAGAACTGCCCAGGCTGCCTGCAAGTAACTTTAAAGAATTCTGCTGAGGAGTCGGATCACATACATGGTTATTTGAAGATGGGGTAATTTTAAATTAAAAAGAGAAGTATGAGAATTTTAGGAGTGGTACTATAGCAGAATTAGATGAAAGAGAATCCTCACCGGATGCACTGGTAATTCAATCAGTGCTACCAGACAGAATCGGATTGATTGAATTACCAGTGCATCAGCAGCATAGGATGGGTCGTCATCCAGCAGTACAGATCTCTTCTCTTTTACATTCAATTACCTTTAAAATGATGAGTTTCTTTGAAGTTGCTTGCAGGCAGCCTGGTGGGGGGAACTTTAAGGATTGCTTGGGCTGCCTGCAAGGAACTTAAAAAAAAACCAGATTGTTTTAAGATAATTGAATGAAAAAAGAAGAGGTGTGTGCTGCTGGATGGTATTCCTGGTGACTGTTAAGTCTGCTAGGTGAATTTGGAGCTACAGGCCTTGTTCTGTAGGAAGCCTTTTCTGGTCATCTTAACAGCTTTGGTCTCTCTGAGGATGGTACCATCCTTTTTCACAAAAGGTGCCGTCTTCCTTTCGTCTTAGTCAGCCTGTGATTCTGCCCTCTTCCTTGGAGAACCTTTGGACAAACCCACTGCTGCATCTGTTGGAGGTAAGGAGAGCATTTAGTGAAATATCTAGAGCAGTAATTCCCAAACCTTTTTGGCCTGCAACCCCCTTAGTTCCATAAATTTATTACAGCAGCCCATCCCCCAACCCAGTGAAGCTATTAACTCAAAACAAATGACCAATGTTATTCCGCCACAGATTATTTCTTCGCTGCATCCAAGACTGGTCAATAGCTGTTTTACAAGTTTTATTGCATTTCGCTTTCGGTATATTTACCGTAATTTGCACATACAAATCTGACATGCTGGATGCAACTTACTGCTTATTCCTGCCAAATATACTAGTGAAACCCCCCTGGTGTAATCATGTAATATAAACACATGCACTGTTGGTTCTCTGGCGACGATGCAAACATATGCTTATTTAGTATACGAGGTGTGATAAAGTATCGAGACTTGTTGTGTATATAACAATAAATTGCACCACGATGCTATTAAGCATGCAGTGACCTAGTTATGTGCTCTGCATGTGCAGAGTGTAGCATGACTGCAGCACACCTATACTTTTTTTTAATCACGTGATGTTTGGTATTGTGTAAAAGCAGTTTGTCAGATTTACAATGAGTGGAAAAAAAAGAATAGCAAATTTGCATTAAATTCTGCTAGTAACTTGGAGATTTATGCAGAGACTTATGACACAGCAAGTGTATGGTGATGAATGCATGAGTTATGCTCTAGTTTGATTGGTACAAATGTTTCAAAGAGGGCCACCAAAGTGTTGACAATGATGAATGTTTTGGAAGCTCATCCGTGAGTAGGAATTAAGTCAAAATTGAAGCAGTGTGTGCCACAATATGCTCATATCATTGACTGACTTCATCAGGGAACTTACTTAGGACATGGATATCAGTTTTGGGTCAGTACATTCCATTCTTACTGTCGATTTGGAGATGAGACATGTGTGCCAAAACTCCTGTCCCCTGAGCAAAAGAAGATAAACTATCCACAGCCAGGGAGTTGTTGGAATGCATTGAAAATGATTCTGATTTCATCAGAAAGATTACTGGTGATGAATCATGGGTTTATGGTTATGACCTGGAAACTAAGGCTCAGTCCTCTCAGTGGAAGACTCCAGACTCTCCCAGACCTAAGAAAGCCCGTCAGATGAGGAGCCAATGTCAAGGTCATGCTCACAGTTTTCTTTACCAGGGTATTGTTCATGAGTATGCTCCAAAAGACCAAACCATCAATAAGGAGTTCCTTGTCGTTCCTCCAGTTCAGTCCTCTACATCTGGGTTGTGCTCCTCCTCCTGCAGTTTGGAGACTGGACTTGTCAAATTAATGACATCACTGGATATAGCCTGCTGTCAGCTCCCATAAACCCCAGTGTGTCCAGTCTCCACGCAGTAGGAGGTTGAGTGAGCCTAGGGTGCTGGGCTCACTGGAAGGACAGATAAGAAGCGCTAGTATAGTGTAGATTGGGTTTTATGGGAATGAATTTTGTTTACTTTATCTTTTCTATTTATTTTCATTCATTTGATTAGAGGGTAGTGTATCTTTAAGAGCACAGCTGCTCCTGTGGTTGAGTTTGTTCCAGCTTCCGTTTCTGCCAGCCCTCGTTCAGCGGGGCTTTGGGGAGCGTTATTGTGTTTCCCCTCAGATCTCTCTTCCTTGACAGGATGGAAGAGAGCTCTGTACAGGAGCAGGGGCATTTTCTCCGTAGAGTATTTGGAGTGGGGATCTGCTCGGCAGCATCGGTGCTCTGACAGAAGGCTCGCAGGCGGTTTCCTCACTGGCTCAGCGAGAGGAACGACGTGTGCTGGAGCCCCGTCGAAGTGGGGTAAGCTATCTTTAAATTTTTGTTTTAGCAGCAGTTTAAAGTTCTCAGCGGCGCCGGGCGATTCAAAGGGCTGTGTTGAGCGATGGTTTCACCGGTGTCGGTGTTTGCCGACTTTTGGCGCCTTTTTCTTTGCCTCCAGTCAGCTTGCGGCGGTGGCCATTTTGGAGGCTCACAGACCGCATGGCCCCAGCGTAGGAGTGATTCCCTGGTCCCTGGCACTCCCGAGAATGGCTCCATTCCGGAGCATTAGTGGAGCAGTACATTTTCTGAGGCTTTTGCTTTGCTTTTAGTTTTGGCTGTTGCCTTGTCGTTTCCGATGCTGAGGGCATAGCAGAGGCTTTGAGGGAAAGGTATTTAGGTACCTTGGATTTAGTCTGGCACATGGTCTCTACCGGAGGGGTTTTCGATCTTGCTATATTGGGAGCTCTCTGCCCTGTTCAGGGATAATAAAAAAAAAAAAAAAAAAAATGGTGGCGCAGCCACAGTGCATGGTGTGTAGAACGCGCAGGGGGACCGTGGCAGAGTCGGATCTGCAAAGGCTGTGCCGCGGTTTCCACGGATGTGGAACTGCAGATGGAAATGAAGGTCAGTTCTGATAGCTCACTCGGGTCCTTACCCCAAGTTGGGGAGGGCATGG
Organism: Ichthyophis bannanicus; assembly: GCA_033557465.1. Classification (NCBI taxonomy): domain Eukaryota; kingdom Metazoa; phylum Chordata; class Amphibia; order Gymnophiona; family Ichthyophiidae; genus Ichthyophis; species Ichthyophis bannanicus. Next base: position 41,702,435 of record CM066037.1, on the reverse strand, counting down.
CGCCTTCTACCTCAAGGGCTGCGCTGGATGCCTCTGAGGGACTGCAGGGGCAGAGTCCGGGGTTAGAGGAGCCTTCACAGATGGAGGACTCTTGTCCGGATTTTGTGTTGCTCATGCATCAGGCCTTTTGCTTGCGGAGGCAGGGAAAGCTGCCGGATCCCGCCTCTCTCTCTTCGCTTTCCATGCAGCCTGTTCGGTCGGGAAAGGGTGCTGCTTCTCATAGACCTTCGAAGAGGCCTCGGCTTCGGGAGCCTTCGCCGTCCGATTTTGAGAACTATGCTTCGGATGAGGCGGTGCCGGATCTGGATTCGACAGATATAGAGGAAGGGGAGATTTTGGAGCCTGAGGACCAGGCAAGGATTGTTCGAGTTTTCTGGAGAGAGGAGCTATCAGCGCTCATTGCGGAATCCCTTCAGACGTTGAATTTAGCAGCGGCTCCTGTGGAGGATCCCGTCATCCAAGCGGTGCGACGGACACAGGCAGTGTTTCCCGTCCACCGAGTGGTAGATAAGATGATACAAGATGAGTGGGATCAGCCCGAGTTGGGTCTCCGAGGAGTTCGGACAATGAGCAAGCTATATCCCTTAGCGGACAAGGACAAGGAACGTTTTCGCTCTCCCCGTATAGATGCCGCGGTGTCAGCGGTCACCAAAAAGACCACTATCCTGGTAGAGGGTAGTGCGGCATTAAAGGACGCTCAGGGTAGAAGGATGGACAGTTTATTGAAGCAGTCCTTTGAAGCGGATGCGTTGTCTTTGCAGGCCTCCATTTATTTATTTTATTATTTATTTAATGTACATTTGTATTCCGCTGCTTCCAGTGATCAGCAGCGGTTGCTATACATGGGGGAGTTGGCTGTACCGGCCGGTATTTAGAGTGTATACATTTCGATTAGGGAGGGGAGAGAGTGCACAGCAAACATGGGGTTACAGGATTTACAGTTGATTGAATATCTCAGCTACATACAGGGTACTTAAGACATATTTACAATTTATACAAAGGATCCTTATATTCATATTTACATTACGGCTGGATGCATTTCATGAGGTTAAGTTGAAATGTGATTGGAAGAGGTGCGTCCATTTGCGGAGCCTGGGTGGCAAGGGCTTGCCTCCGATGGTCGCAGCGGTTGCGGCAGGCTTCGCAGTTGGATTCTGAGGGGGTGGCTGAATTGGATAGGCTGGAATCCAATTCGGCTTACCTGGCAGATGTGCATTATGACCCGATTCGAGCACTAGCTAATAGCATGGCCTCGCTGGTGGCGGTACGCCATTCCCTTTGGTTGAGGAATTGGGCGGCTGATGGTTCTTCGAAGTCCTGCCTCAGCAAGCTTCCCTTTAAGGGAAAGTTGTTGTTTGGCGAAGACCTGGATAAGTTAGTAAAGGAGTTAAGGGAGTCTAAAGGGGGGTAGACTTCCAGAAGATAGACTGAAGGTGGGTAGGTCCTCTTCGACCTTTCGCGGGTCGTTTTGGGATAGCAGAAAATTCCGTGGCTCACGGCTGGGCAGCTTTCAGAGGGGCAAATTTGTCCCTAGAGCCCAGTGGTTTTGAGGTTTCCAGGGGGCAGGTAGAGGTTTCTCGGTGCCCTCATCCCAGTCCTCCCGCAAAGCTCAATGAAGGTTTGTGGGTCTTGGTGGAAGGACAACCTATTGGTGGGAGACTTGCCAGGTTTCTTCCCGCCTGGACCCAGATAACGACCGACCGGTGGGTCTTAGAGATTGTTCAAAGGGGCTATGCTTTCAAATTGGCAAGAACCATTCTAGATTCCTTCATCATGTCCCCTTGCAGGAATGCTCGGAAGGCTCAGGCAATTCGGGGAACGCTCGACCGGCTTCTGCTTCTGGGGTGGTCGTTCGGGTTCCTCGGGCAGAATACGGTATGGGTCGATACTCAATCTATTTCGTCATACCAAAGAAGGACGGTACTATGCGCCCTATCTTGGTTCTCAAGGGCATGAATCGGTGTTTGCGGGTCTCACATTTGCGATCCGTAATAGTTGCAGTCCGCAAGGGGGAGTTTTTGACATCCTTAGACCTCACGGAGGCCTATCTGCACATCCCGATCAGAGCGGATCATCAAAAGTACCTGCAGTTCGCCCTGCCATGGGGGCATTACCAGTTCCAAGGATTGCCCTTTTGGGCTTGCAACGGTGCCACGCATTTATACCAAAGTGGTGGCGGTGGCATTGAGAAAGCAGGGGGTTTTGGTTCATCCCTATCTCGACGACTGGCTCATCCGAGCGAAGTCTGAGGCCGAAAGTGTGCAGGTCACCTCCACAGTAGTGCGGTTTCTGGAAAGTCTTGGTTGGGTAATCAACTTTGCCAAGAGTCGTTTAGTGGCGTCGCAGGATCTCGAATACCTGGGGATGAGGTTTGACACGCTGAATGGCCTCGTGTTCCTTCCACAGCGCCGTGCGCAAGGACTTCAGAGTCTGCTTCGCAAATTCCGTGCGACATCTGCTCCAATAGCCTGGTCCCATCAGAGCGACTCTTTGAGCAAGCGTCTTCCGTGTCCTCTTTCGGTCAGGAGCTCTTTGCGGTGGTGGCTACGTCCCGAGACTCTTCAAGCAGGAATGCCCCTGGAGCAGCTGGTTTGGACTCCCCTCATGACAGATGCGAGTCTAGCGGGGTGGGGAGCCCACTGCGGGTCTCTTTGCGCAGGGCACCTGGTCGAGCCAAGAGGCAGAGTGGTCAATCAACAGGTTGGAATTAAGGATGGTTCGGTTAGCTCTGCAATCCTTCGAGTCGGCGGTAATGGGGCAGGCTGTGAGGGTTCAGTCTGACAACTCCGCGGCGGTGGCCTACATCAATCGTCAGGGCGGGACTGGCAGCGCGGACATGGAAGAGGAGGCAGAGCTCCTGTTCTCCTGGGTCGAACCGGCTGCCGGTTCTATTGGTGGCCCATATTGCGGGAAAGGACAATGTGATGGTGGACTTTCTCAGCAGGGTGCAGGTGGACGCCGGAGAGTGGGAGCTCCACCCGGAGATGTTTGTGTTGATAATGCGCAGATGGGGTCCGCCGATCATGGATCTGATGGCAACCTTTCGGTCGGCAAAGGCGAGTCAATTTTCAGTTGGTGACGGGAAAGAATGTTGGAAGGCCTTGACGCCCTGTTGCAACCGTGGCCGGTGGATGGTCTCCTGTATGTCTTTTCTCCGTGGGCTCTGATAGGCCGAGTAGTACAGAGAATCGAGGCTCATCGCGGCCGGGTGCTCTTGGTGGCCCCGGATTGGCCGAGGAGACCGTGGTATGCCGATCTCGTTCATCTTCTGGACAGAGCTCCTTGGCGGCTTCCGCCCTCGGATGACCTTCTGGTTCAAGGTCCGCTCCGCATGCCACAGGTGAATCGATTCTCGCTTACGGTTTGGCCATTGAAAGGAGGCGGTTAAGGAAAAAGGGTTACTCAGCGGTGGTGGTGTCCACACTGCTACGGGCAAGAAAGACCTTGACCTCCCTGGCGTATGTCCGTGTTTGGCATATTTTTGAAGACTGGTGTTCGTGCAGACAGATTCGGGCAGCTACTTCCTCAGTTGCGATAGTTTTAAGTTTCCTTCAAGATGGCCTTGACAAAGGACTGGCGGCCAGCTCTTTGAGGGTTCAGTTAGCGGTTCTGTCTTGTTATAGGGGCAAGGTACAGGGTACGTCCCTGGGATCCCATCCAGAGGTCTTGCGTTTCTTGAAGGCGGTGGCTTGGGTTCGGCCGGCTCGGCGGGTCTTTGTGCCTCTGTGGGATCTTAATTTAGTTTTGAGAGCGCTGGTACAGGAACCTTTTGAACCTTTACGCCACGCCACAATTAAGGATTTGACCTTAAAGACAGTGTTTTTAGTGGCCATTTGTTCAGCGTGCCGCATCTCGGAGTTGCAGGCCCTTTCTTGTCGGGAGCCGTTTCTTCAATTCTCCAACGAAAAGGTAGTTTTGCGGCCAGTGCCGTCTTTTCTCCCTAAGGTCGTTTCCCCCTTTCATCTGAATCAAGCTGTGTCGCTTCCAGGGCTACGTTCGGATGACGACTTGGCGTCTAGTCACGGTTTGCGTTTTTTGGGCGTCAAGCGGTTGCTGCGTCAATATTTGAAAGTTTCTGAATCCTTTCGGAAGACTGATCGTCTGTTCTGTTCGGGGGACTTTGCAAGGGCGAAGCAGCAGGAAAGGCGTCGATTGCTCAACGGATTAGGGAAACAATCGCTTCAGCTTACTTGTTGCAAGGGCGCTTGGCGCCGTCAGGATTGCGGGCGCACTCAGAGCGCAGGCGGCCCCTTGGACGGAACACGGCTTGGTCCTGCCAGCAGATATTTGTAGAGCGGCGACGTGGTCGTCGCTTCATACTTTTAGTAAGCATTATCGTTTGGATGTTTTGGCAGCGGGAGACGCCTCCTTTGGTTCGGCGGTTTTGAAAGCCAGATTTGCGGGTCCCTCCCTATAATTACTGCTCTGTTACATCCCAGATGTAGAGGACTGAACTGGAGGAACGACAAGGAAATGATAATTACACTTACCTGGTAATTGTAGTTCCTTTAGTGACGACAGTTCAGTCCTCGTTCCCGCCCACTGGGTATCTGGTTCAGTAAATCCGTGATTCGGTGTTCGAGTTGATCACAGGTAAGCGTAGAATATTTCAAGCATGTGGGTCTGTTTCTTGATCCAGTTCTGTTTCCCTTTCACTAGAATCTGGAGGGGGCGGGAGGAAACGGTTTGGAACAAACTTGACTGTTTTAGATTAAGATGTATAATAGTGGTTTAAGTGTTGGCTATTTATTTGTTCTTCTGTTGAGTATGCTTTGTCAATACTTCACTGGGGTTTATGGGAGCTGACAGCAGGCTATATCCAGTGATGTCATTAATTTGACAAGTCCAGTCTCCAAGCTGCAGGAGGAGGAGCACAACCCAGATGTAGAGGACTGAACTGTTGTCACTAAAGGAACTACAATTACCAGGTAAGTGTAATTATTACTTCGTCCAAGTTCTGACTCATTTGAGAGATGCAGTTTGTCATAAGAGGCCAGAGTTGCACAGGAATGGTAAATGGTTGCTTCATCATGACATGATGCGTGAGTTGGAGCTATATCTTGTCCAGCAGTTCTTGGCCAAACACCAAATCAAGCAAGTCTGTCAGCCTCTGTAGGCCATCTGATCTCGCATCTTGTGACAATTTTTTGTTAACAAAACTGAAATTACTACTGAAAGAAAGGAGAATTGATGACTTGGAGATCATTAAGCAAAATTCGACACAGCAGCTTCACAGCATAATGAGAGGCATTTCAAAATTGTTCCAGCAGTGGCAGGAACACTGGAGGAAGTGTGTTTTATTGGAAGGATACTACTTTGAAGGAAACAATTCAATAACTGTTAGTGTTATACTTCCTATGTTATTGTACAGGTCTCAATACTTTTTGTTCGCATCTCATACAGTCAATTTATATTGCACAATATGTATACTTTCTTACTACTTAGTTGTTCATGCTGCTATATTGTGCTTATCACTCCAGAGCCCCCCCTAGGGCAGTGCATCTCCCCCATGCTGCCACCTTTTCTTTCAGTGCCCCCCTAGATTAGCCCAGTGCCCTCCTGGGGGGCGGTGCTTCCCACTGAGAATCATTGTTCTAGAGCTTACTAATTTCTTCTGTCTGTCACAGTCTGTCACTGTCACTTTCAGTGTCTGTGGAAAGGATAGACAGTGGCCAAATCCCTTGATTGCCTTCTGGATTAAAGAGGCTGTTAGTTCAGTTTACTTTCTGTTTGGCGAAATTTATGCCAGAGGGAGTTGAATTTTCTTCCATTAGGACACAAGCTGCCTCCTGGGCAGAGTCAATCATTTGGTGTTTCCAGAGAACATGTGTAAGGCAGTCACATGGTCAACTGTGATTAAATTTGTGAAGCAGGACAGGTTGCAGGTAGGAGCTGGAGTGGATGGCACCTTTCGGCAGAGCTTTCTGGAGTACCTGTCCATCTCTCTGTGGCATGGAAAAGGATCCTAAGTGAAAAGGTCAGGCAGTATGCGGAGGCCGGAAGGTCGGGGGTTCACATACCACTAGAGGATAGCAACCTTGGGCCGGAAGGACTGGGGTTTCTAGTCCCACAGGTGCTCCTTGTGGTCTTGGGCAAGCCACTTAACCCTCCATTGCCCATGTTCCCTGTAAGTATTAGCGTATGTGTCTTATCCCCTCATATTTAAATGTATCCTGCAATTGTGTTGTGACCACTTTGCTTGAAGGATAAGGTGGTATACAAAACTGTCTAAAATAAATAAAGACTTGAAACGGTGCAGAGGAAGGCAACCAATCTGATTTGGAGCCTGCACCAGAAGATATAGGAGAAGAGACTTGAAGACCTAAATATGTATACCCTAGATGAGTGGAGGGACAGAGGAGATATGATACAGATGTTTATATATTTAAAGGATATTAATGAATAAACTTTTTTCAAAGAAGGGGAAGCTGTAAAACTAGAGGGCATAAAATAAAACTGCAAGGAGGTAAACTTAAAAACAATGTCGGGAAATACTTTTTCACTGAAAGGATGGTGTATGCTTGGAATGCCCTCCTGATGGAAGTGGTGGGGCAAATAGAGTGATGGAATTCAAAATGGCATGGTGTAGACACAGTGGATCTCTTGCTATAAAAAATAAAACAAAATAAAAATTAAACTTAACTATTTCATATACCTCAACAAATAGGGGTCACCTGCATGGAGTGCCGAGTACAGCCCTAAACAAAGGCGTAGAGGGGGATGACCTGCAAGGAGCAGTGGGTGCACCTAATTTAGCCACCTTACTGGGCAGACTAGATAGACCGTACTGGTCTTTATCTGCCATCATATACTATGTTACTATGACTTCTTCCTCCCACTTGTTTTGACTGGTCTAGCAGGATGATAAGGAAGGAGAAATTAGCAAGTATGGAATGTTTTTTCCTTTCCTTGAATCCTGCTAGACCAGTGCAGGACCTGCCCTAGAAGACGTTTATTTTCAGCATTGGTGCCTGATACAGAGTCGGATATGATAAAAGAGCCAAAAGCGTGTACAAAGTTATTGTCTCAGTACTTTTTCCTGAGATTTTTTCTGAGCTTTTTTTTTCAATTTTATTTTCTGCTTGGGAAGTATCTTGGTGCTGCATGAGCATTCATACAAATGACATCACTGAAAGTTGCTCTGGGCTGTCTCCACCTGCTGGCTGGGGAACATACCCCCACTGACCTGTACTGGTCTAGGATTCAAGGAAAAGAAATTAGCAGGTATGGAAAACTTCTTCTCTGTTACATATATTAAAGTGCTATAATTTTGTTGGTTTCTAAGCAAATGCTTGTCAGAAAAAAGAGAGAACCATTGTGCCGCAGCCCTAAGTAATTCATTTTTTTATTTTCTTCAAAGGGCTATAGATGTTCTCTACACTTGGCTTCATCCATCTCTTTTTAATGGCTACTGGATGACCATAGTGGGACTTGACGTTTGAAGTACAGATTGAGACTTCTCTTGAAGATGCCATTGCCTTTTGGGCTAAAATTAAAAAGGACTCGGAGATACACTGTATCCAGCAAGAGTTGCCTGGTAGCCCGGATCCAGTTGCTGAATAATGAGTTTGTGGAGTTCACACTCTCTGTGGAGAGTGTAGGGCAGGAGTGCTTAGATGCAGTGGCACAGCGGCTGGAGCTCCGAGAGGTAGGAAATTGCATGCCAGAAACTATCAAAGCATCTGTCTGTCAAATAAACTTAAGTAGTCAAGTGAGAAAATATTTAAGATGTTATACTTGGCAAAAATGGAGAACCCATTTACTTTACAGTTTGAGCCATAAATGCTGCCCTTTTGCCTTTTTGCTCAGCTTTTAAAACCTTCCGTGTTTAAATAGTAGTAACACATACAACAGAGAATAAAGACACCATTGTAGAGTATCAGCTGTCCAGATCATTAAGTTGACATTATGAGCAATCCTTCCCTCATCCACCATAGCTGCTGGAGGAGAACTTATTTTCTAGTAGCTCATTAGCTGTTAGACATGTTGTGGTTTAATTTTATTAGAATTGATATATCTATCTCCAGGAACCTGCAGGAATGTATTCTTCACATATGGGTGATGTCGTCAGACAGAGCCCGCGTGGGAATGCTCCCTGTTGACTCTCACCCTCCTGGGGTCTGAAATCCTTCACATAAACCTGCTTTCTTTTTAATTTTTCTATACCTCTCAATAGGAAAGAAAAGACGAGACACAATTAACCAGTTAAACACCACAGAGCTCTGTACGGAGGAAACACATGGAGTCTAAGACAGACATATCCATCAGTTTCTTCAAAGATGGCTTCACAGGGCTCCTACTTTTATTGTAAAATATCAGCTGACTCAGTTAATCTTTAACATCTGGTGCTTTCCAAATTACAAAAGTGTACATAAAATTTGCTAACATATGCAACACGTCATATAGAAAGAAGAAGTTACACCTCATAACTATATTCACTAGACTCAATAGGTGTCGCTGTGTTTCCACTATACAACAGAAGCTAATTAGTTACTTATAATAATTGCTGATTTTCTACTATTTATGCAAGCTTTGGTTGCTGTTGACCTAACCTTCTAGTTTCTAAAAGCAGTTCATCCTGACCCAGCAACCTCTTTAGCCTATCAGATTGCAGAATAAAGAAGATGTACTCTCTGTTCTATTTATTTAGAGAAGTTTAGCCTGACCCAATACTATGTACACATAAGCACTATTTGCTAACCACATAAGCACTATTTGCTAAGTCCAATGTCCTAGAGAAAAGCAGAAGTACACTTAAAGAGACAGTTTTACTGCAGTTCAGACCTGTAAATTTCTATGGCCTATAGTTAAGTTAGGTTCTATAATCCAGTTTCATGTATAGAGCAGCTGCTAGCGCTTCCTATCCCTATGGATATTATGGATCCAGAACCACTGTCCATTCCTGAATCCATTAAATCTAGATTCCCATATACTGGATGAACCATGGTGACATAGGTTCGTGTGTCAGAAGCTGATTCATCCAATTCCCCAATCGTATCCAATTTTGTTTTCACGCCTGGCCTAGATGGCACTTTTCCGCACTTTTCCACACTCCCCATCATCCTATAGGAAAGTCTTTGGGAGTATACCACTGTGCCTGCGTGACTACCTTCCTGCTCTTCTGACTCCTTCTCCTCAGTTCTTCTTTTTCCGCAGAGCCATCGGGATCCTTTCCTGTCTCCGCAGAAAACGTTTTCTAGGAATAGCACATCTGCTTTCCTGTTTTCACACTGGCATTGCCCCTGATTTCGGTACCTTAATTTTTTTTTCTGTTTACTAAGTTTATTTTCTTTATTCTTCATTTTTTCTTCGAGGGACTCATGCCCCTCATAGGACTTAGGCCTACCCTCTCCACCATGGAGAAACACCCTAGTGGTTTCAAAAAATGCACCAAGTGTTCCCGGACAATTTCTGTCATAGACACACGAGTGGTACCTCAAGTGCCTTTGCCCGACCATGACCCAGACACTTGCTCCCTCTGTAAGCAAATGACAAAGAGAGGGCCTGGAAGCCGGGCCAGAAAACTTTCAGAGATTTTACCATCGGAGTCTGATTCATTGACATTGACATCCAAACTTCATCAGCTTCAAGTGGATCCAAAACCTGAAAGACCTCAAAGCATAGCTCAGACTCTAAGAGGAAGAAAGCTTCAAGATCCCCCACAAATATCTCCACGGGATCTGAAGGAGTCTCAGGCGTCATCCAAGGAGTCCAAGAGACATCGAGAGGATCGAGGGAGAGGTCCCAGTCTAAGCACAGAGTCTTCCCGAAGATATCCTCTGACACTGGCTGTCAGACTGAATGCCCCGGCAGGAGGACTTGTCCTCTAAAGCCTCTGTGGGGAACCGGGAGGTCTCTGTGATATTGATCTCAGCAGAGCCCCTGGTGCCGTGCCATGCTGTGGTTTGGTGGCGGCACGCCCCATTCTGTCTCTAAACCAGATACTGGCAATCTTGTTGGATTAGCACATGCTGTCCATTGAGAAGGTCTTAGTGGCTCTCCTTGTAGCCTTGGTACTCCAAGCACTGATGACTCCAGGACCGCTTACATCAGTATTGACATTGGTAGCAGTATGTGTACAGACATCGGTATCGCTACCAGTGCAATTGCCTGATGTCCACTTTCTCCATGCCTTCGCTCCACCACCAGAACCGGTGTTGGGAGCCCCATCAACTTGGTTGATACCAGGTTTGGCACCGCTGTTAACACAGCAAAGGGAAAACATTGAGAAGGACTGGTATCGCCAGCACTGTTCACATGATCATCAGCACAGACCACGCTCACTGAGATCAGATTCTGAGCTCTCCAATTCAGACCATCGGTCCCTCGACTGAGGAGCAACTTGATATGGCATCTGCTTTGGAGTAGTCACCTCCAAGTACCACCTCCTGCCGTAAGTCCCCCCCCCCCCCCCCCCCGAGGACATGTCCTTCCAGGAATTTATTGGGACATGGCGACAGGGCTATCAATACCAGCTGTGGTGGAACATGAGTCCCGGGCAGAGGAACTGGAGATTCTACAGTGCCCCATGGCCCTGAAGGAGGTAACGATCGTGCCAGTTCATAAGATTCTACATAACCTAATGCTTCACAAGTGGGAGACCCCACTTACAGTCTCACCCATCATCCGACACCTCGATACAATGTATAGAGTACTAGAGGTCCCAGGTTTTCAAAAGACACAGCTAACACATTATTCGATGGTGGTTGAATCAACGATGCGCCGCATCAAAAGTGGTAAAACATGCGTCGATTACCACCCCCCCCCCCCCGGTAGGGAATTGAGGAACCTCTATTCCTTTGCTCGATCTTCTTTTGAGGCCTCCATGCTGGTAAGTAGAATTAATTCCTACACCTTATGTATGGGAATGTTCCTTAAGGAAATCGATAAGGATTGGGAAACCTTCCTTCCCTTCATCCCAGAAGAGGCCAGCTTTTAAGACAGTCCTCAAAAACAGCCAGAATGTCTTCAAGTTAGTGAACAGGGCAGCTTTCGATGCATTTGAATCCACCAGCAGAGCATCAGCTATTGCCATCCATGCTAGAAGACTTGCATGGTTACTGGCTTTGGACCTAGAGCAATGGGTCCAAGACAAACTGGGTAACATCCCCTGCACTGCGGAAAATCTTTTCGGTAAAAACTGAAGAGAAAAAGCTGGAGAGCTTGAAACTGATGATGATACTCTGAAGAGGCTCTCGGAGACTGCTGACCCCTCAGAAAAGAAACCAGCAACAAAGAAGCCTTTTTATCCTAAAAAGAAGAGGTTCTATGCTTCGTATTCAGAACCCTCTTACCAGCCGCAGGGCAAGTAACAGGGGCCTAAACCTGCTAAGAAACCCAGAACTGCTCAGCAACAACCAGCAGCTCAGCCACAAGTGATACTCCGGCTTTTGATTCAGACCTGAGTAACATGGTCATCTTGCACCTGCAAAGGCCCAATCCAACAAACATAGCAGGTTGACTTTGTTTCTTTGCCAGACATTGGCAAATGATCCCCTCAGAACAATGGACCCTAAACATCATCCAGGAGGGGTACCAATTAAACGTCAAATAACCTCCTCCGCCTCACTTCAGAGGCAAATATCCTCTCCAACCTATTCTCAGGGCCCTTCTCAAAGAGGAGATTTCCAACTTGTTCACCTAAGGGGCCATAAAGGAGGTTCTACCACAAGAACTTCATGAGGGCTTTTACTCTCCTTACTTCCTCATACTGAAGTCAGGAGGATATATGCCTATCCTCAACCTCCGCAATCTCTCAACAAATTCCTGGTCAAGGAGAAGTTCAAAAAGATTTCCCTCAGAACCCTCCTACCCTATTTGCAACAACAAGACTAGCTATGTTCCCAAGGTCTCAAAGATGCATATACCCACATCCTGATATATCCAAAACACAGGAATCTGCGCTTTGCCTTTCAGGAGACACACTACCAATACAGTCCTCCCCTTCGGACTGGCATCTGCTGTTCACAAAATGCATGTCTGTGGTAGCAGCCCACCTGTGAGGCAAGGGGATCTTCTTCTGCCTTTATTTAGACGACTAGTTGATTAAAGGCAGACTCTCCAGGAGAACTCTGCAGTTCACTCAAAACCACCCTTGCAATACTGAACACGTGGGATTTATAATAAACTTCCCAAAGTCCCATCTAACCCCAATCCAAAGATTGGAATTCATAGGGCTAGTGCCAGACAGCTATCCAGTCTTTCTGCCACTAGACTGTATGGACTGACTAATAACCCTAGTCATCCACATGCATCAACAGACAAGCTCAACAGCTCCAGACTTCATTCATCTCTTAGGCCACATGGCATCCACAGTGCACATGGTGCCATATTCAAGACTACATATGCGTCTAACACAATGGACCCTAGCATCCCAATAGACACAATCTCCAGGACACCTACAGGACATCATTCAGATCACCCACCCACTAGTCCAATCCCTCCTATGGTGGTGCACGCCAGCAAACTTGCCAGAAGGGTCACCTTTTTCGGATGTCTCGACGTCAGCACACCCTGACCATGGGTGCATCCAAACTGGGTTGGGGAGCCCACCTGGAGTCTGTGTCAACACAAGGCCTATGGACAACTCTGGAGTCATCCTTACAGATCAACTTGTTGGAACTTCGGGCATTCACCAAAGCCCTACACGTGTTTCAACAACACCTCTCAAACAGCCAGGTACTTGTCAGGACAGACAATCAGGTGACAATGTTCTATGTGAACAAGCGAGACGGGACAGGCTCACTTACCCTCTCCAAAGAGGCCTGTTACCTGTCGCCATTTCTCACCACATCTACCTTCGTACAGTGTATATTTCCGATGAGCAGAATCACCTTGGGAACTGGTTCAGTTGCATCAGTTACACAGATACTACTCATAACAGTAGATCACAATAGCCCCCAACCACCAGATTCAAGAAATTCAATGAGAGAGTTTCTTGAACAAATACCTCACCTTTCCCTCACACCAACTGACCTTGATGAAGCAGTAGAAAACTGGCACAAAATTACCAACGCTGCAACACACAAAATAAATCCTAAATTTCTAATCAATAAAAATAACAGATCTAAAAGCAGAGATGCCCCATGGTTCAACAATACACTAAAATTAATGAAAAGAGATCTGCGGAAAATAGAACAGAAATGGAGAAGAATCAAATCCACAACAAACTACGAGACCTACTCTAATCACCTTTAAAAAATACAAAGAGGCAACAGAAAGTGCAAAGAAAAACTACCACTCAATCATACTAACTAATTCCATAAACAGACCTAGAGAACTATTTACCATTATACAAAATCTAACAAACAATACATACAATTCAAGTGGAATCATCACCGATATATCACCTCAGATTTTAGCCAATCACTACATGAACAAAACAAAACAAAACAACAAGCATCCCTACCAATGTCACCTAGAAAAGATACTATGATCAAACAAACAATTGGTCACACTTCTACCTAATATCCAAAGACACACTCAAGAATATAATCTCAAACCTTAATACAACAACTTCCTATCTAGACCCATGTCCAGTAAACTGGATAAAAAAACTCTACCAATTCTCTCCTCTTTCATACTACCTATGATTAACCTTTCGTTACAACAAGGGTATTTACCTTCAGTTCTTAAACATGCACAAATACGCCCAATACTCAAAAATGGTATCCTTGACAAAACATCACCTAACTCTTATAGACCCATATCGAGCATACCCTTCATGGCCAAACTAAGTGGACTGTTGTAGTTGTTGTTATGGAAGGACAGACTAGATGGGCCTTGTGGTCTTTTTCTGTCATCATGTTTCTATGTTTCTATGTAATTGAAAAAGTAATTCAAATCCAAACTCAAGATTACATTGATACCTCAGCCCCTCTTGATGAACGGCAATATGTTTTCCGCCCCTATCACAGAGTTAAGAACATAAGAACATAAGACATGCCATACTGGGTCAGACCGAGGTCCATCAAGCCCAGTATCCTGTTTCCAACAGTGGCCAATCTAGGTCATACGTACCTAGCAATATCCCCAAAAGACACAGGTTCCTCAATGCTTGTACTGGGTCAAGCATTGATATCCTGGGTCCCTTTTTAATAGTGGTTTATGGACCTTTCCTCCAGGAACTTGTCCAAACCTTTTTTAAACCCAGCTATACTAACAGCCCTTACTACATCCTCCGGTAACAGATTCCAGAGTTTGATTACACGTTGAGTGAAAAAATATTTTCTCTTATTTGTCTTAAATAGTTTACCCTGTAGCTTCATTACATGTCCCCTAGTCTTTCTATATTCTGATAGCGTAAACAATTGATCCACGTTTATCCGTTCCACTCCATTAATTAATTTATAGACCTCTATCATATCTCCCCTCAGCCGTCTCTTTTCCAGGTTAAAGAGCCCTAACCTTTGTAGCCTCTCTTTATAGGAGTAGCCTTCCATCCCTTTCACCAATTTGGTGGCTCTTCTCTGTACTTTTTCTAATAACGCTATGTCCTTTTTAAGATACGGTGACCAGAATTGCACACAATATTCAAGGTGCGGTCGTACCATGGAGCGATACAGAGGCATTATAATATCCTTTGTTTTATTCTCCATCCCTTTCCTTATGATACCTAGCATTCTATTTGCTTTCTTGGCCGCCGCTGCACACTGGGCGGAGGGTTTTAACATGTTATCCATGATGACTCCTAAATCTTTTTCCTGGGTGGTGGTTTCTAATGTGGAGCCTTGCATCGTGTAACTATAGTTCTCCAGGACCAAGCAGGAAGTCAGTCCTCACATATGGGTGACGTCGGCGCCGACGGAGCCCTCGCGGAGCAATTTTCCCCAGCTTTCAAAGAAAGCCTTTGGGAATTGCAGCGCGCATGCGCGGTCCCCTTCCCGCCCAAAGGTGCCATCTTGGCCAGTCTTCTTTTTTCCGCGGAGCCCTACAGATTGCGAGGCCTCCCCTTCTTTTCGTTTTTTTCTGTCCTTAATGACAAATTCGCGCTTTTTTCACTTTTCCCTGGCGGCACAAACGTTCGACCTCGCAGGGGCCCTTTTTCCCCCGATGGCCGCCAGTGGCTTTAAAAAGTGTGTTAAGTGTAAGAAACTTATGTCTCTTACTGACACACATGATTGCTGCCTCCGTTGCCTGGGCCCAGATCATGAAGAAATGATCTGTGGAGCCTGTGGCAAGATGTCCGCCAAATCCTTGCGGAGTCTGCAGCATCAGCGGGAGAGAATCTTCTCTGACCCCAGCCGTACCCGGACCTCGCCAGAGGCGTCGGTGTCCAGGCAATCTGGCTCTGAACACCGTCGGAGCTCCTCTGAGAGGGGGTCTCCTACCCGGGAGCATCATCGGAGGAAGAAACCCGCGAGGACGGCGTCGGTGGACGCTCCTGGCTCCGCGAGGGCCAGGTCGCATAGCCCCGATAGCCGTCCCGGGTCTTTGGAGCTGGAGCGGCCGTCCAAACAGCCTCGTCTGGAGATGGACTCGTCTGCTCACGTAAGTCCTGTTGTCCTCGTGGACTCGCCTCCGAGGGGTCCGACGTCGGGCCCGACACCGTCGGGGCCCGAGTCGGGGGCTGCTGGGTCTCCTGAGTTCGGACTCAGGTTGACGGCCTTGGAGAGCAGCCTGGCTGCCTTCATGGACCAGCAGCGGGCATTGATCGCTGGCCTCGCTGGCGCTTCTGCCCTGACCGCCGGGACGTCGATGTCTAAGTCGACCCCGGAGACCGAGCCGATCCTCGAGTCCATGCGGGCTCGAGTCGATCCTCGGTCGAGGTCCCCTTCGGCCTCCCGTTCGGGGCCGAGGTCGTCGACGCTGACTCTCTCGGCGTCGGGGCGGACGGCGTCTGTGCCCGCCCGGCCTGAGCCGCTCGACTCCTCCTCCGAGGAGTCCGCCTGGGAATCCGAGGTGGAAGAGTCACCTGATTCTTTTCGGACTCGGTGTATCCCTTCGGACTCCCCCGAGTCCGAACCTCGGAGACAGTCCCCCCCAGGAGGATGCACGGTTCTCGGACTTCATGAGGGATATGGCCAAGGCCTTGGCCTTCCCTGCGGATCCCGAGGAGGAGCCTCGAGCCGAAGAGCTCGATGCCCTCCAGTATGACTCTCCTGCAAAGGAGCATTTTACTGTACCGGTTCCTCCGATGCTGGAACGACTTCTCTTCCGCATGTGGGAGAGCCCGGCGTCGTTGCCGGTATTAAGCAAGCGGGTCGATGCCATATATCGAGTCCGCAAGAGCCCTGGCTTCCAAAAAGCACAGCTGCCGCACCATTCCATGGTGGTGGAATCGGCCATGCATAGGCTCAAGAGCCAGAAGATGCACTCCTCGGTGCCTCCCGGCAGGGAAGCCCGCAGCCTGGATGGCATCGGTAAGAAGTGTTTCCAGGGCTCTATGCTTGCTTGTCGGGTCCAGACTTACCAGCTCTACATGGGCATGTATCTCAGGGACCTGGCTAAAGAAATAGCCGGATTCTCTGCTGGTCTCTCCGAGGAACCTTTGCGGAGGTTCCTGGCCCTGTCCACCGGTATTCGGGAGTGCTCAAAGTTTATCTCTCGAGCAGCCTACGATGGCTTTGAGGCATCGGCTCAGGTAGCCGCAGCCGGCATCGGGGCCCGCCGACAGGCTTGGCTTCAGTCCTCCGACCTCGAGCCCTGGGTGCAGGACAAGTTGGTCGATGTCCCCTGCAGAGGTGAAAACCTCTTTGGCAAACCTATGGACGAGAAGGCTGCACAACTCGAGACAGAGACTCTCACCAGGACTCGGCTCTCCAGGAAAACCTCTGCCCCTTCCCAGAAGAAGAAGGGCTCGGGGAAAAAGCCCTTTTACCCGAGGAAGGCGGCTGCCTATAAACACTACCCTCATTATCAGGCCTCAGCAGCTCCCCAACAGGGTCAGCCGGCCAAGGGACGGGGTAACGGGTCCCGTAGGCAGCAAGCCCCCAAGCCTGCGCCACCGGCCCCTGCTCCGCAGGGTGGGGGTTTCTGACTCTTTCAGCATAGCCTCTCCCCCTCCGCTGGTTTCTCTCAGCACGGGAGGCCGGCTGGTCCACTTTGCCCACAGGTGGTCCAACATCACGTCAGATACCTGGGTGCTCCACATAGTCCGAGAGGGCTATCTTCTACACTTCCACCAGGTACCTCCCCCCTACTTTCCAGGGGAGCCTCTGCGACCCCCTCTCCACCGGGACTTACTCCTTCAAGAGTTGGCAAGTCTTCTTCAGGAACAGGCGGTGGAGCCGGTGCCCCACCACCTGAGAGGTCAAGGCTTCTATTCCAGGTACTTCCTGATACCAAAGCGTACTGGAGGCCTCAGACCCATCCTGGACTTGCGGAACCTCAACAAGTTCCTGGAAAGGGTAAAGTTCAAGATGCTTACCCTTGGAATACTGCTGCCCTACCTCCAGCAGGGAGATTGGCTATGCTCCTTGGATCTAAAGGATGCCTATACTCACATCCTCATCCACCCAAGCCACCGACAATACCTAAGATTTGTGGTGGCAGGCAATCATTACCAGTACAGAGTACTGCCCTTTGGCCTATCCTCCGCACCACGAGTCTTCACAAAATGTCTCGCAGTGGTGGCGGCTTATCTCCGGCTTCAAGGCCTCTTTGTCTTCCCTTACCTAGACGACTGGCTTATCAGAGCTCCGTCCTCCACGGAGGCCACTCACGCCACGCAACGTACTGTGACTCTGCTCCAGTACCTGGGCTTTGTCATAAACTTCGCAAAGTCCACTTTGCTCCCCTCTCAGGATCTCGAGTTCATCGGCGCCAGGTTAAACACGCTTCAAGCGCACGCCTTTCTGCCGCTCGATAGAGCACAACGGCTCATGGCTCTAGCCAGCCGCTTCCGCAGCCATTCCCGGGTCTCGGCCAGGCACTTTCTGAAACTGCTCGGCCATATGGCTTCCACGGTCCATGTGACCCCCAATGCCCACCTGAATATGCGGCCTGCTCAATGGTGCCTTCGCTCACAATGGCGTCAGGCCTCGGGGAGACTGGCGGACTCCATACGAATCTCCAGCCCGCTGGTCTCTTCTCTACGGTGGTGGCTTCATCTGCCCAACCTAGTGCTCGGCATGCCCTTTCAGTCTCCTCCGCCTGTTCAGGTACTGACGACCGACGCTTCTCTCCTGGGTTGGGGAGCACATTGCCAAGGGACATGTACTCAGGGTCTCTGGACCCCGTGGGAATCTGCCCAACAGATCAACTTCCTGGAGCTCAGAGCGATCCGCCTGGCTCTCCGGGCCTTCTCCCACCTTACCGCTCGCCAGTCCGTCCTCGTCCAGACGGACAATCAAGTGGCCATGTTTTACGTGAACAAACAGGGGGGCACGGGCTCCTTCCTTCTCTGTCGGGAAGCACAAAAGCTCTGCGCTTGGGCTGTCAGCCGAGGAATCCTCCTCAAAGCGGTCTATCTCCCAGGTCAAGAAAACTACCTGGCCGACAAACTGAGCAGAATCCTCCAACCACACGAGTGGAGATTGGACCCGTTGGTGGTTCAAAGGATCTTTCTCCAGTGGGGCCTCCCCACGCTGGATCTCTTTGCCAGTCCTCTGAACAGGCAACTTCCTCGGTTCTGCTCTCGGGAACCGCATCCCCTCCGAGTAGCGGCGGATGCTTTTCTGCTCTCATGGTCCACGGGCCTTCTGTATGCCTTTCCTCCCATGCCGCTGGTGTCTCGAACACTCTTCAAGGTTCTCCAGGACAAGGCTTCGCTGATCCTGATAGCTCCCCGGTGGCCCAGGCAACCGTGGTTTCCGCTTCTGATGCAACTGGCGGTAGATACTCCGTTGCCTCTGGGGTTTCAACCCGATCTCCTGACCCAGGATCAGGGGTCTCTCCTACACCCCAACCTCAGGTCTCTTCATCTGATGGCCTGGCTGCTGAAAGGGTAGTCCTTGCTCCCCTCCTGCTGCCTCCAGAGGTGGAAGAGGTCGTACTAGCTTCCAGGCGACCCTCTACCCGGAAATCCTACGCCCTTAAATGGCGTCGCTTCTCCACCTGGTGTACTCAACAGTCTCAAGACCCCTTCTCCTGCTCGGTGTCGGTGGTCTTGCAGTACTTGCTTTCCCTCTCCAATCTTGGACTAAAGTCCAACTCGGTCAAAGTTCACCTCAGTGCTATTTCGGCACATCATGTGCCGGTGGAAGGCAGGCCTCTTTCCGGCCATTCTCTCGTGGCACGGTTCTCCCGAGGTCTCCTTCTCCTTAAACCGCCTTTGCGCCCCCCAGCCCCCGACTGGGACCTGAACATGGTTTTGCAGCGGATCACCTGTCCGCCTTTTGAACCCATGGCTACCTGTCCTCTCCGTTGTCTTTCTTGGAAAACCTTATTCCTGGTAGCCCTCACTTCCGCTAGACGCGTTAGTGAACTGCAGGCCCTAGTGTCTGATCCCCCTTACACTAGGTTCTACAAGAACAGGGTAGTCCTGCGGACTCACCCTAAGTTTCTTCCAAAAGTAGTCTCCCCTTTTCACATCAATCAGGAGGTGGTGCTTCCGACCTTCTTTCCCAGGCCACACTCCAGCCGAGCTGAGATGGTCTTGCATACCCTGGACTGTAGAAGGGCGCTTAACTTCTACCTTGATCGTACGCGGGAGCACCGTAAGACTGTTCAGCTCTTCCTGTCTTACGACCCTAATAAATTAGGGCTCCCTGTCTCCAAGCGTACTCTGTCCATCTGGGTAGCTGACTGTATCGCTTGGACTTATGGGGCGGCAGGCCTCTCGTTGGAAAGTCGAGTCACGGCTCATCGAGTTAGGGCGAAGGCTGCGTCAGTGGCTTACCTCCACTCTGTTCCATTGGCAGACATCTGCCGGGCCGCTACTTGGTCTTCGAGCCAGACTTTTGCAACCCATTACTGCCTCGAGAGGGAGTCCCGCAGGGACAGTGCTTTCGGACAGGCAGTCCTCCGTAATCTCTTCGAGGTTTAAGCAACTCCTACCCTCCATCCCGGATGTTGGGCTACCGGTTGGAGATTAGTCAGAGAAGATTCCTTCCTTCTGTGCTGCTGAGCTAGAGGGAGCTCATTTTTGTGCTTAGGGTCTCCGGTAGCCTTAAGCTTGGGAGTCCCATATGTGAGGACTGACTTCCTGCTTGGTCCTGGAGAAAGCGTAGTTACTCACCTGTAACAGGTGTTCTCCAGGAGCAGCAGGAATCAGTCCTCACAACCCTCCCTCCTCCCCGTGGAGTTGCAGTCATATGATTTAGTTTTTGCAAATTTTTTGCTGTCTTTTTGCTATGTCATCAGACTGGCCAAGATGGCACCTTTGGGCGGGAAGGGGACCGCACATGCGTGCTGCAATTCCCAAAGGCTTTCTTTGAAAGCTGGGGAAAATTGCTCCGCGAGGGCTCCGTCGGCGCCGACGTCACCCATATGTGAGGACTGATTCCTGCTGCTCCTGGAGAACACCTGTTACAGGTGAGTAACTACGCTTGTGGGTTGTTCTTTCCTAGGTGCATAACTTTGCACTTGTCCACATTAAATTTCATCTGCCATTTGTATGCCCAGTCTTCCAATTTATCCAGATCCTCCTGCAGTTTTCCACAATCCTCTTGGGTTTTAACAGCTTTAAACAGTTTTGTGTCATCTGCAAATTTGATAACCTCACTAGTTATTCCCTTTTCCAGGTCATTTATGAATATGTCAAAAAGTAGCGGACCCAGTACAGACCCCTGGGGTACTCCACTATTCACCTTTTTCCATTGGGAATATTGGCCATTTAGCCCTACCCTCTGCTTTCTATCTTTTAACCAGTTCCCGATCCACAATAGTACACTGCCTCCTATCCCATGACTTTTTAGCTTCGCCAAAAGTCTCTGATGGGGGACCTTGTCAAAAGCTTTCTGAAAGTCCAGATACACTATATCAACTGACTCACCTTTGTCTACCTGTTTATGCACACCTTCAAAAAAACATATCAGATTAGTAAGACAAGATCTTCCTTGTCTAAAGCCATGTTGGCTGTCTCCCATTAGGCCATGACTATCTACATGCTGTGTAATTTTGTTCTTTATGATGGTTTCTACCATTTTCCCTGGTACTGACGTCAGGCTCACCGGTCCGGTCTGTAATTTCCCGGGTCACCCCTGGAACCCTTTTTAAAAATTGGTGTTATGTTGGCGACCCTCCAATCTTCAGGTATGACAGATGATTTTAATGAAAGTTCACAGATTACCAATAGCAGGTCTGCAATCTCATATTTCAGTTCTTTCAACACTCTGGGATGTATACCATCTGGTCCAGGTGATTTGCTACTATTCAGTTTATCAAATAGTTGTAATATATCTTCCCGGTGTAGTGATATTTCTCTCAATTCCTCTGCAGTATCACCTTTAAATACCACTTCAGTCTTGGGTAACATCTCTACATCTTCCTCAGTAAAGACCGAAGCAAAGAATTCATTCAGTCTCTCTGCTATAGCCTTGTCTCCTCTTACTGCCCCTTTTATCCCTCTATCATCTAACGGTCCAATTGACTCTCTCACAGGCCTTTTGCTACGAATGTACTTGAAAAAGTCTTTATTTCGTGTTTTTGCTTCCGTAGCAAGTTTCTTCTCAAATTCCCGCTTTGCCTGCCTTATCAATGCTTTGCATTTAACTTGCCAGTGCTTGTGCTGTTTCCAGTTTTCATCATTTGGCTCTTTTTTCCATTTCCTGAAGGTTGCTTTTTTGGCAGCAACAGCCTCTCTGACCTCACCTTTAAACCATGCTGGCAGTTTTTTGGACTTTCTTCCACTCTTCTTAATGCGTGGAATACAGCTGGTCTGGGCTTCGTGGATAGTAGTTTTAAATAACGCCCAAGCTTGCTGTAAGTCTTTAACCTTTGGAACCGCTCCTTTTAGTTTTTTCCTAACTATATTCCTCATTCTATCATAGTCTCCCTTTTGAAAGTTAAAAGGTAGTACTGTGGATTCCTTTACTATTTGTCCTCCAATAATTAAATCAAACATGATCATACTATGATCACTATTGCCAAGTGGTCCCAACACCCTTATTTCTTGCACCAGATCTGGCGTTCCACTAAGGACTAGGTCCAGTATGGCTTCCCCTCTGGTCGGTTCATGAACCAGCTGCTCCAAGAAGCAGTCATTGAATCGCTACTTACAGTACTACTAGATACACTTGTAAGAGGACTTGAGGACTCTAAACAAGCGTTTATTCTACTATTTCTAGACATCTCCACAGTATTTGACAGTGTAAGCCACACAATAATGCTTAACAGACTCAGACAAATAGGAATAATCTCAGTAGTACATAAATGGTTTACTTCCTACGTAAGCAATAGAACTCATACAGTAAAAATCAATACCCAAACATCTAATACATACAAGCAGGAACTCGGCCTCCCACAAGGATCTGCCCTATTGGCACTCCTTTTCAATATTTATCTCCAACCTGTCTGTAATATCTTCAAACGGTTCAATGTCCACTACCATATCTACGCGGATGATATAATGCTATACATTCCATTCAAGATCCCTAACCCACCAATGCAATTAATAACTGAGTGCTTCAATGAACTTACAATATGGCTAAATGAACACAATTTACATATCAATTACTCAAAAACAGACATCCTATTTGTAACAAAAAATCAAACATACATTCCCCCAACATCTATTACACTACAGAATCACGAGATCAAAACAAAAAATGAGGTGAAGTATCTAGGCATGATTCTAGACCAGAACCTTAGTATGGATTCCCACATCAGAAATACAACAAAAAGAAATCCACTACAAGCTAATGATACTTAAACAACTACGCCCTCTGGTTCACATCCATGACTTCATAAGCATAATACATGCAATCACCACACCCCACTTTGACTTTGCAAACACAGTACTCCAAGGAATAACAAAACAGAACCTTAAACTTCAGCTGGCACAAAATGTAGCTGCAAGAACTATCATGTAAGTTCGTACATTTGAACACATAACACCCATACTAGCTAACCTACACTGGCTACCAATCTACTGCAGGATAAACTACAAAATCCTAATAACCACATTCAAAGCAATAAACAAACTGGCACCACTGACTCTGAGCAAGCTAATTAATAACGATATCCCAAAAATCACACAAAGGAGAGGTAATACAAACAAAATGATGATTCCAAAAGACTTCACAAAAGCCAAAAAGTCAACTAACAAGGCATTTTCACACTTGGCCCCCATCCTCTGGAATGCACTACCTGAAGAAATCAGAATTCTAACAGATATCAAGGAATTTCGTAAGAAATTAAAAACTCATCTATTTATGACACACTATGGCGTACAGACAAATTCCATTACCCTTACTGACAAAGGATAATAGAAGACAATTAAATGTCAAACCAAGAAAGACTTAACATAATTAACTGCAACTAAAGAAACACTAACCCAATTTCTCTTATCACAGCAACACTAATGCTAATATAGATGGCTAGACTGCCAAATGCCCTGTAATGTATATAGACTAAACACAATGTAACAGATGTTATGTACATAGTTGCTAAGTTCGGTGTAAAAGTTGTTATGCACACAGTTGTTATACCATAGGTAATAGTACTAGTTCTATGTATTAAGGCCTATGCCACTGTATAAAGTTCTTGGATGTTTTATGTAAGAACAGGTTTTATATTTGTTTCACTGTTTCTTTACATTGTTTGTTTTTTGTAAACTGCACCTGATCCATGGGAAAGTGCGGTATATAAGTGTTTGATAAAATAAATAAATAAATAATAAATAATCGCGTGGAGTCTAGACCCTTGCTCAGTGGCACAGTTCTTCAGAGCCTGAGGAAATCCAGTCATCGACCTCTTTGCCACGCTACAGAACAGCAAACTCCTGCAGTTCTGTTCCAGAGTTTCGTCCAAGCTAAGCCAAGAAAATGATGCTTTTCATCTATATTGGGGTCAGGGACTGCTTTATGCATTTCCCCCCCCAAACCCTTAATACTGAAGACCCTCTTCAAACTCCAGCTCGACGGAAGCACTGTGTTTCTCATAGCCCCCTTCTGTCCCCATTAACCCTGGTTTTGCCTTCTACTAAGGCTGCAACAGACGCAGCCAATCCGTCTGGGCTGAAATCTGGGTCTTCTATCCCAGGACAACTGAGCAATTTGAGGGAGGAGTGGCCTAGTGGTTGGGGCAAGTTACCTCAGGCCAGAAGGTCGGGGGTTCAAATCCCACTAGAGAACAGCAACCTTGGGCCGGAAGGACTGGGGTTTCTAGTCCCACAGGTGCTCCTTCTGGTCTTGGGCAAGCCACTTAACCCTCCATTGCTCATGTTCCCTGTAAAATAATTATCTCCAAGTTATAATGCCCTGTTCAATGTAAACAGCCTTGATATCATGAAAGGCGGTATATAAGAAATGTTAAATAAATAAAATAAATCCCGATCTGTGATCTCTGACTGCATGGCTGCTGAAAGGGATATTCTTCAGTATCTCCACTTTCCTCAGGAAGTAAAGGACATTCTTCTGACTTCCAGAAAACCCTTCACCAGATGAGCCTACTCATTCAAATGGTGCAGATTTGGATCATGGTGCTCACAAGAACCTCAATCCCTTCGTCGCACCAGTGCCTGCACGTCTGCAATATTTATTGCACTTAACCTGTTCAGTACTAAAGACTAATTTGGTTCAAGTTCACCTCTGTGCCATTGCGACTTTTCACAAGCCAATCGATAGTCATTCCATGTCTGCACACCCCCTAGTGATGGAGGGCCACCTCCTCTCTCTCTCACCCATTTGACTACCTCCAGTGGCATAGGATCTCAACATGATCTTGGCTCAGCTTCTCAAACTTCCATTTGAACCCCTAGCAACCGCTCATCTGTGGTACTTGTCTAGGAAGATCATATAATCTGTAATACTTCCGGTCTTCTTCCCAAGACCTCACTCTTCCCTTGCAGAAGCAACCTTGCATACTCTAGATTGCACATGAGTCCTGGCCTTCTATCTACAGAGGACTCAGGATCTCCGCATATCCTCACAGCTGTTTTTCCTTTGACCCAACTCACTTAGGACTTCCTATAACAAAGCATACGCTCTATAAAATGGATAGTAGACTGCATCACTTTTGCTTATGATAAAGCAGGACTTGCTCTCACAGGGCATGTCACTGCTTACAATGTCTGAGCCATGGCAACTTCTGTAGCCATCGACGAAATATGCCATACAACAATCTGGTCCTGTATCCACACCTTTGCTGCCCACTACTGCTTTGACAAGGACTCCTGCTGGGATGCAGCCTTCGGCCAGGCGGTCCTTCAACATTTCTTTGGAACATAGTTACATCTCCTCCCCTGCCTACACTGTTGGTTCCAGATCTCCATGGTGGGGATTCTATATCCAGCTGAATCCAGTCTGACCTTTCTGATCTAGTTTCCAAGTCTTTTGGGAGTTAGCGAGTCCCTTATGTGAAGACTACATTCCTGCTTGTTCCTGGAGATAGCGTAGTTACTCACCTGTAAAAAGTGATCTCTGGGAACAGCAGGAATTTAGTCTTCACAACCTACCCTCCTCCCCATGGAGTTGTACGGTTGTTTTACTCTTACTTTTCAGCTATAAACCTAACTGAGGAGAAGGAGTCAGAAGAGTGGAAAAGGCAGTCACACAGGTGCTGTGGAATACTCCCAAAGGCTTTCCTATAGGACTCTAGGGAGTGTTTCGGCGTGGGCTCTGTCCATGACTATGTAACTACGCTTTTCATCCACTAGACCAGTCCAGAATGCGTGGGTTGTGCCCATCAACCAGCAGATGGAGACACTTAAGAGCTATGACCTATACTAGGCTGTGTACAGTCATTTGCTTCCCAGTATTCTTTGTCTCCAGCAGATGGTAATGGGCATCCTGTGTAGCTCAACTGTTCTGGTGTGAAAGCTCCTGGGTGCAATTCGAGAATTCCTTATTATCCTTCTAGACCAGTCAGACGAGTGGGTTATGCTTCCTTGCCATTAGCTGGAGGCAGTCTTGAGCATCTTTCAGTGATGTCATCAGAAGGTACAACCACTGGTGCAGTACTAAAAGTAGTCAATAGTTCTTTTCCTGCTCAACCATTCCAAACGATTGGGTTATGTGCCCCTGCCAGCAGATGGAGGCAGACGTTTGCAACTTTCAGTGATATCACCGGTGTTATCCTCTGATACAGCACTGAGAGAAGCCAGTATGGTCTACCTCCACCAGATGGCAAGGTATGTGGACTGGTACAGTAGTGAAGATAAGACTATCCTTGCCATCACTTGGGTGTAGAGGTCTTGGATTGAATTGGACTCGCTTTGCTGGCACTATGATGTAGAGCCTTTGCGTCCTGAAAGGCTTGGTGTGTGGTTATGCCCCTGTCTCCTGGAGCAGACAGCTGCCCCGTGTCTACGCTGTTTTATTTGGGTTACTAGCACTGGTGGACTGGAAGAAGAGCAGGAAGACTCCATAGGACCCTGGTGCGGCAGGGGGGGGGGCGGTGGGGCGGGGGGGGGCAGTGGGGCGGGGGCGGGGGTGGGGCAGTGGGGGTGGGGCGGGGGGGGCGGGGGGAGGGGGGCGGGGGGGCCGGGAGGGGGGCGTGGGGGGGGCGGGGGGCGGGGGGGCAGGGAGGGGGGCGGGGGCGTGGGGTGGGGCGGGGCAGCGGGTGGGGGCGGGCCAGGGGCAGTAAGTAAGTTTGGCCCAGCTGCTCTTCCCTCTTAATATCCCTTATCTGGTGTTAACCCTTTTTTTATGTGAAATGTTTTCTAAGTCCCCTTTTTGCCCATTCATTTCAATGGGGAAGTTTCCCCATTGATGTCAGTGGGAGTTCAATTGGCTCTCAGCTGCTTTGAATTAAGCAGTTTCAATTAAAAAAAACAAAAACAAAAAACAACTCTCTAGCCAGGCCTCCCTAATAGGTTTCTTCGGCTGGTCCGACAGGACTCGTGATTCCTTTTTTCGGACTCTTGTTTGATGTGGCTCCAGGTAACTTTTTCATGGTTGTGTTTTTTTTTTTTCGTGATAGTCGTTTATTTTTTTTCTTCCCCTGCCACAATTTTCCTTGACCTGATAGAGCTGTGGTCCCTAGAGGTTTTTTTCACCGCTGCTGCAGTTT
Source organism: Ichthyophis bannanicus (assembly GCA_033557465.1). NCBI lineage: Eukaryota > Metazoa > Chordata > Amphibia > Gymnophiona > Ichthyophiidae > Ichthyophis > Ichthyophis bannanicus. The sequence goes on along the minus strand of CM066037.1, from coordinate 41,675,381 downwards.
TTGCCCCTGGTTGAACTCAGATGTTCGGGGCACCTTCTGGCTGGCATCCTGATATCCCCTGTGGGAAGCCTGGGACCCAGTGCTATGCCTTTTCGTCCCTGCTGCTCCTTTTTTGGTGCTGCTGGCAAATTCTGCACCTACTTTGGTAGACTATGAAGGCCCAGCACAAGCAGAACATGGCAGGATGTTACTAGCAGTGTGCCCAGGGACCCTGGAGGCATTCGGGGACCCAGGGACCTGCTTGATGGCCGGCTTGCGTTGCTGCTTCTGAAACTGCTTTTGGTTAGTATTCATTTGGCTGGCTGCTTTTTAGATCCCTGTGGGAGCATTTGGGGCCCAAGTGTGTACCCTCTGGGAACCTGGAGCCCTGAACACTCTTCTCACAGTCGTCTAGAGAGGTTACAGCTCCTGCTTCACCCTTGCACTCCACTATTCCTCTGTGAACCCAGCTGTTCCCTGCGGGTCTCAAATGCTGTTCTGACTGCTGCAAAGTAAGTCTGAGGAGGAAGGAGTAGTGGTTCCTCAATGGGCCAGATGGGATCCTTGCAAGATCCATCTTTCTTTGGCCCTGCTCTTTTTAGGCTTTAAGGGACGCTATGATAGCTTCATAGGATTCGGAGCTGGCTTTCAGGCGAGGGTAATAGACGTCATCTTTATCCTTGGTGAACCCATGGCTCTGTGATGATCCACCTTCTCCAGATCCTTAATAGTAGCTTATGGACGTTTAGGGGGGAAAGCCGTGAGCTGGGCCCCTGGGCCTGTCTCTGCTGCTCCCTCTGCCAGCAGCGAGCTGGACCAACCCAGTGAGCCCTTGGGTGTGGAAGTACAGTTCTCAGTTGTGACTAAGTGCATGGCTGTCTCAGGAGTGGGGGTTGCTGCCTGTATGGAATCTCTGTTGGAAGACTCTGGATCATTCAGGAGGCCCCGACAGTAGCTATCTTCAACTTTTGGGCAGTGCTGTGGGCCTGTGTGAAGTATAGTCCTCTGAGGAGTACCCTACACTCTGCTAGTAGCTGGATGGCTGTGGCCATAAGGGTTATGGCCTCTTGCTCCCAAATTTGCAGATTGTTCTTGAATGCTTGGCTAGAGTTGGGGCAACTGGTTAGTGAGCCCGATCTTCTGGAGACTAGTAGGCTCGCAGTGAACCACTGGAGTGGTTGCTGATGGTTGGTGCTGGTTCGGAGTTTCTTCTAGCTTCATGGTGGTGGAAGTGGTCAGTTAGTAATTCTGGCATTCTTCCACAGATGACTCCAGTCTGTGGTGGAGCCATCAAATTGGTGGAAGGGTTGCACTCAGAGAGGGCATTTGCATGAAACAAAATACACTGTAGAATCTCTGTGGACAGAAATCCCTTTGTAAAAAGGGGAAGGTGATGGCAGTGGGGGTGTACTATTGAGTGCCTGACCAGAATGAACAGATGGATGATGAAATGCTGAGAGAAATCAGGGAAGATAAGAAAAGTTTAAAAAGGGTTCCAGGGATGATACAGGAAACCATAGACCGGTGAGCCTGATGTGAGTACTGGGCAAAATGATAGAAATCATTATAAAGAATAAAATTACTGAACATATAGATAGTCAGCCATGGTTTAATGGGAGAAAGCCAACATGGATTTAGCCAAGGAAGGTCTTTTCTTAATAATCTTTTTTGAAGGTTCGAATACACAAGTAGACCAAGGTGAGCTGGTTGATACACTATATTTGGATTTTCTGAAAGCTTTTGAAAAGGTCCCATACAAGAGACTCTTGGTCAAATTTAAAGAGTCATAGGATAGGAGGCAGTGTGCTATTGTGGATCAGGAACTGGTTAAAAGATAAAAAGTAGAGAGATGGCGCGAAATGACCAATTTTCTCATTGGAGAAAGGTAAATAGTGGAGTACCCCAGGGATCTGTGCTGGGCCTGCTGCTTTTTAATATTCATAAATGACCTGGAAATGGGAATAATGAGAGGTGATGAAATGTACAAATGACACAAAATTATTCAAAGTTGTTAAAATGCAGGAGGATTGTGAAAAATTGTAAGAGGACCTTGATAGACTGAAAGGCGGATGTTCAAATGGCAGATGAAATTTAATGTGGACAAGTGCAAATTTATGCACCTAGGAAATAACCCAAACTACGGTTACACGATGCAAGGTTCCATAATAGGAACTATCACCCAGGAATGAGATTTTGGTGTCATCGTGGATATGTTGAGACCCTCTGCCCGGTTTGCATGGGTGGCCAAGAAAGCAAATAGAAAACTAGGAATCATAAGGAAAGGAATGGAGAATAAGACAAAGGATGTTATAATGCCTCTGTAATGTTCCATTGTGCAATCTCACCTTGAATATTGTATGTAATTCTGGCTGCTGTATCTTAAAAAGGATATAGCAGAATTAGAAAAAGTACAAAGAAGAGCAACAAAATTAGTAAAGAGAATGTAAGGATACCTCTATGAGGAGAGACGTAAAAGGTTGGGACTCTTCAACTTGGGAGAAACGGCTGAGGGGAGATATGATAGAGGTCTATAAATTAATGAATGGAATGGAACAGGTAAACATAGTTTGTTTTACACCATCAAAAAGTATAAAGACTAGGAGACATTAAATAAAGCTACAGTGTAACCTTTTAAGACTATTAAGAGTAAATATTTTTTCATTTTGTGTAATCAAATTCTGGAATTTGTTACCTGAGGATGTAGTGAAGGCTGTTAGTGTAGCTGGGCTTAAAAAAAAGGTTTGGTTTGAACATATTCCTGGATGGAAGATCCATAAGCCATTATTAAAAAGGACTTGGGAAAATTCACTGCTTGCTCCGGTATAAGCATTGTGGAACCTGTGCCTTTTTGGGAATCTGCCAGGTACTTGTGACCTGGATTGGCCACTGTTGTAAACAAGATATGCCATACTGGGTCAGACCAATGTCCATCAAGCCCAGTATCCTATTTTCTTATAGGTTGTTTTCTCTCTGGGAGAAGAGACTTGCTCATTGCCACTCTGGGAGGATAGGCTTAGAAGTGTCGGGTCTTTCTATGCCTGTGTGTACTGGCTGGAGGTGTCCTTTGATGAAGGTGGGTGGGGGGCTTCATTATTGGCCTCCACTGCAGTGGGAGAAGTTCTGGCAGAGCTGCTTATAGGTCCTGATTGCCTCCTGGTACAGTTTATTTCTTCTAATTGCACTCATTCCAGGTTAAGCTAGTGACTTTGGTGTCCTTAGGCAAGATTGGAGTTTGCTAGCGCTGAAGCCACCTATCTTCAGTTTGGTAAGTTGCAGCCTGGGACTTCTAAAGTACACTAGCTGAGTGACAAAGATTGTCCCAGGAGAGTCTACTCAAGGCTCTCCATTTGTGTTGTGGTCTATTGTGGATGTCCCTTACCACCTCTGACAGTGAAGGGTTGTTTCTCCTGTCCCCTGTAGGGAGGTTCTTTCTGACATGTTCTGGTTTTAGAGCTGGTTGTCTTCAGACTCTCTCTCATTTTCATGTATGGCTTTATGGATCTGTTGCACTGGTCCAGTGGGGAGTGCTGCTGTCTCCTGGACCTCACCAAGGCATTTCTCTTTGCACTTCCATCTACTGTTTTCTAAGGTAAAAAGGATGACAGCTGTACCTGTCTACAAAAAAAAAAAAAAAAAAAAAAGAGGGCCTGGTTGCTCATGTCTGGATGTTGAACTGGCCCACTTTAGTGTTCTTGACAAAGGGTGCTAATGGCGGAGCTCAGGCTGGAATATGTTGAGTCTAGGGACAGCTCTCCCTAAGAGCTGCCTGATTATCTTCCAGGAGGTGAGGTCATGGGGGTTTGTTAATGGAAGTTTCGTTAAAGAATCTTTGTGTTCCCTTATCTGGACGACTGGCTAATCAGAGGCCAGTCTCCACAAGAGGCCAAACAGGCCACCTGCAGAACCATATCCCTGCTTCAGCACCTGGGGTTCGTTATCAACTTCCCAAAGTCCACTTTGGTCCCCTCACAAGACGTGGAATTCATAGGGGCCAGGTTGGATACCCTCCAAGCAAAAGCCTTTTTGCCTGTGGACAGAGCTCACAGGCTCATGAAATTGGCCAGTCAGTTTCGGGTGGACTCTCTGGTCTCTGCCAGAAACTTCCTCCGGCTCTTAGGTCACATGGCTTCCACAGTGCATGTCACCCCACATGCCCAGCTGCACATGAGGCCGGCTCAGTGGTACCTCAGAATGAAGTGGCTGCAGGCCACAGGAAAGTTGTCAGACAGAATAAAGGTGTCCAAACCCTTGGTGGACTCCTTACGTTGGTGGCGGCATCTCCCAAATCTGGTCAGGGGTGTTCCTTTTCAGGCTCCCCACACTCGGGTACTGACAACCGATGCTTCCCTGCAGGGCTGTGGGGCTCACTGCCAGGGAGCCTGCACCCAAGGCCTGCGGTCTCCATGGGAGGCCGCCAAGCATATCAACCTGTTGGAATTGAGGGCCATTTGGCTGGCCTTGCAGACTTTCTCTCAGATCCTCTCTCACCAGTCTGTCCTAATTCAGACGGACAACCAGGTGGCTATGTTCTATGTCAACAAGCAGGGAGGCACAGGATCCAGGCTTCTCTGCCTGGAAGCACAAGCTCTCTGCTCCTGGGCTGTCCCCCAGGGCATGACCCTCGAGGCAGTCTACCTCCCAGGCCAGGAAAAGTACCTGGCGGACAGACTTAGCAGACTCCTGCAGCCTCACGAGTGGCGGTTGGATCCTCTGGTGGTGCAAAAAATCTTTCTGAAGTGGGGTCTTCCCACCATGAATCTTTTTGCCAGTCCGCTCAACAGGCAACTACCCCGGTTCTGTTCCAGGCAAACGCATCCCTTGCGAACAGCGCCAGATGCCTTCCTGATCCCTTGGTCAGGGAGCCTGCTGTATGCCTTTCCTCCCACACCTCTGGTGGCCTGGACTCTATTCAAAATCCAGCAGGACCGAGCCACGGTGATCCTGATAGCCCCCAGGTGGCCCAGGCAGCCGTGGTTCCCTTTTCTGCGGTTGGCGGTGGATACTCCACTTCCTCTGGGGTTGCAACCCGACCTTCTGACTCAGGACCGGGGGTCCCTCTTGCATTCCAACCTCAAATCTCTCAATCTGATGGCGTGGCTGCTGAAAGGCTAGTCCTTGCTCCCTTGCTCCTATCTAGGGAGGTTGAAGAGGTGGTGTTGGCCTCCAGGAAACATTCCACCAGGAAGGCCTATGCTCTAAAGTGGCATAGGTTCTCTATTTGGTGTTCTCAACAGCAAGAGGACCCCTTCTCCTGCTCTGTCCAGGTGGTGCTTCAATACCTGCCCCACCTTTCCAACCTAGGCCTTCAGTCCAACTCTGTCCGGGTTCACCTCAGTGCCCTCTCAGCTCACCACTTGCAGGTGGATGGACAGTCTCTCTCAGGCCACCCTCTGGTGCCCTGCTTTCTAAGAGACCTGCTTCTGCTTAAGCCTCCTATACGTCCACCTGCTCCTGAGTGGGATCTCAATGTGGTCTTGCAGCAACTGTCTCGACCATCTTTTGAGCCGATGGCAACATGCCATTTACGTTTCCTCTCCTGGAAGGTATTGTTCCTGGTGGCACTCACCTCGGCTAGGCGGGTGAGCAAGCTTCAGGCCCTGGTCTCAGATAGGCCGTATACCAGGTTCTATAGGAACAGGGTAGTCTTGCGGACTCATCCTAAGTTCCTTCCAAAGGTGGTGTCCTCCTTCCACCTCAACCAGGAGGTGGTTCTTCCAACCTTCTTTCCCAGGCCGCACGCCAGTAGAGCAGAGACTGTCTTGCATACCCTGGATTGTAGAAGGGCGTTGTCCTTTTATCTTGAACGTACGCAGGGGCATAGAAGGGCTTCTTAGCTCTTCATTTCCTTTGACCCTAATAAATTGGGGTTACCTGTCACTAAGCGTACGTTGTCTATCTGGGTGGCAGACTGTATCGCCTGGGCGTACAGGTCAGCCGGCCTCTCCCTGGAGGGTCGAGTCACGGCCCACCGAGTTCGAGCGAAGGCCGCATCAGTAGCTCACTTCCACTCTGTTCCATTGGCAGACATCTGCCGGGCCGCTACTTGGTCTTCAAACCAGACTTTTGCGGACCACTACTGCCTCGAGAGGGAGTCCCGTAGGGACAGTGCTTTTGGGCAAGCGGTACTCCATAATCTCTTTGAGGTTTAGGCAACTCCTACCCTCCGGCCCTGGTGTTGGGCTACCGTTCAGGTGTGGTCTCAGAGAAGATTCTCTCACTGTTGCTGGGGCTCTAGAGGGAGCTCTATTTTTCAGCCTGGGTTCCTGGTAGCACAGAGCTAGGGAGTCACCCATATGTGAGGACTGACTTCCTGCTTGGTCCTGGAGAAAGAGTAGTTACTCACCTGTAACAGGTGTTCTCCAGGAGCAGCAGGAATCAGTCCTCACGACCCTCCCTCCTCCCCTTGGAGTTGCAGTTGTATATAGTTCATTTTCTTTTTTGTGCTGTCTTTTAGCTGTGTCATTTGACTGAGCAAGATGGCCCCTTTGGGCGGGAAGGGGACTGCGCATGCGTGCCTGCATTCCCAAAGGCTTTATTTGAAAGCTGGGGAAATGCTCCGCATGGGGGCTTCGTTGACGCTGACGTCACCCATATGTGAGGACTGATTCCTGCTGCTCCTGGAGAACACCTGTTACAGGTGAGTAACTACTCTGTATCTGAATTCAAAAAAGCATGGGACAAACACAGAGGATCTCTCAAGGAAAAAAAAGGACTGTTGTAGTTGTTGACATGGAAGGACAGACTAGATAGATGTGGTCTTTTTCTGTTGTCATTTTTCTGTTTTACGATGTTTTTCCCGCAGAAGGGTCTACCCTACAAAGGCTACCCACTGTACCCACCCACTTCCGCACCGACCACCATGACGCAGGGAAAGTCTGGGCCCCATGGTCACCGGAAGCCAAAAGGGCCCAAGGCCCAAACCCCGGTGCCACCTAAGCCTGCCCATGGCTTTGCCCCTGGGCAACACAGCAGCCGGTAGGGGGAGGCCTGTCCTCCTTTGCCCCTCAGTAGGCGTCCATCACGTCAGACACTTGGGTCCTCCAAAGTAGTCTGGGACGGCTAACGTCTCAGACTGGACAGGTTTCTCCTTCCCTTCTCCCCAGTGGAGCCGCCTTGACTCCCCACGCACCAGACCTTCCTGCAGCGGGAGTTAGACAACCTCCTCACCCAGCGAGCGATCGAGAGGGTACTGACACACCTCCGAGGTCAGGGCTTCTATTCCCAGTACTTCCTCATTCCGAAGAAGATGTGGGGCCTACGGCCCATCCTCGACCTCTGAAAACTAAACAAGTTTCTGGTGCAAGAGAAGTTCAAAATGCTATCACTTGGCATCCTGCTGACCTTCCTCCAGCAGGGTGACTTGCTATGCTCCTTGGATCTCAGGGTTGCTTACGCACACATCTTAATTCACCTTCAGCACAGGGAGTTCCTACGCTTCAAGGTGCAAGGGGAGCATTACCAGTACAGGGTGCTACCCTTCAGATCGCATCTGCCCCGCGGGTCTTCACAAAGTGCCTCTCCACGGTTGCCGACTCCCTCAGATGACAGGGCGTACCGGTCTTCCCTTACCTCGACTGGCTCGTCATGGGGCCCTCGGTTGGGGAAGCCCACCTGGTGGCATCACACACAATCCTCATCGAGCGTCTGGGGTTCTTGGTCAACTACCCTGTTCCACCTCAAATTGGTACAAACTTTGAAGTTTATCGGCGCATGCCTCGACATTCAGCGGGCCTTCCTGCTAGCAGACCACGCGGCTCGCCTTCAAGCCCATGCAGCCCAGGTCCAGAGCAATGCTCGAGTCACGACATGGGCCATGCTGCGCCTCCTGGTGCAGTTGGCTTCCACCGTCCATGTGGTTCCACATGCCTGCATGCACATGCGGACGGCTCAGTGGTGCCTCAGCACTCAGTGGAGCCCAGCCTCTGGTCATCTTAGGGACCCCATCTAGGTCTCCCACAACCTTTGCAGGTCCTTGGACTGGCGGCAGGACCCCCACAACCTTCTCCGGGGGCTGCCCTTCCAGAATCTGCAGCACGAACTAGTGCTGACAACGGATGTTTCCCTTCTGGGGTGGGGAGCTCACTGCGGTGCACTATGCACGCGGGGGCACTGGTCACCTGAAGAGTCTCAACAGCAAATAAACTTGCTCGAGTTTTGGGCAGTCCGGTGGGCCCTGAGGGCCTTCGAGGACCATCTCGGAGGAAAGTCGGTGCTTGTGCAGATTGACAATCAAGTGACGGCGATCTACATCAACAAGGAGGGGGGCATGGGATCATGCCTCCTCTGCCGGGAAGCGATCCTCCTGTGCTCCTTCGCCCTCCGTTGGGGGATGAGCCTACGAGCGGTCTAACTCCTGGGCCATAAGAACGTCCTTGCGGACAAACTCAGCAGGATCCTCTGCCCTCATGAATGGCGGCTGGACTCGGAGGTGACCAGTTCACTGTTCCATTGGTGGGGGACCCCCGACCATGGACCTATTCACCAGCCCACTGAACACACAGCTCCCCCGCTTCTGCGGCCTGATCCCGCATCCGAGCAGGGAGGCTCTGTATGCTTTCCTCTTGAGCTGAACCTTCGGGCTTCTCTTAAGCATTCCCTCCCACTCCTCTTATTGTGAGGACCCTCCACAAAGCTCAGCGGGACTGTTCATCGATGATACTCATCGCTGCCTCGTGGCCTCGACAACTGTGGTTCCCACTCCTGCTCTGACTCGCGGTCCAAGCCTCCAGTTCCCCTGGACTGTGCCCCAGGCCTGCTAACACAGGAGGGGCGGGTGCTACACCAGAACCTGGCCGCGCTGTCCATCACAGCCTGGCGGCTGAATGGGTCTCCCTAGCTGTGCTAGATCTCCCAGAGGAGGTGGTCCTCGCGTCGAGGAAGGACTGAACAAGACAAGCTTACGCCTTCAAGTGGCAACACTTCTCACTCTGGTGCTCCAAGCTCCAGATCGACCTCTTCTCTTGTCCCACTCGGTGGGTGCTTCAGTACCACCTTCATCTTTTGAAGGAGGGGCTGAAGTCGAACTCTGTCAGGGTGTACACCTAAGCACCATCTCGGCGAATCACCTCCCCGTGGAGGGCAAACCCCTCTTGGAGCAGCCCTAGGTCTCCCGTTTTCTGCGGGGTCTCTTGCTGTTCAAACCTCTCATCCGACCTCCCCCCGGTGGAGTGGGACCTGAACATAGTGCCCATGCAGCTTACCCATTCACCCTTCGAGCCGTTGGCGACGTGCTCATCCGGCATCTATCATGGAAGATGGTCTTCCTGGTGGCTCTGACCTCGGCCCGCTGAGTCAGTGAGCTCCAGGCTCTCATTGCTGAAGCCCCTTACACTAGGTTCTATGGGAACAGGGTGGTCCTCCGTACCCACCGAAGATTGTCTCAGATTTTCATCTCAACCAGAAGATGGTCCTACCGACTTTTTTTCCGAGACCCCAAGCCGACAAAGTGTCAGCGGTTTTGCATACACTTGACTGCAAGAGGGTTCTTGCCTTCTACCTGCAGCGCACCCAGCCTCATCGCAATTCTGGCCAACTCTTCGTGACCTACGATCCCAATCGCTTGGGGCAGGCGGTCACAAAACGCATCCTCTCCATCTGGGTGGCAGACTGCATTGCCTTCACTCACGTGAAGGCGGGCACCCCACTGGAGCGGAGGGTCACCGCACACAGTGTCCGAGCTGTGACCTTGTCTTCAGCGAATACCTTCGCTGTCCACTACAGCCTGGAGAGGGAGTCCTGCTGGGACAGTGCTTTCGGCCAGTCTGTACTCCATAATCTGTTTAAGGTATAAGCAACTCCTGCCCTCCGACCCTTCTCAACGGCTACTGAGGGTTTCACCCCGGGGACCCGAGGACTCTGGCTCCTTCGGGCATCGGCTTCTGCTCACGACCTCACTGAGGCATTGTTTTGGTTAAGGGTTCGGTAGCTTGTAGCTGGGGAGTTCCATAAGTGAGAACTGCTTCCTGCTTGTTCCTGGACAAAGCGTAGTTACTCATCTGTAACAGGTGTTCTCCAGGGACTGCAGGAATCAGTCCTCACTACCCTTCCACCTCTCCTGATGAGTTGCTGGATTTTTATCCTTCCCTTGCCATCTGCTTGGTAGAGCTTGAGCTAAGGGACCTGACTGAGCAAGATGGCACCCTTGGGCGGGAATAAGACCACGCATGTGTGGCTGCAATCTCGGAGGCTTTCTTTGGAAGCTGGGTAATTGCTCCGTGCGGGCTCCATTGATGCCAACGTCACCCATAAGTGAGGACTGATTCCTGCTGTCCCTGGAAGAATACCTGTTACAGGTGAGTAACTACGCTTTATCTACACTTCTCTTGAGTGGCATAGTGGGATCACCATCTAATCTCATAGAAAGTTTTGTCATTCAATTGTCTGATTTCACCAATGTAGAAATCTTTATCCATGATTACCATTGCTCCTCCTTTGTCTGCTGGTTTGATACTTTTTGGTTTTTTTTTGTAAGGAGTAAATGGCTTCCTTTTCCTTTTTCATGAGACACTAATATTTGCACTCAGATTGGGATCAAGAACAGTTTAAGGACTACTTTTTTCAAATGATTCTATTATAGGGTCTACCTAAGTTGGTGGAAGCCATTTGGACTTATTTTTGATAATTGAGGTTTCAGTTTGGTTATTTTCCGACTTAGAAAAAAAGTCTTTTATCCTGATCTTCCGAAAGAATTTATATGATGTCATCAGACATGGAAGTGGGGGGGGAGAAGGGGCACCTCAGACAACAGAAAAATCAGGTATTTGAATTCAGAGAATAATATCATTAATATTTCTCAATATCAATTAAGTGAAGCTGTGATGTCTATCCTCAAAGGCCTCTCATTTGTGCCTACAACGAAATATGTTCCATTTGAAGTTCAAATAGATCTATATCAGTTTTTTCAGAAGATCAGGATGAAACCTTTTTTTTCTAAGCTGGGAAAATAACCAAACTGACCCCTCAATTATCCCAGTTGCTTGGGGGTCGCAGTCTCCAAGTGTACCCTCTCTCGGTGGGTCACCGATTGCATCACATTTGCCTACCAGAAGGCAGGGGCTCTCTCTGGAGCATCATGTGACAGCTCACAATGTACAGGCCATAGCAGCCTCTGTGTCCAGCCTGCAGTGTGTGCCCTTGCTGGACATCTGCCGGGCCACCTCTGTGCACACATTCGCGACGCACTACTGTTTGGAGGAGACCTCCCAGAGAGATAGTGCCTTCGGCCAGGCTGTACTCCGTCACCTCTTTGGGGAATAATGCAACTCCTTCCCTCCAGCCTTCTGTATCCAGGCTACTGGAGTGGGGATTGAATCTTCGCTGCTGCTGCAGTGTCGGACTTCCAGCCAACAAACACCCCCTGCTGTTCTTTATGGTCTGCTTTTTGGGTCGCCTGTGGCTTTTACAGGTTTTTTTCGGTAGCCTGTAGCTTGGGAGTCCCATATGTGAGGACTGGTTTCCTGCTTGTTCTCGGAGAAAGCGTAGTTACTCACCTATAACAGTTGCGCTCTGGGGACAACAGAAATCAGTCCTCACAACCCTCCCTCCTCCCTGGGAGGAGTTTTTTTTGTTTTTTGCCATCTTGTGCTATAATATTGTACTGAGGCAAGATGGCACCTTTGAGCGGGAAGGTAACCGCGTGTGTTCGGTGTAACTACCAAAGGCTTTCTTTGAGAGCTGGGGAGTGGATCCGGGTGGGCTCTTTCGTCGCCAATGTCACTCATATGTGAGGACTGATTCCTGCTGTCCCTGGAGAACACCTGTTACAGGTGAGTAACTACGCTTTTTCTGCAGTCGGCACCCATCTTCAGCTCTTGGGATCCATGATGTCAAGTTTGGAGTTGGTCCCACAGGTCGGGACACATTTTCTTTCATTGTATTAAAACTTGATATACCGCCCTTAGTGGGGACAGCAGAGCAGTTTGCAATAAAATTAAACAATTTAAAAGCCAGAAAAGAACTCCAGGAAATTATAGGAAAGAGACCTAAGACAAAATTGAAGACATATGCAGCATTGCTAGGAAAGGGGAAGTGCTACTGATAGGAGATTTCAATATGCCAGATGTTGATTGGCACATTCCTGCTGCAGTATCATCTAGAAGTAAGGAGATCCTGGATTCTCTACAGGGAGAACTATTCAGGCAATTGGTAACAGACCCCACACGTGAAGGGGGTCATACTGGACTTGGTGCTTACCAATGGTGAAAGTGTTTCTGATGTTGTAGTGGGAGATCATTTTGCATCCAGTGATCACCAGATGGTGTGGTTCAGTATTAGGACTAGGGCTGTTAGAATCCATTCCAAGGTGAGGATCTTAGACTTTAGGAAGACTAACTTTGCGAAGATGGGCCAATACCTCAGGGAGTCGTTAGTGGGATGGGAACAGCTGGGGGATGTAGAAAAACAGTGGACAAAACTGAAAGGGGGTATTTTAAGGGCAACCAACCTTTTTGTTAAAATGGTAAATAAAGGCAAAAGGAAAAGGAGACCGCTATGGTTTTCGAAGGAAGTAGCTGAAAAACTGAAGAAAAAGAGGGAGGCCTTCATGAAATACAAGAGATCACAGAGAGAGGAATACAGGCATCTGTATTTGGAAAAACTTAGAGAAGCTAGCAAAGTAGTCAGGAAGGCAAAGATTCAAAAGGAGGAGGAAATAGCCAATGCAATAAAATGGGGGGATAAGACATTTTTCAGATATATTAGTGAGAAGAGGAAGGGCAAAAGTGGTATTGTCAGACTCAAGGGTGCAGGGGGGGAATATGTAGAAGCTGATAAGGATAAAGCGGAATTGCTTAACAAATATTTTTGTTCTGTGTTCACAGATGAAGAACCAGGAGCAAGACCTCAGAAAACACCCACAAATAAGAACATAAGCGAGGGACATCTTGAACAATTTTCAGAAGACTGTGTTCGTGAGAAACTAGCTCAACTTAAAGTAGACAAAGCGATGGGACCGGATGGGATACACTCTAGAATACTGAGGGAACTTGGGGACGTTCTAGCAACTCCACTGACTGACCTTTTCAATGCCTCGTTGGAGTCGGGAGTGGTGCCAAAGGACTGGAGAGAGGCTCATGTGGTGCCTTTACACAAAAGCGGAAGTAAGGATGTGGTTGAAAACTACAGGCCGGTTAGTTTAACTTCGGTGGTGAGTAAATTATTGGAAACGCTGCTGAAAGAGAAAATAGTGAGGTTTCTGGAGTCCAGCGGATTACAGGATCCGAGGCAGCATGGATTCACCAGAGGCAGGTCTTCTCAGACAAATCTGATTTCTTTGACTGGGTGACCAGGGAGTTGGACCGAGGGAGAGCTCTAGATGTGGTGTATTTAGATTTCAGTAAAGCCTTTGACACTGTTCCTCACAGGCGACTTATAAACAAACTGAGCACCCTAGGGATGGACCCTAAAGTTACTGCTTGGGTTAGAAATTGGTTGGGTGGGAGGCGACAAAGAGTACAAGTAAATGGAGCTCACTCTGAGGAGAAGGATGTTATCAGTGGTATGCCCCAGGGATCTGTCCTTGGTCCAATTCTTTTTAACATCTTTGTTAGTGATATAGCGGAAGGGCTGTCGGGTAAGGTTTGCCTCTTTGCAGATGATACCAAAATCTGCAATAGAGTAGACACCCAGGAAGGTGTAGATAACATGAGGAGGGATCTAGCTAAGCTTGAAGAATGGTCTAGAATTTGGCAGCTGGGATTTAATGTTAAAAAATGTAAGGTCATGCATTTGGGCTGCAGCAATCCAAGGGAGCAATACAGTATAGGAGGTGAAGTACTTTTGTCCACTAAAGAAGAGCGGGACCTAGGCGTGGTTGTGTCTGATGATCTTAAAGTAGCTAAACAGGTAGAAAAGGTGATGGCAAAAGCTAGAAGGATGCTTGGGTGCATACGGAGAGGAATGGCTAGCAGAAAAAAGGAGGTGATAATGCGTCTGTATAAGTCTTTGGTGTGACCTCATTTGGAGTATGGTGTGCAATTCTGGAGACCGCACCTTCAAAAGGATGTGAACAGACTGGCCATGCATACATTAATTTTATATCAGTTTGTTCTAATCCTTAGTATTCTGATCAGTATTACACTATGTTTCTTTCAAAATAAAATATTATGACTTTTACAGTTGACCCAGGATGCTCCCAGATTCCCTGACACTCTGGATGTTCCCCCCCCTTGTGTTTCTTCTGCTATCCCTCCTTGTTTTGCCATTTTAGAAACATAGAAACATGACGACAGAAAAAGACCACATGGCCTATCTCTGGTAAATCCATGCTGCCTTGGATCCTGTAATCCGCTGGACTCCAGCAACCTCACTATTTTCTCTTTCAGCAGCGTTTCCAATAATTTACTCACCAGCGAAGTTAAACTAACCGGCCTGTAGTTTTCAACCACATGAGCCTCTCACCAGTCCTTTGGCACCACTCCCGACTCCAATGAGGCATTGAAAAGGTCAGTCAGTGGAGCTTCTAAAATGTCCCCAAGTTCCCTCAGTATTCTAGGGTGTATCCCATCCGATCCCATCGCTTTGTCTACTTTAAGATGAGCTAGTTTCTCACGAACAGTCTTCTGAAAATTGTTCAAGATGTCCCTCACTTCTATTCCTGTTTGTGGGTGTTTTCTGAGGTCCTGCTCCTGATTCTTCATCTGTGAACACAGAACAGAAATATTTGTTAAGCAATTCCGCTTTATCCTTATCAGCTTCTACATATTCCTCCCCTGCACCCTTGAGTCTGACAATACCACTTTTGTCCTTCCTCTTCTCACTAACATATCTAAAAAATGTCTTATCCCCCCATTTTATTGCATTGACTCTTTCCTCCTCCTTTTGAATCTTTGCCTTCCTGACTACTTTCTAGCTTCTCTAAGTTTTTCCAAATACAGATGCCTGTCTTCCTCTCTCTATGATCTCTTGTATTTCATGAAGGCCTCCATCTTTTTCTTCACTTTTTCAGCTACTTCTTTCGGAAGCCATAGCATATAGGTACCTTGTTAGCATTCTTACAAGTGGGCTTGGACTAGGGGTCAACCCTGAACTCTCTTAAGGTTCAGGTTGTGGTCTTGACATGGTAATGGGAACTTTATTCAGGGGTCATCTTTGGTGAATCCACCCTAATGTTTCTTGCTTTCTCAGGGGAGCTGAACAGATTTGCCCTTCTGTGAGTCTGGTTGTCCCCCAATGGAACCTTTTATTGGCGTTGAAGGCACTGAAAGGTCCCCCCCTTTTGAGCCCATCCAAAAGACCTCCATCAAAGATTTGATTCTTAAGCCGGTATTTCTGGTAGCTATTGCTTTCATCAGACAGGTCTCAGAGCTGCAGGCCTTGTCCTGCCATAAACGCTATTCAGTGATCTCAACTGCTTGTCACCTTGAGAAAAGTACCATCCTTTCTTTCAAAGGTGATTTCTTTTCTTCATCTTAGAATCATAGAAACATGACTGCAGATAAAGGCCATGCAGCCTATCCAATCTGCCCTTCCATACCAACTACTATATAGTCCCCTTTTTTTCCTTTAGAGATCATCTATCTGTCCCATGCTTTCTTGAATTCAGATATAGTCTTACTGTCTCCATCGGGAGACTATTCATGCATCTACCACTCTTTCCGTAAAGAAATATTTCATCAAATTACTTCCCTTTCACCTTCATCCTATGCTCCCTTGTTGCAGAGCTTTCTTTCAATTGAGAGTCTCTCCTGTGCATATAATATGTACAATATATAATATATATTATCTGTTTGGGTGTTATCTATTGTACATTGGGTTTTAGTTGTGTTTATAATTTGCATATCTCCATGTTCATGCCCCTTTTAATTATGCATTTAATTATGTTTTTTAGTTACGCTTTTTAATTGTTTTTTAATTATGTGTGTTAATGTTTTTTAATTGTTTTATTTATTTTCTTTGTTGTAAGTTATAATTTCCCCCTGAGGAAGGCGTTCGCCGAAACGCGTTGGGGTACATTATTAAAGCACCTTATGATCATCACCCGCTCTTGCTCTCTGTGTCCTTGGTTGATTTTGCAAGAGCGATCTGCTCTTCCTTGTACCTGACTAAGCAGAACCTCTGCCATTGCCATAGGTGCACATAGAATTGCCTGGCTCCAGGCATCCGATTTGGAGCTCTGAGTGCAGGACAAACTGGGAAATATCCCTTGTACACGTGAGAATCTATTTGGCAAAAATTGGCAAGAAAAAGCCAATGAGTTGGATGCTGACAATTCAGTTTGGATAGGTTATCCAAAGCCACAGCTGATCCTGCAAGAAAGAAATCTTTCAAGAAACCTTTCTTCTCCAAAAAGAAGAGGTTTTATCCCTCTTATTCCCAACAGGGACGTTCTGCAGGTCAGCCTGTCCGGAAAGGTCAGCAACCACCTAACAAAGGAAAGCAAAGACTGCCAAGCCTCAACCGCCTCAGCAGTCTCAGCCTCCACAAGGCCTTTGACTTTCATCTAGAGAACTTAGCCTTCCTGGCCCTCAATGGTCTAGAGCCTTCCACCATTCCAGGAAGGTTGTGTCACTTTGCCCCCAGTTGGGGGCAGATAACAGCAGAACATTGGACACTTTCCATTATAAAAGAGGGGTACAAGCTTCACTTTCTGAGCATGCCCCCTCCCACAATGGTAAGACAGTTCAATTCTCAGACCTCTCTCATCAACTTGTTAGATCAAGAGGTCACTATGCTTCTTGCCCAAGGGGCAATAGAAGAAGTATCCATTCATCAACAGGGTATAGGGTTTTACTCCCCCTATTTCTTTATCCCGAAGAAAACAGGGGGACACAGACCTATTTTAGACCTCAGAGAATTGAACAAATTCCTGTTCAAAGAGAAATTCAAGATGATTTCTCTGGGAACTCTGCTGCCTTACCTTCAGAGTCAGGATTGGCTTTGTTCCCTAGATCTCAAGGATGCGTACACTCATGTTCTCATCCATCCAACTCACAGAAAGTTCCTTCGGTTCCTTTTTCAAGGAAAGCACTACCAATACAGGGTGCTTCCTTTTGGCCTGGCCTCAGCACCAAGAGTGTTCACGAAATGCATGGCTGTGGTAGCAGCATTTCTCCGCACTCTAGGGATATTCGTCTTCCCCTACTTAGACGACTGGCTCATTCGAGCCCCATCAGAGTCAGAGGCCAGGACTTCTCTATCTTGCACAATGTGTATCCTTCAGTATTTGGGTCTGGTCATAAACATCCCAAAATCCAGTCTAACTCCCACTCAGTCTCTAGAGTTCATAGGAGCTTTGCTGGATACCAGAGAAGCAAGGGCCTATCTTCCCCAGGCCCGTTGCCTTCGCATGGTGTAGTTAGCTTCTCAAGCAGTGCTAAAACCTTATCTCACTGCCCGAGAAATGTTACAACAACTAGGCCACAGTGCATGTGGTTCCTTATGCTCGCCTCCATATGAGAGCAGCCCAGTGGACTTTATCCACTCAATGGACCCAGGCATCAGGGTGCCTGTCAGACAGAATAGCAAACACAAATCGCCTTATTTTGTCTCTCCATTGGTGGCAGTCCACTCAGAACCTGTTGCTGGGGTTCCCATTTCAACAACCTTTACCCCAGGCAACTCTCATGACAGATGCTTCACCAATGGGTTGGGGAGCTCATCTGCAAGATCTCTCCACCCAAGGCACTTGGACTCCACAGGAGACTCATTTTACATATCAATCTCTTAGAGCTCAGAGCAATCTTCCTTGCTCTTCGAGTGTTCCACACCCTGCTCAGCTACAAGACAGTCCTCATTCAGACGGACAATCAAGTAGCCATGTTCTACGTGAACAAGCAGGTGGGAACAGGCTCTCTGTCGCTTTGCAATGAAGCTTTGCGACTATGTGCCCTCGCCAGAGAGCATCAGATTCATCTCCTGGCAGTGTATCTTCCAGGCATACAAAACTCTTGGGCAGACAGACTCAGTCGGGTTCTGCTTCCACACGAATGGTCTCTACATGCAGACCAGGTGGCCAAGATTTTTAAAATTTGGGGAACCCTGGACATAGTTCACTTTACAAGTCCATTGAATGCCAAACACTCCCTGGTTCTGTTCCAGAATTCCGGCTCAGGGCTCTCAGGCCAGGGATGCTTTCCTCCTTTACTGGGGTCAAGACTTCCTTTATGCCTTTCCACCCACTCCCCTAATTCCCAAAACCCTGTTCAAGCTTCAGAGAGACAGAAGGCATATGATTCTCATAGCTCCACATTGGCCACGGCAAGTGTGGTACCCTCTGCTTCTACATCTCTCTCAAGCTCCCTCCCTGGAGTTAGGATCTGCTCCAGATCTCCTGTCACAGGAGGACAGAATGTTATGGCATCCCAATCCCCAGTCTCTGCATCTCAGAGCTTGGTTGCTGAAGGCCTAGATCTTCATGATCTTAACCTCCCTCAGCAAGTAAAGGATGTCCTTTATGCTTCCAGGAAACCTTCCACAAGATACTCTTATGCTTTTAAGTGGAAGAGGTTTACCATATGGTGTTCGCAGAAGGGTCTTAACCCCCTTGCGATACCTCTGGAATCATTACTGGAGTATCTCCTTCATTTATCCAATTTAGGACTTAAGACTAATTCAGTAAGAGTCCATTTGAGTGCTATTGCAGCTTTTTTCAAGCCTCTAAATGGACAACCTATTCTCCAGGACCAAGCAGGAAGTCAGTCCTCACACATATGGGTGACATCGACGTTGATGAAGCCCCTGCGGAGCATTTCCCCAGCTTCCCAAGAAAGCCTTTGGGAATGCAGGCACGCATGCGCAGTTCCCTTCCCGCCTAAAGGTGCCATCTTGCTCAGTCTCTCTTTTTCCGTGAAGCCCACCGGACGTGTGTCCTAGTCCTCCCGGAAAATAGTTAGATTTTTTTGCGATTCCTTCGCTATTTTTTCGCCGGTTCCCATCCTGCCGGGTTTCGTACACTGGTATCGAGCCCGATCTTATTTTTTCGGTTTTTGCCCTTCGTGGCTGGCGTTCGCGCCCTTTTTTTCTTTTTCCCTGGAAGGCCGGTCCTTTGACCTCACGGGGACACTTTTTTTCCCCGATGGCTTCCAGTGGCTTAAAAAAGTGTGATTGGTGCAAGAAGCTAATGTCTCTCACTGACACACATGACTGCTGCCTTCGGTGCCTCGGTCCTGACCACGATCCTAAGACCTGTGGACCATGTGGAAAAATGTCTTCCAAGGCGCTTCGAAGTCGTCAGCACCAAAAGGAAAGGATTTTCTCTGAGTCGGCCTCCGGCCGGGCCCGGACCTCATCTGAGGCCTCGACATCTCGGGAATCGGATCCCGAGCACCGTCGGGGCTCCTCAGACAGGGGGGTCCCCTGACCGGAAACGAAAGAGGAAGAAGCGGCTCGCGGGGGCGTCATCGGAAGAGGTCCCTGGCTCTTCGAGAGCTAGGTCTCAGAACCCCGACCGTCGCCCCGGGCCTGTGGAACAGGAGAAGCTTCCCAAAGTACCTCGAGTGGAGCCAGAGTCTGCTGGACACAAGTCCTGTAGTCCTCGTGGACTCTCCTCCCAGAGAGCCGACCTCGGGCCCAGTGCCACCGGGGCCCGAGTCGGGGGCTGTTCCTGAACTGGATCTCAGGCTGACAGCCTTGGAGAGCAGACTGTCTGCCTTCATGGAACAGTAGCGGGCACTGATGGCCAGCCTGTATGGCGCATCTGCCCCGACCACTGGGACATCGACGTCGAAGTCGACCCCGGAGACTGAGCCGATACTCGAGACCATGAAGGCTTGACGTCGACCTCGGTCGCGGTCTCCCTCGACCTCCCGTTCGGGACCGAGGGTGTCGACGCCAGTGCCTTCGGCATCGGGGCGGGTGCTCACAGGCCCCTTGAGGTCAGACCCCAATTCCTCATCGGACAAGTCTGCCTGGGAGACGGAGGACGAGGAGTCCCCAGACACCTTCAGGACTTGGTGCGTTCCGTCGGACTCACCGCAGTCTGAGCCCCGGAGTAGATCCCCCCCCCCCCCGGAGGATACCCGGTTCTCAGAGTTTGTCCGGGATATGGCCACTGCGTTGGCTATCCCGGCGGACCCCGAGGAGGAGCCTCGAGCCGAGGAGCTCGAGGCCCTACAGTACGACTCTACTCCAAAAGAGGCCTTTACTGTTCCGGTTCCTCCAATGCTGATACGGCTCCTTTTCTGGATGTGAGAGGCACCAGCCTCGGCGCTGGTTCTAAGCAAGCGGGTCGATTCTATTTTTCGACTCCGGAAGAGCCCTGGCTTTCAGAAGGCGCAGCTACCACACCATTCTATGGTGGTGGAATCGACCATGCATCGCCTGAAAAGTCAGAAAATGCACTCCGCGGTGCCCCCTGGCAGGGAGGCCCAGAACCTCGATGATTTTGGTAGAAAGTGCTTCCAGGTCTCGATGCTTGCTTGCCGTGTCCAGTCTTACCAGCTGTACATGGGCATGTACTTGCGAGACCTGGCCAAGGAGCTGGCCGGGTTCTCTGCTGGTCTCTCCTGGGAACCCTTGCAGAGGTTCAAGTCCATGTCCTCGGGGATCCGGGAATGCTCCAAGTTTGTCCCGCGCTGCCTACGATGGCTTAGAGGCTTCGGCCCGTGTTGTGGCAGCCGGCATCGCGGCTCGATGCCAGGCATGGCTGCAGTCATTGGACCTCGAGCCATGGGTTCAGGACAAGTTGGTCGATGTCCCTTGCTGAGGTGAGAACTTTTTTGCAAGCCCATGACCGAGAAGGCCACACAGCTCGAAACCGAGCACCTCACGAGGACAAGGCTGTCTAGGAAGACTTCTGCCCCTTCTCACAAAAAGAAGGGCTCGGGTAAAAAGCCCTTTTACCCGAGGAAGGGCACTGCCTACAAACAGTACCCACAGTACCAGGCCTCTTAAGCTCCCCCTCAGGGTCAGCAGGCCAAGGGGCAGGGTAATGGGCCCCGTAGGCAGAGGACCCCAAGCCTCCGGTCCCTGCTCCCACTCAGCAGGGTGGGGGTTTTTGACTCTTAGGCATAGCCTCTCCGTCCCTGCTCTCCCAACCCTGCACAGGAGGTCGCCTCGCCCTGTTTGCCCACAAGTGGCCACTCATCACTGGAGACAGTTGGGTGTTAAGTATAGTCCACAAGGGCTATCTGCTACACTTCCAACAGCTGCCTCCTCCATACTTTCCAGGGGAACCTCCAAGGCCTCCCCTGCACACAGATCATCTCCTTCAGGAGCTCCAAGGTCTGTTGATGGACAGGGCAGTGGAGCCTGTGCCTCCCCACTTACAAGGTCAAGTGTTCTACTCCAGGTATTTCCTGGTACCCAAAAGAACAGGTGGCCTTCAACTTATTCTAGACCTCAGAAATCTCAACAAATTCCTAGAGAAGGAAAAGTTCAAGATGCTTACTCTTGGAACACTCCTGCCGTACCTCCAGCAGGGAGATTGGCTATGCTCCTTAGATCTAAAGGATGCGTACACTCACATCCTCATTCATCCAGACCACAGAAAGTACCTCAGGTTCATTGTGGGAGGAAATCATTATCAGTACAGAGTACTGCCTTTTGGCCTCACCTCCGCTCCCAGGGTCTTTACCAAATGCCTGGCAGTGGTGGCGGCCTACCTGAGAAATCAGGGAGTCTTTGTCTTCCCCTATCTGGACGACTGGCTCATCAGGGGTCAGACGTGCCAGGAGGCCAGACAAGCCACCCTCAGAACTATTGCTCTTCTTCAAAGCCTGGGGTTTGTCATAAACTTCGCAAAGTTCACTTTGCTCCCCTCCCAGAACTTGGAGTTCATAGGGGCGAGGTTGGACTCTTGGCATTCTTGCCAGAAGACAGAGCCCAAAGACTGATAAACTTAGCAAACCAGTTTCTCAGCAAGTCACTGGTCTCCGCCAGGCTCTGCCTGAGGCTTCTTGGCCACATGGCTTCGACAGTACATGTGACCCCCAATGCCAGGCTCCATATGAGGCCTGCACAATGGTGCCTTCGGACTCAGTGGTCACAGGCCACAGGCAGCCTCAGAGACAGGATAAGGGTGTCCAGACACTTTCTGAACTCCCTCTGCTGGTGGCTGCACCCACCCAATCTGCTACAAGGGGTACCTTTCCAGATTCCTGGGTTCACAGGGGTGTTGACGACGGATGCCTCCCTGCAGGGCTGGGGAGCTCATTGTCTAGGCAAGTGCACCCAGGGACTGTGGTCTCCCTGGGAAGCCACACAGCAAATCAGTCTACTGGAACTTAGGGCTATTTGGTTAGCCCTCAAGACTTTCTCTCCAACCCTGGCTTATCAGTCTGTCCTAGTGCAAACGGACAACCAGGTAGCCATGTTTTATGTGAACAAGCAGGGCGGAACTGGGTCCAGGCTCCTTTGTCAGGAAGCACAGGACCTTTGCTTGTTTGCTCTCAGGCACAACATGCTCCTCAAAGCTGTGTATCTCCCTGGCCAGGAAAACTACCTGGCTGACAGGTTGAGCAGGATTCTGCAGCCCCACGAATGGCAGCTCCATCCTTTGGTTGTTCAGAAGATCTTCCTGAAATGAAGACTTCCGTCCATAGATCTCTTTGCCAGTCCACTGAACAAACAGCTGCCAAAATTCTGCTCCAGGCAACCACAACCTCTGCGGATAGCAGCAGATGCTTTTCTGATTCCCTGGTCTCCGGGTCTCCTGTATGCGTTTCCTCCCACACCTTTTGGTGGCCCGAACCCTCTTCAAAATTCTTCAGGACAAGGCCTCGGTCCTGCTGGTGGCTCCCAGGTGGCCGAGGCAGCCTTGGTTTCCACTTCTGCTTCAGCTGGCAGTGGATCCCCCACTGCCTCTTGGGTGCAACCTGACCTTCTCTCTCAGGATCACTTCTTCTCCATAGCATTCAACCTCCCCTCCCCTTTTGTATGAGTCTGCTCCCTCTGTACTTACCTGCCTCTTGTATCCTGTCCTGTATCTCTTCCACTTTAGCCTTCTGTCCTTTATAGATTTGTATATTTCTTTTTCTCTCTGGTTTTGTCCAAAGTTTTTATGTATTATGTTTTACGTTTTGTGTAATTTATGTATTTTATGAATTTTATGTATTTTATTATTGTACACCGCCTTGATTGTTCCAGAAAGGCGGTTTTTATCAAATGATTAAACCTTAAACCTTCCCTTCTGCATCCCAATCTCAAAGCTCTCAATTTGATGGCCTGGAGGCTGCAAGGGTAGTTTTGGCTCCCTGGGGCCTACCTCAGGAAGCTGAGGAGGTTGTCCTAGCCTCTAGGAAACAGTCCACTAGGAAAACCTATGCTCTGAAATGGAAAAGGTTTTCTGTGTGGTGTCAGCTACGTACAGAAGATCCTTTCTCCTGTACTGTACCAGTAGTGCTTCAGTACTTACTGCACTTATCAAATCAGGGACTTAAGTCCAATTCTGTTCGGGTCCACCTCTCAGCTCTAGCAGCTCACCACTCACTAGTGGAAGGGCAATCTCTGTCGGTTCACCCCTTGGTGTCCCGGTTTCTCAGAGGCTAGCTCTTGCTCAAGCCTCCAATCCGTCGTCCTGCTCCTGAGTGGGAGTTAAATGTGGTCTTGCAGCAACTGACTCGCCCACCTTTTGAGCCGATGGCTACTTGCCCTCTACGCTTCCTATCCTGGAAGACACTCTTCTTGATAGCCCTAACCTCGGCCAGGCGAGTGAGTGAGCTTCAGACCCTGGTCTGTGACAGGCCTTACACCCGCTTCTATAGGAACATGGTAGTCCTTAGGACTCATCCAAAGTTCCTCTCAAAGTTTGTCTCCTCCTTCCACCTCAACCAGGAGGTGGTTCTTCCAACATTCTTCCCTAGGCCTCATGCAAGCCAGGCTGAAGCAGTCCTGCATACCCTGGACTGTAGGAGGGCCTTATCCTTCTACCTTGACCGTACGCAGGGACATAGAAGGGCTACTCAGCTCTTCATCTCTTTTGACCCTAATAATTTGGGGTTAGCTGTGTCCAAGCGTACCTTGTCCACCTGGGTAGCTGACTGTATCACCTGGGCTTACAGGGCGGCTGACCTTCCTTTGCAGGGTCAGGTCACGGCCCATCGTGTCAGGGCAATGGCTGCCTCTGTGGCTCACCTCCGCTCTGTACCGTTGGTGGACATCTGCAGGGCTGCAACTTGGTCCTCAAGCCAGACTTTTGCGGCCCATTACTGTCTGGAAAGGGAGTCCCGTAGGGACAGTGCTTTTGGCCAGGCAGTACTCCGGAATCTCTTTGAGGTTTAGGCAACACCTGCCTTCCAGCCCTCCGTTGGGCTACCGGTGGAGGTTCTGTCAGTGAAAAGCCTTTCTTTGATGCTGGGACTAGAGGGAGTTCTCTTGTTCAGCCTGGGTTCCTTGGTAGCCCAGAGCTAGGGAGTCACCCATATGTGAGGACTGACTTCCTGCTTGGTCCTGGAGAAAGAGTAGTTACTCACCTGTAACAGGTGTTCTCCAGGAGCAGCAGGAATCGGTCCTCACAACCCTCCCTCCTCCCTTGGGAGTTGCAGTTGTATATTTATTTATTTATTTATTTACAGTTTCTTTTATACCGCGCTATTCTACATCAGTGCGGTTTACAGTGAACATAAAAACCACACGTCTCAATTATAGTTTACATAGTTTATTTTTACGTTTTTGTGTGCTGTTTTTTAGCTATGTCATTTGACTGAGCAAGATGGCACCTTTAGGTGGGAAGGGAACCGCGCATGCGTGCCTGCATTCCCAAAGGCTTTCTTGGAAAGCTGGGGAAATGCTCCGCAGGGGCTTCATCGACGTCGATGTCACCGATATGTGAGGACTGATTCCTGCTGCTCCTGGAGAACACCTGTTACAGTTGAGTAACTACTCTTTTCCTCCAATCCTCTTATAGCAAGATTTATGAGAGGCCTTCTTCTAACTAAGCCTCCCATTAGGCCACCACCTGTGGCATGAGACTTAAACCTGGTTCTTGGTCAGCTCATGAAGCCACCTTTCGAACCCTTAGCTACTACCTCATTTATTTATTTATTTATTTGCAACGTTTTTATATATCGCCAATTCCTAAGATCAGTGGCGGTTTACATCAAACAAAAGTCAAAAATACAGAGAACAATGTGAAATACAGAGAAACAATAAGTAACTATCAACAAGTACAAGTAACTTTAAGCAACTTTTTACAGTTATGGAGGTTCAGAACTATTTACAGGTTTTTTAAACATTTTTTATGTATATACAAGTTTTAGATATCGGCTTAGGTAGAAATGTGGGTAGTAGTAAATTGTATGGGAAAAATAGAATCAGACTGTATTATGGAGGATGGGAGCTCATATCCATGTCACAGTCCATATTGATGTAATGTTGTGTGAAAAGGTGTGTTTTTAGTTCTCTTTGAAACATTTGTAGGTCTTTTATCTCTCTAAGCTGATCAGGGAGGTTATTCCACAAAGTTGGTGCAATATATGAGAAGGCGCTGTTGCTTGTTTGTTTAGTCTTCCTTATTGAGTCAGGCACTAGAATGGTATTGAGATTCCTTCTTCTTCTTGCTCTGTTGTCAGGTGGGTTATAAATCAATGTGGATAGGTATGATGGGGCAATCTTATTAATTAATTTGAAAGTGGTCAATATGATTTTATATTGGATCGTACTCAATATGGAGTGGAGGAGTGGCCTAGTGGTTGGGGCAAGGTACTTCGGGCCGGAAGGTCGGGGGTTCAAATCCCACTAGAGGACAGCAACCTTGGGCCGGAAGGACTGGGGTTTCTAGTCCCACAGGTGCTCCTTGTGGTCTTGGGCAAGCCACTTAACCCTCCATAGCCCATGTTCCCTGTAAAGTAGTTCTCTGTGTGCTGTGCTTTCCTGTCTAATCAATGTGTTTATACCTCAAAAATTTCCTGTCATGATTTGACAATTTCCAATCTGTAATCAAACCGCTGCTGATCGCTGGAAGTAGCGGTATACAAATGTATACTAAATAAATAAATAAAATAAATAAATAAATATGGGTAACCAATGAAGTTTGTATAGGATTGGAGTAATGTGGTCAGTAAGTTTGGCTTTGAATATTATTCGTGACGTAACATTCTGGGCCATTTGAAGGATTTTTAAGTTTTTCTTTGTTACTCCTTGCAGAATACCATTACAGTAATCAAAGTGAGGGGTTATTAAGGCTTGAGTAATAGTTCTAAAATCATTGTTTTCTAGTAGTGGTCTTAGTTGTTGGATCGATCTGAGTTTATAATAAATTGTTTTGGATATTTTCTTAATGTGGGATGTAAAGCTAAGGGTTCTGTCAAGGGTGATTCCTAGATATTTGATTTCGTCTTTAACTGGAAGGGTAAAATTCAGGAGTTTGATGGTGGGGTAAAATTCATGTTTCTTGAGGTAAAGCGTAGTTACTCACCTGTAACAGGTGTTCTCCAGGAGCAGCAGGAATCAGTCCTCACTTATGGGTGACGTCGGCGCCGACGGAGCCCTCGTGGAGCAATTTTCCCCAGCTTTCAAAGAAAGCCTTTGGGAATTGCAGCGCGCATGCGCGGTCCCCTTCCCGCCCAAGGGTGCCATCTTAGCCAGTCAGATGACATAGCTAAAAAAGACAGCATAAAAATTTGCAAAAAACTAAAGCAGATGATTGCAACTCCACGGGGAGGAGGGAGGGTTGTGAGGACTGATTCCTGCTGCTCCTGGAGAACACCTGTTACAGGTGAGTAACTACGCTTTCTCCAGGACCAAGCAGGAAGTCAGTCCTCACTTATGGGACTCCCAAGCTCAAGGCTACCGGAGACCCTAAGCACAAAAATGAGCTCCCTCTAGCTCAGCAGCACAGAAGGAAAGAATCTTCGCTGAATTATTACCCACCGGTAGCCCACATCCGGGATGGAGGGTAGGAGTTGCTCAGACCTCGAAGAGATTACGGAGGACTGCCTGTCCGAAAGCACTGTCCCTGCGGGACTCCCTCTCGAGACAGTAATGGACCGCAAAAGTCTGGCTCGAAGACCAAGTAGCGGCCCGGCAGATGTCTGCCAGCGGAACAGAGCGGAGGTAAGCCACTGACGTAGCCTTTGCCCGAACGCAATGAGCCGTGACTCGACCTTCCAAGGAGAGTCCGGCTGCCCCATAAGCCCAAGAGATACAGTCCGCAACCCAGATGGACAGAGTACGCTTGGAGACCGGGAGCCCCAATTTATTGGGGTCAAAAGACACAAAAAGCTGAGCAGCTTTACGGTGCTCCCGCGTACGGTCAAGGTAGAAGTTCAAAGCCCTTCTACAGTCCAGGGTATGGAGGACCGTTTCAGCTCGGCTGGAGTGTGGTCTGGGAAAGAAGGTTGGAAGTACCACCTCCTGATTGATGTGAAAAGGGGAGACCACTTTTGGAAGAAATTTTGGGTGAGTCCGTAGGACTACCCTATTTTTGTAGAACCGAGTGTAAGGGGGATCAGACACGAGGGCCTGCAATTCACTTACGCGTCTAGCGGAAGTGAGGGCTATCAAGAACAGTGTTTTCCAAGAAAGAAAACGGAGAGAACAGGTAGCCATAGGTTCAAAAGGCGGACAGGTGATCCGCTGTAAAACCACATTCAGGTCCCAGTCAGGCGCTGGCGGGCGCAGAGGTGGTTTAAGTAGAAGGAGACCTCGGAGAAACCTCGCTACGAGAGGGTCGTTGGAGAGAGGTCTGCCGTCCACCGGCACATGATGTGCTGAAAGAGCACTGAGGTGAACTTTGACGGAGTTGGACTTAAGTCCCAGATTAGAGAGGTATAGCAAGTACTGCAAGACCACCGACACCGGGCAGGAGAAGGGATCCTGAGACTGTCGGGTACACCAAACGGAAAAACGACGCCATTTAAGGGCGTAGCATTTGCGGGTAGAAGGTCGTCGCGAAGCTAGGACGACCTCCTCCACCTCTGCCGGCAGGAGAAGGGGAGCAAGGACTACCCTCTCAGCAGCCAGGCCATTAGGTTGAGAGACCTGAGGTTGGGGTGTAGCAGAGACCCCTGATCCTGAGTGAGGAGATCCGGTTGTAACCCCAGAGGGAATGGATCCTCCACCGCTAATTGCAGCAGGAGCGGAAACCACGGCTGTCTGGGCCAGCGAGGGGCCACCAGGATCATGAAGGCTTTGTCTCGGAGAACCTTGAAAAGAGTCCGAGAGACTAGCGGGATGGGAGGGAAAGCGTACAGAAGGCTCCCCGACCATGAGAGTAGAAAAGCGTCCGCCGCAACCCGAAGGGGGTGTGGCTGACGAGAGCAGAAGCGAGGAAGTTGCCGGTTGTGAGGACTGGCAAAGAGATCCACCGTGGGGAGGCCCCACTTTAGAAAGAGCTTCTGAACTACCAAGGGATCCAGACGCCACTCGTGCGGCTGGAGGATCCTGCTGAGTTTGTCCGCCAGGCAATTCTCTTGGCCTGGGAGATAAACTGCCTTGAGGAGAACGCCGTGACTGACGGCCCAAGAGCAGAGCTTCTGTGCTTCCCGGCAGAGGAGGAAGGAGCCCGTGCCCCCCTGCTTGTTCACGTAGAACATGGCAACTTGATTGTCCGTCTGGACAAGGACGGACTGGTGAGAAGTCAGGTGGGAGAAGGCCTTGAGAGCCAGGCGGATCGCCCTGAGCTCCAGGAAGTTGATCTGCTGAGCAGACTCCCACGTGGTCCAGAGGCCCTGAGTACGTGCCCCTTGGCAATGCGCTCCCCAGCCCAGGAGGGATGCATCTGTTGTCAGCACCCGGGCCGGCTGAGGTGACTGGAAAGGCATGCCGAATATCAGGTTCGGTCGCTGAAGCCACCACCGGAGAGACGAGATCAGCGGCTCGGAGACGCGCACTAGGTCTGCTAGGCCGCCCGTGGCTTGTCGCCACTGCTGGCGGAGACACCATTGAGCAGGCCGCATATTCAGGCGGGCATTGGGGGTCACATGGATGGTGGAAGCCATATGGCCGAGTAGTCTCAGGAAGCGCCTGGCGGAGACCAGGGGCTGGCTGCGAAAACGGTCGGCTAGGTCCATGAGCCGTTGAGCCCTGTCGAGCGGTAGGAACGCTCGTGCCTGAGGAGTGTGCAGCCTTGCGCCGATGAACTCGAGATCCTGTGAGGGGAGCAAAGTGGACTTTGCGAAGTTTATAACAAAGCCCAAGTACTGCAGAAGAGTCACCGTGCGGCGCGTGGCGTTGGTGACCTCCAGAGCGGACGCTGCTCTGATGAGCCAGTCGTCGAGGTACGGAAAGACATAGAGGCCGTGAAGCCGGAGATGGGCCGCCACCACCGCGAGACATTTTGTGAAGACTCGCGGTGCGGATGACAGGCCAAAGGGTAGTACTCTGTACTGGTAATGATTTCCTGCCACCACAAACCTTAGGTATTGGCGGTGGCTTGGGTGGATGAGGATGTGCGTGTAGGCATCCTTTAGATCCAAGGAGCATAGCCAATCTCCCTGCTGGAGGTAGGGCAGAAGGATTCCAAGGGTAAGCATCTTGAACTTCTCCCGCACGAGGAACTTGATGAGGTTGCGCAAGTCCAGGATGGGTCTGAGGCTTCCTGTTCTTTTTGGTATTAGAAAATACCTGGAATAAAAGCCTTGACCTTTCAGGTGGTGGGGCACCGGTTCCACCGCCTGTTCCTGTAGAAGACCTGCTAACTCCTGAAGGAGTAATTCCCTGTGCAGAGGGGGTCGTGGAGGTTCTCCCGGAAAATAGGAGGGAGGGACCTGGTGGAAGTGGAGAAGATAACCTTCTCGCACGACTTGAAGCACCCAGGCATCTGAGGTGATGCTGGACCACCTGTGGGCGAAGTGAACCAGCCGGCCTCCAGTGCTGGGAGGAACCAGCGGGGGGGGAGAGGCTATGCTTAAGGAGTCAAAAACCCCCACCCTGCGGAGCAGGGGCTGGTGGTGCAGGCTTGGGGGCTTGCTGCCTACGGGACCCGTTACCCCGTCCCTTGGCCTGCTGGCCCTGTTGGGGAGCTGCAGGGGCCTGATAGTGGGGGTATTGTTTGTAGGCAGCCGCCTTCCTCGGGTAAAAGGACTTCTTTCCCGAGCCCTTCTTTTTCTGGGAAGGGGCGGAGGTCTTCCTAGAAAGCCTAGTCCTGGTGAGAGTCTCCGTCTCAATTTGTGCAGCCTTATCAGCCATGGGCTTGCCAAAGAGGTTTTCGCCTCGGCAAGGGACATCGACCAACTTGTCCTGCACCCAGGGCTCAAGGTCAGACGACTGAAGCCAAGCCTGTTGGCGGGCACCGATGCCGGCTGCGGCCACTCGAGCCGATGCTTCAAAGCCATCATAGGCTGCTCGGGACATGAATTTTGAGCATTCCCGAATGCCAGTGGACAAGGCCAGGAACCTCCGCAAGGGTTCCTCGGACAAACCAGCGGAGAAGCCGGCTAGCTCTTTAGCCAGGTCTCGGAGATACATGTCCATGTATAGCTGGTAGGTCTGGACACGACATGCGAGCATAGAGCCCTGGAAACACTTCTTACCAAGGCCATCCAGGTTACGGGCCTCCCTGCCAGGAGGCACCGAGGAGTGCATCTTCTGGCTCTTAAGACGATGCATGGCCGATTCCACTACCATGGAATGGTGTGGTAGCTGTGCTTTTTGGAAGCCAGGGCTCTTGCGGACTCGATAGATAGAAACGACCCGCTTGCTCAGGACCGGCGAGGGGGCCGGACTCTCCCACATGCGGAAGAGTAGTCGTTCCAGCATGGGAGGAACCGGTACAGTAAAGTGTTCCCTGGCGGGAGAGTCATACTGGAGGGCGTCGAGCTCTTCGGCTCGAGGCTCCTCCTCGGGGTCCGCAGGGAAGGCCAAAGCCTTGGCCATATCCCTGACGAAGTCCGAGAACCGTGCATCCTCCGGGGGGGACTGCTTCCGAGGTTCGGACTCAGGTGAGTCCGAGGGGACACACCGAGTCCGAAAAGAATCAGGCGACTCTTCCTCTTCAGACTCCCAGACCGACTCCGACGAGGACTCGGTGGGGTCGGCCCGGGCAGGGCGCGGCGCCTGCCGCCCCGACGCCGAGGGAGTCGGCGTCGGCGACCTCGGTCCCGAACGGGAGGCCGAGGGTGACCTCGACCGAGGATTGGCTCGAGTTCGCATCGACTCGAGGATCGGCTCGGTCTCCGGGGTCGACTTAGACGTTGACGTCCCGGCGGTCGGGGCAGCGGCGCCAGCGAAGCCAGCGAGCAGTGCCCGCTGCTGGTCCATGAAGGCAGACAGTCTGCTCTCCAAGGCCGTCAACCTGAGTCCGAGCTCAGGTGACCCAGCAGCCCCCGACTCGGGCCCCGACGGCGTCGGGCCCGACGTCGGCTGTCGCGGAGGCGAGTCCAGAAGGACCACAGGACTTACCCGAGCAGGCAGCTCCGACTCCAGGCGAGGTCGCTTCGTGAGGTGCTCCTTCTCCAAGGACCCGGGGCGGCTATCGGGGCTATGCGACCTGGCCCTCGCGGAGCCAGGAGCGTCCACCGACGCCGCCCTCGCGGGTTTCACCTTCCGTCGATGGTCCCCGGAGGGAGAACCCCTGTCAGAGGAACTCCGGCGACGGTCCGAGCTGGAACCCCTGGACGCGGAGGCCTCCGACGAGGTCCGGGTACGGCTGGGGTCAGCGAAGATTCTATCCCGCTGATGCCGCCGACTTCTCAACGCTTTGGAGGATAGTTTGCCACAAGGCCCACAGATCATTTCTTCATGATCCGGGCCCAGGCAGCGGAGGCAATTGTCGTGTGTGTCAGTTAGTGACATATTTCGGTCACACTGACCACACCGCTTGAAACCACTGGCAGCCATCGGGGGGAAAAAGGGCCCCGGCGAGGTCAAAGGACCGGGCTGCCAGGGAAAAACCGAAACGAAAACTGACTAAGTCAGAAAAACCGAAAAAGAAGAAGAGGACTCGTGACCGGCGTCGCGAGCCCGGGCGGCGTCGAACCGAAGGAAAAAAGAGTAATTATGAAGAAAAATCAACTTTTTCGCGGGGACACGACGGGTACGTCTGTAGGGCTCCGCGGAAAAAAGAAGACTGGCTAAGATGGCACCCTTGGGCGGGAAGGGGACCGCGCATGCGCGCTGCAATTCCCAAAGGCTTTCTTTGAAAGCTGGGGAAAATTGCTCCGCGAGGGCTCCGTCGGCGCCGACGTCACCCATAAGTGAGGACTGACTTCCTGCTTGGTCCTGGAGAAATAATACTTCTGTTTTTTTGAAATTTATGTTCATATTATTTGATCGAAGCCAGAGTTCAGCTTCAGTGAGGCATAATGCTAAATTGTCATAGTTGGGATCAAGTATGTTGATTGGGGAGAACAACATAATGTCGTCCGCATATATATGATAATTCAACTTATATTTTTGGAAAATGGTGCATATTGGCTGTAGATAAAGATTGAATAGGAGGGCGGATAGAGCAGAGCCCTGTGCTATTCCCTGTTCTTGAGGAAATGTAGGTGATGACATTTGGTCAACTTGCACATATTGTGAACGGTCGGAGATATATGACTTAAACCATTCAAGGGTTAATTTCTGTAATCCTAGCTGACTGAGTCTTGATATGAGTATATTATGGTTTACGCTGTCAAATGCCGCGGATATGTCAAGAAATACTAGGATGAAGGCTTGTTTTGTTTTATCTAGACCTTTAATGATAGTGTCTAGAAGGGCAAGTAGTAGGGTTTCCACGCCGTGGAAGGGGCGAAACCCATATTGATGATCATCAAGGGGGCGGATGTATCTATATAATCCTGAAGTTGTAGTTGGACAGCTTTTTCAATAATTTTAGCTAGGAAGGGAATACTTGCAATCGGACGATATGATGGGTCATTGTCATTTAGTGTTTTGTTCTAAAGAATGGGGAGGATTGCAGTTATTTTGAGTTCCTTAGGTAGTAGGCCTTGTTGAAGTGATTTGTTAACTATATCTAATATAAAGGGGGCTAGTACAGTTTTAGATGTCTTAATCCAGGATACCGGGCAAGGATCTAGGATGGATGTGGTTGTGTTACTATTGGTGATTATATTAAGTAATTGCTTTTTATCGATAAGATGGAAACAGTCCCAAACATTGCCATTGTTGGCTGTATTTGGGAGGGGGTTGGGTATCGGTATAGCAGACAGCTTTAGTTTACTAGCAAAATAGTTTGATAGTTCTTGTGGGTTAATAGGCACCATGCTTGTTTTAGCAGTTGGGGTTTTAGTTAATGATTTTACAATTTCAAATAATTCCCTTGGGCAGTTGATAGCTTTTGATAGAATAGTTGTATGATATTGTTTCTTGGCATTGTTTGTGGCTGACCTATAGTTATTAAGAGTTGACAAATATAGCTCGTGGAGTTCAGGTGTTTCATTTAGTCTCCATTTGGTTTCTAATTTTCGAAAATTCCTTTCTTGGAAAGTTATCTTTCTCTTTGCAATCACATCAGCACGTCGCATCAGTGAGTTGCAGGCACTAGTGGCTGATCCACCTTATACAAGGTTCTATCATGACATGGTAGTCCTTAGGACACATCCACACTTTATGCCAAAGGTGATCTCACCTTTTCATCTTAACCAAGCAGTCTACCTGCCTGTGTTCTTTCCAAGGCCTCATGCATCAAATGCAGAAAGGAATCTTCATACTTTGGACTGTAAAAGAGCTTTAACCTTTTACTTGCAAAGAACACAGCAACATAGAAAGTCCTCTCAACTCTTTGTTGCTTTTGATCCTTCTCATTTGGGACTTCCAGTCTCCAAGAGAACACTGTCCAACTGGAATGCACAGTGTATTTCCTTCACCTATCAGAGTAAGAACCTTCCTCTGGAGGGCCATGTCACAGCTCACAATGTGAGAGCCATGGCAGCTTCAATGGCTCATCTGCACTCTGTGTCTGTCGACATCTGTCGAGCAGCCACTTGGGCCTCGGTTCATACCTTCACAGCCCATTACTGCTTGGACAAGGACTCCCGCCGGGATGCCTTGTTTGGTCAGGCTGTTCTCAAACACCTGTTCCATACCTAATCAACTCCTACCCGCCATCCCTGGTTGGATGCCAGAGATCCATGGGGGGAAGTGGAGCCCTTTCACAGGGACACACAACTTCTGGGGTCTCTCCCTGGCATCTAAAGCTAGGGAGTCCCCATATGTGAAAACTACATTTTCTGCTTGTTCCTGGAGATAGCATAGTTACTCACCTGTAACAGGTGATCTCTGGGAACAGCAGGAATTTAGTCTTCACAACCCACCCACCTCCCCTAGGAGTTGTATCTCTCTATCTATCTCTTTCTCTTTCCCTCTCTCTCTCTTTGTCTTGGCTTTAAACTCAACTGAAGAGAGGCAGTTGGGAAAGGCGGGAAGGCAGCACGCAGGCGCTGTGGGATGCTCCCAAAAGCTTTCTAATTGGACGCTGGAGAGCGTTCCCGCGCAGGCTCCGTTGGTACCGATGATACCCATATGTGAAGACTAAATTCCTGCTGTTCCCGGAGATCACCTGTTACAGGTGAGTAACTATGCTTTACTGCTTGAGACGTGTCTTACTGGTTTTTCTCAGTATTGCTCCAGTGGTTATGCCTTCTGTTGACATTACTGAAAAATGCTTGTCTGCTGCAATGGAACGTAAACCACTCGTCTGGACTGGTCTAGCAGTATTCAAGGAAAATAATTTATCAGGTATGATTTAAATTTATCCGTCTTTGTCTTCTTTCTATAAATGACATTTTCTGTTTCTGTGTTTTCGATTTAATTCTATGTAGATTTTTAGATTTTGTTAGAGCTACCCAAATTGTATTGAAGTTGAAACAGCAGAGAAGTGACATTCTTCATCTAAGTGGGATTCATAGCTGTTATCCTGTATAAAGAGCATCCCTGGTAAATGCGCATAACACACTTAATTCAGATTACCTAGAAGAGACCACAGCATAAATCGGAGATATAGTAATAACAGGAAAAAACAGTTGCATTAACAAAGTTTGAAGCTTATAAAAAGTAAAGCCAGTTAAGACAATCGCCTTTTGTTTACTGAGAAATGAAATAGCCCAAGAAATTTGAAAAGAAGAGCTGGAAATGTAGATAAAGATGGATGAATATTGAGTAATTGCCTGTTTGGCTAATTGTTCAATTTGACATTGTGCCAGTGTGTGATTAGAAGGTGATTTAGACACTGTTCAGTATACATTTTGAAGTTATGAAATGATGAGACAAATGTTAAGGCTTGTAGTCTGAAGCAGATGGTGATTTGAAAGATAATTTTTTTTTACTATGTCCTAGTTTTCATTTAGGAGCTAATAGAGGCCAGGAGAAAGTGAGCTGACATGGTGTCTTTCTATGCTGGAAGAATTTGTGCTTATTGAGGCCAGGGATGGTTTCTTCAGTGCATTGGCAATACTTTGCTTTCATAGTTTTTGGTACTGAACCCCCTTTATAAAATTTTTTGCAGATTACGTATTTCAGTCTGTGGTATTACAACAAGCAGAATCAGCGCCGCTGGGTGGATTTGGAAAAGCCTTTGAAGAAACAGCTGGACAAGTATGCTTTGGAGCCTACCATATATTTTGGGGTCGTGTTTTATATTCCTTCTGTTTCACAGCTGCAGCAAGAAATTACCAGGTGAATAAAAGTCTGTGTTAATCCTTTCTGGCCCTTCCATTCAATGCAGAGTAAGAAATGTGTCTAAATTCAGAATCAACAAACACCATTAACAGGCAGTAATGGTGTTTACCACCGAAAATATTGACTTCAAAATGAACTTGCATGTATGATATTTATTTATTTATTTGTATTTCTTCTATACCGCACTCTTTTTCATCAGCGCGGTTTACATTAAACAGGAATACTCATTTCAATCAACAGACTGTGGTGAGCTTACATATAACAGGAAATATACAACTGGGATTATAACTTAGGGAAACTATGTACATATTTGTAGCATGTATAGGACCTATATACACGGGATAGAGTTTCTTTTCATCATCTTAAATAGGGCGGTTACACTTTATCTGAAAGTGTTAGAGGTGATGTGATGTGATGTGGTTTGTTTTAAGTAGTTCATTTGGGTAATGTATTAAAATGAGTTAATTTTACATCTACCATGGTAGGAGCAAACCTTACTCTGTTTTGATTTTCAAAGCCAATGACATGGCTTTATTTTCAGACTTAAAACATAGTAGCATAACATGCTAACATAGTAGATGATAGCAGATAAAGATCAAGAAAGCAAACCAAGCAAAAGAGTAATGAAACAGCAGGAAAAGTAAAAACAAAACAAAATCCAGAAACAAAAAAAATCTCCTTTTAATAAATAGAAGTCACAATAGCTGAAAACATCACAATCCCATCTAGCAGTGGTTAGAATGCAGCAGTCCAATGCTTTTAACCATTCAAATTTATCCCAACATGTTCGTTGCAATTGCAAAAATTGGGGCTGAAGGTCAGCAGTCTAATTCCTGGACTGCTGATAAAACCTGTAAACGAGGAAAAAGTGAAAGAGTGTACCATCAGAGCTGACTCCTCAAGACCCAGCCTCTGGGTTTTCTTGGCAAGGTGAAACTGGAAGTAGCTTGCCAGGCCTTTCTTCCCGCAGCAAGTCTACAGCATCTGGTATTCCATAGTGGGATGAAAAGAGAAATATTTACAAAAATAATTTTTTGTTATTAAAACTTGGAAGAGATGGTTGTTAAAGGGCATAAAGAAGAATAAACTTATCTGATTTTGATTCTTTGTTCCATGAGAATCTTGTTTTTCTAGCAAAGGTCCATTCAAATATGCAATACTATTTGGAACTTTAATCATTAGTTTACAATTTTATCTAGAACTTTAATGACTGTAGTCTTTTTAATTAGCTTTCTCTGAATTTCCCTTGAGACTAGGGATTTTTAAATTCATATTTATCAGAATAAAAGCTTTAAAATACTAATTAAAATATGTGGGTGTGATTTCATCCTTAGTATTAACAAGGCGCTAAAAATCAGGAGCCCATAGTCAGATTGATTTAACATGGTTAACAAACCTGCTAACCATGTGGCATCTCCAGGAACAAGCAGGAATGTAGTCCTCACATATGGGTATCATTGGTACCGACGGAGCCTGCGCGGGAACGCTCCCCAGCGTCCAATAGGAATGCTTTTGGGAGCATCCCTCAGCACATGCGCGCTGCCTTCCCGCCTTTCCAACTGTCCCTCTTCAGTTCTTCGTTTTCTGTGGAGCCAACAGGACCTATTCCCTGTCACCATAGAAAATTCCATCTTTAAAATTATTTTTTGTGGTCGTGCTTGCCTACGGCACGACGCCTACCGATACGCCGGTTCTTTTCTTTTTTCTTTCTTAAAAAAAAAAAAAAAAAACAACCTAAACTTTCACTGTTTCTTTTCAGAAACTTTCCTGTTTTGGTGCTAGGCACCATTTTGGGCATTAGGCCCCATCTGTCCAAAATCATGGAAAAGCCAACTAGTGGTTTTAAAAAATGTACTATGTGTGCCGGTACCATTTCCGTCACTGACACCCATGATTGGTGTCTAAAATGTTTATGACCTGATCATTCTCCAACTGAATATTTTATTTATTTATTTATTTATTTAATTGGATTTTTATACCGCCTTATCATACAATCAAAGCGGTTTAACAAAAGAGAAAATTAGTAATATCTCTCCTGCATGGGGATGACTAAAAGAGGAAGACAGAACCGGGCCGCAAAGCTCGGCACCCTCTTCTCTTCAGATGCCAGATCCATTGCATCAACATCGTCAAGGGCCTCTTCTTCCTCCCATGGATCTCAGGTAGTAGCATCGATGGGGCTTCAGGATGTTCTCGAGGCTTCAACCTCGCAAGAACTACCTGTGCCATGCTCAGGGGTTCCGGCTGTTCTTATGGTACCGACACCAAGGCATCGTCAGCGTCGATAGACCAGAGATTTCTTGCTAGCTCTTCTCTCAGCAGCGGTACCGGTGGTCCCAAGGGCACCAGTGCCGACACCGGTACAGACACCGGTACCGATGCCGGTACCAACGGTACCGGCCCCGATGGTAACTCTTCCTATTCCACCTCCGGCTGGAGTGGATAAAGTGGTACCGGGTCACCTCGGTACCGACTTTTATCGGTACCGGGATCGTGCTTTGCAGGAGCATCGGAGTCAGGAATACTTCGAGTCCTCCAATTCCGAAGACTCTAACAATTCTGCTGGCACTAGAAGGTTTCTCTTAGAAGATCCCTCTTCTCTCCAACGCAGAATGTCACCTCCAGAGGACATGTCATTTCAGGATTTCATCCGTGATATGGCTAAAAGTCTTTCAATCACAGTAGCTCCTGAGGAGGAACCCAGAGCAAAGGAATTGGAAATCCTCCAATATCCTAAAGCTCCTAAGGAGGCAGCTACTCTGCCTATCCATGAAATTCTGCATAGCTTGATGCTCAGAATGTGGGAGACACCTTTGACTACTTCTCCTCACTCTAGGAGACTTGATACTATGTATCGAGTCCCACCATGTCCTGGATTTCAGAAAACAGCTGCCACACCATTCAATGGTAGTGGAGCCAGCCATACGTAGGATGAAAAGTGCTAAAAGACATGCATCCAATCCTCCAGGTCGTGAATGCAGGACTCTGGAAGCTTTCGGACTTATCAAGCTTCCATGCTTTTAGCTAGGATCAGCTCATATATCCTATACATGGGAATGTTCCTCAAAGAAATCACAGGAGACTTGGAACTTATGAGCCCATTTCTCCCAGATAAGAGACAAGACTTTCTTACTCTGGTTAAGCATGCTCAGGATGTCTCCAAGTTTGTTAATCGTGCAGCCTTTGACTGCTTTGAATGCATTAGCAGAACCTCTGCTATTGCCATTGGCGCAAGACGAATTGCCTGGCTACAGGCATCAGACTTGGAGACTTGGGTACAGGACAAGTTAGGCAACATTCCTTGCATGGGAGAAAATCTCTTCGGCAAGAACTGGCAGGAGAATGCTAACGAGTTAGATGCTGACAATTCTACCTTAGATTGTCAAAGTCTACAGCCACTCCAGCCAAAAGAAAGCCTTATAAAAAAACCCCTCTTTTAGCAAAAAGAGGAAGTTTTATCCTTCCTATACCCATCAGACTCAAGCTCCAGGTAAGGTTGCCCAAAAGGGACAAACTAGACAACAAAAGAAACCAAAAGGCCCGAGAGCCCAACCAGCTCTCCAGGTTCAGCCCCCTCAAGGGCTCTGACTCCTTCCTAGAGAGCTTTGCCTTCCTGCCTTTGAGGGGTCCTCAATCCCCCAATATCCCCGGCAGGTTATGCCACTTTGTCAACAGATGGCATCAGATAACAGCAGAAGATTGGACTTTGTCCATTGTAGGGGAGGGGTACAAACTTCATTTTCACAGCTTACCCCCTCCTACAATTCTAAAGCAGTTCCATTCATAAACCTCTGCAGACAATCTGTTAGATCACGAGGTCTCCACTCTTCTTGCCCAAGGGGCAATAGAGGAAGTACCGATTCTTCAACAGGGTGCAGGGTTCTACTCCCCCTATTTTCTTATCCCAAAGAAAACAGGGGGACACAGACCCATTCTAGACCTCAGAGAATTGAACAAATATCTCTTTCGAGAAAAATTCAAGATGATTTCTCTGGGAACTCTTATGCCATACCTTCAAAGCCAGGACTGGCTTTGCTCTCTATACTTAAAGGATGCATACACTCACATTCTTATCCATCCAGATCACAGGAAATTTTTATGTTTCCTTTTCAGGGGAAGACGTTTCCAGTACAGGGTTCTTCCCTTTGGTCTGGCTTCAGCACCAAGGGTATTCACGAAATGCATGGCAGTAGTAGCTGCATTTCTATGAACCCTGGGGATCTTTGTCTTCCCCTACTTAGACGACTGGCTCATCCGAGCCTCCACAGTGACAGAGGCCAACACTGCACTGTCTCGTACAATGCGAATCCTCCAATACTTGGGATTGGTAATAAACTTCCCGAAATCTCAACTAGTTCCTTCCCAATGCCTAGAATTCATAGGAGCCTGTCTGGATACCAGACAGGCAAGGGCTTTCCTTCCACAAGCCCGGTGTCTTCGCATAATGCAGTTAGCTTCCCAAGCAGCAGGCAAGTCCTCCCTCACTCGGGAGCTACTGCAGCTACTGGGACACATGGCATCCACAGTTCATGTAGTCCCATATGCTCGCCTCCACATGCGAGCAGCTCAGTGGACCTTCTCCACACAGTGGACACAGGCCACGGGTCATTTGTCGGACAAAATAACAATCTCTCAACGACTAAGTTTGTCCCTCCAATGGTGGCAATTATTAGAAAATCTGACAGTAGGGTCTCCTTTCCATCAACCCCTCTTTCAGGCCACCCTAACAGATGCATCACAGGTGGGTTGGGGAGCACACCTGAATCATCTCTCTACCCAGGGCACATGGACTCCACAGGAGGTTGGTTTATACATAAACCTCCTGGAGTTAAGAGCAATTTATTTAGCTCTTCGAGTGTTCCACGCCCAGCTCAGCTACAAGACAGTTCTAGTCCAGACGGACAATCAGGTAGCCATGTTCTGTGTGAACAAGCAGGGTGGGACAGGCTCTCTGTCATCATGCAACAAAGCTTTACGACTGTGGGCCCTCGCCAGAGAGCATCAAATTCACCTTCTAGTGGTATATCGTCCAGGCATTCAAAACCTTTGGACAGACAAACTCAGTTGAGTACTGCTACCTCACAAGTGGTCACTCCACCTAGACCAGGTGGCAAAGATATTTCATCTCTGGGGCACTCTAGACATAGACCTCTTTTCAAGTCCACTGAATGCCAAACTCTCCCCGGTTCTGTTCCAGGATTCCGGCGCACAACCGTCAGGCAAGGGATGCCTTTGTCCTTCACTGGGGTCAGGACTTCCTTTATGCCATCCCACCCATTCCCCTCATCCCCAAGACACTCTTCAAACTTCAGAGAGACAGGGGTCGCATGATCCTCATAGCACCACGATGGCCACGCCAAATGTGGTATTCCCTGCTTCTGCATCTCTCTCAAGCGCCACATTTGGAGTTAGGGCATGCCCCAGATTTCCTTTCCCAGGAGAAAGAGATGCTATGGCATCCGAATCCCCAGTCCCCTGCACCTCACGGCCTGGTTGTTGAAGGCATAGACCTCCAGGATTTCAACCTGTCCTAGCAGGTAAAAGATATCCTTCAGGCTTCTAGGAAACTTTCCACAAGAAGATCTTATGCTTTCAAGTGGAAACATTTTACTATATGGTGCTCCAAGAAGGGATTAAACCCCCTGGTCATACCTTTAGAATTGATACTAGAGTACCTCCTTCACTTATCGAATTCTGGCTTAAAGACCAATTCAGTAAGAGTCCATCTTAGTGCAATTGCAGCTTCTTATAAGCCTCTAAATGGACAATCAATTTCCTCTCATCCACTCCTATCAAGATTTATGAGAGGCCTTTTATTAACTAAACCTCCCATTAAGCCACCACTGGTAGCATGGGATCTAAATCTAGTTCTCTGGCAGCTCATGAGGCCGCCTTTTGAACCTTTAGCCACTACAGCCCTTATGTTTTTGACTTGGAAGGTCATCTTCCTGATTGCAATCACCTCTGCCCGTTGCATTAGTGAATTGCAAGCTTTAGTGGCTGATCCTCCTTATTCTCCAGGACCAAGCAGGAAGTCAGTCCTTACATATGGGTGTCATCGGCGCCGATGAAGCCACAGCGGAGCATTTCCCCAGCTTTCTATGAAAGCCTTTGGGATTGCAGGCACACATGCGCGGTTCCCTTCCCGCCTAAAGGTGCCATCTTACCTCAGTCTCTTTTTTTCCATGAAGCCCCCCCGGACGTCTGTCCAGTTTTCCCGGTTAAACGTAAATTTTTCAGCGATTTTTTGCTCTTTTTCTAC
Source organism: Ichthyophis bannanicus (assembly GCA_033557465.1). Taxonomy (NCBI): domain Eukaryota; kingdom Metazoa; phylum Chordata; class Amphibia; order Gymnophiona; family Ichthyophiidae; genus Ichthyophis; species Ichthyophis bannanicus. The sequence continues at coordinate 41,633,704 of CM066037.1, read as the reverse complement.
CGGTTCGACGCCGGTTCCTCTCCCACCGGGTTTGGTACACCGGTATCGAGCCCGATTTTTTTCTTTTTCAGTTTTTGCCCTTGCTGGCGTTCGCGCCCTTTTTCCTCTTTTTCCCTGGAAGGCCGGTCCTTTGACCTCGCGGGGACTCTTTTTTTTTCCCCGATGGCTTCCAGTGGTTTTAAGAAGTGTGATCGGTGTAAGAAACTAATGTCTCTCACCAATACACACGACTGCTGCCTTCGGTGCCTCGGCCCCGACCACGATCCTCAGTCGTGCGGGGCCTGTGGAAAAACGTCTTCCAAGGCCCTATGAAGTCGCCAGCAACAAAAGGAAAGGCTTTTCTCAGACTCAGCCTCCTGCCGAGCCTGGACCTCATCTGAGGCCTCAACATCTCGGGATTCGTATCCCGAGCGCCGTCGAAGCTCCTCGGACAGGGGGTCCCCCGACCGGGAACACAAGAGGAAGAAACGGCTCACGAGGGCGTCGTCGGAAGAGGTCCCCGGCTCCTCGAGGGCCAGGTCTAAGACTCCTGACCGTCGCCCCGGGCCTGTGAAACTGGAGAAGCCTGCCAAAGTTCCTTGTGTGGAGCCGGAGTCTGCTGGACACGTAAGCCCCGTAGTCCTCGTGGACTCTCCTCCCAGGGAGCCGACGTCGGGCCCGGCGCTGCCGGGGCCCGAGTCGGTGGCTGCTGCGTCTCCCGAGCTGAGTCTCAGGATGACAGCCTTGGAGAGCAGAATGTCTGCCTTCATGGAGCAGCAGCGGGCACTGATGGCCAGCCTGTCTGTCGCATCTGCCCCGACCACCGGGACATCGACGTCGAAGTCGACCCCGGAGACCGAGCCGATACTCGAGTCCATCGTGGCTCGGAGTCGACCTCGGTCGCGGTCTCCCTCGACCTCCCGTTTGGGACTGAGGGCGTCGACGCCGGTGCTTCCGGCATCGAGGCGGGTGCTCCAGGGCCCCGCGGGGTCGGACCCCGACTCTTCCTCGGATGAGTCGGCTTGGGAGACGGAGGACGAGGAGTCTCCTGATACCTTTAAGACTCGGTGCGTCCCTTTGGACTCACCGCAGTCTGAGCCCCGGAGTAGGTCCCCCCCCGGAGGACACCCAGTTCTCGGAGTTCGTCCGGGATATGGCCACTGCCTTGGCTATTCCGGCGGATCCCAAGGAAGAGCCTCGAGCTGAAGAGCTCGAGGCGCTGTAGTATGACTCTCCTCCAAAGGAGGCCTTTACTGTCCCGGTTCCTCCGATGCTCGAACGGCTCTCCTTCCGTATGTGGGAGGCACCAGCCTCGGCGCCGGTTCTTAGCAAGCGAGTCGATTCGATCTATCGGCTGCGGAAGAGCCCTGGCTTTCAGAAAGCACAGCTACCACACCATTCCATGGTTGTGAAATTGGCCATGCATCGTCTGAAGAGTCAGAAGATGCACTCCGCGGTGCCTCCTGGCAGGGAGGCCCGAAACCTTGATGGCGTCGGTAGAAAGTGCTTTCAGGGCTTGATGCTTGCTTGCCGTGTCCAGTCTTACCAGCTGTACATGGGCATGTACTTGCGGGATCTGGCCAAGGAGTTGGCCGGGATCTCTGCTGGTCTGTCCGGGGAACCCTTGTCGAGATTTAAGTCCTTCTACTCGGGGATTCGGGACTGCTCGAAATTTATGTCCCGCACCTCCTATGATGGCTTCGAGGCTTCGGCCCGAGTTGCGGCAGGCGGCATCGCAGCTCGACGCCAGGCATGGCTGCAGTCATCGGTCCTCGAGCCATGGGTTCAGGACAAGTTGGTCGATGTCCCTTGCCGAGGTGAAAACCTTTTTGGCAAGCCCATGACCGAGAAGGCCGCTCAGCTCGAGACCGAGCACCTCACTCGGACAAGGCTGTTGAGGAAGACCTCTGCCCCTTCTCATAAAAAGAAGGGCTCGGATAAAAAGCCCTTTTACCCGAGGAAGGGCACTGCCTACAAACAGTACTCACAATATCAGGCTGCCCAAGCTGCCCCCCAGGGTCAGCAAGCCAAGGGCCAGGGTAATGGGCCCCGTAGGCAGAGGACCCCCAAGCCTCAGGCCCCTGCTACCACTCAGCAGGATGGGGGCTTTTGACTCCTTGAGCATAGCCTCTCCTCCACTGCCCTCCCAACCCTGCACAGGAGGTCGCCTCGCCCTCTTTGCCCACCAGTGGCCTCCAAGGCCTCCTCTGCACACAGACCTTCTCCGTCAGGAGCTTCAGGGTCTGTTGGTAGACAGGGCGGTGGAGCCTGTTCCTCCCCACTTACAAGGTCATGGATTCTACTCCAGGTATTTCCTGGTGCCCAAAAGGACCGGTGGCCTTTGTCCCATTCTGGACCTCAGGAGCCTCAACAAATTCCTAGTGAAAGAAAAGTTCAAGATGCTTGCTCTTGGAACCCTTCTACCCTATCTCCAGCAGGGAGATTGGCTATGCTCCTTAGATCTAAAGGATACGTACACTCACATTCTCATTCATCCAGACCACAGAAAATACCTGAGGTTCATTGTGGGAGGAAACCATTATCAGTACAGAGTGCTGCCTTTTGGCCTCACCTCCGCCCCCAGAGTCTTCACCAAGTGCCTAGCAGTGGTGGCGTCCTACCTGAGAAATCAGGGAATCTTTGTCTTCCCCTATCTGGATGACTGGCTCATCAGGGGTCAGACAGGTCAAGAGGCCAATCAAGCCACCCTCAGGACCATTGCTCTTCTACAATGCCTGGGGTTTGTCATAAACTTCGCAAAGTCCACTTTGCTCCCTTCCCAGAACTTGGAGTTCATAGGGGCAAGGCTGGACTCTCTCCTGGCAAAGGCGTTCTTGCCAGAAAACAGAGCCCAAAGGTTGATGGCCTTGGCAAGTCAGTTTCTCAGCAGCTCCCTGGTCTCCGCCAGACTCTGCCTGCGGCTACTTGGCCACATGGCTTCGACAGTACATGTGACCCCCAATGCCAGGCTCCATTTGAGGCCTGCACAGTGGTGCCTTCGGACTCAGTGGTCACAGGCCACAGGCAGCCTCAGAGACAGGATAAGGGTGTCCAGACCGTTTCTCCACTCCCTCAACTGGTGGCTGCACCCACCCAATCTACTGAAAGGGGTGCCTTTTCAGATTCCAGGGTACACAGTAGTGATGACAACAGATGCCTCCCTGCACGGCTGGGGAGCTCAAGTGCACCCAGGGCCTCTGGTCTCCCTGGGAAGCTGCACAGCAGATCAATCTCCTCAAACTCAGAGCTATTCGATTAGCACTCAAAGCTTTCACTCCTACCCTGGCTCACCAGTCTATCCTGATTCAGACAGACAACCAAGTTGCCATGTTTTATGTGAACAAACGGGGCGGAACTGGGTGCAGGATCCTTTGTCGGGAGGCTCAGGACCTTTGTTCTTTTGCCCTCAAGCACAACATGCTCCTCAGGTCTGTGTACCTTCCAGGTCAGGACAACTACCTGGCAGACAGATTAAGCAGGATACTGCAGCCCCACGAGTGGCAGCTGTTCAGAAGATCTTCCTGAAATGGGGTCTCCCTTTGATAGATCTCTTTGCCAGCCTCATGAACAAGCAACTGCCAAAGTTCTGCTCCAGGCAACCGCATCCTCTGCGGATAGCAGCGGATGCTTTTCTGATATCTTGGTCTCAGGGCCTCCTCTATGCGTTTCCTCCCACGCCCTTGGTGGCCTGAACCCTGTTCAAGATTCTCCAGGACAAGGCCTCGGTCCTGCTGGTAGCTCCCAGGTGGCCGAGACAGCCTTGGTTTCCTCTTCTGCTTCAACTGATGGTGGATCCTCCACTACCTCTGGGGTTGCAACCTGACCTTCTCACACAGGACCAGGGTTCCCTTCTGCACCCCAATCTCAGGTCTCTCAATTTGATGGCCTGGAGGCTGCAAGGGTAGTTTGGCTCCCTGGGGCCTACCTCAAGAAGTTGAAGAGGTTGTCCTAGCCTCTAGGAAACAGTCCACTAGGAAAACGTATGCTCTCAAGTGGAAGAGGTTTTCTGTGTGGTGTCACCTACATACAGAGGACCCTTTCTTCTGTACTGTGCCAGTAGTGCTTCAGTACTTGCTGCACTTATCCAATCAGGGACTTAAGTCCAGTTCTGTTTGGGTCCACCTCTCAGCTCTAGCAGCTCACCACTCATTGGTAGAGGGGCAATCTCTATCTGGTCACTCCTTGGTGTCCTGCTTTCTCAGGGGCTTGCTTTTGCTCAAGCCTCCCATCCGTCGCCCTGCCCCTGAGTGGGAGCTGAATGTGGTCTTGCAGCAACTGACTCGCCCACCTTTTGAGCCGATGGCTACTTGTCCGCTACGCTTCCTCTCCTGGAAGACACTCTTCCTAATAGCCCTTACCTCGGCTAGGCGAGTAAGTGAGCTTTAAGCCCTGGTCTGTGACAGGCCTTACACTAGGATCTACAGGAACAGGGTAGTCCTCAGGACTCATCCAAAGTTCCTTCCTAAGGTTGTCTCCTCTTTCCACCTCAATCAGGAGGTGGTTCTTCCAACATTCTTCCCTAGGCCTCATGCTAGCCAGGCTGAAGCAGTCTTGCATACCCTGGACTGTAGGAGGGCCTTATCCTTCTACCTTGACCGTACGCAGGGGCATAGAAGGGCTACTCAGCTCTTCATATCCTTTGACCCCAGTACGTTGGAGCTAGCTGTGTCCAAGCGTACCTTGTCCATCTGGGTGGCTGACTGTATCACCTGGGCTTACAAGGCGGCTGACCTTCCTTTGCAGGGTAGGGTCACGGCCCATCGTGTCAGGGCAATGGCTGCCTCAGTGCTCTTCTCCGCTCTGTGCCCTTGGTAGACATCTGCAGGGCTGCAACTTGGTCTTCAAGCCAGACTTTTGCAGCCCATTACTGCCTGGAGAGGGAGTCCCGTAGGGACAGTGCTTTTGGCCAGGCAGTACTCCGGAATCTCTTTGAGGTTAAGGCAACTCCTGCCCTCCTGCCCTCTGTTGGGCTACCGGTGGAGGTTGTGTCCTTGAAAAGCCTTTCTTTGCTGCTGAGACTAGAGGGAGTTCTCTTGTTCAGCCTGGGTTCCTCGGTAGCCCAGAGCTGGGGAGTCACCCATATGTGAGGACTGACGTCCTGCTTGGTCCAGGAGAAAGAGTAGTTACTCACCTATAACAGGTGTTCTCCAGGAGCAGCAGGAATCAGTCCTCACAACCCTCCCTCCTCCCGTGGGAGTTGCAGTTGTACATAGTTTATTTTTTCATTTTTTTATGTGCTGTTCTTAGCTATGTCATTTGATTGAGGTAAGATGGCACCTTTAGGCGGGAAGGGAACCGTGCATGCGTGCCTGCAATCCCAAAGGCTTTCATAGGAAGCTGGGGAAATGCTCCACTGGGGCTTCATCGGCGCTGTTAAGGTGAGTAACTACTCTTACTAGATTTCATCACGATAAGGTTGTTCTTCAAACTCACCCACACTTTGTCAAAGGTGGTTTCGCCTTTTCATTTAAACCCATCAATTTATCTTCCTGTATTTTTTCCAAGGCCGCACGCCTCTAATGCAGAAAGAAACCTTCATACTTTGGATTGTAAAAGGGCCTTAGCCTTTTACTTTCAAAGAACACAGCAACATAGGAAGTCCTCACAACATTTTGTAGCTTTTGACCCTAGTCATTTGGGACTTCCAGTCTCCAAAAGAACTTGTCTAAATGGATTGCCCAATGCATATCCTTTACTTATGAGAGTAAGGGTCTTCCTCTTCAGGACCATGTCACAGCTCACAATGTGAGAGCCATGGCAGCTTCCATGGCCAATCTCCACTCTGTGCCTATCGATGACATTTGTCGAGCAGCCACCTGGGCTTCGGTACACACCTTCACAGCCCACTACTGCCTAGATAAAGCCTCCCGTCGGGATGCCTTCTTTGGCCAAGCTGTTCTTCAAAATCTCTTTCAAACTTAAAACAACTCCTACCCACCAACCCTGGTGGGATGCCAGAGATCCATGGGAGGAAGGATTCTCACCTTTGACGGTGGCACCTTCCTGAGGATATCTCCCTGGCATCTTCAGCTAGGGAGTCCCCATATGTGAGGACTGCATTCCTGCTTGTTCCTGGAGATAGTGTAGTTACTCACCTGTAACAGGTGATCTCCGGGAACAGCAGGAATTTAGTCTTCACAACCACCCACCTCCCCTAGGAGTTGTGTGTCTCTCGCTCTCTCTCGCTCTCTCTCGCTCTCTCTCTCGCTCTCTCTCTCGCTCTCTCTCTCGCTCTCTCTCTCGCTCTCTCGCTCTCTCTCTCGCTCTCTCTCTCGCTCTCTCTCTCGCTCTCTCTCTCGCTCTCTCTCTCGCTCTCTCTCGCTCTCGCTCTCTCTCCCTCTACTCAGCTACAAACGTAACTGAAGAGGGACAGTTGGAAAGTCGGGAAGGCAGCGCGCATGTGCTGAGGGATGCTCCCAAAAGCATTCCTATTGGACGCTGGGGAGCGTTCCCGCGCAGGCTCCGTCAGTACCGACGATACCCATATGTGAGGACTAAATTCCTGCTGTTCCCGGAGATCACCTTTTAAAGGTGAGTAACTACGCTATCTGGTTCCGCCTCTAAATGCCCCAGTGCTAGCCGGCTAGCATCAGGGTGTTAAGGGGATGGAGTGGAGGTGGCACCCAGGTATAATTGGGCAGTGGTGATATTCAGCCACTGCCTGATTATCTCTAAGTGGCAAATGTTAGGGACCTTTAAAAGCTGGTTTAACTTTCGCTGCAGAAATTAACCAGACAACAGCTGAATATCACTGCTGTCTGGCTGACCCGGATATGGCCCCAGCATTGAATATCTGGGTTTAAAGTTCAGCGGTGACAGCTAGCCACTTTACAAAGGCTAGTTCCTTATCGTTCCTCCAGTTTAGTCCTCCACCTCTGGGTTATGCACCTCCTTCTGCAGCTTGGAGACTGGCCATGTCAAAGTCGTGACATCACTGGATATAGCCTGTTGGTATCTCCCATCAGCCTCCAGTGTGTCCAGTCTCCATGCAGCAGGAGGATGTAGTGAGCCTAGCTTCTGTGCTCACTTGAGGGGAACAGATAAGGAGCATTTAGTGTGACCAACTCTATTCTGATTTTCTTTGATTTTTTACTTTTAATTTTACTTTTGATTCAGTTACCTTTGGTTAATTGGCAATCAGGGATTAGTTCCCTTTAGTTATTAGGAACAAATTTCCTTATTTACAGTAATTTTAAATTTGAGCCTGGCTCTTTAAATTAGTAGCAGCTCTCGCCTTCCCTCCTTGTCGGTTATTTTCCCTTGCTGCAGGCATTCGCCGGTGCGTATCTCTCTCCCTGGACAGTACGGGAGAGAGCTCTGGGACCCGTACAGCCACACTGAAGTTGTGTGAGACGGAACCTCTCCATTGTTGCGGGATTTTAATTTTACTCTGTGGAACCGGCTGAGCGGTCCTCGCCGCGGCTGACAGGCGCATCAGCGCGGCTTGAGGATCGGATGAATTCAAGGCGGTAGGAGCAGGCTGCGTGGCTTTTGGCCCTGCAGGTAAGGCCTTCGGGTTCTGTCAGTCTGCTGAGGCCTCCTTTTTGCAGCGGCGGTTGTTCTTGGCGCCAAAATTCATTGACGAAGGGGTGGCCATTTTCTCTCTAGGTATTTGGACCGCATGGCGAGAGTTGCAGGGAGCTGCCCGTGTGAGGAAGACGACATGCAGAATAGCTAGATTTTTGGGCCTAGTGTTTCTTTCTTTTGTTTGTAGGTTTTTTGAGGCTCGGGGGGTTCCTCAGCCTTAAGGGGGGGCTATTGTCAGCCCTCTTTATTTTTAAGTTTTATTCTTTGTTTTATAGGACAGCAGTTTTGGCATTGATCTCTGATACCACATGTTCTTTCCCTCCTAATCATGTCTCTGAGGAGCATCTGTTAAGTCCCGGGATATTAGGCAAATTGCCAGCTTTTAGGTTCAAGAGCAGAGCCCTAACTTGTAGTTGGAAGGAGGGACAGGCTGGAAGTGTGCCTTTGTGTATTCTATAGTGAAAGTTGCCCAAATGCCTGTGGTTTCACAGGGGCAGGTTTAGGAAAAACAGAGTTACTTACCTGTAACAGAGTTCTCCGTGGACAGCAGGATAAGTCAGCCACACCTGGGTGACGTCATCCGACGGCGCCGTGACGGAAGTGCTCTCTAGCTCAGAAGCTTCTGAGCATGTGTGAGGTGCCCCCACCTCCCCGGCCCGCCCCTATCCGGCCAGTGAGTGACTAGCTATGCCCTCGCGGCTAGGTGCGGGACGCGCAGGCCACCCTCATGCAGGGGAGGTGGGTGGGATCGTGTGGCTGACTGATCCTGCTGTCCACGGAGAACTCTGTTACAGGTAAGTAACTCTGTTTTCTCCTAAGACAAGCAGGATGTGTCAGCCACACCTGGTGTCTCCCAAGCTAGGCGTCCACGCTGTGGAGTATGAGGGAGGCATGCGATAGAATAGCAAAGTGTTTATTGAAGAACACAACATGTATACGTAGCAATGTGCAAACCCCTAGGCAACGTGCCAGGGAACAGGAATATCTCAATCGTGCAAAACAATGCGAAAAGTAGATCATTAAGTGTGCAATCAACATTGGCAGTGCAACTCAACAAACAGTGCAAGAAAGAGTATGTGCAAATAAAGTCAGTGCCTGGCAACAACTGGAAATAGCAGCAAGAGTCCGGTGTATAGTCCCCAGCTCAGTCTTGGGCTGGTTTCGTTGGGCTCCCACTCAAGGATGCCGTAGCCACCGATAGGACTGCTCGGCCAAAGGAGCTGTCGGTCTCCGCGTGGATATCCAGGCAGTAGTGTTTCTGAAAGGTTAACTGAGAGGACCAGGTGGCGGCTCTGCAAATCTCGCTCACCGGAATTTCCTTTGCGCAGGCCAGAGAAGCGGCTAGGGCGCGGAGCTGGTGCGCAGTCGCCCTGTTCGCAGGGAGTGCGCCCGCCTTCTGTAGGCAATAAGCGACGCAGTCTGAGATCCAGTGGGAGAGTGTGCGCTTGGTGACAGGTCTCCCTGGTTTGTTCAGGTCAAAGGAGACAAAGAGCTGGGTCCCCCATCGAGTTGCGGGCGTTCTGTCAATGTAGATGCGCAGGGCGTGAACGCAATCTAAGGAGTGGAGTCGTTGCTCCTCCGGAGATGAGTGCGGGGCTGGGAAGAAGGATGGCAGCTCCATTGACTGATTGATATGAAAGGCGGAGGAGACCTTTGGCACAAACGTGGGGTGGGTCCGGAGGGACGCCAGGTTGTGGTAGAGTTTTGTGTATGGCGGGTGTGCCACTAGGGCCTGCAACTCGCTAACCCTCCGAGCTGAGGTAATGGCGACGAGGAACAGAGTCTTCTATGAGAGAGATTTTCCAGCAGCTGTGGACAGCGGTTCGAACTGCTCTTGCATGAGCTGTTGCAGGACGACGTTAAGGTCCCACGAAGGTACCGGTTTCTGTACTGGGGGTTGCAAATTTCGGAGCCCTCTCATGAAGCGCGTCACAACGGGAAGGGTGGCTATGGAGCCAGGAGTTGGGTCTTCTGGGCGTTCGTGCAGAGAGGCAATGGCCGCAAGGTGTACCTTGATGGATTGCGGTTTCAGGCCTAAGCTGAAGAGGGAGGAGAGGTACTGCAGGATAGTGGGTACTGGGCAAGAGGCTGGCCGGACTCCTTGGTCCTTGCACCAAATACTGAAACGTTTCCACTTGAGGCCGTATGCCTTTCTGGTTGACGGTCTCCGGGAGGCCAGAACAATCTGCTGTACCTCCGAGGATAGATGCGAGTCATTGAAGGTTATCCTTTCAGCCTCCAGGCTGTCAAGGCTAGCATCTGGAGGTTGGGGTGCCAGGTTCTGCCACCGTTCTGGGTTAACAGGTCTGGTCTCAGTGGTAGCCGAATTGGAGGTTCTTGAGCGAGCTGCAGCAGCAGGGAGAACCACATCTGTCGTGGCCAATAGGGGGCGATCAGAATAACGTGCGCTTTCTCCTTGATGATGCATTGTATCGTGGCTGTCACGAGAGGTGTTGGGGGGAAAGCGTATGCCAACTCCCAAGTCCCCCACGGGATGGCAAACGCATCCGCAGCCACTCTCTATTGCGGCGGGTGCTTGGAGCAGAACAAGGGGCATCTGGCGTTCGCTTCTGTCGCAAAGAGGTCAATCTGGGGAGCTCCCCAGCGCTGTAAGAGGTTGTCTGCCACCTCCATGTGGAGCATCCACTCGTGCGGTTGGTGTTGTCTGCTGAGTCTGTCCGCTAAGGCGTTCTGATGCCCGGGAAGGTAGGTTGCCTGCAGGACGCAGTCGTTGACTATCGCTAGGGCCCATGTCTGGAGGGCCTCCCGGCATAGTGAACAGGAACCTGTGCCCCCTTGCTTGTTTATATAGAACATGGTCACCTGGTTGTCTGTCTGCACCAAGACCGCTTTTCCCGCCAGGTAAGGCATGAAGGTCTGGAGGGCATATTTGACAGCCCGGAGTTCCAGAACATTGATGTGGAGTGTTTGCTCCGCTTTGGTCCAGGTTTCTTGCATGTTGAGATGCATTAGATGAGCCCCCCCATCCCTTGAAGGAGGCATCCGTGGTGAGGACGAGTTGATGAATGTGGGGTTGCAGGTTCTTGCCCACTGAGAGGTTGGCTGGTTCTGCCCACCAATGCAGGCTCTGAACAACCTTGGCATTGATCAGTATGCGGGTGCTGAGTGGTTGGGAGAGTTGTTTCCAATGAGTCCGCAGGTGCCACTGAAGAGTGCGCATATGGAGCCTCGCCAATGGGAGGACCGATGTTGTTGCAGCCATGTGGCCTAACAGACGCAGGATCTCGTGGGCCGAGGTCAGTTGAGCCGCAGCCACTTTTTTGGCTAGTCGAATGATTGCTCTGATCCGGATCTCGGGCAGGAAGGCCTTGCAGGCATTGGTGTCGATTATCGCCCCGATGAATTCTGTACGCTGCACCGGTTCCAACCTGGACTTGTCTTTGTTGAGAAGGAAGCCCAGTTTGACTAGTAGTGATGTAGTCTGGCGCACCGCTCTCCTGAGCTCGGGGGCAGAGTTCGCTGACGGGAGCCAGTCGTCCAGGTAGGGAAAGATGGCGACGCCTTGTTTGCGTAGGTGTGCTGCGGCCACTGCCACACACTTCATGAAGACTCTGGGTCCTGGAGAGAGGCCAAATGGCAGGACTCGATACTGGTAATGGCACCCCAGTGCTATGAATCTCAGGAATTTCCTGTGGGAAGCGTGGACTGGGATGTGGGAGTAAGCATCCTGCAAGTCCAGCGTAGCCATCCAGTCCCCCGCTCTGAGGGGAAGGATGGAGTTGAGCGAATACATTCTGAATTTCTCCTTTGCGATGCAGTTGTTCAGCTGTCGGAGGTCCAGAATGGGGCGGAGGCCCCCTGACTTCTTGGTAATAAGGAAGTACCGGGAGTAGAAGCCAGTGTTGATTTCGCCCGGGGGCACCCGCTCTATCGTCCGGGACAGGAGAAGTTGCTGTAGAAGGTCTGAAAGTGGTTTTTGTAGATTTTTTTTTTTTTTTTTTTTTTAGTATACATTTGTATACCGCTACTTCCAGCGATCAGCAGCGTTTTTTGATTACAGATTGGAAATTGTCAAATCATGACAGGAAAGTTTTGAGGTATAAACACATTGATTAGACAGGAAAGCACAGCACACAGAGAACTATTTTACAGGGAACATGGGCTATGGAGGGTTAAGTGGCTTGCCCAAGATGTATTGGAGGCTGGCTGGTGGGCTGCTTGTGCTGCCATGGGGGGGAGGAGAAATGCAAGCGATAGCCCGATTGGACTATCTGAATGACCCACTTGTCCGTGGTAATTTCCTGCCAGGCTGAGAGGAAATGGGACAGGCGACCCCCCACCGGGGGGGCCGTCGAGTCCAGCACAGGGCCCTGCCAGGTCGGGCAGTCAGAAGGAAGAGGTGTCTTTACCGGAATGTGGAGGGTTTGACTTTTTCTGTTGGTGCTGTCACGGCTGCTGCCTCTGAAAGGACGACTTGTGATAGTTCTGCTTAAATTTTGGCGTCTGCCACTGCCGGTTGGAGCCATAATATTGCTTTGAAGAGGAAAATGGCTTGCGGAAGTAGCTCCCTTTCTGTGACCAGGAGGGGCATTCGAGTCCGTCCGCTGCCAGTGTCTTTAGATTGGTGCAGTCCTCTTTTAGACCTTTCACGGTATCCGCAACTTTGTCCCCAAATAGGGAGTCGCCCGAGCAGGGTGCATCCGCAATACGGTCATGGGTATTGTCCGAGAGTCCCGAAGCATGAAGCCATGCCCAGCGACGGGCCGAGATGGCCGTGCCTGCTGTCCGGATGGCCGTATTAAAGGCATCAAAGGCTGTACTCATCATGTGCTTGCTGCATTCGGCCAGTTCCTGCATGGTGGCCGAGGAAGACGCACGTGAGTCCTTGGGAAGATTCTGCAGTTGGCTTTTGAGGTCAGCAAAGAGGGCATCCTGGAATAGGATGTGCTGAAATTGATGTGCTGCTATCTTGGCATTGAGCATGGCCCCTTGAAACACCTTCCTCCCCACGTCGTCCAGACGCTTGGGGTCCCATCCCAGTGGGTGGTTGGCTTGGGCACGCGCAGACTTAGATCTTTTAAGTGCTGACGACACCACGATTGACTGGTGGGGTAGCTGAGGTTTGTTGAATCCAGGTGCCATGTGGATGATGTATTTGCTGTCCAGGCATCTGGAGCATGCTTGGCCGGATGCTGGGGACTGCCAGAGAGTAAGCTGTTTATCCTTCAATTTGCAGTGGAGGGGCAGGGCCATGGCTGGTCTAGGGCCGTTGAGGTATTTCATGACCTCCGGTTCCTTCTCGTCTGACTCCTCCTCCGTTGCCAGCCCCAGCTTGGACACCACCTTCCTGAGAAATTTGGGGTATGTTAGGTCTTCAGGTACCGGTGCCGGTGGGTCTTCCAGCTCATCAGCTGGGTTCTTGGAGGTGTCGGAACTTGGCCCCAACTCCTCCGCGTCGCTCCCCCCAGAGTCCAGCTGCGCCGGGGAAGGAGTCCAAACTCTAGAAGGTGCTGGGGAAGGCGACCGCACTCTGGAAGGCGACCTGCCCGGAGATTGTGGGGAGGGAGACCGCTCCAAACAAGGCCGGGCCACCGGAGAAAGGTTAGTTGGCGCTACCCGCTCCTGTTCCAGCCGTGGGGGAGCTGTCTGCTTGACAAGGCGAGAGCGCAGGTGCAGAATGGCAGAGGAGGTGGAATCTGTGGACCGGCTGCTTCTGCGACTTTTGCTGTAGCCAGAGTTGGATCTCCTGCCCCTCTTGCGGCTGTGGGGTGACACACTGCCGGAATTACTTGCACCCGATGGACCGACTGTCCCTGTGTCTCCGGTGCTTGCCTGTTCTCTTCTGTCCCTTTTCGCGCTGTTTGGGTGATTCCCTGCTGGGGGAGCGGTGTTCGCGGCTCCCCCGTCGGTGCCGCGCTGTAGCGCGGTCATCCCCGTTGCCTGCGCGGTGCTTCTGGCTCCCGCGCTGATGCTCTGACTCGGCACGGTCTCTCTCTACCGCGCCACGCTCTTCCGCGCCGTGCAGATGAGCCGACTCAGCGCGGTCTCTCCCCACCGCGCCGCGCTCTTCCACGCCGTGCTGATGCTCCGACTCGGCACGGTCTCTCTCCTCCGCGCCGCTCCGATCTGCCCGGAGAGTAGACGTGCTGGGCCGGGGGGGGGGGGCACTCTGCGCCGATCGCCGGCCGAGGAAGGACAGGATCTGCTCTGGCCAATCGGGGGGGAGTAGGCGTGTCCGGGGGAGGAGCCAGGCAGGGCCACGAGGGCGGCGCCATTTTGGAAGGCTGCAGGAGGACTGCATGGCCAGGAGGAACAGCCCGGGGCGCTGATATCAACGGTGGGGCTTACCCTGGAGGTAGAGGCCTCTTCGGGAGCGGACTGCTCGGTGGGGGAAGAAGCGCTGTGTCCCCGGTGAGTGGAACTGGACGGTTTGGACGGCGCGTTCCCTGCCTCTGCTCTAGGACGCTCGCTTGATCTGGGAAGCTCTGTGGATCTTGGCAGTTCAGATCTGGGTGTCCGGAATGCAGGAGACTTACGCGAGGCTACAGAGGAGGACAGCAAGTCCTTCAGGGAGTGTTCCTGATGCTTTCTCGCCCTGGGGGACATCTGAGCGCAGCTGACAGTTTTCCACCTCGTGAGAAGTCCCCAGGCATTTGATGCAGCGCTGGTGAGTGTCCGTGATGTTCATTTTTCTGCTGCAGTGTAGACACTTTTTAAATCCCGGTTTGGGCATGGTGATTGAATTTTGTATTGGAGAGCTTAGAAATCCGTCTTGAGGCGAAGGCGGAAGGAAAAAAACTGGCCGGCTAGGGGTGGGCCGGGGAGGTGGGGGCACCTCACACATGCTCAGAAGCTTCTGAGCTACAGAGCACTTCCGTCATGGCGCCGTCGGATGACGTCACCCAGGTGTGGCTGACACATCCTGCTTGTCCTAGGAGAACCTTAGGATATACAAAAGTATATAACAGTTCACTGTCAACCAAGAAGTGCCTGTGCTACGGTCTGCGGCCACCAGAGGGCAGCTGGTACACTCAATAGTGCCTTTCTGTGACCGTGTGTATTTATTTATTTACATTCTCTTATATACCGTGCTATTCTGCATCAGTGCGGTTTACATTGAACAAACTGAAATTACATTGAACAGTGCATTATAACTTGGAGATAACTATTTTACAGGGAATATGGGCTATGGAGGGTTAAGTGGCTTGCCCAAGACCACAAGGAGCACCTGTGGGACTAGAAACCCCTGTCCTTCTGGCCCAAGGTTGCTGTCTAGTGGGATTTGAACCCCTGACCTTCCGGCCTGAAGTACCTTGCCACAGCCACTAGGCCACTCCTGCACTCCACTCCACTCCATGGTATGCAGCCATATCAGACTGATCATTCTCTGCAAGTCAGGGAAGAAATAACCACAGGGCCACCTCATGGGCTCTCAGGGGTTAGTGACTAAACAAGCAACTAATGTTCTGCAAATCAAGAGTATATGACCAAGATTTAAAGCTCTTAACTTCTGTATCGTTTGTCGGGCTCTGGTGCCCTAAAGGCCACCGGATGGCAGCGCTGCTCATGAATCACATATAGTATTCAGTGCCCCCATCCCTTGGGGGGGGGGGGTGGTAAAATACAAAATCGTATTACTCATCAGGTTCACACAAGCAGCAACCTCTAAGTCCTCCATTAGCAAGGTTGTTGGTGTATCCCACTGCTATTTCTCTGACTGCAGGAAGGCCGGGGGGGGGGGGAGGGGGTGCCTGTGTGTTTCATAGCTCCACTTAGCATGCCCTTCCCAGGAAATTTTCATCTATTTCTAGAGCAGGATTTAATTTCATTTCTCTGGTTATGGTTAATGCACAGCGTTAAGGGGCTGTGTTCGAAGGCTTGGGTCCCACGGACTTCGGTGGGATTTCAAAAAGAAAAAAGAAACTCTCTTTAGTGAGAGATAGCCTTGTTCATTTTTTAGCTAACACTGTAGATTTATTCGGTGGCCTTTTGCGTCCTGAACCCCAAGGTCGGGACACTGTTTGCTTCCAGGGGTTCTACTCTCTATTTCGCTCTTCAGCTCCCTGGCAGACGCAGCAGGCTGGCAGGGGGTGTGCAATGCGTCCTGCAATGCTGAATCCCTCAGGATAAGGGGGGAAAGAAAGCTGGGTGCAGCGGGGACTGGTAGCTTCTTGCAAAGCTATAGGAGCAGTTCGGGTAATTTTAGCTGATCTGCTTTGATTTCATTGGAGTTGGCGGAAACTTGGTTTTTGGAGTCCTATACTTTAAAAAAGAAAAAAAAAAGGGCATAGCTATGTTGTTTTACAAGAATCTTCTTCCACTATCCATAGAAGGTCCTATAAAGCGTTAGTCGGTTTATATGGCAGGGTAATATTCTGGCTTAGCTGCTGTGATATAGCGCTATGATCCGCTGTAAACATATTCAAGTCAAAAGGAATTATGGCGATAACTCTTGGACAGTTGTAACAGGTGCTTGGGTGAGCGCCATGGCCAGTCCACAGATGTGGAATGCTCTGCCATAAGCATTATGTCATGAGAGGGGTTTTATAGTTGTGTGGTTTCTTAATGGAAAATATTCCCGTTTAATTTGGCTTTGCCCAAATTATAAGATTTTACGGTAGATTTGTAATGTCTTAATTTTGGCTATATGTGGTTTAATTTACATATTGTCATGGGGCTGGAGCCATGGAAGCTGCAGCTTTAGACAAAAACCCTTTTTGCAGAGAGCTGAGACTGTGCAGAGTGTGTAGTTGCATCGCAGCACAGCCAGAGGGGGCAAGAGTAATCCCACAGAGGCTGAAGCAACGTGTTCAGACACTAATTGTATAAGTGGCAATCAGTTGCACCTGAGGCTAAGCCCGGGACGTTCAAACCAAAACTCCCTTTATAAGGAGAAACAGAGCAGCAAGACAGAAGGGGAAGAGGGAAGGAACCTACAGCACCTGCAGGACGTGCAGGACCTGCAGGACAAGAAGAACGTGGAGCAGGAGAGATTCCACGCAGAGCCAGCCCAGAGGGACAGAATCCAGAGGAGGTTTACTCAGACGGATAGAGTCCAGAGGGGCAGAGCACAGAGGGACGGAGTCCAGAGAAAAGCTGCCAGAAGAAACAGTTTGTCTGGTAGGAGTGACTCTCCCAGCCCATGTAACTTTGTTGGTTCTGGATTACAAGGAACAAGGAAGAGAGGTTCCTTTTTATAAAGATACCTTTTCAGAAAACCACAGTGATTGGGAATCCTTACCAGGTTTTCCTGAATTCCCTGGAAGCAAAGCACTGCACAGAAAAGCCTATCTCCCAAAAGAAGTACGTCAGAAGGAGAGCTCTAGGTGTGGCAATTCCAGGAAGCCAAGGTATGCTGAATCTTTAATTCTAAAGGAAAGCCTTGCTAATAGAAACCCTGTTAAAGCAGCTATTCCCTATAAGGGGAGGGGAAGCAAAGCAGAGCTTTTTAAGACAATACCTCACAGCTTAACAGGAAAGATTTACTGGTAGCAAGATAGACCCTGTAAGTTTGTAACAGGGAGTGAAAACTACTACTCAAGGGAAGAAGCCAGTGATGCAGAGTCTATGGAAATTGAATGTGAGAATATTATTCCCATGCCTCAGGAGGAATCCATGGACTGTAATTTCTGTTCTGCAACTAGTATTGAATCCTTGCTAGAATTGCAGATAGAAAAGAACTGTGCAACAGATGGTGAACCTTATAACCGTTTGCTGAATTGTTTAAACTGCTTTGAACTAAAAGAAGCCTCAGCTAGGACTTGCATTCAACTGTGAAGCCTATAACAGTTATATGCTTGAATATTGGTGGAACCCCTTTTGATAAAGAAAGGACTGTCTTTATTTTCTACTTGTCTTAGTGAATCATTGCGTTACAGGGGAAATAAAGCCTTGTTACCCTACACTCTTGGCTTGGATAATTTGTGCTCTCGAGCTAGAACTACAAGGACCAAAATGCACTAGGCCCTTAAAGTCACATCGCTCCTTAAAAATAATAAATGCGCCGGATGCCCTTATAGCCACTGGCCACTGGGGGCACCTGGTGACAATATGGAAAAGGCAGCTCAGCGGAGAGAGGTTGCAAAATAGAACTCTGGCCTTTGAAGCTATCTATGCTCCCATTCCATTTATCAGAGGTTCTCCAGTACGGAGAGTATCTGCTAGTGTTCAGCGAATGCCTTAACCCTTTGAAGGCCTACTTTAAATTTTTAATCCACATTCTGCAGCCGGGTTAATTTTTGCATATTTCAGGAAAATTGTACCCATCTTATTCAATATGTTCTAATAGTGATTTTCCTTCTGCTATGGTCATGTATTATATACCATTTGATAGGAAGATTTAGTCAGAATTTTGGATCCCGAGAGTTTTGGGCTCGGCCTGGAAAGGGTTAATGGGGGCCAGAAGCACGCAGCCAGGCTAGTTCTCTAGCAGCAATAGCAGCAGCTCAGATTCTAATAGGCATACATCATATGCTGGGCTTACAAGATGGCTTCCACGCTGATCGGCATCAGCCAAGATGGCTGCCGGTTTAGACTGTGAATGTGGAGGCAGCCTGGATGAGGGACCTTGCGTTCTCTGGAAAATGCCCTGCATACACTGAATCATTTAAATTCGATCAGCTACTGGCAGGACACAATGCACTCTCGCATGCTTTTTTTGCTTCAGTGGTCTAAAAGTGGAGTCTGTACCAGGTGGTATAATGGGAACTTGTCTGCAATTTCTTGGCTTCTTCTTTGCTGACTCAATTGCCACTGCAGAATGAGAAAGCTGTATTTCCTAACACCAGGTGCTAGTTGAACTTAAAATATAAAGTCCATCTTTGTGCAGTCAGACAGAATGGGGCGTTACTCTAGCAGGAAGGCCATGGATTAGTATGCCTGTGTTTGGGAGTTCTTTCTACTTCATATTGTTGGCACGGAAAGAGCTTCTCCTTATTTATGCTGGAGGAATTTTTGCTTAAGAGTTTTCTTTGTGGGAAAAAAGAAAAAAAGTATTCAGCTGTCCTGAATTCGCCTGTTCTTGATTGACATTTTGAAGCTAAGCAGGGGCAGGCCTGGGTACTACGTGGGTGGGTGCACACCTTGCACTACCAGGGTGTGTGGACTCACTGGATGGAAGAGAGCCCTAGCAATCTTCTTTAGCGCAAGATAGGAAAGTAGATGGTTCACTGCAGCGATCGTTGGGGGCAATGCTCTGTCCTTACAAGCTCCCATTTGTGGACCCTGGGGGGACGAGAGCATGCTTCATGTGGTCGCAGTGTTTACGGCAGGCTACTTGCCTGGAACAGGAAAGGATCAGGGAGTTGAATTGACTAGAGCCTGATTTGCTTTATGTGGCAAATGTGCATTTTGGTTTAATTTGAGCGCTAGCTAATATTATTGGCTTCCTTGGGGTTCACCCAGAGGTCTCTCTGATGGAGCAATGGGGCGGCTGATGGTTCGTCCAAGTCGAGGCTCAGTAAGCTCCCAGTTAAGTCTTTGTCTTGTCCTTTCCCCATGGGCTCTCATAGTGCAAGTAGTTAGCGTATCGAGGCTTACGGGGAAACGTACTCTTGGTAGCGCCCAGTTGGACGAGGCGGCCGGACTAGGCTGATCTCATTCGCCTACTCGACGGGCATTTCCTAGAAGTTGCCGGTAGCGGACGTTCTGCTTCGGCTAGGTCCGCTGCGAATGTCTCAGGTGGATCAGTGCCCGCCTACGGTTTGGCCTTTGAATGGGCGGGGCTGAAGAAGAAGGGTTATTCTGCGGCAGTCTTCGCCACCTTGTTGAGAGCAAGGAGGCAGGCTGCGTCTGATACATAGGTCCGTTCTTAGCGCCTTTTTGAAGGCTGCTGTTCACGGCGGCAAGTCCGGGCGACAAAGGTGTCTGTATCCTTGGTCTGAGTTCTCTGCAGGACAGTGTCTGAAGGAACTAGCGGCCAGTTCCTTAGAGGGTCCAGCTGGTGACTGTTTACGGCTGTAGAGGTTCTGTGGAGGGAATAGCGCTAGGTGTTCGGATCAATGTGTGGCGTTTCCTTAAGTTGGGACCCGACTGCGCTCCTCAAGGAGAGTTCGGGTGCCGCCGTGGGATACCGATTGGGCCTTAGAGGCGTTAACTAAAGAGCCCTTTGATTCTTTACTCCAGGCGTCTGTAAAGTATTTGTTATAGACGGTGGCTTTGATAGCTCTTTGTTCGGCAAGACGAGTTTCGGAGTTTCAGGCGTTGTCATGTAATGAGCCATTTTCACCTTTTCTCCAGGATCAAGCAGGAAGTCGGTCCTCACATATGGGTGACGTCTGCGCCGACGGAGCCCTCGCGGAGCAATTTCCCCAGCTTTCAAAGAAAGCCTTTGGGAATTGCAGCGCGCATGCGCGGTCCCCTTCCCGCCCAAGGGTGCCATCTTGCTCAGTCTTCTTTTTTCCGCGGAGCCCTACAGACGCTGTTTGTATTCACCGCTGAAAAAGTTGATTTTCTTTCTTCTTTCTTCTTTTTCGGTTCGACGCCGGATTCTTTTCCCGCCCGGACCCGCTACGCCGGTATCGGGTCCGTTTCTTTATTTTTCGGTTTTTTTGTCCTTCGTGACAAGCGTTCGCGCCATTTTTTTCCTTTTCACTGGCAGCCCTGTCTTTTGACCTCGCAGGGGCTCTTTTTCCCTCGATGGCAGCCAGCGGTTTTAAAAAGTGTGATCGCTGTAAGAAACTCATGTCTCTTAACGACACACACGACTGCTGCCTCCGCTGCCTCGGACCCGATCATGACCCGATGATCTGTGGTCCGTGTGGCAAGATGTCCTCAAAAGCGTTGAGGAGTCGGCAGCATCAGCGAGAACGGATCTTTTCTGACTCCGCGTCCGGCCGGGCCCGGACCTCGTCAGAGGCTTCGACGTCCCGGGACTCCGGTCCTGAGCATCGTCGGAGTTCCTCTGAGCGGGGGTCTCCTACCCGGCAACAACATAGCAAGAAAAAACCTGCGAGGGTGGCGTCGGCGGACGCTCCTGGTTCCTCGAGGGCCAGGTCGCATAGCCCCGACAGCCGTCCCGGGTCCTCGGAGTCGGAGAGGCCTTCGAAACATCCTCGTCTCGAGATGGAGTCACCTGGACAAGTGAGTACTGTGGTCCTCGTGGACTCGCCTCCAAAGGAGCTGACGTCGGGCCCGACGCCGTCGGGGCCCGTGTCAGGGGCTGCTGGGTCTCCTGAGCTTGGACTCAGGTTGACGGCCTTGGAGAGCAGTTTAGCTGCCTTCATGGACCAGCAGCGGGCATTGATCGCTGGCCTTGCCAATGCGTCTGCCCTGGCCACCGGGACGTCGACGTCCAAGTCGACCCCGGAGACCGAGCCGATCCTCGAGTCCATCCGAACTCGAGTCGATCCTCGGTCGCGGTCTCCCTCGGCCTCCCGTTCGGGACTGAGGTCGTCGACGCCGACTCCTTCGGCGTCGGAGCAGAGGGCATCGGTGCCCGCCCGACCGGAGCCACTCAAATCCTCCTCCGCGGAGTCTGACTGGGAATCGGAGGACGAAGAGTCCCCTGGTAGTTTTTGGACTCGGTGTGTCCCCTCGGATTCGCCCGAGTCTGAACCTCGGAGACGGTCCCCCCCGGAGGACACACGGTTCTCGGATTTCGTGCGGGATATGGCCAAGGCCTGGGCATTCCCCGCGGATCCCGAGGAGGAGCCTCGAGCCGAGGAGTTCAATGCCCTCCAGTATGATTCTCCCCCGAAGGAGGCCTTTACTGTACCGGTTCCTCCGATGCTGGAATGACTTCTCTTCCGCATGTGGGAGAACCCGGCATCGGCGCCGGTGTTAAGCAAGCGGGTCGATTCCATTTATTGAGTCCGCAAGAGCCCCGGCTTCCAAAAGGCACAACTACCGCACCATTCCATGGTGGTGGAATCGGCCATGCATAGACTCAAGAGTCAAAAAATGCACTCCTCGGTGCCTCCCGGCAGGGAGGCCCGGAACCTGGATGCCCTCGGTAGAAAGTGTTTCCAGGGCTCTATGCTTGCTTGTCGAGTCCAGACCTACCAGCTCTATATGGGCATGTATCTCCGAGATCTGGCAAAGGAAATTGCCGGGTTCTCGGCTGGTCTCTCCGAGGAACCTTTGCAGAGGATCCAAGCCTTGTCCACTGGGATTCGAGAGTGCTCGAAGTTTATCTCTCGGGCAGCCTACGATGGCTTTGAAGCATC
Source organism: Ichthyophis bannanicus (assembly GCA_033557465.1). Classification (NCBI taxonomy): domain Eukaryota; kingdom Metazoa; phylum Chordata; class Amphibia; order Gymnophiona; family Ichthyophiidae; genus Ichthyophis; species Ichthyophis bannanicus. The sequence continues at coordinate 41,612,072 of CM066037.1, read as the reverse complement.
GGCTCGAGTAGCCGGAGCCGGCATCGGTGCCTGCCGACAGGCTTGGCTTCAGTCATCCGACCTCGAGCCATGGGTCCAGGACAAGTTGGTTGTTGTCCCCTGCAGAGGTGAAAACCTCTTTGGCAAACCCATGGCTGAAAAGGCTGCACAAATCGAGACCGAGACTCTGACCAGAACTAGGCTGTCCAGAAAAACCTCTGCCCCTTCTCAGAAGAAGAAGGGCTCGGGGAAAAAGCCCTTTTACCCGAGGAAGGCGGCTGCCTATAAATACTACCCTCAGTATCAGGCCTCAGCAGCTCCCCAAAAGGGCCAGCAGGCCAAGGGACGGGGTAATGGGTCCCGTAGGCAGCAAGCCCCCAAGCCCACTACACCGGCCCCTGCTCAGCAGGGTGGGGGTTTTTGACTCCATCAGCATAGCCTCTTCCCCTCAGCTGGTTTCCCTAAGCACAGGAGTCCGGCTGGTCCACTTTGCCCACAGGTGGTCAGCCATCACATCAGATACCTGGGTACTTCATATAGTTCAGAAGGGCTATCTTCTACACTTTCACCAGGTACCTCCCTCCTACTTTCCAGGGGAGCCTCCAAGATTCCCTCTGTACAGGGACTTACTCCTTCAGGAGTTGGCAATTTTCTTCAGGAACAGGCTGTGGAACCGATGCCCCACCACCTGAGAGGTCACGGCTTTTATTCCAGGTACTTTCTGATACCAAAAAGAACAGGAGGCCTCAGACCCATCCTGGACTTGCGAAACCTCAACAAGTTCCTGGCAAGGGAAAAGTTCAAGATGCTTTCTCTTGGAATCCTGCTGCCCTACCTCCAGCGGGGAGACTGGCTATGCTCCTTAGATCTAAAGGATGCCTATACTCACATCCTTATTCATCCAGACCACAGACAATATCTCAGATTTGTTGTGGGAGGAAATCATTACCAGTATAGAGTCCTGCCCTTTGGCCTATCCTCCGCCCCACGGGTTTTCACCAAATGCCTGGCAGTGGTGGCGGCCTATCTCAGACTTCAAGGCCTTTTTGTGTTTCCATACCTGGACGACTGGCTCATCCGGGCCCAGTCTTCCCAAGAGGCCACTCAAGCCACTCATCGCACTGTGTCTCTGCTCCAGCACTTGGGCTTTGTCATAAACTTCGCAAAGTCCACTTTGCTCTCCTCTCAGGATCTCGAATTCATCGGCGCAAGGTTAAGCACACTTCTGGCGCGGGCCTTCCTGCCTCTGGACAGGGCCCACAGGCTCATGAATCTCGCCAGCCACTTTCGCAGCAATTCCCTGGTCTCTGCCAGGCAATTTCTGAGACTGCTCTGCCATATGGCTTCCACGGTCCATGTGACCCCCAATGCCCGCCTGAACATGCGACCTGCTCAGTGGTGCCTTCGCACTCAATGGCATCAGGCCACGGTGAGCCTGACGGACTCAGTACAAGTCTCAGACCTGCTGGTCTCTTCTCTGCGGTGGTGGCTTCATCTGCCAAACCTAGTACTGGGAGTGGATTTTCAATCTCCTCCTCCTTCTCAGGTACTAACAACCGATGCTTCTCTCCTGGGATGGGTAGCACATTGCCAAGGGACATGTACTCAAGGCCTCTGGACTCCTTGGGAGTCTGCGCAGTAGATAAACTTCCTGGAGCTCAGAGCCATCCGCCTAGCTCTGAGAGCCTTCTCCCACCTCACTTCTCACCAGTCTGTACTGGTCCAGACGGACAATCAAGTAGCAATGTTCTACGTGAACAAACAGGGAGGCACAGGCTCCTTCCTTCTCTGTCAGGAGGCACGCCGGCTGTGCTCTTAGGCAGTCGGCCACGGCATACTCCTCAAAGCGGTCTATCTCCCAGGTCAAGAAAATTACCTGGCAGACAAGCTAAGCAGGATCCTCCAACCACACGAGTGGAGATTGGATCCATTAGTGGTTCAGCAGATCTTTCTCAAGTGGGGATTCCCTACCTTGGATCTGTTTGCCAGTCCTCTGAACCGGCAACTACCCAGATTCTGCTCTCGACAACCGCATCCTCTCAGAGTAGCGCCGGATGCTTTTCTGATTCCATGGTCCACAGGCCTCTTGTATGCCTTTCCTCCCATGCCGCTAGTGTCACGAACGCTCTTCAAGGTTCTCAGAGACAAAGCCTCGGTGATCCTAGTGGCTCCCCGGTGGCCGAGACAACCTTGGTTCCCGCTTCTAATGCAGCTGACGGTGGACACTCCTCTTCCTCTGGGGTTTCAACCCGATCTTCTGACACAAGACCACGGGTCTCTCCTACACCCCAACCTCCGGTCCCTTCATCTGATGGCCTGGCTGCTGAAAGGGTAGTCCTTGCTCCCCTCGTACTGCCTCGGGAGGTGGAAGAGGTCGTCTTGGCCTCCAGGCGGCCCTCCACCCGGAAGTCCTACGCTCTTAAGTGGCATCGCTTCTCCGTGTGGTATGCTCAGCAGTCTGAGAATCCCTTCTCCTGCTTGGTGGCGGTGGTCTTGCAATATTTGCTTTACCTCTCCAATCTGGGCCTTAAGTCCAACTCTGTCAGAGTCCACCTCAGTGCTCTCTCTGCACATCACGCACCTGTAGATGGCAGGCCTCTGTCCAACCACCCTTTGGTGGCTCGTTTTTTTTGGGGCCTCCTTCTGCTTAAGCCTCCTTTGCATCCACCAGCCCCTGAATGGGATCTGAATGTGGTCTTGCATCGGATTACCTGTCCACCCTTTGAACCTATGGCTACCTGCCCTCTTCGTTTTCTTTCTTGGAAAACCTTGTTCTTGGTAGCCCTTACCTCTGCTAGGCGTTTTAGTGAACTGCAGGCCCTAGTGTCTGATCCTCCTTACACTAGATTCTACAGGAATAGGGTGGTCTTACGGACTCGCCCTAAGTTTCTTCCAAAAGTGGTTTCTCCTTTTCATCTCAACCAGGAGGTGGTTCTTCCGACCTTCTTTCCCAGGCCGCACTCCAGCAGGGCTGATACGGTCCTGCATACCCTGGACTGTAGAAGGGCCTTATCCTTCTACCTTGACCGTACGCGGGAGCATAGGAGGGCTGCTCAGCTCTTCGTTTCGTTTGACCCCAATAACTTGGGACTCCCAGTCTCCAAGCATACCTTGTCCATCTGGGTAGCTGACTGTATCGCCTGGGCTTATGGGGCAGCCGGCCTCTCGTTGGAGGGTCGAGTCACGGCTCATCGTGTTAGGGCGAAGGCTGCGTCAGTGGCACACCTCCGCTCTGTTCCGTTGGCAGACATCTGCCGGGCCGCTACTTGGTCTTCAAGCCAGACTTTTGTGGCACATTACTGCCTGGAGAGGGAGTCCCGCAGGGACAGTGCTTTCGGTCAGGCAGTCCTCCATAATCTCTTTGAGGTTTAGGCAACTCCTACTCTCCGGCCCTGGTGTTGGGCTACCGGTCGGGGGCGTTTTCACAGAAGATTCCTTCCTTCTGTTCTGCTGAGCTAGAGGGAGCTCATTTTGTGCTTGAGGTCTCCGGTAGCCTTAAGCTTGGGAGTCCCATATGTGAGGACTGACTTCCTGCTTGGTCCTGGAGAAAGTGTAGTTACTCACCTGTAACAGGTGTTCTCCAGGAGCAGCAGGAATCAGTCCTCACAACCCTCCCTCTTCCCCTTGGAGTTGCAGTCCTATCATTTCGTTTTTGCTAATTGTTTTGCTGTCTTTTAGCTATGTCATCTGACTGAGCAAGATGGCACCCTTGGGCGGGAAGGGGACCGCGCATGCGCGCTGCAATTCCCAAAGGCTTTCTTTGAAAGCTGGGGAAATTGCTCCGCGAGGGCTCTGTCGGCGCCAACGTCACCCATATGTGAGGACTGATTCCTGCTGCTCCTGGAGAACACCTGTTACAGGTGAGTAACTACTCTTTCTGGATAGAGGGTGGTGTTTGCAAGCAGTCCCATCGTCCTTCCAAAAGGTGGTATCTGATTTTTCTCCTGAGCCTATTGGTTTCTCTTCCAGTTCTCGGTTTTTCTGGAAGGGGAGGTTTTAATTCGTAGCTTATGTCGATAGGAAACATAAAATGCAGGGTGCAACGTTCGTTTCTTTGTTTTTGTGTGTTGGTTGGAGGTCCCCGTGAAGGGGAAGCAGCAGCGAAGGCGGCCATTTCGCACTGGGTTAAGGCGGTGGTTGCCTCAGCATTCTGGTGGCGAGGTTGTACGATTCCAGGGGGCTTTCTGACTCTTGCTACCAGGCCGCAAGCAGCTTCATGGGTGGATCACTGTGTCATTCCACCAGGGGGGATTGGTAGAGCAGCTTCCAGGTCATCTCTTCATTCACTCAGTAACCACTGCTGCCTAAATGTTCTGGCAGTAAAGGATGCCTCTTCTGGGTCGACGGTGTGGTGAGTTTGCTGGGTAGGTCCCTCCCAATGATTACTGCTCTGTTACATCCCAGAGGTGGAGGACTAAACTGGAGGAACAATAAGGAAATAGAAATTACACTTACCTGGTAATTGTCGTTCCTTGAGTGACGACAGTTTAGTCCTCATTCCCGCCCAGGGGTGTGATTTCTTCAGAGTTTATTTTCAGGCGGAGTGGAGCATCAGTCTCAAGGAGTAGACAGATCCTTTCAGATTCTAGATCGCAGTGAGTATCCCTCTCTGTTGTTTCTTCCTTCTCTCTTATTTAAATGAGGGGATGGTATTGGAAACGTGTTTGCATAGGGGGGACGTGAATATAAAGTAAAAAAAAATATATATATAAAACTGATAAGGTTAAAAAGGTTCTTCAAGCTGAGTAATGGAGAGTTATTTAAAGCTATGGTATAGTTACTTATTTGTTGTTCCTTTGAGTTTGCTTTGTCAGTAGTATACTGGAGGCTGATGGGAGATACCAGCAGGCTATATCCAGTGATGTCATGACTTTGACATGCCCAGTCTCCAAGCTGCAGGAGGAGGTGCACAACCCAGAGGTGGAGGACTAAACTGTCGTCACTCAAGGAACGACAATTACCAGGTAAGTGTAATTTCTGTCTGCTGCTGCTGAATATCCCCCCTTCTAAATTTTATTTGTAAAACCACATTGATCTTAATACCCAATCAGTATTTTCCTTATTTTCACTTTCCTTTCATTAAAGAGTTAATAGAAGGTTTATATATTGTTGGTTTTTGAGGAATATAGACTCTATTCTTGGGTTTGTTTGTTTTTTCCCCCCTCTTGCATGTGCCTCCTTTTCCAAACTTGGGAATATGTTTTATTTGTAAACAATTTTGTATAACCCTTTGTTTAAAAAAATGGTCTATAAAAACTTTTAAATGTATAAATAGATTGGTGTAAAGTCCCTCTCTGGTGAGACTAGATTCATGTCATTCTGTTTGAACTTCATTTGGAGAAGGTTGTTCAGGCCAAGATAAGGTTACGACTTTTTTGGTGATTCCTGATTTCAGAAAAGTTAAATAAGCTTGGATCACCTGATTAGGCTTGAATTTGCAAGCTTGTTTTTAAAGGGAAACTTGAGAGAAGCTGGAAAATGTAGTCTGGATCTAACCTTTCCTAGATCCTCAAAGGTCAAAGAGGATAAAATCTGTATATCCTCTAGGAGTGCAGGAAGATGTGTTCCTATTTTAAAGATGCAAATAGAATGTTAGGAATCATTAGGGAAGGAATGGAAAATAAAGTATATCATCATGCCTCTGTATTGCTTCATTTTGCAATCGAACCTTGAATATAGTGTGCAATTCTGGTCTTCACATATCAAAAAAGATATAAAGGCATTAAAAATGGTACAGAAAAGGTCAACCAAAATGATCTAGAATTCCTCTCCTATAAGGAAATTCTAAAGAGATTAGGGCTGTTCAGCCTGGAGAAGGAAACGGCTGAGGGGAGATATGATAGAGGTCTATAAAATCCTGAGTGGGGTGGAACAGGTAGATGCAAATTGATTACACTTAAAAAAAAAAAAAAAAATAAATAAATAAAAGGACTAGGGGAGACAACATGAAGCTATAAAGCAGTATGTTTATAACATATAGGATAAAATATTTTTTTTCTCAAATTATAATTAGTTTTTCCGGTTCATCTTGCTAGATCAGTCCAGTGGGTTGGGTTCCCCTACTAGCAGATGCGGAGACAGAGGAAAAGTACTAGAAACGTCTGTGACATCACCGCTGCTACTGCTGATGCAGCTAGGGGAACACTTCAGTATTTGTATGTCTGAAGCAGATGGTGGATGCAGGTCTGATGCAGATCATTTGAAAATTGTTCTAGATGCCGGGCAGCTAAGGGGCGCTGTGAACCCAGTAGAGCTTGACGGCAAATGTCTCCAGGGCATATCCTTGGTACCCTGCTGGTGTTTTCTGCATGAAAGGGGGTAAGGCTTGGATTTGGCTCCCTGTCAGTATTAATAGATTAGTTGAGTAGCCAGGATTTCCAGTGGATCCAACATCAGTGCTCCCCATTCCCCTCCTTCCACAGCTCCCCCAGGACTGTTCAGGACTGTTTGGACAGAGGTTTGGGAAAGGTATGTACCTGCAGGCCTAGATAGCATGGGAGTTGCCTGACACCCAGCATGGCCTGCCTGTCCTGGGCTTCCTGGGGACGATTACCAGCTTGTTTGTTCTAGTGCCTATGCTCACGTGCATGTGCATCAACTGAGCTTCTTTTATCGTCCATCCAGTCCAATCCAGATGGATGGATCATCTCCTCTAACCAGCAGCTGGAGGCTGAGCTTGTCAGGTTTTGCTGATGTGTTAATAGAAGGGCTCTGTGCACTGCCTCTCAGACCAGTATTCTCAATCTCTAGCAGCTGGTGAGGAGCTTCTGTGCAGTCTGGACTCCAGTGAAAGGACCAAACAAAAAAAAAAGGAAAATCTTAATCCATGCAGCAGCTTTTAAGCACTATTGGCAGCGTAGAGAGCAGAGAGCTGAGACTGCTCTGTCTGGACTGGGGTCATTGAGTTGGCCAGGTTCTTGCTAAGGGGTGCAATATCTGGTAGTCCAGGTCCCTCATCCCACTGCTCGGCTGAGCAGCTTTTTTTTTTTTCATAAGATCCTTGGTTTTGCTCGGTGCCGTTTACAGTGTATTGAAGGCAGAATGGCTGTGCCTTTACAAAAAAGTCAGAACACTAATGTTTAAGCAGTTCTCTTTGCTGCAAAATGTCTCTGCTGCCTGCAGTTAAAACGGGTCGACTTGCTTGGCCCAACGAGGTGAGTCACCTTTGTTTATTCGTTTACTTGATATACCCCCCCCCCCCCCCAATAACATCGGGGCAGTTTACAATATTCCAAAAACAAAGGAAAATGAGGCCAAAGCCCCAAAGGTGAAGGAAGAACTACAAATTTCAATAGGAAAGGAAGAAGAAAGATGCATTCATACAGAGACAATCAAAACAGTAAAATTGAAAAAGGGATCAGGAGGCAGAGAGGGGAAGGTCAAAATGCTTTATTTTTCTTCCTTCGTCAGTACTGTCAGCATTTGTTTTTATTTTACCCATGTGTTTTCATGCAATCGGAGAAATCTTGTGCCATATGTGGGAACCGTTTTTTTCTACAAATGTGAAAAGGAAGGCAGATCAGTAGAGACAGTTATTGCAGACACCTTATCTGCAACAGGGGAGATGCCTGGGTCACAGATGACATTGGGTCAGGTTTCGTTGCAGGAATGGTGGCCATTTTAGCTCCTTCCTCCATTTTACAACTGGATACGGAAGGAACACAAGAACTATTTTCTGCCCCCTCCAGTGCTATATATATCAAGGCCTGATTTCACCTCTTCTGGTTCCCCGGTGGTCCCCTTTTTCAGCTGATTTTGTCGTCTTGCTCCACCAGGTTTACTGCTTGAAGCAGGGCCTTGGGGACAGCTCTGGCTAGAAGAGAGGTACAAGAACAGGGGATGCATTAGCTGGGTCCCAGCAGGGGAATAGTACAGAGTTGGGAGAGCCTACGCCAAAGCGATGGAGGCTAGAGGTGGAGCTTTGGGATGAGCAAGTGTCTCTTCATTCAGGAGTATCCAAAAACCTGCTGGAGGGCCCTTCGGATATTTGGGGCGAGTCATCGGCACCAGAGCCTGAGAACGGGAAAATTCCTCCGGGGGACTACCCAAACATCATCAGAGGATTTAGACAAGAGGAGTTGGCAATGCTGATTGCACAGTCCTTTAGTGGCTTTAACATTGTTCAGCTTCCTTAATCTTTGGAGGAACCTCTCTTGCAGGGCATTAAAACTTCTCAAACCACCTTTTCTGGTGCATAGAGCCATAAAACAGATGATAGCAGCTAAATGGAAAGTTCCTGAATCCGGCTTGCGGGTTGGGCAAGCTATGGCTTGTTTGTATTGCATTCTGCTGGCAGAGAAGGATCTCCTCAAATTGCATAGGGTGGATGCCCTTGTATTGACCATAACCAAGAAAACAGCCATCCTCGTGGCAAACAGGACAGTGTTTAAAAGATGTGCAGGACCGGAAGCTTTAGACTATATATAGATATAGATATAGATATAGATAGATATATTTATTTAGTTAGTTGCTTATATACCACGACCTTCCAAAGATCAGGTGCGGTTTACAATGAGCAATTTAGGAAACAGTGAACAGAGCTGTTTTTACATGGAACTTCTGTGAACTATATACAATAGACTGTTAATTACATTAAACATTTGGTTATAGTAATAACATTATGAAACTATATACAAAGGTATGGTTCATATAGGTAACTATATACAATGGAAATGGGTCCCGTAGGCAATTCCTAACGTGAGTTAGTCTGGGACAAACGAGGTAGATGAAACTAAAATGGAGAAAGAGAAAAGAAGGAAGGTATTAGTGAGAGTGTAGAGTGAGTAGTGTTATAGTTAGTTTGAACCGAAGGATGAGCTATTCATTTGGGCTTAGCTCAATGAAGGGACAATGTGAAAATATTGAGTTCTTGTTAGTATTGGGTCGATATAACTTATATCCATCTAACATCTGTTATCCATTTTCTGTCTGAGATAATTGGTTTATGATTGGTCCATAGTGAAGGCTGAACAGATGGGTCTTTAAATTCTTGCGGAGCTCTTTAAGTTCAGTTAATGTTCTTATTGCTTCAGGGAGGGAGTTCCAGAGAATGGGAGCTGCGTGGGAGAAAGCTTTTTTGTTAGTTATCTTTTTGGCCTTTGTGAAATCTTTAGAAATCCTTATTTTATTTGAGTTGCCACTCCTTTGTACAGTTTTATTTGAATCTTTAGTGATAAGCTTGTTTAGAGAAGCAGGTGCCATATTATTTAGTGCCTTAAATGTAGTTATTATCATTTTATAGTTAATTCTGCATTGGATTGGAAGCCAGTGTAGGTTTGCTAATATGGGTGTTATATGCTCAAAAGGGTGCACCTTCATTATATATATATTTATTTATTTATTTATCTATAGCCTTTGAAACCAATACCTTGGCCCTACAGGCTTCCTTTTGTGGAGCTTATGTGACTACAGCATGCATATATTGGGCCCAGGCTTTGTCGGACTCAGACCTGGGGTCGTAACAGCTGTTGTCAGAGGCCGCTAAGTTGGAATCTGCTTCCGCCGACCTTGTGGATATGTTCTACAGTTCAGTGAGGGCTTTGACCAAAAGCATGGCATCTGTAATAGCAGCGAGGTGTTGTCTTTGGTTATGTAATTGATCTGTGGATGTCTCTTTCAAGACATGTCTTAGCAAGCCTCCCCTTTAAGGATAACCTCCTCTTTGGGGAAGTATTAGACAAGTTGGTTAAATATCTCAGCAAGTCCAAAGGGGGCCCATCTCCCAGAGGATAGACCTAAGGCTGCGAAATCAACAGCTCCGGATTTTTGGGGATTTCAAGCTCTCTGTTTTGCCTCTTCTCTGTGTGGCTGCTGCTACTCTAGGGGCTAGCCCTTTTGAGGCCATGGCAGGGGAGGGGGGCAGCTAGAGGTTGCTATTCGAGGGCCTTGGTGCCTTCTAAAAAAACACAGTGAGATGAGGTAGGCCCAGTTGATTTCCGTAGGAGGTCTGCTATGATTTACTCTGACTGGGTCCAGATAACCTCCGACCAGTGGGTTTTAGAGGTCATCCACGAGGGTCATGCTCCCGAGTTGGCCTGGCCTTTGTTCGACGCCTTTATGTTGTTTCACTGCAAGGCCCCTTTCAAGATTCAACCGGTGCAAGATACCCTTCAGAGATGGCTTCAGCAGGAGGCAGTGGAGGTCCCTTTCAACCAAGTAGGTCAAGGTTGATACTCCATTTATTTCGTGGTTCCAAAGAAGGAAGGTTCCTTTTGGCCTGTCCTAGATCTCAACACATAAACAGAGCTCTACGGTTTCCACATTTTCATACGGAGACTTGAATTCAATGATTGTGGCCATGCGAAAGGGCAAGTTCTTAATGGCCGTTGGTCTCACCGAGACGTATCTTCACATTTAGATTTGTCTAGACCACCAAAGGTTTCAGAGGTTTGCAATTCCAATGGGATATTTCCAATTTTGGGCATTTCTGTTTTGGCTTTGCCACGGCGCCTCAAACCTTTACCAAGGTAATGGTGGTAGTGGCAGCAGCCCTGCAGCTTTAGTATGCCCATATCCTGACAATTGGTTGATCAGGCAAAGTCTGAAGTGGAGAGCTTTGATGTCACTTGGCGTGTGGTGGACTTTCTCCAGCAGTTCAGTTGGGTGGAGCTCTCTCAGTACTTTGTTTATCTTGGGGCATGTTTTGATATGGGGGCGAGTCGTGGGTCTCTAATTCCAATCAAGACAGGAAAATTCAGGAGCAGATGAAGCACTTTTTAAGGATGGCAGTGCCCTTGGCATGGCATTACCTGCAACTCCTGGGGTCCATGGCGGCTACTCTGGAGCCTGGTACCATGGGCCAGGGCCCGCATGCGACCATTACAAAAAGCTCAGCTCTTCTTGGTGGCCTTTACTGGAAAGATGACTGGTCTGTCCTCTGGATAAGATGATTTTGCCTATGCTGGTGGTTACGGTCAGTGAACCTCTTGGCAGGGGTGCTTACTAGAGTCTCCCGACTGGGTACTTGTGATGACAGATGTGAGTCTCACATGTTGGGGGGGGCGCATTACAAGTCACAGGTGACACAAGGTCTTTGGTCACTGATGGAGAGCGCATGGTCCGTTAATCTGTTGGAGATGAGAGCAGTGTTTCTAGCGCTACGATTCCTTCATCCTCTCATTCACAACAAGGCGATGAGTTTGCTCTGTCAATGCCACCACAGTTGCATACATCAATTGCCGAGATGGTATGGGGAACGTGGCCCTGGTGGAAGAGATTTAGCTGTGCTGCTGTGGGTGGAGGAAAATCTGCTTGCCCTCTCAGTGGCACACATGGCCAAAAAAGAAAATGGGTAGGCTGACTTTCTCAGTCAACACTGGTCGGATCCGGGTGAGTGGGCTCTGAATCCCTCAGTTTCACAACATAACTTTTCACTGAGACGAACCAATCATGGATCTGATAGCCTCCTCCAACAATGCCAAGGTTGAGTCACTTCTTCAGCTGGTGCAGAGAGAGGATGTCAGAAAGCCTCTATGCTCTTACACAGCACTGGCCAATAGGGAGCGTCTTCTGTATGTGTTCCCCCCAGCCCTTGATCGGGTGTCTGCTGCAGAGTATAGAAATACACCACGATCGGGTGATCATAATTGCTCTAGATTTGGTCACGGAGATCCTGGTATGCAGATCTACTTCAGTTGCTTGCAATGGAGCCGGGGTGCCTCCCGACAATCTGCTCTTGCATCCTCTTGCCTCAAGTGGATCGATTCTTGCTTAATTGCCTGGCTCTTGAAAGGACAAGGTTGAGAAGAAAGGGCTATTTGGCATGTTATTGCCACCTTGCTGACAGCTTGTAAGTGCTCTACTTCCTTGTTGTATGTTAGTCTGTCAAGTGTTTTAGAACTGGTGTTTGGACAAAGGCTTCCGGGTGCTGTCAGCCACGATATCGGATGTCTTCGCATTCTTGCAGGCGGGGTCAGATCAAGGTCTAGTACTGAATTCTTTGCACGTGCAAGTAGCTGCCTTAATGTGTTACCATGGCTGAGTGCAGGGGGTCTCCCTAGCAGCACATCCGGATTTAATCTGTTTTTTTAGAGCAGTCAAGCAGGTTCATTCTCCAGTGCTCCTGATAAGATCCCACGGGAACTAATCTGGTTCTGTTAGCTCTGACGGAGCATCCTTTTGAACCGCTGGCACAGGCTACTCTAAAAGATCTCACTTTGAAGACAGTCTTTTTGGTTGCCATATGATCGGCCAGACAGATCTGAGTTGCAAACATTGTCATGTAGGGAACCTTTTCTGCTTACCTTTAAGTAGAAGGTGGTCTTATGGCCAGTTCCTTTTTTCCTACCCAAAGTAGTCTGTGTTCCATCTGAATCAGCCGGTGACTCTTCTGGTCTTCTCCAGGGGAGAGAATCCGGAGAACTGGCAGTTGCATTTGCTGGACATGCGCAGGGTCCTGTGCAGGAATCTGAAGTGGACCAAACCTTTTCTCAAGCTGGAACACCTTTTTGTGTTTGGGGGTCTGCGCAGAGGAGAAGTGTTGTCTAAGGCTTCAGTGGCTCGTTGGTTGAAGGAGGCCATTACCTCAGCCTATTTGCTGATGCGCAAGCCTCTTTCTATGGTATTGTGCGCTCATTCCACCAGAGCTCAAGTGACTTTCTGGTCAGAATTTGATCCGGTTCCACCTATTGATATTTGCAGAGCGGCAACTTACAGCAGCAAGAAGGTATAAAGTGACCACCATTATCTTGATATACAGGCCCAGAGAGAGATGCAGTTTGGGACCAGTGTGTTGCAAGCTGGGCTCATGGGTCCCGCCTATCATGAAGTATGATATATCACACACGTCTGGACTGGAGGGATAATAAGGAAGGTGAAATTAGATCTTACTTGCTAATTGTCTTTCTTTGCGTCCCTCCAGTCCAGTCCAGGATCCACCCACGATTGTGATATTCAGTTTTCTTTGTCAGAGCGAGCCTGGAACCATGAGTTCTGTGAGCATTGGCAGTGGTACGTGCTCTGTGTGGCCCATCAGCTGCCTTGCTTGGTTGTTGGGGGACTCCTTTGGGGTTTCTTTCTTCAGTATAGAGATATCTCTTGCTCTTTTTTAAATTCTCTAATGCTGTTCATAGTTCTTTGAACTGTTTCAATTCCATTATACATAACACCTCCCCCCCTTTTTTTTTTAGTTATTTTTCAATATGACTTATTTGTGCTCTCTTTGGATTCTGCTTTGTCTATAGGATACTGGTCTTCGAGACAGTGCACAGAGCCCTTCTACTGTGACATTAGCAAAACCTGATATGCTCAGTCTCCAGCTGCTGGTTGGAGGAGAACCCACATATCTGGACTGGACTGGAGGGACTCAAGGAAAGACAATTATCAGGTAAGCTCTAATTTCATCATGCACTGAGAGTTGGTTCTGCTATGCATGCTTCCACCATAACTATGCATGAAGTCTATGCATGCCTCAATTACATGTGGTCTGAGTGCAGCCATTGTGCATGCCTCAACTACATGCCATCCCCATTCACAGGAGCTGCTCATACCCGGTGCGTTTGTGCTAGTAAGGCTTGTTAGCACGCTGCATAAGAAGCCTGTGCATTATGTACTCACATGTCTGCTCTGGAGAAGTGCTGCCTGGCCTGTGGTAAATGCTGGGTTAGTATGATGGATTCCGCTCTGTGTGGGCATTTTACATAGAATCCTGGGGACCCTTCAGGAGTGGTTCCCTTGGGGCCTTCCAGTAAAGATACCCCTCTTCAGAAGCCCCCAGAGCAGCAGTTGCAGGAGCTGGTGTCAATGAGGACAGTGTCCGGATCTCTGACTCTTTGCAGCCTGGGGCAGTCCCCCTCTGCTGCTTCTTTTGCCTAAGACTGGGCCTATGGTAGTGAGACAGGTCCCCTCCAGTGGGGAATTGAGAAATGACAGGGAGCCTTCAGAATTTGGCCCATATTCAGAATTCCTCTCCTTTCTCCAGCAAGCATGGTCTTTCTGGCAGGGCACCTTGGATTGGGGAGACCTCCCATTCAGCTTGGCTGTCTTCCATGTACAGTAACTGGAAGAGGAACCTGCAGCGGTCAGAACCTGGCCTTTGCTCCTTGGCGGAAAAGATCTTGTCAGTGAGTGGGGTCAGACTCTAGACATATCCCTGATTCTCAGGACCCTGGCTTGGATTCCTACAGCTTGAAGAATCCAGATCTGATGAGGTGAGATCTCCCTGCCTGAAGAGGAACATGATTCCCTTATCATCCAGCTGTTCTGGAGAGATGAGGTGGCAGCACTGTTCTCTGGGAACAAGCAGGAAGTCAGTCCTCGCATATGAGTGATGTCAACGCCGACGGAGCCATCGCAGAGCAAATCCCCAGCTTTCAAAGAAAGCCTTTGAGAATTGCTACCACACATGCCTGGTCCCCTTCCTGCCCAAGGGTGCCATCTTGCTTAGTCTCCTTTTTTCCCGCGGAGCCCATCAGACGTCGCCTGTCCCTGTCCTGGAAAAAGTTGATTTTTGTGTCTTCTTTTGGCTGTCTCCGATCTCGCGCCGGTATCCTTTCCTGCCTCAATACCTCTGTATCCGGTCGGTTCCTCTTTTTTTTTCTACTAAAGTTTTATTCTTCTCTTTTTCATGGCGTCTTTGCGCCCTTTTTTCCTCAATGGCAGCCTGAGGGGTCTTCGACCTTGCTGGGGTTCTTTTTCCCCCCATGGCTACCAGCGGGTTCAAAAAGTGCGTACGATACAGGAAGATCATGTCCCTCACCGATACACATGACGGCTGCCTCTGGTGCCACGGCCCGGACCTTGACCCGGCGGTCTGTGGCCTGTGCAAAACAATGTCCTCGAAGGCATTGAGGAGCCGCCAACAGCAGCATGATAAAATATTTTCAGATTCCCCCATGCCTTTGAGAGCCAGGACCTCGTCTGAGGCCTCCACACCTCGGGAGGAGCACTCCAAACCCGAGCGTTTTTGGAGGCCCTTTGAGAGGGGGTCTCCCTCGAGGGAACAGAAAAGAAGGAAGAAACCCTCGAATGCGGCATCTCTGGACAGCTCCTATCAGCCAGGCTCCTCTCAAGGCTGGTTGCGGAGCCCCGAGCGCCTGCCCAAGGCATCAAAGGAGGAGGGCCCAACCAAGGTTTCTCAGAAGGACCTGGTCGTGGATCAGCCTAGGCAAGTACATACTGTCCTAGTCGAGGACTCCCCTCCAGGGGAACCGGCTTTGGGCCCGAGTGCGTCGGTACCCGAGCCGAGGGCTGCGGGATCCTCCAGGACTGGTGTTCAGGATGGCGGCCTTGGAGCCTTCTTGGAGCAGCAGCAGGCGTTGATGACTAGTACATCCGGTTCCTCTCCCCCAACCACTGGGCGCTCGATCTCTAAGTTGACCCCAGAGGCCAATCCGATCCTCGAGACCCTGTGGGCCCGAGGGGACCCGAGTCGATCCTCAGCCAAGGTTGCGCTTGGCCTCCTGCTTGTCGGGACCAAGGTCATCACCAGTGAGTCTGCTGGCATCAGGGTGAATTGCGCTGGGTCCCTTGAGGCCCGACGAGCTCCACAAGTCTTCCTCAGAGGCCTACGCCTGGGAGACAGAGGACGAGGAGTCCCTGGACACTTGTTGCCATCGAGATGTCCCGTCCGATTCCCCGGTATCTGAGCCTCTGAGAAGGTCCCCACCGGAAGATATAGGGTTTTTGGACTTCGGGATATGTCCAAGGTGGATCCTTGAGCCGACGAACTTGAGATCCTCCAGTACGAGGCTCCCCCTCAGACTTACAGTCCCCATTTCTCCTATCCTGGAACAACTTATGCTCCGCATGTGGGAGACGCCGGCATTGATGCCGGTGATGAGCAAGCGGCTCGACTCGATGTATCAGTCCGCCGGAGCCCTGGCTTTTAAAAATTACAACTGCTGCACAACTCCATGGTTGTGGAGTCTGCCATGCGTCGACTGAAGAGTCAGAAGACGCACTCCTCGGTGCCCCCCGGCAGGGAGGCTCGCACTTTGGATGCCCTTGGCAGGAAGTGTTACCAGGGCACGATGCTGAATTGTCGGATCCAGGCCTACCAGCTGTACATGGGCTTGTACCTGAGAGACCTGACGAAGGAACTCGCCGGGTTCTTGGCTGATCTCTCCAAGGAGCCTTTGCAGCACTTCAAGGGCCTGTCCAAAGCTGTCCGTGAATGCTCCAAGTTTGTCTCGGGCAGCCTATGACTGCTTCAAGTTGGCCCAGGTTGCCGCGTCTGGCATCGGTGCACGCCGCCAAGCTTGGCTACAGTTGTCCGACCTCGAGCAATGGGTACAGGACAAATTGGTCGATGTCCCATATCAAGGGGAAAATCTCTTCTGCAAACCCATGACCGACAAGGCCGCTGAGCTGGAGATCGAGTTCATGATGAGGGCTAGGCTCTCTAAGAAGACCACTGCCCCTTCTTAAAAGAAGGGCTCGGGTAAAAAGCCCTTTTACTCAAAGTCCACTGCTTACTGAAACTCCCCCCCCCCCCCTTACTAGGCCTCCCTGGCTCCCCAGCAAGGGCAGCAGGCCAAGGGACAGGGGCATGACCTGCGTAAGCAGAAGGTTTCCAAGCCCCAGGCTCAAGCTCTGGCCCAGCCTGGAGAGGGCTTTTGACTCCTGCAGCATGGCAGCCTACAGGAGGTCGCCTCACCTTTTTATGCCCACAGGTGGGGTACTATCACCACCTATTCCTGGGCATTACAAGTGATCAGGAAGGGTTACCTCCTCCGTTTGAGCCAACTACCTCCACCTTACTTCCCAGGAGAGCCCCTCAGGTTTCCACTTCACCGGGACCACCTTCTGAAGGAGTTGGCAGGTCTTCTCGAGGACCAGGCAGTGGAACTGATGCCCCACCACCTCAAGGGCAAGAGGTTCTACTCCAGGTACTTCCTAGTGCCAAAGGGAACGGGGGGCCTAAGGCCCATCATCGACCTGCACAACCTCAACAAATTCCTGGTGAGAGAGAAGTTCAAGATTCTCTCCCTTGGAACATTGTTGCCTTACCTCCGCCAGGGAAACTGGCTATGCTCCTTAGACCTAAAGGATGCTTACACTCGCATCCTAATCCACCCAAACCACAGCCAATACCTACGCTTTGTGGTGGGGGCAATCATTTCCAATACAGGTGCTTCCCTTCTGCCTGGCCTCGGCCGCCAGGGTATTCACAAAGTGCCTGGCAGTGGCCACCGCCTTTCTCAGGCTTCAGGGGATCTTTGTCTTCCCCTATCTCAATGACTGACTGGCTCATAAGGGGCACTACAGCCCCCAAAGTGCAGTAGGCCATGGCATGCACCACCCAGGTCCTGCAGAACTTGGGGTTCGTTATCAACTACCCCAAGTCCAACCTTTGCCTGTCACAAGAGTTGGAATTCATTGGGGGCAAGGATCGACACCCTTCAATCAAAGGCCTTTCTGCCGGTAGACAGGGCGAGGAGGCTCATAGCACTAGCCAGAGATATGCAGCGCTGTCCCTCAGTGCCAGCAAGACATCTGCTGCGTCTCCTCGGGTACATGGCCTCGACGGTGCATGTCACTCCAGATGCCCGCCTCCACATGCGAACAGCGCAATGGTGCCTCAGGGACCAATGGTCCCAGGCCTCGGGTCATCTCCAGGACAGAATCAGAGTGACCAGACAGCTGGTACAGGCCCTGGCCTGGTGGCTCTCTCCCCTTCACTTGGAGGCGGGGATGCCCTTCCAGGCCCTTTGCCACTGAAGAGTCCTCACCACTGATTCCTCCCTGCCAGGGGTACCGCACCCAGGGCGTTTGGTCCCCAGACGAGAGTGCTCAGCAGATCAATCTGCTGGAACTGCGAGCGATCCATCTTGCCCTGAAAGCGTTTCGGCAGTGCCTCAGCCACCGGTCTGTCCTGGTGCAGACGGACAACCAGGTGGCCATGTTCTATGTGAACAAACAAGAGGGCACGGGGTCCCTGGCCCTCTGTCAGGGAGCCCTGGATCTGTGCTCTTATGCAGTCTGGCAGGGCATTCTCCTCAGGGTGGTATACCTGCCATGCAAGGACAACGTGCTGGCCGACAGGCTCAGCAGGTTTCTCCAGCATGAATGACAGCTGGACCCAGTAGTCGCCAGCAGGCTTTTCCAGGCCTGGGGGGAACTGGTGATGGACCTGTTTGCGAGTCCAGACAATCGCCAGTTGCCTCGCTTCTGCTCAAAGCAACCACACCCTGCCAGGGTGGCTGCCGATGCCTTCCTAATCTCATGGTCAGAGGGTCTTCTGTATGCTTTTCCCCCGACATCTCTGATTGCCAAGACTCTGTTCAAGATTCTTCACGACAGAGTCCCAGTCATTCTGATAACCCCACGGTGGCCCAGGCAACTGTGGTTTCAACTTCTACAACTAGCGGTGGAGGTCCCCATTCCTTTGGGGTCAGCTCCACGGCTCCTTTCCTAGGAGGGGGGGCTCTCTTTTGCATCCCAACCTCAGTTCCCTTTGCTGTTGGCTGCTGAGAGGATGACTGTAGCCCCGCTCCTCCTCCTGAAGGAGGTATAGGATGTTTTGCTGGCTTCACGCAGAGTGTCTACCAGATGGGCTTATGCTTTTAAGTTTAGCAGGTTTGCACTTTGGTGTGCTGAGCAGGGGGTCGACCCTTTTTCTTGCCCAGTGGTTTTGGTGTTGCAATATCTTCTCCACCTCTCTAGGATGGGACTCAAGTCCAACTCCGTCAGAGTGCATCTTAGTGCCCTTGTGGTGAACCACCATCAGGTGGACAGGAAGCCCCTCTCAGTTCACCCAGTGATATCCCATTTCCTTAAAGGCCTACTCCTGTCTAAGCCCCAGTCCGCCCTCCGGCAACCGAATGGGATCTCATTGTGGTGCTGGGCAGCTAACCCTGCCGCCCTTTGAGCCAATGGCTACATGCCACCTCCCTTATCTCTCCTGGAAGGTAGTTTTTCTGATTGCGCTCACTTCCACCCGGAGGGTGAGTGAGCTTCAGGCCCTCGTGGCGGAGAGATCTTACACCGGGTTCTACAAGAATAGGGTGGTGCTTCGCACACACCCCAAGTTCCTTCCGAAGGTGGTGTCCTCGTTCCACCTCAACCAGGAGGTGGTCCTTCCTACCTTTTTTCCTAGACCGCATGCCAGTCGGGCAGAGACTGTCCTCCATACCTTGGACTGTAAGAGGGCCCTGTTCTTCTACATCCAGCGTACTCGAGGCCACCAGAAAGCCTCTCAGATTTTCATTTCCTATGACCCCAGTAAACTGGGGGAGGCGGTCAGGGGTGGCTCTATAATGGGACAAAGTGAGGCGGCTGCCTCAGGCGGCAAAGTCTTGAGGGCGCCAAAAAATGCCCCCTAAAACAGCCGCCTCACTTCACCTTCAAAAGTAAAAAAAAATCCCCCAAAAAAGATGCATGTTGCTGCCGAGTCTGATTCTCAGCAGCGGCAAACTCAACCTCCGTTTCCAGGCAGCCGCAGCTCCCTGCCTCTTAGAGAACCGTGGCTGTGCTGTGACTGCAGTTTTAAACAGGGTAAACTAAACAAGAGTGATCTTGTTTAGTTTACCCTGTTTAATTCCTGTACATAATCCCCTGTTTACTGTAAGTCCAGTGCAGACCGACTGCACTGCACAAAATATGTTATATGTAAACCGCACTGATCTTAAAGAGCGTGGTATAGAAGAAAGTTTAAATAAATAAATAAATACAAACGAAACCGGTGCGGAGCCAGTTCTTGCCTCTGTGAAGGACCCTGTGCAGCTTTGTCCAGCCCCCAAAGGAGGAAGTTCCTTTGGGGGCGGGACAAAGCTGCAAGGGGTCCTTCACAAACGCGGGAAGGCTCTGCACCGGTTTCGTTTGTATTTAAAACTGTAGTCACAGCTCAGCCGCGGTTCTCTAAGAGGCAGGGAGCCGTGGCTGCCTGGAAACGGAGGTTGAGTTTGCTGCTCCCCCCCCCCCAAAAAAAAAACACCCGAGGAGAGGAGTTGCTGCAGCAGCAGGAAGTGCCCCGTGGCCGCCCCGGCAGAGTCCTCCTGTCTCCCTCAGCGCAGCTTTACACAGCCTTCACGGCTCTGTAAAGCCGCGCTGAGGGAGACAGGAGGGCTCTGCCGGGGCGGCCACGGGGCACTTCCTGCTGCGGCAGCGGCTTCAGTAGCCAGATTCTTTTTTTTTTTTTTTTTTTTAAATTTCCCGGGAGGGAGGGGGTTAGGACTTGTAATGGGCTGATGGGGAGGGGGTTAGGATTGGTAATGGGCTATAGGGGGTTCTAGGACTGGAAATGGGCTAATGAGGGAGGGGGGTTAGGACTGGAGGTGGGCTGATGGGGGCTGTTTAGGACTGATAATGGGCTATGCGGGGGTTAGGACTGGAAATGGGCTGATGGAGGGGCTAGGACTGGCAGTGGGCTGATGGGGGGGGGGGTTAGGACTTGTAATGGGCTATGGGGGGCTAGGACTGGAAATGGCCTGGGACTTGAAATGGGCTATTGGGGGAGGGGAGGAGAGTGCTGCTGGCCCTGGAAGAAAACTAGGGGCTAGGGCTACAAATGGGCTGATGCCGGAGAATGGTAGAATGGGACTGGAAGGGAGCAGATAATGGGAGAGTCTGCCAGGGGAAGGAGGGGGCACAAAGGGAGCTGACGAGGGGGAAGGAGGGGGCTGGAAAGCAGCTGACAGCTGGGATGTACTGAAGGGGGACTGGAAGGGAGCTGACACTTGGGGATGGGAGTGGTAGGTGGTTGGGTAATGGGGAGATGGCTGGAAGGGAGCTGATATGCAAATGGCACTGGAAGGGGGATGGACAGAGGGTAGGGTGACTGGAAGGGAGCTGATCTGGAGGGTGGCACTGAGAGTGGACTGAGCTAATATCTGGGATGGTATTTGGACTAGAAGGGGCTGGACAGTGGGGAAGGAGGGGGACTGGAAGGGAATGGACAACAGTTGCAGTCGTGGGAATGCAAGGCAGTTGACATTGGAAGGTACTGGGAGGGAAGGACTGGAAAGGGGGCTGATACTGGGGAGGGTTACTGGAACTAGAAATGGGATGTTGGAAGGAAGTGAAGAAAACAAAAGAAGAGATAAGAAATGGCAGATGGACCATAGACCACAGAAAGAGAGCTAAGAGAAGACAGGAAAGCAGAAGCCTCAGATCGGGACCAGCATGATCAGAGAATAAAATGGTCAGACAAAGGTAGAAAGAATAATTTTATTTAATTTTAGTGATTGGACTTTGTGCTATTTTTATATTTTATACAGTATTGGGGAACTGCATCTCTTATTTATCTAATGTTGCACTGCATGTGGACTCTGGCTTCTTGGGGTTTCAATTTAAATTTCGTCTACATATTATTTTTACTTTAGATTGTGCTTACTTATTCTGTACTTGGTGAGGGTCGATGTTGCGAGTGTGTGACTGAGTTCAGGTGTTCTGTTAACATGGAGTTTCTACATAAAGATCTATACTGTACTGTAGTAATTTGACTTGTTCAGCTTTTCAAATAGGTGTATGGATGTTCCAGGGCACACTATAGTATTTACAGTGATGCTTTTTTTGAATGGGCTCCTTACGTGAGTTTTGGAAGTTTGTGCTGATATGGTATGGTAGGTTTGTTCTTTGTTGTAGGGTTTTGTATTAGTTCACAATATGCCTGGTACTGGAGAATAGTGGTGGTGGTTAGTGAGATGATCAGAATCAGATTTTTTTTTTTAAATATTGAGTTCTGTGGGTGAATGTCCTGGTTCTGCTCTGCACCTACTGTGGATGCAAAATATATGTTGAAAAAGAAAAAGCAAGAACCATAACGCAGTTTATAACAAAATAAAAATGAGTTATAATTTAGTTTTATAATCTGTGCTGTTAGTTCTTGCTGTCTTTTAGTTCCTTGGTGTGCAAATGGGACCGCACCTAGCCCTGTGCAAGCGATGCAGCCGCACAGGGTGGAAAGGCTTGGGAGGCGTATTTCGGCTGTCTGCTGTTGCCCTGCCGCCGCTGGCAGGACAATAGCAGGCAGCCAAAATGCACTCCCCAAGCCTCTTTAAGCAGGTCTGGTCCCTTCCTACTCCGACTCGATGTCAAGGAGGGACAGATCTGCTTAAAGTGCCAGCACCTTTCAGATCGGGCGCATGCACCCCTTCTCCTCCCCATACTTCCATCCAGTGCTGCCTGCTCTTTCCCTGCTGCTGGCGCCTCCGTGAAAAAAACAGAGGGCAGCAGCAGCAGGGAAAGAGCAGGCAGTGTTGGACGGAGGTATGGGGGGAGAGGGGGGGCGTGCGCCCGAGCTGAAAGTCTCAGTGTGTGATTGCAGCTCGATATGGCCCTGTGTGCAAATCGGCTTTTTGGTTTGGTTTAGTCTCTGATTGGATTTCTGAAAAAGCCCTGCCCCCTCTAAGGTGTGGGGGGGGGGCACCTTTTTCATGCTTCGCCTCACTTGGGTGGCAGACTGTATTGCCCGGGCTTATGAGGAGGCGAGGCTTCCACTGGAAGGCCGTGTCACGGCTCACAGGGTCCGGGCCATGGCGGCATCAGTGGCTCACCTGCGCTCTGTTCCTCTGGCAGACATCTGCTGGGCCGCCACCTGGTCTTTGGTTCATGCCTTCGCAGCTCATTACTGCCGGGACAGTGCCCCTTGGCCAGGCTGTACTCCATAACCTTTTCGGGGTCTAGGCAACTCCTACCTTCCTACCCTTCTGTGTTCAGGCTACCAGAGTGCTACTTTCCTTGGACGCAGGTCCTATTTCCTTGGTTAGTGATTTCATTGCGGCTGCTTGCAGCTCTTGATGAGGGAGCCTTTTTTGGCTATAGGTTCATGGTAGCCTGTAGCTGGGGAGTCCCATATGTGAGGACTGACTTCCTGCTTGTTCCCGGAGAAAGCGTAGTTACTCACCTGTAACAGGTGTTCTCCAGGGACAGCAGGAATCAGTCCTCACAACCCTCCCTCCTCCCCTTGGAGTTGCAGTCTTATTATTTTCATTTGTTTTTGCCGTCTTTTTAGCTGTCATTTGACTGAGCAAGATGGCACCCTTGGGCGGGAAAGGGACCATGCATGTGTGGTAGCAATTCCCAAAGGCTTTCTTTGAAAGCTGGGGATTTGCTCTGTGCAGGCTCCGTTGGCGTTGACATCACCCATATGTGAGGACTGACTTCCTGCTGTCCCTGGAGAACACCTGTTACAGGTGAGTAACTACGCTATTTCTCAGGTGTCCTCCTCCCTAAAGCCATCTGATGTCTGTCATGGAAAAGGTCACAAGGAGACCTTATTTTACAGGGAATTCAAAGGCATTCTAAGGCCTTTCCTTTACCGGAGGCTCTTAAGAGTATGGTCTGCATAGAGTGGGACGTGCCAGATTTTTCTTTCGAAGGGTATCGGGACTATGAGCAAGCTTTACGTCCTTCATCCAGATGATTTAGCTAGGGGGCTGCGTTTTCCTAAGGTATATGCGCATGTGGCCGCTGTCACCGGGAACACTACTATTCCAGTAGAGGGTGGAGCCACTCTCGAGGATCAATTGGATCATAAGGTGGAGGCACGTCTTAAAGCCAGGTTCTTGGCCTCCTCCCTTATCCTTCAAATGGCGATTTGTGGAGGTCTGACGGAGTGTACCTTTCTTCAGTGGCTACATTCACTCCCTGAGGATGATACTTTGGCACATCTGGAATCGGCAACAGTGTTCCTAGCGGACACTATGTTTGACCTAGTCTGTCTGGCAGCTAAGGACATTATGGTGCAGCAATGGCTTTGACTGTCAATGGGCGGCTGACTCAGCTTCCTAGTCCCGATTATCAGTGCTTGCCTTAAAAGGAAAGGTGAAATTAGACCTTACTTGCTAATTTATTTTCCTGGAGTTCAGTCCAGTCCAGTCTACCAGCAAATGGAGGTTGAGACATGTTTATCTGAAAGTCACCCTATGAGAAACCTTTGCGGACCAATTGTCAGTCAATATGAACTTCACAAAGCAGATAAGGAATCCCAATAACCCCAGTTCTCCACCAGCACCTGAAAATCCTCTGCCTTCCATATGACTGATTAATCCTTTTTCTGTTCTCTGTTTTTTAAACTACTCAAACATAGAGCTCAGAACCTCCCAATAAACTATCCCAACAGAGGAAGACAGTAGGCAATTCAGAGGGGCCCCTGCAACAAGACTGCAAACACTGGAGCCCTTCAAACCCTCGATGGTGGTATAGTTAGTATTATTTAAGCAGATACGGTGACCAAAAGAAACACTGCCATATCCTGGGTGTGTCCTAGACTGTACTGGAGGGACTCCAGGAAAGAAAATGTAGCTGGTAAGTTCTAATTTCACTTTTTTAAATCATCCCTCCAGTCCAGATGTGTGGGACTTAACAAAGTAGTACTAATGACGGGCAGGACCCTAAACACTGGTCTGTAAAACCCTTGCTCCAAAAACCACGTTTTGATGGGCCTGCACATAAAACCTGCAATGCAGAAAGGAGTGAAGATGCTGCCTTACAAATATCCTGAGGTGGTACAAGGCCAAACTCCGCCTAGGAAGACACCTCAGCTCTAGTGAAATGTGCTTATAATCCCACTGGAACAGCACGGCCCTTTACCAAATATGCCGACGCAGTGGCTTCCTTTTATCCAGCATGAAGTGGAAACTTAAAAGCTGCCTCTCCCTTCTGCAGGCACCCCAAATAGGACAGCTGCAATCTGACTGCCTAAGCCCCTGTCTAACTTTCAAATAACTTCTGATAGACCTGTGAAAGTTGAGCATATGCAGAGATTTAGACTTTGAAGACTCCCGCACTTTCGAGAACTGGCAACTTGAAAGTCTCCAGCAGCAAAAGATTTTCTAGGGTGGCCTGCTCTGCCTGATCCTTGGACAGAGCTCAGCATAGCAAAACTAAAAACATTGGAGAGGGAACGTGCTGGCTCGAGTGCATAACCCTCTTGAACGACCTCCCAACTCCCAAGCATCTGAAGTAATTTGAGCCCAGGCGGGGTAAAAGCAGTGCAGGTGACCACCTACTGGCTGCAACCCCAATCACCAACTCCTGATCGTCCCTCCAGCCTAGTCCCGGAATCTCTGGGTTGTCAACCTCATCCAGCAGCTTTAGAGACTGAGAAACTTCACTCCTGTGATGTCATCGGTATATATAAGGGCTGGTACCGCCTCCTCACACCAGTTTATCAGTCTCCAAAGCAGCTGGAGGGGTGGTGAGCCCAGAGATTTCAGGGCTCACTTGAGGAACAATTAAGGAAAGGAATTAGAATCCCTTTTTTTTTTTTTTTTTTTTTAAACTAAGGACAAAAAAGAGTAGGAAAGCATATACTATCTACCTGCAGCTTTAGGTACTGCTTTCCGTTTGCCCTGAGATTCTCTAGCCCTTCCCTTCCTTTTTAATTGCTCCGGGGGACAGTCGGGAGCCAGATCGGGCAATTCTGTGACTTTGGGGAGAGGATCGGCAGCCGGTTACCGTCCCGGTGGTGCAGGGACAGGAGCTGGCTCACTTCAGAGAGCAGCGCGTGCAGAAGCTTTGCCTGCTGGCGCTGGGAGCTCTCCGGTGCAACCGCAGCTGAATTTTCTATGGTACGGGCTACTGACAAGTGGATCGGTGTGGAAAGAGCTGCGGAGGAGGTGAGAAGAGAGGGCAAAGCACTGTCAGGCGATCCATCAGCGGATAGGGAGGTAAGCAGCAGTTTTCGGCGGGAAAGGCTTCATTTTAGCTAGCAGGCCAAACCACGTGTGCGGAGAGCGGGAAGATCGCCGGTTTTCAATTATAAGCTTTGGCGCATTGTATCTCCGTCTCGGAGCCTCGTTTTTTGGTACTTTCTTCAGGGTTTAGCGGGGGAGGCGTCTCTGCAACAGCTGAAGTAAAAAAAAAAAATAATAATAATAATTTTTGTGGATTTTGGCTGCATGCTGGTTTCAGGGCCCTATGCCTTCCAAACAGCTCTGCCTCTTGTGTGGGGCCAAGAGCAGCTCAGTGTCTCATGACGGTGTGTGTAAGGGGTGCGCCCCTGAATTGGAGGCCAGGGACTTAGTTCCTGATTCTGAAGCGGAGCGGCAGGATGATTTGGGGAGGTTATTGAATCAGGTGGCCCTTCCCTACCTGCTCCAGGCCCGGAGCTTGGTACTCCTTCAACGCCAGCGCTGCAGACCTTAGTGGGCAATTTAGCGTTGATATTTTCACCAGATTTCAGGGCACTGCTCCAAAAGACTTTGGCTAGCTCTCAGGGGGCCCCTGTGGCAGGTACTTTGGGAGTTGAGCTGGGGCAGAAAAGGCCGGGGTCGCCTTTGTCGGCGGCAGCGTCTGGTATAAGTGCCAAGAAGGCCAGGTCAGGTAAAGAACTTCTAGAGCCGTCCGTTGTGTCGGAGGACACGGACATGGACAGGGACATGGAGGATTTAGAGGAAGGTGAGATTAGGGAACAGGAAGATCAGGCACGAGTAGTTAGAGTATTTCGTAAAGAGGAGCTACCGGCGCTCATTGCAGAGTCTCTCAGAGCTCTTAATATGCCTGATGCGGGGCCGGTGGAGGATTCGACCCTTGAGGATCCGCTGCTGCAGGCATTTCGGAAAACTCAGAGGGCTTTCCTTGTGCATAGGGTGTTTAAGGAAATGATACAAGAGGAATGGGATATGCCAGAGGCCACCCGTAAAGGCTCTAGGGTTATGGCAAGGCTGTATCCTCTGTTGGATCAGGACCGGGAGTTGTTTTAAGGCGCCGAGGGTGGATGCGGCCGTGTCGGCGGTGACCAAGAAAACTACTATCCCGGTGGAGGATGCTGCAGCACTTAAATTCTCAAGAAGTGTCCTCTAGTCCGGTAACTGCGGGTCCGCCCCGGGTTACTTTACCTTTGAAGTCTTCTTGGTCACCGCCGGGGCAGTTACCCCTGGGTTTGTTGATTTTTAAACAGCTTGTTCTTCATGATGTTGCGAAGTTAGAACAGTCCCATCGCAGGCAGTTATCCACCCTGACTCCCGCTGAAAATATAGCCTTAGCTGATTTAAGATCAAATCCAGATATTGTTATCCGTTCTGCTGATAAGGGGGGTGCTGTGGTGATTTGGGGTAGGGCTGATTATTTACGAGAGGCTTTTAAGCAACTTTCTGATGCTGTCACCTATGAGAAGTTATTGGTAGACCCTACTGCTGAGTTACAGAAATCTATTTTAGAGATAACTACTTCGGCGTTTTTGTCTAAATTGATTTAAAAAAAAGAGTTTGCTTTTCTGAACCCTCGTAGTCCTGGCTTAGCTAAGTTTCATCTTTTACCTAAGGTACACAAGTGTTTGCAACAGCCTCCGGGACGTCCCATCGTGTCCACTAGGGGCACGGTGTTAGAGCCCTTATCAACGTTTGTTGATTCATTTTTAAGACCTATGTTGCTGCAAATCCCCGCCTATATTCGTGACACCATGCATTTTCTCAACATCTTACATGAACATGCTGATTTGGCCGGGTCAGGGGATGTTTTGCTAGCTACCTTAGATGTAGTTTCATTATATACATCCATTCCCAAGGCTGCGGCGGTGGAGGTTGTTGAGGAATGCCTTGTTCGGCGTGGCGATCTGGATTTTGCTATGATCAGCTTTGTTAAGCGTTTGGCTCGGTTAGCCATTTTTGAGAATTATTTTCAGTTTGAGGGGTCGTTATACCATCAAAAAGCTGGGGTCGCCATGGGTGCTACGTGCGCTCCTTCCGTGGCCAATTTGTACATGGACCGGTTTGAGGCACGGTGGCTTTCAGTTCATATTTTGTCTTGGCATCGGTATATTGATGATGTCTTCCTACTTTGGGGGGGCACTACTGAGGCCTTTTTGAGTTTTGTTCAGTGGCTTAATGCATGTGACGAGCATATCAGTTTCACCAGTACCCATAGTTTCCATAAGATTGTGTTTCTGGATGTTGAGGTTAGCAAGGGTGTCCAGGGATGGGGAACTTCTGTGTATAGGAAGCCCACCGACAGGAACACTCTCCTGCACTACTCTAGTGCTCACCCCCTGGCTTTAAGAAATAGCTTGCCTTTCTCCAGGACCAAGCAGGAAGTCAGTCCTCACATATGGGTGACGTCGGCACCGACGGAGCCCTCGCGGAGCAATTTTCCCCAGCTTTCAAAGAAAGCCTTTGGGAATTGCAGCACGCATGCGTGGTCGCCTTCCCGCCCAAGGGTGCCATCTTAGCCAGTCTTCTTTTTTCCGCGGAGCCCTACAGACGTACCCGTCGTGTCCCCGCTAAAAAAGTTGATTTTCGTGAGTTTTTCTCTCTTTTTCACTTCGGTTCGACGCCGGTCGTTTTCCTGCCCGGACTCGCGACGCCGTTGCGAGTCCTTCTCTTATTTTTCGGTTTTTCTGATTTTTGGTCAGTTTCGTTTTCGGTTTTTCACTGGCCGCCCGGTCCTTTGACCTTGCAGGGGCCCTTTTTCCCCCAATGGCTGCCAGTGGTTTCAAGCGGTGTGGTCAGTGTGACAGAAATATGTCACTCACTGACACACACGATAATTGCCTCCGCTGCCTAGGCCCAGATCATGAAGAAATGATCTGTGGAGCCTGTGGCAAAATGTCCTCCAAAGCGTTGAGGAGTCGGTGGCATCAGCGGGATAGAATCTTCGCTGACCCCAGCCGTACCCGGACCTCGTCGGAGGCCTCGGCATCCAGAGGCTCCAGCTCTGACCATCGCCGAAGCTCCTCCGACAGGGGTTCTCCCTCCGCAGACCATCGACGGAAGACGAAACCCGCGAGGGCGGCGTCGGTGGACGCTCCTGGCTCCGCGAGGGCCAAGTCGCATAGCCCCGATAGCCGTCCCGGGTCTGTGGAGAAGGAGCGCCTCTCGAAGCGACCTCGCCTGGAGTTGGAGTTGCCTGCTCGGGTAAGTCCTGTAGTCCTTCTGGACTAGCCTCCGAGGGGTCCGACGTCGGGCCCGACGCCGTCGGGGCCCGAGTCGGGGACTGCTGGGTCACCTGAGGTCGGACTCAGGTTGACGGCCTTGGAGAGCAGACTATCTGCCTTCATGGACCAGCAGCGGGCACTGATCGCTAGCCTCGCTGGCGCCGCTGCCCCGACCGCCGGGACGTCGACGTCTAAGTCGACCCCGGAGACCGAGCCGATCCTCGAGTCCATGCGAACTCGAGTCGATCCTCGGTCGAGGTCACCCTCGGCCTCTCGTTCGGGACCGAGGTCGTCGCCGCCGACTCCCTCGGCGTCGGGGCGGCCGACGCCTCCGCCTGCCCGAGCCGACCCCACCGATTCCTCCTCGGAGTCGGCCTGGGAGTCTGAAGAGGAGGAGTCACCTGATTCCTTTCGGACTCGGTGTGTCCCCTCGGACTCACCTGAGTCCGAACCTCGGAAACAGTCCCCTCCGGAGGATGCCCGGTTCTCGGACTTCGTCAAGGATATGGCCAAGGCTTTGGCCTTCCCGGTGGATCCCGAGGAGGAGCCTCGAGCCGAAGAGCTCGACGCCCTTCAGTACGACTCTCCCGCCCGGGAGCACTTTACTGTACCGGTTCCTCCCATGCTGGAACGACTACTCTTCCACATGTGGGAGAGTCCGGCCTCGTCGCCGGTATTAAGCAAGCGGGTCGATTCCATCTATCGAGTCCGCAAGAGTCCTGGCTTCCAAAAAGCACAGCTGCCACACCATTCCATGGTAGTGGAATCGGCCATGCATAGGCTTAAGAGCCAAAAGATGCACTCCTCGGTGCCTCCTGGCAGGGAGGCCCGTAACCTGGATGGCCTTGGTAAGAAGTGTTTCCAGGGCTCTATGCTTGCTTGTCGTGTCCAGACCTACCAGCTATACATGGGCATGTATCTCCGAGACCTGGCTAAAGAGATAGCCGGATTCTCCGCTGGTCTGTCCGAGGAACCTTTGCGGAGGTTCCTGGCCTTGACAACTGGTATTCGGGAATGCTCCAAATTCATGTCCCGAGCAGCCTATGATGGCTTTGAAGCATCGGCTCGAGTAGCCGCAGCTGGCATCGGTGCCCGCCGACAGGCTTGGCTTCAGTCATCTGACCTTGAGCCTTGGGTGCAGGACAAGTTGGTCGATGTCCCCTGCAGAGGTGAGAACCTCTTTGGCAAGCCCATGGCTGAAAAGGCTGCACAACTCGAGACGGAGACTCTCACCAGGACCAGGCTTTCTAGGAAGACCTCCGCCCCTTCCCAGAAAAAGAAGGGCTCGGGAAAGAAGTCCTTTTACCCGAGAAAGGCGGCTGCCTATAAACACTACCCACAATATCAGGCCTCCGCAGCTCCCCAACAGGGCCAGCAGGCCAAGGGACGGGGTAACGGGTCCCGTAGGCAGCAAGCCCCCAAGCCTGCACCACCAGCCCCTGCTCAGCAGGGTGGGGGTTTTTGACTTCCTCTGCATAGCCTCTCCCCCTCAGCTGGCTCCCCCCAGCACCGGAGGCCGGCTGGTTCACTTCACCCACAGGTGGTCCAACATCACTTCAGATGCCTGGGTGCTTCAAGTCGTGCGAGAAGGATATCTTCTCCACTTCCATCAGGTCCCTCCCTCTTATTTTCCGGGGGAACCTCCACGACTCCCTCTGCACAGGGACTTACTCCTTCAGGAGTTAGCAAGTCTTCTTCAGGAACAGGCTGTGGAACTTGTGCCCCACTACCTGAGAGGTCAAGGCTTTTATTCCAGGTATTTTCTGATACCAAAAAGAACAGGAGGCCTCAGACCCATCCTGGACTTGCGCAACCTCAACAAGTTCCTCGTGCGGGAAAAGTTCAAGATGCTTACCCTTGGAATCCTTCTGCCCTACCTCCAGCAGGGAGATTGGCTATGCTCCTTAGATCTAAAGGATGCCTACACGCACATCCTCATCCACCCAAGCCACCGCCAATACCTAAGGTTTGTGGTGGCAGGAAATCACAACCAGTACAGAGTACTGCCCTTTGGCCTGTCCTCCGCACCGCGAGTCTTCACAAAATGTCTCGCGGTGGTGGCGGCCTATCTACGGCTTCACGGCCTCTGTCTTTCCATACCTCGACGACTGGCTCATCAGAGCATCGTCCTCTCAGGCAGTCACCTCTGCCACACACTGCACGGTGACTCTTCTGCAGTACCTGGGCTTTGTCATAAACTTCGCAAAGTCCACTTTGCTCCCCTCACAGGATCTCGAGTTCATCGGCGCAAGGCTGCACACTCCTCAGGCACGAGCTTTCCTGCCCCTGGACAGGGCTCAACGGCTCATGGACCTAGCCGGCCACTTTCGCAGCCAGCCCCTGGTCTCCGCCAGGCGCTTCCTGAAACTACTCGGCCATATGGCTTCCACCGTCCACGTGACCCCCAATGCTCGCCTGAATATGAGACCTGCTCAGTGGTGCCTTCGCAAGCAGTGGCAACAAGCCACAGGCAGTCTGGCCGACTTAGTCCGCATCTCCGGGCCGCTGGCCTCTTCCCTACAGTGGTGGCTTCATCGGCCGAACCTGGTGCTCGGAATGCCGTTTCAGTCGCCTCAGCCGGCTCGAGTGCTGACGACCGATGCATCCCTCCTGGGTTGGGGGGCGCATTGCCAAGGGGCATGTACTCAAGGTCTCTGGACCGCGTGGGAGTCTGCTCAACAGATCAACTTCCTGGAGCTCAGAGCAATCCGTCTGGCGCTCAAGGCTTTCTCCCACCTGACTTCTCACCAGTCCGTCCTTGTCCAGACGGACAATCAAGTTGCCATGTTCTACGTGAACAAGCAGGGGGGCACAGGCTCCCTCCTTCTCTGCCGGGAAGCTCAGAAGCTCTGCTCTTGGGCCGTCAGTCACGGCATTCTTCTCAAGGCAGTTTATCTCCCAGGCCAAGAAAATTGCCTGGCGGACAAACTCAGCAGGATACTCCAGCCGCACGAGTGGCGTCTGGATCCCTTGATAGTCCAGAAACGTTTTCTGAAGTGGGGCCTCCCCACGATGGACCTCTTTGCCAGTCCTCTCAACCGGCAACTTCCTCGCTTCTGCTCTCGTCAGCCACATCCCCTTCGGGTAGCGGCGGATGCCTTTCTGCTCTCATGGTCGGAAAGCCTTCTCTATGCTTTTCCTCCCATCCCGCTAGTCTCTCGAACCCTATTCAAGGTTCTCCGGGACAAAGCGTCCATGATCCTGGTGGCTCCTCGCTGGCCCAGACAGCCGTGGTTCCCACTCCTGTTGCAATTAGCAGTAGAGGATCCGTTCCCTCTGGGGTTTCAACCGGATCTTCTAACACAGGATCAGGGGTCTCTGCTACACCCCAACCTCAGATCTCTCAACCTAATGGCCTGGCGGCTGAGAGGGTAGTCCTCGCTCCCCTTCTCCTGCCGGCAGAGGTGGAAGAGGTCGTCCTAGCTTCTCGGCGACCTTCTACCCGCAAATGCTACGCCCTCAAATGGCGTCGCTTTTCCGTTTGGTGTGTGCAGCAGTCTCAAGATCCCTTCTCCTGCTCGGTGTCGGTGATCTTACAGTACCTGCTCTACCTCTCTAATCTGGGACTTAAGTCCAACTCCGTCAAGGTCCACCTCAGTGCTCTGTCAGCACACCATGTGCCGGTGGACGGCAGACCTCTTTGCAGCGACCCTCTCGTAGCACGGTTTCTCCGAGGTCTCCTTCTACTTAAACCACCTCTGCGCCCGCCAGCACCTGACTGGGATCTGAATGTGGTTTTACAGCGGATCACCTGTCCGCCTTTTGAGCCGATGGCTACCTGTTCTCTGCGTTTTCTCTCGTGGAAAACCTTATTCTTGATAGCCGTCACTTCCGCTAGACGCGTCAGTGAATTGCAGGCCCTCGTGTCTGATCCCCCCTTCACTCGGTTCTGCAAAAATAGGGTAGTCCTACGGACTCACCCAAAATTTCTTCCAAAAGTTGTCTCCCCTTTTCACATCAATCAGGAGGTGGTACTTCCAACCTTCTTTCCCAGGCCTCACTCCAGCCGAGCTGAGCGAGTCCTGCATACCCTGGACTGTAGAAGGGCATTGAACTTCTACCTTGACCGTACGCGGGAGCACCGTAAAGCTGGGGCTCCCGGTCTCCAAGCGTACTCTGTCCATCTGGGTTGCTGACTGTATCGCTTGGGCTTATGGGGCAGCCGGACTCTCCTTAGAAAGTCGAGTCACGGCTCATTGTGTTCGGGCAAAGGCTACGTCAGTGGCTTACCTCCGCTCTGTTCCGCTGGCAGACATCTGCCGGGCCGCTACTTGGTCTTCGAGCCAGACTTTTGCGGTCCATTACTGTCTCGAGAGGGAGTCCCGCAGGGACAGTGCTTTCGGACAGGCAGTCCTCCGAAATCTCTTCGAGGTTTGAGCAACTCCTACCCTCCATCCCGGATGGGGGCTACCGGTGGGTGATAATTCAGTGAAGATTCCTTCCTTCTGTGCCGCTGAGCTAGAGGGAGCTCATTTTTGTGCTTAGGGTCTCCGGTAGCCTTAAGCTTGGGAGTCCCATATGTGAGGACTGACTTCCTGCTTGGTCCTGGAGAAAGCGTAGTTACTCACCTGTAACAGGTGTTCTCCAGGAGCAGCAGGAATCAGTCCTCACAACCCTCCCTCCTCCCCGTGGAGTTGCAATCATCTGCTTAAGTTTTTTT
The DNA here is from genome assembly GCA_033557465.1 of Ichthyophis bannanicus. Lineage (NCBI taxonomy): Eukaryota > Metazoa > Chordata > Amphibia > Gymnophiona > Ichthyophiidae > Ichthyophis > Ichthyophis bannanicus. The sequence goes on along the minus strand of CM066037.1, from coordinate 41,578,680 downwards.
GCAAATTTTTATGCTGTCTTTTAGCTATGTCATCAGACTGGCTAAGATGGCACCCTTGGGCGGGAAGGCGACCGCGCATGCGCGCTGCAATTCCCAAAGGCTTTCTTTGAAAGCTGGGGAAAATTGCTTCGCGAGGGCTCCGTCGGCGCCGACGTCACCCATATGTGAGGACTGATTCCTGCTGCTCCTGGAGAACACCTGTTACAGGTGAGTAACTACGCTTTTTCTCAGTTCATCCGCTATCGGCGGAATTGCTCCAATTTGGTAGACTTTAAGAACAAGTCCCGGATATTAATGGATGGTTTTCAGGCCCGGGGATACCCCAAAAAGGTAGTGGGTGATGCATATAAACGGGCTTTATTCAACAATCGGTCCCTTTTGCTAACTCCCAAGGTGAAGCCGGTTGATGTGGACAGCACTTCCGTGAATTTCATTTCTAAGTACTCACCTTTAAGCTTCAGCATTCAGCGTATAGTTAAAAAACATCTTCCTGTTGTCCGTACTGTCCCTGGGTTGGAAAATCAAAATGTTAGATGTGTGTGGCAGCGTCAACGCAATATTCGTGAGATACTGAATTCCCCTTCACGACGGAGTGAGGTGATGGGTGGTCATGCTCCTTGTGGGCATTGTGCTGTCTGTGAGGTTTCATGTACGGTTTCTGTTTTTGATTATCGGGGTACACAGTATAAGTTGCGTGACGTCACTACTTGTGATTCTGCATTTGTGATTTACGCGATCCGGTGCCCGTGTCAGCTCCTTTATATTGGTAGCACTTGTCGGCCTTTTCGTAAACGGCTGTCAGAGCATAAAAGCAGGCTCCACTGCGGTGTTTTGGCAGCGCCTCTTGTGGCCCATTTTTCTGAGTTCCAGCATTCTTTCAATGATATCGTATGTTTTTGTGTGGAGAAGGTTTTGTGTGGGCGGAATGGGATGAGCCGGGAACAGACGCTTTTGTGGCGTGAGCAAAGTTGGATTTTTCGTCTAGCTCCGGACGGTTTAAATCTGCGGATTGATTGGGCTGTATGTGTATGAGTTGGGTTGGGGGTCGGGTCACATTTTGGCCTTTTAATTCGGGTTGATTGACACAGGGGATTTCCTCTGACATCATTAAGTATGCTCGTTTAAAGGTCTTAGGTTTTGTGCAGTGCGCATGAGTGGTTTTTTCTGTTTGGCGCAGTTGAAGTTCAGCTGGCAGGTAAACGGTAGGATTGGTGGTCTTTTTAATTTTTATAGAGTACTTTTTCAGTGTTTGTGTTTTATTTGTGTGGTTTGTATGTGTTTTTATAGATTCCCCTGAAGCAGCGGGTAGTCCCGCGAAACGTTTGATGAGCTCTTGATGTGATAACGTCGGGGATGCGGCTGGCGTCTGTTATTCTCCCGCCTGACCTATAAGCTAAGTGCTGTTACTTTTCATTTTCAAAATGCGAGGTGTGGAGTACGCCAGTTGCCACTCATCAGGTCATTGATGTTATTGGGCTTAAGTTTGGTGTAGACGGCCTGTCCTGGCTGTTCATTCACCTGTGCCTTGATATGCTGAGACCTGATTTGCATGTTTAAAGAGTAACTACACTATTTTTGCAGTTAGAAACACGTTTGTTGATATTGGAGTGATTTTTCTATTTTTGGCAGCACTTAAAGATGCACAGGACCGCAAATTAGAGACGTTACTGAAGCAAATTTTTGAAGCGAATGCTCTGTCCTTGCAGGCATCTATTTGTGGGGCCTGGGTAGCGAGGGCCTGCTTGTGGTGGGTGCAGCAGCGAACACTCAGAGGCAGTGTCCGAGGAAGCGTCCCCGTTAGAATCCGGGACGGCGTATCTCGCTGACATTCATTATGATTTGATCCGGGGTTTAGCGAAAAGTATGGCTTCGGTCGTGGCAGGATGTAGGTGTCTTTGGCTGCGTAATTGGGCAGCGGATGGTTTGTCCAAGGCGAGGTTGAGTAGGCTTCCCTTCTGGGGGAAACTGCTCTTTGGAGAGGATTTGGAGAAGTTGGTGAAGGATCTAGGAGAGTCTAAGGGCGGCAGGTTACCAGAGGATAAACAGAAGCAGAGCCGCTCCATTCCTGGGGCTCGGGGGCAGCAGCGGGACTTTCGCCGATTCAGTTCCCCGAGGGGAGGTCAATCTCAGCGGGGTCGCTTCCCTGGTAGATCCCAGGGGTTTCGGGGGTTTTGAGGAGCAAGCAGAGGTTTTGCAGCTGCGTCCTCGTCCTCTACCTTCAAAAAGTCACAATGAAGTCAGGAGGGCCCAGGCAGAGTTAGTTCCTGTGGGAGGTCGGCTGCGGGATTTTTACCCTGCCTGGGTCCAACTCACGTCGATCAGTGGGTACTGGAGGTGATTCGGGAAGGCTATGCGCTAGAGCTGCAGCGGCCGGTGTCCGAATCTTTCGTTCGCTCACCATGCAATGCTCGGGCAAAGCGCAAGGCAGTGCAGGAAACAGTTCCAAGGCTGCTCGACCTCAAGGCAGTTGTTCCGGTTCCTGCCGACCAGTTAGGGTGCGGTCGATACTCCATTTATTTTGTGGTTCCGAAGAAAGAAGGGACTTGGCGGCCCATCCTAGATTTAAAAAGGGTGAATCGCTGTCTGCGCGTGTCTCATTTTCGGATGGAGACCCTCAGGTCAGTCATAGTAGCGGTAAGAAGAGGTGAGTTTCTGACGTCCTTGGACCTATCGGAGGCGTATCTTCATATTCCGATATGATGGGAGCATCAGAAATTTCTCAGGTTTGCGGTGCCGATAGGTCATTTCCAGTTTCAGGCACTCCAATTTGGTTTGGCAATGGCGCCGCAAACGTTCACCAAGGTGATGGTGGTAGTGGCGGCGGCTTTGCGGAAAGACAGCATCTTGGTTCACCCATATCTGGACGATTGGTTGATCAGAGCAAAGTCCAGGGAGGAAAGTGTTTTGGCTACAGCCAAGGTGATAGCTCTGTTGCAGAGTCTCGGTTGGGTAGTCAACACAGCAAAGAGCAAGTTAGAGCCGTCTCAGGACCTGGAGTATCTCTGAGCGCGTTTCGATACGAGCGTGGGTCGAGTGTTTCTGCCTCAGCAGCGGGCGCTGAGTCTCAGGCAGTTAGTGCATCGCTTTCTCAGCCAGCAGTGTCCCACAGCCTGGGAGTACCTGCAAGTGTTAGGGACTATGTCGGCAACCCTAGAGGTGGTTACATGGGCGAGGGCCCACATGAGACCGTTACAACGGGCTCTGTTGAGAAGGTGGTTGCATCAAGAAGGTGCGCTGTCCCAGAGGTTGACTTGTCCGCCACAGACGTGACTAGCGCTCCGTTGGTGGCTGAGGCCCGAGAGTCTGGCGGCAGGGATGTCGTTGGAAGCTCCGACGTGGGTCTCTCTAACAACGGATGCCAGTTTGTACGGCTGGGGAGCCCATTGTCAAGGTCATCTGGTACAAGGTCAGTGGTCCGACGGGGAGAAGTCGTGGTCGATCAACAGACTGGAGTTGCGGGCCGTGGCGCTGGCTCTCCAACAGTTGGGCCCCTTTCTTCAGAAAAAGGCCATTCGGGTGTTCTCGGACAATGCGACGGCAGTGGCATACATAAATCGGCAAGGTGGCACCAGCAGCATAGCGCTGGAGGCCGAGGCGGAAGATTTGTTCAAGTGGGCCAAGAGGAACCTGGTGGCCTTGTCGGCAGCGCATGTCGCAGGAGTGGACAATGTGGAGGCCGATTTTCTGAGTCGCGTAAAGGTAGACCCAGGGGAGTGGGTCTTGCACCCAGACGTCTTTGCAATGTTGGTGCGGCGTTGGGGCATGCCGGTAATGGATCTAATGGCGACGTTTCGGTCCGCAAGAGTCGATCGGTTCTTCAGCCGAAGGAAGGAGAGGATGTCGGAAGGGCTGGACGCTCTCATTCAGAAGTGTCTGGAGTAGCAGCTGCTGTATGTTTTCCCACCGTGGGTGTTGATCGGGCGGGTTCTACTGCTGTAGCAAAGTGCAGTCAATGAATAAGTCCAGGAGTCGATTGACAGGGTCCAAGTCAGTTTATTGTGCACAAGCCCCAGTCAGTCAAAGCATCAAAAGATACTGAGCGAAAGTTTATACAGAGACATAACTTTTTATACCGCTTTTTCAGTTTGATACATGAAAACTTTCTATTGGTTCTAACTCGATACATGCAAACTTCTTATTGGTTATACATTCCCTTCATTTGTCCAATCAGAAATCCCTCCGGAGCCTAGCAACCGGCCCCCTCCTTTAGGATTGCTTGAACAATGGTACAGTTCTAAACCTCGTTACTTTTCTACTGCAAGGTTAACTTTGGCTTCTGGAATGCATATACTGTTACGTTTCTGTTCTTTCACATACAAGAGAATAATAGAAGACTTATGCATTCATGAAAACTTCTTATTAAGCATTTTAAAACAGCTTTCTTATTTTTCACAGATTTTTGGTTCTTTTCTAGCTATAATGGGAGTTAGGATCCAGGCCTAACTTACAGGCCTTTCATAGTAGCAGGCCATGCTAGGCCATAGCCTACCTCATTCCCCCCTTTGATTATTCTCACCCGCAAGTGAGGAAGGGTGAGAATTAAATCAATTATTAGTCAATTAACACATTATACTGGTGTAACAGCATCAGCATTATGGGATATAGGGTGATATCGCCACATAGCTAATACTTTCGTAGCTGCCTTCCGCTCGATAGTGTTATCAAGTGATGATATCATGCATAAGCAAAGGGGTAGGAGACAAGGGAGCAATAAGCACATGGCTAATATGAATAAGACAATCAACATAAGGGATTTCAGACCACCAATCCAAGAAAACAATGACCAAAACCACCCATCCATCTTCAAACTGTGCCAGGTCTGGACCGGCACAAATGTCTGCTCTCTTATCTGGATGGCTAAATCTTCAACTACATGCCCATTATTATCAATCTGTAAACAACAATTACTTAGATTCAATTTCCCACATACCCCCCCTTCAGCTGCTAACAAATAATCTAGAGCTAAACAATTTTGATAAATGGCTGTACGCATTTGTGTACTTTGCTTCGCTAGAAGGGTTAGTGCTTTACTAGTTTCATTGGTTATTATTTCAACAACAGCTTGCAAACGTATTATTTGATTAATCATATAAACGGGTACGATATCCCCAAGTCCCATCCTGCTCCCAAGTAGCAGGTCCATAGTATGCGATGATTCTCTCCGGTGGCCATTCTTCACCATCCCATTTGTTCCATTGGCCTATTTTCAAGGATTCCTTCAGCTGTCGACTTCTGTACACAGGATATCCCAGCTGTTCTCCCTGGGATGTAGGCAGAAGGAAAAAGGAAGGTCGTATGGTTCCCAATACACATGTGCCTCCCCAGAGATGAGGAAGTCTGGCATATGCTCGAGTTCCGCAAATTCAGTATAGTCCAGGTGGTGCTTGCCAAGAATTATATGCTGCTAAGTTAGTCCAGATACTGGCAAGTTTGGGGAACTGAACTAGAGGATTAGGAGGTTCGCTAGTGTTGACTCCTGACCACCAAGACGTCGTCTTAGTGGTACTGTTGTAGAATTTCTGATTGAGACAGACCAGCTGCCCCACTTCCATATTAAACATGGGTCCATAACGAGAAAAACATAAGTTACCCACAATGGAGTGAGCCAATACCCATTCACTTGTGGTATTGTGTATATTAGTCTGATTATATGGAACAGAATAGTTCAGTTCTTGTGCCTCCCAAGGCCATTGGTCTCCCATTGTCCCTCCACAAAACAAACAGTCCGTAACATGGAGACTAGATGCGACTGCTCCCGCTAATTCAAGAAATAAGTTCTGGGAGCAGGAGGAATTTCAAACTCTGATTTCATGGCTTCATAGAAAGAATGATGTATACGATAGGGTGAGGATACATGGGTGTTGGTATTTAATCGCAGATATAGAATAGTCCCAGGATCTATACCTCCACCTGCAATTTCTGCTACGATGGTCACTTTCACGTGACGTAGGTGGATTCTGAAGTTTCTTCTATAATGCTGGCTGTCTCCTCAAGGTGAGTCGCAATGGAGTCTCGGGATCATTTGCTGACGTCCATTGGCCAGGATCAGGAGCAGCTGCTGGCTTCACTCGACTGTGGTGAATCCAAGGTTCGAATTCTGCAACTTTCACAGCAGTGGGGGTTGACAGGATGACAACATATGGTCCCTTCCAATGTGGCGCCAGTGGGGATTTTCTCCACTCTTTCACCCACACGGACGTTCCCGGCTTGAAGGGATGCAGAGGTTGTCAGGTTGATGGGTAGTCGGTCTTGCACCCACGTTTGGAGTTTCTGCAAAACAGAACCTAAAGCTAATAGTTCTTGTCTAGTTATTTCAGATCCTATCTGTCTCATGTCTCCCTTTATTCCCTGCACTATGGGTGGAGGTCGCCCATACAAAATCTCAAAAGGGGAGACTCCTAAGGATCTGGTGGGAGCTGAACGTATCCTAAGAAGGGCTATGGGTAAAACCTGGAGCCACTTCAAGTGTGTTTCTTGGCAAAGCTTGGATAACTGAGCTTTCAGGGTTCTATTCATATGTTCTACTTTCCCTGAGCTCTGGGGTCTGTAAGCAGTGTGTAACTTCCATTTTATTTGCAAAGCTTGAGCTAACTGTTGGGTCACTTGGGATACAAATGATGGACCATTATCTGACCCTATAGTTGATGGTATTCCAAATCGGGGAATGATCTCATGGAGCAATGCCCTAGTGACTTCTCGGGCTTTCTCAGTTCGGGTGGGGTAGGCTTCTATCCACCCTGAAAATGTGCAGACTAACACTAACATATAGTGATATCCATTTGCACGGGGCATTTCAGCAAAGTCTATCTGTATATCACTCATGGGGGTCACCCCTACTGACTGAATTCTTGGGGGTGGAACAGGACCTTGCTTAGCGTTATTCTTGGCACATGTCAGGCATTGCTGCGCCACTGAGACAGTCAGGGATCCTAGCAATGAAATACAGAAATGGGGTCGTAGAGCTTTCTCCATGGCTGTTTTCCCATAATGTGTGGCTTGGTGGAAAGCTTGGACAAAGGCTGGCCCTAGTGCTTCAGGGATGACTGTAAGACCTGGGGGTGGACTACCTTCTGGAGGTGGTAGCACTATCCAACCTTGTTCTGTTAGACTCCTCCCTCTTCCTCACAATAATAGTCTAACTCTCGGGTAGTATATCGGGGTGCCCAGGAACTAAGGGGCACAGGGAATAAGGCTGCTTGCATTACAGTATCTTGGGTCCTTACTTGTCCTGTGGTGGCTGCCTTTCGGGCTGTGGCATCTGCAAATCTATTCCCTCGGGTGACTTCTCCTGCTCCTGTCTGATGACCTCGGCAGTGCATGACTGCCACTTGTTTGGGGGCCCACACAGCATCTAATAACATCAATATCTCGGGCCCATACCTAATGTCCTTACCCCCTGAGGTGATTAACCCTCGTTCTTTGTACAGGGCTCCATGTGCATGCAAAGTGGTGAAAGCATATTTGGAATCTGTGTACACATTTATGCGGAGTCCCTCTCCTAATGTCAAGGCTCTGGTGAGGGCTATCAATTCAGCTTTCTGTGCAGAAGTTCCTGGGGTCAGGGCTGAGGACTCAACTACCAGATCAAGGGTCACCACTGCATATCCAGCACAACGATGTCCATTGATGACCAGACTGCTTCCATCTACAAAGAAAGTCCGTTCTGGGTCCTCTAGAGGGACATCAGTCAAATCAGGGCGACTTGAGAATACAGTGTCCATGGTTTCTAAGCAATTATGATCAGGTGGCCCAGGACCAATTGGAAACAATGTAGCAGGGTTTAGAGCTTGACTAACTTTCAACTGTATTCGAGGGTTTTCACACAGCATGCTTTGATACTTCAACATTCGTGCATTGGTTAGCCAGAAATTTCCTTTGTGTTCCATGAGAGTCAGGACAGAATATGGCACGGTGACTTGAAGAGTTTGTCCTAGTGTGAGTTTGTCTGCTTCGCCCACTAGGAGGGCTGTTGCTGCAACAGCTCTCAGACAAGGGGGCCATCTTTTTGCAACTACATCCAGTTGTTTTGACAGATAAGCTACTGGTCGTTGCCAGGATCCAAGAGATTGGGTCAATACTCCCAATGCGTTTCCTTGTGACTCATGGACAAAAAGATGGAAAGGCTTCTGAACATCTGGAAGACCTAAAGCTGGAGATGACATAAGGGCCTTTTTCAAAGTTTGGAATGCTACATCTTCTTCAGGTCCCCAATCTAGTGGGGATTTTTCCATTCCTCTGTTGGCTTGGTATAGTGGTTTTGCAATCAAGGCAAAGTTGGGGATCCATATGCGACAATATCCTGCTGCCCCCAGGAAGGCTCTTACTTGCCTCCTAGTGGTTGGAGTGGGGATATTACATACAGCTTCTTTGCATTCTGGTCCTAAACGTCTGATTCCACTGGACAACTGGAATCCTAGATACTTGACTTCAGTTTGGCATAGTTGTGCTTTGGCTCTTGAAACTTTGTATCCGGCATCTTTAAGAAGGTACAAAAGTTCACTAGTAGCTTGCAGGCATTCACTTTCTGAGTTGGTGGCTATGAGCAAGTCATCTACATACTGAAGAAGAACCCTTTTTCCTGGGTCCACTGGATAACTTGAGAGATCTTGGTTCAGGGCAGCACTGAAAAGAGTAGGTGAATTCTTGAATCCTTGGGGTAATCTAGTCCAGGTGAGTTGACCCCGCCTTCCTGTTGTGGGGTCTTGCCATTCAAAAGCAAATAAAAGTTGACTGGTGGGTGCTAGGCGCGCACAGAAAAAGGCATCTTTCAGGTCCAGGACAGTGAAGTGAGTAGCTTCAGCGGGGATCAGTCCCAAGAGAGTATAAGGGTTTGGTACTACTGGGTGAATAGTTTCAACTGCATCATTTACTCGCCTTAGATCTTGTACTGGGCAGTAGTCCCCTGTCCCAGGCTTCTTCACTGGGAGAAGGGGGGTGTTCCAAGGTGACTGACATTCTTTGAGAAGTCCATACTTCAGCAGTTTCATCAGATGGTGGTGAATTCCTTCAATGGCTGGTCGAGGGAGAGGATACTGCTTCACATGTACTGGTTCCACTCCTGGCTTGAGGGTGACAATGACAGGGGCTATGTTCTTCGCTAGGCCAGGTGGATTATCTTCTGCCCAAACTTCAGGTGGGGCTATAAGGTTGGTAGGTATACAGGGACTGGTTGACTTTATTGCAGGTGCACTATAGAACCGCCATTCTTCTTCTCGGAACAGTAAGCACCATTAATCCAGCAGGCTTTGGGTTCAGTCATTTTCATTTCTCCCCCTTCAGCAAAGGATATTTGGGCCTGGAGCTTGGCAAGCATGTCTCTGCCCAATAGTGGAATAGGGCACTCAGGCATATACAAGAACTGGTGTGTTATCTTCTGTCCCCCTAGCTCACACATGCGGTTCTATAAAAATGGTTTTGTGGCTTTATTTCCAGTGGCTCCTATTATGGTGACAGATCGTGAGGACAGTGGAGCTACTGGCTTGGCTACTACTGAATGTTCTGCTCCTGTATCTACCATGAATTCCATATATTGGTCCCCAATCTTTAAATTGACCATAGGCTCCTGGGGACCCAGGGTGAACTTGGAGCCCGGTCTGGCCTAGTCTTCATCTATGTCATCCAGGTCATAGCCCGTTGCTACTGCCACTCCCTCAATGGCTTCTTCCCTCTCCTGTTGGAACTCTGTTCGATTCATTCCTCCTCTCCTTCAAAATCTTCCTCCTGGCCTCCAGGGACTCCCTCCTCCCCTCGCAGGGGCGGAATCCAAATGCGGGCACTCATTTCTCCAGTGTCCTTCTTCCTTGCAGTAGGCGCACTGATTTGCACCTAATGGAGGCCTTTCACTTCCGCGGCCTCTTCCACATCCTCTGGTCCTCTGATTAGGAATACCTCCTCCACGTTGTTCGGTTATAGCAGCAGCAAGAAGATCTGCCTTCTTCTTCATCTTTCGTTCACTTTCTTTGTCTCGTTCATTTTCACGATTCACAAATACTTTCTGAGCGACTTCCATTAACTGAGCTGTATTCATGCCCGCAAATCCATCTTGAAGGACTAGAAAGGGGGGCTGTTTCTTCTGGAGAGAAATCTGCAACTGTGAGTATATACTTCTGGTAATTTTCTAAAAAGAATTCTTTGTATTAAAGCTACTTAATCTGTGAACCCACTGTTTTTTTTTTTTGTTGGATCAGTTAGGGCCTAGTAGCAGCAATTAAAGTTTGAATTTAAAAACCCAGAGGAGAACTTTCTGGTTATATTTCATACCCAGCAGAGAGCTTGTAGTTTAAATTTAATAGACACTCAGGGCCAAGTAACAGCAAAGTACTGTTAGTTTAAATTTAACACACAGAAGAGAGCTTTCTGGTTAAATTTAGAATCCAGCAGAGAGCTTGTAGTTTAAATTTCATAAGAAGTTAGAGCCTAGCAGCAGCATCTAAGAGCTATAATTTAAATCAAATCAGAATTTAGCTTACCTCAGCAGCACAAGACAGGATACTGTGTAGCAGCCCTCTTTTAATAGGTGTTATTTCCCTCCCTCCCTCCCTCCCTCCCCACTCCCACCCTCCCCTGGGATAATCATAGCTTTATAGGTACTTACACATCTTAAAGGACAGGAGGTGCTTTCAGGTGAAGCTCATTACCCAAATCAGTCATACACTAAGGACCTGAGATTAATTTAGCTTCAGGTGAACAAGGTATATTAAACGTATTAGGTACAGTTTTATTGTTATAAATACCCATAGCAACCCCTAGTAAGTAAGAACTTAAAGATCTAGACACAAACTTAAAACTAAGATGCAGACAGCAGTCCAGCAGCGGGATGGGGGCTTTCCAGTCTTTTGCATTGAGTGTCACATGTATGATTTTCTCCCAGTTGGTGAGAGGTCTTACGTGTGCACTAGGTGCAAGGAGCTCTTTGCTCTCAGGGAACAAGTCCGTTCTCTAGAGGCTAAAGTAGCAGACTTGGAAAACATAAGACAGACAGAGAGGTACATAGACGAGACCTACAGGGATATAGTCCTGAAGTCCCACCTCCAGTCTGGCAGCACCCCTGTTGCCATGGAGGAGAGAGGTCACGTGACAGGAGAGCATCACCCTGGTGTGGCAGGAAGTGATCCTGTAACTAGGACCTGTCCTCCAGGTGATGTAAAACCCTCTCGCACTGAGGAAGTTTCTCCAGGGCCATGGGCCCATGAGGGAAGGGTTAAGACAGCCGTTATAGTTGGTGATTCGATCATTAGGCATGTAGATAGCTGGGTGGCTGGTGGACGTGAGGATCGCCTGGTAACATGCCTGCCTGGTGCGAAGGTAGCGGACCTCACGCGCCACCTAGATAAGGTCTTAGATAGTGCTGGGGAGGAGTCTGCTGTCTTGGTACATGTCGGTACCAATGACATAGGAAAAATGTGGTAGGGAGGTTCTGGAGGCAAAATTTAGGCTTTTAGGTAGGAAGTTGAAATCCAGAACTTCCAGGGTAGCATTCTCCGAAATGCTTCCTGTTCCGCGCGCAGGACCCAAAAGGCAGGCAGAGCTCCGGAGTCTCAATGCGTGGATGAAACAATGGTGCAGAGATGAGGGTTTTGCATTTGTTAGGAACTGGGGAACATTCTGGGGAAAGGAGGGGCTCTTCCGAAGGGATGGGCTTCACTTTAACCGGGATGGAAGCAGGCTGCTGGCATTAACCTTTAAAAAGGAGATAGAGCAGCTTTTAAACTAGATATTAGGGGAAAGCCGACAGTCGCCCAAGAGCAGATGGTTCGGAAGAATGTATCCTTGAAGGATACTACCAAAAGCAGAGAGGTTCCACAAAAGAGTAAAGTAGCCCAAATGCCCTCAAGTATGGAGCAGACAGAGCTTAAAGATCCCAATTTACCCATGTCTAACAATAGCCAAATTAACATGAACAAAATACATTCTCTAAAATGCTTGTATGCAAATGCTAGAAGTCTAAACAATAAGATGGGAGAGTTAGAATATATAGCACTAAATGAAATGTTAGATATGATTGGAATATCAGAGACATGGTGGAAGGAGGACATCCAGTGGGACACTGTGATACCTGGGTACAAACTATATCGTAATGATAGAGCTGATCAAATTGGTGGAGGGGTTGCGCTCTATGTTAGAGAGGGCATTGACTCAGAAAGGATTAAAGTTTTGCAGGAAACAAAATCTGCTGTAGAATCTGTATGGATTGAAATTCCATATAAAAGGGGGAAGGCAATGGCAGTGGGGGTGTACTATCGAGCGCCTGGCCAGAATGACCAAATGGATGATGAAATGCTCAAAGAAATCAAGGAAGCTAACAAATGTTACAGTGCAGTAATAATAATGGGTGATTTCAATTACCCTGGTATCGACTGGGTCAGTGTCACGTCAGGACATGCTAGGGAGATAAAGATCCTAGATGAAATAAATGACTGCTTCTTGGAGCAGCTGGTTCATGAACCGGCCAGAGGGGAAGCCATATTAGACCTAGTCCTTAGTGGAACACCAGATCTAGTGCAAGAGATAAGGGTGTTGGGGCCACTTGGAAATAGTGATCATAGCATGATCGCCTTTGATTTAATTAGTGGAGGAGGGATAGTAAGGAAATCCACAGTACTACCTTTTAACTTTCGAAAGGGAGACTATGATAAAATGAGGAAAACAGTTAAGAAAAAACTAAAAGGAGCAGTTGCAAAGGTTAAAGACGTACATCAAGCTTGGGTGTTGTTGAAAAATACTATCTTGGAAGCCCAGACCAGCTGTATTCCACGCTTTAAGAAAAGTGGAAGGAAGTCCAAAAAACTGCCAGCATGGTTTAAAGGTGAGGTCAGAGAGGCTGTTGTTGCCAAAAAAGCAACTTTCAGGAAATGGAAAAAAGAGCCAAACGACGAAACCTGGAAACAGCACAAGCACTGGCAAGTCAAATACAAGGCATTGATAAAGCAGGCAAAGAGAGAATTTGAGAAGAAGCTTGCTGCGGAAGCAAAAACGCGAAATAAAGACCTTTTCAAGTACATTCGTAGCAAAAAACCTGTGAGAGTCAGTTGGTCCATTAGATGATAAAGGGGTTAAAGGAGCACTAAGAGGCGACAAGGCGATAGCGGAGAGACTGAATGAATTCTTTGCTTCGGTCTTTACTGAGGAAGATGTAGGAATGTTACCCATGACTGAAGTGGTATTTAAAGGTGCGGAAGAATTGAAGGAAATATCGATACATCGGGAAGATGTCTTACAACTATTAGATAAACTGAAGAGTAGCAAATCACCTGGGCCGGATGGTATACATCCAAGGGTGTTGAAAGAACTGAAATATGAGATTGCAGACCTGCTATCAGTAATCTGTGAACTATCATTAAAATCATCTCTAATACCTGAAGATTGGAGGATCGCCAATGTAACACCAATTTTTAAAAAGGGTTCCAGGGGTGATCCAGGAAACTACAGACCGGTGAGTCTGACGTCAGTACCGGGAAAAATGGTAGAAACCATCATAAAGAATAAAATTACTCGGCATGTAGATAGTCACAACCTAATGGGAGACAGCCAACATTGCTTTAGACAAGGAAGATCTTGTCTTACTAATCTGTTATGTTTTTTTGAAGGAGTGAATAAACAGGTGGACAAAGGTGAGTCGGTTGATATTGTGTATCTGGACTTTCAGAAAGCCTTTGACAAGGTCCCTCATCAGAGACTTTTGGCAAAACTAAAGAGTCATGGGATAGGAGGCAGTGTACTATTGTGGATCAGGAACTGGTTAAAAGATAGAAAGCAGAGGGTAGGGCTAAATGGCCAATTTTCCCAATGGAGAAAGGTGAATAGTGGTGTACCCCAGGGATCTGTGCTGGGTCCGCTGCTTTTTGACATATTCATAAATGACCTGGAAAGTGGAATAACGAGTGAGGTTATCAAATTTGCAGATGACACAAAACTATTTAAAGTTGTTAAAACCGAAGAGGATTGTGAAAAATTGCAAGAGGATCTTGATAAATTGGAAGACTGGGCATCAAAATGGCAGATGAAATTTAATGTGGACAAGTGCAAGGTTATGCACCTAGGGAAGAACAACCCAAACTATGGTTACACGATGCAAGGTTCCACATTAGGAACCACCACCCAGGAAAAAGATTTAGGCGTCATTGTGGATACCATGTTAAAACCCTCGGCCCAGTGTGCAGCGGCGGCCAAGAGAGCAGATAGAATGCTAGGTATGATAAGGAAAGGAATGGAAAATAAAACAAAAGATATTATAATGCCTCTATATCGTTCCATGGTGAGACCGCACCTTGAATATTGTGTGCAATTCTGGTCGCCGTTTCTTAAAAAGGATATAGCGATTTTAGAAAAGGTTCAGAGAAGAGCCACCAAAATGGTAAAGGGGATGGAAGGATACTCCTATGAAGAAAGGCTAAAAAGGTTAGGGCTCTTTAAACTGGAAAATAGACAGCTGAGGGAAGATATGATAGAAGTCTATAAATTAATGAATGGAATGGAACGGGTAAACGTAGATCGATTGTTTACGTTATCAGAATATAGAAAGACTAGGGGACATGCAATGAAGCTACAGGGTAAACTATTTAAGACCAATAAAAGAAAATATTTTTTCACTCAACGTGTAATCAAACTCTGGAATTTGTTACCGGAGGATGTAGTAAAGGCTGTTAGTGTAGCTGGGTTTAAAAAAGGTTTGGACAAGTTCCTGGAGGAAAGGTCCATAAACCATTATTAAGAAGTGACCGAAGATATCAATGCTTGACCCAGTACAAGCATTGTGGAACTTGTCTCTTGGGGAAACTGCTAGGTACATATGACCTAGTTTGGCCACTGTTGGAAACAGAATACTGGGCTTGATGGACCTAGGTCTGACCCAGTATGGCATATCTTATGTTCTTATGTTCTTATGTTAATTTCTGTAATTTTCGTTTTATGTCTCTCTGGGACTGACTAACAAATGCCGCATTTACCATGCGTAAATTTTCCTGAGCGGCGGGATCATATGGGGTATATAGTCTATAAGCTTCAGACAACTGCTCATAAAAGGCCGCTGGGCTTTCATCTGGACTCTGGAGAACTTCCGATACTTTCCCGATATTCATGGCCCTCTGGCCTCCCTTCTTCAAGCCCTGCAATATAAGGCCTGGCGAAATCTGGTTAGGGCCGCCGCCCCCCTTTCCTCATTTGGGTCCCATCCGGGATCTTCATTGGGATACTCTGCAGCTGCTGCTTGCGGGGGATTTATTCCTCCCCCCCTTGCTACAGGGTTCTCTTCTAACCATCGGAGGGCTGCTTGCCCGATTCGGCCTCGCTCCTCAGTAGTGAAGAGGGTGGACAGGAGCTGGCGACAATCGGCCCAGGTAGGCTGATGGGTTTGCATTATGCTAGACATTAATTCTGTTAATTCCTGGGGCTTGGCTGTGTAAGACGCATAATGCGTTTTCCAGTTTAATAAATCTGTGGTAGAAAAGGGTAGATAAACTAAGCTGGTTGGTCCTGGCACCATCTGGCCCTGATCATTTAAAACAGGCATTCCAGGCACTTGGCGTAATGGCATTAGGTGCCCTGCTTTCTCCTTCTTCTTGGGAGTTACGCTTCTTAAATCATAAGGCTCCCGGACACTAGTCTCCTTGGTGGGTGACCCTGAACTGGTAGGAGAACTTCCACTTTCTATCTCATCAGATGACTCAAGTCCCCCTGTTGGGCCTGACCCGGAACTTTCACTTGGGGTAGGGTACTTCTTAGGCTGTTGCTTCGGTATTTTCTGGGGCTCCTCATCGGGCTGTACTTCACGTTGTGGGGCTGTGGGGACTAATTTCTGTGGGTGCCGGGGTAAATTATCCAAAACATCTGAGCACTCTGGGTCAGAATACACTGGCGGCTTCTCTTCCTTAGCCTTTTTGGTTCCCCTAGTAGTAGCTACAAATATTTTACAGTGCTCCTCATAACAGCGCTTCATCCATGAGGGCTGCTGTTCGCATACACTCAACTAGGAATCTATATAGGGAAACTGGTCGGGATACACTCTCAGTATAAGCTGATGAATTCGTAAAACTGTCTCAAAATCAAAGGTGCTCTCTTGGGGCCATGAAGCAGCTAATGCGGGCCACTCCCTTTCACATAACATTTTTAATCTGGATGGAGTCATTTTTATACCATAATCGCCCGAAAATCCTTTACGGAAATTCTTGATCATACATGCCAACGGAGTTTGTGTGGACTCCGTCCCTCCCATAATGTAAACGTACCTGCCTACACTACTGCCTATGTACTCAACGTACCTGCGTACGTTACGTACCCTACGTCCCTACGTACCCTACGTCCCTACGTACACGTAATGACGTACAAGACAACGTACAATAAGGATAGGTAGTATGGCTGTAGGTAAGGGGTCCGTACAGCCCACAAAACACTGGGGGGGACAAACACCACTCGCTTCCTCCTGTTCGCAACCTGGGCGCGGTCGCCCGGCCAGGAACTGTGCTACTTAGGAGTCAACTTTCTCTTGGTCTGTATTTCAAGACCTCTCACTCACACACGCAAGCATATTTCCACAAGATATCATATTTCAGTATTTCAAGTGCCCAGGTTTTCTGACTAACTGACTATTCCAAACAAACAAGAAGGGTCGATAGTTTCAGCTTCCGCTTTCCTTACGCGGAGCTTACTAGGACCGCCCTTATAGGAGGTGATCAGGCTCCTTTGTCTCGCGCATACTCATGCGAGATTTCCCAGTTAGTCTATACCAAATTTACCAAATCGGTCTTGCACTCTTAAGACGCTGTCCCAGGCTGTTCTTTGACTACTAAATCACAAAAATGTCTACTCACCGGATCCGGTCCCTGATACCTCACCAGCTTCTGAGTTGGAACCTGGACTCCCCCGGGTCGGAGGTGTTGGCCAGCTGGACCCGATGGCCCGCCGAGGCAGGCGGAACCCTCTCCGGCTCAAAGGGGCCAGCGGCACCTGAGATTTCCCCCGTGGTCGGACAGACACGGTTCCAACCAGGCCAAACCTCAAGGCGAATTGCGTGGATTATTCACTTGAATACCATTTACCACTCGCACTTCCCGGCCAACGCACCAAGAATATGCTGTAGCAAAGTGCAGTCAATGAATAAGTCCAGGAGTCGATTGACAGGGTCCAAGTCAGTTTATTGTGCACAAGGCCCAGTCAGTCAAAGCATCAAAAGGTACTGAGCGAAAGTTTATACAGAGACATAACTTTTTATACCGCTTTTTCAGTTTGATACATGAACTTTCTATTGGTTCTAACTCGATACATGCAAACTTCTTATTGGTTATACATTCCCTTCATTTGTCCAATCAGAAATCCCTCCGGAGCCTAGCAACCGGCCCCCTCCTTTAGGATTGCTTGAACAATGGTACAGTTCTAAACCTCGTTACTTTTCTACTGCAAGGTTAACTTTGGCTTCTGGAATGCATATACTGTTACTTTTCTGTTCTTTCACATACAAGAGAATAATAGAAGGCTTATGCATTCATGAAAACCTCTTATTAAGCATTTTAAAACAGCTTTCTTATTTTTCACAGATTTTTGGTTCTTTTCTAGCTACAATGGGAGTTAGGATCCAGGCCTAACTTACAGGCCTTTCATAGTAGCAGGCCATGCTAGGCCATAGCCTACCTCACTACAGCGCATAGAGCAACACAAGGGGCAAGTAGTTCTAATTGCTCCGGATTGGCCGAGAAGGCCGTGGTACGCGGACCTAGTCAGGCTCTTAGTGGGGAAGCCCTGGCAGCTTCCCATTCGCAAGGATCTTCTAACCCAGGGACCACTATGCATGCCACAGGTGGATCGATTCTCACGGCCTGGCTATTGAGCGGGTGCGGTTGAGAGCCAGAGGTTATTCGGCGGCAGTGATAGCTACTTTGCTGGAAGCGAGGCGGAGATTTACTTCCTTGGCATACGTCAGAGTATGGCGCGTTTTTGAGGCTTGTTGTGCGGAAAGGGACTGTGTTCCTCTAAAGGCGTCGATTCGTCAGATTTTGTCGTTCTTGCAGGATGGATTTCAAAAGGGCCTAGCGGCAGCTTCTCTGAAAGTACAATTGGCGGCCTTGTCCTGTTATAGGGGGAAGGTGAACGGAGGCTCGTTGGGGGGGGTCATGCGGATATTAAGCGTTTTTTGAAGGCAGTGACTCTTCTGCGACCTCCGCGTAAGCCCATGGTCCCAGCTTGGGATCTGCCTTTGGTATTGGAGGCTTTAGGTAAAGCACCTTTTGAACCCTTAGCGGAGGCTTCGTTGAAGGATCTTACGTTGAAGGTTGTGTTTTTGGTGGCTATCGCCTCGGCTAGACGAGTTTCGGAGTTACAAGCGCTGTCGTGCAGGGAGCCCTTTCTGTCTTTCTTCGATTCTAAAGTGGTGTTAAGGCCAGTTCCGTCGTCCTTGCCTGAGGTGGTCTCCGCTTTTAATTTGAACCAAGTACTGTCGTTGCCTGTGTTTCGCGACAAGGGTAGGAATCAGGCGGCGGACCGGCTTCATCGTTTGGATATTCGCCGGGCATTGAAGAAGTATGTTGCTAGAACAGCGTCTTTTCGTAAATCGAACAGGCTTTTTGTGTTGTTCGCGGGGGCCAGAAAAGGAGAGGCAGCTTCTAAAGGTTCGATTGCTCGGTGGGTGAAGGAGGCCATTGCGTCGGCATATATGTTGCGTGGTCGCATGGTGCCAGAAGGTCTGCGGGCTCATTCCACTAGAGCGCAGGCGGCGTCTTGGGCGGAATGTCGATTGGTGCCGGTGGTGGAGATCTGTAGAGCGGCGACTTGGTGGTCTCTGCATACTTTTGTAAGACATTACCGTCTGGACGTGCAGGCAGACAGGGACACCTGTTTTGGATCGGCGGTGCTTCAGGCCGGTCTCGCAGGGCCCTCCCATTGATGATAGTTCCTTTTCGTCCCTCTATTCCAGTCCCGGAACCATAGAGTTTAGAATCTCCTCCAGCAGCCTTGGAGACTGAATGACATCACAGCTCTCTTATATAAATAGGCAAGGACTGCCCCCTTTCACCAGTACTTCAGTCTCCAAGCAGCTGAGGAGATTCTGGGCCTAGGGATAGGCCCAGCACAAATAGGCAGAGCTAGGAATTTGTTCTTTGTTTTCCTTTTCTAATTCTTGATGTTGGCTTTTTTTTTTTTGTTGTTGTTTGGTTGCCTTTCTAAAATAGCCACTTTTTTCTTCCCTCTGGCTCCAGTCCTGCTTCCTGCTTCCTCCCTCAATTTTCCCTCTCGTCGGGGGGGGCTGCCCCTTGGTGAGAAGGAGCAGCTTTACAGAGCAGAAGAAGTAGCCTCCCTGCTCCCGAACCCGCAAGCAAGGGTGAGGAGCAGGTGAAAGGCTTAGCCCCAGCCATCTCTAAGGGACAGTGAGATTGGTGGTGGGAGCACCGTTGGAGCCGAAGCCACGAGCAGGCTGAGCTCCGGTGTGTGTCTGCCTCATTGCAGCACCTCAGGTTGAAGCAGGGAACTGTAAGTAGGTCTCGCCGACTTTAACGGCATTTTTTCTTTCTTTTTGAATTTTCTTTTACTTGTTTCTTGGAGGGGAGTTGAGAGGGAAGTCCCTGCCTCAGCGGGGGATCTCATAAAGGAGTTCTTTGCCCTCCGGACACTTTTTTGCTGCGTGGGAAAAGTCCCGGCGGCCATTTTGAAAACCGCATTTTTTTTAATAGTGGCTTTTTGGAAGCGTTTTAAGCCTCGTTTGCTGCAGACCTGCTATAGGCTCATCAGGTGCTTACAGAGCGTTGGCCTGTTGGGGGGGGGGGGGGAAGAGAAGTTCAAAGGGAAACGAGCTATGCTGTATTTTCCCTTATTGAAATATTGAATAGGTGTATCTAGGCTGTTTTTTGCAGGGCTCCAACCCGGAGAGAGCCCTTCCTTCCGGGGCTGGCGGTCAGGGCCAGCGGGGGAGGAAGGGGAGTTCCCGGGGTGGTTTAGAGCAGTTCTTTGAGGCGGCTGCTATGCCTGCAATTCCACACTGTCTAGTGTGTGGCAGGAGGAAAAGTTCAGTGCTGGAAACAGGAGTCTGTGTCCCTTGCTCCCTAGAGGCACAGCATATGGATGGAGAGCCGGGACAGCCCCTAGCAGGCCGGAAGGCTATTCGTACAGGCACTGAGGCACTGTTATCTCCGTCTCTAGATCCTGAGGAGCCAGTGCCCGGGCCCTCCTCAGGCGGCGGCTCTGCCGGGTCACAGGAGCAGGGACAGGCGGGGGAGGTGACCAGGATTCCGCCGAACTTCGTTGCCTTGAGGCAGCAGGCTTTTGCCTTCCTTCAGCCCGCGAGGTCTGCTCTTCCTCACCGACCCCAGAGTCAGAAGCGCTCGGCCTCTCTGGTCGGTTCGGGGAACGGTGCTCTGGTGGCTAAAAGGTGTAGGGCCACTTCGGAGGGTCCCGCGCCTTACCTCGCTGATGACCTGAGCGAGGGGAACGCCAAAGAGGGAAGAGTTCTCGGAAGATGAGCTGGAAGACGGAGAGTTGCCTGACTCGGAGCAGCAGTGTTGGGTAGTCAGTCTTTCGGAGTGAAGGGCTTCCAGCCCTGGTTTCGGAGACGCTATAGACACTAAACCTGCCTTGCAGCGGAAGAGACATTAGAAGATCCGCTGTTGCAGGCGGTGCGGACATCCCAGAGAGTGTTTCCCCTCCATAGGGTATTTCGGAATATGATACAGGAAGAATGGGATTTGCCAGAGGCGGCCCTGAAGGGGGCTAGAGCGTTGGCTCGCCTTTATCCGCTCGCGAACCGCGGTAGGGAGCTGTTTCGTTCTCCAAAGGTAGTTGCGGGCGGTATCGGCGGTCACTCAGAAAACCACAATTCCCGTGGAGGGGGACCGCAGCGCTGAAGGATGTTCAGGACAGGAGGTTAGACACTCTGTTGAAGCAGGTGTTTGATGTTTGCGCGCTGTCCATGCAGACCGTCTTCGGTGGCATGTGGCTGTTTGAGGTGGTCCCAAAGGTTGCAGGAGACCATCTGGAAGGGCAGCTTGAAGATGCCTCGCGACTGGAGTCGGGAACCGCGTTCTTGGCGGCAGCTCGGAGGTATCTCTGGTTGAGAACCTGGTCGGCGGACAGTTCGTCTAAGGCTCGGCTTAGCAAGTTACCCTTTGGGGGTACGCTTTTATTTGGGGAGGATTTAGATAAGTTGGTCCAGGACCTCGGGGAGTCCCAGGGAGGACGTCTCCCAAAGGACAAGCCGAAGCAGGGCCGCAGTTCTGCGGGATTCAGGGAGGTCCCGAGAGACTTTCGTAGTTTTCGTTCTCCCCGTTATGGACAGTCCCAGCGGGGGAAGTTCCCGCTTAGGGGTCAGGGGTTTCGAGGATTCAGGGGAGCAGGCCGGGGGTTCGCTCCTTTCCAGTCCTCGGCCACAAAACAGACACAATGAGATAAGGCAGGCTCAGGAGAGGGTAGTTCCCAGGGGAGGTCGGTTGTGGGAGTTTTACCCTGCCTGGGTCCGAATTAAGTCAGATTAGTAGGTCCTGGAGGTCATGCGAGAGGGGGTACGTATTAGAACTCCATCGACCCGTCGTAGGTTCTTTTGTCCGTTCTCCCTGCTCAGCCCTGGGCATAGGCAGGCGGTCCAGGATACGCTACAGCGACTGCTGCAGCTTGAGGCGGTGCTGCCAGTGCCCGCGGAGCAGTGCGTTTCCAGTCGCTACTCCATCTATTTCATAGTGCCAAAGGAGGAGGGCACATTTCGCCCGATCCTGGTTCTGATAGGGGTGACCCGTTGTCTCCGGATTACCCATTTTCGGATGGAGACCTTGCGTTCCGTGCTGGCAGTGATCCGGACCAGGGAGTTCCTGACGTCGTTAGATCTCCCGGATGCTTACCTGTGCATCCCGATTCGGCAAGAGCATCAGAAGTGGCTGAGATTTGCGGTACCCATGGGACATTTCCAATTTCAAGTGCTGCCCTTTGGGCTGGCAACGGCACCACGGACGTTTCCCAAGGTCATGGTGGTGGTGGCGGCGGCGCTCCGCAAAGAGGGAGTACTGGTGCACCCATATTTGGACGATTGGTTGATCCGAGCGAAGTCGAGAGAGGACAGCTCGGCAGCGACGGCCCGGGTGGTCCAGATGTTCGAAGGCCTGGGCTGGGTAGTCAACTTTGCAAAGAGCAGGTTGGTGCCATCGCAATCCCTGCAGTACCTTGCGGCGCGCTTCGAAACAAAGCAGGGGAAGGTGTTCCTGCCCAGGGCCCGGGCTCTAGGTCTGCGACAATTCGTCAGGCGTTTCTTTTCGAGTCCGGCTCCAACAGCATGGCAGCACCTGCAGTTGTTGGGAACAATGGCAGTCACGATAGAAGTGGTTCCGTGGGCCCGAGCGCATGTGCGGCCGTTACAGGCGGCGCTTCTCCGTCGTTGGTCGCATCAGTCTGATGTCCTATCGCAGAGGTTAGTTTGCCCTCAGAATGTGCGTCACGAGCTGCGATGGTGGTTGAGAACGGAGAATATGGAAGACAGCATGCCACTGGACCGCCGTCCTGGGGACTGCTCACGACAGACGCAAGCCTCCTGGGTTGGGGGGGGGCTCATTCCGAAGGCAGGTTTGCCCAGGGTCATTGGTCTCAGGAGGAGACGTCTTGGTCCATCCACAGGTTGGAGATGAGAGCGGTGTTTCTGGCACTACCGGAGTTTCAGGACACACTCGGTCAGGAGGCAGTCCGAGTCTTGTCAGACAATGCGACAACGGTGGCCTACATCAATCGGCAGGGGGGCATAGGAAGTGCTACACTGGAAGCCGAAGCGGGTCAGCTGTGGGTGTGGGCCGCACACAATCTCCAGGCTCTCGCGGCTCAACATGTGGCCAGCGTAAACAATCTCGAAGCGGATTTCCTCAGTCGTCGCAGAGTAGACCCCGAGGAGTGGGTGCTACATCCGGGGGTGTTTGCTCTTCTGGTGAGGCGCTGGGGAGTTCCGGTAATGGCTTTCATGGCGAGCTTCGAGTCAGCGCAGGTAGCAAGGTTTTTCAGCAGGCGCTGGGAACGGATGTCAGAGGGGCTAGATGCATTAGCGAAAAGGTGGCCAGAGGGAGTTCTCCTTTGTTTTTTTTCCACCTTGGGCCCTCATGGGCAGGGTGGTGCAGCGCGTTGGGAGACATCGCGGTCGGGTGATTCTGATCGCGCCTGATTGGCCCTGAAGACCGTGGTGTGCAGATTTGGTACGGCTGTTAGTGGACGATCCGTGGTAGTTACCGCAGCGAGAGGAGCTCCTACGGCAGGGTCCATTGTGCATGCCCTAGGTGAGTCGGTTCTCGCTTACAGCTTGGCTCTTGAACGGGCTAGGATGACAGCTAAGGGTTATTCGGCGGCGGTCATTTCTACCTTGCTAAAGGCACGCAGGTGTTCCACCTCGCTGGGGTATGTACGGGTCTGGAGGATCTTTGCAGCTTGGTGTGTGGAGCGTAATATTCAGCCGTTGTGGGCTTCGATTTCACAGGTCCTTTCCTTTGTGCAGGATGGAGTGCGGAAGGGATTGGCGGCCAGTTCCTTGCGAGTGCAGTGGGCGGCGATTTCCTGTTATGGGGGAAAGTGCTCAGTCAGCCGGTAGGATCTCACAGTGACATTAGGCTTTTTCTGAGAGCTGTCTTGCCTCTTCGTCCGTTGGTACGCTGTTCGGTGCTGACATGGAAGCTGAATCTGGTATTGGAGGCTTTGCTTGAGCTACCGTTTGAGCCGCTAAGCATCGCCACCCTGAAGGATCTCGCGTTAAAGAAGGTATTTCTGGTAGCTATTTGTTCCGCAAGGAGGATTTCGGAGTGTTAGGCTTTTTCCTGTAGGGCACCTTATTTGTCTTTCTTCCATGATAAGGTCGTGCTACGCTCAGTGCCGGACTTTCAGCCGAAGGTGGTCTCGGCCTTTCATGTCAATCACGTGGTGTCGCTTCCAGTATTCTCTAAGCAGCAAAAGGAGAAATCGGAAGGCAGGTTACATCCCCTAGATGTTCGGGTTCTTCGGAAGTATCTTCGGCGGATGCAGCCGTTTTGGAAGACTGACAGATTGTTTGTGGCTTTCGGGGGGCCGCGGAAGGGTGAAGCGGCAGCGAAAGCATCCATTTCTAGATGGTTAAAGGCGGCTATTGCGTCGGCTTACCTTTTGAAAGGTAGCGTAGTTCCAGAAGGTCTCAGAGGGCACTCGACCAGGGCGCAAGCGGCGTCGTGGGCGGAGTACAGTTCGGTTTCGGTCGCGGACATTTGTAGAGCGGCGACTTCATTATTGTTGCATTCATTCTCGAAGCACTATCGGTTAGATGTGCAGGTGGCGGAGGACTTCGTTTTGGCTCAGCGGTGCTTCAGGCTGGGTTTTCTGGTCCCTCCCGTTGATGTGCACTGCTCTGTTACATCCTCTATGGTTCCAGGACTGGACTAGAGGGACGAAAAGGAAGAATTAATTAGACTTACCTGCTAATTGTTGTTCCTTAAGGAACTCTAGTTCAGTCCCGGACCCCTCCCAGGGTATGCAGCCTGAAGCTGTTGTCCGTTGTATCTTAGGAAAAGGGGTCAAATTGGAGAGGATGTCTCCGGAAGAGGAGTGGGGTTCCGGAGGACGCAGAGTGGAGCCACAATGGGAACCCCGCAGAAGCGTGGTTTTGTTTCTACGTTTTTGGCATTTCTACAAGGTCCTTCGTCGAAGAGAAGGTTAGAATATGCACAGGTTTTTAGATTCTAGCCAAAGTTTATTTAGTTTATCTTGTTGTTCTTTATCTACTTATTTGTTGCTCTGCTGAGTTGCTTTGTCAATAGGTACTGGTGGAAGGGGGCAGTCCTTGCCTATTTATACCAGAGAGAAGAGCTGTGATGTCATTCAGTCTCCAAGGCTGCTGGAGGAGATTCTAAACTCTATGGTTCTGGGACTGGACTAGAGTTCCTTAAGGAACAACAATTAGCAGGTAAGTCTAATTAATTCTTACTGCTGTGGTACATCCCCAGAGATTCCGGGACTAGACTGGAGGGACGATCAGGAAGATTAAATTAGACTTACCTGCTAATTGTCGTTCCTGGAGGAACTCCAGTCTAGTCCCGTGTCCCGCCTGGTATCGTGGAGGTGCGGTGGCCTGAAGCAGGAGCTCTATTACTAGTAAGCAACATTTTTAGTTCTCTTGGGGTCCTGGTTTATGCTACAGCAGATTGTCACCTAGAAAGGGGGTGGTAGTCGGTTTTCCAGGTTTTCGGAGTGATGGACAGGGGATCTCAAGGCATGCAGGGCATGCAGGTCTTGTACCTCGTGGGGCCGACGGGCAGTTACAGTTCAGGGAAGCAGTTTGTTTGATTCTGCAATGTCATTACTTGTTGCTCCGGTGAGTTCTGCTTTGTCAATAGGTAAACTGGTGTGAAGAGGCGGTACCATCCCTTATATACCGGTGACATCACAGGAGTGAAGTTTCTCAGTCTCCAAAGCTGCTGGATGAGGTTGACAACCCAGAGATTCCGTGACTAGACTGGAGTTCCTCCAGGAACTACAATTAGCAGGTAAGTCTAATTTAATCATCCTCATTGAGGGCTTGGGGGGGCCTCAGTTCCTCCTTAGGGGCCATTTTTACCCCCTTGTCATCCTCCATGAAAGGGCTGGCTTTGAGGAAGAAACCTGGATCTCTGTGAGTTACCAGACTTGGCTGATCAAAACTTCTGAGGATTACGCCCATGCCTCCTGGAGGAAGCCCCCTGCCAGAGCCCTTGGGCCAGTGCTTTCGAAGCCGAGTGACCTTTAAGTCCCTAAGGCTCTTAACCAACTTTTCTGGATCTTCCCCAAACTGCAACTGACCTACGAATGGGAAGCTTGTTGAGCCCTGTCTTGGAAACCATATTGGCAGACCAGTTCCACAGCCACAAAAACCATAAGCTGCCACTTCTGTGGTCATATTCTTTGCCAAAGCATGAAGCAGTTCATAGAAGAGATAGGCCAAACCAGACTCCAGCTGTTCTGCGTCCTCCAGGCCTGCCAACTCTGCAAAAGATACTTTTGGAAACTTCTGCGGCCATCTCAGGCAAGCCCGGGCCACATAAACTATGCAAACTGACGAAGTACCATAGCGGAAATCTCAAAGGGCTTCTTGAGCAAGGCTTCTATCTGACGGTCCTATAGATCCTTCAGAGTAGCCCTGCCTTCCACAGTTATGGTTGTTTTCCTGGTGACTGCTGCCACCAGGGCGTCCCTCTTGACAGATGCAGCTTCTCCTTCTCAGAAGGAATAGGATAAAGATTTGTCATGCTCCAGCCCACATGTTGGCTAATATCCGGTGACTTACATTCTGTATCAATCATGCTCTTTACCCCTATGAAAGGGAAAGGATCTCTGCGATTTCTGGATACCCTTCAGCAATAGGTCCTCCACCTCTCCGGGCTACAGCCGAGGTTCCTCAACAATCTGCAATGCTTCTACTGGGTTCTGCACCCGGGTCACCGGGTTTTGAACCCCCAAGGCGCAATCAAGTGCAGCCCAGTGCCACTTTCTTCCAGTTGTCACCAACACAGGGCACTCTCCGGTCCAGGTGCATTGGGAACTCTATTCTGAGGCCGCTGTCCCCACCAGCCATTCCAGCCTAAGTTCCACAGAAGCAAAAATGCTGTTGGTGGAATGAAGCAAGATCACGGATCCTGATAAACTGCCCATGTGCTGAATCTTAAAGCACTTTTATACATTTTAATATCAATTTTTAAATAATATTTGAATTATTTTCTCATTGCTGCTTCACAGCAAAACTTCACTTTCTCAGAGCATGCAAAGAGGTTCTTTCCAAATGAAATGCATAATAAGTCACATTTATCAATGCTACTCCACACTTATCTGCACTCATCTAAAGAAATCAGCTGCAGCAGCAACGTAATATTTAAAATTGATTATTAAAATGTATAAAAGTGCTTTACGATTTGGCACATGGAATTTTTCAGGATCCATGATGGTGAAGCCTGTACACCTAAGGATTGATAAATTCTGCCTTGTCTTTGTGCTTTAGGCAGCAGCTCTGGTAAGCAGTTTTGGTGTTTTTGAGTTACTGAGATCCTTTTCTCCCTTGTGTAAGTGGAATGATCAGATGGACATTTATAGGATTCTACATCCACTTACATACTCTTAAAGTTCCACAGCAGTTTAGTTCAGTGATTAGTTCCAAAGAAAACCACTCAGCCACTGTTGTGTTATGCTCTAATATAAGTCCTCAGTGCTGAATAGCAGTTTCAATTGGCAAAGTTCATGCATTCACTTTCCCGTATACCTGTTCTCAATGCAGCCTTTTAAAACCAAGTGTACAACTTGTCTTTTCCTGCCAAAAGCCAGTTGCTGTTTCAGTTCCCACTTAACAAAAGGAGATGTGGTTCCACGCACATACCTCCCTTTCTCCAGGACCAAGCAGGAAGTCAGTCCTCACATTCCCTGTTATTTGTAAACTCAATGTTATTTGTATACATTGCAGTATTCTTGTTCGATGTACACCGCGCTGATTTTAATAGCGCGGTATAGAAGAAAATGTTAAATAAATAAATTAAATAAATATGGGTGACGTCGGCGCCGACGGAGCCCCCGAGCAGAGCATTTCCCCAGCTTTCAAGGAAAGCCTTTGGGAATGCAGCGCGCATGCGCGGTCCCCTTCCCACCCAAGGGTGCCATCTTGCTCAGTCTTTCTTTTTCCGCGGAGCCCAACGGACGTGAGTTCGTGTCATCTTGGAAAAGTAGATTTTTTTCAGCTATTTTGGCTTTTTCTGATCTGTTTCGATGACGGTTCCCCTTCCTGCCTGGGCTCGGTATACCGGTATCGAGTCCAGAGTTTTGATTTTCGTTTTTGTTCTTCGTGACTAGCGGTCGTGCTCTTTTTGTGTTTTCACTGGCAGCCCAGTCTTTTGAACTTGCAGGGGCCCTTTTTCCCCCGATGGCTGCCAGTGGATTCAAAAAGTGTGATCGGTGCAAGAAACCTGTCTCTCACCGACACACATGACTGCTGCCTCTGTTGCCTCAGGCCCGACCATGACCCGCTGGCCTGTAGCCCATGCGGCAAAATGTCGTCGAAGGCACTGCGGAGCCGTCAGCATTAACGTGAAAGAATTTTCTCAGAGTCCACGTCCGTCCGGGCCTGGACTTCGTCAGAGGCCTCGACATCTCGGGAGTCTGACCCTGAGCGCCGTCGGGGTTCCTCTGAGAGGGAGTCTCCCACCCGGAAGCACAGAAGGAAGAAGCAGCTCACGAGGGCGTCTTCGGTGGAGACTCTTGGATCCTCGAGGGCCAGGTCGCGTAGCCCTGACCGCCGCCCCGGGCTCTCAGAGTCGGAGAGGCCATGCAAGTTACCTCGCTTGGAGCCGGAGTCCCCAAGTCACGTAAGTGCTGTTGTCCTCGTGGACTCTCCTCTGGGGGAGCTGATGTCGGGCCCGACGCCGTCGGGGCCTGAGTCGGGGACTGCTAAGACTCCTGAGCTTGGACTCAGGTTGACGGCCTTGGAGAGCAGCTTGGCTGCCTTCATGGAACAGCAGCGGGTGCTGATCGCCGGTCTGACCGGTGCATCTGCCAAGGCCACCGGGACCTCGACGACCAAGTCAACCCCGGAGACTGAGCCGATCCTCAAGTCAATGAAGTCTTGAGTCGATCCTCGGTCAAGGTCCCCCTCGACCTCCCGTGTGGGGCCGAGGTCGTCGACGCTGATACCCTCAGCGTCAGGGTGGGTGGCACCGAGGCCCACACGGCCGGAGCCGCTCGATTCCTCCTTGGAGTCGGCGTGGGAGATGGAGGATGAGGAGTCTCCAGATACCTTCCGGACCCGGTCCGTCCCTTCGGACTCACCAGAGTCCGAGCCTCGGAGAAGGTCCCCCGGAGGATACTCGGTTCTCGGACTTCGTGAGGGACATGGCCAATGCCTTGGCCTTCCCTGCAGATGCCGAGGAGGAGCCTCGAGCCAAGGAGCTTGATGCCCTCCAGTATGACTTTCCTCTGAAGGAAGCCTTTACTGTACTTGTTCCTCCGATGCTGGAACGGCTGCCCTTTCGTATGTGGGAGGCAATGGCCTCAGCACCGGTTCTTAGCAAACAGGTCGATTCCATTTATCGAGTCCGTAAGAGCTCTGGGTTCCAAAAGGTGCAGCTACCGCACAACTCCATGGTTGTGGAATTGGCCATTCACCGCCTGAAGAGTCAGAAGATGCACTCCTTGGTGCCCCCCGGCCAGGAGGCCCAGAACCTGGATGCCCTCGGTAGAAAGTACTTTCAGGGCTCTATGCTATCTTGCCGTGTTCAGACCTACCAGCTGTACATGGGCATGTACCTACGAGACTTGGCAAAGGAGATTGCCAGGTTCTCAGCTGGCATCTCCGAGAAACCTTTGCAGAGGTTCAAGGCTTTGTCAACAGGGATCCGAGAGTGCTTGAAGTTTATCTCTCGAGCAGCCTATGATGGCTTCGAGGCTTTGGCCTGGGTAGCCGCGGCTGGCATCGGTGCACACCATCAGGCCTGGCTGCAGTCATCAGACCTGGAGTCATGGATACAGGACAAGTTGGTCGATGTCCCTTGCCGAGGTGAAAACCTTTTCGGTAAGCCCATGACTGAAAAGGCTGCAGAAATCGAGACTGAGATTCTCATCAGGACAAGGCTGTCCAGGAAGACTTCTGCCCCTTCTCAAAAAAAGAAGGGCTCGGGAGGAAACCCTTTTTCCCAAGGAAGGGTGCTGCCTACAAATCCTACCCTCAATATCAGGTCTCTCCAGCTCTCCAACAGGGCCAGAAGGCCAAGGGGCAGGGGCATGGGCCCCGTAGGCAGAAGACCCCCAAGCCACCAGCTCCGGCTTCTGCACAGCAGGGAGCGGGGTTTTGACTCCCACAGCATAGCCTCTTCTCCATTTCTGGCTTCACTCAGCTGGCCACCTATAAGCATACAGGGTCAGCCGATCTCCTGTGCTATCACAGGGGATACCTCGGCATAGTCCAAAAGGGCTATATGCTCCACTTCCACCAGCTACCCCCCTCCTACTTTCCAGGGGAGCCTCCAAGACTCCCTCTGCATGGAAACCTCCTCCTTCAGGAGTTGGAAAGTCTTCTAAAGGAACAGGCGGTGGAACCAGTGCCTCACCACCTAGAAGGGCAAGGCTTCTACTCCCAGGTACTTCCTGGTACCAAAAAGGACAGGAGGCCTCCGGCCTATCCTAGACTTGCAAAACCTAAACAAGTTTCTGGAGAGGGAGAAATTCAAGATGCTTACCCTTGGGATACTGCTGCCCTACCTCCAGCAGGGAGACTGGCTATGCTCCTTAGACCTAAAGGATGCTTATACTCACATCCTCATTCTCCCAGACCACAGACAATGTCCCATATTTGTGGTGGGAGGAAACCATTTTCAGTACAGGGTACTTCCCTTTGGCCTTACCTCTGCCCCCAGGGTTTTCACCAAATGCCTGGCAGTGGTGGCGGTCTATCAGGAATCAGGGAATTTTTGTCTTCCCATACCTGGACGACTGGCTCATCAGGGGCCAGTCTCTCCAGGAGGCCAGACAAACCACTCTTCGCACTGTCTCTCTTCTTCAGCATCAGGGCTTTGTCATAAACTACGCAAAGTCCACTTTGCTCCCCTCTCAGAACTTACAGTTTATAGGGGCAAGATTAGAACCCTGCAGGCAAGAGCTTACTTGCCCTAGGACAGGGCCCACAGACTGATGGACTTGGCAAACCAGTTCCAAAGCAATTCTCAGGTCTCCGCCAGGCACTTCCTGCGGCTCCTGGGCCACATGGCATCCACGGTACATGTGACTCCGAATGCCCGTCTGCACATGTGGGCTGCTCAGTGGTGCCTCAGAGCTCAGTGGGCGCAGGCCACAGGTGACCTCCGAGACAGAGTAAAGGTGTCCAAACCACTTCTGGACTCCTTGCAGTGGTGGCTACATCTCCCAAACCTCAGGGGGCTACCTTTCCACGCTCCAGCACACACAATGGTGCTGATGACCGATGCTTCCTTAAAGGGCTGGGGTGCACATTGCCAGGGCATGTGCACTCAAGGCCTCTGGTCTCCTTGGGAGGTCACACAGCAGATCAGTCTTTTGGAGTTGCGAGCAATCCGCTTGGCTCTACAGATTTTTTCTCATGCCCTCTCTCACCAGTCTGTCTTTGTTCAGATGGACAATCAGGTAGCAGTGTTCTATGTGAACAAGCAAGGGGGCACGGGGTCCAGACTGCTATGTCAGGAGGCGCAGGCCCGTTGCTCCTTTGCAGTCAAACAAGGCATGTTTCTCAAAGCAGTTTATCTATCTGGTCAGGAGAATTTCTTAGCAGACAAGCTAAGCAGGATTCTCCAGCCTCACGAATGGCAGTTGAATCCATTGGTGGTCCAGCAGATCTTCCTCCGCTGGGAATTTTCGTCCATCAATCTCTTTGCTAGTCCACAAAACCGTCAGCTGCCCATATTTTGCTCCAGACATCCGCATCCCCTGAGGATAGCAGCAGATGCTTTTCTGATCTCTTGGTCTATGGGCCTCCTGTATGCGTTTCCTCCCACGGCATGATGTGCTCAGCGCAATGAAGATCCTTTCTTTTGCCTTGTGCCAGTAGTACTGCAGTATCTACTTCACCTGTCAGACTTGGGCCTTAAGTCTAACTCTGTTCGGGTCCACCTCAGTGCTCTATCAGCGCACCACTCACCGGTGGAGGGACAGTCTGTCGGTTCATCCCTTGGTGTCCTGCTTCCTCAGAGGTCTGCTTCTTCTGAAGCCTCCGGTTCGTCCACTGGCAACTGAGTGGGATTTGAACGTGGTCTTGCAGCAACTTGCCCACCGTTTGAGCCGATGGCTACTTGCCATTTGCGCTTCCTTTCTTGGAAAGCACTCTTCCTGGTAGCTCTTACCTCGGCCAGACGTGTGAGTGAACTACAAGCTCTGGTTTCTGTTAAACCATACACACGGTTCTGTAGGAACAGGGTGGTCCTACGGACCCACCTGAAGTTCCTTCCAAAAGGTCTTCTTTCCACCTCAACCAGGAGGTGGTTCTTGCCAACCTTCTTTCCCAGGCTGCATACCAGCCGGGCTGAAACAGTCTTGCCCTGGACTGTAAGAGGGCATTGTCTTTTTACATAGAACGTACGTGGGGGCATCGAAGGGCTACTCAGCTTTTCGTCTCCTTTGACCCTAATAAGATGGGGTTACCTGTCTCCAAGCGTACCTTGTCCACTTGGTTAGCAGATTGTATCGCCTGGACGTACAAGGCAGCCGACCTCCCCTTGCAGGGTCGAGTCACGGCCCACCATGTCAGGGCAAAAGCTGCGTCAGTAGCTCATCTCCGCTCTGTTCCGTTGGCAGACATCTGCCGGGCCGCTACTTGGTCTTCAAGCCAGACATTTGCAGCCAATTACTGCCTCGAGAGAGAGTCCTGAGGGGACAGTGCTTTCGGACAGGCGGTACTCCGTAATCTCTTTGAGGTTTAGGCAACTCCTACCCTCCGGCCCTTGTGTTGAGCTACCATACGGGGGCATTCTCAGAGGATATTCTTATCATGAATGCTGAGGCTCTTGAGAGGGAGCCAGATTTTCAGCTTAGGGTTCCCGGTAGCCTAGAGTTGGGGAGTCCCATATGTGAGGACTGACTTCCTGCTTGGTCCTGGAGAAAGTATTTACTCACCTGTAACAGGTGTTCTGCAGGAGCAGCAGGAATCAGTCCTCACGACCCTCCCTCCTCCCCTGGAGTTGGTCATTTACTTCATTTGGAGTGGAGGAGTGGCCTAGTGGTTGGGGCAAGGTACTTCAGGCCGGAAGGTCGGGGTTTCAAATCCCACTAGAGGACAGCAACCTTGGGCCGGAAGGACTGAGGTTTCTAGTCCCACAGGTGCTCCTTGTGGTCTTGGGCAAGCCACTTAACCCTCCATAGCCCATGTTCCCTGTAAAATAGTTATCTCCAAGTTATAATGCCCTGTTCAATGTAATTTCAGTTTGTTCAATGTAAACCGCACTGATGCAGAATAGCGCGGTATATAAGAGAATTAAATAAATAAATAAATAAAATAAATAAATTTGGATTTTATTTTGCTGTCTTTTAGCTATGTCATCAGACTGAGCAAGATGGCACCCTTGGGTGGGAAGGGGACCGCACGTGCATGCTGCATTTCAAAGGCTTTCCTTGAAAGCTGGGGAAATGCTCTGCACGGGGGCTCCGTCGGTGCCGACATCACCCATATGTGAGGACTGATTCCTGCTGCTCCTGGAGAATGCCTGTTACAGGTGAGTAACTACTCTTTTCCAGGCTGGTAGCAAATTGGCTGCCGTTAGTCCACTCCACAGCTTCCAGGCAGCTTCCACAAACTCCAGCCATTAGTCTTTAACCCTTTTGTGACTGTTGTTGCCATATGGCAATCTTCAAATTTTCCCCAAACATTTTCACCGGATTCTATATTTCCAAAAAATCCACACACTGTGTGTGAAATGTGATGTGTATTTGTGCTTGACATCTGAAAAAAAATGGTATTTAAACTATCATACCAGCAGTAAATGAAACTGATGCCATGACTGTTTTTAATTTTCAGCCATTCAGGACCGCAGTTGCCATATGGCAACTGTAAATATTGTTTCTTAGAAATAAATTATTTTCAAAAAAACGTGTTATTCTGCATCATTTAGCTCAAATCTTAAAAAAAAAAAAAATTTCAGTTACAAAACAATTATGTGGACGCAAAAGGGTTAATGCCTCTGTGTTCACACTGCTCCTGCACTGGGAGAAACAGCTTCCCCTCCCCTCCCTTCCCCGCCTCTCCTCTGGGGTTTATTCTGCACATAGCAGAGTAGCAACAAGGTATGTTCAGCAATGGTTACTGGCTTACTTCCTTAAAACAGTCTCTGTACTTTGTGTATTTGAAGACTGGGGATAAAGGAGCAGTCTATAAGCTCATTACCTTGGGGAATATTCCAGGTCCAGCTGCTCTCCCCTCAGTGATCTGCTATCCCATCTACTCCTGGGTTTTTTCTCTGCTAACCCAGGGGCAGTGAACTCTGCTTCCTCTGCTCTGGGAAACTCCACCCAGCTCCACCCTCTCCCAGGCGTTCTCTTCTTAACTGAACCACCTGGGACTTTATCTGTGGCAGGGGCCTTCCTATCCCTATCCTAAGAGATCCTGGGATTTGTGGTGTGCTATGTGTACCTGACCCTGCCACACAGTTCAGTCAGAGTGCACAAGCTTCGCTTACCATCACCTGTTGAAGACCAAGAACTACTGACTGAGGATTGGTGTGCACAGACTTCTTATAGGATGACTTTCAGATCATTGTGTCTGTCTCCATATGCTGGTGAGTGAGCATAGCCCACGCATCTGGATTGGAATGGAGAGACGATTAGGAAATGGAAATAATGAGTCATGGACTAGCTTCCGTGATTTTCTGTGAGAGGAAAATAATAATTTACATTTTTCCTCCTATAGAAAATAAGAACTATGTGAACAAGAGGCCAGATGGACTTTCTGCTCCTCGGAGTTGGAGTTGCCATACTCAGAACAAGCCTTGGGGAGGTGAATAAAAGCAATTCCTTATCCCTCCAGTCCAGTCCTGCACCTCTGGGTAGTGTACCTTTCCAGCAGCTTGGAGGCTGAGCCTGTCATCTTTTTGATGACACTAGTGTACATATGCAACTGGCACCGCCCACCAGCCCCAGTATGCTCAGCCTCCAAGCAGCTGGAGGAGGTTGTGCGCTAGGGTGCTGGACTCACAGAAAGGGCAACTAAGGAGATAGGTTTAGTTAGTTTGCTTTTATTTCCCCTGTTAAGGGCCAAGTTGCTCTATTTTTAAAGGCAGAAGTAAAAAAACAAAAAAAAAAACTCAGAAGGAACAGAGAGAACCTGGGGGACAACAGGGCTGAGGGGAGGATATTCCTTCTTCCCCCCCTCTCCCCCCAGGTTTTCGGGGGGAGGATTCTGTGGGGGCCTTCCTCAGTCCGAGACTTCTGGCTGCTCCTGAACCCGTTATCGGGTGAGGAGCTGCTGCAATTGCTTGACAGGAGTGAAAGCTGGCAGCGCCGAAGCCAGGAAGGAAAGCTGAGCGCAAGGGGTAGAAAAGCTATGCGGCAAAGAGGCTCCAAGGTAAGAGTGGCGGAGGGGGGGAAGGGGGGAGGACAGCAGAAACCTCTAGCAACCGCCAGAACATGAGGAGACAGAGTGGCTTGCAGCCGCAGTTTGGGAGCCTGCAGCAGTGTGTGAAACGCCCCCCACTGCATTTAGGCGTGATTTCCTCTTATTCAGGCTCGCATGTGTTTAACCCCCTGCTGTGTTTTAGGTGCCTGGGAGAGGCAGCCACTGGAGAATAAAGCGGGACAGAGCAGCCTCTTCCTAGGGGGCTATTTGCAGTTTCTTTTTCATTTCAGTTTCAGTTAAATACACTTTATTTTATTTTAGTTCAAGTACTCTGGTACTCGGGTGCTCTGTGCCTGAGCCTGTGGAGGTGCACTGTGCTGGTGATCCTGTTACATACCCAGGTACAGATTGAGGGAGTTCCTGGGGGGTGCCCCTAGCTCTTCCCACTATGCCGGCCAGACAGCAGTGCCTGGTATAAGATGGTATCAAGGGGTGCGAAATCGAGGTTACTTACCTGTAACGGGAGTTCTCCGTGGATAGCAGGATGTCAGCCACACCAGGTGACATCATCCGACGGCACCAAGGACGGAAGTACTCTCTCTCTAGCCCAGAAGGGGTTTTCCCTTCTGGACATGCTCCCCTAGCCAGCCACTGTGCCCCCAGCTGAGCCAGAAGCTAGGGGCGATAAGGCCAGGAGCAGGGCCTTTTGCAGGGACCCTTGCAGGGGAGGAAGGGTGGGAAAGTGTGGCTGACCTATCCTGCTGTCCACAGAGAACTCCCGTTACAGGTAAGTAACCTCGATTTTCTCCTAGGACAAGCAGGATGAAGTCAGCCACACCAGGTGCCTCCCTAGCTGCGAAGGGCTGAGGTGGAAGGGGCCCTGTCACATATCACAAACCATAGGATGAGGACAAGGCTTTATTATCAAACATGTGCAATAAGGTAGACAATGGTGTAACATGCGTAACAACATCGCGTGTAGTTTCAACATGAGCAATCAACATGTGCAATAATGCATACAACATGTGCAAAAGAGTGCAACTTTAACCTGAGAATCCAGCATTTGTAAACAGGTCAAGGGCGTGTCAATGGCATGCTTGGGTGCAATAGCAATGGCTCAGGGCAGTCTACTGGTGGCCGTCAGGACCGCCTGCCCGAAGGAGTCCGCCTGCAGGTCAAGGCAGCAGTGCCTTTGAAATGTCTGGAGTGAGGACCAGGTGGCCACTTTGCAAATCTCGGTTACAGGTACCGAGTGCAGGTTGGCAATAGAAGTGACCAGGGCCCTCAGTTGGTGCGCATTTGCTGGGGGTGAGGGCCCAGTGCCGGCTTGGTCCAGGCAGAAGGAGATGCATGAGGAAATCCAGAGGGAAAGGGTACGCTTGGTGACCGGGCGACCCGGCTTGTTTTGGTCGTAAGAGACAGAGTTGTGTGCCCCGCTTCTGGGTTGCAGTTCTGAGGAGATAGCGGTGTAGGGCTCTGACGTGGTCAAGTTTGTGGAGCCGTTTTTCCTCTGGGGAAGCGTGTGGCTCCGGGTGGAAGATAGGAAGTTTGGTTGATATGGAAGGCAGAGGCTACCTTCGGAACAAATTTTGGTTGCGTCCGGAGGGAGGCGCGATCCTCGGAAAGCTGCATGTATGGTGGGTGTGCCACCAAGGCCTGGAGTTCGCTGATACGCCTGGCCGAAGTGATAGCGACCAGGAATAGGGTCTTCAGGAGACAAGCTTGATGTCAGCTGACTGCATGGGCTTGAAGTGGGGGAGAGTAAGCTGATTGAGAACCGCATTGAGGTCCCAGTGCGGTACAGGCTTCCTGATTGGGGGGTGAAAGTTAGTCAGGCCTTTCATAAAACGTGCAACGATGGACAGCTGTGTGATGGAGTTGTCCCCTGGGCAGTCATGGAAGGCCACGATGGCTGCTAGGTGGACTCGGACAGACTGTGTCTGCAGGCCTTGTTGAGACAGGGAAGTTAGGTACTGCAGAATTAGCAGTACTGGGTAGGAGAACGGGTCCAGTCTTTGGGAGGAGCAACAGGAAGTGAAGCATCGCCACTTTAGACTGTACGATTTTCTGGTCGCAGGCTGCGAGGACCACCTGTTCGACCTCATGAGGGAGGCGGAAGGGGGACAAAGCTACCCCCTCATCCTCCAGGCTGTTAAGGCCAGAGCTCGTAGGTTGGGATGAAGGGTGTTCCCGTGTCCTGTGAGAGGAGGTCCGGCACCAGGGGGAGCCGGATCGGCGGGCTCAATGCCAAACGGTGAAAGAGTGGGAACCACCCCTGGCGTGGCGCCACTAGTATGGCCTGCGCTCTGTCGGAGATTATGCGCTGGACAGTCATGGAGATCAGAGGGATGGGGGGAAAGGCGTACACTAGAGACCAATCCCCCCATGACACGTCGAATGCATCCGCTCCGTGGCTCCGAGCGGCGGGACGCTTCGAGCAGAAGGCATTGCGTTTCGTGTTCCCTTCCGTGACGAAGAGGTTGACCTCCGGGTGACCCCATACTTGGAAGAGAGAGTGGGCCACTTGTGGTTTGAGGGACCACTCGTGTGGGTTGAGCTGCCGGCTGAGTTTGTCCGCTAGCTCGTTCTGCAGTCCAGGAAGGTAGGAGGCCTGGAGTGTGTGAGATTGCGAAGTCCCAGATCTGGAGGGCTTCCATGCAAAGGATCCGTGAACCCGTGCCACCCTGTTTGTTGATGTAAAACATGGCTACTTGGTTGTCCGTTTGTAGCAGGACTGTTCTGTCATTGATCAGGCCCTGGAAGGTCTCCAGGGCATGCCTCATGGCTCTG
Source organism: Ichthyophis bannanicus (assembly GCA_033557465.1). NCBI lineage: Eukaryota > Metazoa > Chordata > Amphibia > Gymnophiona > Ichthyophiidae > Ichthyophis > Ichthyophis bannanicus. Next base: position 41,540,912 of record CM066037.1, on the reverse strand, counting down.
AGTTTGAGAAAGTTTGTGGCACTGACGCTCCTGCGCTGACCGTGCTCCTTGTGTTCGGAGGTGGAGACAATGTGCCCCCCAGCCTACTGGGGAGGCATTGGTGGTGATGGTCAGCTGATGCCCGGGTTGGGAGGGGGGTCTCCCGCATGATAGATTCCTCCCATGAGTCCACCAAAGGAGGGAGGAAATCACTGTCTCGTCCAAGGGGATGGTGGCGTTTAAGGGTTGTGAGTGTTGGGACCAGTGTGCCCCTAGATGCCACTGGAGGCAGCGCATGCGAAGCTTCGCTAGGGGCACTGTCTGGGAGGTCGATGCCATGTGCCCCAGGAGGCAGAGGAGTGTCCTTCAGTGGGGAGCTGGCTTGCTTGTATGTGCCGTATTAGATCCATGATGGCTCTTATCCTTTGTAGGGGGGGAAGGCCTTGGAGCAGGTGGTGTCTGAGAGCTCCAGTGAACTCCAGTCGCTGCGATGGTTGGAGGTGTGATTTCGGATAGTTCACCAAAAATCCCAGGGATGAGAGCAGGGAAGATGGTAGCTTGAGTTGCCTGCCTGGCTTCCTTCAAAGAGGGAGTCACAAGGAGCAGGAGACGTCGGATGAGCAAATCCTTCTTTATTGAAAAGGGACCCCAACGCGTTTCGGCAACGCCTTCTTCAGGGGGAGGGCTACAAATATATCTTAAAATACACAATAATAAAAATAAAATATGTTAAATATATGATGTAAATTATGATAATAATATTATAATATAAAAGTAACAATATTAAAAAAATAATGTTAAAAAAACAAAGTTAGACAAGAGGCACCTGGCATGTTATGTGCTAAAAAGAGAGACAATCTTGTAAACATAAATAATTGGCACACTTTAAAACATACATATTTTATGATGCACATATGGTAAAACAATCTCTGAAAAATAATTACCAAAACAAAACAAAACAAATGAACAAACGCAGGGCAAAGCAACCATCAAATAAAAATTTTTCTAGAAAGAGCAGACACGGATGATAGAGAGATAAGGGAGTAAAGCTACTAATTTTGAAAAAACAATGAATATTGTGGATAACATCAACATCAAAATTGACATATACAACAAAAGATGTATAAACTAAAACATATCTATATATATATTAGGATTATACAATACAAATGATATGTGTAATAATATAATAATAATAATAATGACATTAAAATTATCAAAAACAGCACTGATGAATAAATAAAGAATAAAAAATCATAAATAATAAATGAAAAATAAATAAATATTATAACATTAAAAATGTCCCATGGTGATATAATTTAGCTAAAAAGCTTATTCATATATTGAATATTCAAAGGTAGTAGTGATATTAAATGTTATTAAAAGTAAATAGGAAGTCATAATGGACCGAAATCATAATAGTAGTAATAATGATAACAATAAAATCATTATAATAATAAAAATAAAAATATTCAAGTAATAAAAATAAGACTACTATTTAAGAATAATAATAATAAAAATAATAATAATAAAAAATGAATCAATAAATAATATAAATATAATAAAATTTAAAAACTAGTGGATCATAAAAAGAAGAGAGAACATCTCATAATGACATAAAAAACTTAATCTGTATTATATATTCCAAAGTACCTAGAGGACGGCTTCTCCTGAGGTTAAGTATCCAAGCGCTATGTGAAAAAAAAAATATATAAAGGATTTTAATTATTGGGAGAATGGTACCTAGAAAGTTCTCTTGTATAAAAAAAGTGTGCTTTTAAATGTCCAATTGTAGCATGTAATATTGGGCAATTCAAAAATAGAAATATGCTTAAAAGTGGAATAATGACCGCACTATAATGTAAACAATTTTAAATCAAGGAAATGCGTCATAAACTGCATTAGCTATACTGTGCTATCAAGTTGGAACGTTAAATAATGGCAAAACGGTGGGCCTCATGGATAGGGCCATAGAGGGTTGTAGAGTTATCAAACCGCAGTGGTGTAAAAGTTCATAAAACGGCATGTAAACTGTGCTGCATGTGAATGCGGGCAACACGCACAGATATCGCCAACAAATGTGACCACGGACAGTTTTAAACATAGCAGTGTAGAAATCAAAATACAAGAAGATTTAAAACATAGTCACAGCCGTGCCGTTTTTAAGACACCACCGGACAGTAAAACTGGTTGCAAACATTGTAATAAACTTGATAATATCACCATTCGGTTAATGTGTATCGCGTCCCGTTTAAAAAAAGTAAAAAAAGGTAAAACTACACACATGGACTCAAACTAGAATTATGTATACACTTTGAGGCGCGCATGAACAGACTTTCAAAAACCATAGCACTCACCCAAAGGTTTGTATTGTGTGGCTGTGAAACCAATAAATTGTAGGCACTGCAACGAGAGAATGAATCATAGTGGAATAAAATGTTCATTATAAAGGAACTACATGACGTGATCTTAAAGAATCAGAAAAAATAATAATAATAAATAAATAGATGAACAGAAAATTACACGGAGGGTTGTATTAAAGATCAAACCTGTGAAGGGAATTCCGGCGGTAAGGCTGGTACACTGCACAGATTGCACGTAAGTGAAAAAGGGGACAAGTCTGGACAGATCCTTTTAAAACGCCGGTATTCCCGCCAAAAGAGGGATGACGCAATACTTGTGGGAGGAGCTTCAAAACAACGAGTTAGGACGATCCAGTGTAGCAATCTCTAAAAGGTGTAAGAGAAGTATATAGGAACAAACTCGCAGACGTCAAGACTGACTAATGAAAATAATATAGAAACACTGAATGTGATAAGAATCTATTAGGAATTAATGATAAATATTGATGAACATGAATTTAATAATGAGGTCTACTATGAGAAAACTATAAAATCCAGTAACCCAAAACTGTGGGAAGGATTTCTAATGAACGAATTATATCAGCTCAGTGTGAGATTTCTAAAAAGAAAAAAATGAAGACCAGCTTGCAGATGTCATGACTAACTAATGTGTATGAGTATCTCTCAGTATATTTTAACATAAATTAGACAGAGAGCATCAATAAATAAGGTAAATAAAAAATAATAAATTGTAAAATAAATGATAAATAATAAATACAACTATAAATATAAGTATAAATTAAATATAAATATAAATATAATTCTAATTATAGTGGTAATTAGAATAAAGTTAAAAATAATAAATAATAAAAATATATAAAATATAATGTATAATATATAATATATAACACATAATATATAACATATAAAATATAATATGTAATGTATAAAATATATAATGAATAATATATAATAAATTATGTGATAAAATATATAAAAAAAAAAAAAAAGAGGGAGCAGAGATAAGTCAGTCATCCAGGTAGGGGAAGACACAAATCCTTTGCGTAGGTGTGCAGCCGCCACTACAACACACTTTGTAAACACCCGTGGAGCCGGTGAGAGACTGAATGGGAGGACTTTGTACTGAAAGTGGTTCCCTGTGGCTTGGAAACGTAGGTACTGTCTGTGGTCTTTGTGTATTGGGACATGAGTGTACGCTTCCAGAAGATCCAGAGACGTTAGCCACTCCTTGGGTTGGATGAGAGGCAGGATGGACCCGGGAGTGCATCCTGAATTTCTCCTTGGCGATGAATAAGTGGATCTTGTGGAGGTCGAGGATGGGCCGCATACCGCCTGATTTTTTGGGAACTAGGAAGTACCTGGAGTTAGAAGCCAGTGTTCCATTCTGCCTCCGGGACGGGTTTGATGGCCTTGGAGGCTAGGAGGGACAATATCTCTGTCTCTAAGGAAGAGGCAGACTCCTTGCAGGTTGGTATCACTCGCTGTAATGGGGGCGACAGGAACTTTATATGGTATCCATTGGAGATTATTGCAAGGACCCACTTGTCCATGGTGATAGTTTTCCAGGCCGGTAGGAACATGGCCAAGCATCCCCCCGTAGGAGGGTTGGCCTGGGGTCTCATGTCCAAAACCTTGGTTGGTTTTCCCTGGTGCAGGCTGTGAGGTTTTCTGCTGCTTCCTATCGCGCTGGTGGGGCCTTTGCCTGTAGGATTATTGGGAAGATTGAGGCTGAGGTTTGTAGTGGGGTTGCTGCCATTTTTGATAGGACCCATATTGGCGTTTGGCTGAAGAAAAAAAGAGTAGGGCTTCTGTTGGTAGGAGCTTTTGCGGTTTGGTCATTCTGGGCCCTTGTCGGCGAGGGTCTGTAGCGTCGTGCAGTGGTCCTTCAGGGCGTTGACGGTGTGTTTGACTTTTTCACCGAACAGGGTGTCTCCAGAGTAGGGAGCATCTGTGATGTGATCGTGAGTGTCCTCCCGCAGCCCTGACGCTCTGAGCCAGGCTAGGCGGCGAGTGGAGATGGAGGTGGCAGCTGTGCGAGCTGCAGCATCAAATGTGTCGAAGCATGCCCACACCTGGTGTTTTGTGCACTCCTGCAGGTCTGGTGGAGGAGGTGGCTGTCTGCATCTCCAGACTGGAACATAATAAGAACATAAGATATGCCATACTGGGTCAGACCAAGGTCCATCAAGCCCAGTAACCTGTTTCCAACAGTGGCCAATCTAGGTCATACATACCTAGCAGTTTCCCCAAAAAACACAGGTTCTGCAATGCTTGTACTGGGTCAAGCATTGATATCCTGGGTCCTTTCTTAATGGTTTATGGACCTTTCCTCCAGGAACTTGTCCAAACCTTTTTTAAATCCAGCTACACTAACAGCCTTTACTACATCCTCCGATAACAAATTCCAGAGTTTGATTACACGTTGAGTGAAAAAATATTTTCTTTTATTAGTCTTAAATAGTTTACCCTGTAGCTTGTGATAAGGAAGCTTATCATAGCTCAGGAAGGAGCTATAGAAAAGGTGAAGTGACTCTGAACAAGCAACGTGTCAGTTCTGGTAGAAATAAGAAAACAGAATTTTGCCATAAAAGACTACCAGTCTCAGAATGCACCAGGTTTCCAACAGCCATTAGAGGAGCTGAAGTGGGGGAAACGTGTGTTCAATCAGGAGGGCTATGAGGTAATCCCCAAGCACTCATCTCAAAGGGCAGGGCCTGATTCAGCACAGCTGCGCTGTGCTAGGGTGGAGCACTCATCTAAGCAGAATAAAGGTAGACTTTATTCTACAGAGAATCATCCTCAGATTCAGCTTGGACATCTTCATGATCTTGGACAGTTTCATCATCTGGAGGATCATCAGAAGCAGAAGCCAGAACGGACGGACAGAGAGGGCAAGAAACCCTTTGGAAGAAAGAAAGAGAAAAGCATTTGGGAGGTCTAAAGGAGTCCATAGCAGTACGTATACTGGAAGGCATTCCAAAGGCAAGCTTACACCATTGGACTGGGGAAAGCCAGAGGAATGGTGCTGCAGAGCTAGGAATCTCCAGACGGTACCTGTGAGGGAGACGGCTGCACTTGGAAGGGACCCTAAGACCCGTGCCAGAAGGTATGTGAAGAGAGACCCAGTGTCCAGGGATCTGGACTGGAAGGCTGGACATAAGAACTGGACTACATACTGGCCAGGCTATTTAGAGAGGAACTCTAACAGCAATGGAAGCTCAGGTATGAACACTGATCTATGCCCTAGCTATATCCTTGAAAGACAGCAGGGAAACAAGTATTCTCCTGAGAGTGCTCCATTGAGAAATTCCTCTGTGCCAATCCATGATATTGAACCCATGATTGTTGAAGAAGGGGGAGAGGTAGATACAGGCTGTGAATACATGGATTGCTCTCTGTCTAAACTCCTTTGGTAATTTTCTGTTACAAAGTACAACAACCATCACAAAGAAATACAAACTTGTTCTTTAATCTACTCAGAAAAGCTCCTGAATAGGATTTGAGCCAAGCAGTAGAAAGTAAGCCAGCTAAGGGGTTTCAGCTGGATAACTGCTAGCAATTGAGCCTTACCTAATTGCTTGTGAGCTCTGAGGAAATCACTTCTGAGTCTATGTGTGAAGATATAAGAAGTTAACCTGAAAAGTGAAGAGCTTACTTAACTCTCTCCTCACCAGTAACCTCACTGGGTTCTTGAAGCTACAAATAACTACATTCAAAAGCAATGGGAAGGTTATCAAGACAGCAATAAATACAACACAGTTCTATAGAAAAATACACCAAAGCTTTGTGGAGAGAAACTGAGAGAAGCACGTTCTCCCTGTTTACTCTAACTTCTTAGCCATGGTTCACTTTATTTATAAGGCTTTTGTAGATGATACAGCATAATTTCACTTTATCATTATACGTCATGTATGTTTCATATTGTAGGTCAACTTATTCAGTGTGTGTCAATGTGGAGCCATAAATGGAGTCCGAGACATAATTATTTACTGTTACATGGCCATTATAAGGAGACATACAGGAATCCAAGATATAGAATGACCTAATTGACATAATTGTTTGCTGCTAATACCTCTTGATATGTACTAATTACTAACCCTGAGAGTATTTTAGTTAATAACTCTGAGACTGCTATCTGGTATCCCTGAGTCAGAGAGGCTGGGGTACAACCTGCCCTTTCTTTATTTATGTAAACCTTCACCTAGTAAGCTAATATATGAAGTTTTATTTCTAAGCAAGGTTCTGAACAGAATTAACTCTTTCTCAGTTTTAGTTAGTCTAATAGTGTATGGTACCTCATACTAATATACATGCTTTCAGTCCCTCCTCTGATTCTGTAAAGAATCATTTCTAAGTAAGGAACTCATATATTGCCATTGAAGTGGAAATACAACTGGATTCTGGGCCAATCCATAACATTATTGCAGGGGTCAGTGATCCTACTGATTTCTGATTTAGAAAGCTGTGAAAGGTAAAAAGGTAAAAAGAAACCAGTGCTGACATAGAGAAACAAATTGTCCGTACATAGAGGAGTAATACTTCTAAAATGAAACATCCCAAAATACCAAGCAAAGATGCTAACACACCTTGCAAAGGCCTGAATACTGAATTCCAGAATGAAGGAACAAGTATCAGTGAAAGCTGAAAAGGAATTTACATAACCCTCACTTGAAATTAAAGTACAGTTACTAACTTTATCTAATTGGCCTTTCACTATTTTTCCATTATTATCAAGCATACTACAACAAAAATCAACTAGTACTCTGCATACAGCATTTTCCTTTGCTAGGAGAAATTACTAAAAACCTTTCCGTTCCTGACTGCATAAGCTGACACTATGTTTGCTGGACCTTGCAATACACACTAATTGCCTAAAAAGAAACAGAGCAGCCACTATGACTGCATCCTGAAGGGAAACATCTCTTTTTCTGCCTAAAGATCTGTTTGAAATTGACAACAAATTAATAGTGCAATTCACTATAGGGTATCCATTGGGGCTATATAGCAAACACCTAACCAACCTCTGGGAAACTCTGCACTACAAAAATACTAACCGAAACATCAATTCTCAAATTGGAGATTACAAAAACCAGCTTAACAAAAATAAATTACCAGAAGACTGTTTCACAGTATACCAAACAGTAAACCAGTGTTTGGAGAGGTTAAGAAAAAGAATCAGAAGTGCAGAGAAAAATGTTCACAGTTTTGGGAAAACGTGCAAGAACCTCAAAATATTTGTGATCATTCTGCACATAAAAAAACCCAAAATGCACAGTCCAAAATTAACAATGCAAAAACAACTTGGACAACTTGAAAAAACATCTGCAGCCCTATTGCAACAAAAGAAGAAACATGGCTGTCGTGGGGCAAGCCTACAAGAACTACAGCAGGAGAACAGAAGATTGGAGGAGATGAACAGACATGCAAAAGGTGCTCTACTTTTGCCAAATCACAAAAACTAAATTACCAAGCAGACAATATTTAAGAGAGGCAGATAACAGCAATGTCTGGCTTGTAAACAAATACAATGAGCTGCAGCAAAAATGCTGAACCGCTAAGATGTGAGATTCAGAAACTCACTGAGGACAGGATATATTCTACATACAATTACCCAATTACTCAAAACTCTCTGAGGCATGACCATTAAATTATTTCACTTTAACTCTGGTTAAGTATGCCTAGGTCTGAACTAGAGGCATCCAAAAAGGGTAGCTAGAACTACACACTTGGTTCCCATTAACTGACATTACTTGTAAATTACTGAAATATAAGAACCTGTACATAGGATCTTCATACCTATATCTTTAATTATTCTAGGTTCTGTGTTTGTATTTGTGTTTGTATATGACTATATATCACAAAACTCCTCAAAGATCTTAGGCCTAACTCTTGGTAAACTTCCATGCTGAGGAGCTGTCACTGTTGGAAGACAAGCAACAAACTTTGATAACTTACAATATTTTTCCCATCAAGTATAAGTGTGCCTCAAAAATATTTGGATATTCCTTCTAACATCCTCATGATTCTGAATATAATACTGCTTCATCAATAAATTACCACAGCACATCTAGAACCAGATTAGGAAATATGCATAGCCAATATGCATAGCAATAAAAATATTCTCAAAAATATTCTAAGACAAACTAAATATATACCTACTCTTCTTAATACTCTTCTTAAGATGATGAGGAGATATACTATCGCTATACTGGCCCTCTAATTCTCAATTACTTTATTAAGTAGAGGTTCAGTACCTAAAGGTCATTACATATATATCAGGAAAATACTAATCTAAACTATCCTCATCCCTCTAGGTCTTACTATAAATACATAAAAACATTTTACATGCTATATAAAAGTATTTTTTTTTACATGAATAGTCCATAAAGACTTTACTTAATACAATAATCTCTTTGTAATGTCTCTGTTGTTCTTTCAGAAAATACTTTGAATCATAAAAGTCCTTTTCTTCAATCACTATTTGTCCAATAAAACTCTGCGTTGCAAACTCTTGATTCACTGACACAGGAAGCCACTTTCTGGACTTGTGAGGGGGCCACTGTATAAGATGCATTCGTTGAGAATGTCTTCTCACTTTACAAGCTGAATATCCCACCAAGAACACACGACATGGACCAGGAACTCCGGAGCTGGGAGTGTCTTCAGATGCAGTCTTAAGCAGGACCCAATCTGGTGACTTCACTTCTGCTAAAATAATTCTGCGGATCCCAGATATAAAGTACTTGCCATCTCGTTAAGAAGTCACTTGCAATAAAAAGAAAACAAACAGGGCTGAGTGCAACCGTACACAATAAGTTAAGATAGCGCTGCGCAACACCTGGTGTCTGGGATAACTGCCAAGGCATCCATTAATTATTTCAAATAGTGTCCGGGGAAACACACTCTGCCATAAGGGCTAAAGAAAAAAACTTTTATTCAATCGGAAGCTGTATCAGAGTGCAGAGCACCTCCCTCCTCTGATACAGAGCAGATACCAAAACAGGGTGCAAAATCAAAATAAAATAAAATGAATTCAGCAGGCAGGAGTCTTAATATCTTTCCCTAAACTATCCCTACAGTACCAGTCCTGAAACAGTTTAAACAGTTTCTCAGTTTTAGTTAGTCTAATAGTGTATGGTACCCCGTACTAATATACATGCTTTCAAAAAGAACAGTTTTTCCCTACTTTGCGGGTTTTGTTTGTTGATTAAAGCACTGCTAAGAAAATATTAGCTAAAGCCTACAGAAAAGACCAGTTTGTTACCAACCAGGTCTTTATTCTTTTGCTTTGATTGCCTGACAAGTTCAACTGTTTTCCTGATTTTGTTTTTCTAAGTTTAACACTGAAAGCAAGTATCCTGTTTTATGTGCTATCAAGCATATCTGTGTTGGGAGGAAATAACCCCATAAATAAATATCTTATTGGCTTTACACTCAAGCACAACTAATTATTGTGAGCGGCTGTGTCTGGTGTGAATGAACTGCATTTCCCACAATCCCTTGCAAATCATATTGATATATGCCTTTGCCAAGACTGTGAACATTATCACCCAGGCATCCGTCTGACAAGCTTCATTGCATGTCCCTAGTCTTTCTATATTCTGATAACGTAAACAATCGATCTTTGTTTACCCGTTCCACTCCGTTCATTAATTTATAGACTAATATCATATCTCCCCTCAGCCGTCTCTTTTCCAGGTTAAAGAGCCCTAACCTTTTTAGCCTTTCTTTATAGGAGTATCCTTCCATCCCCTTTACCATTTTGGTGGCTCTTCTCTGAACCTTTTCTAATAACGCTATATCCTTTTTAAGATAAGGCGACCAGAATTGCGCACAATATTCAAGGTACAGTCTCACCATGGAACGATATAGAGGCATTATAATATCTTTTATTTTATTTTCCATTCCTTTCCTTATGATACCTAGCATTCTATTTGCTCTCTTGTCCGCCGCTGAACACTGGGCCGAGGGTTTTGACATGTTATCCACAATGACGCTTAAATCTTTTTCCTGGGTGGTTGTTCCTAATATGGAACCTTGCATCCGTGTAACCATAGTTTGGGTTGTTCTTCCCTAGGTGCATAACTTTGCACTTATCCACATTAAATTTCATCTGCCATTTTGATGCCCAGTCTTCCAATTTATCAAGATCCTCTTGCAATTTTCCACAATCCTCTTGGGTTTTAACAACTTTAAATAGTTTTGTGTCATCTGCAAATTTGATAACCTCACTCGTTATTCCACTTTCCAGGTCATTTATGAATATGTCAAAAAGCAGCAGACCCAGTACAGATCCCTGGGGTACACCACTATTCACCTTTCTCCATTGGGAAAATTGGCCATTTAGCCCTACCCTCTGCTTTCTATCCTTTAACCAGTTCCTGATCCACAATAGTACACTGCCTCCTATCCCATGACTTTTTAGTTTTGCCAAAAGTCTTTGATGAGGGAGGGACCTTATCAAAGGCTTTCTGAAAGTTCAGATACACTAGATCAACCGACTGACCTTTGTCCACCTGTTTATTCACACCTTCAAAAAAACATAAAAGATTAGTAAGATAAGATCTTCCTTGTCTAAAGCCATGTTGGCAGTCTCCCATTAGGCCATGACTATCTACATGCTGAGTAATTTTGTTCTTTATGAAGGTTTCTACCATTTTTCCCGGTACTGACGTCAGGCTCACCGGTCTGTAGTTTCCCTGATCACCCCTGGAACCCTTTTTAAAAATTGGCGTTACATTGGCGATCCTCCAATCTTCAGGTATTACAGATGATTTTAATGAAAATTCACAGATAACTAGCAGGTCTGCAATCTCATATTTCAGTTCTTTCAACATCCTTGGATGTATACCATCCGGCCCAGGTGATTTGCTACTCTTCAGTTTATCTAATAGTTGTATCGATATTTCCTTTAATTCTTCCGCACCTTTAAATACCGCTTCAGTCATGGGTAACATCCCTACATCTTCCTCAGTAAAGACCGAAGCAAAGAATTCATTCAGTCTCTCTGCTGTCACCTTGTCGCCTCTTAGTGCCCCTTTAACCCCTCTATCATCTAATGTACCAAAGGACTCTCTCAGTTTTTTTGCTGCGAATGTACTTGGAAAAAGTCTTTATTTCGCGTTTTTGCTTCCGCAGCAAGCTTCTTCTCAAATTCTCCCTTTGCCTGCCTTATCAATGCCTTACATTTAACTTGCCAGTGCTTGTGCTGTTTCCAGGTTTTGTTGTTTGGTTCTTTTTTTCATTTCCTGAAAGATGCTTTTTTAGCATCAACAGCCTCTCTGACCTCACCTTTAAGCCATGCTGGCAGTTTTTTGGACTTCCTTCCACTTTTCTTAAAGCATGGAATACAGCTGGTCTGGGCTTCCAAGATAGTATTTTTGAACAACACCCAAGCTTGATGTAAGTCTTTAACCTTTGCAACTGCACGGAGGAGGAGAGGGTCGATTTTTAGCTGTTCCATCAGGGTGTCCTGGTACAGGGCCTGTTGCAACTGGTGGGCGGAAACTCTTGAGCAGTGCATTGCTCCTTGGAAATTTTTTCTGCTGATGTCATCGTTTGAGGTCCTTACCAGGGGGGCAGTTGGTGTGGGTCTGGTTGGACTTAGAACGCTTGAGTGTGGACTCCACCACTATGGAGCTGTGAGGGAGCTGGACTTTGTCGAAACCTGGAGAGGCTTGGACTTGGTACTTGGCATCTAGCTTTCGTGAGATGGGTGCCCCGAGGTGGGGTTCTGCCATAGAGAGAGGAGGTCTTCCTTCAGTAGAGGATGTACCGGGATCTGTGCTGAGGGTCGAGGGGCCTCTGGGAACTTTCTTGCCACCTGAGTCTCCGGGCGCTGGTCAGATGTGTATCTGATGCTGTAGAGGTTGAGGGTGGTGGCGACCTTCTTGAGGAATTGGGGTAAGTTAAGTCCTCTGGGTTGCTGGGCGGAGCATCCGCCGGGGTGTCGGCCGAAGGAGCAGATGTTTCAAGGTCTTTGAGGGAGGAATGTCCCCTTTGGGTTCCTCAGTTGCATTCTCTTCAGCGTCATTGAGAGGTATGGAGGCCAGGCTGGAGATCTTAGGCATTGCTGGAGAAGGGAGCTGCGTGCTGGGGCAACGTGGGGCTCCTGAGGCAGGGATCTGTGCTACAGAAGTCCATTGCACAAACATATCCGATAGAAATGAAAAGAATTGTGCGCGTGGTTCGAGCGCTTCAGGGGGTTCAGGAGCAGAGCTGGCAGGCTCCGCTGGAATCAGAAGTTCTACTGGTTGTCCCCGGGTGCCTGGGCATGGAGCAGAGGCAAGAAGTGGGGAGAGATCGCAGTGGAGACTGGGTGGTAGGCGTACCTGCTGCTGGTGTCAAATTGGCTGCTGTCAGCTGGAGAGTGTTCTGTGCGGCTGTAGAAGCTGCTCCTGTCGGTCCGGTGTTTATTCCTGCATCTGTGACCCAAGCTGTCCCAGTTGCTGCTGCTGCTCCTGCTGTTGCTGCTGCTGCTCCTTCTCTGCCTGCGCCGGTGTCCTGATCGTCGGTGCGGGTCAGAGCGATGCCTCCACACCGAGCGCGATCATCTGTGGTGGGTGTGTCAGTTGTGAGAGTGGCTCCTCCTCCCCCTGTGATGCTTGCTTCGGCGCTGGCCAATGGTGCCATGGGGGGGGGGAGGAGTCCGGAGCAGTGACATCACCCAAGATGGCCGCCGCCATGGAAGCCTCGTGGCTGGTAAGGATTAGGGCCGTTTGGGGCTGCCGGAGAGAGAGAGAAGGTCCCTCCGAAGGGGAGCCGGTGCCCGGGATTGAGTGGCTGTGGTTGGAGGCCCCAGAGGGCACACACAGAGCCGCTAGAGGCGTCTGAAGAGGCAGCAATGCTGCCAGAGAGGACACGGGATCCAAGATGCTGACTGGACTCCAGGAATCAAGACGCTGACCGGAGCTCTGGAGCAGGAAAGGACAGCCGGGGAAGCTGGAAACAGTTCTTTGAGGGCATTTTTGTGGGATTTCCTTGCTCGTGGGGACATCTTGGCGCAGTGAGCACATTCTTCAACTTTGTGGGAGATACCCAGGCATCGGAGGCACCGATCATGCAGGTCAGTGGAGTTCATTTTCCTAGCGCAGCCTGGGCATTTTTTGAATCCCAGTTTAGGCATTCTGAGGTCTTGATTTTGAGTCTTCATGAAATTGTACTCTTAGTTTGAATTCTTTGTAGGAGAGAAGAAGTATCAGTCTTGCTGGCAAGGCAGAAGAGGTAAAAGTGGCTGGCTAGGGGCAGCCCTGGAACACAGGGCTAAGAGGATGTCAGACGCAAAAGAGCATGAGTCAGGAGCAGTGGTGTCTAAGCGGACTAGAGGCTTAGAGGAGTGGCAGCAATCGCCATTGTCAGGGGGGCTGGATGGGGAAGACCTTGACATGGAGCTAGATCTGCAGGAGGAGTTGGACGAAGGAGAGAGAGCCCATAACAGGAGGATCAGGCCCGAATTGTTCGGGTTTTCCACCGGGAGAAGCTACCAGTGCTCATCTTTATGCTTACGTTTATGCAATTTCTCGATATACCGCCCAGGCCGAAGGCCATCAGGGCAGTTTACAGTCACAACAAGCGGGTACTTATAACAATTCCTCGTCCCCAAAGGGCTCACATTCTATGTGTACCACGGCGACCCTCAAGACCCTGAATATGCCTGCTAACCTCCCGGCAGAGGAAGAGGCACTGTGGGATCTGCTGTTCCAGGCAGTACGGAAATGGCAGAAAGTCTTACCAGTACATGGAGTAATAGGACAGATGATCCAGGATATGTGGGATCTGCCAGAGTTTGGCCTTAAAAGGGTGCAATCCATGACGTGCCTATACCCACTGCCGGGGCAAGAATGAGCTCCTTTGATTGCCCAAAGTGGGCACAGCAGTGTTGGCAGCAGTAGAAGAGACCTTGACTTGTCTCCTGCAGATGAGAGCTGTGGAACTGGTTCCGCGAGACAAGTGCGTCTGCAGTCGATGCTTCATGTATTTCGTTTTGTCAAAAAGGAAGGTTCCTTTCGCCCAATTCTCAACTTTGAGGGCATGAACTATGGTCTCCAGATAACAAATTTTCATAGTAGTAATGGCAGTAGGAAACAGAGATTTTTGGCGACTTTCGATATCGCAGAGGCATATCTGCATGTTCCCTTCCATCCAGAACACCTGCAGTTTCTCCACTTTGCGGTGCCAAGGGGCCATTTCCAGTTTCGAGTGTTGCCTTTCAGTCTGGCGACCACCCCCCGTACCTTCACCAAGGTCGTGGTGGTGATTGCGGCAGCTCTCCACAAGGAAGGGGTTCTCGTCCACCCGTATCTAGACGATTGGCTGATCCAAGCGAAGTCCAGGGACGATAGCGAAAAGAGCAACAGCGCGGGTGGGAGAGTTCCTTCAAAGTCTCGGTTGGGGTCAACTTGGCCAAGAGCCAGTTACGGCCAGCCCAGGAGCTAGAGTATTTGAGAGCATGCTTTGATACCTGCGTAGGCAGGAATTTCCTGCTGGATCGCTGGGCGCAGGAGCTACGACAGTTGATACGGCAGGTCCTGAAGAGGGCAAGACCATCAGCGTGGCATTATCTGCAGGTTCTGGGGACCATGGCGGCCACTTTTGAGCTAGTCCCATGGGCAAGGGCGCATATACAATTGCTGTAGAGGGCTTTGCTCCGTCGATGGTCCCATCAGAGTCACCCCTGTCCCAATTACTCCCCTGCCCACGCAGTGCCAAGAGAGCCCTCAGTTGGTGGCTGCATGTGGAAGGGGTCCCTGGTATGGGTTCCTCGGATGACTAGCCAGTCAGGTTGTAAAGCCCATTGCGAAGGATGCTTTGTTCAGGGACAAGAGTCGTCAGGAGGCCCTGTGGTCAATCAACAGGCTCGAGATGTGAGCGGTGACCTTGGCACTAGAAAGTTTCGAGCCATGGTTGAAGGGGAAGGTGGTCCAAGTCCTCTCGGACAATGTGACCATGGTGGCTTACATCAACTGGCAAGGAGGCATGGGCAGTGCAGCCCTGGAGGAGGAGGAGGCCGAAGGTCTGTTCGGATGGGTAGCGATTTGTCTCCAGGCATTATCGGTGGCGCACGTAGCAGGAGTTGACAGCGTGATAGCAGATTACCTCAGCTGAGTTCACATGGACCCCAGAGAGTCGCAGCTCAATCAGGAGGTGTTCGAGCAGGTGGTCCGCTGATGGGGCACACTGGTCATGGACCTAATGGCAATGTTCGAGTTGGCCAAGGCCTGCCGGTTTTTCAGTAGAAGAGAAGTCCAAGGGCCTGGATGCTCTAATTCAGCAGTGGCTCAAAGAGGGTCTTCTCTGTTTTTCCCCGTGGGCGCTCATAGGCCAGTTAGTGCAATGGCTAGAGGTGCACCGGGGATTTGTGATTCTGGTGGCACCAGACTGGCCGAGGTGCCCGTGGTATGCTGACCTGATTCGGATACTGGTGGATTGACTGTGGTGGCTTCCAGTTCGGAAGGACCTCTTGATGCAGGAGCCGCTTCGCATGCCCCAGGTGGATCAATTCTCGCTTACGGCATGGCTCGTGAAAGGGCGAGGTTGAAGAAGAAAGCATAATCAGGCTCAGGGATAGCGACCTTGCTACAGGCCCAGAGGTGGTCTATGAACCTGTCGTGCATCTGCGTAGGACGCATCTTTGAATCGTGGTGCGGAGAGAGGCAGCTGCGCCCTTCCACTGCCTCCGTCCCGGACATCTTGGCGTTCTTGCAATCCGGTTTTGATAAGGGTCTAGCTGCCAGTTCCTTGAGGATGCAACTGGCGGCGTTTTTCCGGTTATCACAGGAAAGTCCATGGGGTGCTGTTGGGTACACACCCAGACGTGCTGAGCTTTCTAGGGGTGGTGACCCACCTCCGTCTGCCAAAGAGGGCAGTGGTACCGCCTTGGAATCTCAATCTGGTGCTGTCTGGGGAACCCGTTGAGCCATTGAGTTGAGCTTTCCTGCAGGATTTGGCTCTGATAATGGTATTCCCGGTGGCAATTTGCTTGGCACGCAGAATTTCTGAGCTTCGGACCCTGTCATGCCAGGAGCCATTCCTTTCCTTCTCCAAGGAGAAAGTGGTCCTGCGCCCAGTACCTTCATTTTGGCCAAGGTGGTGTCAGCATTTCATGTAGATCAGGCCATTTCCTTACCGGCTCTGGCGAGCGCGAATATGGGTGAGACCGGGTATGGACCGTGCCACTCCACAGCTGTGCCACCTGAATAAGAGTCCTGCGAAGGTATGTGAAAAGGGCATTGTCCTTTCGGAGATGAGACCGTCTGTTGGTTCTGTTTGGCAGGTCGCGCAAAAGTGAGGCGGCAGCTAAGCCTCCATTTCCAGATGGATCAGTGAGGCAATCACGTCTGCATACATCTTGAAGGGTAGAACAGTGCCGGCGAGGTTGCAGACGCTTTCCATGAGGGCTCAGGCAGCCTCATGGGCAGAGTATACTTTAGTTCCGCCGGTGGAGATCTGTAGGGTGGCATAGTTCTCTGAATATTTTTGCCTGGATGTCCAGGCAGTGGGGGATGCTCATTTCGGATCGGCAGTCCTTCAGGCTGGTTGTGCGGGTCCCTCCCGTTAGTTTAACTGCTCTGATACATCCCAGAGGTGCTGGACTGGAGAGACAATAAGGAAAGATAAATTAGACTTACCTGCTAATTGTTGTTCCTTGAGGAACTCCAGTCCAGTCCCGGAACCCTCCCTGAGTGCTTCTTATGATGATCTGTGCACACCCCGGTCCTGAAGCTGGTTCCTTTGGTGGAGGAAGTGGCCAGGAGGAGCCGGGGAGGGGTGTGTAATCGGTGTTTAGGGGAGGGACGGACCAGAAGAGCTGTCGGTTGCTCACTTCCTGCTGGTTGGAGGTGTTCAGGCGCTCAACAGGTAGGCCTCTTCATCCTTGAAGGGGGGACGGGGTATCCTTCCCAGGGGATGGAGGGGGTACTAGTTTATTTAGACATAGAAGTGTTTGTTGCATGTTTAACTACTTATTTGTTGCTCCTCTGAGTCTCCTTTGTCAATAGTTACTGGGGCTGGTGGGCGGTGCCAGCTGCATATGTACACTAGTGTCATCAAAAAGATGACAGGCTCAGCCTCCGAGCTGCTGGAAGAAGTACGCTACCCAGAGGTGCGGGACTGGACTGGAGTTCCTCAAGGAACATCAATTAGCAGGTAAGTCTAATTTCTCTTTTATGTGGGTGAATGAATAACCCTTTAGGCATAGAAGTAGAGGTGCAGAGGAGATAGATAATGGAAAATATAGGCAGGTATATAATTTCTTTTTTTTTCAGGACTTTCTGGAGTGTTTCAAAACACATCCAGTAGTGGTTGAATTCCCATTTGAGAAGGTATATATTTGGGGAAAATCAGATATGTGGATGCCGTTTACCTTCTAATGTCCTTTTGGTGGTAACGCCATAAAAAATAAAATCACTTATGTAGTGGGTTTCCAGTAAAGTGAGTGTGCTTGTTGATTAAAGCAAAAAATTTAGCAGTGTTCTTTTTTTTCTTTTTCAAATGCCTCTGTAGATATCAGTATTACCTACAGCTGAAGAAAGACATCTTAGAGGGAAACATTCCTTGTACAGTGGAGCAGGCGATTCAGCTGGCTGGATTAGCTGTTCAAGGTAAGTACAAGAAGGAAGGAAGCAAAGGAGTCAAATTGTGAACAAAAGGGCAAGATAAACAGTGCATAATAGGCAGAGGGTTGGGATGTAAGGAAGGGTGAAATGAAGGGAGTGGGGAAAAGGGAAAGATAATTGCATTTAACTTACACTTATCTCCAGGAACAAGCAGGAATGTAGTCTTCAAATATGGGTTTCGTCGGTACTGACGGAGCCTGCGCAGGAACGCTCCCCAGCATCCAATAGGAAAGCTTTTGGGAGCATCCCACAGCGCCTGCGTGCTGCCTTCCCGCCTTTCCCAACTGTCCCTCTCCAGTTCTTCGTTTTCCGTGGAGCTGACAGGTTGCACATCCTGTCAGCGCAGAAAAAAAATCCCCCCTTCTTTTTTGTGGTTGCGTCGGCCTTCCCTCGACGCTACACCGGTAGCGCCGGTTCTTCTTTCTTTTCTTCTTAAAAAAAAAAAAAAAAATTTTTCCTGGAGTCTTTCCAGTGAATTTTCTCTTCAGGTGCCACGCGCCATTTTGGGCACTAGGCCCAACTTTTTCCTTCAAAATGGAAAAGCCCGCTTTGGGTTTTAAAAAGTGTTCTAAGTGTGGCGGTACCGACACCCATGAGTCACCGACACCCATGAGTGGTGCCTCAAATGTTTAGGTCCTGACCA
Source organism: Ichthyophis bannanicus (assembly GCA_033557465.1). NCBI lineage: Eukaryota > Metazoa > Chordata > Amphibia > Gymnophiona > Ichthyophiidae > Ichthyophis > Ichthyophis bannanicus. The sequence goes on along the minus strand of CM066037.1, from coordinate 41,522,313 downwards.
CTCTATTTCAGAGTGTGTTGCCTGTGGGATGATGTCGTAAAGGGGCCGGCAAAACCGAGCTGCTAATCTTAGCACCCTTTTTCTCTCCGATGCAGCCTCCGTGGCATCAACGTCTTCCAGGGCTTCATCTTCCTCCCATGGATCTCAGGTAACTAAACATAAATCTAGCCGGTCCTCAAAGGGTAGATCTCCTTCTAAGCATCGAGATGCCTCTGGCGTTGCCCTTGAGGGACTTTCACCGGCAAAATTGCCCCGGCGGGAGGCTTCGGCTTCCAAAGCACTAATGGGGCTCCAGGATGTTCTCGAGGCTTCAACCTCGGCAGAACTACTGGCGCCATGCTCTGGAGTACCGGCTGCTTCTTCCGGTACCAATACCCAAGCATCGGCATCGTTGATAGACCAGAGATTCTTGGCTATTGAATGCAGTCTGGTGGCTCTTCTCACGGCCTCGATGCCCCTGAAACCGCTTCAGACAATTCAGTCGGTACCAGCAGGTATTCTACTGGGACCGAGTCATGCGTGTCTATCCGGCATCGACAAGCCGGTACCGGACCACTCCGATGCCGACTTCGATCGGTACCGGTACCGTGTTTTGCACGATCATCCAGATCGGAGATACTTCGAATCCTCGGATGAGTCTGAAGACTCTGAAAGCTCAGCTGATACCAGAGTACTTCTTCCTGAGGATTCCTCTTCTCAGCGTAGGATGTCTCCACCAGAGGATATGTCCTTTCAGGATTTTATCTGAGATGTGGCCCGAGGTCTTTCCATCACAGTGGCTCCTGAAAAAGAGCCTAGGGTAAAGGAATTAGAAATCCTGCAATATCCTAAAGCTCCCAAGGATGCAGCTACCTTACCTATTCATGAGATCTTGCATGATCTCATGTTAAGGATGTGGGAAACACCTCTAACCACATCTCCTCACTCTCGAAGACTCGACACCATGTATCGAGTTCCTCCTTGTCCTGGGTTTCAGAAAACTCAATTACCACACCATTCCATGGTGGTGGAATCTGCTATGAGAAGGATGAAGAGTGCAAAAAGGCATGTATCTATTCCTCCAGGGCGTGAGTGTAGGAGTCTTGACGCCTTTGGACGTCGAACCTTCCAGGCTTCCATGCTTTCTGCTAGGATCAGTTCCTATATCTTATATATGGGGATGTTCCTTAAGGAGGTCACAGGAGATTTAGAGCTTATGAGCCCTCTCCTTCCTGATAAGAGGCAAGATTACCTCACCCTTGTCAAACATGCCCAGGATGTTTCCAAGTTTGTGAATCGTGCAGCCTTTGACTGCTTTGAGTGCATAAGCAGAACCTCTGCCATTGCCATAGGTGCATGTAGGATTGCCTGGCTCCAGGCATCTGACTTGGAACTTTGGGTACAGGACAAACGGGGGAATATTCCTTGCACAGGAGAGAATCTATTTGGCAAGAATTGGCAGGAAAAAGCTAACGAGATATGCAGCTCCTCCAGCTCAGCCCACCTTGACTCCCTCACCATATCTAATGAACTCTGCTCAATCAACCTTCTTTATCGAGCAACCTCCCCATTACCGGATGACCTTCCAACAATAATTGAGCTTGCATGCACTACATCCACCTCACGCTCTCCAAATTGGTTAGTTGGTGATTTCAACTTCCCATCTCTCCATGACAGCCACTCAGCAGCATTTCTAGATGCACTAGAGGATCTAGGCTACAAACAATACGTCGACTCACCCACTCACACTAAGGGAGGTAAACTAGACCTCATTTTCGCACCTCATTTCAACACCTCAACACACCAAGACCTTGCACTGTCGGTTCTACCAGTGCCATGGTCAGATCACAACCTTATCCGGTTTAATATACCCACCTTTACTTCTCGCAAGAGCCAAATACCATCTAACACATCTGGAACCCACACAGCTCGCTTTCAACCTCTCAACCGCGACACTGTCCTACAAAGTCTACAACCACTTGTAACCAACACCACCCTCAACTTAGACGACCTGATAGCCAAATGGGACGAGAACCTCAGAGCCGCCTCATGTCCATTGTACAATGATAAGAAAACAAGAAAACGAGAACACGCGCCATGGTTCTCTACTGACCTGCGTACATCTCTCAACCACCTACGCAAACTCGAGAGAGAGTGGCGAAAAACCCACTCATCAGAGGCCCTTGCAGTATATAATTCATACTTAGCTACCCACCGTGGGAAGATAACACTGAGTAGGAAACTCTACCACACAAACTTATTGAAACGCTCCATCAATAAACCACATGCACTATTCAGGTTAGTAAAATCCATAACAGGAGAGCCAGTTTCAGCCCAACCTGCAATGCCTCAGCCACAGGACTACGCGAACTACCTGCAATCAAAAATGATTAAGGCCAGCACGAACATAAATACCACAACCCCTCCGTAGCGCTCAAGGCATCCCCAATAACACCATTTAGTAATTTCAACACGGTATCAACTAGTGAGATTGAGAACATTATCGCCTCCATCAATCCTAGCACGGCACCTAATGACCCATGCCCAGCCAGCTGGATCAAAGAACTGCGACACGATCTAAGCCAAATCCTATGCAAGATGCTGAACCAGTCCTTTCTAACTGGCTCATTCCCCCAGTGTCTGAACACACCTCGATCAGGCCCCTTCTAAAAAACAGTAAACTTGATCCATCCAAAGTTGAATCATTTAGGCCAATCTCGAGCATCCCCCAACTTGCAAAAATAATCGAGAAAGCTGCTCAACAACAGATCCAGCATCACATTGACACGGAAGCTCCACTAGACCAATCACAACATGGATTCAGAGAAGCACATGGAGTCGACACAATCCTTACAACCCTATTCAATGATCTGATCACAGGAATAAACAGCATCCAACAAGGATTTGTCCTCATCTTTCTAGACATCTCCGCCGCCTTCGACTCTGTGAATCACGACATACTTCTGCAACACCTGATAGAAAAGGGGATTCGAAGCACAGCACTGGAATGGTGTAAATCCTACCTTTCCAATAGGTGGCAACAAGTCAAGACAGACCATGAATCCTCGGAACCATTCCTACAATCTCAAGGTGTACCGCAAGGATCTTCCTTATCGGCACTAATGTTCAATATATATATGCAGCCGATATGTGAATTGATCCGATCCTTCAACGTACAATGCCTGGCATACGCAGATGACATCCTCATATACATGCCGTTCAAAATTGACCAACCAGTGTTTTCCCCAATAACCAACTTTCGGAGCAGTAGCTGAATGGCTGCTGACACAAAATCTACGAATCAATCATAGCAAAACTGATGTTCTTTTTATTACAAGGAATCGTAAGTTCATACCACCTCCATCGCTACTGGTCAACAACATAAAATTAAAGTCCAAACCCACAATCCGATATCTCAGCATCACACTGGACCAGCACCTGGACATGACAACGCATGTGAAGAATGTGACAAAAACTATATATCATAAGATCAGAACACTACGCCACCTCCGCCCCCTACTTGATTACACTGACTACCGATCAACCTTCCAGGCATTAGTCCTCCCACATCTAGATTTTGCTAACATCATCCTCCACGGGATCTCTCAATCAACTTTAAATCTGCTTCGCCTGGCTATGAATGCAGCTGCAAGGGTTCTCTCTGGGTCACCAAGATCTGCTCACATAACACCTATCATGAAAGACCTACACTGGCTACCTCTACAAGCCAGACTCCACTATAAGTCACTAATCCTGACCTTCAAAGCCATGAATAATTACCCGCCCACACCAATCAGCAACCTAATTCACAGCACCCTCGAAAATAGAAACAGGAGAACTACTGCTACGAACACCTTAATAGTTCCTAAGATGATGACATCATGTACTAAAGCTACGTCAAACAGAGCTTTCTCAATATTCGCCCCTCTAAACTGGAATACACTCCCCCATGAAATCCGTGGCATCAAGAGCCTAATACAATTCCGAAAAGCCGTGAAACACCATTTGTTCACAAAATGTTACCCAGAGGTTATCCTGGACACTCACACATCTACCAAGATTCCCACATACCCCAGATGCATTAGCACTCTAATACAACCAGAAAATGGTTAGATTACACGATAGCCCACCAGATAACCAAGATGACCACTTATCTGCCATACCCAAATGTCTCACGCACAATATCCAATCGAGTTTAGAATATTGTATATAGTTAAAATATATGCATAGTATAAAGTTAACTGTACATAGTTTCCCCGGTTATCCCATGTATTTATCCTTCCCTGTTCTATGTAAACTCAATGTTGCTTGTATGCATTGCAGTATGTTTTGTTCATTGTACACCGCACTGATTTTAATAGCGCGGTATAGAAGAAATGTTAAATAAATAAATAAATGCTGACAATATCACTTTGGATAGATTGTCTAAATCTACAGCTGATCCTGCAAGGAAAAAATCCTATAAGAAACCATTCTTCAGTAAGAAGAAGTTTTATCCCTCCTATACCCAGCAGGGACATCGTTTAGGTCAGTCTGCCCAAAAGGGACAACAACAACAACCTAGGCAAAGAAAGACAAAAGCAGCTAAGCCTCAACCGGCTCAGAAGACTCAGCCTCCACAGGGGCTTTGACTCCTATCTACTCCAATGCACCCCTGGCTTAACTTTCTTTCATAGCCTTCCTTTGCTAATTGACGCAATATCTGAACCGACCAGATGGCAGATGAAATTTAATGTGGAAATTTAATGTGGACAAGTGCAAGGTTATGCACCTAGGGAAGAACAACCCAAACTATGGTTACACGATGCAAGGTTCCACATTAGGAACTACCACCCAGGAAAAAGATTTAGGTGTCATTGTGGATACCATGTTAAAACCCTCGGCCCAGTGTGCAGCAGCGGCCAAGAGAGCAAATAGAATGCTAGGTATGATAAGGAAAGGAATGGAAAATAAAACAAAAAGATATTATAATGCCTCTATATCGTTCCATGGTGAGACCGCACCTTGAATATTGTGTGCAATTCTGGTCGCTGTATCTTAAAAAGGATATAGCAATTTTAGAAAAGGTTCAGAGAAGAGCCACCAAAATGGTAAAGGGGATGGAAGGATACTCCTATGAAGAAAGGCTAAAAAGGTTAGGGCTCTTTAACCTGGAAATGAGACGGCTGAGGGGAGATATGATAGAAGTCTATAAATTAATGAACGGAGTGGAACGGGTAAACGTAGATCGATTGTTTACCTTATCAGAATATAGAAAGACTAGGGGACGTGCAATGAAGCTACAGGGTAAACTATTTAAGACTAATAAAAGAAAATATTTTTTCTCTCAACGTGTAATCAAACTCTGGAATTTGTTACCGGAGGATGTAGTAAAGGCTGTTAGTGTAGCTGGGTTTAAAAAAGGTTTGGACAAGTTCCTGGAGGAAAGGTCCATAAATATTAAGAAGGGACCCAGGATATCAATGCTTGAACCAATACAAGCATTGTGGAACCTGTGTCCCTTGGGGAAACACTTAGGTACATATGACCTAGATTGGCCACTGTTGGAAACAGAATACTGGGCTTGATGGACCTTGGTCTGACCCAGTATGGCATATCTTATGTTCTTATGACCCCTCTCCTCCCTCTCTTCCTATATCTTCTCTGATTTGCAATCTCTTCTGTTCTCCCTTTCCTATTGGCTCCACTTTATTTATTTAACATTTCTTATATACCACCTTTCATGATATCAAGGCGGTTTACATTGAACAAACTGAAATTACATTGAACAGGGCATTATAACTTGGAGATAACTATTTTACAGGGAACAGTGGCTTGCCCAAGACCACAAGGAGTACCTGTGGGATTAGAAACCCCAGTCCTTCTGGCCCAAGGTTGCTGTCCTCTAGTGGGATTTGAACCCCTGACCTTCCAGCCTGAGGTACCTTGCCCCAACCACTAGGCCACTCCTCCCTCACTTTGTGTTCTTGATGTTAATGCTCCCTAATCTTTTCCCCTCATTTCAACAATTCCATGGTCCTACTTCTTATTACCCACTGCTTATCGTCCACACCTTCCCTGCCCTTTTTTCTTCTATGCTATCTGCCCTTGAGCTTTACCATTTTCTTCCTCTTATTCAGCCATCTCCACTCTCACTGAGGGAACCTCACCCTCTTCTGTCATGCCTCCTCCTCTCTCCCCTGTTCTCTCCTGCTCCTTCACCTTCTTCTATCTGGAGATATCAATCCCAACCTGGGCCCTCCTAGACTTTTTTCACACTCCCAAGACAGATCAATACATAGCCTCTCAAATCCGGTTCATATCCCTCTTCTCTCCTTTTTCTTGCGCCTTATCAAATGCACATTCTGTCTACAATAAATTTGCCTTCATTCATGACCTCTTTTATCTCAAATACTCTGCATCTCCTGGCTGTTACTAAAACTTGGCTTTTCCCCGAAGTCAGTGCTGCAGTTGCTGCCCTCTGTCATGGAGACTATGTATTTTCCCATATACCTTGGCTCATTGGCCATGGTGGTGGTGTTGGGTTTTTAATATCTGTCCTGCCAATTTCAGCCCCTTCTGCCTCTAATTCCTTTGCTTCCTTTGAAGTCCATGCCATCCACCTACTTACTCCACTACCTTTCTGGGTAGCTGTCACTTCGGGAACAAGCAGGAAGTCAGTCCTCACATATGGGTGACATCAGCACCAACGGAGTCCTCGCGGAAGCATCCTTCTAGCTTTCAAAGAAAGCTTTTGGGAGATGCTACCACACATGCCTGGTCCCCTTCCTGCCCAAGGGGGCCATCTTGCTCAGTCAAATGTCATAGCTAAAAGACAGCAAAATAAAAGATGGTTTCTTAAATCACTGAGGAGGAAACTTAATCTTATTTCATTCTCCAAATTGACTATCTGCTCCTCTGATCCTTTTTCCCATCTGTCTACTAAGCTCTGTCTCTTCCATAGTCAACCCTTCCATTTGTCATATCCTTAACTTATCGCTTTCCACTGCAACTGTTCCTGTGGCCTTCAAGCATGCTCTGGTCACACCTCTGCTCAAAAAGCCCTCACTAGACCCTGCCTGTCTTTCCAGCTATTGGCCTATCTCTCTCCTCCCCTTTGCTTCAAAACTACTTGAAAGAGCGGTTCACTGCTGCTGTCTTCTTTCTTCTCAAATCCTTCTCGATCCACTGCAATCTGGCTTTCGTCCTCTACATTCCACAGGAATTGCTTTTGCCAAAGTCTCCAGCAATTTGTTCCTTGCCATATCCAAGGGCCTTTACTTGATCCTCAAACTTCTTGACCTTTCTGCTGCCTTTGACACTGTTGATCACCACCGTCACCTCAATACTCTGTCCTTGCTTGGATTTAGGTGCTCTGTTCTGTCCTGTTTTTTTTTTTGTGTGTGTGTGTTTGGGTTTTTTTTTTTTTTTTTAAATCATCTCTCCCAGCGCACCTTTAGTGGTATATACCTCAGGGCTCTGTCTTGGGGCCTCTTCTTTTCTCTTGCTACTCTCAGCCTCTTTGTGCACTTATTTCTTCCCATGGTTTTCAGTACCATCTTTATGCGGATGATTCTCAGATCTTCCTACCTCTCTGTGCCTGAAATCTCTCCAGGAATCCAGTCCCAGATCTCTGCCTGCTTATCAGACTTTGCTGCCTGGATGTCTCACCACTGTCTGAATAAACATGGCCAAAACTGAGTTCCCCCCTTAAACACACCTCCCCCTTTTTTCCCTTCTCTATTTCTGTGGATGACGCTACACTCCTCCCTGTTTCCATAGCTCACAACCTTGGGATCATCTTTGACTCTCTCGTTCTCAACAAATGGCTAAAACCTGCTGCTGCTTGACATCAGCGAAATTTATCCCTTCCTTTCTCCTCACACTATGAAGTCCTTATCCACTCACTAATCACCTCCCACCTTGACTATTGTAACCTGCTCCTCGCTGGTCTCCCTCTTCATCATCTTTCTCCTCTTCAGTCTGTTCAAAACTCAGCTGCATGGTTTATCTTCCGCCAGTGTCGCTATGCTCATGTAACCCCCTCTTTTCAAGTCACTTCACTGGCTCCCTATCAGTTTCCACATCCTGTTCAAACCTGTCCTCCTGACCTACAAGTACATTCATTCTGAGTCTCCTCACTAGCTTTCCAGTCTTAACTCACTCTACATCCCTCCTCGGGAATTTCACTGCTCTGGCCAGATCCCTTTTATCTGTGCCCTTCTCTGCTGTTACCGGCCTCCTCAAAACCGCTCTCACAATCCTTATTGAATCAGGATGGACTGACAAATGTACAAAGTTCATTGCAAGTTGACTTACCTGTTATTAATCTTTCCTCTGTTTCCTTAACCAAACCAGAAATTGATCTCTTACAGAAAGGCCTGTCATTTGTCCCTACAGCACCTTATGATGCATTCCAGACTCGTATTGATCTTCATAAGTTATTTCATAAGTTGCAGTTAAAAAAAAAAAAATTTTCAGACAAACCCTGTGTTTCAAATGATCTCTCTATAATACGTAATAAATCTCGTTGGTATCCCCCTGGTCCTACTGATCCTACGATGCATACCTTCATGTACTGTGTCTTAAGAGATGTACACCTGATGGAAAAGAAATCTAGATGTAGATATTCTAATTTCAAACGTAATGAGAGATCTGCAATATGTAATCTGAGAGAAGGGTCTGATATTGTTATCAAACCTGCTGATGATAAAGGTGGTGGTATTGTTGTTCTGGATCGCACATATTATATACAAGAACTTTCCAGTCAACTTAATGATAGGAATTTTTATCAAGTTCTAACATGTGACCCCACGTCTTCTATTAAACAGGAAATTGATTCCCTTTTGTTGTATGGTCTCAATGCAGGTTTTCTTACACAGCGAGAATATTTTTTCTTACTGGTTAAGCATCCAGTCAATCCAACGATATATACCATTCCAAAAATTCATAAGTCTCTCACCTCCCCTTCAGGTAGACCTATTGTCTCTGGTTTAGGTTCTGTCCTAGAACCTCTTTCAAAATTTATTTATACCTTTCTACAGCCTTTTATTCCTCATATCACATCATATATTAGAGATGCTGCAGATGTCATTTCCTTCTTGGATGGTTTTGGTGACGACATTTCTAATATTATTTTAGTGACGTTAGATATTGAATCTCTGTACACCAACATACCACAGGAAGATGCTTTAATAGTCATCACCAAATATTTGAATCTACGCCCCTCACCGGTTCGTATACCCACCCACTTTCTGATAGAATTAGCACAAGTTGCACTGACTCGTAATTATTTTCTTTTCAATGGTAAATTTTATCAACAGATAAAAGGTACGGCCATGGGGGGGGCGCTAGTGAGCCCGCTACAGAATGGCCGCATTCTAGTGTTGCTCCGTCCTGGACTTCCCTTTCTTTTCGCTAACATCAGCATTTATTCTGAGTTGTTCCCCAGTCTTACCCGATTTGGTCTGCTGTGAGTCGGGCGATTCAAGCTGTGCCCTTCTGCGCTGCTCGGATTACTGTGGCGCGATCTGAAGCCCGGTGCCGGTCTCTCCCATAGTTGGCTTCGTTGCCCTGCTCCTGGCTGCTGACGCTGCTCAGACTAGCCCTCCTCGCCTAGAGATCCTTGTGCAAAGCTCTCTGCCCACCACATCTTGGAGCATTGTTGCCTGGAGGACGTGAGTGTGATCTGTGGCTGGGAGCTGAAGAGGAGAGGGGGATCAGTTACCCGGTGTCGACGCTGCCTTGCTGGCTGGCACTTCCTCCCTGAGATCGCGCTGACTACGTACAGAGGAGGTGAGAGTGCCTGGGACCCGGCGTGGAAGAGCTTGGCGGGTGTCCGCGGTGGGGCTGAACACACCGGCAGCCATAACCGCGTGGTCCTGGAACGCATGGTTTTCTTTGCGTTCCAACTAGAACAGCAGGGTCTCGATCACATGGGCGCTCTCCAGCGAATCAGCTGTTGCCTTCACAAGCTGCTACAACCCCGGATTTTGCTACTGCATTCTGAGGTCCACTCTTCAGTATAGTGTTTGTCCCTGGTCCGGTGACTCATATATATTGTATATTTGCTTTTGGGACACCTACAGTGGCTGGCTGGCTCAGTCCCTCTCTACACTTTGTGGACTCTGCTGCCTTGAGTGAACCTGGAGCTCCCTCTACTGATCAAGAGTGGGATCACTTGGCATTTTTATTTTTCTTCTGTTATATTTCTTTTTTTTGGTCACCCTACCCATAGCCTCCGCCTGCTTTCCTGTAGCTGGTCACTACATATCCTCGGACTGCTGGACTGGTAAATCACCCCATGGCTGCTAAGGCTAGAAATCCCGAGGCCCGGGAAGGAATGTGATCTTCCCAACGGTTGCAGGGCAAGAGTGGCGCTCCGGCTAGCCCAACCAGTAAACAACCCTCGGAGGGTTCTGATGATGAGACTGTGAGTGAAAATGACTTGGAACCTGGCGCGCTGTCCTAGCACGCCCTACTTCAGCGAGAACTTCGAAGAGGTTTTGAGGATTTGGCAGGTGAATTTCGCTCCATGCGCGAGGAAGTGATGAGCACAATCGCGGAACTCTGGAGTGACATAAAAGACCTGGGTACGCGTGTGGAAGAGGTCGAGACAAAAGTTGAAGACCATGATGGTGCCCTGGTGGATTTACAATGTGCTATTGATAGACAACGTGCGCAAGCAATGGAGCTGACTTATAAAATTGATGACATTGAAAACCGCTCCCGTCGCAACAATGTGCGTTTTCGAGGAATCCCGGAAGCTGTGGGGGGCGGTGAAGACCTGCCGGTGGTGCTCAAAAATTTGTTAGCTGAACTGCTACCAGCAGAGGAACTGGCTGCCCATGGGTCTGGAATGAAAATTGAGCGAGTGTAACGCCAGTACTGATGAACCTCCATTGGCTACCAGTTCAAGCAAGAATCCGCCACAAAGTTCTAACCTTAACTTTCAAAGCCGCAAACACCCTGACCCCCACAGCCCTCAGCAAGATGATACATAAAGTACCACAGAACAGAAACAGAAGACCCATGATGCAAAACACACTAGAGGTCCCAAAAGTAATAACAAAATGCACAAAAGCAACGACAAATAGGGCCTTTACGATTTACGCACCCAGAGCATGGAACGCTCTCCCCACCTCTATTCGAAACATCACTTACCTAATTGACTTCAGGAAGGCATTAAAGCAACACCTATTCACCACATACTACCCTGAATCCAGCACTAGTAATCATACATATGCCCCCTCAGACAATCACTCATTGCAATTAAACAATCAGACTCAGCATGAAAAAGGATAATCAACTGATCGCTCAGAAGATACCCACTGAAATGGAATCAGGACCCCCAGTGTAAATAAGATGTAGATATGTTATACAATGTACATAGTTCCCCCCAGTTACTTCCAAGTTGATCTCCTGTTTATTGTAAATACAACTCAGGGTTCCTGTGTTGTATGGTTGATGTTGAATGTAAACCGCTCTGATCTAAAATAGAGCGGTATAGAAGAACTGTTAAATAAATAAATAAAAATAAATAAATAAATAACCAGCCCCAGGATGTCATTGTGAGATTCTTGCGATATACTGATGCTGAGCTTCTCATATGATGGGGCCGGGAGAAAAAAGCGATCCGATTTCAAGAAGCAGCGGTAACTGTATATCAGGACCTCTCGGCGTTCACACTGGCCCGTCGGAGGGAGATGAAACCAGTCACGATGGTCCTGAACAACAAAGGGATTCGCTATTCCTGGTCCTTTCCGTTTCGGATGAACTTCCTCTTGGGTAATAAAAATATCTCTGCGAAAGACCATACCGAGGCTTGGAGAGCTCTGCGCCAGGCAGGTCTTGTAGAAGATAATGCGCTGCCTCAACCCCCGACTCCTAAGCCTCAACATCCGAAGTGGACTCGGGTGGGAAAGCCTGCTTGACTTTCCCTGGAGCAGGAGTGTTTGCTTTCCTGTCCGGGGGGCTCTGCTCAGGGGTTCTCTGACTTCACGATCAAACTTGATTGACCAGTTTTGTTAGCTTTGCTGTTCTCCATCTCTGTTCTTGTTGTGCTATAGGTTCTTGGTCTGGAAGGGATTTGGGTATTTGTTCAGTGCTCTATGGGGGTGATGGGGGGTGTGATGTTTTGTTAAAGGGGCATTAATGGAATGATACTTTACTGGTGAGTTGCATAACGGGGAAATGATATTACATTTTATGCTTGCATTCAGGCTATATGGGGGCCCGGACGGAGTTTAGTTTGGGGTCAGTTTAACCATGTCCTGTTTTTTCCTTAACAGGCGGGTGGTACTGACGGGAAGGGGGGTGGGACTGGGTGGGAGGTTCACACAGCTAGGGGAGGGTGGGGATTTGGGTGTGGGGGGGGGGTTATAGTATTCCTTTCCGGGATAAGGAGCATGAGGGTAGGGGAGGCGAATCTCTACAGACAGCCTGGTGGATTAAAGGTGATGGAATATTCTTTTGGTTAGCAGTACATGTCTTACAAGTATTGCGGGAGTTGCATGTCGCGGGCCAGAGGGGGGAGGCAAAGGGCGGGGGGGGGGGGCGGGGGGTTGAATATCAATGTTGCGATTGATTTCTTTGAATGTTAAGGGTCTTAATTCCCCTAGAAAGTGATCTTTGCTGTTCTCGGAATTGAGGTCCTTGAAAGGGGACATTGTGTTTTTACAGGAGACACATCTCTGCGCTAGCAATCAGGGGTGGTTAAAGCATAACCCTTATAATGTGGTGTGGGTAGCTTCGGACATGAATGGGTGGAAGAAACGCGGTGTGGTCTTCTTATTCCATCAGAGCTTATCTCTCCGGGTGGAGGAGGTTAAAAAAGATACCCTGGGAAGGTAGCTTTTTGCGAATATACGCTTGGAGAGTCATATATTAACTCTAGCTAACATTTATGCACCTAATGAAGGACAGGGATCCTTCTTTACGCGGCTGAAGGCCTTGCTAGCTGACTTCGCGAAAGGCCCCATTATACTCGGCGGGGATTGTAACGCCCATCTGGTGCCCCATTTGGATTTCACGGGTAGTACTGGGAGGTTGGTGGGCAGGCCCGGTAAGGCATTGCTGAAACTTCTGTTGGATCTAGGCTTGCGGTATGTTTGGAGGGAGACTCATGAAGGGGAGAGAAGTTACACATATTATTCGCCCGTTCATCAGGTGCATACCTGCATAGATTATTTTTTGTTGGACCAGCGCCTGATGGATGAGAGAGTGGAGGCTGGCCATGGGGCACTGACCTGGTCGGATCATGCCCCATGCTGGATTACCCTTCCGGCGGACTTGTGCAGTGTGCGTCAATGGCTTTGGCGACTTGATGTACGATTCCTTCGGCGACAGTGCGCTGTACAGGAACATGGCCATTTCATAACTGATTTTTTTCGAGTTAAACGATTCTGGGGAAGTCTCACTCCCCATGGTCTGGGACGCTTTCAAGGCCATGGCTCGGGGCCAGCTTATTGCGGAAGCGGCTCGCACGCAGAAGGCTTGGAAACGGGAATACTGTCAATGTGGGAGACTGCGCTTAGAGCATGCCCGGACTGGATCGAAATGGGTCTTGCGCCAGTGGAGGGTTGCCCGGGCTAACTTGGATGCATTTTTACAAAGAGAATTAGACCATAAACGTCGGAAATTGCGACAAACTTTTTATGAGCAGGGGAATAAGACAGGCCGCTTCTTGCCTTACGTCTCCGGCAGCAGCAATCTATGAGGGTGGTTCGCGAGCTTCGAGATTCTGGGGGGGCAGAAGAGGGTGATCTCTCGGGAGATCCGCGACGTCTTCGCTACGTTTCTGGAACAGTTATATAAAGCCGAACCTTTTGATTTGGCACGTGTGCAGGGCTTCTTACGGACGATCACTTTGCCGCGGTTGACTGACTCAGATCGGGATCAATTAGATACTGAACTTACAGTGGAGGAGGTGGAACTCGCAATCAGACGGCTGAAAACCGGGGGAGCGCCGGGTAATGATGGCTTTCCCGTGGAGTATTATAAAAAATTCCGTGTGCAATTAGCGCCGACACTGGTAGTACTCTTTAATGAGGTTCTGCGGGGGGGGCGCCCCTTCCTCCATCTCAGCATGAGGCTTTGATAGTAATGCTCCCTAAACCAGATAAGCCCCTGCAGGACACGGCCTCTTACCGCCCCATTTCCCTACTAAACACGGATGTCAAAATACTTGCCTCCGTATTGGCTGCGCGATTGAACCGGGTTCTCCCAACTTTGGTACATCCTGACCAGGTTGGGTTTGTGCCGGGCCGCCAGGCGGCAGATAATATTCGGTGAATGCTGCAGGTTATTTACGCTGCACAGCAAGACTTACAGCCGACCCTAGTGGTGGGGGTTGATGCCGAAAAGGCCTTTGACCGTGTTAGCTGGGGTTACCTCTGGTGCGTGTTAGATAAGATGGGCTTTGGTCCTAATTTCATTCACTGGGTTCATAGCTTATATCAAGATCCTAAGGCATGTGTCAGGGCTAATGGGGGTCAATCGAGAAATTTCTCACTGGAAAGGGGCACTCGCCAGGGATGTCCTCTGTCGCTGCTGTTTGCACTGGTGATGGAACCCTTGGCGCAAAGCTTTCGCGAACATCCGGGCATATGGGGCGTTCGCGTGGGCTCCGCGGATTACCGGATTGCGCTATTTGCGGATGATATCATATTATCCCTGGTGAAACCCTCTGCGTCCCTCTCTGCTGCTATGCAGCTCTTTGAGACCTTCTCCCGGGTGTCTGGATTCAAAATCAATTACACTAAATCTGAAGTTCTTAATGTTGGAGTTTCAGAAGAGGTTTGTGAGGAGCTCCGAGCCGCCTACTCCTTCCGTTGGGTGTCGGGTGCTCTACGCTATTTAGGTGTGAATCTGACAGTGGAGCGGGCGGCGCTTTTTAAGGCTAACTATGAACCACTACTTCGGCAGGTTTGGTGAGATTTGGAGACCTGGAATAGCCTGATACTATCCTGGTTTGGGCGTATTGCGGTGGTTGATGGTGGTCGTTCCCCGTTTTTTGTACCTTTTCCAGGTTCTCCCTATATCGTTGGCTCGGGGAATATTGACCACTTGGCAAACCATGCTTATGAAGTTTATATGGCAGTACCGTCGGCCGTGTTTGGCGCGCCAAATTCTCTATACACGTATGCATTATGGGGGCTCCTAATCTTCACTGGTACTATGTGGCGGCGCAGTGTTGTGCCGGGATGGAGTGGATGATCGCGGATAGCTCCAAGCAATGGGTGCAATTGGAAATGAATATTGCGGGGGGAGAGGGACTGGGGGATCGGCTGTGGCTTGGTCCCAAACTACGAAGTGGAATGCGTTTAAGTAATCCCTATATCCTTCATATCTTCCGCTGCTGGGACCAATTCTTTCGGCCTCGCGGGATGGACCTGACCCCTCTGGCACCTATAGTGGATAATGCCTCGTTTCCCCCAGGGATGGCTGATCCGGATTTGGGGACATAAGGGCCTTAGCCGTGCAGGACAACTGTTTGCTGAGGGTAAGTTGCAAACGTTTAGTACACTTCAGGAGGAATTTGACCTTCCCGATAGTCAGTTCTTCCAATATACGCAAGTGGCTCACTGGGTTCAGGTTAGATCCGTTCGGCCTCATGTGGCCCAAGATTTGACGGATCTGGAGCGTTACTGTGAGGGGTGCACTACCACAAAAGGTCTTATAGCTGCCTTGTATGCCCAGCTGCAGGTGATTCGGCAAGCATAGAGAACTTTGGAATTCTGATTTGAATCTTCTTTATTCTGAGCAACAGTGGGAACAGGTAGAGGATAGGCTGTGGAAGAGTTCGGTGGCGATTAATGTCCGCGAAACTAACTATAAATTATTATATAGATGGTATATGACACCTGCGCGGATTGCTCGCGTTTATCCGGGGGTTCCAGATCTGTGCTGGCGGAGATGGCAGAAAGGTGTTCTGGCGCATATCTGGTGGTCTTGTCCTCGCGTCCAAACCTTTTGGAGGGGGATTCAAGCTCGTTTACAGCAACTTATTGGGTTGAGCATTCCATAGGATCCGGGTATTTTTCTTTTCGGGGTTGCTGTACCCGGGGCACGTAGCCCCCAGCTGGCTTTGCTTCGACATGGTCTGAATGCGGCTCGGCTGTCTATAGCTTTTGCTTGGAAGCAGGCTCCCCCACCGTCTTTTTCTGTCTGGTTGGAACGGTTGTGGGACAGGTATACAATGGAGCGCGGGGTGGCAGCCGGTAGGATGCGTTTGACGTGCTTTGAGCAGGTGTGGGAACCCTTTGTCCTTCGTTATGGCTTCTGATTGCTCAAGGACGCTGTATGTCCTGGAAACTTGCGGGTCACATGCTATGTCATGAGATGATCTTCTGGAGTACCGCCTTTTGCTTTATGTGCGCAGATTGGCTGGCTTGCTTTCTTTGTTATTGGCTGGTATAGAGGTTTGTGGGGGGGGGAGGAGGAGATAGGTTAGGGTGGGTTGGGGGTGGGAGGGGGCGCTGGAGGACGGGGGGGTTGACGCTTTACTTTGGGTGTGCTTTCTGTGGCTTGATGATGAGTGGGGGGGGGTTGGAGAAGAGGGGAGGGGGAAGAGTAAAACAATCATAACACAAAAACAAAAGAAGGCGTTTCGTTGGCTCGCCTTGTGTTCCTTGTTAGTGACTTTGGCTTTGTTATCTTTTGATATTGTAATATGCTTATGGTTTGTTTTGTACTTAATGGCTGCCTTTCAATAATAATAAAAAAAAAAGGTACGGCCATGGGAGCAGCTATGGCACCAGATATAGCTAACCTATATGTGGCAGAATTTGAAGAGAGTCACTTAAAAGGATGTCCTTTTTCTTCACTGGTGTTATCTTGGAAAAGATACATTGATGATATCCTTTTACTATGGAAGGGTACTGATATTCAGCTACTTGAATTTCATGATTGGCTAAATACTTTGGATACCAATCTTAAATTTAAGATGCAATTCAGTTTTACAGAAATACCATTCCTGGACATTCTTATTAGGAAGTCCCCTACCGGTTTTAACACTACGATTTTTCGAAAACCTACGGATAAGAACAAGTTACTCCTCTTTGACAGCTTTCATAGTAGTCATATAAAGGAAAATTTACCAGTTTCGCAATTTCTATGTCTTCGTAGATTATGCATGGACTATGATGAATTCAAAAATAAGTCTTATGAAATGGCAGAGCGGTTCCGAGCCAGGGGATACCCGTTAGATTGTATCAATAAAGGGTTTAGTCGCGCCTGCACTTCTAGCAGACAGGACTTACTTTTACCAAAAGAAAGAACTTTAGATGACAAGTTTGTCTGTGTCCTAAAGTTCTCACACCTTTCTTGGAAAATACAGAAAATTTTGAAGGCTCATTGGCATATTCTTCAAACAAGCTCCTGCTTTCTTAACCAACGTCTAACCATTGCCTATAATAGAGGACACAATTTAGCTGACAAATTGGTTTCATCGTATATGTCCCCGTGTTTAGTTCCTACTTCAAAAGAGAGAGGACATTTTAAATGTAACAAATGTTCAGTTTGCAAACATGCTATTGTATTATCTGATGTTTTTATACATCCTGACACTAACACACATTACAAGTTGCATACTAGGACCGACTGTTTATCCACTTACGTAGTGTATATTATCATTTGTCCCTGTTCTCTTTTATATGTTGGTAAGACTATGCGTGCCATCAAGACACGCATCCAAGAGCATAAAAGTTGCATTAAAAGGAAAATCATGATGGCTCCCTTGGTGGAACATTGGGTTTTGTTTCAACACACTCTTGATGATTTGAAGTTTTTTATTATCAAGCAAGTCACTGTTCCTCCTCGGGGTGGGGACCTTGATCGCAGATTAGTCCAAGAAGAACAGAGGTTTATTTTTCAGCTAGATACAGTGGTTCCAAGAGGGTTAAACAAAGAGATTGAATACCATGACTTTTTGAAATTTTTTATGTTTCCTTTCACCACTGTTACATGTTGTTTAGAGGGTTTTTACAATTGTCAGTTGACCGTTGCAAATGCATATCTCTTGTAGTTTTTTTTAATATATCACAATTTCGGCATTGTGTGCCATTATCATATCGTTGTTTATTCACACAAGGCTCATATGTTTTTCTAATTGGTTTTATCTTTCATATTTTATTCCCTATTTATTTATTTATTAATCTTAAGTGTGCAGAAGTGCAATTTCTTGCTTCACTTTTGAGTCTTTCACGCTGGTTTCAGTTTTATTTTTTATTAATTTTTAATGATTTTGAACAATGGTTTGTTATTCCCCTCTTCCTTTTCCCTCTTTATGTCTATGTGCTGCGGAAACCCGGTTGTTGGGTATGTCCTTTCATAGCCTTTTTTGATGTTAACATCTTATTGTTGCTTATTAACACCAGGCTCATTGGTTTTATGTAATCATTTATCCACATTTTTATCACACATTTTTACTGCTTATTTATTTATGCATCAATTTTGAGTGCGCACAAGTGTAATTTCCCGTTTCACTTTTGAGTCTGTTTTTATGCTGGCTTCAGTTTTATTTATTTTTTAACGTTTCTATTTTTTAACGATTCTGTATTATGGTTTCTATTTTTTAACGATTCTGTATTAACTTTTCTGTATTATGTATTATTCCCCCTTCCCCTCTCCCCCTTTATGTGTATGTGCTGCGAAAATGCTGTTGCTGGTTCTCCAGGACCAAGCAGGAAGTCAGTCCTCACATATGGGTGACGTTGGCGCTGACGGAGCCCTTGCGGAGCAATTTTCCCCAGCTTTCAAAGAAAGCCTTTGGGAATTGCAGCGCGCATGCGTGGTGCTCTTCCCGCCCAAGGGTGCCATCTTGCTCAGTCTTCTTTTTTCCGCGGAGCCCTACAGACATTGCCTGTGAATCCCCACAGAAAAGTTGATTTTCCTTTATTTTTATCTATTTTTTCTTCGGTTCGACGCCGGTTCTTTTCCCGCCCGGACTCGCGACGCCGGTTACGAGTCCGTCCTTTATTTTTCGGTTTTTTGTCCTTCGTGACAGATTTCGCGCTTTTTTCCTTTTTTCCCTGGCTGCCCGGTCGTTCGACCTCGCAGGGGCCCTTTTTCCCCCGATGGCGGCCAGTGGTTTCAAAAAGTGTGACCTCTGTAAGAAACTTATGTCTCTTACAGACGCTCATGACTTCTGCCTCCGCTGCCTCGGGCCCGATCATGACCCCATGATCTGCACGCCATGCGGCAAAATGTCCTCAAAAGCATTGAGGAGTCGGCAGCACCAGCGGGAGCGTATCTTCTCTGACTCCGGCCGGGCTCGGACCTCGTCAGAGGCTTCGACGTCTCGGGACTCTGGTCCTGAGCATCGTCGGAGTTCCTCTGAAAGGGGGTCTCCTACCCGGGAGCATCATCGGAAGAAGAAACCCGCGAGGGCAGGATCGGTGGACGCTCCTGGTTCCTCGAGGGCCAGGTCGCATAGCCCCGATTCCCGTCCCGGGTCCTTGGAGTCGGAGAGGCCGTCGAAACATCCTCGGCTAGAGGTGGACTTGCCTGCTCACGTAAGTACTGTTGTCCTCGTGGACTCGCCTCCGAAGGACCCGACGTCGGGCCCGACGCCGTCGGGGCCCGAGTCGGGGGCTGCTGGGTCTCCTGAGCTCGGACTCAGGTTGACGGCCTTGGAGTGCAGTTTGTCTGCCTTCTTGGACCAGCAGCGGGCATTGATCGCTGGCCTCGCTGGTGCTTCTGCCCTGACCGCCGGGACGTCGACCTCCAAGTCGACCCCGGAGACCGAGCTGATCCTCGAGTCCATGAGGGCTCGAGTCGATCCTCGGTCGAGGTCTCCTTCGGCCTCCCGTTCGGGACCGAGGTCGTCGACGCCGACTCCCTCGGCGTCAGGGCGGATGGCGTCCGTGCCCACCCGACCGGAGCCGGTCGACTCCTCCGAGGAGTCGGCCCGGGAATCTGAGGACGAAGAGTCGCCTGGTTCCTTTCGGACTCGGTGTGTCCCTTCGGACTCCCCCGAGTCCGAGCCTCGGAGACGGTCCCCCCCGGAGGATACCCGGTTCTCGGACTTCGTGAGGGATATGGCCAAAGCCTTGGCCTTCCCTGCGGATCCCAAGGAGGAGCCTCGAGTCGAAGAACTCGATGCCCTCCAATATGACTCTCCCTCGAAGGAGGCCTTTATTGTACCGGTTCCTCCCATGCTGGAACGGCTTCTCTTCCGCATGTGGGAGAGCCCGGCGTCATCGCCGCCGGTGTTAAGCAAGTGGGTCGATTCCATTTATCGAGTCCGCAAGAGCCCTGGCTTCCAAAAGGCACAACTACCGCACCATTCCATGGTGGTGGAATCGGCCATGCATAGACTGAAGAATCAAAAAATGCACTCCTCGGTGCCCCCTGGTAGGGAAGCCCGAAGCCTGGATGCCCTCGGTAGGAAATGCTTCCAGGGCTCTATGCTTGCTTGTCGAGTCCAGACATACCAGCTCTACATGGGCATGTATCTCCGAGACCTGGCTAAGGAAATAGCCGGGTTCTCTGCTGGTCTCTCCGACGAACCTTTGCAGAGGTTCCAATCCTTGTCTCATGGTATTCGGGAGTGCTCCAAGTTTATCTCTCGAGCAGCCTATGATGGTTTTGAGGCTTCGGCTCGAGTAGCCGCGGCCGGCATCGGTGGACGCCGCCAGGCTTGGCTTCAGACGTCCGACCTCGAGCCCTGGGTACAGGACAAGTTGGTCGATGTCCCCTGCCGAGGTGATAACCTCTTTGGCAAGCCCATGGATGAGAAGGCTGCACAGATCGAGACGGAGACTCTCACCAGGACTCGTCTCTCAAGGAAGACCTCTGCCCCTTCTCAAAAGAAGAAGGCCTCGGGGAAAAAGCCCTTTTACCCGAGGAAATGTGCTGCCTATAAATACTACCCTCAGTATCAGGCCTCACCAGCTCCCCCACAGGGAAAGCAGGCGAAGGGACGGGGTAATGGGTCCCGTAGGCAGCAAGCCCCCAAGCCTGCACCACCGGCCCCTGCTCAGCAGGGTGGGGGTTTTTGACCTCCTCAGCATAGCCTCTCCCCCTCAGCTGGTTTCTCTCAGCACAGGAGGCCGGCTGGTCCACTTTGCCCACAGGTGGTCCAACATCACCACAGATACCTGGGTGCTTCAGATAGTTCAAAAGGGCTATCTTCTTCATTTTCACCAGGTACCTCCCTCCTACTTTCCAGGAGAGCCTTCCAGACTCCCTCTGCATAGGGACTTACTCCTTCAGGAGTTAGCAAGTCTTCAGGAACAAGCCGTGGAACCGGTGCCCCACCACCTGAAGGGTCAAGGGTTTTATTCCAGATACTTCCTGATTCCGAAAAGAACAGGAGGCCTCAGACCCATCCTAGACTTGCGAAACCTCAACAAGTTCCTTGCAAAGGAAAAGTTCAAAATGCTTTCCCTTGGAATCCTGCTGCCCTACCTCCAGCAGGAAGACTGGCTATGCTCCTTAGACTAAAGGATGCGTATACTCATATCCTTATTCATCCAGACCACAGACAATACCTACAGTTTGTTGTGGGCGGACACCATTACCATATCCTCCGCCCCCAGAGTGTTCACCAAATGCCTAGCAGTGGTGGCGGCCTATCTGAGACTTCAGGGTCTCTTTGTGTTCCCATACCTGGACGACTGGCTCATCAGGGCCCAGTCTGCCCAAGAAGCCACTCAGGCTACTCGTCGCACGGTAGCTCTGCTCCAGCACTTGGGATTTGTCATAAACTTCGCAAAGTCCACTTTGCTCCCCTCTCAAGATCTAGAATTCATCGGCGCCAGGTTGGACACTCTTCAAGCGCGGGCCTTCCTGCCCCTAGACAGGGCCCAAAGGCTCATGGATCTCACCAGCCGCTTTCACAGCAATTCCCTGGTCTCGGCCAGGCAATTTCTGAGACTGCTCGGCCATATGGCTTCCACGGTCCATGTAACCCCCTATGCCCACCTGAACATGCGACCTGCTCAATGGTGCCTTCGCAAACAATGGCATCAGGCCACTGGGAGCCTAGCGGACTCCGTACAGATCTCCGACCAGCTGGTCTCCTCTCTGCGATGGTGGCTTCACCTGCCAAACCTAGTGCTCGGGGTGACCTTTCAGCCTCCTGCACATTCTCAGGTCCTGACGACCGATGCTTCTCTCCAGGGCTGGGGAGCACATTGCCAAGGGACTTGTACTCAGGGTCTCTGGACTCCTTGGGAGTCCGCTCAGCAGATCAATTTCCTGGAGCTCAGAGCCATCCGCCTAGCGCTCAAAAGCCTTCTCACCTGATTTCTCACCAGTCAGTACTTGTCCAGACAGACAATCAGGTTGCCATGTTCTACGTGAACAAGCAAGGCGGAACCGGCTCCTTCCTTCTCTGTCAGGAAGCACAGAAGCTCTGCTCTTGGGCCGTCCACCGCAACATCATCCTCAAAGCTGTCTATCTCCCAGGTCAAGAAAACTACCTGGCAGACAAACTGAGCAGGGTCCTCCAACCGCACGAGTGGAGGTTGGATCCGCTTGTGGTTCAGCGGATCTTTCTACGGTGGGGCCTCCCCACCATGGATCTGTTCGCCAGTCCTCTGAACCGGCAGCTTTCCAGATTCTGCTCTCGACAGCCGCATCCTCTCTGGGTAGCGGCGGATGCTTTTCTGATTCCATGGTCCACAGGCCTCTTGTATGCCTTTCCACCCATGCCTCTGGTGTCTCGGACGCTCTTCAAAGTTCTCAGAGACAAGGCATCGATGATCCTAGTGGCTCCCCGGTGGCCGAGGCAACCTTGGTTCCCACTTCTGATGCAGCTAGCGGTGGACACCCCTCTTCCTCTGGGGTATCAGCCCGACCTCCTCTCGCAGGATCGGGGGACGCTCCTGCACCCCAACCTCCGGTCCCTTCATCTGATGGCCTGGCTGCTGAAAGGGTAGTCCTTGCTCCTCTCCAGCTGCCTCCAGATGTGGAAAAGGTCATCTTGGCCTCCAGGAGGCCTTCCACCCGGACGTCCTACGCTCTTAAGTGGCGTCGGTTCTCCGTCTGGTGTACTCAGCAGTCTCAAGACCCCTTCTCCTGTTCGGCATCAGTGGTCTTGCAGTACTTGCTTTCTCTTTCTAATCTTGGCCTCAAGTCCAACTCGGTCAAAGTCCACCTCAGTGCTATTTCTGCGCATCACGTGCCGGTGGATGGTGGACCTCTTTCCAGCCACCCTCTGGTGGCTCGTTTTCTCAGAGGCCTCCTTCTCCTTAAACCACCTTTGCGCCCGCCAGCCCCGAACTGGGATCTCAATGTGGTTTTACAGCGACTTACCTGTCCGCCTTTTGAGCCTATGGCTACCTGTCCTCTAAGTTTTCTTTCCTGGAAAACCTTGTTCTTGGTGGCCCTCACTTCTGCTAGACGCGTTAGTGAGCTGCAGGCCCTAGTATCTGATCCTCCTTACACTAGGTTCTACAAGAACCGGGTAGTCCTACGGACTCGCCCTAAATTTCTTTCCAAAGTGGTTTCCCCTTTTCACATCAACCAGGAGGTGGTACTTCCAACCTACTTTCCCAGGCCACACTCCAGCCGAGCTGAAATGGTCCTGCATACCCTGGACTGTAGGAGGGCGCTGAACTTCTACCTTGACCGTACGCGGGAGCACCGAAAAGCTGTTCATCTCTTCGTGTCTTATGACCCCAACAAGTTGGGGCTCCCTGTCTCCAAGCATACTCTGTCCATCTGGATTGCGAACTGCATCGCTTGGGCTTACGAGGCTGCGGGCCTCGTGCTGGAAGGTAGAGTCACCCCTCATCGTGTTCGGGCGAAGGCTACGTCAGTAGCTTACCTCCGCTCTGTTCCATTGGCAGACATCTGCCGGGCCGCTACTTGGTCTTCAAGCCAGACTTTTGCAGCCCATTACTGCCTGGAGAGGGAGTCACGCAGGGACAGTGCTTTCGGACAGGCAGTCCTCCGTAACCTCTTCGAGGTATAGGCAACTCCTACCCTCCATCCTGGATGTTGGGCTACCGGTTGGAGACGTATTCAGAGAAGATTCCTTCCTTCTGTGCTGCTGAGCTAGAGGGAGCTCATTTTTGTGCTTAGGGTCTCCGGTAGCCTTAAGCTTGGGAGTCCCATATGTGAGGACTGACTTCCTGCTTGGTCCTGGAGAAAGCGTAGTTACTCACCTGTAACTGGTGTTCTCCAGGAGCAGCAGGAATCAGTCCTCACAACCCTCCCTCCTCCCCTTGGAGTTGTAGTTTTATGCTTTCGTTTTTGCTACTTTTTGCTGTCTTTTAGCTATGTCATCTGACTGAGCAAGATGGCACCCTTGGGCGGGAAGAGGACTGCGCATTCGCGCTGCAATTCCCAAAGGCTTTCTTTGAAAGCTGGGGAAAATTGCTCCGCGAGGGCTCCGTCGGCGCCGACGTCACCATATGTGAGGACTGATTCCTGCTGCTCCTGGAGAACACCTGTTACAGGTGAGTAACTACGCTTACACTGCCTCCTATCCCATGACTCTTTTAGTTTTGGCAAACGTCTCTCATGAGGGACCTTGTCAAAGGCTTTCTGAAAGTCCAGATACACTATCAACCAACTCACCTTTGTCCACGTGATTATTCACTCCTTCAAAAAAACATAACAGATTAGTAAGACAAGATCTTACTTGTCTAAAGCCATGTTGGCTGTCTCCCATTAGGTCATGACTATCTACATGCTGAGTAATTTTATTCTTTATGATGGTTTCTATCATTTTTCCCGGTACTGATGTCAGGCTCACCGGTCTGTAGTTTCCCGGATCAACCCTGGAACCTTTTTTAAAAATTGGTGTTATATTGGCGATCCTCCAATCTTCAGGTATTAGAGATGATTTTAATGATAGTTCACAGATTATTAATAGCAGGTCTGCAATCTCGTATTTCAGTTCTTTCAACACCCTTGGATGTATACCATCCGGCCCAGGTGATTTGCTACTCTTCAGTTTATCTAATAGTTGTAATACATCTTCCCGATGTATCGATATTTCCTTCAATTCTTCCGCACCTTTAAATACCACTTCAGTCATGGGTAACATCCCTACATCTTCCTCAGTAAAGACTGAAGCAAAGAATTCATTCAGTCTCTCCGCTATCGCCTTGTCGCCTCTTAGTGCTCCTTTAACCCCTTTATCATCTAATGGACCAAGTGACTCTCTCACAGGTTTTTTGCTACGAATGTACTTGAAAAGGTCTTTACTTCGTGTTTTTGCTTCCGCAGCAAGCTTCTTCTCAAATTCTCCCTTTGCCTGCCTTATCAATGCCTTGCATTTGACTTGCCAGTGCTTGTGCTGTTTCCAGGTTTCGTCATTTGGCTCTTTTTTTCCATTTCCTGAAAGATGCTTTTTTGGCAACAGCCTCTCTGACCTCACCTTTAAACCATGCTGGCAGTTTTTTTTGGACTTCCTTCCACTTTTCTTAAAGCGTGGAATACAGCTGGTCTGGGCTTCCAAGATAGTATTTTTCAACAACAGCCAAGCCTGATGTACGTCTTTAACCTTTGCAACTGCTCCTTTTAGTTTTTTCTTAACGGTTTTCTTCATTTTATTATAGTCTCCCTTTCGAAAGTTAAAAGGTAGTACTGTGGATTTCCTTACTATCTCTCCTCCACTAATTAAATCAAAGCGATCATGCTATGATCACTATTGCCAAGTGGCCCCAACAACCTTATCTCTTGCACTAGATCTGGTGTTCCACTAAGGATTAGGTCTAATATGGCTTCCCCTCTGGTCGGTTCATGAACCAGCTGCTCCAAGAAGCAGTCATTTATTTCATCTAGGAACTTTATCTCCCTAGCATGTCCTGCCGTGACACTGACCCAGTTGATACCGGGGTAGTTGAAATAACCCATTATTACTGTGCTGTAACATTTGTTAGCTTTCTTGATTTCTTTGAGCATTTCATCATCCATTTAGTCATTCTGGCCAGGCGCTTGATAGTACACCCCCACTGCCATTGCCTTCCCCCTTTTACATGGAATTTCAATCCATATAGATTCTACAGCAGATTTTGTTTCCTGCAAAACTTTAATCCTTTCTGACTCAATGCCCTCTCTAACATAGAGAGCAACCCCTCCACCAATTTGATCACCTCTTATCATTACGATATAGTTTGTACCCAGGTATCACAGTGTCCCACTGGTTGTCCTCCTTCCACCATGTCTCTGATATTCCAGTCATATATAAACTTTCATTTAGTGCTATATATTCTAACTCTCCCATCTTATTTTTTAGACTTCTAGCATTTGCATACAAGCATTTTAGAGAATGTATTTTATTCATATTAATTTGGCTATTGTTAGACATGGGTAATTTAGGATCTTTAAGATCTGTCTGCTGCATACTCGAGGGCATTTGGGCTACTTTACTCTTTTGTGGAACCTCTCTGCTTTTGGTTTTATCCTTCAAAGATACATTCTTCCGAACCATCCGCTCTTGGGCGACTGTCGGCTTTCCACTAATATCTAGTTTAAAAGCTGCTCCATCTCCTTTTTAAAGGTTAATGCCAGCAGCCTGGTTCCATCCCGGTTAAGGTGAAGCCCATCCCTTCGGAAGAGCCCCTCCTTTCCCCAGAATGTTCCCCAGTTCCTAACAAATCCAAAACCCTCATCTCTGCACCATTGTCTCATCCACACATTGAGACTCCGGAGCTCTGCCTGCCTTTTGGGTCCTGCGCGTGGAACAGGAAGCATTTCAGAGAAGGCTACCCTGGAAGTTCTGGATTTCGACTTCCTACCTAAAAGCCTAAATTTAGCCTCCAGAACCTCCCTACCACATTTTCCTATGTCATTGGTACCGACATGTACCAAGACAGCAGACTCCTCCCCAGCACTATCTAAGACCTTATCGAGGTGGCGTGTGAGGTCCGCTACCTTCGCACCAGGCAGGCATGTTACCAGGCGATCCTCACGTCCACCAGCCACCCAGCTATCTATATGCCTAATGATCGAATCACCAACTATAACGGCTGTCCTAACCCTTCCCTCATGGGCACATGGCCCTGGAGAAACCTCCTCGGTGCGAGAGGGTTTTACATCACCTGGAGGACAGGTCCTAGTTACAGGATCACTTCCTGCCACACCAGGGTGATGCTCTCCTGTCACATGACCTCTCTCCTCCATGGCAACAGGGATGCTGCCAGACTGGAGGTGGGACTTCAGGACTATATCCCTGTAGGTCTCGTCTATGTACCTCTCTGTCTTATGCTTTCCAAGTCTGCTACTTTAGCCTCTAGAGAACGGACTCGTTCCCTGATAGCAAAGAGCTCCTTGCATCTAGTGCACACGTAAGACCTCTCGCCAACTGGGAGAAAATCATACATGTGACACTCAATGCAAAAGACTGGAAAGCCCCCATCCCGCTGCTGGACTTCTGTCTGCATCTTAGTTTTAAGTTTGTGTTTAGATCTAAGTTCTTTACTTACTAAGGGTTGCTATGGATATTTATACTAATAAAACTGTACCTAATACGTGTAATATACCTTGTGCACCTGAAGCTTAACTAATCTCAGGTTCTTAGTGTATGACTGATTTGGGTAATGAGCTTCACCTGAGAGCACCTCCTGTCTTGTAAGATGTGTAAGTACCTATAAAGCTACGATTATCCCAGGGGAGGGAGGGAAATAACACTTATTAAAAGAGGGCTGCTACACAGTACCCTGTCTTGTGCTGCTGAGGTAAGCTATATTCTGATTTGATTTAAATTATAGCTCTTAGCTGCTGCTAGGCTCTAACTTCTTATGAAATTTAAACTACAAGCTTTCTGCTGGGTTCTAAATTTAACCAGAAAGCTCTCTTCTGTGTTTTAAATTTAAACTAAAAGTACTTTGCTGTTACTAGGCCCTGAGTGACTATTAAATTTAAACTACAAGCTCTCTGCTGGGTATGAAATGTAACCAGAAAGTTCTGCTCTGTGTTTTAAAACTAAAAGTACTTTTCTGATGCTAGGCCCTGAGTGACTATTAAATGTAAACTACAAGCTCTCTGCTGGGTTCCAAATGTAACCAGAAAGTTCTCCTCTGTGTTTTAAATTTAAACTTAAACTGCTGCTACTAGGCCCTGACTGATTTAACAAAAATAGTGGGTTCACAGATTAATTAGCTTTAATACAAAGAATTCCTTTTAGAAAATTACCAGAAGTATATACTCAGTTGCAGATCTCTCTCCAGAAGTAACAGTCCCTTTTTCTAGTCCTTCAAGACAGCAAGACAGATCATTAGAGAAAGACATCATGCTTGGCAAGATAGGTCAATGCAAAAGAGGAAGGCCAGCAATGAGATGGATCGAGACAATAACAGCAGCTATGGGTACCAGTCTGTCAACAATGAGCCGCCTGACTCAAGACCGAACACAATTTAGGATAGCTATCCAGAGGGTCATCATGAGTCGACTCCGACTCGACAGCACTTAACAACAACAGTCGTATTCAAGTGGTGCTGATTTTATTTGACATGTTTGTCGGCAAGCATTACGTATCTGTACATGGTTTGTTTTTACTTTGGACAAGATGCTTTTTATAGTGCGGATTTTAACATTGAAAATTTCCAGCGGTTTCTTTCTGTTTTTATGGCTTTGTTTGTTTTAATAGCCACTCGGACCTACTTTTATCATGTTTTAATTTAGTCGAATTGGATTTCCACTAATATTTTTATTTGTGATCATATTTACACACACATTTTTACTTTCCTCACTGATTTTAATCATATACATGTCTCCTTTTTGTAGTTTGTTTTTTGTGCTACATTACTCTTTCAGTTTTAGAGATTGGGTCATGTACTTTTTGCCAGTTGCTTTGGGCAATTATTTTGGTTCCTTTTTTTCTATTCACTTTCTTACATATCTTTAACCCCACGCTACTTATGAAGCTTTTGATCGTGTCTTCACTCATAGTAAGGAAGTTAGTGTTATAATGCACTGTTGGGTCTATTTGATTACTATATTAATACTTGTAATGTGTGCACACGTTACATCAATGAATAATGTATGCATTTACATGCATTTTATGCTAATTTTTAAATACTAGTCATTTACTGTATGATTTCTCATTTTGTCTTTTCTGTGATGGTGCATATACCATTTATGAAATGATTTCTTAGGAGTTTAACTGTACAAAACATATATATAGCCTGTTTTATTGATTCATTTACTTCTGTGCCGTATATATGAATTGCACTAAGAGTTCAGTACTTTATTTGTTTTCTTCATTATTTAACGCAGATTGGGAAGAGTGGCTTGGTCCATATTTTATATGTTGTTTTCTATCCTCTGTGGTAATGTATTATCTCCAGGAACAAGCAGGAATGTAGTCATCACATATGGGTATCGTCGGTACCGACGGAGCCTGCGCGGGAACGCTCCCAGCGTCCAATTAGAACGCTTTTGGGAGCATCCCACAGCACCTGCGTGCTGCCTTCCCGCCTATCCCAACTGCCTCTCTCCAGTTCTTCTTTTTCCGCAGAGCCAGCAGGTCGTGTTCCTGTCACCGCATTAGAATTTCTTTATTTCTTTATTTCTTTTTGTGGTCGCGTCTGCCTTCTTCGACGCTCTACCGGTACCGCCGGTCTTTCTTTTCTATTTCTAAAAAAAATAAAATAAAAATATTTTCTTTTTCTGTTTTCTTCAGGTGCACCCGCCTTTTTGGGCCTTAGGCCCAAAATCTTCCTTAACATGGAAAAACCTGCCTCAGGTTTTAAAAAGTGCACCAAGTGTGGCGTTACCATTTCAGTCACTGACACCCATGAATGGTGTCTCAAATGTTTAGGTCCTGACCACTCCATCACGGATTGTCTGTCCTGTGCCTTGATGTCTAAAAGAGGTCGGCAGAACCGAGCTGCCAAGCTCCGTACCCTGTTTCTCTCTGATGCAGCTTTGGTGGCATAGACGTCTTCCAGGGCTGCTGCTTCCTCCCGTGGATCTCAGGTAACTAAACGTAAATTCAGCCGGTCCTCAAAGGGTAGATCTCCTAAGCATCGAAATGCCTCTGGCGTTGCCCTTGAGGATTCTGCACCGGCAAAATTACCCCGGCGGGAGGCTTCGTCTTCCAAAGCATTATCGTGGTTCCAGGATGTTCTAGATGGCTCGGCCTTGACAGATCTCCTGGTGCCATGCTCTGGTGTACCGGTGGCTTCCACCGGTACTGACTTCCAGGCATTAGCAGCATCTATCGACTAGAGAATAATGAGCATGGAACGCAGTCTGGCGGCTTTCCTTGCGGCATCAACGCCCTTGGTACCGCGACAGACAACTCCACCGGTACCGGCATCAGTATCGGTATTGGCACCGGTACCGATAGCATCAGCATCGGTGTCTGCTATGCCGGTACTCGGTCCTACAATGCCCTCCGGTACCGGTTATTCCCGGTACCGACCTTGGTCGGTACGGGTATCGGGCTCTGCAGGAGCATCCGGACAGACGATACTTCGAGTCCTCAGAAGAATCTGAGGATTCAGAAAGTTCTGTCGATGCAGAGATACTTCTCCCAGAGGAGTCGCCCTCCCCTAAATGCAGGATGTCACCTCCAGCGGACATGTCTTTCCAAGACTTTATCAGAGAGGTGGCTCAGGGCCTGGCCTGTCCATCACTGTGGCCCTTGAAACAGAGCCAAGGGCCAAGGAGTTGGAAACTTTACAATATCCCAAAACTCCTAAGGAGGCAGCTACCTTACCCATTCATGAGACTTTATATGATCTCATGTTGAGGAAGTGGGAAACACCTCTTACCACCTCTCCTAATTCTCGTAGGTTAGATACTATGTATCGTGTCCCTCCTTGTCCTAGGTTCCATAAGACTCGGCTTCCTCACCACTCTATTGTGGTGGAGTCAGCTATGAGAAGGATTAGAAGTGCAAAAAGACATGCCTCTAATCCTCCAGGACGTGAATGCAGAACTCTGGATGCCTTTGGACGTAGAGTCTTTCAAGCTTCCATGCTTGCTGCAAGAATCAGTTCCTATAGTCTCTACATGGGAATGTTCCTAAAGGAGGTTACAGATAATTTACAGACTTTGTCCTTTCATTTCTAAGGATAAAAGACAGGACTTTCTCACTTGGGTCAAACATGCCCAAGACGTCTCTAAATTCTCCAACCGTGCAGCCTTTGACTGCTTTGAGTGTATAAGCAGGACCTCGGCTATTGCCATAGGTGCACGTAGAATTGCTTGGCTCCAGGCATCTGATTTAGAGCTCTGGGTACAAGATAAATTGGGAAATATCCCTTGTACTGGTGAGAACCTGTTTGGGAAAGATTGGCAGGAAAAAGCCAATGAAATGGATGCTGAAAATTCCACCTTGGATAGACTATCCAAGTCCACTGCTGATCCTTTTAGAAAGAAGTTGTTCAAGATAACACCTTTTTCTAAAAAGAAAAGATTTTATCCTGCTTATACTCAGCAGGCATGTTCTGCAGGTCAGTTTTCAACCAAACATCAGCAACCACCCAAACAGAAGAAAGCAAAGGCTGCTAGGCCTCCACCGGCTCAGCAGCCCCAGCCTCCTCAGGGCCTTTGACTTTCAGCTAGAGAACTTAGCCTTTCTGGCCCTGGAAGGACCAGAACCGTTCACCATTCCAGGAAGGTTATGTCATTTTGCCCCCAGATGGGGGCAAATAACAGCAGAGCATTGGACACTCTCCATCATAAAGGAGGGGTACAAACTGCATTTTTCAAGCATGCCCCCTCACACAATAGTGAAGCAGTTCAATTCTCCGACACCTCTCATCAACGTGTTAGGTCAAGAGGTTGCCATTCTTCTTGCCCAAGGGGCGATAGAAGAAGTGCCTCTTCATCAACAGGGCACAGGGTTCTATTCCCCTTATTTTCTTATCCCAAAGAAAACATGGGGATACAGACCTATATTAGATCTCAGAGAATTGAACAAATTCCTTGTCAAGGAGAAATTCAAATGATTTCTCTTGGTGCTCTGCTTCCATACCTTCAGAGTCAGGATTGACTTTGTTCTCTAGATCTCAAGGATGCGTACACTTATGTACTTATCCATCCAACCCACAGAAAGTTCCTTCGGTTCCTTTTTCAAGGAAAGCACTACCAATACAGGGTGCTTCCTTTTGGTCTGGCCTCTGCTCCAAGGGTGTTCACGAAATGCATGGCTGTGGTAGCAGCATTTCTCCGTACTCTGGGAATATTCGTCTTCCCTTACTTGGACGACTGGCTCATTCGAGCTCCAACACAGTCAGAGGCCATGACTTCCCTATCCTGCACAATGCGTATCCTCCAGTATTTAGGGCTGGTAATAAACATCACAAAATCCAGTCTGACTCCCACTCAATCTTTAGAGTTCATAGGAGCTCTTCTGGATACCACAAGAGCAAGGGCCTATCTCCCCCAGGCCCGTTGCCTTCGCTTAGTGCAGTTAGCTTCTTAAGCAGTGCTAAAGCCTCATCTAACTGCTCGAGAAATGTTGCAATTGCTGGGCCACAAGGCATCCACCGTGCATGTGGTTCCATATGCTCGCCTCCATATGAGGGCAGCTCAGTGGACTTTATCCACCCAATGGACCCAGGCATCAGGGTGCCTGTCAGACAAAATAGCAAACACAAGTCGCCTCATTTTGTCCCTCCAATGGTGGACGTCCACTCAAAATCTGTTGCTGGGGTGCCCCTTCCAACAACCCATACCCCAAGCAACTCTCACAACAGATGCTTCTCCAAAGGGTTGGGGAGCTCATCTACAAGACTTCTCCACCCAGGGCACCTGGTCTCCACAAGAGAGTTGTCTACATATCAATCTCTTGGAACTCAGAGCAATTTTCCTGACTCTGCGAGTGTTCCACTCCCTGCTCAGCTACAAGACAGTCCTCATTCACACGGACGATCAGGTAGCCATGTTTTATGTGAACAGGCAGGGGAGAACAGGCTCTCTGTCGCTTTGCAATGAAGTTTTGCGACTATGGGCCCTCGCCAGACAGCATCAGATTCATCTGCTGGCAGTATATCTTCCAGGCATTCAAATCTCTTGGGCGGACAGACTCAGTCGAGTTCTCCTTCCACACAAGTGGTCTCTGCATGCAGACCAGGAGACCAGGATATTTCAACTTTGGGGAACCCCAGACATAGACCTCTTTGCAAGTCCGTGGAATGCCAAACTTCCCCAGTTCTGTTCCAGAATTCCGTCTCAGGGAGCTCAGGCCAGGGATGCTTTCCTCCTTTACTGGGGTCAAGACTTCCTGTATGCCTTTCCACCCATTCCCCTAATTCCCAAAACCCTATTCAAGCTTCAGAGAGACAGAGGCCACATGATCCTCATAGCACCACATTGGCCATGGCAAGTGTGGTACTCTCTGCTTCTACATCTCTCTCAAGCTCCCTCCCTGGAGTTAGGGTCTGCTCCAGATCTCCTATCTCAGGAGAACGGGATGTTATTTATTTATTTATTTATTTAACAATTTTTATATACCGCACTATTTGTTATCAGTGCGGTTTACATTTAACAAGGTTTTCAGATCAGAGAAGACTGATTGAAATTACATTATAACAAGGAATAAAACTTGGAGAACATGGGAAACTATTTACATATTGACATGTATCAGGATGGCATCCCAATCCCCAATCCCTGCATCTCAGGGCTTGGTTGCTGAAGGCCTAGATCTCCAAGATCTTCATCTTTCTCAGCAAGTGAAAGATTTCTTTATGCTTCCAGAAAACCTTCCACTAGACATGCTTTCAAGTGGAAAAGGTTTACCATTTGGTGTTCAGAAAAGGGTCTTAACCCCCTTGCTATACCTCTGGAATCTTTACTGGAGTATCTCCTCCATTTGTCTAATGCAGGCCTTAAGACAAATTCCGTAAGAGTCCATTTGAATGCTATTGCAGCTTCTCTTAAACCTCTAAATGGACAACCTATTTCCTCTCATCCTCTTATAGCAAGATTCATGAGAGGCCTCCTTCTTACTAAGCCTCTGGTGGCATGGGACTTGAACCTGGTTCTTGGGCAGCTCATGAAGCCACCTTTTGAACCCTTAGCTACCACCTCCTTGAAATTCCTTTCTTGGAAGGTTATCTTTCTCATTGCAATTACATCAGCATGCCGCATTAGTGAATTGCAAGCACTAGTAGCTAATCCACCTTATACAAGGTTCCATCAAGACAAGGTAGTCCTTAGGACTCATCCACACTTTATGCCTAAGGTGGTCTCGCCTTTTCATCTCAACCAAGAGGTCTACCTACCTGTCTTTTTTCCAGGACCTCATGCATCAAATGCAGAGAGGAATCTTCATACCTTGGACTGTAAAACAGCTCTAGCTTTTTACTTACAGAGGACACAGCAACATAGAAAGTCCTCTCAACTCTTTGTTGCTTTTGATCCTTCTCATTTGGGACTTCCAGTCTCCAAGAGAACACTATCTAATTGGATTGCCCAGTGTATTTCTTTCGCCTATCAGAGTAAGAACCTTTCTGTGGAGGGCCATGTCACAGCTCACAATGTGAGAGCAATGGCAGCCTCAATGGCTCATCTGAACTCTGTGTCTATTGACGACATCTGTCGAGCAGCCACTTGGGCCTCGGTTCATACCTTCACAGCCCATTACTGCTTGGACAAGGACTCCCGCCGGGATGCCTTGTTTGGTCAGGCTGTTCTCAAACACCTGTTCCATACCTAATCAACTCCTGCCCACCATCCCTGGTAGGATGCCAGAGATCCATGGGGGGAAGTGGAGCCCTTCTCAGGGACACACAACTTCTGGGGTCTCTTCCTGGCACCTAAAGCTAGGGAGTCCCCATATGTGAAGACTACATTCCTGCTTGTTCCTGGAGATAGCATAGTTACTCACCTGTAACAGGTGATCTCTGGGAACAGCAGGAATTTAGTCCTCACAACCCACCCACCTCCCCTAGGAGTTGTATCTCTCTATCTCTCTTTTCCTTTCCCTCGCTCTCTCTTTGTCTCAGCTCTAAACCTCAACTGGATAGAGGCAGTTGGGAAAGGCGGGAAGGCAGCACGCAGGTGCTGTGGGATGCTCCCAAACGCGTTCTAATTGGACGCTGGGGAGCGTTCTTGCGCAGGCTCCATCGGTACCGACGATACCCATATGTGAGGACTAAATTCCTGCTGTTCCCGGAGATCACCTGTTACAGGTGAGTAACTATGCTTTATTTGCATGCAAGGCGTTTCACATATACACATATTTACACTAAACGTTTTTACATATGTTTTTAATATTGTTTCTAATATACGTTTTTTATTGTTGGTCTGTATTATGTATGTATAATTTTATGTTGTTTTACTTTTAGACCCCTGAAGAAGGCCTCTGGCCGAAACATTTTAGTTGGGTCTACCAATAAAGTTCTTTTGAAATCTCCCTGTGTTAGGCCGTGGTTCCTGGTTTTCCGCTTCTGTTCTCCCTTCTCTGCCGCTGCCAACCCCAGATTTCGTTTATTCCATCTTGGTGCTTCATATGCCTGGAATAAACTACCTGAGTCTGTGCATCAGGCCCCTTCTCTATCCCTATTCAAAGTCAGGCTAAAACCCCACTTGTTTGAAGCTGCTTTTGGATCCTGATTCTCCTCACTCTTGTCCACTGCATTTTCACTATGTTTTTGTCTTTATTAGATTGTCTTACATCTATTTGTACAGCATTGCATATGCCATGTAGTGTGTATGCCATGTAGTGTGTATGCCTTGTAGTGCTATGCAAATGATTAGTAGTAGTAGTAGTAGATGCTGAAAGATGTCTTGTAGGCTTTCACTTCTCAGATCTATGGCATGGAAATGTCACCAGTTTAGGGTTCTAGTCTGGTCCTCTTTGGAGTAAATGGACTCTGACCAAGCTGATTTCAGGGGTGGATCTTGAGCTGTGTGGGCAGAAAGTTGCAGTTGAAGCTGTTTTTTCAAGTGACTGCCAAGGGACTAAAGCTGCAATTTGCAGCAGTTACAGTGCCAGGGCATTCTGTCTCTAGTTTCATCATTATTCCACTGATCCTTTGAAGGTAGCTAGTCTGAGTGCAAGTAGGTGACGTTTCTTCGCATGCCAGAAAGGCACAATAAAGTAGCACATCTCATTCATTGGAAACTCCTGTAAGTACTACAACATTGGTGCGGTTGAATAGCACTGGGGATCATGACCCTAAGAGAATTATGGAGAATGAAGAGGTGGTGATCACCTGGCTTACTCATTAGGGCTGATAAAAAGCTGGATGCAAGGAAGCCATACATAGTGGTAAAGGAGGAAAACTCCAGAATGGCATTGGTCATTGAGCTGTCTGTCCCAAAGGACTATTCCGTGAATCACATTGAGAGAGAGAAGATCTTCAAGTACTAGGAAATGTAGTTGGAGACCAAGAAAATGTGGCAGAAAGATAGATAAACCAAGATATTTCTCGTGTTTGTACCACAGGCTTAAGAGAAATTTCCAACACATTGACAAATTACCTATACATATTAAATCTTATGAACTCTAGAAGGAGGCTGTCTTTGGCATGATGAAAGTACTACACAGAGCGTTCACAGTAAATTTGTGAGATTGAGAATTATGCTCCACATACCTTTGCTTTAGAAGTGATGTTTCTTTTTGTCATAGTATGTGCAAAACTAACCCATTGGGAGAAATCGCCCCGAGACTACCTTTTCTTAAGCTTAGTAAGCAACTGAAGACCTTAGGGGACTGCTGCAGCGAAGTATACCACACATGCTCAGAACTTTTACATTTGTTTATTTATTTTATTTATTTGACAGTTCTTTTATACCATGCTCTTTGTTTTCAGTGCGGTTTACAATGAAACAAAAATGACTCTCAGACAAATAAGCTGTCCTGAGTTTACAAAGAACAGGGAAGGCAACTGGGATTTCAACTTTTCATTAGAGTTTGAGCTCTGGGAGAGCAGTTCCATTTTGCTCTTGTCAGATGACATCACCCACTTGTTTGTTTTATCAATCATGCTATCTATGGAAAATACCTGTTGCTTACTTCCAACTTTATTTTCTCTAGTAAGTATTATCATGTCTTGTGGTAACCTCTTTCTTCCTTGTTAAAGATTTTTTAAAGTTGGGATGTGTTTTGCTAATATGAGAGACTACTTATGATTGGTTTTTGACACCTTTTGTTAATCATGTATGCATTTGGTGAGCAGAGAAATGGAGTTGCTTATCTGTAACGGGGGTTCACCAGAGGTGATAGGGGAATGCTGTGACACTGACTGCTGATGTCACCAAATGGATCCAGTCTGTGCCAGCTCTTGTCTCTTGTCTAGCTCTGAGAAACCTTAAAGCTACCATGAGCATGCATGGGTAGTCCCCTACTCTAATGTTCTTCCTCTTCTTAACTCAGTCTTTATCCTAGCCAGTTGCAGAGTACTGTTTTGTTTTTGTTTTGTTTTTTTAAAGTGGGGCAGGTGGGAGGGAAAGTGTGACTGCATTCCCCTGCTGTCTGTGAAGAACCTCCATTCTCCGGAAACAAGCAGGAAGTCAGCCCTCTCATATAGGTGATGTCGGCACCGACAGAGCCCCCGTGGGAGCATTTTCCCAGCTTTCAAAGAAAGCCTTTCGGAGATGCACCACACATGCGTGGTCTCCTTCCCACCCAATGGTGCCATCTTGCCTCAGTCTCCTTTTTTTCCACAGAGCCCTCCAGATGTCTGTCCTGTTTCCTCCAGTGTCCTGATGCTATTTTGTTTTTGGGAATTTCTGTCCAGTTTGCGTACCAGTTCCTTCCAACCCCTGAACCAGCTCCTCGGGTTTCTTCCTTGTTTTTTTTTTTTTTCATCTTGGTGTCCCTCGAACGGTGTTTGCTCCCTTTTTCAGCCAAAGGCCTTGGGCCCATGCCAGGTGGCGGGGACCCCCTTTTCTGATGGCCTCCAGCAGCTTCAAGAAGTGTGATCGGTGCAGCAAAATGATGTCCCTCACAGATCCGCATGACTGCTGCCTCCAGTGCCTTGGCCCGGAGCATGATGACTTTGACTGCAAACTTTGCAGAACCATGACCTCAAGGGCCCTAAAGAGCCATTAGCAGCAGCAGGAAAAATTCTTCCAGAAGTCCAACAGTGCTGGAGCCTCTGGTGACACCATGCTCCAGGACCCCCCTCCAGTACCTTGTTGTCCTGCAAATTCCAAGCTTCCTCAGTCCTGCGGCTGAAGTTCCTCTGAGAGGAAATCCCTGGAGATGGAACGCAAAAAGTCAAAACCCACAAAGACCGCCTCTGAGGATGCTTGCAGGAAGAAAGGGAAATCCCACTCTAGGCCCCACAGTCCCTGGCATGAATCTGAGGAGAGAGTGGGAGTGACCTCACAAGCTGTCCCACAAGGAGTTGTCGGCGCTTGCTGACTGACCTCGGACACCTGAGGCCATCCTTATCGAGGACTCCCCCTTAACAGGACTGATGCGGGGCTTGAAATCCTCTGTGCCGGCATCAGAGGCTGCGGAGCCAACTGATATGGAGACCAGGATAGCGGCCTTAGAGAGCAGTATCTCTGCCCTCATGGCCATGCAGTGGGTGTTTGTCCAGTTCATTTGTCCCGATGATAGGACTCTCGACATAAGGGCTTCCTCAGATGTCGAGCCGATCCTTCGGCACCATCCACCTCGAGAGACCTAATGGCTCCAGATGAGGTCCTGTTCCCTGAGACACTGGTCTTCTCCGGCGAGCACCCTGGCTGGAACTATAGATACTCTGGAGTTCGTGGACCGCCTGGCGTGGACCTTGAACATGGTGATCACAGAACCTTGGACTCATACTCTGACTTTGAGTCCAAATGGGAGGACAAGAAGTCCCTGGACACTCGGCGACACAGACATGCCTTCGGACCAGTCTCCTCCAGTGTCCCGATGTCGTTCCCCACCCAAGGATGTTGCCTTCCTCGACTTTGTGCAGGACATGGCTAAAGCACTCACCATCGAGACCAAGGCCAAGGCAGACCCGTTTGTGGAAGAAATGGAGATACTCCAGTACGAGGCCCCCCCCCCTCAGGAAACCCTTACAGTATCGGTGCCTCCAATCCTCGAGCACCGCCTCCTCCAGATGTGGAAAACACCGGCATCTGTACCCATTGTCAGCAGCCGACTCAATTCCATGTACCGAGTGTACCAAAGCCCTGGGTTCCAGAAGACCCAACTTCCCCACAACTCGATGGTCATTGAGTCAGCTATGCACAGGCTCAAGAGCCAAAAGACTCATTCTTTGGTGCCACCCAGCAGGGAGGCCCAAACCCTCTGCCAAAAGGCCTTCCAGAGCTTGTTGCTGACTGGCCAGATCCAGTCCTACCAGCTCAATATCAGCATGTACCTTAAGGAGATGTCGAGGGAGCTTGGTGGATTCTCGGTCGGCCTCGATGGGGAACCCCTGCAGAATTTAAGTCTCTGGCCTTTGCGGTCAAAGACTGCTCAAAGTTCTTGTCTCGAGCATCCTATGATGGCTTTGAGTCTTCAGCCAGGATGGCCGCTACAGGCATTGGGGACTTGATGCCAAGCATGGCTGCAGACGTCTGACCTAGAACAATGGGTTGAGGCCACACTTTTTGGTGTACTCTGCATCGGCAAGAACCTCCTTTGTAAAACCCATGGCAGACAAAGTTGCAGAGATAGACTGAGTTCTTAATGAGAGCCAGACTCTCGAAGACCTTGGCGCAACCCCTTAAGAAGGCCTTAGAAAATAAGCCCGTCTTCCTGATGAAGAAGGGGGGGCCTATGGCAATACCTCGCAATTTCAGGCCGCCTCAGCCCCTTAACAAGACCAACAGCATAAAGGACAGGGGCATGGCCCTCATAACAAAAGACCCTGAGGTCCCAGGCACTGGTCCTGGTTCAGCCTGGGAGGAGCTTTTGACTGCCTGAGTATGACCCCTTCTCCAGGAGGCCCCCTGCAGCCCACAGGGTGGCATCTAGTCCTGTTTGCCCACAGGTGGTCTGCCATCACCACAGATACCTGGGTTGCTACAAATAATCAGGGGGGGCTACCTCCTCCACCTACAGCAAGCGCCACCCTCATACTTTCCAGGAGAGCCCATCAGACCTCTTCTTCACCAGATCCTGCTCCTCACTGAGCTTGCAGGCCTACTCCAGGACAAAGCAGTGGAGCCAGTACTGAAACATCTCTGGGGCACCGGCTTCTTCTCCAGGTATTTCCTCATCTCCAAGAAGATAGGGAGTCTCAGGCCCATCCTGGACCTGCGGGAACTGAACAGGTTTCTGGTAAGGGAGACGTTCAAGATGCTGTCCCTCAGAACCCTGCTGCCATTTCTCCAGCAGAGAGATTGGCTGTGTTTCTTAGACCTAAAGGATGCCTACACACACATCCTGATCCATCCCAGCCACAGAACATATTTCCGGTTCGTGGTGGGAGGAGAGCACTACCAATACAGAGTGTTGCCCTTTGGTTTTCACCAAGTGCTTCACGGTAGTCACAGCCCAGCTCTGGCTCCAAGGAGCCTTCATCTTCCCTTACCTGGACATCTGGCTCATCAAGGGAGGCACAGCTGCAAAGGCACAATGCACCAGAGAGTGCACCATCACCCTGCAGCACCTGAGGTTCGTCATCAACTACCCCAAGTCCTATCTCATTCTGGCTCAACACCTGGAGTTTATAGGGGCACAGCTGGACAACCCTCCAAGCCAGGGTTCCTCAAACTT
The DNA here is from genome assembly GCA_033557465.1 of Ichthyophis bannanicus. NCBI lineage: Eukaryota > Metazoa > Chordata > Amphibia > Gymnophiona > Ichthyophiidae > Ichthyophis > Ichthyophis bannanicus. Next base: position 41,481,824 of record CM066037.1, on the reverse strand, counting down.
TTTAAACAGGGGGCCAGTTCACTGTCCCTCAGACCGTTGGAGGGCCGGACTATAGTTTAAAAAAAACTATGAACAAATTCCTATGCACACTGCACATATCTTATTTTGAAGTAAAAAAACAAAATGGGAACAAATACAATATTTAAAATGAAGAACAAGTAAAGTTAAATCAACAGACTTACCAGTATTTCAATGGGAACTATGGGCCTGCTTTTGGCTAATGAGATGGTCAATGTCTGGTTCCATATTTGTCACTGCTAGTCGTAACAAGTGATGCAAGTGTGCATCAGTTAGTCTAGATCTGGTTGGAGATTTCAGATGTTTCTTTCTGGAAAAAGTCTGTTCACAGACATAAGTGCTGCCAAAGATGGTTGCCATTTTGAGTGCATGGTTCCTGAGATTAGAATATGTGTCAGAGGGGAGAGATGCATAGAAATTAGGAAGGCTGCTTGACTTGAATGCGTCTTTCAGAGAGTCACAATTCTGCAGTTCAGCCAGTTCCATTTGGTAAATTGTATCCACATTTTCAATGTCAATAGAAAATGGGTTACGGAAAAGCTGTATGTCCTGTTCATGGAGATGAAGCTCTTTAAATCTAAATTGGAACTCCTTTTGCAACTTTTCCAGTGAATCCACACATGTTTTGTTTGGGAATGCAACCAATGGTTTTTCCGCTAACAGATTTTGAGTTGTGGGGAGATGGCAGAAATTTTCCTCCTTCACTTGTTTGATGAGGAGGCCTAATTTTACTTCAAATGCTTTCACATGTGATTGCATATCACAGATGAGCTTCCCCTTTCCTTGAAGTTGCACATTGAAACTTGAGTAGCTCTGTTACATCTGTCAGAAAGGCAAGGTGCCATTTCCATTCTGCATCATTGAGCTCTGGTGGTACTTTGTTTTTTGAAAGCAGAAAAGCTGTAATCTGTGGAAGTAAGTCATAGAAATGTTTCAAAACTCTCCCTCGACTCAGCCAACAGACTTCTGTGTGGTACAGAACATCTTCATAGGCAACATTTAGCTCAGACAGAAATTCCTGAAATTGTCTGTGGTTTAGTGCATTAGCTTTAATGAAGTTAACACAAGATACCACAATTTTCATAACAGAGTCCCACTTCAGTGATTTACTACACAGCGCTTGTTGGTGGATGAGGCAGTGTATGGCTATTGGATGAGAATGGTTGTTTGTCCATCTCTTGGTTAATGCGAGCAGTTACTCCTTTCTTAGACCCCACCATGCTAGGAGCACCATCAGTTGTCACACTGGCTAGTTTAGCCCAGTCCAGCTCCAAACCATTCACAGTTTGGCAAACCTTTACATAGATATCCTCTCCTGTAGTTCCTTTGATGCTTTGCAGTGCAGCAAGCTCTTCTGGTACTTCAAAATAGTCATTCGTCCCACGAATAAAAATTAGAAGTTGTGCAGAATCACGAACATCATTGCTTTCGTCGAGTGCCAAGGAAAAATAGGAAAGTTTTTTTGTGGAGTTTTGCAAATGCTGATGCAAATTGTCTCCCATTTCTTCAATCCTTCGTGTAATTGTAGGTCCTGAAAGACTCACTGTACTAAATAAATCGGCCTTTTCTGGACACATCTCTTTGGCAACAGAAAGAAGGCATTCTTTAACAAATTCTCCCTCCACGAATGGTCTGCCAGTGCACGCTATTAGCTTGGCAACTTGAAAACTTGCTCGCAGTGATGAAATATTTAGCTGCTTCTGCTTCACAAAAGTATTTTGCTGAGTTGTCAATGTATTTTTCAGTTTTAATATTTTATCTTTTCTCACTTCTCCAACCAAACAATCATATTTATCTTTATGTTGAGTTTCATAGTGTCGACGCAAATTGTATTCTTTGAACACAGACACTATATTCTGGCATATCAAACACACAGCTCTTTCCTTGTACTGCATGAAAAAGTAATCATAAGTCCACTGTTCTTTGAATATCCTACACTTAGAGTCAATTTTTCTCTTTCTTGATATCATTGTTTCCTAGGGATTCCAAATTGCTATTAGTAAAATACAAATATATATATACAGCGCTACAAAAACAATATACCAGCAATAACGTTGCCCACACAGAGACATACAGACTGCACTGCCCATCAATGCAGTCTGATCAGTGCCCATTAATACAGTCTGATCAGTGTCCATCAATGCAGCCTTGTTCTTACCTCAGTCCTCAGGCAGCAGCAGGCTCTGCACGCCCCCCCCCCCCAATACCTCCATCCAGGGCTGCCTGCTCTTTTCCAGTTCTAACCTCCCCATCAGCCCACCCAGTCCTAACCCCCCTATCAGTCCATTACCAGTCCTAAACACCCCCATCAGCCCACTTCCAGTCTTAACCCCCCATCAGTCCATTACCAGTCCTAAACACCTAGCGACATCAACTTAAACATAAAGTAAAACCGGTGCAGACTGCGGAGCCTTCACGTGCAGTGGCGTCCCGCCCCCAAAGGAAGTTGTATGCAAAGGAAGTTACTTCCTTTGGGGGCGGGACGCCACTGCACGTGAAGGCTCCGCAGTCTGCACCGGTTTTACTTTGTGTTTAAGTTGGATTATTTTTAGAAGTTGAAGTGAGGCGGCTACTTTGGGGGCAAAAATGCCGCCTTTGACATTTCTCTGCCTGAGGCAGCCGCCTCACTTCGCCTCATGGTAGAGCTGCCCCTGAGGACAGGCAGCGGCGGCAAAAACACCCGGCAGGCCGGATAAATGTCCTCGGCGGGCCGCATGTGGCCCGCAGGCCGTAATTTGAGGACCCCTGCTCCAAGCCAAGGCCGTCCACCCTCAAGAGAGGTCAGAGTGCCTCAGGGGGCTAGCCTCAGAAGTGCACCAATGCCTGGTGCAAGCCACCCGGCTTCTCCTCCACCTGTTGGGCCACACGGCCTCCATGGTTCACATGACCCCATATGTCAGACTGCACATGAGAGCGGCCCAGTGGTGCCTCCACTCTCAGTGGACACAAGCTACAGGCAGGCTCCGGGACAGAGTGAGAGTGACCCGCCAGCTGGTGGACTCCCTCGGATGGTGGGAGATCCCTCATCACCTTAAGGCTGGGATGCCTTTCCAGGCATCCACTCCCCAGAAGATCCTCACCAAGGACACCTTCTTGCTGGGCTGGGGAGCACATTGCAGTGGCCTCCAGATGCAAGGTGGTTGGTCCCAGATCGAATTCCAGATGCAAAGCAATCTGCTGAAGCTCTGGGCAATATATATGGCTCTCTGAGCCATTCGCCACCAGCTGCAGCAGCAGTCAATGCTGGTCCAGACCAACAACCAAGTCACAATGTTATACGTGAACAAACAAGGGAACACAGGGTCATACCTCCTGTGCCAGGAGGTGGTAGCCCTTTGCTCCTATGTGACACACAGAGGGATGCTCCTAAGAGCGGTCTACCTTCAGGGCCAAGACAGTGTCCTAGCAGACAAACTGAGCAGAGTCCTCCAGCCACACGAGTGGTGTCTGGATCCCAAAGTGGCCTCCTGGCTGTTCCAACTCTGGGGCATACCCCTGATGGACCTGTTTGCCAGCCTGGACAACACTCAGTTCCTCTGCTGCTGTTCCCACCAGTTGCACCCTTCCTGGGTGGCAGCAGATGCATTCCGCAATCCATGGATGGAAGGCCTCCTGTATGCCTTTGACGCCACTTGTCGCCAAGACCCTCTTCAAGCGCGACAGAGCATCACTAATACTGATAGCCCCCCCAAGTGCTACCCTCCCTGTTGGTGGTATCGTTGATTCCCCTGGGCCAAGCCCCAGGACTATTCTCACAGGAGCAGGGCTCTCTCCTGCACCCCAACTTGGTGTCCCTGTCACTCATGGCTTGGCTGCTAAAAGGGTATTGTTAGTTCCCTTCAACCTCCCATGGGACATGGAAGAGGTTCTTCTGGCCTCTTAAGGTTTCCACAAGAAAGGCATATGCCTTCAAGTGGCGCCAATTCTCGGTGTGGTCTGCCGAAAGACAGGCGAACCCGTTCTCCTGTTTAGTATAAGTGGTACTCCAGTACCCGCTTCATCTGTCACAGGTGGGACTAAAGTCCAACTCTGTCAGAGTACACATGAGCACTATCACAGCGCATCACCATTCCATTAAGGGCAAACCCCTGGCATCTCTGTTCTTGCAGGGCCTTATGCTATCCAAGCTCCCTATTCACCCTCCAGCGGCAGAGTAGGATCTCAGTGTGGTGCTCTCACAGTTCACTAAGCCTCCGTTTTTGATCCTCTGGCTACCTGCTACTTGAGGTACCTCTCCTGGAAGGTTATTTTTATTGTAGCACTCACATCAGCTCGCAGAGTCAGCGAGCTCCAGGCTCTGATGGCAGAGCCCCCCTACACAAGGTTCTACAAGAACAGGATGGTACTCCGCATGCACCTCAAGTTTCTGCTGAAGGTGGTGTCCCCATTCCTCCTCATTCAGGAGGTAGTGCCCCCCCCCACCTTCTTTCCGAGGCCTCAGGCCAGCAGGGTGGAGACTGTTCTCCATACTCTGGATTATAAAAGGGCCCTGTCTTTCTATCTGCAGCGGACTCGGGGCCACTGCAAAGCACCTCAGCTTTTCATACCCTATGACCCCAGTCAGCTGAGACTCCCTGTGACTAAGCAAACTCTGTCCACTTGGGTGGCAGACTGCATTACCCTTGCCTATGAACATGCTGAGATTCCACTGGACCAGGAAGCTATGGCGCACTGCGTCAGGGCTATAGCTACTTCCGTGGCAAATCTACATTCTGTCCCCATGACTGAGCTCTGTCAGGCTGCCACCTAGTCTTTGGTTCATACTTTTGTAGCTCACTAATGCCTGGAGAGAGTCCCAGCAGGACAGCGCCTTTGGCCAGGCCATACTCCGTAATCTCTTAGGGTTGTAGGCAACTCCTGCGCTCTGACCCTCCTATGTTCAGGCTATTGGAGTGCTGGTTCTCTGCCGGACATTTACTGTTGGTCATGGCTCAACCTTTACAGGTCGCCGTGGTGTTTTTACAGGTTCTTGGTAGCCTATAGCTGGGCAGTCCCATATGTGAGGACTGACTTCCTGCTTTATTTATTTATTTATTTAAACAGGTTTTATATCCCGCCTTTTCCTTCAATCAAAGCGGTCACAGTACAATACAATACATTACAATACAAGGTTGAACAGAGGTTGAGGGAAACATGTACCACTCTTCATTACATCAGAGCAGTAGTAAATGGGATTACATAACACATGTACTACTCTACCTGTAACAGGTGTTCTCTGGGGACAGCAGGAATCAGTCCTCAGATCCTCCCTCCTCCCCTTGGAGTTGCTTCTTTACCGTATTTTATTTATTTATTTAGCCAGTTTTGTATACTGCCTTATCCTTTAATCAAGGCGGTCAGGGTCAAGACAGGGTTTAAATTTTAATTTTTTTTGCCGTCTTAGCTATGTCATTAGACTGAGGCAAGATGGCACCCTTGGGCGGTTAGGGGACCCTGCATGCATGGTGCATCTCCTAAAGGCTTTCTTTGAAATCTGGGGAGACGCTTCCGTGGAGCTCCGTTGGTGCTGCATAACCTATATGTGAGGACTGATTCCTGCTGTCCCTGGAAGAACACCTGTTACAGGTATATACCTACTCTTTATAGGTAACTAATGCCACTTTATACAAAGACAAGCAAGGGCGATGCAGGCACATTGACTAGTGAATTCAGAGTTCAGGCTCACTGTGTACATCGGTGACCTGGGCCTGGTAATATGTAATGGGAGACTGGTAAGGGTGTTTTACTGTGCAAAGAGATTTTGGAGGACTGCCTTTCCAAAGTCCATTTTCTTGGGAGAATGAGTCTAGGCAGTAGTGTTTGGCGAATTTGTGCCCAAACACTTACATGGTTGCCTTACAGATGTCTGTAAGAGGAGTCATTCTGAGATGGGCAGTGGTTGCTGCTTTTGTTCTGCCTGTTGGCCCAGCCCTTTGTTAGCCAAAGGTGAATATAGTCTGAAACCCAGGTTGAGATTGTGCACTTAACCCAAACAAACTGACCATATCTGCTATTATGTGTAACAAAAATCTATGAAGTTCTGCTAAGTCTTTGGGGCATTGGAGTAATTTTAGAGAGCTCAGTTTGCAGTCCAGGCTGTGAAGCTTTTCTTCTGCACAACTGGAGCATCTTGGTTGTGGGGAAAAAGTGAGTAAACTGAACTGTTCAATGTGAAATCTTGATACCACTTGGGAAAGGAACTTGGGGTGGGTGCAAGAACCACTCTTTTCAGAAAAAATAAAGTATACGCCGGATTAAAAAGAGACGAAACACTGTATTGTTTAAAACTAAACAATGTTACTCTCAAATGACCAGTATTAAAATTGTCAAAAAGATACCAAGTAAAGGGGGGGTGGGGGGGGGTGGGAGGAAGGACTACAGTGCTATGTATATGTAACTTAACATTGTAGGGAAGGCTCCACTCATTAAATTATTCATTGGTCCATACTCGCAACAGCAGTTTTTTATTTACATTTTTTAATGCATTAAAAAATCTAAAAGGTACTTTGCTGACCAGGTGAGCTCCCAAAGATACTCCAGATCGTATAGGCCACCATAAGACTTGGAATTATGCTAAAATTGCTCGACCTTTTTGCTTTCCAAAAATTCTTGAAGCTGCATCAGGAGAGTCTCACAAGTGGTAAGAGTAACCTCTTTGACAGTTACTTGCTTACCACTTGCAAGACTCTCCTGATGCAGCCTTAAGGATTTTCTGCTCTTTTGAACATAGAAACATGATGGCAGATAAAGGTCATACGATCTATACAGTCTGCCCTTTCATACCAACAACTAAGCTTTACAGTCCTTTTTTTTTTTCTCTCTAGAGATCCTCTGTGTTTGTCCCATGCCTTCTTGAACTCACAGTCCCTGTCTCTACAACCTCCACTGGGAGATCATTCTGTTCAATCAACCACTTTTTTTCCGTAAAGAAATATTTCTGCGAATTACTCTGGAGTCTATACTCTTATCTCCAGGAACAAGCAGGAATGTAGTCTTCACATATGGGTATCGTCGGTACCGAAGGAGCCTGCGCGGGAACGCTCCCCAGCGTCCAATTAGGAAGCTTTTGGGAGCATCCCACAGCGCCTGCGTGCTGCCTTCCCGCCTTTCCCAATTGCCTCTCTCCAGTTCTTCGTTTTCCGCGGAGCCAGCAGGTCGTGTTCCTGTCACCGCAGAAAATTGTTTCCTTATTCTTTATTTTTTTGTGGTCACGTCTGCCTTTCCTGACGCTATACCGGTACCGCCGGTTCTTCTTTCTTTTTTTTCAAAAAAAAAAAAATTCCTTTTTCCAACTTTCTTTCCAGGTGCATGCCATTTTGGGCCTTAGGCCCAAACTTTCCTCCACTATGGAGAAACCCGCCTTGGGTTTTAAAAAATGCACCAAGAGTGGCGGTACCATCTCCGTCACCGACACCTATGAGTGGTGTCTTTAATGTTTAGGTCCTGACCACTCCATCTCAGAGTGTATGGCTTGTGCCATGATGTCCAAAAGGGGTCGACAGAACCGAGCTGCCAAGCTCAGTGCCCTTTTTCCTTCCGATGCAGCTTCGGTGGCATCGACGTCTTCCAGGGCTTCGTCTTCCTCCCATGGATCTCAGGTAACTAAACATAAGTCCAGTCGGTCCTCAAAGGGTAGATCTCCTTCTAAGCATCGAGATGCCTCTGGCGTTGCCCTTGAGCGTTCCATACCGGCAAAATTGCCCCGGCAGGAGGCTTTGGCTTCCAAAGCATTATCGGGGCTCCAGGATGTTCTCGAGGCCTCAACCTTGGCAGAACTACTGGTGCCATGCTCTGGGGCCTGGGTGTTGGTACCGGACGCAACCAGTACATCGGCAGCGTCTATAGACCAGAGGTTCCTGGCTATTGAACACAGTCTGGCGGCTCTCCTTGCGGCATTGACGCCCTCGGAACTGCGTCAGATGGTTCCATCGGTACCGGCACCGATGCCGGTACCGTTGTCGGTACCGATACCGATAGCAGTGACATCGTCATGTGATGCCTTCCGGTGCCGATACACCAGTACCGATTACCTCCAGTATCGACTTCGGTCGGTATGGATATCGGGCTCTTCAAGAGCATCCAGATAGATGGTACTTTGACGGGACTCCGAGGATTCTGACAGCTCGGCCGGTACCGGTATACTTCTCCCGGAGGAGCCTTCCTCTCCTAAATGTAGGATGTCTCCTCCAGAAGATATTTCCTTTCAGGATTTCATCAGGGAGGTGGCTCGTGGATTGTCCATTACTGTGACTCCTGAAACAGAGCCCAGAGCTAAGGAGTTGGAGACTTTACAATATCCCAAAGCTCCTAAGGAGGCGGCTACCTTGCCTATCCATGAGATTTTACATGATCTCATGTTGAGAATTGGGAGACACCTCTTACCACTTCTCCTCACTCTCGCAGACTGGATACTATGTATTGAGTTCCTCTTTGACCTAGCTTCCAAAAAACTCAGCTTCCCCACCACGCCATTGTTGTGGAGTCAGCTATGAGAAGGATCAGGAGTGCAAAGAGGCATGCCTCTAATCCTCCAGGACGTGAGTGTAGAACCTTGGATGCCTTTGGACATCGTACCTTCCAGGCTTCCATGCTTTCTGCCAGGATCAGTTCCTATATATTATATATGGGAATGTTCCTTAAAGAGATCACAGGAGATTTAGAGGTTTTGAGCCCTCTTCTTCCTGAGGACAGAAGGCAGGATTTTCTCACACTGGTTAAACATGCCCAGGATGTTTCAAAGTTTGTCAATCGTGCAGCTTTTGACTGTTTTGAATGCATAAGCAGAACCTCTACCATTGCCATAGGTGCACGAAGAATTGCCTGGCTCCAGGCATCCGATTTGGAGCTCTGGGTGCAGGACAAACTGGGCAATATCCCTTGTACAGGTGAGAATCTATTTGGCAAGAATTGGCAAGAAAAAGCCAATGAGACGGATGCTGACAACTCTACTTTGGATAGGCTATCCAAAGGCACAGCTGATCCTGCCAGAAAGAAATTTTTCAAGAAGCCTTTCTTTTCGAAAAAGAGGAGGTTTTATCCCTCTTATTCCCAACAGGGACATTCTGCAGGTCAGCTTGTCCGAAAGGGTCAGCAACCACCTAAACAAAGGAAAGCAAAGACTGCCAAGACTCAACCATCTCAGCAGTCTCAGCCTCCACAAGGCCTTTGACTTTCATCTAGAGAACTTAGCCTTCCTGGCCCTCAATTGTCCAGAGCCTTCCACCATTCCAGGAAGGTTATGTCACTTTGCCCCCAGGTGGGAGCAGATAACAGCAGAGCATTGGACAATCTCCATTATAAGAGAGGGGTACAAGCTGCACTTTCTGTGCATGCCCCCTCACGCAGTGGTAAGACAGTTCAATTCTCAGACCTCTCTCATCAACCTGTTAGATCAAGATGTCACTATACTTCTTGCCCAAGGGGCAATAGAAGAAGTACCCATTCATCAACAGGGTACAGGGTTTTACTCCCCCTATTTCCTTATCCCAAAGAAAACAGGGGGATACAGACCTATTTTGGACCTCAGAGAATTGAACAAATTCCTGTTCAAAGAGAAATTCAGGATGATTTCTGTAGGAACTCTGCTGCCATACCTTCAGAGTCAGGATTGGCTTTGTTCTCTAGATCTCAAGGATGCGTACACCCATGTTCTCATCCATCCAACTCACAGAAAGTTCCTTCGGTTCCTTTTTCAAGGAAAGCACTACCAATACAGGGTGCTTCCTTTTGGCCTGGCCTCAACTCCAAAAGTGTTCATGAAATGCATGGCTGTAGTAGCAGCATTTCTCTGCAATTTAGTCATATTTGTCTTCCCTTACTTAGACGATTGGCTCATTCGAGCCCTATCAGAGTCAGAGGCCAAGACTTCTCTATCTTGCACAATGCGTATCCTTCAGTATATGGGTCTGGTCATAAACATCCCAAAATCCAGTCTAACTCCCACTCAGTCTCTAGAGTTCATAGGAGCTTTGCTGGATACCAAAAAGGCAAGGGCCTATCTCCCCCAGGCCCGTTGCGTTCGCATGGTGCAGTTAGCTTCTCAAGCAATGCTAAGACCTCATCTCACTGCCCGAGAAATGCTACAACTACTAGGCCACATGGCATCTACTGTGCATGTGGTTCCTTATGCTCGCCTCCATATGAGAGCAGCCCAGTGGACTTCATCCACTCAGTGGACCCAGGCATCAGGGTGCCTGTCAGACAAAATAGCAAACACAAATCGCCTTATTTTGTTCCTCCAATGGTGGCAGTCCACTCAGAACCTGTTGCTAGGGTCCCCTTTTCAACAACCCTTGCTCCAGACAACTCTCACAACAGATGCTTCACCAATGGGTTGGGGAGCTCATCTGCAAGACCTCTCCACCCAAGGCACCTGGACTCCATAGGAGACTCATCTACATATCAATCTCTTAGAGCTCAGAGCAATCTTCCTTGCTCTTCGAGTGTTCCATACCCTGCTCAGCTACAAGACAGTCCTCATTCATACGAACAATCAGCTAGCCATGTTCTACGTGAACAAGCAGGGGGGAACAGGCTCTCTGTCGCTTTGCAACGAAGCTTTGCAACTATGGGCCCTCGCAAGAGAGCATCAGATTCACCTCCTGGCAGTTTATCTTCCAGGCATACAAAACTCTTGGGCAGACAGACTCAGTCAAGTTCTGCTTCCATGCGAATGGTCTCTACATGCAGACCAGGTGGCCAGGATTTTTCAAATTTCAAAAGGAACACTACTAGCAAGAGTACAGAACATCGGACTACACGGAGCCACACTGAGGTGGTTCCACTCTTACCTAACGGACAGACAGATACAGGTCAAGATTGGGCCCAACATATCCCGACCCATAAAAGTCATGCAAGGCGTATCCCAAGGATCTGCACTATCAGCTCTTATTCAACATCTACATCCAACCAATATGCAACATCATAAAAGAGCATGGGATAAAATACACAATCTGTGTGGACGACATAATGATATACACACCAATCACCCTTGACAACCCAGACCACACCAAGATAGCAGACTGTCTCACACATATGAACACCTGGTTTCAAGACAACATGACCATAAACTACAGCAAGACCGAGGCGCTAATCATCACACGAAACTCCGACTTCATCCACCCCCGCGACATCAAGATAGGCACCACAACCATACAATCAGAAGTGAAATACCTCGGAGTGACAATGGACAAAGAACTTAACCTTCAGCACATCAGCAGAACCACCAAAAATGCATACCACAGGATGAGACTAGTACGACGCCTCAAGCCCCTCCTCACTCAGGAACACTTCTGCACAGTTTGTCAAGCACTAATAACCCCAATCCTAGACTTCTGCAACCCAATCTATCTAGGTCTAACGAAACAGACACTAAGACCATTGCAACTGGCACAAAACACTGCAGCACGCATAATTGCTGGCACCACAAGACAAGAACACATCACACCCACCCTAAAAGAGCTGCACTGGCTGCCTATCAGTGCCCGCATTAGATACAAGACAATCATAAACATTTTCAAAATCAAACATCAATCATCAGCTTTTAGCCTACACCCACTCATACAACCAGACAACAGCACAAGACAGAGAAGAAGAGGCACATCCAACCATGTCAACGCGCCTAAAGATATCAACAGGGTATGCAAGGACACCGAAAAACGAGCCTTATCAAAGGCGGCACCAACAATCTGGAATGCCCTCCCCGACGAACTGCGTTCAACAGACCTTAAGGAGTTCAGGAAACTACTGAAGACAACCCTCTTCATAGAACACTACGGTGACATTACTTAAACCATGCAACAGACACCTCAATTCCCCCCACATGTCACTATAATTGTAATTAAGCAAGGAACTGATACCCATAGCATTGTAAATAGTGCATGCTGTAAATAGCACCACAAGAATCAACGTCCAGACACACTCACATGCATACACTACTCACTGCATGTACACACTATACCCTGTATCTTATTGATTGATTGCTGTTCAGACCGCCTTGATTGCAGGATAAGGCGGTATAGAAATATGTTCTAAATAAAATAAAATAAAAATAAATAAATTTGAGGAACCCCGGACATAGACCTCTTTGCAAGTCCGTTGAATGCCAAACTTCCCTGGTTCTGTTCCAGAATTCCGGCTCAGGGTTCTCAGGCCAGGGATGCCTTCCTCCTTCACTGGGGTCAAGACTTCCTTTATGCCTTTCCATCCATTCCCCTAATTCCCAAAACCCTGTTCAAGCTTCAAAGAGACAGAGGGCGGATGATTCTCATAGCTCCACATTGGCCACGGCAAGTGTGGTACCCTCTGCTTCTACATCTCTCTCAAGCCCCCTCCCTGGAGTTAGGGTCTGCTCCAGATTTCCTGTCACAGGAGGATGGAAGGTTATGGCATCCCAATCCCCAGTCTCTGCATCTCAGAGCTTGGTTGCTGAAGGCCTAGATCTTCATGATCTTAACCTTCTTCAGCAAGTAAAGGATGTCCTTTATGCTTCCAGGAAACCTTCCACTAGACGCTCTTATGCTTTCAAGTGGAAGAGGTTCACCATATGGTGTTCGCAGAAGGGTCTTAACCCCCTGGCGATACCTCTGGAATCATTACTTGAATATCTCCTTCATTTATCTAATGCAGAATTTAAGACTAACTCAGTAAGGGTCCATTTGAGTGCTATTGCAGCTTCTTTCAAGCCACTAAATGGACAATCTATTTCCTCCCATCCTCTTATAGCAAGATTTATGAGAGGCGTTCTTCTAACTAAGCCTCCCATTAGGCCACCACCGGTGGCATGGGACTTTTTATTTATTTATTTCCATTTCTTATATACCGCGCTTTTAATCAGTGCGGTTTACAAAAGAACAATCTAAACACAATGATACAGTCAGCATTGGTTTTTTACAATGAACAGGGTAGAAAAACGTGGCGGTAAACAGGGTTAACTATATACAAAAACATGGTGGAAGGTAGAGTTAACTATGTACAATGGCATTTTGGTTAACTGCATGGGAGTGGCTAATAGATATAATTGTAGAACAGTATAAATTATAAACCTTAAACCTGGTTCTTGGTCAGCTCATGAAGCCACCTTTCGAACCCTTAGCTACTACCTCATTGAAATTCCTTTCTTGGAAAGTTATCTTTCTCATTGCAATCACATCAGTACGTCGCATCAGTGAGTTGCAAGCACTAGTGGCTGATCCACCTTATACAAGGTTCCATCATGACAAGGTAGTCCTTAGGACTCATCCACACTTTATGCCAAAGGTGGTCTTGCCTTTTCATCTTAACCAAGCAGTCTACCTGCCTGTGTTCTTTCCAAGACCTCATGCATCAAATGCAGAAAGGAATCTTCATACTTTGGACTGTAAAAGAGCTTTAGCCTTTTACTTGCAAAGAACATAGCAACATAGAAAGTCCTCTCAACTCTTTGTTGCTTTTGATCCTTCTCATTTGGGACTTCCAGTCTCTAAGAGAACACTGTCCAACTGGATTGCACAGTGTATTTCCTTTGCCTATCAGAGTAAGAACCTTCCTCTGGAGGGCCATGTCTCAGCTCACAATGTGAGAGCCATGGCAGCTTCAATGGCTCATCTGCACTCTGTGTCTATCGACGACATCTGTCGAGCAGCCACTTGGGCCTCGGTTCATACCTTCACAGCCCATTTAAACCGCCGCACCAGAGGCTCTCCAGAGATCGGGGAGAGCGGCAACAGCAGTTACAAGATCGGGGAGTTGAGCGGCAGCTCCTCCGCACTTCCCCACGAACTGCCAATCATCTGCCTCAGAACGGCATTTAAACCGCCGCACCAGAGGCTCTCCAGAGATCGGGGAGAGCGGCAACAGCAGTTACAAGATCGGGGAGTTGAGCGGCAGCTCCTCCGCACTTCCCCACGAACTGCCAATCATCTGCCTCAGAACGGCATTTAAACCGCCGCACCAGAGGCTCTCCAGAGATCGGGGAGAGCGGCAACAGCAGTTACAAGATCGGGGAGTTGAGCGGCAGCTCCTCCGCACTTCCCCACGAACTGCCAATCATCTGCCTCAGAACGGCATTTAAACCGCCGCACCAGAGGCTCTCCAGAGATCGGGGAGAGCGGCAACAGCAGTTACAAGATCGGGGAGTTGAGCGGCAGCTCCTCCGCACTTCCCCACGAACTGCCAATCATCTGCCTCAGAACGGCATTTAAACCGCCGCACCAGAGGCGCGCCCGCGCCTTGCGGGCCCGCGCCTGAGGGCCTCGCAAGAGGGCCCTTTGGCGTGGCCCTTAGGCGGTGGACCGTGCGGGACCTACTATCTGCTGCTATATGCTTATTCTATATGCTCATTCTGTTCAGCGGTATGCTGTTTGTAGTTAATGTAAGGTAATGTAATGTAAGTTATGTACTGTGTTCCCTGTTTGTACTCCTAGTGTTTTGTTGTGATGTAATGATAATGCAATGTATGTTTCCCTCACCTTTGTTTAACTCTGTGCTGTATTAACCGCTTTGATTGAAGGAAAAGGCGGGATACAAAACATGTTAAATAAATAAATAAATAAAATAAATAAATTACTGCTTGGACAAGGACTCCTGCTGGGATGCCTTGTTTGGTCAGGCTGTTCTTCAACACCTGTTCCATATCTAATCAATTCCTACCCACCATCCCTGGTTGGATGCCAGAGATCCATGGGGGGAAGTGGAGCCCTGTCCCAGGGACACACTACTTCTGGGGTTTCTCCCTGGCATCTAAAGCTAGGGAGTCCCCATATGTGAAGACTACATTCCTGCTTGTTCGTGGAGATAGCATAGTTACTCACCTGTAACAGGTGATCTCCCAGAACAGCAGGAATTTAGTCCTCACAACCCACCCACCTCCCCTAGGGGTTGTATCTCTCTATCTCTTTCTCTTTCCCTCTCTCTCTCTTTGTCTCAGTTTTAAACTCAACTGGAGAGAGGCAGTTGGAAAAGGCGGGAAGGCATCATGCAGGCGCTATGGGATGCTCCCAAAAGCTTCCTAATTGGACGCTGGGGAGCGTTCCCACGCAGGCTCCGTCGGTACTGACTATACCCATATGTAAAGACTAATTTCCTGCTGTTCCCGGAGATCACCTGTTAGAGGTGAGTAACTGTGCTTTACCCTCATCCTGTGTCCCCTCGTTGCAGAGCTTTTTTCAATTGAAAGAGGCTCTCCTCCTGTGCATTTATGCCACAGAAGTATCTAAACGTCTCATATCTCTTCTCTCCCGCCTTTCTTTCAAAGTATATTTTTATTTTATTTATTTAACTATTTCTTTTATACCTCCCCTTCCAGAGATCAAGGGCGGTTTACATATAACAGGTTAACAGTCTTGTACACAGTTTGTATACATTTTACATAGAACAATAGAAATCAACTATTTACATTGAACATTGTACACAGTTTGTATACATTTTACATAGAACAATAGAAATCAACTATTTACATTGAACAGTAAATATAAACTTTGTAAGTATTAAAGAAAAACAATAAGCAGAGACATCTTTTAAGTATTAAAGCAAGAACTTTGTAGGTATTAAAGCAAACACATCAAACTTTTTACAAATGTATATTTACAGTGTGTGGTGTGTGTGTTGTGTGGGGCAGATATTGGTGTAGGTGTTGGAATTTAGTTCCCTTTTTTGTCGTCTTTGGGGCGTGTGAGGGGGGGGGGGCAGGCTTGTGTTTACATTGTTTGGGTTAAGGGAGTTTGTGCATGTGTGACCAGGTTTGTTGTGGAGCTAGCTTTGGGGTAGTAGGGGACTTCAAAGTGTTCAGTGAACAGGTAGGTCTTTAATTCTTTTCTGAATTGGAAGAGGTCTCTTATGGTGCGAAGTTCAATAGGGAGGTCGTTCCAGAGTGTAGGAGCAGTGAATGAGAATGCTCTGGAGCTAGTGGTATTCTTAGTTTTGCGGATGGTTTTTGGTATGATGAGCGAGTGGGCTGCGTTTTGTCTGAGGGTCCTTGTCGAAGTTGGAGATTGCAGTAATGTGGATAAGTGTGAGGGGGTTATGTCGTTTATGAGTTTATAGGTTGTTAGGATAATTTTATATTTAATTCGACTGTTTATAGGGAGCCAGTGGAGGTCTAGCAGTATAGGGGTTACGTGGTCTGTTAGGCGAGCTTTAGCAATCACTTTTGCACAGATGTTTTGTGTGTTTTGTGCACAGTATACATATTAAGATCTTTACGTTTGTCCCCCATATGCCTTATGATGAAGACCACTGATCATTTTAGTGTCCACCTTCTGTATAGACTGTATTCCATTTATTTCCTTTTGAAGGTGGGTGATCACAGACAATACTCCAAATGAGGTTTTGTCAAAGACTTATACAGAGACACTATCACTACCTCCTTCTTGCTGGCTATTCCTCTTCTTGTGCACCCAAGCAGCCTTTTGGCTTTTCATCTCCTTTTCTACCTATTTTTAGCCAGCTTAAGATCATCAGAAACAGTCAGTCTCTAGGAACAAGCAGGAATGCAGTCTTCGCATATGGGTGATGCCAGCACCGACGAAGCACCGCCTGGGAATGCTCCGCAGCATCCAATAGGAATGCTTTTGGGAGCATCCCTCCACGCATGCGTGCCTACCTTCCCAGTAATTCTTCTCAGTCCTCTTTTCTTTTTTTTTTTTTTTTCTGAGAAGCCATTGGGACATCATCCTCTTCTTGCTGGTAAAAATTTGTCTAAGTGCCTTCGGGTACATCTTGCTTTGCCTTCCTGTCGACTTGTGCTGTATTGGATGCCCCGGTCTAGGGTTTTTTGGTTTTTTTTTCATTTGTTTTCTTTTATTTTTTCACTAAGTTTATTTAATTTGCGGCATTGCTGCTTGCTTGGCTGGCCTAGGCCATCATTGTTTCTTTTGATTTTTGCCTCTGTGGTCTTCTCAGGTATGGAGAAAACACATAATGTTCTGGCACTTAGTGCATTTTTTTTAAACTATCTCTGTAACAGATGAGCATAACTGGTGCTTAAAATGTTTGGGTCCAGACCACGATGCTTTGGCTTGCCCCCCATGTCAGTAAATGACCAGGAAGGGACTTAAAAACCATGAACAACAACCAGGAAAGCTGTTTCCTTCAGACTCGGCCACTTCAGCACACTCTCTGGTGGCCTCCACATAGTCACGGGCATCCACCTCGTCACATGGTTTCCATACCTTCTCGAAGCCCAAACATGGCAGCAAACACAAGTCCTCCACAGAGGCAGAAAAGGTATCAAAGACATCTGTGTTGATGTCCGACACAGATTCCTGGCATTGGCGCTGACACTCCCCAACAGGTGAACTGGACTTGGACTGGTCAGCAAAACAGCCCCAGTGAGAGAATACTTCCTTCAAAGCACTAGAGGGATTCTGGGATGCTCCTGAGGCAGCATCTTCCACGGAGCTCCCGGTAGCATGTTCTGGGACGGTGGCACAGGGCCCTATACAGGAATACACCCAGACACCTCCAGTCTCCCTTGACCCCCAGTGGGTGCTAGCTATCGAGTGGAGTCTGGCTGCTATCCTGGCGGCAGTAGTGCTGGGGCCCTTGGGATCCAGAGACCCAATGCCCGACGACCTGTGTCAGCATTGTTGCAGAGTGTCTTGATGCACTAACGTAACTGGCACCATCACAAGCTCCGGGGCCAGTACTCCCATTACAGCCCATAGGTGGATCAGTCTCTGGGCACCTCGGTTCCAATGCCTCTGTGCATCAGCGCCAAGACACGATGTCTGCATTGGAACGACATAGACGCCATGGTATTGACCAACTCTATTTTGCCTTCTTATCAAGTTCTGATTCCGCTTCCTCTGAATCAGATATAATCTGTTGGTTCCATAGGTTTTCTGGACATTCCATCGTACCCCTCTCCACCGCATGAGCAGTGTTGGTCACTGCCCAAGGATGTCTTTTCAAGATTTCATCTGGGACATAGCAGCACTCTCGGTAACTGTAATCACCGAGACTGAACAAAAGGTTCAAGAACTTGAAATTATTACTCTTCCTCCTAAAGAGGCTGCTACACTATCAATACATCAGATTCTTCAAGGCCTCATGCTCTGCATGTGGGAGGCTGCCTTGATGGTTCTGTCAGTTAGCAAGAGGCTGGATACACTCTATAGGGTTCCTTCTTGCCCAGGTTTTCAAAAGCCTCAGTTACCACCACATTCTATGGCTGTGGAATTGGTAGCACGTCTGGTTAAGAGTTCTAAAAATCACTCTTCAGTTCTCCCAGGAAGAGAGTCGAGGACTCTTGATGCATTTGGACATTGTGGCTTCCGAGCAGTTATGCTAGCATCCAGGATAAACTCCTAAGTGTCTAATGAATATTCATGAGATGTATTTGCATTCAATGGGAGGCAGTGTATGCAAATATACTTCATGAATATTCATTATGGCCATCCTGAAAACCAGGTTGGGTTGTGGTGCACTAGGACCGGAGTTGGCCACTCTTGCCCTAGACGGTCATGTCACAGCTCATAATGTCTGAGCCATGGCTGCCACGGTTGCCCATCTTCGCTCTGTCTCCTCCTCAGAGATTTGCCAAGCTGCCACATGGTCTTTCATTCATACTTTTGCTGCCCTTTACTGTCTGGACAAGAACTCCAATAGGGAAGCAAACTTTGGCTAAGCCGTTCTTCGGCACTTTTTTGGGACTTAACTACACCTCCTACTCCCCTGGCCCTTTGTACCTACCAGCTACCTGAGCAGAGAGAGTGCTCAAGGGGCTGAGTCTGACAGATAAATACTCTACCCTTGTTGCGCTTCAGGTTGTTGTTTTTTCCCCCTCCCGTCAGTCACATCTTTCTCCTCTGGCATTCACGGTAGCCAGAAACTAGTGAGTTCCATATGTGAAGATTGCATTCTTGCTTATTCCTGGAGATAGCATAGATACTCACCTGTAACAGCTGATAATCCAAGGACAACAGGAATCTGTCTTTTACAACCCACCCTCCTCCCCTGGGAGTTGTAGAACGGTGCTTTTTTTTGGGGGGGGGGGGGGTGTTTTTCTGAACTTTATACCTTACTGAGGAGAGTTACTAGAAAGGTGGGAAGATAGGCACGTGTGCATGGAGGGATGCTCCCAAAAGCATTCCATTTGGATGGTGGGGAGTGTTCCTGCACAGAGCTCTGTTTGTGCCGATGTCACCCATATGTGAAGACTGATTCCTGCTGTTCCCGGAGATCACCTGTTACAGGTGAGTAGCTACAGTTTCCGAGCTCCCACTCTTCTTTCATGGACAGAAGTACTTCATCCCCTATACTATACCATGCCCTTGGAATTTTCCAGCTAAAATGCGTGACCTTGCATTTTTTTACCATTAAATCTCAGCTGCCAAATTCTTGAGCATTATCCAAGCTAGGTGTCTACTTTATTGCAGGTTTTGACATTATCCACACAGAGGCAAACCTTACCCAACAGCCCTTCCACAACATTGCTTTCAAAAATGTTAAGAATCACACCAATGATAAATCCCTGTGGCACACCACTGGATAGCATCCTTCTCAAAGTGAGCTCCATGTACCTGTATCCTTTGTCTCCCACTCAATTGATTTTTAAACCAGTTGGTCACTTTATGGTCCATCCTTAGGGCACTCAATTTATCAGTTGCCTGTATGGAACAGTGAAAGGCTTTTCTGAAATCTAAGTACATCATATCTAGACCTCTTCATTGGTCCAACTCTCTGGCCATCTAGTCAAATAAATTATTTATTTATTTAACTAACTGGTTTTGGTATACTGTTTTTCTTACAGCCTCAGGTAAAACCATGCTGCTTCAGGTTTCAGTATTCCAGTGGATTGCAGGATCTAACTATCCACTTCTATTTTACTTATGAGAGGTTAGACTAAATGGCCTATAGTTCCCAACCTTCTCCTTGCTTCTGCGATCATATAGAGGGATCACAAGCACCCTTCTTCAGCCCTCTGGGACCACTTCAGACTCTAAAGAAGTATTGAAATGGTCAGACAGTGGAACTGCTACAACCTCCTTAAGTTCATGCAATACTTTTAGGTGTATCCCCTCTTGCTGCCTTGCTCTATCTACTTTTAATTTAACTAGCTCCTCGTGGACATAGTCTTCTGAAAATCATTCAAGATCCACCTCACTTCTGTTCCTATTTGTGGGTGTTTTCTGAGGTCCTGCTCCTGGCACTTTATCTGTGAGCACAGAACAGAAATACTTGTTAAGCAATTCTGCTTTCTCCAGGACCAAGCAGGAAGTCAGTCCTCACATATGGGTGTCATCGACGTCGATGAAGCCCTTGCGGAGCATTTCCCTAGCTTTCCATGAAAGCCTTTGGGAATGCAGGCACGCATGCGCGGTTCCCTTCCCGCCTAAAGGTGCCATCTTACCTCAGTCTCTCTTTTTCCGTGAAGCCCACCGGACGTGTGTCCTGTCATCCGGATAAAAGTTAGATTTTTTTCGTCGATTCTCGCTATTTTTTCTTCCGGTTCGATGCCGGTTCCCCTCCCGCTGGTTCAGTACACTGGTATCGAGCCCGTTTTCTTCTTTTTCGGTTTTTGCCCTTCGTGGCTGGCGTTCGCGCCCTTTTTTGCTTTTTCCCTGGAAGGCAGGTCCTTTGACCTCGCGGGGACTCTTTTTTCCACGATGGCTTCCAGTGGTTTTAAAAAGTGTGATCGGTGTAAGAAGTTGATGTCTCTCACCGACACACACGACTGCTGCCTTCGATGCCTCGGTCCTGATCATAAGAACATAAGATATGCCATACTGGGTCAGACCGAGGTCCATCAAGCCCAGTATCCTGTTTCCAATAGTGATCAATCTAGGTCATACATACCTTGCAGTTTCCCCAAAAGACACAGGTTCCGCAATGCTTGTACTGGCTCAAGCATTGATATCCTGGGTCCCTTCTTAATAATGGTTTATGGACCTTTCCTCCAGGAACTTGTCCAAACCTTTTTTAAACCCAGCTACACTAACAGCCTTTACTACATCCTCTGGTAACAAATTCCAGAGTTTGATTACATGTTGAGTGAAAAAATATTTTCTTTTATTAGTCTTAAATAGTTTACCCTGTAGCTTCATTGCATGTCCCCTAGTCTTTCTATATTCTGATAAGGTAAACAATCGATCTACGTTTACCCGTTCCACTCCGTTCATTAATTTATAGACTTCTATCATATCTCCCCTCAGCCGTCTCTTTTCCAGGTTAAATAGCCCTAACCTTTTTAGCCTTTCTTCATAGGAGTATCCTTCCATCCCCTTTACCATTTTGGTGGCTCTTCTCTGAAGCTTTTCTAAAATCGCTATATCCTTTTTAAGATACGGCGACCAGAATTGCACACAATATTCAAGGTGCGGTCTCACCATGGAACGATATAGAGGCATTATAATATCTTTTGTTTTATTTTCCATTCCTTTCCTTATCATACCTAGCATTTTATTTGCTCTCTTGGCCGCCGCTGCACACTGGGCCGAGGGTTTCAACATGGTATCCACAATGACGCCTAAATCTTTTTCCTGGGTGGTGGTTCCTAATGTGGAACCTTGCATCGTGTAACCATAGTTTGGGTTGTTCTTCCCTAGGTGCATAACCTTGCACTTGTCCACATTAAATTTCATCTGCCATTTTGATGCCCAGTCTTCCAATTTATCAAGATCCTCTTGCAATTTTTCACAATCCTCCTGGGTCTCAACCTCAAACAGTTCCATGTCATCTGCAAACTTGATAACCCCACTCGTTATTCCACTTTCCAGGTCATTTATGAACATGTCAAAAAGCAGCGGACCCAGCACAGATCCATGGGGCACACCACCATTCACCCATCTCCACTGGGAAAACTGGCCATTTAGCCCCACCCTCTGCTTTCTATCTTTTAACCAGTTCCTGATCCACAATAGTACACTGCCTCCCATCCCATGACTCTTTAGTTTTGCCAAAAGTCTCTGATGAGGGACCTTGTCAAAGGCTTTCTGAAAGTCCAGATACACAGTATCAACTGACTCACCTTTGTCCACCTGTTTATTCACTCCTTCAAAAAAAAAAAACAGATTAGTAAGACAAGATCTTCCTTGTCTAAAGCCATGTTGACTGTCTCCCATTAGGTCATGACTATCTACATGCTGAGTAATTTTATTCTTTATGATGGTTTCTACCATTTTTCCCGGTACTGATGTCAGGCTCACCGGTCTGTAGTTTCCCGGATCACCCCTGGAACCCTTTTTAAAAATTGGTGTTACATTGGCGATCCTCCAATCTTCAGGTATTAGAGATGATTTTAATGATAGTTCACAGATTACTAATAGTAGGTCTGCAATCTCGTATTTCAGTTCTTTCAACACCCTTGGATGTATACCATCCGGCCCAGGTGATTTGCTACTCTTCAGTTTATCTAATAGTTGTAATACATCTTCCCGATGTATCGATATTTCCTTCAATTCTTCCGCACCTTTAAATACCACTTCAGTCATGGGTAACATCTCTACATCTTCCGCAGTAAAGACTGAAGTAAAAAATTCAGTCTCTCCGCTATCGCCTTACCGCCTCTTAGTGCTCCTTTAACCCCTTCATCATCTAATGGACCAACTGACTCTCTCACAGGTTTTTTGCTATGAATGTACTTGAAAAGGTCTTTATTTCGCGTTTTTGCTTCCGCAGCAAGCTTCTTCTCAAATTCTCCCTTTGCCTGCCTTATCAATGCCTTGCATTTGACTTGCCAGTGCTTGTGCTATTTCCAGGTTTCGTCATTTGGCTCTTTTTTTCCATTTCCTGAAAGATGCTTTTTTGGCAACAACAGCAACTCTGACCTCACCTTTAAACCATGCTGGCAGTTTTTTGGACTTCCTTCCACTTTTCTTAAAGCGTGGAATACAGCTGGTCTGGGCTTCCAAGATAGTATTTTTCAACAACACCCAAGCTTGATGTACGTCTTTAACCTTTGCAACTGCTCCTTTTAGTTTTTTCTTAACTGTTTTCCTCATTTTATCATAGTCTCCCTTTCGAAAGCTAAAAGGTAGTACTGTGGATTTCCTTACTATCCCTCCTCCACTAAGTAAATCAAAGGCGATCATGCTATGATCACTATTGCCAAGTGGCCCCAACACCCTTATCTCTTGCACTAGATCTGGTGTTCCACTAAGGACTAGGTCTAATATGGCTTCCCCTCTAGTCGGTTCATGAACCAGCTGCTCCAAGTAGCAGTCATTTATTTCATCTAGGAACTTTATCTCCCTAGCATGTCCTAACATGACACTGACCCAGTCGATACCGGGGTAATTGAATCACCCATTATTATTACTGCGCTGTAACTTTTGTTAGCTTCCTTGATTTCTTTGAGCATTTCATCATCCATTTGTTCATTCTGGCCAGGCGCTCGATAGTACACCCCCACTGCCATTGCCTTCCCCCTTTTACATGGAATTTCAATCCATATTTATTTATTTATTTTATTTATTTACATTCTCTTATATACCGCGCTATTCTGCATCAGTGCGGTTTACATTGAACAAACTGAAACATATAGATTCTACAGCAGATTTTGTTTCTTGCAAAACTTTAATCCTTTCTGACTCAATGCCCTCTCTAACATAGAGAGCAACCCCTCCACCAATTTGATCAGCTCTATCATTACGATGTAGTTTGTACCCAGGTATCACAGTGTCCCACTGGTTGTCCTCCTTCCACCATGTCTCTGATATTCCAATCATATCTAACCTTTCATTTAGTGCTATATATTCTAACTCTCCCATCTTATTTTTTAGACTTCTAGCATTTGCATACAAGCATTTTAGAGAATGTCTTTTATTCATATTAATTTGGCTGTTTGTAGACATGGGTAATTTGGGACCTTTAAGCTCTGTCTGCTACATACTCGAGGGCATTTGGGCTACTTTTCTCTTTTGTGGAACCTCTCTGCTTTTGGTAGTATCCTTCAAAGATACATTCTTCCGAACCATCTGCTCTTGGGCGACTGTCGGCTTTCCCCTAATATCTAGTTTAAAAGCTGTTCTATCTCCTTTTTAAAGGTTAATGGCAGCAGCCTGGTTCCATCCCGGTTAAGGTGAAGCCCATCCCTTCGGAAGAGCCCCTCCTTTCCCCAGAATGTTCCCCAGTTCCTAACAAATCCAAAACCCTCATCTCTGCACCATTGTCTCATCCACGCATTGAGACTCTGGAGCTCTGCCTGCCTTTTGGGTCCTGCGCGTGGAACAGGAAGCATTTCGGAGAATGCTACCCTGGAAGTACTGGATTTCAACTTCCTACCTAAAAGCCTACATTTAACCTCCAGAACCTCCCTACCACATTTTCCTATGTCATTGGTACCGACATGTGCCAAGACAGCAGACTCCTCCCCAGCACTATCTAAGACCTTATGTAGGTGGCGCGTGAGGTTCGCTACCTTCGCACCAGGCAGGCATGTTACCAGGCGATCCTCACGTCCATCAGCCACCCAGCTATCTACATGCCTAATGATCGAATCACCAACTATAACGGCTGTCCTAACCCTTCCCTCATGGGCACATAGCCCTGGAGAAACTTCCTCGGTGCGAGAGGGTTTTACATCACCTGGAGGACAGGTCTTAGTTACAGGATCACTTCCTGCCACACCAGGGTGATGCTCTCCTGTCACGTGACCTCTCTCCTCCATGGCAACAGGGATGCTGCCAGACTGAAGGTGGGACTTCAGGACTATATCCCTGTAGGTCTCGTCTATGTACCTCTCTGTCTGTCTTATGCTTTCCAGGTCTATGCTTTCCAAGTCACGACCCTAAGACGTGTGGACCATGTGGGAAGATATCTTCCAAGGCACTGCGAAGTCGCCAGCAGCAGAAAGAAAGGCTTTTTTCTGATTCAGCCTCCGGCCAGGCCCGGACCTCGTCTGAGGCCTCGACATCTCGGGATTCTGATCCCGAACGCCGTCGTGGCTCCTCGGACAGGGGGTCCCCCGACCGGGAACGCAAGAGGAAGAAACTGCTCGTGAGGGCGTCATCGGAAGAGGTCCCTGGCTCCTCAAGGGCCAGGTCTAAGACCCCCGACTGTCGCCCCGGGCCTGTGGAACTGGAGAAGCCTGCCAAAGTTCCTCGTGTGGAGCCGGAGTCTGCTGGACACGTAAGTCCTGTAGTCTTCGAGGACTCTCCTCCCAGAAAGCCAACGTCGGGCCCGGCGCCGCCAGGGCCTGAGTCGGTGGCTGCTACGTCTCCCGAGCTGAGTCTCAGGATGACAGTCTTGGAGTGCAGACTGTCTGCCTTCATGGAGACCGAGCCGATACTCGAGACCATGATGGCTCGAGATCGACCTCGGTCGCGGTCTCCCTCGACCTCCCGTTCAGGACCGAGGGCGTCAACACCGGTGCCTCCGGTGTCGGGGCGGGTGCTCCCGGGCCCAGCGGGGTCGGATCCTGACTCTTCGTCGGATGAGTCCGCCTGGGAGACGGAGGATGAGGAGTCTCCCAACACATTCAAGACTTGGTGCGTCCCGTCGGACTCACCGCAGTCTGAACCCCAGAGTAGATCCCCCTCCGGAGGATACCCGGTTCTCTGAGTTTGTCCAGAATATGACCACCGTGTTGGCTATCCCGGCGGACCCCGAGGAAGAGCCTCAAGCCGAGGAGCTCGAGGCCCTGCAGTACGACTCTCCTCCAAAGGAGGCCTTTACTGTCCCGGTTCCTCCGATGCTGGAACGGCTCCTCTTCCGGATGTGGGAGGCACCGGCCTTGGCGCCGGTTTTAAGCATGCGGGTCGATTCGATCTATCGACTCCGGAAGAGCCCTGGCTTTCAGAAGGCGCAGCTACCACACCATTCCATGGTTGTGGAATCGGCCATGCATTGCCTGAAGAGTCAGAAGATGCACTTTGCGGTGCCCCCCGGCAGGGAGGCCCAGAACCTCGATGTTCGTAGAAAGTGCTTCCAGGGCTCGATGCTTGTTTGCCGTGTCCAGTCTTACCAGCTGTACATGGGCATGTACTTGCGAGACCTGGCCAAGGAGTTGGCAGGGTTCTCTGCTGGTCTCTCCGGGGAGCACTTGCAGAGATTCAAGTCCTTGTCCTCGGGGATTCGGGACTGCTCCAAGTTTATGTCCCGTGCCGCCTACGATGGCTTTGAGGCTTCGGCCTGAGTTGCGGCAGCTGGCATCGCGTCTCGACGCCAGGCATGGCTGCAGTCATCGGACCTTGAGCCATGGGTTCAGGACAAGTTGGTCGATGTCCCTTGCCGAGGTGAGAACCTTTTTGGTAAGCCCATGGCCGAGAAGACCGCACAGCTCGAGACTGAGCACCTTACAAGGACAAGGCTGTCTAGAAAGACCTCTGCCCCTTCTCACAAAAAGAAGGGCACTGCCTACAAACAGTACCCTGTCGTCAGGTGCCGCCAGTGGCTGTAAGGGCATCCTGCGCATTTTTTATTATTTTTAAGGAGCAATGGCTCTTTAAGACCCAGTGCAGTTTGGTCCTTGGAGTTTTAGCTCCTTATGTGAACAAACTATATAAGCCAAGAGTGAAGGGGGTAATAAGGCTTTATTTCCCCTTTAACGCAAGGGTTCACTAAGACATAAGAAAATGAAGATAGTCCTTCTTTAAAAAGGGTTCCACCAAATAAGGGCAAACAACTGTTATAAGCTTCACAATTGATTGCAGGAATTCTTTTATATTTACAGTTCTACTAAGGACTCACGGCTAGTAGCAACACAAAAGCTACAATCCATAGATTCATCTTGAGGGATGGGAATAGTATTCTCAAACTCTATTTCCATGGACTCTGCGTCACTGGCTTCTCCCTCTGAATAAGTGCTTTCCCTTGTGGCTACAACTTTACAGGGTCTGTCTCTGTTTCTTTGCTTCCAGTAAGACTGTCCTGTTAAGCCCTTAGGTATTGTTTTGAAAAGCTCTGCTTTGTTCCCTCTTCTCGTATACTGAGCGTCTGCTTTATCAGAGCTTCTAGGAGCACGGCTTTCTTTTAAAAGTAAAGAGCCACCATACCTTGGCTTCCTGCAGCTGCTACACTTGGAGCTTTCTCTCTGACGTACTTCTCTCTGGAGACAGGTTTTCTTATGCAGTGCTTTGCCTTCCTGAAGTCCAGAAAAACCTGGTGAGGAATCCCAACCTCTGTGCTTCTGTGTAAAGGTAGCTTTGCTATAGGAACCTCTCCTTCTGGTACCTTGTAATCCTGATCCAGGGAACTCCGGTGAATGTATGCTTTTCACAAAGCATGGCTCCTTGGCTTTCTGTGCTCCTCTTTCAGCTGTTATTCTTGTCGTGCTGCTTGATGCAGCTACGTTACGTGGGCTGGGAGTGTCACTCCTTCCAGCCAAACTGCTTCTCCTGGCAGCCTCTCTCTGGACTCCGTCTCTCTGTGCTCTGCCCCTTTGGACTCTATCCCTCTGGATAGTCTCCGTCTGGATTCTGTCCCTCTGGGCTTGCTCCGTGTGGACTCTCTCCTTCTCCACACTCCTCCTTCCTTCTGGCTGAACTGCTGCCGACTGAGTTCCCTCCGAATGGATTCCTCCTCCACACCCTGCACACCACTTCCTTCTGGCTGTCTTTCCTTTATAAAGGCATTTTACCTTTGAAACTCCCAGGCTTGCCTTCAGGTGCAGCTGGTTAACACTCATACAATCAGTGGCTGGGCACGTTGACTCAGCCTCTGTAGGCTTACTCCTGCTCCCTCTAGCTGTGCTGCGAGGTAATTGCATCTTCTGCACATCCACAGCTCTATGAAAGACAGGGTTTTTTTCTAAACCTGCACCTTCCGTGGCTCCAGCCTCATGACAACCCTCAATATCAGGCTGCCCAAGCTGCCCCTCAGGGTCAGCAAGCCAAGGGGCAGGGTAATGGGCCCCGTAGGCAGAGGACCCCCAAGCCTCCGGCCCCTGCTCCCACTCAGCAGGGTGGGTTTTTTTGACTCCTTAAGCATAGCCTCTCCGTCCCTGCTCTCCCAACCCTGCACAGGAGGTCGCCTCACTCTGTTTGCCCTCCAGTGGCCACTCATCACTGGAGACAGTTGGGTGTTAAGCATAGTCCAGAAGGGCTATGCACTACACTTCCAGCAACTGCCTCCTCCATACTTTCCAGGGGAGCCTCCAAGACCTCCCCTGCACACAGATCTTCTTCAGGAGCTCCAAGGTCTGTTGGTAGACAGGGCGGTGGAGCCTGTGCCTCCCCACTTGCAAGCAGAAAAATCAAATACCTATCACCAGGTTAAACTAAACAATCTGAAAACAAAAAACCTGGGTTTCAGAAGCCTGTTTTTCAAAATTTATCCCCAGTAACCAATTAGTTTTTTTGTCGGAGAGGCCAACCAAGCAGAAGGAAACACACCTTGTGCCGTTGTAGCCTGTCCATTTTCTTAAATATGAAGTTAATCTTAAACTCTCGTAAAATTACAATAGAATGCGTTACTTAGCTGAATCCGTGTCAGGAAGGCTGTAGGATAAGTAGCGGGAGAACGACGTGACACGTTTCGGTGTATTTAAAAATTAATCCCCTGCTTCAGGTCTAAACCGCCATGTAGTACGCCTTCAGCCATGCAAGTCTCTA
The DNA here is from genome assembly GCA_033557465.1 of Ichthyophis bannanicus. Lineage (NCBI taxonomy): Eukaryota > Metazoa > Chordata > Amphibia > Gymnophiona > Ichthyophiidae > Ichthyophis > Ichthyophis bannanicus. Next base: position 41,453,358 of record CM066037.1, on the reverse strand, counting down.
AAAGCTGAAAAACCAGCTTATTAATTACCGGCTTCAAAGACTTCCGCTTGATTACCATACGATGATCACAGCAGCTGCCCCAGAAAATGGACCAATCAAAGGTTAGTAAGGGGAGGGATCATGAAGCCAAGCTCCGCCCCCTAAAACCAGAAATTGTCAAGGGTATATTTAGTAAACTGTATGCCAATCCACCTGCATATTCATCCCATGTGGACGGACCGAATTCAAGCGAAAAATCCACTTTTGTTCCAAATTCTGCAGTGTTTGGAGACGATCTCCCCCGCGTGGATGAACAGGTACAAAGTCCAAAATTCGCCATTTCAAATCTTGAAAACTATGCTGTAGCTGCAAATAGTGCTCAACCATAGGGGCTGTAGAAGTTTTCGTTCTCAATCTGGAGGCATGTTCAGCCAAACGTATTTTAAATGGGCGCGATGTACGGCCAATGGGCCACCGGGACCCATAGATGCTGCGATTTCCACCTTTCAGGAGGTGGTTCTTACTGCACTTTTTGATTTGGAAAAGAGTGGTTTTCCTGCTTATACCAACTTGACGTTGGCTCAACAGGTGGCCCTTAAACAGCTATCTGCCTCTAATTTAGTCATTCGTCGGGCAGACAACGGTGGGGCCACAGTGATTTGGTCCCCGGAACAGTATGATTGTGAAATACATAAACATCTTGATAACCGCCAATATTATGTTCTTATTTCCAACCCAGTGGTTGCGCTGTCTGCCTGTATTCACGAAGTGGTAAATCATGCTTCTCTTAATAATTGGTTGACCCGCCATGAGACAGAATTTTTGATCGAACGTCATCTAAAGACGCCTATTTTTTATCTGGTGCCAAAATTCACAAATCGCTTTCTGATCCTCTGGGCCGCCCGAAAGTGTCCTGTCGGGAGTCAATCTTGGAACCATTATCTCAATTCTGCGATCTTTTTTTACAACCAGCAGCGGCCACGGTGTCATCTTATGTGCGTGACACGGGGGATTTTTTGCAGCATTTGGCCACTTGTACGGCTATGTCCTCTTACACTCATATGGTAACCTTGGATGTGCAATCTTTGTATACCAACATAGATCAACATGAGGCTCTTACAGCAGTTTCCCCTGGAGTTACCTGCTCACATTCCTAAGTGTTTTGTGTTGGATCTGCTTACTTTGGTACTTAATAACAATTACTTTATCTATCAACAACAACATTATCTTCAGATCTTTGGCATTGCCATGGGGGCGATGGTGGCGCCTTCAATAGCCACTATTTATATGGCATGGTATGAGGAGACCTTCATTTATACCCATCCACTCTTTAAAAATGTTCCATTTTGGCGTAGATTTCTGGATGATGTTTTCTTTTTATGGTCTGGATCACGATCTGAGTTGGACTCCTTCATTTGCAGCTTGAATTCTTTCAAGCAGAATATCCAGTTCACAGCCCAGATTGAGACGCGGACGATTCAGTTTTTGGACATTACAGTGATGCTGTCTCCCTCTGGTTTTATTACCTCTCTATTCAGAAAACCGGTTCAGTGAAATACTTTATTAAGGTACAATAGTTTTCATCCGCCAGCCCTAAAGAGGGGCTTACCTTTTGGTCAGTTCCTGCGACTGCACCGAAATTGTACCACTATGGGGGATTTTAAGGAACATGCTAAAGATCTGAGCCAGCGTCTATTACGGGGATATCCACGCAAGGTGATTTACATGGCCTATAAGCGAGCTACTCATTGTCACAGAGAATGGCTCTTATACACTGGGGCTCCTAGGAACTTGCATAATGTGATTACGGGGATTTTCCCCTATATGAGGGGCTCGTCTGCAGTCATTAAACTTTTGCATAAATTTTGGCCAATTCTCAGTTTACATGCCTGTTTCCGGGGTCAACTTCGGATAGCGTATTCCCGTCGAGCTAACTTATGGGACCGCTTGGTACATACAGCGGCTGCAATTGATTGCCCTCCTACATCTCATGTGTCCCCTGGCCATTATCCCTGTGGATCATGTTCTTATTGTTCCAACACTATTTCTGGCTCGACTTGGGTGGATGGCCATACTTCTACTGTTCACCTTTCTCGCTGGCGTACTGATTGCACAACATGTTTTGTTGTGTATTTGATTTTGTGTCCCTGTTCCTTTTATTACATTGGCTGTACATCGCGCCCATTTAAAGTACGTTTGGCTGAACATGCCTCCAGATTGAGAATGAAAACTTCTACAGCCCCTATGGTTGAGCACTGTTTGCAGCTACAGCATAGTTTTCAAGATTTGAAATGGTGAATTTTGGACTTTGTACCTGTTCATCTACGCGGGGGAGATCGTCTCCAAACACTGCAGAATTTGGAACAAAAGTGGATTTTTCGCTTGAATTCGGTCCGTCCACATGGGATGAATATGCAGGTGGATTGGCATACAGTTTACTAAATATACCCTTGACAATTTTTGGTTTTAGGGGGCGTAGCTTGGCTTCATGATCCCTCCCCATACTAACCTTTGATTGGTCCATTTTCTGGGGCAGCAGCTGTGATCATCGTATGGTAATCAAGCGGAAGTCTTTGAAGCCGGTACTTAATAAGCTGGTTTTTCAGCTTTTAGAGACTTGCATGGCTGAAGGCGTACTACATGGCGGTTTAGACCTGAAGCAGGGGATTAATTTTTAAATACCACGAAACGTGTCACGTCGTTCTCCCGCTACTTATCCTACAGCCTTCTTGACACGGATTCAGCTAAGTAACACATTCTATTGTAATTTTACGAGAGTTTAAGATTAACTTCCCCACTTGCAAGGTTAAGGGTTCTACTCCAGGTATTTCCTGGTACTCAAAAGAACCGGTGGTCTTCGATCTATTCTGGATCTCAGAAACCTCAACAAGTTCCTGGAGAAAAACGTTCAAGATGCTTACTCTTGGAACACTTCTGCCCTACCTCCAGCAGGGAGATTGGCTATGCTCCTTAGATCTAAAGGATGCGTATACCCACATCCTCATTCATCCAGACCACAGAAGGTACCTCAGGTTCATTGTGGGAGGAAACCATTATCAGTACAGAGTACTGCCTTTTGGCCTCACCTCCGCTCCCAGAGTCTTTACCAAATGCCTGGCAGTGGTGGCGGCCTACCTGAGAAATCAGGGCATCTTTGTCTTCCCCTATCTGGACGACTGGCTCATCAGGGGTCAGACGTGCCTCTCGATGCTTAGCAGGAGAGCTACCCTTTGAGGACCAGCTTGTGTGTTTAGTTACCTGAGATCCATGGGAGGAAGAAGAGGCCCTTGACGATGTCAATGCAATGGATCTGGTATCTGAAGAGAAGAGGGTACCGAGCTTTGCGGTCCGGTTCTGTCTTCCTCTTTTAGTCATCCCCATGCAGGAGAGACATTCAGTTGGAGAATGATCAGGTCCTAAACATTTTAGACACCAATCATGGGTGTCAGTGACGGAAATGGTACCGCCACACTTAGTACATTTTTTTTTTAAACCACTAGTTGGCTTTTCTATGATTTTGGACAAATGGGGCCTAATGCCCAAAATGGCGCCTAGCACCAAAACAGGAAAGTTTCTGAAAAGAAACAATGAAAGTTTAGGGTTTTTTTGTTTAGGAAAAGAAAAGAACCGGCGGTACCGGTAGTCGTCGTGCGGTAGGCAAACGCGACCACAAAAATGAATACATAGGTCTAAAGATAGATGCCTGCAAATAAGCAGACAGAGCTATGCATATTTGGACATTCACATGGAAGATGTGAAGAGGAAAGATTCATCTAAGAACAAGAAGGTGGAACCTACTTGAGAAGATATATAGAGAATCTACTCCCCAAGGTTATAATGGTATAGGAATGCTATCCAGTGAAATAACCAGGATGGTTACGTGTAAAAACAGAGGATAATATCAGTCTGTACACAGCAAGACCTGAGTTCTGTAGAACTCGAGCATGGTAAATGGACAGAAACGCATAGGATGAGATCCCAGGTTGACCCATTTGAGGGACAAAAGGGGTATCAGGCATTTTCTAGTTTAATATGAGCTGTCCATGAAGGATTAGGATACCATGAGGACAAGCTGCAAGGAAAAAAGAGCATATTCCTTGTAGGAGCTGGATAACTCTTTAGACTGACACGTGGAGAAGGCTTATATCCTTTGTTTGAAAAGGGGATAGTAGGGTGTGAAGAACCCTCACAGTCATAGGGGATGACTGAGGAAGCCTTTTTCAACCATGATGGATAGTCATTAGAGAAAAAACTCCATGCTCTCTAGCAAGGGCCCATAGTGGAAAGCTTCTCTGTAGGATTGCAGAGAGCATTATGCAGGAGAATTGGGAGATAGAACTGGCTGATGGAAAAACCAGCAGCCCAGTCAACTATGCTGCCAAACCCAAAGGATTGGAGATGGCAAGGATAGAAGATAGTGTTAGAAGCCTGTAGTGATAAGGATATCCAAGAAAGATGTAAGTACTGTCTTGGAATCACTACTAAGGCTAGATCGAAAAGTGGTGGAAGACAAGACTGGAACTTGTGGAAAAGTACCAGTAGTCAAATCACTGGAACTCCTGCATGGGCAGCTACTGAATAGGACAGCAGAGAGAATCTTTCTGTGTCAAACGGAGAGAACAGACTGAAGAAGGGGAGAATCCTGTCCCTGTCTGATGAGCTGCCCAGACAAAAGGAGGGAGTTCACTCCAGAGAAAACACTCCACAGTGGAAAGAAAGACAAGGAAGTCTTTCAGTGGTATGGTACCACTCTTACAGGGGAAAACCCTGGAGAAGAGGGTAGAGATACAAGAGCTGAAGAAGGACTTACCATATGGTAAGTCCCTGGAAGGAAAAAATTCATGTTGGTACAGACAAACTATCATGTGATAGTTGTTAAACCTCTCCGGCGTCGGGGCGGAGGGCATCGGTGCCCGCCCGACCGGAGCCGCTCGATTCCTCCTCCGAGGAGTTGGGCTGGGAGACGGAGGACGAAGAGTCACCAGGTACTTTTTGGACTCGGTGCATCCCATCGGACTCGCCTGAGTCTGAACCTCAGAGACGGCCCCCCCACCCCCGGAGGACACCCGGTTCTCAGACTTCGTGTGGCATATGACCAAGGCCTTGGCATTCCCCATGGATCCCGAGGAGGAGCCGAAGAGCTCAATGCCCTCCAGTATGACTCTCCCCCGAAGGAGGCCTTTACTGTACCAGTTCCTCCAATGCTGGAGTGACTTCTCTTCCGCATGTGGGAGAGCCCGGCGACGGCGCCGGTGTTAAGCAAGCGGGTCGATTCCATTTATCGAGTCCGCAAGAGCCCCGGGTTCCAAAATGCACAACTACCGCACCATTCCATGGTGGTGGAATCGGCCATGCATCGACTCAAGAGTCAGAAGATGCACTCCTCGGTGCCTCCCGGCCGGGAGACCCGGAACCTGGACGCCCTCGGTAGGAACTGCTTCCAGGGCTGTATGCTTGCTTGTCGAGTCCAGACCTATCAGCTCTACATGGGTATGTATCTCCGGGACCTGGCAAAGGAGATTGCCGGGTTCTCTGCTGGTCTCTCCGAGGAACCTTTGCAGAGGTTCCAGGCCTTGTCCACTGGTATTCGGGAGTGCTCGAAGTTTATCTGTCGAGCAGCCTACAATGGCTTCGAAGCATCGGCTCGGGTAGCCGGAGCCGGCATTGGTGCCCGCCGACAGGCTTGGCTTCAGTCATCAGACCTCGAGCTATGGGTACAGGACAAGTTGGTCGATGTCCCCTGCAGAGGTGGAAACCTCTTTGGCAAGCCCATGGCTGAAAAGGCTGCACAGATCGAGACCGAGACTCTGACCAGAACTCGGCTGTCCAGAAAAACCTCTTCCCCTTCTCAGAAGAAGGGCTCGGGGAAAAAGCCCTTTTACCCGAGGAAGGCGGCTGCCTATAAACACTACCCTCATTATCAGGCCTCAGCAGCTCCCCAACAGGGTCAGCAGGCCAAGGGACGGGGTAATGGGTCCCGTAGGCAGCAGGCCCCCAAGCCCACAACACCGGCCCCTGCTCAGCAGGGTGGGGGCTTTTGACTCCGCAGCATAGCCTCTTCCCCTCCGCTGGTTTCTCTCAGCACAGGAGGCCGGCTGGTCCACTTTGCCCACAGGTGGTCAGCCATCACATCAGATACCTGGGTGCTTCATATAGTTCAAAAAGGCTATCTTCTACGCTTTCACCAGGTACCTCCCTCCTACTTTCCAGGGGAGCCTCCAAGACTCCCTCTGCACAGGGACTTATTCCTTCAGGAGTTAGCAAGTCTTCTTCAGGAACAGGCTGTGGAACCAGTGCCCCACCACCTGAGAGGTCACTGCTTTTATTCCAGGTACTTTCTGATACCAAAAAGAACAGGAGGCCTCAGACCCATCCTGGACTTGCGAAACCTCAACAAGTTCCTGGCAAGGGAAAAGTTCAAGATGCTTACCCTTGGAATCCTGCTGCCCTACCTCCAGCAGGGAGACTGGCTATGCTCCTTAGATCTAAAGGATGCGTATTGTGGTAAGGAGGGGCAGCCCAGCTAGGGAAAACTGAAAAAAAGAAGAATTTCTCTTCTTTACGGGGGATGGGTGCACAAAATCACATACTCCATACTAAAAGCCCTGAAAGGAACCTAGGGGGCAGAGCTAAGGGTAAACCAATCCCAGTCCACAGGACAACCCTGCATAGGAGTAGGAGGTCCAAGTGGGCGGAGCCAGGAAGGGAGTTGCCCTGCTCAGCAGTTAACAGGGAGAAAACAAACACAAGAGGGAGAGCCAGTTGGAGTTTGGAAGGTGTTTTGAGAAGAAGGTCCAGGAGGAATTCAAGAGCAAGCACAAGCGGCAGTTGCAGTTCCAGGCCTAGCCCAGGTTCTAGCCCAGTTCTCAGAAGGCACAGACCGGAAAGTTCTGTGGCCAAACTGAAGAGAAGCTTTGCAGCCAAGGAGAGCAGCAGAAGGAGGAACCACTATAGAGGCAGCCAAGAAAGGTACGCAGGGACCAAGCATTGCCAGCAGGATAGTTCTTGCTCTGACTCAGAGGAGACTGTCATACCCCAGAAGGCTCAGCACAGAAAGAAATATCTCACTAGGGAAGTTAAACAGGAGAGACCCCCAAGAGACCGGCCTGGAGAAGGCAAGGCCAGGCACTGGGAGAGGCTGTTTAATCTGGTGAAGGCTCTTAAGGAAAAGAGCCCGGAACACTTTCAAGGAGCACCCAGCTGTAGCTCAATAGAGAGCATGGAGGTAGGCCCTGAGGAAAGTGTTGTTAATTCTGATGTCTCTGAAATGGAATGCGAGCTGTGCACTAAGGTATTAGTGTGAGCTAGAAACAGTGGAACATAAAAAGGGGGCTGTGGTAGCCTAAAGACAGTTTCAGAAGCTGGAAGAGAGGGGAAAGCCTGAATGTAAAGGATTAAGAATCTCTCCTAAGAAGCTGAAACTGCAGGAGCTCAGTGGAGGTTCTAACAGCTGAAACTGTTTGTTTGTGTGTGGCAACAGCAGGGTTGAAGCTGATACCTCACTCACTATGTGAAGAGTTTTAAAATGCCTTTTTCTTCTGATGCTAAGGTTAAGCAGTTGCAGTAAGGAACAGGAACTGGTATGAGTTTGTTCAAGGTTACACTGTTTTGGACATTTTGATTTCTGGGAGAAATTATCCTGTATTTTCTTTTTTCTGGAGAAACAAAAGTTATGCTTGAAGAATTTTATGTTCACCACTTACCAGCATGGAAACCGAATAAAATTTCCTGTGCGCTTTATTAACCACTTGGCTCTTCTTTTCGTACACAACTACAAATATCCTAGAGGGGATATCAGATGGCCGTCCGTCCCTACTAGGCAACCGCCTGGTAGGGGCGCGAGCATCACAGTATACTCACATCCTTATTCATCCAGACCACAGACAATATCTCAGGCTTGTTTTGGGAGGAAATCATTACCAGTACAGAGTACTGCCCTTTGGCCTATCCTCCGCCCCCAGGGTGTTCACCAAATGCCTAGCAGTGGTGGCGGCTTATCTAAGACTTCAAGGCCTTTTTGTGTTTCCATACCTGGACGACTGGCTCATCAGAGCCCAGTCTTCCCAAGAGGGCCACTCAGGCCACTCATCGTACTGTGACTCTACTCCAGCACTTGGGATTTGTCATAAACTTCACAAAGTCCACTTTGCTCCCCTCTCAAAATCTCGAATTCATAGGCGCCAGGTTGACACTCTTCAGGCGCGGGCCTTCCTGCCTCTGGACAGGGCCCACAGGCTCATGGATCTCGCCAGCCACTTTCACAGCAATTCCCTGGTCTCTGCCAGGCAATTTCTGAGACTGCTCGGCCATATGGCTTCCACGGTCCATGTAACCCCCAATGCCCGCCTGAACATGCGTCCTGCTCAGTGGTGCCTTCACACTCAATGGCATCAGGCCACAGGAAGCCTGGCGGACTCAGTACTGATATCCGACCTGCTGGTGTCTTCTCTGCGGTGGTGGCTTCATCTGCCAAACCTAGTGCTGGGAGTGGATTTTCAATCTCCTCCTCCTTCTCAGGTACTGACATCCGATGCTTCTCTCCTGGGTTGGGGAGCACATTGCCAAGGGACATGTACTCAAGGCCTCTGGACCCCTTGGGAGTCTGCTCAGCAGATAAACTTCCTGGAGCTCAGAGCCATCCGCCTAGCTCTGAGAGCCTTCTCCCACCTCATTTCTCACCAGTCTGTGCTGGTCCAGATGGACAATCAAGTTGCAATGTTCTACGTGAACAAACAAGGAGGCACAGGCACAAAAACTGTGCTCTTGGGCCGTTGGCCACGGCATTCTCCTCAAAGCTGTCTATCTCCCAGGTCAGGAAAATTACCTGGCAGACAAGCTGAGCAGGATCCTCCAACCACACGAGTGGAGATTGGATCCGTTGGTGGTTCAACGGATCTTTCTGAAATGGGGCCTCCCCACCATGGATCTATTTGCCAGTCCTCAGAACCGGCAACTTCCCAGATTCTGCTCTCGACAACCGCATCCTCTCAGAGTAGCGGCGGATGCTTTTCTGATTCCATGGTCCACAGGCCTCTTGTATGCCTTTCCTCCCATGCCACTAGTGTCTCGGATGCTCTTCAATGTTCTCAGGGACAAAGCCTCGATGATCCTGGTGGCTCCCCGGTGGCCGAGACAACCCTGGTTCCCGCTTCTGATGCAGCTGGCGGTGGACACTCCTCTTCCTCTGGGGTTTCAACCCGATCTCCTGTCACAGGATCAGGGGACTCTCCTACACCCCAACCTTCGGTCCCTTCATCTGATGGCCTGGCTGCTGAAAGGGAGTTCTTGCTCCCCTCCTGCTGCCTAGGGAGGTGGAAGAGGTCGTCTTGGCCTCCAGGCGGCCATCCACCCGGACGTCCTACGCTCTTAAGTGGCGTCGCTTCTCCGTATGGTGTGCTCAGCATTGTGAGAATCCTTTCTCCTGCTTGGTGGCAGTGGTCTTGCAATATTTGCTTTACCTCTCCAACCTTGGCCTTAAGTCCAACTCTGTCAGGGTCCACCTCAGTGCTCTCTCTGCGCATCACGCACCGGTGGACGGCAGGCCTCTTTCCAAGCACCCTTTGGTGACTCGTTTTCTCCGAGGCCTCCTTCTCCTTAAGCCTCCTTTACGCCCACCAGCCCCAGAATGTGATCTGAGTGTGATCTTACAGCGGATTACCTGTCCGCCCTTTGAACCTATGGCTACCTGCCCTCCTCGTTTTCTCTCCTGGAAAACCTTGTTTTTGGTAGCCCTTACCTCTGCTAGGCGCGTTAGTGAACTGCAGGCCCTAGTGTCTGATCCTCCTTACACTAGGTTTTACGGAAATCAGGTAGTCTTACGGACTCACCCTAAGTTTCTTCCGACCTTCTTTCCCAGGCCGCACGCCAGCCTGGCTGAAATGGTCCTGCATACCCTGGACTGTAGAAGGGCCTTGTCCTTCTACCTTGACCGTATGCGGGGGCATCGGAAGGCTGTTCAGCTCTTCGTTTCTTTTGACCCCAATAAGTTGGGGCTCCCTGTCTCCAAGCGTACTTTGTCCACATGGGTTGCTGACTGTATCGCTTGGGCTTATGGGGCAGCCGGCCTCTCGTTGGAGGGTCGAGTCACGGCTCATCGTGTTAGGGCGAAGGCTGCGTCAGTGGCTCATCTCCGCTCTGTTCCGTTGGCAGACATCTGCCGGGCCGCTACTTGGTCTTCAAGCCAGACTTTTGCGGCCCATTACTGCCTGGAGAGGGAGTCCCGCAGGGACAGTACTTTTGGACAGGCAGTCCTCCATAATCTCTTTGAGGTTTAGGCAACTCCTACCCTCCGGCCCTGGTGTTGGGCTACCGGTCGGGGGCTTTTTCAGAGAAGATTCCTTCCTTCTGTGCTACTGAGCTAGAGGGAGCTCATTTTTCCGCTTGAGGTCTCTGGTAGCCTTAAGCTAGGGAGTCCCATATGTGAGGACTGACTTCCTGCTTGGTCCTGGAGAAAGAGTAGTTACTCACCTGTAACAGGTGTTCTCCAGGAGCAGCAGGAATCAGTCCTCACAACCCTCCCTCCTCCCCTTGGAGTTGCAGTCCTATGATTTCGTTTTTGCTAATTTTTTTGCTGTCTTTTAGCTATGTCATCAGACTGAGCAAGATGGCACCCTTGGGCGTGAAGGGGACCGCGCCTGCGCGCTGCAATTCCCAAAGGCTTTCTTTGAAAGCTGGGGAAATTGCTCCGCGAGGGCTCCGTCGGCGCCGACGTCACCCATATGTGAGGACTGATTCCTGCTGCTCCTGGAGAACACCTGTTACAGATGAGTAACTACTCTTTCTCCTCCACTTCCTCTACCGCGACCCGTAAGTCACAATGAAGCGAGGGAGGTCCAGGCGGAAGGGCCTCCCATAGGGGGTCGGCTCAGGGGGTTTCTTTCCGCTTGGACCCATATCACATCTGACCAGTGGGTGTTAGAGATAATTCAGCAGGGCTATGCGCTAGAGTTGGCGCGACCCGTGCGGGATTCCTTTGTGATGTCTCCTTGCAAGGGTCTCAGGAAAATTGCAGCGGTTCGCAATACTTTGGAACGGATGCTCCAATTGGGGGCAGTTGTAGAAGTGCCTACAGCCGAATGCGGCGGGTGTCGGTACTCTATTTATTTCGTGGTGCCAAAGAAAGGTGGAACGTTGCATCCTATTTTAGATCTGAAGGCTGTAAATCGTTGCTTGCGGGTGCCGCATTTCCGGATGGAGACCCTATGGTCAGTCATTGTGGCAGTACGTCAAGGAGAGTTTTTGACGTTGCTGGATCTGACGGAGGCGTATTTGAACATACCTATCCAGGAAGTGCATCAGAGGCTTCTGAGGTTCGCTCTTCCTTGGGGTCATTATCAGTTCCAAGCTTTGCCCTTCGGTCTGGCGCCGGTGCCGCGTACCTTCACCAAAATCGTGGTGGTGGTGGCGGCGGCGTTGCGCAAAGAAAGGATTTTGGTTCACCCGTATCTCGACGATTGGTTGATTCGGGCCAAGTCCGCGGAAGAGAGTGTTCGGGTGACAGAGTGCTGAACTTTTTGCAGGGTCTGGGTTGGGTAGTCAACCCGGCAAAGAGTCACTTAGAGCTGTCCCAGGACCTCGAATATCTAGGGGTCCGGTTCGACATGCAGAGGGGACAAATGTTTTTGCCGCCCAGGAGAGCAGAGGACTTGAGAATGTGCATCCGTGGTTCTTAGCGATACCAGCACCGTCGGCGTGGGACTGCCTCAGGGTGCTGGGAACTATGGCGGCAACGCTGGAGGCGGTGCCGTGGGCAAAGGTTCACATGCGGCCTCTGCAGAGAGCACTGCTTCGCCGTTGGTCGCATCAGGCCAATCCGTTGAGCAAGCGTCTTCCTTGTCCGATCAAGGTCCGGCAGTCTCTTCTTTGGTGGTTGCGCAGGGCATCGCTAGAAGCCGGCATGCCATTGGAACAACCGGATTGGCTCCTGTTGACGGACGCCAGTCTGGTAGGCTGGGGAGCCCACTGCGGGGGTCGGTTTGCGCAGGGGCCTTGGTCCCCTCTGGAGGCATTGTGGTCGATAAACCGTCTGGAACTTCGGGCAGTGCCCTGGGTGCTTCAAGAGTTCGAGGACTTAGTGCTGGGCTGTCCGGTACGGGTTCTCTCCGACAACTCGGCGACAGTTGCTTACATCAACCGTCAGGGCGGCACGGGGAGTGCCGCAAATGGAAGAGGAAGCCGACTGTTTGCTTGGGTAGAGAGACGGTTGCCTGCAATTTCAGCAGCGCACATTGCAGGGAAGGACAATGTCAAGGCGGACTTCCTCAGCAGAGTTCAGGTGGACGCAGGAGAGTGGGAGTTGAATCCCGAGGTCTTCGCGCAGATTGTAGGCCAATGGGGAACTCCAGTGATGGACCTAATGGCGACATTCCAGTCGGTGAAGGGCAGCTGGTTCTTCAGCAGAAGACGAGAAAGGATGTCCGAAGATCTGGACGTGCTGTTGCATCAGTGGCCGTCCGACGGTCTTCTATATGTGTTTCCACCGTGGGTGCTGATAGGCCGGGTAGTTCAGAAGATCGGGGCTCATCCAGAAAGGGTGCTTTTGGTGGCGCCCGATTGGCCGAGACGCCCATGGTACGCAGATCTGGTGAGCCTGCTGGACGGACAGCCTTGGCGGCTCCCACAGAGGGTGGACCTGTTGTTGCAGGGCCCACTTTTCATGCCCCAGGTGGATCAGTTCTCGCTTACGGTATGGCCATTGAGAGGGCTAAACTGAGGAAGAAGGGCTATTCGTCGGCTGTAGTGGCAACCTTGCTTCGAGCTCGGAAGCAGTCCACTTCTTTGGCGTATATGTGAGTATGGCGGATATTTGAGGATTGGTGTTTGCGACGTCAGGTTCGAGTGGCCACGGTTCCTATCCCTTTGGTTTTGGAATTCTTGCAGGACGGCTTGAGAGACGTCTTGCAGCCAGTTCCTTGCGCATTCAGTTGGCAGCACTTTCCTGTTATCGTGGCAAGGTCAACAGAGTGCCCTTGGGGGCTCACCCTGATGTGGGTCGCTTTCTGAAGGCGGTTTCTCGACTTCGGCCGGCGCGCAGGGTGTGTGTGCCACCGTGGGATCTCAACCTCGTTTTGGGGGCTTTGTCCAAGCCGCCCTTTGAACCGTTACGGTGGGCTTCGCTGAAGGATTTGACATTGAAGGCAGTGTTCCTGGTGGCGATTTGTTCCGCTCGGCGCATTTCAGAGTTGCAAGCTTTGTCCTGTAGAGAACCATTCTTATCCTTCTCTAGAGAGAAGGTGGTTTTGTGGCCGGTTCCATCCTTTTTACCTAAGGTGGTGTCCCCTTTTCATTTGAATCAGACGGTATGTTTGCTGGTACTAGGGTCTTTGGAGGGCGGCGAATTGGATCGCAGTCTCCATCATCTAGACGTCAAGAGGGTGTTGCATCAGTGTTTGCAGGTGGTGCAAGCCTTTCGTAGGTCGGAGCGGTTGTTTGTTTTGTTCGGAGGTGTGCGCAAAGGAGAAGCAGCGGCTAAGGCTTCCATTGCCCGGTGGATTCGGGAGACGATTGCTTCCGCTTACTTGCTTCAAGGTCGATCGGCACCCGAGGGGTTGCGGGTGCATTCCACCAGAGTACAAGCTTGTTCCTGGGCGGAGCACAGTTTGGTTCCGCCGGGTGACATTTGTAAGGCAGCGACTTGGTCGTCTCTACATACGTTTAGTAAACATTACCGGTTGGACGTTGCAGCAGCTGCTGATGCCCATTTTGGATCGGTGGTTTTGTCTGCCGGCTGGAAGGGTCCCTCCCAATGATTACTGCTCTGGTATATCCCAGAGGTAGAGGACTGAACTTGAGGAATGATAAGGAAATGATAATTACACTTACCTGGTAATTGTAGTTCCTTGAGTGACGACAGTCCAGTCCTCCTTCCCGCCCGGGATTTCAAGAGGGATCCAGGATTGCAGGCCGGCGAAAAATGTTACAGGTAGGTCTGGTTTCTTTCCATTGCGTGGATGGTTCACTTTCTCTATGGCAGGGAAGGGGGTAAGAAAGCCTTGCCGGGGAGAGTTTGATTTTTTATACATAGTTTAGGTTATGTTTCAGTATTTACTGTTAGCTACTTATTTCTTGCTCCTTTGAGTCTGCTTTGTTAATAGTTCACACTGGGATGAGAGTGAGAGTGCAGCAGGCTATATCCAGTGATGTCATGATTCTGACAGACCAGTCTCCAAGCTGCAGGAGGAGATTGACAACCCAGAGGTAGAGGACTGAACTGTCGTCATTCAAGGAACTACAATTACCAGGTAAGTGTAATTATCATTTTGTCCAGGCATAAGGTGCAGCAAGGTGAAAGGAATGAAGTCTGGAGTTAGCAATAGAAGTGAAGGGCACAAATAGAAGAGATTTGCCAAAAGAGCGGAGTTCCTGAGGAGGGATGGAGGGAGAAAAGAGAGGAAAGGTAGCGAGGAGCTACAAAGTGAATGCACTTATAGGTAAGCAGGAGAAATTTGAACTGGATGCGGAAATGGATGGGGAGCCAATGAAGTGACTTGAAAAGAGGGGTAATATGAGCATGACGAGGCTGGCGGAAGATTAGCCGTGCAGCAGAGCGTTGAACAGATTGAAGTGGAGAGAGATGATTCAGTGGGAAACCAGCAAGGAGTAGGTTACAGTAGTCAAGCTGGGAGGTGATTAAGGAGTGGATAAGTGTCTTAGTGTGTTCAGAAAGGAATGGGTGGATTTTGTTGATGTTAGAGAAAGAAACGGCAGGTCTTAGCTATCAGGTGGATGTGTCTGGAGAAGGAGAGAGAGGAGTTGCACAACCCCAAGGTTGTGAGCCGAGGGAACAGGGAGGAGTAGAGAACTATCCACAGAGACTGAGAAAGGAGGAAGAGGAGAGGAGGTTTTAGGGGGAAAAATAAGAAGCTCAGTTTTGGCCATGTTCAATTTCAAGCGGTGATGAGACATCCAAGCAGCAGTGTCAGAAAGGGAGGCAGAAATCCAGGTCTGGATTGCTGGAGAGATTTCAGGTGTGGAGAGGTAAATCTGGGAGTCACAAGCATAAAAATGCTACTGAAAGTCATGGGAAGAGATGAGCACACCCAGGGACTGGGTATAGAGAGCGAAAAGGAGTTGGACCCAAGACCGATCCTTGGGGTACACCAACTGTGAGAGCAGGATAGCAGCAGAGGAAGATCCACCAGAACAAAAACTGAAAGAGCGATCTCCTTGAAAGTCTACTGGAAAGTTGAGCTCAACAAGATTTTTTTTTCAGTTATATTGGGGCGAAGAGGAAGAACGGAGGTAGAATTGCATAACTCGTATATACTGAAGACTAGTATGTAGAGAGTGACAAGTTAAAAATAGAAATGCTAAACATTACTTCTGTTTCGTATTCACAAAAGAACATCCCAGAGAAGGACTACAGATTGACAAAAATACTCATGGGAATATATATTTATTTAACAAATTTTCTATACTGCTTTTCTTATATTCAAAGCTGTTTACATTGAACAATAGACAAAGAACATTACATAGAACAAGGGCATTAAACTTGGAGAACAGGGGTATTAAGAATATTAGTTACATGGTTTCTTGTTACAGGTTGTGGGGTTGTTATTGTATGGTTGGGTGTTTAATATTGGTTGTAGTCACTAGGAAGGTGAGTTCAAATTTTATTGTGGTGGCTATGTTTCGCATGATGGTTTTGCTTCTGGTCCGTAGTACTCCAAAAAGATGTGTTTTTTTAAGGCTGTAATGTAGAAGATCCCATGCCATTCACGGAAGAAAGAGGAGCGGGACCTGGACGTGATTGTTTCTGAGGTTCTGAAAGTGGCTAAACAGGTAGAAAAGGCATCTGCAAAAGCCAGAAGGATGCTTGGGTGCATAGGGAGGGGAACGGCCAGCAGAAAAAAGGAGGTGATAGTGCCTCTGTACAAGTCTCTGGTGCGACCACATTTGGAGTATTGTGTGCAATTCTGGAGACCACACCTTCAAAAGGATATAAGCAGGATGGAGTCTGTGCAGAGGGTGGCTACTAAGATGTTAGAGGTCTTCATTATAAAGCATATGAGGACAGACTTAAAGATCTTAATATGTATGTGTTAGAGGAAAAGCAGGATAGAGGAGATATGATAGAGATATTTAAATACCTCCGTGGCATAAATGCCTAAGAGGAGAGCCTCTTTCAATTGAAAGCAAGTTCTGCTAGAGGAGGATATAAGATGAGAGCGAAAGGGGATAAACTCAGGAGTAATATGTGGAAATATTTCTTTACAGAAGGAATGGTAGTTGTGTGCAGTAGTCTCCCAGTGGAGGTGGTAGTGGAGATGACTGTATTTGAATTCAAGAAATCATGGGACAAGCACATAAGATCTCTAAAGGAAAAAAGGGGGCTATTGTAGTGGATATGGAAGGGCAGACTAGGCCATGTGATCTTTTTCTGCCATCATTTTCTTTGTTTCTAAGAACTTGCAAAACTTAGTGGACAAAGCCATGGGGCTGGATAAGATACATTCCAGGATGCTAAGGGAGTTCAGAAAGGTTCTGATGGGACTCTTAAAGGATGAATTTAATAGATCCTTGGAGATGGGGGAGATTCCATGGGATTGGAGAAAGACTGATATGATCCCTGTTCATCACAAAAGTGGTAACAGTTAAGAGATGGGAAAATACAGGCCAGTAAGTATGATCTTGGTAGTGGTAAAAATAATGGAGATGCTGCTAAAGGAAAGGATAATGAGCTATCTCCAGGAACAAGCAGGAATAAGTCCTCACATATGGGTACGTCGGAACCGACGGAGCCTGCGCGGGAAAGCTCCCCAGCTTCCCAGAAGGAAGCTTTTGGGGCCTCCCACTGCACATGCGCGCTGCCTTCCCGCCTTCCTGACCAGCTCTCCTCAGTTTCTCTTTTTCCGCGGAGCCAGCAGGTCGTGTTCCTGTCACCGCTGAAGAAATTATTGTTTTAGTTTGTTTCTTTAGACCACGTACCTGCCTTCCCCATACCGAAACCGGTACCGCCGGTCTCTCTTTTCTTTTCTTTAAAAAAAAACAACAAAAAAAACTTTCTTTGCACAACTTGGTGACTTCAGTTAGGCCTCAGGCCTACACAAATTCTCCTCATGGAGAAACCAGCCCCTGGTTTTAAGAAGTGTACCAAGTGTAGTGCTGTTATTTCTGTCACAGACACCCATGAATGGTGTCTTAAATGTTTGGGACCTGACCACTCCATTCCGGACTGCCCATCCTGCTCCCAGATGTCTAAACGTGGTTTGCAGAACCGGGCCAACAAATTCCATGTGCTGTTTGCTTCAGATAATCCAGCATCACAGTCATCCAGGTCTTCCTCTCCGGATGGATCTCAGGTAACCAAACCTTCTTCGGGCAGGTCCTCAAAGAGCAAATCTCCTTCAAAGCATCGAGAGGCTCTCACTTTTGAATCTGAGGATCCTGCCCCAGCCAAACAACCCCGGCGGGAAGCTCTGGCTTCCAAAGCACCATCTATGGGGTTACAGGTTGACATTGATGGCACGGCCTCGACTGATCACCTGTTAGACTGCTCTGGGGTACCGGCCCATACCGGTACCGACATCCAGGCAGCAGTGGCGTCTATGAGCAATACTGTTCAGACCATGCAGCAGGCCATGCTGGCTTTTATTACAGCTGCGACGCCCTCGGTACCGCGTTCAGCGGTACCGGTTCCGGTTCCGGTATCGTCTCCCATACCGGAACCGAGACCATCGACTTCCAAACGCATATCGGTTCCGCATGCCGGATCCGGGTTTTCACCTGATACCGATCCCATACCCGGTACGCCCGATGTCGATACCGATCGGTATGCGTATCGTGCGTTGGAAGCAAATAGAGAATACTCTGATTCTTCTGAGGATTTTGACTCCTCTGAGGACTCTGATGAGCTGTCTCTAGTTCTTCATGAAGACCCTTCTTCCCCAAAGAGGAGAATGTCTCCACCAGAGGATTTGTCCTTTCAAGACTTCATTATAGAACTAGCTAAAGGACTTTCTATTACCACATCCTCTGAAAAAGAACCTAGGTCAAAGAAATTGGATATTTTAGGATACCCTAAGGTTTCTAAAGAGGCAGTCACCCTGCCTATCCATGAAATCCTTCAAGAACACTTGATGGACTTATGGGAGGCTCCTCTAACGTTGTCTCCTTACTCTCGTAGGTTGGACACCATGTACCGGGTCCCCCTCCTCCTGGGTTTCAAAAGACTCAGCTGCCTCACCATTCCATTGTGGTGAAGTCTGCGCTGAAAAAGATTAAGAGCACCAAAAGGCACTCTTCTACCCCTCCAGGGCGAGAATGTAAGACCCTAGACTCTTTTGGCAGGAAAAGTTTCCAGGCTAGTATGCTTATAGCCAGGATTAATTCTTACAGTCTGTATATGGGCATGTTTCTCAGGGAACTTGCCCTAAAGGTACGGCATTTTGCCTCCTTTCTCCCTGAGGATAGAAAGGAGGAGTTCATTTCTCTGGTGAAACGGCTTCTAGATGTTTCTAAGTTCTCCAACAGAGCAGCTTTTGATTCCTTTGAGGGTGCCGGTAGAGCTTCGGGCATTGCTATTGCAGCCCGACGACTTGCTTGGCTCCAGGCCTCTGACCTAGAACCCTGGGTCCTGGATGGCTTACGGAATCTGCCCTGTACAGGTGAGAACTTATTTGGTAAGGACTGGCAAATTAAAGCCATTCAAATGGACGCAGAAAATGCTACATTAGATAGACTTTCTAAGTCTACCTCTACTCCTGCCAAGAAAAAAGTCTTTCAAGAGGCCTTACTACAAGAAGGCCAGATTTTCCACAAATACTGGCCAACAATCTTCTCAGCCTCGCTTTGCTGCTAAACGTCAGCAACCTAAACAGGCAAGGTCAAAGCCTGCAGCGCCTGCCACTCCTCAGCAGGCTCAACCCCCTCAGGGGTTTTGACTTGCCCCTAGAGAACTTAACCTTTCTGGCTCTAGAACAACCAGAGCCCCTCACCATTCCCGGAAGGTTAGCTCACTTTGCTCCCAGATGGGGGCAAATTACATCAGAGCACTGGACCCTCTCTATCATCAGAGAGGGCTACAAACTTCATTTTTCCAACCTTCCTCCACATACCATGGTGAGGCACTTCAATTCTCCCCCATCTCTCCTGGGCCTGTTGGATCAGGAAGTCTCTTCTCTCCTTGCACAAGGGGCAATAGAAGAGGTTCCTCTTCTTCAACAAGGGACAGGTTCCTCTTCTTCAACAAGGGACAGGATTCCCCTTATTTTCTCATAACAAAGACGACAAGGGGATTCAGACCTATCCTAGATCTGAGAGAATTGAACAAATTTCTGTACAAGGAGAAATTCAAAATGCTTTCTCTAGGCATTCTCCTTCCATACCTTCAGAGTCAGGATTGGCTTTGTTCTCTAGATCTCAAGGATGCGTACACACATATACTCATCCACCCATCCCACAGAAAATATCTACGATTTCTGTTTCAGGGAAAACATTTCCAGTACAGAGTACTTCCCTTCGGTCTAGCCTCTGCTCCAAGAGTATTCACCAAATGCATGGCAGTGGTGGCTGCATTTCTAAGAGGTCTGGGAATTTTTGTATTCCCATATCTGGACGACTGGCTCATCCGAGCTCCATCTCAGTCAGAGGCCCAGATTTCCCTGGACCACACAAGGCACATTCTGCAGTATCTGGGACTGGTGATAAACCTTCCCAAGTCTCAACTTACCCCTACTCAGTCTCTGGAATTCATAGGGGCCCAGTTGGACACCACCACTGCAAGGGCCTACCTACCTCAAGTCCGGGGCCAACGTCTGGTGTGCTTGGCCTCCCAAGCTCAGTCCAGCAGTCACTTGACAGCCAGAGAAATGCTGCGACTTCTGGGCCACATGGCCTCCACGGTACACGTGGTGCCCTACGCTCGTCTTCATATGAGAGCAGCTCAATGGACCTTGGCCACCCAGTGGACTCAGGCATCAGGAGCGCTCTCCGACCAAATACTCACCTCAAAGCGTCTGTTTTGGTCCCTCCAATGGTAGATGTCCACCAAAAATCTGTTGTTGGGGGCCCCCTTCCAACCTTTGTTGCCCCAAACAACCCTCACAACAGATGCCTCCCAAACAGGGTGGGGAGCCCATCTTCAACACCTCTCCACTCAGGGGGCTTGGTCTCCACAAGAGACCACCCTTCACATCAACCTCCTGGAACTGCGAGCAATCTACTTTGCCCTCAGTCTTCCATACCCTCCTAGTCAACCTGACCATCCTAGTCCATACAGACAATCAGGTGGCCATGTTCTACATAAACAAACAAGGAGGGACAGGCTCTCTGTCGCTTTGCAACGAAGCTCTCAGATTATGGGCCTTCGCCAGAGAGCATCAAATTCATCTTCTGGCAGTGTATCTTCCAGTGGTTCAAAACTCTTGGGCAGACAGACTCAGTCGAGTTCTGCTTCCACACGAATGGTCCCTACATATGGACCAGATAAGCAGAATCTTTCAGGAATGGGGAACCCCGGACATAGACCTCTTTGCAAGTCCGTGGAATTCCAAACTTCCCCGATTCTGTTCCAGGACTCCGTGTCAGGGAGCTCAGGCCAACGACGCCTTTCTCCTACATTGGGGTCAGGAATTCCTATATGCCTTTCCACCCATTCCTTTGATTCCCAAGACTCTGTTCAAACTCCAGAGGGATCACGGATCGATGATCCTCATAGCTCCACGCTGGCCACGCCAAGTGTGGTTCCCTCTTCTTCTGCATCTCTCCCAGGGACCCTCCCTGGACCTGGGAGCTGCGCCAGACCTTCTTTCTCAACAGGAAGGGACTTTGTGGCACCCAAACCCCAAGTCCCTACACCTCAGAGCTTGGTTACTGAAGGCCTAAGCCTTCATGACTTCAATCTTTCTCAACCAGTGAAAGATATCCTTCATGCCTCTAGGAAACCCTCCACGAGGTGTTCCTATGCTTTCAAATGGAAACGCTTTTCCATTTGGTGTGCTCAACAGGGTCTTGACCCTCTAGCACTTCCTTTGAATTCTCTACTAGACTATCTCCTGCATCTTTCTAATGCAGGCCTTAAGACGAATTCAGTAAGAGTCCATTTGAGTGCTATTGCAGCATCCTTAAAACCTATAAATGGACAACCTGTCTCCTCTCATCCGCTTGTTGCAAGGTTCATGAGAGGCCTGACTCTAACTAAGCCTCCCATCCGACCTCCTCCGGTAGCATGGGACTTGAACCTAGTTCTGGGTCAGCTTATGAAGCCACCTTTTGAACCGTTGGTTTCTACCTCCTTGAAATTTCTTTCCTGGAAGGTCCTTTTCCTTATTGCAGTCACTTCGACTCGCCGCATCAGTGAACTACAGGCCTTAGTGGCTCATCCACCTTATACCAGGTTTCATCATGATAAGGTGGTCCTTAGGACGAATCCCCACTTTATGCCCAAAGTGGTCTCGCCTTTTCATCTTAATCAAGAGGTATATCTACCTGTCTTTTTTCCAGCTCCTCATGCATCCAGTGCAGAGAGGAACCTTCATACTTTAGATTGTAAAAGAGCTCTTGCCTTTTACCTCAACAGGACTCAGCCACATCGAAAGTCTTCCCAGCTTTTCGTGGCTTTTGATCCTTCTCATTTGGGACTTCCAGTCTCCAAACGTACACTTTCCAATTGGATTGCTCAGTGTATTTCCTTTGCTTACCAGAGTAAAAATATTTCTCTGGAAGGCCATGTCACAGCTCACAATGTGAGAGCCATGGCCACTTCTATGGCTCATCTTCACTCTGTATCCATTGATCAGATCTGTCGAGCCGCCACATGGGCCTCGGTTCATACCTTCACAGCCCATTACTGTTTGGACAAGGACTCCCGCCGGGATGCCTTGTTTGGTCAGGCTGTCCTCAAACACCTGTTCCATACTTGAACAACTCCTGCCCACCATCCCAGGATGGATGCCTGAGATCCATACGAAGATGGCGAACCCTTGGAAGGGGATCTCCCAGGCATCTTAGCTAGGGAGTCCCCATATGTGAGGACTTATTCCTGCTTGTTCCTGGAGATAGCACAGTTACTTACCTGTAACAGGTGATCTCTGGGAACAGCAGGAATTAGTCCTCACAACCCACCCACCTCCCCTAGGAGTTGTATCTTCTATCTATCTTCCTTTCCTCTCTCTATTGTCTCAGCTATAAACTCGAACTGAGGAGAGCTGGTCAGGAAGGCGGGAAGGCAGCGCGCATGTGCAGTGGGAGGCCCCAAAAGCTTCCTTCTGGGAAGCTGGGGAGCTTTCCCACGCAGGCTCCGTTGGTTCCGACGTACCCATATGTGAGGACTAATTCCTGCTGTTCCCAGAGATCACCAGTTACAGGTAAGTAACTGTGCTTTCTAGAATACAGTGGGTTGAAAGAACTGAGGCAACATGGTTTACCACAGGAATATAATTTCAAACAAATTTAATTTCTTTATGTGACAAGAAAGAGGGCATGTGCTGGATGTATTCTATTTAGTTTCAGCCATATGTTTGATACTGTTCCTTACAGATGACTTATGAATAAACCAAGCAGCTTAGGAACTGGTCGCAAGGTGGTGAACTGAATCAGAAGTTGGCTAACTGATTATATGGCAGAGGGTGGTGATAAATAGTATTTCTCCAGGACCAAGCAGGAAGTCAGTCCTCACATATGGGTGACGTCGGCGCCGACGGAGCCCTCGCGGAGCAATTTTCCCCAGCTTTCAAAGAAAGCCTTTGGGAATTGCAGCGCGCATGCGCGGTCCCCTTCCCGCCCAAGGGTGCCATCTTAGCCAGTCTTCTTTTTTCCGCGGAGCCCTACAGACGTGGTCGTCTTGTCCCCGCTGAAAAAGTTGATTTTTCGTGATTTATTTCTTTTTTCTTCGGTTCGACGCCGGTCTCTTTCCTGCCCGGACTCGCGACGCCGTTGCGAGTCCTTCTCTTATTTTTCGGTTTTTCTGATTTTCTGTCAGTTTCGTTTTTGGTTTTTCGCTGGCAGCCCGGTCCTTTGACCTTGCAGGGGCCCTTTTTCCCCCGATGGCTGCCAGTGGTTTCAAGAGGTGTGTTCAGTGTGACAGAAATATGTCACTCACTGACACACACGATAATTGCCTCCGCTGCCTTGGCCCGGATCACGAGGAACTGAGCTGTGGGGCCTGCAGCAAAATGTCCTCCAAAGCGTTAAGGAGTCGGTGGCATCAGCGGGAACGAATCTTCGCTGATCCCACCCGTACTCGGACCTCGTCGGAGGCCTCGGCGTCCAGAGGCTCCAGCTCTGACCATTGCCGGAGTTCCTCCGACAGGGGTTCTCCCTCCGGGGACCATCATCGGAAGGTGAAACCCGCGAGGGCGGCGTCGGTGGACGCTCCTGGTTCCGCGAGGGCCAGGTCGCATAGCCCCGATAGCCGTCCCGGGTCTTTGGAGAAGGAACATCTCCCGAAGCGACCTCGTCTGGAATCGGAGTTGCCTGCTCGGGTAAGTCCTGTAGTCCTCCTGGACTCGCCTCCGAGGGGTCCGACGTCGGGCCCGACGCCGTCGGGGCCCGAGTCGGGGGCTGCTGGGTCACCTGAGGTCGGACTCAGGTTGACGGCCTTGGAGAGCAGACTATCTGCCTTCATGGACCAGCAGCGGGCACTGATCGCTAGCCTCGCTGGCGCCTCTGCCCCGACCGCCGGGACGTCGACGTCTAAGTCGACCCCGGAGACCGAGCCGATCCTCGAGTCCATGCGGGCTCGAGTCGATCCTCGGTCGAGGTCACCCTCGGCCTCCCGTTCGGGACCGAGGTCGTCGACGCCGACTCCATCGGCGTCGGGGCGGCCAACGCGTCCGCCCGCCCGGACCGACCCCACCGATTCCTCCTCGGAGTCGGCCTGGGAGTCTGAAGAGGAAGAGTCACCTGATTCTTTTCGGACTCGGTGTGTCCCCTCGGACTCGCCTGAGTCCGAAGCTCGGAAACAGTCCCCTCCGGAGGATGCCCGGTTCTCGGACTTCGTCAGGGATATGGCCAAGGCTTTGGCCTTCCCTGCGGATCCCGAGGAGGAGCCTCGAGCCGAAGAACTCGATGCCCTTCAGTACGACTCTCCCGCCAGGGAGCACTTTACTGTACCGGTTCCTCCCATGCTGGAACGACTACTCTTCCGCATGTGGGAGAGTCCGGCTTTGTCGCCGGTATTAAGCAAGCGGGTCGATTCCATCTATCGAGTCCGCAAGAGCCCTGGCTTCCAAAAAGCACAGCTACCGCACCATTCCATGGTGGTGGAATCGGCCATGCATAGGCTTAAGAGCCAGAAGATGCACTCCTCGGTGCCTCCTGGCAGGGAGGCCCGCAACCTGGATGGCCTCGGTAAGAAGTGTTTCCAGGGTTCTATGCTTGCTTGTCGGGTCCAGACCTACCAGCTCTACATGGGCATGTACCTTAGAGACCTGGCTAAAGAGATAGCCGGATTCTCCGCTGGACTGTCCGAGGAATCTTTGCGGAGGTTCCTAGCCTTGACAACTGGTATTCGGGAATGCTCCAAATTCATTTCTCGAGCAGCCTATGATGGCTTTGAAGCATCGGCTCGAGTGGCCGCAGCCGGCATCGGTGCCCGCCGACAGGCTTGGCTTCAGTCGTCTGACCTTGAACCCTGGGTGCAGGACAAGTTGGTCGATGTCCCCTGCCGAGGTGAGAACCTCTTTGGCAAGCCCATGGCTGAGAAGGCTGCACAAATCGAGACGGAGACTCTCACCAGAACTAGGCTCTCTAGGAAGACCTCCGCCCCTTCCCAGAAGAAGAAGGGCTCGGGAAAGAAGTCCTTTTACCCGAGAAAGGCGGCTGCCTATAAACACTACCCTCAACATCAGGCCTCCGCAGCTCCCCGACAGGGTCAGCAGGCCAAGGGACGGGGTAACGGGTCCCGTAGGCAGCAAGCCCCCAAGCCTGCACCACCGGCCCCTGCTCAGCAGGGTGGGGCTTTTTGACTTCATCAGCATAGCCTCTCCCCCTCAGCTGGTTCCTCCCAGCACAGGAGGCCGGCTGGTTCACTTTGCCCACAGGTGGTCCAACATCACATCAGATGCCTGGGTGCTTCAGGTTGTGAGAGAAGGCTATCTTCTCCACTTCCACCAGGTCCCTCCCTCCTATTTCCCGGGAGAACCTCCACGACTCCCTCTGCACAGGGACTTACTCCTTCAGGAGTTAGCAAGTCTGCTTCAGGAACAGGCTGTGGAACCGGTGCCCCACCACCTGAGGGGTCAAGGCTTCTATTCCAGGTATTTCCTAATACCAAAAAGAACGGGAGGCCTCAGACCCATCCTGGACTTGCGCAACCTCAACAAGTTCCTCGTCCGGGAGAAGTTCAAGATGCTTACCCTTGGAATCCTTCTGCCCTACCTCCAGCAGGGAGATTGGCTATGCTCCTTGGATCTAAAGGATGCCTACACGCACATCCTCATCCACCCAAGCCACCGCCAATACCTAAGGTTTGTGGTGGCAGGAAATCATTACCAGTACAGAGTACTGCCCTTTGGCCTATCCTCCGCACCACGAGTCTTCACAAAATGTCTCGCGGTGGTGGCGGCTTATCTCCGGCTTCACGGCCTCTGTCTTTCCGTACCTAGACGACTGGCTCATCAGAGCATCGTCCTCTCCAGAAGTCACAAAAGCCACACACCGCACTGTGACTCTTCTGCAGTACTTGGGCTTTGTCATAAACTTCGCAAAGTCCACTTTGCTCCCCTCGCAAGATCTCGAGTTTATCGGCGCAAGACTGCACACTCTTCAGGCATGAGCTTTCCTGCCTCTCGACAGGGCTCAACGGCTCATGGACGTAGCCGGCCGTTTTTGCAGCCAGTCCCTGGTCTCAGCCAGGCGCTTCCTGAGACTACTCGGCCATATGGCTTCCACCGTCCACGTGACCCCCAATGCCGGCCTGAATATGCGGCCTGCTCAGTGGTGCCTTCGCAAGCAGTGGCAACAAGCCACGGGCGGCCTAGCCGACTTAGTGCGCATCTCCGGCCCGCTGGCCTCTTCTCTACAGTGGTGGCTTCATCGGCCGAACCTGGTGCTCGGAATGCCTTTTCAGTCTCCTCCGCCGGCTCAAGTGCTGACGACCGATGCTTCTCTCCTAGGATGGGGAGCGCATTGCCAAGGGGCATGTACTCAAGGTCTCTGGACCACGTGGGAGTCTGCGCAGCAGATCAACTTCCTGGAGCTCAGAGCAATCCGTCTGGCTATCAAGGCTTTCTCCCACCTGACTTCTCACCAGTCCGTCCTTGTCCAGACGGACAATCAAGTTGCCATGTTCTACGTGAACAAACAGGGAGGCACGGGCTCCTTCCTTCTCTGTCGAGAAGCACAGAGGCTCTGCTCTTGGGCCGTCAGCCACGGCATTCTTCTCAAGGCAGTTTATCTCCCAGGCCCAGAAAATTGCCTGGCGGGCAAACTCAGCAGGATCCTCCAGCCGCACGAGTGGCGCCTGGATCCCTTGGTAGTTCAGAAACTTTTTCTGAAGTGGGGCCTCCCCACGATGGATCTCTTTGCCAGTCCTCTCAACCGGCAACTTCCTCGCTTCTGCTCTCGGCAGCCGCATCCCCTTCGAGTAGCGGCGGATGCTTTTCTGCTCTCATGGTCGAAAAGCCTTCTGTATGCCTTTCCTCCCATACCGCTAGTCTCTCGAACTCTTTTCAAGGTTCTCCGAGACACAGCTTCCATGATCCTGATAGCTCCTCGCTGGCCCAGACAGCCATGGTTTCCACTCCTGCTGCAATTAGCGGTAGAGGATCCGTTCCCTCTGGGGTTTCAACCGGATCTCCTAACACAGGATCAGGGGTCCCTGCTACACCCCAACCTCAGATCTCTACATCTGATGGCCTGGAGGCTGAAAGGGTAGTCCTTGCTCCCCTTCTACTGCCGGCAGAGGTGGAAGAGGTTGTCCTAGCTTCCCGGCGACCTTCTACCCGCAAATGCTACGCCCTTAAATGGCGTCGCTTTTCCGCTTGGTGTGCCCAGCAGTCTCAGGATCCCTTCTCCTGCTCGGTGTCGGTGATCTTGCAGTACTTGCTCTACCTCTCTAATCTGGGACTTAAGTCCAACTCCGTCAAAGTTCACCTCAGTGCTCTTTCAGCACATCATGTGCCGGTGGACGGCAGACCTCTTTCCAGCGACCCTCTCATAGCGAGGTTTCTCCGAGGTCTCCTTCTACTTAAACCACCTCTGCGCCCGCCAGCACCTGACTGGGATCTGAATGTGGTTTTACAGCGGATCACCTGTCCGCCTTTTGAACCTATGGCTACCTGTTCTCTCCGTTTTCTTTCTTGGAAAACCTTATTCCTGATAGCCCTCACTTCCGCTAGACGCGTAAGTGAATTGCAGGCCCTCGTGTCTGATCCCCCTTACACTCGGTTCTACAAAAATAGGGTAGTCCTACGGACTCACCCAAAATTTCTTCCAAAAGTGGTCTCCCCTTTTCACATCAATCAGGAGGTGGTACTTCCGACCTTCTTTCCCAGGCCACACTCCAGCAGAGCTGAAATGGTCCTGCATACCCTGGACTGTAGAAGGGCATTGAACTTCTACCTTGACCGTACGTGGGAGCACCGTAAAGCTGCTCAGCTTTTTGTGTCTTTTGACCCCAATAAATTGGGGCTCCCGGTCTCCAAGCGTACTCTGTCCATCTGGGTTGCTGACTGTATCGCTTGTGCTTATGGGGCAGCCGGACTCTCGTTAGAAAGTCGGGTCACAGCTCATTGTGTTCGGGCGAAGGCTACGTCAGTGGCTTACCTCCGCTCTGTTCCGTTGGCAGACATCTGCCGGGCCGCTACTTGGTCTTCGAGCCAGACTTTTGCGGCCCATTACTGCCTGGAGAGGGAGTCCCGCAGGGACAGTGCTTTCGGACAGGCAGTCCTCCGAAATCTCTTCGAGGTTTGAGCAACTCCTACCCTCCATCCCGGATGAGGGCTACCGGTGGGTAATAATTCAGTGAAGATTCCTTCCTTCTGTACTGCTGAGCTAGAGGGAGCTCATTTTTGTGCTTAGGGTCTCCGGTAGCCTTAAGCTTGGGAGTCCCATATGTGAGGACTGACTTCCTGCTTGGTCCTGGAGAAAGCGTAGTTACTCACCTGTAACAGGTGTTCTCCAGGAGCAGCAGGAATCAGTCCTCACAACCCTCCCTCCTCCCCTTGGAGTTGCAATCATCTGCTTTAGTTTTTTTGCAAATTTTTATGCTGTCTTTTAGCTATGTCATCTGACTGGCTAAGATGGCACCCTTGGGCGGGAAGGGGACCGCGCATGCGCGCTGCAATTCCCAAAGGCTTTCTTTGAAAGCTGGGGAAAATTGCTCCGCGAGGGCTCCGTCGGCGCCGACGTCACCCATATGTGAGGACTGATTCCTGCTGCTCCTGGAGAACACCTGTTACAGGTGAGTAACTACGCTTTACTCAGAAGAAAGAAAAGTGTGTGGTGGAGTGCTTCAGGAGTTGGTCATAGAGCTGATTCTGTTCAGTGTCTTTGTTAGCAATGCTGCTGCAGGGTTAAAGGGTAATGTTTGCCTTTTTGTGGATGGTAAGAAGATTTGCAACAGAGCAGAAACTTTGATGGAAGCAGACAATATGAGAAGTGACTTACAAAAATTAGAAGCTTGGTCTAATGCTTGACAGTTAAACTTTTAATGTGAAGACGTGCAGTGTGATGCATTTTGGGTACAGAAATTCAAAAGAGCTATATATGATAAGAGACAAGAGGTTCATGTGTATGGACAGGGAGAGGGACTTCAGGGTGATAGTGTCTGAGGATCTCAAGATAGTAAAACAACATTATAAGACATTGGCCAAAGCCAGAAGGATGCTAGCCTGTATAGCGAGGGCATAGCAAGCAGAAGGGAGGAGATGGTGATGCCCCTGTACAAGTCATTAGTGAAGTCTCATTTGGAGTACTGTGTTCAGTTTTCGAGGCATTTTCTTGCTAAGGAAATAAAAAGGTTGAAGCTGTTCAGAGGAAGGCAACCAAAAATGGCAAGGGGTCTGTGCCAAAAGATGTCTGAGAACAGACTTGAAATCCTGAATATGTATTCCTTAGAGGTGAGGAGGGACAGGAGAGATAAGTATTTAAAAAGCTTGTATCTTAAAAGGTTTATTTGCTAACTAAAACCTTTGTCAAGATGGAGAAACTATAGAACCTAGAGATCATGAAATGAAGCTGCAAGGAAGTAAACTTAAAAGCAACATCGGGAAATACTTTTTCAAAGAAAGGATGGTAGATTTCTGGAATGCCACCAAGTGAAGGTAGTGGGGACAAGAACCGTTAAAGAATTCAAAATCTAATTCACCACAAATGATCTCACATGAAAGGCAATACCATGTAACCTATCATAGCATATCCCTATTTCTTCTTAAGCTGCATAATACTCATACAAAGACCTAAAAATGTGGCAGAGAGACCATCAGCAATAGGGGGATGCGTATTCTTTATCCTCCACATGTTACATCCCCTTATTGTCAGTCTCAATACTTGTACACAATCCACTTTCTTTTCATTTTTTAATACAATGAATTTTCAAAGCAGCTATTAAATCACTTATCTCCAAACAGTTGATACTATGCTTCTGTGGTAGAAGGTAGGAGGTTTACTTCTCTATGCTGTGAAGCCTTTGAGATGGCGGAAGAGGGGTCCCTTAGCTTGGCCCTTTCCACCAAAGTATGCATTTTATTTTTATCCTATTTGGAAGACTGAGCAGCAACTTATGATCTGCTTGTTTCAGGGCAGCAATATGGGACTATTCTGCCTTGCTCTTGTGATCTCAGCGCTGAGGATGAGGCAAACATGCTTGTGAGAACAAGGGCAGGATGGTTGCTGCATGAAGGAGATGGCACTGGATTCTTTTAATGGGCCCTATAATATGGCATTGTCTGTGACAAAGAAGCACATTGGTTGACTTTTATTTCTGTATAGATGATAGAAGAATATTATTTATAGAAATGTCACCATTTTTGATGGACTTTAATCTTTCTCTTTCACAGCTGAGTTTGGAGACTATGATCAGTATGAGTCCCAGGAGTTTCTTCAGAGATTTGCCTTGTTTCCTGTGGTAAGGATTTTCCTGAGATGTATGCACACTCTTAAAAATAAACAAAATGCAATATAGAAAGTTAGGAAATATCTCACATGCCCACAAAAAGAGGTTATCCTTAGCAACTTCAGCTTTCTTTACTGTGCTAACTTGAAACCAGGGCCAGTGCCAAGGGTATTAAATATCCTAGGTGAACCTTGTATCTTGCAGTCCTAGCTTGACTATCATTCAGGCTCCTAGGCTCTCCCCCTGAGATTTTGTAAACTGCACTCTATTGTATTTTCTGTTGATGAGCAGGATTGAGTCAGGCACACAATTGACTGAAATTATCATACATCAAGGTTTAGGCAAGTGCTATGGGGCTGTTTGAATCTATTGCTGCTGCTGCTGCAAGTTCTGGAAAGGGGCAGCAGCAGGCTGCCCTTGAACCATGGACACTAGGCAGCCACCTAGTTCTAATGGTCGCACTGGCCCTGCACAGAGGACTTACAATGTACCTGAGACAATGGAGGATTTTGATGTGTTTGATTTTGATGAGTTTGTACAATATGTTCCGTGTAAATAGTTAATACTACTGTTCCATGTAAAAGTTGTTCAGTTGTTAACTGTAACCCGCCCTTGATCTCTGGAAGGGGCGGTATAGAAGAAATGTATAAATAAATAAATGTGCCAAAGTCACTAGCCAGTAGTGAGATTTGAATCCTGATTTTCTTGGTTCTCTGCTTTAACCAGTAGGCTGCTCTTTCACAGTATGAATGCCTGGAGAATTTTGAGCGAAGTAGTAAATTCTGCACATTATATTTTAAAGTTTTACAAAATTCTACATCATGTTGGTCAAAATTACATCATCTAAGTTAACCTTTTGAGTTAATTATTTGAAAATGCAATACAGAAACATTACACAAAGTTGCAGAATTTTAAATGGTTTAAGTAGAATTTCCCTAGAGATAAACTGAATAATGGCTAAGACTGTTCCTTTCGCTCTCTCCTCTCTCTCCTAGTCTCAACCCTTCCCATCAGGCCTAACCCCTTTCTCTTTCTGCCCTCCCTAGGGATGAATCCCTCTGCTCTTCACTGTGTGTCCCCTGTTTCTCTTTACCCTCACATTCAACCCTTTCTACGCTCTACATGCTGCAGGGATGAACCCTTCTGTTCTCTCTCCTGTTCTGTACTATCCCCCTTCCCAGGCTCTTGCTCTTTCTCTTTCCCTTGAGAACAAATCACTATTTCCTTATCGTTCCTCCAGTTTAGTCCTCCACCCCTGGGTAGTGCACCTCCTCCTGCAGCATGGAGACTGGACCAATCAAAATCTTGCTCTCAGTGGATGTAGCATACTGGAACTCCCATCAGTCCCCCAGTGTGTCCAGTCTCCATGCAGCAGGAGGACTTGTGAGCCTAGGTTCTGGGCTCACTAGGAAATCGGTGTTCAGCAGGCTAGTCAGGTTTAGGTTTTTGTTTCATTTTTTAATATCTGTCTTTGTTTCTTTTGGGTTTAGATTGGCAATGTAGAATTTCCCTTTAAATTTGCTGTCCCGTTAGTAAAAAAAAATAAAAAAAAATAAAATAAAATAAAAGGAAGAAGGTTAATTACAATAAGGTTTAATTTCTAAAGGGGCACTTTACCTTTAAAGTTTTTAAGTGCAGGTCGGTGGTATCCGGGTCCTGTCCCTGCCTTGCCACGCATCTTTCCTGCGATTTGTTGGCTAAGATCTTTTTTCCCCTTGACGGAGCGGGGTTAAGATCTATCACTGGCACGCAGTCAGCCGGATCGCCTCGCTACGGCGGGCGGCAGAAACAGCCCCGCTAAAACACAGCTGTCTTCGCGGCACGCTTGTAGGCCGCTTCTGTCAGTTGCGGAGTGCCAGTTTCGGGAGCGGACGGTCCGGGAGAGGTTTCTGTTGCTCTCCTCGGGGCCTCAGGTCTTTCCGGCCATTCCCGCCTAAACGCGCTGTGAGACCGGGGCCATTTTAGCCACACGGTTTCTCCAGTGGCGCTTGCTCTCTTGCTGACAGTGCTGTTCGCTGACGCTGAAGACTGTTTGGATGCAGGTTAGCACTTTATTTCTCTTTCCCTTTTAAATTTGCCTTTAAATTTGCTTTTAAATTTTACTTTTAAATTTACTTTTAAACTTGCCTTTTCATTTTGGGGGGAAGTTATTTTTTTTCTATTGCTCTAAGCAGTGCTATAAATTCATTAGAAGCAGAGCACTTTCTGTTTCAGGGTTTAAAAAAAAAAAAAAAAAAAGAAAACAGGGGAGAAAAGAAATACATACAAGAAGAGAGCACAGAGCATGAAAGTTTCTGTGTGGGCTGCCCTTAAGGTCTCTCTGGTCTCCGGTTGGGTTTTTGGGTCCTCCCATGTCAGACAGGTCCCTGTGCATCATTTGTGGCTCCCAAGGGGGCGCTGGAGTTGATGCAGGGGTCTGTCTGAGCTGCGCCTCAGGGTCTCTCTCTGGAGGGCGGCGAATGGAGACCTCCACGCCTCTTGGGCCCCAGGAAACCGCTACGTGGGCAGAGGGTGAAGCTTCATTAGATGATCCTTCGGTTCCAGGTCCAGAAGTAGTTTCTGACACTGCTGGAGCTGCTACAGCTTTGGCTTCGGTTCCTTTAGTGGAGAATTTTTCACCAAATTTTATATTGGTCATGCATCAAGCTTTTTGTCGTTCACGGCAGGGCCAGCTGTTGGCTTACCCTTCGGTTACCGCCCCGGCTCAGAGGTCTGGGCTAGGGGAGGGCGGCCTCGTTCCGCTGCGAGCGGCTAAGAGACTGCGGCCTCCAGAGCCTTCTACCTCGGAGGGATGGCTGGAGGTGGACGAGGCAGATTATGAGATGGACATGGATGAAAAGGACTTGGAAGAGGGAGAGATTCCGGAGCCGGAGGACCAGGCTCGGATTATTCATGTGTTTCGGAGGGAGGAGTTGCCCGCGATTATTTCAGAGGCCTTGCAAACCCTTCGGTTATCTCCCGAGCAGCCGGTCGAGGAAGAGGATACCGCAGATCCCATTATTCAGGCAGTGCGTCAGGTGCAAGTCGTTTTCCCTGTCCATAAGGTCATAGATCAGATGATTCAGGCCGAGTGGGATCATCCGGAAGCAGGACTGAAAGGCATTAGGATTATGAGCAAGCTCTATCCCTTGGCTGATAAGGACAAGGAAAGGTTCCGTTCCCCATGATTGATGCTGCGGTGTCGGCAGTCACTAAGAAGACAACAATTCCGGTAGAGGGCAGCGCTGTCCTTAAGGATGGGCAGGATAGGAAGGTGGATAGTCTTTTAAAGCAGTCCTTCGAAGCGGGTGCGATTTTTTTGCAGGCCTCTATCTGTGGGGCTTGGGTAGCGAGGGCCTGTCTCCATTGGGTCCAGCACCTAAAGCAGTCGACCTCTCTGGGGCCTGACGAGGTCGGAGAAGTGCAGCGCTTAGAATCAGGTTCGGTGTATTTAGCAGACCTACACTACGACCTCTTTAGGGCTTTGTCGAATAGTATGGCTTCTTTAGTGGCAGCGTGAAGATCCCTTTGGCTTAGAAATTGAGCAGCCGATGGCTCTTCTAAATCCCGGCTCGGTAAGCTCCCATTCAGAGGTAAGCTTTTGTTTGGTGAGGATTTGGATAAGTTGTTTAAGGACTTGGGGGAGTCTAAGGGAGGTAGGCTCCCAGAAGATAAACAAAAGCAGGGGGAAGGTGTTTTCTTCCTTCAGGGGACAGTATAGAGACTTTCAGAGGTTTCGATTGCCCCGTTTCGCGGGGTCCCAAAGAGGAAGGTTTTCCGCCCGATCCCTGGGGTTTCGGGGGGCCAGTAGAGGTTTCGCAGCAGCTTCTTCAGGGACCGCGCGAAGGCCACAATAATGGGCGGTGGGTCCCGGCAGAGAGTCAATCGATCGGAGGTCGCCTTTGGGGTTTCCTTTCTGCCTGGGCCCGCGTGACTACCGATCAGTGGGTCTTAAAGATTATCCGCAACGGGTATGCTCTGGATCTCGCAAGACCGGTACTGGATTCGTTTGTGATGTCGCCCTGCAGAGGACCACAAAAGGCTATCCAAGTGCGTCAGACCTTAGAACATCTGTTGCAACTGGGGGCCGTTGTTCCAGTGCCGCCAGCGGCGTGTGGGCTGGGCCAATACTCTATTTATTTCATGGTGCCAAAGAAGGACGGGTCTCTTCGTCCTATTCTAGATCTCAAAGGGGTGAATCGCTGCCTTCGGGTACAGCACTTTCGCATGGAAACGCTGAGATCGGTTATTGTGGCTGCTCGTCGCGGAGAGTTCCTGACGTCCCTCGATCTCAGAGGCCTATCTCCACATCCCGATCAGAGAGGCGCACCAAAGGTATCTGCAGTTTGTGCTTCCTTGGGGACACTTCCAATTTCAAGCACTGCCCTTTGGCCTCGCTACAGCTCCGCGAGTGTTCACCAAAATAATGGTAGCTGTAGCGGCGGCACTAAGAAAGGAAGGGGTACTAGTCCATCCGTACCTCGACGATTGGCTCATCCGAGCGAAGTCCAAAGCCGAGAGTGAGCAGGCCACCAGGAGAGTGGTGACTTTCCTCCAGGATCTAGACTGGGTAGTCAATCTGCTCAAGAGTCATCTGGAACCTAAGCAAGTCCTCGAGTATTTGGGAGTGCGGTTCGATACTCGACAGGGCTCGGTATACCTTACGGAGAAGAGGATCGGCGCTCTCCAGGCTCTGGTGCAGAGCTTCAGGAGGCTGGCGGCGCCAACGGCGTGGAAATAACTGCAGGTGCTGGGGACCATGGCGGCGACGCTAGAGGTGGTTCCTTGGGCCAGGTTTCATATGAGACTGTTGCAGCTGGCCTTGCTTCACCGTTGGTGCCACCAGTCCGATCCTTTGAGCAAGCGGCTCCCGTGTCATGTACAGGTCCGAAAGACATTGAAGTGGTGGCTGATCCTGGTGTCGTTGGCAACAGGGATGTCCTTGGAACAGCCATTGTGGATTCCGCTCCTCACGGATGCCAGCCTCTCCGGCTGGGGGGCGCATTGCGGAGTGGACTTTGCGCAGGGACGTTGGTTGGAGGAAGAGAGAGTCTGGTCGATCAACCATCTGGAACTGAGAGCGGTATTTCTAGCCCTGAACAGTTTCGAAGCCCTAGTCACTCGACAGGCGGTGCGAGTACTTTCGGACAATGCTGCGACCGTGGCATACATAAATCGCCAGGGCGATACTGGGAGCGCAACCATGGAAGAGGCGGAGCGGCTGTTCTCCTGGGTAGAGTCGCATCTCCTAGCAATATCGGCAGCACACATCGCCGCTGTGCCGTAAAGGACAACGTGACAGCAGAGTTTGGGTGGATGCAGGAGAATGGGAACTGCATCCCGACGTGTTCACGCAGTTGGTTCTACGGTGGGAAACGCTGGTCATGGACCTGATGGCCACTTTCCATTCCGCGAAGGCGAGCTGATTCTTCAGCAGGAGGCGGGAGCCCTTGTCGGAGGGCATAGATGCCTTGATACAGCCGTGGCCGTCAGCAGGTCTTCTCTATGTATTCCCGCCATGGGCGCTCATCGGCCGGCTGATCCAGCGCGTCGAATCGCATCGTGGGCGAGTCCTGTTGGTGGTGCCGGATTGGCCCCGGCGGTCGTAGTATGCCGACCTCATCCGGCTACTGGACGGGATCCCGTGGCGGCTTCTGATATCTCTGGACCTTCTCTTCCAGGGTCCGCTGTTAATGCCATAGGTGGATCGATTCTCGCTTACGGCTTGGCCATTGAAAGGGCTTGGTTAAGAAAGAGAGGATATTCCAGAGTGGTCGTCACGATGCTTCTCCAAGTGTGGAGGCGCTCTACTTCGCTTTCCTATATACGCGTCTGGTGAATTTTTGAGGATTGGTGTTCCAGGCATCAAATCCGTGCGGCCACAGCTTCGGTGCCAGTGGTTTTGAGTTTTTTGCAGGATGGCTTCGAGAAGGGTCTCGCCGCCAGCACCTTGAGGGTGCAGCTGGCAGCCCTAGCCTGTTACAGAGGCAAAGTTCAGGGCGTAGCTCTTGGTACGTACGACGATGTTATACGTTTTTTGAAGGCGGTTTCCAAGCTGCGTCCTCCGCGTCGGATTTCCGTTCCGCCCTGGGATCTCCATTTGGTGTTGCGGGCGCTCGTGAAAGCTCCGTTTGAACCTTTACGTCACATCTCGCTCAAGGACTTAACGCTGAAGGCGGCGGTTTTGGTTGCTGTCTGCTCGGCGAGGCGCATTTCTGAGTTGCAAGCTCTTTCTTGTAGGGAGCCTTTTCTCTGCTTTTCTAAGGACAAAGTGGTTCTTTGACCTGTGCCTTCCTTTTTGCCAAAAGTGTCATCTCCGTTTCATGTGAGTCAGTCCGTTTCTCTTCCGGTTCTTCAGTCGGAGGCTGAGTACTCTTCTGATTGTGGTTTGAGTCGTTTAGATATTAAGTGAGTGCTGCGTCGGTATTTGTCCGTGTCTGAGTCTTTTCGTAAGTCGGATCATCTGTTTGTATTTGGGGGACCTCGAAAGGGGGAAGCGTCGTCGAAAGCTTTCATAGCTAGGTGGACCAAGGAAACCATTGCCTCTGCTTATTTGTTGCAGGGGCACCAGGCGCCTGTGGGTCTGAAAGCACACTCTACTAGGGTGCAGGCAGCTTCGTGGGCGGAGCACGGGTTAGTTCCGCCGGTGGAGATTTGTAAGGCGGCGACCTGGTCTTCACTTCATACGTTCAGCAAACACTACCGTTTGGATGTGCTGGCGGCGGAGGATGCCTGTTTTAGGTCCGCGGTCTTGCGTGCCGGCTGGCAGGGTCCCTCCCGTTAGTACTGCTCTGTTACATCCCAGGGGTGGAGGACTAAACTGGAGGAACGATAAGGAAATTGTAATTAAACTTACCTGGTAATTGTAGTTCCTTGAGTGACGACAGTTTAGTCCTCCTTCCCGCCCAGAGGTGTTCGTTGTCTGGTTGAGCGCGGCACGCGTCTAGGACCGTGAAGCACAATTGCAGGTGAGTGTTTTTTCTCTTATTTCTCGGATCTCTAGTTCTCTCTTCTTTTTCCTTTAACTGTTGCCTGGCTTGGCAGGGAGCCAGCAGCTCCGATATCTGAGATCTCACCCCTTCCTTATAGAAGAGAAGTTCATGTTTCATTTCTATGCGTTATGCTAAAAAAAAAAAAAAAATTTGGTATAATTGTTGTGCAGGCTTGTTTGTTGCTCTGTTTAGTCTGCTTTGTCAGTAGTTCACTGGGGGGCTGATGGGAGTTCCAGTACGCTACATCCACTGAGAGCAAGATTTTGATTGGTCCAGTCTCCATGCTGCAGGAGGAGGTGCACTACCCAGGGGTGGAGGACTAAACTGTCGTCACTCAAGGAACTACAATTACCAGGTAAGTGTAATTAGAATTTCCATATCGTCTTGCTAGACCATTCTAGAAAAGTGGGTTGTGTTCCCCTACCAGCAGATATATAGAGACTGAGCCAATAAAATGTTCAGGTTTTAATGACATCACTCCCATGCCTCTATCAGCCACTAATGGCAAATCAGTATTTTTCAGTCTCCAGCAGATGGTGGTTGGATTTTTTTCAGCTCTGATAGATCCTTATTTGTTAAGATTCTGATTGAGAGGAAAGAGATTAATTTTGCTCGTGAACAACCACCTGTTGGTGACTCTCACTTTAGTGCGACATGGGATGCCCCAGTATACTGCTGTCTTTTTAGTAGTTGTAGGAGGAAGGAAAATTCATGCTCTTATCCTGTTAAGGGCCTGCTGAGCAGCCAGAAAATTGGATGGATTGAATTTAAACTGCCTCACACAACCCCAATGCCCTCTCCCTCCAAAGACTGAAGAAGGTTCTCAGAGGTATAATATGTGACTGCAAGTTAGTGTAAAAATAAATACATACATAGGAGAAACTACTACTACTGATGATTTATATAGTGCTACTGTATCAACCTGGCTGGTTTTCCTGCCTGAGACTCAGAGGTTGAGTACTAAGGCTCAACCTCCTCATTGTCCTTGGAGGTCTCCCGTTCTCGTTCATCTTAGGGTGCAAATATGGGTGTTTGTTTATTAGTCTTGATATACCGTCCTTCATGTTATAACAGAGCAGTATACAATTACAAAATTCAGAGGTATGGCCAGGGGCCAGGAGAAAGGAAAGGAAATTACAATATAAGGGTTGGACCGTGAAGGACTGTTGTCTCAGTGTAGATGTTTCCTGCCTTTCTCCAGTGAGCACTGTTAGCTTTTCCTGTCTTGCATGCCTTGCAGTCGAGTAGTCCTAGTTTGCGTTCTGCCTGAGCGGCTTCAACGCACATTCCTACCTGAACGCTCATTATGCGTGCTTCTGTACAAAATCCATTAATATGTGCTTTCCTTATCATCCCTCCAGTCCAGTCCCA
This sequence comes from Ichthyophis bannanicus, assembly GCA_033557465.1. Taxonomy (NCBI): domain Eukaryota; kingdom Metazoa; phylum Chordata; class Amphibia; order Gymnophiona; family Ichthyophiidae; genus Ichthyophis; species Ichthyophis bannanicus. The sequence continues at coordinate 41,415,042 of CM066037.1, read as the reverse complement.
CACCTCAGTAATGCACCTCTTCCAGCAGCTTGGAGACTGAGCATGTCACAATCTTGATGACCTCAGGATACTTAGGCAGCTGGCACCACCCACCAGCCCCAGCAAGCTCAGTCTCCAAGCAGCTGGAGCAGGAGATCCCTGAGTCAGGACTCACTGAAGGGAAAACGAAGAGTATTCTTTTTCCTTTATTCTTTTCTTTATTTTGGCTATAGAGTCCTTCTTTATTTTGCACTGTGTGTGCACGGTTGGCCTCTTCCCCTCCCTCCTCCCGTCGCACTGAAGGCTTCGACCAGTTTAACTGCTTGAAAAAAAAAGAAAGAGAGCTCAGAGGGCTGAGGATCTGCTGGACATTGAGCTGGGAGGCAGGCTCTGCTCCCAAACCCGTTCTGCGGGTGTGGAGTAGGGGTTTTCCTGGTGGAGGACATCAGCTTCTAGGAGCAAAAGCAGACGAGTGTTTCACGCTCCCTCTCCACCCCTCCCGTCGCAGGCCAAAGCCGCGGCTCAGCTGAGCACAGCAGGCCGTCGGCAATTTTGCCCAGCACATCAACAGTAAGCGGACTGGAGGGAGTCTTTTGACGGCGGGAGGCCTTTCCTACTGGACGCCAGGGGACGTGAGGGGCAGGCAGTGCATGGAGTCGGCCCAGGGCAGTTCAGGAGTGCGGGCAGCGCCATTTTCCTTTTAGCGGGAAGTCTCTCAGTGGCGCTTCTGCTCCCATGTTTTTTTCCCTTGCATAGTTTTCTTTAGTTTCCTTGCTTGTCCTGGCCTTGTGGTGCTTTTTGGATCTTTTTCAAGTTAGATTTGTCATGGTAGAAAAATAAATAAAAAGAGAGAAAAAATAGAGAAAAAATAGAGTAAATGAGGAGTATGAAAGAGTCCCACGAAGGAATTGGTGCCTCTTATCAGTGGTATCAGGAGGAGGCAACACTCTCAGGGTTGCTGGGGAGCCATGCCGGTGAGGCTGCAGTGTGGAACATGGGCACGCAGGAGCATGCGGAAGGAATTTGTCGGGGGTGCGCTGCTGAGATGTGCACAGCCAAACAGACCATGCTGGAGGAAGCAGGGGCCCCCGAGCTGCTGATTCCCCAGATTTCGGGCCCCTCACCACAGGGGGTGGGGGGCTCGGGCTGATCCCATCAGTGCTACAGCATTGCCAGCAGGATTTGAAGGGTCTAGTCCCTCCCCCCTCTCAGAAGCAGGGTGGTGGGGTCTCGGGAGACTTCTCCCCCGAGTTTGTGGTGTTACTGCATAAGGTGTTTTGCCTCAAGCAGCAGACCGAGGGCAAAGGGCGCAGCACTGGGAAGAGAAGCTCCGGGGGCCACACACAGTGCAGGGTCGGACTCAGTTCAGGCCCCCCTCTAAGAGGCACCTTGGGGGCAAGGCGTCAGATGAGGCCGGGTCCTTCTCCTCAGAGGGGGACGGAGCAAGGTTTGGACTTAGAGCTCGAAGAGGAGGAGATTCTTCAGTAGGATGAGTCTCGGGTTGTTAGGGTCTTCCGGAAGGAGGAGTTGGCGATAATCATAGCGGAGTCACTTAAGACGCTAAACATGCCCATGTCAGGGGCAAAAGAAGACGAGACCCTGGAGGATCCAATTATGCAGACGTTTTGCAAGCCTCAGAAAGTATTCCCATTGCATAGAGTCCATTAAACAGATGATTTTGGAGGAATGAGAGCTCCTGGAGACCAGGCTCAGAGGGTCGCGCATCATGACTTGGTTGTATCCATTGGCGAAGGGGAAAAGGAGGAGTTCTGTTCCCCGAGGGTCAATGCCAAGGTGTCGGCCGTAACTAAGAAGACCGCCATCCCTGTGGAGGGGAGCGTGGCGCTCAAGGACATCCAGGATAGGAAACTGGGTACCCTGCTGAAGCAGGCCTTTGATGTTAGCACACTGTCCCTTCAAGCCTTGGTTTGTGGGGCATTGGTAATATGTGCCTGCTTGCGTTGGACAGAGCATCCCCGGAGGGGCAGAGGAGGCCCAGGATCAAGAAGTGGCGGCGAGGCTGGAGATGGGGGCAGCTTACTTGGCCGATGCCTTCTATGACCTGTGATAAGGAAGCTTATCATAGCTCAGGAAGGAGCTATAGGAAAGGTGAAGTGACTCTGAACAAGCAACCTTTCAGTTCTGGTAGAAATAAGAAAACAGAATTTTCCCATAAAAGACTACCAGTCCCAGAATGCACCAGGTTTCCAACAGCCATTAGAGGAGCTGAAGTGGGGAAACGTGTGTTCAATCAGGAGGGCTATGAGGTAATCCCTAAGCACTCATCTCAAAGGGCAGGGCCTGATTCAGCACAGCTGCGCTGTATTAGGGAGGAGCACTCATCTAAGCAGAATAAAGGTAGAGTTTATTCTACAGAGAATTATCCTGAGGAGGATCATCTTCATGATCAGCTTAGATATCCTCAGTTTCATCTGAAGGATTATCAGAAGCAGAAGCCAAACCGGACGGACAGAGAGGGCAAGAAACCCTTTGGAAGAAAGAAGAGAAAAGCCTTTGGGAGGTCTAGAAGAGTCCAGAGCAGTACATATACTGGGAGGCATTCCAAGGGCCAGCATACACCATTGGACTGGGGAAAGTCAGAGGAATGGTGCTGCAGAGCTAGGAATCTCCAGACGGTACCTGTGAGGGAGACGGCTGCACATGGAAGGGACACTAAGACCCGTGCCAGAAGGTATATGAAGAGAGATCCAGTGTCCAGGGATCTGGATTGGAAGGCTGGACATAAGAACTGGACTACATACTGGCCAGGCTATATAGAGAGGAACTCTAACAGCAATGGAAGCTCCGGTATGAACACTGATCTATGCCCTAGCTATAACCTTGAAAGACAGCAGGGAAACAAGTATTCTCCTGAAAGTGCTCCATTGGGAGACTCATCTGTGCCAATCCATGATATTGAACCCATGCTTGTTGAAGAAGAGGGGGTGATAGCAGATGAAGAATCTGTTTACATGGACTGCTCTCTGTCTAAACTCCTTTGGTGATTTTCTGTTACAAAGTACAGCAACCATCACAAAGAAATACAAACTTGTTCTTTAATCTACTCAGAAAAGCTCCTGAGTAGGGTTCTTAGCCATGCAGTAGAAAGCAAGCCAGCTAAGGGGTTTCAGCTGGATAACTGCTAGCAATTGAGCCTTACCTAATTGCTTGGGATCTCTGAGAGAATCACTTCTGAATCTATGTGGGAAGATATAAGAAGTTAACCTGAAAAGAACAGTTTTTCCTTTCTTTGTGGCTTTCGTTTGTTGTTTGATACATTGCTAAGAGAATATTAGCTAAAGCCTACAGAAAAGACCAGTTTGTTGCCAACCAGGTCTTATTTCTTTTGCTTTGATTGCCTGACAAGTTCAAATGTTTCCTGATTTTGTTTTTCCAAGTTTAACACTGAAAGCAAGTAACCTGATTTATGTGCTACCAAGCATATCTGTGTTGGGAGAAATAACCCCATAAATAAATATCTTATTGGCTTTACACTTGAGCACAACTAAATTATTGTGAGCAGCTGTGTCTGGTGTGAATGAACTGCATTGCCCACAATCCCTTGCAAATCATATAGATATATGCACTTGCCAAGACTGTGAAGATTCTCACCCAGGCAGCCGTCTGACAGACCTTATTAGGTCTCTCTCTAACAGGATGCCCTCAATGGTGGCAGCGCGCTGCTACCTCTGTCTTCGTAATTGGTCGGCGGATTTGGCCTCGAAAGCCTGTTTGAGAAAGCTGCCGTTCAAAGGGTAGCAGTTGTTCAGAGAGGATTTGGAAAAGTTGGTAAAGGAGTTGGAGTCCAAAGATGGTTGCCTTCCCCGAGGATAAACAGAAGCAGAGTCGGGCCGCTGGGGCAAGCAGAGGGCAGCCCCAGGAGTTTCGCCGTTTCCAGACGGTGAGATTTGCTCTGTTCCAAAGAGGGCGGTTTGCAACCAGGACTCCTTGTTTCGGGGGTTTGGAGGATCAGGCAGAGGCTATTTTGGGTCTTCGGCCACCTCCTCGGCCCAAAATAAGCTGCAATGAAATGAGGGGGGCCCAGGTGGGGGATGCAGCCCATGGGAGGTCGTTTGCGGGGCTTCTACCCTGCCTAGGTCCGGGTAACATCTGACCAGTGGGTGCTGCATGTGGTCCAGGAGTGCTATGCACTGGAGTAAGCCAGGTCTCTGGGGCCAGCCTTCATTTGATCTCCCTGCAATGTGCGCGCAAAGGCACGGAGCGTGTGGCAGACGCTCGAGCGGCTACTGTGTTTGCAGGCGGTGCTTCCAGTTCCTGGGGACCAGTGCGGAGAAGGTCGATATTTATTTATTTCATAGTCCCAAAGGAGGAAGGTACCTTTTGTCCGATCCTCGAGCACATGAACAGATGTCTGTGGGTTCCACATTTTCATATGGAGACCCTCAGGTCTGTGATGATGGCTGTTCGGGAGGGGGAGTTCTTGACCTCTCTAGACCTGATGGAAGGGTACTTGCATGTTCCCATACATCCAGATCATCACCAATACCTATGCTTTGTGGTGCCCATGGAGCATTTTCAGTTTTAGGCATTACCATTCAGCCTTGCGACAGCCCCTCAGACTTTCACCAAGATAATGGTCATGGTAGCGGCAGCCTTGCCTCAAAAGGGCATATTAGTGCATCTGTACATAGACAATTGGCTCATTCAGGCCAAGTCCGAGGAAGAAAGCGCTCAGGCCATGGCCTGGGTGGTCATATTTTTGAGCGAACTAAGATGGGTTATAAGCGTCGATGAGTCACCTGACCCCCTCCCAGGACCTCAAGTATCTTGGGGCACGCTTCGACACCCGTGGGGCCCAGTGTTGCTGCTGCGAAGGAGAGCGGAAGCGCCATGGTGGTTGGTCCATCAGTTTCTGTGCATGGCGGAACCATCGGCGTGGCATTATCTTCAACTGTTGGGGACCATGGCAGCAACCATCGATCTGGGCCCATGGGCATGAGGCCATTGCAGCATCACCCCCTGTCAAGAACATTGACCTGTCCAAAGAAGGTCAGAGTAGCCCTCAGGTAGTGGTTGAACGAGGGGAATCTGGCTGCGGGAGTTCCTTTGCAGTCGCTGAGCTGGATTCCTTAATGATGGATGCCAGCGTTTCAGGCTGGGGAGCCCACTGTGAGGGGAGAGTTGCTCAGGGGCAGTGGTCTGTGGAGGAATGGACATGGTTCATCAATCGACTGGAGAAGAGAGCCATTCGCTTTGCTTTGCAGGAGTTTCACTTGCTGATGCAGGGGAAGGCCTTGTGGGTTTTTTCTGACAGTGCCGCCACAGTGGCATACGTCAATCGGCAGGGGGGAACAGGCAGCATTAAGCTGGAGGTGGAGATGTTGCTGGTTTGGGTAGAGACCCACCTACAGGCGATTTCGGTGGCACACGTGGCCGGCACAGAGAATACCATGGCAGACTACCTCAGTTGGGTGTGACTGGACCCTGGGGAATGGCAGCTGAACCAGTTGGTTTTCGAGCAGATTGTGCTCTGGTGGGGGGGGGGGGGAGCTGATCATGGATCTGATGGTGACGTTTGCGTCAACCAAGGCGAGCTGGTTATACAGTCGACAGAGGGAAAGAATGTCCAAAGGCTTGGATGCTCTTGTGCAGCGCTGGCCCAACCAGGGGCTGCTCTGTCTTCTCTCCGTGGGCGCTCATAGGTCGAGTGGTGCAGAGAGTGGAGGTGCATTGGGGATTAGTGTTCTCATTGCCCCAGATTGGCTGAGGCGGCCGTAGTACACAGACCCGGTACAAATGAGGGCGGCCAAACCATGGCAGCTTCCCAACAGGCTGGATTTGCTGGTTCAGGGGCCAGTCCTAATGCCACAGGTGGATCAGTTCTCACGGCATGGCTCTTGAGAGGGCTAGGTTAAGTAAGCGGGGTTATTCCGCCAAACTGATATCCACGCTTCTCAGAGCCCGGAAGAGGTCCACGTCCTTGAACGTTCAAGTGTGGAGAGCATTTGAGGGCTGGTGTGCTAAGAATGGTTGCAGGCTGCTGTCTGTGTCGGTTCTGGAAATATTGGACTACTTGCAGGCAGGGCTCGAGAAAAGGCTGGCCTGTGTCTCTGAGGGTGCAGGTAGCCATGCTGGCGTTTTATCGGGGTAGGATCCGAGGGGTTTTCTTGGGAACTCATCCGGATGTCATTTCTGTTCCTGTGGGCCGCAAAACAGCTTCGCCCACCGGCACGGGTGCTGGTGCCATCTTGGTACCTCAACCTGGTGCTTTCGATGCTGTCGTGACAGCCTTTCGAGCCGATAGTTTCATGTACCCTGAAGGATCTGACATTGAAGACACTGTTTTTGGTGGCCATCTTCTCAACCAAGAGAATCTCTGTGCTCCAGGTGCTTTTGTATAGGGAACCTTTTCTGTCCTCCAGAGGTCATTTTGTGAACAGTACCCGCATTCCTGCCGAACGTAGTGTCATTTTCATTTGAATCAGTCGATTATCCTGCCGGTTTTGTCAGGTCTGGCTGAGGAATTAAGAGATCTGCGGTTGCGCCTCCTGGATGTCAGGCGTTCCTTGAGAAGGTGTTTGAAGAGGATGGCTTCATTTCAGAAGTCAGACTGGTTATTCTGTTGGGGGGGGCACGTAAGGGGGAAGTGGCGGCAAAGTCCTCCATTTCGAGGTGGATTAAGGAAGTGATTGCATTGGCCTATCTGTTGCGGGGCATTCTACCAGGGCACAGGCCGCTTCCTGATTGGAGTGGAGCTTGGTTCTGCTGGGAGACATCTGTCTGGCAGCCACCTGGTCGTCCTTGCATACGTTTGTGAAACACTATCGGTTGGATGTACAAATGGCGGGGGGGGGGGGTGGGGGTGAGGTGAGGTTCAGCAGTGATCCAGGCTGGGCTTGCAGGTCCCTCCCATGGTTAGGTGGCTCTGTTACATCCCTGAGGTGCGGGACTGGACTGGAGGGGATGATAAGGAAGGTGAAATTAGGCCTTACCTGCTAATTGGCTTTCCTTGAACTCCAGTCCAGTCCCATAACTCTCCCCTTTTGTGAACTTGCGTATTGTTTGCAGCCCCGGGCTGGAAGAATTTCAGCTGATGTAGGGGGCCTGTGGACAGAGCAGGCCTCATGGCATGTGTAAGGAGAAGACACAGGAGTGTCTGTGCTGGTTTTCCTGGTGAGAATGCTTGTCCCATCCTCTGGATGGGGGTGGGAGTCTGGAGGAGGATGGTCAGTAAGCTCCTTTGGTTCGAAGGCTCCCATGTTTGGGGTGGGGGCCAGGGAGAGGGCTTCTTGGGAAGAAGGGGTCCTTTTCCTGAGGGAGATCCCTAAAAGGGTTTTTTTTCCTGGTTAGTTTGGTTGCTTATTGACTTCTTATTTGTTGCTCTTGTGAGTCTGCTCTGTCAATAGGTTACTGGGGGCTGGTGGGTGGTGCCAGCTGCCTAAGTATCTTGAGGTCATCAAGATTATGACATGCTCAGTCGCCAAGCTGCTGGAAGAGGTGCATTACCCAGAGGTGTGTGACTGGACTGGAGTTCCTCAAGGAATGCCAATTAGAAGCTCTGGCAGATTTAAAGAGAAGTGCTATCGGGCGCTGGGACACACGTTTTTGACCTCCAGTCCAGCTCTCCCCTCGGGGGATCGAGCATCTTCACCTCCTCAGCGGCGGGAACAGCGGCCATCTGCCGAGCTCTGCCCAATCGGGGCACGCTCCGGCAGATTTAAAGAGAAGTGCTATCGGGCGTGCCCGCGCCTGGGGGGCCTGCGCCTGAGGGCCTCGCCAGAGGTCCCTTTGGCGTGGCCCTTAGGCGTGGCACGCACAGCCTTACCAGCTCACCGACAAGCCACCTAGTCTTCATACTCCTCTCAACCTAAGTATGACCGATTGACGTCAGTGACCCTGGACAGCCTGGCCCTAAAGTTGCTCACGCTGATCGCATACAATCCAAACTCCTATCAATCCTGGTTGCATTGCCCCTTAGCCACTAATCGGACTATTTCTATTCAGTGGACTCTCCAACTCTGCACGTGAGCTGCTTTACTCACCTTGCTACCGTTTTTATACAATGTTTTTATAATGTTTCCTACCCTTCCTGCGATGCCTTGCTGTTATATACATTGTAATTGCTCATAGCTACACTGTTACACCGAAGTTCTCACTCCTGTGATATTGATTGCAATATTTTAACTTCTCTAACTGAAGCCAATTACTGCTCTACCACTCTACACAATATACTACTATTTCCTTATTATAGACTGCCAGGCATACTCCAACCTATCCCAGTATGGCTCCTCCTACATCCTACTCATGCATCCTATGGTCAATCCTCTGTACACTATACTTCTTCTTGCTCTCCTTCCCACATTCCCTACATTTGGCCCATAACTCTCCCATCCCAATAATCAACTCCCTCAGACACCCACATTCCCACACCTCATCATGCCCACCCTTATTATTTTCCCCATCAACGCCCTTGTAAGCTAAAACCAATATATGTAAATCCCAACCTTATCTCCAAACATCTCCCTGATCCTCCCCCCCCCCCCCCTCAAATGCGCTCTTCTCAATGTCCGCTCGGTCAGAAATAAGATCCCCTTAGTTGCAGACCTTATAGCTGATAACGACCTTGACATACTCTGCCTCACGGAAACCTGGATCCAAGACTCTGATATCGTCCTAATAAACCAACTATGCCCCAAAGCTTATTCAATCAATATATGCAATAGAACTAATGGCAGAGGAGGAGGAGTAGCAGTTATATCGAGATCCCATCTGCAACTCTCCACAGCTGAAGTTACTTCTACGTCAGGCATGGAATCCATGACAGTCTCCAACTCTTCCCTCTCCTTGCACCTTCTATACAGAGCACCTCAATCTGACACAAATGATCTCTCCATGATCCTTGACACAGCCTGCTCCCCCAACCTACCTCACGCCCTCTCATAATCCTAGGTGATCTAAATTTACACTCCATAACCCCAAAACAATCAGCTACATTTCTTCAAGCAATGAACGCCCTCCAATTCACCCAATTACTTGAACAACCTACACACTCCAAAGGAAATATCCTTGACCTCATATTTATCCCACAGCACCCATTATCCTCAGATCAGTTTCCACACACTATTCAACCCATACCCTGGTCTGATCATGCTCTCATCCTTTTCTCCATCCCCTACCCCACTTACAAAAAACAACACCCCTCTCATCCTTTACACACCCGTAGATTCAAGCAATTTAATGCAGCTGACTTTCTCGAACAAATAATCCCCCCCTTGACCTACTAAATTGCACAAATCTGAACCAAGAATCCCACATCACCAAATGGAACAAAATTATATCAGCAGCCGCCTGCCTCCCACCCAAACATTCCCCTCAAAAGTCCCATAGAAGAACCCCCCTGGTTGTCCTCAAAGCTAAGAAACCTCAAGAGAGAGCTCAGACGTCTTGAACACAAATGGAGACGCTCTCGAGACCCCCACTCACATACCATTTACAAAAATAAACTCCAAGCCTACTGCTCTGAAACCATCAACCATAAGAGAGAATATAACGAAAATATTATCCAACGGTCACTCAACAAACCTAGAGAGCTATTGTCCATTGCCAAATCCTTATTAAATGAACCTGTACAGCAAGACCAACCACCAAAAATAATTGCTCAAACTATAGCTAACCATCTGACCTCTAAATTCCTCCCACCACCCTCAACCAATAACCCCCAATCTACTTCCCTCAATAGCACCCATCTACATGAACCAACCCCACTAAACACTTCGAGTGAATTTGAACCCATCACTCTAGATAATGTGAGTAATGTTATCAAGGACCTAAATGCCTCCACCTCTGCCCTTGATCCTTGCCCTGTCCCCTGGATCAAGTCTACTAGAAACTCCATCAGCCCCTACATCCTGCATATGGTACAATCCTCCCTCCAGTCTGGTACTGTCCCAGCCCCTCTCAAGTCCGCCACAATCCGTCCTATATTAAAGGGAACAAAACTCGACCCTACTTCCCCTACTTCCTACAGACCCATCTCCAGTATACCCTTCCTCGCAAAAATAACTGAAAAGATTGTCCAAACCCAACTCCAGTACCATATCGATGAGCACTTTCCACTTGACTTATTCCAACATGGTTTCAGGAAGAACCATGGAGTAGAAACCCTCCTTATCTCCCTTCTTGATTCCTTGTACCTTCACACTCAGAATCCAACTCAGGGATGCCTTCTCATATTCCTCGACCTATCCTCTGCTTTCAACTCGCTCCCACATCATCAACTCTTAAACAGACTTCATGAAATAGGACTGAGAGGCACAACCCTAAACTGGTTCCGCTCTTAGTTAGACAGTAGAACACAGCAGGTTCGCATTGGAAATGACACTTCCCTTCCATTTACCTTAAAACAGGGCGTCCCCCAAGGATCCAGCCTATCTGCCCTTCTATTTAACATTTTCCTGCAGCCAGTCTGCAAAATCGTCCAAAGCTATGGAATCCAATACCAGCTTTATGCAGATGACATGATGTGCTTCACCCCATTTAACCTTACAAACCCCAATTTCACTAAGTTAAGTGAATGCCTAACTAGCTTAAGATCATGGCTCTCCCAGCACAACCTCATAATTAATCAATCTAAAACCGAGGTCCTTCAAGTACTTTCCAATACTTCATACACCCCACCTCTAACCCTTAGTATTGGTGATCTCTCCCTCACCATAAAAAACTAAGTGAAATATCTTGGTATCATCCTTGATCAGAACCTCTCCTTCACTGATCAAATTAAGAGGACCACTAACACAATATATGCTAAATTACGCACTCTACGGAACCTCAAACCTCTCTTAAGCCCTGGCTTCTTTCGTGCTGTATGCCAGGCCCTCACAATCCCTTCTCTTGATTATTGTAACTTGGTATACCATGGCCTTCCCAAGCACTGCTTACAACCCCTCCAACTGGCCCAGAACACGATGGCCAGACTATTATCCAACAGCCCTAGACGGTCCCACATCACATGTGTCCTCTATAATCTCCACTGGCTCCCTATTCAATACAGAGTTAAATTCAAGGTGCTTACCATTACACATAAGATTATCTCCAATGAGTCCGCCCCATGCCTCTCCCCTCTCCTTTCCTCCACCAACAACACAAGAACACGTCGCTCCATTACCAAGAACCTACTTACTATCTCAATAAACAAGAGACATAGCAAACAATTTCCTAGTAACAGGACCTTCTCCCTCTATGCCCCATCCCTATGGAATACCCTTCCACATATCCTGCGAAACTGCTCCAGCCACTCTGAGTTCCGGAAAAAGTTAAAAACTCACTTATTCTCCAGGACCAAGCAGGAAGTCAGTCCTCACATATGGGTGTCATCGGCGCCGATGAAGCCCCAGCGGAGCATTTCCCCAGCTTTCTATGAAAGCCATTGGGAATGCAGGCACGCATGCTCGGTTCCCTTCCCGCCTAAAGGTGCCATCTTACCTCAGTCTCTTTTTTTTCCGTGAAGCCCACCGGACGTGTGTCCAGTTTTCCCTGTTAAAATTAGATTTTTCAGCGATTTTTTGCTCTTTCTACCGGTTCGACGCCGGTTCCCCTCCCGCCGGGTTCGGTACATCGGTATCGAGCCCGATTCTTCTTTTTCGGTTTTTGCCCTTCGTGGCTGGCGTTCGCGCCCTTTTTTCTCTTTTTCCGTGGAAGGCCGGTCCTTTGACCTCGTGGGGACTCTTTTTTCCCCGATGGCTTCCAGTGGTTTTAAGAAGTGTGATCGGTGTAAGAAACTAATGTCTCTCACCGACACACACGACTGCTGCCTTCGGTGCCTCGGCCCCGACCACGATCCTAAGTCGTACGGGGCCTGTGGAAAAACGTCTTCCAAGGCACTACGAAGTCGCCGGCAGCAAAAGGAAAGGCTTTTCTTGGACTCAGCCTCTGGCCGGGCCCGGACCTCGTCTGAGGCCTTGACATCTCGGGATTCCGATCCCGAGCGCCGTCGAAGCTCCTCGGACAGTGGGTCCCCCGACCGGGAATGCAAGAGGAAGAAACGGCTCGCGAGGGCGTCGTCGGAAGAGGTCCCTGGCTCCTCGAGGGCCAGGTCTAAGACCCCCAACCGTCGCCCCGGGCCTGTGGAACCGGAGAAGCCTGCCAAAGTTCCTTGTGTGGAGCCGGAGTCTACTGGACATGTAAGCCCCGTAGTCCTCGTGGACTCTCCTCCCAGGGAGCCAACGTCGGGCCTGGCGCCGCCGGGGCCCGAGTCGGTGGCTGCTGCGTCTCCCGAGCTGAGTCTCAGGATGACAGCCTTGGAGAGCAGAATGTCTGCCTTCATGGAGCAGCAGCGGGCACTGATGGCCAGCCTGTCTGTCGCATCTGCCCCGACCACCGGGACATCGACGTCGAAGTCGACCCCGGAGACTGAGCCGATACTCGAGTCCATCATGGCTCGGAGTTGACCTCGGTCGTGGTCTCCCTCGACCTCCCGTTCGGGACCGAGAGCGTTGACGCCGGTGCTTCCGGCATTGGGGCGGGTGCTCCAGGGCCCCGCGGGGTCGGACCCAGACTCTTCCTCGGACGAGTCGGTTTGGGAGACGGAGGACAAGGAGTCTCCTGATACCTTTAAGACTCGGTGTGTCCCTTTGGACTCACCTCAGTCTGAGCCCCGGAGTAGGTCCCCCCCCGGAGGACACCCGGTTCTCGGAGTTCGTCTGGGATATGGCCACTGCCTTGGCTATTCTGGCGGATCCCGAGGAAGAGCCTCGAGCTGAAGAGCTCGAGGCGCTGCAGTATGACTCTCCTCCGAAGGAGGCCTTTACTGTCCCGGTTTCTCCGATGCTGGAACGGCTCCTCTTCCGTATGTGGGAGGCACCGGCCTCGGCGCCGGTTCTTAGCAAGCGAGTTGATTCGATCTATCGGCTCCAGAAGAGCCCTGGTTTTCAGAAGGCACAGCTACCACACCATTCCATGGTTGTGGAATTGGCAATGCATCGTCTGAAGAGTCAGAAGATGCACTCCGCGGTGCCTCCTGGCAGGGAGGCCCAAAACCTCGATGGCATCGGTAGAAAGTGCTTTCAGGGCTCGATGTTTGCTTGCCGTGTCCAGTCTTACCAGCTGTACATGGGCATGTACTTGCGGGATCTGGCCAAGGAGTTGGCCGAGTTCTCTGCTGGTCTCTCCGGGGAACCCTTGCAGAGATATAAGTCCTTGTCCTCGGGGATTCGGGACTGCTCGAAGTTCATGTCCCGCGCCGCCTACGATGGCTTCGAGGCTTCGGCCCGAGTTGCGGCAGCCGGCATCGCGGCTCGACGCCAGGCATGGCTGCAGTCATCGGACCTCGAGCTATGGGTTCAGGACAAGTTGGTCGATGTCCCTTGCTGAGGTGAAAACCTTTTTGGCAAGCCCATGACCGAGAAGGCCGGTCAGCTCGAGACCGAGCACCTCACTCGGACAAGGCTGTCGAGGAAGACCTCTGCCCCTTCTCATAAAAAGAAGGGCTCAGGTAAAAAGCCCTTTTACCCGAGGAAGGACACTGCCTACAAACAGTACCCACAATATCAGGCTGCCCAAGCTGCCCCCCAGGGTCAGCAAGCCAAGGGCCAGGGTAATGGGCCCCTTAGGCAGAGGACCCCCGAGCCTCAGGCCCCTGCTATCACTCAGCAGGGTGGGGGTTTTTGACTCCTTGAGCATAGCCTCTCCTCCACTGTTCTCCCAACCCTGCACAGGAGGTCGTCTCGCCCTCTTTGCCCACCAGTGGCCCCTTATCACCGGGGACAGTTGGGTGCTGGAGATAGTCCACAAGGGCTATGCCCACCAACTGCCACCCCCATACTTTCCAGGGGAAGCCTCCAAGGCCTCCTCTGCACACAGACCTTCTCCGTCAGGAGCTTCAGGGTCTGTTGGTGGACAGGGCGGTGGGGCCTGTGCCTCCCCACTTGCAAGGTCACGGATTCTACTCCAGGTATTTCCTGGTGCCCAAAAGGACCGGTGGCCTTCGTCCCATTCTGGACCTCAGGAACCTCAACAAGTTCCTAGTGAAAGAAAAGTTCAAGATGCTTACTCTTGGAACCCTTCTGCCCTACCTACAGCAGGGAGATTGGCTATGCTCCTTAGATCTAAAGGATGCGTACACTCACATCCTCATTCATCCAGACCACAGAAAGTACCTGAGTTTCATCGTGGGAGGAAACCATTATCAGTACATAGTGCTGCCTTTCGGCCTCACCTCCGCCTAGCAGTGGTGGCAGCCTACCTGAGAAATCAGGGCATCTTTGCCTTCCCCTATCTGGACGACTGGCTCATCAGGGGTCAGACAGGTCAGGAGGCCAATCAAGCCACCCTCAGGACCATTACTCTTCTACAACGCTTGGGGTTTGTCATAAACTTCGCAAAGTCCACTTTTCTCCCTTCCCAGAACTTGGAGTTCATAGGGGCAAGGTTGGACTCTCTCCTGGCAAAGGCATTCTTGCCAGAAAACAGAGCCCAAAGGTTGATGGCCTTGGCAAGTCAGTTTCTCAGCAGGTCCCTGGTCTCTGCCAGACTCTGCCTGAGGCTTCTAGGCCACATGGCTTCGACAGTACATGTGACCCCCAATGCCAGGCTCCATATGAGGCCTGAGGCCTGCACAGTGGTGCCTTTGGACTCAGTGGTCACAGGCCACAGGCAGCCTCAGAGACAGGATAAGGGTGTCCAGACCATTTCTGCACTCCCTCAACTGGTTGTGCACCCACCCAATCTACTGAAAGGGGTGCCTTTTCAGATTCCAGGGTACACAGTAGTGATGACAACAGATGCCTCCCTGCAAGGCTGGGGAGCTCATTGTCTGGGCAAGTGCACCCAAGGCCTCTGGTCTCCCTGGGAACCTGCACAGCAGATCAATCTCCTCAAACTCAGAGCTATTCGCTTAGCACTCAAAGCTTTCACTCCTACCCTGGCTCACCAGTCTGTCCTGATTCAGACAGACAACCAAGTTGCCATGTTTTATGTGAACAAACAGGGCGGAACTGGGTCCAGGATCCTTTGTCGAGAGGCTCAGGACCTTTGGTCTTTTGCCCTCAAGCACAACATGCTCCTGAAGGCTGTGTACCTTCCAGGCCAGGACAACTACCTGGCAGACAGGTTAAGCAGGATTCTGCAGCCACACAAGTGGCAGCTGCATCCTTCAGTAGTTCAGAAGATCTTTCTCAAATGGGGTCTTCCTTTGATGGATCTCTTTGCCAGCCCACTGAACAAGCAACTGCCAAAGTTCTGCTCCAGGCAACCACATCCTCAGCGGATAGCACTGGATGCTTTTCTGATATCTTGGTCTCAGGGCCTCCTCTATGCGTTTCCTCCCCCGCCCTTGGTGGCCCGAACCCTGTTCAAGATTCTTCAGGACGAAGCCCGGTCCTGCTGGTAGCTCCCAGATGGCCGAGACAGCCTTGGTTTCCTCTTCTGCTTCAACTGGCGGTGGATCCTCCACTACCTCTGGGGTTGCAACCCGACCTTCTCACACAAGACCAGGGTTCCCTTCTGCACCCCAATCTCAAGTCTCTCAATTTGATGGCCTGGAGGCTGCAAGGGTAGTCTTGGCTCCCTGGGGCCTGCCTCAGGAGGTTGAGGAGGTTGTCCTAGCCTCTAGGAAACAGTCCACTAGGAAAACCTATGCTCTCAAATGGAAGAGGTTTTATGTGTGGTGTCAGCTACGTACAGAAGATCCTATCTCCTGTACTGTGCCAGAAGTTCTTCAGTACTTACTGCAGTTGTCAAATCAAGGTCTTAAATCCAATTCTGTTCGGGTCCACCTCTTAGCTCTAGCAGCTCACCACTCATTTATTTTATTTATTTTATTTATACATCTCTTCTATACCGCCACTTCCAGCGATCAGTGGCGGTTTACAAGTAAACAAAGTTTAATAATAGAATGCTATTATTTTACATAGAACAGGTTTAGAACTATTTTACATAGAACAGGTTTTTACATAGAACAAATTTATAAAAGTAAACATTCAACTATTAAATTGCAACTCAATAATACAATGAAGGTAACTGGCTATCCATAGTAAAACAACGGCAATGGAATATATTACATTGATTACACTTATTCACATTTTGCTTTCAAAGAGAAATTTAATGAGGTGGGCAAAGTGAATATGAGTGAAGGGTTTTATGTCCTGTCTAGGTAGGGTCAGTGAGTGACTGGTGATCAGTGGTTTTCTCTGAGTTAGGGTTATCTTCCTTGTGGAGGTTATTATAGTGTAGGGTGAAAAGGTGGGTTTTTAGATTTTTTCTAAATAATTGAAGATCCTTAATTTCTCTGATTTCAGCTGGTAGGTTGTTCCATAATATAGGAGCAAAGTATGAGAAAGCTGTGTTGCTTGTTTTTTGACTTGTTTTTCGGATAGAATCAGGTACTTGTAGCATGTGAAGGTTAATTCTTCGTCTTGATCTGTTTTCAAGAGGGATGTTGATGAGCGTGGATAAGAAGGAAGGAGCTATATTATTATAAATCTTAAAAGTATTGATTAAGGATTTGTAGGTGATTCTGCATGATACTGGAAGCCAATGGAGAGAATAAAGAATCGGAGATATATGATCTGTTAATTTTGCTTTGGAGATAATCCTTGCGGTGACATTTTGGGCCAATTGAAGTGAGTGGATATTTTTCTTTGAGGTCCCTTG
The DNA here is from genome assembly GCA_033557465.1 of Ichthyophis bannanicus. Classification (NCBI taxonomy): domain Eukaryota; kingdom Metazoa; phylum Chordata; class Amphibia; order Gymnophiona; family Ichthyophiidae; genus Ichthyophis; species Ichthyophis bannanicus. The sequence goes on along the minus strand of CM066037.1, from coordinate 41,398,455 downwards.
AAGAATACCGTTACAGTAGTCTAAATGTGGTGTAATGAGTGTTTGTACTATGGTTCTGAAATCAGTGTTATCTAGTAATGGTCTAAGTTGTTGGATTGTCCTTAGTTTGAAGTAGATTGTTTTTACAGTTAGTTTTATATGTTTGGTGAGGTTGAGGGTCTTATCAAGAGTGACTCCCAAGTATTTGATCTCCTCTTTAACAGGGAGAGAATTATTGCCAATGTTGATTTCCAATGGAGGGGTGAAGCTTGTGTTTCTTGTTATAAATAAAGCTTCGGTTTTTTTAAAATCATTGGTAGAGGGGCAGTTTCTCTCTGGTCACCCCTTGGTGTCCTGCTTTCTCAGGGGCTTGCTTTTGCTCAAGCCTCCCATCCGTCGTCCTGCCCCTGAGTGGGAGCTGAATGTGGTCTTGCAGCAGCTGACTCGCCCACCTTTTGAGCCGATGGCTACTTGTCCACTACGCTTCCTCTCCTGGAAGACACTCTTCCTAATAACCCTTACCTCGGCTAGGCGAGTAAGTGAGCTTCAAGCCCTGGTCTGTGACAGGCCTTACACCAGGATTTACAGGAACAGGGTAGTCCTCAGGACTCATCCAAAGTTCCTCCCTAAGGTTGTCTCCTCTTTCCACCTCAATCAGGAGGTGGTTCTTCCAACATTCTTCCCTAGGCCTCATGCTAGCCAGGCTGAAGCAGTCCTGCATACCCTGGGCTGTAGGAGGGCCTTATCCTTCTACCTTGACCATACGCAGGGGCATAGAAGGGCTACTCAGCTCTTTGTATCTTTTGACCCCAATAAGTTGGGGTTAGCTGTGTCCAAGCGTACCTTGTCCGTCTGGGTGGCTGACTGTATCACCTGGGCTTACAAGGCGGCTGACCTTCCTTTGCAGGGTAGGGTCACGGCCCATCGTGTCAGGGCAGTGGCTGCCTCAGTGGCTCATCTCCGCTCTGTGCCCTTGGTAGATAACTGCAGGGCTGAAACTTGGTCTTCAAGCCAGACGTTTGCAGCCCATTACTGCCTGGAGAGGGAGTCCCGTAGGGACAGTGCTTTTGGCCAGGCAGTACTCCGCAATCTCTTTGAGGTTTAGGCAACTCCTGCCCTCCATTGGGCTACCGGTGGAGGTTGTGTCCTTGAAAAGCCTTTCTTTGCTGCTGAGACTAGAGGGAGTTCTCTTGTTCAGCCTGGGTTCCTCGGTAGCCCAGAGCTAGGGAGTCACCCATATGTGAGGACTGACTTCCTGCTTGGTCCTGGAGAAAGAGTAGTTACTCACCTGTAACAGGTGTTCTCCAGGAGCAGCAGGAATCAGTCCTCACAGGCCTCCCTCCTCCCCTTGGAGTTGCAGTTGTACATAGTTTATTTTTTTCATTTTTATGTGCTGTTCTTAGCTATGTCATTTGACTGAGGTAAGAGGGCACCTTTTAGTCGGGAAGGTAACCGCGCATGCGTGCCTGCATTCCCAAAGGCTTTCATAGAAAGCTGGGGAAATGCTCCGCTGGGGCTTCATCGGCGCCGATGACACCCATATGTGAGGACTGATTCCTGCTGCTCCTGGAGAACACCTGTTACAGGTGAGTAACTACTCTTTCCTGGAGCACTTTTCCCAACCACCTTAATTCATAGCCCCCTGTTTCCCCCTCCTCTTACCCACGCTATCCCAATGTTGATCATAAAACCATGTAGCATCTCTTAGCCTGTATATACCATGTACATAGTTATTCTGTGTAAATAGTTCCACGTTTGTTTTTGTTTTTGTTTCTATTTTCTGGCACACATATTTATCCCTGTTCATTGTTCTATGTAAACAGTTGAAACATACTGCTATAAAAATGTTCTATGTAAACCGTCCTGATTTGTAGAAGGACAGTATATTAAAAATGTTAAATAAATAAATAAATTAGAAGGTAAGGCCTAATTTCACCTTTGTTCTTATGCGGCTTTAGCGCATGCAAGTGTTTACCTTGCTGTAACTTTGTCATCCTCCAGGAAGCGTTGTTTAACTTGTGGCAAGCGAAGAGCCTTGTCGCTGGATTCTGGAACTGCTTTTCTGGTATGGCAACCTCTGACTCTCCATTGGATGGCCCATCTTCCTTCTCACACCGAGGGGATTTGATTGGCCCAGCATTTTCCACCTCAATACAGGAGGCGACAGGTGGCGCTGTGGGTAAGACTGTTAGCCTGGCCTTGAGTTCCAGTGGCTGTGTTTCTGGATGCTCCCCTTCTTTGGAGGGTTTGGCTACAGCTGTGTCCTCTGTGGCTGGGGATCATTCTCAGAGAGGAGAGCCCCGGATTCCGGGTTGTCTTCCATGGAATTATTTTCCTTTTTACAACAAGCCTGTTTTTTTGTGGCACGGGAACTCCAGACCCTGCAGCCTCTGGATTCCCTTGAGCTCCATCAAAGGAGGTTCAAGCAGAGTGTAGCAGCCCAAGTCAGGTGCCTCCTATGTGACCTAGGTGAAGGTTGCATTCTGAAGATGTTGATCAGCTGGGGTCTGTCTGAAATTTGGACTTGGACTTTGTTTCTGATGCAGAGGAAGTGGTGCTTTCATCTTCAGAGGATTTTATTTTATTTTATTTATTTATTTAGCTGTATTTATATCCTGCTTTTCACCGGGTCAAAGCGGTCAATTGGGGGATACATTTAACACGCGGGAATATGAGACACATACGCTAATACTTACAGGGAACATGGGCAATGGAGGGTTAAGTGGCTTGCCGAAGACCACAAGGAGTGCCTATAGTACTAGAAATACCAGAACCTCTGGCCTGAGATTGCTGTCCCCAGGTGGGACTTGAACCCCCGGCCCTCCGGCCTGAAGTACATTGTCCTAACCACTAGACCACTCCTCCCTATGAGGAGGCTGGCATTTTCTGCCTGTTCTGGAAGGAAGAGCTGGTGGCATTGATAGTTTCATCCACTTTGAATCTGGCTAATGCTTTAGCGGAGGAGCAAGGGTCACAGGTCACAGATCGATCCATTCTGCAGGACTAAGCAGGAAGTCAGTCCTCACATATGGGTGACGTCGGCGCCGACGGAGCCCTCGCGGAGCAATTTTCCCCAGCTTTCAAAGAAAGCCTTTGGGAAATGCAGCGCACATGCGCGGTGCTCTTCGCGCCCAAGGGTGCCATCTTGCTCAGTCTTCTTTTTTCCGCGGAGCCCTACAGACGTTGCCTGTGTGTCCCTGCAGAAAAGTTGATTTTCCTATATTTTTTCTTCGGTTCGACGCCGGTTCTTTTCCCTCCCGGACTCGAGACGCCGGTTATGAGTCCGTCCTTTATTTTTCGTTTTTTTGTCCTTCGTGACAAATTTTGCGCTTTTTTCCTTTTTTCCCTGGCTGCCCGGTCGTTCGACCTCGCAGGGGCCCTTTTTCCCCCGATGGCGGCCAGTGGTTTCAAAAAGTGTGACCTCTGTAAGAAACTTATGTCTCTTCCAGACACTCATGACTTCTGCCTCCGCTGCCTCGGGCCCGATCATGACCCCATGATCTGCACGCCATGCGGCAAAATGTCCTCAAAAGCATTGAGGAGTCGGCAGCACCAGCGGGAGCGTATCTTCTCTGACTCCGGCCGGGCTCGGACCTCGTCAGAGGCTTCGACGTCTCGGGACTCTGGTCCTGAGCATCGTCGGAGTTCCTCTGAAAGGGGGTCTCCTACCCGGGAGCATCATCGGAAGAAGAAACCCGCGAGGGCGGGATCGGTGGACGCTCCTGGTTCCTCGAGGGCCAGGTCGCATAGCCCCGATTCCCGTCCCGGGTCCTTGGAGTCAGAGAGGCCGTCGAAACATCCTCGACTCGAGGTGGACTTGCCTGCCCACGTAAGTACTGTTGTCCTCGTGGACTCACCTCCGAAGGACCCGACGTCGGGCCCGACGCCGTCGGGGCCCGAGTCGGGGGCTGCTGGGTCTCCTGAGCTCGGACTCAGGTTGACGGCCTTGGAGTGCAGTTTGTCTGCCTTCTTGGACCAGCAGCGGGCATTGATCGCTGGCCTCGCTGGTGCTTCTGCCCTGACCGCCGGGACGTCGACCTCCAAGTCGACCCCGGACACCGAGCCGATCCTCGAGTCCATGAGGGCTCGAGTCGATCCTCGGTCGAGGTCTCCTTCGGCCTCCCGTTCGGGACCGAGGTCGTCGACGCCGGCTCCCTCGGCGTCAGGGCGGATGGCGTCCGTGCCCGCCCGACCGGAGCCGGTCGACTCCTCCTCCGAGGAGTCGGCCTGGGAATCTGAGGACGAAGAGTCACCTGGTTCCTTTCGGACTCGGTGTGTCCCTTCGGACTCCCCCGAGTCCGAGCCTCGGAGACGGTCCCCCCGGAGGATACCCGGTTCTCGGACTTCGTGAGGGATATGGCCAAAGCCTTGGCCTTCCCTGCGGATCCCGAGGAGGAGCCTCGAGTCGAAGAACTCGATGCCCTCCAATATGACTCTCCCCTGAAGGAGGCCTTTATTGTACCGGTTCCTCCCATGCTGGAACGGCTTCTCTTCCGCATGTGGGAGAGCCCGGCATCGTCGCCGGTGTTAAGCAAGCGGGTCGATTCCATTTATCGAGTCCGCAAGAGCCCCGGCTTCCAAAAGGCACAACTACCGCACCATTCCATGGTGGTGGAATCGGCCATGCATAGACTGAAGAGTCAAAAAATGCACTTCTCGGTGCCCCCTGGTAGGGAAGCCCGAAGCCTGGATGCCCTCGGTAGGAAGTGCTTCCAGGGCTCTATGCTTGCTTGTCGAGTCCAGACATACCAGCTCTACATGGGCATGTATCTCCGAGACCTGGCTAAGGAAATAGCCGGGTTCTCTGCTGGTCTCTCCGATGAACCTTTGCAGAGGTTCCAATCCTTGTCTCATGGTATTCGGGAGTGCTCCAAGTTTATCTCTCGAGCAGCCTATGATGGTTTTGAGGCTTCGGCTCGAGTAGCCGCGGCCGGCATCGGTGGACGCCGCCAGGCTTGGCTTCAGACGTCCGACCTCGAGCCCTGAGTACAGGACAAGTTGGTCGATGTCCCCTGCCGAGGTGATAACCTCTTTGGCAAGCCCATGGATGAGAAGGCTGCACAGATCGAGACGGAGACTCTCACCAGGACTCGTCTCTCAAGGAAGACCTCTGCCCCTTCTCAAAAGAAGAAGGCCTCTGGGAAAAAGCCCTTTTACCCGAGGAAAGGTGCTGCCTATAACTACTACCCTCAGTATCAGGCCTCACCAGCTCCCCCACAGGGAAAGCAGGCCAAGGGACGGGGTAATGGGTCCCGTAGGCAGCAAACCCCCAAGCCTGCACCACCGGCCCCTGCTCAGCAGGGTGGGGGTTTTTGACCTCCTCAGCATAGCCTCTCCCCCTCAGCTGGTTTCTCTCAGCACAGGAGGCCGGCTGGTCCACTTTGCCCACAGGTGGTCCAACATCACCACAGATACCTGGGTGCTTCAGATAGTTCAAAAGGGCTATCTTCTTCATTTTCACCAGGTACCTCCCTCCTACTTTCCAGGAGAGCCTTCCAGACTCCCTCTGCACAGGGACTTACTCCTTCAGGAGTTAGCAAGTCTTCTTCAGGAACAAGCCGTGGAACCGGTGCCCCACCACCTGAAGGGTCAAGGGTTTTATTCCAGATACTTCCTGATTCCGAAAAGAACAGGAGGCCTCAGACCCATCCTAGATTGCGAAACCTCAACAAGTTCCTTGCAAAGGAAAAGTTCAAAATGCTTTCCCTTGGAATCCTGCTGCCCTACCTCCAGCAGGGAGACTGGCTATGCTCCTTAGATCTAAAGGATGCGTATACTCATATCCTTATTCATCCAGACCACAGGCAATACCTCAGGTTTGTTGTGGGCGGACACCATTACCAGTACATAGTACTGCCTTTCGGCCTATCCTCCACCCCCAGAGTGTCCACCAAATGCCTAGCAGTGGTGGCGGCCTATCTGAGACTTCAAGGTCTCTTTGTGTTCCCATACCTGGACGACTGGCTCATCAGGGCCCACTCTGCCCAAGAAGCCACTCAGGCTACTCATCGCACTGTGGCTCTGCTCCAGCACTTGGGTTTTGTCATAAACTTCGCAAAGTCCACTTTGCTCCCCTCTCAAGATCTCGAATTCATCGGCGCCAGGTTGGACACTCTTCAGGCGCGGGCCTTCCTGCCTCTGGACAGGGCCCAAAGGCTCATGGATCTCGCCAGCCGTTTTCACAGCAATTCCCTGGTCTCGACCAGGCAATTTCTGAAACTGCTCGGCCATATGGCTTCCACGGTCCATGTGACCCCCAATGCCCGACTGAACATGCGTCCTGCTCAGTGGTGCCTTCGCAATCAATGGCATCAGGCCACGGGGAGCCTAGCGGACTCCGTACAGATCTCCGACCAGCTGGTCTCTTCTCTACAATGGTGGCTTCATCTGCCAAACCTGGTACTAGGAGTGGCTTTTCAGCCCCCTACGCATTCTCGGGTCCTGACGACCGATGCTTCTCTCCTGGGTTGGGGAGCACATTGCCAAGGGACATGTACTCAAGGCCTCTGGACTCCTTGGGAGTCTGCTCAGCAGATAAACTTCCTGGAGCTCAGAGCCATCCGCCTAGCGCTCAAAGCCTTCTCTCACCTGGTTTCTCACCAATCGGTGCTGATACAGACAGACAATCAGGTTGCAATGTTCTACGTGAACAAACAAGGTGGCACAGGCTCCTTCCTTCTCTGTCAGGAGGCACAAAAACTGTGCTCTTGGGCAGTCCATCACGGCATCCTCCTCAAGGCTGTCTATCTCCCAGGTCAGGAAAATTACCTGGCCGACAAGCTCAGCAGGATCCTCCAGCCACACGAGTGGAGGTTGCATCCGCTGGTGGTTCAGCAGATCTTTCTCAGGTGGGGCCTCCCCACCATGGATCTCTTTGCCAGTCCTCTGAACCGGCAGCTGCCCAGATTCTGCTCTCGACAGCCGCATCCTCTCCGGGTAGCGGCGGATGCTTTTCTAATTCCATGGTCCACCAGCCTCTTGTATACCTTTCCTCCCATGCCACTGGTGTCTCGGACGCTCTTCAAGGTTCTCAGAGACAAAGCATCGCTGATCCTAGTGGCTCCCCGGTGGCCGAGACAACCTTGGTTCCCGCTTCTGATGCAGCTAGCGGTAGACACTCCTCTTCCATTGGGATTTCAGCCCGACCTCCTGTCGCAGGATCAGGGGACGCTCCTTCACCCCAACCTCCGGTCCCTTCATCTGATGGCCTGGCTGCTGAAAGGGTAGTCCTTGCTCCTCTCCAACTACCTCCAGATGTGGAAGAGGTCGTCTTGTCCTCCAGGAGACCTTCCACCCGGAAGTCCTACGCTCTTAAGTGGCGTCGGTTCTCCGTCTGGTGTACTCAGCAGTCGCAAGACCCCTTCTCCTGTTCCACATCAGTGGTCTTGCAGTACTTGCTTTCTCTTTCCAATCTTGGCCTTAAGTCCAACTCGGTCAAGGTCCACCTCAGTGCTCTTTCTGCGCATCACGTGCCGGTGGATGGTAGACCTCTTTCCAGCCACCCTCTGGTGGCTCGTTTTCTCAGAGGCCTCCTTCTCCTTAAACCACCTTTGCGCCCGCCAGCCCCGAACTGGGATCTCAATGTGGTTTTACAGCGGCTTACCTGTCCGCCTTTTGAGCCTATGGCTACCTGTCCTCTTCGTTTTCTTTCCTGGTAAACCTTGTTCTTGGTGGCCTTCACTTCTGCTAGACGCGTTAGTGAGCTGCAGGCCCTGGTATCTGATCCTCCTTACACTAGGTTCTACAAGAACCGGGTAGTCCTACGGACTCACCCTAAGTTTCTTCCTAAAGTGGTTTCCCCTTTTCACATCAACCAGGAGGTGGTACTTCCGACCTACTTTCCCAGGCCACACTCCAGCCGAGCTGAAATGGTCCTGCATACCCTGGACTGTAGAAGGGTGCTGAACTTCTACCTGGACCGTACGCGGGAGCACCGAAGGGCGGTTCAGCTCTTCGTGTCTTATGACCCCAACAAGTTGGGGCTCCCTGTCTCCAAGCGTACTCTGTCCATCTGGATTGCGGACTGCATCGCTTGGGCTTACGAGGCTGCGGCCCTCGTGCTGGAAGGTAGAGTCACCGCTGATCGTGTTCGGGCGAAGGCTACGTCAGTGGCTTACCTCCGCTCTGTTCCGTTGGAAGACATCTGCCGGGCCACTACTTGGTCTTCAAGCCAGACTTTTGCAGCCCATTACTGCCTGGAGAGGGAGTCCCGCAGGGACAGTGCTTTCGGACAGGCAGTCCTCCGTAACCTCTTCGAGGTATAGGCAACTCCTACCCTCCATCCCGGATGTTGGGCTACCGGTTGGAGACGTATTCAGAGAATATTCCTTCCTTCTGTGCTGCTGAGCTAGAGGGAGCTCATTTTTGTGCTTAGGGTCTCCGGTAGCCTTAAGCTTGGGAGTCCCATATGTGAGGACTGACTTCCTGCTTGGTCCTGGAGAAAGCGTAGTTACTCACCTGTAACAGGTGTTCTCCAGGAGCAGCAGGAATCAGTCCTCACAACCCTCCCTCCTCCCCTTGGAGTTGCAGTTATATGCTTTCGTTTTTGCTAATTTTTGCTGTCTTTTAGCTATGTCATCTGACTGAGCAAGATGGCACCCTTGGGCGGGAAGAGCACCGCGCATGCGCGCTGCAATTCCCAAAGGCTTTCTTTGAAAGCTGGGGAAAATTGCTCCGCGAGGGCTCCGTCGGCGCCGACATCACCCATATGTGAGGATTGATTCCTGCTGCTCCTGGAGAACACCTGTTACAGGTGAGTAACTACGCTCTCCTACAGGGAGTCTGGGAATTTTATAAGTCTTCCCATTTCCGAAGGTTTTCAAAAACATAGCATAGTAACATAGTATCATAGTATAGGATGGCAGATAAAGACCAGTATGGTCCATCTAGTCTGCCCAGCAAGGCGGCAAGAGTAGGTGCACCTGTTGCTCCATGCAGGTCACCCCTCTCCATGCCTTTGTCCATGTAGGTCACCCCTATTTGTTGAGATATAAGAGATAGTTATGTTTATTTACACTGTCTCCTGTCCCATGACATTTTAATTTCATCAAGAGTCTCACGAGGGACCTTGTCAAAGGCTTTCTGAAAATCCAGATACACTAACTATTTTTGTATAGCACTTTATCGCATCATCAAAGCTGTCTACAGAGAACTGGTAATAAACTGATACATGGAATCAGTAGTCTGAACTTGGAGAAAATGGTGTAGTCATCTACATTTAACTATAACATTTAATTATAAAACCGATATCAACCAGCTCAACTTTATCTGCCTGTTTATTCATTACCTTCAAAAAAAATATATAACATTGATTTCGCCAAGGAAAACTTTGTTTTACTAATGTTGGCTTTCTCCCATTAAACCATGACTATCTACATGTTCAGTAATTTTATTCTTTAGAATGGTTTCTACCATTTTGCCCAGTACTGATGTCGGGCTCACTGGTCTGTTTCTTGGATCATCCTGGGAACCATTTTTGGAAAATGGTCAGTGTAACGCTAATTTTTAATCTTCAGGTACTACTAAATAGTAGGTCTGCAATCTCGTATTTCAGTTCTTTCAGAATCCTGGGATTTATGGGCATTTATAGGATTTGCTACTCTTTATCAAATAGTTAAAACTTCTCCTTCTGAGCTTTAAATGCATTAACTCTTCTGCTCCTCACTACCTTTCCTCTATGCCTACACCTCTTCTCATGAACTTCGCTCTTCTACTGGCTTGATTTTCTCTTTGCTCTTTTCTTCCACTGGTAACTCCAGACTTCGATCCTTTCACCTTGTTGCTCCTTATGCCTGGAACAAACTACCTGAATCTGTATGCCAGGCCTTATCTCTACTCTTTTTTAAATCCATGCTAAAAGCTCACCTCTTTGAGGCTGCTTTTGCATCCTGATCCCTTATTTTCCTTGTGTTTCCTTATCCTTCCCTATTCTGCCCTTATTCTGGGAAAGGAGGCAGTGTACTATTGTGGATCAGGAACTGGTTAAAAGATAGAAAGCAGAGAGTAGGGCTAAATGGCCAATTTTCCTAATGGAGTAAGGTGAATAGTGGAGTACCCCAGGGACATGTGCTGGGTCTGCTGCTTTTTAACATAGTCATAAATTACCTGGAAATGGGAATAACAGGTGAGGTTATCAAATTTGGAGATGAGACAAAACTATTTAAAGTTAAAACCCATGAGGATTGTGGAAAATTGCAAGAGGATCTTATTTATTTATTTATCTATTTTCTTCTATACCGCCCCTTCCAGCGATCAAGGGCGGTTTACATGAAACATCTTAACAATTGTACACAGTTGTATACATTTACATTGAACAATCGGATTCAACTATTTACATTGAACGGTCAGGATCAACTATTTACATTGAACAATAAACTTCAACTTTATGAGATATTAATAATACAAACAACCATTAAATTATTTACATTGGATATTTACAGTGGTTGAGTGTTGTGTGTAGGGCATGTGTAATTAGGTATTGGAATTTATTTCCTTTTATGTCGTAAGTCGGGAGTGTGTGTGGGGGTGGCAGTCAGGGAATGAGAGTTATTTAGTTTTGAGTATGGGGGTTTTGTGCGTGTAAATTGTGCGTGTAAATGGGAGTATGGGGGTTTTGTGCGTGTAAATTGTGCGTGTAAATCTTGATAAATTGGAAGACTGGGCATCCAAATGGCAGCTGAAATTTAATGTGGACAAGTGCAAAGTTATGCACCTAGGAAAGAACAACCCAAATTATGGTTACACGATGCAAGGTTCCACATTAGGAACCATCACCCAGGAAAAAGATTTAGGCATCATGGATGTGCAGCGGCAGCCAAGAGAGCAAATTGAATGCTAGGTATCATAAGGAAAGGAATGGAAAATAAAACAAAGGATATTATTATGCCTCTGTATCATTCCATTGTGCGACCGCACCTTGAATATTGTGTGCAATTCTGGTCGCCGTATCTTAAAAAGGATATAGCGTTATTAGAAAAGGTACAGAGAAGAGCCACCAAAATGGTAAAAGGGATGGAAGGATACCCCTATGAAGAGAGGCTAAAAAGGTTAGGGCTTTTCAACCTGGAAAAGAGACGGCTGAGGGGGAGATATGATAGAGGTCAATTAATTAATTAATGGAATGGAATGGGTAAACGTAGATTGTTTACGTCATCAGAATATAGAAAGACTAGGGGACATGCAATGAAGCTACAGGGTAACCTATTTAAGACTAATAAGAGAAAATATTTTTTCACTCAACGTGTAATCAAACTCTGGAATTTGTTACCGGAGGATGTAGTAAAAGCTGTTAGTGTAGCTGAGTTTAAAAAAGATTTGGACAAGTTCCTGGAGGAAAGGTCCATAAACCATTATTAAAAGGGACACATGATATCACTGCTAGACCCAATGCAAGCATTGTGGAACCTATGTCTTTTGGGGAAACTGCTAGGTACTTGTGACCTGGATTGGCCACTGTTGGAAAAGACTTATTTAAAGCTGGCTGCTACACAGTACCCTGTCCAGTGCTTCTAAGGTAATCTGTGACCAATTTCTGGAGGGATTCTCTGGATTAGATAGAGGGAGTCTTGCTTGGATAGAGAGAGTCTTGGGGTCTAAATTTAACCAGAAAGCTCTCTGCTGTGTTTTAAATGTAAAGTGAAAGCTCTTTGCTGCTACTAGGCATTGACTGATTTAACAAATACACTGGGTTCACAGATTAATCAGCTTTAATCTAAAGAATTCCTTTTTCCCCAAGATTTAGAAAAATTCCCAGAAGTAAATACTTACAATTTCAGATCTCTCTCCAGAAGTAGCAGTCCCCTTTTGTAGTACTTCAAATAGTCTGAACAATACCTGTAGCCACATAATGGTCTTATGTCATTCATGCAGTTAATTTAATGTTATTTAACAAAATCCAGTAAAGAAGCCATATCTTGTTTGCTTCAGTAAAATGGCCAAGTACCTGAAGGAGGAGTTAGTAGGGTGGGGAGGGGTTAAGGGAAGTGGAATTGAAATGAACTAAACTAAAGAAAGCAATAAAAGGTGCAACAGATATTTACGTAAGGAAAGTAAGTAAAAACAAGGAAAGGGAAACCTATTTGGTTCTCCAAAAAAAAATGGCTGCACAAATAAAGGCAATAAACACAACTTTCACAAAATTCAGAAGCTCGCAAACAGAGGAACACAGAAAATAATATAAGATCAAACTAAAAGACAAAAAGAGAAACAAGGATAGCAAAATCAAAGGCAGAAGAAAAGATGGCTAAAGATGTGAAGTGCGGCGACAAGACTTTTTTCAGGTATATTCGGGAGAGGAGGAAAATCACAGGTGGAATTGCAGGACTCAAATGTTCTGGGAACGGATTTGTGGAAAGTGACAGTGAAAAATCGACAATGCTAAACAAATACTTCTGCTCTGTTTTCACTAGAAAAAATCCTGGAGAAGGCCCACCTGTGATTTGACAAATATACAAATGTGAATGGAGTAAATACCATACCATTCACAAAAGATGATGTGTTAGAACAGCTTGCAAAACTGAAAGTGGACAAGTCTATGGGACCAGATGGGATACACCCTAGGATACTGAACGAGCTCAGAGAGGTTCTTGCAGGGCCTTTATGTTTGAAACTTTTTTATTAATATTATGAACACGGAGCGACAGGTGTACCTACTCTTGGCATCGTACTGGGCAGACTAGATGGACCATGCTGGTCTTTATCTGCTGTCATTTACTATGTTACTATGTTACCATAAGCATTAGCATTATGAATACCATGAGTATTATAAACACCATAAGTATATAGGACAACTGGACACACAGATCTATGTACCATTAGTCTAAGAACATTACTATCCTTAAGCCCTTACCAAACGTGTCATCTAAAACAGCTCAATTAATTAACAATAATATGAACAATAATTAATCTGTTCATATCTCCCCCTCTTCCTTCCTTCCTTCCTTCCCTCCCTCCCCCCTCCCCCCCCCGGCATCCCCTCTAACCCTCCCACCCTCTGGGGCAATATATATATGTCCACCTCATTCCCCTTTCTAAATAGTTAATATGTCATTCCTCACCTTAGCAGAAATACCATCCAGATATGGAGACCAAACAAGCAAAAATGCTCTCTTTTTTTACGTGTCGGTTAGAAGCCTCTCCCTCCCACAAAACCAGTTGGTGTAACATATTCCTCCACTCCCAATAGCCCAGGCCAGCCAAATCCTGCCATTTCCCAACTTCTTGATTTATTATTATGCCCTTTTGTTACAGATATGTGATCTTATGTACAAGATTCTTCCCATGTCATAGAAATTCTTTCCTTTTTACAAGACCTTGGCCCTAGCATTATTTTAATCACCCTGGATGTGGAGTCGTTATATACCAATGTGCCACAAGCGGAGGCACTTGACATTATAGAACAGTGTTTTCTAACCAGGAAGGTCCATAAATGCATTTATTTATTTATTTATTTATACATCTCTTCTATACCGCCACTTCCAGCGATCAGTGGCGGTTTACAAGTAAACAAAATTTAATAATAGCATGCTATTATTTTACATAGAACGGGTTTAGAAACTATTTTACATAGAACAGGTTTTGAACTATTTTACATAGAACATTTTAGTAAAAAGAACAGTAAATACAATGAATAGTAAATAGAGAACAAGGGTTTTTACATAGAACAAAATTATAAACGTAAACATTTAACTATTAAATTGCAACTCAATAATACAATGAAATAACTGGCTATCAATAGTAAATCATCGGCAATGGAATATATTACATTAATTATACTTATTCACATTCCAACAGCGTTTCTTCTTACCCTAGCACAAATAGCCTTATGTGAAAATTTCTTTTGTTCAGGGATTTGTTTTTCAAACAGATCAAAGGGGTAGCCATGGGGTCCTCTATGGCCCCAGATATTGCAAATTTATATGTATTCTGGTTTGAAGAAAACTTTTTGAAAAATCATTTGTTCTAAGATAATGTTAAACTTTGGATCCATTATATAGATGACATCCTGATATTATGGGATGGTTCTGTAGATCAACTCTCTGAGTTTAATGAATGGATTAATAGCCTGGATGTTAATTTACGGTTCCAAATCACATACGATACCCAACAGATCCCTTACTTAGATCTTATGATTAAAAAAGATGGAAACAGATTTGTCACAACACTATATAGGAAGCCCTCAGACAAACCATCTGTTACATTATAACAGCTTCCATAATCCGACATTAAAAAGGAACCTTCCTGTGGGGCAATTTCTAAGGGCCAAAAGAATTTGTACTACTACACAAGATTTTGAATCACAGGCGGAATTAATGAAAGAAAGGTTTATAGCATGACAATATCCTGCTCATCATATCAATAATGCCTTGATATCATGAAAGGTGGTATATGTTGTTGTTAAGTGCTGTCGAGTCGGAGTCGACTCATGGCGACCCTCTGGATAGCTATCCTAAATTGTGTTCAGTCTTCAGTCAGGCGGCTCATTCTTGATAGACTGGTACCTGTAGCTGCTGTTATTGTATCGATCCATCTTATTGCTGGCCTTCCTCTTTTGCGTTGACCTTCTATCTTGCCAAGCATGATGTCTTTCTCTAATGATCTCTCTCTTCGCATGTGTCGTCCAAAGTATGAAAGTCGAAGTCTTGTCGTCTGAGCTTCTAAAGAAAGCTTAGGTTTGATCTCCTCTAGTACCAACTGGTTTGTTCTTCAGGCAGTCCATGGTATACACAGTATTCACTGCCAGCATCGTAATTCAAATTAAATAAATAAATAATGCATATAAGAGAGCTCGCGAGTCCTCTCGTGAGGCACTTTTGAAACCTCGAAATAAAAAAGATGAGTTGAGTATGGTGTGTCCACTTTTATATTCATCACAATCTCATCATAAAAATTTTGAAAAAAAGAGTGGCATCTTATACAGGCCATTTCTGGGTTCCAAGATCTGTCCCTAACAATAGCTCATAAACGTAATGTCGATCTACGCAACTTGCTAGTACCCTCAGCATTCACAGAACGCAAATTCTTCTCTAAATATAAAGTACAATACCAATGCGGACATTGTTCCGTTTCTTTACATGCAATACCAGTGCGGAATGCTTTTATCCATCCCATCACTCAACAAAATTTTTTTATTGATGATTTCTCAAATTGTGAGACCATCCATGTGATTTATGTGATTCAAATGCCCTTGTAATAAACTTTTAGGTGGGTAAAACCATTCGTAGTATACGTGTAAGAATAGTTGAACATAAGTTGCATTAAGAGAGGTTTGGTTGATAAACCTCTCGTGTCACATTGGCAAGAGAAAGCACATAAGATAGCTGAATTAAAGTTTTTTGTTAAAAAAGTGAAACTAAACTGGAGAGGGGGTGGCTTCAACAAGACCATTATGTGGTTGGAACAAAGATATTTTTATGCTTAACACTTTGTCCCCATATGGTCTTAACGTTGAAAAAGATTTGTCTCTGTTCTTATAGGTTTCTTATTTAAGTTCATTTTGACATACTATTTACATGTGTGTGCAAAAATTTTTTAATTTTTTTAGTTTCCCATTTCAACATCCCATTTTTAGTTTTTACCTCTGAATACAACAATTTTGGTTGGTCCGTTTTATATACCTACATTTTTACACATTCTTTTATTAGCTATCAATAATTTTATACTTGGGTATTATGGTTTTAGCTGCATATAGTTTTACAGGTTTCCAATCCTAATAATCACATATTCTTATTAACAATTCATATATAATTTTTATTGTAATTGGATATTTTAATAGTATCTTTTAGGAGGTTTTACTAGTATGTGTTTTGGCTTTTATGCTTATATGATTTGGTTTTGTCCTCTAGTTAAATTGATGCAATATATTTCTTTCACCCCCCCTCCCTCTCCTCTCCCCCTTCCCCTCCCCTTAGAAGTTTAATTTCGGAGGGTTTTAACACGTTTTAAACAGTTGTATCCAACTCATTGGTTCGTCTAATGATGAGATTCAGCGCAGCATACACAGTTCCTCAGTTAAAATATCCCCTCCGTGTTTGTTTTAGTGTATTAAATCTAATATGTTTGGATATGCACCAAGAACAACCATTTATCTGAGATGTTAAAAACTGCTAATTTTGACATTTGATTGTGCTTCCCGTACTTACATTTGGTTTACAATTTCTGTCCACCAATAAGATGGTTTTACGTCATTTTTCCCACTGTTCGGAAGTTGATTTTTATAGCGCAAGTGCGGGCGTCCTTTAGGGAATGCTCATTGCTTCCAGTCATATGGTGATTTTCAAGAGCCGAAAAATAATTTCTAAGGTACACAGCTTTCACTCAGAATCTTTTATATTTGCGGTTTAGTTCCTGGACATTGATACACAAGTTTAATCGGTTATATCTGCGAGTGCAGTTCCATCAGACAGTCTTTGAGAACATCATTATTTGCTGTCTCTTTGTGCTGTAGCCTCACAATAATTTTAAAATTTAGCTTTTAATCTTTTACTGTTGAATTAACATCGATATTATGCTTTTTGACTCTTTATGAAGTCCACAAATCGTAGCACCACGATGGTGGAATCAGAAGAGTGTTTGTTTCCAAGTAATATAGATATCACAGCAAAATTATTAATTTTATGTTAGCCTCATCTGAATGGACCATTGAAATTAAGGATAACACGCTGATTTTATGTGTGCTTTGCAACGTTCTAAGACGCATTGTATAAGTTAGCAATGTTTCTAGCCATCATTTATATGAGGTTAAAGCCAAAGTTTTTACAGAACAATCTCTACTTACTACATGCACCGTTCCTGTCCACTCCTTCTTTTTCACACATCATCTCTTCACGCTCTCTTTTTTTTTTTTTAGCTCTTAGAGAATATTATACATGCAACAAACTGTCTACAGAGGTATCTGTACATACATTTAATAATTGATTTATGTCATCCTTTTTATGTCTGTTTTTAATACTGGGATGCAATATTGTTTTTTTATGGTTTTGTCATGTTCTTATTCAGATAAATTTATTTATTTATGATTGAACAATTTTATTTATTTAACGTTTATCTTTTTAACATTTGTTCATGTGGCTTTTATGTTTTTACATTTTTAAGGATTGTTTTTAATTTTTAATGTTTTATTTGTTTATGAATTATTTTAACATTTTTTAACTTATCAATGTGTTTGTTTATGATTGTAGTACGCCAATATACCTCTGATGAAGGTGTAAACGAAACACGACCTGTGTCGGGTCCTTGGCGATTACCCCTGTATAGGAATCAATAAATTAGCTCTGTTCCTTCCAATCTGCCACACCTCTGGACCGGGTTCATACAGATCTATGTACCATTAGTCTAAGAACATTGCTATCCTTAACCCCTTACCAAGTATGTGTCAACGAAAACAGCTCAATTAATTAACAATAATATGAACAATAATATAGTTATCCCTTCTTATCTCCCTCCTTCCTTCATGCCCTCCCCCCCCCGCATCCCCTCCCCCCCCCGCATCCCCTCTAACCCTCCCACCCTCTGAGGCAATATATATATGTCCACCTCATTCCCCTTTCTAAATGGTTAATATGTCAACCTCCAGGAACAAGCAGGAATGTAGTCTTCACATATGGGTATCGTCGGTACCGACGGAGCCTGCGCGGGAACGCTCCCCAGCGTCCAATAGGAAAGCTTTTGGGAGCATCCCACAGCGCCTGCGTGCTGCCTTCCCGCCTTTCCTAACTGTCCCTCTCCAGTTTTTCATTTTCCACAGAGCCAACAGGTCGCATATCCTGTCACCACAGAAAATTCTAATCTTATACTTTTTTGTGGTCGCGTCTGCCTTTCCTCAACACTATACCGGTACTGCCGGTGGTTCTTTAAGGTTTTTTTTTTTGGGGGTTTTTTTAAGAAAGAAGTTTCTGGAGTCTTTCCTTCAGTAACTTTCTTTTGTGGTGCTAGGTGCCATTTTGGGCACTAGGCCCAATTTTTTTCTTAAACATGGAAAAACTTGCTTCGGATTTTAAAAAAATGTTCTAAGTGTGGCGGTACCATCTCCGTCACTGACACCCATGAGTGGTGCCTCAAATGTTTAGGTCCTGACCACTCTATTTCAGAGTGCCTCGCCTGTGGACTGATGTCAAAAAGGGGCCGGCAAAACCGGGCTGCTAAACTTAGCACCCTTTTTCCCTCCGATGCGGCGTCCGTGGCATCAACGTCCTCTAGGGCTTCGTCTTCCTCCCATGGATCCCAGGTATCTAAACATAAATCTAGCCGGTCCTCAAAGGGTAGATCTCCTTCTAAGCATCGAGATGCCTCTGGCGTTGCCCTTGAGGGATTTTCACCGGCAAAATTGCCCTGGCAGGAGGCTTCGGCTTCGAAAGCACTAACGGGGCTCCAGGATGTTCTCGAGGCCTCAACCTCGACAGAACTACTGGTGCCGTGCTTTGGGGTTCCAGCCGCTTCAACCGGCACCGACACCCAAGCATCGGCAGTGTCGATAGACCAGAGATTCTTGGCTATTGAATGCAGTCTGGCAGCTCTTCTCACGGCCTCGATGCTCCTGAAACTGCTTCAGACACTTCAACCAGTACCGGCACCAACTGCATCGACATCGGCAGGTATACCACCGGGACAGAGTCATGAGTCTCTATCCGGCATCGACAAGTCGGTACCGGACCACTCCGATAACGATTTCGATCGGTACCGTGCCTTGCACGATCACCGGGATCGGAGATACTTCGAATCCTCGGATGAGTTTGAAGACTCCGAAGACTCTGCCGATACAAGAGTACTACTTCCCGAGGATTCCTCTTCTCCTTAGCGTAGGATGTCTCCGCCAGAGGATATGTCCTTTCAGGATTTTATCCAAGATGTGGCCTGAGGTCTTTCCATCACAGTGGCTCCTGAAAAAGAGCCTAGGGCAAAGGAATTAGAAATCCTTCAGTACCCTAAAGCTCCCAAGGAGGCAGCTACCTTACCTATTCATGAAATCTTGCATGATCTTATGTTAAGGATGTGGGAAACGCCTCTAACCACATCTCCTCATTCCCGAAGACTCGACACCATGTATCGAGTTCCTCCTTGTCCTGGGTTTCAAAAGATTCAATTACCACACCATTCCATGGTGGTGGAATCAGCCACGAGACGGATGAAGAGTGCAAAAAGGCATGCATCTAATCCTCCAGGATGTGAGTGTAGAACTCTTGACGCCTTTGGATGTCGATCCTTCCAGGCTTCCATGCTTTCTGCTAGGATCAGTTCCTATATCTTGTATATGGGGATGTTCCTTAAGGAAGTCACAGGTGACTTAAAGCTTATGAGCCCTCTTCTTCCTGATGATAAAAGGCAAGATTATCTTGCTCTTGTTAAACATGCTAAGGATTTTTCCAAGTTTGTGAATCGTGCAGTCTTTGACTGCTTTGAATGCATAAGCAGAACCTCTGCTATTGCCATAGGTGCACGTAGGATTGCCTGGCTCCAGGCATCTGACTTGGAAATCTGGGTACAGGACAAATTGGGAAATATACCTTGCACAGGAGAGAATCTCTTTGGCAAGAATTGGCAGGAAAAAGCTAATGAGATAGATGCTGACAATATCACTTTGGATAGATTGTCCAAATCTATAGCTGATCCTGCAAGGAAAAGATCCTCTTAGAAACCATTCTTCAACAAGAAGAAGTAGTTTTATCCCTCATATACCCAGCATGGACATCATCCAGGTCAGTCTGCCCAAAAGGAACAGCAACCTAGGCAACAAAGGAAGCCAAAAGCTGCTAAGCCTCAAACGGCTCAGCAGACTCAGCCTCCACAGGGGCTTTGACTCCTCTCTAGAGAACTTTGCCTTCCTGGCCCTGAACGGACCAGAACCCTCCACCATCCTGGGAAGGTTATGTCATTTTGCCCCCAGATGGTGTCAGATAACAGCAGAAAATTGGACTCTGTCTATTGTACGAGAGGGGTACAAGCTTCATTTCCTCAGCATGCCCTCTCCTACAATAGTAAGACAGTTCAATTCTCAGACCTCTCTCAATGACCTGTTAGGTCAAGAAATCACAGTGCTCCTTGCTCAAGGAGCAATAGAAGAGGTACCTATTCCCCAACAGGCTACAGGGTTCTACTCCCCCTATTTCCTTATTCCAAAGAAAACATGAGGACACAGACCCATTCTAGACCTCAGAGAATTGAACAAATTCCTGTCCAGAGAGAAGTTTAAAATGATTTCTCTAGAAACAATGCTGCCATACCTTCAGAGTCAGGATAGGCTTTGTTCTCTAGATTTCAAGGATGCGTACACTCGTGTTCTCATCCATCCAAGTCACAGGAAGTTCCTTTGATTCCTGTTTCAAGGAAAGCACTACCAATACAGGGTTCTTCCTTTTGGCCTGGCTTCTGCACCAAGAGTGTTCACAAAATGCATGGTAGCAGCATTTATCCGCACCCTGGGAATATTTGTCTTCCCTTACTTAGACGACTGGCTCATTCGAGCCCCTTCAGGGCCAGAAGCCAGTTTTGCTCTGTCTCGCGCAATGCGCATACTTCAGTATTTGGGACTTGTCATAAACTTCCCAAAATCCAAACTTGCTCCCGCTCAATCCCTAGAATTTATAGGAGCTCATCTGGATACTAGACGGGCAAGGGCCTTCCTTCCACAGCCCTGCTGTCTTCGCATTGTATAGTTAGCCTCCCAAACAGTGCTCAAAACTCATCTCACTGCTCGGGAAATGTTACAGTTGCTAGTCCACATGGCATCCACCGTGCATGTGGTTCCTTATGCTCGCCTCCATATGAGGGCAGTCCAGTGGACCGTATCCGCTCAGTGGACTCAGGCGTCAGGTCGCCTGTCAGACTAAATAGCAAACTCAGATCGTCTTATTTTGTCCCGCCAATGGTGGCAGTCACCCAGAAACCTTTTGGTGGGGTATCCTTTCCAGCAACTCCTACCCCAAGCCACTCTAACAACAGATGCTTCACAGGTAGGTTGGGGAGCCCACCTGCACGACCTCTCTACCCAGAGTACCTGGACTCCACAGGAGGCCTGTCTTCATATCAACCTCCTGGAGCTCAGAGCAATTTTCCTTGCTCTTCGAGTGTTTCACGCCCAGCTCAGCTACAAGACAGTCCTAGTTCAAATGGACAATCAGGTAGCCATGTTCTATGTGAACAAGCAGGGCGGAACAGGCTCTCTGTCGCTATGCAACGAAGCTTTGGGACTATGGGCCCTCGCCAGAGAGCATCAGATTCATCTCCTTGCGGTGTATCTTCCAGGCATTCAAAACTCTTGGGCAGACAAACTCAGTCGAGTTCTGCTTCCACATGAATGGTCTCTCTATGCAGACCAGGTGGCCCAAATTTTTCAAATTTGGGGAACCACGGACAGACCTCTTTGCAAGTCCGCTGAATGGCAAACTTCCCCGGTTCCTTTCCAGAATTCGGGCTCAAGGTTGTCAGGCCAGGGATGCTTTCCTCCTTCACTGGGGTCAGGACTTCCTGTATGCCTTCCCAACCATTCCCCTAATTCCCAAAACCCTGTTCAAGCTTCAGAGAGACAGAGGTCATATGATTCTCATAGCTCCATGTTGGCCATGGCAACCGTGGTACCCTCTGCTCCTACATCTCTCTCAAGCTCCACCTCTGGAGTTAGGATCTGCTCCAGATCTTCTCTCACAAGAGGACGGGATGCTGTGGCATCCCAATCCCTATATCTGCATCTCAGGGCCTGGTTGCTGAAAGCCTAGAACTTCAGGATCTTAATCTTTCCCAGCAGGTAAAGGATATCCTTCATGCTTCCAGGAAACCCTCCACAAGACGCTCTTAATGCATTTAAATGGAAGAGGTTTACCATATGGTGCTCGCAGAAGGGTCTTAACCCTCTTGCGATACCTCTGGAATCATTACTGGAGTATCTCCTTCATTTGTCAAATGCAGGGCTTAAAACCAATTGAGTGAGAGTCTATTTGAGTTCTATTGCAGCTTGTCAGACGGCTGCCTAGGGTGAGAACTTACACAATCTTGACGATGCATATATTCATATGATTCTTGCAAGGTATTGTGGGTATTGTAGTTCATTCACTCCCAAACACAGCTGATGACAATAATTGAGTTGTGGAACCAAGTGGTAAGGTCAATAAAATACTTCTTTTATTGATGGGGTTTAATTCACCCAGCACATGTATGCTTGATAGCAATATAAATGAGGTTACTTGCTTGCAGTGTTTAAATGGATAACAAAAAGTCACAAAGCAAAACAGAAAACAACCTTCAGCTTGTCAGGCAATTAGCTAATGTTTTCTTAGCAAATAATTACCAAATAAAAAGGCACAAAGAAATGAATAAACTTTGCTTGTTAGATTAACTTCTGCTTATTTTCCACGCAGATCCCAGCAGTGATTCTCCCTTGCTCACACACACAATCAGGTGCAGCTTTAATTACTATCAATTGACCAGCTGAAAGCCTTTAGCTGGCTGGCTGCTACTGTGTGAACCCAAATCCTGCTTTAAGAGCTGTTTGCAGTGGAAATAAAGAACAAAGTTAGGTTTTTGTGATGGCTGATGTGTTTGCTCACAGAAAACTAGCAATGGCATTTAGATAGAGAACAGTCCATGTAAATAGTTTCATCTGCTGTATCTCCCCCTTCCTCAATCAGCATAGGGTCACTATCATACATTGGCACAGACGAGTCTTTCATTAAGGCACTATCATGAGAATGCTTATTCCCTTGCTGCCATTCTCTATTATAGATAGGGTCTGGATCAGTGTTCATACCTGAGCCTCTCCTGCCATCATTATTCCTCTCTGTAAAGCCTGGCCAGTATGTAATCCAATTCTGATGTCCAGCCTTCCAATCTTGATCCCTGGACACTGGATCTCCTCTCACATACCTTCTGGCCTTGGTCTGAAAGTCCCTTCCACGTGCAGTCTTCTCTCTTCCAGGTAGACACTGGTGATTCCTATCTCTGCCACTCCATTCCTCTGGCTGAATCCAGTCCAATGGACTCTGCTGGCATTTGGAATACCTCCCAGTATGGTTACTGCCTTGGAATCTCCCAGACCTTCCAATGGGCTTTCTTCTCTTCCTTCCAGAGAGTTTCCTTCTCTCTCTATCCGCTTGGCTTGGCTTCTGTTTCTCCAGATGCTGCTTAAATCTGTAGCTGGGCTGGAGCTTGTAGCCGTTGCTAAAGCTCTCCCTGAAGCTGTTCTTGAAACTCTCCTTGAAGCTGTTATCTGAAGAATAATCTCTATTCTTATTCTTTCCTAATGTGTGCTCCTCCCTAACACAGCGCAGCTGTCTTGAATCAGGCCCTGCCCTTTGAGATGAGTGCTTAGGGATTACCTCATAGCTCTCTTGATTGCACACACATTTTCTCACTTCAGCCTCCCTCATGGCTGCTGGAAACCTGGTGCATTCTGGGACTGGTAGTCTTTTATGTGAAAACTCTGTTTTCTTGCTTCTACCAGAACTGACAGGTTGCTTGTTCAGAGTCACATCATCTTTTCTATAGCTCCTACCTGAGCTATGATAAGCTTCCTTATCACAAGCTTCTTTCAAGCCTCTAAATGGACAGCCTATTTCCTCTCATCCTCTCATAGTGAGATTTATGAGAGGCCTTCTTTTAACAAAGCCTCCCATTAAGCCAGCACCGGTGGCATGGGACTTGAATCTGGTACTTGGGCAGCTCATGAAACCGCCCTTTGAACCATTAGCCACTATCTTTTTGAAATTCCTTTCCTGGAAGGTTATCTTCCTCATTGCAATTACATCAGCACGTCGCATCAGTGAATTGCAAGCGTTGGTGGCTGATCCTCCTTATACAAGGTTCCACCATGATAGGGTAGTTCTTAGGACTCATCCACACTTCATGCCAAAGGTGGTTTCGCCTTTTCATTTGAACCAAGCGGTTTACCTTCCTGTATTCTTTCCAAGGCCTCACGCCTCCAGTGCAGAAAGGAACCTTCATACTTTGGACTGTAAAAGAGCTTTGGCCTTTTACTTGCAAAGGACAAGGCAACATAGGAAATCCTCTCAACTCTTTGTTGCTTTTGATCCTAGTCTTTTGGGACTTCCAGTCTCCAAAAAGACACTGTCCAGCTGGATTGCACAGTGTATATCTTTTGCCTATGAGAGTAAGAACCTTCCTCTTGAAGGCCATGTCACAGCTCACAATGTGAGAGCCATGGCAGCCTCAATGGCTCACCTTCACTCTGTGTCTATTGACTACATCTGTCGAGCAGTTACTTGGGCTTCGGTACATACCTTCACAGCCTATTACTGCTTAGACAAGGACTCCCGCCGGGATGCCTTGTTTGGTCAAGCTGTTCTTCAACACCTGTTCCAGACTTAATCAACTCCTACCCACCATCCCTGGTAGGATGCCAGAGATCCATGGGGGGAAGTGGAGCCCTTTCACAAGGGCACACAACTTTCTCCAGGACCAAGCAGGAAGTCAGTCCTCACTTATGGGTGTCATCGACGCCGATGAATCCCCAGCGGAGCATTTTCCCAGCTTTCCATGAAAACCTTTGGGAATGCAGGCACGCATGCGCGGTTCCCTTCGCGCCTAAAGGTGCCATCTTACCTCAGTCTCTTTTTTTTCCGTGAAGCCCATCGGACGTGTGTCCTTTTTTTCCCGGAAAAGAGAAGTTTTTTTTTTCTTGGCGTTATTTCGCTTTTTTCTTTGGATTCGACGTCGGTTCCCCTCCTGCCGGGTTCGGTACGCCGGTATCGAATCCTTATTTTCCTTTTTTCGGTTTTTGCCCTTAGTGGCTCGGCGCTCGCGCCAAAACTTTTTCTTTTTCCCTGGAAGGCCGGTCCTTTGACCTAGCGGGGACCCTTTTCTCCCCGATGGCTTCCAGCGGTTTCAAAAAGTGTGATCGGTGTAAAAAGATAATGTCTTTCACCGACACACACGACTGCTGCCTTCGGTGCCTCGGCCCAGACCATGATTCTAAAACGTGCGGGCCATGTGGAAAAATGTCTTCCAAGGCCCTCCGAAGTCGTCAGCAGCAAAGTGAAAGGCTTTTCTCGGACTCGGCCTCTGCCCGGGCCCGGACCTCGTCTGAGGCCTCAACATCTCGGGATTCCGATCCCGAGAGGTGTCAGAGCTCCTTGGACAGGGGGTCCCCTGACCGGGAACGTAAGAGGAAGGAGCGGCTCGCGAGGGCGGCATCGGAGGAGGTCCCTGAGCCCTCGAGGGCCAGGTCTAAGACCCCCGACAGTCGTCCCGGGCCCGTGGACCAGGAGAAGCCAACCAAAGTTCCTCGCATGGAGCCGGAGTCTGCTGGACACGTAAGTCCTGTTGTCCTCGTGGACTCGCCTCCCCGAGTACCGACGTTGGGCCCGGCGCTGCCGGGGCCCGAGTCGGGGGCTGCTGGTTCACCCGAGCTGAGTTTCAGGTTGACAGCCTTGGAGAGCAGAATGTCTGCCTTCATGGATCAGCAGCGGGCGCTGATGGCCAGCCTGTCTGGCGCATCTGCCCCGACCACCAGGACATCGACTTCGAAGTCGACCCCGGAGACCGAGCCAATACTCGAGTCCCTTGCGGCTCGAAGTCATCCTCGGTCGAGGTCTCCCTCGACCTCCCGTTCGGGACCGAGGGTCTCGACGCTGGTGCCGCCGGCATCGGGGCGGGTGCTTAGAGGCCCTGCGGGGTCGGACCTCGACTCGACATCGGACGAGTCTGCTTGGGAAACCGAAGACGAGGAGTCTCCTGACACCTTCAAGACTCGGTGTGTCCCTTCGGACTCACTGGAGTCTGAGCCCCGGAGTAGGTCCTCTCCGGAGGATACTAGGTTCTTGGAGTTTATCCGGGATATGGCCCCTGCCCTGGCTATCCCGGCTGACCCCGAGGAGGAGCCTCGAGCCGAGGAGCTCGATGCTCTGCAGTATGACTCTCCTCCGAAGGAGGCCTTTACTGTCCCGGTTCCTCGAATGCTGGAACGGCTCCTCTTCCAGATGTGGGAGGCACCGGCCTCGGCGCCAGTTTTGAGCAAGCGGGTCGATTCCATATATCGGCTCCGGAAGAGTCCTGGCTTCCAGAAAGCACAGCTACCACACCATTCCATGGTTGTGGAATCGGCCATGCATCGTCTGAAGAGTCAGAAGATGCACTCTGCGGTGCCTCCCGGTAGGGAAGCCTGAAGCCTTGATGGCGTTGGTAGAAAGTGCTTTCAGGGCTCGATGCTTGCTTGCCGTGTCCAAACTTACCAGCTGTACATGGGCATGTATTTGCAAGACCTGGCCAAGGAGTTGGCCAGATTCTCTGCTGGTCTCTCCGGGGAACCCTTGCAGAGTTTTAAGTCCTTGTCTTCGAGGATCCGGGAATGCTCTAACTTCATGTCCCGTGCAGCCTATGATGGCTTCGAGGTTTCGGCCCAAGTAACGGCAGCTGGCATCGCGGCTCGACGCCAGGCATGGCTGCAGTCATCGGACCTCGAGCCGTGGGTTCAGGACATTTTGGTCGATGTCCCTTGCCGAGGTGAAAACCTTTTTGGCAAGCCTGTGGCCGAGAAGGCCGCAGAGCTCGAGACTGAGCACCTCACGAGAACAAGGCTGACAAGGAAGACCTCTGCCCCTTCTCATAAGAAGGGCTCGGGTAAAAAGTCCTTTTACCCGAGGAAGGGCACTGCCTACAAACAGTACCCACAATTTCCGGCTGCCCAAGCTGCCCCACAGGGTCAGCAAGCCAAGGGCCAGGGTAATGGGCCCCATAGGCAGAGGACCCCCAAGCCTGCAGCCCCTGCTTCCACTCAGCAGGGTGTTGGGTTTTGACTCCTTGAGTATAGCCATTGTGATAAGGAAGCTTATCATAGTTCAGGAAGGAGCTATAATAGAGGTGAATTGGCTCTGAACAAGCAACCTGTCTTTGCTGGTAGAAATAATAAAACAGAATGTGTTCATAAAAGACTACCAGTCCCAGAATGCACCAGGTTTCAAACAGCCACTAGAAGAGCTGAAGTGGGGAAACGTGTGTTCAATCAGGAGAGCTATGAGGTAATCCCCAATCACTCATCTCCAAGGGCAGGGCTTGATTCAGCACAGCTGAGCTGTGCTAGGGTGGAGTATCCCTCTAAACAAGTTAAAAGTAAAACAGATTCTACACAGTGGCAGTTGGAGTTGAGGAGGAACCCAGAGCTCAAGGACAGAGAGAGCAAGAAGCAGCCACAACGTGGAAAGAAGAAGAGGAAAACATCTTGGAGGTCTAAAGAAGGAGCTCATAGCAGTACGTGTGTTGGGAGTCATTCCAGAGGCAAGCATACTCCATTGGACTGGCGGAAGCCAGAGGAGTGGGGTTACAGAGCCAGGATTTCCCGGACGGCACCTGTGAGGGAGACGGCTGCATTTGGAAGGGGCCCTAAGACCAGTGCAAGTAGTCCAGCTTTTATGTCCAGCCTTCCAATCAAGATCCCTGGACACTGGGTCTCTCTTCACATACCTATGTGAAGAGAAACCCAGTGTCCAGGGATCTTGATTGGAAGGCTGGACATAAAAGCTGGACTACTTATTGGCCAGGATATCTGGAGAGGAACCCTAACAGCAAAGGAAGCTCAGGTATGAACACTGATTTATGCCCTAGCTCTTCACTTGGAAGACAGCAGGGAAACAAGTATTGTCCTGAGAGTGCTCCATTAAGGAATTCCTCTGAGCCAGACCATGATATTGATTCTATGATAGTTGAAGAAGAAGGAGATATTTTAAATGATCAGAGTGATTACATGGATTGCTCTCTGTCTAGGCTGCTGTGGTAAAATACTTTCACAAATACAACAACCATCAAAAAGAAATATAACTTGTTCTTTTATCTACCCAGAAAAGTTTACAAGAAAGCTTTAGGGTAGGATTTGAGCCACGTATAGAAAGTAAACCAGCCAAGAGGTTTGCAGCTGGTCAATTGTTGGCAATTAAGCCTTGCATAATTGCACGTGAGCTCTGAAAGGGAACTACTGTTTGTGTGTGAAAATACAAGAAAGTTATCCTTGAAAAAGAACAGTTTTTGGTTACTTTTTGGGTTCTGTTTTTTTGTTTTTGGAGCACTGCTAAAAGGTATTAGCAGGAGCCCTCAGAAAGACCTTTCTGTTCCCCATCAAGGTCTTTATTGTTTGATTGATTGCTTAAGAAGTTCAGTTGTTGATCATGATTTGTTTTTCCTAAGTATAATATTGAAAGCAAGTATTCTTTTGTGCTACCAAGTAAATCTGTGTGGGAGAAATAACCCCATAAATAAAATATATTTTCTTTGCTTACACTCGAGCAACACAACTCATTATTTTGTGAACGGCTGATTCTGGTATGAATGGACTACATTCCCCACAATCCTTTGCAAGTCATAATAGTATTTGCCTTTGCCAAGACTGTGGACATTCTCACCCAGCGCCCCCGTTTACACCATACCTCTCTTGCAGACCCAGCCCTGCACAGGAGGCTGCCTAGTCTTGTTCGCCCACCAGTGGCCCTTGATAACCCAGGACAGTTGGGTGCTGGACATAGTCAGTCGAGGCTATGCCCTGCATTTTCACCAACTGCCTCCGCCACACTTCCCAGGGGAACCTTTGAGGTCTCCCCTGCATACAGACCTTCTCCTCCAGGAACTTCAAGGTCTGTTGGTGGACAGGGCGGTGGAGCCTGTGCCTCCCCACTCTCAAGGTCGCGGGTTTTACTCCAGGTATTTCCTGGTACCAAAAAGAACCGGTGGTCTTCGACCCATTTTGGATCTCAGGAACCTCAACAAGTTTCTGGTAAAAGAAAAGTTCAAGATGCTTACTCTTGGAACACTTCTGCCCTACCTCCAGCAGGGAGATTGGCTATGCTCCTTAGATCTAAAGGATGCGTACACTCACATCCTCATTCATCCAGACCACAGAAAGTACCTCAGGTTCATTGTGGGAGGAAACCATTTTCAATACAGCGTACTGCCATTTGGCCTGACCTCCGCTCCCAGGGTGTTCACCAAGTGCCTGGCAGTGGTGGCAGCCTACCTGAGAAATCAGGGCATCTTTGTGTTTCCTTACCTAGACGACTGGCTCATCAGAGGCCGGACTTCCCTAGAGGTTCAGCAGGCCACCCACAGGACAATAGAACTGCTCCAACGGGTAGGCTTTGTCATCAACTTCGCAAAGTCCACTTTGCTCCCCTCCCAGAACTTGGAGTTCATAGGGGCAAGGTTGGATTCTCAGCTGGCAAGAGCTTTCTTACCAGTGGACCGAGCACAAATGCTCATAGACCTCGCCAGCAAGTTTCTGCACAGGTCCCTGGTCTCCGCCAGACTCCGTCTCAGACTTCTGGGCCACATGGCGTTGACAGTTCATGTGACCCCCAATGCCAGGCTCAATATGAGGTCTGCCCAGTGGTGCCTTCGGACTCAGTGGTCTCAGGCCTCAGGCAGCCTCAGAGACAAGATCAGAGTGTCCCACCGTTTCCTGACCTCCCTCAACTGGTGGTTGCAACCCCCCAATCTACTAGTGGGGGTGCCTTTTCAGGTGCCACCTCATACAGTGGTGCTGACCACCGATGCCTCTCTACAGGGCTGGGGGAGCACATTGTCTCGACAAGTGCACCCAGGGCCTGTGGTCTCCTTGGGAGGCCTCCCAGCAGATCAATCTCCTGGAACTCAGAGCTATCCGCTTGGCCCTCCAGGCCTTTACTGCTTCACTGGCACATCAGTCTGTCTTGATCCAGTCTGACAACCAGGTGGCCATGTTCTATGTGAACAAACAGAGCGGAACTGGTTCCCAGCCCCTTTGTCAGGAGGCCCAGGACCTCTGTTCCTTTGCCCTGAAACACAACATGCTCCTCAAAGCAGTCTATCTTACAGGCCAGGAGAATTACCTGGCCGACAGATTGAGCAGGATTCTGCAACCACACGAGTGGCAGCTACATCCTTTAGTGGTTCAAAAGATTTTCTTGAAATGGGGACTTCCCTCCATAGACCTGCTTGCCAGTCCACTGAACTACCAGCTGCCAAGGTTCTGCTCCAGGCAACCGCATCCTCTGAGGGTAGCAGCAGATGCTTTTCTGATTCCCTGGACTCAGGGCCTGCTCTGTGTTTCCTCCCACCTCTCTGGTGGCCCGAACACTGTTCAAGATTCTCCGAGGCAGAGCCTCAGTCCTCCTGGTGGCTCCCAGATGGCCGAGGCAGCCTTGGTTCCCCCTCCTGCTTCAACTGGCAGTGGATCTACCTCTGCCTCTGGGGTTGCAGCCCGACCTTCTATCTCAGAATCAGGGCTCCCTGCTGCACCCAATCTCAAATCTCTCCATCTGATGGCCTGGAGGCTGCACGGGTAGCGTTGGCTCCCTGGGGCCTGCCTCCCGAAGTTGAGGAGGTTCTCCTAGCCTCCAGAAAACAATCCACTAGGAAAACCTATGCTCTCAAGTGGAAGAGGTTTTCTGTGTGGTGTCGGCTACGTGCACAGGACCCTTTCTCCTGTTCTGTGTCAGTAATGCTTCAGTACCTGCTGCACTTGTCCAATCAAGGTCTCAAGTCCAACTCTGTTCGGGTCCACCTCTCTGCTTTAGCAGCTCACCACTCACTAGTTGAGGGCCATTCCATGTCTGTGCACCCTTTGGTGTCCCGGTTTCTCAGAGGCTTGCTTCTGCTCAAACCTCCCATACGTCCTCCTGCTCCTGAGTGGGAGCTGATTGTGGTCTTGCAGCAGCTGACTCGCCCACCTTTTGAGCCTATGGCTACTTGCCCTCTACGCTTCCTTTCCTGGAAGACTCTCTTTCTGATAGCCCTTACTTCGGCTAGGAGAGTGAGTGAGCTTCAGGCCTTGGTCTCTGATAGGCCTTACACCAGGTTCTATAAAAACAGGGTAGTCCTCAGGACTCACCCTACGTTCCTTCCTAAGGTTGTCTCCTCTTTCCACCTCAACCAGGAGGTGGTTCTTCCTACTTTCTTCCCTAGTCCTCATGCGAGTCAGACTGAAACAGTTCTCCATATCTTGGACTGTAGGAGGGCCTTGTCCTTCTACCTTGCATGTACGCAAGCTCACAGAAGGGCTTCTCAGCTCTTCCTTTCTTTTGACCCCAATAACTTGGGGAGGCCTGTATCAAAGCGTACCTTGTCCATCTGGGTGGCTGACTGTATCGCCTGGGCTTACAAGGCGGCTGACCTTCCTTTGCAGGGTAGGGTCACGGCCCACCGTGTGAGGGCAATGGCTGCATCAGTGGTTCATCTCCGCTCTGTTCCATTGCAAGACATCTGCAGGGCTGCTACTTGGTCTTCAAGCCAGACATTTGCAGCCCACTATTGTCTGGAGAGGGAGTCCCGTAGGGACAGTGCTTTTGGCCAGGCAGTACTCCGGAATCTCTTTGAGGTCTAGGCAACTCCTGCCCTCTGGTTGGGCTACCGGTGGAGGGTGTGTCCTTGAAAAGCCTTTTCTGTGTTGCTGAGACTAGAGGGAGTTCTCTTGTTCAGCCTGGGTTCCTGGTAGCCCAGAGCTGGGGAGTCACCCATAAGTGAGGACTGACTTCCTGCTTGGTCCTGGAGAAAGAGTAGTTACTCACCTGTAACAGGTGTTCTCCAGGAGCAACAGGAATCAGTCCTCACTACCCTCCCTCCTCCCCTTGGAGTTGCAGTTGTACATAGTTTAATTTTTACTTTTTTGTGTGCTGTTCTTAGCTATGTCATTTGACCGAGGTAAGATGGCTCCTTTAGGTGGGAAGGGAACCGCGCATACGTGCCAGCATTCCCAAAGGCTTTCATGGAAAGCTGGGGAAATGCTCCGCTGGGGCTTCATTGGCGTCGATGACACCCATAAGTGAGGACTGACTCCTGCTGCTCCTGGAGAACACCTGTTACAGGTGAGTAACGCAAGTAAAGTCAATGCACTCTAAGCATAGTACCTACCCTACACTGTAGCTATCTTAGAATCAGAGGACTGGACAACCCAAACAGAAGTACCATTTACTGTAAACTCCAAGAATATATTGCTCATACATATTTCCTGATACTGCCAGATTAACGTATCATCTATACTTGTCCTATGATGTATGTAGCATATCTATATAACCTACTAGACCTAGTTAGCTCAAATAATTGATACTTGTGTAACCTGCTACTAGTCTTATTCTTACAGATTTTACCAGTTTAACCTCCTATTTACAATTACCTCTAAGGTAGGTTGTTTAATCTATGTAACCAGCCAGTCCCAGTTAACTTTGGCTCAATATACCTGTGTAATTTGCAGTTATCTAATTTTACCAGCCTTTATCTGCCATCAGCAACCACGGTAACCATCACTAACAGACTGTGTACAAGCAACTTAAAATCCTGAAGTATATCTATCCTATGATTTAAAATGTAATATGTAAGCTCCAGTATTTCCCGATAGATCGAGAGCCCACCACAAACCGCAGCCCTCCTACGACTGAACCAAAGATAGAGCAAACTATCACAACCAGGCAACATACCTACCCACCACCACCAACCAACCTCCCAGCCCAGATCCACACCGCAACAAAGCACACAAAATGGCCCTACCCTGCATCATCTCGATTGCCCTCTACCTCCTTGCTACAGGCTTAAGCAATGTCACTGGCCTATACACTAACAACAACCACATACCA
Organism: Ichthyophis bannanicus; assembly: GCA_033557465.1. NCBI lineage: Eukaryota > Metazoa > Chordata > Amphibia > Gymnophiona > Ichthyophiidae > Ichthyophis > Ichthyophis bannanicus. Next base: position 41,365,945 of record CM066037.1, on the reverse strand, counting down.
ACTATCCACAGTTATAGAAAGAGATGGCCAGATACCCCATTCTATCAATCACAGGAAACCTCCCAAATTCACCACCACCACCTCCTGCAGGTATCATTACAGCACAACAAGAAGAAGAAACAAGAAGAGAACCCCCTCCCTCGAATCATGAAATGTGCCCTTGTAAATACAAGATCTGTACGTAAAAAATGGCCGGTAATCTCAGATATGATATCACTACATAACCTTGACCTACTACTGATCACCGAGACATGGCTTTCCTGTGATGACAACGTGATACTCAACCAGCTCCTGCCTGCTAACTTCTCTATCCATACATGTCATAGAGCAGCCAAAAGAGGAGGCGGCGTCCTCGCCATCACCAGATCTGATCTTCATTTCAACATAAAAGATGCAACCAGCTCACCGCTCCTAGACACAATCTCGATAGAGAACAAGTGTTCCTCCATCAATCTACTCTACAGAGCACCATCATCTGATGCAGATGCACTAACAACAATAATAGATGCAGCCGCAAACTCCCAGAGCCCACATACAACAAGCTGGGTACTAGGAGACTTCAACCTCCCCTCCCTGCAAGACTCTCACTCAAAGGCGTTCCTCGAAGCCATGAAAGATCTAGGATATAGCCAATTAATCAAGGAACCTACCCATATAAAAGGAGGCATGCTAGATCTAATATTCACAACAGACCCAACCATCAGAGAAACAACCATCCCTGATATATCAATCACCGCTGTCCCATGGTCAGATCACTCATTAATCCTATTCCAAATTCCTCAGCCAAGCCATGTCCAAAAAGATGAAAGCACAGCAATCGGTCAGTCCAACAATCCGCCGAGAAGATTCCAACCATTCAACAAAGATCTAATCCTGAAATCAGCAATCCCACTAATGAACTCACCAGCACACAACCCTGATGAACTAGTCTCCAACTGGAACGAAATATTCAGTTCAATAGCTGTTCGCCCAGCAAAAAACAAACCTCAAGCGAAACGACACACAGCAGCATGGTACTCTACTGAGTTGAAAGCCTCACTCGCGACACTAAGAAAACTTGAGAGACGCTGGCGCCGCTCACGCTCAGAAGCAGACCAAAAGGCATACAATTTACAACTCACAGCGCACCGTACCGCAGTGACTGAAACCATGAGACGTTACCACGCCGACACTTTAAAGAGATCCCTCAACAAACCTCGTGACCTGTTTGCCCTCGTTAAGCAACTTACAACAGAACCTGCATCAGAACAAACAAATGGAATCCATCCTCAAACATATGCGGATTATCTACAAACGAAACTTTGTCAGATAAACAACAACCCAGCGTCCAGCATCATCCTTCAGCCCTACAATCAAACACCACTCACTACCTTCTCAACTCCATCCAAACGATGCATCGAAGACACCATAGCAGCCATCAATACGTCCACAGCGCAATCTGATCCATGCCCAGCTTTCTGGGTCAAGGAACTCCGGACTGACCTCAGTCCAATCATATCCAGACTTATTCAACAATCGTTCACAACAGGTGATTTCCCACGCACCCTCAAACAAACTTCAATAAGACCTCTACTAAAAAACAACAAACTCGACCAACAGAAACCAGAATCCTACAGACCCATAGCAAGCATACCATTGCTTGCAAAAATAATGGAAAAGATAGTTCAGAGACAAATACAAGATCACATTGATTCCAATGCACCACTGGATCCATGCCAACATGGATTTAGAGAATCTCACGGGGTCGAGACCCTTCTCACCACACTCTTCAGCAACATAATATCAGGCATCGACAATACCCGCCAAGGCTTTGTCCTTGTCTTCCTTGACATCGCGGCAGCGTTTGATTCCGTTAGCCATGAGCGCCTCCTAGAACGCCTCAAAGAAAAAGGAATCTCCGGTAAAGCACTCGAGTGGTGCAGGTCCTACCTCTCGGACAGATGGCAGCATGTGAGATCCAGAAACACATCATCAGAACCATTCCACCAAAGCCAAGGTGTCCCACAAGGATCCTCCCTCTCCGCCTTACTATTCAATATATACATGCAACCTCTCTGCAACCTGATCCGGTCTTTCAACATTAACTGCATGATATACGCAGATGATGTGCTATTATACACGCCTTTTGCAACAGATAACCCAGACCTCGAACCAATAACATGCTGCATAAACGAAATATCCAATTGGCTACAATCCCAAAACCTCCGGATTCAACACAAGAAGACGGAGGTGATGTTCATTACAAGGAACCGTAACTTCACTGCCCCAACAGTACTGAAAGTGAAGGAAGCAGACCTCCAGACCAAATCCGCGATCAGATACCTCGGCATCACACTAGACCAGAACCTAAATATGCAAGCTCATATAAGTAACACTGTAAGGGCAGTATATCATAAAATTAGATCCCTTAGATACCTAAGATCTCTGCTGGAGCCAGATGATTTCAGGACTATCTATCAGGCACTAATTATCCCGCATTTCGATTATGCAAATGCAATACTTCAAGGTCTCCCCCAAACCACCCTAAACCCACTGCAAATGGCAATGAACACCGCAGCAAGAGTACTGCACGGAGCATCCAGGAAAGACCATGTCACACCTATAATGAAACAACTCCACTGGCTCCCGATTCAAGGTAGAATTACATTCAAGACCTTGCTGCTCACCTTCAAAGCCACCAAAGGTCTCTCGTCAACTTCACTAACTGAGCTAATCCAGATGACACCCCACAACAGAGACAGAAGGTCAGTAGCTCAAAACACCTTGATAGTCCCAAGATCTATAACTCAATGCTCCAAGTCAACATCCAGCAGGACTTTCAATCTTTATGCACCAGTGATCTGGAATAACCTCCCTCACAACATTAGATCAATCCCAGACATATTCCAATTCAGGAAGGCCGTGAAACACTACCTCTTCCTCATACATTACCCTGAACCTAATAGAAACTCAGCACCATTTACCGAAACCACCCAAATCACCACTGTCTAAAATCATACAAACACATGATCAGCCTACAAATTGTATATATTGTATATTTTGTGGTTGTACATAGTTACCCTGTTAGCCAAGTTGATTATCCTGTTCATATGTAAACACAAAGTACTATTGGAAATGTGTATGTTCACTGTTTATTGTAAACCGCGCTGATGCTGAATAGCGCGGTATAAAAGAGACTTTAAATAAATAAATAAATAAATAAAATAAATAGTTTACCCTGTAGCTTCATTACATGTCCCCTAGTCTTTCTATATTTTGATAGCGTAAACAATCGATCTACGTTTACCCGTTCCACTCCATTCATTAATTTATAGACCTCTATCATATCTCCCCTCAGCCGTCTCTTTTCCAGGTTGAAGAGCCCTAACCTTTGTAGCCTCTGTTCGTAGGAGTATCCTTCCATCCCCTTTACCATTTTGGTGGCTCTTCTCTGTACCTTTTCTAATAATGCTATATCATTTTTAAGATACGGCGACCAGAATTGCACACAATATTCAAGTTGCGGTCGTACCATGGAACGATATAGAGGCATTATAATATCTTTTGTTTTATTTTCCATTCCTTTCCTTTCCTTATGATACCTAGCATTCTATTTGCTTTCTTGGCCGCCGCTGCACACTGGGCGGAGGGTTTTAACATGTTATCCACGATGACTCCTAAATCTTTTTCCTGGGCGGTGGTTCCCAATGTGGAACCTTGCATCGTGTAACCATAGTGTAACACAAAAGCATAGATTGAGCCCTTCGGGGACAAGGGAAATATATACTGTACCTGAATGTATACTGCTTTGACCCAGAGAAAAGCAGTATATAAGCCTAGCTAAATAAATAAATAAAAAGGAGCATGTCATCTGCAAAGAGGTTGATCTTATAAGTCTCGTTCCCCTGCGTTATACCTGCCCATTCCTCCATCTGTCGGACTTTAATCACTAAGGGTTCTAAGGTGAGCAAGAACAGAATGGGCCCCTCCCCCAACAGCGCCCACCCACCAACTAATCCCGAAGCATCTATCACATTCTTCCATCAATCTCATTCATGCTCCTCCATTTAGCAAGTTAACCCCTGGCATGTTTACAGTGTCCAGCTCTTAAGTGAGTGACCAAGCTCAAGCCTCAGCCCAGTGCCCAGGCTTCGTGCCAGATAGCAGGGTTCAGGTGTCCCACAACAGTACACAGCCTTCCTTTGGGGCTCGCTCTGTCACATCATAGCTTCTTTTTCGGCACACTTCTTCCACCAAAAGCCCCCAGACATTCCTCAAGCACATGGGCATCCCTAATCTAGGGTGATGAACAGAAACCACTCTGCCAACAGGGCATCAACATCAACTCTTGCTCCGCCAATCTCTCCCATTCAGGGTCCAGTCAACCTTTCCACGAAAGTCTGCAGTACTTCCACCATGTCCAGTTGTTGGGTTCTCATGGGTTACTCGAACCAGAGCAGGAAACTGCAGCGCGAATTTGATCTCTTTCCTTGCTAATTCTGAACATTAGGGATCCATAGCTCGGCGACATTCCACCACCTGTGCCAGATAATCATGAAAGAGAAGGATCATATTGCCTTTGTACTCTAGGTCTCTCTTATTTCTGTAGAGTCCCATCAGCTTTTGTTTTTCAGCAAAGTTAAGCACCCTTGCTATATAACAGGCTGCGGCCATCCCCCCTCATGTAAACTATTTTGATTGAAGGAAAAGGTGGTATATAAATCTGTTTAAATAAATAAAATAAATCTCAGCTGGGGCCCAGCCTATGCATTCTCTCCACCAGCATGTGTTCTCCCATTAGGGGTCAGGCCCAGTTGCTCTAGCAGCCACTGTTCTACGATTTCCCACAGCTCACTTTCTTTAACGGCCTCCGATAACCTCCTCCAGCCTGATGATGTTGTGCCAAGCCCTGTTTTCTTGATTGTCTAGTTTTTCCAGCAAGACCTGCCTGCTCTGCTGGAGCGCAGTGACACGGGCCTCCAGACTCGCCGTCCACCCTTCCTGCTGTTCCATGCAACCCTCTACATTGCTCAGCCGGGACAAATGGTTCTCCAAAGTGCCCTTAATGTCATCAATAGAAGCTTGTAGTCGAGTCAGCTTATCGTCAAGAACTGTGGTGAGCTTTTTTTAAGCTCCTGAACTGCTTCTGGGAGCGCGAACACTGGTGCTTTGTGTTTGGCTGCCATCTTGGTGTCTCCTTTGTGGTCCTTGGGCATCTGGGTCGCCTTCAGTGGCATTGCAGAGGGTTTGCAAAATGAGTGCCTCCCATTGGAGTCTGGAGGGGGTTGATGCCACAAATCTTTGTTGGGTAGGCAGTTTTGTGGGGCGAAGGACGGCGCTAGACTTGAAGGCGTCCGTTCAGGCTGCCTTCATTATGTGACCTCTTAAAAATGTAACGTAGATAGTAAGGAATTATTATTTTAACTTACTTTCTATTTTATGTTAAGGGTTGGATACAAGATGAAAACATCCTGGAAGAAGCAATACAGAAAGTGGCTTTATTATACCAAAAGCTAAGGTAAGTTGTAAAATTAGAAACTGGACCCAGCTAGATGTGAGACCTCCTTCTTTAAATTCAGAATCATTGGTGCACTGTCTGCTGATGTGTAGAAGTCTGAAGTTAACCAGACAAATTGCCTTTTAGGCCTGCCATTTGGCTAACCTGAGTTACCAGATCACTTTCGCTGGTCAGTACTGAATATTTGTGTTGGTTGGCCAAAGTACATTTATACTCTGCGAGCTCCTCCAATTCTGTTTTTGTTTTTAGCTGGATAAATTTTTTCTAGGCAACAAGTTAGCCAGAAAAACCCTTTGATACAGACCTCATAATATGCCATGCTCTCTTAGATATCTAGTTACTAGTGCTACTTGTCCTGTATTTCATAAATTGTAATGGCATATCATCTTTAGAATGTTTGTCAGTTTAGTTTAGTTCTAACTTATAAACATCCATGTATATTTTTGAATTGCGTTTTTGAAGCCAGACCTGGTATGCCTTTGGAGGACAGTTTTCAAAGTTTTTGAAATTGCTGCCATACTTTCAAGGGCATACTTTCATCTACAGTAAAGCAGATGCAAAGTCTTTAGGCATTCTTGTGCCTCTGGTATGTGTTGGTGCATATTTTAAAGAAAAACGCCGTAAGGCATTTCGCTTTGAAAAGCCTGTAGACCGATAAGCTGCCAGGGAAGTCTGACAATCTCTTCTCCCAATGTAAGCAAGAATTGCACTAGTTGAAAACCAAATGCATTTTAACAATAAAGCTATCATGTCATCTGTGGGATACGATTTTGGATGTTTATGGAACTGGAGTCTTGGCTATATTAAAAATAAAATAGGACCGCTCAAGAAAATAGTTGCTTAGATGTAGTAGTCTGTATTCTTTTTTTTTCCTTTGTTTCACAGATCGTATAGTAGGGAATTGTTTAATTGAGTTAGTCAGTTATATTCCATTGCATGTTTATTAATCATTCCTTATCGTTCCTCCAGTTCAGTCCTCTACCTCTGGGTTGTCAACCTCCTCCTGCAGCTTTGGAGACTGGTACGTCAGAATCATGACATCACTGTACATAGCCTGCTGCACTCTCTCCTTAGATCCAGTGTGACCAGTCTCCATGCAGCAGGAGGACGTTGTGAGCCTTGTCAGGGGCTCACTAGAGGAACAGATAAGGAGCTTGTAGTATAGTATAGTGTAGTTGGGAATCCTTTGATTGATTTGTTAAATTTGGGTACTATCCCTTTAAAAAAAAAAAAGGGGGTGAAATAAAGTAAGACTAGGCGTTTGGTGTTCTTGCTTCCTGCCTGTTTAAAAAACCAAAACAAAAACAGAAAGGGAAAAGAAATAAGACAATCTTATAATAAGCAGATGCAAATGGGATAAGACCTGTTGGTTATTCTGCCGGTGGCCGGGAAATCTCTTCCCCCGGACTCTACGGGGGAGAGCCCTTCTTCGGCGGCGATCATTTTCCCGAGCTGCAGAGACTGCATAGCCGCGGTTTCGGGACACCGGCTTGGCAGCGGAGCACAGCAGAGCAGTTTCTTCTCAGCGTGCCATTGCTTGGTCCGGTGATCAGGAGAGCATCGGACGATCGAGACAGGCCTGGCCGGTAAGCATCCAACTGGTTACAGGCTGTGCTCGAGGGGGGAGGCTTTGTCAGGCTTCGGGGCACTTTGGCGCTCTTTCCTCCTCCTGGACTGTCGGTGGCCATTTTGTGATACCGCGTGGCTGCCTAACGTGCTGAATCCCACGGGCTGTGCAGAAGTAGGTTGTTTTAAGCCGTTGGGACTTTCTTTCTTTTCTTATTCTCTCGTTGCTTATGTTTCGGTTTAATTTTTTGTTTTTTTCTTCGCGTTGTAGCCGCTAAGGGGGGAGGGGTCCCTCCTAGTGCCTTCAGTGGCAACGGGGCTACACAGTCAGATTTCTTGGCATTCAGGATAGTAAGGGGTGTTTATGTAAAAAAATAAAAAATAAAAAAAATTTTTTTTAATAATAATCTTAAGAGACTCAGGAGGTAACTCATTTTTTAAGTGTGTTTACCTACCTCATGGCGGCATGACCACAGTGCCTTGTCTGTGGCACCCGCAGGGGCACGGTGGCCGATTCAGGCATGTGCCGCGGCTGTGCAACGCTGTCTTCTTCGGTGGAGCAGCAGTTGGATATTAAAGAGGCCCTGGAGGCGCAAGTGGCGACATCTGGAGTGGTAGCTGAGTCACTGCAGCCTTCTGGGCAAGGATCCACGGTGGAGGTCGCGGCAGGATCCTCTGGGGTCCTGTCAGCGGAACCGTCGATGGCTCTAGGTGATTTTTGCCCTGATTTCATTTTAATGATGCATCAGGCCTTTTGTTTGAGACGTCAAGGTAAGATGCCGGGAGCATTGCCACCTTCCGTCCCCTCGCATCAGATAGAAGGGATTGACGGAGTAGGTGACGCACCGTCAGCACCTAAGAGAGCGAGGGCCCAAGCTGTGTCTTCCGTGGAAAGCGACTGGCCAGAAGGTGAGGATCTGGACTGGGAGCGCGAAGAAGGGGGCACAGGATCTCGAAGAAGGGGAGATCCCGGAACCCGAGGATCAGGCTAAGATCATTAGGGTCTTTCGTAGAGAGGAGCTTACGGCATTGATCATAGAATCAATGCAGATGTTGAATCTCGCTACACCGCCGACCGCGGAGGAGGAGATTGAGGATCCGGTCATCCAAGCGGTTCGACAGAATCAGGTAGCTTTTCTGGTACATAGAGTAGTTGACAGAATGATCCAAGAGGAATGGGACCATCTAGAAACGGGGCTCAGAGGGATACGGACTATGAATAGGCTGTATCCTCTGGCTGATAAGGACAAGGAATGGTTCCAAGCACCGCGGGTAGACGCGGTGGTATCGGCGGTTACTAAGAAGACCACCATTTCGGTAGAAGGCAGTGCTGCCTTGAAAGATGCTCAAGACCGTAAAGTGGACGGTTTACTGAAGCAGACCTTTGAGGCGGATTCGATTTCACTGCAAGCTTCAATTTGTGGAGCTTGGGTGGCTCAAGCGTGCTTGCGATGGGTCTAGCGGCTGCGCCAATCTCCGCACCTGGATCTAGAGGAGCTCAAGGAGCTGGGGCGCCTAGAGTCTGGGACGGCCTATCTCGCAGACGTTCATTATGATTTGATCAGAGCTCTTGCGAATAGCACGTCTTCCGTGGTGGCCGCTCGCAGATCGGTGTGTGGTTGCGAAATTGGGCGGCAGATGGTTCTTCCAAGTCCAGGCTCAGCAAGCTTCCCTTTAAAGGAAAGTTGCTGTTTGGCGAAGATCTCGATAAGTTGGTAAAGGACCTCGGGGAGTCCAAAAGTGGTAGGCTTCCTGAGGATAAACCAAAACAGGGAAAGTCCAGCCTGGGCTTTCGGGGACAGTTTCGAGATTTCAGTAGATTTCGTGGGTCACGGTTCGGTGGTTTCCAAAGGGGACGGTTTCCCTCGTGGGCCCAGGGCTTTCGGGGGTTTCGAGGAGCGAATAGAGGATTCTCCTCCAGCCCTGCCTCAGCAACTCGTAGACCACAATGAGATGAGGCGGGTCCCGGCGGACGGAACTCCCATAGGCGGGCGGCTGCGGGAGTTTCTTTCTACTTGGACCCACATCACTTCCGACCAGTGGGTGTTGGAGGTAATTTGACAGGGATATTTATTTATTTATTTATTTATTTAATACACACTTATATACCGCTGCTTCCAGCGATCAGCAGCGGTTTGATTCTTCTTCTGGGGATGTCAATCAGGACAGGGAGATATGCACTGGAATTAGCACCTCCCGTGCGAGACTCCTTCGTCATGTCGCCTTGCAGGGGTCCGAAGAAGACTCTGGCGATTCGCAATACTTTGGAATGGCTTCTGCAATTAGGAGCAGTCGTGGAGGTACCGAAGGCAGAGTACGGAGTGGGTTGGTAATCCATTTATTTCGTGGTGCCAAAGAAGGGCAGAGCATTGCGGCCCATTTTAGATCTCAAAGGCGTAAACCGCTGCCTGCGAGTACCGCACTTCCGGATGGAAACCTTGCGGTCTGTCATTGTAGCGGTGCGTCAGGGAACGTTTTTGACGTCCCTGGATCTTACGGAAGCGTACTTGCACATCCCCATCCGGGCAGCTCATCAAAGATGGCTAAGGTTCGCCTTTCCTTGGGGGCACTATCGGTTCCAAGCGTTGCCCTTCGGTCTAGCTACGGCGCCGCAAACTTTCACCAAGATTATGGTGGTGGTGGTGGCGGCGTTGCGCAAAGAAGGGATTCTGGTTCACCCGTACCTCGACGATTGGTTAATTCGAGCCAAGACGGAGGCAGAGAGTGTCCAGGTAACGAGCAGAGTAGTAGAGGTCTTGCAGAGTCTTGGTTGGGTGGTCAATCCATCCAAAAGCCGTTTGCGACCCTCTCAGGACCTCGAGTATCTGGAGTCCGATTCGACACGAAGAAGGGACAGGTGTTTTTGCCACACAGGAGGGCTGTGGTGCTTCGGGGCCTGGTGAGCAAGTTCAGAGCCACTCCAGTGCCGTCGGCATGGGATTATCTTCGAGTGCTGGGAACAATGGCGGCGACTCTGGAGGCCATGCCTTGGGCCAAAGTTCATATGCGCCCGCTGCAGAGGGCTCTGCTACGCCGCTGGTCGCATTGGTCCGATCCTTTGAGCAAGCAGCTTCCCTGCCCGGTCAAGGTCAGGCAGTCTCTTCAGTGGTGGCTGCTTCCGTCGTTGCTGTCGGCCGGAATGCCGCTGGAAAGCCGGAGTGGATTTCGTTGTTAACGGACGCCAGCCTGGCGGGCTGGGGGAGCCCACTGCAAACACAGGTTTGCGCAGGGTCCTTGGTAGCCTCTAGAGGCTTCATGGTCGATAAATCATCTGGAACTTCGAGCGGTCTCCCGGGCGCTCCATGCGTTTGAGGAGGCGTTGGTCGGTCGGGCAATTAGAATCCTATCCGACAACTCTGCAACCATCGCCTACATCAATCGCCAGGGCGGCACGGGGAGTGCCGCCATGGAAGAAGAGCCAGACCAGCTGTTTGCTTGGGTAGAGAGTCTATTGACAGTGATCTCGGCGGCACACATAGCAGGAAAGGACAATGTGATGGCCGACTACCTCAGCAGAGTTTGAGTAGATACAGGGGAATGGGAACTGCATCCTGACGTTTTCGATCAAATAGTGTTTCGGTGGGGGACGCCAGTAATGGATTTGATGGCAACCTTCCAGTCGGCAAAAGCCAACCAGTTCTTCAGCAGAAGGCGAGAGAGAATGTCGGAGGGAATAGACGCGCTATTGCATCAGTGGCCATCCTCGGAACTCCTGTATGTTTTTCCTCCGTGGGCCTTGATCGGCCAAGTGATTCAGCGAATCGAGGCTCATCCAGGAAGGGTGCTTCTAGTAGCGCCCGACTGGCCGAGACATTCGTGGTACGCAGACTTGGTGCGTATTCTGGACGGGGAGCCTTGGCGGCTGCCGGTGCGGGCGGACCTGTTGCTTCAGGGGCCTCTCTTCATGCCCCAAGTGGATTGATTCTCGCTTACGGTTTGGCCATTGAAAGGGCCAGGCTAAGGAAGAAGGGCTATTCGGCGTCGGTCATGCCTACATTGCTGAAAGCCAGGAAACGGTCAACTTCCTGTTTATGTATCCAGTCTAGTCCCGGACCTCTGGGTTCCCTATCTTATCCAGCAGCTTTGGAGACTGAGAAAATCCTCCTTTTTTTTTTTTTTCGTGATGTCACCGGTATATCCATTCGGGATCTGCCTCCTGCCATCAGTTACCTCAGTCTCCAAGCAGCTTGTGAGATAGGAGCCCGGAGTCCCGGGCTCACTGGGGATACAATTAAGTGTAATTGAGTTATGCTGATTAGTATTTGACAGGATTGTTAGTCTAGTGAGAGGGAAAAGTTGATTTAAAGAGCTGTGCCTTTAAGGGACTAGTTGCAGGCGTCTCGCTCCATCTCTCCTTGCTCTCCCCCCTCCTTCCCTCTCCAGATCTTGTGGTTTTCTGCAGTATTTAGCAGAAGCAGTTTCAGCAGAGCTTACATTATTTATAGGGGCTCTGAGTTCTTTGCGGGCACGGTTGTCTGGAGCGACACGGAGCTTAGCCTAGCCAGCGCCACACAGAGGTTTGCCTGTAAGCGCACTGGCAGGCTCGGGGCGATCGTACACAGATTTTACCGGAGCAGGCTGCTAAACCGTTTGCCTGTCAGTCGTGCTCCGAGGCTGCTGGTAAGCGGTTCGCCCCCACGGAATTTCACGGTCTGATTGCTCCGATTCTGGCAAAGGTAAGCAGGCCAGAGCTTACTTCGTCTGAAGGGGAGCATATTTTTGGCGCGCAGCCTTGGCGCGTCGGGCCTAGCCGTGTGGCACGGCTGAGTGTGAGCGCCAGCTCTCAGCGCGACCGGCTGGCCCTGCTCGGACGATTTTACCCTTGCTCCTTAAATTTGTCTTGGGGTATCAGTCACAGGCATTTCTCCCTTAGGGGGAGGGGTCTGATAAAAACAAAAACACAACTTCGGGGGTTTCAGCTCAGCCCGCGGTGCTTAAAGCACTTGTGTCTGCCCTGGGGAGGGTGAAACGGTTTCAAAGGGCAAAACGTTTTTTCACTGGTGCTCAGGGCTACAATGTCCTCCAAGCCACTTTGTTTGGTTTGTGGCTTGCGGAAAAGTTCCTCAGGAGTTTGCAAAACCTGCGTGAGAGATTCTAGCATGGACCTCTCCAAGTCTGATAAAGAGGAGGTCCAGCTGGCTGAGTCTGGCGGTGCTTCCACTCCCTTAGTTGAGGCAGCCCAGGAGGAGCCAGTGGCGGGCCCCTCTTCTGCCCCGGATGCTCTTTGGCCTCCGGCTCCTTTGCCCAAAGACTGGACAGCCATTTTTTCAAGCGATTTTGTCACGCTGTTGCAAAACGCTTTATTTTCTGGTTCGCAGTAGGTGCAGCGGCCGGGGACATCAGCTGGGCAGAAGAGACCCGCGCTGGTTTCCCAGGCCGAGGATCCCTCTGTCGGAGCCAAGAGACCGCGTACTGAAGGGGTACCGGCGGATTGTTCTCTAGCCTCAGAGGGTCAGGTGTCAGATGATGACACCTGTGACTTAGACGATGAAGAAGAGCTGGAGGAAGGTGAGCTGTCTGAAAGGGAGGACCAAGCCAGGGTGGTGCACGTTTTCAGACGGGAAGAGCTTCCAGGCTTGATAATGGAATCCCTGAACGTTTTGAATATGCCGGTTCCAGGAACAGCCGAAGATGACACCCTGGAAGATCCTTTGCTGCAGGTGTTCAGAAAGACTCAGCGGGCATTCCCGGTGCACAGGGTGTTCCGGGAGATGATTCAGGAGGAGTGGAACATGCCAGAAGCTCCTCTGAAAGGGTCTAGAGTCATGGGTCGCCTCTATTCTTTGTTAGATCAGGATAAGGAGGTTTTTAAGTCTCCTAAGATGGATGCAGCCGTTTCGGTGGTAACCAAGAAAACTACCATCCCGGTGGAGGGTAATGCAGCTCTCAAGTACCCGCAAGATAGGAAGTTGGATGTGCTCTTGCGTCAGGTCTTTGATGTAAATGCCTTATCGCTTCAGGCGGCCATGTGCGGAGCATGGGTGGCTAGGGCCTGTCTCCGTTGGTCGCAGCGAGTACAGGGCTGCCAGGAGGGTGAAGGTTCTGGAGAGCTGGCTAAGTTGGAGTTCGGGGCAGCCTATTTAGCCGATGTGCAGTATGATCTTATGCGCAGCTTGGCCAACAGCATGGCGTCGGCAATAGCGGCGAGACGTTATTTGTGGCTTCGCAACTGGGCAGCAGATGGTTCCTCCAAGGCTCGTTTGAGCAAGCTCCCGTTTAAAGGGCGGCTTTTGTTTGGGGAGGACTTAGAGAAGTTGGTAAAGGACTTGGGTGAGTCCAAAGGGGGTAAGTTGCCAGAAGACAAGGCCAAACCAGCCCGGCAGTTTCAGGCTGGAAGAGGGCAGTTGAGAGATTTTTGGCGGTTCCGGTCTCAGCGCTTTAGCCCCAGTCAGAGGGGACGTTACTCTAACAGAGGTCACGGATTCCGTGGGTTTCGAGGGGCAGGAAGGGGATTTGGCCCTTCCTCTTCCTCTGCCTTCCCGGCCAAAAAGCAACAATGAGATAAGGGGGGTCCAGGCAAGCTTGCTGCCAGTAGGGGGTCGGTTGCAAGACTTTTATCCTGCCTGGGCCCAGGTAACCTCAGACCAGTGGGTTCTGGAAGTTATTCGAGGGGGATACGCACTGGAGCTGCTGAAGCCAGTTCATTCCGCCTTTGTAAGTCTCCCGGAAAGTCCCCCGCCAAGTGCGCGGCTTTAAGGAAGACGGTCCACAGGCTGTTGCAGCTCAGAGCAATAGTGCCTGTCCCTCCCGACCAACTCGGCGGCGGTCGATACTCCATCTATTTCATTGTCCCAAAGAAGGGCGGAGGCGTCCGTCCCATCTTGGACCTCAAGGGGGTGAATCGGTGTCTCCGCGTGTCACATTTCCATATGGAGACCCTTCGGTCGGTAATAGTGGCGGTCCTAAAGGGGGAGTTTCTTACTTCCTTGGATTTGTCGGAAGCTTATCTCCACATTCCCTTACGGCCGGATCACCATCAGTTTCTCCGATTCGCAGTCCCTTTCGGCCACTTTCAGTTTCGCGCATTGCCGTTCGGTTTAGCAACGGCCCCACGAACCTTCACCAAGGTCATGGTGGTCGTGGCGGCGGCGCTGCAAAAGGAAGGCATTCTCGTGCATCCGTATCTTGACGACTGGTTAATTCGGGCAAAGTCAAGGTCCAAGAGTGTGTCAGCCACGGCTCGCGTAGTAGCTTTTTTGGAGGAGCGCAGTTGGATTGTCAATTTGGCAAAGAGTCATTTGACTCCCTCTCAGAATCTCGAATATCTCGGAGCCCGCTTCGACACACAGGTAGGGAAGGTGTTTCTAACGAATGAAAGAGCACAGGGTCTCCCTCTTCTGGTGACCCGTTTCCTTCGCTACCGGGCGCCTTCGGCCTGGCGTTATCTCCAGGTGCTGGGTACGATGGCCGCGTCCATAGAGACGGTTCCTTGGGCAAGAGCACACATGAGACCGTTGCAACGGGCTTTGCTTCGCCGGTGGTCGCATCAACAGGATCCGTTATCCCGGAGATTGCCCTGTCCGGAGGAGGCGCTCCAATGGTGGTTGTGTCCCACGTCCTTAGCGGCGGGGAAGAACTTGGAAGCACCGGCCTGGATCTCAGTGATGACCGATGCCAGTCTGTCCGGATGGGGCGCTCATTGTCAAGGCAGGTTCACGCAGGGGCACTGGTCCCCCCAGGAAAGGGCCTGGTCGATCAACAGGCTGGAACTGCGAGTGGTATTTTTAGCGCTACTGGCGTTTCGGTCGCTCGTCAAGAGTTCAGCGGTTCGGGTGTTTTCCGACAATGCCACAGCAGTATCATATGCCAACAAGCAGGGGGGGACCAGCAGCGCTGTGCTGGAAATAGAGGCCGCAGCCCTGTGCGAGTGGGCATAGGCGAATTTTCTAGACCTGTCAGCGGCGCATGTCGCAGGAGTAGACAGTGTGAAATCGGATTTTCTCAGTCGCGTCCACGTGGACCCGGGGGAATGGGTCCTCCATCCCAAAGTCTTCCAGATGCTCGTCTGCAGATGGGGCACGTTGGTTCTGGATCTCATGGCAACGTTCGCGTCGGCGAAAGTAGACCGGTTCTTCAGCAGAAGAAGGGAAAGGATGTCGGAAGGTCTGGATGCCCTCAGTCAGGACTGGCCACGGGAACAGCTCCTGTATGTGTTCCCTCCGTGGGTCCTCATAGGCAGAGTGCTACAACGGATCCAGTTGTTCAGAGGTCATGTAATTCTAATAGCTCCAGACTGGCCTCGCAGACCCTGGTACGGTGATCTAGTACAGCTGCTAGTGGCAAAGCCATGGAGGCTCCCAAACCGGCCGGATCTTCTGTCGCAGGGGCCCCTTCTCATGCCCCACGTGGATCGATTCTCGCTTACGGCCTGGCTCTTGAAAGGGCACGGTTAAAAACAAGAGGCTACTCGGCGTCGGTTATAGCTACTCTGTTGAAAGCCAGGAAGAGGTCTACGTCGCTGGCATATGTTCGGGTCTGGAGAGTCTTTGAGTCTTGGTGTGCGGACAGGCAGTATGTGGCGTTAAAATCATCCATTTCTCAGATCTTGGATTTTCTGCAGGATGGCTTCGAAAAAGGTTTGGCCCCTTCGTCGTTGCGGGTGCAGGTTGCGGCCCTGTCCTGCTACAGGAGAAAGATCGGAGGGCAAATGATCGCTTGTCATGGGGATGTTAAGCGGTTTCTGCGGGCGGGATCGCTCTTGCGGCCCCCGTCGAGACCGGTTGTTCCTCAGTGGCATTTGCCCTCCGTCTTAGATGCTTTGCAGGGCGAGCCGTTCGAATCACTGTCTCGGGCGTCCCTCAAAGATCTCACTTTGAAAGTCGTGTTTCTCGTGGCTATTTGTTCAGCGCGGAGAATCTTGGAATTACAGGCTCTCTCCTGCAAAGAGCCCTATCTGTTGTTCTTCTCTTCGAAGGTGGTTCTAAGAACTGTTCCTACCTTTCTCCCTAAGATGGTTTCGCCTTGTCATATGAATCAAGAAATTTCATTACCAGTGTTTTCACAGTCTGCGAGGGAATCCGGAACAGGCAACTTACACAGTTTGGATGTTCGGCGGTCGTTAAAGAAGTACCTTTCTCGGACGGCCAGCTTTCGTAGGTCGGATAGGCTTTTCGTTCTCTTCGCGGGCCCTAGGAAGGGCGAAGCGGCCTCAAAAGCATCCATTGCAAGGTGGATTAAAGAGACCATTGCGTCGGCTTACATCCTGAAAGGTAAGTCAGTGCCAGAGGGGCTAAGGGCTCATTCCACTAGAGCTCAAGCTTCTTCATGGGCGGAGCTCCGTTGGGTCCCGCCACTGGAGATTTGCAAAGCGGCAGCTTGGTCATCCTTAAACTCATTTGTGAGACATTATCGCCTGGATGTGCAAAGGACAGTTGACACTACGTTCGGTGCGGCTGTACTTCAGGCTGGTCTTCTAGGACCCTCCCAGGCTTGAATTGGTTACTGCTCTGGTACTTACCCAGAGGTCCGGGACTAGACTGGATACACGAACAGGAAGATGAAATTAGACTTACCTGCTAATTGTAGTTCCTGGAGTGTAGCCAGTCTAGTCCCGTATCCCTTCCCGGTATCTGTAGTGTTACGGTAGCCTGAAGTATTCACCTCATTTACAGGTAAGATTCTCTTGGATATTGCATTTCTCTGAGTAATTGGGGCAATTCCGGGATGATCGCAGTCCGGATTCAGGGTACGAAGCTAAGTCTGTCATACAGGGGTTTTCTTTCCTTCCATGAGGGAGAAGCCTGCGTCAGTTAAAGTCACAGTAGTTTACAGAGCTTTCGGTTCTGTATGTCAATAGTTTCAAATTTGGTTTCAAGGTTCTGAATTAATTCAGGTTAATTTGTTAAACGCTTACTTGTGTCTCCGGTGAGTCTGCTTTGTCAATAGGTTACTGATGGCAGGAGGCAGATCCCGAATGGATATACCGGTGACATGAAAAAAAAAAAGGAGGCGTTTCTCAGTCTCCAAAGCTGCTGGATAAGATAGGGAACCCAGAGGTCCGGGACTAGACTGGCTACACTCCAGGAACTACAATTAGCAGGTAAGTCTAATTTCATCTTCCTTGGCGTATGTGCGCATCTGGCGTATATTTGAAGATTGGTGTTCGAGGCGTCAGATTCGGGCGTCTACGGTTTCCATCCCGTCTATATTGTATTTTCTTCAAGACGGCTTTGAGAAAGGTCTTGCAGCCAGTTCTTTGCGCGTCCAAGTGGCGGCTCTTTCCTGTTATCGTGGAAAGATTCAGGGAGTTGCCCTAGGAGCCCATGCTGATGTGTTGAGGTTCCTCAAGGTGGTTTCTAGATTACGGCCGTCGCGTAGGGTGATGATTCCGCCTTGGGATCTCAATTTGGTGTTAACTGCGTTAACCAGACCGCCCTTTGAACCTTTGCTCCAGGCTTCGGTGAAGGACTTGACGTTAAAGACAGTTTTCCTGGTAGCGATTTGTTCAGCTAGGCGCATTTCGGAGTTACAAGCCTTGTCTTGTAGGGAACCATTTTTGTCTTTCTCGAGGGAGAAGGTAGTTCTACGTCCGGTTCCGTCCTTTTTGCCTAAGGTGGTGTCGCCTTTTCACTTGAACCTGTCGGTGTCCTTGCCAGTGCTCGGTTCGTTGGATGGAGGCGACCAGGACTGCAGTTTGCGCCATTTGGATGTAAAACGGGTGCTGCGGCGGTATTTGAGGGTTACGGAGCCTTTTTGCAAGTCGGATCAGCTTTTCGTGGCGTTTGGAGGTGTGCGCAAAGGAGAGATGGCAACTAAGGCTTCCATTACCAGGTGGATTCGAGAGGCGATTGCTTCCGCCTATCTACTTCAGGGGCGGTCGGTGCCTGCAGGTCTGAGAGCTCATTCCACCAGAGCGCAAGCGTCTTCCTGGGTTGAACACAGTTTGGTTCTGCCAGGAGAAATTTGTAGGGCAGCGACTTGGTCGTCGCTACATACTTTTAGTCGGCATTGCCGTCTTGACGTGGCAGCAACTAATGATGCTTGTTTTGCGTCGGCTGTGTTACGTGCCGGCTGGAAGGGGCCCTCCCAATAATTACTGCTCTGGTACATCCCAGAGGTAGAGGACTGAACTGGAGGAACGATAAGGAAATGATAATTACACTTACCTGGTAATTGTAGTTCCTTGAGTGACGACAGTTCAGTCCTCCATCCCACCTGGAATATTTCAGAAGGAATTACTAATTGTTAACAAGAAAAGGTAGACTACAGGTAAGTCTGTTTTTCAATTGTTCATCTTCACTCTCATTTCTTTGTTTGATTTTATACGCTATATGGCAGTGAAGGGTGTAAGAAAGCCTTGCCTGAAAAGTTCAATAGTGCTGGTGGTAGTTTAGTTTAGGTTACGCTGGCGATTCCAGCTACTTATTTGTTGCTCCTTTGAGTCTGCTTTGTTAGTAGTTCACACTGGATCTAAGGAGAGAGTGCAGCAGGCTATGTACAGTGATGTCATGATTCTGACGTACCAGTCTCCAAAGCTGCAGGAGGAGGTTGACAACCCAGAGGTAGAGGACTGAACTGTCACTCAAGGAACTACAATTACCAGGTAAGTGTAATTATCATTTATATAATCATAAAATACGTCATAAACATGCTTAAAAGTACATCTTAAACATGCTTCCTTATCCTGCTAGACCAGTCCAGACACATGGGTTATGTTGCCTTGCCAGTAGGTGGAGGCAGACTTGAGCAACTTTCAGTGATGTCATCACTCAATATATTTTCTGGTGCAGTGCTGAGAAAAGCTAGTATTTTCTGCCTCGAGTAGGTGGCAAGGCGTGTGACCTGGTGCAGCAGTGCAGATAGGCCTGATTCTCCTGACCAACACTATAGTGCAGTGGTCTTTGAGATTGAGTCTGGGAAGGCTCAACATGTTCAAAGCGCAAGTACACCCATGTGCCCTGGAGAGAGTGAGCAGCCAACATGTGTCCATGTTTCCTATCTGTTACTAGCGCTGGTGGCCAGAAGAGAAGCAGGAAAGGACTCTGCTTGGGCCCCTGAAGGGGATTGATAAGTTGGACCCAGTTCCTCCTTCCCTCTTCTGTTTTTATCTGCATGCGGTGTATCTTAATCTTTCTCCAGGAGCAAGCAGGAAGTCAGTTCTCACATATGGGTGATGTCGGTGCTGACGGAACCCTATGCAGAGCATTTTCCCAGCTTTCAAAGAAAGTCTTTGGGATATGCTACCACGCATGCGTGGTCCCCTTCCCGCCCAAGGGTGCCACCTTGCACAGTCTCCTTTTTTCTGCAGAGCCCAACAAACGGTCCAGTTTCCCCGGTAAAAATCCTTGCGCTATCCTTAAAAAAAAAAAAAAAAAAATCTGTTCCCGGTTTGCATACCGGTTCCTCTTCCTGCTTTGAGCCAGCGCTGGACTCGACTCTATTCTCGACCCCTTTCTCCCTTTTTTGATCGAGACTCACCTTGACTAGTGTTTGTGCCTTTTTTCGCCCTGGCCCTTTTCGACCAAAGCTGGGTGTTTTTCCACCATGTCCCCTGGTGGGTTAAAAAAATGTGAAAGCTGCAGTCAAATCATGTCTGTCACAGACACCCATGGCTGCTGCCTACGCTGCCTGGGACCGGACCATGATAGCATTTCCTACGACCTGGCCAGGCCATGATGCCGAAAACCAATAAAAAGAGGTCGGAGTTGCAGGAGAAACTGTTCCCCAGGTCCTCCCCTATGCTGAGAGGGCCAAGTGTCCTCTGAATCCTGCGGCAGCAGCTCCTCCAAATGGATCTTGGACCCCAAGCATAAAAAGAGAAAATCCTCAAAGTCCTTCGAGGTTCTGCCAGAGAAACCCAGTAAGACCACCTGGACGGACTCGGGCAGCTCCGAGAAACATCCCACCAAGCTCCTCAGGAAGGATGCCTTGGCCAGCGGAGACACTGTGAGGGTCCTCGATGCCATAGTCCTTGTCAAGGACGTATTCGAAGAGTGCTGGCACCAGGCCCGAGATCCTTTGTGCCTGTGCTGAAAGCTGTGGAGCCTTCTGGCTTGGAATCCAAAATGGCAGCCATGGAGCAGAACATCACTGCTATTCTGGCCATCCAGCAGGCATTGATGACAGGTTTATCTTCATCTGCCCCGACGACCGGGCCTCCGACTGCAGGGGCATCCCCAGTCGTTGAGCCGAGCTCAGAGTGCCACTCACCTCAGGTAAGCCCTTGGCCCCGGTTGAGGTCTCATTCCTTGGGAATCCAATCCTCCTAAGTTTCCAGACTCTGACCTTTAGGTCCTCGGGAGGGCCCCAGCCATTTGGAGTGGGCCTCGAGCCAAGGAGTCGTAGGATCTTGGACTTGTTCCCCTTCGACTCTGAGTGGGAGACCGAGAATGAGGCCTCCCCAGAAACCACATGGCACAGAGATGTCCCCTCAGACCAGTCTCCCCCGGTGCTATTCTCTGTAGGATGTGGCCTTCACGACTTTGTCAGAGATATGGCCAGAGCCCTCTTGGTGCAAACCAAGGCAGAGGAGAACCCACGCAACGAGGAGCTGGAGACACCCCAGTTGGAGTCTCCACCCAAGGGAAACTCTCTTGGTGCCAGTGCAGCTGATCCTTAAGTGGCTACTGCTGCGAATGTGGGAGACCCTGGCATTGGTGCCGGGTCAGCTGACTCTTTGACACCATATAATGTGTCAGGAAGGGGCCGGGGTTCCACAAGCCCCAACTCCCATATAACTCCATGGTTGTCGAGTCAACCATGCTAGAAGACTTACTCTTTTGTCCCCCCTGGCAGGGATGCTAGAGCCATCGACGCCGTTGGGCGTAAGTGCTACCAGGGCTTGATGCTGGGGTGTCGAATCCAGGCCTATAAGCTATACATAGGCATGTATTTGAAGGCCCTGACAGGAGTTGTCTGGGTTCTCGGCAGGGCTGACCGGGGAACCTCTCAATCTGTTCTAAACCCTGAACTCCGGGATCAAGGACTGCTCAAAGTTCCTCTCCCAGGTGACCTACAATGGATTTAAGTCAGCGGCTCGAGTAGCAGCGGCTGGCATCGGACCTTGATGCCAAGCCTGGCTACAGTCCTCAGACCTCGAGCAGTGGGTCCAGGACAAGCTGCTTGACGTCCCCTGCACCGGTGAGAAATGGTTAGGCGGCAGAGATAGAAGCCAAAGTGGTGACCTGCCAGAGGCTCTCAAAGAAGACCTCTTCCTTCCTCCACAAGAAACCCTCAGGGAAAAGGCCCCTATTCCCCGGGAAAAAGGGGCACTTCCAACAGTCACCAATACCAGTCCTTCTTGGGCCAGCAACAGGGCCAAAGAGCTCAGAAACCCCAAGCCCCAGCACCAGCCCAACCAGGGGGAGCTTTTGACTCCCAGGGCAGGGCCTCCGCTCCCCTGGGGAGACCCTTACCTCAGACCAGTAGGTGCTGCAGGTGGCAAAGGAGGGGATAACTCATCCACTTACAAGTACCACCCAGGTTCTTTCCAGGAGAGCCAGTTTGACGTCTCCTTCACCAGACCCTTCTGCTCTCAAAGCTTGCAGGTATGCTCAGGGACAATCCTGTGGAGCCCTTACCCACACATCTGTGGGGGAAGGGCTTCTGCTCAAGGTATTTCCTTGTCCCCAAAAGATCAGGGGGCCTCAGGCCCACACTAGACCTGCAAAACTAGAATAAGTTTCTGGTGAGGGAGAAGTTCAAGATGCTTTTCCCTTGGAACACTGCTGCCCTACCTCCATACCTCTTGGACCTAAAGGATGCGTACACTTACTTTCTGATCCACCCCTTCCACAGGCAATACCTACGGTTTGTGGTGGGAGGAGGGCACTACCAGTACAGAGCGCTGCCCTTTGGCCTGACCTCCTTGCCAAGGGTCTTTACCAAGTGCTTGGCAGTGGTAGCCACTCACTTGTGTCTGCATGGGGCTTTTGTCTTCCCCTACTTGGACAACTAGCTAATCAGGGGTGGTATGGCCTCAGAGGGCAGGCAGGCCTCAGAGCATATAACCCTCCTGCTGCAGCACTTGGAGTTCATCAACTACCCCATCTTGCCGTAACCCAAAGTCTGGAGTTCATAGGAGCGCAGTTGGACACGCTAAAGGTCAAGGCCATCCTCCCAAGGGAAAGGGCAGACTGCCTCATACAACTGGCAGGAGAGGTACAATGTCGCCGGTCAGTACTGGCTCGCTGCTGCTTCTGCCTGTTTGGGCCACATGCCTTCAACAGTTCATGTCACACCGCTAGCCCGCCTACACATGCGGACAGCCCAATGGTGCCTCCGTTCACAGTGGACTCAAGCCACGGACAGACTACAGGACAGAGTTGGAGTCACCCACCAACTGGCGGAATTCCTCACCTAGTGGCAAAACCTGCACCACCTACAGATGGGAATGCCATTCCAGGCACCTGCATCACAGAGGACCCTGACAACAGACACATTCCTCCTGGGTTAGGGGGTGCATTGCAGGGACCACTACACACAAGGCAGCTGCTCCCAGGAGGAGTCACTCTTGCAGATCAATCTCCTCAAACTCAGGGCAATCTTCCTGGCCCTGCAAGCATTCTGCTACCGCCTGCGGCACCAACCTGTGCTGATCCAGACGGACAATCAGATGACCATGTTTTATATCAGCAAGCGGGGGGTGGCGGGGGGGGGGGGTGGCGCGGCACGGCACGTGCTCATACTTTCTCTATCTTGAGGCGGTGGCCTTCCTCTCCTTTACACTGCGCAACAGCATGCTCCTGTGAGTGGTATATTTGCCGGGCCAGGACAACTGCTTAGCAGAGTCCGTCACCCACACGAGTGGTGCTTGAACCCCAGGGTAACGAAGCAACTCTTTCACTGCTGGGGCAGGCCCGTGATAGATCTTTATCTCCAGGAACAAGCAAGAATGTAGCCTTCACATATGGGTGACATCTGTACCGATGGAGCCCACGTGGGAATGCTTTCCAGTGTCCATTGTCGGATGTTTCTGTTCCATGTAAACCGCGCTGACTGCAAATAGTGCGGTATATAAGAAATGTTAATAAATAAATAAGTAAATAGGAAAGCTTTTGGGAGCATCCCACTGCGCCTGTGTTGCTGCCTTCCTGCCTTCCCAACTTTCCCTCCTCAGTTCTTCATTTTCCATGGAGCTAGCAGGAAACAAATCCTGTCGCCGCAGAAAATTTGTTAATTCTATTTCTTTGTTTTTTTATGGTTCACATCTACCTTCCCGCTGATGCCAGAACAGACTCTGTCAGTTTTTCCTTTCTTATGTTTTTCCTGTAACCTCCCCCCCAAAAAAACCAGAGTAGAACTTTTCTTTGGGGCACATCGATGCCATTTTAGGCTTTAAGCCTTCAATTCTGTCTACCGACAATATGGAGAAACCAGCTAGTGGTTTTAAGAAATGTTCCAAATGTGGCAGTACCATCTTGGTTACTGGTACCCTCAATTGGTGTCTCAAATGCCTTGGTCCCGACCACCAGCCATTAGAGTGTCCTCAATGAAAGAAGATGACAACAATTGGCCTACAGAATCAAGTTGCAAAGTTAGGCGCACACTGTCAAAAAAACGCATCAGGCATCAAGGGCATCGTCTTCCTCTCATGAATCTCAGGTATTGAAACATAAGTCTTCTTCAAAGACAAGCCGTTCCCTCAAGGGTAGGTCTCTTTCTAAGCATAGAGTGCCTTGAGTGTTGCCCTGGAGGTGGATTGGCTAGCCAAACAACCCTGGCGGGAAGACCTTCCCTCCAAAGCCATTGAGGGGTCCCAGGATGCTCCCGAGGCCTCCACCTCTGGAAAGCTCCTGGTGCCATGCTCTGGGACGGTAGCCCACATCTCTGGTACCGATACCCAAGCATTGGTGGGCTCTATGGATCAGTGTATTCTGGCCATTGAGCAGAGCTTAGCAGCTCTATTGACAACTTCGGTTCCAGTCAAATCTTTACTGGCAGTATCGCCGACACCAGCACCATCTACAGTACCGATGCAAACCACATCCGGTTATATGCCACTCGATGCGCTTTCGCCCATGCCTGCCCTCTAATCCATCCCCCTGTTATTGGGGGTTTGTTTAGGCAGGTCCCTCGTTCCGATGCCAACTTTAATCGGTATTGAGCCTTAGTGGAGCAGGGACATTGTTCATGCCGATACGTCGAGTCTTCCGATTCCGATGATGAATCGCTCAATACCCAAAGACTTCAAAGTCTACCGGAGGATCCTTCCCCCTTCTCCGGAATGGCCCATGTCCCCTCCTGAGGATATGTCTTTTCAAGAATTTATTCAAGGTTAGCTAGGGACCTTTCCATAACTGACATCCGAGAGAACCTAGAGCAGAGGAATTGGAGATTCTCCACTACCCTAAAGCTCCTAAGGAGGCGGCCATACTTCCAATTCATCTCATTCTTCATGATTTCATGCTCCGGAAACGCCCCTTACTATTTCTCCACATACTCGACAACTCGATACCATATATTGAGTACCGGAGTGTCCTGGCTTCCAAAAGATGCAGCTGCGGCACCACTCAATTGTAGTGAAATCGGCAATGCATCAAATTAAGTTTTAAGACACATTCTTCTAATCCTCCGGATAGAGAATCGAGAACCTTGATACTTTTGGGCATTGGTGTTTTCAGGCTTCCATGCTGTCAGCCAGAATATGCTCATACATCTTCTGTATGGATATGTTCCTCGAAGAGGTTATTAGAGATCTTGAGTCGATGTCTCCTCTCCTCCCTGATAAGAGAGCTGGCTATCTCACGTTGGTCAGACATGCCCAGAACGTCTCAGTTTGTCAACAGAGCGACTTTTGACTGTTTTGAATACACCAGTAGAGCTACATCAATCTGCATCAGTGTTCACAGGATTGCTTGGCTTCAGGCATCAGATCTTGAACAGTGGGTTCAAGATAAACTGGGTAATATTCCTTGCACAGGTGAAATCATTTTTGGCAAGACTTCTCAGAATCTGAGAATATCATTTTGAATAGGTTTTCTAGGACTATTTCCAGCCCTGCTAAGAAGAAAGCAACTGCAAAGAAAACTTTCTTTAGTAAGAAAAAAGTTTTTCTCTGGGAACAAGCAGGAAGTCAATCCTCACATATGGGTGATGTCGACGCCGAAGGAGCCCGCTCGGAGCAAATCCCTAGCTTTCAAAGAAAGCCTCTGGGAGTTGCTACCACGCATACGTGGTCCCCTTCCCGCCCAAGGATGCCATCTTGCTCAGTCTCCTTTTTTCCCACGGAGCCCATCGGACGTTGTCCCTTGTGTCCCGGAAAAAGTTGATTTTTTTCTGTGCCTTTTTGGCCCGACTGGTCGACACGGTATCCTTCCCGCCTCCGACCTTAGTACTCTGGGATCGGGTCGGTCCTGTTATAGTTTTTGTTCTATTTTTACCTTTGAGGCGTCTTCGCGCCTCTTTTTCTCTTTTCCTTCACTGGCAGCCCTTAGGGTCTTTGACCTAGCCGGGGTCCTTTTTCCCCCGATGGCCACCAGCGGTTTTAAGAAATGCAATCGGTGCGGGAAAATTATGTCCCTCACCGATACGCATGACTACTGTCTCCGGTGCCTCAGGCCGGACCACGACCCAGCGGTCTGCCCTCTATTTAATAAGATGTCGTCCAAGGCCCTGTGGAGCCGCCAGCAGCAGCATGACAAGATTTTTCCCGAATCCCCTGTGCCTCCAAGAGCCAGGACCTCGTCTGAGGCCTCGACATCTCGGGGAGCACTACGAGCCCGAGCATCGTCGGGGCTCCTCAGAGAGGGTGGTCTCCCTCGAGGGAGCACAAGAGGAAGAAATCCTCAAAGGCGGTGTCTCTGGACAGCTCCGAATGACTGGGCTCCTTGCGAGACTGGCTGTGGAGCCCCGAGCGCCGGCCAGGATCGTCAGGAAAGGAGAGGCTGGCCAAAGTTCCTCGCCGAGAACCGGACCAGCCAAGGCAATTACCGACTGTTCTGATCGAAGACTCCCCTCCGGGGGAACCAGCGTCAGGGACGACAGTGTCGGCGCCCGAGCCGGTGGCTGTGGAGCGTCCGGAACTTGTGTCCAGGATGGCGGCTTTGGAGCGCAGTTTTACTGCCTTTATTGAACAGCAGCAGGCACTGATGTCCAGTATGTCCGGTTCCTCTACCCCAACCACCAAGCCCTCGATTTCGAAGTCGACTCCGGAGGCCGAGCTGATCCTCGAGACCTTTCAGACTCGAGCTGATACTCTGCCGAGATCGCACTCAGCCTCCCGTTCGGGATCGAGGTAGTCGCCCCTGAATCTACCGGCATCAGGACATCCAACGCCGGGGCCCTCTGCCCGAGGAGCCCCTTGAGTCCTCCTCGGATGCCTCGGCCTGGGAGATGGAGGACGAGGAGTCCCCGGATACCCAGAGGCATAGGGACATCCCCTCAGATTCCCCCGTGTCTGAACCTCTGAGAAGGTCCCCACCAGAGGATATGGGTTTCCTGGACTTCGTGCGGGATATGTCCAAGGCGTTGGCTTTCCTCACGGAGTCCGAGGAGGAGCCTCGACCCGACAAACTCGAGATCCTCCAATAAGGGGCTCCTCCTCAGGAGACCCTCACGGTACCTGTTCCTCCGATCCTGGAATGACTCATGCTCCGCATGTGAGAGACACCGGCTTCGGTGCTGGTGATCAGCAAATGGCTCGACTCAATGTATTGAGTCCGCTGGAGCCCTGGATTCCAGAAATCACAACTGCCGCACAATTCCATGGTTGTGGAATTGGCCATGCGTCGACTTAAGAGTCAGAAGATGCATTCCTCGGTGCCCCCTGGCAGGGAGGCCCGCAACTTGGATGTCCTTGGCAGAAAGTGTTTCCAGGGCGTGATACTGAATTGTTGGATCCAGGCATACCAGTTGTACAAGGGCATGTACCTGAGGACCTGGTGAAAGAACTTGGCGGGTTCTCATCTGGTCTCTCCGAGGAACCTTTGCAGCGCTTCAAGGGCCTGTCCAAAGCTATCTGTGAATGCTCCAAGTTTGTCTCGGGCAGCCTATGACGTGTTCCAGTTGGCAGCCCAAGTAGCCGCGGCGGACATCGGTGCATGCCGCCAGGCTTGGCTGTAGTCGTCCGACCTCGAGCAATGGGTTCAGGACAAGTTGGTCGATGTCCCATGCCAAGGGGAGAATCTCTTCGGCAAACCCATGACCGACAAGGCCACAGAGCTGGAGACAAAGTTCATGACGATGACACGGCTCTCTAAGACCACCTCTGCCCCTCCTCATAAGAAGGGCTCAGGTAAAAAGCCCTTTTACCCAAGGAAGGGTGTTGCTTTCCGAAACTACTCCCCTTATCAGGCTTCCCCAGCTCCCCCACAGGGGAAGCAGGCCAAGGGACAGGGGCATGGCCTGCATAAGCAGAAAACCCCAGGCTCCGGCTCCAGCCCAACCTAGTGGTTTTTTTTTTACTCCTGCAGCATGGTCCCTCTCCGTCGGAGTTGGACAGCCTACAGGAGGTCGGCTCACCTTGTATGCCCACAGGTGGCAAACCATCACCACCGATTCATGGACATTACAAGTGGTCAGGGAGGGATACCTCTTCCATCTAGCCCAAGTGCCTCCACACTACTTCCCAGGAGAGCCTCCAAGGTCTCCCCTTTACCGGGACCACCTTCTGAAGGAGTTAGCAGGTCTTCTCGAGGGCCATGTGGTAGAACCAGTGCCCCATCACCTCAAGGGCAAGGGGTTTTACTCCAGGTACTTCCTTGTCCCAAAGAGGACAGGGGGCCTAAGGCCTATTCTCGACCTGCACAATCTCAACAAATTCCTGGTGAGGGAGAAGTTCAAGATGCTCTCCCTTGGAATATTGCTGCCCTACTTCCACCAGGGAGACTGGCTATGCTCCTTAGACCTAAAGGATGCCTACACACACATCCTAATTCACCCAAGCCACAGGCAATACCTACGCTTTGTGGTGGGGGACAACCACTACCAGTACAGAGTGCTCCCCTTTGGCCTTGCTTCGGCACCCAGGGTGTTCACAAAGTGCCTGGTTGTGGTTGCCGCTTTCCTCAGGCTTCAAGGGATCTTCATCTTCCCCTGTCTCGACAACTAGCTCATCAGGGACACTTCAGCCGCAGAGTTGCACAGGCCACAGCTCACAACACCCAGGTCCTGCAGCACTTGGGGTTTGTAATCAACTACCCCAAATCCAGCCTCTGTCCGTCTCAAGACGTATAGCCCTTGCAGGGAAATTGAGCCACAGCTCCTCAGTGCCAGCGAGACAACTGCTGCTCCTCCTCGGGCACTTGGCCTCCACAGTCCATGTCACTCCAGATGCCCACCTCCACATGCGAATTGCGCAGTGGTGCCTCAGTGACCAATGGTCCCAGGCCACGGGACACCTCCAAAACAGGATCAAGGTGACCAGGCGCCTGGTACAGTCCCTGGCCTGGTGGCTCTCGCCCCAGCACTTGAAGGCCGGTATGCCTTTTCAGGCCCCTCTCGCCCCACTCCTCCTTCCGGAGGATGTTGAGGTCTTGCTGGCCTCATGTAGACCGTCTACTAGACAGACGGACTCCATTAAGTGGCGCAGATTTGCTTTCTGGTGTGCTGGGCCAAAGGTTGATCCTTTTTTTTGCCCATGGTTGTGGTGTTGCAATACCTTCTCCACCTTTCTGAGATGGGACTTAAGTCCGTCAGAGTGCACCTCAGTGCCCTAGCAGTGAACCACTTTCCCGTGGACAAGAAACCTCTCTCTGCTCACCCAATGGTATCCTGGTTTCTAAAGGGCCTGCTCTTGTTGACATCCCCGGTCCATTCTCCAGTATCTCTCCTGGAAAGTGGTATTCTTGGTTGCGCTCACTTCTGTCCGGAGAGTGAGTGAGCTCCAGGCTCTCGTGGTGGAGAGGCCTTATACCAGGTTCTACAAGAACAGGGTGGTGCTTCACACACACACCAAGTTCCTCCCGAAGGTGGTCTCCTCGTTTTACCTCAACCAGGAGGTGGTTCTTTCTACCTTCTTTCCCAGGCCGCATGCCAGTCCGGCAGAGGTGGTCCTCCATACCCTGGACTAAGAGGGCCCTGTCCTCCTACATCCAGCGTATGCAAACGCACCGGAAAGCCTCTTAGCTTTTCGTTTCCTACGACCCCAGTAAGCTGGGGAAGGCAGTGACAAAGTGTACTCTCACTGCTCTTTTGCTGCAGGTGACTGCTCTTCTATCACAGAATGCCATAGAGGAGGTTCCAACATCTCAACAGGGAATGGGTTTCTACTCTCTGCACTTTCTTATCCCAAAGAAAACTGTAGGATACAGACCCATCCTAGACCTCAGAAACCTGAACAAGTTTCTCTTCCATGAGAAGTTCAGGATGGTCTCTCAGGGGACCCTCCTACCTTGTCTCCAGAGTCAGGACTGGCTCTGTTCTCTAGATTTAAAGGAAGCATGTACACACATCCTCATTCATCCAGAACATAGGAAATATCTGCGCTTCATCTTTTAGGGAAGACACTATCAATACCAAGTCCTTCCTTTCGAACTCTTCTCTGTCCCAAGAATCTTCACAAAGTGCATGGCAGTCAAGGTCGCATTTCTAAGATCTCTAGGGATATTTGTCTTCCCTTACTTAGATGACTGGCTCATACAGGGAGATACCTCCCAGGAGGTCCGCCTCCGTCTCTCCTGTACCATATAGGTACTGCAACATTTGGGATTTGTGATAAATTTTACAAAATCCCATCTCGCTCCTACTCATAGGAGCGCCCTTAAACACTCAGCAATCAAGGGCATTTCGGCCCCAGCCCCGTTGTTCTCGTCTCATTCAACTGGCATATCAGGTACGTCTCAGAGACCACCTAACTGCCCAAGAAATGATGCAGCTTCTAGGTCATATGGCCTCAACAGTACATGTATTATGCCTGCCTACATTTGCCTGCCTACATTATGCCTGCCTACATTTGTGCACAGTCCAGTGGGCTCTGGTCTCCCAGTGGAAACAGGCCTCAGGCTGTCTGAGGGATAATATCCAAGTCTCTGCCCCTCTGGCCACATCCTTTCTATGGTGGTGTTCCCCTATCTTCTCGTAGGGTCACCTTTTCAGATGCCTCCATGCCAATGTACCCTGATGACGGATGCCTCCAAACTGGAGTGGAGGGCTCATCTAGGGAATCTCTCCACTCAAGGCTAGAACTTCGGGCTAATGTCAACGCCCTCAGGGTATTCCAAAAGCATCTATGATCCCACAGGGTCCTGGTCCAGACAGGTAGCCATGTTCTATGTGAACAACAGGGAGGAACAGGATCTTAGCCCCTCTTCAGGGAGGCTCTCCATCGCTGGTCCTTTGTCATTGCTCATCAGATACACTACTTGGAGGTCTGTCTCCCAGGGGAGCAAAATGTCTAGGCAGACAAATTGAGCCGGATCCTTCTTCCCCCACGAATGGTGTCTCCATATGGAGACAGCATTCTTCATCTTTCAAACCTGGGGGACTCCATAGATAGACCCATTTGCCACTCCGCAGAATGCCAAGCTTCCTCGCATCTGCACCAGGACTCCCATGTCGGACAACCAGCAAGTGGATGCTTTTCACCTCCACTGGGGTTGAAGGTTCATGTATGCCTTCCCTCCCATTCCCCTAATTCCCAAGACACTTTTGACACTCCAGGCAGACAGGGACTCCATGATATTCTTAGCCCCTCGCTGCCCACATCAGCTGTGGCTTCCTCGCCTGCTACGTCTGTATCAGACTCAACCCCTAGATCTTGGATCTGCTCTAGATCTCCTCTCTTAAGAGGAGGGGGATGCTGTTCCATCCCAATCCTCAGTCTCTCTACCTGACGGCATGGCTGCTGAAAGCATAGTATTGCAAGATCTTAACTTTACTCAGGAGGTAAAGAAGATCCTGTTAGCTTCCAGGAAGCCAGCCACCAGACTTCATACGCTTTCAAGTAGCATAGATTCTCTACCTTGTGTTCCCAGAAAGATCTCAATCCCTTCTTGTCTCCAGTGGAGGTACTCCTCCAGTATCTCCTCCACCTGTCCTCATCTGGTCTCAAGACAAACTCTGTAAGAATTCACCTAAGTGCAATTGCAACCTCTCATCACTTGGATGGACAACCCATTTCCTCACAACCACTCGTAGCACGCTTCATGAGAGGCCTTTTTTTGATCAAGCCTCCCATCAGACCACCACCGGTGGTGTAGGATCTCAGTGTCGTTCTAGGGCAACTTCTCAAGCCACCTTCTGAACCCTTTGGCCACAACCTCACTAAAGTTTCTGACATGGAAGGTCATCTTCCTTATTGTCCTCACTTCAGCTAGACACATTAGTGATCTTCAAGCTTTGGTGGCAGACCCACCTTACACACGGTTCCACCATGACAGTGTGGTCCTTAGCACTCACCCCCACCTCTTGCCAAAGATGGTGTCTCCTTTTCATTTGAATCAATCAGTTTACCTTCCTGTCCTTTTTCCTAGGGCAGAGGAAACCTTCAACACACTTGATTGCAAACGCGCCTTAGCATTTTATCTTGAAAGGACTCGAGAGCACCATAGAGCTTCTCAGTTGTTCATCTCCTTTGACCCTAGTCACCTGTGGTTCTCAGTATCAAAATGTACTCTTTCTAAATGGATAGCAGATTGCATCTCATTTGCTTATGATAAAGCAGGACTATCCCTTGAGGGTCATGTCACTGCCCATAAAGTTCGTGCCATGGCCACCTCGATGGTGAATCTATGCTTGGTAGCCATTGACGAAATCTGCAAATTGGCATCTTGGTCTTCGGTCCATACCTTTTCTGCTCATTACTGTCTGGACAAGGACTCCAGCACCTCTTTCAGACTTAAGCGCAACTCCTACCCTCCTTTCTGGAATGTAACGATACCAGACATCCATGGAGGATTCATGACCTCTTGAAGCCTACTGTGAGGCAAACCTACTGGTTCTGGGGTCATTTTTCTTTGGCATTTGGGAGCTAGGGAGTCCCATATATGAAGACTACATTCCTGCTTGTTCCTGGAGATGGCATAGTTACTTACCTGTAACAGGTGATCTCCAGGAACAGCAGGAATTTGGTCTTCACAACCCACCCTCCTCCCCTTGGAGTTGTAGGTTTTCTTTTTACCTCCTTTTTCTCTCAGCTATAAACGCAACTGAGGCGGGAGAGTTGGGAAGATAGCAACGCAGGGGCAGTGGGACGCTCCAAAAGCTTTCCTTTTGGATGCTGGGGAGCGTTCCCTTGCGGGTTCTGCTGATAACGACATCATCCATATGTGAAGACTAAATTCTTGCTGTTCCCAGAGATCACCTGTTACAGGTGAGTAACTATGTTTTGCTTCCCTGGACAACGCACAGCTATCGTGTTTCTGCTCCTGCCAGCCGCACCCGGGGAGAGTGGTGGCAGATGCCTTCCTAATCTCGTGGTTGGAGGGCCTACTGTGTGTTCCCACCGACCACCCCTCTCACCCCCACAAGCCGCCAAGACCCTCTTCAAGGTCCAGAGCGAGAGGGTGTCATACTGATCACACCCAGGCAAACTTTGGCCCAGGCAAACTTTGTTCCCTCTGCTGCTATCCCTGTCAGTGGCACTCCCAGTCCCACTTGGCTGGGCGCCTTGGACCTCCTGTCCTAGGAGAAGGGCTCCCTTTTTCACCCCAGCTTGGGGTCACTAATGCTAATGGTGTGGCTGTTGAAAGATTAGGGCTGGCCCTTTTCATCCTTCCAGGGGCTGTCAAGGAACTCCTACTGGCCTCAGAAACCCTCCACCAGGCGGGCCTATGCCTTTAAGAGGTGAAGGTTCTCTGTCTGTTGTACGTAGAAGGAGGAGAATCCTTTCTCTTGTCATGTGCAACTGGTTCTTCAGTACCTACTGCACCAGTCGCACACGGGGCTGAAATCCAACTCTGTGAGGGTGCATCTAAGTGCCATAGCCGTGCACCATCACCCTATCAAGCGAAAACCCCTCTCTAGCCAGCCCCTGGTCTGTAAGTTCCTCCAGGGCCTCCTGTTGTCCAAGCTCCCCCTCCGGTGGCGGAATGGGACCTCAACGTGGTGCTCTCCCAGCTCACTAAGCTGCCATTCGAGCCCCTAGTCACTTGCCACCTGAGATACCTGTCTTGGGAAGGGGCCTTCCTGGTGGCCCTTCCATCCGCTCCAAGGGTGAGTGAACTCCAGGCCTTGGTGGCAGACCTACCATATGCAAGGTTCTATAAGAACAGGGTGGTGCTCCGCACACCCCCCAAATTCCTCCCAATCAGGTCCTCCCCACCTTCTTCCCACAGTCTCATGCCGGTAGGGAGGAATTAATACTTCATACACTAGATTGCAAGCGGGCCCTGTCCTACTTGCAGCAGACTCAAACCTATTGGAAAGTTTCTCAGCTTTTCTTGTCTTATGACCCCCGTAGACTGGGGCTCCCCATGACTAAGCAAACTCTGTCCACTTGGGTGGCGGACTGTATTTCCCTCGTCTATGAGCGAGCTGGCCTTTCCCTCAAGCACTAGATCACAGCACATTGTGTGAGGGCGATGGTCACGTCGGTGACCAACCTCCACTTGGTGCCAGTGACGGAAATCTGCAAGGCTGACACATGGCCTTCATTTCATACATTTGCAGCTCACTACTGCTTGGTGAGTGAATCCTGCAAGGACAATGCCTTTGGCCAGGCAATACTCCTTAATGTTCCTGGGGTGTAGGCAACTCCTGCCTTCCGACCTTTCTGTATTCAGGCTATCAGAGTGATAGTGGCGCTGGACGCTAGGGTCTTGCAGAGTCTTTCACTGGCCACTCACCACCTGCAACTCACGGCTACCCGATTGATCACCGTTGGTGCTGTCTTGGTTTGGTCCTCGGCAGCCTGGAGATAGGGAGTCCCATATGTGAGGACTGACTTCCTGCTTGTTCCTGGAGAAAGTATAATTACTCACCTGTAAAAGTGTTCTCCAGGAACAGCAGGAATCAATCCTCACAACCCAATCTCCTCCTCTGGGAGTTGTCTCCCTACCTTGTTATATTTGTTTACTGCTGTCCTAGCTATGTCATTTGACTGAGCAAGATGGCACCCTTGGACGGGAAGGGGATCACACATGCGTGGTAGCATATCCCAAAGGCTTTCTTTGAAAGCTGGGGAAATTCTCTGCGGGGGGCTCTGTCAGTGCCAACGTTACCCATATGTGAGGAATGATTCCTGCTGTTTCCAGAGAACACCTGTTACAGGTGAGTAACTATGCTTTGTGTCTTCTGTTTTTTCCATTTCCCTCATTGATTTCAATGGGCAGCATTTGGCTATCTGTGACTTTCAACAAAGCAGGTCCAATTTAAAAAAAAAAAAAAAAGCGCCTTTTGTTCGGCAGCCGGGTCTTCCAGACCAGCATGGGCTTCTGGGGCCTTCCTATCAGGGGCTCTTCATTGTGCTTGACAGGTGCTGGGATTCCCTTTTTGGGACTCTTTTTGCTGTGGCCCTGCTTCTTTTTTATTTTGGCTTGACTTTTTTGCTGTCTTATGTTTAAATTTTGCAGCTGCAGGTTTCAGCTGCATGACCTGATGCAGCCCATGACCCCCCTCCTTGGTGTTTTTTTTCTCGGCAGTTGCTTATTTTTGTCCCTGTTGTGGCTTCATAGTCCATGCCACCTTTTTTATAGAATTTTGGGGCCCAATGCCATTTCTGTGGCCTCTGCCACTCCTGCCCTTTTCTCATCTCTGGGCACAGTGGCCATAAGTCTGTTGGTCCTAGGGGAAGTCCTCCAGGGTTTCTCTTTTCAACCGCTATGCACTGCAACTCCTTTTTCAGGTCTGGCCAGCTGCTTAGCATCCCCTTTGTTAGGGTTCAGGGCCTGAGCTGCCCCTTCCCTCCCCAGAACTTGGAGCCCATGAATGCTCCTTTCACGGGCAGCTTGGAGGGTCATAGCCCCTGCTTCACCCTTGTGCTCCTCCATTCCTCCGGGACCCTAACTTATCCCCTTCGGGAGTTAGTTAAGGGACTCAGGTGAAACTCCTGTGGCTGAAAGGTAAGTCTGGGGAGGCTGCATTGATCCGAACAGCGCAGGGAGGACACGGCCACACCTCTTAAAAACAAAGAAACCTTTTATTTTGTAAAACCTGCAAAGGTACATACCCGATGGCCAAGTTTGAGCTGTCAGCCTGCATCAGGGGTCAAAAAACAAAACAGAAGAATATAAAAAATACATTAAAAATACAATAATATTCTCTAAAGTGTTTAGTAAAAAAACAAAAATAAAATACAGAAACAGCATACAATACTAATTAAGATTCAATTGCATATGTATTCCAATGGCAGTCAGGACATTGTAACAAGAGCCTATAAATAAAACATACATATGTAACCTAAAAAGTGCATATGAGACAGTACAATTGCTACAGACAATACCATAAAATTCTGCAGCTAAGTTGCTTCGTGATCTTTACATAAACATAAAAAAACAAGAGAAGACTATTAATAGCTAATACATCTTGGACAAAACAAATAATCCACAACTACTAACTGAGCTAAAACCTTTACAAAGAGGGAGGAGGAGAATAAAAAAAGGGGAAAGCAAGCTATTGCAGTCCTTCCAGTAGCTGAAAGCTCAATAAGCGCTTCTCAGGTATGCCTGTATGACAGCAAAGGAAAAAAAAACATAAACCATAATACTCATAAACAGCTGACTAGGTAATGTCAGACAACAGCAGGAACACAGCAGTACAACAGTGAAAGAAAAAAGACCTGCATCTCCTCACCTAACTCATGAAAAAAAGAAAGAAAGCCTTTTAAGGGGGACATATATTGCTGATGCACTCTTTAATTCATACCCCTATCATGAAGCCACATAACAAAAGTGTACATCTGCCCATATCTAGCCTTATTACAACAGTAAAGACAGAATAGAAAAACGTGGTCTAAATAATAAGGCATAAAAAGGCCACACTGTTTGTAAACACGGAACAACTAATGGCCAGAAAAAGTCATCATAATAAAACAAAAAAGATTGTTGCAGCAATGTAAACTAGCACAATACAGCTCCAGAACTAGCAAGGAACGTCTCCTACCTTTGAAATCTACTGAGAAAGTGAAAGTAAAAATCACTAGAGCACATGACCTCCCTTAAGACCTGTGCACTAATACATATGTAAATTACCAAGTAAGCACATGATTTCCCTGAAGACCTATGCACTAATGCATAAATAGATCAGCGAGTACATGATCTCCCTTAAGACCTATGCACTAATTCGTATGTAGATTAGCAAGTGAGTGTTCCTAAAAGAACCAATAGTAAAATGATGATGATAAATCTAGACATAGCACTAGAAAATGTTATGATGTCAAACAAATCCACTGTCCCTTTAAAAATAACAATAACCAAGCCATGCTCATTATACATAAAAAAGGCAAACCAAAATGAAAAAGGAACGTCACCAAATATTTACATTGTTAAAATTACATATGGATTAAAAAGAACCAGGAGAATAAGCCCTTCATATGGCTGTAGTGATACCTAACCCTGAGGGAACTTAGGATTTCTCTGATCCGCCTTTTCACTGATGGGCTGTGTTCCTACCCTTTGCAGGAAGCTAGGGTGGCTCTGCAGGTTGCAGAACCAGCTGTTAGGTGAGCTGATGGTCTAGCGTTCTCCCTTCTCCCTAACTCCATGCAGCAATGCATGAGGTTTTAGGAAGGGGACCCATGATCTGGGCCCTCGAGGTCCTGTTATCCTGTCTAGATGCTTTCCTTGACCCCTAAAGTGAGTGAGGTCAGTTTTCAGGCCCCTTGGCATGGGAGTCCTGTTCTTGGCTGGACTGAGTGCATCTCAATAAATGGTCTCTTTTGCCAGAGGGATATAATCAATATACAAAAAAAATCTGGCTGGACTGAGTGCATGACCATCACGGGAGAGAGAGGTGTTGCATGTGAGGAGTCTAAATTTTGGAGGCTTGAAGTCCTTAAGAAGGCATTGATAGTTGCCACCTTAGGCTCTTGGGCAGCGCTCTGCCTGCTTGGAGGCTAGCCCTCTGATGGATTTATTCTTTGCTGATAGCCTTAAGACCTCCAGCCATATGACTATGGCCCTTATTTCCAAGATTGCAGGTGGTTACCTGAAAGGTCTTCCAGGGTAAGTCCAAATGTCATCAAGTCTCCCTCAGGATATCAAGAGGTTTGCTGAGGACTGCCTAGGTGGCTGCTGCTGGCTGAAATTGGTTCAGAGTTCCTCCCAGTCCATGATGATGATGGAGTGTACCAACTGGCAGTGCTAGCAGTACCCTTATTCTCAGATGCTGGCTCCAGGCTGTGGCAGAGCAGTTTCCCTTTAAGGGTTATTTGCCCTCCGAAACTCCTGTAAGGTAGGACTAGTGGTGCCAAGGGCTCCTTTGTAAGGCTGGAAGTAGAGCCTAGAGATGTCATTGGACTGAGTCCTTCAGGACCTCAATTTATGTAAGGGCAGTCTTTGGAGCTTTTGGGCCCATTTATGTCACCTCCATGACTCCATTGGGAGCCTGCAGTTGTTGAGGTGTAACTCAGGCTATTCTCTCTGGATCTTGGTCAAGGTCAGAGATGTTAGCTCATGCTACAAGCCACCTGCCTTCTATCCCTAAAGTTTATGGCTCAGGTCAGCCTGGGAATTTAAGGTGCAATGTTTGATCATTGCAGCGCTTATACGGGATTCCCTGGCTCTCCACTTATATAGGTGGTGATCAATGTTCCCTCTAAGCTGCGCTGGGTCCGCCGGCAACATTCCTGCTGGGGGGGGGGGTGGTCTAACACATGCCGCAGCACCCTCGCAATGTTCACTTTAATCTGCACCGGGTCCTCTGCTGGCATTCCCACCGGTGGAGGAGGGGCGGAGTGTCGATTGCACTGCATTCCCCCCCCTGCCTCCCGCCGGTAGGAATGTTGCCGGTAGACCCAGTGCAGCTTAGAGGGAACATTGGTGGTGATAAAGGATTCTATTCAGTGCCTCCTGCAGTGACAGGTCATTTTTCCTGTACAGTCTGCTGCGGTGCTAGGGATGTTATCTGATACATAGATAATTAGGAAGGGCAGTTCCTTCTGGCATATCCTGGACATAGAGCTGGTTGTTTTCAGACTGTCTCTCATTTGTATAGGAGGTCCTTCAAGTCTGTCACTATATTGGTCAGGTAGGGGATGTTTCTTGCCAACTAGACCTTGACATGGTGTTCTGCTATGTTCTCCAGGACCAAGCAGGAAGTCAGTCCTCACATATGGGTGACGTCAGCGCCGACGGAGCGCTCGCGGAGCAATTTTTCCCAGCTTTCAAAGAAAGCCTTTGGGAATTGCAGCGCGCATGCGCGGTCCTCTTCCCGCCCAAGGGTGCCATCTTGCTCAGTCTTCTTTTTTCCGCGGAGCCCTGCAGATGTTGTCTGTGAATCCCCGCCGAAAAGTTGATTTTTTTCTCTTTATTTCTCTTTTTCCTTCGGTTCGACGCCGGTTCTTTTCCCGCCCGGACTTGCGACGCCGGTTGCGAGTCTGTTCCTTATTTTTCGGTTTTTTGTCCTTCGTGACAGATTTCACGCCTTTTTCCTTTTTCCCTGGCAGCCCGGTCTTTCGACCTCGCAGGGGCCATTTTTCCCCCGATGGCTGCCAGCGGCTTTAAAAAGTGTGACCTCTGTAAGAAACTCATGTCTCTTACAGACACTCATGACTTCTGCCTCCGCTGCCTCGGACCCGATCATGACTCCATGATCTGTGGTCCATGTGGCAAAATGTCCTCAAAAGCGTTGAGGAGTCGGCAGCATCAGCGGGAGCGTATCTTCTCTGACTCCGGCCGGGCTCGGACCTCGTCAGAGGCTTCGACGTCTCGGGACTCTGGTCCTGAGCATCGTCGAAGTTCCTCTGAAAGGGGGTCTCCTACCCGGGAACATCATCGGACGAAGAAACCCGCGAGGGCGGGATCGGTGGACGCTCCTGGTCCCTCGAGGGCCAGGTCGCATAGCCCCGATTCCCGTCCCGGGTCCTCGGAGGTGGAGAGACCATCAAAACATCCTCGACTCGAGGTGGACTTGCCCGCTCATGTGAGTACTGTTGTCCTCGTTGACTCGCCTCCGAAGGACCCGACGTCGGGCCCGACGCCATCGGGGCCCGAGTCGGGGGCTGCTGGGTCTCCTGAGCTCGGACTCAGGTTGACGGCCTTGGAGAGCAGTCTGACTGCCTTCATGGACCAGCAGCGGGTATTGATCGCTGGCCTCGCTGGTGTTTCTGCCCTGACCGCCAGGACGTCGACCTCCAAGTCGACCCCAGAAACCGAGCCGATCCTCGAGTCCATGAGGGCTCGAGTCGATCCTCGGTCGAGGTCTCCTTCGGCCTCCCGTTCGGGACCGAGGTTGTCGTCGCCGACTCCCTCGGCGTCGGAGCGGATAGCATCGGTGCCCGCCCGACCGGAGCCGCTCGACGACTCCTCCGAGGAGTCTGCCTGGGAATCCGAGGACGAAGAGTCACCTGGTTCCTTTCGGACTCGGTGTGTCCCTTCGGACTCCCCCGAGTCCGAACCTCGGAGACGGTCCCCCCCGGAGGATACCCGGTTCTCGGACTTCGTGAGGGATATGTCCAAGGCTTTGGCCTTCCCCGTGGATCCCGAGGAGGAACCTCGAGTCGAAGAACTCGATGCCCTCCAATATGACTCTCCCCCGAAGGAGGCCTTTATTGTACCGGTTCCTCCGATGCTGGAACGACTTCTCTTCCGCATGTGGGAGAGCCCGGCGTCGTCGCCGGTGTTAAGCAAGCGGGTCGATTCCATGTATCGAGTCCGCAAGAGCCCTGGCTTCCAAAAGGCACAACTACCGCACCATTCCATGGTGGTGGAATCGGCCATGCATAGACTTAAGAGTCAAAAAATGCACTCCTCGGTGCCCCCTGGTAGGGAGGCCCGAAGCCTGGATGCCCTCGGTAGGAAGTGTTTCCAGGGCTCTATGCTTGCTTGTCGAGTCCAGACCTACCAGCTCTACATGGGCATGTATCTCTGATACCTGGCTAAGGAAATAGCCGGGTTCTCTGCTGGTCTCTCCGACGAGAGTGCTCCAAGTTTATCTCTCGAGCAGCCTATGATGGTTTTGAGGCATCGGCTCGAATGGCTGCGGCCGGCATCGGTGGACGCCGCCAGGCTTGGCTTCAGACGTCCGACCTCGAGCCCTGGGTGCAGGACAAGTTGGTCGATGTCCCCTGCCGAGGTGATAACCTCTTTGGCAAGCCCATGGATGAGAAGGCTGCACAAATCGAGACGGAGACTCTCACCAGGACTCGTCTCTCAAGGAAGACCTCTGCCCCTTCTCAAAAGAAGAAGGGCTCGGGGAAAGGCGGCTGCCTATAAATACTACCCTCAGTATCAGGCCTCAGCAGCTCCCCCACAGGGAAAGCAGGCCAAGGGACGGGGTAATGGGTCCCGTAGGCAGCAAGCCCCCAAGCCTGCACCACCGGCCCCTGCTCAGCAGGGTGGGGGTTTTTGACTTCATCAGCATAGCCTCTCCCCCTCAGCTGGTTTCTCTCAGCACAGGAGGCCGGCTGGTCCACTTTCCCCACAGGTGGTCCAACATCACCACAGATACCTGGGTACTTCACATAGTTCAGAAGGGCTATCTTCTTCACTTTCACCAGGTACCTCCCTCCTTCTTTCCAGGGGAGCCTCCCAGATTTCCTTTGCACAGGGACTTACTCCTTCAGGAGTTAGCAAGTCTCGTTCAGGAACAAGCCATGGAACCGGTGCCCCACCACCTGAAGGGTCAAGGGTTTTACTCCAGGTACTTCCTGATTCCGAAAAGGACAGGAGGCCTCAGACCCATCCTGGACTTGCGAAACCTCAACAAGTTCCTTGCAAAGGAGAAGTTCAAGATGCTTACCCTTGGAATCCTGCTGCCCTACCTCCAGCAGGGAGACTGGCTATGCTCCTTGGATCTAAAGGATGCATATACTCATATCCTCATTCATCCAGACCACAGACAATATCTCAGATTTGTTGTGGGAGGAAATCATTACCAGTACAGAGTACTGCCCTTTGGCCTATCCTCCTCCCCCAGGGTGTTCACCAAATGCCTAGCAGTGGTGGCGGCCTATCTAACACTTCAAGGTCTTTTTGTGTTCCCATACCTGGACGACTGGCTCATCAGAGCCCCATCTTCACCAGAGGCCGCTCAGGCCACTCATTGCACTGTGGCTCTGCTCCAGCACTTGGGTTTTGTCATAAACTTCGCAAAGTCCACTTTGCTCCCCTCTCAAAATCTCGAGTTCATAGGCGCCAGGTTGGACACACTTCAGGCGCGGGCCTTCCTCCCTCTGGACAGGGCCAAGCAGCTCATGGATCTCGCCAGCCACTTTCACAGCAATGCGCTGGTCTCCGCCAGGCACTTTCTGCGACTGCTCGGCCATATGGCTTCTACGGTCCATGTGACCCCCAATGCCCAACTGAATATGCGTCCTGCTCAGTGATGCCTTCGCACTCAATGGCATCAGGCCACGGGGAGCCTTGCAGACTCAGTACAGATCTCCGACCAGCTGGTCTCATCTCTGCGATGGTGGCTTCATCTACCAAACCTAGTGCTAGGGGTGGCTTTTCAGCCCACTCCGCATTCTCAGGTCCTGACCACCGATGCTTCCCTCCTGGGTTGGGGAGCACATTGCCAAGGGTCAGGTACTCAAGGCCTCTGGAATCCTTGGGAGTCTGCTCAACAGATAAACTTCCTGGAGCTCAAAGCCATCCGCCTAGCGCTCAGAGCCTTCTCTCACCTGGTGTCCCACCAGTCACTGCTGATACAGACGGACAACCAGGTTGCCATGTACTACGTAAACAAACAAGGCGGAACAGGCTCCTTCCTCCTCTGTCAGGAGGCGCAACAGCTATGCTCTTGGGCAGTCCGCCACGGCATCCTCCTCAGGGCTGTCTATCTCCCAGGTCAAGAAAATTACCTGGCCGACAAGCTCAGCAGGATCCTCCAGCCACACGAGTGGAGGCTGGATCCGATGGTGGTTCAGCAAATCTTTCTCAAGTGGGGTCTCCCCACCATGGATCTGTTTGCCAGTCCTCTGAACCGGCAGCTGCCCAGATTCTGCTCTCGACAGCCGCATCCTCTCAGAGTAGCGGCGGATGCTTTTCTGATTCCATGGTCCACCGGCCTCTTGTATGCCTTTCCTCCCATGCCACTGGTGTCTCGGACGCTCTTCAAGGTTCTCAGAGACAAAGCATCGATGATCCTAGTGGCTCCCCGGTGGCCGAGACAACCTTGGTTCCCGCTTCTAATGCAGCTGGCGGTGGACACTCCTCTTCCTCTGGGGTTTCAGCCCGACCTCCTGTCGCAGGATCAGGGGACTCTCCTACACCCCAACCTCCGGTCCCTTCATCTGATGGCCTGGCTGCTGAAAGGGTAGTCCTTGCTCCTCTGCAGCTACCTCCAGATGTGGAGGAGTC
Organism: Ichthyophis bannanicus; assembly: GCA_033557465.1. NCBI lineage: Eukaryota > Metazoa > Chordata > Amphibia > Gymnophiona > Ichthyophiidae > Ichthyophis > Ichthyophis bannanicus. The sequence goes on along the minus strand of CM066037.1, from coordinate 41,323,606 downwards.
GTCTTGGCCTCCCGGAGGCCCTCCACCCGGAAGTCCTACGCTCTTAAGTGGCGTCGGTTCTCCGTCTGGTGTACTCAGCAGTCTCAAGATCCCTTCTCCTGTTCAGCATCAGTGGTCTTGCAGTACTTGCTCTCTCTCTCTAACCTTGGACTTAAGTCCAACTCGGTCAAGGTCCACCTCAGTGCTCTTTCTGCGCATCACATGCCGGTGGATGGTAGACCTCTTTCCAGCCACCCTCTGGTGGCTAGTTTTCTCAGAGGCCTCCTTCTCCTTAAGCCACCTTTGCGCCCGCCAGCCCCGGACTGGGATCTCAATGTGGTTTTGCAGCGGATTACCTGTCCGCCTTTTGAGCCTATGGCTACCTGTCCACTTCGTTTTCTTTCGTGGAAAACCTTGTTCTTGGTAGCCCTCACTTCTGCTAGACGCGTTAGTGAGTTGCAGGCCCTCGTATCTGATCCCCCTTACACTAGGTTCTACAAAAAGGGTGAGTCCGTAGGACTACCCGGAAGTTTCTTCCCAAAGTGGTATCCCCTTTTCACATCAACCAGGAGGTGGTACTTCCGACCTACTTTCCCAGGCCACACTCCAGCCGAGCTGAAATGGTCCTGCATACCCTGGACTGTAGAAGGGCGTTGACCTTCTACCTTGACCGTACGCGGGAGCACCGAAGGACTGTTCAGCTCTTCGTGTCTTATGACCCCAACAAGTTGGGGCTCCCTGTCTCCAAGCGTACTCTGTCCATCTGGATTGCTGACTGTATCGCTTGGGCTTACGAGGCAGCCGGCCTCGTGTTGGAAGGTAGAGTCACAGCTCATCGTGTTCGGGCGAAGGCTACGTCGGTGGCTTACTTCCGCTCTGTTCCATTGGCAGACATCTGCCTGGCCGCTACTTGGTCTTCAAGCCAGACTTCTGCAGCCCATTACTGCCTGGAGAGGGAGTCCCGCAGGGACAGTGCTTTCGGACAGGCAGTCCTCCGTAACCTCTTTGAGGTATAGGCAACTCCTACCCTCCATCCCGGATGTTGGGCTACCGGTTGGAGACATATTCAGAGAAGATTCCTTCCTTCTGTGCTACTGAGCTAGAGGGAGCTCATTTTTGTGCTTAGGGTCTCCGGTAGCCTTAAGCTTGGGAGTCCCATATGTGAGGACTGACTTCCTGCTTGGTCCTGGAGAAAGCGTAGTTACTCACCTGTAACAGGTGTTCTCCAGGAGCAGCAGGAATCAGTCCTCACAACCCTCCCTCCTCCCCTTGGAGTTGCAGTTCTATGCTTTCGTTTTTTGCTAATTTTTTGCTGTCTTTTAGCTATGTCATCTGACTGAGCAAGATGGCACCCTTGGGCGGGAAGAGGACCGTGCATGTGCGCTGCAATTCCCAAAGGCTTTCTTTGAAAGCTGGGGAAAATTGCTCCGCGAGGGCTCCGTCGGCGCCGACGTCACCCATATGTGAGGACTGATTCCTGCTGCTCCTGGAGAACACCTGTTACAGGTGAGTAACTACGCTTTCCCGTTGTGAACAGTTGTGTTTCCCTGCTTCTGTATCTGTCACTTAAATTCTAAGCCATGTCTTTGACCTAGAGGTGACTCTCTTTAACTTTCCAAGTGGTAGCTCTGCTTTTCTGTATGCAGAGAGCCCAGGTTGCCCATATCTGAACATTGGGCTGGGCTGGGCTGGTTTGGTCAGTCTCCTTTTTCAAGGCTAGAGGCATAGTATCTCAGGCTGGAAATGAAAGGTTTGGTGATTACCTGTCCTAAGAACAACCTCATTCTCTCTCAGGCGGTCTTGTATTGTGGGGAGAGTCAGTTCTACAGTTTCCTGAGTGGAGAGGTTACTTGAAGATCAGCCATCTTAGAGCATGTAATTCTTGGTCAGCTCTATGTTCCTGGGACCTTGGGCTCCCGGGTCAATGTCTTTGACCTTGGTACCAGTTTTTTGGGTCAGAGTGCATCTGTGCTTGCTACAGTGGCATCTGCTGTCCTTCTGGTCTCCATGTTCCCAGTCATATGACCAGGCCCTTCCTCTCTCTTGGGAGATCAAGGAGCAATTGAGGTTGTGGTTACACCAACTGGTGGCCGAGTACCATTGGAAGCACCGGATGAAGTGCTCTTCATCCTGATTACCAGACTGAAGTGCTAGAGGTGTGATACCCAAGCCAGTTGGGCCAGGAACTCTGACTCCACAGGAGGCCTCCTGGGTGATCTCCATTTAGAGGCCAGAGCAATGAGCTTGGCTTTAGAGAGGTTCAGGCCTATCCTAGTGGACAAGTGGGCTGTGTGTCTTTGGCCATTGCCCTAGTGGCGATATGCCTCCTAATGAAGCAGTTTGAGTGTGAGAGCGCTCTTTCTGTGAGATGCCTGTCTTTTTTTTTTTTTTTTTTTTATTCCAAGAGTTACTGGTTCATGACCAGCCTCGGGGGATGGGGGAAAGAGGCATTTTGGGTTAAGCCACGGTTTGGTAGTGTTGGGCAGAGGAGCATTTCATTGCCCTGGCAGCTGTGCACATGGCAAGTTTTATCAGCGTGCAGACCAACTTCTGTGCCATATCTCTGTGGATCCTGGTGAAGTGAGAGCTTGGCTTGTCTACGTGTGACTTTATAGTGAGGAAATGAGGCCTTCCAGTGTTCCACTTGATAGCTACGTGGAAGAGTGCCAGTGTGAGGGCTATAAGTTGAGGAAAGGTCCTGCGGATGGCGGGCTTCGATGCCCTAATCCAGGCCTTGATAAATTTTGTGTGGATTTAGGAGCCAGGCTAAACTCTTAAGAGCCAGTGCTTGTGACCACCTTGTCGTCGTCCCCCCCCCCCTTTCAGTTCAGCGCCAGAGTTCCTACACCATGTGTTATCTTTAGATAACACAAGTGTCTGTGTGTGTGGTGCAGTGGTGGTGTGCCTGTCTGTGTGGGTAGGGTGCAGGGTTGTGGTGAATGTGTGTGTGCTGCAGAGCTGGAGAGCCTGTGTGTGGCGCAGAGGTAGGTTACCTATGAGAGGGTGTGTGATGCAGAGCTGAGATGTTTGTGTGCGCAAATGTCTGTGTGGTGTGTGTGGTGTATGTGGTGCCTTTGGGTGTGGGTGGAGTGGGGATGCACTCTTTGGCATATACAGATTTGTCATTTTTGTCCTTCACCTTTAACTCTTCCCTCCCCACTTCAATCCCTCTGCACTCTGTTCTCCTTCCAGACTCTCTCCCCTTCTTCCTTCTCCCAGCGCTCCCACCCCCTGCCTTCTATTCCTTTATTATCCTCCCCCCTTTTTTATTTTTATTTTTTTAAATTTTTTAAGGTACTGCCCCTTTAAAATTTTGCTGCCTCACTTCCTGCCTATTCTTTTTTTTTTTCTTCCTTCCAGGCTCCAATCCCTGCTGGCTCTCTGCTGCTTTGGGCTTCCCCTTCTGTTCTGCCCAATTTCCTGTGGGCAGAACAGGAGGGGTCTGCTGCGATTGGGGCTTAGATTCAGCTGACACTGTGGTGCTTTGATCCCCATGGGCTGTCTGTTGCTTCTAAGCCCCAACTGTGGCAAAGATCCCTCCTGTTCTGCCTGCAGAAGATTGGATCGGATCCCCACAGGCAGACAGAAGGGGGTCTTCTGCCTGTAATGGTATTTAAAAAAACAAAAAGGGGGGGGGGGGACTGGAGCAAATCCCAGGCACTAGTTGTAAATTTCTGGTCAACATGGCATCTGGGCTTTGTCGAGCCCTGCCCTACTCCAAGAGTGGCCATGGAAAGAGATGCTTATGTTTCCCTCCTTGGCGCTTAGAAAACCTCTACAAAGTATGGCTCCCCATCTCCAGGAACAAGCAGGAATGAGTCTTCACATATGGGTATCGTCGGTACCGACGGATCCTGCGCGGGAACGCTCCCCAGCGTCCAGTAAGAAAGCTTTTGGGAGCATCCCACAGCGCCTGCGCGCTGCCTTCCCGCCTTTCCTAACCGCGCCTCTCCAGTTCTTCTTTTCTGCGGAGCCAGCAGGTCGTGTTCCTGTCACCGCTGAAGAAGTTCTTTATTTTCTTTTATTTCTTTGGTCACGCGTCTGCCGCCTTCGACGTCGGACCGGTACCGCCGGTCTGTCTTTCTTTTAAAAAAAAAAACAAAAAACTAAAAAACTACCGTTTCCCACTTCTGTGCATTTTGGGCCTTAGGCCTAGGAAAACTTTTCCTCATGGAAAAGCCCGCTTCCGGGTTTAAAAAGTGCACGAAGTGCAGCGGCACTATTTCTGTCACCGACACCCATGACTGGTGTCTAAAATGTTTGGGTCCTGACCACTCCATCACGGACTGTGAGTCCTGTGCTGTGATGTCTAAAAGAGGTCGACAGAATCGAGCGGCCAAGCTCAGTACCCTGTTTCCCTCTGATGCAGCTTCGGTGGCATCGACGTCTTCCAGGGCTGCTTCTTCCTCCCATGGATCTCAGGTAACCAAACCTAAGTCCAGCTGGTCCTCGAAGGGTAGATCTCCCTCTAAGTATCGAGATGCCTCCGGGCTTGCTCTCGAGGATTCCGCACCTGCAAAATTACCCCAGCGGGAGGCTCCGGCTTCCAAAGCTTTATCTATGGGGTCACAGGTTGACATCGATGGCTCGGCCTCGACCGATCACCTGTTGCCATGTTCTGGGGTACCGGTGGTCTCCACTGGTACCGACATCCAGACATTGGTGGCGTCGATGGATCAGAATATTCTGACCATGCAGCGTGCCATCACGACATTCATACAAGCTGCGACGCCTCCGGTACCGCAACTAACTCCGTTGTCAGTACCGGTTCCGGCACCGGCACCGATTGCATCGACATCGGCTTCGGTGTCGACTGCAGCGGTACCCTGTTCTGTGATGCCCATCGGTACCGATCACTCCCGATGTCGATACCACTCGGTACGCATATTGGGCTCTGCAGGAGCATCCAGACAGGCGATACTTCGATTCCTCTGATGACTCTGATGAATCAGAGGCTTCTGTCGAAGCATCGGTACTCCTTCCTCAGGAGCCCTCTTCTCCAAAAAGAAGAATGTCACCTCTGCATTGCCACTTCCTCAGATGCAAAGTAATTTGTCTGCCTATATGTCCTATTGGGTCTCAGAGTCTCTCTTTGAAATTGAGGGCACTGAAAGGAGCCCTTCCTTCAGCTCCTGCCTATAAGGTTGGTTCCTTACAGTGGCTTTCTGGGAAGATTAGTGTCTGCCAGGTAGTGTCCATACTCAGATCTTGTCTTGCAGAAATTCATTCTGGCCCTTCAACAGATTCTTTGCTTGAAGATCTATGCTGCCTCCTTTTAAGGATGTTCTGCCTTCCTTTGATGAAAGATCTTCGTAAGGATCCCTTTCTGTGTCTGCTGGACATGTGGAGGGTGCTGCTCGGATGGATGAGAGTTGCTATTTCTCTTGCTGATCTGATTCCCTTTTCCTCCTCTGTGATCTAAGGAAAGAACAAGATCTATTTTTTGCTGGCTTGAAGAGACTGTTGGGTCAATGTACATTCGGTGACTGATAAGCGTATGCTGGAGTGGGTCAGAGCTCACCCCTCTGGGTGCTGACTTTCGAGGTGGAGTCGTCTTCTGAAAAGAGGCTTTCTGATATTCATTGAAGACCTCTATCAAGCCCTATAGGGCGTTTGTGGGAGTTGTACAGATGGCGCCTTTGGCAGGCTGGTCTGCTCTGGGCATAGTATTTCTCCCAGTCTGAGTCTTCGCTGCTTGGGTTCATCCCACTTATCTAAACTGCTCTAGTAGGATGATAAGGAAGGATACATTTCATTTCCTACAGTCCAGTCCAGACTCGTGTCTCTATTCTAGCAGATGGAGACTGAGCATTCTAGCTTTTGGTGATGTCACTATATAAGGAGCCAGCGCTCCTCCCACCAAGCCAGTATACTTTGTCTCCAGCAGATGGGACAGAACCCCAGTAACCTGGGCTGGTCTGGAGATTCCTTGAGTCATCAAGAGATTAAAAACAAAAGTCAGGGATTTCTCCCAGCTTAATTCCTGTGTCAAATGCTTGAGACTCTGCTAGTTAGCAATTGTGAGCAGCTGCTGATGTGACTAAGTCTGCTCCAGGGCACAGAGGTTGTTTAGTTGACAGTAGGGCCCTGGGAGGAGTGGGGGGGGGGGGGGAGCTTCATTCCTCCAGCTCTACAGCACATCAGACCTTCTGCCTGCTTTTCTGGTGCCCTTTGGTGGTTTAGGGCACTCTGGGCTTGCTGTGTGATTGAGAGGTCTTATTGAGCGGTGCGTGTTTATTTTAGACAGCTGCAGCTGTTCGGGGGCCTCGGGATTTGTGTGAGCGCGGATGGGTCTTGAGTAAGGGGTTCGGCAGCATGTTTGTTTTCCCAGGGCAATTAAGGTTTTATTCTTCCCACACTACTGTGCCGGCTGGTAAAGTCATTTGTGTGGGCTGTGGGAGCAGATGGTTGCACCTGTCGGCGGTCGGACTCTGTAGGGCCTGCGAGGTCGAAGATCGTGAGGCGGGGAGTTCCTTTGAGGAGCAACCTGGCACGATGGCAGCACCCCAAGTCCTTCTGTTGCCACGGGGGTTTCTGTGGCAGCGAATTTGGTGGCCACGGCTCCCGCGGTTTTGGCAGGAACCGCAGCTGTCTAGTCTCCTCCTTCAGCAGCTATTTTAGCAACACCAAGGGAACCTTTGTTGTCCTCGGGAATGAAGCCTGGTCAAGCAGAGGAGAGGCCCATTGGCCTCAAACAGGCTTCTTAGGGGTTGCTGTCCTTGCCAGGTGCTCAGACGGAAATGCTGCCTTTGCCAGATTTTGTTCTGTTGAATGAGGCTTACTGCATTAAGCAGGGCCTGATGGAGTCTTTAGAGCTCGGTAGCAGGCAGCTGAGGCAGCGCATAGAGTAGCAGCCTGAGTGGTCCACTTCGGCTTCAGCTGGCCCAGTGGTCCCGGAAGAGAATCAGACATCAGCATACTCCCTGGGTTCGGAGGACCCTCTGGAGGGTCCCTTGGCCTAGAACAAGAGGGCAGGAGCTTAGGATCTCAGGAAGACTTACTGCAGATGGGGGACAATCCCACCATAGTAAGTGTTCCATAGCGTTGATCACTGATTCGCTAGTGGCGCTAAATATCTTTATGGAGACCCCCTGCATTGGAACCTCTGTTGGAGGATACACAACCTCAAGGGATACGTACTTCTGGGAACATCTTTCCAGTCTACAGGGCTCTAAAGCAAACAATTGATTTGGAATGGGAGGCCCCAGAGGCATGTCTGCATGGGGTTAGGGCCATGCAGCACCTTTATCCCATCCCAACGGGTGAGTGAGAGCTTTTCCAGCTTCCGAAAGTGGATGCCCTGGTGTCGGCAGTGACTAAATGGACCACCATTCCCTTGGAGGGAAGAACGGCACTTAAAGACCCTCAGGTTAAGAAGTTAGAGACTCTGCTGAAGCAGGCATTTGAGGTCATTGCGCTCACCTTGCAGGCTTCGGTGTGTGGATCCTATGTGGCAAGGACCTGCATCTGGTGGATTCAAGGGCTCCCAGGAGAGGAAGCAGGACTCATCGGAGCCCTCCCGGATTCAGCGCTTTTAGACTTGGGAGTAACATTTGGCGGATGCCTTCGATGACCACCTTCATGTGTCGGCCACAGGTATAGCGTCGGTAGTGGCGGCTCAATGCTTGCTGTGGCTGTGGAACTGGTCGGCGGACGTTTCCTCCAAGCACCATCTTACCAGACTACCTTTTCGGGGGAAGCTTCTCTTTGGAGAAGCTTTGGAAAAGTTGGCCAGGGATTTGGGGGACTCTAAATCCGCTCGCTTGCCAGAGGACAAGCCAAAATCCTAGAAACCGACGGCGACAACATCAAGGGGATGCACACAGGATTTTCACAGGTTTAGGGCAAGAAGGTTTGCACCTTGCCAGAAGCCCACTTATCTGGCGAGGGGACATTCCTTTCACGGATCCTGTAGAGACTCCTTTACAGAGACTGGATCAGGGCCCAAGAAGCCACAATGAGATGAGGGGGGCCCAGGCGGGTCCGGTGCCGGTAGGGGGCTGTCTGCAGCATAAGAGCATAAGATATGCCATACTGGGTCAGACCAAGGTCCATCAAGCCCAGTATCCTGTTTCCAACAGTGGCCAATCTAGGTCACAAGTACCTAGCAGTTTCCCCAAAAGAAACAGGTTCCACAATGCTTGTATTGGGGCAAGCAGTGGATATTCTGGGTCCACTTTAATGATGGTTTATAGACCTTTCCTCCAGGAACTTGTCCAAACCTTTTTTTAAACCCGGATACACTAACTGCTTTTACTACATCCTCCGGTAGCAAATTCCAGAGTTTGATTACACGTAGAGTGAAAAAAATATTTTCTCTTATTAGTCTTACTGTATATAGGTTACTCTGTAGCTTCATTGCATGCCCCCTAGTCTTTTTATACTTTGGTGGCATAAACAATTGTTCTACGTTTACCCTTTCCACTCCATTCATTAATTTATAGACCTCTATCATATCTTCCCTCAGCCGTCTCTTTTCCAGGTTGAAGAGCCCTAACCTTTTTAGCCTCTCTTCATAGGGGGTATCCTTGCATCCCCTTAAGCATTTTGGTGGCTCTTCTCTGTACCTTTTCTAATAATGCTATATCCTTTTTAAGATACGGCAACCAGAATTGCACACAATATTCAAGGTGCAGTCTACACCATGGAATGATACAGAGACATTATAATATCTTTTGTTTTATTTTCCATTCCTTTCCTTATGATACCTAGCATGCTATTTGCTCCCTTGGCCGCTGTTGCACAGTAGGCCGGAGGGTTTTAACATGTTATCTACAATGACGCCTAAATCTTTTTGCTGGATGGTGGTTCCTAATGTGGAACCTTGCATTGTGTAACCATAGTTTGTGTTGTTCTTTCCTAGATGCATAACTTTGCATTGTTCACATTAAATTTCATCTTCCATTTGGATGCTCAGTCTTCTAATTTATCAGATCCTCTTGCAATTTTTCACAATCCTCATGGGTTTTAACAACTTTGAATAGTTTTGTGTCTGCAAATTTTGTAACGTCACTCGTTATTCTAATTTCCAGGTCATTTATGACTATGTTAAAAAGCAGTGGACCCAGCACAGATCCCTGGGGTACTCCAGTATTCACCTTTCTCCATTGGGAAAATTGGCCTTTTAGTCCTACCTTTTGCTTTTTAACTTTTAACCAGTTCATGAGCCACAATAGTACACTGCCTCCTATCCCATGACTTTTTAATTTTGCAAAACGCCTCTCATGAAGGACCTTGTCAAAGGCTTTCTGAAAGTCCAGATACACTATATCAACTGACTCACCATTGTCTACCTGTTTATTCACACCTTCAAAGAAAACACAACAGATTAGTAAGGCAAGACTTTCCTTGGCTAAAGCCATGTTGGTTGTCTCCCATTGAGCCATGACTATCTACATGTTTAGTAATTTTGTTCTTTATGATGTTTTCCACCATTTTTCTCGGTACTGATGTCAGGCTTGCCAGTCTATAGTTTCCCGGATCACCCCTGGAATCCTCCTTAAAAATTGGTTACATTGGCCATCCTCCAATCTTCAGGTATTACAGATGATGTTAATGATAGTTCACAGATTACTAAGAGTAGGTCTGCAATCTCATATTTCAGTTCTTTCAACACCCTTGGATGTATGCCATCTGCTCCAGGTGATTTGCTACTCCTCAGTTTATCAAATAGTTGTAATACATCTTCCTGGTGTGTCAGTATTTCTTTCAATTCTTCTGCAGCATCTCCTTTAAATACCATTTCAGTCCTGGGTAACATACCTACATCTTCCTCAGTAAAGATTGAAGCAAAGAATTCATTCAGTCTCTCCGCTATAGCCTTGTCCCCTCTTAGTGCCCCTTTAAACCCCTCTCTCATCTAATGATCCAGCTGAGTCTCTCACAGGTTTTTTGCTACAAATGTACTTGAAAAAGTCTTTATTACACATTTTTGTTTCCACAGCCAGCTTCTTCTCAAATTCTCTCTTTGCCTGCCTTATCAATGCCTTGCATCTAACTTGCCAGTGCTTGTTTCCAGTTTTCATCTTTTTGCTCCTTTTTTCATTTCCTGAAAGATGCTAATTGGGCAACAGCCTCTCTGACCTCACCTTTAAACCATGCTGGCAGTCTTTTGGACGACTTCCACTTTTCTTAAAGCATGGAATAAGCTGGTCTGGGCTTCCAAGATAGTATTTTTTAAACATCCAAACTTTGTAACTGCTTCTTTTATTTTTTTCTTAACTATTTTACTCTTTATCATAGTCTCCCTTTTGAAAGTTAAAAGGTAGTACTGTGGATTTCCTTGCCACCCTTCCTCCATTTATTAAATCAAACACGATCATGCTATGATCATTATTGCCAAGTGGTGCAAACACCCTTATCTTTTGCACCAAATCTTGTATTCCACTAAGGACTAGATGCAGTATGGTTTTCCTTCTTGACGGTTAATGAACCAGCTGCTCCAAGAAGCAGTCATTTATTTCATCTAGTAACTTAATCTCCCTAGCATGTCCTGCTGTGACACTGACCCAGTCGATACCAGGGTAATTGAAATCACCCATTATTGTAACTTTTGTTAGCTTACCTGATTTCTTTGAGCATTTCATCATCCATTTGTTCATTCTGACCAGGTGGTCGATAGTATACACCCCCCCCCCCCACCACCACTGCCATCGCCTTCCTCTTCCTCTTTTTACATGGAATTTCAATCTATAGAGATTCTATAGTGAATTCTGTTTCCTACAAAACTTTAATCCTTTCTGACTCAATGCCCTCTCTAACATAGAGCGCAACCCCTCCACCAATTTGATCTTCTCTATCATTACGATATAGTTTGTATCCAGTTATCACAGTGTCCCACTGGTTGTCCTCTTTCCACCATGTCTCTGAGATACTAATCATATCTAACCTATCATTTAGTGCTATATATTCTTTCTCTCCCATCTAGCATTTGCATAGAAGAATTTTAGAGGCTGTATTTTATTCTTATTTATCTGGTTATCGGTAGGCAGGGGTAATTTGGAATGTTTAAGCTCTGTCTGCTCTGCACTCAAGTGAACACAAAAAAAAGAGCACCCGCTCTTGCAGTAGATGCCAATAGAACACAAGAAGCAAGAGACGTGTGATGGTCACAGGAATCTTTATTAGATAAACCCCAACGCGTTTCGGCAACGCCTTCCTCAGGGGGCATGCAGCTTGCAAAAAAATAAAATAAAATGAACGATATTACCTTTTATACAATCAAAACAATATTTTTACATTCGAAAACAAAAACATCAATAAATAGTTTGGACACAGTAGTTAAAGAATAATAGTTAAAAATAGAAGTTAAAAAATGAGAGATAAAACAAATACAAAACGCAGAACAGCAAAGGGCAAAGCATCACATTAAAATAAATGAAAAATGAGATGGTAAACACTGTTGTGAGAAAGACAGGACAATTAAATTGTATAAATAAATACTCACAAGAAACACCTTATGATGAATTTCACGTGTGAGCTAGTATACAGAGTAGTACTCTTACTATAAGATCAAATAAATAAAACAAAGTTGTGAATTCAACAACTTAATCAAAAATTATTTATAAGGTGCTCCTGCTACTTAACAGTAGTGATAAGTACTTCCCTTAAAAAATTTTTGTTAACCATGTGAGCAACATATCGAGAAGACATGTTGAAAGTGAATACCTCCAGTATCATAAATTGATATTGATGTATATTGTGTATGCTCAAAAGATGCCAATTGAATTAAAATATAATGGCTATGGAAAACATGTAGTCATGTGTTGAAAAGAAGAGATATGAGCTGATGTTTGAACAAGCCTGAAGAACAAAATATGTATTTTTGACATGATCCGATAATACATTATTCAAAAAACCGCATGAATGAATTATTACGCAGGACATGTGGAAGTGAACGCCAAAATAGTGTTGCATATGTATATAAGTAAATAAATATCCATTGCTGAATAAATTCGAGCAGCAAAATGTATCCAATGACATGTAATAAAAGGAAAAGTTTGTAGGTAGAATTCATAGGTAATCCAATGCATAAGCCTGCATAGATTAAAATGAGTCAACTGGCTGCTGGTTGTTAAATAAACGCTACAGTCGATAAAAAGTATCTAATAAACCACTGACCTCTAAATATAAGATGTCACACCATTAAATGTTTGTATTCACGGTTGAGAGGCACTACTTCAAAAAAGAAAAGATGTGAATAGTTTGAATTTTTAAATAATCCATTATGTATACAGTCTAAATTCAAAACAATATTAATTAAACTGGCTACTGGATTCACACGAATGCTCCGATTGATGAACCAAGTCTGAAAAATACTGACCTTTAAATGTAAAGTCAAAGTATCATGCCGTAAATCGTTTGTACCCAAGATAAAGAAGCTGGCAAGTATAGAAAGCTGTTTTCTTATAGACGCTAAAAACTGTGCCAAAATGGAGCTGTCACATGATCCTGTGGGTGGAGTCCAAACGCCGATCAAACCTGCTGCAGTGCGAGTATGAGAGAGATTGTGTAAAAATTATGTGAGGCATGATTCCTGCCAGAAGTGTAATGTGAACCAGAACAATGCCAAGGAAGGGTATAGGGCTATAATAAGGAAAGGGGAGCTGTTCTAGTCCGTGTCTGATCTATGGAAAAAACATCTTGTTAGCTTTTATGATTATATCCTTTTATTATGAGTACTAAGTTTGTACATGTTATCTGGATGTCGTATGTATGATGGATCATATTGAGAAAGCCCATCCGTATAAAAGTGTATTCCTTTTTTGTGAAACGCTTGTACATATACACATGGACGAAAATTTGTTTTATGATAAAAGGGCACAGGTACTACTTAAAACAAAATGACTTTGTCTATCTCTTAATATCCCGAGTGATCTCTAAATTTTAAGAGAAATTACTATTTACTTTCAAATGTTATAAACATAATATGAATAAGAACTAAAATGTTATTAAATGGAAACATATTTAATAACTTAATATATTAATAAACTTGGTATTCGCAAGGCACAGAGGAAGCTCGAAATGAGATGACCTTGTGCCTCATCATATAAAGCAAATGGTGAAAATGAGGGTATTTATGAATTACTTAAAAATGTTGATTAAAAGATGTGTTAAAACCTGATGATATGAATAAAAACGGCTAAATACAATGTGTGTTGATACCTTGTTTTTAAAACTTCCGTGCTGCGTAAGGCATTCAGAGCTGTGATAAGGAAGCTTATCATAGCTCAGGAAGGAGCTATAGTAAAGGTGAAGTGACTCTGAACAAGCAACCTGTCAGTTCTGGTAGAAATAAGAAAACAGAATTTTTCCATAAAAGACTACCAGTCCCAGAATGCACCAGGTTTCCAACAGCCATTAGAGGAGCTGAAGTGGGGAAACGTGTGTTCAATCAAGAGGGCTATGAGGTAATCCCCAAGCACTCATCCCAAAGGGCAGGGCCTGATTCAGCACAGCTGCGCAGTGCTAGGGTGGAGCACTCATCTAAGCAGAATAAAGGTAGAGTTTATTCTACAGAGAATCATCCTCATCTTGATCATCTTGGAGATCCTCAGATTCAGCTTGAACATCCTCATCCTCAGATTCTTGGGGATCCTCAGCTTGGACATCCTCATCTTCGACAGCTTCATCATCTGGAGGATCATCAGAAGCAGAAGCCAGAGCGGACGGACAGAGAGGGCAAGAAACCCTTTTGAAGAAAGAAGAGAAAAGCTTTTGGGAGGTCTAAAGGAATCCAGAGCAGTACGTATACTGGAAGGCATTCCAAAGGCAAGCTTGCACCATTGGACTGGGGAAAGCCAGAGGAATGGTGCTGCATAGCTAGGAATCTCCAGACGGTACCTGTGAGGGAGATGGCTGCACGTGGAAGGGACCCTAAGACCCGTGCCAGAAGGTATGTGAAGAGAGATCCAGTGTCCAGGGATCTGGATTGGAAGGCTGTACATAAGAACTGGACTACATACTGGCCAGGCTGTTTAGAGAGGAACTCTAACAGCAATGGAAGCTCAGGTATGAACACTGATCTATGCCCTAGCTATACCCTTGAAAGACAGCAGGGAAACAGGTATTCTCCTGAGAGTGCTCCATTGAGAAATTCCTCTGTGCCAATCCATGATATTGAACCCATGATTGTTGAAGAAGGGGGAGAGGTTATAGATACAGGCTGTGAATACATGGATTGCTGTCTGTCTAAACTCCTTTGGTAATTTACTGTTACAAAGTACAACAACCATCACAAAGAAATACAAACTTGTTCTTTAAATCTACTCAGAAAAGCTCCTGAGTAGAATTTGAGCCAGGCAGTAGAAAGTAAGCCAGCTAAGGGGTTTCAGCTGGATAACTGCTAGCAATTGAGCCTTACCTAATTGCTTGTGAGCTCTGAGGGAATCACTTCTGAATCTATGTGTGAAGATATAAGAAGTTAACCTGAAGAAAAAGGAAAATAACAGTTTTTCCCTACTTTGTGGGTTTTGCTTGTTGTTTGATGCACTGCTAAGAAAATATTAGCTAAAGCCTACAGAAAAGACCATTCTGTTACCATCCTGGTCTTTATTCTTTTGCTTTGATTGCCTGACAAGTTCAGCTGTTGTTTTCCTGATTTTGTTTTTCTAAGTTTAACACTGAAAGCAAGTATCCTGTTTTATGTGCTACCAAGCATATCTGTGTTGGGAGAAATAACCCCATAAATAAATATCTTATTGGCTTTACACTCAAGCACAACTAATTATTGTGAACGGCTGTGTCTGGTGTGAATGGACTACATTTCCCACGATCCCTTGCAAATCATATTAATATATGCCTTTGCCAAGACTGTGAACATTCTCACCCAGGCACCCGTCTGACAGAGCTCAGACCTCAAAAAAATATATTATTAATCTGAGAACATCACAAGATGTAAACTCCGATCATGTAAAAGAAACTATAAAGGACAAAAAATGTGCTAGTCCTATGCTACATTCCAAAAAATAGAACTAAGTGTGAGGATATAAAGTCTTTATGTGGAGCAAGCAATGTGAACCAGGTAACCAGATAAAAAGAGACGCGATGTTCGAAAAAATGTATATACGTGGGACAATATATTGTGGAGTGCTTGTAAATAATCTTATTATAGGTCCAAATTTTCCATATGTCTATTTACTAATCAAATTTAAAAAGAACTCTGAATAATCAAGGATTTGTTAATACATATTCCTAATTGAAAAAGGGGGAATCCAATCTATTAACTGGTCATAAAAACACAGAGAAGTCACTTTCTTGGTTCAAACCATTGAATTCATAGATGTATCGTTGTTCCAATTTGAGTAAAACTTTATTAATGTCACCGCCCCTCCAATGTGGTATCACTGTTCTCAAAACTAGATATTTTAAATCACTGATAAGATGTCCTGTTTGTACCCAATGTGCTACTAAAGGTTTTTCTGGAACTTTTCTTTGAATGCAACTTCTGTGTTCGATTATGCGAGTACGAACTTGTCTCTTAGTTTTGCCAATATAGACTAAATTGCATGGACACAGAATTAGACCACATTTGCTGTCTTGCAATTAGCGTAATTCTGTAGATATATTTTGTGGCCTGTTGGGTGTATGAAACTATCTTTTACGGAAATGGTATGAGAAAATACTGAGCAATTACCACATCTGAAATGTCCTCTAATTTTTGGTAGAGGAATGGGGTATGTGAGGGCTGATGGCACTAGAATGTTGGCCAGGTTTGGATTGCGTTTATATGCTACCATGAATTGTTTGGAGGCAAATGATGGCAGTGAAGTTAGAAGATACCACTCTTGTTTCAGAATGTTAACAATTTCTTTTGAGTAGTTTGAAAAAGTAAGGGTACAGATGATTTTGTCTGTTTGTTGACTATCTTTTTTTCTCAAGAGTAAAGAGCGTTCTGTAGTGCAGGCTTTTAAATAGGCCTTTTTTATGCATTTCTGTCAATAACCACGCTGTCTGAATCTTTGATGCATGTCTATTGCGTAACGTTCAAAATCTGTTTCTGTGGTGCATAATCTTGTAATTTTCCAGAATTGGCTAATAGGAAGATTGTTCTTAAAGGATGTGTTATGGAAGCTGTCATATTTTAGTAAAGTGTTTCTATCTGTTGGTTTATGATAGAGATCGGTAACGAAGCCCTTTTTATCTTTTCTTATCATGATATCTAAGTACGGAATGCAATCAGAACTGAATGAACCCTCAAATTGTAAGTTCGGATCTAAGGAGTTAAGCCAGATAAAAAATGGTTTGTAATGTAGATTCTGTGCCTTCCCATATCATAAGCACATCATCAATGTACCGTTTCCAAAGAAGGATATGTGATGTAAAAGGATGAAAACGTAAATATTGTTTTTCAAAATTCGCTACATAAAGATTAGCGATATCTGGTGCCATGGATGATCCCATGGCAACTCCCTTTATTTGTTTGTAAAAAATTCCTTTAAAACTAAAGTAGTTTTCTGTCATGGCTAATGATGCTAGTTGGGTCAGAAAGAAAGTGGGTATCCATACTGGTTTAGATCTTTGGATTAGGACATTCGCCAGAACTTCCAGGGCCGCCTGTTGTGGAATGTTGGTATATAGGAAATTGATGTCAAGAGTGACCAGAAGGAGCTTGTTGTGGTATCCCTGGAAGTGCTGTAAAATGTTGATGATATGGGTTAATCTCGTATGTATGATTCTACTTTTTATTTTATTTATTTAGACAGTTTTTGTATACTGCCTTATCCTTCAATCAAAGCGGTCACAACACAATTGGGGGATACATTTAACACGCAGGGATATGAGACACATACACTAATACTTACAGGGAACATGGGCTATGGAGGGTTAAGTGGCTTGCCCAAGACCACAAGGAGCACCTGTGGGACTAGAAACCCCAGTCCTTCCGGCCCAAGGTTGCTGTCCTCTAGTGGGATTTGAACCCCCGACCTTCCGGCCTGAAGTACCTTGCCCCAACCACTAGGCTACTCCTTGCCCTTGTGTCACAAAGGGTCTTAAGAAAATGTCCAAAAACTTGGACAAAGGTTCAAAGAGAGATCCTATTGCAGAGACAATTGGACGTCCTGGGGGGGTCCTGAAGGGATTTATGTATTTTGGGAACCATATATATGGTTGGCGTTCCTGGATGTGAAACTGTGAGAAAAGAAATCTCATTTGGTGTAAGATATCCTGCCTCTTTTCCTATAAACAATAGGGTATCTACTTTCTGTTGTAGAGCTGTAGTGGGGTCGTCATAAATTTTCTGGTAGAATTCCTTGTTGTTCAATTGACGTAGTACTTCTTTTATATAGGCCTCCCTATTTTGTACCACAAGTGCCCCGCCTTTATCAGCAGGTTTTATTATAATTGTGTTGTTGGATCGTAGATCTTTCAGTGCTGATTTTTGCGGGCCCGTGAGGTTGTAGAACATATGGTTTTTATTTTTCTGTTGGTGTAGGTTCTCTATTTTAAAGAGAACAATGTTTTTGTATGCTGTTATCATAGCATTAGTACTAGAAGGAGGTACCCATGTAGAAGGTTTTTTTAACTACTGAAGAATCAGTGGCGTCCGAATCAATTTTATCAAAATAATCTTTGATTTTTAATTTCCGAAAGAATTTATAAAGTTCTACGTGAGTCGAAAACTTGTCATGTTTTCTTGTTGGTACAAAAGATAGGCCTTTTTCTAGCACTTGTAGTTCCATATCTGTTAATTGGTGGCTGGAAAGATTGATAACACCACTTAGAGGTCCCAGTCTAGTTGTCTCTTGGACGATGGGCCCTGTCCTCTTCCCCTCCCTCGTGCGAAGTATGACTGCTGGTAATCCTTGGGTTTCTACTGTCGATTGACTAGTGACTTTGGAGGAGTGCCACAACCACCTTTCCAGAGGGCATCCATACGGAAATCCCATTACAAATTTGGACCTATAATAAGATCATATCTCCAGGAACAAGCAGGAATGTAGTCTTCACATATGGGTATCGTCGGAACTGACGGAGCCTGCGCAGGAACGCTCTCCAGTGTCCAATTAGAAAGCTTTTGGGAGCATCCCACAGCGCCTGCGTGCTGCCTTCCTGCCTTTCCCAACTGCCTCTCTCCAGTTCTTCGTTTTCCGTGGAGCCAGCAGGTCGTTTTCCTGTCACCGCAGAAATTATCTCGTATTTTTCATTCTTTTTTGTGGTAGAGTCTGCCTTCCTCGATGCTATACCGGTACGGCCGGTTCTTTCTCTCTTTATTTCCAAAAAAAAAAAAAAAATTCAAATCTTTTATTTGGATTTTCCAGCCTTTTTTCTCTCGGGTGCCACGTGCCATTTTGGGCACTAGGCCCAATTTTTCCTCAATATGGAAAAACCCACTTCGGGTTTTAAAGTGTTCCAAGTGTGGCGGTACCATCTCCGTCACCGACACTCACGAGTGGTGCCTCAAATGTTTAGGTCCTGACCACTCCATCTCGGAGTGTGTTGCCTGTGGGATGATATCGAAGAGGGGTCGGCAAAACTGAGCTGCTAAGCTTAGCACCCTTTTTACCTCCGATGCAGCATCTGTGGCATTGACATCTTCCAGGGCTTCGTCTTCCTTCCATGGATCTCAGGTAACCAAACATAAATCTGGCCGGTCCTCAAAGGGTAGATCTCCTTCCAAGCATCGAGATGCCTCTGGCGTTGCCCTTGAGGGACTTGTACCGGCAAAATTGCCCCGTCAGGAGGCTTTGGCTTCCAAAGCATTATCGGGGCTCCAGGATGTTCTCGAGGCCTCAGCCTCGGCAGAACTACTGGTGCCATGCTCTGGGGTACTGGCCGCTTTGTCTGGTACTGACACCCAGGCATCAGCAGCGTCAATTGACCAGAGATTCCTGGCTATTGAGCGCAGTCTGGCAGCTCTCCTTGCGGCATCGGTACCTTCGGGACCGCTTCAGACAGTTCAACCAGTATCGACACCGGCTCTGGCACCGATACCGGTACCGACAGCATCGACATTGGTGAGTATGCTACCAACACCGAGTCATGCTATTTCCTCCAGTATCGACAGGCTGGTACCGGACCCCTCCGGTACCGACTTCGATCTGTACTGGTATCGTGCTTTACAGGAGCATCCGGACAGAAGATATTTTGAATCCTCCGATGACTCTGAGGACACTGACAGCTCTGTCGATGCTGGAGTACTTCTCTCTGAGGAGCCGCCTTCTCCTAAGCGTAGGATGTCTCCTCCAGAGGATATATCCTTTCAGGATTTCATCAGAGAGGTGGCTAGGGGTCTTTCCATCACAGTGGCTCCTGAAACAGAGCCCAGAGGAAAGGAGTTGGAGATTTTACAATATCCTAAAGCTCCCAAGGAAGCGGCTACTTTGCCTATTCATGAGATCTTGCATGATCTCATGTTAAGAATGTGGGAAACACCTCCTACCACCTCTCCCCATTCCCATAGACTGGATACCATGTATCAAGTACCTCCTTGTCCTGGATTTCAAAAACCTCAGTTGCCACACCATTCCATAGTGGTGGAGTCAGCTATGAGAAGGATCAAGAGTGCAAAGAGACATGCATCTAATCCTCCAGGACGTGAATGAAGGACTCTTGATGCCTTTGGGCATCGAACATTCCAGGCCTCTATACTTTCTGCCAGGATTAGTTCCTACATCTTATACATGGAAAAGTTCCTTAAGTAGGTTACAGGAGATCTTGAGCTTATGAGCCCTCTCCTTCCTGATGATAAGAGGCAGGATTATCTTACACTTGTCAAACATGCCCAGGATGTTTCCAAGTTTGTGAATCGTGCATCTTTTGACTGTTTTGAGTGCATAAGCAGAACCTCTGCCATTGTCATAGGTGCTCGTAAGATTGCCTGGCTCCAGGCATCTGACTTAGAACTCTGGGTACAGGATAAACTGGGGAATATCCCTGGTACAGGCGAAAATCCCTTTGGCAAGAATTGGCAAGAGAAAGCTAATGAGCTGATTGCTGATAACGCCACTTTGGATAGACTATCCAAGGCTACAGCTGATCCTGCAAGGAGAAAATCCTACAAGAAACCATTCTTCTCTAAAAAGAAAAAGTTTTATCCCCCCTATACCCACCAGGTACATTCTGCAGGTCAGTCCACCCGAAAGGGACAGCAGCCCCCAAAGCAAAAGAAATCAAAGACTGTTAAACCTCAACCGGCCCAGCAGTCTCAGCCTCCACAGGGGCTTTGACTCCCATCTAGAGAACTTGGCCTTCCTGGCCCTGAACGGGCCAGAACCTTCCACCATCCCAGGAAGGTTGTGTCAGTTTGCCCCCAGATGGGGGCAGATAACAGCAGAACAATGGACTCTTTCCATTGTAAGAGAGGGGTACAAGCTTCATTTCTTCAACATGCCCCCTCCTACAGTGGTAAGACAGTTCAATTCTCAGGTTTCTCTCAACACTCAGTTGAATCAAAGGTCAGTTTACATAGAAACATAGAAACATGATGACAGAAAAAGACCACATGGCCTATCTAGTCTGTCCTTCCATATCAACAACTACAACAGTCCACTTTTTACCTTTAGAGATCCTCTGTGTTGGTCCCATGCTTTTTTGAATTCAGTTACTGTCCTCATCTCTACCACCTCCACTGGGAGACTATTCCACGGATCCACTACTCTTTCCGTAAAGAAATATTTCCGCAGATCACTCCTTAATCTATCTCCCTTCACCCTCATCCCATGTCCCCTCGTAGCACAACTTGCTTTCAATTGAAAGAGGCTCTCTCCCTGAACATTTATGCCACGGAGGTATTTAAACATCTCAATCATATCACCTCTATCCCGCCTTTCCTCTAAGGTGTACATATTAAAATCCTTAAGTCTGTCCTCATATGCTTTATAATGAAGCCCACTAATCATTTTAGTAGCCACCCTCTGCACCGACTCCATCCTGTTCGCATCCTTTTGAAGGTGTGGTCTCCAGAATTGCACACTATACTCTAAATGAGGTCGCACCAAAGACTTATACAGAGGCATTATCACCTCCTTTTTTCTGCTAGCCATTCCTCTCCGTATGCACCCAAGCATCCTTCTAGCTTTTGCCGTTGCCTTTTCTACCTGTTTAGCTACTTTAAGATCATCAGACACAACCACGCCTAGGTCCCGCTCTTCTTTAGTGGACAAAAGTACTTCACCTCCTATACTGTATTGCTCCCTTGGATTGCTGCAGCCCAAATGCATGACCTTACATTTTTTAACATTAAATCCCAGCTGCCAAATTCTAGACCATTCTTCAAGCTTAGCTAGGTCCCTCCTCATGTTATCTACACCTTCCTGGGTGTCTACTCTATTGCAGATTTTGGTATCATCCGCAAAGAAGCAAACCTTACCCGACAGCCCTTCCGCTATATCACTAACAAAGATGTTAAAAAGAATCGGACCAAGGACAGATCCCTGGGGCCAATATTCCCTCTAATTTTCTGTAGGCTGTGTGCGCATAAAATATCAGCTGTGCAGCTTTTGAAGGAAGGTTAAATTTTTGTGCGCCACATAACGACACTCGGAGTTATATACTTTAAAATTTGACTACACATCAGAATACAGTATGTACACCACATTGATTGCAGTAGAAAACATTGTAGAACCTTGTGAAAACCGTAAATACATAACTTTTAAAGTTTAAGACGTCTGTTTTCTATCAGAATCAGAACCGTAATTTTTGTGCGCTCTGTTGTAAAGTATGTGCGCTCGCTCGGCGAGGTGTGTGCACGCGCACAGCTTAGAGGGAACGGTGCCTGGGGCACACCACTGGTAACATCCTTCTCCTCAGAGTGAGCTCCATTTACTTGTACTCTTTGTCGCCTCCCACCCAACCAATTTCTAACCCAAGCAGTAACTTTAGGGTCCATCCGTAGGGTGCTCAGTTTGTTTATAAGTCGCCTGTGAGGAACAGTGTCAAAGGCTTTACTGAAATCTAAATACACCACATCTAGAGCTCTCCCTCGGTCCAGCTCCCTGGTCACCCAGTCAAAGAAATCAATCAGATTTGTCTGACAAGACCTGCCTCTGGTGAATCCATGCTGCCTCGGATCCTGTAATCCGCTGGACTCCAGAAACCTCACTATTTTCTCTTTCAGCAGCGTTTCCAATAATTTACTCACCACTGAAGTTAAACTAACTGGCCTGTAGTTTTCAACCACATCCTTACTTCCGCTTTTGTGTAAAGGCACCACATGAGCCTCTCTCCAGTCCTTTGGCACCACTCCAGACTCCAGGGGGCAATAGAAGACTTACCCATTTCCCAACAGGTTACAGGGTTTTACTCCCCTTATTTCCTTATTCCAAAGAAAGCAGGGGGACACAGACCCATTTTAGACCTCAGAGAACTGAACAAATTCCAGTTCAAAGAGAAATTCAAGATGATTTCTCTGGGAACTCTGCTGCCATACCTTCACAGTCAGGATTGGCTTTGTCCTCTAGATCTCAAGGATGCGTACACTCATGTTCTCATCCATCCAACTCATCAAAGGTTCCTTAGCTTCCTGTTCCAAGGAAAGCACTACCAATACAGGGTGCTTCCTTTTGGCCTGGCCTCAGCACCAAGGGTGTTTACGAACTGCATGGCTGTAGTGGCAGCATTTCTTTGCATTCTAGGAATATTCGTCTTCCCCTACTTAGACGACTGGCTCATTCGAGTCCCATCAGAGTCAGAGGCCAGAATTACTCTATCTTGCACAATGCGTATCCTTCAGTATTTGGGCCTGGTCATGTTGTTGTTAAGTGCTGCCGTCGAGTCGGAGTCAACTCATGGCAACCCTCTGGATAGCTATTCTAAATTGTGTTCGGTCTTCAGTCAGGCGGCTCATTGTTGACAGACTGGTACCCATAGCTGCTGTTATTGTATCGATCCATCTCATTGCTGGCCTTCCTCTTTTGCGTTGACCTTCTATTTTGCAAAGCATGATGTCTTTCTCTAATGATCTCTCTCTTCGCATGATGTGTCCAAAGTATGAAAGTCGAAGTCTTGTCATCTGAGCTTCTAAAGAAAGCTTAGGTTTGATCTCCTCTAGTACCGACTGGTTTGTTCTTCGGGCAGTCCATGGTATAAACAGTATTCGCCGCCAGCACCATAATTCAAAGGCATCAATTTTCTTCCTGTCTATCTTTTTCACTGTCCCAGCTTTCACATCCATATGATGTTATTGAATATACCATGGCTTGAACAAGTCGAATCTTTGTATGGAGAGAGACATCTCTGCTCTTGAGAATCTTATCTAGGTCTTTCATAGCCATTCTGCCAAGAGCAATGCGTCGTCTGATTTCTTGACTGCTTGTTGCTTCTTTATTGATAGTTGATCCAAGTAGGTTAAAGTTGTTCACAATTTCAATTTCTTCTCCTTCAATGATGAACCTGTTGATTATGCCAGTTGTCATGATCTTTGTCTTCTTTACATTAAGGTGCAGGCCCATTTTGAGACTGTTCTTTGATTGTGAGAAGCAAATGTTTCAGATCATCTTCACTTTCAGCCAGTAATGTGGTATCATTAGCATAGCGAAGGTTGTTGATGAGTCTTCCACCAATCTTCACACCTCTGTTGTCTTCATACAATCCTGCTTCTCTGATTTGTTCTGCATATAAATTAGACAGGTAGGGGGAAAGTATGCAGCCTTGTCTTACACCTTTGCTTATTTTAAACCATTCTGTTTCTCCTTGTTCCGTTCGAACTGTTGCTTCTTGATCAATGTACAGATTGCGCAGGAGAACGATCAGGTGTTCTGGTATACCCATGCTTCTTAATGTGGCCCAGAGTTTCTCATGGTTTACACAGTCAAAAGCCTTGCTATAGTCGATAAAGCACAAATAGAAATCATTTTGGTATTCTTTAGTCTTTTCAAGGATCCATCTCACATCCGCAATGATGTCTCTCGTTCCTCGCCCTTTCCTGAACCCTGCTTGCACTTCAGATAGTTCTTGTTCCAGGTATGGTTGTAGTCTCTTTTGAATAATCTTCAGTAGAATCTTGCTGGCATGTGGGATCAGAGCGATTGTGCGATAATTTCCACAGTCAGTTGGATCACCTTTCTTTAGTATTGGTATAAACACAGATCTTTTCCAGTCAGTTGGCCAAGATGTTGTCTTCCTTATTTCTTGGCAGAGCCTCGTAAGTACGGTAACAGCTGCATCAGATTGCTGCAATACTTCTATGGGAATGCTATCAATGCCTGGTGCTTTGTTCTTTGATAAGGCTTTCAATGCTGCTTCAACTTCTTTCATCACCAATGGTTCCCGATCATAAGGTACAGGTTGAAACGGCTGTTGGTCCACTTGATCTTTATCATATAAAAACTCTGTATATTCCTTCCACCTTTTCTTGATCTTCTCAGCATCATTCAACATAGAACCTTGAGCATCTTGTAACATTCCAATTCGAGGCTGGAACTTTTTCTTTAACTCTCGTAGCTTTACGAAAGCTGATCTTGTTCTTCCTCTAATAGTTTCTGCTTCTATTTCCTTGCAAGTGTCATTGTAGTACTTTTCCTTGTCCTGTCTTGCTGCATGTTGGAAATCTCTGTTGTGTTCTGCGATTGTCTTTCTTTCTCCTCTGGCTTTAGCTTCTCTGCGTTTCTGGGCAATTTTCAGAGTTTCTTCCGTCATCCATTTTGGCTGTTTTTGCTTTTTCACCTTTTGTAGAGACTTCTCGCTTTCTTCCAACACAACCTTCTTGATGTCATTCTATAACTCTTTCGGAGCTCTGTCATTTGTATCTAAAGCAACAAATCGATTTTGCAGGCAGTCTTTAAATTCCAGTGGTATATTCTCAAGGTCATATTTTGCTGCATTCATGAGTGGTTTGCTCTTTTTCAACTTCAGCTTGAGTTTGCATACTAGTAGTTGATGATCTGTACCACAGTCAGCTCCAGGTTTTGTCTTTGTTGATGTTACAGAGCTTTTCCATCATTGACTTCCACAGATGTAGTCAATTTGATTTTTATACAATCCATTGGGTGAGGTCCATGTGTATAGTCGCCGCTTATGTTGCTGGAAGAAGGTGTTTGAGATGAATAGATCATTGGTCTTGCAGAATTCTATCAGTCTTTCTCCAGCTTCATTTCTGTTGCCAAGTCCATATTTTCCAATTACTTTGCCTTCTTCTTTGTTGCCAACTTTTGCGTTCCAGTTACCCATGACTATCAGGATATACTGTTTGCATGTTCTGTCAATTTCAGCTTGTACTTGTTCATATAACTCTTCAATTTCATTCTCTTCTGCAGCTGTTGTTGGGGCATATACTTGAATTATAGTTGTGTTGATAGGCAATCCTTGTAGACGAATAGAGATTAAGCGTTCGCTGACTGCATTGTATTTCATTACAGTTCTTGCAAGTTTCTTCTTTATTATAAATGCAACACCATTTCTTCTTTGTCTTTCATTTCCAGCATAGTAGATCATGTGATCATCTGATGCAAAGTGCCCGATGCCAGTCCATTTCAGTTCGCTGACACCTAACAGATCAAGTTGTACACGTTCCATTTCATTCTTGAACCACCTCCAACTTCCCTTGGTTCATGCTTCGTACGTTCCATGTTCCAATGTGTAAGACATCTTTACAGCTTCTGACTCTCATTTCATGCGCAGCTACATCAGCAGTCAGACTTCCCGAGGGCTTTGATCCAACCACATCATAAATGCTGACTTTACTCTGAAAAGTCTTCAGCTCTTCCCCAGTAGCTAGTTGAGTGCCTTCCGACCTGGCGGTCTCATCTTCCAGCACCATAGCACAATTTGTTTTGTTGTAACTATCCATTGGGTTTTCATGGCAAGATACAGAAGTACATTGCCGGGCCTTTCTTCCGCGCAGTTTAAGTTTGGTGGTGTTGCCGTTGTCACAGAAATGTGATCCTCCGCTGTCAACACTATCCCATTCTGCTGCTGCCCAGATGGGTGGTTTGTCTTGGTCTGGCACCTCAGCTGAGACCTGTCCATCTTGGGAGACCCTGCCAGTAGTTAAACTACCGATAGTTTAGCTCTCAGCATCACTGATGCACACAAGCCCTCACAGCACGACAAGCTGCAAACCAAGTGAGAGGGGCCTGGTCATAAACATCCCAAAATCCAGCCTAACTCCCACTCAATCTCTAGAGTTTATAGGAGCTTTGCTGGACACCAGAGAAGCAAGGGCTTATCTCCCACAGACCCGCTGCCTTCGCATTGTGCAGTTAGCCTCCCAGGCAGTGTTAAAAACTCATCTCATTGCTCGGGAAATGTTACAACTCTTAGGCCACATGGCATCTACCTTGCACGTGGTTCCCTATGCTCACCTCCATATGAGGGCAGCCCAGTGGACTTTATCCACTCAGTGGACTCAAGCATCAGGCTGCCTATCAGACAAAATAGCAAACACAAGTCGCCTTATTTTGTCTCTACAATGGTGGCAGTAAACCCAAAACCTGTTGGTGGGGTCCCCTTTCCAGCAACCCCTAACCCAGGTCACTCTAACAACAGACACCTCACAAGTGGGTTGGGGAGCTCATCTGCAAGATCTCTCTACCCAAGGCACCTGGACTCCACAGGAGACCTACTTAGATATCAGTCTCCTAGAACTCAGAGCAATCTTCCTTGCTCTTCGAGTGTTCCATGCCAAGCTCACCTACAAGACAGTCCTAATTCAGACGGACAATCAAGTAGCTATGTTCTGTCTGAACAAGCAGGGAGGATCAGGCTCTCTGTCGCTTTGCAACGAAGCTTTGCGACTATGGGCCCTCGCCAAAGAGCATCAAATTCATCTCCTGGCGGTATATCTGCCAGGCATTCAAAACTCTTGGGCAGACAGACTCAGTTGAGTTCTGCTTCCGCACGAATGGTCTCTCCATGCAGACCAGGTAGCAGAAGGTTTTCAAATTTGGGGAACTCCGGACATAGACCTCTTTGCAAGTCCGTTGAATGCCAAACTTCCCCGGTTCTGTTCCAGAATTCCGGCTCAGGGTTCTCAGGCCAGGGATGGTTTCCTTCTCCATTGGGGTCTGGACTTCCTATATGCCTTTCCACACATTCCCCTAATTCCCAAAACCCTTTTCAAACTTCAGAGAGACAAAGGCCACATGATTCTTATAGCTCCACATTGGCCACGGCAGGTGTGGTACCCTCTGCTCCTGCATCTCTTTCAAGCTCCATCCCTGGAGTTAGGTTCTGCTCCAGATCTCCTGTCTCAGGAGGACGGGATGTTGTGGCATCCCAATTTCCACTCTCTGCATCTCAGGGCCTGGTTGCTGAGAGCCTAGACCTTCATGGTCTTAACCTTTCTCAACAAGTAAGGGATGTCCTTTGTGCTTCCAGGAAACCTTCCACAAGACGCTCTTATGCTTTCAAGTGGAAAAGGATTTCCATATGGTGTTCGCAAAAGGGTCTTCACCCCTCTGCAGTACCTCTGGAATCATTACTGGAGTATCTCCTGCATTTATCTAATGCAGGACTTAGCACTGAAATGGACTCTTACTGAGTTAGTCTTATTTCAGCTTCTTTAAAGCCTTTAAATGGACAACCTATTTCCTCTCATCCTCTCATAGCGAGATTTATGAGAGGCCTTCTTCTGACTAAGCCTCCCATTAAGCCACCTCTAGTGGCATGGGACCTGAATCTGGTTCTTGGGAAGCTCATGAAGCCGCCTTTTGAACCTTTAGCTACTACCTCCTTGAAATTCCTTTCCTGGAAAGTTATCTTTCTCATTGCAATCACATCAGCACATCGCATCAGTGAATTGCAAGCATTAGTTGCTGATCTTCCTTACACGAGGTTCCATCATGATAAGGTAGTCCTTAGGACTCATCCATACTTTATGCCAAAGGTGGTCTCACCTTTTCATTTAAACCAGGCGGTTTACCTGCCTGTATTTTTTCCAAGGCCTCATGCTTCAAATGCAGAAAGGAATCTTCATACTTTGGACAGTAACAGAGCACTTGCCTTTTACTTGCAGAGAACACAGCAACATAGAAAGTCCTCACAACTCTGTTGCTTTTGATCCTTCTCATTTGGGACTTCCAGTCTCCAAGAGAACATTGTCCAACTGGATTGCACAGTGTATTTCTTTTGCCTATCAGAGTAAGAACCTTTCTCTGGAAGGCCATGTCACGGCTCACAATGTGAGAGCCATGGCAGCCTCAATGGCCCATCTACACTCTGTTTATTGATGACATCTGTCGAGCAGTTACTTGGGCTTCGGTTCATACCTTCACAGCCCATTATTGCTTAGACAAGGACTTCATCTGGAATGCCTTGTTTGGTCAGGCTGTTCTACAGCACCTGTTCCATACTTAATCAACTCCTACCCACCTTTCCTGGTAGGATGCCAGAGATCCATGGCGGTAAGTGGAGCCCTTTCACAGGGACACACGACTTCTGGGGTTTCTCCCTGGCATCTGTAGCTAGGGAGTCCCCATATGTGAAGACTACATTCCTGCTTGTTCCTGGAGATAGCATAGTTACTCACCTCTAACAGGTGATCTCCGGGAACAGCAGGAATTTAGTCTTCACAACCCACCCACCTCCCCTAGGAGTTGTATCTCTCTTTTCTTTTCTTTCCCTCTCTCTCTCTTTGTCTCAGCTTTAAAACTTAACTGGAGAGAGGCAGTTGGGAAAGGCGGGAAGGCAGCACGCAGGCGCTGTGGGCTGCTCCCAAAAGCTTTCTAATTGGACGCTGGGGAGCATTCCAGCGCAGGCTCCGTCGGTACCAACGATACCCATATGTGAAGACTAAATTCCTGCTGTTCCCGGAGATCACCTGTTACAGGTGAGTAACTATGCTTTACAAGCACTCCACAATATATTGTCCCACGTATATACATTTTTTCGAACATCGCGTCTCTTTTTATCTGGTTACCTAGTTCACATTGCTTGCTCCACATAAAGACTTTATATCCTCACACTTAGTTCTATTTTTTGGAATGTAGCATAGGACTAGCACATTTTTTGTCCTTTATAGTTTCTTTTACATGACTGGAGTTTACATCTTGTGATGTTCTCAGATTAATAATATTTTTTTTTGAAGTTTGAGCTCTGAATGCCTTATGCAACGCAGAAGTTTTATAAACAAGGTATCAACACACATTGTATTTAGCCATTTTTATTCATATCATCAGGTTTTAACACATCTATTAATCAACATTTTTAAGTAATTCATAAATGTCCTCATTTTCACCATTTGCTTTATATGATGAGGCACAAGGTCATCTCATTTCGAGCTTCCTCTGTGCCTTGCGAATACCAAGTTTATTAACATATTGCATCTTGTGCACATCTTTTTCCTCATGAAAAACAGCTTCTTCTCCTGCATTTTTACTTTCATCAGTCCCTGCTGCATGACACTATGCAGGCTTATACATTGGATTACCTATGAATTCTACCTACAAACTTTTCCTTTTATTACACGTCATTGGATACATTTTGCTGCTCAAATTTATTTAGCAATGGATATTTATTTACTTATAGAGTGCAACAACAAAAGCAGTTGTCACGTTTAAAAAAACAGAAAACCAGTCCAGAGACGTGATTGTGTGGAAAAACAGAGCTTTAATATAACCAATCTGTTATCTACTAAAGAGTACTGACTTCTTATAAGTTCACAACGAGTTACCAGACCTTGTGTCTAATGTTCCTTAGCAGAGTACGTTTTTAGACAAACCCCTGACGAAGGATTGCGAAACACGGCCTGTGTTGGGTTGTCGATTGGTTATATTAAAGCTCTGTTTTTCCACATGATCACGTCTCTGGACTGTTTTTTTATTTATTTACTTATATACATATGCAACACTATTTTGGCGTTCACTTCCACATGTCCTTTGTAATAATAATTCATTCATGTGGTTTTTTGAATAATGTATTATCGGATCATGTCAAAAATACATATTTTGTTCTTCAGGCTTGTTCAAACATCAGCTCATATCTCTTCTTTTCAACACATTTTTTTATTTATTTATTTATTTATTTATACACAGGCTTGATATACCGCCCAAGACCGGAGCATCAGGGTGGTGTACAGAAAAAAGCAGGCTGCTAGCAAATTAAAGGAGGAAAGGAACGCCATTCAGTGACAGGAAAGAATTAGAGAGATGTAGATAGAAAGATAGAAAGGACAGCATCATACGACTAGAAAGCTAAACACTGAGGTGAGGGTGGGAGGGGGGGTGGAATGTAGTATCGGAACCATCGTACCTGTCATGAGGATGTTGGGAGATCAAAAGCCTGGGAGAAAAGATGGGTTTTAAGGAGAGCTTTGAAGTGCGGGAATGAGGGCTCGGTGCGGAGCGAGTGAGGGAAGGGAATTCCAGAGGGCGGGAGCTAGGAAAAAGAATGCGGAATGGTTGGTGAGTTCAAGATGAGCCTGGGACGGAGAGGGAAGAAAAAGACAATTGGTATGGGAGGAGCGGAGGAGGCGGGGAGCAGGCTGATGATAGATAAGATCGGATAGATATTGAGGAACACCAGTGTAAAGAACTCTGTGGGTAGTGATGAGATACTTATAAACAAACCGGAATTTAATGGGAAGCCAGTGGAGGGAGAGAAGGCAGGGAATGATGTGGTCAAAAGGGGAGGAGAAGGTAATTAGACGAGCGGCAGTGTTTTGGAGGAGTTGAAGACAGAGTTGATAAGAGGGAAGGCCAGCAAAGATAGAATTGCAGTAGTCCAAATGGGAGGTAACCAGAGAGAGAACTAGAGTGGTGAGGGAATTAGTAGAGAGGTAGGGTCGGAGGGATCGGATGCGACGTAGGTGAAAGAAACAACTGCGGAAAAGGGAAGAGATGTGAGGATGGAAGGACAGGGAGGAATCAAGGGTGACACCAAGGTAGCGGAGGGAAGGAACGACAGGAATGGGGAGGGAGGACATGGTGGGGGCTAAGGTGGGAGGAGGAGTGGAGAAAGAGAACCAAATGGCTAAAGATTTAGAAGGGTTGACGCAGAGAAAATTATCAGAAAACCAGGAGGCGATAAGGTCAAGGCAGGCATTAAGAGCAGAGAGGTCTGGGGAAACACAACTAGTGTGATGAATGAGAAGAATATCGTCAGCATAGAAATAGGAGGAAATGCTGGATTGTTGGATGAGGAGGGCCGGGGGGGGGGGGGAGGGAGGAAGACATTAAAAAGTAAAGGGGTGAGGATACAGCCTTGTGGAACACCACAACGGAGAGGGAAAGGAGCAGAAGCAGTGAGACCTGAGTGAACAGTGAAGGAATGAAGTGAAAGAAAGGACTGAAACCAGCGCAACACAGTGCCCCTGATACCAGAATCAGACAGACGGGTAAGGAGAGTGCGGTGATCGATGGTGTCAAAGGCAGCGGAGAGGTCTAGAGAAACGGCAATGGATAGGTCACCCCGGTCGTGAGAGCGGTGAAGTCCACTGAGAAGGGCGAGGAGGATAGTTTCAGTGCTGTGTCCAGACCTAAAGCCGGATTGACGGGAGTGAAGAGAGAGGGTGGTGGCGAGATGTGCTGAAAGCTGGGTGAAAACCAATTTCTCAAGAACCTTAGAAAGAAAGGGGAGGTATGAGACGGGCCGCCAATTGGCAGGAAGGCAAGGATTGAGGGTGGGTTTCTTTAGAAGAGGGCGGACCATGGCATGTTTCCAGTGGGTGGGAAAACTGCCGGAGGAAAGACTGGTGTTGACTATTGCTAGGATATATGGCTGAAGTCGAAGAGAGGGATCAAGGAGCCAGGAGGAGGGGAGAGGGTCGAGCGGACAAGTAGTTTTGTGGGATGAGGAAAGTACCTTAAAGAGTTCGGGGGAGGTGACGGGGTGGAAGGAATGCCATGTATGAGGAAAGGCACTGGATGGAGAAGGGGAAGGAGTAATGGGGGAGGCAGAGAGGGGTGGAGGAGGAGGGAGAGGAGGGGGGGACAAAGAGGAAAGGAAGAACGAAGAGACTGGATCTTGTTGATGAAAAAAGAGGCGAGACTGGTCAGGCTAGGAGCAGTGGGGGGGGGGGGGGGGGAGTGCTTTTTAGAGGGGCTGGCATTAGGGAGAAGATAAAGAGTGAAGTACCTGATACAGGCAATGGGAAGAGTTAGAAAAGGAGGCAATGAGATCCGAATAGTAGTTCCTTTTGGCCTCAGTGATCATAGAGCAATAATGGTGGTGTTTGCAGCGGAAGGAGGTGAGAGAGGCAGCGGAGGGATGTTTGCGCCAATGACGCTCGGCCCGTCGAAGATAGGTACGTTGGAGATAGAGACCCGAGTGGTACCAAGGGTGATGGGACATAGGATGGTGGGGAGTGGGACGGAGAGGAGCTAAGGTGTCAAGGGTACCAATGAGAGGAGAAGAACAGGAATTAACCTGCTGGTCTACAGGAAGAGAGAAAAAGTCGGGGGGGAAAAGAGTCAGCCGGTGGAAAGGCTTGCAAGGTGAGGGGAGCGTAAGACGTCGCTTGAGAATCTCAGAAGAGGTGACAGCAGCAGATGGGGTGGGCGTTCGCATGGGGGGAAAAAAATAGACAGTGATGATCAGACCAGGGAAGAGGGATGGATGATGTAGCAGAAGGAACATAAGGAGACGAGGAAGAGGTAAGGATGAGGTCGAGAGTATAGCCAGAAGAGTGGGTCGGGCAGTCTACATGCTGGGTTAGGTTGAGGTCAGTGAGGAGTGAATTGAGGGCCCTGTCGCGAGGACGGGTTAGGGAGGACAAGTGAGCATTGAAATCGCCAAGGATAACCAGATGTGAAGAGAGAAGGGACGTCTCAGAGAGGGTGAGCAGGAGAGTCTCCCAGAGGTCAGCGTGCATTGAGGGTGGGGCATAGAGAAGAAGGAAGAGTATAGGAGTGGAAGTCCCTGAGCGCAGCAACAAGGCTTCAGGATAACGGGGCTGGGAGGAGACAAGCGAGAGAGGGACAGAGGATCGGTGGATAACGGCTACACCACCGCCCGCCTTGTGAAGATGGGGGACATGTAAGGCAGTTTAACCAGGGGGGAGGCAGCGATGGAGAATACCATCCTCACCCTCACGGAGCCAGGTTTCGGTAAGGAACAGAGCGTCAAAGGAGTGCTGTAGCAGAAGATCATGAACCAGAGGGGTTTTCTCACGGAGGGACCTGCAATTTAAAAGGGTGAAAGAGAGTCAACAAGGAGGAAACGGACCAAAGGGAATGCGAGGAGGAAGGCTGGTCAGTGTGACAGACAACAAGATTATTCAGATTCCGGGTGCATGTCCCTGGTGGGAGAGAGAAGACACTCAGGGGACAGTGCCCCCAGAGAACGGGAATGGAGGCCATAGAATGAGTCCAAACAGAAGGCGATAAGGGAAGGAAGAGAGCAGGAGCAGCTCTGGGAGTGCGTGTTAGACAAGGAGCTAAAGGAAGGAACAGGGAGAGAGACAGGGAAAGAAGGAGGCACCCGCAAGCCCACCCGCGAAGAAGAGACCGACCTAGAGGGAAGGGAGAGGAGCCCCAAGGAGCTCGCCCAAGGAGCAGGACGCGGAACGGCACCCCGATGCTTCTTAAGTAGTGCAGGGTACCTGGGGTTTGGCGCGGACGCGTTGCACGCATCCGCGTCTCTTCTGGGAGGTGGGTCTGGTGATTGTAGACCAATGGAGAGAAGGCAGCACAGAACAGATCTGGGGTTTAACTACATGTTTTCCATAGCCATTATATATTTTTTTTATTTTCTATTTATAAGTTTTACAATAAATCCAAGCCAACAAAACTTGAATGGCAATAAGGATACAGAAAACAAACAGGTTAGAACGTACATCCAGCCTAATATTCAAGAAAAATTACATAGCAGGAAATATAACACTTCTGTTCCTTCTACAGCCCACAAAAATAAAGGGGGAGGATCCAGCTAATATAAAGAATAAAACGATAATTGAAGGAAATTAAGCTGAAGGGAAACAGGAAATAAACTATGCAGTAGAACCTACACTGCATCAGAGGGGCGGCGGGCATTAATGAAAGCAAGCAGTTGAGATGGGTCATAGAAAACATATGTTGCAGAATTCAATTTGACCATACATTTAGAAGGAAATTTAAGAAAAAACTGACCCCCTAGTAACAATATGCCTTGGGCGTAAGAGCAAAAACTCTCGCCTACGTTTCTGGGTTTCCCTAGAAAAATCAGGAAAAACCCGAACAGTTAAACCAAGAAATACAACATCCGTTTACGAAAAAACATTTTAAGGAACCAATCCCTGTCAGAATTCAATGCAAAAGTTACAATTAACGTAGCAGGAGTAACTGTATCAATTAGGGAAGTTTCTAACATAGCAGATACATCCAAAGAGTCGGCCACATCTACTCCAGGTATAATACCACCACCCTCCACTTTTTTCCTGATAGACAAATAATATGCCTTAACCAAAGGTGGATGTGACTCTACAGGAACTCCCAATACCTCACCCATATATTTTTTAAACATTTTCTTCGAACCAACAGACTGGGCCTTAGGAAAATTAACCAAACGTAAATTATTTATTTATTTATTTAGTATACATTTGTATACCGCTACTTCCAGCGATCAGCAGCGTTTTTTGATTACAGATTGGAAATTGTCAAATCATGACAGGAAATTTTTTTTTTTTTTGAGGTATAAACACATTGATTAGACAGGAAAGCACAGCACACAGAGAACTATTTTACAGGGAACATGGGCTATGGAGGGTTAAGTGGCTTGCCCAAGACCACAAGGAGCACCTGTGGGACTAGAAACCCCAGTCCTTCCGGCCCAAGATTGCTGTCCTCTAGTGGGATTTGAACCCCCGACCTTCCGGCCTGAAGTACCTTGACCCAACCACTAGGCTACTCCTCCACTCCAATTAGGGTAACGAGACATATTTTCCAACATTTCCACTCTTAACTGTATCGCCATAACATCTTTCTGATAACCCGAGCCCAAGTTTTCAACCTGAGTTACTTTTTGTTGGAGCTCAGAAACTGAACTCTGCACCGCAGAAATCTCCACAGTGTGTTGCTGAAGAAGACCAGTATGGGCCTGTATTTGAGATGACAAACTGGAGACTTGAGGAGCCAAGAGTTCGCCCAACTTCACAATTGCAGACCAAATTGACTCCAAGGTAAATTCTGCAGGCTTCTCAAAGGAAAAAGACGTTGAAACGTGTACGCCATCCGCTTCAGCTTCCATAGTCCATCGCTCCACCTCCAATGCAGCAAGAGACCCCAACGCCGCCAAAGATGACTTTATGGCAGTGGGAGAGCTTACCATGGCAGGCCTGCCGATCCCCGATACCGGCATCCCTCCGCTTTCCACTCCCCTTCTAGTTGCAAGGGGAGGAATCGCCGTCAGCACCGAGCTCCCCACCAACAACGGCTCTTTAGGGGGCCGCCACTGCTCCGGCGAGGAGATATCGGGCCCGGATCCTCCCGCCGAACTCAGCTCAGCCGAGAGGTCCCTAGGGCCACCAGTTGCCGGATGCCCCGACTGCTGCCGCGGCACTAGATAAGAATCTAACGGACCAACCGCCTGCGAAGGTAAAGGGGTCGAGGTCGCCGGGGTAGAGGAGGGCTTCATAGCCCCTTTGGCTTTCCTTTTCCCCATAAAATGTAGCGCTGCCGCACGACGCTCCCTTCAGTCTGCCATCTTGGATCTATCCCCTGGCCTTGTTCCATAGCCATTATATTTTAACTCATTTGGCATCTTTTGAGCATACACAATATACATCAATATCAATTTATGATACTGGAGGTATTCACTTTCAACGTGTTTTCTCGATATGTTGCTCACATGGTTAACAAAAGATTTTTAAGGGAGGTACTTATCACTACTGTTAAGTAGCAGGAGCACCTTATAAATAATTTTCGATTAAATTGTTGAATTCACAATTTTGTTTTATCTATTTGATCTTATAGTAAGAGTACTACTCTGTATACTAGTTCACACGTGAAATTCATCATAAGGTGTTTCTTGTGAGTATTTGTTTATACAATTTAATTGTCCTGTCTTTCTCACAACAGTGTTTCTCCAGGACCAAGCAGGAAGTCAGTCCTCACTTATGGGTGACATCGACGTCGATGGAGCCCCCATGTGGAGCAATTCCCCAGCTTTCTAAGAAAGCCTTTGGGAATACTGCGCGCATGCGCGGTCCCCTTCCCGCTTAAAGGTGCCATCTTGCTCAGTCTTTCTTTTTCCGTGGAGCCCATTGGATGTCCATCCGTGTCACCCGGAAAAGTTGATGGTTTTTTTTTCAGCGATTACTTCGTCTTTTTCTCCGATTCGACGCTGGTTCCCCTTCCCGCCGGGTTCGGTACACCGGTATCGAGCCTGTTTTCTATTTTTCGGTTTTTGCCCTTCGTGGCTGGCATTCGCGCCTTTTTTCTGTTTTCCCTGGATAGCCGGTCCTTTGACCTCACGGGGGCCATTTTTTCCCCGATGGCTTCCAGTGGTTTCAAGAAGTGTGATTGGTGCAAGAAACTAATATCTCTCACCGACACACGCGACTGCTGCCTTCGGTGCCTTGGCCCAGATCATGATCCAAAATTCTGTGGCCCATGTGGCAAAATGTCCACCAAGGCACTTCGAAGCCGTCAGCACCAGAAAGAGAGGATTTTCTCAGATTCTGCCTCCGGCCGGGCCCGGACCTCGTCTGAGGCCTCGACATCTTGGGAGTCTGATCCCGAGCATCGCCGGGGTTCCTCAGAAAGGGGGTCCCCCGATCGGGAACGCAAGAAGAAGAAACGGCTCGTGAGGGCGGCGTCGGACGAGGTCCCTGGTTCCTTGAGGGCCAGGTCTAAGACCCCCGACCGCCGTCCCGGGCCCTTGGAACAGGAGAAGCTATCCAAGATGCCTCGTGTGGAGCCGGAGACCGTCGGACATGTAAGTCCTGTAGTTCTTGTGGACTCTCCTCCAAGGGAGCCGACGTCGGGCCCGGCGCCGCCGCCGGGGCCCGAGTCGGTGGCTGCTGAGTCTCCTGAGCTTGGACTCAGGCTGACAGCCTTGGAGTGCAGACTGTCTGCCTTCATGGATCAGCAGCGGGTACTGATGGCCAGCCTCGCTGGTGCATCTGCCCCGACCACAGGGACATCGACGTCGAAGACGACCCCAGAGACCGAGCCGATACTCGAGACCATGAAGGCTCAGTCGTCCTCGGTCGCGGTCACCCCTTGACCTCCCACTCGGAACCGAGGGCATCGACGCCGGTGCCTTCGGCGTCGCGGTGGGTGCCACTTCGACCCGCACGGTCGGAGCCCCTTGACGACTCTTCGGATGACTCATCGTGGGAGACGGAGGACGAGGAGTCTCCCGATACCTTCCGGACTCGGTGCGTCCCTTCGGACTCACCGCAGTCCGAGCCCCGGAGTAGGTTCCCCTGGAGGACCCCTGGTTCTCGGAGTCTGTTCCGGACATGGCCAAGGCATTGGCGATTCCCGCGGACCCCGAGGAGGAGCCTCGAGCCGAGGAGCTCGAGGCCCTCCAGTATGACTCCTCCGAAGGAGGCCTTTACTGTGCTGGTTCCTCCGATGCTGGAATGGCTCCTCTTCCGGATGTGGGAGGCACCGGCCTCGGTGCCGGTCTTGAGCAAGCGGGTCGATTCCATCTATCGACTCCGTAAGAGCCCTGGATTCCAGAAGGCACAGCTGCTGCACCATTCCATGGTGGTGGAATCGGCCATGCATCGTTTGAAGAGTCAGAAGATGCACTCTGCGGTGCCTCCCGGCAGGGAGGCCCGGAACCTGGATGCTTTCGGCAGAAAGTGCTTCCAGGGCTCGATGCTTGCCGTGTCCAGTCCTACCAGCTGTACAGGGGCATGTACTTACGAGACCTGGCGAAAGAGATTGCCGTGTTCTCTGTTGGCCTCTCCGGGGAACCTTTGCAGGTGTTCCAGACTTTGTCCTCAGGAATACGGGACTGCTCAAAGTTCATGTCCCGAGCGGCCTACGATGGCTTCGAGGCTTCGGCTCGTGTGGCGGCAGCCGGCATCGGAGCCCGACGCCAGGCATGGCTGCAGTCATCGGACCTAGAACCCTGGGTGCAGGACAAGTTGGTCGATGTCCCTTGCCGAGGTGAAAACCTTTTTGGCAAACCCATGGCCGAGAAGGCGGCTGAGCTCGAAACCGAGCACCTGACCAGGACAAGGCTGTCCAGAAAGACTTCTGCCCCTTCTCACAAAAAGAAGGGCTTGGGTAAAAAGCCCTTTTACCCGAGAAAGGCAGCTGCCTACAAACCTTTCCCTCAGTACCAGAGCTCTCCAGCAGGGTCAGCAGACCAAGGGGCAGGGACATGGGCCCCGTAGGCAGAAGACCCCCAAGCCTCCGGCTCCTGCTCCTACCCAGCAGGGAGGGGGTTTTTGACTCCCACAGCATAGCCTTTCCATCTCTGCTACCCCATTCCTGCACAGGTCGTCGTCTAACCCTGTTTGCCCACAGGTGGCCACCCATTACAGGGGATGCTTGGGTATTAAGCATAGTCCGCAAGGGCTATATGCTTCATTTCCAGCAGTTACCCCCTGCCTACTTCCCAGGAGAGCCTCTAAGGCCTCTCCTGCACACAGACCTCCTACTTCAAGAACGTCAAGGTCTGCTTCTGGACAAGGCGGTGGAGCCTGTACCTCCTCGCCTACAGGGGCACGGTTTCTACTCCAGGTACTTTCTAGTGCCAAAGAGAACCGGGGGCCTAAGGCCTATTCTAGACCTCAGGAACCCTCAACAAGTTCTTGGAGAAAGAAAAGTTCAAGATGCTTACTCTTAGAACACTTCTGCCCTACCTCCAGCAGGGAGATTGGCTATGCTCCTTAGATTTAAAGGATGCGTACACCTACATCCTCATTCATCCAGACCACAGAAAGTACCTCAGGTTCATGGTGGGAGGAAACCATTACCAGTACAGAGTACTGCCTTTTGGCCTAACCTCAGCCCCAAGAGTCTTTACAAAGTGCCTTGCTGTGGTGGCAGCCTACTTGAGGACTCAAGGTGTTTTTGTCTTCCCCTATCTGGACGACTGGCTAATCAGGGGTCAGACTTACCAGGAGGCCAGGCAGGCCACCTTCCGAACTGTATCACTCCTTCAAGACCTACGCTTTGTCATAAACTACGCAAAGTCCACTTTGCTCCCCTTCCAGAACCTAGAGTTCATAGGAGCGAGACTGGACTCTCTGCAAGCAAGGGCTTACTTGCCAGAGGACAGAGCTCAAAGACTAATGGAGTTGGCATCCCGGTTTCTCAGCATGCCAAAGGTTTCTGCCAGGCTCTGTCTGCAGCTCCTAGGACACATGACATCGACTGTACATGTGACCCCCAATGCCCGCCTCCACATGAGGCCTGCACAGTGGTGCCTCAGAACTCAGTGGAAGCAAGCCACAGGGAGCCTAGCAGACAGTCAGGGTGTCAAAACCATTCCTGACTTCTCTTCAGTGGTGGCTACACCCCCCCCAACTTGCTCCAGGGGGTGCCTTTTCAGGTGCCTGTCCCCACAGTGGTGTTGACGACAGATGCCTCCTTGCAGGGCTGGGGTGCACACTGTCAGGAGAGCTGCACTCAGGGCCTATGGTCTCCGTGGGAAGCCACGCAACAGATCAACCTACTAGAACTTCGGGCTATTCGGTTAGCCCTCAAGGCTTTTTCTCACACTTTGATTCACCAGTCTGTTCTAGTTCAGACGGACAATCAAGTGGCCATGTTCTATGTGAACAAATAGGGAGGCACTGGGTCCAAGCCCCTGTGTCTGGAAGCACAGGCCCTTTGTTCCTTTGCGCTCAGGCACAAAATGTTTCTGAGAGCTGTTTATCTCCCTGGCCAGGAGAACTCCCTGGCAGACAGGTTAAGCAGAATCCTGTAGCCCCACGAGTGGCATCTGCACCCGTCAGTGGTTCAAAAGATTTTCCTGAAATGGGAACTTCCATACATAGATCTCTTTGCCAGTCCCCTGAACCGGCAGCTACCCAGGTTCTGTTCCAGGCAACCGCATCCCCTGAGGTTAGCAGCGGATGTCTTCCTGATTTTCTGGTCCCAGGGCCTACTGTATGCGTTTCCTCCCATGCCTCTGGTGGCCCGAACCTTGTTCAAGATTCTAAGGGACAAGGCCTCGGTCCTTCTGGTAGCTCCGAGGCAGCCCTGGTTCCCACTTCTGCTTCAACTAGCAGTGGAAACACCACTGCTTCTGGGGTTCCAACCCGATCTTCTCTCTCAGGATCAGGGTTCCCTTCTGCACCCCAATCTCAAATCTCTCAATTTGATGGCCTGGAGGCTGCAAGGGTAGTCTTAGCTCCCTGGGGCCTGCCTCAGGAAGTGGAAGAGGTGGTCTTGGCCTCTAGAAAGCAATCCACCGGAAAAACATATGCCCTGAAGTGGAGGAGGTTCTCCTTGTGGTGTCAACAGCGCCAGGAAGATCCTTTCACCTGCACTGTGTCAGTAGTGCTCCAGTACCCACTGCACTTGTCCAATCAGGGCCTTAAGTCCAATTCTGTTCAGGTCCACCACTCTGCTCTAGCAGCTCACCACTCACTGGTGGAGGGACATTCTTTGTCAGTTCACTCCTTGGTGTCCACATTTCTTAGAGGCTTACTTTTGCTCAAGCCTCCTCTCCGTCCACCAGCCCCTGAGTGGGAGTTGAATGTGGTCTTGCAGCAATTGACTTGCCCACCTTTTGAGCCGATGGCTACATGTCCTCGCCACTTCCTTTCTTGGAAGACTCTATTCCTAGTGGCCCTGACCTCAGCCAGGCGAGTGAGTGAACTTCAAGCCCTGGTCTGTGACAGGCCATACACTCGTTTCTATAGGAACAGGGTAGTCCTTAGGACTCATCCTAAGTTCCTTCCAAAGGTTGTCTCCTCTTTCCATCTCAACCAGGAGGTGGTTCTTCCAACGTTCTTCCCTAGGCCCCATGCCAGCCGGGCTGAGACAGTCCTACATACCCTGGACTGTAGGAGGGCCTTATCCTTCTACCTCGAACGTACACAGGGTCATAGGAGGGCTACTCAGCTCGCCGTATCTTTTGACCCTAATAACTTGGGGGTACCTGTCTCCAAGTGTACCTTGTCCATCTGTGTGGCTGACTGTATCACCTGGACTTACAGGGCAGCTGACCTTCCTTTGCAGGGTCGGGTCACGGCCCACCGTGTCAGGGCAATGGCTGCCTCAGTAGCTCATCTCCGCTCTGTACCGTTGGCAGACATCTGCAGGGCTGCAACTTGGTCCTCAAGCCAGACTTTTGCGGCCCATTACTGCCTGGAGAGGGAGTCCCGTAGGGACAGTGCTTTTGGTCAGGCAGTGTTCCGGAATCTCTTTGAGGTTTAGGCAACTCCTACCCTCCAGCCCTCTGGTTGGGCTACCGGTAGAGGTATGTTTCAGTGAAATCCTTTCTCTGATGCTGAGGCTAGAGGGAGCTCATTTTTCAGCTCTGGGTCACCGGTAGCCTGAAGCTGTGGAGTCCAATAAGTGAGGACTGACTTCCTGTTTGGTCCTGGAGAAAGAGTAGTTACTCACCTGTAACAGGTGTTCTCCAGGACCAAGCAGGAAGTCAGTCCTCACTTATGGGTGACGTCGGCGCCGACGGAGCCCTCGCGGAGCAATTTTCCCCAGCTTTCAAAGAAAGCCTTTGGGAATTGCAGCGCGCATGCGCGGTCGTCTTCCCGCCCGAGGGTGCCATCTTAGCCAGTCTTCTTTTTTCCGCGGAGCCCTACAGACGTCCCCGTCTTGTCCCCGCGAAAAAGTTGATTTTCTTCTTTGTTTTATCCTTTTTTCTTTCGGTTCGACGCCGATCGTT
This sequence comes from Ichthyophis bannanicus, assembly GCA_033557465.1. NCBI lineage: Eukaryota > Metazoa > Chordata > Amphibia > Gymnophiona > Ichthyophiidae > Ichthyophis > Ichthyophis bannanicus. The sequence goes on along the minus strand of CM066037.1, from coordinate 41,282,017 downwards.
TTCCCGCCCGGACTCGCGACGCCGGTCTCGAGTCCGCTTACTTTTTTCGGTTTTTTCTGACTTAGTCAGCTTTCGTTTTCGGTTTCCCTGGCAGCCCGGTCCTTTGACCTCGCAGGGGCCCTTTTTCCCCCGATGGCTGCCAGTGGGTTTAAGCGGTGTGGTCGGTGTGACCGAAATATGTCACTAACCGACACACACGACTTTTGCCTCCGCTGCCTGGGCCCGGATCATGAGGAACTGATCTGTGGGCCCTGCAGCAAACTGTCCTCAAAGGCGTTGAGGAGTCGGCGGCATCAGCGTGAGAGAATCTTCGCTGACCCCAGCCGTACCCGGACCTCGTCGGAGGCCTCCGCGTCGAAAGGCTCCAGCTCGGACCGTCGCCGGAGCTCCTCCGACCGGGGTTCTCCCTCCGGGGACCATCGTCGGAAGGAAAAACCCGCGAGGGCGGCGTCGGTGGACGCTCCTGGTTCCGCGAGGGCCAGGTCGCATAGCCCCGACAGCCACCTCGGGTCCTTGGAGAAGGAACACATCCCGAAGCGACCTCGCCTGGAGTCGGAGATGCCTGCCCGGGTAAGTCCTGTGGTCCTTCTGGACTCGCCTCCGCGACAGCCGACGTCGGGCCCGACGCCGTCTGGGCCCGAGTCGGGGGCTGCTGGGTCACCTGAGCTCGGACTCAGGTTGACGGCCTTGGAGAGCAGACTGTCTGCCTTCATGGACCAGCAGCGGGCACTGCTCGCTGGCCTCGCTGGCGCCGCTGCCCCGACCGCCGGGACGTCGACGTCCAAGTCGACCCCGGAGACCGAGCCGATCCTCGAGTCAATGAGAACTCGAGTCGATCCTCGGTCGAGGTCACCCTCGGCCTCCCGTTCGGGACCGAGGTCGCCGACGCCGACTCCCTTGACGTCGGGACGGCTGGCGCCGCACCCTGCCCGGGCCGACCCCACCGAGTCCTCGTCGGAGTCGGTCTGGGAGTCTGAGGAGGAAGAGTCACCTGATTCTTTCCGGACTCGGTGTGTCCCATCGGACTCACCGGGGTCCGAGCCTCGGAAGCAGTCCCCCCCGGAGGATGCCCGGTTCTCGGACTTCGTTAGGGATATGGCCAAGGCTTTGGCCTTCCCTGCGGATCCCGAGGAGGAGCCTCGAGCCGAAGAGCTCGACGCCCTCCAGTATGACTCTCCCGCGAGGGAGCACTTTACTGTGTCGGTTCCTCCTATGCTGGAACGACTACTCTTCCGCATGTGGGAGAGTCCGGCCTCCTCGCCGGTCCTGAGCAAGCGGGTCGATTCTATCTATCGGGTCCGCAAGAGCCCTGGCTTTCAGAAGGCACAGCTGCCACACCATTCCATGGTAGTGGAATCGGCCATGCATCGTCTTAAGAGCCAGAAGATGCACTCCTCGGTGCCTCCTGGAAGGGAGGCCCGTAACCTGGATGGCCTTGGCAAGAAGTGCTTCCAGGGCTCTATGCTCGCATGTCGTGTCCAGACTTACCAGCTCTACATGGGCATGTATCTCCGGGATCTGGCTAAAGAGCTAGCCGGATTCTCCGCTGGTCTCTCCGAGGAGCCCTTGCGGAGGTTCCTAGCCTTGTCCACGGGCATTCGGGAATGCTCAAAGTTCATGTCCCGAGCAGCCTATGATGGCTTTGAGGCCTCGGCTAGAGTGGCCGCAGCCGGCATCGGTGCCCGCCGACAGGCTTGGCTTCAGTCGTCGGACCTTGAGCCCTGGGTACAGGACAAGTTGGTCGATGTCCCCTGCCGAGGCGAAAACCTCTTTGGCAAGCCCATGGCGGAAAAGGCTGCACAAATTGAGACTGAGACTCTCACCAGGACCAGGCTTTCTAGGAAGACCTCCGCCCCTTCCCAGAAAAAGAAGGGCTCGGGAAAAAAGTCCTTTTACCCGAGGATGGCGGCTGCCTACAAACAGTACCCCCATTATCAGGCCCCTGCAGCTCCCCAACAGGGCCAGCAGGCCAAGGGACGGGGTAACGGGTCCCATAGGCAGCAAGCCCCCAAGCCTGCACCACCAGCCCCTGCTCAGCAGGGTGGGGGTTTTTGACTCGCTCAGCATAGCCTCTCCCCCCCCGCTGGCTCCTCCCAGCACCGGAGGCCGGCTGGTTCACTTCGCCCACAGGTGGTCCAGCATCACCGCAGATGCCTGGGTACTTCAGGTCGTGCGAGAAGGCTACCTTCTCCACTTCCATCAGGTCCCTCCCTCCTATTTTCCGGGAGAACCTTCGCGCCCCCCTCTGCACAGGGAGTTGCTCCTTCAGGAGTTAGCAGGTCTTCTGCAGGAACAGGCGGTGGAACCGGTGCCCCACCACCTGAGAGGTCAAGGCTTTTATTCAAGGTATTTTCTGATACCAAAGAGAACAGGGGGCCTCAGACCCATCCTGGACTTGCGCAACCTCAACAAGTTCCTTGTGCGGGAGAAGTTCAAAATGCTTACCCTTGGAATCCTTCTGCCCTACCTCCAGCAGGGAGATTGGCTATGCTCCTTGGATCTAAAGGTTGCCTACACGCACATCCTCATCCACCCAAGCCACCGCCAATACCTAAGGTTTGTGGTGGCAGGAAATCATTACCAGTACAGAGTACTGCCCTTTGGCCTATCCTCCGCACCGCGAGTCTTCACAAAATGTCTCGCGGTCGTGGCGGCCCATCTCCGGCTTCACGGCCTCTATGTCTTTCCGTACCTCGACCACTGGCTCATCAGAGCAACGTCCGCTCAGGAGGTCACCAACGCCACGTGCCGCACGGTGACTCTGCTGCAGCACTTGGGCTTTGTTATAAACTTCGCAAAGTCCACTTTGCTCCCCTCACAGGATCTCGAGTTCATCGGCGCAAGGCTGCACACTCCTCGGGCACGAGCGTACCTACCGCTCGACAGGGCTCAACGGCTCATGGACCTAGCCGACCGCTTTCGCAGCCAGCCCCTGGTCTCCGCCAGGCGCTTCCTGAGACTGCTCGGCCATATGGCTTCCACCGTCCATGTGACCCCCAATGCCCGCCTGAATATGCGGTCTGCTCAATGGTGTCTCCGCCAGCAGTGGCGACAAGCCACAGGCGGCCTGGCAGACCTAGTGCGCGTCTCCGAGCCGCTGCTCTCGTCTCTCCGGTGGTGGCTCCGGCAGCCGAACCTGATATTCGGAATGCCTTTCCAGTCACCTCAGCCGACCTGGGTGCTGACCACCGATGCATCCCTCCTGGGCTGGGGAGCACATTGCCAAGAGGCACGTACTCAGGGCCTCTGGACCACGTGGGAGTCTGCTCAGCAGATCAACTTCCTGGAGCTCAGGGCGATCCGCCTAGCTCTCAAGGCCTTCTCCCACCTGACTTCCCAACAGTCCGTCCTTGTCCAGACGGACAATCAAGTTGCCATGTTCTACGTGAACAAGCAGGGGGGCACGGGCTCCTTCCTCCTCTGCCGGGAGGCACAGAAGCTCTGCTCTTGGGCCGTCAGTCACGGCATTCTCCTCAAGGCAGTTTATCTCCCGGGCCAAGAAAATTGCCTTGCAGACAAACTCAGCAGAGTCCTCCAGCCGCACGAGTGGCGTCTGGATCCCTTGGTAGTTCAGAAGCTCTTCCTCAAGTGGGGTCTCCCCACGGTGGATCTCTTTGCCAGTCCTCACAACCGGCAGCTTCCTCGCTTCTGCTCTCGTCAGCCACACCCCCTTCGGGTTGCGGCGGACGCCTTTCTGATCTCGTGGTCGGGGAGCCTTCTGTACGCTTTCCCTCCCATCCCGCTGGTCTCTCGGACTCTTTTCAAGGTTCTCCGAGACAAAGCCTTCATGATCCTGGTGGCCCCTCGCTGGCCCAGGCAGCCGTGGTTTCCGCTCCTGCGGCAACTGGCGGTGGAGGATCCAATCCCTCTGGGGGTACAACCGGATCTCCTCACTCAGGATCAGGGGTCCCTCCTGCACCCCAACCTCAGGTCTCTCAACCTCATGGCCTGGCTGCTGAGAGGGTAGTCCTTGCTCCCCTTCTCCTGCCGGCGGAGGTGGAGGAGGTCGTCTTGGCTTCGCGACGGCCTTCTACCCGCAAATGCTACGCCCTTAAATGGCGTCGCTTTGCAGTCTGGTGTACCTAACAGTCTCAGGATCCCTTCTCCTGCCCGGTGTCGGTGATCTTGCAGTACTTGCTGCACCTCTCTAATCTGGGACTTAAGTCCAACTCCGTCAAAGTTCACCTCAGTGCTCTTTCAGCACATCATGTGCCAGTGGACGGCAGACCTCTCTCCAATGACCCTCTCGTAGCGAGGTTTCTCCGAGGTCTCCTTCTACTTAAACCACCTCTGCGCCCGCCAGCGCCTGACTGGGACCTGAATGTGGTTTTGCAGCGGATCACCTGTCCGCCTTTTGAACCTATGGCTACCTGTTCTCTCCGTTTTCTGTCTTGGAAAACACTGTTCTTGATAGCCCTCACTTCCGCTAGACGCGTAAGTGAATTGCAGGCCCTCGTGTCTGATCCCCCTTACACTAGGTTCTACAAGAATAGGGTAGTCCTACGGACTCACCCAAAATTTCTGCCTAAAGTGGTCTCCCCTTTTCACATCAATCAGGAGGTGGTACTTCCAACCTTCTTTCCCAGACCACACTCCAGCCGAGCTGAAACGGTCCTCCATACCCTGGACTGTAGAAGGGCATTGAACTTCTACCTTGACCGTACGCGGGAGCACCGTAAAGCTGCTCAGCTTTTTGTGTCTTTTGACCCCAACAGATTGGGGCTCCCGGTCTCCAAGCGTACTCTGTCCATCTGGGTTGCGGACTGTATCTCTTGGGCTTATGGGGCAGCCGGACTCTCCTTAGAAAGTCGAGTCACGGCTCATTGCGTTCGGGCAAAGGCCACGTCAGTGGCTTACCTCCGCTCTGTTCCGCTGGCAGACATCTGCCGGGCCGCTACTTGGTCTTCAAGCCAGACTTTTGCGGTCCATTACTGTCTCGAGAGGGAGTCCCGTAGGGACAGTGCTTTCGGACAGGCAGTCCTCCGTAATCTCTTTGAGGTCTGAGCAACTCCTACCCTCCATCCCGGATGTGGGCTACCGGTGGGTGATAATTCAGCGAAGATTCTATCCTTCTGTGCTGCTGAGCTAGAGGGAGCTCATTTTTGTGCTTAGGGTCTCCGGTAGCCTTGAGCTTGGGAGTCCCATAAGTGAGGACTGACTTCCTGCTTGGTCCTGGAGAAAGCGTAGTTACTCACCTGTAACAGGTGTTCTCCAGGAGCAGCAGGAATCAGTCCTCACTACCCTCCCTCCTCCCCTTGGAGTTGCAATCGTCTGCTTATGTTCTTTTTTGCAAATTTTTATGCTGTCTTTTTTAGCTATGTCATCTGACTGGCTAAGATGGCACCCTCGGGCGGGAAGACGACCGCGCATGCGCGCTGCAATTCCCAAAGGCTTTCTTTGAAAGCTGGGGAAAATTGCTCCGCGAGGGCTCCGTCGGCGCCGACGTCACCCATAAGTGAGGACTGATTCCTGCTGCTCCTGGAGAACACCTGTTACAGGTGAGTAACTACGCTTTCTCCAGGAGCAGCAGGAATCAGTCCTCACAACCCTCCCTCCTCCCCTGGGAGTTGCAGTTGTACATAGTTTATTTTTACATTTTTGTGTGCTGTTTTTTAGCTATGTCATTGGACTGAGCAAGATGGCACCTTTAGGCGGGAAGGGGACCGCACATGCGTGCAGTATTCCCAAAGGCTTTCTTAGAAAGTTGGGGAATTGCTCCTCATGGGGGCTCCATCGCCGGCAATGTCACCCATAAGTGAAGACTGATTCCTGCTGCTCCTGGAGAACACCTGTTACAGGTGAGTAACTACTCTTTACCATCTCATTTTTCATATATTTTAATGTGATGCTTTGCCCTTTGCTGTCCTGCGTTTTGTATTTGTTTTATCTCTCATTTTTTAACTTCTGTTTTTAACTATTATTCTTTAACTACTGTGTCCAAACTATTTATTGATGATTTTGTTTTCGAATGTAAAAATATTGTTTTGATTGTATAAAAGGTAATATCGTTCATTTTATTTTATTTTTTGCAAGCTGCATGCCCCCTGAGGAAGGTGTTTGCTGAAACACGTTGGGGTTTACCTAATAAAGATTCCTTTGACCATCACACTTCTCTTGCTTCTTGTGTTCTACTGCTCTGTACTCAAGGGCATTTGGGCTACTTTTGTCTTTATTGGAACCTCTCTACTGATATGCCCTAACTTCAGTCATTTGCTATTATCCTTCAAGGATACATTGTTCCGAACCATTCACTCTTGGGCAACTATCTGCTTTCCCCTATTATCTAGTTTAAAAACCTCTCTATCTTCTTTTTAAAGGTTAATGTCAGCAGCTTGGTTCCGTTTCGGGTAAGGTGGAACCCATCCCTTTGGAAAAGCCCCTCCTTTCCCCAGAATGTTCCCCAGTTCCTAACAAATCCAAATCCCTCATCCTTGCACCATTGTCTCATCCACACATTGAGACTCTGGAGCTCTGCCTGCCTTTTGGGTCCTGCATGTGGAACGGGAAGCATTTTGGAGAATGCTACCGTGGAAGTTCTGGATTTCAATTTCCTACCTAAAAGCCTAAATTTTGCCTCCAGAACCTACCTACCACACTTTCCTATGTCATTGGTACTGACATGTACCAAGACAGCAGACTCCTCCACACTATCTAAGACCTTGTCTAGGTGATGCCTGACGTCTGCTACCTGGCACCAGGCAGGCATGTTACCAGGTGATCCTCCTGTCCACCAGCCACCCAGTTATCTACATGTTTAGTGATCGAATCACCATCTATAATGGTTATCCTAACCCTTCCCTCGTGGGCACATGGCCTTGGAGAAACCTCCTCATTGCAAGAGGGTTTTATATCTCCTGGAGGACAGGTCCTAGCTACAGGATCCCTTCCTGTTGCACCAGGGTGATGCTCTCCTTTCACGTGACCTACCTCTCTCCATGGCAACAGGGATGCTGCCAAACTTGAGGTGTGTCTTCAGTACTATATCCCTGTAGATCTCGTCTATGTACCTCTGTCTTCCTTATGTCCTCCAAGTCTGCTACTTTAGCCTCCAGAGATCAGACTCGTTCCCTGAGAGCAAAGAGCTCCTTGCACCTAGTGCACACGTAAGACCCCTCACCAACTGGGAGAAAATCATACATGTGACACTCGATGCAAAAGACTGGAAAAACCCCTATCTCGCTTAGGTTTAGGTATTTAAGTTCTTTTCTTACTAAGGTTTGCTAGGGATACTTATACTAATAAAACTATACTTAATATGTTTAATGTACTTTGTTCACCTGAAGCTTAATTAATCTCAGGTCCTTAATATATGCCTGATGAGGATAAACAGCTGCACCTGAGAGTGAATATGCCACCTGCTTTCCTTTTAGAGATATAAGCACCTATAAAGCTACGATTAACACAGTGGTGGGTGGGTGGGTGTTGGGGAGGGAGGGAAAGAAGACTTATTAAAAACTGGCTGCTACACAGTTACTCTGTCCTGTGCTTCTAAGGTAATCTGTGACCAATTTCCTGGGTGATTTACACAGTCCTTGCTTGTATCGAGGGAGTCTTGGGTTCAAAATTTAACAAGAAAACTCTGCTGTGTTTTAAAGTTGAACTGAAAGTGTTTGCTGCTACTAGGCCTTGACTGAGTATTAAATTTAAACTAAAAGCGCTCTGCTGGGTTTTAAACTTAAATTGAAAGCTACCTGTTGAGTTTTTAATTTAACTAAAAGCCATTTGCTTTACTTGGTGAACCCCACCATGTTGCAAGATTGTAAATAGTTACCCCCTGTTATCCAAGTTTAAATACCTGTTCATTGTAAGCACAGAGTACCCAAGGAAATGTGTAGTTCTATGTTTATTGTAAACCGCACTGATGTCGAATAGCGCGGTATAAAACAGACTGGAAATAAATAAATTTTCTGATACTAGGCCCTGACTGATTTAGCAAATACAGTGGATTCACAGATTAATCAGCTTTAATCTAAAGAATTCCTTTATCTCCAGGAACAAGCAGGAATGTAGTCTTCACATATGGTATCGTCGGTACCGACGGAGCCTGTGCGGGAACGCTCCCCAGCGTCCAATTAGAAAGCTTTTGGGAGCATCCCACAGCACCTGCGTGCTGCCTTCCTGCCTTTCCCAACTGCCTCTCTCCAGTTCTTCGTTTTCCGTGGAGCCAGCAGGTCGTTCCTGTCACCACAGAAAATCTTTCCTCCTTTTTTGTGGTCGCGTCTGCCTCCCTCAATGCTATATCGGTACCGCCGGTTCTTCTTTCTTCCTTTCTTTTAGAAAACAAAATATAAATTCAGTTCTTTTTTCCAAATTTTTCTCCCTCAGGTGCATGTGCCATTTTGGGCCTTAGGCCCAAAATTTCCTCCATTATGGAAAAACCCACTTCGGGTTTTAAGAAGTGCACCAAGTGTGGCAGTACCATATCTGTCACCGACACCCATAAGTGGTGTCTTAAATTTTAGGTCCTGACCACTCCATCTCGGAGTGTATGGCTTGTGCCATGATGTCCAAGAGGGGTCGACAAAACCGGGCTGCTAAGCTTAGCACCCTTTTTCCCTCCGATGCAGCCTCTGTGGCATCGATGTCTTCCAGGGCTTTGTCTTCCTCCCATGGATCTCAGGTAACTAAACATAAGTCCAGCCGGTCCTCAAAGGGTAGGTCTCCTTCTAAGCATCGAGATGCCTCTGGCGTTTCCCTTGAGTGTTCTGCACCGCAAATTGCCCCGGCAGGAGGCTTCGGCTTCCAAAGCATTATCAGGGCTCCAGGATGTTCTCGAGGCCTCAACTTTGGCAGAACTACTGGTGCCATGCTCTGGGGTACCAGCGATTTTCTATGGTAACGATACCCAGGCATCGCAGCGTCGATAGACCAGAGGTTCCTGGCTATTGAACGCAGTTTGGCAGCTCTCCTTGAGGCGACACCCTCGGAACTGCATCAGACAGTTCAGCCGGTTCCGGTGCCGGCACCCAGTCAGGCCATGCCCTCCGGTACCAATACACCGGTACCGGTCCTCCCCGGCACCGACATCGGCCGTTATGGGTATCGTGCTCTACAAGAGCATCCGGACAGATGGTACTTTGAATCCTCGGAGGAGTCTGAGGATTCTGACAGTCACTGTCGGTACTGGAATACTTCTCCCCAAGGAGCCTTCCTCTCCCAAACGTAGGTTGTCTCCTCCAGAAGATATCTCCTTTCAGGATTTTATCAGAGAGGTGGCTCGAAGTCTGTCCATTACTGTGGCTCCTGAGACAGAACCCACAGCAAAGGAGTTGGAGATTTTACAATATCCCAAAACTCCTAAAGAGGCAGCTACCTTGCCTATCCATGAGATCTTACATGATCTCATGTTGAGAATGTGGGAAACCCCCCTTACCACCTCACCTCACTCCCGTCGACTGGATACCATGTATCGGGTTCCTCCCTGTCCTGGTTTCCAGAAGATTCAGTTGCCTCACCACTCTATTTTAGTGGAGTCAGCTATGAGAAGGATCAAGAGTGCAAAGAGGCATGCCTCTAATCCTCCAGGACGTGAGTGTAGAACTTTGGATGCCTTTGGACGTCGTACTTTCCAGGCTTCCATGCTTTCTGCCAGGATCAGTTCCTATATTTTATATATGGGACTGTTCCTTAAGGAAGTCACAGGGGATTTAGAGGTTTTGAGCCCTCTTCTTCCTGTGGATAAGAGGCAGGATTTTCTCACACTGGTTAAACATGCCCAGGATGTTTCTAAATTTGTCAATCGTGCAGCTTTTGACTGTTTTGAGTGCATAAACAGAACCTCTGCCATTGCCATAGGTGCACGTAGAATTGCCTGGCTCCAGGCGTCCGATTTGGCGCTCTGGGTGCAGGACAAACTGGGCAATATGCCTTGTTCCAGAATTCTGGCTCAGGACTCTCAGGCTAGGGATGCTTTCCTTCTTCATTGAGGGCAAGACTTCCTTTATGCCTTTCCACCCATTCCCCTGATTCCCAAAACCCTGTTCAAGCTTCAGAGAGACAGAGGCCGTATGATTCTCATAGCTCCACATTGGCCACGGCAAGTGTGGTACCCTCTGCTTCTACATCTCTCTCAAGCTTCCTCTCTGGAGTTAGGATCTGCTCCAGATCTCCTGTCTCGAAAGGAGGGAATGTTATGGCATCCCTATCCCCAATCACTGCATCTCAGGGCTTGGTTGCTGAAGGCCTAGATCTTCATGATCTTAACCTTCCTCAGCAGGTAAAGGATATCCTTTATGCTTCTAGAAAACCTTCCACAAGACGCTCTTATGCTTTCAAGTGGAAAAGGTTTACCATATGGTGCTCACAGAAGGGCATTAACCCCCTTGCAATACCTCTGGAATCATTACTGGAGTATCTCCTTCATTTATCCAATGCAGGACTTAAAACTAACTCAGTAAGAGTCCATTTAAGTGCTATTGCGGCTGCTTTCAAGCCTTTAAATGGACAACCTATTTCCTCCCATCCTCTTATAGCAAGACTTATGAGAGGCCTTCTACTAAGCTTCCCATTAGGGCACCACTTTTGGCATGGGACTTAAACTTTGTTCTTGGCCAGCTTATGAAGCCACCTTTCGAACCCTTGGCTACTACCTCGTTGAAATTCCTTTCTTGGAAAGTTATCTTTCTCATTGCAATCACATCAGCACGTCACATTAGTGAGTTGCAGGCATTAGTGGCTGATCTTCCTTATACAAAGTTCCATCATGACAAGGTAGTCCTTTGGACTCATCCACACTTTATGCCAAAGGTGGTCTCCTCTTTTCATCTTAACCAAGCGGTCTACCTGCCTGTGTTTTTTCCAAGGCCTCATTCATCAAATGCAGAAAGGAATCTTCATACTTTGGACTGTAAAATAGCTTTGGCCTTCTACTTGCAAAGAACACAGCAACATAAATCCTCTCAACTCTTTGTTGCTTTTGATCCTTCTCATTTGGGACTTTCAGTCTCCAAGAGAACACTGTCCAACTGGATTGCACAGTGTATCTCCTTTGCCTATCAGAGTAAGAACCTTCCTCTGGAGGGCCATGTCTCAGCTCACAATGTGAGAGCCATGGCAGCTTCAATGGCTCATCTGCACTCTGTGTCTATCGAAGACATCTGTCGAGTAGCCACTTGGGCCTTGGTTCATACCTTCACAGCCCATTAATCCTTGGACAAGGACTCCCGCCGGGATGCTTTGTTTGGTCACGCTGTTCTCCAACACCTGTTCCATACCTAGTCAACTCCTACCCACCATCCCTGGTTGGATGCCAGAGATCCATGGGGGGAAGTGGAGCCCTTTCACAGGGAGACACAACTTCTGGGGTCTCTCCCTGGCTTCTAAAGCTAGGGAGTCCCCATATGTGAAGACTACATTCTTGCTTGTTCCTGGAGATAGCATAGTTACTCACCTGTAACAGGTGATCTCCGGGAACAGCAGGAATTTAGTCTCCACAACCCACCCACCTCCCCTAGGAGTTGTATCTCTCTATCTCTTTCTCTTTCCCTCTCTCTCTCTCTTTGTCTCAGCTTTAAACTCAACTGGAGAGAGGCAGTTGGGAAAGGCGGGAAGGCAGCACGCAGGCGCTGTGGGATGCTCCCAAAAGCTTTCGAATTGGACGCTGGAGAGCGTTCCCGCGCAGGCTCTGTCGGTACCGACGATACAATATGTGAAGACTAAATTCCTGCTGTTCCCGGAGATCACCTGTTACAGTTGAGTAACTATGCTTTCACCAAGATTTAGAAAAATTCCCAGAAGTAAATATTTAGTTGCAGATCTCTCTCCAGAAGTAGCAGTCCCTTTTTGTAGTCCTTCATTTTTACCCTGCCTAGGTCCACCTTACCTCTGACCATTGGGGTATTGGAGGTTGTTTGCGAGGGTTACGCCCTGGAGTTTGCGGGCCCACTCGCAGATGCCTTCATGATGTCATCTTGCAGTTCCTGGGAAAAACAGAGGGTGGTAAATGACACGTTCCGCCATTTGATCTAGTTGCACCTGGTAGAGCTTGTTCCCCAAGACCAGCGTGGTCAGGGGCGATACTCCATCTACTTCGTGGTATCTAAGAAAGTGGGGTTGTTCTGGCCCATCCTCGACCTCCAGGCATTGCGCTACCTCATTTTTGATTGGAAACCTTGTGATCCGTCGTGGCAATACGACAGGGAGAGCTTTTGACTTCTCTGGACCTCACGGAGGCTGGCTTGCATGTTCCCATTCATCCGGAGCGTCTAAGGCAGAGCTACTCAAATCCGGTCCTGGAGTTCCGCAACCCTGAAGGTTTTCGGGATATCCCTAATGAATATGCATGAGATATATATGCATTAGAGAGATCCTGCCAACCTGACTGGTTTGTGGCCCTTGTGCCATTTAAGATTGTGAGTGGGCAAGGTATAGATGTCCTAGACATCAAAAGGGTAGATAGAATGTGTCCCATTCCACCTCTATTCTCACCACCACCAAAAGGTTAGACAATATTTTGGTGGTGGCGAGGAGGAATGTGACAAATTCTATCTAACCTTTTTGATGTCTTGGACATCTGCACCTTGCCCACTCACAATCTTAAATGACAGAGGTGTAAGGCAGGGGTCTCCAAATCCAGCCCTGGAGGGCCACAAACCAGTCAGGTTGGCAGGCTATCTCTCATGCATATATATCTCTTGCATATTCATTAGGGATATCCCGAAAACCTGCAGGGTTTCGGACCTCCAGGACCGGATTTGAGTAGCTCTGGTCTAAGGGTACCTGTGCTTTGCTTTTCCAATGGGACATTTCCAGTTTCAGGTGCTACCATTTTGGCTCGCCACGGCACCATTCACCTTCACCAAAATCATGGTTGTGGTCGTGGCCCAGTAGTGAAGCCAAGGAATCTTGGTTCACCCCTACCTGGACGACTGGCTCATTTGGGCCTAGTACACACAGAGAGCCTCAAGGCCAGGCAGCATGTCCTCAACCTTCTACGGAGTCTGGGGTGGGTGGTAAATGTAGCCAAGAGCCACCTCAATCCATCTCAAGACCTGCTATACTTGGGGGCTCACTTCGTCATGGCTCAAGGCATGGTATTCTTACCTGCAGAGAGGTGCAGGACGTTTCGGGGTCAGTTTCAGCAATTTTCTAGTGCAGTGGTCGCAGTCGGTTGGTCCTACGTCTAGGTTCTGGGGTCTATGGCATCGACACGGGACTTGGTACTGTGGGCAAGGGCTCACATGTGACTGTTACAGAGGGCTGTTCCAGTGGTCGCCTCAGAGACACTCTTTAAGTTGTTTGTTACTCTGTCCTTTGCAGGTGTGCAGCAGTCTGGCATGTTGGTTGTCGCGGGGCAACCTCCCAAGGGGAATGCCCCTGGAACAGCCGGAATGGATCGTAGTCACAACGGATGCCAGTCTCTCCTGTTGGGGAGCGCATTGCTTAACGTAGATTGTGCAAGGCATATATGGTCTGAGGAACAGAAACAATGGTCTATCAACCATCTGGAAATGAGGGTGGTGCGCCTGGCTGTCCTGGAATTTCAAGTCCTGGTCCAACATTGGGCAGTTAGGGTGTTATTGGACAGTGCCTCCACAGTCGCCTCCATCAATTGTCAGGGCGGAACAGACAGCGCAAATCTGGCAGAGGAGATTGCCCCACTTTTGTGGTGGGCTGAGGAAAATCTCACTCAGTTGTCAGCAGCTCATGTGGCCGTGAAAGTAAATATTCAGTCCGACTTTCTGAGCAGACATCAGCTAGATCCAGGGGAGTGGTCCTTGGCGGATGAGGTCTACTGCCAATCTTGGATCTCATGGTGTTAGCGGAAAATGCCAAGGCCTCGACACATTGTCTCAGAGCTGGCCAGAAGAGGGTCTGCTCTATGCCTTTTCCCCCATGTCCTCATAGGGTGGCTGATTCAGCGAGTAGAGGCATATACGGGGCTAATAGTCCAAGTAGTCCCAAATTGGCAATGGTGGCCGTGGTATGTGGCTAGCCCATGGCAGCTGCCGTTGAGGCAAGACCCGCTGTTGCAGGGTCTGGTTCTCATGCCTCAGGTGGATCGATTCTCGCTTACAGCTTGGCTCTTGAGAAGACGGTCCTCATTCGCCATGGGTATTTAGCGCCAGTGATTGCTACCTTGTTGAAAGCATGGTGTAGGTCCACATCACTGACATATGAGTTCGGAGAGTGTTTGAGGCCTGCTGTGTAGACACATTTCTCCAGGGCCTCTATCCCAGAGGTGTTGACCTTTTAGCAGACTGAGTTTGAGAAAGGGCTATCCTTGAACTTTCTTCGGGTGTAGATTGCAGCTTTGGCATGTTATCGGACATGTTCAGAGTCTCCCTGGCAACTCATCCTGATGTGGTCAGATTTTTCAGAGCGGTCAAGCTTCTGAGGCTGCCATTGTGGCCATGCGTTCCCTCTTGGGATCTCAACTTGGTGCTAGAGGTTCTCTCTGTAGTGCCATTTGAGCTGTAGGCAATGGCTTCGCTCAAGGATCTTACCTTAAAGGTGGTTTTTCTGGTCCTTATTTGCTTGGCCAGGAGAATTTCAGAGCTGCAGGCTTTGTCCTGTTGGGAGCTATATATTCTGGTGGTGAAGGACAAAGTAATCTTGCGTATGGTGCCGCCTTTTCTGCCCAAGGTGGTTTTGCCTTTCCATCTCAGATTGTAGTCCTCCCGGTTTTTCCTAGGGGTCAGAATAGTTGACCACGCCCTAGATGGGTGGAGGGCACTGTAGCACTATTTGAAGGTTACAGTCTCGTTCTGGAAATTGGATTGTCTATTTGTTCTCTTTGGGGGTCCCTATAAAGGGGACACAGCCTCAAAGGCCTCCATTGCCATATGGTTGAAGAAGGTGATTGGTTCGGCCTATCTGTTGAAGGGCAAGATGGTGCATTCGGGGCTGCGGGCACATTATACCAGTGCGCATGCTGCGTCCTGGGTGGAGTGTTCACGGCTTCCCCCGGCGTAAATTTACCAGGCAGCCACTAGAGCTGCTTTGCATACCTTTGTTTGGTATTATAAGCTAGATTTGCAGGCGCATTCGGAGGTGTGGTTTGGTGCTCGGGTATTGGAGGCTGGGCTTGCCAGTCCCACCCGAGTTTGAGTACTGCTCTGGTACATCCCATGAGTCTGGATTGGACTGTAGGGACGCTATGGAAGATGAAATTAGACGTATCTGCTAATTTTCTTTTCATTAGATCCTACAGTCCAATCCATATCCCACCCGTCTCATTATGGTGGCAAGCCCGTTTTAGATGCTTAACATATATGGGGCTAGGCATTTCCTCCATTGGAGGTGGAGGAGTTCTCTCCAGGCTGAAGGGTTCAGTCCTGGGTGCTTGAAGAGGGCCGGGTGTGGCCTTGTTCCCCTCAGGCTGCCCTAAGTCATCACAGGATAGTTTGTCTGTATATAGTTGTCCTTAGGGGCGTTCTTGGTTCTGCTTTGACATGCGAATACTGGCTTGGTGCGAAGACTGCTGACTCCTTATATAGTGACATCACCAAAAGCTAGACTTCTCAGTCTCCATCTGCTGGAATAGGGACACAACCCATGAGTCTGGACTGGACTGTAGGATCTAATGGAAAGAAAATTAGCAGGTAAGTCTAATTTCCCCATACTTGATGATTTCATTTCTTTGAATCCTGCTAGACTAGTTCAGAACCTACTCTGGAAGACTCTGCTGGTTTGGAGGTCTGGGTGCTGTTTAAGGCCTAGTTAGTCCTATGGTAAGAGAGACAAATACTTGCTCACTCTGGCAAATTGTTTGAGTTTCTTCTGAGTTTTTCAGTTTTGCTTACTCCTTGGGAAGTTTCATATTGGCTTCTCTCTGTTCTGCACCAGAAGATATGAGATGGTATGATTAAGAGCTGCTCAAATCTGCTTCCACCTATTGGCAAGGCAGCATAACACACTCATTTGAACTGGTCTAGCAGGTCAAGGAAAGTAAATTATCAGATGTGTAAAATCTGTCCTTGAAAGATAGTCAAACTGGTTTAGTGGAAAGTTGCAAAGAATTATGAACTTTACCCTCCCTATAAAAGAAGAGATTAAATACTTGGGAATCACCCTCGACAAGGCCCTTAATTTCACAAGCCACATTAAGAAAACAACCAAAACAATTTATTATAAGCTACGATCAATACAACAATTGAGGCCCCTCTTAGAAAATGAGGACTTCAGAACTATCAAGCAAGCACTAGTATAACTCCACATATCGACTATTGTAATGGAATTCTATCAGGAGTACCTAGAAAAAACCTAAAAATTCTGCAAATGGCTCAGAATGTAACAGCAAGGATAATTTCTAAAGCAAAACTAACCGATCACATCACTCCGATACTCTGTTCCCTGCACTGGCTACCTATACTAAGTAGAATACAATACAAAATTTTACTAATCACATTCAAATTAATTAACCAGATAGCACCATCCTACCTATCCACATTGATTCATAATCCCTCAGATAACAGGATAAGACGTAGGAATAACCTCAATACCATCTTAGTGCCCAACTCAATCAGAAAAACAAAACATAATACAAGCAACACAGCATTCTCATTTGTAGCCCCTTCATTGTGGAATAATCTCCCTGCTCAATTAAGGGAGATAAAAGACCTAAAGCAATTCCGAAGAGATTTAAAAACATATCTATTTTCCCAATATTACTCTAACATAGATAATAATTTAGACAAGGCCTCCCATCCTCCATAAATCACCAAGGCTCTCTTCTGCCCTAATAATTATGACCCTACTCACATAACTAAACATATGATGAAACATGATGTATATATATGTATATAAATATTATAAAAATCTGTAAATAGTTTAAAATATACTTACACTTATTGTTTATAGTTCTGATTACCGTTCATTGTAACAGTTTTATTATTGAGCTGTTCTATGTATCTCTTATTGTTTGATGTAAACCGCCACTGATCTTGGGACATGGCGGTATATAAAAGACTTACAAATAAAATAAATTGGCATTACTTTTTTGTCCAAAACCTGCATTACTCTGTTTAACTTTTCTTTTCATTTGAAGAGGCCTTACACCTCCAGAAGCTGAAATGTTATATATGCAGGAGGTTGAAAGAATGGATTGTTATGGAGAGGAAAGTTACCCTGCTAAGGTAAATCTGAAATTGATTTTTATATAGCATATTTAAGGAGGGACAGTGTGTAATCACTAACATTCCTTATCGTCCCTCCAGTCCAGTCCCGCAACTCTGGGTAGTCAAGCTCCTCCAGCAGCTTGGAGACTGATCCTGTCATCGTTTGATGACATCAGTGTACTTAGGCAGCTGGCATCATCCACCAGCCCCCAGTAAGCTCAGTCTCCAAGCAGCTGGAGGACATAGTAAGCCAGGGTGCTGGACACACTGAAGGGACAACTAAGGAGTGGAAAGTTAAATCGGAGGTTTTTATTTTCTTGTTAAGTTATATTTCCCCTATTTCGCCAAGTTATACTTCCTGTTAAATGTAACGACCAGACATGTGTAAACTGTCGGATGTTTTCTGTTCAATGTAAACCGCGCTGATGTCTAATAGTGCGGTATATAAGAATTGTTAATAAATAAATAATAAATAAATTTGTCTATTCTATATTTAAAAAAAAAAAAGTAAGAACAGCTGTTTTTGTTTTTTCATGCGGTGTTTGAACCATGTAAAAAGAATTAGAAGGGGATCAAATGAGAGAGAGATTCTCTTCTCCCCCTCTCCCCCATCGGGCACAAAGGAGGGGGCTTCGGGGCTTCAGGTCCGGCCAAATTTCAGGACTGGCTCCCAAACCCGTGATCGGGTGAGGAGTCAGACGAGTAAAAGCCTGCAGACAGCTTTCTTGGTATTCTCTGCCTCGATGCTGAAGCTGGAGAACAAAGGCTGAGTGTGAGGCAGGAAACTGACAGTAGCAGATCCGTTTTCAAGGAGACAGTTCAGTTCTGGTCAGTTAGACAGTGGGGAGGGTAGCTGCTCTGTCTAAACCACCCGGGCGTGGTGACGGCGTGCTGCTGTAAACCGTGTGGCTGACGGGTTGTTTTCTGCAGCGTGGGGAAACCGCCATTCCAGCTCATCCTGCTAGACCTGTCCAGCCTAGTCCCTGACAGCAGATGGAGGAGACAGAGAGCCAATCAGAAGCTTTGGCTACGCCCTCTCTCTAATTGTAACCCATCACCCCTAGGGGTCAGCTTCAGTTTTTCTGTCTCCAGCAGTTGATGGTCATCAAAATTATAGCTCCTGACAGGTCCTTAGAGATGGTCCTGTCAGCACAGGCACTTCTCCGTTTTAATTAGCGGACATCTCCTGAATACACAAGAGGTGGCTTCCTGGAGTTACCCTAAGAGCCTCAGGGAAAAGGAGAGGCAGCATCTTTGCTCAAGAGGAGCGGTTAGCCCTGCAAAGCACGTCTTCCTGGCTCAACAGCCCTACTAGTTAGAACTCTTGTGTATTAAGTTTAAAAAAAAACAAAAAAACAATGGGGCCTGGCGAGGGAGCACAGTGCTTTCTCAGTGCTTTGCAGAACCTATTCAAGGCACAGACCATCTGGAAAGTCGCAGTGAGTGGTATTTATTTATTTTTATTTATTTATACATCTCTTCTATACCGCCACTTCCAGCGATCAGTGGCGGTTTACAAGTAAACAAAGTTTAATAATAGAATGCTATTATTTTACATAGAACAGGTTTAGAAACTAATTTACATAGAACAGGTTTAGAACTATTTTACATAGAACGGTTTTTACATAGAACAAATTTATAAAAGTAAACATTCAACTATTAAATTGCAACTCAATAATACAATGAGGTAACTGGCTATCCATAGTAAAACAACGGCAATGGAATATATTACATTGATTACACTTATTCACATTTTGCTTTCAAAGAGAAATTTAATGAGGTGGGCAAAGTGAATATGAGTGAAGGGTTTTATGTCCTGTCTAGGTAGGGTCAGTGAGTGACTGCTGATCAGTGGTTTTCTCTGAGTTAGGGTTATCTTCCTTGTGGAGGTTATTATAGTGTAGGGTGAAAAGGTGGGTTTTTAGATTTTTTCTAAATAATTGAAGATCCTTAATTTCTCTGATTTCAGCTGGTAGGTTGTTCCATAATATAGGAGCAAAGTATGAGAAAGCTGTGTTGCTTGTTTTTTGACTTGTTTTTCGGATAGAATCAGGTACTTGTAGCATGTGAAGGTTAATTCTTCGTCTTGATCTGTTTTCAAGAGGGATGTTGATGAGCGTGGATAAGAAGGAAGGAGCTATATTATTATAAATCTTAAAAGTATTGATTAAGGATTTGTAGGTGATTCTGCATGATACTGGAAGCCAATGGAGAGAATAAAGAATCGGAGATATATGATCTGTTAATTTTGCTTTGGAGATAATCCTTGCGGTGACATTTTGGGCCAATTGAAGTGAGTGGATATTTTTCTTTGAGGTCCCTTGAAGAATACCGTTACAGTAGTCTAAATGTGGTGTAATGAGTGTTTGTACTATGGTTCTGAAATCAGTGTTATCTAGTAATGGTCTAAGTTGTTGGATTGTCCTTAGTTTGAAGTAGATTGTTTTTACAGTTAGTTTTATATGTTTGGTGAGGTTGAGGGTCTTATCAAGAGTGACTCCCAAGTATTTGATCTCCTCTTTAACAGGGAGAGAATTATTGCCAATGTTGATTTCCAATGGAGGGGTGAAGCTTGTGTTTCTTGTTATAAATAAAGCTTCGGTTTTTTAAAATTAATAGACATGTTAATAGATTTCAGCCACAGCTCAGCTTCAGTGAGGCAATGACAAATTGGAGTAATCTGGGTTAGACACATCAAATGGTGAGTACAACATAATGTCATCTGCGTAGATGTGATAATTGATTTTGAAACGTTTAAATATGGAACAGATAGGTTGAAGATAGAGATTGAACAATAGGGCTGATAGGGCAGAACCTTGAGGGATGCCCTGCTCTTGCGGAAAAGGGGATGATGCATTTTGGTCTATTTGAACATATTGTGTCCGGTTAGTAAAATAAGATATGAACCATTCAAGAGTTTTATCTTTGATGCCTAGTTGAGAAAGTCTTGAGATGAGCGTGGTATGGTTTACAGTATCAAATGCCGAGGAGATATCAATGAATATGAGAATGAAGGCTTGCTTGGTGTTATCAATACCTCTTATGATTGTGTCAAATAGTGCAGTCAGGAGCGTTTCTACACCATGGTGTGGTCGAAAACCATATTGATGATCATCTAATGGAACCGTGGAGTCTATGTAATCTTGTAGCTGTGTTTGCACGATCTTTTCGATAATTTTGGCAAGGAATGGAATACTTGCAATGGGACGATAAGATGTAGGGTCATTGCTGTCTAGAGTTTTGTTTTTTAACAACGGACGGATAGCTGACTTCTTGAGGGCATCTGGTATACGTCCTTGTTGAAGAGATTGATTTACTATGTTCAGTAGGTCTGTGGCAAGTTCTGATTTTGCTGATTTTATCCATGCCACTGGACAAGGATCAAGAAGAGAAGTAGTGGTATTTAGGTTGGAGATTGTCTGAAGGAGCATCTTGTTGCTAATAGGATAAAAGGCTTTCCATTCATGTAAGTTATTATCTGAGATAGGTATATTAGGTGGGGTGAAATGGCTGTTAAGTTTAAGTTTATTTGCAAAGTGGTCAGCAATTATTTGTGGGTTAATACAAATTTTGTGAGAATTGTTTGATGGGGATTTGGTTAAAGATTTGACAATCTCAAATAGTTCTCTAGGACGGCTAATAGATTTAGATAACGTTTTAGCGTGATATTGTCTTTTAGCGTTATTAATCGCATCCTTGTAATTCTTGAGTAGTGAGAAGTATTTTATTCTGAGTTCATGAGTTTGTTTTCTTCTCCATGTAGATTCTGCTTTTCTAAGGCTTTTCTTAAGAGTTGCAAGTTCACTGGTATACCATTTTTCATTTTTTCTTGTTTTGTGACGAAACTTTGGTGGGTCTGATTCTGATGCTGATCGAATAATGGAATTCCAGTTTGATATCGCGTCATCAATGTTATTGATAGAAGGATCTAATCTGGGAAGTACTGATTCAAGAAACTCTTCTCTGTTGAATGGTCGAAATCTATGAACTTGTTGTAGATTGACAGGGGAAGGTTTAGAGTGTTGTTGAAGGAGGAAAGAAAACTTAATCAGATAATGATCTGACCAGGGGACTTGAGATGTGGAAGGTGAGACATAATGAGGTGAAGTATAATAATATGTAGGGATGAATATTAGGTCGAGAGTGTTTCCTCTAGTATGAGTTGGTTGGTTAACTGCTTGCTTGAATCCCATCTCTTCCATCGCTTCTAAGAAAGATGTTTCAAGATTGTTAGAGAGAGATGGTAGGTTGAAATCGCCTAGCAATATAAGTGGTTTCCTTAATGTAGAATTGCAAGCTGATTCTAGTATGGTGTCAATATTTTGGTTAGTAGCAGTAGGAGGTCTGTATATCAAGCAGATTGCAATGTCCTTGTTTTCAATTTTGAGTATATTTGTGTCATCACGGTTTTCACATAAGGTAGGAGATAACCCAAGATTAGATTTAGCTAGTATAAGAACACCTCCACCTCTTGTACGTTTCCTATTGCAGGTGAAGATGGAATATCCTTGCACTTTTAATTGGTTTAGCAGGACTGAGTCGGATTCTGTTAACCATGTCTCAGTAATGCATAGAATGTCAGGGTTTTCTGTATTAATTATATCCGTTATGATGGGTGTTTTATTTCTGACTGACCTGGCATTGATGAGGATGAAAGAGATGTGAGTGTAGGAACTGCCGACATTTATGCGGTTGATATTAGAGTCTGTCTTTATCTGAATAAGTCTGTGGTAATTTATCTTAGAATTTCTTGGAAATAGCTGTTGGGGGTTATGTTTCTGACGATGAGCGATAACATGGATGTGAGAGAATTCTGGGAGGTTCAAATGTGGTGTGAAGGCATTAGCAGGGAGAGGGTGGAAAGAAATAAGTAAGCTGACAATGTATAAGGTGAGATTCAAAGTCAACAAGAACATCTTCTTACAGTTCATGTTGGAACCTCAAATGGTTGAAGCAAATTGAAGGAAACTGCTATTAGTAACAGGTTTAAAGGAGTGATATCTACTGGCAACAGTAATAATTGAATAACTATTAATGACAACAGTTACAAGTGCACATCTATTAACAGCAGTAACTGAGAAAATAAATAGTTTTGTAAATAGTTACCCCGGTTATCCAAGTTATTTATACCCTGTTACCTGTAAACTCATACGTGTTATATGTACTGAGCATTTTGTTCCATGTGAACCGCGCTGATGATGAATAGTGCGGTATATAAGAGACTGTAAATAAATAAATAAATAAATAAATAAAAATTGCTACTAGCAGCAGAGTTACAGGTGTGGCAAATACTGACAACAGTATTAACTGAGGAGCTATTACTGGGGATAATATTTATACTGGTAACAGTAATAGTTAAGAGCTACTAAGAAACTAATACTGGCAACAGTATTACAATTGGGTATCTACTGACAACAGTAGTAAATTAAAGAAACTGCTAAATAGCAATGGAATTACAATGTGACATCTACTGACGACAGTATAAGCTAACAGGACAACTACTAGCAACAGTAATTATAAATGAGATTGTTAAGGATAATGTAACAATGGGAAAATAAATCGTATCTGCTTCAGCCTCCCCCTCCTTTCATCGATTGCTGGCTCTCCATTGCATCACAGGGGATCCTAGTCATCTTGCGGTGTTTCCGCTACCTCCGCTGCCCCCCTCCTCCCTCGATGGTGCACTCTGCAGAGAGTGCTTGGGGTTAGGACTGGGGTCTGCGCGTAGAAAGCTCTATCTTCTTACTCTGGCTCTGCATCGTGACTTTGGGACATCAAGGGCAGACATTGCACACAGCTCCCATTTTTTCAGTTTTACAGCACAGCATTTGTTGTCTCACTGCTCCCGTTTCAGCTTCAGTGCGCAGATCCAACTCACTGCGGCTGCAGTTTTTTCCCACCAAAATTTGCTCAGAGGGGGAGGCACTATTTTGTTATAGGCTTCTGTGCCTGACGCATTATTTTCAGAAGCAGCATGTCCTCAGCCTTAACACGCTGCCTCGGCTGTGGCCGTAAGCGGCGTCACATTGGGGACCAAATGTATGCATCCTGTGCTGCAGATCAAGGGGCTATATCAGTGTAATGAGGTGATACAGGAAAAGCATATTGAAAGGGAAGTGAGTGCTCCCTTAAACTCTCTGCTAGCTAGGGGAGCCTGTGTGGCAGACTTAAATCTGCCGATTCTATCACCAGAGGAGGGTCTGCTTGGGGTGCAAGCAGGCCCTTCCTACATGCAGCTGGAGGTGGATGCTCTGTTCATGGTATTTTGCTCAAAAGCGTGGAGTCCCTGGCGGTCATGGACTCCAGCTTCACAGGGAGAGGCTCCTTTGCTGGTAGCCAAGCAAGATCCCATGGTCAGAAAACAGACCAGGCATGATCAGAGTCCACAGGGACAGCGACCTTCTCTGGAGGATTGGTCACTGCCCGATGACATTTAGACAGCCTATCAGGGCCTCACAAGCATCAGCAGTGTATCCAAATGATAGGAGGGCGAGTTGTCCCCAATGGAGGGTGACTGTGACGACCAGGACGAAGGGCAGGATGTGCATCTGTTCAGAAAAGATGAGTTTCCCGCCTTAATTGCATAAATTGTGGAGTCTCTTCACCTTGCGGAAACTCCAGCCACACCTATGCCGGCTACGGGCCCCTCACAGCCAGACCCCATTATAGTGGGCATTCATAAGCCCTCAAAGGCTTTTCCTTTCCCTACGGAGCTCCAGCAAATGGTGTCCATGAATTGGGACTCCCCAGATGCAGCCTTATGCTCTGCGTACCGACTGGGTCAGATATATTCCTGGCCCCCACCAGAGATTGACAAGTGGCTTCATTTTCCTAAGGAGACACACTGGTGGCATCAGTCATGTAGCATACACCTATCCTGGTGGAGGGGGGGCATGGCTCTGAAGGATCAGCTTGACCGTAAAGTGGAAGGGATCTTAAAAACGGCCTTCACCTCCTCATCCCTTGCCTTGCAGGCATTCATGTGTAGGGGTCTGGCAGTGCGCGCCTTGTTGCGATGGATCCAGTTGCTGTCGGAGGATCCTTGCTGGCGCAGCTGGAATCAATCATTGCTTTCTTGGCGGATGCCCTTTACGATTTCCTTTGCCTCGCCGTTCAGGCGGTGGCTGCAGTGACGGTGGCACGTTGTTGGCTCTGGCTCCGCCATTGGAATGCAGACCCTGCATCAAAGTCTCATCTCGCTAGACTCCCCTTTCAAGGGCCGCCTTCTGTTCAGGGAGGATTTGGAAAAGCTGGTGAAAGACTTGGGAGACATCAAGCCTCGTCATCTACTTGAGGATAGACCTAAAACCTCATAGCGCAGATCTGGGGGATTCTCCTTAGCAACAGCCTCTGTATGGTCCTGTTTTCAGGATTCTCGCCTATTCAGACCCAGGAAGTCCTTTTCCTCCACGCCCAGACAGGGTTTCAAGACCCAGCCTCAGCCCTTTTGGGAGTTTCGCCACGCATGGGACCATTTCTCCTCCTCCACTAGGCCCACTGAAGGGGGGCATCCCTCCCGCTGACTGCCTTTGGGCCTATTCCGGGGTGCCGCAGATATGGGGACACTTGCACCTTTTCTCCTGTGAATGGGCCAAGATCACATTGGACAATTGGGTGCTCGAGGTGGTAACTCACGGGTATGCCCTCAACTGTGCTAAGCCCATACTGGGATGTCTTGTTTCCCCATGTGGGTCACCCACAAAATGGCTCGTTATATGTAAAACTCTGCAGCTCCTACTCCAACTCAGAGCAATCTGTCCTGTCCTAGAGCCCGAAAGGAACCTGGGATGGTACTCCATCTATTTCGTCCCAGAAAAGACGGAACCTTTCAACCCATCTTGGAACTCAAAGGAATCAACTGCTGTGTTCGTGTTCCCCTCTTCTGCATGGAGACGCTGAGGTCAGTCATACAGGTAGTGAGACCCAGAGAATTTTTCACATCCCAGGACCTCATAGAGGCATACCTTTACATTCCAATTTACCACTATCATCAGATTTCTACGGTTTGCCATCCTGGATAGCATTTTCAGTTCTGTGCACTGCCCTTTGGTCTGGCAACAGCTCCTCGCACCTTCTCCAAGGTTATGGTTGTGGTGTGGCGGCACTATGGCAGCATGGCATTAAAGTTCATCCCTACTTGGATGATTGGCTGATACAGGCTGACTCCCTCCATGAGTCGCTCTTGGCAGTACAATGAGTAGTGAGGTTTTTTTGGAACAGCTTGGATCGGTTGTAAATCGGGCGAAAAGTGCACTGTGCCCATCTGTTGCTAGACTTCCTAGGGGCCTGTTTTGACACACACAAGGGCCATGTATTCCTGACAAGGGAGAGAACCAAGAAGATATGCAGACAGATCCAAGCCTTTCAACAGATGAGATCCCCCAACGGCGTGGGATTACCTACAGGTGCTCGGCTCGGCTCCATGGCAACCACCTTGGAAACCTCTGCAGCAGGCCCTTCTATCCCGGTGGTCTCTGGTGGAACAGGATTACAGTATGCCGATTCCTCTTCCACTCTCTGTCCTCCATTCCCTACAGTGGTGGCTCGCCCATGACAACTTGATGAAAGGAACTCCTTTGGAAATTCTCAATTGGATTGTCCTCATGACCGATGTAAGCCTCGTTGACTGGAGTGTGCATTGCCAAGGCCAGTCTGTGCAGGGCACATGGACTCCAGTTGAGGCAAGATGGATCATCAATTGCCTAGAGGTCTGAGCAGTCCGGCTGGTGCTACAGCGCATCCTTCTCCTTCTTCGGACTCGCGCAGTCTGGGTCTTATCTGCCAACACTATGACGTGACAATAGCCTATCTGAACAGGCAGGGGGTCACCAAATGCCTGGGAGTGGCCCAGGAAATGGCCCTTCTCTTCCCATGGGTGGAGTGTCACTTGCAAGCTCTGTCGGCTCAACATATTGTGGGAATGGACAATGTCCAGGCAAACTTCCTCAGTCGGTACATTTTGGACCCCGGCGAGTGGGAACTGGCACCTTGGGCTTTCAAGTGCATTGTGCTGAAGTGAGATCACCTGTTCCTAGACCTAATGGCGACACCCTCCAACACCAAGGCACCACTCTTCTTCAGCAGAAGGAAGGAACCGAACTCGGAGGGCATGGACACTCTGGTGCAGGAGTAGCCTCCCTCCCAATTCCATGGGCAATGATCGGTCGAGTGCTGTGGCACATAGCATTGCATCAGGGACAGGTGGTCCTGGTAGCCCCGGACTGGCCCAGTTACCCGTGGTATGCCAACCTGGTATGGCTAACCAAATCCACACCCCTGACACTGGGCTCCTTCAGGGGCCGATTCTCCTGGACAAACCCACTCTATACTCACGGCATGGCTCTTGAGCGGTGTAGAGTAGTAGCTACTCTACTTAAAGCCCAAAGGGCATCTACATCCAGGGCATATGCCCGGGTTTGGTACTGTTTCGAGCAGTGGAGCAAGCAGCAATTGCTCTTCCCATGGCGGGTGCAGGTCTGTCACATTCTTTCCTTTTTACAAACTGGATTTGAGAGTGACCTTGCCCTCAATACGCTGAAGGTACAGGTGGCAGCCTTGACCTGTTTTTATGGGCTGCTCAAGGGGCACTCCCTAGCCTCGCACGCAAATGTGGGCCGTTTCTCCAGGACCAAGCAGGAAGTCAGTCCTCACATATGGGTGACGTCGGCGCCGACGGAGCCCTCGCGGAGCAATTTTCCCCAGCTTTCAAAGAAAGCCTTTGGGAATTGCAGCGCGCATGCGCGGTCCCCTTCCCGCCCAAGGGTGCCATCTTAGCCAGTCTTCTTTTTTCCGCGGAGCCCTACGGACGTGGTCTTCTTGTCCCCGCAGAAAAAGTTGATTTTCGTTGTTTATTTCTCTTTTTACTTCGGTTCGACGCCAGTCTCTTTCCTGCCCGGACTCGCGACGCCGTCGCGAGTCCTTCTCTTATTTTTCGTTTTTTCTGATTTTTCTTGTCAGTTTCGTCTTTCGGTTTTTCGCTGGCAGCCCGGTCCTTTGACCTTGCAGGGGCCCTTTTTCCCCCGATGGCTGCCAGTGGTTTCAAAAGGTGTGTTCAGTGTGACAGAAATATGTCACTCACTGACACACACGATAATTGCCTCCGCTGCCTTGGCCCAGATCACGAGGAACTGATCTGTGGGGCCTGCAGCAAAATGTCCTCCAAAGCGTTACGGAGTCGGCGGCATCAGCGGGAACGAATCTTCGCAGATCCCACCCGTACCCGGACCTCGTCGGAGGCCTCGGGGTCCAGAGGCTCCAGCTCTGAGCATCGCCGGAGTTCCTCCGACAGAGGTTCTCCCTCCGGGGATCATCATCGGAAGGCGAAACCCGCGAGGGCGGCGTCGGTGGACGCTCCTGGTTCCGCGAGGGCCAGGTCGCATAGCCCCGATAGCCGTCCCGGGTCTTCGGAGAAGGAACTTCTCCCGAAGCGACCTCGTTTGGAATCGGAATTGCCTGCTCGGGTAAGTCCTGTAGTCCTCCTGGACTCGGCTCCGAGGGGTCCGACGTCGGGCCCGACGCCGTCGGGGCCCGAGTCGGGGGCTGCTGGGTCACCTGAGGTCGGACTCAGGTTGACGGCCTTGGAGAGCAGACTATCTGCCTTCATGGACCAGCAGCGGGCACTGATCGCTAGCCTCGCTGGCGCCTCTGCCCCGACCGCCGGGACGTCGACGTCTAAGTCGACCCCGGAGACCGAGCCGATCCTCGAGTCCATGCGGGCTCGAGTCGAAACTCGGTCGAGGTCTCCCTCGGCCTCCCGTTCGGGACCGAGGTCGTCGACGCCGACTCCCTCGGCGTCGGGGCGGCCGACGCCTCCGCCCACCCGAACCGACCCCACCGATTCCTCCTCGGAGTCGGCCTGGGAATCTGAAGTGGAAGAGTCACCTGATTCTTTTCGGACTCAGTGTGTCCCCTCGGACTCCCCTGAGTCCGAACCTCAGAAACAGTCCCCCCCCGGAGGATGCCCGGTTCTCGGACTTCGTCAGGGATATGGCCAAGGCTTTGGCCTTCCCTGTGGATCCCGAGGAGGAGCCTCGAGCCGAAGAGCTCGACGCCCTTCAGTACGACTCTCCCGCCAGGGAGCACTTTACTTTACCGGTTCCTCCCATGCTGGAACGACTACTCTTCCGCATGTGGGAGAGTCCGGCATCGTCGCCGGTATTAAGCAAGCGGGTCGATTCCATCTATCGAGTCCGCAAGAGCCCTGGCTTCCAAAAAGCACAGCTACCGCACCATTCCATGGTGGTGGAATCGGCCATGCATAGGCTTAAGAGCCAGAAGATGCACTCCTCGGTGCCTCCTGGCAGGGAGGCCCGCAACCTGGATGGCCTCGGTAAGAAGTGTTTCCAAGGCTCTATGCTTGCTTGTGGGGTCCAGACCTACCAGCTCTACATGGGCATGTACCTTAGAGACCTGGCTAAAGAGATAGCCGGATTCTCTGCTGGGCTGTCCGAGGAACCTTTGCGGAGGTTCCTAGCCTTGTCCACTGGTATTCGGGAATGCTCCAAATTCATTTCTCGTGCAGCCTATGATGGCTTTGAAGCATCGGCTCGAGTGGCCGCAGCCGGCATCGGTGCCCGCCGACAGGCTTGGCTTCAGTCGTCTGACCTTGAACCCTGGGTGCAGGACAAGTTGGTCGATGTCCCCTGCCGAGGTGAGAACCTCTTTGGCAAGCCCATGGCTGAGAAGGCTGCGCAAATCGAGACGGAGACTCTCACCAGAACTAGGCTATCTAGGAAGACCTCTGCCCCTTCCCAGAAGAAGAAGGGCTCGGGAAAGAAGTCCTTTTACCCGAGAAAGGCGGCTGCCTATAAACACTACCCTCAATATCAGGCCTCCGCAGCTCCCCAACAGGGTCAGCAGGCCAAGGGACGGGGTAACGGGTCCCGTAGGCAGCAAGCCCCCAAGCCTGCACCACCGGCCCCTGCTCAGCAGGGTGGGGGTTTTTGACTTCATCGGCATAGCCTCTCCCCCTCAGCTGGTTCCTCCCAGCACAGGAGGCCGGCTGGTCCACTTTGCCCACAGGTGGTCCAACATCACATCAGATGCCTGGGTGCTTCATGTTGTGAGAGAAGGCTATCTTCTCCACTTCCACCAGGTCCCTCCCTCCTATTTCCCGGGAGAGCCTCCACGACTCCCTCTGCACAGGGACTTACTCCTTCAAGAGTTAGCAAGTCTTCTTCAGGAACAGGCTGTGGAACCGGTGCCCCACCACCTGAGGGGTCAAGGCTTCTATTCCAGGTATTTCCTAATACCAAAAAGAACGGGAGGCCTCAGACCCATCCTGGACTTGCGCAACCTCAACAAGTTCCTCGTGCGGGAGAAGTTCAAGATGCTTACCCTTGGAATCCTTCTGCCCTACCTCCAGCAGGGAGATTGGCTATGCTCCTTGGATCTAAAGGATGCCTACACGCACATCCTCATCCACCCAAGCCACCGCCAATACCTAAGGTTTGTGGTGGCAGGAAATCATTACCAGTACAGAGTACTGCCCTTTGGCCTATCCTCCGCACCACGAGTCTTCACAAAATGTCTCGCGGTGGTGGCGGCTTATCTCCGGCTTCACGGCCTCTATGTCTTTCCGTACCTAGACGACTGGCTCATCAGAGCATCGTCCTCTCCAGAAGTCACAAAAGCCACACACCGCACTGTGATTCTTCTCCAGTACTTGGGCTTTGTCATAAACTTCGCAAAGTCCACTTTGCTCCCCTCGCAAGATCTCGAGTTCATCGGCGCAAGATTGCACACTCTTCAGGCGCGAGCTTTCCTGCCTCTCGACAGGGCTCAACGGCTCATGGACCTAGCCGGCCGTTTTCGCAGCCAGTCCCTGGTCTCGGCCAGGCGCTTCCTGAGACTACTCGGCCATATGGCTTCCACCGTCCACGTGACCCCCAATGCCCGCCTGAATATGCGGCCTGCTCAGTGGTGCCTTCGCAAGCAGTGGCAACAGGCCACGGGCGGCCTAGCCGACTTAGTGCGGATCTCCGGCCCGCTGGCCTCTTCTCTACAGTGGTGGCTTCATCGGCCGAACCTGGTACTCGGAATGCCTTTTCAGTCTCCTCCGCCTGCTCAAGTGCTGACGACCGATGCTTCTCTCCTAGGATGGGGAGCGCATTGCCAAGGGGCATGTACTCAAGGTCTCTGGACCACGTGGGAGTCTGCGCAGCAGATCAACTTCCTAGAGCTCAGAGCGATCCGTCTAGCTCTCAAGGCTTTCTCCCACCTGACTTCTCACCGGTCCGTCCTTGTCCAGACGGACAATCAAGTTGCCATGTTCTACGTGAACAAACAGGGGGGCACGGGCTCCTTCCTTCTCTGTCGAGAAGCACAGAGGCTCTGCTCTTGGGCCGTCAGCCACGGCATTCTTCTCAAGGCAGTTTATCTCCCAGGCCAAGAAAATTGCCTGGCGGACAAACTCAGCAGACTCCTCCAGCTGCACGAGTGGCGACTGGATCCCTTCGTAGTTCAGAAACTTTTTCTGAAGTGGGGCCTCCCGACGATGGATCTCTTTGTCAGTCCTCTCAACCGGCAACTTCCTCGCTTCTGCTCTCGGCAGCCGCATCCCCTTCGAGTAGCGGCGGATGCTTTTCTGCTCTCATGGTCGAAAAGCCTTCTGTATGCCTTTCCTCCCATACCGCTAGTCTCTCGAACTCTTTTCAAGGTTCTCCGGGACAAAGCTTCCATGATCCTGATAGCTCCTCGGTGGCCCAGACAGCCGTGGTTTCCACTCCTGCTGCAACTAGCGGTGGAGGCTCCGGTCCCTCTGGGGTTTCAACCAGATCTCCTGACACAAGATCAGGGGTCCCTGCTACACCCCAACCTCAGATCTCTACATCTGATGGCCTGGCTGCTGAAAGGGTAGTCCTTGCTCCCCTTCTACTGCCGGCAGAGGTAGAAGAGGTCGTCCTAGCTTCCCGGCGACCTTCTACCCGCAAATGCTACGCCCTTAAATGGCGTCGCTTTTCCGCTTGGTGTGCCCAGCAGTCTCAGGATCCCTTCTCCTGCTCGGTGTCGGTGATCTTGCAGTACTTGCTCTACCTCTCTAATCTGGGACTTAAGTCCAACTCCGTCAAAGTTCACCTCAGTGCTCTTTCAGCACATCATGTGCCGGTGGACGGCAGACCTCTTTCCAGCGACCCTCTCGTCGCAAGGTTTCTCCGAGGTCTCCTTCTACTTAAACCACCTCTGCGCCCGCCAGCACCTGACTGGGATCTGAATGTGGTTTTACAGTGGATCACCTGTCCGCCTTTTGAACCTATGGCTACCTGTTCTCTCTGTTTTCTTTCTTGGAAAACCTTATTCCTGATAGCCCTTACTTCTGCTAGACGCGTAAGTGAACTGCAGGCCCTCGTGTCTGATCCCCCTTACACTCGGTTCTACAAAAATAGGGTAGTCCTACGGACTCACCCTAAATTTCTTCCAAAAGTGGTCTCCCCTTTTCACATCAATCAGGAGGTGGTGCTTCCGACCTTTTTTCCCAGGCCACACTCCAGCCGAGCTGAAATGGTCCTGCATACCCTGGACTGTAGAAGGGCGTTAAACCTCTACCTTGACCGTACGCGGGAGCACCGTAAAGCTGCTCAGCTTTTCGTGTCTTTTGACCCCAATAAATTGGGGCTCCCGGTCTCCAAGCGTACTCTGTCCATCTGGGTTGCTGACTGTATCGCTTGGGCTTATGGGGCAGCCGGACTCTCGCTAGATAGTCGGGTCACGGCTCATTGTGTTCGGGCGAAGGCTACGTCAGTGGCTTACCTCCGCTCTGTTCCATTGGCAGACATCTGCCGGGCCGCTACTTGGTCTTCGAGCCAGACTTTTGCGGTCCATTACTGCCTCGAGAGGGAGTCCCGCAGGGACAGTGCTTTCGGACAGGCAGTCCTCCGAAATTTCTTCGAGGTTTGAGCAACTCCTACCCTCCATCCCGGATGGGGGCTACCGGTGGGTAATAATTCAGTGAAGATTCCTTCCTTCTGTGCTGCTGAGCTAGAGGGAGCTCATTTTTGTGCTTAGGGTCTCCGGTAGCCTTAAGCTTGGGAGTCCCATATGTGAGGACTGACTTCCTGCTTGGTCCTGGAGAAAGCGTAGTTACTCACCTGTAACAGGTGTTCTCCAGGAGCAGCAGGAATCAGTCCTCACAACCCTCCCTCCTCCCCTTGGAGTTGCAATCATCTGCTTTAGTTTTTTTGCAAATTTTTATGCTGTCTTTTAGCTATGTCATCTGACTGGCTAAGATGGCACCCTTGGGCGGGAAGGGGACCGCGCATGCGCGCTGCAATTCCCAAAGGCTTTCTTTGAAAGCTGGGGAAAATTGCTCCGCGAGGGCTCCGTCGGCGCCGACGTCACCCATATGTGAGGACTGATTCCTGCTGCTCCTGGAGAACACCTGTTACAGGTGAGTAACTACGCTTTCCTTCGGGGAGTCCATGCTGTAAACCCCTCTCTCCCCCCGGTCATCCGGTGGTGCCATCATGGGACTTGTCCATTGTCCTCCAGGCACGTGGACATTTGTCCTTCAAACCCCTGCGGGTGGCCATCCGGCTGGATCTGACCCTCAAGTCAGTCTTTCTAGTGGCAATCACGTCGGCTTGGCAGCTGTTAGAGCTCCAAACCTTATCATGCCGAGACCCGTTCTTGTCCTTCTCGGCAGAGGGAGTTTTCTTAAGGATGGTTCCATCTTGCCCAAAGTCATTTCTGACTTTCATGTGAACCAGTCAGTTTCTCTCCTGTCCTTCCCGAAGGAATAGTGCTTGGAACGCAATGTGAATCTCCATCTGCTGGATGTTCTTCTTACACTGCGTGCTACCTGAAGGTGACCAACCCTTTCCATCTCTGACAGGCTCTTTGTCTTGATGGCTGGAGCCCATAAAGGGTAGGCTGTATCAAAGTCCACCATTGCATAATGGATTAAGCAAACTATTGTCAGCCCATATCCTTCATAACAAGCCCATGCCTGAGGGATTATGGGCTCATTCCTTGAGATCTCAAGCGGCGTCATGGACAGAGTGGTTGCAGGTCACGCCGCTAGATATTTGCCGGGCGGCGACTTGGTCATCTTACTCTACCTTTGCCCTGCATTATCACTTGGACCTCCAAGCCAGAGAAGCAGCATGCTTTGGAGCCACCGTGTTGGCCACGGCTGTTTCTTCCTGCCCGGAGGTAGAGTAGCTCTAGTACTTCCCGCTAGCCTGGACTGGTCAAGCAGGATAAGCTGGAAGGTGAAATATTATTTACCATTAATTTCCTTTCCTGGAATCCTGCTAGACCAGTCCAGGACCCATCCGCAATTTGATTTCACTGGGCCAATGCTCGCATATGCCTATGATGGTGAGGTTCCATTCTTGTTTCATCAGTGGACTTGGTATCTGCCTTGTACATAGTTCTGCTATGCACAGGTTCCTGTACATAGTTCCAGGATGCTTGTGCACCTGGACAAATATATTAGTTCTGGCAGTTAGTAGTTTTGCTGTTCGGGGTTTGGAAGACTTTATGCTTTGACAATGGCAAACTGAAGCTGACTCCTAGGGGTGATGGGTTACATCCAGAGAGGGGGCGTAGCCAAAGCTTCTGATTGGTTCTCTGCTGTCAGGGGAAAGTAACCCACTAGTCTGGATTGGTCTAGCAGGATTCCAGGAAAGGACTTTAACAGTAAGTAAAATGTCACCTTTTGAGCTGACATTTCATTTTTCTTTCAGGGCAGGAACAGCTAAGGGGGGAGCTCATCGAATGTCAGGTGGGATCCCCCTGGTTTGTAGTTTTTGAGCCGGGGCCTTTTTTGAAAGCATTTTTTTTTTTAAAGACAGAGAGAGAGAAAAAGAATTGTGTGTCACTGATAGCACATGGAGAGTTTGAAGCAGGGAATGTCTCTCCTATCCTGCCAGCTTGCAGTACTGGATAACCAGAAGGGGGCGGTCAGCACAGAGAGTGGGAATGTGTGTAGTGCGGGGCCTGGCGGGGATTTGTCTCTGATGCAGGCATTTGCTGTGGCCGTGAGAAGGAGGCTCTGTGGCAGGATCGGCAAGATGGCGTGGAACAGATATTGGACGCGCAATCTCCTCAGGAGTATCAGGGA
Source organism: Ichthyophis bannanicus (assembly GCA_033557465.1). Classification (NCBI taxonomy): domain Eukaryota; kingdom Metazoa; phylum Chordata; class Amphibia; order Gymnophiona; family Ichthyophiidae; genus Ichthyophis; species Ichthyophis bannanicus. The sequence goes on along the minus strand of CM066037.1, from coordinate 41,247,898 downwards.
GTACTTCACAGGCCAATGGGGGGGGCAGAACTTGACAGTGGAGGAGGCCAGGGGTTAAAGTACTGTGCTTCCTCTGCTAGAACCAAATGGTAGGGAACACGTCTCACCAAGACCTTCCACATCTCAGGGTCTAGGAGGCGGGAGCGCCCCAGGTGACCCCCTCCCCCCCCCCCGAATTCGTTCTGCTGATGCAACAAGGGATGAAGAGCCTCTCTTCGGCACAGGAGCAGGGCACAAAATGGCCTGCAGACGTGCGTGACTTGGGACTGGATGCAGAAACATCCAAAAGGTATAAGCCAGCGGAAGATTGGGGTGAACAGTCCCCATTGTCTGAGGAGCCAGAAGGATTGGACCCAGACACGGAGTTGTATATGAAAGCAGAAGAGCTATAGAAGGAGAGATTCTGCAGGAGGATGAATCGCAGATTGTCCGCTTGTTCCGCCGGGAGAAGTTGGTGGTGCACATTATGGAATCATTAAAGACACTTAGGCTTCTGGTGGAGGAAGAAACGCTAGAAGATCCACTACTCCGGGCGGTTTGGAAGACACAAGGTATTTCCAGTGCACAGAGTGGTCAAACAGGTGATCCAGGATGAGTGGGATCTTCCGGAGGCTGGGCTCAGTTGTGCGGACCATGACACGAATCTACCTGCTACCAGAGCAGGAGCGGGAAATGCTCTGATCTCCAAAGGTGGATGCGGCTGTTTCAGCCCTAACTAAGAAAACAGCGATCCTGGTAGAGGGCAGTACTGCACTCAAGGATGTCCAGGATAGAAATCTGGATACCGTGTTAAAGCAAACCTTTGATATCAATGCCACTCATTACAGGCTTCCTTTGGTGGGGCTTGGGTTGCCAGAGCTGGACTGTGCTGGGTGCAGGGGATTTTAGAACTGGGGGAATCCACTTCAAAGGCAGTAGGAGCGGTGGCCAAACTGGAATCGGGGGGCCGTGTATCTCGTGGATGCCTGCTATGATCTCAGAGATTTATCCAAGGGTATGGCCTCGGTGGTAGTGGCTTGCTACTAACTCTGGTTGCGGAATTAGGCGGTGGATAGCTCCTCCAAGACCCTTCTTAGTAAGCTTCCATTTAAGAGGAAACTTCTGTTCAGAGAGGATTTGGAAAAATTAGTCAAAAACTTGGGAGAGTCAAAAGGAGGACGCCTCTCCAAGGATAAACAGAAGCAGGGTTGCAGCACAACTCCTGCTCGGGGTTAGCCAAGGGATTTCCACTGGTTTTGTTAGGTTCATTATGCGCCTTACCAGAGTTCGGTTCCCCTCGCGAGGTCAGGGGTTTCAAGGGTTTGGAAGAGCAGGGTGTGGCTATTATAGCGCCTCCTTGCCCTCAGGACCTAAGAAATTACAATGCATCAAGTGGGGTCCAGAGGGTGGCACAGTCCGTGGGAGGTCGGCTGCAGGATCTTTACCCTGCCTGGATCTAGGTCAAGTCCGACTACTCCTCATCCGTCTCCATTGGCTCCCCATTAAATTTCGCATTCACTTCAAAGTCCTGGTGCTCCTTCACCGCGCTCTTCACACCCATTTACCTCAGTATCTAGCAGACCTTGTCCACTTCCACACCCCAGCTCGCTCCCTGCGCTCCCTCCACCTGAATCACCTGCATCTTCCCTCACCCACTTGTGCTCGCCTCCAATCCACCCGCTCCTCTGCGTTCTTTTTCCTTGCCCCTGCCCTATGGAATTCTCTCCCTTCCCCTATTCGGCTCGAACTAGAACATACCACCTTCAAGAACAGCCTCAAAACCCATTTCTTTGCCCTTGCCTTCGACCTCCCTGACCCCTTCACATGATTTTGTCTTGCCTTTGCCCTTCCTGGCCCCCCCCCCACGTGTTTCTGCCTTCCCCTTTTCCTTCTCTCTCTCTCCTCTCTATTGTCCTGTCGTATGAATCTGCCTGGTTTGCTTTCCTATCTGCCATTGTAGCTTCTTTTCCTTTTTCTTTTCTTTCCCTTATGGTGTTTCTATGATTTGAACTATGTAAACCGCTATGATGTTTTTTTCGTTTAGCGGTATATTAAGCCAATAAACATAAACATAAACATAGTGAGTTCTAGAGGCCATCAGGGAGGGCTACGTGCTGGAATTTGCCAGACCAGTGGGCCAGTCCTTCATTCAGTCCACCTGCAAGGCACGCAGCAAAACAGTGGCGGTAAGGGGCACTCTGACACGGCTTCTACAGTTAGGAGCCATCGTTCCGGTTCCCCGTTTTCACATGGAAATGTTGTGGTCCGTCATAGTGGCAGTGAGAAGTGGAGAGTTCTTGACATCCTTTGATCTCGTTCCCATTCAACCAGAGCATTAGCAGTTTCTCCGCTTCACGGTGCCAATGGGCATAATTGGGCATTTTCAGTTTTGGGCACTGCCTTTAGGACTAGCAGTGGCCCCCTGTACCTTCACCAAAGTCAAGGTGGTGGTGGTGGCGGCGGCACTCTGCCAGGAGGGGGGTCCTGGTGCACCCGTACCTCAATGATTGGCTTATTCGAGCAAAGTTCAGCAGCGAAAGCGAACAAGCAACAGTAAAAGTGGTGGAGTTCCTACAAAGTCTTGGATGGGTGATCAACGTGAGCAAGAGTCGTTTGGTGCCGTCCCAGGGGGTGCGTTTTGACACACAACGGAAAAGTGTATCTTTCAAAGCAATGAGCGCAGGGGCTATGGCAACTTGTGCGCCAATTCCTGCGGATGTCTGATCAGACGGCCTGGCATTATCTGCAAGTGCTAGGGACCATGGCAGCAACGCTCGAACATGTGCCATGGACAAGGGCACACATGAGACCATTGCAGAGAGCGCTGATTCGCAGGTGCACACACCAGAGGAATCCCGTCACAGCATCTGCCCTGCGGGTGCCAGGAACATGCTCAGGTGGTGACTCTGCCCTGAAATTTCACAGCAGGGATGCCCCTCGAATTCCCGTGTTGGATCTCACTGATGATTGGCACCAGTTTATTGGGCTGGGGAGCCCACTGTAATGGACACACTGCTCAGAGGCAGTGGAGCACACAGGAAGTAGTTTGGTACATCAACACACTAGAAATGCAAGTGGTCGTCTTGGCCTTTCAGAGGTTCTGCCTGTGGCTGCAGGGGAAGGCCATCAGAGTCTTCATGGACAATGCGACCACGGTGGCCTACATCAATCTGCAGGGAGGCACGGGCAGCGTGCTCTTGGAGGCAGAGGCCGACATGCTCCTAACGTGGGCAGGAGAGCATTTTCAAGCATTGTTGGCAGTGCACGTTGTGGGATCCAACAACATGAGGGCAGACTACCTGAGCTGGGTGCGCATGGACCCCAGGGAATTGACACTCTGCCAGGAGGTCTAATTGCAGGTGGTGAAAAGATGGGGCACACACCAATCATGGATCTGAAGGCAATGTTTGCAACAGCCAAAGCGAGACGGTTTTTCAGCGGATGAAGAGAGGATCTCAGAGGGCCTCGATGCCCTGGTGCAGAGGTGGCCCACAGAAGGCATCCTATATGTGATCCCTCCATGGGCACTCATAGGCCATGTTGTACAGCGGATCAAAGCCCACTAGGGATTGCTCATTCTTATTGCCTCAGACTGGCTAAGGCACCTGTGGTATGCAGACCCTGGTGCAGCTGAAGGTGGACCGACCTTGGAGTCTGCCGGTCCATGTGGACCTCTTGACCCAGGAACCGGTGTGAATGTCTCAGGTGGATTGAGTCTTGCTTATGGCTTGGCTCTTGAAAGGGCTCTGTTGAGGAAGTGCAGCTATTCAGGACTGGTGATCGCAACATTGCTGAAGGCCCAGAAAAGGCCCACTTCTCGGTCTTATATCCAGGTCTGGCGCATCTTTGAAGGTTGGTGCGGAGACAGGCATTGTTGGCCATTCTTAGCTACAGTACCATATGTGTTAGCCTTTCTGCAAACAGGCTATGAGCAGGGCTTGGCCTCTAGTTCCTTGAGGATGCAAGTGGCAGCCATTTTTAGTTGGTGCAGGATCCAGAGGATGTCATTAAGAACCCACCTGGGCATGTTATGGTTCCTGAAGGTGGCAAAGCAGATCCATCCACCGCTGCGGTCAATCGTTTCCCTGTTAGATCTCAATTTGGTATTGACAGCTCTGTCAAGGGAGCCTTTTGAGCATTTTGAGTGTCTCTTTGTTGAAAGATTTGATTCTTAAGTCACTGTTTGTGGTAGCAATTTGCTCAGCCCGGAGGATTTCGGAACTCCAAGCTCTCTCATGCAGAGAACCCCCCTTCTTTATGTCAAAGGAGAAGGTGGTTCTCTGGTTGATGCCTTCCTTTTTGCCCAAGATAGTCTCGCGTTTTCACTTAGTACCGGCAGGAAAACCGGCTGATTTATCGAGCGCTCTGGGGGGAGACACAGAGCCGCAGTTGTGTCTCTTAGATGTATGGTGAGTATTACAGCGTTATTTAAAGAGAATGGCTCTGTTTCCTAAATTTGATTATTTGTTCATACTGTCTGCTGGTCCACGTAAAGGGGAGGCAGCAGCCAAGGCCTCCAATTCCAAGTGGATTAGAGAAGCTATCGCATCGGCTTATGCATCGAAGGGAAAGTCATGCCAGCGGGGTTGTGGGCTCATTCAACCAGCCTCGGGTGATCTAATGGGCGACGTATAGTATGGTACCACCGGCCGAGATTTGTAGGGCGGCCATGTAGTCCTCTCTGCACACGTTTGCAAAACATTATCATTTGTATGTGCAGGCGGCAGGGGACACCATATTCAGGGCGGCAGTAATTCAGACTGGAATCGTGGGTCCCTCCCATAGATAGAACTGCTCTATCACATCCCAGAGGTGCAGGACTGGACTGGAGGGATGATAAGGAAAGTTAAATTAGACCTTACCTGCTAATTGGCATTCCTTGAGTAACTCCAGTCCGGTTCCAGAACCCTCCCTAATTAGTATTCAGCTGTGCGACCCCGGGACTGAAGAAAGTTACTGTTAATTTTATGGTCGGGGACATTACTAGAGAACAGTGGCGGCAGTTGAGGCAGTTATGTCTTGATAGGAGGGCTGGCTGTCTCTAAGAATTTAGTTGCCTGGTTTGGGGCAGATTTATTTATCTATTCTTTTTTTTTTTTTTCAATTATGCAAGGGGGGTCCAAAGTTAGAATTTGTTTATAAAGTTTGGCTTCTTATTTGTTGCTCCTGTGAGTCTGCTTTAATAGGTTACTGGGGGCTGGTGCCAGCTGCCTAAGTATACTGATGTCATCAAAAGATGACAGGCTCAGTCTCCAAGCTGCAGGAGGAGGTTGACTATCCAGAGGTGTGGTACTGAATTGGGGTTACTCAAGGAATGCCAATTAGGTAAGGTCTAATTTAACTTTATTAGAGGTTGATATCCAAATAGTGTTATGTAGTTAATTAGTAAACTGCATGAATTCTTTTTCAAAATTCTGGGCTGGCCAATACTAAGGAGCATGTTTACTAGGACTGGCTTAAGAAGTGAGCCACGGAGGCACTGGCTCAGGGCGCACCACAATAGGGGTGCAGGAAGCCTGCATCACTGGCTCGCTTCCAGCCTGCCTTCTGCCTCCCTAGCTTGTGGCTGTGTTAAGCATTTGCTCTTGCTCCCATGTCTGTGCTATACTCATGCTATCTAAATCTACACAACATATAATCCCAAAGGGGCTAACAGGACACAGCCCGCCCCATATATATCCAAACACCTGTTCCAAATCAGATGTGTCTCTTATATCCACAACTCTTAAAAAAAATATATGTTTTTGTTAGGCAATGACTACAGGTGGCGGTAGCCATACTGAAAGGCGAGTCCTTTTGATCGTATTTGCAGTAAAAACAAGGCAGATCAGCCAATACTTATAAATGTGTACTTATCTGAATGCTAGTCTATAGCAAAAAAAGGAGCCAAACTGTCGGGGTGAGTCAACAACATAGTACCATGCTTCGGGTTATCAATTTCCAAAACCCCACTTCAAGGTGATGACAGAGTGGCGGTTTGGTGAACTTGTGGCCTGAAGCGAGGGAGAGTAATGCAACATTCACCTGGCAGGACAGCGTTTACGGGCATTGGAAGAACTTGGTGACTCTCTGGGGGTTTGAGGTAGGGGAATGTAGGAGTCATTGTAAGTGGTGGGGTGAGGGGGGATAGAGGAAACTGAAGTGTTAAGTTGGCGGGTAGCATTCTTTGAAGATATGAGATTTAAGGGTTTTCCTGAAGGAAGCTGTATCAGTTGTAGTCCTTAGCTTTTCTGGGATAGAGCTCCATAGGAGCGGAGTATGGAGAGAGAGAGAGAGCTTTCTTGGATGTGGTAGCATTGGTTTTTGTGTATATCAGCAGTGTATATAGCATGTTCCTTGAGGTGGATCATCATCCTCTGTTGTCGAGTATGATCTGGAGTAGTGTTTGTAGGTGTGTGGTGCAGAGTCATTGAGAACTTTGAATGTTGTGAGTATGGATTTGAATTTTATAAGCTCAACAATGGGGAGCCAATGTAGTTGCTTGAGGAGAGGTGTAATGTGTTCTGTTCTCTTTGCATTGAAGAGGGTTTGTGCAGCCGTGTTGAGTGCAAGTTGGAGAAAGTGGATGGTTGTTTGGTATGCCCTTGAAGATATTACATTTATCACAGTGGGGCAATATGGTTGCTTGGAGGACAGAGCGGAAGTTCTCCAGGACCAAGCAGGAAGTCAGTCCTCACATATGGGTGACGTCGGCGCCAACGGAGCCCTCGCGGAGCAATTTTCCCCAGCTTTCAAAGAGAGCCTTTGGGAATTGCAGCGCGCATGCGCGGTCGCCTTCCCGCCCAAGGGTGCCATCTTAGCCAGTCTTCTTTTTTCCGCGGAGCCCTACAGACGTACCCGTCGTGTCCCCGCTAAAAAAGTTGATTTTCGTGAGTTTTCTCTCTTTTTCACTTCGACGCCGGTCGTTTTCCTGCCCGGACTCGCGACGCCGTTGCGAGTCCTTCTCTTATTTTTCGGTTTTTCTGATTTTTGGTCAGTTTCGTTTTCGGTTTTTCACTGGCAGCCCGGTCCTTTGACCTTGCAGGGGCCCTTTTTCCCCCGATGGCTGCCAGTGGTTTCAAGCGGTGTGGTCAGTGTGACAGAAATATGTCACTCACTGACACACACGATAATTGCCTCCGCTGCCTAGGCCCAGATCATGAAGAAATGATCTGTGGAGCCTGTGGCAAAATGTCCTCCAAAGCGTTGAGGAGTCGGCGGCATCAGCGGGATAGAATCTTCGCTGACCCCAGCCGTACCCGGACCTCGTCGGAGGCCTCGGCATCCAGAGGCTCCAGCTCTGACCATCGCCGAAGCTCCTCCGACAGGGGTTCTCCCTCCGGAGACCATCGACGGAAGACAAAACCCGCGAGGGCGGCGTCGGTGGACGCTCCTGGCTCCGCGAGGGCCAGGTCGCATAGCCCCGATAGCTGTCCCGGGTCTGTGGAGAAGGAGCGCCTCTCGAAGCGACCTCGCCTGGAGTCGGAGTTGCCTGCTCGGGTAAGTCCTGTAGTCCTTCTGGACTCGCCTCCGAGAGGTCCGACGTCGGGCCCGACGCCGTCGAGGCCCGAGTCGGGGACTGCTGGGTCACCTGAGGTCGGACTCAGGTTGACGGCCTTGGAGAGCAGACTCTCTGCCTTCATGAACCAGCAGCGGGCACTGATCGCTAGCCTCGCTGGCGCCGCTGCCCCGACCGCCGGGACGTCGACGTCTAAGTCGACCCCGGAGACCGAGCCGATCCTCGAGTCCATGCGAACTCGAGTCGATCCTCGGTCGAGGTCACCCTCGGCCTCCCGTTCGGGACCGAGGTCGTCGCCGCCGACTCCCTCGGCGTCGAGGCGGCCGACGCCTCCGCCTGCCCGAGCCGACCCCACCGATTCCTCCTCGGAGTCGGCCTGGGAGTCTGAAGAGGAGGAGTCACCTGATTCCTTTCGGACTCGGTGTGTCCCCTCGGACTCACCTGAGTCCGAACCTCGGAAACAGTCCCCTCCGGAGGATGCCCGGTTCTCGGACTTCGTCAAGGATATGGCCAAGGCTTTGGCCTTCCCGGCGGATCCCGAGGAGGAGCCTCGAGCCGAAGAGCTCGACGCCCTTCAGTACGACTCTCCCGCCCAGGAGCACTTTACTGTACCGGTTCCTCCCATGCTGGAACGACTACTCTTCCGCATGTGGGAGAGTCCGGCCTCGTCGCCGGTATTAAGCAAGCGGGTCGATTCCATCTATCGAGTCCGCAAGAGTCCTGGCTTCCAAAAAGCACAGCTGCCACACCATTCCATGGTAGTGGAATCGGCCATGCATAGGCTTAAGAGCCAAAAGATGCACTCCTCGGTGCCTCCTGGCAGGGAGGCCCGTAACCTGGATGGCCTTGGTAAGAAGTGTTTCCAGGGCTCTATGCTTGCTTGTCGTGTCCAGACCTACCAGCTATACATGGGCATGTATCTCCGAGACCTGGCTAAAGAGATAGCCGGATTCTCCGCTGGTCTGTCCGAGGAACCTTTGCGGAGGTTCCTGGCCTTGACAACTGGTATTCGGGAATGCTCCAAATTCATGTCCCGAGCAGCCTATGATGGCTTTGAAGCATCGGCTCGAGTAGCCGCAGCTGGCATCGGTGCCCGCCGACAGGCTTGGCTTCAGTCATCTGACCTTGAGCCTTGGGTGCAGGACAAGTTGGTCGATGTCCCCTGCAGAGGTGAGAACCTCTTTGGCAAGCCCATGGCCGAAAAGGCTGCACAACTCGAGACGGAGACTCTCACCAGGACTAGGCTTTCTAGGAAGACCTCCGCCCCTTCCCAGAAAAAGAAGGGCTCGGGGAAGAAGTCCTTTTACCCGAGAAAGGCGGCTGCCTATAAACACTACCCACAATATCAGGCCTCCGCAGCTCCCCAACAGGGCCAGCAGGCCAAGGGACGGGGTAACGGGTGCCGTAGGCAGCAAGCCCCCAAGCCTGCACCACCAGCCCCTGCTCAGCAGGGTGGGGGTTTTTGACTTCCTCTGCATAGCCTCTCCCCCTCAGCTGGCTCCCCCCAGCACCGGAGGCCGGCTGGTTCACTTCGCCCACAGGTGGTCCAACATCACTTCAGATGCCTGGGTGCTTCAAGTCGTGCGAGACGGATATCTTCTCCACTTCCATCAGGTCCCTCCCTCTTATTTTCCGGGGGAACCTCCACGACTCCCTCTGCACAGGGACTTACTCCTTCAGGAGTTAGCAAGTCTTCTTCAGGAACAGGCTGTGGAACCGGTGCCCCACCACCTGAGAGGTCAAGGCTTTTATTCCAGGTATTTTCTGATACCAAAAAGAACAGGAGGCCTCAGACCCATCCTGGACTTGCGCAACCTCAACAAGTTCCTCGTGTGGGAAAAGTTCAAGATGCTTACCCTTGGAATCCTTCTGCCCTACCTCCAGCAGGGAGATTGGCTATGCTCCTTAGATCTAAAGGATGCCTACACGCACATCCTCATCCACCCAAGCCACTGCCAATACCTAAGGTTTGTGGTGGCAGGAAATCACTACCAGTACAGAGTACTGCCCTTTGGCCTGTCCTCCGCACCGCGAGTCTTCACAAAATGCCTCGCGGTGGTGGCGGCCTATCTACGGCTTCACGGCCTCTATGTCTTTCCATACCTCGACGACTGGCTCATCAGAGCATCGTCCTCTCAGGCAGTCACCTATGCCACACAATGCACGGTGACTCTTCTGCAGTACCTGGGCTTTGTCATAAACTTCGCAAAGTCCACTTTGCTCCCCTCACAGGATCTCGAGTTCATCGGCGCAAGACTGCACACTCCTCAGGCACGAGCTTTCCTGCCCCTGGACAGGGCTCAACGGCTCATGGACCTAGCCGGCCACTTTCGCAGCCAGCCCCTGGTCTCCGCCAGGCGCTTCCTGAAACTACTCGGCCATATGGCTTCCACCGTCCACATGACCCCCAATGCTCGCCTGAATATGAGACCTGCTCAATGGTGCCTTCGCAAGCAGTGGCAACAAGCCACAGGCAGTCTGGCCGACTTAGTGCGCATCTCCGGGCCGCTGGCCTCTTCCCTACAGTGGTGGCTTCATCGGCCGAACCTGGTGCTTGGAATGCCGTTTCAGTCGCCTCAGCCGGCTCGAGTGCTGACGACCGATGCTTCCCTCCTGGGTTGGGGAGCGCATTGCCAAGGGGCATGTACTCAAGGTCTCTGGACCGCGTGGGAGTCTGCTCAACAGATCAAGTTCCTGGAGCTCAGAGCAATCCGTCTGGCGCTCAAGGCTTTCTCCCACCTGACTTCTCACCGGTCCGTCCTCGTCCAGACGGACAATCAAGTTGCCATGTTCTACGTGAACAAGCAGGGGGGCACAGGCTCCCTCCTTCTCTGCCGGGAAGCTCAGAAGCTCTGCTCTTGGGCCGTCAGTCACGGCATTCTTCTCAAGGCAGTTTATCTCCCAGGCCAAGAAAATTGCCTGGCGGACAAACTCAGCAGGATACTCCAGCCGCACGAGTGGCGTCTGGATCCCTTGATAGTCCAGAAACTTTTTCTGAAGTGGGGCCTCCCCACGATGGACCTCTTTGCCAGTCCTCTCAACCGGCAACTTCCTCGCTTCTGCTCTCGTCAGCCACATCCCCTTCGGGTAGCGGCGGATGCTTTTCTGCTCTCATGGTCGGAAAGCCTTCTCTATGCTTTTCCTCCCATCCCGCTAGTCTCTCGAACCCTATTCAAGGTTCTCCGGGACAAAGCGTCCATGATCCTGGTGGCTCCTCGCTGGCCCAGACAGCCGTGGTTTCCACTCCTGTTGCAGTTAGCAGTAGAGGATCCGTTCCCTCTGGGGTTTCAACCGGATCTTCTAACACAGGATCAGGGGTCTCTGCTACACCCCAACCTCAGGTCTCTCAACCTAATGGCCTGGCGGCTGAGAGGGTAGTCCTCGCTCCCCTTCTCCTGCCGGCAGAGGTGGAAGAGGTCGTCCTAGCTTCTCGGCGACCTTCTACCCGCAAATGCTACGCCCTTAAATGGCGTCGCTTCTCCACTTGGTGTGCCCAGCAGTCTCAGGATCCCTTCTCCTGCTCGGTGTCGGTGATCTTGCAGTACTTGCTCTACCTCTCTAATCTGGGACTTAAGTCCAACTCCGTCAAAGTCCACCTCAGTGCTCTTTCAGCACACCATGTGCCGGTGGACGGCAGACCTCTTTCCAGCGACCCTCTCGTAGCAAGGTTTCTCCGAGGTCTCCTTCTACTTAAACCACCTCTGCGCCCGCCAGCACCTGACTGGGATCTGAATGTGGTTTTACAGCGGATCACCTGTCCGCCTTTTGAACCTATGGCTACCTGTTCTCTACGTTTTCTTTCTTGGAAAACCTTATTCCTGATAGCCCTCACTTCCGCTAGACGCGTAAGTGAATTGCAGGCCCTCGTGTCTGATCCCCCTTACACTCGGATCTACAAAAATAGGGTAGTCCTACGGACTCACCCAAAATTTCTTCCAAAACTTGTCTCCCCTTTTCACATCAATCAGGAGGTGGTACTTCCAACCTTCTTTCCCAGGCCTCACTCCAGCCGTGCTGAAATGGTCCTGCATACCCTGGACTGTAGAAGGGCATTGAACTTCTACCTTGACCGTACGCGGGAGCACCGTAAAGCTGCTCAGCTTTTCGTAACTTTTGACCCCAATAAATTGGGGCTCCCGGTCTCCAAGCGTACTCTGTCCATCTGGGTTGCTGACTGTATCGCTTGGGCTTATGGGGCAGCCGGACTCTCCTTAGACAGTCGAGTCACGGCTCATTGTGTTCGGGCGAAGGCTACGTCAGTGGCTTACCTCCGCTCTGTTCCGCTGGCAGACATCTGCCGGGCCGCTACTTGGTCTTCGAGCCAGACTTTTGCGGTCCATTACTGTCTCGAGAGGGAGTCCCGCAGGGACAGTGCTTTCGGACAGGCAGTCCTCCGAAATCTCTTCGAGGTTTGAGCAACTCCTACCCTCCATCCCGGATGGGGGCTACCGGTGGGTAATAATTCAGTGAAGATTCCTTCCTTCTGTACTGCTGAGCTAGAGGGAGCTCATTTTTGTGCTTAGGGTCTCCGGTAGCCTTAAGCTTGGGAGTCCCATATGTGAGGACTGACTTCCTGCTTGGTCCTGGAGAAAGCGTAGTTACTCACCTGTAACAGGTGTTCTCCAGGAGCAGCAGGAATCAGTCCTCACAACCCTCCCTCCTCCCCGTGGAGTTGCAATCATCTGCTTAAGTTTTTTTGCAAATTTTTATGCTATCTTTTAGCTATGTCATCAGACTGGCTAAGATGGCACCCTTGGGCGGGAAGGGGACCGCGCATGCGCGCTGCAATTCCCAAAGGCTTTCTTTGAAAGCTGGGGAAAATTGCTCCGCGAGGGCTCCGTCGGCGCCGACGTCACCCATATGTGAGGACTGATTCCTGCTGCTCCTGGAGAACACCTGTTACAGGTGAGTAACTACGCTTTATGGGCTGATAGGAGTGGTTTAAGATTCTTGATTGCTCTGAGCTTGAAGTATATGCTCTGAGTTATGATTCATATGTGTTTTGAAGGTGAGGTGTTGATTCAGGGTAACTCCAAGGTATCAGATGATGTTTTACATGGATATGTGTTCCATCAATAGGTACGGCAGTTGGAGTGTGGAGAAGCAGCTTGTTATGGGCGTGGTGTTGGGATTTGTGGTGTTAGGTGTGTAAATCATTACATTATTAGAAAAGGTTCAGAGAAGAACCACCAAAATGGTAAAGGGGATGGAAGGATATTTCTATAAAGAAAGGCTAAAAAGGTTAGGGCTCTTTAACCTGGAAAAGAGACGGCTGAGGGGAGATATGATAGAAGTCTATAAATTAATGAATGGATTGGAACGGGTAAATGTAGATCGATTGTTTACGTTATCAGAATATGGAAAGACTAGGGGACATGCAATGAAGCTACAGGGTAAACTATTTAAGATTAATAAAAGAAAATATTTTTTCACTCAACATGTAATCAAACTCTGGAATTTGTTACGGAGGATGTAGTAAAGGCTGTTAGTGTAGCTGGGTTTAAAAAAGGTTTGGATAAGTTCCTGGAGGAAAGGTCCATAAACCATTATTAAGAAGGGACCCAGGATATCAATGCTTGACCCAGTACAAGCATTGTGGAACCTATGTCTTTTGGGGAAACTGCTAGGCACGTATGACCTAGATTGGCCACTGTTGGAAACAGGATACTGGGCTTGATGGACCTTGGTCTGACCCAGTATGGCATATCTTATGTTCATCATCCGCATAGATGTGGTAGAGGATATTGCAGGACTTTATTATGGTGCATAATGGTTGAAGGAAGAGATTGAACAGTAAAGCTGAGAGGGTCGAGCCTTGTTGGGACTCCTTGGGTTTGAGTGTATGGGGTTGAGTTTGATCTATTCTGACTTGTAGTTTGTGTTCTGTCAAGTAGGAGTTGAACCAGGAGAGGGGGGCATCTAATAAACCAATGGATTGTAGTCATTGGATTATGAGCTCATGTGGGTTGCAGTCAAATGCTGCTTTAATGTCCAGAAAAATGAGAATGAAGCTAGATTTGGGTTTATCGGTGCCCTTAATTAGGTTATCAAGAAGGCCAATCATGAATAACTCTACTCTGTGGCATGGTCTGAAACCGTATTGTTGGTGATCTAGTGTGTGATTCATATCTATGTAGTTCTGGAGCTGTCCATATACAATTTTTTCCAAGACCTTGGACGTGAATAGGAGACTGGCTATAGTCCTATAGGAGGGATAGCTGGTTAATGTCATTAGATGACCCTTTCCTGACAGGGTGGATAGAGGCTGACTTGAGTTAAGGTGGTATGTATCCCTGAGTTAGTGGTAGTTGGATGATTCTTAGCATTGTTGGAATGAGCTCCTGTTTGGCTGCCTTGATCCAGCTAACTTGGCAGGGGTAAAGCGGGGAGGTAGTCGTGTTGATATTTGTGATAACTGTATCTAATTATTCCGGTGTGATTATCGGGAATGAGGTCCATGTGCTTTGATGTGTGGTTTCCTTTACTGTGGTTGTATGTTGGCTTGTACTGTTGGGGTGGGCTGAGATTATGGTTTGGAAATAGCCACTGCTTGTGGTGTGAGCTTGGCTTTTTTCTGTTCGGTATTAAGGATCTTTGCTTAGTGTCTTAACAATTATCGAAAAGCTCTTGGACGATTTAAAGAGCTTTGGAGTATCTTGGTGTAGTAGTCCTTTTTTGCTTGTGTGGTGGCATGATTGTAACTTGCATTTGTAGATATCAGGGGTGTTGTCTCCTCCATTTTCTTTCGGTGATCCATACACTTCTCTTCAAGTCTTTTAGTTGGGGTGTGTATGAACAAGTAGATCAAAAGGCTCACCTTTATCTCTATTTTCAAAAAACCTTTGACAAAGTCGCTCATGAGGAAATTAAAAAGCCTGGGATAGGAGGCAATTTACTTTTGTGGGTTAGTAATTGGATGAAAGATACAAAACAGAAATAGGGCTAGATGGCCAATTTTTTCAATAAAGAAAGGTGAATAGTGGAGTACCCCAGGGATCTGTGCTGTGCCTGCTGCTTTTCAACATATTTATAAATTGACCTGGAAATGGTAATAATGAGTAAGGTGATCAAATTTGCAAATGACACCAAATTATTCACATGTTAAAACACAAGAGGATTAAAAAAAATTGCAAGAGGACCTTGATAAATTGGCAGACTGGGCATCCAAATGGCAGATGACATTTAATGTGGACAAGTGCAAAGTTATACAACTAGGGAAGAACAACCCAAGCTATAGCTACACAATGCAAGATTCTACATTAAGAACCACCACCCAGGAAAAGTATTTAGGCATCATCGTGGATAATATGTTGAAACCCTCCACCAAGTGTACAGCGGCAGCCAAGAAAGCAAATAGAATGCTAGGAATCATAAGGAAAGGAATGGAGAAGGGCGTGGAGGAGTAGCCTAATGGTTAGAGAACTGGCTTAGGAATCAAGAGACCAGTGTTAGATTCCCACTAGCACTCCTTGTAGCTTCAGGCAAGTCATTTAACCCTCCATTCCTCATCGTCTCTCCAGTCCTGACCTCTGGGTAGTCAATCTCCACCAGCTGCTTGGAGATTGAGCATGTCATCTTTTGATGACATCAAAGTACTTAGGCTGCTGGCACCACCTACTAGCCCCAGTAATCTCAGTCTCCAAGCAGCTGGAGTGTGTGATCCCAAGGGACAGCTAAGAGGCCTATCTATTGCATCTGATTTGAATTGGCAGCGATAGTGCAGCTTAACTAGCCCTCTTCCATGAGGGAAGGTGGAGGCTCTAAGCTGTGTTAATATAGGTGGCTAATGGTAAAACAAAAAAAAAAAGAAATTGAAACAGGAGGGTGAGACGGCAGCAGCATTAGAGGGGTCCTCTCTGCTGGGAAGAAACAGGCTCCCAATCACTCCTGGATGTCTGCTCTGGCTCCCAAACCTGTCAGCAAGTGACGAGCCATGAGGAGAGACAAGAGCAGACAGTGTGGCTTTCTGTCAGGCTCCCGCCCTTCCTGCCAAAGCCGGTAAGTGAGGGCTGAGTAGGAAGCGAGCGCAGGGGTTCAGAAGAGAACGGATGGGACCGCAGGGAGCAGCACTCAACTCTTCAGCACTTCAGGTCTGAGCCGGCATTCTCCTTCTTCAGAGTGCGGCTAAACTAGCCTGCTGCGACCTGCTTGGTGACAGCATTATTTTGAGGGGTTAGAGCGGGAAGCACGCTGCCATTTCCTCTATGGGTAAGCCGGTCAGAAGGAGCTAGCAACCGAGGGGGGGAGGCCTGCTCAGACACGGGAATAGCTCCTTTGTGTTTTTTTTATTTTTTATTCTCTTTCCCCAGTTGGCCAAGCCTGTTTTTTAACTGAAAAAAAATAATAAAAAAATAAAAGGGGGAGAGTAGTACAACAATCATCTGACAGGGCAGCGTTTACAGGCATTGTCAATACTTACACTGCACGAGGGGAGATAGAAGGGGCACAGATTACCGTTCTTCCCCAAGCTGTGCCATGCCGGCAAGGGCCACATGTCACCTGTGGGGTGTGCCGGGGTCTCAGCCTCAGGAATATGTCGAGATTGTGAGAAGGAAGCAAGCGTGGTGGAGGAAGACTTACAGGACTGCACAGCTAATTCCAGTCATACGGTGTCCTTGGGAGCCCTTGAGGGTGCAGTGCGAGCCACACGGGGGTGGCAGGCTTCACCTCCAGTAGTAACAATGGCAGTAGCCCAGCTTGAGAGAGGAGCAGGTTCCGCGCCGCTGGTGTTGGAGCGTTGTGCAGTGGACCGCTTCTCTCCCAGGCCCTCCACATCGAGTACGGGGCTCATGGTGGCTTTTACTGGAATTCATACTTCTCATGCTTAAGGTGTTCTGCCTGAAACAGGTGGGGTTTGGGCACCTCTCTTGCAGGGTCAAAATGAGGGAAGAAGCAAGCAGCAGCTGCTGAGTGGATTCAGGAGGATGAGCCGCTAGCCAGCAGGCACCACCTTGAGCAGGTCCTGGGGGAGGATATGGGCTCCCTGCATTCTGAGGATCAAGAAGATGCGGGAGAGCAGGAGGAGTTGGAAGAAGGCGAGATCCCACAAGGAGATGAGTCTCGAATCGTACAAGTCTTCCGCCGCAAAGAGTTGGCAACGCTAATAGCTCAGTTACTTAAAGCTGTTAATATGCTTACTGGAGGAACCCCAGAGGACGATGCCCTGAAGGATCCGCTGTTTCAGGCCATCAGAAAGTTGCAAAAGGTGTTTCCACTGCATCGCGTGATTAAGCAGATGATCCAGGATGAGTGGGACTTCCCGGAGGCCGGTCTGAGGGGGACAAGAACCATGGCCTTCCTTAACCCTCTGACGGAACATGAAAGAGAGCTCCTCCATTACCCTAAGGTGGATCCTGTGGTGTTGGTGGTGACCAAGAAGACTAGTATCCTCATGGAGGGTAGTTCGGCCCTCAGGGATGTTCAGGACAGAAAGTTGGATACTTTGTTGAAGCAGGCATTTGATATCAATGCCCTTTTGTTACAAGCTTTTGTTTGTGGCGCTATTGTGGCCAGAGCCTGTCTTAGATGGGCACAGGGCATTCTAGAGCCAGCAGAGGAATCTCAGGGGCTGGAGGTGAAGCTGGAGTCCGGAGCCGCTTACCTGGCATATTTATTCCTTCTATGATCTTATCCGTGGCCTCTTGAAGAGTATGGGTTCTGTGGTAGCAGCACGCCGCTACCTCTGGTTGGCAGATGTCTCCTCCCAAGACACGTTTAAGTAAGCTACCGTTCAAGGGTAAGCTTCTGTTTGGAGAAGCTGGTGAAGGACCTTGTGTGTCTGAAGGGGGGGGGGGGGGCGCCTGCCCGAGGACAAGCAGAAACAGGGGCACTCCCTGGTGCCGGCACAAGGTCAGTAAAAGGATTTTCGCCGATTCCACGTGACATTTGTTCCATACCGGAGGGGACGGTTTCCCTCTTGGGGACAACCCTACCAAGAGTTTTGAGG
This sequence comes from Ichthyophis bannanicus, assembly GCA_033557465.1. Taxonomy (NCBI): domain Eukaryota; kingdom Metazoa; phylum Chordata; class Amphibia; order Gymnophiona; family Ichthyophiidae; genus Ichthyophis; species Ichthyophis bannanicus. The sequence goes on along the minus strand of CM066037.1, from coordinate 41,230,475 downwards.
AACAGGGCATGAGTAGTACTCTGCCTCCTCCTCCTCTGTCCTGAAGAAGACACAGTGAAGCACGGTGGGCCCAAGTGCAGGGGATCAGTTAAGGGACTTCTACCCGACCTGGGTCCAGATCACGTTAGACCTATGGGTCCTCGAAGTTTTTCGGAAGGGCTGTGCACTGGAGTTCACAAGGCCTCTCGATCCAGCCTTCCTGCAATCTACATGCAAACCCAGGGGCAAGGCAAAGGTTGTATGAGACACTATCAAACGGTTGCTGCAGTTAGGGACCATCGTCCTGGGTTTCCAAGGACTGGTGCGGCAGAGGTCGATACTCCTTTCATTTCATCGTGTTGAAAAACGAGGACAGCTTTTGGCCTATTCTGGACGTCAAGCACATAAACAGATGTCTATGGGTGTCTTGGTTTCACATGGAGACCCTCCGGACAGCTGTTCAGGTTGGTGGGGGGGGGGGAGTTTCTTACCTCCCTCGACCTCATGGAGGCTTATTTACACATTCCGATCCATCCGGAGCACCATCAGTTCCTGCGTTTTGTGGTACCCAGGGGCATTTTAAGTTCCGAGCGTTGCCTTTCAGCCTGACGACAGCCCTACTCACCTTCACCAAGTCATGGTAGTAGTGGTGGCGCTGCATCAAGAGGGAATACTGGTTCATCCCTACCTTGACAATTGGCTCATTCGGGCAAAGTCCTGAGAGGAGAGCAAGCGAGCTACAGCACGGGTCGCAGAATATCTGCAGAGCCTTGGCTGGATCATCGGTTTTGCAAAGAACTAACCCCATCACAGGACCTGGAGTACCTCGAGGCATGCTTCGACACATGCAATGGCAGGGTTTTCCTACCAGTGCAGAGGGCAATAACACTTCAGCAGTTGGTGTGACAGTTCCCCAAGATGCAGTCTCCTTCCACATAGCGGCATCTTCAGGTGCTGGTGACCTTGGCAGCTACGATAGAGTTGGTGCTGTGGGCGCATACCCACATGCACCCTTCGCAATGGGTGCTGCTCTGGTGCTGGTCTCCACAACGTCATCCGCTGAGCGAACCCCTACCCTGTTTGGGAGCAACCTGGAAACTGCTCAGGTGGTGGCTATGGCAGAACAGCTAGTGGCCGGAATGCCTCTGGAGTCACCACATTGGTTCATCCTCACAGCGGAAGCCAGTCTCCTCAGCTGGGGAGCATATGGCGAGGGCTGGGTGGCTCAAGATTACTGGACGCTGGAAGAGAGCAGCTGGCCTATCAACCGGCTCGAGATGAGGGCAGTATTCCTCACATTGCAGGAGTTTCTTCCTTTCCCATAGGACAAACCAGTTTGGGTCTTTTCTGACAATGCCACCATGTTGGCCTACATCAATCGACAAGAGGGCACAGGAAGTGTCCGCCTGGAAAGTGAAGCCTGCATTCTGCTGGATAGAGTGAGATGCATCTGCAAGCCATCTCCGTGACCTATGTCTTGGGCATGGAGAATGTGATGGCAGACTGCCTGAGTTGTGTGCACGTGGACCCAGTAGAGTGGATGCTCAATGACAGTCTTTTCACAGATAACACAGATGAGGGGCACGCTCATAATGGATCTGATGGTGATGAACAGGTTCTTAAGCAGGTGACGGGAGAGAATGTTGGAAGGCCTAGATGCTCTAGTGCAGTTGGCCTACGGAGGGACCTCTCTGTTTCCCTTCCTGGGTGCTCACTGGGCATTTTGTACAGTGAATTGAGGCGTGTGAAGGAGTCTCATCTCCCCATACTGGTCCAGGAGGCCGTGGTATGCAGAACTAATTAGAAAGATGGTAGAGCGGCTGTGGCGCCTGCCAGTCCTGCTCCAGGGGCCGATTCAGATGCCTTGGGTGGATCGATTCTTGCTTACGGTATGGCTCTGGAAAGGGCTCTGTTGAGCAAGCGAGGCTACTAGGCTCCAGTAACTTCCACCTTGTTGAAGGCACGGAAGTGGTCGACATTGTTGGCATATATCCATGTGTGGTGTGTTTTTGAGGCCTGGTGTGTGGAGCAGCAGTGCCGGCCTCTATCAGCATCCGTGCCTGAGGTTTTAGCCTTCCTTCAGTTGGGCCTGGTCAAAGGGTTGGCCTGTGGTTCCTTGCAGGTGTGCAGGTGGCGGCAATAACTTGCTACCGGAGTAAAATCTAGGGGTGTCGTTAGGGATGCTCCCAGATGTGGTATAGTTTCTCGAGCATTCAAGCAGCTCTGCCTGCCAAAGTGGGCGGTGTTTCCTTCCTAGTGTCTCAGCTTAGGGTTGTCAGGTATGGCAGAGGAGCCATTGAGCTCCTGCACCTTGAAGGACTTGACAGTTAAGACGGTGTTCCTGGTGGCCATCTGCTCCGCCCGTAGGATATTGGAGCTCCAAGTGCTGTCCGGTCGGGAACCTTTTCTCTCCATCTCCAAGGAGAAGGCAGTCTTGCGACCGGTCCCATTGTTTTTACCTAAGGTGCTATCGGCCTTTCATGTTAACCAACCAGTCACCCTGCTGGTGTTCTCAAGGGTATCGGAGTGGGCCTTGGACCCGCAGTTGCGCCGGTTGGATGTGCGTCGAGCCTTTTGGCGCTATTTGAAAAGGACAGAGCCTTTCAGAAAATCAGACCGGTGTTTTGTTTTCTTTGGGGGCCCCCAGAGGGGGGAAGCAGCCTCAAAGGTATTCATCTCTCGGTGGCTAAAGGAAGCTATCGCCTCTGCATTTCTGGTACGGCAGAGAACGGTGCCCCCAGGTTTGCATACCCATTCAACCAGAGCACAGGCTACTTCATGAGTGGAGGTGGGTTTAGTACCGCCAGCAGAGATTTGTAGGATGACTACTCGGTCATCTCTTCATATCTTTGTGAAGCATGACCGCCTGGATGTGCAGGCAAGGGGGGGACGTGAGGTTCAGGCTGGCATTCCCGAGTGTAATACTGCTATGGTACATCCCGGAGATCGAAACTGGACTGAAGGGACAAAAGGAAGGTAAAATTAGGCCTTACCTGATTGGCTTTCCTTGAGGAAGTCCAGTCCAGTCCCAGATCCCTCCTTGATTCAGTAATTGTGACAGTTTAGCGATCCTGGACCAGAAGAAGAGTTTACGGGCGAGAACAGGGTGAAAGTGGTTCAGCACATAGTCTCAAGGAAGGAAATCCGTCAGGACTCGTGACAGATGGGCATTCAGAAGATTGATGGGTAAGCCTTTTTTTTTTCTTCCTTGCTGCTGGAGGGTCCCTGAAAAGGTGGACAGGACTGTTTCCAGTTTCTGGTTTTTGTTTTGAAATATGATTAACATAGTTCTATTTTGACTACTTATTTTGTTGCTTCTGTGAGTCTGCTTTGTCAATAGGTTACTAGGGCTGGTAGGTGGTGGCAGCTGCCTAAGTACTTTGATGTCATCAAAAGGTGACACGCTGAGTCTCCAAGCTGCTGGTGGAGGTTGGACTGGAATATAGTTCCTCAAGGAAAGCCAATTAGGTAAGGCCTAATTTTACCTTACCTCAGAAGAAAGGCTTGGCAATCTACTTTCAGTTGCACTGCCAAAAAAATCTAGGAACTGCTGGGTTGCCAGGAGTCAGCATTGACTCAGACACACACTGCACTGCATTATTAATGCGTCTATCGCTCTATGGTGTGACAGTACCTTGAATATTGTGTGCATTTCTGGGTCACCATAATCTTAAAAAGGATATAGCAAAATCAGAAAGTGCAGAGAAGTGACAAAAATGTAAAGGAGATGGAAGGCTATCCCTATGAGGAAAAAGTTAAGGTTAGGTCTCTTCAACTTGGAAAAGAGATGAGGGGAGAAATGATAAAGGTCTATAAAATAATGGAGTAGAAGAGATAAAGGTTAGATCAGCTTTTACCCCTTCAAAGAGTAGAAAGACTAGGGGACATGCATTGAAGTTAGTGCAGCACATTTAAAACTAATCAGAGAAAATATTTTTTCACTCAACATGTAAGCAAGCTCTGGAATTAGTTACAAGAGGATGTATTGAAAGTTGTTAGTGTAGCTGGATTTAAGAGGTTTGGACAAGTTTCTGGAGGAAAAGTCCATAAACCATTATTAGAGAGGACTGGGGAGATCCACTGCTTACCCATTAGACAAGCAGAATGGAATTTGTATACCTTTTGGGAACTTGACAGGTACTTATGATCTGGATTAGCCACTGTTGGAAACGGGATACTGGGCTTGAAGGACCCTTGGACTGACCCAGTATGGCATATCTTATGTTATGTTATGGAACAGATCGGTCCCAGAATTATTACAAGCGCATTCCGTCCGGGCATAAGGTTCATCTGGGTGGAACATAATTCTTTTGTTGCCATTGACATTTTGCAGGATAGTAACATGGTCAGCCTCTTCCACTTTTATCAAACATTACTGCTTGGATGCCCATGCTAGAACAGACATGGCCTTCAGCCCAGAGATTTTAAAGGCTACTGTGTCATCTTCCCACCCAGTGGAGTCGTAGCTTTGATACTTCCCATTTGTCTAGACTGGTCTAGCATGACTAACTGGAAGGTGACATTTTACTTAATACTACTACCCCTCTCTTGGTTTGCTGCTTGTTTTGCTGCAAGGGCTTGTGTGCATCAGTGATGCTGAGGGCTGGTAATTTAATTATTGGCAGGGTCTCCCAAGATGGACAGGTCTCAGCTGAGGTGCCAGACCAAGACAAACCTCCCATCTGGGCAGCAGCAGAATGGGATAGTTCTGGCAGCAGAGGATCACATTTCTGTGACAATGGCAAAAACACTAAACTTAAACTGCTCAGAGGAAAGGCCTGGCAATCTACTTCTGAATCTTGCCATGAAAACCCAGTGGATAGTCGCAACAAAAACAAATTGCACTATAGTGCTGGAAGATGAGACCCCCAGATCGGAAGGCACTCAACTAGCTACTGGGGAAGAGTTAAAGACTTTTCAGATTAAAGCCAGCATTTATGATGTGGTTGGATCAAAGCCCTCGGGATGTCTGACTGCTGATGTAGCTGTACATGAAATGAGTCAGAAGTTGGAAAGATGTATTTTATATTGGGACATGGAACGTACGAAGCATGAACCAAGGGAAGTTGGAGGTGGTCAAGAATGAAATTGACACCCAACAGATCAAGTTGTACGTGTTCCATGAACTGAAATGGACTGGCATCGGGCACTTTGCATCAGATGATCACATGGTCTACTATGCTGGAAATGAAAGACAAAGAAGAAATAGTGTTGCATTTATAATAACGAAGAAACTTGCAAGAACTGTAATGAAATACAATGCAGTCAGTGAACGCTTAATCTCTATTTGTCTACGAGGAATGCCTATCAACGCAACTATATGTTCCAACAACAGCTGCAGAAAGAGGATGAAATTGAGTTCTATGAACAAGTACAAGCTGTAATTGACAGAACATGCAAACAGGATATCCTGATAGTCATAGGTGACTGGAACGCAAAAGTTGGGAACAAAGAAGAGGGCAAAATGATTGGAAAATATGGACTTGGCAACAGAAATGAAGCTGGAGAAAAATGGATAGAATTCTGCAAGACCAACGATCTATTCATCTCAAACACCTTTTTCCAGCAACACAAGTAGTGACTGTACGCATGGACTTCACCCAATGGATTGTACAAAAATCAAATTGACTACACCTGTGGAAGTCAATGGAAAAGCTCTATAACATTAACAAAGACAAAACCTGGAGCTGACTCTGAAACAGATCACCAACTACTAGTATGCAAACTCAAGCTAAAGTTGAAAAAGAGCAAGCCACTCATGAATGTAGCAAAATATTATCTTGAGAATATACCACTGGAATTTAAAGACTGTCTGTCTGCAAAATTGATTTGCTGCTTTAGATACAAATGACAGAGCTCCAGAAGAGTTATGGAATGACATCAAGAAGGTTGTGTTGGAAGAAAGCAAGAAGTCTCTACAAAAGGTGAAAAAGCAAAAATGGCCAAAATGGATGACGGAAGAAACTCTGAAAATTGCCCAGAAACGCAGAGAAGCTAAAGCCAGAGGAGAAAGAGATACACTGATAGCTGGTCAGTTACTGAACGATGCACAATCTGCTCTAAATCAAAACAGTCGCTCACGTATGAAATAGGCATAAATATTTCATCCAATCTTCTCTAAATTAATCTCAAACATTTAAAGAGGTCTCAGACTTAATCGGTTCTGCCACCGGGACTGACGTCCGTTATCACGGCTGAATCACTATTGGCATCAATGACCTCTGGAGCTAGTTGAACAACGCTTTTGTAATGCAGAAAGTCCAATAATCAAAAGGGAAAAGCTGTAAGCAATCCTTATCTGCGTCTTCAACAACACCCCATGGATTGGGTTGAGCTCGGATCCCGACGCCTCACTCAGGTATCAGTCATGCGTTTCACGACATTAACTTTCTTCAGGGGATCAATGCGGCTCTCCCAGCCAACCGACAATTACCATGTCATTCAAAGAAAGCTGCCCGCGTTTACACCAAATGCTTCTCTTCGTTTCTCGTTTTGTGTTAAGATTGAGAAACGAAGAGAAGCATTTGGTGTAAACGCGGGCAGCTTTCTTTGAATGACATGGTAATTGTCGGTTGGCTGGGAGAGCCGCATTGATCCCCTGAAGAAAGTTAATGTCGTGAAACGCATGACTGATACCTGAGTGAGGCGTCGGGATCCGAGCTCAACCCAATCCATGGGGTGTTGTTGAAGACGCAGATAAGGATTGCTTACAGCTTTTCCCTTTTGATTATTGGACTTTCTGCATTACAAAAGCGTTGTTCAACTAGCTCCAGAGGTCATTGATGCTAATAGTGATTCAGCCGTGATAACGGACGTCAGTCCCGGTGGCAGAACCGATTAAGTCTGAGACCTCTTTAAATGTTTGAGATTAATTTAGAGAAGATTGGATGAAATATTTATGCCTATTTCATACGTGAGCGACTGTTTTGATTTAGAGCAGAGGAGAAAGAGAGGCAATCACAGAACTCAACAGATTTCCAACGTGCAGAAAGACAGGACAAGGAAAAGTACTACAACGATGTTCGCAAGGAAATAGAAGCAGAAACTATTAGAGGAAGAACAAGATCGGCTTTCCTAAAACTACGAGAGTTAAAGAAAAAATTCCAGCCTTGAATTGGAATGTTACAAGATGCTCAAGGATCTATGTTGAATGATGCCGAGAAGATCAAGAAAAAATGGAAAGAATATACTGAGTTTTTATATGATAAAGATCAAGTGAACCAACAGTCGTTTCAACCTATAACTTATGATCCGGAACCATTGTTAATGAAGGAAGAAGTCGAAGCAGCATTGAAAGCCTTATCAAAGAACAAAGAACCAGACATTGATGGCATTCCCATGCTGTTACCATACTTACAAGGCTGTGCTGGAAAATTTGGAGGACAACATCATGGCCAACTGACTGGAAAAGATCTGTGTTTATACCAATACTAAAGAAAGGTGATCCAACTGATTGTGGAAATGATCACACAATCGCTCTGATCCCACATGCCATCAAGATTCTACTGAAGATTATTCAACAGAGACTACAACCATACCTGGAACAAGAACTACCTGAAGTGCAAGCAGGGTTCAGGAAAGGGCGAGGAACGAGAGACGTCATCATGGATGTGAGATGGATCCTTGAAAAGACTAAAGAATACCAAAAGGATATCTATTTGTGCTTTGACTACAGCAAGGCTTTTGACCGTACAAACCATGAGAAACTGTGGGCCACATTAAGAAGCATGGGCATACCAGAACACCTGATCGTTCTCTTGCACAATCTGTACATTGATCAAAAAGCAACAGTTCGAATGGAACAAAGAGAAACAGAATGGTTTAAAATCAGCAATCAGACAAGGCTGCATATTTTCCCCCTACCTGTTTAATTTATATGCAGAGCAAATCATCAGAGAAGCAGGATTGTATGAAGACAACAGAGGTGTGACGATTGGTGTAAGACTCAACAACCTTAGCTATGCTGATGTGATATTACATTACTGGCTGAAAGTGAAGATGATCTGAAACATTTGCTTTCACGATCAAGGAAAATAGTCTTAAAATGGGTCTGCATCTTAATGTAAAGAAGACAAAGATAATGACAACTGGCAAAATCAATAAGTTCAGTTGAAGGAGAAGAAATTGAAATCGTGGACAACTTTAACCTACTTGGATTTCTTGACTGCTTGTTGCTGCTTTATTGATAGTTGATCCAACGACGCATTGCTCTTGGCAGAATGGCCATGAAGGACCTAGACAAGATTCTCTCCATACAAAGATTCAACTCATGAAGCCATGGTATTTTCAATAACATCATATGGATGTGAAAGTTGGACAGTGAAAAAGATAGACAGGAAGAAAATTGATGCCTTTGAATTATGCTGCTGGCGGTGAATAGTGCGTATACCATCGACTGATATTTTTAAGGGAATGGTAAGGTAGCACATAGAGTTGTGGTCAAGATTATTGGTACTCTTGCTGTTCAACCCCTTAATGTCCAATATCTCCTTAAAAAAAGCCAGTGAAATGGCTTTGGATTATATATGAACATATATTTGACACACAAAAGAATCAAATAAAACAAGACCAATTAAAAAAGGAAATAGTATAAAAACTGGGACACTGCTAGGACATGATTATTGGCACCCTTATAAACAATTCAAATCAATTTAAACAGAAGAGCCACATTCTCACTGCGGTAAAGTTAGACGTACCTGTGATCAATTGTCTGTACTCACATGACTTGAATCAACCAATGAAAGATGGCCTCATTCACTCCCTGTTCCATTTTCATAATGGTGAAAACAAGAGCTGCCTGAGACCATCAGAAAAGCCATTATCACCAAACATCAAATTTCAAAGGGGGTACCAGGCCATCTCCAAAGACCTTGGGATTCCTATATCTACAGTTCACAATGTTAAGATGTTTTCTGCTCATGGAACTGTTGAGAACCTCCCAGGACAAAATGGGAACAGGAAAATTAATCCAAGATGTCTTTGAAGGTTAGTGCAAACTGTTGGAAAAAAACACCACATACAAAAAGCTTAAGGTTGACCTGGAGCAAACTGGATTCGTGGTTTCAACCCGCACCATATGCCGTGCCCTAAACAAAGAAGGACTTCGTGGGTGAAGGCCAAGGAAGGACCCTGCTGCTCAAAGACAGACATAAAAAGGAACACCTGATCTTTGCCCAAACCCACCCTGAGAAACCACAATCCTTCTGGGAAAATGTTCTGTGGACAGAAGAAACCAAACTTGAGCACATTGGCAATGCAGATCTGCGATACATTTGCAGGTGAAGAAATGAAGCTTAGGGAAAAAAAGCTGCTCTTACAGTTAAATATTGTGAAGTTCCATAATGTCGTGGGACTGTTCATGCTGCCTCAGGAACTGGAGGCCTGGAATGTATTAAAGGAATCATGAAGTCAGAGGACTACCAAGGTATTCTGGAGTGAAATGTGCTACCTAGTGTCAGAAAGCTAAGTCTGGGTCGAAGGTCATAGGTCTTCCAGCAGGGCAATGACCCAAACATATATGCAAAAGTACAAAAGAATTGTTAAAAAGGAAAAAAGACTGTTTATAAACTGACCAGGAAGGAGTCCTGATTTCAATTCAATCGAGAACCTTTGGAAAGAGCTGAAATTTGCCATTGATAAAAGGAATTCTGGAAACATTATAAGCTGGTACAAATCGCAGTTGAAGAGTGGGAGAAACTACCAGCAGATAGATATGAAACCAAATATTAGTGAAGCGTGCCATTAATCCTGTATCCTGTAAAATAGTTATCTCCAAGTTATAATGCCCTGTTCAATGTAATTTCAGTTTGTTCAATTTAAACCGCCTTGATATCATGAAAGGCAGTATATAAGAAATGTTAAATAAATAAATATTTTTTTTCTCTCAGAAATTACTACTGCACTCCACAGACATCAATTTATTTATTTATTTTTCTTTTTTTGTTGTATACCTTTTGCACATACTATTAAAAATATTATGTCAACATACAGTTGGAATATTTCCAATTATTTCTCAAGATATTGTACGCAACATACCTAAAATGAAGGGATGCCAATAATGTTGATTATAATTGTAGTAGGTGAACAGTAGCCCAGGGGGATCAGGATCCAAAAGCAGTCTCAACTCGGTTTTTAGCCTGGATTTGAACAGTGTCACAGATGGAGCCTGATGTACCAACTTGGGTAGTTTGTTCCAGGCATAAGGAGCAGCAGGGTAGAAAGACTGAAGTCTGGAGTTTGCAGTGGAAGAGGAAGAACACAGATAGAATGGATCTGCTGGAAGAGCAGAGTTCCTGAGGAGGGGGTGTAGGGAGAGAGAAGAAAGGAAAGGTAGTGAGGAGCAGCCAAATGAAGGCACTTATCAGATGATGTCTTTTCCTATACCTTGCCTCCTGCTCTACTATTTCACTTTGTGGTTTGGCCCTGTGGTCTTATAACCTTCCTGATAGACCTGTCTGCAGAATATTCTATACATATTTATGATCCTAACTTTGGTATCCTTGTTAAGGTTCTGTGTGGTCAGGAATTATGGACCATGTGCTTGGGTATGAATACTAGTATGCCTCTAGCTGCGTCAGTAGCAGTGATGATGTCACAGGAAGTTTCTAGTGTGTTCCTGTCTCCACATCTGTCAGCAACTGGTAGAAACTGAATGAGAGCTAGGACATCGGACCTAGTACAGCCTGTTCTTTGACCTGGACTCTCTTGATGCCCCCCCTTCTTGTGTTTTTTCTGCTACCCCTCTTTGTGATTTCCGTCTTATCTACCCAATATGGATTGGAGTATTCCTTCTGCAAATCTGGAAAGAAGTAAAAAAAAATTGTGGATGCCTTCCAAGATGCATTACTTAGACAAATGGTGATGGAACCGACCAGGGAAAGCTCAATGCTGGATTTAGTGCTTACCAATGGAGATAGCTTGTCGAATATCCAGGTGGGTGCCCGTGTGAGCAGCAACGATCATCACACGGTGTGGTTTGAGGGAAAAGCCAAGGTGGACTTCAATCACAGCAAGTTCAAAGTCCTAGACTTCAAAAAAGGTGAATTCAGTAAAATGGCCAAGTATCTGAAGGAAGAGTTGGCAGGGTGGGAGGGGATAAGGGAAATGGAATTGCAATGGGCTAAACTAAAGGAGGCAATAAAAGGGGGCAATAGATACATATGTAAGGAAAGTAAATAAAAGCAAAGAAGTGGCTGCACAAATAAAGGCAAAAACCATAGCTTTCACAAAATTCAGAAGTTCACAAACAGAGGAACACAGAAAAGAATCAAGGATCAAGCTAAAAGAGAAATAAGGATAGCAAAATCAGAGGCAGAAGAAAAGATGGCTAAATATGTGAAGTGTGGCGACAAAACTTTTTCAGGTATGTTTGGGAGAGGAGGAAAATCAGAGGTGAAATTGCAGGACTCTGTGGAAAGTGACATTGAAAAAGCAAAAATCCTAAACAAATTGTTCTGTTTTTACTAAAGAAAATCCTGGAGAAGGACCACCTGTGATTGACAAATATACAAATGGGAATGCAGTAGATACCACATCATTTACTAAAGATGATGTGATTGAACAGTTTGCAAAACTGAAAGTGGACAAGGCGATGGAACCGGATGGAAACATCCCAGGACACTGAAAGAGCTCAGATAGGTTCTTGCTGGGTCTTTAAATGATGTTTTTAATAGATCCTTGGAGACAGGAGAAGTTCCAAAGAACTGGAGAAGGGCTGATGTGATACCTCTTCAAAAGTGGTAATAGGAAAGACGTGACAAAGTACAGGCCAGTAAGCTTTACCTTGGTGGCAGGAAACGTTATGGAGGCGCTCCTGAAAGAGCGAATAGTGGATTTTCTCGAAAACCAACAGGTTGCATATTCTGAAGCAACATGGTTTTACCAAAGGACGATCTTGCCAAACAAATCTGAGTTCTTTGGGTGACCAGAGAACTAGAACCGAGGGCATGCAATGGATGTGATCTACCTAGATTTCAGCAAAGCCTTTAATACTGTTCCTCATAGGGGGTTTATCAATAAACTCAATGGCTTGGGGATGGGTCCCAAGGTGTTGAACTGGATCAGAAATTGGTTGACTGACGGACGACAGAAGGTGATGGTAAATGGAACTTACTCGGATGAAAGTAAGGTGATTAGCTGTATGCCCCAGGTTCGGTCTTGGGGCCGGTACTGTTCAATGTATTTGTGAGTGATATTGCTGAAGAACTGAATGGAAAAGTCTCTTTTGGCAGATGACACAAAAATATGCAAGAGAGTGGACTCCCCTGAGGGAATGAATAACATGAGGAAAGATCTACAAAAGCTGGAAGAATGGTGTAATGCTTGGCAGTTAAGATTTAATGTGAAGAAGTGCATTGTCATGTACTTGGGCAGCAGAAATCCAAGGGAATTGTATGCGATATGGGGCGAGAGATTAGTGTGCACGGACCATGAGAAGGACCTCTGAGTGATTGTTTCTGAGGATCTCACGGTGGCAAAACAGTTTGACAAGGCGGTGGTAAAAGTCAGAAGGATGCTGGGTTGCATACAAAGAGGAATTGCCAGCAGAAAGGAAGAGGTACTAATGCCACTGAACAAGTCGCTGGTTAGGCTTCACTTGGAATATTGTGTTGAGTTTTGGGGATATAAACTCAGGGATATAAAAAGACTGGAAACTGTTCAGAGGAAGGCGACCAAAATGATTTTGAGCCTGCGCCAGAAGACATATGAGAAGAGACTTGAAGACCTAAATATGTACACTCTGGAGGGGAGGGACACGGGAGAGATGATTCAGACCTTTAAATACTTAGAGGTATGTTTCCTAAATCGTCTTAATGTGTGCTCTGCCACGTTATCGCGCGATAAGGTACCTTATCGCGCAATAATGGCGCAGAGGTACCTTAGCGCGCGATAACGCGCACAGCGGCGCAAATGAGCGCTGAGGGTGGAGAAAGGCTCCCGGAGGGTGGAGTAAGGCTCCCCAGGGGCAGAGAGAGAGGGTCAATGGGCGGAGAGTGGGAGGGGAGAGGCTCCTTGCACACTAACGCTGTGAAATTCGAGGCTGAAAACTAACGCCAGTGAAACCCTGGCGTTAGAGCTGATTTAAAGGGAAAAGAAACCATTTCCGTCAGCAATGTACAGCAAAGCCAGGAAAACCTACAAATAGTGATAAGTGTGATACATGTGCACAGAACAAAAGGGCAACTAAACAGTGAAAATGCCCAGCAGAAAATGTAATAAAAACATAACCACGCTGGCCAGTAGTGATTTTAATGGGAAACATCAAAAAACACTCCCGAGAAAGCTCCAAAAAAAAAATATGAATTTTGGAAGGGTCTATGCTCCGCCCCATACAAGGTGAATGAGCCCACAGTGAAATTGCGCTGAACAGGGTTTTCCCTCTCCATTGGGCAGGTTTACTATGGCATGCACATGTTCCGCAACAGCAGGGTGGGCATGTCAGAATGGGCAACTGGACAGATGCTTGAAAAGGGGACACAGAGGGCTGCAGGTGGCACATGCTGTGGTGCAGCTGGGCCACAGTGCGGACTAGGGTGATGTCTAGGTGGCCCATAGGAATGCTGAAACAGTAGTGCAGCCAGACAGCAACTGATGAGGGCCCAACATGGGCACGAGTGTGCTTCCCACAGTGTCACAGGGGATAGTACCCAGCAGGTACCCCCAAGGGCACAGAACATTGGCAGGCGGTGCTGGGGGGAAGCGTGGACAGCTATGCAGGCACCCCTACCCCAGAACCCGCACCATAGGCAGCCGCCTACCCACACACTGGATGGCCTGAGACTGCGCTCCACCAGCAGAAGAGCATGTCAGCAGGGTGGCAGAGGGGTACTGGTGGTGGAGGGGGCAGTGGCAGCTGCCCAGAGCAGACCGTGGCCTAGCCCTGTGTAGGTGGGTGCCATGCACTGCAACAGACAGGCCCTGTCTGACGAACAGTCATGGTATCCCCAGGGAATGCACTGTCTCTGTGGCAACACGGTGGTGCAGTGCACACAGCCAGTGTGTTCAGGAGCAGAAGGTCACAGGTTCAAGTCCCAGCTGTGGTTCCTGCCAACCCAGCCCCCTTATTTTACCCACTACTAAAACGTGCTAATACAGACAGAACCTTTATTGCAGATGACGTAGACATGCCAAAAATACCTACATTTTACCCTACAGAGCACAGACACCATAAACATGCATACTACCTAGAGCAGAGTCTCCCAAATGCAGTCCTGGAGGGCCAAACACCATTCAGGTTCCATGCTGCCTCTAATAAATATGCACCGCCCCCATGGTATGCAGATGTATCTCATGCATATTCATTAGGGACAGCATGAAAACCCAAACAGTGTTTGGCCCTCTAGGACTGGAGTTGGGAACCTCTGCCCTAGAGCAGCGGCCAACAGGGGCAGACACACCCGCACCCACAGGCTCCATTATCCGAAGCCTCCTGGAGAGGCAGGATGTTGGGCCCTGCGTGCATCTCCCAGTACTAGCACTTGCATACCTTAGCAATGCCACCTTAAACATGGGAAAACTGTACGCAGCTATCAAAAGGTTGCTATGATAACTGGCAGATAGCAATTCCTATGTTAAGCACAATTGGCTGATTGAGCTGCATCATAGCAACCTTTCTGATGTCTGTGGAGTATGCTTCACGTCTGGTGTCTGACAGAGTGACCCCAGCAGTATTGCATACCATAGCCATGCCTGCACTGTGCCCAGGACTGGTGTGGTGGCCAGGGCTGCCAAACGCCTCTATAGTTGCACAATGCTGGCATAGGTGTGTGGAGTGTGTCTCTGTCTATCCAGTGTGTGGTGGCTGCCAACACCCTCCACAGCCCACACAGCTAGCACTGTTGCCAGTATTGGCCTGCCAATGTGCATAATGAGGAGCAAGGTACTGTGGGAATAGCCTGGATAGGGTGGCCTGGCCTGGCTGCATCTGCACAGGGCATAGGGCAATGGCTCGGACATTGTAGTGCCCGGCCACCACCTGCATGGACAGGGTGGCCACAGCATGTCCTGCTGGGAGGTCACTCTCACCCTGACTGAGCAGTGACCATGGCATGACTAGGTTCCCCCATAGTGCTATATAGTATTTCTCTCATGTGATATTTATGGGTTCTCTTTTGGGGCCCAATCACTGACTTATCTGCTTGGTGTGTATGCTGATATCCCAGTTCTGGGTACACGCATCTCCTCCAGGAACATGCACTATGGACTAGCTAGCAGACTGTCTGCAGCTAGTATGTGTCTTGCTGTAACACCTTGCAGGGTGCAGCGGCTGGAGGCTTGCTGCTGGAGAATGTCAGATAGTGGTGGGGGGCAGCTGAGCATTTTCAGGCCTACTGTCTGTCTGCTATTGCTTTATGGATGTGTACAGATCTGCATTGACTGTCCTGTAGGGTGTCTGTTCCCCAGCAGGACTGGGGTTGATGGTCCCCTCTACTGCCACCATTGCATGGGGGTAGAATGTGGATCTGTTGGTGGAAGATCCTGCTTCCCACCCTGAGCCCTAGAGGGTGGGTTGGGTGGTGGTACATAATCTGCCTATGGGTCCAAACACCCCCCCCCCTCACCTACATCATGTAACCATGGCACCAACACAGGATATGCACTATTCTGGGTGCATCATAGCCCATAGGGCTAGACATGACTGAGAAATACAGATGGACACAGATGTATCCTAGGTGTGTCTGCAGGAACTACCTATCACACACAGTAGCACTGATGGGGACCTGCAGCATGGCGTATATCAGCCATGAAAGGTGCTGTGGACCTGGTGCTGGGCGCCCCACCTCGCCCTCAGGGTGAGCAGAGTACCTGCACAATGTGATGGTCTGTAGCTACTCTGTGCCAGTAACACACGGTCAGTACCCCCTACCAGGCTGAGGTGCTGTGGGGGTGCACATGGTCAGTTCTCTCTACCAGGCCGAGGTGCTGTGGGGGTGCATACCCCATCTTGTGATCATCTGTAGACTGCTGATTTGCATGTGCAGTGCATCATGGGTACGGGTGGGTTAACCCTATCCTGGTAACAACAGCAGGCAGTTTGTGTGGTGACCTGCAGTCCTTCTGTAGCCAGCCAGGGGTTTGTTAGCAGCTATAGAGCTGTAGCCCACTGGTTACTTCACTGCCTGTGGAGCCAGAGGTCATGGGTTCACACCCACGGTGGGGTTATTTGATAGGGCTGTCCGAGGCATTGTCTATTTTTAATGTACATTAGTGCTGCCAGCAAAAACACCCTCAGAGTACTGTAGCCATAAGGTGATTCATAAGGTGCCCCATAAGGCACCGTATAAAGCGCCCTATAAAGCACCTTCTACGGTGCCTTATAAGGTGTCCTATAAAGCGCCTTATAGGGTGCCCCATAGGGGACATTATAGGGTGCCTTGGCAGACAGTGCACTTTATAATGTGCCCTATGGGAGTGCCTTACCTTCGGTTACGGCACGTGAGGGTGTGTTTGCTGGCAGCACTAATTAAAATCTACATAACTTGCCTAAAAAAGCAATACTTACACGTAACAGCTAATGCCTCAGCCAGCCATATGCATTAGGCACACTGGGGGATCGAACTCATGACCCCTGTACCATCAGTCAGTGTATTAACCATTGTGCTACAC
The DNA here is from genome assembly GCA_033557465.1 of Ichthyophis bannanicus. Taxonomy (NCBI): domain Eukaryota; kingdom Metazoa; phylum Chordata; class Amphibia; order Gymnophiona; family Ichthyophiidae; genus Ichthyophis; species Ichthyophis bannanicus. The sequence goes on along the minus strand of CM066037.1, from coordinate 41,213,891 downwards.
CTCTGTTTCTGTGTTTGCATGTCTGCGCGCCTACTTAAGATTACTGCGCATTAACGTGCTTAGCGGCGTCTCGCCCGATAATGTGCGCAGCGCATGTTATCACGCGATAATCCCGTTTCGCTACATTAAGCCCGAAACGCCCACTCCTTTTATGGCAGCCTGCACACTATTGCCGGGCGCACGTTAAGACGGTTTAGTAAACATACCCCTTAGAGTATATGCCCTCTAGTTTTACAGCTTCCCAGTCTTTGGAAGAGGTTTATTTGTTCATTAATACGTATTAATGAACAAATAAACCTCTTCCAAAGACTGGGAAGCTGTAAAACTAGAGGGCATAACATGAAGCTGCAAGTCGGTAAACTGAAAGGCAATGTTAGGAAATACTTTATCACCAGGAACAAGCAGGAATGTAGTCTTCACATATGGGTATCATTGGTACCAACGGAGCTTGCGCAGGAACGCTCCCCAGCATCCAATAGGAAAGCTTTTGGGAGCATCCCATAGCGCCTGCGTGCTGCCTTCCCGCCTTTCCCAACTGTCCCTCTCCAGTTCTTCGTTTTCCGTGGAGCCGACAGGTCACACATCCTGTCACCGCAGAAAATAATTCCCTTCTATTCTCCAGGACCAAGCAGGAAGTCAGTCCTCACATATGGGTGACGTCGGCACCGACGGAGCCCTCGCGGAGCAATTTTTCCCCAGCTTTCAAAGAAAGCCTTTGGGAATTGCAGCGCGCATGCGCGGTCTCCTTCCCGCCCAAGGGTGCCATCTTGCTCAGTCTTCTTTTTTCCGCGGAGCCCTACAGACGCTGTTTGTAATCGCTGCTGAAAAAGTTGATTTTATTTACTATTCTTTTCTCGGTTCGACGCCGGATCCTTTTCCCACCCGGACCCGATACGCCGGTATCGAGTCCCTTCTTTATTTTTTCGGTTTTTGTCCTTCGTGACTAGCGTTGGCGCCATTTTTCTTTTTCACTGGCAGCCCTGTCTTTTGACCTTTCAGGGGCCCTTTTTCCCCGATGGCTGCCAGCGGGTTTAAAAAGTGTGATCGGTGTAAGAAACTTATGTCTCTTACCGACACACACGACTGCTGCCTCCGCTGCCTCGGACCCGATCATGACCCGATGGTCTGTGGTCCGTGTAGCAGAATGTCCTCAAAAGCGTTGAGGAGTTGGCAGCATCAAAAAGAACGAATCTTCTCTGACTCCGCGTCCGGCCGGGCCCGGACCTCATCAGAGGCTTCGACGTCCTGGGACTCCGGTCCTGAGCATCGTCGGAGTTCCTCTGAGCGGGGGTCTCCTGCCCGGGAACATCATAGGAAGAAGAAACCCGCGAGGGCGGCGTCGGTGGACGCTCCTGGTTCCTCGAGGGCCAGGTCGCATAGCCCCGATAGCCGTCCCGGGTCCTCGGAGTCGGAGAGGCCTTCGAAACATCCTCGTCTCGAGATGGAGTCTCCTGGACACGTGAGTACTGTAGTCCTCGTGGACTCGCCTCCGAAGGAGCCGACGTTGGGCCCGACGCCGTCGGGGCCCGAGTTGGGGGCTGCTGGGTCTCCTGAGCTCGGACTCAGGTTGACGGCCTTGAAGAGCAGTTTAACTGCCTTCATGGACCAGTAGCGGGCATTGATCGCTGGCCTCGCCGGTGCATCTGCCCCGACCACCGGGATGTCGACATCCAAGTCGACCCCAGAGACCGAGCCGATCCTCGAGTCCATGCGAGCTCGAGTCGATCCTCGGTCACGGTCTCCCTCGGCCTCCCGTTCGGGACCGAGGTTGTCGTCGCCGGCCTCGGCGTCGGGGCGGAGGGCATCGGTGCCCGCCCGACCGGAGCCGCTCGATTCCTCCTCCGAGGAATCGGCCTGGGAGACGGAGGACGAAGAGTCACCAGGTACTTTTCGGACTCGGTGCGTCCCATCGGACTCGCCTGAGTCCGAACCTCGGAGACGGTCCCCCCCGGAGGACACCCGGTTCTCGGACTTCGTGCGGGATATGGCCAAGGCCCTGGCATTCCCCACGGATCCCGAGGAGGAGTTTCGAGCCGAAGAGCTCGATGCCCTCCAGTATGACTCTCCCCCGAAGGAGGCCTTTACTGTACCGGTTCCTCCGATGCTGGAGCGACTTCTCTTCTGCATGTGGGAGAGCCCGGCGTCGGCGCCGGTGTTAAGCAAGTGGGTCGATTCCATTTATCGAGTCCGCAAGAGCCCCGGGTTCCAAAAGGCACACCTACCGCACCATTCCATGGTGGTGGAATCGGCCATGCATCGACTCAAGAGTCAGAAAATGCACTCCTCGGTGCCTCCCGGCCAGGAGGCCCGGAGCCTGGATGCCCTCTGTAGGAAGTGCTTCCAGGGCTCTATGCTTGCTTGTCGAGTCCAGACCTACCCGCTCTACATGGGCATGTATCTACGAGACCTGGCAAAGGAAATTGCCGGGTTCTCTGCTGGTCTCTCCGAGGAACCTTTGCAGAGGTTCCAGTCCTTGTCCACTGGTATTCGAGAGTGCTCGAAGTTTATCTCTCGAGCAGCCTACGATGGCTTTGAAGCATCGGCTCGAGTAGCCGGAGCCGGCATCGGTGCCCGCCGACAGGCTTGGCTTCAGTCATCTGACCTCGAGCCATGGGTACAGGACAAGTTGGTCGATGCAGAGGTGAAAACCTCTTTGGCAAGCCCATAGCTGAAAAGGCTGCACAGATCGAGACCGAGACTCTGACCAGAACTAGGCTGTCCAGAAAAACCTATGCCCCTTCTCAAAAGAAGAAGGGCTCGGAGAAAAAGCCCTTTTACCCGAGGAAGGCGGCTGCCTATAAACACTACCCTCATTATCAGGCCTCAGCAGCTCCCCAACAGGTTCAGCAGGCCAAGGGACGGGGTAATGGGTCCCGTAGGCAGCAGGCCCCCAAGCCAACAACACCGGCCCCTTCCCCTCCGCTGGTTTCTCTCAGCACAGGAGGCCGGCTGGTCCACTTTGCCCATAGGTGGTCGGCCATAACATCAGATACCTGGGTGCTTCATATAGTTCAAAAAGGCTATCTTCTACACTTTCACCAGGTACCTCCCTCCTACTTTCCAGGGGAGCCTCCAAGACTCCCTCTGCACAGGGACTTACTCCTTCAGGAGTTAGCAAGTCTTCTTCAGGAACAGGCTGTGGAACCGGTGCCCCACCACCTGAGAGGTCACGGCTTTTATTCCAGGTACTTTCTGATACCAAAAAGAACAAGAGGCCTCAGACCCATCCTGGACTTGCGAAACCTCAAGTTCCTGGCAAGGGAAAAGTTCAAGATGCTTACCCTTGGAATCCTGCTGCCCTACCTCCAGCAGGGAGACTGGCTATGCTCCTTAGATCTAAAGGATGTGTATACTCACATCGTTATTCATCCAGACCACAGACAATATCTCAGGTTTGTTGTGGGAGGAAATCATTACCAGTACAGAGTACTGCCCTTTGGCCTATCCTACGCCCCCAGGGTGTTCACCAAATGCCTAGCAGTGGTGGCAGCCTATCTAAGACTTCAAGGCCTTTTTGTGTTTCCATACCTGGACGACTGGCTCATCAGAGCCCAGTCTTCCCAAGAGGCCACTCAGGCCACTCATCGCACTGTGACTCTACTCCAGCACTTGGGATTTGTCATAAACTTCGCAAAGTCCACTTTGCTCCCCTCTCAAAATCTCGAATTCATAGGCGCCAGGTTGGACACACTTCAGGCACAGGCCTTCCTGCCTCTGGACAGGGCCCACAGGCTCATGGATCTAGCCAGCCACTTTCACAGCAATTCCCTGGTCTCTGCCAGGCAATTTCTGAGACTGCTTGGCCATATGGCTTCCACGGTCCATGTGACCCCCAATGCCCTCCTGAACATGCGACCTGCTCAGTGGTGTCTTCGCACTCAATGGCATCAGGCCACGGGGAGCCTGGCGGATTCAGTACAGATATCCGACCTGCTGGTCTCTTCTCTGCAGTGGTGGCTTCATCTGCCAAACCTAGTGCTGGGAGTGGATTTTCAATCTCCTCCGCCTTCTCAGGTACTGACATCTGATGCTTCTCTCCTGGGTTGGGGAGCACATTGCCAAGGGACATGTACTCAAGGCCTCTGGACTCTTTGGGAGTCTGCTCAGCAGATAAACTTCCTGGAGCTCAGAGCCATCCGCCTAGCTCTGAGAGCCTTCTCCCACCTCACTTCTCACCAGTCTGTGCTGGTCCAGACGGACAATCAAGTTGCAATGTTCTACGTGAACAAACAAGGAGGCACAGGCTCCTTCCTTCTCTGTCAGGAGGCACAAAAACTGTGCTCTTGGGCCGTCAACCACGGCATACTCCTCAAAGCTGTCTATCTCCCAGTTCAGGAAAATTACCTGGCAGACAAGCTGAGCAGGATCCTCCAATCACACGAGTGGAGATTGGATCCGTTGGTGGTTCAGCGGATCTTTCTCAAGTGGGGCCTCCCCACCATGGATCTGTTTGACAGTCCTCAGAACCGGCAACTTCCCAGATTCTGCTCTCGACAACCGCATCCTCTCAGAGTTGCGGCGGATGCTTTTTTGATTCCATGGTCCACAGGCTTCTTGTATGCCTTTCCTCCCATGCCACTGGTGTCTCGGACGCTCTTCAAGGTTCTCAGAGACAGAGCCTCGATGATCCTAGTGGCTCCCCGGTGGCCGAGACAGCCCTGGTTCCCGCTTCTGATGCAGCTGGCGGTGGACACTCCTCTTCCTCTGGGGTTTCAACCTGATCTCCTGTCACAGGATCGGGGGACTCTCCTACACCCCAACCTCCGGTCCCTTCATCTGATGGCCTGGCTGCTGAAAGGGTAGTCCTTGCTCCCCTCCTGCTGCCTCGGGAGGTGGAAGAGGTCGTCTTGGCCTCCAGGCGGCCCTCCACCCGGAAGTCCTACGCTCTTAAGTGGCATCGGTTCTCCGTGTGGTGTGCTCAGCAGTCTGAGAATCCCTTCTCCTGCTTAGTGGCAGTGGTCTTGCAATATTTGCTTTACCTCTCCAATCTGGGCCTTAAGTCCAACTCTGTCAGGGTCTACCTCAGTGCTCTCTCTGCACATCACGCACCGGTGGATGGCAGGCCTCTTTCCAACCACCCTTTGGTGGCTCGTTTTCTCCGAGGCCTCCTTCTCCTTAAACCTCCTTTACGCCCACCAGACCCTGAATGGGATCTGAATGTGGTCTTGCAGCGGATTACCTGTCCGCCCTTTGAACCTATGGCTACCTGCCCTCTTCTTTTTCTTTTCTGGAAAACCTTGTTTTTGGTAGCCCTTACCTCTGCTAGGCGCGTTAGTGAACTGCAGGCCCTAGTGTCTGATCCTCCTTACACTAGGTTCTACAGGAATAGGGTAGTCTTACGAACTCACCCTAAGTTTCTTCCAAAGTGGTTTCTCCTTTTCATCTCAACCAGAAGGTGGTTTTTCCGACCTTCTTTCCCAGGCCGCATGCCAGCCGGGCTGAAATGGTCCTGCATACCCTGGACTGTAGGAGGGCGCTATCCTTCTACTTTGACCGTACGCGGGAGCATAGGAGGGCTGTTCAGCTCTTCGTTTCTTTTGACCCCAATAAGTTGGAGCTCCCTGTCTCCAAGCGTACTTTGTCCATATGGGTGGCTGACTGTATCGCCTGGGCTTATGGGGCAGCCGGCCTCTCGTTGGAGGGTTGAGTCACGGCTCATTGTGTTAGGACGAAGGCTGCGTCAGTGGCTCATCTCCGCTCTGTTCCGTTGGCAGACATCTGCCGGGCCGCTACTTGGTCTTCAAGCCAGACTTTTGCGGCCCATTACTGCCTGGAGAGGGAGTCCCGCAGGGACAGTGCTTTCGGTCAGGCAGTCCTTCATAATCTCTTCGAGGTTTAGGCAACTTCTACCCTCCGACCCTGGTGTTGGGCTACCGAACAGGGGCGTTTTCAGAGAAGATTCCTTCCTTCTGTGCTACTGAGCTAGAGTGAGCTCATTTTTCCGCTTGAGGTCTCCGGTAGCCTTAAGCTAGGGAGTCCCATATGTGAGGACTGACTTCCTGCTTGGTCCTGGAGAAAGAGTAGTTATTCACCTGTAACAGGTGTTCTCCAGGAGCAGCAGGAATCAGTCCTCACAATCCTCCCTCCTCCCCTTGGAGTTGCAGTCTTATCATTTTGTTTTTGCTAATTTTTTTGCTGTCTTTTAGCTATGTCATCAGACTGAGCAAGATGGCACCCTTGGGCGGGAAGGGGGCTGCGCATGCGCGCTGCAATTCCCAAAGGCTTTCTTTGAAAGCTGGGGAAAATTGCTACGCGAGGGCTCCGTCGGCACCGAAATCACCCATATGTGAGGACTGATTCCTGCTGCTCCTGGAGAACACCTGTTACAGGTGAGTAACTATTCTTTCTTTTTTGTGGTCGCGTCTACCTTCCTTCGACGCTACACCGGTACCGCCAGTTATTTCTTTTTTTCCAAAAAAACCTTTTCTTCTGGAGTCTTTTCCAGATTTTTTTCTCCTCAGGTGCCACACGCCATTTTGGGCACTAGGCCCAACTTTTTCTTTAAAATGGAAAAAGCTGCTTCGGGTTTTAAAGTGTTCCAAGTGTGGCGGTACCATTTCTGTCACCGACACCCATGAGTGGTGCCTCAAATGTTTAGGTCCTGACCACTCTATTTTGGAGTGTGTTGCCTGTGGGATGATGTCGAAGAGAGGCCGGCAGAACCAAGCTGCTAAACTTAGCACCCTTTTTCTCTCCGATGCAGCCTCTGTGGCATCGACGTCTTCCAGGGCTTCATCTTCCTCCCATGAATCTCAGGTAACTAAACATAAATCTAGCCGGTCCTCAAAGGGTAGATGTCCCTCTAAGCATCGAGATGCCTCAGACGTTGCCCTTGAGGGAATTTCACCGGCAAAATTGCCCCGGCGGGAGGCTTCGCCTGTCAAAGCATTAACGGGGCTTCACAATGTTCTCGAGGCCTCAACCTCGGCAGAGCTACTGGTGCCATGCTCTGGGGTACCGGCTGCTTCATCCGGTACCGATACCTAAGCATCGGCGGCGTCGATAGACCAGAGATTCTTGCCTATTGAACGCAGTCTGGCGGCTCTTCTCACGGCATCGATGCCCTTGAAACCGCTTCAGACAATTTAACCGGTACCGGCACCGACTCCGGTACCGGTATCGACTGCATCCACATCGGCAGGTATTCTACCAGGACAGAGTCATGCTTATCCATTCGGTATCGACAAGTCGGTACCGGACAACTCCGATGCCGACTTCGATCGGTACCGGTACCGTGCCTGGCACGATCACCCGGAGTGGAGGTACTTTGAATCCTCGGATGAGTCTGAAGACTTTGAAAGCTCTGCCGATATCAGAGTACTTCTTCCTGAGGATTCTTCTTCTCCTCAGCGTAGGATGTCTCCACCAGAGGATATGTCCTTTCAGGATTTTATCCGAGATGTGGCTCAAGGTCTTTCCATCAGTGGTTCCTGCAAAAGAGCCTAGGGCAAAGGGATTAGAAATCCTACAATACCCTAAAGCTCCCAAGGAGGCAGCTATCTTACCTTTCTCCAGGACCAAGCAGGAAGTCAGTCCTCACATATGGGTGTCATCGGCGCCGATGAAGCCCTAGCGGAGCATTTCCCCAGCTTTCTATGAAAGCCTTTGGGAATGCAGGCACGCATGTGCGGTTCCCTTCCCGCCTAAAGGTGCCATCTTACCTGAGTCTCTTTTTTTCCGAGAAGCCCACCGGACGTGTGTCCTGTCATCCCGGATAAAAGTTGATTTTTTTTGGCGATATTCGCTATTTTTTCTCCCGGTTCGACGCCGGTTCCCCTCCTGCCAGGTTCGGTACACCGGTATCGAGCCCGATTCTTCTTTTTCAGTTTTTGCCCTTCGTGGCTGGTGTTCGCGCCCTTTTTTGGTTTTTCCCTGAAAGGCCTGTCCTTTGACCTTGCGGGGACTCTTTTTTCCTCGATGGCTTCCAGCGGTTTTAAGAAGTGTGATCGGTGTAAGAAATTAATGTCTCTCACTGACACACACGACTGCTGCCTTCGGTGCCTCGGCCCTGATCACGACCCTAAGTCGTGTCTGCCATGTGGGAAGATGTCTTCCAAGGCACTCCGAAGTCGACTGCAACAGAAGGAAAGGCTTTTCTCGGACTCAGCCTCCGGCCGGGCCCAGACCTCGTCTGAGGCCTCGACATCTCGGGATTCGGATCCCGAGCGCCGTCGTTGCTCCACGGACAGGGGGTCCCCCGACCGATAACGCAAGAGGAAGAAGCGGCTCATAAGGGTGTCGTCGGAGGAGGTCCCTGGCTCCTCGAGGGCCAGGTCTAAGACCCCCGACCGTCGCCCCGGGCCCGTGGAACAAGAGAAGCCTGCCAGAGTTCCTCGCGTGGAGCCGGAGTTTGCTGGACACCTAAGCCCTGTAGTCCTCGAGGGCTCTCCTCCCAGGGAGCCGACGTCGGGCCCGGCACTGCCGGGGCCCGAGTCGGTGGCTGCTGCGTCTCCCGAGCTGAGTCTCAGGATGACAGCCTTGGAGAGCAGATTGTCTGCCTTCATGGAGCAGCAGCGGGCACTGATGGCCAACCTGTCTGGCGCATCTGCCCCGACTACCGGGACATCGACTTCGAAGACGACCCCGGAAACCGAGCCGATACTCGAGTCCATCATAGCTCGAAGTCGACCTCAGTCGCGGTCTCCCTCGACCGCCCGTTCGGGACCGAGGGTGTCAACGCCGGTGCTTCCGGCATTGGGGCGGGTGCTCCAGGACCCCGCAGGGTCAGACCCTGACTCCTCATCGGACGAGTCCGCCTGGGAAACGGAGGATGAGGAGTCCCCCGATACGCTCAAGACTCGGTGCGTCCCGTCAGACTCACCGCAGTCTGAGCCCCAGAGTAGATCCCCTCTGGAGGATACTCGGTTCTCGGAGTTTGTCCGGGATATGGCCACTGCCTTGGCTATTCCGGCGGACCCTGAGGAAGAGCCTCGAGCTTAAGAGCTCGAGACCCTGCAGTATGACTCTCCTCCGAAGGAGGCCTTTACTGTCCCGGTTCCTCCGATGCTGGATCGGCTCCTTTTCCGGATGTGGGAGACACCGGCCTCGGCGCCGGTTCTAAGCAGGCAAGTCAACTTGATCTATCGACTCCGGAAGAGCCCTGACTTTCAAAAGGCACAGCTACCACACCATTCCATGGTTGTGGAATCGGCCATGCATCGTCTGAAGAGTCAGAAGATGCACTCCGCGATGCCTCCCGGCAGAGAGGCCCGGAACCTCAATGGCGTCGGTAGAAAGTGCTTTCAGGGCTTGATGCTTGCTTTCCGTGTCCAGTCTTACCAGCTGTACATGGGCATGTACTTGCGGGACCTGGCCAAGGAGTTGGCCGGGTTCTCTGCTGGTCTCTCTGGGGAACCCTTGCAGAGATTCAAGTCCTTGCCCTCGGGATTCGGGACTGCTCGAAGTTCATGTCCCGCGCCGCCTACGATGGCTTCGAGGCTTCAGCCCGAGTTGAGGCAACCGGCATCGCGGCTCGACGCCAGGCATGGCTGCAGTCATCGGACCTCAAGCCATGGGTTCAGGACAAGTTGGTCGATGTCCCTTGCTGAGGTGAAAACCTTTTTGGCAAGCCCATGACCGAGAAGGCCGCCCAGCTCGAGACCGAGCACCTCACACGGACAAGGCTGTCTAGGAAGACCTCTGCCCCTTCTCATAAGAAGAAGGGCTCGGGTAAAAAGCCCTTTTACCCGAGGAAGGGCACTGCCTACAAACAGTACCCTCAGTATCAGGCCGCCCAAGCTGAACCCCAGGGTCAGCAAGCCAAGGGGCAGGGTAATGGTCCCTGTAGGCAGAGGGCCCCCAAGCCTCCGGCCCCTGCTCCCACTCAGCAGGGTGGGGGTTTTTGACTCCTTGAGCGTAGCCTCTCCGTCCCTGCTATCCCAACCCTGCACAGGAGGTCGCCTCGCCCTCTTTGCCCACCAGTGGCCCTTCATCACCGGGGACAGTTGGGTGTTGGACATAGTCCACAAGGGCTATGCACTGCATTTTCTCCAACTGCCTCCCACATACTTTCTAGGGGAGCCTCCAAGTCCTCCCCTGTACACAGACCTACTCCTCCTAGAGCTTCAAGGTCTGTTGGTGGACAGGGCGGTGGAACCTGTGCCTCCCCACTTCCGAGGTCGGGGGTTCTACTCCAGGTATTTCCTGGTACCCAAAAGAACCGGTGGCCTTCGACCTATTCTGGATCTCAGGAACCTAAACAAGTTCCTAGAGAAAGAGAAGTTCAAGATGCTTACTCTTGGAACACTTCTGCCCTACCTCCAGCAGGGAGATTGGCTACGCTCCTTAGATCTAAAGGATGCGTACACTCACATCCTCATTCATCCAGACCACAGAAAGTACCTCAGGTTCATTGTGGGAGGAAATCATTATCAGTACAGAGTACTGCCTTTTGGCCTAACCTCCGCTCCCAGGGTCTTTACCAAATGTCTGGCAGTGGTGGCGGCCTACCTAAGGAATCAGGGAATCTTTGTCTTCCCCTATCTGGACGACTGGCTCATCAGAGGTCGGACGTGCCAGGAGGCCAGCCAAGCCACCCTCAGAACTATTGCTCTTCTTCAAAGCCTAGGGTTTGTCATAAACTTCGCAAAGTCCACTTTGCTCCCCTCCCAGAACTTGGAGTTCATAGGCGCAAGGCTGGACTCCTTCCTGGCAAAGGCTTTCTTGCCAGAAGACACAGCACAGACTCTGCCTGAGGCTTTTAGGCCACATGGCTTCGACAGTACATGTGACCCCCAATGCCAGGCTCCATATGAGGCCTGCACAGTGGTGCCTTCGGACTCAGTGATCACAGGCCACAGGCAGCCTCAGGGACAGGATAAGGGTGTCCAGACACTTTCTGAACTCCCTCAGCTGGTGGCTGCACCCACCCAATCTCCTAAAAGGAGAGCCTTTTCAGATTCCTGTGCACAAGGTGGTACTGACCACCGACGCCTCCCTGCAGTGCTGGGGAGCTCATCGTCTAGACAAGTGCACCCAGGGCCTGTGGTCTCCTTGGGAGGCGGCACAGCAGATCAATCTCCTGGAACTCAGGGCTATTCGCCTAGCTCTCAAAGCTTTCTCTCCTGCCCTGGCCCATCAATCTGTCCTCGTTCAGGCAGACAACCAGGTGGCCATGTTTTATGTGAACAAACAGGGCGGGACTGGGTCCAGGCTCCTTTGTTGGGAAGCTCAAGACCTTTGGTCATTTGCCCTAAAGCACAGCATGCTCCTCAGGGCTGTGTACCTTCCAGGCCAGGAGAACTACCTGGCCGACAAGTTGATTTCTGCAGCCCCACGAGTGGCAACTGCATCCCCTGGTAGTTCAGCGGATCTTCCTCAAATGGGGTCTCCCTTGGATAGATCTGTTTGCCAGTCCACTGAACGCACAACTGCCAAAGTTCTGTTCCATGATTGGTAACCCAAACGCAATTGGTCAAAATTCACGGAGTGGAAAATGTCACAAAATAAGAGAATCACTCCAATGCAAACATGTGTGTTTCTTCTTAAATACCACTTGATAATCAAAATGTACACCGGGTCTCAGCATACAAGGGCATACGCGGAATTGTTCGGATGTGGGAGACTTTAAGAACAAATCCAGGCTGTTGGCTCATGGTTTTCTGGCCCGGGGATATCCCAAAAAGGTGGTGGGGGAAGCTTACAAGTGGGCGTTATTTAATAATCGGTCCCTGTTATTGACCCCTAAGGCCAAACGGGCTGATATGGATAGTGATTCGGTCAATTTCATCTCCAAGTACTCACCTTTGAGTTTTAGTATTCAGCGTATTGTTCGCAAACATCTGGCTGTGGTGCATACGGTCCCCGGGTTAGAAAACCAGGGGGTCAGATGTGTATGGCAGCGTCAGCGTAACATCCGTGAGATATTGAATTCCTCAGGGGGGCGGAGTGAGCTAGTGGGTGGTCATACTGTATGTGGGCACTGTGCAGTTTGTGAGGTCTCCTGTGTGACTGTGTCTTTTGAGTATCATGGAGTTCGGTACAAGCTGCGTGACGTCACCTCTTGTGATTCTTCGTTCGTTGTGTATGCGATTAGGTGTCCGTGTCAGCTTCTCTACATTGGGAGCACGTGTCGGCCCTTTCGTAAAAGGATGTTGGAACACAAGAGTAGGCTCCGGTGTGGTGTTCGGAAGGCGCCACTAGTGTCCCATTTTTTGGAGTTCCATCATTCCTTTTGTGATGTGGCTTGTTTTTGTATAGAGCAGGTTCTATCTGGGCGCAATGGGAAGAGTAGGGAGCAAACTCTTTTGCTGCGTGAGCAAAGCTGGATTTTTCGGCTTGACACTGTAGCCCCGGCAGGTCTGAATCTTCGGATTGATTGGTCAGTGTGTTTGTGACTCGGGTTGGGGTTTTTGGTTTGACACTGTAGCCCTGGTAGGTTTGACTCTTTGGGTCGATCGGTCAGTGTGTTGGTGATTTGGGTTGGGGTTTTTCTTCTGACGTCATAGGGTTCCCTTTAAAGTGCGGTGGCTGCGTGGATTGCGCATGGGCGGCGTTTTTCTGCTCGGCGTGGTTGAAGGTTAGCTGGCAGGTAAGCAACTGGAGTTGTGGTTTTTTAACTGTTATAGGTTGTTTTAGTTGTGTTTCGTAGTAGAATAAAGGTTGTGTCTAACTTGTGGTGTTTGTATGTGTTTTTATAGATTCCCCTGAAGCAGCGGGCAGTCCCGTGAAACGTTTAAAGGGCTCTTTTGTGTGATAACGGGGACGTGGCTGGCGTGTGCTCTGTTTCCCTGTCTGGCTTTCAAGCTAAGTGTTGGTATTTTTACATTCAAGAAGCATGGTATGGGTATCGCCAGCTGCTAGTCACTGGGTCATTGATGTTTTTGGGCTTGGTATTGGTGTAGACGGCCTGAATTCGGTTCTGGCTGTTCCCTCACCATATGCCCTTGTATGCTGAGACCCGGTGTACGTTTTGATTATCAAGTGGTATTTAAGAAGAAACACACATGTTTGCATTGGAGTGATTCTCTTATTTTGTGAAAGTTCTGTTCCAGGCAACCCCATCCTTTGAGAATAGCACCGGATGCTTTTCTGATTCCCTGGTCTCAGGGCCTCCTGTATGCGTTTCCTCCCACGCCCTTGGTGGCCCGAACTCTTTTCAAGATTCTTCAGGACAAGGCCTCGGTCCTGCTGGTGGCTCCCAGGTGGCCGAGAAAACCTTGGTTTCCACTTCTGCTTCAGCTGGCAGTGATGCAGAATAGCGCACTGATGCAGAATAGCGCGGTATATAAGAGAATATAAATAAATAAATAAAAAAAATAAAAGCGCTCAATTTGATGGCATGGAGGCTGCAAGGGTAGTTCTGGCTCCCTGGGGCCTGCCTCAGGAAGTTGAGGAGGTTGTCCTAGCCTCTAGGAAACAATCCACTAGAAAAACCTATGCTCTCAAATGGAGGAAGTTTTCTGTGTGGTGTCAGCTACGTACAGAGGATCCTTTCTCCTGCACTGTACCAGTAGTGCTTCAGTACTTACTGCACTTATCAAATCAGGGACTTAAGTCCATTTCTGTTCGGGTCCACCTCTCAGCTCTAGCAGCTTACCACTCCCTGGTGGAGGGACAGTCTCTGTCGGTTCACCCCTTGGTGTCTCGCTTTCTCAGGGGCTTGCTTTTACTCATGCCTCCAATCCGTCCTCCTGCCCCTGAGTGGGAGTTGAATGTGGTCTTGCAGCAACTGACTCGCCCACCTTTTGATCCGATGGCTACTTGCCCACTACGCTTCCTCTCCTGGAAGACACTCTTCCTGATAGCCCTAACTTCGGCTAGGCGAGTGAGTGAGCTTCAGGCCCTGGTCTGTGATAGGCCTTACACTAGGATTTATAGGAACAGGGTTGTCCTCAGGACTCATCCCAAGTTCCTCCCAAAGGCTGTCTCCTCTTTCCACCTCAATCAGGAGGTGGTTCTTCCAACATTCTTTCCTAGGCCTCATGCAAGCCAGGCTGAAGCAGTTCTGCATACCCTGGACTGTAGGAGGCCCTTATCCTTCTACCTTGACCGTATGCAAGGGCACAGAAGGGCTACTCAGCTCTTCGTGTCCTTTGACCCTAATAAGTTGGGGTTGGCTGTGTCCAAGCGTACCTTGTCCATCTGGGTGGCTGACTGTATCACCTGGGCTTACAAGGCGGCTGACCTTCCTTTGCAGGGTCGAGTTACGGCCCACCGTGTCAGGGCAATGGCTGCCTCAGTGGCTCTTCTCCGCTCTGTGCCCTTGGTAGACATCTGCAGGGCTGCAACTTGGTCTTCAAGACAGACTTTTGCGGCCCATTACTGTCTGGAGAGGGAGTCCCGTAGGGACAGTACTTTTGGCCAAGCAGAACTCCGGAATCTCTTTGAGGTTTAGGCAACTCCTGCCCTCTTGCCCTCTGTTGGGCTACCGGTGGAGGTTGTGTCCTTGAAAAGCCTTTCTTTCCGGCTGAGACTAGAGGGAGTTCTCTTGTTCAGCCTGGGTTCCTCGGTAGCCCAGAGCTTGGGAGTCACCCATATGTGAGGACTGACTTTCTGCTTGGTCCTGGAGAAAGAGTAGTTACTCACCTGTAACAGGTGTTCTCCAGGAGCAGCAGGAATAAGTCCCCACAACCCTCAATCCTCCCCTTGGAGTTGCAGTTGTACATAGTTTATTTTTCATTTTTGTGTGCTGTTCTTAGCTATGTCATTTGACTGAGGTAAGATGGCACCTTTAGGCGGGAAGGGAACCGCGCATGCCGATGACACCCATATGTGAGGACTGATTCCTGCTGCTCCTGGAGAACACCTGTTACAGGTGAGTAACTACTCTATTCATGAGATCTTGCATGATCTCATTTTAAGGATGTGGGAAACACCTCTAACCACATCTCCTCAGTCTCGAAGACTCGAAACCATGTATCGAGTTCCTTCCTGTCCTGGGTTTCAGAAGACTCAGCTACCACACCATTCCATGGTGGTGGAATCAGCTATGAGAAGGATCAAGAGTGCAAAAAGGCATGCATTTAATGCTCCAGGACGTGAGTGTAGGACTCTTGACACCTTTGGACGTCGAAGCTTCCAGGCTTCCATGCTTTCTGCTAGGATCAGTTCCTATATTTTATGTATGGGGATGTTCCTTAAGGAGGTCACAGGAGATTTAGAGCTTATGAGCCCTCTCCGTCCTGATGATAAGAGGCAGGATTGCCTTGCCCTTGTCAAACATGCTCAGGATGTTTCCAAGTTTGTGAATCGTGCAGCCTTTGACTGCTTTGAATGCATAAGCAGAACCTCTTCTATTGCCATAGGTGCACATAGGATTGCCTGGCTCCAGGCATCTGACTTGGAACTTTGGGTACAGGATAAACTAGGAAATATTCCTTGCATAGGATAGAATCTCTTTGGCAAGAATTGGCAGGAAAAAGCTAATGAGATAGATGCTGACAATATCACCTTGGATAGATTGTCTAAATCTACAGCTCATCCTGCAAGGAAAAAATCCTACAAGAAACCATTCTTCAGTAAGAAGACGTTTTATCCCTCCTAAACCCAACAGGAACATTGTTTGGGTCAGTCTGCCCAAAAGGGACAGCAGCAACAACCTAGGCAAAGAAAAACAAAAGCTGCTAAGCCTCAACCGGCTCAGAAGACTCAGCCTCCACAGGGGCTTTGACTCCTATCTAGAGAACTGAACGGTCCAGAACCCTCCACCATTCCAGGAAGGTTATGTCATTTTGCCCCCAGATGGGCTCAGATAACAGCAGAAAATTGGACTCTGTCCATTGTAAGAGAAGGGTACAAGCTTCATTTCCTCAGCATGCCCCCTCCTACAGTGGTAAGACAGTTCAATTCTCAGACCTCTCTCAACAACCAGTTAGGTCAAGAGGTCACTGTGCTTCTTTCCCAAGGGGCAATAGAAGAGGTACCCATTCTACAACAGGGTACAGGGTTCTATTCCCCCTATTTCCTTATTCCAGAGAAAACAGGAGGACACAGACCCATTTTAGACCTCAGAGAATTGAACAAATTCCTGTTCAAAGAGAAGTTCACAATGATTTCTCTAGGAACTCTGCTGCCATACCTTCAGAGTCAGGATTGGCTTTGTTCTCTAGATCTCAAGGATGCGTACACTCATGTTCTCATCCATCCAACTCATCTAAAGTTCCTTCGCTTCCTATTTCAAAGGAAGTACTACCAATACAGGGTTCTTCCTTTTGGCCTGGCCTTGGCACCAAGGGTGTTCACAAAAGGCATGGCTGTGGTGGCAGCATTTCTTCACACCCTAGGAATATTCGTGTTCCCTTACTTAGGCGACTGGCTCATTCGAGCCCCTTCAGAGCCAGAGGCCAGGGTTGCTCTCTCTCGCACAATGCGCATCCTTCAGTATTTGGGACTTGTCATAAATTTCCCAAAATCCAACCTTGCTCCCACTCAGTCCCTAGAGTTTATTGGTGCTCTGCTGGATACCAGATAGACAGGAGCCTACCTTCCACAGGCCCGCTGCCTTTGCATTGTGCAGTTGGCTTCCCAAGCAGTGTTAAAACCTCACCTCACTGCTCAAGAAGTGTTACATTTGCTAGGCCACATGGCATCCACAGTGCATGTGGTTCCTTATGCTCGCCTCCATATGAGGGCAGCCCAGTGGACTTTATCCACTCAGTGGGCTCGGGTGTCAGATTGCCTGTCAGACAAAATAGCAAATTCAGATCGCCTCATTTTGTCCCTCCAATAGTGGCAGTCACCCCAGAACCTTTTGGTGGGGTCTCCTTTTCAGCAACCCCCACCCCAAGCCACTCTAACAGATGCTTCACAGGTGGGTTCGGGGGCCGATCTACAAGGCCTCTCTACCCAGGGACCCTGGACTCCACAGCAGGCCTATCTACACATCAATTTCCTGGAACTCAGCGCAATCTTCCTTGCTCTTTGAGTATTCCACACCCAGCTCAGGTACAAGACAGTCCTAGTTCAAACGGACAATCAAGTAGCCATTTTCTATGTGAACAAGCAGGGTGGAACAGGCTCTCTGTCGCTATGCAATGAAGCTTTGCGACTATGGGCCCTCGCCAGAGAGCGTTAGATTCATCTCCTTGGGGTGTATCTTCCAGGCATTCAAAACTCTTGGGCAGACAGACTCAGTCGAGTTCTGCTTCCACACGAATGGTCTCTCCATGCGGACCAGGTGGCCAAAATTTTCCAAATTTGGGGAACCCTGGACACAGACCTCTTCGCAAGTCCGCTGAATGCCAAACTTCCCCGGTTCTGTTCCAGAATACCTGCTCAGGATTGTCAGGCCAGGGATGCTTTCCTCCTCCTTTGGGGCCAGGACTTCCTGTATGCTTTTCCACCCATTCCCCTAATTCCCAAAATCCTGTTCAAGCTTCAGAGAGACAGAGGTCATATGATTCTCATAGCTCCACATTGGCCATGGCAATGTGGTAGCCTCTTCTCCTACATCTCTCTCAAGCTCCGCCTCTGGAGTTAGGATCTTCTCCAGATCTCCTTTCTTAGGGGGACGGGATGCTGTGGCATCCCAATCCCCAGTCTCTGCATCTCAGGACCTGGTTGCTTGAAGCCTAGAACTTCATGGTCTTAACCTTTCTCAACAGGTAAAGGTAAAGGGGTATCCTTTATGCTTCCAGGAAGCCTTCTACAAGACGCTCTTATGCTTTCAAGTGGAAAAGGTTTACCATATGGTGCTTGCAGAAGGGTCTTAACTCTCTTGCGATATCTCTGGAATCATTACTGGAGTATCTCCTTCATTTATCTAATGCAGGACTAAGACCAATTCAGTGAGAGTTCATTTGAGTGCTATTGCAGCTTCTTTCAAGCCTCTAAATGGGCAACCTATTTCCTCTCATCCTCTTATAGCGAGATTTATGAGAGTCCTTCTTTTAACTAAGCCTCCCATTAAGCCACCAGCGGTGGCATGGGACTTAAATTTGGTTCTTGGGCAGCTTATGAAACCGCCTTTTGAACCATTAGCTGCTACCTCTTTGAAGTTCGTTTCCTGGAAGGTCATCTTTCTTATTGCAATCACATCAGCACATCGCATCTGTGAATTGCAAGCGTTGGTCGCTGATCCTCCTTATACAAGGTTCCATCATGATAAGGTAGTCCTTAGGACTCATCCACATTTTATGCCAAAGGTGGTGTCACCTTTTCATTTTAAACCAAGCAGTTTACCTTCCTGTATTCTTCCCAAGGCCTCATGCCTCAAATGCAGAAAGGAATCTTCATACTTTGGATTATAAAAGGGCTCTAGCCTTTTTACTTACAAACGACACAGCAACATAGGAAGTCCTCTCAACTCTTTGTTGCTTTTGATCCTAGTCATTTGGGACTTCCAGTCTCCAAAAGAACACTGTCCAACTGGATTGCACAGTGTATATCTTTTGCCTATGAGAGTAAAAACCTTCCTCTGGAAGGCCATGTCACAGTTCACAATGTGAGAGCCATGGCATCCTCTATGGTTCATCTTCACTCTGTGTCTATTGACGACATCTGCCGAGCAGCTACTTGGGCTTTAGTTCATACCTTCACAGCTCATTACTGCTTACACAAGGACTCCCGCTGGATGCCTTGTTTGGTCAGGTTGTTCTTCAACACCTGTTCCATACTTAATAAACTCCTACCCACCATCTCTGGTAGGATGGCAGAGATCCATGGGGGGAAGTGGAGCCCTTTCCACAAGGGCACACAACTTCTGGGGTCTTCTCCCTGGCATCTGCAGCTAGGGGAGTCCGCATATGTGAAGACTTCATTCATGCCTGTTCCTTGAGATAGCATAGTTACTCACCTATAACAGGTGATCTCCGGGAACAGCAGGAATTTAGTCTTCACAACCCACCCACCTCCCCTAGGCATTGTATCTCTCTATCTCTTTCCCTTTCTCTCTTTCCCTCTCTCCCTCTCTCTTTTGTCTGAGCTATAAACTCAACTGGAGAAGGACAGTTGGGAAAGGTGGGAAGGCAGCATGCAGGCGCTGTGGGATGCTCCCAAAAGCTTTCCTATTGGACGCTGGGGAGCGTTCCCGTGCTGGCTCCATCGATACCGACGATACCCATATGTGAAGACTAAATTCCTGCTGTTCTCGGAGATCACCTGTTGCAGGTGAGTAACTATGCTTTCACTGAAAGGGTGTTGGATGCTTGGAATGCCCTCCTGATGGCACTGGTGGGGGCAAATACAGTGACAGAATGCAAAATGGTATGGGATGGACACAGGGGATCTCTTTTTATATAACATGATAAAATCAAAATAAACATAACTATCTCAACAAATAGGAGTGACCTACACGGAGCTGTGGGTATACCCCTAAAGAAAGGCAAGGGGAGAGATGACCTGCACGGAGCGGCAGGTGCACCTACTCTTGCTGCCTTTCTGGGCAGACTAGATGGACCACACTGGTCTTTATCTGCCATCATATACTATGTTACTATGTCTCTTTCCTAGAATTTAATTGAGTTCTTATCTGGCTTTAAAATTTTTATTTTATTGTAAACTGGTCTGTTGTCCCCACTAAGGGCGGTATATGAAGTTTTAGTAAAATGAAATCTGCTGGTAGGGGAACACAATCCACTTGTCTGCACTGGCCTAGCAGAACTCCAAGAAAGGACATTATCTGGTAAGTAAAATGTTGTCAGTTCTTCCTTGCTCCTCTCTTGCTTCCAATGGGATGTTCTTCATTTACATACTCATGGCCATGTTCTTGCACTGCTCCCTGCTGTAGGGCACAAACTTTTAAAGGGCCTTTGTCCACTTAGGTTGATGTCAGTGGTGCTCCCACCACATTGCACATGGGAGAAACAACTTCCATCGCTGGTCAGCTATCTTCCACAATTGGATCATGCAGTCTTCCAGGTGCACTTTCTCCCTTGTGTGCATTTTTGGTTGCCGCATCTCAAAAGAGATAATAATTTAAAAGGTACGGAGAAGAGCTACCAAAATGATAAATGGAATGGAAAAATTCTGCTATTTTATTTAGCTGTATTTATATACCGTCTTTCTCCAGGACCAAGCAGGAAGTCAGTCCTCACTTATGGGTGACATCGGCGTCGATGGAGCCCCCGTGCGGAGCAATTCCCCAGCTTTCTAAGAAAGCCTTTGGGAATACTGCATGCATGCGCCATCCCCTTCCCGCCTAAAGGTGCCATCTTGCTCAGTCTTTCTTTTTCCGTGGAGCCCACTGGACGTCTGTCCGTGTCACCTGGAAAAATTGACCTTTTTTTCTTGTGATTTCATTGTGTTTTTTCTCCGGTTCGACGCCGGTTCCCCTTCCCGCCGGGTTAAGTACACCGGTATTGAGCCAGTCTTCTATTTTTTGGTTTTTGCCCTTCGTGGCTGGCGTTCGCGCCCTTTTTGTCTTTTCCCTGGAAGGCCGGTCCTTTGACCTCGCGGGGGCCCTTTTTTCCCCGATGGCTTCCAGTGGCTTCAAAAAGTGTGATCGGTGCAAGAACCTAATCTCTCTCACCGACACACAGGACTGCCTTCGATCCCTCGGACCGGATCATGATCCTAAGGTCTGTGTCCCGTGTGGCAAAATGTCAACTAAGGCATTACGAAGCCACCAGCATCAGAAAGAACGTATTTTTTCTGATTCCGCCTCTGGCTGGGCCCAGACCTCGTCCGAGGCCTCGACGTCTCGGGAGTCTGACCCCGAGCATCGCCGGGTTCCTCGGATAGGGGGTCCCCCGATTGGGAACGAAAGAGGAAGAAGCGGCTCGAGAGGGCGGCGTCGGAGGAGGTCCCTGGTTCCTCGAGGGCCAGGTCTCGGACCCCCGACCGCCGTCTCGGGCTCTTGGAGCAGGAGAAGCCATCCAAAATGCCTCGTGTGGAGCCGGAGCCCGCCGGACATGTAAGTCCTGTTGTCCTCGTGGACTCTCCTCCTAGGGAGCTGACGTCTGGCCCGGCGCCTCCGGGGCCCGAGTCGGTGGCTGCTGAGTCTCCTGAGCTTGGACTCAGGCTGACAGCCTTGGAGTGCAGATTGTCTGCCTTCATGGATCAGCAGCGGGTACTTGATGGCCAGCCTCGCTGGTGCATCTGCCCCGACCACCGGGACATCGACGTATAAGTCGACCCCGGAGACCGTGCCGATAATCGAGACCATGAAGGTTCGAGGTCGTCCTCAGTCACGGTCTCCCTCGACCTCCTGCTCGGAACCGAGGGCCTCGACGCCGGTGCCTTTGGCGTCGGGGTGGGTGCCACCGAGGCCCGCGCGGTCGGAGCCCCCCGACTCCTCTTCGGATGAATCTGCGTGGGAGACGGAGGACGAGGAGTCCCCCGATACTTTTCGGACTCTGTGCGTCCCTTCAGACTCACCATAGTCTGAACCCCGGAGTAGGTCCCCTCCGGAGGACACCAGGTTCTCGGAGTTCGTCAGGGACATGGCCAAGGCTTTGGCGATTCCCGCGGACCCCGAGGAGGAGCCTCGAGCCAAAGAGCTCAAGGCCCTCCAGTATGACTCCCCTCCGAAGGAGTCCTTTAAGGTGCCTATTCCTCCGATGCTGGAACGACTCCTCTTCCGGGTGTGGGAGGCACCGGCCTCGGTGCCGGTTTTGAGCAAGCGGGTCAATTCCATTTATCGACTCCGTAAGAGCCCTGGTTTCCAGAAGGTGCAGCTGACGCACCCATTCCATGGTGGTGGAATCGGCCATGCATCATCTGAAAAGCCAGAAGATGCACTCTGCGGTGCCTCCCGACAGGGAGGCCCGGACCCTGGATGCTTCCAGCAGAAATTGCTTCCAGGGCTAGATGCTTGCATGCCGTGTTCAGTCTTACCAGCTGTACATGGGCATGTACCTACGGGACCTTGCGAAGGAACTTGCTGGGTTCTCTGCTGGCTTCTCCGGGGAACCCTTGCAGAGGTTCAAGACCTTGTTCTCGGGGATCCGGGAATGCTCAAAGTTCATGTCCCGAGCGGCCTACGATGGCTTCGAGGCTTCGGCCCGTGTAGCGGCAGCCGGCATCTGGGCCCAACGCCAGGCATGGTTGCAGTCATCGGACCTCGAGCCCTGGGTGCAGGACAAGTTGGTCGATATACCTTGCCGAGGTGAAAACCTTTTTGGCAAGCCCATGGCCGAGAAGGCGGCTGAGCACGAAACCGAGCATCTGACTAGGACAAGGCTTTCCAGAAAAACTTCTGCCCCTTCTCAGAGGAAGAAGGGCTGAGGTAAGAAGTCCTTTTACCCAAGGAAGGCGGCTGCCTACAAACCTTTCCCTCAGTATCAGGCCTCTCCAGCAGGGTCAGCAGACCAAGGGTCAGGGATATGTGCCCCGTAGGCAGAAGACCCCCAAGCCTCCAGCTCCTGCTCCCACTCAGCAGGGAGGGGGTTTTTGACTCCCACAGCATAGCCTTTCCACCTCTGCTGTCCCATCTCTGCACAGTAGGTCGTCTAGTCCTGTTTGCCCACCGATGGCCACCCATTACAGGAGATGCTTGGGTATTGAACATTGTCCACAAGGGCTACATGCTCCATTTCCAGCAGTTGCCTCCGACCTACTTCCCCGGAGAGCCTCCAAGACCTCCTCTGCACACAGACCTCCTCCTTCAAGAACTTCAAGGTCTTCTTCTAGACCGGGCGGTGAAGCCGGTGCCTCCCCACCTGCAAGGTCACGGGTTCTACTCCAGGTACTTCCTTGTACCAAAGAGAACCGGGGGCCTCAGGCCTATTCTCGACCTCAGGAATCTCAAGTTCTTGGTGAAAGAAATGTTCAAGATGCTTACTCTTGGAACACGTTTGCCCTACCTCCAGCAGGGAGATTGTACGCATCCTTTAGGTCTAAGGAGCATAGCCAATAACATCCTCATTCATCCAGACCACAGAAAGTACCTCAGGTTCATTGTGGGAGAAAACCATTACCAGTACAGAGTTACTACCCTTTGGCCTGACCTCTGCCCCAAGGGTCTTTACCAAATGTCTGGCGGTTGTGGCGGCCTACTAAGGAATCAAGGTTTTTTTGTCTTTCCCTACCTGGACGACTGGCTCATCAGGGGTCAGACTTCTCAGGAGGCCTGGCAAGCCACCCTCAGAGCTTTCTCCCTCCTTCAGCACCTAGGCTTTGTCATAAACTTCGAAAAGTCCACTTTGCTCCCCTCCCAGAACCTCGAGTTCATAGGAGCAAGGTTGGACTCCCTGCAAGCAAAGGCTTACTTGCCAAGAGACAGGGCTCAAAGACTCATAGACTTGGCAAGCCAGTTTCTGAGCAGGCCACAAGTCTCCGCCAGACTCTATCTACAGCTCCTGGGCCACATGGCATCGACGGTGCATGTGACTCCCAGTGCTCGCCTCCATATGAGACCTGCACAATGGTGTCTCCAAACTCAGTGGCAACAAGCCACAGGAAGCCTTGCAGACAAAGTGCGGGTGTCCAAACCATTCCTGGACTCCCTACAGTGGTGGCTACAACCCCACAATTTCTTACAGGGGGTGCCTTTTCAGGTACCTGTTTCCACAGTGGTGCTGACAACAGATGCCTCCTTGCAGGGCTGGGGTGCACATTGCTTAGACAGATGCACCCAGGGCCTGTGGTCTCCATGGGAGGCCACGCAGCAAATCAACCTCCTGGAACTCCGGGCTGTTCGCTTAGCCCTCCAAACCTTCTCTCACACCTTGGCTCACCAGTCTGTTCTGGTGCAGACGGACAATCAAGTGGCCATGTTCTATGTGAACAAGCAGGGAGGCACGGGGTCTAGGTTCCTGTGTCGAGAGGCACAGGCCCTTTGCTCTCAAACACAACATGTTTCTCAAGGCTGTTTATCTCCCTGTCCAGGAAAACTTCCTGGCGGACAGGTTGAGCAGGATTCTGCAACCCCACGAGTGGCAACTGCACCCCTTGGTGGTTCAGAACATTTTCCTGAGATGGGGACTTCCATCCATAGATCTCTTTGCCAGTCCCCTGAACCTGCAGCTGCCCAGGTTCTGTTCCAGGCAACCGCATCCCCTGAGTATAGCAGCGGATGCCTTCCTGATTTCCTGGTCCCAGGGCCTCCTGTATGCGTTTCCTCCCACGCCTCTTGTGGCCCGAACCTTGTTCAAGATTCTAAGGACAAGGCCTCAGTACTTCTGATAGCTCCCAGGAGGCCGAGGCAGCCCTGGTTTCCACTTCTGCTCCAGCTAGCCGTGGACACACCACTACCTCTGGGGTTGCAACCCGATCTTCTCTCTCAGGATCAGGGTTCCCTTCTGCACCCCAATCTTAAATCTCTCAATTTGATGGCCTGGAGGCTGCAAGGGTAGTGTTGGCTCCCTGGGGCCTACCCCGAGAAGTGGTCCACCAGAAAAACCTATGCCCTGAAGTGGAGAAGGCTCTCCATGTGGTGTCAGCAGCGCAAGGAGGATTCTTTCGCCTGCACGGTACCGGTAGTGCTTCAGTATCTGCTGCACTTGTCCAATCAAGGCCTTAAGTCCATTTCGGTTCGGGTCCACCTCTCTGCTCTAGCAGCTCACCACTCACTGGTGGAGAGACACTCTGTCTGTTCACCCCTTGGTGTCCAGGTTTCTCAGAGGCTTGCTTTTGCTCAAACCTCCTCTCCGTCCACCGGCCCCTGAGTGGGAATTGAATGTGGTCTTGCAGCAACTGAGTCGCCCACCCTTTGAGCCGATGGCTACATGTCCTCTCCGCTTCCTTTCTTGGAAGGCTCTATTCCTTGTGGCCATGACCTCGGCCAGGAGGGTGAGTGAGCTTCAAGCCCTTGTCTGTGACAGGCCTTAAACTCGCTTCTATAGGAACAGGGTAGTCCTTCGGACTCATCCTAAGTTCCTCCCTAAAGTTGTCTCCTCTTTCCAGCTCAACCAGGAGGTGGTTCTTCCAACGTTCTTCCCTAGGCCCCATGCCAGCAGGGCTGAGACAGTCCTGCATACCCTGGACCACTGTTCCCTCTAAGCTGTGCGCATGTGCGCGCGCACACACCTCACCGAGCAAGCGCACATACTTTACAACAGAGCGCACAAAAATTACGGTTCTGATTCTGATAGAAAACAACACAGACGTCTTAAAATGTAAAAGTTATGTATTTACGGTTTTCACAAGTTCTACAATGTTTTCTAGTGCAATCAATGTGGTGTACATACTGTATTCTGACGTGTAGTCAAATTTTAAAGTATATAACTCTGAGTGTCGTTATGTGGCGCACAAAAATTTAACCTTCCTTCAAAAGCTGCACAGCTGATATTTTATGCGCACACAGCCTACAGAAAATTAGAGGGAACGTTGCCCTGGACTGTAGGAGGGCCTTATCCTTCTACCTTTAACGTACGCAGGGGCATAGGAGGGCTACTCAGCCCTTCGTATCTTTAGACCCTAATAACTTGGGGTTACCTGTCTCCAAGCGTACCTTGTCCATCTGGGTAGCTGACTGTATCACCTGGGCTTACAGGGCAGCTTGACCTTCCCTTGCAGGGTTGGGTCACGGCCCACCGTGTCAGGGCAATGGCTGCCTCAGTAGCTCATCTCCGCTCTGTACCATTGGCAGACATCTGCAGGGCTGCAACTTGGTCCTCAAGCCAGACTTTTGCGGCCCATTACTGCCTAGAGCGAGAGTCCTGTAGGGACAGTGCTTTCGGTCAATCAGTGCTCCGGAATCTCTTTGAGGTTTAGGCAACTTCTACCCTCCAGCTCTCTGGTTGGGCTACCGGTGGAGGTGTGTTTCAGTGACATCCTTTCTCTGATGCTATGGCTAGAGGGAGCTCATTTTTCAGCTCTGGGTCCCCAGTAGCCTGAAGCTGGGGAGTCCCATAAGTGAGGACTGACTTCGTGCTTGGTCCTGGAGAAAGAGTAGTTACTCACTTGTAACAGGTGTTCTCCAGGAGCAGCAGGAATCAGTCCTCACAACCCTCCCTCCTCCCCTGGGAGTTGCAGTTGTACATAGTTTATTTTTACATTTTTGTGTGCTGTTTTTAGCTATGTCATTGGACTGAGCAAGATGGCACCTTTAGGAGGGAAGGGGACCGCGCATGCGTGCAGTATTCCCAAAGGCTTTCTTAGAAAGCTGGGGAATTGCTCCGCACGGGGGCTCCATCGACGTCACTGTCACCCATAAGTGAGGACTGATTCCTACTGCTCCTGGAGAACACCTGTTACAGGTGAGTAACTACTCTTTCATCGGGTCAAAGCGGTTTACAAAATCAAGGGGGAAATACAATAAGAGACATAGCATAGGTTTAAAAAAAAAAAAGTGGAGGCACCATCACTGGGGAGGTTCGAAGGGAGTATCAATAAGGAGGGGTTGAAACAGTATAGCCATAATATTTTCAAAATGCTGTGTTTGTTGAGGGACTGATTGACTCAGACGGAGGATGAACCTGGGGTCAGTTGGTGCTTGTTCATTCGTGTCCTAGGTGGATGGTGAATAGGTTAGTTTTTAGTTGTTTCCGGAAGGAGGTAAGATCCATGTTACCATGGATGTTGGTCGGAAGAGTGTTCCACAATGATGGGGCATATAAGTTAAAAGCTCTGTTGCAGGATTGTTAAATTTTGTTCTTTCTTGTGGTACTTCTAGTAGGTCGGATGTGGGTTGCCGTGTTGGTCTTTTGGAGCTCTGCCGTATTAGCAGTGTGTTCATATGCGTGGCCTTTTGTTGGCGGAATGCATTGTGAATCAGAACCAGTGTTTTATATTTGATCCGTGCCTCGAGAGGGAGAAAGTGGAGGTCTCGTAATATTGGGGTGATGTGATCATATTTATTCCCTTTTTGTATGATCCTCGCTGTTGTGTTGAGGACTGTCCGTAGAGGATTGAGGTTGTTGCTTTTAGTCCTTGGTATATCGCATTGCAATAGTCTATGTGGGAGAGAGTCATTGCTTGCATGACCGATCTGAAGTCCAGTGGGTCAAGGAGTGGTCTCAGTCGTTGGAGCATCCTGGCTTTGAAGAATATGTTTTTTGCTGTTCTTGTGATCTGTTGTTTGAAGGACAGTGCTTGGTCCAATATGATGCCTAGATTTGTGTCTGGAGCTTAATTTGTGATGTTCCCAGGGTGAGGTGGATTGGGGGGTTAAGTTTTGGTCTTTTGTAACAAACAGAGCTTCCTTTTTCTTAAGGTTTATAGTGAGGTTGTTGTCCTGTAGCCAGTTGGCGACATCGTTGAAGCAGTTTGTTAGATCCAGGTTTGTTGGATTTAAAGTTGTAATGGGTCCATATAGCATAATGTCATCTGTGTATATATGGAACTTGATATTGTGGGTCATTACCAACAAGCAGAGTGGTTTAAGGTAGATGTTGAAAATCATAGCCGATAGTGCGGAGCCCTGTGGTACTCCCTGCGTTTGTTGTAGGGGGTAGAGACAGTGGTGCTGGTTCGAATTAATTAATGTTCCTGTTCGGTAATCCAGTTTAGTCCTCCACAATCGGGTAGTGCCCCTCCTCCTGCAGCCGGGAGACTGGACCAATCAAATCTTCTGTAGTATATATGCAGACGGAGCTCCCAGAAGCCCCCAGTGTGTCCAGTCTCCTTGCAGCTGGAGGACTTCTGTGCCCTTTCTGGGCACGCTAAGTGACACTTGAAGGAGCAACACTAGTTAGTTAGTTCTTTTGGGGTTTCTTTCTGGTCCTTTATTTTCTATTTCTTTGCTAGGTAACTGTATATTAAAAAAAAAAAAAAAAAAAGCCACAGGGGACATCCTGGGGGAAGCCAGACCTGCCTTGGGCTCCTGCCTTCCTGCCTGGGAATCTCTGAAGCCTGGGTTGAGCTCTCCCCAAGGCTGTACGGGGAAGAGCCATACCGGCTGCAACATTGCCTGTCACTTGGAGAAGTGGGCTGAGTTCCTTGCTGTTCCCTGAGCTGGTAGGAATTTTCCTTGCTTTAACTTTTCAGCTCTCTGTTCTGTGCATTGTCAGAGGCTCTGTCGGCTCCCCTGGCTTCCAAATTGCACTTTTTCCTGATTTTTTTCGCTTGCCCTGTATTAGAGGGTCGTTTTCGTTCTTTTCCATATTATTTGGTTACCTTTGTATTTTCGCGCCGTTTTTTACCGCGGGTGAAAAAGTGCGGCGGCCATTTTGGATTTCTAAAGTGTGCTTTTTAAGGGCACTTTTTAACACTTGTGCACGGGTTCCCCTGGTGTTTTTGGGGTTTATTTTCCTGGCGATTTTGCTCAGGGCACCCCTAGGATACTGGGGAGTGTTTTGTTTTCTGTAAAAAAAAAAAAAAAAAAAAAGTTTTAAATTTAAAGCTGTACTGATTTGAATAAGGTTAGTCCCCTTGGTGTGGGCTTCCCTGTTCCTGTTGCCTTCTTTCTCCCTGAGAGCAGGTTGCCTTAGCATGGCTGCCAAACCTCAGTGTGTAATTTGTGGGTCCCGCAGAGGTACATTGACTGACTCTGGAATCTGCAAGAGCTGTGCTGCAGTTTCTTCAGACCTGGAGCTTCCTATTGAAGTTAAGGAACAGCATGTGCCCGGGGAACCTTCTCTTTCGGGGGACAGTGTCCCTTCACCGAGCATCCTCCCTTCTGGTTTGGGCCCGGCGTCTAATACGTCGGTCCCTGAGCTCCAGCAGGCGGCTGTAGTAGCGTCGCCTATAGACTTTTCCCCAGATTTTGTTCTTCTCATGCATCAGGCCTTCCGCTTAAGCCGGTCCGGTCACTTGCCGGAGGCTTGGCCCGCCTCTCTCCCCCCAGGATCCGCAGGGGGGGTTCAGCGGTCTTCCCAACCCGCTGTCAAGCGGCCCAGGTTGGGGGACCAGGATCAGGACGCCCTTTGTCTTCCGGATTCCGAGGCTGAGGGGGATCCTGAGACTGAGGCAGAGGAGTTAGAAGACGGGGAGCTCCCGGAGCCGGAAGATCAGGCTCGAATCATTCGGGTGTTTCGAAGGGACGAGCTGGTCCCCTTGGTCACGGAGTCTCTCCAAGCGCTTAACCTCTCTGCGGTGCGGCCGCTGGAGGAGGAGGGTCTCGAGGATCTTCTCATTCAGGCGGTCAGGGATGCCCAGGTAGTTTTTCCTGTGCACCGCGTGGTTGAGCAGATGATCCATGCGGAATGGGAGCAACCGGAATCCGGTTTGAAAGGGATTCGGACCATGAATCGTCTTTACCCCCTTGCCGACAAGGACAGGGACTTGTTTAAGTCTCCACGGGTGGATGCTGCCGTTTCGGCAGTGACCAAGAAAACCACCATCCCGGTTGAAGGGGCCGCGGCCCTGAAGGATGTTCAGGACAAAAAGGTTGATAATTTGTTGAAGCAAGCTTTCGAGACCAACGCCTTATCGTTGCAAGCTTCTATATGTGGGGCGTGGGTAGCTCGGGCTTGTTTGCGGTGGTCGCAGCACCTGCGCTCGGGGTCCGGTATGGACCAACAGGGGCTGTTGGACGTTACCCGCGTGGAGTCGGGATCAGTCTACTTGGCGGATCTGTTTTATGATTTAATCCGCTCCCTAGCTAATAGTATGGCCTCCATGGTAGCGGCACGACGGTCCATCTGGTTGCGCAACTGGGCGGCCGACGGTTCTTCCAAGTCTCGTCTCAGTAAACTGCCCTTTAAGGGCAGGTTGTTATTTGGTGAGGCTCTGGATAAGTTGGTGAAGGATCTCGGTGAGTCTAAGGGTGGTCGACTTCCGGAGGATAAGCCTAAGCTTAATAGGTCATCCACCTCAGCGCGCGGCCAGTTTCGGGATGTTCGCAGATTTCGTTCTTCCCGGCTGTGGACATCGCAGCGCGGTCGTTTTGGAACCCGTCATCAAGGGTTTCGTGGTTTCAGAGGAGCGGGAAGGGGCTTCTCCGGAGCCGCCTCTTCCTCGGTCTCTTCCTTTAATCGCAAGCCGCAATGAAACGAGGCGGGCTCTAGAGGGAGACCCGGTTATCGGGGGTCGTTTGCGCGACTTTCTTCCTTCTTGGGCCCAAATTACGTCAGATCGGTGGGTGCTGCAGATTATAGAAGAAGGTTATGCCCTGGAGTTTGCGCACCCACTTCCAGATTCGTTTGTTCTGTCTCCCAGCAAGGGTGCTCAAAAGGCGCGGGACATCCGCGTGACCCTGGATCGGCTGCTCTCTCTGGGGGCCGTGGTTCCGGTCCCGCCTTTGGAAAGAGGTGCAGGTCGCTACTCCATCTATTTTGTGGTTCCCAAAAAGGGCGGTTCTCTTCGTCCGATCTTGGATCTCAAAGGCGTGAATCGCGCTCTCAGGGTGCCGCACTTCCGCATGGAGACCTTGCGGTCAGTCATCGTAGCGGTGCGTCAAGGGGAATTTTTAACGTCCCTCGATCTTACCGAGGCCTATTTACACATTCCCATCTGGCCCTCCCATCAACGGTTTCTCCGCTTTGCGCTTCCGTGGGGCCATTTCCAATTCCGGGCCATGACGTTCGGACTCGCCACGGCTCCCCGCACCTTCACAAAGGTGATGGTTGTAGTCGCGGCGGCATTGCGCAAGGAGGGCATCCTGGTCCATCAGTATCTCGACGACTGGTTGATTCGAGCAAAGTCCAGTCGGGAGTGTGTGCAAGTCACGAGCAGGGTGGTGGATCTCCTTCGGTCCCTCGGATGGGTGGTGAACGAATGCAAGAGTTGTCTGTCTCCGACACAGGATCTCGAGTATCTGGGAGTTCGCTTCGACACAGCACGGGGCTTGATGTGCCTTCCGGAGCGACGCGTGCTGGCGTTGCGGGCTCTGGTCCGTCTCTTCCGGGGGATGCCAGCTCCGTCGGCGTGGTGGTACCTGCGGCTCCTCGGAACGATGGCGGCGACTTTGGAGGTGGTGCCTTGGGCGCGCTTCCACATGCGTCCGCTGCAGAGTGCTCTTCTGCGACGTTGGTCCAACCAGTTCGACTCGTTGAACAAGAGATTGCCTTGCCCAAAGACGGTTCGCCGATCCCTCCGGTGGTGGCTCTCCGCCGAGAATCTAACGCGGGGGATTCCCTTGGAACCTCCACTGTGGGTTCCGTTCACGACGGATGCGAGCTTAACCGGCTGGGGGGCTCACTGCGAGTCCCGCTTTGCACAGGGGGAATGGTCTCCCCTGGAGGCCTCTTGGTCGATCAACCGTCTCGAATTGTGGGCAGTCCGGCTAGCCCTGGTGGCCCTGCAGACCCTGGTTCTCGGCCGGCCGGTGCGAGTCCTGTCGGACAATGCGTCCACCGTAGCTTACATCAATCGCCAAGGGGGTACCGGCAGCGTGACCCTGGAGGCAGAAGCGGCGGCCTTGTTCAATTGGGTGCAAACTCGCCTTCCGGCAATCTCGGCAGCACACATTGCAGGCATAGACAATGTCCAGGCCGATTTTCTCAGCAGAGTGCGGGTGGACCCCGGAGAATGGGAGCTAAACCCACAGGTTTACGCGCAAATCGCCCGGCGGTGGGGTCCACCCATCATGGATCTCATGGCGACCTTTCAATCAGCCAAGACAGGGCGCTTCTTCAGCAGGCGAAGGGAGCGCATGTCCGAGGGGCTCGACGCTCTCATTCAGCCGTGGCCAACGTCCGGTCTTCTTTATGTCTTTCCTCCGTGGGCTCTGATCGGCCGGGTCGTGCAACGTATCGAGAGCCATCGGGGTCGTGTGTTACTGGTGGACCCGGAGGCCCTGGTATGCCGATCTGGTCCGGCTGCGCGACGGCGTTCCTTGGCTCCTGCCTGCGCTACCGGATCTTCTTCTTCAGGGTCCCTTGCGGATGCCCCAAGTGGATCGATTCTCGCTTACGGTTTGGCCATTGAGAGGGCTCGGCTGAAAAGGAAGGGCTACTCCCCCGCGGTGATTTCTACCCTTCTGCGGGCGAGGAAAACGTCCACTTCTCTTACTTACGTTCGGATTTGGAGGATTTTTGAAGACTGGTGCTCCCGGCGGGGAGTCCGGGCGGCGACGGTTTCCGTGCCCGTCGTTTTAAGTTTTCTTCAGGATGGTTTCGCTAAGGGCCTTGCGGCTAGTTCCCTAAAAGTCCAGTTGGCGGCTATCTCGTGTTATCGCGGCAAGGTTTTGGGTCGTCTGCTCGGGGCTCATCCGGATGTACGCCGATTTCTTACGGCTGTTTTTCATTTGCGGCCCTCCCGCAGAGTTTTCGTTCCTCCTTGGGACTTGAATTTAGTTCTGAGGGCCCTGGTTCGTGAACCTTTTGAGCCCCTGCGCAGGGCGTCTCTGAAAGATCTCACGCTGAAGGCGGTTTTTCTTGTAGCCATCTGTTCGGCACAGCGCATTTCGGATCTGCATGCATTGTCCTGTCGAGAGCCTTTCTTGTCTTTTTCCGCGGATCGGATCGTTCTCCGTCCGGTTCCTTCCTTTCTGCCAAAGGTGGTGTCTCCCTTTCACATGAATCAGGCAGTGTTTCTTCCAGTGCTTTCTTCGCAATCTGTCGGGTCAACGGACAAAGGTCTTCTCCGGCTCGATGTGGGTCATACGCTCCATCGTTATTTAAAGGTTACCGAGTCTTTTCGGAAATCTGACCGGCTTTTCGTGCTCTTCGGGGGTGCGCGTAAAGGGGAAGCGGCGGCTAAAGCCTCCATTGCTAGATGGCTCAAAGAGGCGATCGCGTCCGCGTATCTGTTGCAACAGCGGTCTATTCCGGAGGGTCTGAGGGCCCATTCCACTAGGGCTCAGGCGACCTCTTGGGCGGAGTATAGCCTGGTTCCGCCAGCAGATATCTGTAGGGCGGCCACTTGGTCGTCTCTGCATGCTTTCAGTAGACACTATCGCTTAGATGTGTCAGCGGCTCGGGATTCCTGTTTTGGTTCGGCGGTTCTGCGCGCCGGATGGCAAGGTCCCGCCCGGTCTTAACTGCTCTGTTACATCCCGATTGTGGAGGACTAAACTGGATTACCGAACAGGAAATGGAAATTACACTAACCTGGTAATTGTAGTTCCTGGAGGGTCCAGTTTAGTCCTCCTTCCCTCCCGACGGTCTGATATGATTATGCGGCGCGCTTTCCGAAAGGTTGCTCATAAGACGGTTCCTCTTGCCGTTCGGTCCCTCTGTTGCAGCCGCGTTTTTTGCTAAGGCTCTTCCCTGTCTCGGGGGTTCAGGCAGCTCCTGAGATTCTGGTGGGGAGCGGTATTTTGTTCTGGGGCGTCGGTACTGGCGCAATGCAGTGTTCTGACTTCCTCGTTTGGGGAGGGGGTTGGATATTCTTGGGGGGAACAAATTGTTCTTTAAAAATGTCATTTTGTATATTAATCTAATGTGTTGCTTCGTTAAGTATGCTTTGTTACTAGTACACTGGGGGCTTCTGGGAGCTCCGTCTGCATATATACTACAGAAGATTTGATTGGTCCAGTCTCCCGGCTGCAGGAGGAGGGGCACTACCCGATTGTGGAGGAGTAAACTGGACCCTCCAGGAACTACAATTACCAGGTTAGTGTAATTTCCATTTTGTCTGTAAGGTAGGAGTGGAAGCATTGAAGCACATTATCTTTTATGCCAGTTTCTCGTAGTCTGTGTAGGGGGATGGTGTGGGAGATGGTATCAAATGCAGCAGAGAGATACATAAAAAATCAAGGTGAATCCAGTATGCTTGTTTTGGATACCTTTGATTAGGGTGTTTGTGAGTGAAATCATGAGTGTTTCTACCCCATGTTGAGGGCAGAACCCATGCTGCTGTGGGTCTAGAGTAGTGTTGGTGTCTAAGGTGATCCTGCAGTTGCTGTTGAACTCTCTTTTCAATAAGTTTTGCAGTGACTGGGAGGCTTGCTACTGGTCTGTAAGAGGCAGGGTCTGCTGGGTCCAGCTCAGGCTTTTTGATGGTTGGGCAGATAATGGATATCTTGAGGTTGGTAGGCATTAACCCCTGTTTGAGGGATTTGTTCACAATGAAGGTGAGTGCTGGGCTTAGATCCTGTCTTGTGTTCTTTATCCAGGTTACAGGGCAGGGGTCTAGAAGGGATGTAGTGGTATTGAGGCTTGATATGGTGGTTTCATTTCTTTCTTTGGAGACTGTCTCCCATTCTGAGATTGTTGTGGTATTGGGGTTGTCACTTATAGGTGTTTTCTTTGTCGGGTATCTGCTGGAGCTGTTTGTATTGTTTCACAAGCTGATGAGGTGATATATTCGGAAGTTGGTTTGATTGGTTTGGGGATTTTGTCAGGTATTTGATGATCTCAAAGCGTTCTCGTGGTCTGTTGATTGATGCATTTATAAGCTTCGAGTGGTAGGTCCTCTTTGCGTTGTCTGTCATGTTGTAGTAATGGTTTAGTTCTTCCATGTATTTTATCCTGTCTTGTTTTTTTGGTTTCCGCCATTTCCTTTCTGTTCATCTGAGTTGTCTTGAGTTTCCTTAGGGTGGGAGTGAACCATCTTGTTTTGACTAGTCTAGTGTTCTCTCTTTTGCATGTTACAGAGCTTGCTGCTGTGGTGGTTATGTTATTCCAGTTGCTGATTAGTGTTTGAGGGTCATGTTGATCCGGTTGAATGTAAGGGAGGACCTCATTGAGGAATTCTATTTCTTTGAATGGTTTAAATTTTCTCGTTTGTGGTGCACCTTCGTTGCTGGATTTGGGTCAAGAGGAGCTGGAGAAGGTGTCAAGAAAATGATCTGACCAGGGGACAGGTGTGATTTTCAGATTTTTAGTTGTGGAGGTGTTTTGACTTTTGAGAAATACGAGATCAAGGGTGTTCCCCTTATGTGTCGGGGTGTAGATGATTTGGGTCAATTTCATGGCTTTCATGGCTTCAAGGAAGGTGTTGGCATGTTTATCTTGTACCGATGGGAGGTTGAAGTCGCCAAGGATTATGAGATCTTTCATGGAGTCATTGCAGTCATCTGATGGAGGCTGTTTGATAGGTCCAAGTTTGTTGTAGGTGCTCTGTATACTAGGCAGATTGAGAGGCACTTGTTGGTGATGGTGAGAATGTCTGCTTCCTCTGCGGTTTCTGTTGTATAGGTTCAGAAGTGTAGGGTAGATTTCTCAATTATAACCACTCCTCCACCTCTAGAGCGAGCTAGTGTGCATTAGCTTGTAGCCATTAGGTGTTAGTTGGTTCATGAGAACAGTGTCTGTTTGTGCCAGCCATGTTTCGGTTATGCAGAGGACGTCGGTCCAATGGCATGAGATGAGGTCTTGGAATAGAGGGAATTTGTTCCTTACTGAGCGTGCATTTATTAGGGTGATGTGAAATGTTTGGGTGTGTGATGGAAAGGTGGAGTAGGCAGGTACCAGTGGAATATGTATGAGGCTCCGTGGGTGGAGTGGTTTGGAGGCATTGGGTGTAGATTGTATTTGCTGTGTTCTGTGTGCAGGCCATTTTGTGTTAAGTGATGTGTGAGCATGGAGCTGCAGGTGTGGGTTGAAGAGGAGGCATGATTTAGGTAGGTGAAAGTTCTGCTATACCTTTAGCTGGAGGGGAAGTTCACAATTCGTAGCTGTCCTCTTTGTAATTCCAGAGCAAGTTGCAGTGGTTGCGTTGGATCCTTGAAGTTGGTGTTTTGGTCCTTTTCTTGGTCCTTGCCTGTGGTCCGCGCTTAAGGGCCACGCCAAAGGGCCTACTGGTGAGGCCCTCAAGCACGGGCGTGCCTGAGCTGCTGTGCTTTTATTGTTCATCGGAGGCAGGCAGTGCAACTGATGGTATTGTAGATGTGCTGTCCGATTGGCCTTCAGCAACACAGGGGCGGGAGAATCCTGCGCTCCCTTCCCCTGTGCTGTGGGACGCCAAACAGGGCTGTGGCTATGAGGAAAAGCTAAAGAGGTGAGGGCTCTTCAGCTTGGAGGATGGTTGAGGGGAGATTTGATAGAGGTCTACAAAATCTGAAGTGGAGTGGAATGGGTTAATGTGAATAGAGTGTTACTCTTTCAAAAGATACAAGGACTAGGGACAAGCCATAAAGCTACAAAGTAATACATTTAAGACAAATAAAAGAAAATATAGTTAACCTTTGAAATTTGTTGCCAAAGGACGTGGTTAAAGCAGTTAATCTAGCTGTGTTTAAAAAAGATCTCTACAAAGTCCTGGAGGAAAAGTCTACAGTTATTAAGGTAGACGTGAGGAAAGCATTGCTAATCTCTGGGGATAAATAGTGTAGCATGGAATTTTGGCTTCCTTAGGGATTATGCAGGTACTTGTGACCTTTATTGGCCACTATTGGAAAAGAGAGATCAGTCTTGATGACGATTCTTATGCTCCTATATTTAGTTTAGTCTAATTTAATACAACATTTTATGTTCTGCTTAACCATACGCTCAAGGTAAATTACAGCCATAATGACCAGAAATTTCATAACAAAATCATAAATAGAGCACTGTATCAAATGCCTCTCATATGTAAGACCTCAAAGGCCATTTAAAACTGCATCTAGAATCCTAAAACAACTAAGGTCAAATTAATATATATATATATCTATATCTATATATAAATGTATGTATATATATATATATATATATATTTTTTTTTAAATTCCCTTTGTCACTGCTGGCTCCTAGTGACCCAACAGCCCCTGGGTTTTCTTGGCAAGGTTTGATTGGAAGTAAATTGCCATGCCTTTTCTTCAAAGGCAATGGAGGGTAAATTGACCTGCCCAAGGCTACAAGGAGTGCCAGCAGGAATCAAACCCAGATCCCCTGGGTAGTAGGCTCTTGCCCTAACCACTAGGCTACTTCTCCACTCCACTCTAAATAACTACA
The DNA here is from genome assembly GCA_033557465.1 of Ichthyophis bannanicus. Classification (NCBI taxonomy): domain Eukaryota; kingdom Metazoa; phylum Chordata; class Amphibia; order Gymnophiona; family Ichthyophiidae; genus Ichthyophis; species Ichthyophis bannanicus. The sequence continues at coordinate 41,177,433 of CM066037.1, read as the reverse complement.
TTTTAAAATTTTTATATAGTTGCTTCACATCCTAATCTCAATTGGTAGATAATATCGGATGCTTGGAACTTGACCTTGAAAATATTTTTTCTTTATAGAAATCTTTCTAGACTCCAAAACAAGAGTTTTATTATGATGAATAATCCTAATAAGTTGATTCAAACAAGCTAATGATATCAAAGATGACGATGAAATGGAACCAGACTGTGTAAATATTTAAAAATTAAACATAGTAATTTTAAATTCAATTCTGGCTTGAATATGTAACCAGTGAAGCAACCTCAAAATCAGAGTAACTGTCATACCTAGTTGCACTCATTATAAGTTTAGCAGTGGTGTTTTGCATCATCTGAAGACGAAGAGAGAACTGGGACAAACATTAATATAGAGTGTTACAATAATCTAAGTGGGCAAGGATAACCACTTTTGTACCATTCTAATAAGTAAGTGGTCATAAGAAAATAACTTTTTTTTTTATAATTTTTTATTTATGCAATTTCAAAATAACCGCAGTAAAGAATGTACAAAAAAGAAAACCAACCTTACAACTTAAGAGAAAATCCCTTATCCCATTCAGTTAATAAGAAATAACATTCACTAGCCCACAAACATTAGGGGACAAGCAAGACACAAATCCAAAGAAAGGTTATAGGAAATAAGACACATAATAGTGCATTATAATATTCCCGAACCAAAGCTAAGATGCACAAGCACGCCTACCGGCTATGAACTGGGTTATATGCAAGGGATCAAAAAAAATATAACTAACACCCTGATATTTGACTAAACATCGGCACGGATACCTAAGAAAAAAAAGGCCACCAAGCTGTAAGACCTGGGGGCGAAGCAATAGAAACTGCTGTCGGCTTTTCTGGGTGGCTTTAGAAACATCAGGAAACATCCTTACTACTCTCCCCCATAAATGACTCATTTCTAACCTTGAAATATAATTTCAAAAGAAAGTCACGATCTGAGTCAAAGGCAACAGTCAGAAGCAGAGTTGCTCTAGGAACATAACCAGGATCAGTGTTTTCCAAAAACCCAGTTAGATCAAGTGAATCCATTGGAGGAGAAAGTGCAGGTGAGGAAACACCATGGGACTTGCGCTTGGCTGTTGGCAAATAGAAGATCCTAGCCAAAGGAGGAACCAATTCCAGCGGGATCTTCAAAATAGAAGTAGCATAGGTGGTGAATAAATCCTTTGGCGAGGTGACAGGAACACGGGGAAAATTCAACAAGCGCAGATTCCTCTTACGAGCAAAATTCTCTAACGTCTCTATTTTCCCATGGATTACAGATATATCTTTAATAACAGTACCTGGAATATTAGTAGCACCCTCGATTTTAACTTCCAGCTGGGCCACCTTAGAAGAGATATCAACCAACTCCTGCTTCTGCTGAGTGACTGCTTGAGCCAAAGAGGGAATTACATCATACAAAGCAGTGAACTGGTAGGTAAAGGAAGTTTCCAAAGCCCTAAGACCTTCCCATAAGGAGTCCAATGTTACAGTCTCAGGGCGAAGAAGAACAGATTGAACCGGGGTCTTTAAACAAGTACCCAATCTAACCACCACGTCTTCAGCCGGTGTGTGCTCTCCAATAGCAGCTGGAACCATCTCCACCCAGGCTCAGCAGGGGAAACAAACGTCTCCGCTGAAATCCCCACCAGCGTCGATGCAACGGCAACAAGTCTCTCCTTACTCCGAGACTCAGCCTCCGCTGCTCCCACGTCTGGCGCTGTAGGTTGCTCTGGCGGGCATCAGGCGTCCGGGCTAAGGGTGACAGGTAAGGCCTCCTTCCGCCTCCATAACCCCCAGCGAACTTTGCTCCGGATGTGAAACAGCACCAATGGGTCGCACGAAAGAATCGATTGGCCCCGCAGACACCGTCGTCGGACGCTTGGGAAGCTCCCAATGCTTAGCCTTCCTCTTTCTAGGCATCTTAAGAGGTAATATGTAATAAAGAAACAGAAGGCAAACGCGAACCGACAGCAGCTAGCGCGTGTCCACCATCTTGTCCTGCCCCCCCCAGCTCAAGAAAATAACTTTTTAATCTGACATCATATGGAAAAAGAAAAAAGAGCGTTATAAGACATTTTTCTAGTTTGTGCAAAGTTTGGAGATTGTTGGATTCTGCCCATCTGAACATTCAGCTGTAGATCTAAGTGTGTGTCATCTAGAGTAGGACCATCTGTTGGCATATAATTTTTATCAAAACCCACCCGCAGTAGCACTGTTTTGTTCACATTTAATTTAAAGCAATGCTTTATCATTCAGGTTTTTACCGTATCAAAGCAAACTTTCACTAAGTTGTATGCGCTATCTAGAGATGTTTGAACAGAAATAATTATCTGTATATCATTAGCATAAGTAAAGTAAGACAATTATTTTTATTGTAAATGCTCAGATATCCCAGTCCAGGGCAGTATATCAAAAAATTCAATAAAGATAATGATTCTAAATCTCGCCATTTCTCCCAAGGAAGACTGAAATATATTAAATAACATTCTCCAGGAACAAGCAGGAATGTAGTCTTCACAGATGGGTATCGTCGGTACCGACGGAGCCTGCGTGGGAATGCTCCCCAGCGTCCAATAGGAAAGCTTTTGGGAGCATCCCATTATGCCTGCGTCGCTGCCTTCCCACCTTTCCGACTCTCCTTCAGTTGTTAGTTTTCTGCGGAACCGACAACAAACCATGTCACTGCAGAAAATCTTTTTTGTGGTCTCGTTTGCCTTCACCGTCGATGCCTATACCAGTACCACCGGTCCTTTCTTAATTTTCTTACTACTTTTCCTTTAAAAAAAAAAAAAAAACCTACTTCTTCTCCAGGACCAAGCAGGAAGTCAGTCCTCACATATGGGTGACGTCGGTGCCGACGGAGCCCTCGTGCAGAGCATTTCCCCAGCTTTCAAAGAAAGCCTTTGGGAATGCCGTGCGCATGCACGGTCCCTTTCCCGCCCAAGGGTGCCATCTTGCTCAGTCTTCTTTTTTCCGTGGAGCCCAACCAACGTGTGTCGTCACCCAGTAAAAAGTTGATTTTCCTGCGTGGATTTGTGTTTTTGCCTGGTTCGACGCCGGTTCCCCTTCCCACCTGGGCCCAGTACACCGGTATCGAGTCCGGAGCTAAGTTTTTCGATTTTTGTCCTTTGTGACTAGCGTTCACGCTTTTTTCTCTTTTTCACTGGCAGTCCGGTCTTTTGACCTTGCAGGGGCCCTTTTTCCCCCGATGGCTGCCAGCGGGTTCAAGAAGTGTGATCGGTGTAAGAAGCTGATGTCTCTCACCGACACACATGACTGGTGCCTCGGGCCCGACCATGACCCGGTGGTCTGTGTCCCGTGCGGCAAAATGCCCTCTAAGGCGCTGAGGAGCCATCAACATCAGCGTGAAAGGCTCTTTTCTGACTCCATGTCTGGCTGGGCCTGGACTTTGTCGGAGGCCTCGACATCTCGGGAGTCTGACCCCGAGCATCGTTGAGGCTCCTCTGAAAGGGGGTCTCCTTTGAGGGAACACAGAAGGAAGAAGAAACCCGTGAGGGTGGCGTCGGTGGATGCTCTTGGCTCTTCGAGGGCCAGGTCGCATAGCCCCGACCGCCATCCCGGGTCCTCGGAGTCAGAGAGGCCTGCCAAATTGCCTCGAGTGGAGCTGGAGTCCCCGAGTCACGTGAGTGCTGTTATCCTTGTAGACTCCCTTCCCGGGGAGCCGACGTCGGGCCTGACACCGTCAGGGCCCGAGTCGGGGGCTGCTGAGTCTCCTGAGCTGAGTCTCAGATTGATGGCCTTGGAGAGCAGCTTGGCTGCCTTCATGGAGCAGCAGCGGGTACTGATCGCTGGTTTGACCGGTGCATCTGCCCCGACCACCGGAACCTCGACGTCCAAGTCGACCCTGGAGGCCGAGCCGATCCTCGAGTCGATGCGGTCTTGAGTCGATCCTCGGCCAAGGTCCCCCTCAGCCTCCCGCTCGGTGCCGAGGTCATCGACACCGGTGCCCTCGGTGTCGGGGCGGATGGCATCAGTGCCCTCCCAGCCAGAGCTGCTCGATTCCTCCTCGGAGGGGTCAGGGTGGGAGACGGACGAGGAGTCCCCGGATACTTTCCGGACCCGGTGCATCCCATCAGACTCACCGGCGTCCGAGCCTCGGAGATGGTCCCCACCGGAGGATAACCCGGTTCTTGGACTTCGTGCAGGACATGGCCAAACCTTGGCCTTCCCCCGCGGATCCCGAGGAGGAGCCTCGAGCTGAAGAGCTCGAGGCCCTCCAGTATGACTCTCCGCCTAAGGAGGCCTTTACTGTACTGGTTCCTCCGATGCTCGAACGGCTGCTCTTCCGCATGTGGGAGGCACCGGCCTCTGTGCCGGTTCTCAGCAAATGGGTTGATTCCATTTATTGAGTCCATAAGAGCCCTGGGTTCCAGAAGGCACAGCTACCGCACCACTCCATGGTTGTGGAATCAGCCATGCATCGTCTGAAGAGTCAGAAGATGCACTCCTCGGTGCCCCCCAGTCGGGATGCCCTCGGTAGAAAGTGCTTCCAGGGCTCTATGCTGGTGTGCCGTGTCCAGACTTACCAGCTGTACATGGGCATGTACCTTCGGGACCTGGCAAAGGAGATTGCCGGGTTCTCAGCTGGCCTCTCCGAGGAACCTTTGCAGAGGTTTAAGTCTTTGTCATCTGGGATTTGAGAGTGCTCTAAGTTTATCTCTCGAGCAGCCTATGATGGCTTTGAGGCTTCGGCCCGAGTAGCCGCGGCCAGCATCGGTGCACGCCATCAGGCCTGGCTACAGTCATCGGACCTCGAGCCATGGGTACAGGACAAGTTGGTCGATGTCCCCTGCTGAACCCATGGCTGAAAAGGCTGCAGAACTCGAGTCTGAGACTCTCACCAGGACAAGGCTGTCCAGGAAAACTTCTGCCCCTTCTCAGAAGAAGAAGGGCTTGGGGAAAAAGCCCTTTTACCCGAGGAAGGCTACTGCCTACAAATCCTACCCTCATTTTCAGGCCTCTGCAGCTCCCCATCAGGGTCAGCAGGCCAAGGGACAGGGACATGGGCCCCGTAGGCAGAAAACCCCCAAGCCATCAGCTCCGGCTCCTGCACAGCAGGGAGTGGGGTTTTGACTCCCATTGCATAGCCTCTCCTCCTCAGCTGGCTCCTCTCAGCACAGGAGACTGGCTGACACTGTATGCCCACAGGTGGTCAGCCATAACAGGGGATACCTGGGTGCTGAGCATAGTCCAAAATGGCTATTTGCTCCTGTTCAACCAGTTACCCCCTTCTATTTTTCAGGGGAGCCTCCAAGACTCCCTCTTCACAGGAACCTCCTCCTTCAGGAGTTGGCAAGTCTTCTAAAGGATTAATGTATGTAATCCCTCCAAAACTAAGTAAAGATAGTCTGTTAGTAATGCAGTTGACAATCTCAATATAGAAAGAAACCAACGGTCTCAGACTGAGTAGCTAGACACACTCGGATATGATTTCACCGAAAAAGCGCTGCTAAAATTGCATCAACAACCGTATAAATTGGTTTCCACTACAATATGTGGATGTCAAAAGTATATTAATGTAAAACTTTCATATCAATAATCTTCTAAGAGATAAGCACAATCTCTGAATATTTTCAAAAAAGAATGTAAAGAATGGTCCGATAAATTGATATGAAAGTTTTACATTAATATACTTTTGACATCCACATATTGTAGTGGAAACCAATTTATACGGTCGTTGATGCAATTTTAGCAGCGCTTTTTCGGTGAAATCATATCCGAGAGTGTCTAGCTACTCAGTCTGAGACCGTTGGTTTCTTTCTATATTGAGATTGTCAACTGCATTACTAACGGACTATCTTTACTTAGTTTTGGAGGGATTACATACATTAATTCTTAGGTAACTATTACCCTCTATTAAAACGACCTGCACAATTTGTGAAGTCTTCTAAAGGAGCAGGCAGTGGAACCGGTGCCTCACCATCTGAGAGGCCAAGGCTTCTATTCAAGGTACTTTCTGGTACCAAAAAGGACAGGAGGCCTCAGGCCCATCCTAGACTTGCGAAATCTCAACAAGTTCCTGGAGAGGGAAAAGTTCAAGATGCTTACCCTTGGGATACTGCTGCCCTACCTCCAGCAGGGAGATTGACTATGCTCCTTAGACCTAAAGGATTCTTATACTCACATCCTCATTCATCCAAACCACAGACAATATCTCAGATTTGTAGTGGGAGGAAATCATTTTCAATACAGAGTACTTCCATTTGGCCTAACCTCCGCACCCAGGGTTTTCACCAAGTGCCTGGTGGTGGTGGCGGCCTATCTCAGAAACCAGGGCATCTTTGTCTTTCCATACCTGGACGACTGGCTCATCAGGGGTCAGTCTCCACAGGCGGCCGGCCAGGCCACCCTTTGCACTGTTTCTCTTCTTCAGCATCTAGGCTTCGTGGTAAACTTTGCAAAGTCCACTTTGCTCCCCTCACAGAACATGGAGTTCATAGGGGCAAGATTGGATACCCTCCAGGCGAAGGCTTATTTGCCCGAGGACAGGGCCCACAGACTGATAGCGTTGGCCAATCAGTTCCAGAGCCGTTCTCTGGTCTCCGCCAGAAACTTCCTAAAGCTCTTGGGCCACATCGCATCCACGGTACATGTAACTCCGAATGCCCGCCTGCATATGTGACCTGCTCAGTGGTGCCTCAGAGCTCAGTGAGTGCAAGCCACAGGCGACTTGAAAGACAAGATAAGGGTGTCCAAACTGCTGACAGCCTCCCTACGGTGGTGGCTGCGTCTCCCAAACCTGGTCCAGGGGCTGCCTTTTCAGGCGCCTCCCCACACACAGGTGCTGACAACCGATGCTTCCCTTCAGGGCTGGGGTGCACATTGCCAGGGGGCTTGTACTCAGGGCCTCTGGTCTCCTGGGGAGTCCACACAGCAGATCAATCTGTTGGAGTTGCGAGCTATCCGCTTAGCTCTACAGACTTTCTCTCATGTTCTCTCTCACCAGTCTGTCTTAGTTCAGACAGACAATCAAGTGGCAATGTTCTACATGAACAAGCAAGGGGGCACAGGCTCCAAACTTCTATGTCGAGAGGCACAGGCCCTGTGCTCCTTGGCAATCAAACACAACATGTTTCTCAAGGCAGTTTACCTGCCTGGCCAAGAAAATTGCCTGGCAGACAGATTGAGCAGGATTCTGCAGCCTCACGAATGGCAGTTGAATCCTCTGGTGGTCCAAGGGATCTTTCTAAGATGGGGTCTTCCAACCATCAATCTCTTTGCAAGTCCACTGAACTGTCAGCTACCCAGGTTCTGTTCCAGACAACCGCATCCTCTGCGAATGACAACAGATGCATTTCTAATCTCTTGGTCTACGGGCCTACTGTATGCGTTTCCTCCCACGCCTCTAGTGGCCCGAACCTTGTTGAAGGTTCTTCAGGACAAGGCCTCGGTGATTCTGGTAGCCCCCAGATGGCCAAGGCAGCCGTGGTTTCCACTCCTTCTGCAGTTGGCGGTGGACACTCCACTCCCTCTGGGAGTGCATCACGATCTCCTGTCTCAGGACCAGGGATCTCTCCTGCACCCCAACCTCAAATTCCTCAATCTGATGGCCTGGCTGTTGAAAGGGTAGTTCTAGCCCCCTTACGTCTTCCTAAGGAGGTGGAAGAAGTGGTTTTGGCCTCTAGGAGGCAATCCACCCCGAAATCTTATGCCCTCAAGTGGCGTAGGTTCTCCACCTGGTGCTCAGCGCCAGGAGGATCCTTTTTCATGCCTGGTTCCAGTGGTGCTGCAGTACCTGCTCCACCTCTTGGAGCTAGGCCTTAAATCCAACTCTGTTCAGGTCCACCTCAGTGCTCTGTTGGCACACCACTCACAGGTAGAGGGCCAATCTCTGTCGGGCCACCCCTTGGTGTCCTGCTTCCTCAGAGGCCTGCTTTTGCTCAAACCTCCGATCCGTCCACCAGCCACTGAGTGGGATTTGAATGTGGTATTGCAGCAACTTATTTGCCCACCGTTTGAGCCAATGGCTACCTGTCATTTACGCTTCCTGAAGACATTGTTCTTAGTGCCTCTTACCTCAGCCAGGCATGTGAGTGAACTACAAGCTCTGGTTTCTGATAGACCGTACACACGATTCTATAAGAACAGGGTGGTCTTGCGGACTCACCCTAAGTTCCTTCCAAAGGTTGTGTCCTCCTTCCACCTCAATCAGGAGGTGGTTCTTCCAACATTCTTCCCCCGGCCGCATGCCACCCGGGCTGAAACAGTCCTGCATACCCTGGACTGTAGAAGGGCGTTGTCTTTTTACATTGACCGTGCGCTGGGGCATCGAAGGACTGCTCAGCTCTTCCTATCTTTTGACCCTAATAAACTGGGTTGCCTGTCTCCAAGCATACCTTGTCCCTTTGGGTAGCGGATTGTATCACTTGAGCATACAGGGCAGCTGGCCTCTCCTTGCAGGGTCGAGTCACGGTCCACTGTGTCAGGGCGGAGGCCGCGTCAGTAGCCCACCTCCGCTCTCTTCCGTTGGCAGACATCTGCAGGGCCACTACTTGGTCTTCAAGCCAGACTTTTGCGGCTCACTACTGCCTCGAGAGGGAGTCCCGTAGGGACAGTGCTTTTGGACAGGTGGTACTTCGTAATCTCTTTGAGGTTTAGGCAACTCCTACCCTCCGGCCCTTGTGTTGGGCTACCGTACGGGGGCGTTTTCAGAAAGGATTCTTTCACAGATGCTGACGCTTTAGAGGGAGCTTATTTTTCAGCTTGGGTTCCCGGTAGCCCGTAGCTGGGGGAGTCCCATATGTGAAGACTGACTTCCTGCTTGGTCCTGGAGAAAGAGTAGTTACTCACCTATAACAGGTGTTCTCCAGGAGCAGCAGGAATCAGTCCTCACGACCCTCCCTCCTCCCTTTGGAGTTGCAGTCATATGATTCATTTTGTTGTTTTGCTGTCTTTTAGCTTTGTCATCAGACTGAGCAAGATGGCACCCTTGGGCGGGAAGGGGACCGCGCATGCGCGCTGCATTCCCAAAGGCTTTCTTTGAAAGCCGGGGAAATGCTCCGCATGAGGGCTCCGTCAGTGCTGACGTCACCCATATGTGAGGACTGATTCCTGCTGCTCCTGGAGAACACCTGTTACAGGTGAGTAACTACTCTTTCTTTTTTTGGAGGGTCTGTCCACTCTTGGTGCCAGGCGCCATTTTGGGCACTAGGCCCTCTTTTCTTCCAAAATGGAGAAACCATTCTAGTGGTTTTAAAAAATATTCAAAAGTGTAGCGGTACCATCTGCTACCGACACCCATGACTGGTGTCTCAAATGTTTAGGTCCTCACCATTTACCATCGGAGTATCTCCTTTGTAGAAAGATGACCAAGAGAAGCCTGCATAACAGAGCTGCAAAACTCGGCACCCTCTTTGCCTCGGATGCAATGTCTATTGCATCAACGTCGTCCAGGGCTTCATCTTCCTCCCATGGATCTCGGGTAACCAAACCCAGGTTTTCCAGGTTTCCTCAAAGGGTAGATCTCCTTCCAAGCATCGAGATGCTACTAGCGTAGCCCTCGAGGAAAACACACTGGCCAAACAACCCCAATGGGAGGTCCCGGCCTCCAAAACATTAATGGGGTTCCAAGATGTTCCCGAAGCTTCCACATCCAGAGAACTCTTGGTGCCATGTTCTGGTGTCATGGCCTGCTCTGCCGGTACTGACATCCAGGCATTGGCAGGTGCCATGGATCAACGGATCCTGGCCATCAAGCACAGTCTCGCAGCTTTATTAGCAGCCTCAGTACTGCTAAAATCGCTGCAATTGATGCAGTTGTCCGTGCCGATATTGGTACCGAGCATACCTGCATTGACCGATGTGCCCCTCTCCTTGCTTCCTCCCATATTGGTACTGGAATCGGTATCTGGCATCGAGGGTCCAGTATCGAGGCAATTCGATGCCGACTTTGATCGAAACAGTTGACAAGCAATAAGAGAGCATCTGGCCCGACAATACTTCGAATCCGACGATTCCGATGATTGTCTGTATCAGGGTTGTTCTTCTGGAGGATCCCTCTCCTTCACCGTAGCGTCGGATGTCTCTCCCGGAGGACAAGTCCTTTCAGGACTTCATATGTGATGTAGCAAGGGGACTCTCGATCACTGTGACCCCTGAGAAGGAACCAAGAGCTGAAGAGCTGGAAATTCTTCAGTATCCGGCAGCTCCTAAGGAAGCTGCCACCCTTCCCATTCACCGAATTTTGCATGACCTCATGCTTAGGATGTGGGAAACACCCTTGACGGTGTCTCCACATTCTTGGAGACTCAATACAATGTACTGGGTACTGCAATGTCCCGGTTTCCCAAAAACACAATTACCACACCATTCCATGGTAGTGGAATCGGCAATGCGTAGGATCAAGACTGCTAAGACGCATTCATCCAATCCTCCAGGTCATGAATCGAGGACACTCGATGCCTTTGGGCGTCAATGTTTTCAGTCTTCGATGCTCTCAGCTAGAATAAGCTCTTACATACTATCTTCAGGAACAAGCAGGAATGAGTCTTCACATATGGGTACGTCGGTACCGACGGAGCCTGCACGGGAATGCTGCCCAGCTTCCAATCAGAAAGCTTTTGGCAGCATCCCTCGTGCCTGCGCAGTGACTTCCCGCCTTCTCCACAGCCTCTCTTCAGTTTTCGTTTTTCCGCGGAGCCGGCAGGACGTCCTCCTGTCACCGCAGAAACCTTTCTTTTTAATTACTTTAGTTTTTTGTTTTCTTGTGGTCGCGGCTGTATTTCCCGCTCCCATCGGTACCGCCGGTGGATTTTTGACTAAATTCTGAGAAACTTTTCCTTCAGTTTTTTGCCTTAACTTTTTGGGCCTACTAGGCCTTTTCATTATGGAGCCTTCTTTTCCTAAGAAGTGTATTCGATGTAGAAACACCTGTTTCTTTTTAGACACCAATAGTTGGTGTCTCAACTGTGTGGGTCCTGACCCTTTTTCCCCTGACTTGTCAGGGGATAATTTTGTGAGGAAGCCTTCAGTTTTTAGAGTTTCCCTCGATACCGTTTTTTCCTCGGCAGTGAGGGTACCCGGTTTCTCTACTTCAAAGGATCAGGTAACCCACAAACAGTCTGTTAAGACTAGTCAATGCTTGAGTGGTATGTCCCATGCCCAGCATGGTGACGGCTCCGGTCTTACCCTCAAGAATCCATTGGCATTACCCCTGCGGGAGTCTCTCGGGCTCCAAAGCGTTAAAGGGGTTTCAGGTTGTTCCTGGGGCTCACCCCTCACAGAACATACCTGAGCCATGTGCGGGGGTGGTATCCGCTTCGAGCGGTACCGAGCCTCCGGCATCAGCACCGGTGTCGAGTGTTCCACTCTTCACCAGGGATCATCATCGGGCATCCTCGGTACCTTCGGGACCGATCGATACGCACCGCATTGACGTCTCTCAATCTCAGCCATGCTCCGGGACGGTACCGGGATCGATCGGTTCCGATACCCTGGCATCGGCATCGAGGTGGACCGCCTTACCCTTGGCAAGGGGGGTTATCGGGTATCCTCGGTACCGTCGGTACCGATCGATGTAACCCAGGCTGCCTTAGTGGTATCGGCATCGCCGATACCGCCACCGGCGTCGGAACCCTTGCGACGTACATCGATAGTCTCGCTTTCTTCGATGCCGAGTCTTGAATCGATATCTAGTCTCGAGGACTGGGTACCGACACGTCCCGGAACCGACTCCTGTCGTTTCCAGATGGGCAGTTCCGAAGATCCTAGCCATAACTCCCTCATGATCTCGGTACCACTGCAGCAGTCCCCGATGGCAACTTCACCTACTGATCCTGTATCAGTATCGATGTCAATGCCTGTCCTTGCACCGATGCCTAGTTTGGAACCAATACCTGGCATTAATGCAGTACCCTCTACGTCCTCTGGTGCTCCAGCTCTTTCTTTAGCCTTACCAGGAATGGTTCCCATAGGAGATCAGTCTTTTCAGGCTTTTCTCCTGGACATGGCAACCTTTCTTAATATCTCTATTCCTGGTTGTGATCCTACTCATGGCTCAGCGGCACAAATGGAAAATATCAATCTTCCTTTACATCCTGCTCTGCAGGATCTCCTTCTGAGGGTCTGGAAATCGCCCTTACGACTTCCTCTACTTTCTACAGACATTGAAGTTCGGTACCGGGTGCCACCCTCTTCAGGGTTTCAAAAGCCTCAACTTTCTCATCATTCCCTTGTAGTGGAATCGGCACTGAGGAAAGTTAAGAGCAAGAAGAAGCATTCTTCTTATCCGCCGGGTCGTTCTTCAAGAACACTCGATGCTTTTGGTCGTCAAGCCTTCCAAAACTCTATGCTGGCCTCCAGAATTCTTTCATATATTTTTCACATGAGTCTAACACTCCAGGAAGTCACAGAGAAATTATCTCTTTTGACCCCTTTTTTTACCAGAGCCCAAGGCTACTGATTATTCCTTGCTCATCAGTCACAGCCGGAATATATCCTGGTTCCTTTCTTGTGCTTCTATAGACTCTTTTGAGTCCGTTAGCAGATCCTCTGCTATTGCCATTGCAGCACGTCGCAGAGCCTGGCTTGAAGCTTCAGACTTGAGCAGATGGGCACAAACTATACTGGCTCATTCTCCTTGTACAGGAGAAGGTCTCTTCAATAAGGAGGCTTTACGTCAGGTTGCTCAATGCTCCACTGACTCTCCTTCCACTAAAGACCATTCTAAGCCACCTCCTTCTTCAAGGGGTAGGAAATGTCCTATCAAACCTTCTTTCCCTAAGAAAAGAAAGTTTCATTCATCTCCTGCCCATCATTGGGCTGTACCTAAACAAGGGACGCCTCAGCCTAGCCTGAAGTCCTCCAGCTCTGGCCAGTCTCAGCATTCCCAGCAACCATAGGGGCCGGGAATTGTAATCTACAGTTCACTTCTACCCATTAGAAGTTTATTCACTGTGCTCTTCTTTTTCAGTATACTAACCTATCGGAAAATTTTTGTTCAGGGACTACAGACTTCTCCTCTTCTTAATATCTAGAAGAGCAGTTGCAACTATCCCCTAATAGTTCTGTCCCAACTGAACGTTTTTTCCTTCAGTTGACTTACCCTATGGGTACGTCACCCTCCAATTACTTACTCTACCCTCTCAACCGGGTTTTTTCCCTGACTGAGGGGTACCATACTGAAAATCTTCTCTAGCAAGCTCGTTCCTCGGACAAGGAGAAGGGATATCTCCTCTCTTTTCTTGTCTGTTTTTCTTTATTGGGCACAAGACAATCTCTCTGCTGTTTCCGACAGCAGCCGTGCCTGCAGGAGTTACAGTAATTGTATTACTGGTACTTTTTCCAAGTTCCAATCCCTTGTTCAAAATTTTCTCTAGCCTCAGTAGTGATTCCAAGCTATTCGTCATCTATCTTGGATCCTCCTACTCATTTAGGCTTTCTCGCATTATTCTAACCATCTCCTCTCCTAGGATATGGCAACACACCTGACTTCAGTCAGTTTGTCTCATATCTCTCCTGCACAATACTCTCTGCACTCTTCAGAGAAGCTTTCTACTATGAGGGCCTTGCTATAGAGCATTGGCCTTGTCTCTGAAGCTTCTCTATTAGTAGGGAAAAGCTTATAAACCCTTCCCATGCCTGTGAGGGTTCTCCACACCCTCTAGCCTGGGGTGTTAACACGAGATATCAGTTCTTCTGCGTGAAAATCCAAGGCTGATGTTTACGCATGCTACCTCTGGGTCCCTCCAGTATGTCCCTCTGGTATCATCTTCTGCGTTTCTGCACATCTGCCATGTCAGTGTTCTGTGGAACTCCCGCCTTGTTCCTTACAGATTCATATGATCATCTGTTTTCACGCGAACTTCACGGTTATCTGTTGGATTGTCTTCCTGCATCCCTCAATCCACGAAAATAGATTCTCTATACATATCCCAAGTGGGTTCACCCTCTTGAAGAACGCAGAATCTTTTTCTTTTATATTCCCCATGTACAATTATGGGGCTGGGTGGTAGACAGGTATCTTCAACCTGTTCTTTGGTATGTAGCATCTCCATATATGTCTACATACCTGTCTTACTCTAGTGGTGCAAAACCATGCCCCACAAATGTACATATATTTAGATATATCATATCTATATATATATATACATTTGCTATTTTTCACCACCCATATCCTAATATACACATCTGGACATATGTATGTATGTATCTGTCTATCTATATCTATATCTATATCTATATCTATATATATATATATATATATTCCAGCCACATATATATATTCCTCTCTATATATGTGTTTGATGGGGGGCTTCTTAAGGGTTGATCTGTCTTACACACTATCACCCTTACTGTCTATACACATGTTTTACCTCCTAGAGGTTTTAGACAGTCTGTCGCCCTACAGCCCATACCATATTACGATGCAGAACCTGTTAGGCACCAATAACCACTTTGGTGCTAACATCTTCCATTTTTTCTTTAAGCCCTTGAAGCATCCAGCTTCAATATTTTTTCCTATCTCTCGCCAGCTAGGAAAAACAGTATACCTCTTTCTTCTTGAGTACACAACTGTTTTCAGTGGGAATAGGGGTTTTTCCAGTCCCCCTCTTCCCACCAGGACTGGGCTAGTTCTCCAACTCCGTCAGTCTTCTTCCTTTAGTCCTCAATGTTAATGACCTTATGCCTAAAGGACTTTTCAGCTTTTCCCATAAAGCTTTCCATTGAAGACCTGACGTCTAATCCTACCCAGTTGACACCTGGATCATCTACTACCTCCAGGTCTGGAACTTCATCCTCACTACTGAGAGGTCACCTTGAAGATTCCGCCACTGCTTATCCAGTAGACTCCATCATGCTTTCTACTTCCTACAATACAGTAGGTAAGCTGCATATTTTAAGTGTACATTAAATGTATTTTAATGTTACTCATCATATCTACCAAGGACTCCTGTAGTCTGTAGAACACCTAGCCCTTGGCTATGCTGTTTCTTTCCTAACAGCTCCTTTATTGTCAACTCCTACCCTCCATCCCACATTGGATGCCGGGGATTCCTGGAGACAACATGCACCCCTGATCCGGGCACTTGCATTTTTATGGGATCTTCCCCTGGCATCTCCAGCTAGGGAGTCCCCATATGTGAAGACTCATTCCTGCTTGTTCCTGGAGATAGCACAGTTACTTACCTGTAACAGGTGATCTCTGGGAACAGCAGGAATTAGTCTTCACAACCCTCCCACCTCCCCTAGGAGTTGCATCTTTTTTATCTTCTTCTTCCTTTTCTCTCCTCGCCTTTGTCTCAGCTCTGAAACTAAACTGAAGAGAGGCTGTGGAGAAGGCGGGAAGTCACTGCGCAGGCGCGAGGGATGCTGCCAAAAGCTTTCTGATTGGAAGCTGGGCAGCATTCCCGTGCAGGCTCCGTCGGTACCGACGTACCCATATGTGAAGACTAATTCCTGCTGTTCCCAGAGATCACCTGTTACAGGTAAGTAACTGTGCTTTATATGGGTATGTTTCTTCAGGAAGTTACAAGAGATTTGGAACTTAAGGCTCCACTCTTTCCCGATGACAAGAGGGCTGACTTTCTCACTCTGTTCAAACATGCCCAAAATGTATCCAAGTTCATGAACCATGCAACCTTTGATTGCTTTGAATGCATTAGCAGAAGCTCTGCTATCTCCATCTGTGCACGTCGCATTGCCTGGTAACAAGCATCTGATTTAGAACAATGGGTGCAAGACAAGCTGGGGAACATTCCTTACACAGGAGAAAACCTCTTTGGCAAGGATTTGCAGGACACAGCTAATCAGCTTGAGTCTGAAAACGCCACCTTGAACAGATTATCAAGGACCACAGCCAACCCAGCTAAGAAAAAGACAGTTAAGAAACCCTTTTTCAACAAGAAAAAGAAATTCTACCTATCTTACACCCAGGCTGTCCACTGCCCAGTTCATGCTGCCCAAAAAGGGCAACAGCAACCCAGACAGCAGAGGAAGGCCCGTCCCCAGAGCTCAAGCAGCTCAGCAGATACAGCAACCTCAGGGGCTTTGACTCCTTCTTAGAGAACTTAGTCATCCTGCCCCTGAAGGGTCTAGATCCTCTTACCATACCAAGCAGACTGTCATTTTGCCGAAAGATAACATCAGAGCACTGGACTCTCTCTATTGTAACAGAGGGGTACAAACTCCATTTTCACAGTATGCCCCCTTCCACCATTACAAGACAGTTCAATTCTCGGGGCCCTTTCACCACTCTTGTGTCAAGAAGTCACCTCACTGCTTGCTCAAGGAGCATTAGAAGAGTTATCCATATTCCAACAGGGCATGGGTTTCTACTCTCCCTACTTCCTTATTCCAAAGAAGACGGGGGGGATACAGACCCATACTGAACCTCAGAGAGTTGAACAAATATCTGTTCTGAGAAAAATTCAAGATGATCTCCCTCGGAACACTTCTTCCTTACATTCAGAGTCAGGATTGGCTATGTTCTCTAGATCTAAAGGATGCATATACACACATTCTCATCCATACAGATCACAGAAGGTTTCTTAGATTTCTCTTTCAAGGAAGACATTACTAGTACAGGGTTCTACCCTTTGAACATGCTTCCGCCCCAAGAGTCTTCACAAAATGCATGGCAGTAGTAGCAGCATTCCTGAGAACTCTGGGGATATTCGTCTTCCCCTAGTTAGATGCTGGCTCATCTGAACATCAAGAGCTCCAGAAGCCAGCTCCGCTCTCTCCTGTACAATGCAAATCCTGCAGTACCTGGGACTGGTCATAAACCTCCCAAAATCTCATCTCACCCCTTCTCATTCTCTAGAGTTCATAGGGGCTCTCTTAGACACAAGGCAGTCAAAGACTTTCCTGCAACAACCACGTTGTCTTCTAATACTTCAGCTGGCCTCGCAAGCAGCTATGAAAACTTTTCTAACTGCTCGAGAAATGCTTCAGCTACTGGGGCATATGGCATCCACTGTCCATGTGGTTCCCTATGCTCACCTACACATGTGAGCAGCCCAGTGGACCCTAGCCTCTCAGTGGACACAGGCGTCGGGGCCGCCTGGGGGACAAAATCAAAAACTCTACACACCTCAATTTGTCCCTGTAGTGATGGCAATCGCTGAAAAACCTTCTCGTAGGGTCTCCTTTCCAGCAGCCACTATACCAAGCCACCTTGACAATAGATGCATCCGTTAGTTTGGGGGGCTCACTTGGACAATCTCTCCACTCAGGGTCTCTGGACCGAGCAGGAGTCTTGTCTTCACATAAACCTCCTGGAACTCAGAGCCATCTTCTATGCTCTTCAAGTTTTTCAGAACCGACAATCAAGTAGCCATGTTCTATGTGAACAAGCAGGGTGGAACGGGTTCTCAAGCGCTGTGCAACGAAGCTCTATGCCTCTGGGCCTTTGCCAGAGATCTTCAAATCCACCTACTAGCGGTGTATCTTCCAGACACGCAAAATCTCTTGACAGGCAGACTCCGAGTACTGCTGCCACACAAGTGGTCTCTTCATTCAGAGCAAATTGCTCGAATCTTTCAGATCTGGGGAACTCCAGATATAGACCTCTTTGCAAGTCCTCAGAATGCCAAACTTCCCCAGTTCTGTTCCAGATTTCCGGCTCAGAACTGTCAGGCAAGTGATGCCTTCCATCTCCATTGGGGTCAGGACCTCCTCTATGCCTACCCACCCATTCCCCTCATTCCCAAAACTCTATTCAAGCTTCAGAGAGACAGGGGCCATATGCTCCTCATAGCCCCACGCTGGCCACAACAGACGTGGTAGCCACTGCTTCTACGTCTTGTGATGAAGCTGAAGCCATTGAAGCTATAGACTTAGGAAAAAACACTGTTTATTATAGAGCAACTGACTCACAGAGGGTGCAGTTACCTAAAAGTGCAGCTAGAGGGAGCAGGCACGAGGCTGCAGAAGCTAAGCTGACACACCCAGGTTTTGAGAATGCAGGAGCTAATCAGGTACATCTGAGTAGAGAGCCAGGAAGCTCAGTGGAGAAACGGCTTTATAAACATTGCTCAGAAGGAAGAAAGCAGAGAGGATCTCGAGTTCAGAGAGGAGCTGAGAGAGGACTACGAGCTGAGAGAGGACTTCAAGCTCAGAGAGGACCACAAGTTTGGAGAGGAACACAAGTTCAGAGAGGAACTGAGAGGGGACCTGAGAGAGGAACCTCACATACTGAAAGGCAGAGAAGTTTGGAGTACTTACAAGGAAGAGCTAAGGTCCAGGGAGGACAAGCCCATTCCAGAAAGCTCCAGGAGCCAGTCTTCAGGGAAGACGGTGATAGAAGGAGACTGCCGGGTAGAGCAAATACCAGCAGAGTACGTCTCAAAGACCCAAGGTACAGTTATATTTCCTTTCCAAGATGTGAGCCAGCTCCTAGAAAAGCTTATAACCCAGAGAACCGTACTGATAGGAAATAAAGCTGGGAAGGGCTTGTGAAACCTTTACAGAGAGGCATAGTAAAAAGCCATAACAATTATTTGCCAAACCAAGACCAGCAAGGCTGGGGAATTTTGGAGAGATCTATTGAACTACAACCTGCCTTATCCAGGGAAAGTTCAGGACTAGCTGACAACACGGCTGAACTGGAACCTATGCAAATAGAGGTGATAGAGCCAGAGCCGTTGCAGTTAGAGCACCCGATAGACTGCTCACTCTGTGTTTCCAAGCGTCTAGAGTCTCTCACAGAATTGTAACCGGCAGGACATGCTTTAACATATCTTTTTGCTTTTGCTAAGCTGAAAGAAGAAGTTGTGTATTTGTTTTTCCTCTTGGTGTTGAAAGCCTGTTTAAATGCAAAGAACTGTGAAGCATCTGTAACAGTTACTGACTTTGTAAATATTTTGGCATAAACCCTGAAGTAAGGTACATTCTGTTTTTGTCTTCCTGGAGAACCTTTGTGCAACAAAGGGAATAAAAACCATTTAAGTTTAACCCTGCACAAGGCTCACAACTATTTCTTTATGAAGTGGGACTACAAAGACCATGCTGCACCTGGTCTAGAAAAGGTTTTCCTTCTTCAGCCAACAATAAGTGTCCGCCCTTTCCTTTCTGCACGCTGCCACTAGGAGGGGCTGTGACAGTCTCTCTCAAGCCAAGCCTCTGGAGTTGGAATCTGCTCCAGATCTTCTTTCTCAGGAGAATGGGACGCTATTGCACTCAAATCCTCAGTCTCAGGATGTGGCTGCTGAGAGCTTAGAATTCCAGGATATCAACCTTTCTCAACAGGTTAAGGATATCCTTTTGGATTCAAGAAAACCTTCCACAAGATGGGCCTACGCCTTTAAGTGGAGAAGGTTCTCTATCTGGTGTTCAGAAAAGGAACTTAATCACTATTCAGTTCCAGTGGAGGTGTTACTGGAGTATCTCCTCCATTTATCATCCTCTGGTCTTAAGGGCTTTCAACAACCCTTGGATGGACAACCTGTCTCCTCTCAACCGCTAGTAGCATGCGGTTTATGAGAGATCTACTTTTAACTAAACCTCCCATTAAGCCACCACCCATGGCATTGGATTTGAATCTTGTCCTTGGGCAGCTTATGAAACCGCCCTTCGAACCCTTAGCCACTACATCTTTGAAGTTTCTTTCTTGGAAGGTAATTGCCCTCACTTCTGCAAGACGCATCAGTGAGCTACAAGCTTTAGTGGCTGATCCTCCTTATACAAGGTTCCACCATGATAAAGTAGTCCTTAGGACTCACCCACACTTTATCCCAAAGGTGGTTTTGCCTTTTCATTTAAACCAGTCGGTTTACATTCCTGTATTCTTCCCTAGGCCTCAAGCCTCTAATGCAGAAAGGAATCTTCATACTCTAGATTGTAAAAGAGCTTTCGCTTTTTACCTTCAGATTACTAAGCAACATAGAAAAGCTTCTCAGCTTTTTGTTGCCTTTGACTCCAGTCATCTTGGATTACCAGTTTCCAAGTGAACTTTGTCTAAATGGATTTTAGATTGCATTTCCTTTGCCTATGAGAGCAAGAGACTTTCTCTCGAAGGGCATGTCACAGCTCACAATGTGAGAGCAATGGCAGCCTCTATGGCTAACCTTCACTCAGTGTCCATTGATGAAATCTGTAGAGCAGTCACTTGGGCTTCGGTACACACCATTGCAGCCCACTACTGCTTAGACAAGGACTCCCGTCGGGATGCCTCGTTTGGCCAGTCTGTTCTCCAGCATCTCTTTCAAACTTAGAACAACTCCTACCCACCGTCCCAGGTTTCGATGCTAGAGGTCCATGGGAGGAAGCATGACCCATCTCAACCTGGGTTTCGCAACTTTCTAGGGTCATCTCCCTGGCATCTCTCAGCTGGGTAGTCCCCATATGTGAAGACTACATTCCTGCTAGTTCCTGGAGATAGCGTGGTTACTCACCTGTAACAGGTGATCTCCGGGAACAGCAGGAATTGAGTCTTCACAGCCCACCCACCTCGCTTAGGAGTTGTATTTCTCTTTCCTTTTCTCTCCTTTGCCTCAGCTATAAAC
Organism: Ichthyophis bannanicus; assembly: GCA_033557465.1. Lineage (NCBI taxonomy): Eukaryota > Metazoa > Chordata > Amphibia > Gymnophiona > Ichthyophiidae > Ichthyophis > Ichthyophis bannanicus. Next base: position 41,156,948 of record CM066037.1, on the reverse strand, counting down.
TCAACTGAAGAGGGAGAGTTGGGAAGGCAGCTATGTAGACGCAGTGGGATGCTCCCAAAAACTTTCCTATTGGATGCTGGGGAGCGTTCCCGCACAGGCTCTGTCAGTACCGATGATACCCATATGTGAAGACTCAATTCCTGCTGTTCCCAGAGATCAGCTGTTACAGGTGAGTAACCACGCTTTGGCGAACGGTGTGTGTGTGGGGGGGCCTTGTGGAACTTTATATTTTGGAGACTACATTTGTGAAAACTCACAGCATCTTTTCACATAACAAGATTTCAACCCTGAAACCACTCCAAGACTAAACCAGAGATCCCAGTTTCCTTCAGTCTGTGAATCAGTAGCTCACGATCTATTGTGTCAGATGCTGCAGATAAGTCTAACTGCAATAAAATGTTACATTGCCTCCAACTTAAAACATCAAAACGAGGCATTCTGGAAACTCTGGAATCCTGCAAGGTAGAGACCTGAAACTCCAAAGATAAAGTTCATGATTTTAGTTTTACCAATCTTTTCTTCACATTTTCTAACTTGACCTCCATTTTGCTTAGAAAATTCCCAAAGCTGAGCAGTTTTTTTTCAACATGTTCTTAGTCCTGATTACAGTTCTCCATATGTCGACCAAAGTACATCTTGGCCACCCACATACTGTCCAACACTAGCAGCAGCAGGCCCGATTTTAGGCATAGACAAGTGCAGAGGACTCTGAAATTTTGAAGGCATCAAATACCCAGCCCAAAGAAGAGCTTTGCTACTGCTTACATTCATGTGCTGCTTTAGAGGGACACCATTGTGATACGGGCCTTCCTCCTCTTTTGATTTTGCGGTCTTTGAGATCTCTGCCATGCCCCCCACCCTTAACCATCACTCTGGGATTTGCTGTGTGGGTTCGCCGTTGGGTGCCAAAATCTTAAATCCAGCTCTAATGAGCAGGGGATAGCCTTGTGGACTGGGGCTGAGACCCCAGCCAAACTCCCCTAACCTACCAAGCTCCTACAGACCAATCTCTAACATATACCATTCTTAGCCACGCTAATAGAAAAAACAGTGCAACTACTACAACTCCAAGACTTCGTCAACTTATTTGTTCCATTTGACCCCCAGCAACATGTGTTCAGACCCTATTATGGTATTGAGACCCTACTTACCTCACTCATAAACACACTACTCAAGGGTATCAAACACGCAAAACAAGGATTTATCCTAATATTCCTTGATATATCATCCGCCTTTGACTACATAAACCATACCTGAAGGGCCTGGGCATAAGCAACACCCGATTCAGGTGGTTCCACCTCCTATTTGTCTGAACGCACTCAGCAAGTAAAGATTTTTAAAAAATGACACACCGATACCTTTCAAATTATGGAAAGGTATACGACAAGGATCATCTCTTTCTGCGTTACTGTTCAATCTCTACATCCAACCAATATGTAACATCTGTCAAAGGCAAAAAATCCTGTACCACATATATGCAGACGACCTAATGCTCTACACACCCATCTCTACATGCAATCCTGAATACTCACTAATACAATCATGCTTCAACGATATGACAGAATGGCTAAACAAGAATAACCTCTCCAACTATTAAAAAAAAAAAAAAAAAAAAAGAGGCAATGATCATAACCTGTGATCCCACATTCTCCACCCCAGAAGATTACAATAAACAATAACACCATCCCAGTTAAACAAGAAATCAAATACCTTGGAATCACTCTAGATCAGCAACTAAATATGAAACTACATATAAAAAGAATTACAGCCTCAGTGTATTACAAAATAAAAACCCTATATAACCTCAGACCACTCCTAGACCTGAATTACTTCCGCACAGTCTGTCAGGCCATCATCGCCCCACAGCTAGATTATTGCAATTCCCATCCATCAAGCCCTACCAAAGCAGACCCTATTCCCTCTGCAATTAGTGCAAAATGCCTAAGCATGTCTGATAACAGGATCCCTAAGACATGAGCACATAACCCCTTTTCTGAACAGCCTACACTGGCTCCCCATACAGGCCTGCATTAATTATAAGGCAATTATGCTTACTTATAGGACCATGCATAAACAAGCTGCAGACTACCTCTTTAGCCTCATCCAAAAACCCCTAAACCCGAGATCAAGAAGAACTCAATACCAGAGTTTACCTAATATTACAGCCCACAAGCGGAAGAGTATCCAAGCAACTTGCCAGAAAGCTCTCTCAATATACGGACCCACATTATGGAACTCTCTTCCTAATACCTTGAGGAATATCAAAGACTGCAGGGACTTACGGAAAAAACTAAAGACCTACCTATTCCAGGATTTTTTAGCCGCCAGAATCTGAACATATGTTCACTCCAAACCAATCCCCTGAACATAGTTGCCCCTGTTACACATAGTTACTGTTGTACATAGTTACCCCTGTTGCACTATTCATCTGATTGTTCATTGTTGAATGTACCCTTGAAGTTCAATGTAAACCACTTTGATAATATGAAAGGCGGTATATAAAAAGTGTTAAATAAAATTGGGATAAAGTCTAAGCTCATATCTCAAGATTTATCCAGCGAAGGAGAACCAGACATGGGAGACTTCTCCCCAGAGACTAAAGAATCCACAGCACTATATAAATGATTAATAGTAGTAGCAGTAGTAGGTGGGCCGACCTCTCATACTTGGAGAGGCTCCCAATTCAAATGGCATTTTATGGTGGACCTGACTGTGGGAGTTTTACAGCTTGAAGGACAGTTTATATTGCAGGATTCATCATCCGCAATACCTTATTAAATACCAGTATCCTGATTTGCTGTTGGTAAACTAGGGGGGCATATTCAAAGGGATTTATGCACTTTGAAGACATGCAAACCACATAAATCCCACTCAACGGGATTATCAATGGTACTAATGCAGTTAATGCCATGGAATATCATCTTCTAACCTGGTTAAATGTCCCATTGCTAAGAGGTTAGCGATGGGGCATTCTGGGGCAGAGCAGGGATGGCACAATCTCAACTAGCTGGAAAGCAGCACAGCCATTAACTGATTAGCTAAAACACCTCAAGTTAGTACAGGTGAAAGGCTTTCTTAATTTTAGGCAGTTTTAAAATCCAGTTACATAGTAAAATAGTATATGACAGCAGATAAAGACCAGCATGGTCCAACTAGTCTTCCCAGCAAGGTGCACATTCCACTCCGTGCAGTTCACCCCTCCCCATACTTTTATTTAGGGATGTACCCACCGCTTCGTGCAGGTCACCCCTATTAGTTGAGATATGCGATAAGTTTAATTTGATTTTATCCTGCTGCTATAAAGGGATCCACTGGCCTGTCCCATGCCATTTTGAATTCTGTCACTGTATTTACTCCTACCACCTCCAAGTGCATTGCAAGGCATTCCAAGCATCCACTACCCTTTCAGTGAAAAAGTATTTTCAGACGTTGCCTTTCAGTTTACCCCCTTGCCAGTTTCATGTTATGCCATCTAGTTTTACAGCTTCCCTGTCTTTGAAAAAGGTTTGTTTATTCATTAAAACAGATGTTTAAGTATTCTACAGATACTCTATTTAATCATATCTCCCCTGTTCCGCCTCTCTTCTAGCGTATACATATTTAGGTCTTCAAGTCTCTTCTCATATGTCTTATGGCACAGGCTCCAAATCATTCTGGTCGCCTTCCTCTGAACCGTTTCCAATCTTTTTATATCCTTGGCTAGATATGGTTTTCAGAACTGAACTCAATATTCCAAGTGAGGTCTCCCCAGCAACTTCTACAGTGGCATTAGTATCTCTTCCTTTCTGCTGGTAATTCCTCTTTCTCCAGGACCAAGCAGGAAGTCAGTCCTCACATATGGGTGTCATCGGTGCCGATGAAGCCCCAGCGGAGCATTTCCCTAGCTTTCTATGAAAGCCTTTGAGAATGCAGGCACGCATGCGCGGTTCCCTTCCCGCCTAAAGGTGCCATCTTACCTCAGTCTGTTTTTTTCCGTGAAGCCCACCGGACGTGTGTCCAGTTTTTCCCAGTTAAAAGTAGATTTTTTAGCGATTTTTTTTTTTTTTTGCTCTTTTTTCTTCCGGTTCGATGCCGGTTCCCCTCCTGCCGGGTTCGGTACACTGGTATCGAGCCTGATTCCTCTTTTTCAGTTTTTGCCTTTCGTGGCTGGCGTTTGCGCCCTTTTTTTCTCTTTTTCCCTGGAAGGCCGGTCTTTTGACCTCGTGGGGGACTCTTTTTTCCCCGATGGCTTCCAGTGGTTTTAATAAGTGTGATCGGTGTAAGAAACTAATGTCTCTCACCGACACACACGACTGCTGCCTTCGGTGCCTCGGCCCCGACCACGATCCTAAGTCATGCGGGGCCTGCGGGAAGATGTCTTCCAAGGCACTACGAAGTCGCCAGCAGCAAAAGGAAAGGCTTTTCTCGGACTCAGCCTCCGGCCAGGCCTGGACCTCGTCTGAGGCCTCGACATCTCGGGATTCCGATCCCGAGCGCCATCGAAGCTCCTTGGACAGGGGGTCCCCTGACCGGGAACGCAAGAGGAAGAAACGGCTCGCAAGGGTGTCGTCGGAGGAGGTCCCTGGCTCCTCGAGGGCCAGGTCTAAGACCCCCGACCGTCGCCTCGGGCCTGTGGAACTGGAGAAGCCTGCCAAAGTTGCTCGTGTGGAGCCAGAGTCTGCTGGACATGTAAGCCTGTGATAAGGAAGCTTATCGCTCAGGAAGGAGCTATAGAAAAGGTGAAGTGACTCTGAACAAGCAACCTGTCAGTTCTGGTAGAAATAAGAAAACAGAATTTTCCCATAAAAGACTACCAGTCCCAGAATGCACCAGGTTTCCAACAGCCATTAGAGGAGCTGAAGTGGGGAAACGTTTGTTCAATCAGGAGGGCTATGAGGTAATCCCTAAGCACTCATCTCAAAGGGCAGGGCCTGATTCAGCACAGCTGCGCTGTGTTAGGGAGGAGCACTCATCTAGGCAGAATAAAGGTGGAGTTTATTCTACAGAGAATTATCCTCATCATCTTCATGATCACCTTGGATATCCTGAGAATCAGCTTGAGCTGGATCCTGAGGATCATCATCATCAGAAGCAGAAGCCAAACCGGACGGACAGAGAGGGAAAGAAACCCTTTGGAAGAAAGAGGAGAAAAGCCTTTGAGAGGTCTAGAAGAGTCCAGAGCAGTACGTATACTGGGAGGCATTCCAAGGGCCAGCATACACCATTGGACTGGGGAAAGCCAGAGGAATGGTGCTGCAGAGCTAGGAATCTCCAGACGGTACCTGTGAGAGAGACGGCTACACGTGGAAGGGACCCTAGGACCCATGCCAGAAGGTATGTGAAGAGAGATCCAGTGTCCAGGGATCTGGATTGGAAGGCTGGACATAAGAACTGGACTACATACTGGCCAGGCTATATAGAGAGGAACTCTAACAGCAATGGAAGCTCAGGTATGAACACTGATCTATGCCCTAGCTATAACCTTGAAAGACAGCAGGGAAACAAGTATTCTCCTGAAAGTGCTCCATTGAGAGATTCATCTGTGCCAATCCATGATATTGAATCCATGCTTGTTGAAGAAGGGGGAATAATTGCAGATGAAGATTCTGTTTACATGGACTGCTCTCTGTCTAAACTCCTTTGGTAACTTTCTGTTACAAAGTACAGCAACCATCACAAAGAAATACAAACTTGTTCTTTAATCTACTCAGAAAAGCTCCTGAAGCAGGATTTGACCCACACAGTAGAAAGCAAGCCAGCTAAGGGGTTTCAGCTGGATAACTGCTAGCAATTGAGCCTTACCTAATTGCTTGTGAGCTAGGAGAGAATCACTTCTGAATCTATGTGGGAAGATATAAGAAGTTAACCTGAAAAGAACAGTTTTTTTTCTCTTTGTAGCTTTTGGTTTGTTGTTTGATACTTGCTAAGAGGATATTAGCTAAGCCTACAGAAAAAGACCAGTTTGTTATCAACCAGGTCTTTATTTCTTTTGCTTTGATTGCCTGACAAGTTTAAAGGTTGTTTTCCTTATTTTGTTTTTCCAAGTTTAACACTGAAAGTAAGTAACCTGATTTATGTGCTACCAAGCATATCTCTGTTGGGAGAAATAACCCCATAAATAAATATCTTATTGGCTTTAACACTTGAGCACAACTAAATTATTGTCAGCAGCTGTGTCTGGTGTGAATGAACTGCATTGCCCACAATCCCTTGCAAATCATATAGATATATGCACTTGCCAAGACTGTGAAGATTCTCACCCAGGCAACCGTCTGACAAGCCCCATAGTCCTCGTGGACTCTCCTCCCAGGGAGCCGACGTCGGGCCCGGTGCCGCCGGGGCCCGAGTCAGTGGCTGCTGCGTCTCCCGAGCTGAGTCTCAGGATGACAGCCTTGGAGAGCAGAATGTCTGCCTTCATGGAGCAGCAGCGGGCACTGATGGTCAGCCTGTTTGGTGCATCTGCCCCGACCACCGGGACGTCAACATCAAAGTCGACTCCGGAGATCGAGCCGATACTCGAGTCCATCGTGGCTCGGAGTCAACCTCGGTCGCGATCCCCCTCAACCTCCCGTTTGGGACCAAGGGCGTCGACGCCGGTGCTTCTGGCGTCGGGGCGGGTGCTCCAGGGCTCTGTGGGGTTGGACCCCGACTCTTCCTCGGATGAGTCGGCTTGGGAGATGGAGGACGAGGAGTCTCCTGATACCTTTAAGACTCAGTGCGTCCCTTCGGACTCACTGCAGTCTGAGCCCCGGAGTAGGTCCCCCTCGGAGGACACCCGGTTCTCGGAGTTCGTCCGGGATATGGCCACTGCCTTGGCTATTCCGGTGGATCCCGAGGAAGAGCCTCGAGCTGAAGAGCTCGAGGCGCTGCAGTATGACTCTCCTCCGAAGGAGGCCTTTACTGTCCCGGTTCCTCCGATGCTGGAACGGCTCCTCTTCCGTATGTGGGAGGCACCGGCCTCGGCGCCGGTTCTTAGCAGGCGAGTCGATTTGATCTATCGACTCCGTAAGAGCCCTGGTTTTCAAAAAGCACAGCTGCCACACCATTCCATGGTTGTGGATCGGCCATGCATCGTCTGAAGAGTCAGAAGGTGCACTCCGCGGTGCCTCCTGGCAGGGAGGCCCGAAACCTAGATGGCGTCGGTAGAAAGTGTTTTCAGGGCTCCATGCTTGCTTGCCGTGTCCAGTCTTACCAGCAGTACATGGGCATGTACTTGCAGGATCTGGCCAAGGAGTTGGCCGGATTCTCTGCTGGTCTCTCTGGGGAACCCTTGCAGAGATTTAAGTCCTTGTCCTCGGGGATTCGGGACTGCTCGAAGTTCATGTCCCGCGCCGCCTACGATGGCTTCGAGGTTTCGGCCCGAGTTGCGGCAGCCGGCATCGCTGCTCGACGCCAGGCATGGCTGCAGTCATCGGACCTCGAGCCATGGGTTCAGGACAAGTTGGTCGATGTCCCTTGCCGAGGTGAAAACCTGTTTGTCAAGCCCATGACCGAGAAGGCCGCTCAGCTCGAGACCGAGCACCTCACTCGGACAAGGCTGTTGAGGAAGACCTCTGCCTCTTCTCATAAAAAGAAGGGCTCGGGTAAAAAGCCCTTTTACCCGAGGAAGGGCACTGCCTATAAACAGTACCCACAATATCAGGCTGCCTAAGCTGCCCCCCAGGGTCAGCAAGCCAAGGGCCAGGGTAATGGGGCCCCATAGGCAGAGGACCCCCAAGCCTCAGGCCCCTGCTACCTCTCAGCATGGTGGGGGTTTTTGACTCCTTGAGCATAGCCTCTCCTCCACTGCTCTCCCAACCCTGCACAGGAGGTCGTCTCGCCCTCTTTGCCCACCAGTGGCCCATTATCACCGGGGACAGTTGGGTGCTGGACATCATCCACAGGGGATATGCCCTCCATTTCCACCAACTGCCACCCCCATATTTTCCAGGGGAGCCTCCAAGGCCTCCTCTACACACAGCCCTTCTCTGTCAGGAGCTTCAGGGTCTGTTGGTGGACAGGGCGGTGGAGCCTGTGCCTCCCCACTTGCAGGGTCACGGATTCTACTCCAGGTATTTCCTGGTGCCCAAAAGAACCGGTGGCCTTCGTCCTTTTTTGGACCTCAGGAAGCTCAACAAGTTTCTAGTGAAGGAAAAGTTCAAGATGCTTACTCTTGGAACCCTTCTGCCCTATCTCCAGCAGGGAGATTGGCTATGCTCCTTAGATCTAAAGGATGCGTATTCTCACATCCTCATTCATCCAGACCACAGAAAGTACCTCAGGTTCATTGTGGGAGGAAACCATTATCAATACAGAGTACTGCCTTTCGGCCTCACTTCCGCCCCCAGAGTCTTTACAAAGTGCTTAGCAGTGGTGGCGGCCTACCTGAGAAATCAGGGCATCTTTGTCTTCCCCTATCTGGACGACTGGCTCATCAGGGGTCAGACAGGTCAGGAGGCCAATCAAGCCACCCTCAGGACCATTGCTCTTCTGCAAAGCCTGGGGTTTGTCATAAACTTCGCAAAGTCCACTTTGCTCCCTTCCCAGAACTTGGAGTTCATAGGGGCAAGGTTGGACTCTCTCCTGGCAAAAGCATTCTTGCCAGAAAACAGAGCCCAAAGGTTGATGGACTTGGCAAGTCAGTTTCTCAGCAATCCCCTGGTCTCCGCCAGACTCTGCCTGCGACTTCTAGGCCACATGGCTTCCACAGTACATGTGACCCCCAATGCCAGGCTCAATATGAGGCCTGCACAGTGGTGCCTTCGGACTCAGTGGTCACAGGCCACTGGCAGCCTCAGAGACAGAATAAGGGTGTCCAGGCCTTTTCTGCACTCCCTCATCTGGTGGCTGCACCCACCCAATCTGCTGAAAGGGGTGCCTTTTCAGATTCCAGGTTACACAGTGATTCTAACGACAGATGCCTCCCTGCAGGGCTGGGGAGCGCATTGTCTAGGCAAGTGCACCCAGGGTCTGTGGTCTCCCTGGGAGGATGTACAACAGATCAGTCTCCTCGAACTCAGAGCTATTCGATTAGCACTCAAAGCTTTCACTCCTACCCTGGCTCAACAGTCTGTCCTGATTCAGACAGACAACCAAGTTGCCATGTTTTATGTGAACAAACAGGGCGGAACTGGGTCCAGGATCCTTTGTCGGGAAGCTCAGGACCTTTGTTTTTTTGCCGTCAAGCACCACATGCTCCTCAGGGCTGTGTACCTTCCGGGCCAGGACAACTACCTGGCAGACAGATTGAGCAGGATACTGCAGCCCCACGAGTGGCAGCTGCACCTTCAATAGTTCAGAAGATCTTCCTGAAATGGGGTCTTCCTTTGATGCATCTCTTTGCCAGCCCCATCAACAAGCAACTGCCAAACCTCTGCTCCAGACAACCACATCCTCTGCGGATAGCAGCGGATGCTTTTCTGATATCTTGGTCTCAGGGCCTCCTCTATGCATTTCCTCCCACGCCCTTGGTGGCCCGAACCCTATTCAAGATTCTCCAGGACAAGGCCTCGGTCCTGCTGGTAGCTCCCAGGTGGCCGAGGCAGCCTTTGTTTCCTCTTCTGCTTCAACTGGCGGTGGATCCTCCACTGCCTCTGGGGTTCCAACCCGACCTTCTCAGAATCTCTTTGAGGTTTAGGCAACTCCTGCCCTCCTGCCCTCTGTTGGGCTACTGGTGGAGGTTGTGTCCTTGAAAAGCCTTTTCTTTGCTGCTGAGACTAGAGGGAGTTCTCTTGTTCAGCCTGGGTTCCTCGGTAGCCCAGAGCTAGGGAGTCACCCATATGTGAGGACTGACTTCCTGCTTGGTCCTGGAGAAAAAGTAGTTACTCACTTGTAACAGGTGTTCTACAGGAGCAGCAGGAATCAGTCATCACAACCCTCCCTCCTCCCCTTGGAGTTGCAGTTGTACATAGTTTAGTTTTCATTTTTGTGTGCTGTTCTTAGCTATGTCATTTGACTGAGGTAAGATGGCACCTTTAGGCGGGAAGGGAACCGCGCATGCATGCCTGCATTCCCAAAGACTTTCATAGAAAGCTGGGGAAATGCTCCGCTGGGGCTTCATCGGCGCCGATGACACCCATATGTGAGGACTGACTTCCTGCTGCTCCTGGAGAACACCTGTTACAGGTGAGTAACTACTCTTTGTATGCAACCCAGCATCCTTCTGGCTTTTACTACCACTTTGTCACACTGATTTGCCACCTTGAGATCCTCAAAAACAATCACTTAGAGAGCCTTCTCGTGGTCCGTGCACACCAACCTCTCGCCCCCTATTGCATACAATTCCCTTGGATTTCTGCTTCCCAAGTATATGACACTGCACTTCTTCACATTAAACCTTAACTGCCAAGCATTACACCATTCTTCCATCTTTTGTAGATCTTTCTTCATGTTATTCACTCCCTCAGGGGAGTCCACTCTCTTGCATATTTTCGTGTCATCTACAAAAGGACTTTTCCATTCAGCCCTTCAGCAGTATCACTCACAAATACATTGAACAGTACCAGTCCCAAGAAGGAATAGAATAGGCATCACAAACATTACCAAAATCCCTAAGTTCCTTCCCCATCTTCAATTTGTGGTGGGAGGAAACCATTACCAGTACAGGGTACTCCCTTTTGGCCTAACCTCTGCCCCCAGGATTTTCACCAAGTGCCTGGCAGTGGTGGCGGCCTATCTGAGGGTTCAAGGACTCTTTGTGTTTTCCTACCTGGACAACTGGCTCATCAGAGGTCACTCTCCACAGGAGACCAACCAAGCCACCCTCCGCACTGTCTCTCTTCTCCAGCATCTGGGGTTTGTCATAAACTTCGCAAAGTCCGCTTTGCGCCCCTCACAGAACATGGAGTTCATTGGAGCAAGGCTAGACACCCTTCAGGCAAGGGCCTTTTTTACCTGTGGACAGGGCCCACAGACTGATGGATCTGGCCAGACAGTTCCGCAGCGATTCTCTGGTCTCCGCCAGACAATTCCTGAGACTATTACGCCACATGGCATCCACAGTCGATGTAACTCCAAATGCCCGTCTGCACATGAGGCCAGCCCAGTCGGGCCTCAGAACTCAGTGGCTTCAGGCCACAGGAAACCTGACAGACAAGGTCAGGGGTGTCCAAGCTACTAGCCTCTTCTCTACAGTGGTGGCTTCATCTTCCGAATCTGGTGCAAGGGGTGCCTTTCCAAGCACCTCCACACTCTCAAGTGCTGACAACCGATGCTTCTCTTCAAGGTTGGGGTGCACATTGCCAAGGAGCATGCACTCAGGGCCTCTGGTCTCCTTCGGAAGCCACATAGCAGATCAATTTTCTAGAACTCAGAGCAATCCGCTTAGCCCTGCGGACTTTCTCTCATGTCCTCTCTCACCAGTCCGTCTTAGTTCAGAGGGACAATCAAGTTGCTATGTTCTATGTGAACAAGCAGGGGGGCACAGGGTCCCGACCTCTCTGTCAGGAAGCACAGGACCTGTGCTCCTGGACAGTCAATCATGGCATACTTCTCAGGGCGGTCTATCTTCCTGGACAAGAGAATTACCTGGCAGACAGATTAAGCAGGATTCTACAGCCACACGAATGGCAGTTGAATCCTCTGGTGGTTCAACAGATCTTCCTCAGATGGGGTCTTCCCACCATAGATCTCTTTGCCAGTTCACTGAACCGTCAACTGTCCAGGTTCTGCTCCAGACAACCACATCCTCTGAGTAGCAGTGGATACGTTTCTCATTCCATGGTCTACAGGCCTCCTATATGCGTTTCCTCCCACACCTCTAGTGCCCAAGACACTGTTCAGAGTAATCCGGGACAAGGCCTCGGTGATTCTGGTGGCCCCCAGGTGGCCAAGGCAACCCTAGTTCCCGCTTCTTTTGAAACTGGCGGTGGGCACTCCTCTTCCTCTGGGGATGCAACCCGATCTCCTGTCTCAGGAGCAGGGATCTCTTACACCTCAACCTCCAGTCCCTCAATCTGATGGCCTGGCTGCTGAAAGGGTAGTTCTAGCACCCTTACTGCTGCCTAGGGAAGTGGAGGACGTGGTCTTGTCCTCTAGGAGGAAGTCCACCCGAAAGTCTTATGCTCTCAAATAGCGTGTGCTCAACACAAGCAGGATCCCTTCTCCTGCTTGGTACCAGTGGTGTTGCAATATTTGCTTCACCTGTCCAATCTGGGCCTTAAGTCCAACTCTGTTAGAGTCCATCTCAGTGCTCTTTCTGCGCACCATTCACCGGTGGAGGGTCAGTCTCTCTCAAGCCACCCTTTGGTGGCTCGCTTCCTCAGAGGCCTCCTTTTGCTTAAGCCTCCAGTTCATCCACCTGCCCCTGAGTGGGATTTGAATGTGGTCTTGCAGCGGCTTACTTGCCCACCATTTGAGCCTATGGCTACTTGTCCTTGGCGCTTTCTCTCCTGGAAAACGTTGTTTTTGGTAGCTCTTACCTCAGCAAGGCAAGTGAGCAAGCTTCAAGCACTGGTGTCAGAGGCACCATACACTAGGTTCTATAGGAACAGGGTAGTCTTACGGACTCACTCTAAGTTTCTTCCCAAGATTGTCTCCTCCTTCCACCTCAATCAGGAGGTGGTTCTTACGACTTTCTTTCCCAGGCCGCATGCCAGCTGGGCTGAGATGGTCTTATACTAGGATTTATAGGAACAGGGTAGTCCTCAGGACTCATCCAAAGTTCCTCCCAAAGGTTGTCTCCTCTTTCCACCTCAACCAGGATGTGGTTCTTCCAACATTCTTCCTAAGGCTTCATGCAAGCCAGGCTGAAGCAGTCCTGCATACCCTGGACTGTAGGAGGGCATTGTCCTTCTACCTTGACCGTACACAGGAGCATCGAAGGGCTGTCCAGCTCTTCGTCTCTTTTGACCCTAATAAGTTGGGGTTACCTGTCTCCAAGCGTACCCTGTCCATCTGGGTAGCAGACTGTATCGCCTGGGCATACAGGGCAGCCAGCCTCTCATTGCAGGGTCGAGTCACGGCTCACCGTGTCAGAGCGAAGGCTGCGTCAGTGGCTCATCTCCACTCTGTTCCATTGGCAGACATCTGCCGGGCTGCTACTTGGTCTTCAAGCCAGACTTTTGCGACCCACTACTGCCTCGAGAGGGAGTCCTGCAGGGACAGTGCTTTCGGACAGGCGGTACTCCGTAATCTCTTTGAGGTATAGGCAACTCCTACCCTCCGGCCCTGGTGTTGGGCTACCGTACGGGGGCGTTCTCAGAGAAGATTCTTTTTGTACATGCTGAGGCTGTAGAGGGAGCTCAATTTTTCAGGTTTGGGTCCCCGATAGCCTTAAGCTGGGGAGTCCTATATGTGAGGACTGACTTCCTGCTTGGTCCTGGAGAAAGAGTAACAGGTATTCTCCAGGAGCAGCAGGAATCAGTCCTCACAACTCTCCCTCCTCCCCTTGGAGTTGCAGTCATATGATTTATTTTTGTTTTTTGCTGTCTTTTAGCTATGTCATCTTACTGAGCAAGATGGCACCCTTGGGCGGGAAGGGGACCGCGCATGCATGCTGCAGTCCCAAAGGCTTTCTTTGAAAGCTGGGGAAATGCTCCGCATGGGGGCTCCGTCGGCGCCGACATCACCCATATGTGAGGACTGGTTCCTGCTGCTCCTGGAGAACACCTGTTACAGGTGAGTAACTACTCTCTCTTGCCAGAACTCTTGTGGCTGGGTCCGAGAAGTCGTTGGAGCAGCATGGGATCCAAAGAGGCAGCTAGGCTAAATAATCAGGCTACAGCCCTTTTGGAGGCGAGCCGTGTAAGAACACAGAACTGGAGGTATCTGTGAAAGTCTTCTCTATCCTTAGGAGAATGGCCATGCAGACACATGTGTATCCGTCTTGCAGACAGGCAAGGTAGCAAGCATAAGGCTCACAGCATAAAAGGCACGAACGTTCTTCCATGCAGACTGTATTATTTTTTTGGTGATGAGTCCTTATCACATTTTGGTGATTGGTTGACATGAGACAATCCGATGAGTTCTCAGCAAATCAGGAGGTAGTCTACAGGTGTCCTTCCTGCAGACAAAGGGTCCATAGTAAAATGTCATGCGAAGGAAACTGTATGTAGTTTCTGGACATAGTTACAAGTGCCCAAGGCCAGTAGAACAGTCTGTAGATGATATGGGCTGGAGAAACAGTGAATTAGCCAGGAACAGTGGTCTTCGGTATGCACACATATAAACACTGGGCAAGCAATTGCTTGAAGGTCAGGTCTGAGACTGAAAACACAGCGAACGTTTCTTGCAGCAGGAAATCTTGTTTGGTCAGGTTTGGTTCAGGTTTTAGCATTTGAGTAGGCTGGAGATGTACCAGCCCTACAGGCCCGATTGTGCACAGTTCTGGTCGCCATATCTTAAAAAAGATAATAGCAGAATTATAAAAGGTATAGACATGAGCAACCAAAATGTGAAGAAGGATGGAAGGATACCCTGACAAGAAAAGGCTTAAAAGATTAGAGCTCTTCAACTTAGAAAAGATGACTGGGAGGAGATATGATAGAGCTCTACAAAATAATGAATGGAGTGAAATGGGTAAGCATGGATTGGTTGTTTGCTTATTCAAAAACTAGAAAGACTAGGGGGCACGCAATGAAGCTACAATGTAGCACATTTAAGACTAATTGGAGAAAATATTTTTTCACTCATGTCCAGTAATGAATTCCAGAGTTTGATTATGATGTAGTAAAAACTTAGTGTAGCTGGTTTTAAGAGTTTGGAGAAGTTTCTGGAACAAAAGTCCATAACCAATTATTAAAGTGGACTAGGGAAATCCACTGCTTATGCCTAGAATAAGCAGCATGGAGTCTGTCTATCTTTTGGGAATCTGAAATGTACTCGTGACCTGGATTGGCCACAGTTGGAAACAGGAATCTGGACTTGCTGGACCTTTTTTGTCTGATCCAGTATGCCATACCTTATGACTTTATGTTTTTACATTACATTAATAGAGACAAGTTGATGTGCCCAGTCATCAAGATAGAAAAATACAACCAAATAGCACATGAAGCAACTTTGAGGCCGAGCAGCCCCGCACTCAGAAAATGCATCTCTCTTATCTCCAGGAACAAGCAGGAATGTAGTCTTCACATATGGGTATCATCGGTACCGACGGAGCCTGCACGGGAACGCTCCCCAGCGTCTAATAGGAACGCTTTTGGGAGCATCCCACAGCGCCTGCGTGCTGCCTTCCCTCCTTTCCCACTGTCCCTCTTCAGTTCTTCATTTTTCGCGGAGCCGACATATCGCATACCCTGTCACTGCAGAAAATTCCTTCTTTATTCTTTATTTTTTGTGGTCGTGTCTGTCTTCGTTCGACGCCTACTGGTACCGCCGGTTCTTCTTTCTTCTTTTCTATTAAAAAAAATTATATAGTTTCTGAGGTATTTTTCTTCAGAAACCTTTTTTTCCTCGGTGCTGGGCGCCATTTTGGGAACTAGGCCCATTTTCCTTAAAAACTGAAAAACCAACTACTGGTTTTAAAAAATGTTCTAAGTGTGGCGGTACCATATCCATCACTGACACCCATGACTTGTGTCTTAAATGTTTAGGTCCTGACCATTCTCCATCGGAGTGCCTCTCCTGTAGGAAGATGACTAAAAGGGGCCTGCAGAATAGAGCTGCAAAACTCGGTACACTTTTTGCCTCAGATGCGATGTCCGTTGCATCGATGTCTTTCAGAGCCTCATCTTCCTCCCATGGATCTCAGGTAACTAAACATAAGTCTAGCCGTTCCTCAAAGAGTAGATCTTCTAGGCATCGAGAGGCCATTAGCGTTGCCCTTGAGGCAACTTCACCGGCGAAACATCCTCGGCGGGAGGCTTCGGCTTCCAAAGCACTAACAGGGCTCCAGGATGTTCTCAAGGCCTCCACCTCGGCAGAACTACTGGTACCATTCTCTGGGGTTCCAGCTGCTTCCACCGGTACCGACACCCAAACATCGGCAGCGTCAATCAGAGATTTCTCTCTATCGGACACAGTCTGGCAGCTCTTCTCACGGCTTCGGTACCATTGAGACCACTACAGACGGTTCAACAGGCACCGGTACCGACGGCACCGGCCTCGATGGGTAGACCCCCCCATGCCGAGTCTTGAGTCTATCTCCAGCATCGACAGATCGGTACTGGGACACCTCGATACAGACTTTATCGATACTGGTACCGTGCTCTGTCCGAATATCGGGATCGGAGATATTTCGAATCTTCCGATTCTGATGACTCTGCCGATACCAGAGTACGTCTTCCAGAGGAACCATCTTCTCCACAATGCAGGATGTCTACTCCAGAGGACATGTCTTTTCAGGATTTTATTCGTGATATGGCTCGAGGCCTTGCAATCACGCTAACTCCTGAAAAGGAACCTAGGGCACAAGAATTAGAAATCCTTCAATACCCTAAGGCTCCCAAAGAAGCAGCTACTCTGCCTGTTCATCAGATCTTACATGATCTTATGCTGAGGATGTGGGAAACACCTTCAACCACACCTCCTCACTCTTGGAGGCTCAATACAATGTATCGAGTTCCACCTTATCCTGGTTTCCAAAAAACTCAGTTACCACATCATTCAATGGTAGTGGAATTGGCTATGCGTAGGATGAAGAGTGCAAAAAGGCATGCTTCAAATCCTCTAGGCCGTGAATGCAGGACTCTCGATGCCTTTGGGCGTCGATGCTTCCATGCTCTCAACCAGGATCAGCTCCTATATCCTATATATGGGAATTTTCCTCAAAGAGGTCACAGAAGACTTGGAGCTTATGAGCCCCCTTCTTCCTGATGATAAACGACAAGACTTTCTTACTCTTGTCAGACATGCTCAGGATGTTTCCAAGTATGTAAACCATGCATCCTTTGACTGCTTTGAATGCATCAGCAGAACCTCTGCTATTGCCATTGGTGCACATTGGATTGCCTGGCTTCAGGCACCTGTCAACAGTCTCTTAGGTCAGGAGGTCACAACACTCCTTGCTCAAGGATCAATAGAAGAAGTACCCATTCTACAACAGGGTACAGGGTTCTAGTCCCCCTATTTTCTCATCCCAAAGAAAACAGAAGGACACAGACCCGTTTTAGACCTCAGAGAATTGAACAAATATCTGTTCTGAGAGAAATTCAAAATGATCTCTCTAGGAACTCTTCTGCCATAACTTCAAAGTCAGGATTGGCTTTATTCTCTAGACCTAAGGGATGCATATACTCATATTCTCATCCATCCAGATCACAGGAAATTCCTGCAGTTCCTTTTCCAGGGAAAACACTTCCACTTGATCTGGCTTCGGAACCAAGAGTATTCACGAAATGCATTGTGTTAGTAGCTGCATTCCTGCGAACTCTAGGGATATTCGTCTTCCCTTACTTAGATGACTGGCTCATTCGAGCCCCCACAGCTCCAGAAGCCAGCTCTGCTCTGTCTTGCACAATGCAAATCCTTCAATATTTGGGATTGGTCATAAACCTCCCAAAAGCCCATCTTGCTCTTACTCAGTCCCTAGAATTCATAGGAGCTCGTCTAGATACCAGACAGTCAAGGGATTTCCTTCCACAGCCCCACTGTCTGCGCATAGTGCAGCTAGCTTCCCAAGCAGCAGGGAAGACTTACCTGACTGCTCAAGAAATGCTCCAACTACTAGGACATATGGCATCCACTGTACATGTGTTTCCCTATTCTCGCCTCCACATGCGAGCAGCCCAATGGACCCTATATCCATTCAGTAGACACAGACCACAGGTCGCCTGTCGGACAAAATAACAAACTCTCACAGTGTCTTGTTTCGTCCCTCCAATGGTGGCAATCACTGGGGAACCTTCTGGTGGGGTCTCCTTTCCAGCAACCCCTATTCCAGGCCACTCTAACAACAGATGCATCACAGGTGGGATGGGGGGCCCACCTGGACGATCTCTCTACCTAGGATACCTGGACTCCACAGGAGGCTTGTCTTCACATAAACCTCCTGGAACTCAGAGCAATCTTCCTTGCTCTTCGAGTATTCAAAGCCCAGCTCAGCTACAAGACAGTCCTAGTCCAGATGGACAATCAGGTAGCCATGTTTTGCGTGAACAAGAAGGGCGGAACCGGCTCTCTGTCATTACGCAATGAAGCTTTATGACTATGGGCCCTCGCCAGAGAGCATCAAATTCACCACCTTCTGGTATATCTTCCAGGCATTCAAAACCTTTGGGCAGACAAACTCAGCCGAGTACTACTGCCACACTAATGGTCTCGCCACTCAGACCAGGTTGCCAAAATATTTCAAATCTGGGGAACTCCAGACATAGACCTCTTTGCAAGTCCACTGAATGCCAAACTTCCCTGGTTCTGTTCCAGAATTCTGGCTTGAGATTGTCAGGCAAGGGACGACTTCCTCCTTCACTGGGGTCAAGACTTTCTCTATGCCTTCCCACCCATTCCCCTCATCTCCAAAAACACTATTCAAGCTTTAGAGAGACAGAGGTCGTATGATTCTCATAGCTCCATGTTGGCCACAGCAAACGTGGTATCCTCTGCTTCTACATCTCTCTCAAGCTGCACCTCGGGAGTTGGGGTGCGCTCCAGATTTTCTCTCCCAAGAGAACGGGACGCTATGGCACCTGAATCCCCAGTCCCTGCATCTCAGGGCCTGGTTGCTGAAAGGATCTCAACCTTTCTCAACAGGTAAAAGATATCCTACAGGCTTCTAGAAAACCTTCCACAAGACGATCATACGCTTTTAAGTGGAAACGGTTTACCATATGGTGTTCTCAAAAGGGACTTAACCCCCTTGCGATACCTCTGAAATCGGTACTGGAGTACCTCCTTCATTTATCAAATGCTGGTCTTAAGACCAATTCAGTAAGAGTCCATCTTAGTGCTATTGCAGCTTCCTGCAAGCCTCTAAATGGACAACCTATTTCCTCTCATCCACTTATAACAAGATTTATGAGAGGTCTTCTATTAACAAAACCTCCCATTAGACCACCACCGGTGGCATGGGATTTGAATCTTGTTCTCGGGCAGCTCATGAAACCGCCCTTTGAGCCTTTAGCCACTACATCTCTGAAATTCCTTTCCTAGAAAGTCATCTTCCTAATTGCAATCACCTCCGCACGCCGCATTAGTGAATTGCAAGCTCTAGTGGCTAATCCTCCTTATACAAGATTTCACCATGAAAAGGTCGTTCTTAGGACTCATCCACACTTTATGCCAAAGGTGGTTTCCCCTTTCCATTTAAACCAAGCGGTTTACCTTCCTGTATTCTTTCCGAGGCCTCATGCCTCCAATGCAGAAAGAAACCTTCATACCTTGGACTGTAAAAGAGCTTTAGCTTTTTACCTACAAAGAACACAGCAACATAGAAAGTCTTCTCAACTTTTCGTTGCTTTTGATTCTAGTCATTTGGGAATTCCAGTTTCCAAAAGAACTCTAACTGGATTGCACAACGCATATCCTTTGCCTATGAGAGTAAGGGTCTTCCTCTTGAAGGCCATGTCACAGCTCACAATGTGAGAGCCATGGCAGCCTCTATGGCTAACCTTCACTCTGTATCTATTGACGACATCTGTCGAGCAGCCACTTGGGCTTCAGTACATACCTTTACAGCCCACTACTGCTTAGACAAGGACTCTGCCGGGATGTCTTGTTTGGCCAGACTGTTCTTCAACATCTCTTTCAGACTTAATTCAACTCCTACCCACCATCCCTGATGGGATGCCAGAGATCCATGGGAGGAAACATGGCCCATCTCACAATGGGTTGCAGCTTCCTGGGGCCATCTGCCTGGCATCTTCAGCTAGGGAGTCCCCATATGTGAAGACTACATTCCTGCTTGTTCCTGGAGATAGCATAGTTATTCACCTGTAACAGGTGATCTTCGGGACCAGCAGGAATTTAGTCTTCACAACCCACCCACCTCCCCTAGGTGTTGTCTCTCTATCTCTCTCTTTCTCTCTCTCCCTCTCTTCTTTGTCTCAGCTATAAACTCAACTGAAGAGGGACAGTTGGAAGAGGGGGGAAGGCAGCACGCAGGCACTGTGGGATGCTCCAAAAAGTGTTTTGGATGCTGGGACGCTGGGGAGCATTCCCATTGGACGCTGGGGAGCATTCCCGCGCGGGCTCCATCAGTACTGATGATACCCATATGTGAAGACTAAATTCCTGCTGTTCCTGGAGATCACCTGTTACAGGTGAGTAACTACACTTTACCTGCATTCCAATCATGATGATTAGTAGTCAGACTTCACTCCTTCCCTTCCCTCCCCCTGCCCTCCCAAGGAAAACTCCCATCACCCCACTTTTGGTAGGTGGTGACCCAAGGGAAGAAAGCAACTTCACCCAAAGCCCCCCCCCCTCCCCTGCTTACTCTTCCATTATAGCATTCATCCCAAAGAACCCCACATAAGCACCTCATCATCAACTCTGTCACATCTTACCTCAACATCCTCAGTCAACCCACCGTACTCAACCAATCACATTCTCACCCTAATCAAAATGCCCAAAAATAAGATAGCAAGAACAAATCACCAAATTAGCCATACATAAATTGCTCCTGTTACAGAACACCACACAGTTCAACAAAAGTCACTGTCCTTCATCAGGTCCAGCAGCTTTTTCCACAGGTTGTCGCAGTCGCCCATTGCCACTAACTGCATATTGCTACATAATATCCTTTTGCAGCAGGGTGGAAGATTGAACTTGAGATATTGCATGTACCTTAAGTCGCATTTTCCAGGTTATGAAATCTGTAGCTTTTACCATTCCTAGTAACATCAGTGCAATTGGCTTCAGCCATCTATATCTCACCCTTTCTTCTCTGTTTAATAATGAGTAATTTAAGCATTTTACAGCGCTGCTAGGTAATCAGAACAAGGGCATGGTACATTTCAGTTTGCTATGAATTCCAAATTAAAGTAACTTTGGCTCTGGCTTCTGATGCAATTTACTCACACGTTTGAAGGCTATGAAAATACACTACAATATCCTCATCGCCCTGCATACTCTTTCAACCTTGATATGGTCAGGGCATGATTGGGATTAGTATCTGTCAACATGACAACTGCACTAATGCAGTCCAGATACTCTGGGTTCTCTGGTATGCTGCTGAACTGTATACATCTGTGGCGCCTGTTCTCTAGATCTGCAGCCTTACCATCCTAGACTGCCTGAGCACAATGTAAGCCCTCATTTTGCATTTTTATGGCTAACGAGGCTTGTCTGTGCACTGTTTGTCTTCCACCCTGTGTCTCAAGATCATAAGATCAGCTTGTAGGTCCACAATTTCTTGCCACATTGTAATAAGTTTGCTTTTAATATCTTGAAGCTGTGCCTTAAGCTCAGTGGCAACATGCTCTCTACAGATTGCCCTCCGCTCTCGGCTTCCATATTGCTCACTGGTGCCAATGTGCCTCCCTTGTATGAAAAAGTTTGGATATTTGGCATCTTTAGTAGCAATATCTATTATGAAATTGTCACAGCTTGCCTCAGGGGCTTTGGCTGTACAGTGTGCCAAAAACACCCATTAACAAAAAGGAGCCTTGGAGCCTCTGGCTTAAGCAGCCATTCAGTAGAATGACATGACGTTCCTCTTCAGGGCTCTGGTTTTTTTTCCATTGACAAATGAGAGTTGTTGCTAGGCCCTGGGTTGACCCTTATTGAAACAGTATTGTAAGGTCTTTGAGCTCTGCCTGTTGAATACTTTTCACCCATAACTGGCCTGTTGTGGCCTTATGTGCAGGTCTTGCAGCTGTATTACTGCCTGGCCCACTTCCTTAATGTCTAGTATTAAGTTATGAAGTTAGTAAAAGCAGTTCCTTATTCTCTTTCCAGAGTAGCTTGTGGTTAGCTTCTAGATTCTGGTAATTCTGTTTGTGTTCTCTTGTCTGGATTCCCTTTTCTGTTGAAATAGACTTCACTATTTTGATGGAGCAAGCTGTCATTTTTTTGTTCGCCATTCCATGTAACACAAAAACAAATTCCATATTTTGCCTTGATTACTCAGACTGGCCATTCGAGAACCTTCTGTTTTATAGCGCATCCATTCCCTTTACTTTTAATGCGCACACACACTGTCAAAGTAAAGACCCACTGTAACTGGTAAGTTACCATATTTACAGGGGAATGACGCTGTCCTAAGGAGCGAGCAGTAAGTAATCCAAACTAGCCCTGAAAATTTTAACACTAGGCTGTTCTTTATCCGATTTTGAAAGCAGCTAATATGGTCAAAGATTTGTTAATATTGGACTGTTCACTGAATAGAGTCATATAATTTACATTGTATTAAAATAGTGACTTAAGAGTTGGCTCTGTAACAGCTATTTACATGATATTTTGCTTTTGCTTATAGGATATTTATTTGACATTTTTTTGTCCTTGCATTTTGTCCCTGTTACTACTATTAGGACAGCCAGGGAAGTGATATATTTATTGGAGCATGCCTTGATGGTATCTTTGTAAAACACAAAAATGGTCGACCTCCAGTTATATTTAAGTGAGTATAATTACACATTAATCCAACAATGTCATACTATAGAATTCTTGTAAACTAAGAATAATCATTTTTCCACTGTTCTGTTGGCAGGTAAAATTTAGAACAAGAGGACTATTATAAATTTGTTTAGTTTGTGAAGAGAAATTATAGCTACTCTTAATATTATGAAGCATTTTAAAGCAGAGTAGCTGAATTGAAATCCTGTAGTAGGTGTCATGCTAATATATGGAAAGCACAAATATGTCTGAACAACTGAAGCGTGGCCTTTAGGAATGATACCATTTTAACAAGGTAGCCATTTTACAGGCTGATGCTATTGCTATGAGTTATTTTGTGTGGTGGTTACTTTGGTGAAGTGCGTTATCTTTTGGTGACAACTAAGCTTCCATTTCTTTCTCCTTGACCATAGGTGGCATGACATTGCAAACATGTCTCACAACAAGTCCTTTTTTACTTTAGAGTTGGCAAATAAAGAGGAAACCATCCAGTTTCAAACTGTAAGTGAATGGTGTTTTAATGGTATAAGAACATGAGGAGAGCACTATACAAATGTTAAGTAGTAGTAGTAGTAAACCATTTACCCAGGTAAATTGGCTTTTTTAAAAGTGCCTATCCCTTACTGAGGTGAAAGCATGCAGTCTTTTTCCTGGACAAAAAGTTGAGGCCTGGGCTGTGGTTAGATCAGGGTAAGGGAGTAACCTATAGATTCTACATCTTTGCAGGTGCTTTTGAATATTGTCTCATCTAAAAGCATAAAACAGACACGATAATAGTATAAGGAATAAGAAGATGGAAATCATGAGCATGGTTTCTGCAGCCTTTCTGTATGTAAAAATATATATTTCTTGAGCTGAAAATAGTTTCTTTTCTTAAATACTTATACCCCGACATATCCATTTCAATGATGGTGGAAGTGGTGGTCATATTAAATATGACAATTGTCTCTTTCAGGCCATCTAATTTAAAAAAGACAGTATAAATAGAATAAAAAAGAGAGCTGGGACATAACACATATGTAGAGGATAATTTTATAAAGCATTTTCCACATTGTAAAATGTGTGTTCTAGATGGAAAGGGCTTTTATAAAATTTTGAGACCACATATGTGCATATGGAGGAATACCCTAGTTGTTAGAGAACTAGCTTGGTAACCAAGAGACCAGGGTTTGATTCCCACAGGTGCTCTTTGTAATCTTGGGCAAGTCACTTAACCCTCCATTGCCTCGGAAGAAAGGCCTGGCAATCTACTTCTGGTCAAACTGCCAAGAAAATCCAGGAGCTGCTGGATTGCCAGGAGTCTGTATCGACTCAAAGGCACACATTGCATTGCATGTGCATATAAAGTATATGCATTGAAATTGTGCACTTATTTTTATGTACTCGATGCATAGCTGTTCCTGGGGACATTGTTGGATGAAGCAGAGGCAGAATTGCTGTGTAAATGCGTATTTTATAAAATATGCTATAATGCACATATTTACATCATCTTCAGAGCAGGCTTAAATACGTGCATCAGCATTTGTGCACCATGGGACATATTCACTAAACTATGCTAACTGCTTCCATGAGGTTTGCCACTTGCTAAGGGCTCTGTGCTAAAAGCACAGGGCCGCGAGGTAAAAATCCCCCATTACTTAGAACGCGATTGGGTGATGACTGGGCAGGTTAGAGGTAGAATGTGGACAGTAATGGTGCATCATAATTAGCATGGCCGTTAAGGGTGCACTTTAATATGACCTTTGCAGTTAGCATGGGTGCAATTAATGCCACCTCAGTTAGTGGCGTTATGTGCACCCCTGTGCTGGATTGACAGTGCCATGTTTTTTAGAAATGCACCAATGACAGGGGGATAGATTCACATGTCCCATGAAGTTGGTGTATTCCTCCAAGATAGTTTTGCAGCCCATCACACACAATTGGCACACTCTTTAGTAAACATGCCCATTTAGACTCTTATGTTGTCATTATAAAAACAATAAAAATCAGCCCATAGCTATATTACGACAAAAGTAGATTTGTGCTGAAAATTCGTTGATTTGCACAACTACTGTATAGACCAATAATACTTAGTTCCTGAGCGGTAGTCTAGTTTAGTCCTCCACATCTGGGTAGTGCACCTCCTCCTGCAGCACGGAGACTGGACCAATCAAAATCCTGTTCTCATTCAGTATCCTGCTGGAGCTCCCATCAGCCCCCCAGTGTGTCCAGTCTCCGTGCAGCAGGAGGACTTGTGAGCCTGTAGCTGGGCTCACTTAGGGACTTTGAGGCAACACTTGTTAGTTTTTCCTTGGGGTTATTGTTTATATCTCCAGGAACAAGCAGGAATACGTCATCACATATGGGTACGTCGGTACCGACGGAGCCCGCGCGGGAAAGCTCCCCAGCTTTTCAGATTAAAAGCTTTTGGGGCCTCCCACTGCACATGCGCGCTGCCTTCCCGCCTTCCTGAGCAGCTCTCGTCAGTTTCTTTTTTTCCGCGGAGCCAGCAGGTCGTGTTCCTGTCACCGCTGAAGAAATTGTTAATTTTATTGTTTTCTTTAGACCGCGTACCTGCCTTCCCCATTCTGAAACCGGTACTGCCGGTCTCTCTTTCTTTCTTTTAAAAAAAAAATATTTTTCTTTTCTTCAGCACAGCTTGGTACTTTGTTAGGCCTTCAGGCCTACACAATTTCTCCTCATGGAGAAGCCAGTTCCTGGTTTTAAAAAGTGTACCAAGTGCAGTGCTGTCATTCCTCTTACAGACACCCATGAATGGTGTCTTAAATGTTTAGGACCTGACCATTCCATACCGGACTGCCCATCCTGCTCCCAGATGTCGAAACGTGGATTGCAGAACCGGGCCAACAAGTTCCATGTGCTGTTTCCTTCAGAAGCATCACAGTCATCCAGGTCTTCCTCTCCGGATGGATCTCAGGTAACCAAAACTCCAGTGGGCAAATCCTCTAAAAGCAAATCTCTTTCTAAAGATCGAGAGGCTCTCAATTCTGAGTTCGAGGATTCTGCCCAGGCCAAAAAACCCCGGCGGGAGGCTCCGGCCTCCAAAGCAATCATGGGGTCACAGGTTGACATCGATGGCGCGGCCTCGACAGATCACCTGTTGTACTGCTCTGGGGTACCGGCCCATACCGGTACCGACATCCAGGCAGCAGTGGCGTCTATGGGCAATACTGTCCAAGTCATGCAGCAGGCCATTCTGGCTTTTATTAATGCTGCTACGCCCTCGGTACCGCAGCCAGCGGTACCGGGTCCGGTTCCGGTAATGGCTTCCATACCGGAACCGAGGCCATCGTCTTCCAAACGCAGATCGGTTCCGCATGCCGGATCCGGGCTTTTGCCCGGTACCGATCCCATACCCGGTACGCCCGATGTCGATACCGAACGGTATGCGTATCGTGCGTTGGAAGCACATAGAGGATACTCTGCTTCTTCAGAGGATTTTAACTCCTCTGATGATTCTGATGAGTTCTCCCTTGATCTTCCTGAGGAGCCTTCTTCTCCTAACAGGAGAATGTCTCCACCAGAGGATTTGTCCTTTCAGGACTTCATCATAGAAATGGCTAAAGGTCTTTCTATTGCTTCATCCTCTGAAAAGGAACCCAGATCAAAGAAACTGGATATTTTAGGATACTCTAAGTCTCCTAAAGAGGCAGTCACCCTGCCTATCCATGAAATCCTTCAAGAACACTTGATGGACTTATGGGAGGCTCCTCTAACATTGTCTCCTTCTTCTCGCAGGTTGGACACCATGTACCGTGTCCCCCCTTCTCCTGGTTTCCAAAAAACCCAGTTGCCTCACCATTCTATTGTGGTGAAGTCTGCAATGAAGAAGATAAAGAGTACCAAAAGGCACTCTTCTACTCCTCCAGGGCGAGAATGTAAGACTCTAGACTCTTTTGGCAGGAAAATTTTCCAGGCTACTATGCTTATAGCCAGGATTAATTCCTATAGTCTTTACATGGGCATGTTTCTCAGTGAAATCGCTCTAAAAGTTCGGCATTTTGCCCCCTTTCTCCCTGAGGATAAGAGGGAGCAGTTCATTTCCTTGGTGAAACACCTTTCGGATATTTCAAAGTTCTCCAACAGGGCAGCTTTTGATTCCTTTGAGGGTGCTGGTAGGGCTTCGGGCATTGCTATAGCAGCCCGACGTCTTGCTTGGCTCCAGGCTTCTGATCTAGAACCTTGGGTCCTAGATGGCTTACGAAATCTGCCCTGTACAGGTGAGAACTTATTTGGTGAGGAGTGGCAAATTAAGGCCACTCAAATGGATGCAGAAAATGCCACCTTAGATAGACTTTCTAAGTCTACCTCCACTCCTGCCAAGAAGAAGTCTTTTAAGAGGCCTTATTACAAGAAGTCCAGATTTTCTACAAATACTGGCCAACAATCCTCTCAGCCTCGTTTTGCTGCTAAACGTCAGCAACCTAAACAGGCAAGGTCAAAGTCTGCGGCGTCTGCTACGCCTCAGCAGGCTCCACCCCCTCAGGGGTTTTGACTTGCCCCTAGAGAACTTAACTTTTCTGGCTCTAGAACAACCAGAGCCCCTCACCATACCCGGAAGGTTAGCTCACTTTGCTCCCAGATGGGAGCAAATTACATCAGAGCAATGGACCCTCTCTATCATCAGAGAGGGTTACAAACTCCATTTTTCCGACCTTCCTCCTTATACTATGGTGAGGCAGTTCAATTCTCCCCCATCTCTCCTGGCCCTCTTGGGTCAGGAAGTCTCCTCCCTCCTTGCCCAGGGGGCAATAGAGGAGGTCCCTCTTCTTCAACAGGGGACGGGATTCTACTCCCCTTATTTTCTAATACCAAAGAAGACAGAGGGCTTCAGACCAATTCTGGATCTGAGAGAATTGAACAAATTTCTTTTCAAGGAGAAATTCAAAATGCTTTCTCTGGGCATTCTCCTTCCATACCTTCAGAGTCAGGATTGGCTTTGTTCTCTAGATCTAAAGGATGCGTATACACACATACTCATCCACCCATCCCACAGAAAATACCTTCGATTTCTGTTTCAGGGAAAACATTTCCAGTACAGAGTACTCCCCTTCGGTCTAGCCTCTGCTCCAAGAGTGTTCACCAAATGCATGGCAGTCGTAGCTGCCTTTCTAAGAGGCCTGGGAATTTTCATATTCCCATACCTGGACGACTGGCTCATCCGAGCTCCCTCTCAGTCCCAGGCCCAAATTTCCCTGGACCGCACAAGGCGTCTTCTGCAGTATCTAGGACTGGTAGTAAACCTTCCCAAGTCTCAACTAATCCCTACTCAGTCTCTCGAGTTCATAGGGGCCCAGTTAGACACCATCACTGCAAGGGCCTACCTGCCTCAGGTCAGGGCCCAACGCCTGCTGAGTTTGGCCTTCCAAGCTCAGTCCAGCAGTCATTTGACAGCCCGGGAAATGCTGCGACTTCTGGGCCACATGGCCTCCACGGTACATGTGGTGCCCTACGCTCGTCTGCATATGAGAGCAGCTCAATGGACCTTGGCCACCCAGTGGACTCAAGCATCTGGAGCGCTCTCCGACCAAATACTCACCTCAAGCCGTCTATTTTGGTCCCTCCAATGGTGGACATCCACCAAGAATCTGTTGTTGGGGGCCCCCTTCCAACCTTTGTTGTCCCAAGCAACCCTCACAACAGATGCCTCCCAGACAGGGTGGGGAGCTCATCTTCAGAACCTCTCCACTCAGGGCACTTGGTCTCCACAGGAGGCCACCCTTCATATCAACCTCCTGGAACTGCGAGCAATTTACCTTGCCCTCAAGGTCTTCTATACCCTCCTTGTCAACCTGACTGTCCTAGTTCAGACAGACAATCAGGTAGCCATGTTCTATATAAACAAACAAGGAGGGACAGGCTCTCTGTTGCTTTGCAACGAAGCTCTCAGAATATGGGCCTTCGCCAGAGAGCATCAAATTCACCTTCTTGCAGTGTATCTTCCAGGAGTTCAAAACTCTCGTGCAGACAGACTCAGTCGAGTTCTGCTTCCACACGAATGGTCCCTACATATGGACCAGATACGCAGAATCTTTCAGGAATGGGGGACCCCGGACATAGACCTCTTTGCAAGTCCGTGGAATGCCAAACTTCCCCGGTTCTGTTCCAGAACTCAGTGTCAGGGAGCTCAGGCCCACGATGCCTTCCTCCTGCATTGGGGTCAGGAATTCCTCTATGCCTTTCCACCCATTCCTCTAATATCCAAGACTCTGTTCAAGCTCCAGAGGGATCACGGGACTATGATCCTCATAGCTCCCCGCTGGCCACGCCAGGTGTGGTTCCCTCTACTTCTGCATCTCTCCCAGGGATCCTCCCTGGACCTGGGAGCTGCGCCAGACCTTCTGTCTCAGGAGGAGGGGACTTTGTGGCACCCAAACCCCAAATCCCTACATCTCAGAGCTTGGTTACTGAAGGGCTAAGTCTTCAAGACTTTAATCTTTCTCAACCTGTGACAGATATCCTTCATGCCTCTAGGAAACCTTCCACGAGGCGTTCTTATGCTTTCAAATGGAAACGTTTTTCCATTTGGTGTGCTCAGCAGGGTCTTGACCCTCTAGCACTTCCTTTGAATTCCCTCTTGGACTATCTCCTGCATCTTTCAAATGCAGGCCTTAAGACGAATTCAGTAAGGGTCCATTTGAGTACTATTGCAGCATCCTTAAAACCTATAAATGGGCAACCTGTCTCCTCTCATCCTCTTGTTTCACGTTTCATGAGAGGCCTGACTCTAACTAAACCTCCCATCCGACCTCCTCCGGTAGCATGGGATTTGAACCTAGTTCTAGGTCAGCTTATGAAGCCACCTTTTGAGCCTTTGGACTCTACCTCCTTCAAATTTCTTTCCTGGAAGGTTGTTTTCCTTATTGCAGTCACTTCGGCTCGCCGCATCAGTGAACTGCAGGCTTTAGTGGCTCATCCACCTTATACTAGGTTTCATCATGATAAGGTGGTCCTTAGGACGAATCCCCACTTTATGCCCAAAGTGGTCTCGCCCTTTCATCTTAATCAAGAGGTATATCTACCTGTCTTTTTCCCGGCTCCTCATGCATCCAGTGCAGAGAGGAACCTTCATACTCTGGATTGTAAAAGAGCTCTTGCCTTTTACCTCAACAGGACTCAACCACATCGAAAGTCTTCCCAACTTTTCGTGGCTTTTGATCCTTCTCATTTGGGACTTCCAGTCACCAAGCGTACACTTTCCAATTGGATCGCTCAGTGTATTTCTTTTGCTTACCAAAATAAGAACATTTCTATGGAGGGCCATGTCACAGCTCACAATGTGAGGGCCATGGCCACTTCTATGGCTCATCTTCACTCTGTGTCCATAGATCAGATCTGTCGAGCAGCCACTTGGGCCTCGGTTCATACCTTCACAGCCCATTACTGCTTGGACAAGGACTCCCGCCGGGATGCCTTGTTTGGTCAGGCTGTCCTCAAACACCTGTTCCATACTTAAACAACTCCTGCCCACCTTCCCTGGATGGATGCCTGAGATCCATGCGAAGATGGTTTACCCTTGGAGGGGGATCTCCCAGGCATCTTAGCTAGGGAGTCCCCATATGTGATGACGTATTCCTGCTTGTTCCTGGAGATAGCACAGTTACTTACCTGTAACAGGTGATCTCTGGGAACAGCAGGAATTAGTCATCACAACCCACCCACCTCCCCTAGGAGTTGTATCTCTATCTATCTTCCTGTCCTCTCTCTCTATTGTCTCAGCTTTAAACTCGAACTGACGAGAGCTGCTCAGGAAGGCGGGAAGGCAGCGCGCATGTGCAGTGGGAGGCCCCAAAAGCTTTTAATCTGAAAAGCTGGGGAGCTTTCCCGCGCGGGCTCCGTCGGTACCAACGTACCCATATGTGATGACTAATTCCTGCTGTTCCCAGAGATCACCTGTTACAGGTAAGTAACTGTGCTTTCTCTGTTATACCTTTTCTTTTATTTTGGTGGCTGTCCCTTTAACTTTAGTACTCAACTTTCTGAAGGGGGGGCTGGTTGAGGCACCTACTCTGCCCGCTTCTGCTCTCAGCGTCTGTGGGGGGGAACTGCAGGCAGCAGCTGACTATTGATCTCCCTCCTGGACAGTACGGAGGTGAGATCTAGTCTAGACAGCCCCATTGCTACTGGTCAGCCGGCCGTAGGATTGTCACGGCGTGGGCTGCATTCCACTGTAGCTGAGATTTGTCTGCTTACTTGGGGCTGTCCCGCGGTGCCGCGTCTCCTCAGCGTTTCTTCGGAGGCGACGTTCTTACAGACAGCGGTGAGTCTCAAAGCACCAGCAGTGCTTTTAGCGGCGCTTTTCTTTTTTTCTTTATTTTGGGGTTGTTTTCGGTGTCGGGCTGCAGATCGCGCGGTTCTCTTCATTATTTTATTTTTCCCGCCGTTTTTTTTCCTCAGCCGTGGGTGCCGGCGGCCATTTTATCGCGCCGACATCCTTTAGCTTTCCCGCGTTTTTTTCCGTTGTGTTGGGGGCTGTTGCGGCTGCCCTTTTCAGTTTCTAGCTTTGTTGTCAAGTCGGAAGCCCTCTGTTTCATCGGATTCCTTTCTCTTTCTCAAAAAAAAAAAAAAAAAAAGGTAAAGACAGTCACATCAAGGCCTTGTCCTGTAGGTCTTCTCAGCTGTTTCACCTATAGCCTGCTAGTTTTGATGGCGTCCAGGCCTCAATGTTTGGTCTGCGGTTCTCGCAGAGGGGCTATATCAGATTCCGGGGTTTGCAAGGGCTGTTCTTCAGTTTCTTCGGCCCTCGAACTCCAGATGGCTGACAAGGTGGTTTTGGATCCGGATAGCCCGGCCAAGCAGCCTGTCCTGATGCCCTCTCCAGGTTCTCCATTGCCAGTCTCTCCTGGGGCATCGAAAGGACAGGGAATTTCCTTGCCCGAAGCCCCGTCGGGCTCTTCTTCGCTGGGTTTTTCGCCTGATTTTATTCTCTTGATGCATCAGGCCTTCCAACTAGGCCGGCTGGGCAAGATCCCAGAGGCCGGGGTTTCTTCCTCGCCTTTTCCTTCCCGTTTGGGGGAGGAGAGTCAGCGTTCTGTCTCTCAGCCAGCTAAGCGCTCTCGCTTATCCTTTGAGAGTGCTGAAGCTGACTGGCCGGAGTCTGACCTGGCGCTGGAGTCCGACGACATTTCTGATGCGTTGGAAGAGGGAGAGATTCCGGATCCCGAGGATCAAGCGCGTATCATTCGGGTATTTCGGAAAGAGGAGTTGGCTCCTTTGATTACGGAGTCCCTTCAGGCCCTTAATCTGGCCTCCGTTCCTTCGACGGAGGAAGAGGGTCTGGAAGATCCCCTCATTCAAGCCGTGCGGGACTCTCAGATGGTTTTTCCCGTCCATCGCGTGGTAGCTCAGATGATTCAGACTGAATGGGATCAGCCTGAGGCCGGTCTGAAAGGCATTCGTACAATGAACCGGTTGTATCCTCTAGCTGACAAGGACAAGGACAAGTTTCGGTCTCCGCGGGTTGATGCTCTGGTTTCGGCAGTCACTAAAAAGACTACGATTCCAGTCGAAGGCAGTGCGGCTTTGAAGGATACGCAGGACAAAAAGGTGGATGGTCTGTTGAAGCAGGCCTCTATTTGCCTTGTCTCTGCAGGCCTCTATTTGTGGGGCCTGGGTGGCTCGAGCCTGTTTACGATGGGCTCAGCGTTTACGTCAGGATGCCAACTTTGACCAACAGAAGATGTTCGAAGTAACCCGTTTGGAGTCTGGTTCAGCTTACTTGGCAGATGTTCATTATGATTTGATTCGCACTTTGGCTAACAGCATGGCGTCCTTGGTGGCGGCGCGCAGGTCTGTTTGGTTGAGGAATTGGTCTGCAGACGGTTCCTCTAAGTCGCGGCTCAGCAAACTTCCTTTTAAAGGGAAGCTATTGTTTGGTGAGGATTTGGATAAGTTAGTGAAGGATTTAGGGGACTCCAAAGGAGGTAGGCTGCCTGTGGATAAGCCTAAGCTCGGCAGAACTGCGTCCCTCCCGCGAGGTTCTTCTCGTGACTTTCGCAGATTTCGCTCATCCTGTTTGTGGAGTTCCCAAAGGGGCCGAGTTGGGTACCGTTCTCAGGGATTTCGCGGCTTCCGGGGGGCCGGCAGGGGATTTACCCCTGCGGCCTCTTCGGCTTCCTCCTCTTTCTCTCGCAAGCCGCAATGACGCCAGGCGCCTTCCGGAGAGGTGTCGAGTTATCGGGGGCTGTCTTTGGAATTTCTTGCCGGCTTGGGCCCGGATCACGTCCGATCAATGGGTGTTGGAGGTCATCCGAGAGGGCTATGCCCTCGAATTTGCCAGTCCACTTCGAGATTCCTTCGTTCTGTCTCCCAGCAGAGGCCCGCACAAGGAACCTGCACTTCGCTTGACGTTGGATCGGCTTCTCGCCTTGGGTGCGGTGGTTCCTGTCCTGGCTGCCGAGCGCGGGCTGGGTCGTTACTCTATTTATTTCGTGGTGCCAAAGAAGGATGGTACTCTCCGTCCCATTCTGGATCTCAAAGGGGTCAACCGTTGTCTTCTCGTCCCTCATTTCTGCATGGAAACTCTCCGCTCCATCATTGTGGCGGTTCGGCAGGGGGCGTTCCTCACTTCTCTGGATTTGTCCGAGGCTTATTTGCACATTCCCATCCGGTCGGTCCACCAGCGTTTTCTGCGGTTTGCGTTCCCCTGGGGACACTTTCAGTTTCAAGCTCTGCCTTTTGGCTTGGCAACCGCTCTGCGTACGTTCACAAAGATCATGGTGGTAGTGGCCGCGGCATTACGGCGGGACGGGATCCTGGTCCACCCTTACCTGGACGACTGGTTGATTCGTGCAAAGTCCAAAGAGGAGAGCGTACGGGCTACAGAAAGAGTGGTGTCTCTTCTGCAATCTCTAGGCTGGGTGGTGAATGTGCAGAAGAGCCAGTTGGTGCCGACTCAGAGTCTCGAATATCTCGGGGTTCAGTTCGACACTGCGAGAGGGTTGGTTTGCTTACCGCTACGGCGTGTTCAGGCCTTGCAAACTCTGGTGAGAGCTTTTCTCAAGATGTCCGCCCCCTCGGCTTGGTGGTACCTGCACGTACTGGGTACGATGGTGGCTACTCTGGAGGTGGTTCCCTGGGCTCGGTTTCACATGCGACCTCTCCAGAGGGTGCTGTTGCGGCGCTGGTCGAACTAGTCGGACTCGCTCAACAAGCGGTTGCGTTGTCCGCTCCGGGTTTGTCAGGCTCTACGGTGGTGGAGGTGCTCCCGAATGTTGCGTCCGGATTAATGTGGTTGCTGCCTGTCCCTCGGAAAAGATACAATCGTGCAAGGGAGCAGCGGTTTGGATAAGTACCATGTTTTTCTTCATTCACTTCAAATCCTACTGAATTTTAATTAATTGTTTGGATTTTGGGTAAGGTGACACCTTTGTGTGGTGGTTTTACCTTGGTTCTAACCCTTAAGCATTTTTTCATAGGGTTCATTGAAAACCGATTAAAATGGAAGTCACAGCTTCAAGAGGCTAGTTTGTTCCTCCAGGCTGCCTTCCGACAAAAATTTATATGTTCTTTGTTTGCTCTTAATTTTCCACTCTATTTTTGTTTTTGGGCCTGATATCTCACTAGGCATTTACAGGGGAACCTTAAATATCAGGTTGCTTCTATAATGCCTAGCCTGGTCTTATACTGGAGGAAGGCCGCCTTCCTAACCTATGTGGTCCTCGCCACATCAGGGAGCATGCTAACCCTTTGACCGCAAAAGGAAATGTCCTTAAACTTAAAGTAATTCCTAAACAACAAAGTTTTATCCCCTACTGAATTCAAAACTACCACTAGGGTGATTGTATTTGGAATTTTGTCCACTGATGACTCCAAAAAAGCTGAGGGATCCAAACCATCCACTGAGACTATACAATCCATAGCTCCTGCTTCCTCTCTCTTGATAGATAGTACATCCATGAGATTGAAATCTCAGATGACTGATAGCTTCAAAACATCTCTCAGATAAATATTGAAAAGTTCTTTAGAAGATAGCAGTCTTGTCTTGTGAAAGTTCAGGAGTCTGATATTTTGCTCTACATTCTCTGTAGCCTCCAACTTTAGATGTAATGCCAAGCTATTCTTAATAAAGGCTCCTGAGGCCTTTGGGACAGCAGCCATTTGAGACTACACATTTCCCAATCTTTACCCGACATCAGAAACTTTAACATCCAATTATTCTAATTGGCCATCACCTGTGTGGAGAATTCCAGAGTCTGAACAAAAAAGTTAGGCAATCCAACCTCAATCCTCAACAGTGTCCCCCAAATATATTTTCCAAGACAACTTTCTTCCCCACAGGGAGATTAACCATCTCGGTACTCAGCCTGGGAAAAGGCTTTAGAAGAGGGACTGAACCAGTTTTTATGGTTACTGCAGATAGTATCTTCGACCCAGCCACTGTCTCAGACCGATCACTCAAGATCTTCCCCAGAGATCAATAAACACTCTTCTGCGTTTTGAAGCTGATCAGGCTCCACTGTCTTGCCCAATTGCTCTGTCCTCCAGCACAGGGGCCACGGAATGCACCTCTGATTGGGAGGTGGGGGCTCAAGCTTCACCTTGATTCTGCCCCAAGCTCCACCCCTAGCCTCCCACGGCTTTCCCCTCTTATTCTGCCCACGGGGATCCCATTTTCCTATCTGCCTGTGGGAGATTGGATCCCCATGGGCAGAAAGGGAAGGCTGCCATGATCTGTCTGCCCATGCATATCTCCTTCAGGCAGATAGGAGTCTTTGCTGCGATTGTGGTGATCTTCCACCCTGCTCATGGGGATCTGATCTCCCACAGGCACAAGAGTCTGCGGCAATCATGGATGGCAGGCAAAGGTTTGCTGGGGCCAGGACCCATGTGGCCCACCGTATTCCGAAGTCTATGCTCCAGCATAGACTGCTTTGGTCTAGCAGCCTCAGCCTCATTGTGGGGAACTGGCTGAGGTGTTTGGGTAGGTTTGCCAAAGCTGTGGGGTTTTTTTTTCTGAAATCACTGAGGAGGAAACTGCAAATCTTCTCTCCTCCTCCAAACTGACTACTTGCTCCTCTGATCCCATTCCCACCCATCTACTAAGCTCTATCTCTTTCGCTGTCATCCCTTCCATCTGTCATTCCCTTAACCTATCACATGTTACTATGTTACTTTCAATTGCAATTGTTTTTGTGACCTTCGAACATGCTGTGGTTACATCTCTGCTCAAAAAGCCTACACTAGATCCTACCTGTCCTTCCAGTTATTGGCCTATCTCTCTCTCTTCCCCTTTGCTTCAAAACTACTTGAGTGGTTCACCACCACTATCTTGACTTTTTTCTCTCAAGCCCTTCTGAAACCACTGCAATCTGGCTTTCAATCTCTGTTCCACAGAAACGGTGCTTGTCAAAGTCTCCAGCGATTTGTTCCTTGTCAAATCCAATAGCCTCTTTTTAACATCTTTGTTAGTGATATTGCAGAAAGGCTGTTAGGTAAAGTTTGCCTCTTTACGGACGAAACCAAAACCTGCAATAGAGTAGACACCCAAGAAGGAGTAGATAACATGAGGAAGGATCTAGCTAAGCTTGAAGAATGGTTGAGAATTTGGCAGCTGAGATTTAATGTTAAAAAATGCAGAGTCATACATTTGGTATGCAAAAATTCAAGAGAGCGATACTGTGTAAGGAAGCAAAATACTTCTGTCCACGAAAAAAGAGCGGGACCTGGTGTGATTGTTTCTGATGATCTTAAAGTGGCTAAACAGGTAGAAAAGGCGATGTTGAAAGCCATAAGGATGCTTGGGTGCATAGGTAGAAGAATGGCCAGCAGAAAAAAGGAGCTGATAGTGTCTCTGTATAAGTATCTGGTGCAACCATAATTGGAATATTATGTGCCATTCTGGAGACTACACCTTCAAAAGGATATAAACAGGATGGAATCAGTGCAAAGGGTGGTTACTAAAATGGTTAGTGGTCTTCGTTATAAAGCATATGAGGACAGACTTAAAGATCTTAATATGTATACATTAGAGGAAAGACAGGATAGAGGAACTATGAGAGAGATGTTTAAATACCTCTGTGGCATAAATGCACAAGAGGAGAGCCTCTTTCAATTGAAAGCAAGCTGTACTATGAGGGGAAAAGGGATAGACCCAGGAGTAATATGCGGAAATATTTCTTTATGGAAAGCATGTTAGATGCATGCAATAGTGTCCCAGTGGAGGCAGTGTAGATGAGGACAGTATCTGAATTCAATAAAGCATGGAACAAACACACAAGATCCGTAAAGGAAAAAAAG
Organism: Ichthyophis bannanicus; assembly: GCA_033557465.1. Classification (NCBI taxonomy): domain Eukaryota; kingdom Metazoa; phylum Chordata; class Amphibia; order Gymnophiona; family Ichthyophiidae; genus Ichthyophis; species Ichthyophis bannanicus. The sequence continues at coordinate 41,120,318 of CM066037.1, read as the reverse complement.
GGACTATTGTAATTGATATGGAAGGGCATGCTTAGATAGTCCATGTGGTCTTTTTCTGCCATCATGTTTCTATGTTTCTCTACTCGATTCTCATCCTTCTTGACCTTTCTGCTACTGTGGCAAGGTCAGCTATCCTGAGAGTGGGGGAGGTGAGAAGCATAACGAATACACCCTAGTTAAGGGTCCCCTTCTAGGAGTGCAGGGAGAGAAAGCCACAGCCAGGTTTCAAAAACAGAAAACCCCCAGCTGGAACAGGTTTCAGCCAATGACTGATAAAGTAAGAAAGAGGGATTGCAAGCACGAGGACCAGAGCATTTCCCCAGCTTTCAAAGAAAGCCTTTGGGAATGCAGCGTGCATGTGCGGTCCCTTTCCCGCCCAATGGTGCCATCTTACTCTGTCTTTCTTTTTCCGCGGAGCCCAACGGACGTAGTTCGTGTCACCCGGGAAAAGTAGTTTTTTTCTGCGATTTTTGCATTTCTTTATCTGGTTCGCACCGGTTCCCCTTCCCGCCTGGGCTCGGTACACCGGTATCGAGTCCGGAACTTCTTTTTTCAGTTTTTGTCCTTTGTGACTAGCGTTTGCACTTTTTCTGTTATTTTGTCTGGCAGTCCAGTCTTTTGACCTTGCAGGGGCCCTTTTTCCCCCGATTGGCTGCCAGCAGGTTCAAAAAATGTGATCGGTGTAAGAAACTTATGTCTCTCACTGACACACACGACTGCTGCCTCCGATGCCTCGGGCCCGACCATGACCCATTGGTCTGTGGCCCGTGTGGCAAGATGTCGTCTAAGTCTCTTCGGAGCTTATCAGCATCAACGTTAAAGAATTTTTTCAGAGTCTGCTTCCGGCCGGGCCTGGACTTCGTCAGAGGCCTCAACATCTCGGGAGTCTGACCCCGAGCGGCGTCGTGGGTCCTCTGAGAGGTGGAGCACGCGGGAGCACAAAAGAAAGAAGAAGCTCGTGAGGGCAGAGTCAGTGGAGGCACCTGGATCCTCGAGGGCCAGGATGCGCAGCCCTGACCGCCATCCCGGGCTCTCGGAGTCGGAGCGGCTGACCAAGCAACCTCACCTGCAGCCAGAGTCCCCGAGTCAGGTAACTTCTGTTGTCCTTGTGGACTCTCCCCTGGGAGAACCGACGTCGGGCCCGACACCGTCGAGGCCCGAGTTGGGGGCTGCGGAGTCTCCTGAGCACGGACTCAGGCTGACGGCCCTAGAGAACAGCCTGGCTGCCTTAATGGAGCAGCAGCAGGCACTAATTGCCGGTCTGACCGGTGCAATCGCCCTGACCACCGGGACCTCGACATCTAAGCCGACCCCAGAGGCCAAGCCGATCCTCGAGTCAATCAAGTCTCAAGTCGATCCTCGGCCACAGTCTCCCTCGACCTCCTCTTCGAGGCCCACGTGGCCGGAGCCGCTCGATGACTCCTCGGAGGAGTTGGCGTGGGAGACGGAGGACGAGGAGTCTCCTGACACCTTCCGGACCAGGTGTGTCCCGTCGGCCTCAGAGAAGGTTCCCCCCCCCCCACCCCGGAGGATACCCGTTTTTCGGATTTCATCAGGGATATGGCCAAGGCTTTGGCATTCCTGGTGGATGCCGAGGAGCAGCCTCGAGCCGAAGAGCTTGATGCCCTCCAGTATGATTTTCCTCCGAAGGAAGCCTTTACTGCTCCGGTTCCTCTGAGGCTGGAAAGGCTGCTCTTCCGTATGTGGGAAGCACCGGCCTTGGCGCCGGTTCTGAGCAAGCGGGTCGATTCCATTTAACGAGTCCATAAGAGCTCTGGGTTCCAAAAGGCGCAGCTACCGCACCACTCCATGGTTGTGGAATCGGCCATGCATAGACTGAAAAGTCAGAAGATGCACTCCTTTTCCTGGCCGGGAGGACCGGAACCTGGATGCCCTTGGTAGAAAGTGCTTCCAGGGCTCTATGCTCTCTTGCCGTGTCCAGACTTACCAACTGTACATGGGCATGTACTCACGGGACCTGGCAAAGGAGATTGCCAGGTTCTCGGCTGGCCTCTCCGAGGAACCCTTGTCTTCAGGGATCCGGGAGTGTTCGAAGTTTATATCTCAAGCAGCCTATGATGGCTTTGGCCCGGATAGCCGGGCCGGCATCGGTGCACGCCGTCAGGCCTGGATACAGTCGTTGGACTTGGAGTCATGGGTACAGGAGAAGTTGGTCAATGTCCCCTGCCGAGGTGACAACCTATTCGGCAAACCCATGACTGAGAAGGCTGCAGAAATCAAGACCGAGACTCTCACCAGGACAAGACTGTCCAGAAAGACCTCTGCCCTTTCTCATAAAAAGAAGGGCTCGGGAAAGAAGCCCTTTTTGCCGAGGAAGGGTGCTGCCTACAAAACCTACCCTCAGTATCAGGCCTCTCCAGCTCCCCAATAGGGCCAGCAGGCCTAGGGGCAGGGGCAGGGGCATGGGCCCCGTAGGCAGAAAACACCCAAGCCGCCAGCTCCGCCTCCTGCACAGCAGGGAGCGAGGTTTTGACTTCCACAGCATAGCCTCTCCTCCGCCGGTGGCTCCACTCAGCACAGGGGGTCGGCTGACCATGTATGCTTACAGGTGGCCAGCCATCACAGGGGACACCTGGGTACTGAGCATAGTCCAGAAGGGCTATATGCTCCATTTCCACCAACTACCCCCTTCCTACTATCCAGGGGAGCCTCCAAGACTCCTTCTACACAGAAACCTCCTCCTTCAGGAGTTGGCAAGTTTTCTAAAGGAACAGGTGGTGGAACCGGTGCCACACCACCTGGAAGGGCAAGGATTCTACTCCAGGTACTTCCTAGTACCAAAGAGAAAAGGAGGCCTCAGGCCTATCCTAGACTTGCAAAATCTGAACAAGTTTCTGGAGAGGGAAAAGTTCAAGATGCTTACCCTTGTGATACTGCTGCCCAACCTCCAGCAGGGAGACTGGCTATGCTCCTTAGACCTAAAAGATGCTTATACTCACGTCCTCATCCATCAAGACCACAGACAATATCTCAGATTTGTGGTGGGAGGAAACCATTTTCAGTACAGGGTACTTCCCTTTGGCCTGACCTCTGCCCCCAGGGTTTTCACCAAATGCCAGGTGGTGGTGGCAGCTTTTCTCAGAAATCAGGGGATTTTTGTCTTCCTGTACCTGGACGACTGGCTAATCAGGGGCCAGTCATTCCATGAGGTCCGACAGGCCACTCTTCGCACTGTCTCTCTTCTTCAGCATTTGGGCTTTGTCATAAACTACGCAAAGTCCACTTTGCTCCCCTCTCAGAACCTAGAGTTTATAGGGGTGAGACTAGACACCCTTCAGGCAAGAACTTACTTGCCCGAGGACAGGGCCCATAGATTGATGGAGTTGGCAAACCAGTTCCAAAGCAATTCTCAGGTTTCCGCCAGGCACTACCTGCATTTCTGGGCCACATGGCATCCACTGTACATGTGACCCCGAATGCCCGTCTGCACATGCGGGCTGCTTAATGGTGCCTCAGAGATCAGTGGTCACAAGCAACCGGCGACCTTCAAGACAGAGTAAAGGTGTCCAGACGGCTTCTGAACTCCTTACAGTGGTGGCGACATCTACCAAACCTTCTCAAAGTTGTACCTTTTCAGGCTCCAGCACACACCAGGATGCTGACGACAGATGCATCCTTAAAGGGCTGGGGTGCACATTGCCAGGGCACGTACACTCAAGGCCTGTGGTCCCCTCGGGAGGCCACACAGCAGATCAACCTTTTAGAGCTGTGAGCAATTCGCTTAGCTCTGCAAACCTTCTGCCATGCTCTCTCTCAACAGTCTGTCCTAATTCAGACGGACAATCAGGTAGCAATGTTCTATGTGAACAAACAAGGAGGCACAGGGTCCAAGCTCCTATGTCAGGAGGCACGGATCCTTTGCTTTTTTGCAGTCAAACAAGGCATGTTTCTCAAAGCAGGGGCAGTGGGAGCAAACCAGCCTGGCAGCCGCAGAGCTCAAAAGCGGCATCCCTACACAGAGGGAGCCGCTTCTGCCGATAACCCCCTGCTGAACTCCTGCCCAATCGGGGCAGTGGGAGAGCTCCTGCCCAATCGGGGCAGTGGGAGCAAACCAGCCCGGCAGCCGCAGAGCTCAAAAGCGGCGTCCCTACAGGGCACGCCCGCGCCTGGCGGGCCTCGCCAGAGGGCCCTTTGGCATGGCCCTTAGGTGGTGGGAATTAGGCGAGAGGGAGGGGAGGCCTCCTCGAAAGTACCAGTATCGCACGGTCCACCCAGCCTGATCCAACCCCTCACCACCCAGGAATGACAAACGACTCACAACGTTCAAATCCAACGCGAGGAGGTAAGCCTCTGTCATATTGCTGACCATAGAAACAGCTGCCAGAAAGAACCAAGATATAAGACACTGATATTGATAAGCCACTACACAGTGCCAGTGAGGGACCTGCCAAGGCTCGGCTACTGTCTACGAAACATTTTCTTGTTACTGTTAAGCGTATACGGATACTAGGCCACTGTCTGCAAAATAACTGCTTGTTACTGTTAAGTGTATACTGATACTAAGTCATTGTCTCCGAAATAATTTCTTGGACTGTGAAGTGTCTGCGGATACTTTAGTTTCCAGGTCAGGATCCGTTACAACATCCCACTAAACAACTGAGGTATGGAACCCCTCAACTTCTTTCTAAGCATATGTCTGCTCACGCTGGTCCCAGCTTACGCTTTCAGCCCAAATTTGTACTACTCTCTACCACACATATGCAGTCCAATCTACTTTCTCTACCCCATACAAACACCTTCACTACCTCCACTCACCCCTTACCACAGCACCATCAATGAACCAACACTCGCACCCTCTCAGGGGCCCTCTGTTACCAGACATAGTAGAGCACAGAGGCACCGCAAACCTAAACCAATAAGAACACATATAAACAAGACCGTCCTAACCCAGACCATACACAATCAGCCTACTCAAACATCTCATGACCCTTGTAACATCACCCTCAACAATGCCAGATCAATCAGGAACAAGACACACCATCTACGACATCATCAAGGATGAGCAGCCCGACATCCTCTGTATAACGGAAACTTGGATCACGGACACCGACTCAGCAATATTGAACCAGATAAGCAAACCATGCTACAACCTGTACAACTGCCCTCGCAACAACAAAAGAGGTGGAGGAGTTCTCATCGTAGCCAAGACCAACCTGCAACTCTCAATCACATATTTGAACTCAAATGTAGACATCGACTTGCTCAAAGTGGAAAACACAGCTTTATCCATCTGCCTGATTTACAGATCCCCCTCGCCGCACCACGAAACACTTGCCACAGCACTAGAAAACACATCCTCCACGCAGCCCAAGAAATTCCAAATCATCCTAGGAGACCTAAACCTTGCATCGATTCCACCTACGCACGCAAATACCTTCTTAGAAGCCATGACCCAACTAGGGTATCAACAACTAATAAATGGCGCCACCCATAACAAGGGCCATATTCTTGACATGGTCTTCACTCCCACGGTTAAACAAAACAACAAAGAGAAACCTCTGATAAAGATAACCCCCCAGTACCATGGTCTGACCACCATCAAATTGATATCCAGATAAAACTACCCACACTACCCAAGGACTCGAAAGCACAGAGAGTGATACACCAACAAAGAAAATTCAACAAACTCAACTTGGAAAGTCTTATAAGTACCATTACAACTCACATAGATTTGGAAAACAAGGACCTCGATGCTCTAACAAACAGCTGGAACACCGGAATCCAGGCTGCAGCGCACCCCACATGGAACACCCCCCCAAATCAAACTAAACACCAATCCGAACCCTGGTACACAGAAACACTGACCAAAATAAAGAGAGAACTCAAATAAACTCGAAAGAAAATGGAGACGAATCAAATCCATCGAACACAACACTGAGTACCTAAATCTCCTCTCAAAATACAAAGAAGAGGTCAACGCCGCCAAAAGGACCCATCACACCAACCTATTGAACAAAGCTATCAATAAGCCTCGTGAACTTTTTGAACTAGTGAAATCACTAACCAGAACAGCCCAGGCAGACCACTATGATAACTTAATCAAACCCCAAACCCTGGCAGACCACTACGCAAGCAAACTTACTGCAACCTCGCCCACTATCTGTTTGAACACAACATATCGGAAAACCAGTGTAGAACAGGATCAGGCATGGAGCATCTTTCACAACATTGATGATCAGCAAACTATCAACATAATAACGAATATCAATTCCACCACATCCCCGCTAGATCCCTGCCCAACTGCGTGGGTCAAGGCGGCAAAAAAAGATATTGTCCACCAAGTCTCGCATATTGTGAACCAATCACTACAACAAGGAATCATGCCTGCGCAACTCAAGAAATCCATAATAAGACCAATTCTAAAGAACAACTCACTCAACAAGGTCGACCCAGCATCCTACCGCCCCATCTCCAGCATATCTTTCCTAGCAAAGATCATTGAAAAGGCAGTCCTTATACAACTACAAGATCATCTGGATGACCACGAAACCCTGGATAAGCAGCAATACGGATTCAGACGACATCATGGGGTTGAAACGCTGTTAATAGCACTCCTTAACAGCCTTCTCAAAGGCCTTGAAGACAAAATGAAAATGTTTATACTCATCTTCATTGACATCTCTGCCGCCTTTGATACAGTCCATCATGGAATCCTCCTTAACAAGCTCGAATCGATAGGAATAGTGGGAACCCCCCTAAAATGGTTCTCCTCCTACATATCAAACAGAATGCCACAGGTTCAATTCAGTAGTGAAAAGGCCAGAAGCATTCTCTCAAACACAAGGCATACCTCAGGGCTCGGTTCTCTCAGCACTACTTTTCAACATTTATATGCAGCCCCTCTGTGATATTTTCCAGCAGCATAATATCAAATACCACATTTATGCAGATATCATGCTATACACGCAACTGGATACCGTCGACCCTAACTATATTCAGCTCGAAACATGCCTGAACGAGATGTTAATATGGTTACAGCAAAACATGACGATCAACCATAAGAAAACTGAGGTGATGTATATCTCAAGTAAACCAAACTTTGAACCTCCTGCGACAATTACCCTGTGTAACAATACGTACAACACAAAGAATGAAATAAAATATCTGGGAGTCACCTTTGACAGCAACCTAAAGATGGAAAAACACCTACGAAAAACCAACAAGGCCATTTTTCACAAACTTAGAGTGCTACAACCTCTACGGAGCATCCTCGAACCTCATGATTTTAGGTCTGTTGCGCAAGCACTCATTATACCACACTTAGACTACTGCAACGCCATCCTTCAGGGTCTCCCAAAGAAAACGCTAAACATCCTGCAAATGGCCCAAAATGTGGCGGCGAGGATCATCATGTAAAAAAGTATTACTGAACACATCACGCCCGTATTGATCGAGCTGCATTGGCTCCCCATCACTGCTCGGATACAATATAAAACATTGATAACCACCTTCAAACTCATACATAACATAGCTCCATCCTTTCTCTCCACCCTTATCAGCACGCAACCGTCCAACAGAGACAGAAGAACCGGCAACTCAGACACACTACACGTTCCGACCGATATCAGATCTGTCAAATCCAGTACTAGCCACCTAGCATACTCATACTCTGCCCCGACCCTCTGGAACCAACTACCACCTGAACTACGTGCGACCAAAGACCTTATTGCTTTCAGGAAAAAACTAAAGACATATCTATTCCAGTGTCAATACAATTTGATATAAATCCCAGGGGGCTACAAGATGTCACAAACTGAAACATATATCCTGTTATGTAAAAATTATGTAAAACTTATGTAAAACATGTACATATGTAAATTCTGAATCTCCTTACGACCTTATTACTGTGTGCCGTGCTTTCCTGTCAAATCAATGTGTTTATACCCCAAAATTTCCGTCATGATTTGACAATTTCCAATCTATAATCAAACCGCTGCTGATCGCTGGAAGTAGCGGTATACAAATGTATACTAAATAAAATAAAAATAAATAGTTTATCTGCCTGGTCAGGAAAACTTCCTAGCAGACCAGCTAAGCAGGATTCTCCAGCCCCACAAATGGCAGTTGAATCCATTTTTGGTCCAGCAGATCTTCCTCCAATGGGGACTTCCATCCATCAATCTCTTTGCAAATCCACTAAATCGTCAGCTGCCCAGGTTTTGCTCCAGACAACTGCATCCCCTGAGGATGGCAGCAGATGCTTTTCTAATCTCTTGGTCTACGGGCCTCCTGTATGCGTTTCCTCCCACGCCCCTGGTGGCCTGAACTCTATTCAAGATCCTCCGGGACAAGGCCTCGGTGATTCTGGTAGCCCCCAGATGGCTGAGGCAACCGTGGTTTCCACTTCTGCAGTTGGCGGTGGAAGCTCCGTTCCCTCTGGGGCTGCAGCACGATCTCCTGTCTCAGCAGGGTTCCCTTCTGCACCCCAATCTCAGGTCCCTCAATCTGATGGCCTGGCTTCTGAAAGGATAGTTCTAGCTCCCTTACTTCTACCTAAGGAGGTGGAGGAGATGGTCTTTGCCTCTAGGAGGCAGTCCACCAGGAAGTCTTATGCCCTCAAGTGGCATAGGTTTACGGTATGGTGTGCTCAGCGCAATGAAGATCCTTTCTCTTGCCTGGTGCCAGTAGTACTGCAGTATCTACTTCACCTTTCAGACCTAGGCCTTAAGTCTAACTCTGTTCGGGTCCACCTCAGTGCTTTGTCAGCGCACCACTCACTGGTGGAGGGACAGTCTCTGTCGGTTCACCCCTTGGTGTCCAGATTTCTCAGAGGTCTGCTTCTACTCAAGCCTCCGGTTCGTCCACCGGCGTCTGAGTGGGATTTGAACGTGGTCTTGCAACAACTTACTCGTTCACCGTTTGAGCCGATGGCTACTTGCCATTTGTGCTTCCTCTCTTGGAAAGCGCTCTTCCTGGTGGCTCTTACATCAGCCAGACGTGTGATTGAGCTACAAGCTCTGGTTTCTGATAGACCGTACACACGGTTCTATAGGAACAGGGTGGTCCTACGGACCCATCCCAAGTTCCTCCCAAAAGTGGTCTCCTTTCCACCTCAGTCAGGAGGTGGTCCTTTCGACCTTCTTTCCCAGGCCGCATTCCAGCCGGGCTGAGACAGTCCTGCATACCCTGGACTGTAAGAGGGCGTTGTCCTTTTACATAGAACGTACGTGGGAGCATCAGAGGGCTACTCAGCTCTTCATCTCCTTTGACCCTAATAGGATGGGGTTACCTGTCTCCAAGCGTACGTTGTCCTCTTGGGTAGCAGATTGCATCGCCTGGGCATACAGGGCAGCCTACCTCCCCTTGCAGGTTTGGGTCATGGCCCACCGTCTCAGGGCGAAGGCTGCATCAGTAGCTCATCTCTGCTCTGTTCCGTTGGCAGACATCTGCCGGGCTGCAACTTAGTCTTCAAGCCAGACTTTTGCAGCCCATTACTGCCTGGAGAGAGAGTCCCGAAGGGACTGTTTTTGGCCAGGCGGTACTCCGTAATCTCTTTGAGGTTTAGGCAACTCCTATCCTCCAGCCCTTGTGTTGGGCTACCGTACGGGGTGCGTTCTCAGAGAAAATTCTTATCACGGATGCTGAAGCTCTTGAGAGGGAGCCATTTTTTCGGCTCTGGATTCACGGTAGCCTAGAGCTGGGGAGTCCCATATGTGAGGACAGACTTCCTGCGTGGTCCTGGAGAAAGCATACTTACTCACCTGTAACATGTGTTCTCCAGGAGCAGCAGGAATCAGTCCTCATGACCCTCCCTCCTCCCCTGGAGTTGCAGTCATATATTTCATTTTGATTTTTGCTGTCTTTTAGCTATGTCATCTGACTGAGCAAGATGGCACCCTTGGGTGGGAAGGGGACCGTGCATGCGCGCTGCATTCCCAAAAGCTTTCTTTGAAAGCTGGGGAAATGCTCCGCACGAGGTCTCCGTTGGCGCCGATGTCACCCATATGTGAGGACTGATTCCTGCTGCTCCTGGAGAACACCTGTTACAGGTGAGTAACTACGCTTTTTCTGCCAGTGTTGCTATGCTCATGTAACGCCTGTTAAGTCGCTTCACTGGCTCCGTGTCCATTTCCACATCCAGTTCAAATTTCTTCCTACTTAACTTACAAGTGCATTCATTCTGCGGCTCCTCTCATCTCACTCTACACTCCTCCTCAGGAACTCCACTCCTTTGGCAGACTTCTTTTATCTTTGCATTTCTCTTCTACTGACAACTCCAGATTTCATCCATTCCACCTTGCTGCTCCATATTCCTGGAACAGACTACTTGAGTCCATGCGTCGGCCTCCTTCAGGCCCAGGCTAAAGACCCACCTCTTTGAAGCTGCTTTTGAATTCTGATGCTTCTCCTTCTCTTGCCCACTACTAGTGTATCGTACAGTTTTGCTGTGTTTGTCTTGTCTTGATTAGATTGTAAGCTCTGAGGAACAGGAACTATCTATATCTATATGTACAGTGCTGCATTTGCCTTGTAGCCCTGTTCAAATTATTATTAGTAGTAGAGAAATCCCCAGCATGTCGGAAGAGTGCTCTACCTCTCTTGCTGTGGTGTATAGTACAGGTGCTGGGGATAATGTGATTGTCCATTGGCCCCTGAACTGGAACATTTTGCTGGGATTGGGCCTTCTTGCCCTTTCTCTTCGGAGCCTTCTCAGACAAGCAGACATTCAACAAGTCAGAGCAGCTACTCACACCTTCCCATGGTGCCATTTGGTTCCAATTTTTTGACAGTACTCTTGCTAGGGTCTTTATGGAGATTTTTTTTTCTTTTTGTAGTTAAAGCTTATTTACAGTTTGTTTATTTATTTATTCTTATATACCGCGCTATTCATTCTCAGTGCGGTTTACATAAAACAATAACAATTGCATTACATCAGAACAAAGATATCAATGCTTACATTACAACAGGTAAAATAAACTTGGAATGAACTTGAAGAGGGTGCCTAACATAACAGTAAGAGATTTAGATTATAAACTATTTACAGAGTTGATTTATTACTTCCTCTGTCTAAGGTATAGGCATGCCTACCAGCCAAGTATAAAGAAGAATAAGAAAATGAACATCCAGACTTCTCAATTCTGTTTCCAGCTTATATCTAGCCTTCCCCAGCCCAAAGAGCATCCCAGAATGGTTTACGCATTCAGAAAGCACAATTTGCAATAACATACAGTATCAAGAAAAGAAATAGATTAACTCCCATTGACATCAGTGATCCCACCCAGTTACCCAATTCCATGACGTCTCAATAACATGCTTAGGCTGATTCTCTATAACGAATGATCTTGTCCCTAGTAACATGTACCTATTCAGTAGTATTACATCTGTAAATAGATTGTAAATAGTTTCCCATGTTATCCAAGTTCCTTCCCTTGTTATCTGTAAACTCATGCAAGTTGACTGTACTGAGATTTTTGTTCTATGTGAACCGCGCTGATGCTGAATAGTGCGGTATATAAGAGAATTTAAATAAATAAAATAATAAATTAAAAATAAATACAATAAAAGATTTATTACATAACTTTTTTTATCATTTCCTTATCATCCCTCCAGTCTAGTCCCGAACCTCTGGGTTGAGTACGTCCTCCCGCAGCTTGGAGATTGAGCATGTCACACTTTTTGGTGTCAGTAGCATAAGTAGTCCAGGGTCCACCTCCACCATTCAGTTTACTCAGTCTCCAAGCAGCGGAAGGAGGTGTGAGTCCAGAGGTCAGGACTCACTGGAGCAACGATTATTTATTTATTTATCATTTGTATACCGCTACTTCCAGTGATCAGAAGCGGATAACTTGCATGTCAAACATAACTACGGTTACATCTGTAATGAGTCAAAAATTTACATTTGATTTCCGGGTGATTAAGTCAGGGGAGAGTTTTAGATAGGTTTAGATTATCTGATAGTGTTTAAAGAATTACAAAAAAAAAAGGGGAGGTTACTGCCCCTTTAAATCGGCGCGTTTTGGTAGCGAAGTTAATTTGAAGTTGAAAACCTGATATGTGGTCTGCTCCCCTTCTCCTGCCTCTCTGTCATGGCGGCGAGTGCAAAGAGAGTGAGGGAGCTGTGTAGGGGCCTCTGGCTTCCAATCCCTCTGAGTGGGAGAAGAGCCGTGGAGGCGCGCCGCTCGGGCAGAGCACACGATGTGAGTTGTGCTTTGCAGCGGCGGTAGCAGCAGAAGAGGCCCGTCTGCTGCCGGAGGTGTTTGCTGGCAAGTTGGCAGCTGGCCTTACCTCAGAACGCCAGTTTACGGAGCGTCGGGGTTTTGAGCGCCTGTCAGGTAAGCGCCGGAGGCTTCAGTGAGCGGGCGGTTTCAGCTGACAGGCTTTGGAGCAGGTTCCCTTCAGGCAGGCAGGCCTAGACCGCATGGACATTTGCGTGGGAAGCAGTAGCCTGTGGGTACTGAGCTTCGGGGGGCCCGTTTAGGGTGGTTAGTGAAGCTGTTATTTTTTTTTTAAGATTGTTTCATCGGCTGAGGAGCTGGTGAAAAAACAAAACAAAACAGTACATAAACAGAGTTGGTGTGGAGTTCTGTTGGTTAAGCAAGGATATTAGACACCATATATACCTGCTAGGCCTCGGTGCCTCCTGTGTGGGGTCCGTAGAGGGGCAGTCTCGGAGGCAGGAGTGTGCAGAGGCTGTGCTCAAGAAGCCACCATCACGGAGATGGCAGAGCACAGTGACATAGGGGGGGCTACGGAGGCTGCTGAGGGGGCAGAAACTCGGGCCTCCCCTGTGATACTTCAGGAGCCGGTACCTGGACCTTCCTCGGCTCCAGAGGCCCCCTTACCCAAACGTCGATGCAAGGGGGTTGGGGGCTATATTTTCCCAACAATTTTTGTCATTGCTCCAGCAGGCTCTGGGTGGTTCTGGGTGTGGGATACCAGGGCCTACGGGAGCAGGGGTCCAGGTGGTGAAAAGACCAGGGACTCCATTATAAGGGAGCAAAAAATAGTGTTGCGGTCAAAAAGATGAAACTGAGTGTGGACGGTTCTGAACAGATCTTGCCTGTGGAGGATCAGTCAGAGCTTTTAGAGGACTCTGATATGGATCAGGATTTGGAAGAGGGGGAGATACAGGAGCTGGAAGACCAGGCGAGGGTGGTCCGAGTGTTCTGGAGAGAGGAGCTTTTGGCGCTCATCACGGAAACGCTGAAAGCATTGAATATGCCGACTGAGGGCCAGGCGGAGGATGCCTCTTTGGAGGATCCCTTATTGCAGGCCATTAGAAAGTCTCAGCATGCGTTTCCCATTCATAAAGTATTTAAAGAAATGATACAGGAAGAATGGGACACGCCAGAGGCGAATCTTAAGGGTTCTAGAGTGATGGTGCGGTTGTATCCGCTAGTGGAACCAGATAAGGAGATTTTTAAATCCCCCAAGGTGGATGTGGCAGTTTCCGCAGTAACCAAAAAGACAACGATTCCCGTAGAGGGTAGTGCCGCTCTTAAGGATTCTCAGGATAGAAGACTAGATACTCTGCTACGGCAGGTGTTTGAAGTGAATGTTCTGTCCATTCACGCTTCGATTTGTGGAGCGTGGGTGGCCAGGGCATGCCTGCGCTGGGCTCAGAGATTGAGGATTGAGGATCAGGCCAGGATTCTGAGGTTACGGTGCTTAGTTCAGGAGTTCCTGGGGAAACAGGCTCCTTCGGCATGGCAGTATTTACAGCTCTTAGGGACAGTGGCAGCCACGCTAGAGTTAGTGCCATGGGCCAGGGCGCATATGAGACCACTGCAAAGAGGTACTCAGGAGGTGGTCTCATCAGTCCGATCAGTTATCCCAAAGGATGGTTTGTCCGCAAGAGGCGAGGACGTCTCTACAGCGGTGACTCATTCCGGGGTCCCTGGAGAAAGGGATGCCTCTCGAGTCTCCGAGTTGGAAGGCGTTGACAACAGATGCCAGTCTGTTCGGCTTGGGGAACACTTCAAAGGTCAGTACGCACAAGGTCAGTGGACAGTACAGGAGAGGACTTGGTCAATCAACAGATTGGAGTTGAGAGCTGTTACCTTAGCTCTAAAAGCATTTCAAGAGCGGCTGCAGGGAGGTGCGATTTGAGTACTGTCGGACAACGCCACGGTGGTGGCGTACATCAATCGTCAGGGTGGCACCAGCAGTGTGGCGCTAGAGGAAGAAGCAGATGGTCTACTCAGTTGGGCCGAGTCCCACATAGAAGTGCTTTCGGCAGTACATGTGGCAGGAGCGGACAATGTGACGGCGGATTTTTTTTTGAGTCGAGTCAAGGTGGACCCAGGAGAATGGGTACTCCATCCGGAGGTCTTCGACTTGTTGGTGCAGCGATGGGGGTTGCCAGTGATGGATCTCATGGCAATGTTCGAGTCGGCAAAGGTGGAGAGATTCTTCAGCAGGCAGAGAGAACGGATGTCAGAGGGCCTGGATGCTCTAATGCAACAATGGCCGGAAGGAAACCACCTGTACATATTTCCCCCATGGGTGCTTATCGGTCGAGTTCTTCAGCGAATAGAGAGGCACAAGGGGATGGTTCTGCTCGTAGCACCGGATTGGCCAAGGAGGCCATGGTATGCCGACCTGGTGCGTCTTCTGGTGGAACCTTTATGGAGGCTACCAGGCTGAAGAGATCTACTGATGCAGTGCCCATTAAATATGCCTCAGGTGGATCAGTTTTCGCTTACGGCTTGGCTCTTGAGAGGGCAAGGTTGAGGGCCAAGGGTTACTCGACGGCAGTGATTTCTGCGTTACTGAGGTCTAGGCAGAGGTCGACTTCAATGGCATACATTCGGGTTTGGCGGTGGTTTGAATCTTGGTGCGAGGATCGGCAGTTGAAAACGTTTAAGGCCACAATTCCTCAGGTGTTGGCTTTTTTGCAGGATGGATTTGATAAAGGTTTAGCGGCGTCTTCGCTTAGGGTACAGTTGGCTGCACTTTCTTGCTTTAGAGGGAAGGTGCAAGGACTAATGTTTGGTTCTCATCCAGATGTGAAACGGTTTTTAAGAGCAGCTTCCTTAATTAGACCGCCCTGCAGGATTTCGGTGCCGGGCTGGTATCTGAACGTGGTGCTGGAAACGCTTGTGAGAGAGCCCTTTGAATCATTGGCGAAGGCGACATTGAAAGATCTCACTCTGAAGGCGGCGTTTTTAGTCGCGATCGCTTCCGCAAGGAGAATTTTGGAGTTGCAGGCGTTGTCCTGTAGAGAACCCTTTTTGGCCTTTGATAGCAAGAAGGCAGTGCTAAGGACAGTGCCTTCCTTTTTGCCTAAAGTGGTGTCCTCATTTCATGTAAATCAGGTGGTTTCCTTGCCAGTCTTTGAGAGGACAGGTAAGGATAAATCTAAAACCAGTTTGCATAGGTTGGATATCAGCAGAGTGCTAAAGAAGTACTTGTAGAGAACGGCAGCATTTCACAAAACGGACAGATTGTTTGTGCTGTTTGGTGGATCCTGGCGGGGTGAACTAGCATCTAAGGCATCATTGGCTAGGTGGATTAAGGAAACCATTGCGTCGGCATATATGTTAAAAGGAAGAGTAGTACCGACTGGGTTGAAAGCTCATTCAACAAGGGCGCAAGCTGCCTCCTGGGCAGAGGTTAGCCTGGTTCCAGTAGCTGACATCTGTAGGGCAGCGATGTGGTCGTCGTTGCATACCTTTGTCAAACATATACCGGATTGATGTTCAGGCGGAAGGGGATTCCAGATTTGGATCGGCGGTGCTTCAGGCTGGTCTAGCAGGCCCCTCCCATTAAAGTGTTCACTGCTCTGTTACATCCCCAGAGGTTCGGGACTAGACTGGAGGGGCGATAAGGAAGGTGAAATTAGACTTACCTGCTAATTGTTGTTCCTTAAGGAACTCCAGTCTAGTTCCGCATCCCTCCCTGTTATGGCCTGCCAGAGGTGAACCTGAAGCAGTAGATACCGAGGTGGGCGGACCAGGAGGGCGGCTAGTCGGGCCGCGGTTAACGTCAGAAGTGGCGTGTATCTGGATGTGTGTCTTAGTGTGTTTTGACAAGGTCGTCTTCTTATGAAGTAAGGGCCTCTTGCAGGGGCTTGGGAGAAGGCGGAGCGCACTTATCAGGTACTCGGGGAGGAAGTGCAGTTCTGGATAACGTTTTAATGTTATCACTGTAGAGTTAGTTAGGAATTAGAGTTAAAGTTTATATGTTTATGATCTGCTTACTTATTGCTCTGGTGAGTCTGCTTTGTCAATAGATTACTGAATGGTGGAGGCGGATCCTGGACTACTTATGATACTGACAACAAAAAGTGTGACATGCTCAGTCTCCAAGCTGCAGGAGGACATACTCAACCCAGAGGTTCGGGACTAGACTAGAGTTCCTTAAGGAACAACAATTAGCAGGTAAGTCCAATTTCATCTTATAATTGACTATTTTAATATAAATATAGAACAAAAAAAACAAAATCCCAGCTCACCATACAAAAACCCTTTGATTACACAATAAAAATAAATGCTGCATACAACTTACGGCCTACATAAAACTAACCAAACTAACCACAACAACGACAACCTACCTACATCATGAACACTTGATTAGGAGTCTATGCAAACAAACCAATTTCCACCCCTAGCTCCCACCCCAAGTACCCACTGCTGTAAACAGCAGAGCATTTCGTTTGCAAGGGTCCACCCTGTTCCAGTGTCTCTGCCCTTCACTGTTTCAAAGGGTGCTCACGTTGAGGTACTAGACTTAGCAACTAAAATAGTGTGCTTAACTTGAAAGGCCTTGTTTGGCTCTGAAGAACTGCTCATGGTTGAAGTGGTACAGTCTTATAAATTGCAAGTAGATGGAATTTTCATGAAAAAGGGCAATTCATTGTGCCTTAAACTACAGAGGACACTACACATTTATTGGTCTCAAAGTATATGCCTTCATTTGTTTCTCTTAACATGTTTGTATTTGATTTGGTAGGAAGACATGGAGACTGCCAAATATGTCTGGAGGATGTGCGTTGCGAGACACAAATTTTACAGACTAAACAAATGTTCGTAAGTATCACTCATAAATAACAAATCAAAGAATAAAAACTAACACTTTCTCTGTAGATAAGCAGGGGAGATGAATGCACACTGTATGGTGACATAATCTGATGGATCCAGTGTTCCAAAGTTCTCCTCTAGCTGAAGAGAAGTCTTTGAGGGTCCCCTGGCTATGCATAGGCATTCCTCCCCTCAGTTAACTGTTTCCACACACCATGGCTTTCCTCCCCTCCTGCAAAATATCAGTCGAGGGAGAAAACACATAGAAAATTATCTTAACAAAACAAAAATGCAGATTGGATTTGAGTGGCCATCACATCAGCACTTCCAAAGAAATCCTAGCCCTTTCGGTACACCGGGTTCTTCAAAATCATCAGCTCAGCATCTGACAGATATGACTCTGTACACAGGTAATGTCCAGATGCCTTAAACCAGTGGTTCTCAACCCAGTCCTCGGGGCACCCCTAGGCTAGTCTGTTTTTTAGGATTCCCACAATGAATATGAATGAGAGAAATCTGCATGTACTGCCTTCATTCTTTGCAAATCTATCTAATGCATATTCATTGTGGGAATCCTAAAAACCCGACTGGCCTAGGTCTGCCCTGAGGACTGGGTTGAGAACCACTGCCTTAAACTCAAGTACAAAGTATACCAGGCCTTGAGACATGACTAGATACAATTGTCTTGTCACTCTATTTTGGAGGCAGTGCTCAAGAAATCCAAAATTTCCAGCGCACATATTGATGCACTTCTGGGAAAGAGCCAGAACATCCTTGATAAAGGTAGGCAAGATGGTTTACTAAGGGGGTCATGCTTACATTAAAAATTGTGGCACACTAACTTCAGATCCTGCACTATCAGCACTTCTTTAGCAATTCAACTCCTCAGATCCAGCCTCAAGTGATACCCAGGTAAAGCTATATCTTGCCCTGCAGGAATCCACTTATCGTCTTACCCATTCTACCTATGCTGCATATGAAGGTGTCCCGCACCGCTGCCATGCCATGGCAGTCTGTGCATGTTGAATGACCTGGCTCAGAGTTTCAGGTCTTTGTGAGGACTTGAATGACCTCCTTGTGGGTGCCTGGGTGGCAACACCTTTGGTGGTAAGATTAAGGATACAAGTGCTCGACTGTTCAGGAACTGTTTTCACAGTCCCTTCAGTACTGCAGACAAGCTCAGTCCTTGCATAAGAAACCTTAGCACCAGCAGTTTTTCATAACATTCTATCTGCAGTGGCGTTATAGCATGCATACCAGATTTGCCTCCCAGTGTCAACCAGCTCAACCTTATATCTGAAGGCAAAGGTCCCGTGAGTGCAAACAGTTTTATAGCATCCTTGAATATCCTCGAACCTAGTCCCAGCTTGCCTGTGGTGGGGTGGGGGGGGTGGGGTCAGGCTCCTACACTTTCGAGAGGCCTGGCTTGCTGCCACTACAGATTGGAGAGTCCTGCATATTGTCAGCCAAACCTACAAGCTAACATTTTTGATCTCCTTCCACCCAAGAAAGAAAATTAGCAGGTAAGATCTAAATTCATCATCTGAACCCAGCTCAAAAATTCTCTGCCATCATGTTGCCATCTTGACCATGGAGCTCAACTCCTAGTGTGCAACAAGGTGGTCAAGGAAGTCACACTCTTTCAACAAGGTTGAGGATTTTACTCCAATTTCTTTCCAATTCCTACAAACACAAGAGGTCTCAGACTTATTGTCTATCTTCACCCTAAACACCTTACTCCATGGACAAGCAGGATAATAATCAGCCATACATGGGTGATGTCATCCCTGACAGCATCAGGCTGGACTTGCTCTCCCAGAACCCAGTAGAAAACTCTTCTGGGCATGTGCAAGTGAACCCCTCCTGTGTGAGTGCAGCTCCTCCCTCGGTCTACTTCATCCACCTGGCCAAACACGTTAGAATCTGCTTGCTCTTTTCTTATTTATTTTATCCGTCCTTCTCAAGTTAGATTTCTTTATTAAAATGTTCTTGTTTAGTAAAAAAGAAATTTGACTAAGGAAAATCACTTAAGCAGCCGCAGCTCCTAAGGGGCCCCAGACTATGTTCCCATGGGATGTTTTTTCTGTGAAAGGAGAGTTGCTTTCGATGGTTGTATTTCTCCTGTTGCCCCGGCAGAGCACTTCTTCTCTAGTAGAAAAACTTTTGCATCATATACATTCACTAAAAAAAAAAAAAAAATACAACCCACAAAGGGCAGTGCTTTTCCAGCCTCACTGGGGTGACCCTGACATCGCTCCAACAAGTCTTTAAAAAAAGAGGCAGGCCCGGTTCCAAGATGGACCTTCAGTCCCTTCTCCCAGCCTTCCTGCTTTTCTGTGGTCCCAACCTGGCTTGCTTCAATAGACTTTTTAATAAAAAAAAAAAAGGCAAAAGAGAAGGTCTGGCTCTCAGATGGACCCCCAGGCCTTCTCCAGTCTCCTAGCCAGTGGCTGTGGCTGCTGCCATCACAAGGTCTCAGATTGTGAATGTGTCTGACGTGGCCTGTTATTCCCAGAGATCGGTGGTGACTCCCACAGCAGCATCACTGGCTGAAACTATATCTGTCCAGTTCCTGAAGTGTACACCCACTAGCACAGGGACTCACCTGGACTCTGCACAGCTCCAGTGGCAGCACAGACACCCATGTAGCCTTCAGGCTATAGACATACCAGACAGGTTAGTGAAGCCTTGCTGTGGCCTCGGGGGAGGGGGAGCACAAATGTTGCTGGATCTGGCAATCTCTTGCTGCCCTCAAGAAAAAAAGAAAGCAATAGCTTGAGTTCCTGCCTTACAGTCATGGGCGCCTGTTGCCGCTCTGCAGGCTGAACCAGGGGAGGTGCTGCATCAGTGCTGCTACTCTGGCAGAGCTCCGCAGGAGGACATAGTGATGCGCTGTGCCTTCTGATGAATCAACATCCTGAACCGGTTCTGGAGAGGTGTTGCTTGAATAGAGAGGTGGTAAGAATCAAAGACAATAGACTGACCTCCAGGGCTCAAGTGGAGTCCTTGTCCTTGTGGCTCACGTGGTGTACTTTGTCAATGGAGAACACGTATAGCTTGTTATCCAGGGCTCAAGTATTTATTACTTATGGTTATTGTTTGACTCATGCTGTTTCACTAGTAGTTCAAGGCACTTTACATTCAGTAGGCCTTTCCCTGTCCCAGGGGGCTTACAATCTAGTTTCCAGATCTTCCTTTTAGACCAGTCCAGACAAATGGGTCATTTCCCCCTGCCAGCAAATGATGAAGACAGAAAGTATGTTGTGACATCAGCGACTTTGAGAAGCATTGTTATAATGGTCGCTGTGGAAGGATTGTTGTATGTTGCTTGCTCTGTTTTTTAAGTGTAACCCCTGAAGCAAGGTTCGTTTATGAGCCTGAAACATGAATTCATGTCAGGATTTTCTTCAGGCAGATAAGTAACATTTTTATTTTTAAATCGTTAGTTGAAAAATAAAAAGTATAGTAAAAAGACCTGTATTTTCAATAAAGCACATGTTAATGAGAGACAATGGTGTTTTGGGCCGTTTGAGAGTGTTTTTACACGTATTAGCCATCTCTGAGGGTCTCTTTAAATATTTTTGTTTTGTGCTTTAGCCCGATTGGCTTGGGTTTTTCATAAGTAACATTTTCAGGAACCTTATTGTATTGTATTTCTATTATTCATTTGAATATTTCCTGTTTGAAATTGGGATTTCGTGTATGTAACATCCTCACTGGCATAAAACCTGGTGTAGCCAGGGGCACCTTCCACTATTTTCTCTATCTCAAGCAGATGGTGGTTGCTGTTCTCTGCAGCTTGGACTCTGGAGCTCCTGCAGATACGAGGGCCAGTTGTGGTCTGTCATTTGGGGACCCCAGTGTGTATTGAGATACCCTTCTAGCTGGTCTAATCATCATCTTTTCATGTGGGCGAGTTCCAGGTTATGAGAACCAGTATAGCTTGTGGTTATCCCAGGATCAGGAGGATCCTCTAGATGTATCCCTATCCTCAACTGTTGTGTGTGTTCTTAATAGACTGTAAGCGCCGATGTGCAGGAGCTGTCTCTTACATGTGTCTGTACAGTGCTGCATATGCATTGTAGCGCTATACAAATGATCAGTATTAGTAGAGGGGGGAGCCCTTGAATATCTTAAAAAATCTTTAAAATTTATTTCCTTGTCATCCCTGCAGTCCAGTCCAGACTCCTGGGTTATATCCCATTGCCAGCAGATGGAGACTGAGCATTCTAGGCTTTAATGATGTCATAGTGTAAGGAAACTAAGCTCCTCCTCACAAGCCAATATCCTCAGTCTGCAGCAAATGGTGATGAACTTTGTGCAGTATGGGCTACACTGAAGGAAAATATAAAGGAGAGAAGCTATTTTAAAACCAATTTCTAGCATCTTGAGAGGTGAAAAAAGTGAAGTTTCTCCTCTTGGAGACCCAAAGCTATTGAGTCAGCACGGACCTTCCAGTTGGGGATACACCTGATGGTCCAGGTCCCTTCCCCTTGAGAAGGCATTGTTCTGTTCCATCGACTTGAAGGTATTTTATTGTGGGGTACTTGTGCCTTTAATTGTGCAGTGTTTCTTGGCGATGAGCAGAATTTGCATCATCGACAGCTGTAGTTGTTGCAACTGCACGGTGAGTGTAGCCTGGGGAGCAGTTTCTTTTCCTTTGAGAGTATCTGTTCTCTTGGCTGGCGTTTTTGTGTGTTCGATCGCAGGGATAAGCTTTTGCTCTGGTGTCCCTTGGGTCATTGGCTGGGTGTTTTTGCGCACATGCAGCCATGCTTCTGGGAAGATTGATTTGTGCGCCATGTGGCTGTCGGAGGGAACATGTTTCAGCAGCAGGATTTTGCCAGTCCTGTGAAGGAGGGCCACGCTGCTGAGGATGTGCTCAGGGGCGCTCAGTCCATGTCTGGGGAGGTTCTGGGGTCTGCTTTGGCTGCAGAGGAGACAGGCAAACTTTTTTCTCCTTAGTCTCCAGTTCCTGCGGTTTTGGCGGAAACCGTGGCCATTTTGAGTCAGCCTGTCTTGCCACACTTAAGTCCTGCAAGCAAACAGGATTTGGTTCCTGTGCCTTCTGGGGCTGTTTCTGGTTAGAATTTGGGGTCAGAACAAATGCCTTGTTCAACCAAATTTATTCTTTTATTACACCAGGCTAACTGTATTAAACAGGGTCTGAGGGATCCATCAGGGGCTGGTGGGGCCCTTCCTAGCCTCAGAAAGATCTCCTCGTCTGGGGTGTCTCAGTCGGGAGCTCTGCCATTGAAGCGGGCTGGGGTGCAAGATGAGCTTGAGGGGGACCAAACCTCAATTGTGTCAGCGGCCTCTGAAAATCCCCTGGAGGGAGAGCTGGAGCTATGGGCCTGAAGGAGGGGGAACTTCCTCCGGGGGAGAGCCCAACATCATTAAGAGTTGGGCTCAAGGCGCCCGAGGCAGACTTATGAGGTGGTAGAGCTATGGCTTGTCTGTATCGTCTTCTCTCCAGTGAGCAGGATCTCCTTAGGGTGCCTGAGGTGGATGCTTTGGTCTCGGCGGTTACCAAGAAGACCGCAATCCCTGTGGAGGGTGGTGCAGCTTTGAAGAATGTGCAAGAGAAGAAGTTAGAAATGCTCCTGAAACAGGCGTCTGAGGTGAATGCCTTGGCATTGCAGGTTTCTGAGTGTGGAGCCTATGTGGCGAGGGCTTGTTTATGGTGATAACAGGCCTTGCTTGATTCTGATTCCGTGGGACAGCAGCCCCTATCTAAGTTATAATCTGGTGCAGCATATTTGGCAGACAATTTCTAAGATTTGATTAGGGCCCTCGCTTAAAAGCATGGCTTTGGTGGTTGTGGCTAAGCGGTTCCTTTGGTTGTGCAATTGGTCAGCTGACATTTCTTTGACAGACTGACTCATTTGAGTAAGCTTCCCTTTAAGGGCAAGCTTCTCTTTGGTGAGGCATTAGAAAAGCTGGTCAAGGACTTGGGGGGAGATCAAGACGCCCAGGCTTCCAGAAGACAGGCCTAAGACTAGTAAGGCCGCACCTCCAGCGTGAGGATCGTTTTGGGATTATCGCAGATACTGAGCTGATTGGTTTGCTCCCTTTCAACAGGCTCACTGTCCCTCCAAGGCAGTAGAGGAGCCAGAAGAGGCTAATTTTCTGGGGCTAGGTCCGGTCCCAAAAGTCGCGATGAATGAGGAGGACCCAGGAAGGAGTTGATGCTGGTGGGTTGATGTTTGCACTGTTTTTACTCTGCCTGGGTCCAAATAACGTCTGATCAGTGGGTGTTGGAAGTCCTTCATGAAGGTTATGCTTTAGAATTTGGGAGACCTCTGTCAGACGCCTTTCTCCTGTCTCCTTGCAAGGCTCTGGCCAAACAGCAAGCCATAGTATGCCTTCCAGAGGCTCATTCAGTTGGAACCCATGGTGCTAGTCCCCGCAGACTAGTGCAAAGTTATAGAAGAAGGGTGAAGGAGTTGAGAAACCAAAGAAAACAATCATTTAAGATGGCTATAGGCCTTGGAAATAAGGTGACTATAGTAGTCCTTTTTGGCAGTAGCAATAGCATGTTGAAAACTAGCATGAGATTGCTCAAACCTAATGGCAGAAGAGGGTGAATGACAATGGCGCCAAATGCATTCCGCACTATGCTTTGGACATTTGAGGACAAATAGCCCAGCATGGAACCAGGGATGATAACGATTATCGCAGCGGGTGGGCTTAAGTGAAAGAAGGGTGAGTCCAACGCAGAGCTAAGAAACAGTATTCCAAATGGATGCTTGT
Source organism: Ichthyophis bannanicus (assembly GCA_033557465.1). Lineage (NCBI taxonomy): Eukaryota > Metazoa > Chordata > Amphibia > Gymnophiona > Ichthyophiidae > Ichthyophis > Ichthyophis bannanicus. The sequence continues at coordinate 41,096,583 of CM066037.1, read as the reverse complement.
TCATTTACTGTAAGAGGGTCGAAATTTGCTGGAAATAAGAGGTCAGATGGAGGAAAGGTCTGCAAGGTAATGGCAGAGATTATATGACGCAGCTGTTGTGATGAGCTCTCTTCTCTCCCTACACTTCTCATCAGGAAATTTGCTCTTCTAACAAATCGCTTCTATCTGTGCCCTTCTCTTCTATTGCTAACTCCAGATTTTGCTCCTTTCACCTTGCTGCTCCTTTATGCCTGGAACAAATTATCTGAGTCTGTACGTCAGGTACCTTCTTTGGCCCTTTTCAAATCCAGGCTAAAAACTCAACTCTTCACGGCCGCTTTTGGATCTTGACTTGCTTGGTCTCCTTTGTGTGTCCTTACCATTCCCCCTAGATGTATCCCATGTTTACAGCTACTGTGCTGTCTGTCTTGACTAGATTGTAAGCTCTGATGAGCAGGGACTGTCTTTTACATGTGTCTGTGCAGTGCTGCGTATGTCTTGTAGCGCTATACAAATACTCAATAGTAGTAGTAGTAGTAGGATGCAGCATTTGCTATCTTTCAAGGGTGGGGTAACCTCCCGATAGACCTTTTTGACACCCTGGAACAAGCAGGTCCCTCAGTTTTGCTCCAGAAGGTAGCTGAGGAAGATCCTGTGCAGGCTTCGTCTGTACCGTCACCTAACATGAGGACTTATTCTGTTGTCCATGGAGAACCTTTATACTGTTGGTCATTGAAATTCTGTGTCCTTGGCTTTAATCTGCTGGTTGGGGAGCAGAACCTGCTCATCCAAACTGGTCTAGCTGGACATGACGAAAGGAAATTAGCAGGTAAGAATAAATTTCACCTTTTACTACTAATATATGTACAGAACTGGGGGGGGGGGGGGGTGTCGTTTCTGTTCGCCAGGCAGATATCGCTGCCACCTCTTTCATGCAAACTAGCACATATTCTCCAGGACCAAGCAGGAAGTCAGTCCCACATATGGGTGTCATCGGCGCCGATGAAGCCCCAGCGGAGCATTTCCCCAGCTTTCTATGAAAGCCTTTGGGAATGCAGGCATGCATGCGCGGTTCCCTTCCCGCCTAAAGGTGCCATCTTACCTCAGTCTCTTTTTTTCCGAGAAGCCCACCGGACGTGTGTCCTGTCATCCCGGATAAAAGTGATTTTTCTTCGGCGATTCTCGCTGTTTTTTCTCTCGGTTCAACACCGGTTCCCCTCCCGCCGGGTTCGGGGGGGAGTGGGTAGGTTTCCAAGATGGTGACAGGGATTGTTTGAGCTGGGATGCCTAAGAGAAAGGGTAAGCGTCGGGCTCTTCCCGCAGAGCCCTCTGCAAAGCCCTTTTTTGCTTTTTCCCTGGAAGGCCGGTACTTTGACCTCGCGGGGACTCTTTTTTTTTTTTCCCCGATGGCTTCCAGCGGTTTTAAGAAGTGTGATCGGTGTAAGAAATTAATGTCTCTCACCGACACACATGACTGCTGCCTTCGGTGCCTCGGTCCTGATCACGACCCTAAGACGTGTGGACCATGTGGGAAGATGTCTTCCAAGGCACTGCGAAGTCGCCAGCAGCAGAAAGAAAGGCTTTTCTCAGACTCAGCCTCCGGCCGGGCCCGGACCTCGTCTGAGGCCTCGACATCTTGGGATTCGGATCCCGAGCGCCGTTGAAGCTCCTCGGACAGGGGGTCCCCCGACCGGGAATGTAAGAGGAAGAAGCGGCTCGCGAGGGCGTCGGAGGTCCCTGGCTCCTCGAGGGCCAGGTCTAAGACCCCCGACCGTCACCCCGGGCCCGTGGAACAGGAGAAGCCTGCCAAGGTCCCTCGTGTGGAGCCAGAGTCTGCTGGACACGTAAGCCCCATAGTCCTCGAGGACTCTCCTCCCAGAGAGCCGACGTTGGGCCCGGCGCCGCCGGGGCCCGAGTCGGTGGCTGCTGCGTCTCCCGAGCTGAGTCTCAGGATGACAGCCTTGGAGTGCAGATTGTCTGCCTTCATGGAGCAGCAGCGGGCACTGATGGCCAGCCTGTCTGGCGTATCTGCCCCGACCACTGGGACATCGACTTCGAAGTTGACCCTGGAGACCAAGCCGATACTCGAGTCCATCATGGCTCGAAGTCGACCTCGGTCACGGTCTCCCTCGACCTCCCGTTCAGGACCGAGGGCGTCGATGCCAGTGCCTCCGGCATCAGGGTGGGTGCTCCAGGGCCCCGCGGGGTCGGACCCTGACTCCTCGTCGGACGGGTCCGCCTGGGAGACGGAAGATGAGGAGTCCCCCGATACGTTCAAGACTCGGTGCATCCATCGGACTCACCGCAGTCTGAACCCCAGAGTAGATCCCCTCCGGAGGATACTCTGTTCTCGGAGTTCGTCCGGGATATGGCCACTGCCTTGGCTATTCCGGCGGACCCTGAGGAAGAGCCTCGAGCTGAAGAGCTCAAGGCCCTGCAGTATGACTCAACTCCGAAGGAGGTCTTTACTGTCCCGGTTCCTCTGATGCTGGGACGGCTCCTCTTCCGGATGTGGGAGGCACTGGCCTCGGCGCCGGTTCTAAGCAAGCGAGTCAACTCGATCTATCGACTCCGGAAGAGCCCTGGCTTCAAAAGGCACAGCTACCACACCATTCCATGGTTGTGGAATCGGCCATGCATCGTCTGAAGAGCCAGAAGATGCACTTCGCGGTGCCCCCCGGCAGGGAGGCCCGGAACCTCGATGGTGTAGGCAGAAATTGCTTCCAGGGCTCGATGCTTGCTTGCCGTGTCCAATCTTACCAGCTGTACATGGGCATGTACTTGCGGGACTTGGCCAAAGAGTTGGCCGGGTTCTCTGCTGGACTCTCTGGGGAGCCCTTGCAGAGATTCAAGTCCTTGTCCTCGGGGATTCGGGACTGCTTGAAGTTCATGTCCCGCACCGCATACGATGGCTTCGAGGCCTCAGCCCAAGTAGCAGCAGCCGGCATCGCGGCTCGACATCAGGCATGGCTGCAGTCATCGGACCTCGAGCCATGGGTTCAGGACAAGTTGGTCGATGTCCCTTGCCGAGGTGAAAACCTTTTTGGCAAGCCCATGACAGAGAAGGCCGCCCAGCTCGAAACAGAGTACCTTATACGGACAAGGCTGTCTAGAAAGTCCTCTGCCCCTTCTCATAAAAAGAAGGGCCCGGGTAAAAAGCCCTTTTACCCGAGGAAGGGCACTGCCTACCAACAGTACCCTCAATATCAGGCTGCCCATGCTGCTCCCCAGGGTCAGCAAGCCAAGGGGCAGGGTAATAGGCCCCGTAGGCAGAGGACCCCAAGCCTCCAGCCCCTGCTCCCACTCAGCAGGGTGGGGGTTTTTGACTCCTTGAGCGTAGCCTCTCAGTCCCTGCTCTCCCAACCCTGCACGGGAGGTCGCCTCGCCCTCTTTGCCCACCAGTGGCCCCTCATCACCAGGGACAGTTGGGTGTTGGACATAGTCCACAGGGGCTATGCACTGCATTTTCACCAACTGCCTCCTCCATACTTTCCAGGGGAACCTTCAAGGCCTCCCCTGCACACCGATGTTCTCCTTCAAGAGCTCCAAGGTCTGTTGATGGACAGGGCGATGGAGCCTGTGCCTCCCCACTTGCAAAGTCACGGGTTCTACTCCAGGTATTTCCTGGTGCCCAAAAGAACCGGTGGTCTTCGACCCATTCTGGACCTCAGGAACCTCAACAAGTTCCTAGTGAAAGAAAAGTTAAAGATGCTTACTCTTGGAACACTTCTGCCCTACCTCCAGCAGGGAGATTGGCTATGCTCCTTAGATCTAAAGGATGCGTATACCCACATCCTCATTCATCCAGACCACAGAAAGTACCTCAGGTTCATTGTGGGAGGAAACCATTATCAGTACAGAGTACTGCCTTTTGGCCTCACCTCCGCTTCCAGGGTCTTTACCAAATGCCTGGCAGTAGTAGCGGCCTACCTGAGAAATCAGGGTATCTTTGTCTTCCCTATCTGGACTGGCTCATCAGGGGTCAGATGTGCCAGGAGGCCAGACATGCCACCCTCAGAACTATTGCTCTTCTTCAAAGCCTGGGGTTTCTAATAAACTTCGCAAAGTCCACTTTGCTCCCCTCCCAGAACTTGGAGTTCATAGGAGCAAGGCTGGACTCCCTGCTGGCAAAGGCTTTCTTGCCAGAAGACAGAGCCCAAAGACTGATAAACTTAGCACACCAGTTTCTCAGCAGGTCACTGGTCTCCGCCAGACTCTGCCTGAGGCTTCTTGGCCACATGGCTTCGACAGTGCATGTGACCCCCAATGTCAGGCTCCATATGAGGCCTGCACAGTGGTGCCTTCGGACTCAGTGGTCACAGGCCACAGGCAGCCTCAGAGACAGGATAAGGGTGTCCAGACCATTTCTGAACTCCCTCAGCTGGTGGCTGCACCCACCCAATCTACTCAAAGGCGTGCCCTTTCAGATTCCTGGGTACACAGTGGTACTGACCACCGACGCCTCCCTGCAGGGCTGGGGAGCTCATTGTCAAGACAAGTGCACCCAGGGCCTGTGGTCTCCTTGGGAGGTGGCACAGCAGATCAATCTCCTGGAACTCAGGGCTATTCGCCTAGCTCTCAAAGCTTTCTCTCCTGCCCTGGCTCAATCTGTCCTGGTTCAGACAGACAACCAGGTAGCCATGTTTTATGTGAACAAACAGGGCGGGACGGGGTCCAGACTCCTTTGTCGGGAGGCTCAGGACCTTTGTTCATTTGCCCTCAAGCACAGCATAATCCTCAAGGCTGTGTACCTTCCAGGACAGGAAAACTACGTGGCCGACAGGTTGAGCAGAATTTTGCAGCCCCACGAATGGCAGCTGCATCCCTTGGTAGTTCAGAAGATCTTCTTCAAATGGGGTCTCCCTTCGGATAGACCTGTTTGCCAGTCCACTAAACAAGCAACTGCCAAAGTTTTACTCCAGGCAACCGCATCCTCTGCAGATAAGCAGCAGATGCTTTTCTGATTCCATGGTCTCAAGGCCTCCTGTATGCGTTTCCTCCCACGCCCTAGGTGGCCCGAACTCTATTCAAAATTCTTCAGGACAAGGCCTCGGTCCTGCTGGTGGCTCCCAGGTGGCCGAGACAGCCTTGGTTTCCACTTCTGCTTCAGCTGGCCGTGGATCCCCCACTGCCTCTGGGGTTGCAACCTGACCACCTCTCTCAGGATCAGGGTTCCCTTCTGCACCCCAATCTCAAAGCTCTCAATTTGATGGCATGGAAGCTGCAAAGGTAGTTTTGGCTCCCTGGGGCCTACCTTAGGAAGTTGAGGAGGTTGTCCTAGCCTCTAGGAAACAGTCCACTAGAAAGACCTATGCTCTCAAGTGGAAAAGGTTTTCTGTGTGGTGTCAGCTACGTACAGAGGATCCTTTCTCCTGTACTGTACCAGTGGTGCTTCAGTACTTACTGCACTTGTCCAATCAGGGACTCAAGTCCAATTCTGTTCGGATCCACCTCTCAGCTCTAGCAGCTCACCACTCACTGGTGGTAGGACATTCTCTGTCGGTTCACCCCTTGGTGTCCCGTTTTCTCAGGGGCCTGTTTTTGCTCAGGCCTCCAATCCGTCCTCCGGTCCCTGAGTGGGAGTTGAATGTGGTCTTGCAGCAACTGACTCGCCCACCTTTTGAGCCGATGGCTACTTGCCCACTACGCTTCCTCTCCTGGAAGACACTCTTCCTGATAGCCCTTACTTCGGCTAGGCGAGTGAGTGAGCTTCAGGCTTTGGTCTGTGATAGGCCTTACACCAGGATTTATAGGAACAGGGTAGTCCTCAGGACTCATCCAAAGTTCCTCCCAAAGGTTGTCTCCTCTTTCCATCTCAATCAGGAGGTGGTTCTTCCAACATTCTTCCCTAGGCCTCATGCAAGCCAGGCTGAAGCGGTCCTGCATACCCTGGACTGTAGGAGGGCCTTATCCTTCTACCTTGACCGTACGCAGGGGCATAGAAGGGCTACTCAGCTCTTCGTTTCTTTTGACCCTAATAAGTTGGGGTTGGCTGTGTCCAAGCGTACCTTGTCCTTCTGGGTGGCTGACTGTATCACCTGGGCTTACAAGGTGGCTGACCTTCCTTTGCAGGGTCGGGTTATGGCCCACCGTGTCAGGGCAATGGCTGCCTCAGTGGCTCCTCTCTGCTCTGTGCCCTTGGTAGACATCTGCAGGGCTGCAACTTGGTCTTCAAGCCAGAGTTTTGCGGCTCATTACTGTCTGGAGAGGGAGTCCCGTAGGGACAGTGCTTTTGGCCAAGCAGTACTCCGGAATCTCTTTGAGGTTTAGGCAACTCCTGCCCTCTGTTTGGCTACAGGTGGAGGTTGTGTCTTTGAAAAGCTTTTCTTTGCTGCTGAGACTAGAGGGAGTTCTCTTGTTCAGCCTGGGTTCCTCGGTAGCCCAGAGCTTGGGAGTTACCCATATGTGAGGACTGACTTCCTGCTTGGTCCTGGAGAAAGAGTAGTTACGCACCTGTAACAGGTGTTCTCCAGGAGCAGCAGGAATCAGTCCTCACAACCCTCCCTCCTCCCCTGGGAGTTGCAGTTGTACATAGTTTCTTTTTCATTTTTGTGTGCTGTTCTTAGCTATGTCATTTGACTGAAGTAAGATGGCACCTTTAGGCGGGAAGGAAACCGCGCATGCGTGCCTGCATTCCCAAAGGCTTTCATAGAAAGCTGGGGAAATGCTCCGCTGGGGGTTTCATCGGCGCCGATGACACCCATATGTGAGGACTGATTCCTGCTGCTCCTGGAGAACACCTGTTACAGGTGAGTAACTACTCTTTCTCCAGGACCAAGCAGGAAGTCAGTCCTCACTTATGGGTGACATCGATGTCATTGGAGCCCCCGTGCGGAGCATTTCACCAGCTTTCAAAGAAAGCCTTTGGGAATACTGCACGCATGCGCGGTCCCCTTCCCGCCTAAAGGTGCCATCTTGCTCAGTCTTTCTTTTTCCGTGGAGCCCATCGGACGTCAGTCCGTGTCACCCAGAAAAGTTGACGTTTTTTCTTGCGATTTTTTCGCCCTTTTCTCCGGATTCTACGCCTGTTCCCCTTCCCGCCGGGTTCGGTACACCAGTATCGAGCCCGTCTTCTATTTTTTCGGTTTTTGTCCTTCGGGACTGGCGTTCGTGCCCTTTTTTGCCTTTTCCCTGGAAAGCCGGTCCTTTGACCTCGCGGTGGCCCTTTTTTCCCCGATGGCTTCCAGTGGTTTCAAAAAGTGTGATCGGTGCAAGAAACTGATATCTCTCACTGACACACACGACTGCTGCCTTCGGTGCCTAGGCCCAGATCATGATCCTATGATCTGTGGCCCGTGTGTCAAGATGTCCACCAAGGCACTCCAAAGCCGTCAGCATCAGAAAGAGAGGATTTTCTCAGACTCTGCCTCCGGCTGGGCCCAGACCTCGTCTGAGGCCTCGATGTCTCGGGAGTCTTATCCCGAGCATCGCCGGGGCTCCTCGGACAGGGGGTCCTCCGATCGGGAATGTAAGAGGAAGAAACGGCTCGTGAGGGCGGCGTCGGAAGAGGTCCCTGGTCCCTCGAGAGCCAGGTCTAAGACCCCCGACCACCGCCCCGGACCCTTGGAGCAGGAGAAGCTGTCCAAAATGCCTTGCGTAGAGCCGGAACCCGTCAGACACGTAAGTCCTGTAGTCCTCATGGACTCTCCTCCAAGAGAGCCGACGTCGGGCCCGGCGCCGCCGGGGCCCGAGTCGGTGGCTGCTGAGTCTCCTGAGCTTGGACTCAGGCTGACAGCCTTGGAGTGCAGACTGTCTGCCTTCATGGATCAGCAGCGGGTACTGATGGCCAGCCTCGCTGGTGCATCTGCCCCAACCACCGGGACATCGACGTCGAAGTCAACCCCCTTGAGACCGAGCCAATACTCGAGACCATGAAAGCTCGAAGTCGTCCTCGGTCACGGTCACCCTTGACCTCCCACTCGGAACCGAGGGCGTCGACGCCGGTGCCTTCGGCATCGGGGCGGGTGCCACCGAGACCCGCGCGGTCGGACCCCCCTCGACTCCTCTTCAGATGAGTCCGCATGGGAGACAGAGGACGAGGAGTCCCCCGATACTTTTCGGACTCGGTGCGTCCCTTCGGACTCACTGCAGTCCGAGCCACAGAGTAGTTCCCCACCGGAGGACACCAGGTTCTCTGAGTTTGTCAGGGACACATGGCCAAGGCATTGGCGATTCCCGCGGACCCCGAGGAGGAGCCTCGAGCCGTGGAGCTCGAGGCCCTCCAGTATGACTCGCCTCCAAAGGAGGCCTTCACTGTGCTGGTTCCTCCGATGCTGGAATTGCTCCTCTTCCGGATGTGGGAGGCACCGGCCTCGGCGCCGGTTTTAAGCAAGCGGGATGATTCTATCTATCGACTCCATATGAGCCCTGGATTCCAGAAGGCACAGCTGCTGTGCACCATTCCATGTTGGTGGAATCGGCCATGCATTGTCTCATGAGTCAGAAGATGCACTTTGCGGTGCCTCCCGGCAGGGAGGCCCAGAACATGGATGCTTTTGGCAGAAAGTGCTTCCAGTGCTCGATGCTTGCTTGCCATTTCCAGTCCTACCAGCTGTACATGGGCATGTACTTACGAGACCTGGCGAAAGAGATTGCCGGGTTCTCTTCTGGCCTCTCCGGGGAACCTTTGCAGAGGTTCCAGACTTTGTCCTCAGGAATCCGGGACTGCTTGAAGTTCATGTCCCGAGCGGCCTATGATGGCTTCGAGGCTTCGGCTCGTGTAGCAGCAGCCGGCATCGGAGCCCGATGCCAGGCATGGCTGCAGTCATCGGACCTCGAGCCTTGGGTGCAGGACAAGTTGGTCGATGTCCCTTGCTGAGGTGAAAATCTTTTTGGCAAACCCATGGCCGAGAAGGCGGCTGAGCTCGAAACTGAGCACCTGACTAGGACAAGGCTGTCCAGAAAAACTTCTGCCCCTTCTCACAAAAAGAAGGGCTCGGGTAAAAAGCCCTTTTACGCGAGAAAGGCAGCTGCCTACAAACCTTTCCCTCAGTACCAGGCCTCCCCAGCAGGGTCAGCAGGCCAAGGGGCAGGGACATGGGCCCCGTAGGCAGAAGACCCCCAAGCCTCCGGCTCCTGCTCCTGCTCAGCAGGGAGAGGATTTTTTGACTCCCACAGCATAGCCTTTCCACCTCTGCTGCCCCATTCCTGCACAGGAGGTTGTCTAGCCCTGTTTGCCCACAGGTGGCCACCCATTACAGGGGATGCTTGGGTATTGAGCATAGTCAACAGAGGCTATATGCTCCATTTCCAGCAGTTGCCCCCTGCCTACTTCCCAGGAGAGCCTCTAAGGCCTCCTCTACACACAGACCTCCTCCTTCAAGAACTTCAAGGTCTGCTTCTGGACAAGGCGGTGGAGCCTGTACCTCCTCGCCTGCAGGGACACGGTTTCTACTCCATGTACTTCCTCGTGCCAAAGAGAACCGGTGGCCTCAGGCCTACTCTAGACCTCAGGAACCTCAACAAGTTCTTGGAGAAAGAAAAGTTCAAGATGCTTACTCTTGGAACACTTCTGCCCTACCTCCAGTGGGGAGATTGGCTATGCTCCTTAGATCTCAAGGATGCGTACACTCACATCCTCATTCATCCAGACCACAGAAAGTACCTCAGGTTCATTGAGGGAAGAAACCATTACCAGTACAGAGTCCTGCCTTTTGGCCTAACCTCTGCCCCAAGGGTCTTTACAAAGTGCCTGGCTGTGGTGGCGGCCTACTTGAGGACTCAAGGTGTTTTTATCTTCCCCTACCTGGACGACTGGCTCATCAGGGGTCAGACCAGGAGACCAGGCAAGCCACCTTTCGAACTGTATCACTCCAACACCTAGGCTTTGTCATAAACTTCGCAAAGTCCACTTTGCTCCCCTCCCAGAACCTAGAGTTCATAGGGGCGCGGCTGGACTCTCTGCAAGCAAGGGCTTATTTGCCAGAAGTCAGGGCTCAAAGGCTCATGGAGTTGGCATCCCGGTTTCTCAGCATGCCAAGGGTTTCTGCCAGACTCTGTCTACAGCTCCTAGTCCACATGGCGTCGACAGTACATGTGACCCCCAATGCTTGTCTCCACATGAGGCCTGCACAGTGGTGTCTCGGAACTCAGAGGAAGCAAGCCACAGGGAGCCTAGCAGACAAGGTAAGGGTGTCCAAACCCTTCCTGAATTTCCTGCAGTGGTGGCTACACCCCCCCCCCCCCAACTTCAGGGGGTGCCTTTTCAGGTGCCTGTCCCCACAGTGTTGTTGATGACAGATGCCTCCTTGCAGGGCTGGGGTGCACATTGTCTGTGCCGGTGCACTCAAGGCCTATGGTCTCCATTGGAGGCCACGCAACAGATCAACCTACTAGAACTTCGGGCTATCCGTTTAGCCCTCAAGACTTTTTCTCACACTTGGGCTCACCAATCTGTTCTGGTTCAGACGGACAATCAAGTGGCCATGTTCTATGTGAACAAACAGGGAGGCACTGGGTCCAGGCCCCTGTGTCAGGAGGCACAGACCCTGTGTTCCTTTGCGCTCAGGCACAACATGTTTCTCAAAGCTGTGTATCTCCCTGGCCAGGAGAACTTCCTGGCGGACAGATTAAGCAGGATTCTGCAGTCCCACGCGTGGCGACTGCACCCATTGGTGGTTCAGAAAATTTTCTTGAAATGGGGACTTCCATCCATGTATCTCTTTGCCAGTCCCCTGAATCACCAGCTACCCAGGTTCTGTTCCAGGCAACCGCACCCCCTGAGGTTAGCAGCGGATGCCTTCCTGATTTCTTGGTCCCAGGGCCTACTATATGCGTTTCCTCCCACACCTCTGGTGGCCCAAACTTTGTTCAAGATTCTAAGGGACAAGGCCTCGGTGCTTCTGGTAGCTCCCAGATGGCCAAGGCAGCCCTGGTTCCCACTTCTGCTTCAATTAGCAGTGGAAACACCACTATCTCTGGGGTTGCAACCTGATCTTCTCTCTCAGGATCAGGGTTCCCTTCTGCACCCCAATTTCAAATCTCTCAATTTGATGGCCTGGAGGCTGCAAGGGTAGTGTTGGCTCCCTGGGGCTTGCCTCAGGAATTGGAAGAGGTGGTCTTGGCCTCTAGAAAGCAATCCACCAGGAAAACGTATGCCCTGAAGTGGAGAAGGTTCTCCTTGTGGTGTCAGCAACGCGAGGAAGATCCTTTCGCCTGCACTGTGCCAGTAGTGCTTCAGTACCTGCTGCACTTGTCCAATCAGGGCCTTAAGTCCAATTCTGTTCGGGTCCACCTCTCTGCTCTGACAGCTCACCACTCTCTGGTGGAAGGACGCTCTTTATCGGTTCACCCCTTGGTGTCCAGATTTCTCAGAGGCTTGCTATTGCTCAAGCCTCCTCTCCGTCCACCAGCCCCTGAGTGGGAGTTGAATGTGGTCTTGCAGCAACTGACTTGCCCACCTTTTGAGCCGATGGCTACATGTCCTCTCCGCTTCCTTTCTTGGAAGACTCTCTTCCTGGTGGCCCTGACCTCGGCCAGGCGAGTGAGTGAGCTTCAAGCCCTGGTCTGTGACAGGCCATACACTCGCTTCTATAGGAACAGGGTAGTCCTTAGGACTCATCCTAAGTTCCTCCCAAAGGTTGTCTCCTCTTTCCATCTCAACCAGGAGGTGGTTCTTTCCTAGGCCCCATGCCAGCCAGGCTGAGACAGTCTTGCATACCCTGGACTGTAGGAGGGCCTTATCCTTCTACCTTGAACGTACGCAGGGGCATAGGAGGGCTATTCAGCTCTTTGTATCTTTTGACCCTAATAACTTGGGGCTACTTGTCTCCAAGCGTACCTTGTCCATCTGGGTGGCTGACTGTATCACCTGGGCTTACCGGGCAGCTGACCTTCTCTTGCAGGGTCGGGTCATGGCCCACCGTGTCAGGGCAATGGCTGCCTCAGTGGCTCATCTCCGCTGTGTACCGTTGGCAGACATCTGCAGGGCTGCAACTTGGTCCTCAAGCCAGACTTTTGCGGCCCATTACTGCCTGGAGAGGGAGTCCCATAGGGACAGTGCTTTCGGTCAGGCAGTACTCCGGAATCTCTTTGAGGTTTAGGCAACTCCTACCCTCCTGCCCTCTGGTTGGGCTACCGGTGGGGGTATGTTTCAGTGGAATCCTTTCTCTGATGCTGCGGCTAGAGGGAGCTCATTTTTCAGCTCTGGGTCCTCGGTAGCCTGAAGCTGGGGAGTCCCATAAGTGAGGACTGACTTCCTGCTTGGTCCTGGAGAAAGAGTAGTTACTCACCTGTAACAGGTGTTCTCCAGGAGCAGCAGGAATCAGTCCTCACAACCCTCCTTCCTCCCCTGGGAGTTGCAGTTGTACATAGTTTATTTTTACATTTTTTGTGCTGTCTTTTAGCTGTGTCATATGACTGAGCAAGTTGACACCTCTAGGCGGGAAGGGGACCGCGCATGCATGCAGTATTCCCAAAGGCTTTCTTTGAAAGCTTGGGAAATGCTCCACACGGGGGCTCCATCGACATCGATGTCACCCATAAGTGAGGACTGATTCCTGCTGCTCCTGGAAAACACCTGTTACAGGTGAGTAACTACTCTTACAGGGAGGGCCTTCCACCTCCTTCCAATAAACCACACCTCATGCAGATTATACTCGTACCTGGCACAAAATTCTCACAGATTTTTCTTACAAAAAATCCTTTATTTATTTCTTATATCACAGAAGCAAGCATATAGGAAGTGTAACAAAACTAGCTAAGTACAGAGTAACTTGGAGAATTTCTCTCACCCTCTTCTTACAAGTTTACAGCTATAAAGTAATTAAGAGATTTCCTGTCCATCGACAGATCCTAGCACAGAGAAAGAGAAGAATATATGGTTCTCCAGGAACAAGCAGGAAGTCATTCCTCACGTATAGGTGATGTCGGTGCCGACGGAGCCTGCACAGCGCAAATCCCCAGCTTTCAAAGGAAGCCTTAGGGATTTCTACCACACATGCGTGGTCCTCTTCCCACCCAAGGGTGCCATCTTGCTCAGTCTCCTTTTTTCTGTGGAGCCCACCAGACGATGTCTGTTTTCCCCCTGAAAAAGTTGATTTTTTTGAGTTCAACTCGTCTCCAGTTGCACCGGTACTCTTCCCACCACCTGCCTCAGTATCGGGGTCGGCTCCTTTTGTTAAGTTTTGCCGTTTTTTTTCCCCTTTTTGGTGGTTTGTGCCTTTCCCACTGCTGGCAGCCCAAAGGGTCTTCGACCTCGCTGGGGTTCTTTTTTCCCCCATGGCGACCAGCGGCTTTAAAAAGTGTGATCGGTGCGCTAAACTAATGTCACTGACTGACACACATGACTGTTGCCTCCAGTGGTGCCCCGCTGTGAACCATGATCCGGCGGCATGTGGCCTTTGTAAAAAGATGTCTTCCAAGGCCTTAGAAGTCACCAGCAGCAGCAGCATGATAAATTTTTTCCAGAATCCTCGATGCCTCCGAAGGCCAGGACCTTGTCTGAGGCCTCGACACCTCGGGAGGAACTCTCCAAGCCCGAGCGTTGTCGTGGGTCCTCGGAAAGGGGGTCGCCCTCGAGGGAACGGAAGAAGAAGAAAAAGCCCTTGAGAGTGGCATCCTTGAACGGCTCCGACCGACCGTGATCCTCCCAGGCCCGGAGCCCTGGGCGTCCACTTGAGCAATCGGAGAGGGAGCAGCTGGCCAAGGTCCCCCGGAAGTTGGATACTTTCCTCGTCGAGGACTCCCCTCCAGGGGAACTGGTGTCAGGCCCGCATTCCTCGGTGCCTGTGCTGAGGCCTGCAGAGCCATCTGGCCTGGAGTCAAGAATAGTGGCCTTGGAGTGCAATGTAACTGCCTTCTTGGACCAGCAGCGGACGCTGATGTCTGGCATGTCCGGTTCCTCCGCCCTGACCATCGGGCCACGATGTAGAGGACGTCCCCTGAGGCCGAGCCGATCCTCGAGGTCTTGAGATCTCGAGTCAATTCTCAGCCGAAGTCTCGCTCGATGTACCGCTCGACGGGACCTTGCTTGTCCCTGACAAGTCCTCCGGAGACAAGCCGTAGGGCGCCGGGGCCCGAGGGGCAGCCCCTTGAGTCCTCCTCGGAGTATTCTGATTGGGAGACCAAGGAGTCCTCGGACACCCGCCGACACCGCAATGTCACCTCGGATTCCCCGGTCTCTGAACCTCAGAGAAGGTCCCCACCGGAGGACAATGGGCTTCTTGGACTTCGTCAAAGACATGTCCAAGGCTCTGGCGTTCCCCACCGAGTCAGACTCGATCCTCCAGTATGAGGCTCCTTCTCGGGAATCGCTTATGGTGCCCATTACTCCCGTCCTGGAACGGCTCATGTTCCACATGTGGGAAACACCGGTGTCTGTGCCGGTGGTCAGCAAGTGGCTTGACTCGATGTATCGAGTCTGCTGGAGCCCTGGCTTTCAGAAGTCACAACTGCCGCACAACTCCATGGTGGTGGAGTCGCCCATGCGTTGGCTGAAGAGCCAGAAGACGCACTCCTCGGTGCCCCGTGGCAGGGAGGCCTGCATCTTGGATGCCCTCAGCAGGAAGTGCTACCAGGGCTCGATGCTGAATTGCAGGATCCAGGCTTACCAGCTGTACATGGGCATGTACCTGAGGGACTTGGCGAAGGAACTCGCCGGGTTCTCTCGGCCTCTCCGAGGAACCTTTGCAGCGCGTCAGGAGCCTGTGAGTGCTCTAAGTTTGTCTCGGGCGGCCTACGATGGTTTTGAGTCGGCGGCCTGGGTAACCGCAGTGGGCATAGCTCCAATCGTCCGACCTTGAGCAGTAGATGCAGGACAAGTTGGTCGATGTCCCATGCCAAGGGGAGAACCTCTTCGGCAAGCCCATGACCGACAAGGCTGCAGAGCTGGAGACCAAGTAAATGAGGACTAGGCTTTCCAAGAAGACCACTGCCCATCCCCGATGGAAGGGCTCAGGTAAAAAGCCCTTTTACCCGAGCTAGGCGACTGCTTACCAAAACCTCCTTCCTTACCAGGCCTCCCCGGCTCCCCAACAAGGGCAGCAGGCCAAGGGACATGGGCATGGCCCGCGTAAGCAGAAGGCTCCCAAGCCCCAGGCTCCGGCCCAGGCCCAGCTAGGAGGGAGTTTTTTGACTCCTACAGCATAGCCTTTCTCCCTCAGAGAGATCAGCAGCCCACAGGTGGGAAGCCATAACCACCGACTCCTGTGCACTAAGGGTGGTCAAGGAGGGTTACCTCCTCCATCCTCCCATTATTTCCTGGGAGAGCCCCTCACGTCTCCTCTCCACTGGGACCTTCTACTGAAGGAGTTGTCAGGGCTTCTCGAGGACAGAGCGGTGGAACTGGTGCCCCGCCACCTCAAGAACAAGGGGTTCTACTCCAGATACTTCCTCCTGCCAAAGAGGACAGGGGGTCTAAGGCCTATCCTCGACCTCTGCAACCTCAACAAATTCCTGGTGAGGGAGAAATTCAAGATGCTCTCCCTTGGAATATTGCTGCCATACCTCCAACAGGGAGACTGGCTATGCTCCTTAGTCCTAAAGGATGCCTATACCCACATCCTAATCCACCCAAACCACAGACAATATCTACACTTTGTGGTAGGGGGCAATCATTTCCAATACAGGGTGCTACCCTCTGGCCTAGCCTCAGCCCCAAGGGGATTCACAAAATGCTTGGCAGTCGTCGCTACCTTCCTCAGGCTCCAGGGAGTTTTTGTCTTCCCCTATCTCGATGACTGGCTCATGAAGGGCAGCACGGCCCCTGAAGTGCAACAGGCAACTGCATGCACCACTCTGGTTCTGCAACACCTGGGCTTCGTCATAAACTACCCCGTCGAACCTTCGCCCGACACAAGGTCTCTTTGGTTTCCCCCCTGTCCCGGCCCAGCCACTGCTCTCCCAGGCGGGATCGAGCACGCCGGGGGCAGCCTGCAGCCGCCCATAAGCCTGCCTGCCCAGTTGGGGCAGCCCAGCCCGCAGCCGCCCAGAAGCCTGCCTGCCCAATCGGGGCAGCCCAGAGGGCCATAAAAGGGAGCGCCGTCTGGCGCACCCACGCCTGGTGGGCCTGTGCCTGAGGGCCTTGCCAGAGTGCCCTTTGGCGTGGCCCTTAGGCATGGACCTCTAATGGGACCCCCATGGTGATCCCACAAAAACCAGACCCGCGACCAGAATGAGCTCCAGAGACACGAACAAACGTAGTGCAAGGACGTCATCACCACTCCTCAATGTAGCTTAACTTCCTTCAGCAAAATAGGTAATCTAAGCCTTTATATAACACATGGACCTAGCCGATGACAATACTTAAATGAACACAACAGTGAACTTATCTGTCTCTGCCCATAATACCTACCTGTGCATGCCTACAATACTTGTCCGGGATAGCACAAACATTGTTTATTGCAGATGCGTACCGGTGATACCTGGCTAAGATAGTATATGATGTGCCTGTTGTAACTACATACCGGTGTTACCTGCCTGTGGTTAGCTCAGCCTGTGTACCTGCCTGCCTGTTATAACTGCACACCTGTGTACCTGCCTGTGATAGCTCAGACTACTTCTCTATTCAACGGCCAGCCCAGACGAATCCCTTGGCCACACACAATAGGGTAGATACCAAGAATGGCTCCCTCCCTCATTGCCATAATTGGCTGCTACCTCCTCTCCAGATGGCTCAGTGGCATTACGGCCTTATCTCCTACCCACAAGCACATACCAATCCTACTGAGCCATGGGAGGAGATGGTCAAGTGCTCCTTACTACAAGACAAAGAAAGACACCCTCACGCTCCACCCCCACCTACTACACGTCGCACTTCAACATACTAAGAAAGTCAAACAAGAAGAAAGTGCCCTCCCCCAAAACCTAAAATGTGCCCTCATAAACGCTCGCTCAATCCACAAGAAATGGCCAGTTATCTCAGACTTGATATCACTCCATGACCTCGACATACTCCTGATCACAGAGACATGGCTATCCAGTGATGACAATGTCATCCTCAACCAACTCCTACCCACCGATTTCTCAATACACACCTGCCATAGAGACAACAAAAGAGGGGGAGGAGTACTCGTCCTTACCAAGACAGACCTCCATTTCCACCTGATTAACGCCACTAGCACAACACACCTCGATACAATCACTATAGCAAACAAGCACTGCTCCATTAACCTTCTCTACAGAGCCCCATCAACCTCCCCCGATGACCTCGCAACAATAATTGATCTCGCCTCCAATTTCTGGAGCCCTTGCATGCCAAGCTGGGTACTAGGCGATTTCAATCTGCCAGCCCTGCAAGATACTCAGGAGTCAGCCTTCCTCGAAGCCCTGGAGGAACTAGGATACAAGCAACTGGTCAGTGAACCTACCCACGTGAAAGGAAACATATTAGACCTGGTATTCGCCCCACAGACAACATTTGACTTAACTCTCGTCCCCATGCTGTCCATTACTGCAGTACCCTGGTTGGACCACAAACTAATCATATTCCAAATACCCTTACCCAACAACCGCCAGAAGAACGCCAGAAGTCAGAGCAGCACCACCTCGAAGGTTCCGACCATTTGACAAAGACTTTATTCTGAGTAAAACCCGCCCACTCCTTGCCTCGACAGCACCCAACCTCGATGTTCTGGTCTCCAACTGGAATAGTAACCTCAGTGCCATCGCCCAACGTCCACCATCTAAGAAACCTCCAAGGAAATGAGCCACCGCAGCCTGGTACTCCACTGATCTGCGATCATCACTCATCCTCCTAAGGAAGCTGGCGTCGATCTCACTCCGAAGAAGATCAGAGGGCATACAACCTTCACCTGATAAAACACCGTGAAGCAATAACAGAGAAAATCAGACAATTCCACACAGACACCCTAAAACGATCACTAAACAAACCGCATGACTTGTTTAATCTAGTCAAGAACCTAACAAAGGAGCCAGCCCCTGTCCAACCAAGCAAGATCCACCCTCAAGAATTTGCGAACTACCTGGAATCAAAGCTATACCAGACCAATAAGCCCTCAGCACCCACCACCGTACACGAACAAACCTACCTAACTCCCCTGACCATCTTCTCCACTCCACCCAAGAAGTACATCGAAGACACTATCACTGCGATCAACACCACTACGGCACAAACCGACCCCTGCCCCGCCTTCTGGATAAAAGAGCTACGCTGCAATTTCAGCCCGTTCATAGCCAGGCTCATGGACCTATCCTTCGCAACAGGCTCGTTCCCCCGATGCCTCAAACATATGTCCATCAGGCCTCTGCTGAAAAAAAGCAAGCTCGACCACCAGAAGGTGGACTCGTACAGACCTATGTACAGTATACCACTTCTGGCCAAGATAATTGAAAAAGAAGTCCATAGACAAATACAAGAGCACATCGAAACCGCCGCTCCGCTGAACCCCTGCCAACATGGATTTAGAGAGTCCCATGGTGTCGAAACACTCCTCACCACCCTCTACAGTAAAATAATTTCTGGAATTGATAACATCCGCCAAGGGTTTGTCCTCATCTTCATGGATATAGCTGTCGCTTTTGACTCAGTAAGCCACGAGCTTCTCCTGGAACGCCTCAAGGAGAAGGGTATCCGTGACACAGCACTAGAATGGTGCAAGTCATTCTCCAGGACCAAGCAGGAAGTCAGTCCTCACATATGGGTGACGTCTGCGCCGACGGAGCCCTCGTGCGGAGCATTTCCCCAGCTTTCACAGAAAGCCTTTGGGAATTGCAGCGCGCATGCGCGGTCCCCTTCCCGCCCAAGGGTGCCATCTTGCTCAGTCGTCTTTTTTCCACGGAGCCCGACGGACGTAGTTCGTTTTTCCCCGAGGAAAAAGTTGATTTTCTCTATTTTTCTCTTTTTTCTCCGGTTCGACGCCGGATCCTTTTTCCGCTCTGACCGATACGCCGCTATCGCGTCCTTTCTCTCTTTTTTCGTTTTTTGTCCTTTGTGACTGGCGTTCGCGCCTTTTTTCTTTTTTCCCTGGCAGACCGGTCTTTTGACCTAGCAGGGGCCCTTTTTCCCCCGATGGCTGCCAGCGGGTTTAAGAAATGTGATCAGTGTAAGAAACTTATGTCTCTTACCGACACACATGACTGCTGCCTCCGTTGCCTCGGACCCGATCATGACCCAATGATCTGTGGTCCGTGTGGCAAAATGTCCTCGAAGGCCTTGAGGAGTCGGCAGCACCAGAGGGATAGAATTATTTCTGACTCCGCGTCCGGCCAGGCCCGGACCTCATCAGAGGCCTCGACGTCTCGGGACTCCGGCCCTGAGCAGCGTCGGGGTTCCTCTGAGCGGGGGTCTCCATTGCGGGAACATCGCAGGAAGAAGAAACCCGCGAGGGCGGCGTCGGTGGACGCTCCTGGTTCCTCGAGGGCCAGGTCGCATAGCCCCGATAGCCGTCCCGGGTCTTCGGAGTCGGAGAGGCCTGCGAAGCATCCTCGTGTCGAGATGGAGTCTCCTGGACACGTAAGTGCTGTTGTCCTCGTTGACTCTCCTCCGAGGGAGCCGACGTCAGTCGGGGGCTGCTGGGTCTCCTGAGCTCGGACTCAGGTTGACGTCCTTGGAGAGCAGCTTCGCTGCCTTCATGGAACAGCAGCGGGCATTGATTGCCGGTCTCACCGGTGCATCTGCCCCGACCACCGGGACCTTGACGTCCAAGTCGACCCCGGAGGCCGAGCCGATCCTCGAGTCCATGCGGGCTCGAGTCGATCCTCGGCCACGGTCTCCCTCGACCTCCTGTTCAGGGCCGATGTCATCGACGCCGATACCCTCGGCGTCGGGGCGGAGGGCATCGGTGCCCGCCCGACCGGAGCCGCTCGATTCCTCCTCCGAGGAGTCAGGCTGGGAGACACAGGACGAAGCGTCACCCAACACCCATCGGACTCGGTATGTCCCCTCGGACTCACCCAAGTCCGAACCTTGGAGACGGTCCCCAACGGAGGATACCCGGTTCTCGGACTTCGTGCGGGATATGGCCAAGGCCTTGGCCTTCCCCGCGGATCCCGAGGAGGAGCCTCGAGCTCGAGGCCCTCCAGTATGACTCTCCCCCGAAGGAGGCCTTTACTGTTCCGGTTCCTCCGATGCTGGAGCGGCTACTCTTCCGCATGTGGGAGACCCCGGCTTCGACGCCGGTGTAAAGCAAGCGGGTCGATTCCATTTATCGAGTCTGCAAGAGCCCCGGGTTTCAAAAGGCACAATTACCGCACCACTCCATGGTTGTGGAATCGGCCATGCATCGACTGAAAAGTCAGAAGATGCACTCCTTGGTGCCTCCCGGCCGGGAGGCCCGGAACCTGGATGCCCTCGGTAAGAAGTGCTTCCAGGGCTCTATGCTTGCTTGCCGTGTCCAGACTTACCAGCTCGAGGAGTTTCATCTCCTCATCCCTCTCGTCTGTTTTTACTCAGTTTTTTAAATGTTGTAAAAAGAAATCTTATACCTTATTTACTTATTGTTTATTCATATAGGTGATTGTTTCTACAAACGCAGGTAGGCACTGTTCCTTGGTTTTTAACCTCTCCCTTCTTAAATTATATGGCTACTGGGCGTTTTATATGTATATATATATATGTATATATATTCTTTTATAATTGTTTGTATTTCGTTTAATGATGTTTTAATAATTATTATTCATTATTTTATACATATTGATTTATGTGCCCTAGTCATATTTATAATGCTCTAAAGGATGCATTACAAAAGTATTTATTTTTACAATCTTATTGTTTATTATCATTTTATGTTTTTAATGATTGATTTGAAATGTAATTTATTTTCATGTGTGAATTTTCATAGCTCCCCTTTTTTTAGCCGTATATGTAATTTATAATTTTAATTTGGCATTCTTTTTAATTTATAATGATTTATGTTTTTAATATGTTTATCCCTAACGTCCACCTTTGTTATAATAATTAGATTTTATTTTTATTATTTTATTGTTTTTATGTGTATTATACTTCATCCATTTAGCCTACACGCCCATGAAGAAGGCTTTTCCAAAACACGGCCTGTGTTGGGCCATTGGCTGGAGTGATATTATTTAATAAAATTTGGTGTGTCCTTTCTTTTGCATTCCACGTTTTTATTGGGTGGTCAGACTTACCAGCTCTACATGGGCATGTACCTCCGAGACCTGGCAAAGGAGATTGCCGGGTTCTCTGCTGGTCTCTCCGAGGAACCTTTGCAAAGGTTCCAGGCCTTGTCCACCGGTATTCGAGAGTGCTCGAAGTTTATCTCTCGAGCAGCCTACGATGGCTTCGAGGCTTCGGCCCGAGTAGCCGGGGCTGGCATCGGTGCCTGCCGACAGGCTTGGCTACAGTCATCCGACCTCGAGCCATGGGTCCAGGACAAGTTGGTCGATGTCCCCTGCCGGGGTGAAAACCTCTTTGGCAAGCCCATGGCTGAAAAGGCTGCAGAACCCGAGACCGAGACTCTGACAGGACTAGGCTTTCCAGGAAAACCTCTGCCCCTTCTCAGAAAAAGAAGGGCTCGGGAAAAAAGACCTTTTACCCGAGGAAGTTATCGGCCTACAAACAGTACCCTCATTATCAGGCCTCTGCAGCTCCCCAACAGGGTCAGCAGGCCAAGGGGCAGGGTCAAGGGCCCCGTAGGCCGAAGACCCCCAAGCCAACAACTCCGGCCCCTGCTCAGCAGGGTGGGGGGTTTTGACTCAAACAGCATAGCCTCTTCTCCTCAGCTGGCTTCTCTCAGCACAGGAGGCCGGCTGGCCCACTTTGCCCACAGGTGGCCAGCCCTCACATCAGATACCTGGGTTCTTCATATAGTCCAAAGGGGCTATCTTCTCCATTTTCACAAGGTACCTCCCTCCTATTTTCCAGGGGAGCCTCCAAGACTCCCTCTGCACAGGAACCTACTCCTTCAGGAGTTGACAGATCTACTAAAGGATCAGGCTGTGGAACCGGTGCCCCACCACCTGAGAGGTCAAGGCTTTTATTCCAGGTACTTTCTGGTACCAAAAAGAACAGGCGGCCTCAGACCCATCCTAGAATTGCGAAACCTCAAGTTCCTGCAGAGGGAAAAGTTCAAGATGCTTACCCTTGGAATCCTGCTGCCTTACCTCCAGCAGGGAGACTGGCTATGTTCCTTGGATCTAAAGGATGCGTATACTCACATCCTTATCCATCCAGACCACAGACAATATCTCAGGTTTGTTGTGGGAGGAAACCACTATCAGTACAGAGTGCTTCCCTTTGGCCTCTCATCCGCTCCCAGGGTGTTCACCAAGTGCCTCGCAGTGGTGGCGGCCTTCCTGAGGCTTCAGGGTCTCTTTGTGTTTCCGTACCTGGACGACTGGCTCATAAGGGGCCAGTCTTCCCAGGAGGCCAACCAGGCCACCCTTCGCACTGTGGCTCTGTTTCAGCACTTGGTGTTTGTCATAAACTTCGCAAAGTCCACTTTGCTCCCGTCCCAAAACTTAGAGTTCATAGGAGCCAGACTGGACACTCTTCAAGCAAAGGCTTTTCTGCCTCTGGACAGGGCCCACAGGCTCATGGATCTGACCAGCCAGTTTCGCAGCAATTCCCTCGTATCTGCCAGGCAATTCCTGAGACTACTCGGCCATATGGCTTCCACGGTCCATGTCACCCCCAATGCCCGCCTGCACATGCGTCCTGCTCAGTGGAGCCTTCGCACTCAGTGGCATCAAGCCACTGGGGGCCTAGCGGACTCAGTGAGGATTTCTGACCTCCTGATCTCCTCTCTGCAATGGTGGCTTCATCTTCCAAATCTGGTGCTCGGAGTGGTTTTCCAATCCCCTCCGCATACTCAGGTGCTGACGACCGATGCTTCTCTAATCGGTTGGGGAGAGCACATTGCCAAGGGGCATGTACTCAGGGTCTCTGGACCCCTTGGGAAGCTGCTCAGCAGATAAACTTCCTGGAGCTATGGGCGATAGGCCTAGCTCTGCGAGCCTTCTCCCACCTTGCCTCTCACCAGTCTGTACTGGTCCAGACGGACAATCAAGTTGCCATGTTCTATGTGAACAAACAAGGGGGCACAGGCTCCTTCCTTCTTTGTCAGGAGGCACAATGACTGTGCTCTTGGGCTGTCAATCACGGCATCCTTCTCAAGGCTGTCTACCTTCCAGGTCAAGAAAATTGCCTGGCAGACAGACTGAGCCGGATCCTGCAACCACACAAATGGAGATTGAACCCATTGGTGGTTCAGCAGGTCTTTCTCAAGTGGGGGCTCCCCACCATGGATCTTTTCGCCAGTCCTCTGAACCGGCAACTCCTGAGATTTTGCTTCAGACAACCGCATCCTCTCAGAGTAGCAGCGGATGCGTTTCTGATCTCGTGGTCCACAGGCCTATTGTATGCGTTTCCTCCCACACCACTAGTGTCCAGAACGCTGTAAAAAGTCCTCAAGGACGGGGCTTCATTGATTCTCATAGTGGCAACCGTGGTTCCCGCTTCTGCTACAGCTGGCGTTGGACACACCTCTTCCTCTGGGGTTTCAACACTATCTCCTGTCACAGGATCAGGGGACTCTCTTGCACCCCAACCTCCAGTCCCTTCATCTGATGGCCTGGCTGCTGAAAGGGTAGTTCTAGCTCCCTTACTGCTACCTTGTGAGGTGGAAGATGTAGTCTTGGCCTCTCGGCATCAATCCACCAGGAAATCCTACGCTCTTAAGTGGCGTAGATTCTCCGCATGGTGCGCTCAGCACAGCGAGAATCCCTTCTCCTGCTTGGTAGTAGTAGTATTGCAATATTTGCTCTACCTCTCCAATCTGGGCCTTCAGTCTAACTCTGTCCGAGTTCACCTTAGTGCTCTCTCAGCGCACCACTCGCCGGTGGACGGCCGGCCTCTTTCTAACCACCCTTTGATGGCATGTTTCCTCAGAGGCCTTCTTCTGCTTAAGCCTCCTTTACGTCCACCGGCCCCTGAGAGGGATCTGAATGTGGTCTTACAGCAGCTTACTTGTCCGCCTTTTGAACCTATGGCTACCTGCCCGCTCCGTTTTCTCTCCTGGAAAACTCTGTTTCTGGTAGCTCTCACCTCTGCTAGGCGATTGAGTGAACTGCAGGCACTAGTGTCTGATCCTCCTTACACTAGGTTCTACAGGAATAGGGTAGTCTGTGATAAGGAAGCTTATCATAGCTCAGGAAGGAGCTATAGAAAAGGTGAAGTGACTCTGAACAAGCAACCTGTCAGTTCTGGTAGAAATAAGAAAACAGAATTTTCCCATAAAAGACTACCAGTCCCAGAATGCACCAGGTTTCCAACAGCCATTAGAGGAGCTGAAGTGGGGAAACGTGTGTTCAATCAGGAGGGCTATGAGGTAATCCCTAAGCACTCATCTCAAAGGGCAGGGCCTGATTCAGCACAGCTGCGCTGTGTTAGGGAGGAGCACTCATCTAGGCAGAATAAGAGTAGAGTTTATTCTACAGAGGACCATCTTCATGATCACCTTGGATATCCAGAGAATTGTCCTCAGTATCCTGAGAATCAGCTTGAGTTTGATCATCAGTTTCATCTGAAGGATCATCAGAAGCAGAAGCCAAACCGGACGGACAGAGAGGGAAAGAGACCCTTTGGAAGAAGGAAGAGAAAAGCCTTTGAGAGGTCTAGAAGAGTCCAAAGCAGTACGTATACTGGGAGGTATTCCAAGGGCCAGCATACACCATTGGACTGGGGAAAGCCAGAGGAATGGTGCTGCAGAGCTAGGAATCACCAGAGGCTACCTGTGAGGGAGACGGCTGCACGTGGAAGGGACCCTAAGACCTGTGCCAGAAGGTATGTGAAGAGAGATCCAGTGTCCAGGGATCTGGATTGGAAGGCTGGACATAAGAACTGGACTACATACTGGCCAGGCTATATAGAGAGGAACTCTAGCAGCAATGGAAGCTCAGGTATGAACACCGATCTATGCCCTAGCTATAACCTTGAAAGACAGCAGGGAAACAAGTATTCTCCTGAAAATGCTCCATTGAAAGATTCATCTGTGCCAATCCATGATATTGAATCCATGCTTGTTGAACAAGGGGGAATAATAGCAGATGAGGATCCTGTTTATATGGACTGCTCTCTATCTAAACTCCGTTGGTAACTTTCTGTTATAAAGTACAGCAACCATCACAAAGAAATACAAATTTGTTCTTTAATCTACTCAGAAAAGCTCCTGAAGCAGGATTTGACCCACACAGTGGAAGGCAAGCCAGCTAAGGGGTTTCAGCTGGTAACTGCTAGCAATTAAGCTTTACCTAATTGCGTGTGAGCTAGGAGAGAATCACTTCTGTATCTATGTGGGAAGTAATCAGAAGTTAATCTGAAAAGAACAGTTTGTTTCTTGCTTTGTGGATTTTCATTTGTTGTTTTCCTGATTTTAACTTTGTTTTTCCAAGTTAACACTGAAAGCAAGTAACCTGATTTATGTGCTACCAAGCATATCTGTGTTGGGAGAAATAACCCCATAAATAAAAATCTTATTGGCTTTACCCAAGAGCACAACTAAATTATTGTCAGCAGCTGGGTCTGGTGTGAATGAACTACATTGCCCACAATACCTTGCAAATCATATAGATATATGCACTTGCCAAGACTGTTGAAGATTCTCACCCAGGCAGCCGTCTGACAAGTCTTACGGACTCACCCTAAGTTTCTTCCTAAAGTTGTCTCACCTTTTCACTCAATCAGGAGGTGGTTCTTCCAATCTTCTTTCCCAGGCCACATACTAACCGGGCTGAGATGGTCTTGCATACCCTGGACTGTAGGAGTGCATTATCCTTCTACCTTGACCGTACGCGGGAGCATCGGAAGGCTGTTCAGCTTTTCGTTTCTTTTGACCCCAATAAGTTGGGGCTCCCTGTCTCCAAGCGTACGTTGTCCATATGGGTCGCTGACTGTATCACCTGGGCTTATGGGGCAGCCGGCCTCTCGTTGGAGGGTCGAGTCACGGCTCATCATGTCAGGGCGAAGGCTGTGTCAGTGGCTCATCTCCGCTCTGTTCCATTGGCAGACATCTGCCGGGCCGCTACTTGGTCTTCAAGCCAGACTTTTGCGGCCCATTTCTGCCTTGAGAGGGAGTCCCGCAGGGACAGTGCTTTTGGACAGGCAGTACTCCATAATCTCTTTGGGGTTTAGGCAACTCCTACCCTCCGGCCCTGGTGTTGGGCTACCGGGCGGGGGCGTTCTCAGAAGATTCCTTCCTTCTGTGCTGATGAGCTAGAGGGAGCTCATTTTTCCGCTTGGGGTCTCCGGTAGCCTTAAGCTGGGGAGTCCCATATGTGAGGACTGACTTCCTGCTTGGTCCTGGAGAAAGAGTAGTTACTCACCTGTAACAGGTGTTCTCCAGTAGCAGCAGGAATCAGTCCTCACAACCCTCCCTCCTCCCCTTGGAATTGCAGTCATATGATTTGTTTTTTTGCTAATTTTTTTGCTGTCTTTTAGCTATGTCATCAGACTGAGCAAGATGGCACCCTTGGGCAGGAAGGGGACCGCGCATGCACGCTGTAATTCCCAAAGGCTTTCTGTGAAAGCTGGGGAAATGCTCCGCCCGAGGGTTCCGTCGGCGCCGACGTCACCCATATGTGAGGACTGATTCCTGCTGCTCCTGGAGAACACCTGTTACAGGTGAGTAACTACTCTTACTTGTCTGACAAATGGCAGCACGTACGATCCAGGGCCTCAACATCTAAACCTTTCCACCAGAGGCAAGGCGTGCCACAAGGATCCTCCCTCTCCGCACTGATGTTCAACATATACATGCAGCCCATCTGTAACCTCATCCGATCATTCAGTGTCAACTGCTTGATATATGCTGATGATGTACTGCTCTACTTGCCATTCTCAAGAGAGCAGCTGGACCTCTCCCCACTGACAGACTGCTTTGACGCAGTATCCAACTGGCTCAAATCTCAAAACCTCCGAATACAGCAGAAGAAAACGGAGGTCCTTTTCATTACGAGGAACCAAAACTTCACCCCGCCACCCCACTTAAAGGTTAAGGAAGCAGAGCTACAAACCAAATCCACAATCCGATACCTTGGAGTCACGTTAGAACGACGACTGGACATGAAGGTGCACATAAGCAACATAGCAAGAGCAATTTACCACAAAATCCGAACACTCAGGCACTTACGCTTCCTACTAGAGCCGAACGACTTCCGGACAATCTATCAAGCGTTGATTATACCGCACTTTGATTACGCTAATGCAATCCTACAAGGGCTCTCACAATCCACCCTGAACCCGCTCCAACTCGCGATGAATGCCGCGGCGAGAGTTCTACACGGGGCTTCTAGGAGCGATCATGTTACACCCATCTTGAAGCACCTCCACTGGCTCCCTGTACATGGCAGACTCGCTTTCAAAACCCTACTGCTGACTTTCAAGGCCATCAGTGGGCTCTCCTGCACATCACTAGCAAAGCTTATCCAAACCATGTCCTCAATAGGTCCAGAAGATCTGCAGCAGTCAACATACTGGTAATCCCAAAGGAAATAACCCAATGCACCCATGCAACAGCAAAAAGGGCTTTCAGATTCTGTGCACCCAGATGCTGGAACACCCTACTACCCAGCATCCGGGCAGTCCCTGACCTAACCCAGTTTAGGAAGGCATTGAAACACCACCTGTTTCTCAAATACTACCCGGAATACAGCGCTCCAATAGCCCCCTCCCCCATCTAGTACAGCCACAGCAACATACCCCGCAAGCCATCCATGACTATGATTACTTTTGACACGACATAACGTGTCGCCTAGATGTAAATAGTTACCCCATTTTTATCCAAGTTGTAGTACTTGTTCTTTGTAAACACAGATCAGCTTGCTGAACTGTGCTAGTCATTCTGTTTCAGGTAAACCGCACTGATGTTGAATAGCGCGGTATAAAGGAGACTGTAAATAAATAAAATAAATAAGGGCTGGAGTTCATCGGGGCGAAGGATCGACACCCTTCAGTCGTAGGCCTTCCTACCCAGGGACCGAGCAATCCAACTAACGTCTTTGGCCCGGAATGTGCAGCACCACACCTCTGTGCCGGCCAGGCATCTTCTGCGCCTTCTCGGGCACTTGGCCTCCACGGTCCACGTCAATCCAGATGCCCGTCTCCTTATGCCAAAAGCACAGTGGTGTCTTTGGGATAAGTGGTCTCAGGCCACCTCCAGGAGAGAGTCCGAGTGAACCGTAAGCTGGCAAACTCCCTGGTTTGGTGGCAGTCGCCTCAAAACCTGGAGGCAGGCGTGCCTTTTCAGACCCCCAACCACTCGAGGGTCCTCACCACGGATGCCTCCCTGCTCAGCTGGGGAGCCCATTGTGAGGGCTTCCGCACCCAGGGCACCTGGTCGCTGGACAAGAGTGCCCGGCAGATCAATCTTCTAGAGCTGTGAGCCATTCATCCCGCCTTGAGGGTTTTTCATCATCTATGCCACCCGTCAGTCCTAGTCCAGACGGACAACCAAGTAGCCATGTTCTGTGTGAACAAGCAGGGGGGCACGGGGTCCCGCGCCCTTTGTCAGGAAGCGCTAGACCTTTTCCTCCTATGCAATCCAACAGGGTATCCTCCGAGCGGTGATCTCCAGGAACAAGCAGGAATATAGAAACACAGAAACATGATGACAGAAAAAGACCACATGGCCTATCTAGTCTGTCCTTCCATAACAACAACTACAACAGTCCACTTTTTACCTTTAGAGATCCTCTGTGTTGGTCCCATGCTTTTTTGAATTCAGTTACTGTCCTCATCTCTACCACCTCTTCTGGGAGACACTTCCACGGATCCACTACTCTTTCTGTAAAGAAATATTTCCGCATATCACTCATGAATCTATCTCCCTTCACCCTCATCCCATGTCCCCTCGTAGCAGAACTTGCTTTCAATTGAAAGAGGCTCTCTCCCTGAACATTTATGCCACAGAGGTATTTAAACATCTCAATCATTATCACCTCTATCCCGCTTTTCCTCTAAGGTGTACATATTAAGATCCTTAAGTCTGTCCTCATATGCTTTATAATGAAGCCCATTAATCATTTTAGTAGCAACCCTCTGCACCGACTTCATCCTGTTCACATCCTTTTGAAGGTGCGGTCTCCAGAATTGCACACTATACTCCAAATGAGGTCGCACCAAAGACTTATACAGAGGCATTATCACCTCCTTTTTTCTGCTAGCCATTCCTCTCCGTATGCACCCAAGCATCCTTCTAGCTTTTGCCGTTGCCTTTTCTACCTGTTTAGCTACTTTAAGATCATCAGACACAACCACGCCTAGGTCCCGCTCTTCTTTAGTGGACAAAAGTACTTCACCTCCTATACTGTATTGGATTGCTGCAGCCCAAATGCATGACCTTACATTTTTTAACATTAAATCCCAGCTGCCAAATTCTAGACCATTCTTCAAGCTTAGCTAGATCCCTCCTCATGTTATCTACACCTTCCTGGGTATCTACTCTATTGCAGATTTTGGTATCATCTGCAAAGAGGCAAACCTTACCCGACAGCCCTTCCGCTATATCACTAACAAAGATGTTAAAAAGAATCGGACCAAGGACAGATCCCTGGGGCACACCACTGGTAACATCCTTCTCCTCAGAGTGAGCTCCATTTACTTGTACTCTTTGTCGCCTCCCACCCAACCAATTTCTAACCCAAGCAGTAACTTTAGGGTCCATCCCTAGGGTGCTCAGTTTGTTTATAAGTCGCCTGTGAGGAACAGTGTCAAAGGCTTTACTGAAATCTAAATACACCACATCTAGAGCTCTCCCTCGGTCCAACTCCCTGGTCACCCAGTCAAAGAAATCAATCAGATTTGTCTGACAAGACCTGCCTCTGGTGAATCCATGCTGCCTCGGATCCTGTAATCCGCTGGACTCCAGAAACCTCACTATTTTCTCTTTCAGCAGCGTTTCCAATAATTTACTCACCACCGAAGTTAAACTAACCGGCCTGTAGTTTTCAACCACATCCTTACTTCCGCTTTTGTGTAAAGGCACCACATGAGCCTCTCTCCAGTCCTTTGGCACCACTCCGACTCCAACGAGGCATTGAAAAGGTCAGTCAGTGGAGTTGCTAGAACGTCCCCAAGTTCCCTCAGTATTCTAGGGTGTATCCCATCTGGTCCCATCGCTTTGTCTACTTTAAGTTGAGCTAGTTTCTCATGAACACAGTCTTCTAAAAATTGTTCAAGATGTCCCTCGCTTCTGTTATTTGTGGGTGTTTTCTGAGGTCCTGCTCCTGGTTCTTCATCTGTGAACACAGAACAAAAATATTTGTTAAGCAATTCCGCTTTATCCTTATCAGCTTCTACATATTCCCCCCCCCCCACCTGCACCCTTGAGTCTGACAATACCACTTTTGCCCTTCCTCTTCTCACTAATATACCTGAAAAATGTCTTATCCCCCATTTTATTGCATTGGCTATTTCTTCCTCCTTTTGAATCTTTGCCTTCTTGACTACTTTGCTAGCTTCTCTAAGTTTTTCCAAATACAGATGCCTGTCTTCCTCTCTCTGTGATGTCTTGTATTTCATGAAGACCTCCCTCTTTTTCTTCACTTTTTCAGCTACTTCCTTCGAAAACCATAGCGGTCTCCTGTTCCTTTTGCCTTTATTTACCATTTTAACAAAAAGGTTGGTTGCCCTTAAAATACCATCTTTCAGTTTTGCCCACTGTTTTTCTACATCCCCCAGCTGTTCCCATCCCACTAACGACTCCCTGAGGTATTGGCCCATCTTCGCAAAGTTAGTTTTCCTAAAGTCTTAGATCCTCACCTTGGAATGGATTCTAACAGCCCTATTCCTAATCCTGAACCACACCATCTGGTGATCACTGGATGCAAAATGATCACCCACTACAACATCAGAAACACTTTCACCATTGGTAAGCACCAAGTCCAGTATGGCCCCTTCACGTGTGGGGTCTGTTACCAATTGCCTGAATAGTTCTCCCTGTAGAGAATCCAGGATCTCCTTACTTCTAGATGATACTGCAGCAGGAATGTGCCAATCAACATCTGGCATATTGAAATCTCCTATCAGTAGCACTTCCCCTTTCCTAGCAATGCTGCGTATGTCTTCAATTAACTCTCTGTCCACCTCTTCCTCTTGTGAGGGAGGTCTGTATATCACACCAATGCAAATAGATTTCTCTTTCCCTCTTTCTAGTTTAACCCACAATGCCTCCTCTCTCCCTTTTAAGCTCTGTAATTCCAAAGCTTTAATAGTAGATTTTACATATAGTGCCACTCCTCCTCCCCTTCTTCCTACCCTGTACTTTCTGAATAAAGTATAGCCAGGTATAGTTACATCCCAGCCATGGTTTTCTGTGAACCATGTTTCTGTAACTGCGACTAAATCCAAGTCAGCCACTCCCACCAAAGCTTCAACTTCAGGGATCTTATTTCCCATGCTACGGGCATTAATACACACTGCTTTCCATATGTTACCCCTGTTCCCATTTCCATAAAGGTATTTAATGTATCACCTACCTGGGGGCTTTCACTTACCTGGGGGCTTTCTTCACCCATCCCCAACGAATCTAGTTTAAAGCCCTCTTCAGTAGATTAGCCAGTCTACTACCGAAGATGCGTTGACCTTTCTTGGACAGATGGATGCCATCTCTGCTCTGCAACCCTTGGAACAGCATCCCATGGTCTAGGAAACCAAAATGCTCTCGATGACACAATCCACGCAGTCATGCATTCATCTCCAGGATGCGAGCCTCTCTGCCTTGGCCTTTACCCTCAACAGGGAGGATTGAAGAGAACACCACCTGTGCACCTAACTGCTTCACCCTCTGTCCCAGATCCATGAAGTCACTTTTGATATGTTCCAAGGTATACCTGGCAGTATCATTTGTTCCAACATGGATTAGCAACATTGGTTAATAGTCAGTGGGCTTGATGAGTCTCGGCAAACTCTCCGTAACATCTAGGATTTTGGCACCAGGCAGACAGCATACCTCTCTGGACATCAAGTCTGGTCGGCAGATGGACGCCTCAGTACCCCTCAGAAGAGAGTCTCCAACCACCACTACCCTTCGTTTCCTTCTGGTCACTGATTCTGCAACTTTGGGGTACTTGAACTCTGGTTCTTTCTTCCCTTTCCAGGGATGCTTTCACCTCCTCCACTTCCAGGGCTGCATAATGGTTCTTCAATTCAAGGGCTGGAGAAGTTGGATTGGTGATTTTGCAGGCCCTGGTGACTAGTGTCCAACCATCGACATTCTGTTGGCACCCATCTTCTCCTGTGCTGGAGAGCTTGGTTGCTGCAAGAAGCATCTCATCAATGTACTTCTCACTGTCTTGAATGCTCCTCAGCCTCGCCACCTCCTCTCTGAGTTCCTCCACTTGTTTCCTCAGAGCTTCAGCATGCAGGCACCCTGCACATGGAACCGGTCCTTCAACTGGCATTAGGACCTCTGTCTGGACCGAGGCAGAAGCTGTAACGGGGGCAACAGCTTTAGCAATACGATTTTTCCCAGCCATTGTTCTATTCGTGGCGCTTAGGTATCTGTTAAAGCAAAAGATTGAGATCTACCAAGTACCAGCCGGTTTCGCAGCTGTCCTTTCAGAGAAAAAGCAGTTAAATCTCTTTAATTATATTCAAAATGTGCTGGTCCAATTCTCTGTGATTTGTTAAAGGGGGAGGTGCCCTATAAAGCAAGACTGCTCACTAGGGGTGGGTGGGAGTCGGGGTGGGTAGGGAGGGAACTAACACCTGATTAGGTGTTAGCAGTTTCTAAACCTGAGGAGGTTACTGGAGTTCAGCAACCTACTGTGCTCAAGGAAAGTTCCCCTAAAGCAGCAAAAAGAAAGTAACCTTGCTTTAAAAAATATACAAAAAACCCTTTTAAGAGCTCCCAGTCAGAGAGCTAGCAATGTAATATAATAAAACAAACAAACAAACCCTCAAATCCTTACTGTTTGTTTGATCTGTGGAGCCCTGGTTAGTCTTCACATATGGGTATCGTCGGTACTGACGGAGCCTGCGCGGGAACGCTCCCCAGCGTCCAATAGGAAAGCTTTTGGGAGCATCCCACAGCGCCTGTGTGCTGCCTTTCCGCCTTCCCCAACTGTCCCTCTCCAGTGCTTCGTTTTCCACGGAGCCGACAGGTCGCACATCCTGTCACCGCAGAAAAAAATGCTTTCTATTCTTCTTTTTTGTGGTCGCGTCAGCCTTCCCTCGACGCTACACCGGTACCACCGGTGGTTCTTTCTTTTCTTTAAAAAAAAAAAAAAATTCTTCTGGAGTTTTCCAGTAATTTTCTCTTCAGGTGCCACGCGCCATTTTGGGCACTAGGTCCAATTTTTCCTTCAGAATGGAAAAACCTGCTTCGGGTTTTGAAAAGTGTTCTAAGTGTGGCGGTACCATTTCCGTCTCCGACACCCATGAATGGTGCCTCAAATGTTTCAGAGTGTGTTGCCTGTGGGATGATGTCGAAAAGGGGCCGACAGAACCGAGCTGCTAAACTCAGCACCCTTTTTCCCTCCGATGCAGCCTCCGTGGCATCAACGTCTTCCAGGGCTTCGTCTTCCTCCCATGGATCTCAGATAACTAAACATAAATCTAGCCATTCCTCAAAGAGTAGATCTCCTTCTAGACAGCGAGATGCCTCTGGCGTTGCCCTTGAGGGACTTTCACCGGCAAATTGCCCCGGCGGAAGGCTTCGGCTTCCAAAGCATTAACGGGGCTCCAGGATGTTCTCGAGGCTTCAACCTCTGGTGCCATCCTCTGGGGTACTGGCCGCTTCATCCGGTACCAATACCCAAGCACGGCAGCGTTGATAGACCAGAGATTCTTGGCTATTAAGCGCAGTCTGGCGGCTCTTCCCATGGCCTCGATGCCCCTGAAACCGCTTCAGACAATTCAACCGGTACCGACACCGACTGCATCGAAATTGGCAGGTATTCTACCGGGACTGAGTCATGCTTGTCTATCCGGCATCGACAAGTCGGTACCGGACCACCCCCATGCCGACATCAATCGGTACCGGTACCGTGCCTTGTACTTCGAATCCTCGGATGAGTCTGAAGACTCTGAAAGCTCTGCCGATACCAGAGTACTTCTTCCTGAGGCTTCCTCATCTCCTCAGTGTAGGATGTCTCCACCAGAGGATATGTCCTTTCAGGATTTTATCCGAGATGTGGCCCGGGGTCTTTCCAGCACAGTGGCTTCTGAAAAGGAGCCTAGGGCAAAGGAATTAGAAATCCTACAATACCCTAAAGCTCCCAAGGAGGCAGCTACCTTACCTATTCATGAGATCTTGCATGATCTCATGTTAAGGATGTGGGAAACACCTCTAACCACATCTCCTCACTCTCGAAGACTCGACACCATGTATCGAGTTCCTCCTTGTCCTGAGTTTCAAAAGACTGAATTACCACACCATTCCATGGTGGTGGATTCAGCTATAAGAAGGATAAAGAGTGCAAAAAGGCATGCATCTAATCCTCCAGGACATGAGTGTAGGACTCTTGACGCCTTTGGACATCAAACCTTCCAGGCTTCCATGCTTTCTGCTAGGATCAGTTCCTATATCTTATATATGGGAATGTTCCTTAAGGAGGTCACAGGAGATTTAGAGCTTATGAGCCCTCTCCTTCCTGATGATAAGAGGCAAGATTTCCTTGCCCTTGTCAAACATGCTCAGGATGTTTCCAAGTTTGTGAATCGTGCAGCCTTTGACTACTTTGAGTGCATAAGCAGAGCTTCTGCCATTGCCATAGGTGCACGTAGTATTGCCTGGCTCCAGGAAATTTGGGTAAAGGATTAACTAGGGAATATTCCTTGCACAGGATAGCATCTCTTTGGCAAGAATTGGCAGGAAAAAGCTAATGAGATAGATGCTGACAATATCACTTTGGATAGATTGTCTAAATCTACAGCTTATCCTGCGATGAAAAAATCCTCTAAGAAACCATTTTTCAGTAAGAAGAAGAAGTTTTATCCTTCCTATACACAACAGGGGCATCGTTTAGGTCAGTCTGCCCAACAGGGACAGCATCAACAACCTAGGCAAAGAAAGACAAAAGCAGCTAAGCCTCAACCGGCTCAGCAGATTCAGCCTCCACAGGGGCTTTGACTCCTATCTAGAGAACTTTGCCTTCCTGGCCCTGAACGGCTCAGAACCCTCCACCATCCCAGGAAGGTTATTTCATTTTGCCCCCAGATGGGGTCAGATAACAGCAGAAAATTGGACTCTGTTGTAAGAGAGGGGTACGAGCTTCATTTCCTCAGCATGCTCCCTCCTACAATGCTAAGACAGTTCAATTCTCAGACCTCTCTCAACGACCAGTTAGGTCAAGAGGACACTGCTTCTTGCCCAAGGGGCAATAGAAGAGGTACCCATTCCCCAGCGGGGTAGAGGGTTTTACTCCCCCTATTTCCTTATTCCAAAGAAAACAGGAGTACACAGACCCATTTTAGACCTCAGAGAATTGAACAAATTCCTGTTCAAAGAGAAGTTCAAAATGTTTTCTCTAGGAACTCTGCTGCCATGCCTTCAGAGTCAGGATTGGTTTTGTTCTCTAGATCTCAAGGATGCGTACACTCATGTTCTCATCCATCCAACTCACCGAAAGTTCCTTCACTTTTTGTTTCAGGGGAAGCACTACCAATACTGGGTTCTTCCTTTTGGCCTGGCCTCTGCACCAAAGGTGTTCACAAAATGTATGGCTGTGGTGGCAGCATTTCTCCGCACCCTGGGAATATTCATCTTTCTTTACTTAGACAACTGGCTCATTCGAGCCCCTTCAGAGCCAGAGGCCAGGGTTGCTCGCTCTCTCGCACAATGCGCAACCTTCAGTATTGGGGACTTGTCATAAACTTCCCAAAATCCAACCTTGCTCCCACTCAGTCCCTAGAGTTTATAGGATCTCTGCTGGATACCAGACAGACAAGGGCCTACCTTCCACAGCACCGCTGCCTTCGCATTGTGCAGTTAGCTTCCCAAGCAGTGCTAAAGCCTCACCTCACTGCTCGGGAAATGTTACAGTTGCTAGGCCACATGGCATCCACCGTGCATGTGGTTCCTTATGATCGCCTCCATATGAGGGCAGCCCAGTGGACTTGACCCACTCAGCGGACTCAGGCATCAGGTTGCCTGTCACAAAATAGCAAACTCAGATCGCCTTATTTTGTCCCTCCAATGGTGGCAGTCACCCCAAAACCTTTTGGTGGGGTCTCCTTTTCAGCAACCCCCACCCCAAGCCACTCTAACAGATGCTTTACAGGTGGGTTGGGGAGCCCACCTGCAAGGCCTCTCTACCCAGGGTACCTGGACTCCACAGGAGGACTATCTACACATCAATCTCCTGGAACTCAGAGCAATCTTCCTTGCTCTTCAAGTATTCCACAGTCAGGTCAGCTACAAGACAGTCGTAGTTCAAACGGACAATCAAGTAGCCATGTTCTTTGTGAACAAGCAGGGCGGAACAGGCTCTCTATTGCTCGGCAACGAAGCTTTGTGATTATGGGCCCTTGCCAGAGAGCATCAGACTTATCTCCTTGTGGTGTATCTTCCAGGCATTCAAAACTCTTGGGCAGACAGACTCAGTCAAGTTCTGCTTCCACACGAATGGTCTCTCCATGCAGGTGGCCAAAATTTTTCAAATTTGGTTAACCCCGTAGACCTCTTTGCAAGTCCGCTGAATACCAAACTTCCCTGGTTCTGTTCCAGAATTCCGGCTCAGTGTTGTCAGGCCAGGGATGCTTTCCTCCTCCATTGGGGTCAGGACTTCCTGTATGCCTTTCCACCCATTCCCCTAATTCCCAAAACCCTGTTCAAGCTTCAGAGAGACAGAGGTCATATGATTCTCATAGCTCCACGTTGGTCACGGCAAATGTGGTACCCTCTGCTCCTACATCTCTCTCAAGCTCCACCTCTGGAGTTAGGATCTGCTCCAAATCTCCTTTCTCAAGAGGACGGGATGCTGTGGCATCCCAATCCTCAGTCTCTGCATCTCAGGGCCTGGTTGCTGAAAGCCTAGAACTGCACGGTCTTAACCTTTCCCAGCAGTTAAAGGATATCCTTTATGCTTCCAGGAAGCCTTCCACAAGACGCTCTTATGCATTTAAGTGGAAAAGGTTTACCATATGGTGCTTGCAGATTGGTCTTAACCCTCTTGCGATACCTCTGGAATCATTACTGGAGTATCTCCTTCATTTATCAAATGCAGGGCTTAAGACCAATTCAGTGAGAGTTCATTTGAGTGCTATTGCAGCTTCTTTCAAGCCTCTAAATCAGGGGTCTCAAACTCAAATTGCTTTGAGGGCCAAATGAGGACTTGTAAAGTAACCCGGGGGCCGCATAAGACGTGGGGCCTCATTTGCATAAATATTTGCATAATGTTACCATACACTAACTTTTACTAAACATGCCTCTTAATGAGTATGGATAAAGAAAGACTAAAAGATTTAGAAACAGGAAGACAATAATTAAACTGGGAACCCCAAAAGCCAAACTTGGAATGTACAACAATACTGTAGAAATAAAACTATAAATTAATTTCCTCTTGTACTAAACAAAGCGCAAACATTAATGATGCACAGGGGGAGGGGGGGAGGGGGTGTGCACGCGCTCTTATCTGTCGCCTCAGGCAGCAGATTGTCTTGAGCTACCCCTGGGATTGCCATTGGGTCAATGGCACTTAATGGCAATAACAACAACAACAACTTCACATAGATGTTTTTGATGGTAGGTGATAAATCAAGTATTAAAAATAAATAAGCATGTGTACGCAAGCAGTATGAGGGCGATATGGTTTAATGGTATACTTGATATACTGCTTTTCCCAAATGTGTCAAAACACTCATCACCACATGCATATTTAAGAGGTGTGGCAATGGTGTGTGAATACTTGATGTCTGTATATATGAGATGCGGGGACTATCTATGTAGGCCTGCAGATATGTAGGAACTTATGTTAACTGTAGGGGTGATGTATAAATATATATACACATGAATGAGATGTGGGCATTTATGTATCCGTTGGTTACAAGTGTGAATGTCTCTACGCAAGAGGCATAGAGGCTGAAGTATAGCAACATAAGATGCATATGTATACAGACAGTGGGTGGCATAATCTATTTTTTGTACACGTTTTAAATTCTAATTTGTTGTAACCCATCTTTGCATTAATTATCAAAGTACATAAATAAATAAAACATTCAATACAATCGGCTTAGTACCTTTGTTAGTGAAAAAAAAGAATAATATAAATAAGCATACAAAAAATAAAATCTAAAATAATCAGTACCTTGCTATACAGAATTGCTTAGAACACTATCTAGAATTCATAAATATTAATAGCAGATGAAGAACAAATCAGAAACTGAAGATCTCTGTGATTGTACCTATGTAGCAGTAAAGGTGCACACGCAATCTACTCTGTTACTATCTATCCATCCATACGTGTATGACTCTTGGCACTTCCTGACAGCGTGCGCCTCGCCCTCACCTGTCCAGCTGCAGAAGAGGGCGGGGCCACGCGGAGATTGGCCGCATTCCCTGATTAGTCACCACAGGGCGTGCGGGCGCGCTCCCCTATTCTGTCCCAGGTGATTCCCCGGCACGAGATCTCTTGTGGTTCAATCCCAGGAGCCTGTGAGAGCAGTGCACGCACGAACTTATCAGCGAGAGAGGCTGTCTCCGGCAGACCGTTCGCAGAGATGGCGCAGACTGCAGCAGCTCTCGGAGGCAGGCACCCTCTGAGCATGGCGGCCGAGGAACGGTTGCGCGAACTCGAGCGGCTGGTAGTACAGCGGGGAACGGCCGAAGAGGAGTGGCTGAGCATAGAGAGCCTGCTGGATGTGCTGCTCTGTCTATATCAGGAATGCAACAGCTCCCCGCCACTTCGCCAGGACAAGAACGTCGCAGATTTCCTGCGCTGGGGTGAGCCGGGCCGAGGCAATTAGCACTTGCTTCCTGAAAAGCCACTTGTTGTGGGGGGAGGGTAGTGCAATATACTTATTTTGGATTGGAACCGCCCTCGACTAACTACCTCCTGTCAGGAGCCGAGAATGCGTGGGTGAGGGTGGCGTTTTAGTACTGTTTGTCATCGGGAGCCTGCCTTCTGTCCTTAGTGCTTTGGCAAAGCACAAGTTAAAGTTTTCCCTTGTTCAAAATTGATGATTCGATTTTCACGAAAACCCAAGAATCCCCCCCGTTTACTGGGAGGCAGAATGAGATTACGATTTAAGGATTTTCAAAAATTTCAGTTTGAGCAAACACGAACCTATCTTAGTCTGCGCTCTGGATGAAACATTTGACGTCTCATGATCACACAAATCCGTTTCCCACTCTTTTAATGTTTAGGTTTAAGTTTAAGTTTCAAATAGGTGTCCCGATTTGCAGCTCTATAAAAACATGTCTTGATCTAGCCGTTGTGTATTAATTATGGAGCTGACAGCTGAGGGCTCTGCCGGGCAGACGGGAAGGGGCCGCGGGACAGTTGATTCTGCCGCTGCCATGGCGGCAGCGGCAGCAGCAGAAGCCAGGGGTTTGTTTCCTCTCCGTCGCGGGCCGCACAAAGTACTCTCGCGGGCCGCGTGTTTGAGACCCCGGCTCTAAATGGACAACCTATTTCCTCTCATCCTCTCATAGCGAGATTTATGAGAGGTCTTCTTTTAACTAAGCCTCCCAATAAGCCACCACCGGTGGCATGGGACTTAAATCTGGTTATTGGGCAGCTCATGAAACTGCCCTTTGAACCATTAGCCACTACCTCTTTGAAATTCCTTTCCTGGAAGGTCATTTTTCTTATTGCAATCACATCAGCACGTCGCATCAGTCATTTTTCTTATTGCAATCACATCAGCACGTCGCATCAGTGAATTGCAAGCATTGGTGGCTGAACCTCCTTATACAAGGTTCCATCATAAGGTAGTCCTTAGAACTCATCCACACTTTATGCCAAAGGTGGTGTCACCCTTTCGTTTAAACCAAGCAGTTTACCTTCCTGTATTCTTCCCAAGGCCTCACGCCTCAAATGCAGAAAGGAATCTTCATACTTTGGACTGTAAAAGGGCTTTGGCCTTTTACTTACAAAGGACACAGCAACATAGAAAGTCCTCCCAACTCTTTGTTGCTTTTGATCCTAATCATTTGGGACTTCCATTCTCCAAAAGAACACTGTCCAGCTGGGTTGCACGGTGTAGATATTTTGCCTATCAGAGTAAAGACTTCCTCTTGAGGGCCATGTCACAGCTCACAATGTGAGAACCATGACAGCCTCTATGGCTCATCTTCACTCTGTCTATCGACGACATCTGTCGAGCAGTTACTTGGGCTTCGGTTCATACCTTCACAACCCAATACTGCTTAGACAAGGACTCCCGCCGGGATGCCTTGTTTGGTCCGGCTATTCTACAACACCTGTTCCATACTTAATCAACTCCTACCCACCATCCCTGGTAGGATATCAGAGATCCATGGGGGGAAGTGAAGCCCTTTCACAGGGGCACACAACTTCTGGGGCCATCTCCCTGGCATCTGCAGCTAGGGAGTCCCCATATGTGAAGACTACATTCCTGCTTGTTCCTGGAGATAGCATAGTTACTCACCTGTAACAGGTGATCTCCGGGAACAGCAGGAATTTAGTCTTCACAACCACCCACCTCCCCTAGGAGTTGTATCTCTTTCTCTCTCATCTTTAAACTCAACTGGAGAGGGACATTTGGGAAAGGCGGGAAGGCAGCACGAAGGCACTGTGGGATGCTCCCAAAAGCTTTCCTATTGGATGCTGAGGAGCATTCCCACACAGGCTCCATCAGTACCGAAGATACCCATATGTGAAGATTAAATTCCTGCTGTTCCCGGTTTAAGGTGAGTAACTATGCTTTCTTGCCGGGCTAGGACAACTTACTGGCTGACAGGCTCAGCAGGATTCTTCAGCTGCACGAATGGCAGCTGGACCCCAGGATAGCCAGCTGGCTTTTCCAAACCTGGGGGGAACCGGTGCTGGACCTGTTTGCGAGCCTGGACAACCACCATTTGCTCTGCTTCTGCTCTCTGCAGCCCCACCCCGCCAGAGTGGCCGCTGATGCCTTTCATGGTCAGACGGACTCCTGTATGCCTTCCCTCCGACGCCACATATTGCCAAGACCCTGCTCAAGACCCTTTGGGACAGGGCCTCTCTTGTATTGATTGCTCCACGGTGGGCCAGGCAGCTGTGGTTTCCGTTGCTTCTACAGCTAACGGTGGAGGATCCCATACCCCTGGGGTCCACTCCATGGCTACTTTCTCAGGAGGGGGGGACTCTCTCCTGCACCCCAACCTGGGATCTCTCTCGCTGAAAGGCTTTGCGGCTAAGAGGGTTAGCTCTAGCCCCACTTCACCTCCCCAGCGAGGTGGAGGATGTCCTGCTGGCCTTCAAGTGGCACAGGTTCTCAGTTTGGTGCGCTGAGCGGGGGGCTGGCCCCTTCTCTTGCCTGGTGGTCACGGTGTTGCAATACTTGCTCCACCTCTCTCACTCTGGTCTCCAGTCTAATTCTGTCATTGTGCACCTTAGCGCCCTAGCAGCGCACCACCACCAGATAGATGGGAAGCCCCTCTCGGCCCAGCCAGTGGTCTCCCACCTCCTACAAAGCCTGCTCTTGTCTAAGTTTCGGTTCGCCCCCCGGCAATTGAATGGGACCTGAATGTGGTTTTGGGGCAGCTCACATGCCCACCCTTCAAACCCTTGGCTACTTGCCACCTCCGTTACCTCTCATGGAAGGTGGTCTTTCTGGTCGCGCTTACTTCTGCCCAAAGGGTAAGCGAGCTTCAAGCCTTTGTGGCTGAGGCGCCCTGCACCAGGTTCTATAAGAACAGGGTGGTGCTCCATACCCTGCTCAGCTACAAGACAGTCCTCATTCATATGGACAATCAGGTAGCCATGTTCTATGTGAACAAGCAGGGGGGAACAGGCTCTCTGTCACTTTGCAACGAAGCTTTGCGACTATGGGCCCTCGTCAGAGAGCATCAGATTCATCTCCTGGCAGTGTACCTCCCAGGTATATAAAACTCTTGGGCAGAAAGACTCAGTCGAGCTCTGCTTCCACACGAATGGTCTCTCCATGCAGACCAGGTGACCAAGATTTTTCAAATTTGGGGAACCCCGGACATAGACCTCTTTGCAAGTCCGTTGAATGCCAGACTTCCCCGGTTCTGTTCCAGAATTCTGGCTCAGGGCTCTCAGGCCAGGGATGCCTTCCTCCTTCACTGGGGTCAGGACTTCCTTTATGCCTTTCCGCCCATTCCCCTAATTCCCAAAACCCTAATCAAGCTTCAGAGAGACAGAGGCCATATGATTCTCATAGCACCACACTGGCCACGGCAAGTATGGTACCCTCTGCTTCTACAACTCTCTCAAGCTCCCTCCCTAGAGTTAGGGTCTGCTCCAGATCTCCTGTCTCAGGAGGACGAATGTTATGGGATCCCAGTCCCCAATCCCTGCATCTCAGGGCTTGGTTGCTGAAGGCCTTGATCTTCATGATCTTAACCTTCCTCAGCCAGTAAGGGATATCTTTTATGCTTCCAAGAAACCTTCCACAAGACGCTCTTATGCTTTCAAGTGGAAAAGGTTTACTATATGGTGTTCGCAAAAGGGTCTTAACCCCTGTGCGATACCTCTGGAATCATTACTGGAGTATCTCCTTCATTTATCCAATGTGGGACTTAAGACTAACTCAGTAAGAGTTGTGATAAGGAAGCTTATCATAGCTCAGGAAGGAGCTATAGAAAAGGTGAAGTGACTCTGAACAAGCAACCTGTCAGTTCTGGTAGAAATAAGAAAACAGAATTTTCCCATAAAAGACTACCAGTCCCAGAATGCACCAGGTTTCCAACAGCCATTAGAGGAGCTGAAGTGGGGAAACGTGTGTTCAATCAGGAGGGCTATGAGGTAATCCCTAAGCACTCATCTCAAAGGGCAGGGCCTGATTCAGCACAGCTGCGCTGTTAGGGAGGAGCACTCATCTAAGCAGAATAAGAGTAGAGTTTATTCTACAGATGACCATCTTCATGATCACCTTGGATATCCAGAGAATTATCCTCAGTTTCATCTGAAGGATCATCAGAAGCAGAAGCCAAACCGGACGGACAGAGAGGGAAAGAAGCCCTCTGGAAGAAAGAGGAGAAAAGCCTTTGAGAGGTCTAGAGTGCAAAGCAGTACGTATACTGGGAGGTATTCCAAGGGCCAGCATACACCATTGGACTGGGGAAAGCCAGAGGAATGCTGCTGTGCAGAGCTAGGAATCACCAGAGGCTACCTGTGAGGGAGACGGCTGCACGTGGAAGGGACTCTAAGACCTGTGCCAGAAGGTATGTGAAGAGAGATCCAGTGTCCAGGGATCTGGATTGGAAGGCTGGACATAAGAACTGGACAGGCTATATAGAGAGGAACTCTAGCAGCAATGG
Organism: Ichthyophis bannanicus; assembly: GCA_033557465.1. Lineage (NCBI taxonomy): Eukaryota > Metazoa > Chordata > Amphibia > Gymnophiona > Ichthyophiidae > Ichthyophis > Ichthyophis bannanicus. The sequence goes on along the minus strand of CM066037.1, from coordinate 41,053,303 downwards.
AAGCTCAGGAATGAACACTGATCTATGCCCTAGCTATAACCTTGAAAGACAGCAGGGAAACGAGTATTCTCCTGAAAATGCTCCATTGAGAGATTCATCTGTGCCAATCCATGATATTGAACCCATGCTTGTTGAACAAGGGGGAATAATAGCAGATGAGGATCCTGTTTATATGGACTGCTCTCTATCTAAACTCCGTTGGTAACTTTCTGTTATAAAGTACAGCAACCATCACAAAGAAATACAAATTTATTCTTTAATCTACTCAGAAAAGCTCCTGAAGCAGGATTTGACCCACACAGTGGAAGGCAAGCCAGCTAAGGGGTTTCAGCTGGTGACTGCTAGCAATTAAGCCTTACCTAATTGCTTGTGAGCTAGGAGAGAATCATTTCTGAATTTATGTGGGAGGTAATCAGAAATTAACCTGAAAGGAACAGTTTGTTTCTTGCTTTGTAGCTTTTCATTGGTTGTTTTCCTGATTTTGACTTTGTTTTTCCAAGTTAACACTGAAAGCAAGTTACCTAATTTATGTGCTACCAAGCATATCTGTGTTGGGAGAAATAACCCCATAAATAAATATCCTATTGGCTTTACCCAAGAGCACAACTAAATTATTGTCAGCAGCTGTGTCTGGTGTGAATGAACTACATTGCCCACAATACCTTGCAAATCATATAGAAATATGCACTTGCCGAGACTGTGAAGGTTCTCACCCAGGCAGCCGTCTGACAGAGTCCATTTGAGTGCCATTGCAGCTTCTTTCAAGCCTCTGAATGGGCAACCTATTTCCTCCCATCCTCTTGTAGCAAGATTTATGAGAGGTCTTCTTCTAACCAAACCTCCCATTAGGCCATCTCCAGTGGCATGGAACTTAAACCTAGTTCTTGGTCAGCTCATGAAGCCGCCTTTCGAACCTCTGGCTACTACATCATTGAAATTCCTTTCTTGGAAAGTTATCTTTCTCATTGCAATCACATCAGCGCACCGCATCAGTGAGTTGCAAGCACTAGTAGCTGATCCACCTTACACAAGGTTCCATCATGACAAGGTAGTCCTTAGGACTCATCCACATTTCATGCCGAAGGTGGTCTTGCCTTTCCATTTAAACCAAGTGGTTTACCTGCCTGTCTTTTTTCCAAGGCCTCATGCATCTTATGCAGAATGGAATCTTCATACTTTAGACTGTAAAAGAGCTTTAGCCTTTTACTTGCAAAGAACACAGCAACATAGAAAGGCCTCTCAACTCTTTGTTGCTTTTGATCCTTCTCATTTGGGACTTCCAGTCTCCAAGAAAACACTGTCCAACTGGATTGCACAGTGCATTTCCTTTGCCTATCAGAGTAAGAACCTTCCTCTGGAGGGCCATGTCACAGCTCACAATGTGAGAGCCATGGCAGCCTCAATGGCTCATCTACACTCTGTGTCTATCAACGACATCTGTCTAGCAGCTACTTTGGCCTCAGTTCATACCTTCACAGCCCATTACTGCTTGGACAAGGACTCCCGCCGTGATGCCTTGTTTGGTCAGGCTGTTCTTCAACACCTGTTCCATACCTAGTCAACTCCTACCCGCCATCCCTGGTTGGATGTCAGAGATCCATGGGGGGAAGTGGAGCCCTTCACAGGGGCACACAACTTCTGGGGTCTCTCCCTGGCATCTAAAGCTAGGGAGTCCCCATATGTGAAGACTACATTCCTGCTTGTTCGTGGAGATAGCATAGTTACTCACCTGTAACAGGTGATCTAAGGGAACAGCAGGAATTTAGTCTTCACAACCCACCCATCTCCCCTAGGAGTTGTATCTCTCTATCTATTTCCCTTTCCCTCTCTCTCTCTTTGTCTCAGCTTTAACCTCAACTGGAGAGAGGCAGTTGGGAAAGGCGGGAAGGCAGCACGCAGGCACTGTGGGATGCTCCCAAAAGCTTCCTGGTTGGACGCTGGGGAGCGTTCCCGCGCAGGCTCCGTGGGTACCGACGTACCCATATGTGAAGACTAAATTCCTGCTGTTCCCGGTGATCACCTGTTACAGGTGAGTAACTATGCTTTCTCTGGGGACAGCAGGAATCAGTCCTCACAACCCTCCCTCCTCCCCTTGGAGTTGCTCCTTTACCATCTTTTATTTTTGCCGTTTTTTAGCTATATCATCTGACTGAGCAAGATGGCACCCTTGGACGGGAAGGGGACCATGAATGCATGGTAGTTATCCCAAAGGCTTTCCTTGAAAGCTGGGGATTTGCTCTGTGCAGCCTTCGTCGGCGCCAGTGTCACCCATATGTGAGGATTGATTCCTGCTGTCCCCGGAAAACACCTGTTACAGGTGAGTAACTACGCTTTTCTAGCTACACTCAAAGATAAACTAAGGAAAGCTTTTCATACAGCACAAAGAATCAGAATCATACCCACTCACTTATTAGCAGACATGCAGTGGAAATTTACAAACCACCTTCAGAAAATGGGGTGTAAATTCCCAATCTTTAGAAGTTCTGTCCTGTTATATAGTTTTTCTTTTCCAATTAGTCCCTTTGCTTTCAATTCCAGGTATCTGGATTCTCTCTTTCATTCCTTCCTTTGTCTTGTCATATCTGCACTCCCATTCCTGCTGACCTGTTGACCCTTATGGCCTTGTGTATAACCATGTGCTCAGGCCTTTGTCAGATTTATTCCCTGTCATCTGACCCTTTTCCCACTTATTCAGCTTTCCACGTGGTGTGTCTTTCCATCCCTTATTTTCAAGAAATATAGAAAATGTATCTTATTAGTTCACTGATATCTTCTGACAGTTTCCACACTAGGCCTCAATAGGTCCCATGCCAAACTGGCATAATCATGCTAATGATGCCTTCTCTCTTCTGTGCTCTGTAGATGTGTTTTTTTTCTCACATTTCTTCCATCTGATGTCACCTAATACCTCTAGCACCTCATGGTGTACATGCAGTTCAAACGCCAGCAATTTGGACTGTTAACCCCTTCCCTTCTGGCTCTCACACTTACTGAAATGTTCTATAGGTGTTTATCAATTAAAACCTAAAATCAGGAGCCTTAATATGAGCAGACACAGGAATTATTAACAAGCTATAGAACTGCAAAAAATAGATTTTATTTTGTTCCTTCTTCTGTTGTGAAGACAGTCTTCTATCTAAGGGAATTGTACAAAGTAGTAAGACATCTGTTGGGCTCAGCTGCCATAGTATTCCCTTTCAGTTACTCCCACTTGATTTAATTTTACTGATGGTTGGGTTTTTTTGTTTTTGTTTTTTAGATTTTTTTTTTTTAAAGAAAAAGCCTGGATATTTGCATAACATTGGACAGGAACTATTCTGTGCCAGGGCTGAACATGGTACTACAGACCCTGAATTCAGGAGGACCTTTTGAGTTCCACTGCTCTGCAGCGTGAGCCAGTGTATGTTTTTTGTTTAGGTTGTTTTCCTGATCGTCTCTCCGGGCCAGTCCAGGAACAAGAGGGTTGTCAATCTTCTCCAGCAACTGAGGACTGAAATCTGAAGTTTTGTAGACCTGATATCTGGCTCCCCCTGCTGGGCAAACCTCAGTCTTTCAGTCCTCAGCAGCTGGGAAGGACTGTTTCCTGGCTGGCTCCAAGTAAACCCTTCAAGTTTAGCGAATTTCTTTTCTTTTTCATTTATTTGGCTTGCAGCAGTGCTTCTGTGGAACGGACTCTAGCAGGGTTCTCCTCCACTTTCAGGACTTTAATTTGGCTAACCGCGGCTGTCAGCATACGGCACACGAAGCAAGTGTGGCAGAGCCTGCCTTCTTAATTGCTTCGTTTCTCTCAGGAGGGAGCAGAATAGTGCTGGGAGCCCCAGAGTCGATCCTGCTACCCTCGATGTTGAGTTTAATCCCCCACTAGCAGTGGGGTTCGTTACTCAACAGATTAGTGCCTTCACACAGGTATGTGGACTGTTTCTTGAACCCTCCGAGGCTTTCAAGGGATTTTGCCGGTTTTTTTATTTTCTCCACGGTTTGTTTACCTTCGCCGGTTTCCTTGCGGCTCCGGTTTCTGCTCGGGGAGGGGTTCTTCCTCTGGTTCTTCGTTTTTTTCTTTTTGGCTTCTGCGGACAGCGTGTTCTGCTTAGTTTTTTCTCTATGGAGAATTCTTCTGAGGGAGGCCCTCAGGGCGGTTTAGTTTTGGCGGGAAAGGCAGCCATCTCAGTTCCCTCGTTATCTCAGGGACGGCCTGCAAAGAAGAAGGCCAAGACTAAGAGACAGGGCCCGGTGGGGGAAGCTCCTCCATCTTCCCTGACTGAAGTTAAACAAGGTTTGGAATCTGTTTTCTCGGCTGATTTCATTTTAGCTCTCCATCAGGCATACTGTATGAAATGGCAGCATTCTCCAGGACCAAGCAGGAAGTCAGTCCTCACATATGGGTGACGTCGGCGCCGACGGAGCCCTCGCGGAGCAATTTTCCCCAGCTTTCAAAGAAAGCCTTTGGGAATTGCAGCGCGCATGCGCGGTCGCCTTCCCGCCCAAGGGTGCCATCTTAGCCAGTCTTCTTTTTTCCGCGGAGCCCTACAGACGTACCCGTCGTGTCCCCGCGAAAAAGTTGATTTTACTCATAATTTTCTCTTTTTTCCTTCGGTTCGACGCCGGTCTTTTTCCCGCCCGGACTCGCGACGCCGGTCACGAGTCCTCTTCTTCTTTTCGGTTTTTCTGATTTAGTCAGTTTCGTTTTCGTTTTTTTCACTGGCAGCCCGGTCCTTTGACCTCGCAGGGGCCCTTTTTCCCCCGATGGCTGCCAGTGGTTTCAAGCGGTGTGGTCAGTGTGACCGAAATGTCACTAACTGACACACACGATAATTGCCTCCGCTGCCTGGGCCCGGATCATGAAGAAATGATCTGTGGGGCCTGTGGCAAAATGTCCTCCAAAGCGTTGAGAAGTCGGCGGCATCAGCGGGATAGGATCTTCGCTGACCCCAGCCGTACCCGGACCTCGTCGGAGGCCTCGGCGTCCAGAGGTTCCAGCTCGGACCGTCGCCGGAGTTCCTCCGACAGGGGTTCTCCCTCCGGGGACCATCGACGGAAGGTGAAACCCGCGAGGGCCAGGTCGCATAGCCCCGATAGCCGTCCCGGGTCCTTGGAGAAGGAGCACCTCTCGAAGCGACCTCGCATGGAGTCGGAGCTGCCTGCTTGGGTAAGTCCTGTGGTCCTTCTGGACTCGCCTCGGAGACCGCCGACGTCGGGCCCGACGCCGTCGGGGCCCGAGTCGGGGGCTGCTGGGTCACTTGAGGTCGGACTCAGGTTGACGGCCTTGGAGAGCAGACTGTCTGCCTTCATGGACCAGCAGCGGGCACTGCTCGCTAGCCTCACTGGCGCCGCTGCCCCGACCGCCGGGACGTCGACGTCTAAGTCGACCCCGGAGACCGAGCCGATCCTCGAGTCCATGCGAACTCGAGTCGATCCTCGGTCGAGGTCACCCTCGGCCTCCCGTTCGGGACCGAGGTCGCTGACGCCGACTCCCTCGGCGTCGGGGCGGCCGACGCCGCGGCCTGCCCGGGCCGACCCCACCGATTCATCGTCGGAGTCGGTCTGGGAGTCTGAAGAGGAAGAGTCACCTGATTCTTTTTGGACTCGGTGTGTCCCCTCGGACTCACCTGAGTCCGAACCTCGGAAGCAGTCCCCCCCGGAGGATGCCCGGTTCTCGGACTTCGTCAGGGATATGGCCAAGGCTTTGGCCTTCCCTGCGGATCCCGAGGAGGAGCCTCGAGCCGAAGAGCTCGACGCCCTCCAGTATGACTCCCCCGCCAGGGAGCACTTTACTGTACCGGTTCCTCCCATGCTGGAACGACTACTCTTCCACATGTGGGAGAGTCCGGCCTCCTCGCCGGTCCTGAGCAAGCGGGTCGATTCTATCTATCGAGTCCGCAAGAGCCCTGGCTTCCAAAAAGCACAGCTACCACACCATTCCATGGTAGTGGAATCGGCCATGCATCGTCTTAAAAGCCAGAAGATGCACTCCTCGGTGCCTCCTGGCAGGGAGGCCCGTAACCTGGATGGCCTTGGTAAGAAGTGTTTCCAGGGCTCTATGCTTGCGTGTCGTGTCCAGACCTACCAGCTATACATGGGCATGTATCTCCGAGACCTGGCTAAAGAGCTAGCCGGATTCTCCGCTGGGTTGTCCGAGGAACCTTTGCGGAGGTTCCTAGCCTTGTCCACTGGCATTCGGGAATGCTCAAAATTCATATCCCGAGCAGCCTATGATGGCTTTGAAGCATCGGCTCGAGTGGCCGCAGCCGGCATCGGTGCCCGCCGACAGGCTTGGCTTCAGTCGTCTGACCTTGAGCCCTGGGTGCAGGACAAGTTGGTCGATGTCCCCTGCCGAGGTGAAAACCTCTTTGGCAAACCTATGGACGAGAAGGCTGCACAACTTGAGACTGAGACTCTCACCAGGACTAGGCTTTCTAGGAAGACCTCCGCCCCTTCCCAGAAAAAGAAGGGCTCGGGAAAGAAGTCCTTTTACCCGAGAAAGGCAGCTGCCTATAAACACTACCCCCAATATCAGGCCCCCGCAGCTCCCCAACAGGGCCAGCAGGCCAAGGGACGGGGTAACGGGTCCCGTAGGCAGCAAGCCCCCAAGCCTGCACCACCAGCCCCTGCTCAGCAGGGTGGGGGCTTTTGACTCCTTCAGCATAGCCTCTCCCCCTCCGCTGGCTCCTCCCAGCACCGGAGGCCGGCTGGTTCACTTCGCCCACAGGTGGTCCAGCATCACTTCAGATGCCTGGGTGCTTCAAGTCGTAAGAGAAGGCTATCTTCTCCACTTCCACCAGGTCCCTCCCTCCTATTTCCCGGGAGAACCTCCATGACTCCCTCTGCACAGGGACTTACTCCTTCAGGAGTTAGCAGGTCTTCTACAGGAACAGGCGGTGGAACCGGTGCCCCACCACCTGAGAGGTCTAGGCTTTTATTCCAGGTACTTTCTAGTACCAAAAAGGACAGGAGGCCTCAGACCCATCCTGGACTTGCGCAACCTCAACAGGTTCCTCGTGCGGGAAAAGTTCAAAATGCTTACCCTTGGAATCCTTCTGCCCTACCTCCAGCAGGGAGATTGGCTATGCTCCTTGGATCTACAGGATGCACATCCTCATCCACCCAAGCCACCGCCAATACCTAAGGTTTGTGGTGGCAGGAAATCATTACCAGTACAGAGTACTGCCCTTTGGCCTGTCCTCCGCACCGCGAGTCTTCACAAAATGTCTCGCGGTGGTGGCGGCCCATCTCCGGCTTCACGGCCTCTATGTCTTTCCGTACCTCGACGACTGGCTCATCAGAGCAGCGTCCGCTCCGGAGGTCACCAACGCCACACGCCGCACGGTGACTCTTCTGCAGTACTTGGGCTTTGTTATAAACTTCGCAAAGTCCACTTTGCTCCCCTCACAGGATCTCGAGTTCATCGGCGCAAGGCTGCACACTCCTCAGGCATGAGCGTTCCTACCGCTCGACAGGGCTCAACGGCTCATGGACCTAGCCGACCGTTTTCGCAGCCAGCCCCTGGTCTCCGCCAGGCGCTTCCTGAGACTACTCGGCCATATGGCTTCCACCGTCCATGTGACCCCCAATGCCCGCCTGAATATGCGGCCTGCTCAATGGTGTCTTCGCAAGCAGTGGCAACAAGCCACAGGCGGCCTAGCAGACCTAGTGCGCGTCTCCGAGCCGCTGGCCTCGTCTCTCCAGTGGTGGCTTCATCGGCCGAACCTGGTACTCGGCATGCCTTTTCAGTCACCTCAGCCGGCCCAGGTGCTGACGACAGATGCATCCCTCCTGGGCTGGGGAGCACATTGCCAAGGGGCACGTACTCAGGGCCTCTGGACCACGTGGGAGTCTGCTCAGCAGATCAACTTCCTGGAGCTCAGAGCGATCCGCCTGGCTCTCAAGGCCTTCTCCCACCTGACCTCTCACCAGTCCGTCCTTGTCCAGATGGACAATCAAGTTGCCATGTTCTACGTGAACAAGCAGGGGGGCACGGGCTCCTTCCTTCTCTGTCGGGAAGCACAGAAGCTCTGCTCTTGGGCCGTCAGTCACGGCGTTCTTCTCAAGGCAGTTTATCTCCCAGGCCAAGAAAATTGCCTGGCGGACAAGCTCAGCAGGATCCTCCAGCCGCACGAGTGGCGCCTGGATCCCTTGGTAGTTCAGAAGCTCTTTCTAAAGTGGGGCCTCCCCACGATGGATCTCTTTGCCAGTCCTCACAACCGGCAACTTCCTCGCTTCTGCTCTCGTCAGCCCCATCCCCTTCGAGTTGCGGCAGACGCTTTTCTACTCTCGTGGTCGGAGAGCCTTCTGTATGCTTTTCCTCCCATCCCGCTAATCTCTCGAACTCTTTTCAAGGTTCTCCGAGACAAAGCCTCCATGATCCTGGTGGCCCCTCGCTGGCCCAGACAGCCGTGGTTTCCACTCCTGCTGCAATTAGCGGTAGAGGATCCATTCCCTCTGAGGTTTCAACCGGATCTCCTCACTCAGGATCAGGGGTCTCTGCTACACCCCAACCTCAAATCTCTCAATCTAATGGCCTGGCTGCTGAGAGGGTAGTCCTTGCTCCCCTTCTCCTGCCGGCAGAGGTGGAGGAGGTCGTCCTAGCTTCTCGGCGACCTTCTACCCGCAAATGCTACGCCCTTAAATGGCGTCGCTTTTCCGTTTGGTGTACCCAGCAGTCTCAGGATCCCTTCTCCTGCTCGGTGTCGGTGATCTTGCAGTACTTGCTCTACCTCTCTAATCTGGGACTTAAGTCCAAGTTCACCTCAGTGCTCTTTCAGCACATCATGTACCGGTGGACGGCAGACCTCTTTCCGGCGACCCTCTCGTAGCGAGGTTTCTCCGAGGTCTCCTTCTACTTAAACCACCTCTGCGCCCGCCAGCACCTGACTGGGATCTGAATGTGGTTTTACAGCGGATCACCTGTCCGCCTTTTGAACCTATGGCTACCTGTTCTCTCCGTTTTCTTTCTTGGAAAACATTGTTCTTGATAGCCCTCACTTCCGCTAGACGCGTAAGTGAATTGCAGGCCCTCGTGTCTGATCCCCCTTACACTCGGTTCTACAAAAATAGGGTAGTCCTACGGACTCACCCAAAATTTCTTCCAAAAGTGGTCTCCCCTTTTCACATCAATCAGGAGGTGGTACTTCCGACCTTCTTTCCCAGACCACACTCCAGCCGAGCTGAAATGGTCCTGCATACCCTGGACTGTAGAAGGGCCCTGAACTTCTACCTTGACCGTACGCGGGAGCACCGTAAAGCTGCTCAGCTTTTTGTGTCTTTTGACCCCAATAAATTGGGGCTCCCGGTCTCCAAGCGTACTCTGTCCATCTGGGTTGCTGACTGTATCGCTTGGGCTTATGGGGCAGCCGGACTCTCGTTAGAAGGTCGAGTCACGGCTCATTGTGTTCGGGCGAAGGCTACGTCAGTGGCTTACCTCCGCTCTGTTCCGCTGGCAGACATCTGCCGGGCCGCTACTTGGTCTTCGAGCCAGACTTTTGCGGTCCATTACTGTCTCGAGAGGGAGTCCCGCAGGGACAGTGCTTTCGGACAGGCAGTCCTCCGTAATCTCTTTGAGGTTTGAGCAACTCCTACCCTCCATCCCGGATGTGGGCTACCAGTGGGTAATAATTCAGCGAAGATTCCTTCCTTCTGTGCTGCTGAGCTAGAGGGAGCTCATTTTTGTGCTTAGAGTCTCCGGTAGCCTTAAGCTTGGGAGTCCCATATGTGAGGACTGACTTCCTGCTTGGTCCTGGAGAAAGCGTAGTTACTCACCTGTAACAGGTGTTCTCCAGGAGCAGCAGGAATCAGTCCTCACAACCCTCCCTCCTCCCCTTGGAGTTGCAATCATTTGCTTAAGTTTTTTTGCAAATTTTTATGCTGTCTTTTTTAGCTATGTCATCTGACTGGCTAAGATGGCACCCTTGGGCGGGAAGGCGACCGCGCATGCGCGCTGCAATTCCCAAAGGCTTTCTTTGAAAGCTGGGGAAAATTGCTCCGCGAGGGCTCCGTCGGCGCCGACGTCACCCATATGTGAGGACTGATTCCTGCTGCTCCTGGAGAACACCTGTTACAGGTGAGTAACTACGCTGACTCAGCAGAAGCCTTCTAGCCAGGGGGCCACACAGATTTTAAGGAATGAGTTTTCTGGGTCGGATCCAGGTGAGGGTCCCTCCAAACTTTCTCTTGGGGCGGAAAATCCTGCAGGCATAGCCACTCAGCACCACTTGGAACTTCCAGGTGTGGAAGAAGGGAAGCTCCTTTCTGATTCTGGGATGGAGTGGACCAACGTGTTCGAGGATTCAGAACTCGGGTCTAGTGAGGATCCTAATATGTTTAGAGTCTTTAGAAAGGACGAGTTAGGGGCTCTTATCACTCAGACCTTATCAGCTCTGAACATTACCTTGCCTGCGGCTCAGGAGGAGCCGTTGGAGGATCCTCTGCTGCAGGGGTTTAAGACGGAGCAGAAATGTTTCCCTGTTCACAGGGTAATGAAACAGATGGTGGAGTCTGAGTGGGAATGCCCAGAAGTGTCCTTATGCGGAGCTCGGTCTATTAGTCGATTGTATCCTTTGCCGCAGGAGGAACAAGAGTTGTTGAAAATGCCTAAGGTGGATGCTTTAGTTTCCGCCGTTACTAAGAAAACCACTATTCCAGTGGAGGGCGCTACGGCCCTCAAGGACTTGCAGGATAGGAAGCTGGAAGCCTTGCTGAAGCAAGCCTTCGAGTCTTGTGCCCTGTCTCTACGAGCAGCTATCTGTGGAGCCTATGTTTCTCGAGCTTCCATTCGTTGGATTCAGGGGGCTTCGCCCTCCCAGTCCGGGCAGGCCGATGGCGCTAAGTTGGAATCGGCGGCGGCTTACTTAGCGGATGCCTTCTATGATCTTGTGAGGGTTTTGGCTAAGTCTATAGCTTCATTGGTGGCTGCTCGTAGGTTTCTTTGGTTACGAAATTGGGCGGCGGATGCCTCTTCTAAGGCTCGGCTCAGTAAGCTTCCGTACAAGGGTTCGCTGCTTTTTGGAGCAGCTCTAGAAAAGATTAAGGATCTCGGGGACTCTAAGGGCGAGCGTCTTACTGAGGACTGTCCCAAGGCTCCTAAGCCTGTACTATAGCTCACAATGTACCTAGTTCAACCTAATCTGTTACACTACCTTCTTACACGCAATTCATGACATTTATCACTGCATGAAATACCCTTCCACTAATATTGATTGTATTGCTGTGACACCGCCTTGATTGAATGATAAGGCGGTATAGAAATACCGTTAAATAAATAAATAAAGCCTGTCCCTTTGCACAGAGGCACCTCTCGGGATTTTCGTCGGTTCCGAGGTTCCCGATTTCCTCCGTATCATCGTGGGCACTTCGCGCCCGAGGCCAGTCCTTTCGAGGGGCCAGAGGCTTCGGAAGAGGTTATTTCAGAGGACAACCGAATGCCTCCAAGAAGCCACAATGAAGTGCGGCTGGCCCAGGCAGACTTCCTGGTGGGAGCGAGGCTACAAGCCTTCCTGTCGGCCTGGGTCTCTATAACTTCCGACCAGTGGGTCTTGGAAATTATTCGCGAGGGATATGCTCTCGAATTCGCTCATCCGCTGTCGGATGCTTTCGTGGTGTCTCCATGTGGTTCGGTGGAAAAGCAGGCAGCGATAACTCAAACTCTTCTAAGGTTAGTGCGCCTTCAGGCGGTGGTTCCAGTTCCGCCAGACCAATTAGGGTTAGGTCGTTACTCCATTTATTTTGTCGTTCCCAAAAAGGAGGGGACGTTTCGGCCTATTCTAGATCTCAAACACGTAAATCGCTGTCTGCGGGTTCCTCATTTCCGCATGGAGACCCTTTGCTCGGTCATTCGCTCTGTGCAGCCGACGGAGGTGTTGACGTCTATAGACCTTACGGAGGCCTATCTACATATTCCTATATGCCCGGAGCATCAAAGGTTTTTTCGTTTCGCGATTCACTTGGGTCATTTCCAGTTTCGAGCCTTACCGTTCGGTCTGGCAACAGCGCTGCGCACCTTCACGAAGGTCATGGTGGTGGTGGCCGCAGCGTTGTGGAGAGAGGGTGTGCTTGGTGCATCCTTATCTCGACTACTGGCTGATTCAGGCGCCCTCTGTGTCGGAGTCTCGGTCGGCTACGGCACGAGTGGTGCGGCTTCTGGAATGGTTGGGTTGGGTGATCAACCAAGCCAAGAGCCATTTACAACCAGTCACACGGCTTCTTTACTTGGGGGCAGTCTTCGACACCCAGTTAGGAGCGGTCTTTCTGCCGGAGTGCAGGGTGCAAAAGATCTTGTCGCAAGTGAAAAGCTTTTTGCGCCTGAAGGCGCCGACGGTGTGGCGTTATCTGCAGCTCCTGGGGTCCATGGCGGCGGCCTTGTATCTGGTTCTGTGGGCGAGAGCCCACATGCGACCGTTGCAGCAAGCTTTGCTTTCCCGTTGGTCCCCTCAGGAGCATCCTCTTCAGTGCAGGTTGCCCAGCTTGCCCGAGGTTTCAGCGAGCCTTCAGTGGTGGTTGGATCCGGCTCACCTGCGCGCGGGGATGCCGTTGGATCAGCCGCACTGGGTGCTAGTTACAACCGATGCCAGTCTAGTAGGCTGGGGGGCTCATTGCCAGGACCGCTTTGTACAAGGGATCTGGTCGACAGATCTGCAGGAGTGTTCCATAAACCTGTTAGAGCTCAGAGCGGTCACCTTGGCCCTCCGAGAGTTTCTTCCCTTGATAGAGAACAAGGCGGTACGGGTGTTCTCAGACAATGCTGTGACTGTGTCTTATATCAACCGGCAGGGAGGAACAGGCAGTGCAGTGTTAGCGGAAAGCCAACAGCTCATGACCTGGGCAGAATCGCATCTCGTGGCCCTTTCGGCGGCTCATGTGGCCGGACGCAACAATGTCCAGGCGGATTTCCTCAGCCGGCATGTCGTGGATCCCGGCGAGTAGCAGTTGCACGCGGAAGTCTTTCTCGATTTGACTCTGCATTGGGGTCAGCCGATCATGGACCTGATAGCCACCTTCGACAATGCCCGAGAGGGAAGCCTCCAGGGACTGTCTATGAAAAGGCGAACCAGATCGGCGTACCACGGTCGCCTTGGCCAATCCAGCGCTATGAGAATCACTTGCCCGCAGTGACGCACTATCCGCTGAAGCACTCGGCCGATCATCGGCCAAGGCGGAAAGACATAAAGAAGACTGGTCGGCCACGGCTGAACCAAGGCATCGAGCCCCTCCGACATACGCTCCCTGCGCGCAGGTGAGCCAGATCCAACCACCACTGAAGGCTCGCTGAAGGCTCAGTCTTCTTTTTTCCGCTGAGCCCAACGCAAGTGTGTCGTGGCCCCCCTTAAAGTTGATTTTTTTCGGTGTGGATCCGTGTTTTTTTTCGGTTTGACGCCGGTTCCCTTTCCCGCCTGGGCCCGGTACACCGGTATCGATCCCGGGATGTCATTTTTCGTTTTTTGTCCTTAGAGACTAGCGTTCGCGCCATTTTTTCATTTTTCACTGGCAGCCCAGTCTTTTGACCTTGCAGGAGCTCTTTTTCTCCCGATGGCTGCCAGCGGGTTTAAGAAGTGTGATCGGTGTAAGAAACTGATGTCTCTCACCGATACACACACGACGGCTGCCTCCGGTGTCTCGGACCCGACCATGACCCGCTGGTCTGTGTCCCGTGTGGCAAAATGTCTTCCAAGGCATTGAGGAGCCGGCAGCATCAACGCGAAAGGATCTTCTCTGATTCCGCGTCCGTCCGAACCCGGACTTCGTCAGAGGCCTCGACGTCTCGGGAGTCCTACCCTGAGCATCGTCGGAACTCCTCTGAGAGGGGGTCTCCTTCGTGGGAGCACCGCAGGAAGAAGAAACCCACGAGGGCAGCGTCAGTGGACGCTCTTGGCTCCTCGAGGGCCAGGTCGCATAGCCCGACCGCCGTCCTGGGTCTTTGGAGTCGGAGAGGCTTACTAAACAACCTTGTGTAGAGACGGAGCCTGGGTCACGTGAGTACTGTAGTCCTCATGGACTCTCCTCCGGGGGGAGCCGACGTCGGGCCCGACACCATCAGGGCCCTAGTCGGAGGCTGCTGGATCTCCTGAGCTCGGACTCAGGTTGACGGCCTTGGAGAGCAGTTTGGTTGCCTTCATGGAACAGCAGCAGGTACTGATCGCTAGTCTCACCGGTGCATCTGCCCCGACCACCAGAACCTCGACGTCCAAGTCGACTCCGGAGGCCGAGCCGATCCTCGGCCGAGGTCACCCTCGATCACCTGTGCGGGACCAAGGTCGTCGACACCGGTGTCCTTGGCGTCGGGGCGAATGGCATCGGTGTCCGGCCGGCCGGAGACGCTCGACGACTCCTCGGAGTTGTCGGGATAGGAAAAGGATGACGAGGAGTCCCCGGACACTTTTCGGACCCGGTGCGTCCCTTCGGACTCACCGGAGTCTGAACCTCGAAGAAGGTCCCCCCCGGAGGAAACCCGGTTCTCGGATTTCGTGAGGGACATGGCTAAGTCCGTGGCCTTCCCCACGGACTCCGAGGAGGAGCCTCAAGCCGAGGAGCTCGAGGCCCTGCAATATGACTCTCCCCCCAAGGAGGCCTTTACTGTACCGGTTCCTCCGATGCTGGAATGGTTGCTCTTCCGCATGTGGGAGGTGTCGGCCTCGATGCCGGTTCTTAGCAAGCGGGTCGATTCCATTTATCGAGTCCGCAAGAGCCCTGGGTTCCAGAAGGCACAGCTGCTGCACCACTCCATGGTTGTGGAATCAGCCATGCATTGTCTGAAGAGTCAGAAGATGCACTCCTCGGTGCCTCCAGGCAGGGAGGCCCGGAACCTGGATGCCCTCAGTAGAAAGTGCTTCCAGGGCTCTATGCTTGCTTGCCGTGTCCAGACTTACCAGCAGTACATGGGCATGTACCTTCGAGACCTGGCAAAGGAGATTGCCGGGTTCTCTGCTGGTCTCTCCGAGGAACCTTTGCAGAGGTTCACATCCTTGTCAACTGGGATCCGAGAGTGCTCGAAGTTTGTCTCGAGCAGCTTATGATGGCTTCAAGGCTTTGGCCCGAGTAGCCGCGGCTGGCATCGGTGCACGCCGTCGGGCCTGGCTACAGTCATTGGACTTTGAGCCATGGGTGCAGGACAAGTTGGTCGATGTCCCTTGCCGAGGTAAAAACCTCTTTGGCAAGCCCATGGCTGAAAAGGCTGCAGAACTCGAGTCCGAGACTCACCGGGGCAAGGTAGTCCAGAAAGACCTCTGCCCCTTCTCAAAAGAAGGGCTCAGGGAAAAAGTCCTTTTACCCGAGGAAGTCATCTGCCTACAAATCTTACCCTCAGTACCAGGCCTCCACAGCTCCCCAACAGGGTCAGCAGGCCCAGGGGCAGGGACATGGGCCCCGTAGGCAGAAATCCCCCAAGCCACCAGCTCAGGCTCCTGCACAGCAAGGAGCGGGGTTTTGACTCCAGTGGCATAGCCTCTCCTTTTCAGCTGGCTCCTCTCAGCACAGGAAGCCGGCTGACTCTGTACGCCCACAGGTGGTCAGCCATAACCGGGAATACCTGGGCGCTCAGCATAGTCCAAAAGGGCTATTTGCTCCACTTCAACCAGTTACCCCCCTCCTACTTTCCAGGGGAGCCTCCAAGACTCCCTCTGTACAGGAACTTACTCCTTCAGGAGTTGACAAGTCTACTAAAGGAGCAGGCGGTGGAACCGGTGCCCCACCACCTGAGAGGGCAAGGCTTCTATTCCAGGTACTTTCTGGTACCAAAAAGGACAGGAGGCCTCAGGCCCATCCTCGACTTGCGAAATCTCAGCAAGTTCCTGGTGAGGGAAAAGTTCAAGATGCTTACCCTTGGAATACTGCTGCCCTACCTCCAGCAGGGAGATTGGCTATGCTCCTTAGACCTAAAGGATGCTTATACTCACATCCTCATTCATCCAGACCACAGACAATATCTCCGATTTGTAATGGGAGGAAATAATTTTCAGTACAGAGTACTTCGCTTTGGCCTAACCTCCGCACCCAAGGTCTTCACCAAATGCCTGGCGGTGGTAGCGGCCTATCTCAGAGTTCAGGGTGTATTTGTCTTTCCATACCTGGACGACTGGCTCATCAGGGGTCAGTCTCCACAAGAAACCAGACAGGCCACCCTCTGCACTGTCTGCCTTCTGCAGCATCTGGGTTTTGTCATAAATTTTGCAAAGTCCACTTTGCACCCCTCACAGAACACAGAGTTCATAGGAGCAAGACTGGATACCCTTCAGGCGAAGGCTTATTTGCCTGTAGACAGGGCCCACCGACTGATGGACTTGGCCAGACAGTTGCACAGCAATTCCCTGGTTTCCGCCAGGCAATTCCTGAGGCTATTAGGCCACATGGCATCCACGGTCCATGTTACGCCAAATGCCCATCTGCACATGAGGCCTGCTCAGTGGGGCCTCAGAACTCAGTGGTTACAAGCCACAGGGCACTTGAGCGACAAAGGGTGTCCAAACTGCTGGTGGCCTCCCTGCAATGGTGGCTGCATCTCCCAAATCTAGTGCGCGGAGTGCCTTTTCAGCCACCACCACAAACACAAGTCCTGACAACAGATGCTTCTCTTCATGGTTGGGGTGCCCATTGCCAGGGAGCATGCACCCAAGGCCTCTGGTCTCCTTGGGAGGACGCACAACAGATCAACCTCTTGGAGCTCAGAGCTATCCGCTTGGCTCTCAAAGCTTTCTCTCATGCTCTCTCTCACCAGTCTGTTTTGGTTCAGACAATCAAGTCGCCATGTTCTATGTGAACAAGCAAGGAGGCACAGGATCTCGACTTCTGTGTCAGGAGGCTCAAGCCCTGTGCTCATGGGCAGTCCAACAGGGCATACTTCTCAAGGCAGTTTATCTGCCCGGCCAAGAGAATTACCTGGCAGACAGGTTGAACAGGATTCTGCAGCCACACAAATGGCAGTTGAATCCTCTGGTGGTCCAGAGGGTCTTCCTAAGATGGGGTCTTCCAACCATCGATCTCTTTGCCAGTCCGCTCAACCGTCAGCTACCCTGGTTCTTCTCCAGACAACCGCATCCTCTGAGAATAGCAGCAGATGCATTTCTAATCTCTTGGTCTACAGGCCTACTGTATGCGTTTCCTCCCACACCTCTAGTGGCCCGGACCCTTTTCAAGGTGCTTCGGGACAAGGCCTCGGTGATCCTGGAAGCCCCCAGATGGCCAAGGCAACCGTGGTTTCCACTCCTTCTGCAGGTGGCTGTGGACACTCCACTCCCTCTGGGGGTGCAACCCCATCTCCTATCTCAAGATCAGGGTTCTCTCTTGCACCCCAACCTCCAGTCCCTCAATTTGATGGCCTGGATGCTGTAAGGGTAGTTCTAGCTCCCTTACTGCTCCCTAGGGAAGTGGAGGAGATGGTCTTGGCCTCTAGGAGGCACTCCACTAGAAAATCTTATGCCCTCAAGTGGCGTAAGTTCTCCACCTGGTGTGCTCAGCACAAGCAGGATCCATTTTCGTGCCTGGTGCCAGTGGTGCTGCAATATTTGCTTCACTTGTCCGACCTGGGCCTTAAATCCAACTCTGTTCGGGTCCACCTCAGTGCTCTGTCAGCATACCACTCACCGGTGGAAGGTCAGTCTCTGTCAGGCCACCCTTTAGTGACCTGCTTCCTCAGAGGCCTCCTTTTGCTCAAGCCTCCGATTCGTCCACCAGCACCTGAGTGGGATTTGAATGTGGTCTTGCAACAACTTACTTGCCTACCATTTGAGCCTATGGCTACTTGTCCTTTACGCTTTCTTTCCTGGAAGGCGTTGTTTTTGGTAGCTGTTACCTCAGCCAGGCGAGTCAGTGAGCTGCAAGCTCTGGTCTCAGAGCCACCATTCACAAGGTTCCTTCCTAAGGTTGTCTCCTCCTTCTATCTCAATCAGGAGGTGGTTCTTCCGACTTTCTTTCCCAGGCCGCATGCCAGCCGGGCTGAAATGGTCTTGCATACCCTGGACTGTAGGAGGGCGTTGTCCTTCTACCTTGACTGTACGCAGGGACATCGAAGGGCTGTTCAACTCTTCGTATCTTTTGACCCCAATAAGCTGGGGTTACCTGTCTCCCAAGCGTACCTTGTCCATCCGGGTGGCAGACTGTGTCGCCTGGGCGTACAGGGCAGCCGGCCTCTCCTTGCAGGGTCGAGTCACGGCCCACCGTGTCAGGGCGAAGGCTGCGTCAGTAGCTCATCTTCACTCTGTTCCGTTGGCAGACATCTGCCGGGCTGCTACTTGGTCTTCAAGCCAGACTTTTGTGGCCCACTACTGCCTCGAGAGGGAGTCCCGCAGGGACAGTGCTTTCGGACAGGCAGTACTCCGTAATCTCTTTGAGGTATAGTCAACTCCTACCCTCCGGCCCTGGTGTTGGGCTACCATACGGGGGCGTTCTCAGAGAAGATTCTATCACGCATGCTGGTGCTCTAGAGGGAGCTCATTGTTCAGCTTTGGGTCCCCGGTAGCCTTAAGCTGATGAGTCCCATATGTGAGGACTAACTTCCTGCTTGGTCCTGGAGAAAGAGTAGTTACTCACCTGTAACAGGTATTCTCCAGGAGCAGCAGGAATCAGTCCTCACAACCCTCCCTCCTCCCCTGGGAGTTGCAGTTGTACATAGTTCATTTTTACATTTTTTGTGTGCTGTCTTTTAGCGGTGTCATTGGACTGAGCAAGATGGCACCTTTAGGCGGCAAGGGGACCGCGCAAGCGTGCAGTATTCCCAAAGGCTTTCTTAGAAAGCTGGGGAAATGCTCCGCACGGGGGCTCCATCGATATCGATGTCACCCATAAGTGAGGACTGATTCCTGCTGCTCCTGGAGAACACCTGTTACAGGTGAGTACCTACTCTTTCCAGTCATAAGTCCAGACCAGGACTCCTATGTGTTTCCTTCTCCAGGACCAAGCAGGAAGTCAGTCCTCACATATGGGTGACGTCGGTGCCGACGGAGCTCCCGTGCGGAGCATTACCTCAGCTTTCAAAGAAAGCCTTTGGGAATGCAGCGCGCATGCGCGGTTCCCTTCCCGCCCAAGGGTGCCATCTTGCGCAATCTTTCTTTTTCTGCGGAGCCCAACGGACGTGAGTTTGTGTCACCCGGGAAAAGTAGACTTTTTTCGGCTATTTTGGCTTTTTCTGTTCCGGTTCGACACCGGTTCCCTTTCCCGCCTGGGCTCGGTACACTGGTATCGAGTCTAGAGTTTTGATTTTCGTTTTTTGTCCTTCGTGACTAGCATTCGCGCTCTTTTTGTGTTTTCACTGGCAGCCCGGTCTTTTGACCTTGCAGGGGCCCTTTTTCCCCAC
Source organism: Ichthyophis bannanicus (assembly GCA_033557465.1). Lineage (NCBI taxonomy): Eukaryota > Metazoa > Chordata > Amphibia > Gymnophiona > Ichthyophiidae > Ichthyophis > Ichthyophis bannanicus. The sequence goes on along the minus strand of CM066037.1, from coordinate 41,034,033 downwards.
AATGGTTGCCAGCGGGTTCAAAAAGTGTGATCGGTGCAAGAAACTTGTCTCTCACTGACACACATGACTGCTGCCTCCATTGCCTTGGGCCCGACCATGACCTGCTGGACTGTGGCCCGTGCGGCAAAATGTCATCAAAGGCGCTTCGGAGCCGTAAGCATCAACATGAGAGAATTTTCTCTGACTCAGTGTTTGGCCGGGCCCGGACTTTGCCAGAGGCCTAAACATCTCAGGAGTCTGACCCCGAGCGCCGTTGGGGATCCTCTGAGAGGGAGTCTCCCCCCCGGGAGCACAGAAGGAAGAAGAAGCTCATGAGGGCAGCGTCGGTGGAGGCTCCTGGATCCTCGAGGGCCAGGTCACGTAGCCCTGACTGCCGCCCCGGGCTCTCAGTCGGGGAGGCTGTCCAAGTGACCTCATGTGGAGCCGGAGTCCCAGAGTCACGTAAGTGCAGTTGTCCTCGTGGACTCTCCTCTGGGGGAGCCGATGTCGGGCCCGACGCCGACGGGGGCTGCTGAGTCTCCTGAGCTTCGACTTAGGTTGACGGCCTTGGAGAGCAGCTTGGCTGCCTTCATGGAACAGCAGCAGGTGCTGATCGCTGGTCTCACCGGTGCATCTGCACCGACCACCGGGACCTCGACATCCAAGTCGACCCTGGAAACCGAGCTGATCCTCGAGTCACTGAAATTTTGAGTCGATCCTCGGTTACGGTTCCCCTCGACCTCCTGTGCGGGGCCTAGGTCGTCGACGCTGATACCCTCGAAGTCGGGGCAGATGGCACCAAGGCCAGAGCCGCTCGATTCCTCCTCGGAGGAGTCGGCGTTGGAGATGGAGGACGAGTGGTCCCCGGACACTTTCCGGACCCGGTGCTTCCCTTCGGACTCACCAGAGTCCGAGCCTCGGAGATGGTCTCCCCCGGAGGATACCCGGTTCTTGGACTTCGTGAGGGACATGGCCAAATCCTTGGCCTTCCCTGCAGACGCCGAGGAGGAGCCTCGAGCCGAAGAGCTCAATGCCCTCCAGTATGACTTTCCACCGAAGGAAGCCTTTACTGTACCGGTTCCCCCAATGCTGGAACGGCTGCTCTTCTGTATGTGGGAGGCACCGGCCTCAGCGCCAGTTCTTAGCAAACGGGTCTATTCCATTTATCGAGTCCGTAAGAACCCTGGGTTCAAAAATGCGCAGCTACCACACAACTCCATGGTTGTGGAATCAGCCATGCACCGCCTAAAGAGTCAGAAGATGCACTCCTCAGTGCCCCCCGGTCGGGAGGCCCGGAATCTGGATGCCTTCAGTAGAAAGTGCTTCCAGGGCTCTATGCTATCTTGCTGTGTCCAGACCTATCAGCTGCACATGGTCATGTACCTACGAGATCTGGCAAAGGAGATTGCCGGGTTCTCAGCTGGCCTCTCCGAGGAACCTTTGCAGAGGTTCAAGGCTTTGTCAACAGGGATCCGAGTGTGCTCGAAGTTTATCTCTCAAGCAGCCTATGATGGCTTTGAGGCTTCGGCACGGGTAGCCGCGGCCGCATCAGTGTACACCGTCAGGCCTGGCTGCAGTCATCAGACCTGGAGTCATGGGTGCAGGACAAGTTGGTCGATGTCCCGTGCTGAGGTGAAAACCTTTTCAGTAAGCCCATGACTGAAAAGCCTGTGGAAATGGAGACTGAGACTCTCACCAGGACAAGGCTGTCCAGGAAGACTTCTGCCCCTTCTCAGAAAAAGAAGGGCTTGGGAAAGAAGCCCTTTTTCCCCAAGGAAGGGTGCTGCCTACAAATCCTACCCTCAATATCAGGCTTCTCCAGCTCCCCAACAGGGCCAGCAGGCCAAGGGGCAGGGGCATGGGCCCCATAGGCAGAAGACCCCCAAGCCGCCAGCTCCGGCTCCTGCTCAGCAGGGAGCGGGGTTTTGACTCCCACAGTATATCCTCTTTTTCTCAGCTGGCTCCACTCAGCACAGGAGGTCGGCTGGTCCTGTACGCCTACAAGTGGCCAGCCATCACAGGGGATACCTGGGTCCTCAGCATAGTCCAAAAGGGCTGAATGCTCCACTTTCACCAGCTACCCCCCTCCTACTTTCCAGGGGAGCCTCCAAGACTCCCTCTGCACAGAAACCTCCTCCTTCAGGAGTTGGCAAGTCTTCTAAAGGAATAGGCGGTGGAACAGGTGCCTCACCACTTGGAAGAGCAAGGCTTTTACTCCAGGTACTTCCTGGTACCGAAAAGGACAGGAGGCCTCTGGCCTATCCTAGACTTGTGAAACCTAAACAAGTTTCTGGAGAGGGAAAAGTTCAAGATGCTTACCCTTGGGATACTGCTGCCCTACCTCCAGCAGGGAGACTGGCTATGCTCCTTAGACCTAAAGGATGCTTATACTCACATCCTCATTCATCCAGATCACTGACAATATCTCAGATTTCTGGTGGGAGGAAACAATTTTCAGTACAGAGTACTTCCCTTTGGCCTAACTTCTGCCCCCAGGGTTTTCACCAAATGCCTGGTGGTGGTGGCGGCCTATCTCAGGAATCAGGGAATTTTTGTCTTCCCATGGCTGGATGACTGGCTCATCAGGGGCCAGTCTCTCCTGGAGGCCAGACAAGCCACTCTTCGCACTTTCTCTCTTCTTCAGCATCTGGGCTTTGTCATAAACTACGCAAAGTCCACTTTGCCCCCCTCAGAGAACCTAGAGTTTATAGGGGCAAGATTAGACACCCTTCAGGCAAGAGCTTACTTGCCCCAGGACAGGGCCCACAGACTGATGGACTTGGCCAACCAGTTCCACAGCAATTCTCAGGTCTTTGCCAGGCACTTCCTGCGGCTCCTGGGCCACATGGCATCTACGGTACATGTGACTCCGAATGCCCGTCTGCACATGCGGGTTGCTCAGTGGTGCCTCAGAGCTCAGTGGATGCAGGCCACAGGCGACCTCTGAGACAGAGTAAGGTTGTCCAAACCACTTTTGGACTCCTTACAGTGGTAGCTACATCTCCCAAACTTTCTCAGGGGTACCTTTTCAGGCCCCAGCACACACAAGGGTGCTGACGACCGATGCTTCCTTAAAGGGCCGGGGTGCACATTGCCAGGGCACGTGCACTCAAGGCCTCTGGTCTCCTCGGGAGGCCACACAGCAGATCAGTCATTTGGAGCTGCGAGCAATCCACTTGTCTCTACAGACTTTTTCTCATGCCCTCTCTCACCAGTCTCTTAGTTCAGAAAGACAATCAGGTAGGAATATTCTATGTGAACAAGCAAGGGGGCACAGGGTCCAGGCTGCTATGTCAGGAGGCACAGGCCCTTTGCTCCTTTGCAGTCAAACAAGGCATGTTTCTCAAAGCAGTTTATCTATCTGGTCAGGAGAACTTGTTAGCAGACAAGCTAAGCAGGATTCTCCAGCCCCACGAATGGCAGTTGAATCCATCTGGTCCAGCAGATCTTTCTACGATGGGGACTTCCATCCATCGATCTCTTTGCAACTCCACTGAACCGTCAGCTGCCCAGGTTTTGCTCCAGACAGCCGCATCCCCTGAGAATGGCAGCAGATGCTTTTCTGATCTCGTGATCTACAGGCCTCCTGTATGCGTTTCCTCCCACGCCCTGGGTGACCCGAACTCTGTTCAAGATTCTCCAGGACAAGGCCTCGGTGATTCTGGTAGCCCCCAGATGGCCGAGGCAACCGTGGTTTCCACTTCTGCTACAGTTGACGGTGGAAACTCCATTCTCTCTGGGGTTGCAACACAATCTCCTGTCTCAAGATCAGGGTTCCCTTCTGCACCCCAATCTCAGGTCACTCAATCTGATGGTCTGGCTGCTGAAAGGATAGTGCTAGCTCCCTTGCTTCTACCTAAGAAGGTTGAAGAGGTGTTTTTTGGCCTCTAGGAGGCAATCCACCAGAAAGTCCTATGCCCTCAAGTCCTATGGTGTGCTCAGTGCAATGAAGATCCTTTCTCGTGCCTTGTGCCAGTAGTACTGCAGTATCTACTTCACCTGTCAGACCCAGGCCTTAAGTCTATCTCTGTTCGGGTCTACCTCAGTGCTTTATCAGCACACCACTCACCGGTGGAGGGACAGTCTGTCGGGTCACCCCTTGGTGTTCCGCTTCCTCAGAGGTGTGCTTCTTCTCAAGCCTCCAGTTCGTCCACCGGCGACTGAGTGTGATTTGAATGTGGTCTTACAGCAACTTACTCGCCCACCGTTTGAGCCGATGGCTACTTGCCATTTGCGCTTCCTTTCTTGGAAAGCGTTCCTCCTGGTAGCTCTTACCTCGGCCAGATGTGTGAGTGAACTACAAGCTCTGGTTTCTGATAGACCATACACACGGTTTTATAGGAACAGGATGGTCCTACGGACCCATCCAAAGTTCCTTCCAATAGAGGTGGTCTCTTTCCACCTCAACCAGGAGGTGGTTCTTCCGACCTTCTTTCCCAGGCTCGCATACCAGCCGGGCTGAAACAGTCTTGCATACCCTGGACTGTAAGAGGGCTTTGTCTTTTTACATAGAACATACGAGGGGGCATCGAAGGGCCACTCAGCTCTTCATCTCCTTTGACCCTAATAAACTAGGGTTACCTGTCTCCAAGCACTTGGGTAGCAGATTGTATCGCCTGGACGTACAAGGCAGCCGACCTCCCCTTGCAGGGTTGCGTCACGGCCCACCGTGTCTGGGCGAAAGCCGCGTCAGTAGCTCATCTCCGCTCTGTTCCGTTGACAGACATCTGCCGGGCCGCTACTTGGTCTTCAAGCTAGACTTTTGCAGCCCACTACTGCCTCGCGAGAGAGTCCCGAAGGGACAGTGCTTTCGGACAGGCAGTACTCCGTAGTCTCTTTGAGGTTTAGGCAACTCCTACCTTCCGGCCCTTGTGTTGGGCTACCGTACGGGGGCGTTCTCAGAGGATATTCTTATCACGAATGCTGAGGCTCTTGAGAGGGAGCCATTTTTTCACCTCTGGGTTCCCGGTAGCCTAGAGCTGGAGAGTCCCTTATGTGAGGACTGACTTCCTGCTTGGTCCTGTAACAGGTGTTCTCCAGGAGCAGCAGGAATCAGTCCTCACGACCCTCCCTCCTCCCCTGGAGTTGCAGTCATATACTTCATTTTGATTTTTTGCTGTCTTTTAGCTAGGTCATCGGACTGAGCAAGATGGCACCCTTGAGCGGGAAGGGGACCACGAATTCGTGCTGCATTCCCAAAGGCTTTCTTTGAAAGCTGGGGAAATGCTTCGCACGGGGGGTCCGTCGGCGCCGACATCACCCATATGTGAGGACTGATTCCTGCTGCTCCTGGAGAACACCTGTTACAGGTGAGTAGTCACTCCTTCTTGGCATATGATGGACCGGATGCTTTGTAGGATGACAACTCATCTCAGGTTGGTGATTCCTGTGCTGCTGGATTGACCCAGGCAGCTTTGGATGCAAACCTGATTTGTGCCTGGGTAGATGGCTGCCACAGGATGTTGTCTTTCACAGAGTCTGGTAACACCTGTCTCCCTTCTGTTTCACAATTCGGCTCTTGAAAGGCCATGCCTCAGTCACAATGATTATGTGGCAGAAGTCATTATGACTCTTGCAGAGAAGCAAGAGGTCCACTCCTTCAAGTCATGTGAGTGTCTGGAGAGGTTTGGGCAACTTGTGGCGCTTATCCTTTACAAACATCCAGGTGCAAGAACGTATCCTTTTTGTAGACAGAGCTTAGGAAAAGTTTGCCATTAAACTCTTGGTAGGCGCAAGTGGCAGCGTAGGGGTATTTTCAAATCCATGTAAAGGTGCTTCATTAGGTTTGCATTCAGAAGTCATTCAATTTCTGAAGAGCATTGTTCATATACATCCACCTTTGTGGGCACTGGTCTCGCACAAGAATCTTAATTTAGTCCTTAGGGCTCTTAACACTCTGCTTTTGAGCCTACAGAGGGGAATACTTTCAAGGATCTTATCTAATAAGTGGTTTCCTTACTTTGTTCAGTTAGGAGAATTCAGAGCTACAGACTCTATCCTGTTAAGGGCCTTTGTTTTTTTGGAGATGGATGAATCTATTGGCTTGGTTCTGTCCTTTTTTCTGTTAGTGGTTTCTTCTTTTCATGCAAACCAGGGAGTGGTTTGCCATCCTTTTAAGAAGGAAAACTGTGGTCAGCATTTCCGTCTTGCGTCTTTGCCTGCTCATTGACCATTTTTTGCATCATATAGAAGTGATAAATGCCTTTAGGAAGTCTGCTAGATTCTTAGTTTTGTTGGTGACCCCATTCCCAAGTAGACTATTGTGCATTGGTTTAAGACAGCTGTTTCCTTGGCGTTCTTTCTAAGCACCATCGCCTTCGTATTTTTCACTGGAAAAAGATGCTGCTTTTGGGACAGAGGTTCTTAGAGGAAGATTATTTTCACCCCACCCAGTGTACTTTTACATGCTATGCATTCTAAACTGGCCGGTGGATGAAAAAGGAGAAAATTGGTCTTATCTGCCAATTTTCTTTCCTGGAGTCCAATCAGACCAGCCCAGAGGCCCTCCTTTATTCTGTGCATCTTTGATGATCTTCATTTGCAGATTAGTGGGAAACTTGGATGGTCTGGTTTTCTAGGTTACTGGCTTTCTCAAATTTAGTTTTCTGGATAGCCTTCTCCCAAAGTAGTTATGATTTTGGTAGTTTCCATTTGCTTTGTTGCAGAAATACTGGAGAACATGAGACTGCATGGTACCCCTTACAGGGCAAAGCATATAACCTTTTATTCTGTCTCCATCTGCTAGTTGTTGGGCATAACCCATGCATTCTGGATTGGTCTGGTTGGACGTGAAGGAAAGGGAATTGGATTTAGCATGTGCCTTTTCTCAGAAACTCAGGGCAAGTTTCATTCAGGTACAGTAAGTATTTTTTCCAGGACCAAGCAGGAAGTCGGTCCTCACATATGGGTGACATCGACATCAATGGAGCCCTTTGCGGAGCATTTCCCCAGCTTTCTATGAAAGCCTTTGGGAATACTGCACGCATGCGCGGTCCCCTTCCCGCCTAAAGGTGCCATCTTGCTCAGTCTTTCTTTTTCCGAGGAGCCCAACGGACGTCTGTCCTAGTCACCCGGAGAAAAGTTAGATTTTTCTTGCGATTTCATCGTGGTTTTTCTCCGGTTCAACGCCGGTTCCCCTTCCCGCCGGGTTCGGTACGCTGGTATCGAGCCCGTCCTCTTTTTTTTTTTTTTTTTTTTGCCCTTAGTGGCTGGCGTTCGTGCCCTTTTGTCTTTTTCCCTGCAAGGGCCGTTCCTTTGACCTCGCGGGGCTCTTTTTTCCCCGATGGCTTCCAGTGGTTTCAAAAAGTGTGATCGGTGCAAGAAACTGATGTCTCTCACCGACACACACGACTGCTGCCTTCGGTGCTTCAGTCCCGATCATGATCCTAAGATCTGTGGGCCGTGTGGCAAAATGTCCACTAAGGTACTGCGAAGTCGACAGCATCAAAAGGAAAGGCTTTTTTCTGATTCGGCCTCCGGCCGGGCCCGGACCTCATCTGAGGCCTCGACGTCTCGGGAGTCTGACCCCGAGCATCGTCGGGGTTCCTCGGACAGGGGGTCCCCCGATCGGGAACAAAAGAGGAAGAAGCGGCTCACGAGGGCGTCATCAGAGGAGGTACCTGGCTCCTCGAGGGCTAGGTCTCGGACCGCCGTCCCGGGCCCTTGGAACAGGAGAAGCCGTCCAAAATACCTCGTGTGGAGCCGGAGTCTGCTGGACACGTAAGTCCTGTTGTCCTCGAGGACTCTCCTCCCAGGGAGCCGACATCGGGCCCGGCGCCTGCTGAGTCTCCTGAGCTTGGACTCAGGCTGACAGCCTTGGAGTGCAGACTGTCTGCCTTCATGGATCAGCAGCGGGTGCTGATGGCCAGCCTTGCTGGCGCATCTGCTCCGACCACCGGGACATCGACGTCGAAGTCGACCCCGGAGACTGAGCCGATAGTCGAGACCATGAAGGCTTGAGGTCGTCCTCGGTCGTGGTCACCCTCGAGGGTGTCGACGCCGGTGCCTTCGGCGTCGGGGCGGGTGCTGCCGGGATCCACGTGGTCGGAGCCCCCCGACTCCTCTTCGGACAAGTCCGCATGGGAGACTGAGGACGAGGAGTCCCCCGACACCTTCCGGATTCGGTTCGTCCCGTCGGACTCACCGCAGTCCGAACCCCGGAGTAGATCCGCCCCCCCTGGATGATACCCGGTTCTCGGAGTTCATTCGGGATATGGTCACAGCTTTGGCGATTCCCGCGGACCCCGAGGAGGAGCCTCGAGCCGAAGAGCTCGAGGCCCTCCAGTATGACTCTCCTCCGAAGGAGGCCTTTACTGTGCCGGTTCCTCCGATGCTGGAACGGCTCCTCTTCCGGATGTGGGAGGCCTCGGCGCCGGTTCTGAGCAAGTGAGTCGATTCCATTTATCGACGCCGTAAAAGCCCTGGCTTCCAAAAGGCGCAGCTACCACACCATTCCATGGTGGTGGAATTGGCCATGCATCGTCTGAAAAGCCAGAAGATGCACTCTGCGGTGCCCCCCGGAAGGGAGGCCCGGAACCTGGATGCGTTTGGTAGAAAGTGCTTCCAGGGCTCGATGCTTGCTTGCGGTGTCCAGTCCTACCAGCTGTACATGGGCATGTACTTGCGGGACCTGTCAAAGGAGCTTGCCGGGTTCTCTGCTGGTCTCTCCGGGGAACCTTTGCAGAGGTTCAAGTCCTTGTCCTCGGGGATCTAGGAATGCTCTAAGTTCATGTCCCGAGCAGCCTAAGATGGCCCGTGTTGCGGCGGCCAGCATCGCGGCTCGACGCCAGGCATGGCTGCAGTCGTCGGATCTCGAGCCATGGGTACAGGACAAGTTGGTCGATGTCCCTTGTCGAGGTGAAAACCTTTTTGGCAAGCCCATGGCCAAGAAGGCTGCTGAGCTCGAAACCGAGCACCTCACCATGATAAGGCTGTCCAGGAAAACGTCTGCCCCTTCTCAGAAAAAGAAGGGCTCGGGTAAGAAGTCCTTTTACCCGAGGAAGGCGACTGCCTACAAACAGTTCCCACATTACTAGGCCTCCCCAGCTCGTCAGCAGGCCAAGGGGCAGGGACATGGGCCCCGTAGGCAGAAGACCCCCAAGCCTCCGGCTCCTGCTCCAACTCAGCAGGGTGGGGGTTTTTGACTCCCAAAGCATAGCCTCTCCGTCTCTGCTGTCCCATCCCTGCACAGGAGGTCGACTAGCCTTGTTTGCCCACAGGTGGCCACCCATCACAGGAGACAGTTGAGTCTTAAGCATAGTCCACTAGGGCTATATGTTCCATTTCCAACAGTTGCCTCCTCCTTACTTCCCAGGAGAGCCTCCAAGGCCTCCTCTGCACACAGACCTCCTCCTTCAAGAGCTTCAGGGTCTGCTGCGAGACAAGGCGGTGGAGCCTGTGCCTCCCCACCTACATGGTCACGGTTTCTACTCCAGGTACTTCCTAGTACCAAAGAGAACCGGGGGCCTCAGGCCTATTCTCGACCTCAGAAATCTCAACAAGTTCTTGGAGAAAGAAAAGTTCAAGATTCTTACTCTTGAAACATTACTGCCCTACCTCCAGCAGGGAGATTGGCTATGCTCCTTGGATCTAAAGGATGCGTACACTCACATCCTCATTCATCCAGACCACAGAAAGTACCTCAGGTTCATTGTGGGAGGAAACCATTATCAGTACAGGGTACTGCCTTTCGGCCTCACCTCCGCCCCGAGAGTCTTTACAAAGTGCTGGCAGTGGTGGCGGCCTACTTGAGGAATCAGGGTATCTTTGTCTTCCCCTACCTGGACGACTGGCTCATCAGGGGTCAGACGTGCCAGGAGGCCAGGCAAGCTACCCTCCGAACTATCTCTCTCTTTCAACACCTTGGTTTTGTCATAAACTTCGAAAAGTCCACTTTGCTCCCCTCCCAGAACCCAGAGTTCATAGGGGCTAGGCTAGACTCTCTGCAAGCAAAGGCTTACTTGCCAGAAGACAGAGCCCAAAGATTGATGGACTTGGCAAACCAGTTTCTCAGCATGCCACTGGTTTTCGCCAGGCTCTGCCTGAGGCTCCTCGGCCACATGGCATCAACAGTGCATGTGACTCCAAATGCCCGGCTCCACATGAGGCCTGCCCAGTGGTGTCTCAGAACTCAGTGGACTCATGCCACAGGAAGCCTCAGAGACAGAGTACGGGTGTCCAAACCATTCCTGAACTCCCTATGCTGGTGGCTGCACCCCCCCAACGTACTACAAGGGGTGCCTTTTCAGATACCTGTGTTCACAGTAGTGCTAACCACCGATGCTTCCTTGCAAGGCTGGGGGGCACATTGTCTGGACAAGGGCACCTAGGGCCTGTGGTCTCCCTGGGAGGCCACGCAACAGATCAACCTACTGGAACTTCGGGCTATTCGTTTAGCCTTCAAGACTTTCTCTCAAACCCTGGCTTACCAGTCTGTCTTAGTGCAGACAGACAACCAAGTAGCCATGTTCTATGTGAACAAGCAGGGCGGCACTGGGTCCAGGCTCCTTTGTCAGGAGGCACAGGACCTTTGCTTGTTTGCGCTCAGGCACAACATGTTTCTCAAGGCTGTTTATCTCCCTGGCCAGGAGAACTTCCTGGCAGACAGGTTGAGCAGAGTTCTGCAGCCCCACGAATGGCAACTGCACCCATTAGTGGTTCAGAAGATTTTCCTAAAATGGGGACTTCCATCTTTGCCAGTCCCCTCAACCGGCAGCTGCCCAAGTTCTGCTCCAGGCAACCGCATCCCATGAGGTGGGCAGCGGATGCCTTCCTGGTCCCAGGGCCTCCTGTATGCGTTTCCTCCCACGCATCTGGTGGCCCAAACCTTGTTCAAGATTCTAAGGGACAAGGCCTCAGTACTTCTGGTAGCCCCCAGGTGGCCGAGGCAGCCTTGGTTTCCACTTCTGCTTCAACTGGCAGTGGACACCCCACTACCTCTAGGGTTGCAGCCTGACCTTCTCTCTCAGGATCAGGGTTCTCTTCTGCACCCCATTCTCAAATCTCTCAATTTGATGGCCTGGAGGCTGCAAGGGTAGTGTTGGCTCCCTGGGGCCTGCCTCAGGAAGTTGAAGAGGTGGTCTTGGCCTCTAGGAAGCAGTCCACCAGAAAAACATATGCCCTGAAATGGAGAAGGTTCTCTTTGTGGTGTCAGCTACGCACAGAAGATCCTTTCTTCTGCTCTGTGCCAGTGGTGCTTCAGTACCTGCTGCACTTATCCAATCAGGGCCTCAAGTCCAATTCTGTTCGGGTCCACCTCTCAGCTCTAGCAGCTCACCACTCACTAGTGGAAGGACACTGCTTGTCGGTTCACCCCTTGGTGTCCCGGTTTCTCAGAGGTTTGCTCTTGCTCAAGCCTCTTATCCATCCTTCAGCTTCTGAGTGGGAGTTGAATGTGGTCTTGCAACAACTGACTCGCCCACCCTTTGAGCCGATGGCTACTTGTTCTCTCCGCTTCCTTTCCTGGAAGACGCTCTTCCTGGTAGCCCTAAGCTCGGCCAGACGAGTGAGTGAGCTTCAGGCCCTGGTCTGTGACAGGCCTTACACTCGCTTCTATAGGAACAGGGTAGTCCTTAGGACTCATCCTAAGTTCCTCCCAAAAGTTGTCTCCTCTTTCCACCTCAACCAGGAGGTGGTTCTTCCGACATTCTTCCCTAGGCCTCATGCAAGCCACGCTGAGGCAGTCCTGCATACCCTGGACTGTAGAAGGGCCTTATCCTTCTACCTTGACCGTACGCAGGGGCATAGAAGGGCTACTCAGCTCTTCGTATCTTTTGACCCTAATAATTTGGGGTTATCTGTGTCCAAGTGTACCTTGTCCATCTGGGTGGCTGACTGTATCACCTGGGCTTACAGGGCAGCTGACCTTCCCTTGCAGGGTCGGGTCACGGCCCACCGTGTCAGGGCTATGGCTGCCTCAGTAGCTCATCTCCGCTCTGTACCGTTGGCAGACATTTGCAGGGATGCAACTTGGTCCTCAAGCCAGACTTTTGCATCTCATTACTGCCTGGAGAGGGAGTCTCGTAGGGACAGTGCTTTTGGCCAGGCAGTACTCCGGAATCTCTTTGAGGTTTAGGCAACTCCTGCCCTCCAGCCCTCTGTTGGGCTACCGGTGGGGGTTCTCTTTCAGTGAAAGCCTTTCTCTGATGCTGGGACTAGAGGGAGTTCTCTTGTTCAGCCTGGGTTCCTGGTAGCCCAGAGCTAGGGAGTCACCCATATGTGCGGACTGACTTCCTGCTTGGTCCTGGAGAAAGAGTAGTTACTCACCTGTAACAGATGTTCTCCAGGAGCAGCAAGAATAAGTCCTCACAACCCTCCCTCCTCCCCTGGGAGTTGCAGTTGTACATAGTTCATTTTTGCATTTTTTTTGTGCTGTCTTTTAGCTATGTCATCAGACTGAGCAAGATGGCACCTTTAGGCGGGAAGGGGACCGCGCATGCGTGCAGTATTCCTAAAGGCTTTCATAGAAAGCTGGGGAAATGCTCCGCAAGGGGCTCCATCGATGTCGATGTCACCCATATGTGAGGACTGATTCCTGCTGCTCCTAGGGAACACCTGTTACAGGTGAGTAACTACTCTTTCCTCTCCCCAGAGGGCTTACAATTTTAATTTGTACCTGAGGCAATGAAGGGTTAAGTGACTTGCTGATGATCGCAAGGAGCAGCAGTGGGATTTGAACTCTGGCTTCCCTGGTTCCATCCCGAACAGGTAAGACAAGATTTGTCCTTGGGTTTTTTAAGATGTTGTTGTTGTTAAGTGCCGTCGAGTCGGAGTCGACTCATGGCGACCCTCTGGATAGCTATCCTAAATTGTGTTCGGTCTTCAGTCAGGCGGCTCATTGTTGACAGACTGGTACCCGTAGCTGCTGTTATTGTATCAATCCATCTCATTGCTGGCCTTCCTCTTTTGCGTTGACCTTCTATCTTGCCAAGCATAATGTCTTTCTCTAATGATCTCTCTCTTCGCATGATGTGTCCAAAGTATGAAAGTCGAAGTCTTGTCATCTGAGCTTCTAAAGAAAGCTTAGGTTTGATCTCCTCTAGTTACCGACTGGTTTGTTCTTCGGGCAGTCCATGGTATACACAGTATTCGCCGCCAGCACCATAATTCAAAGGCATCAATTTTCTTCCTATCTGTCTTTTTCACTGTCCAGCTTTCACCTCCACATGATGTTATGATGTTATTGAAATAAGATGATGTATTACAATTAATCTTTCATCAAGAAAATTTTTATCATTTAAATAAAATAAATAAAAGACACCATCTTCATTTGTTATCCAAACTGAGATACATAGATCCAACTCAAACTGGGTTAACCTTTGTAAGTTCAGTAGCTTCCTGAAAGAAGAAACTGTTACAGATGTAAAAGTATCCCATAAACATTCTGGATTTTCTTCTACTGTGACACTAGATAGTGAATGCTATTACCCAAGCAATCAGCCTTCAAGAAAGTCTGGTCCTTTTTCAGAACAGAACCAATCAGTTGCACTGTCCTGGTCACTGTTAATACCCAAACCAAAAAAATAAGATCCAAGTTAATTACAAACTGCTGATGATAGTTCTATGCCTTGATTTATCACAGGTTCAAAGTTAAATTATGAACTAACTCAAATAGTGCCTTAGGCCAATAAATAGCCTGCTTTAATTTCTTAGTGAAAAATTAATTTAATTTTTTTTGTCATTCTAGCTTATAATGCATAGCAAGCAAAAATATATTGTAATGCTCCATTATACTAAATGCTTCTTTACCTTCTCAGTTATAAGAGATGTTCTTACATATTGAGTCTGAAAATGTTCTGAGTGTACTTTATTGACATATGAACTCTCAAAAGCAGAAAATAAGTTGTACTGTATGTGTTGACATCCTTAGCTCTCCACCTACACTCACAGAAATACTGAGAAAGCATAGTTGCATGGCAGACCCAGGAAAGTGAATAAGTATTTTCTTTTAACCCAGTAAACCATAAGTCATGACTTGAAGGTATATGGTGAAGCGTACCTATGAAAAAAAAATCTGTAAACTTCACTGTTGTCTTCAATCAGTCATTGTAGATTGAAATGCATGTTGAATTTCAAGTGTACTTTAATAACAGTGAACCACAGAAGTCTTTCCTAAAGAAAGACTGGTGCGGATGGGAATCTATAGTTTGCTGGAGGGCTGTGTTTGGAAGTAAAATTTTGCATGTTTTCAAAATATATGCTTGAGCTCCTTTCAGTCCAACACCTTTGATTACACCTTCCGAAATGTGTCCTAGAGCTTGCTAAATAGACACACAGGTCAATACCTGGAGAGCAGCCCTGCTCTCCAAATGATACAGTACAATACAAAGATTTTATATTCCATATACAAAACAAACAGCTCTTAGTAAATCACAAAAGTGTCACTTTTCATTAAGAGCTTTACAAATAATTTCCAACTTTAAACATAATCATATAAAATGGTCCTAAAAACTTCCCAATCCTTTCAAAACTGAAGATATCATGACAGTAATCAAGTCCTTAATAATTTACAGTAGTACATATGTGAATCTTCAGTTCAAAGTGGGAATGGTAATATTTATTTAACTTTTTTTTTATATATACCGCTTTTCTACGAGTCAGAGCAGTTTACAAAGAATAGTTGGGAACTAAGCAGAACATTGGAAAACAACAAAACATATCAATCAAAAAATATGTCAATCATCACAATATAATTACAGCTTAGTAAGGGTTGGGAACAAGATAGGTTATCAAGGTATGTTTAGAAAGAATGCTTGGGTAGTTCCTAGCTTTAGGAACATTGCCCTGTATAGTTTGAATTTGGGTTTGTTTGTTTTTTGGGGTGGGGGGGGTTTGCAAACATTTTTGAGACGAACTGCAAATGGGGACAAACCATTGCAATACAAAACTAGTGAGGCAGCAGTGCCCCCCCCCCCCACTCTCCAAGACGTCATGCAAGAATGTTTCAGACCCACTAGAACTCAAAAACAGAGACAACAGAACATTAAGAGGGCTTATCTTAAGCCCCTCCATATACCAGCCAGAGTCCTTCCCCCCCCCACCCCCTGCTCCAGCGGCCATTTTTCCATGTGTCTCCCTCCCCCAGCCCTCCTCGCTCTCCCCCTATCCCTGCGAACCTACCTTTTATCCCCCAGGCTAGAGAGACACTTTTCACATAGTGCCCAATACTACTGTGAGTTCAAGAATCCACTCGCATTGCTCTCACACAGAATCCTAACAGCCATCTCATTCATCCCAGCCACCCACTGTGCATAATCCGGGACCGCTCCATTATCCAATTAGCCAGTATAGTTTTCCTGGCCATCATTAGCACACCTGGGGGACTTCCTCCTCTTATCCCCACAGTGGCATGTCATCTCCCAAGATCAAAGCCGCATACAACCAGTCCATGCCCCCCCAACCCCCCCCCCCCCCCGGTTCAGTGTATTCAACCCAGCACCCCCCCCCCCCCCCACACACACACACACACACACTTCCCAGTAGCTCTGTAGTTTGGAGCATTCCAAAGAATCTGTGTAACCATGTGCTGCGGTGCATCCAGCATCGAAAGCAGCCGGGCTGTCCCAGAGATGCATCCGCTTTCCCCTGTCCCCTGGGTCATGTAGGCCCTGTGTAGGATTTTATACTGCATTTCCTGGCGGGCAACAGTTGGTGTATGGAGTGGTATGTCTGCAAATAGCCTCTGCATCATGTGCTCATCCATCTCCTCCTCCAAAGTTCGGGTCCATATCTCACCTAGTGACCTGCCCTATCCACTCGCCCGTATATCTATACCCACCCGATACCAGTGAGCCATTAAGCTTTGAAGGCATAGCCAGAATGATCCAGTCTAGGTTAGTGAAACCCTGATGATCTTCATGCGCCCGGAACCTGCAAGTAACGTAATGCCTGCACTGTAAGTAGGCTATCAAGTGGGTATTGGGGACTTGCCAAGTATGCTTAATTTGGTCAAATGTAGGAAAGAATCCCCTCTCCAGGTCCAAATGATTGACCACATATTGGCAGCCATTTTTATCCCACCCATGAAAGCAACAGTGTCCATACTAGGTATAAATTCAGGGTTCCTCAAAAACATCCCAAAGGGTGACTTCCCTTGGTCCCCTTCTACCTTAAGGTGCTACCACTGCCAGGCCCACCACATTGGCTCCAAGAAGCTGCTGCAGTGCATTGCTCTCATCTTTCACTGCTGGCTGAGCTGCAGGAGGCTGAAAAATTTGTGGGGTCCACCCTACATCCAAGAAGCCTAACGGGATGCACCAGTCTTCCCTGCATGCAATTCATGGATCCAGCGAAACAATATTGTGACATTATAAAGGCAGAAATCCGGGAGGTTAAGTCCCCCCCTTGTCATGTCCCCAAGTCAGCTTGTCGAAGCTGATCCTTGCTGTCCGACCCCTCCATAAAAAGGAGCTCAACACACTCCGGTATGGCCTCTCCTCTTTCCTCTTCACTCAAAGGGGCAGCAGCATCTGCAGCGGATATAGCAGGTGAGGTAATAAGACCATTTTAATCAGGGCTTCTTGGTCCATGAGAGAAAGAGGAAGACTCCTTCATCTGTTGCACCAGTACTTCATCTGGTCCAGGCACGCATGTTTTTCCGGTACAGCTGTTGGGCATCCGCGCTGAGGTACACTCCCAGGTACTTCATATATTCCCCTGACCAGGCTGGCGGGAAGCTGTCCTGGGCCTTACACGCACACACCGTTGAGACCGGCATTGCCTTGGATTTGCTGCAGTTCACCTTTAGCCCCGCAAAAGCCCCATAGAGAGCTATAGTGCGCGTCACTTAGGGCATTCTCGTGCTGGACAGGCTAATGTCATCCGTAAAGAGGTTAATCTTACAGTGCACTATACCCACTTGTATGCTCTGTTACTCATCAGTCTCCCCGTTCTTAACATAGTGTATGACGGCAGATAAAGACCAGTATGGTTCATCTAGTCTGCCCAGCAAGGCGGCAAGAGTAGGTGCACCTGCTGCTCCATGCAGGTCACCCCTCCCCATACCTTTGTTTAGGGGTGTACCCAGCGCTCCGTGTAGGTCACCCCTATTTGCTGAGATATAAGAAATAGTTATGTTTATTTTGATTTTATCCTGTTGCTATAAAGGGATCCACTGTGTCTGTCCCATGCCATTTTGAATTCTGTCACTGTATTTGCCCCTACCACTTCCATTGGGAGGGCATTCCAAGCATCCACCACCCTTTCAGTGAAAAAGTATTTCCTGACATTGACTTTCAGTTTACCCCTTTGCAGCTTCATGTTATGTAGTTTTACAGCATCCCCATCTTTGCAAGAGGTTTGTTTGTTCATTAATACTCTAAGTATTTAAAGGTCTGAATCATATCTCCCCTATCCCTCCTCCAAAGTGTACATATTTAGGTCTTCAAGTCTCTTCTCATAAGTCTTCTGATGCAGGCTCCAAATCACTTTGGTCGCCTTCCTCTGAACTGTTTCCAGCCTTTTTATGTCCTTTGCAAAATATGGTCTCTAAAACTTAGCACAATATTCCAAGTGAGGCCTCGCCAGCAACTTGTACAATGGCATTAGTACCTCTTCCTTTCTGCTGGTAATTCCTCTCTGTATGCAACCCTGCATCCTTCTGACTTTTGCCACCGCCTTGTCACATTGTTTTTACCATCTGTGGCTCCAGTGACAGCAAAAACAGCATAGGTAGGGACAAAGGACAACCCTTTGGAGGAGTGGCCTAGTGTTTGGGGCAAGGTACTTCAGGCCGGAAGGTCGGGGGTTCAAATCCCACTAGAGGACAGCAACCTTGGGCCGGAAGGACTGGGGTTTCTAGTCCCACAGGTGCTCTGTTTGGTCTTGGGCAAGCCACTTAACCCTCCATTGCCAATGTCCCTGTAAAATAGTTATTTCCAAGTTATAATGCCCTGTTCAATGTAATTTCAGTTTGTTCAATGTAAACCGCACTGATGCAGAATAGCGCGGTATATAAGAGAATGTAAAAAAAAAAAAAAAAAAAAAAAAACTAGCGCATCCCCCCTCTGCAAGGTGAAACTCTCCAATAAGCCCCCATTCACCAATATTTGTGCCTGGAGTCTATGGTATAACACACATACCCAGTCCAAAAAGGAGCCTGCAATACCCCCAAAAAATACTGAGACATTGTCAAATGCCTTTTCGGCATCTAATCTGGCAATAATCTCTTCTCTCAGCATTCCCCGTCCCGCATTTAGGACTGACATGGCCCAACAGCAAATTGGCAGAGGCAAACCTCCCAGGCACAAAGCCTACCTGATCTGGGTGGACCAGGCTCCGGATGACTCTAGCCAGCTGTTTCGCCAGGATTGAGGCGGCAATGATTTTAACATCCTGGTTCAAAAGCGAGATTGTCCTGTAGGAGCCCACCAACATCTCATCTCACCCAGGTTTAGGCAGGACCACAATTGTTGCATGGTTCTTCTGCTCCCCCAAATCTCCGTCATCCAAAGCAGCCATGCGCTTCACCTGGAAGGATCCCATGACCACCTCTCCAACTAGAATTCAGCACCCAGGCCATCCGGCCCTGGGGCTTTAGCTAATTTGAGGGACTTTATGGTTATGAGAATCTCAGCACTACTAAAGGGAGCATTCAAGGACTGCAGCTCTTCCTCTGACACCCGAGGAAGATCGAGCCTCTGAAAGAACTGCTCCCGACTACTGATGTCCCCCAGCATGCAGTAGTAGTGCTGGAACTGCTGTCATATATCTGCATCCCACTCCACCACTGTGCCCTGGGGTATTTTTATCCCCCGGATCACAGCCTTCCATTTTGCCGAACTCATCAGGTGTGCGAGCAGCCAGACACATTTGTTTCCCCACAGATGACTGTTATATTTGTACATCTTGATGTCTCCTCCTGCCCTCTGATCAAGCAGGGTATTTATGGCTTTCCGCAAGGCCAAATACTGTGCCCGATCACCCACCCCCAGACTCTGGGTGTGCTGACGTTGGAAGATCTGTAGCTGCTTTGGCAGGTCCAGCAACTGTATGTCCTGTGCCTTCCATTTCCCTGTTGCATGTGCAGTAAAACCCCCCACATGGTGGCTTTCGCCGCCTCCCATAGAACTCGTGGGTCCATGCCCTCGATGGTGTTTTCCTGCCAGCATTGTTACCATGCCTCATTGAGGCACTGATGGAATACCTTGTCCTTGTATAGGGTAAAGTTCATCCTCCACATTGTCATCATCTCCTGCAGACCCACTCCCCTTAAGTCACATGGGTGTGTGAGCCGAGAACCCCACATATCTGATAACTGCCCGCCCCAAGACCTGAAACAGCGGCACCAACACAGCAGATAATCCAAGCGCGCGTAGCTACTATATGGATTGGAGTAGATTGTAAAGTCTGCCTCATCCAATGCAACACCCTCCAGGTGTCCACTAACCCGAGCTCCTCTAGTAAAAAAAATTATCTCCCCGCACCTTAGAGTGCGACAGTGCCCCACGAGGTGGCTTGCAATCTAATGTGGGATCACATGGTAGATTGAAGTTGCCGCCCACAATTAACTTGTAATCCCTGAACTCTAGCAACTTGGAGCTCAATGTGGCAGTAAATATTGGGCACATATGCATTGCATAGGGCCACTCATCTCCTGTGGAGCTCTCTTCTCATGATTTGAAAGCAGCCATCAGTGTCTGTGATGCTCTTGTGTTAGACAAAGGGCTGTCTGCAATGTATGAGCGTCACCACCCCTCACTGCTTTCCGTTGTAGGAAGAGTTACCAGACCCCCACCCATCCCCAAAGAAGCTTCCAGTGCATAAAGATTATATCCACCTCTTCCTTCCTGAAATAGCTGAGAAGTTTAGTGTGCTTGACAGGTGAGTGGATGCCATCTACATTCAAGGTGATAAGTTTAAGCTTTTCCAACAGCCCTGTAATTCTGGGTCTCCTTGCCACAAGAGTTTATACTCACTACCTTCGGGTATCCGCATCCTAGTTGTGCCCCCCCCCCCCCCCCAGCTCCTCCACTCTGGTTTGCTGCCTGCCCATCCCCTGGTCTCTAGCCCTTTCCACACATCCCTCCCCCTTTCTTCTCCTTTCCTCCCCTCTCCCTTACCTTCTCTAGCCCGATGCATCACCATCTCTCTTCGCTATTCCATTCATCCCAGCCAGCTCTCGCTTCTGGCCTGCCACATGCTCCCCACCTCTCCATCCCCCTTCACCACCCCTGCCATTCATCTAACATCCCAACACATCACCAGTCACACCCCTCATGCCCCTCCCCTCCCCTCCCACACACCCTAGCCTATTCCATCCCCCCACTGGCAAGCTCGACTCCTCCCCCCCCCCCCTGCATTCTCAGCACAGTATTCTTCCCATTTTAGAGTCTAGTCCTTCTTTCTGATCCTGATCAGCAAGAGTTTTTCCATTGCTCCACAGGCCTATCAACCAAAGCAAAATCCGCCCGACATCTTCTTGAAGTCAGTTCCCCCTCAGTTCCGCACCAGCTTGGGCTCCTCCCCCCCAAAGGACCACATTATGAGTAGACAGATGCCACAGAAGGGCCACTATAATGAGTGAAAATGTCAGTAGTTTTGCAAATCATTAATTTCTCTTTGCAGCACTAATAGGACTTGTCAGTGTCACTCCCAGCCCCTTAGGCCACTGAATTCCTAAATGCATCCTTTCCAAAAGCAGCGAGATTTAGTCGCAGCTAGAAACATATAAAGAAATATCTAGCACAGAAAGTGGGCGAACTCAACAAGCCATGTTTCAACCTTACCAGCTATTTAGACCCCCTAACATCTTAGCTGTGTTCAGACTGCTACAATGATGATTTTCTTGAATTAAATAGTTATTGCATGTCTATAGTACCTGCAGCTAAAACATCGCTTAAGGGAAATCCAAGTTTAAAGCTGAAAACTTTGCTTCCAATGACTACAGAATCCATCAGTCTCGAAGGCAGATGGCAGTCAACCTTAGTTTGAATTTACTCAGAACCATCTAAGGAACTTACAACCAAATATTTATTTTATTTATTTAATGTTTTTTTCTATACCGCGCTATTCATCATCAGTGTGGTTCACAGGAAACATATTTGTGCAGTGTAGAGGATCTACATTGGACTTACAATAAACAGGGTGTTTAAATATAAAACTTGAAATATTCAGGATTTACACCGAAGAACTCTGAAACAATGTCCCTGAAGAACTGAAACAGAGCCGAGGCAGGGGAACAACTTGGCACCACCATCTCTGCTCTGCAGATCTGCCCAGCCAACGGTAGAAGATGAGAGCTGGAAAAGTTTGCAGTCATCATCCAGTGGTAAGCTTTAGCTGCACCTGCTGATTGCACAAATAGCAGATAAACAGAAAAACAAAACAATTAAAGGGGGGAAAAGGTGAGAAAGGGCAAAGATTCCAGAAACAATCTTGGACAATGCGATGCATTCTCCCTTTCAAACTTCCCTTGCACAACGTTCCATTGCAGCCAGATTACCCTGCTGTACTCTCCTTGCCGAGCACTCTCTGAAAATCGCAGTGAAAAGTAGAGGCTAGGAATAAAAAGGAGGGCATTACCTCCCATACCTGATCAAGCTTGATTTACTTAATGCTATCTTGACCGATCTTGATCTTGTCCTCTCCCGGATCTCTGTACTTGGCAGTCCTCTGTACTCACCTGCCATGAGGAACTGGGCTCCCTATCTCCCCTGCTTACCAATCTGATGCGTTCTGCTTCACTTGGCGTTTATTTTGTTTGCTGTTTCTCTCCTTTTACCTGTGACACCAGAGGGACAAGTGTCTGTTCAACAGAGTTTTGATTTCCAGCCTGTAGTTGAAGCTAAAATCTGAGGATGATGAGACCCCGCTGCTGCTTCAGGGTGAGCTAGCCATGGCTCGCAGTGCTCAGTTGCTCTCCTGCTCCTCTCAGCGCAGAAAAACACCTCCCAGGATTCACACATCAAACCTGGCAGGAAAACTCCCACTACCACTGTCCCCGTGCAGGAGAGTGAAGCTACCAGCCCTGCCCCCTTCCGTACTTGCTTCTGCCCCGGCTCCACCTCCGCCTCCCGTCATGGAGCAGGACGGATAAAATCTTGTAACGGACAGGATGTGGCCCGTGGGCCTTTGTTTGGAGACCCCTGGTCTAAAGCATGCCTGTTTTCTGCAGTTTTTAAAGCAGAAAACCAGCCAGGAGCAGAGCTCAGTTCAGAGGCTCCCACTCAGATCCACGTTATCACGTGACCCCCTGAATTTGAGTACATTCTGAGGCAGCCAGAAAATCTAGAAAATGAGTGGTTAAATAGTAATGTAGTAAATGAAAGCAGATAAAGACCAGTATGGTTCATCTAGTCTGCCCAGTAAGGAGGCTAGACTGGTGCCTGCCACTCCATGCAAGTTAACCCCCTCGATGCCTTTGTTTAGGATTATACCCACCACTTCATGCAGGTTCCCCCTTCTATTTGTTAAAGTATAAAAACTATTTAAGTTTACTTTTATTCCATCCTCTTACTCTATTGAGACACAAGCTGTACTTTAAGGATAAGTGCCACTGGCCAGGCCTATCAGCCTGACCAGTGGCACAAAATCATTACTGACTGCACCAAAACTATCTGGACAATGATGGACAGAACAAGAGCTTTCCTAGATGTTATCTGAATAGTGGCAATATTCAGTCTGCTATTAACTAGCTAGATTACAACAGCCTTTTTGTTGTCCTCCTTATCTGGTTAGTATACTGAATATTGCTGTTATCTGGATAGCAGCAGCGCTTTCTGCTCTCCATATTTTACAGTGCAGGCTGCTAATCAGATAGTGGTGTTGATAGTACAATCATAATTTATGTGCTGCTGTTGCAGCCAAGCTGCTGAAAAAACTCTAATTCTCTCACTCACCCACAGAAGGAAACTCAGACAGGCTGGAATGCAAACAGGATCTTTTAATGTGCACAGGTTCAGACAGAGAGCCGGTACCCTCCACAAAAATCTGAGCCACGAAGGACGTCCTACAATGTCTTATATAGAGTACAATTTTAAACTCATTCTACAATCTCATTCGACTCAGGTATTTTCTGTCCACCAATCAGCAGCCCCTAGGGAAGGTGCCTGGGTGATCTGTCCAAACCGGTCTGCTGATTTCTGGGCAAGAGGGTATTGTGCTCAGGCCTGGGGGGGGGGGGGGGGGGTGTGGGGAGAGGAAGGGTGCCTACTGAAACCTTTATGTCTTTTCTTAGCAAGCTGATCACTATGTAAAATCCTCATGGCTTGGGGGGAAGGGTTACACACAGCTAAACCTTATGGCTGCCTCACTCCCCCCTTTTTAAGTGAGACCTCAACCGCTAGGGGCAGTAGAGGGCAGTATTACTGGAGGCAAGCCGCAGAGGGGTGTATTGGGTCAGGGCCATGACAGTGGTAGCTGCCTTGCGTTCTACCAGGGTATCAAGGGCGGTGGTAATGAAGCGGTAAAGAATGGGGATACAACATGGCAGAATGGCACATAGCAGTAAAATAAAAAGAACCCCTACCACTGGGATTTTTAGTCCCCCTAGCCAACTGAACCACTTCATAAACCACCCAGGACCCCTGGAGGGTCAGTAATATGATTAACTAGATCACGTAGGTCTTGGATAGAGTGTTCAATGGTAACACTTGCGTCAGTGAGTTTAAAACAACACATACCCTATACCCTCTGTAGCAACTCCTGCACAAAAGTTTTGTTCTGTGTGCAAAAGTTGCTGTACTGTCTGTAAAAGGTTGTAGGGCCTGCAGAGGCCTCTTTCCTTTGGGACAAAGGAGGGCCGTGTGCAAAAAGTCTGCAGAGGCTCTTTCCCTGGGATCCACTCTTATTAACATATTAATGGCTTTTATTCTTGCTAGTATTGAGTCATTCTGGCTACACCCTGCCATCCCCTTTGTTTCATTAATCACTGGCACTGTAGTCTTCAGGGCTCATGAGCACTTTGTATCACCAGCTTTGTTTGGCCTGTTTAACTTGTCCAGGCTTGCCCAACTTGCTCAGGCCTGTTCAATCTGTTCAGGCCTGGCATGTCTTTTCTTAGCTGGGTCCATTTTCTGTGCACTTCTGTTCAGAGTATGGTTCCCCCTGGCTTTACTCTTGTTGTGCTGGGCTCTGGGTACTCATTTTCTTAGCCCACATGTTTTTTTCCGTGCCATCATAATGTATTACAGCCTCAGGCAAGGATGCAGCCATACTCGACATACCTATCAGCCAATTTCCCTTCATTCGCCAATTTTTCTTTTTCTTTTCTTGTGAATGGGGCAAAGGTAATCCCATTAAGGGCAATGGACAGCAACCATTTGAGACAGATAGGGGGCATCAGAAAAGCAGCTTCTGGTACTGTTCCCTAGAGACAACATACATTGTAACATCATTTTCTTGCAGCGACTCAATAATATTGAAAACACATAACATGAAAGTGTATCAAAAGCAGCAGTGCTTAATAATGTGATAAAGAAAGCTCTGAGAATAGTTCAGCAAAACTTGAGCTGGTGTGGGTATTGCAATTGCTGAAGCCGAAATGGCTTGCAGATTTCAGTTACTTTCTAAGAAAACAATATTAAAAGGATAACAATACAATCATTCACAAAAGCCCCCAAAAACCCCCAGTCAGTCCAATAGTCATCCTCCCATTCTCAGACAATGTGATCCTGCCTCTCAGCAGTTCCCCAGGACCTCGCAGTGTGCTTCACCTTTCTCTGAAGTTTAAGTTCTGTTTCTCTCAAAATTTGAACCTCTCATTCTCATAGGTAGATATCTTGGCCCTTTTTCAATGTGACACACTGATCCAGATAGGGACTCCTTCACACATTTCAGCGGCTCTCTGGATTGCATTTGGTGACATGGCTCCAGGCCTTATTCAGAAAAGCAGCACCAGTATTGAATGAAAAAAACTAAATATGCTGGATTAGATTTCACAATGATATAAACTTAATTTCATCCATATTTACTTAAGATCATAACTATCTCATATGGTGTCAACTATGTCTCTCAGTTTGATAAACTCTTTGTCTCTTTACCACTGGAGATTCCTTTGCAGGTAAGAAATATTCCATTATGCCCTTGGACTGATCTTTACATGTTTATAGATCAGACAAGTTGCACACACATATTCTGCGATTTCTGGCAAGGTTTTTTAGAATTATACCAATTTTGTGAGAATTTGTCATCAAATCATCCCTCTTTTGCCCATGTGTGCCTGGCCAGGACATACAGGGGCAAAATGAGGCAAAAAGCATCTGGAAGTACCACATGGCCAGTGTGGGTTTTACAAAGCTCATCAGGGTGCAAGGTGCACCCAGCTTGTCTCCAGATGTCTATTTCTAATTGTTGAGTATGTGTTGGGGCTTAGATGAATTCCTAAATTGAAGCTTCTCGAGACGGCATAGTTGAATAAAGTGCTCATCTCCTTTTTTTTGTTTACATATTCATTAGCCAGATACATCACTTCAAATTACCTTCATCAGTTTAATGTCCATCAAAGTCCTTCTTCTTAATATCCCACTTCATCCCTCACAACAGTCCCCCATCACCTGCATCATTCCACCAATCACATACATAGGTCCCTTTCATGTTTTTATACCATACTAATGTATCCTTATTTGGCAAGGCTGCTAAGAATATCAAACAATTGTTTAAAAAAAAACTTAGTATTGTTTTCTTTTCTCTCATTCTTTTTCTCAAACTTCTCCTGGATCATTGCTGACAAGCAAAATTTGGTTTTGTCCAATCAACTCAAGTTAAATAATTTTACAAATATTTCCATATTTTCTGGTGTAATTGGCACTTATGGTGTTATCGTCCTGTTCAGCAGTCATCAGCACTGAGCTGCCTTAAATCTTACAGTTCAGAAAACAGGCATTCAAATGATGAAAACTGATACTTTTGCATGAAAAGGTTGGGGGATATCTGGCATGCAAACACTTCTCCTTGTATATTTTTAATGCAGAATATTCTTTTTCACATTTAATTTAAAACCTAACAATACCTGAGACTGGCATCAAACTGATCTGAAAACCCTCTGTGAGGTGCTTGCCACAGTATATAAAATCCCTTTTAACTTTTAATTTTGTATATGCAGTCAAAAC
Organism: Ichthyophis bannanicus; assembly: GCA_033557465.1. Classification (NCBI taxonomy): domain Eukaryota; kingdom Metazoa; phylum Chordata; class Amphibia; order Gymnophiona; family Ichthyophiidae; genus Ichthyophis; species Ichthyophis bannanicus. The sequence goes on along the minus strand of CM066037.1, from coordinate 41,008,009 downwards.
CAAATATATGTACCACAGATAAAAATTCAAGCTGGATTACCCTTTTTATTCAAATCTCTTAACCTCTACTTTGAAGGTCAAAGGAAAACAGAAACAGTTTCCTTAGTTTCATGCCTTGTTTGTTTGATCTAGCATCCAGGGGCACTTGGCAATGAACAGCCAGCAATGAAAGAAAAACAATATTTACTGTAGATTAAAACATTTAAACACAAAAGACTAATAGTCTTAAGTATAGCAGCTAGCAGCCTGTCTGATTGGAATAAGAAGGTTTTCTTGGTAAATTTCACTAAACCCTCCCCCCTGGGTAATTCTGAAAAGTAACATGCTTTAACATCTTGGGAAAAACAGGGACCTTAAAGTAAAAAAAAAGTCTTTATTTCTTCATAATCTTATAAGGATTTTTCTCTCTCTTTTTATAGGCTGTAAGAAATGGTTTGCAGGCTAGCTCTTACACATGAGATTTGCCTTACAGATATTCCCCACCCCATACATCTTTGCTAATAGTAATTTGACCAGCCTTTGTTTGATCCCACCCTTACACAATCAAGATGCTGGTCAGACATCTGAAGATGCTCAAAGGAGGCACCCCCCATGGTTCTAGAAGTTTAAACTCTACAATTAAAATTGATGACAAGAGGATTGTTTGGAGGCTAAGTGAATTGGGGTTTTTTGTCCTCTTTAATGGGTTTCCATTTGTTTGCTAGGAGAAAGACTCCTAGGTGATTTGTCCTTTTGTCCTCTCTAATGGGCCTCCATTCATCTGCTAGAAGAAGAAACTCCTCCCTGATCTTCCAGTATCTTTCTATAGCTATGCAAACAATTTCAATTGTTTCATTCCTAGTATCTTTCTGTAATTATGCAAACCATCTCAGCAGTTCCAACCACCCCCCACTGAGAGGCATCACCAAAACATTTTCTAAACTGTCCCTTTCCCTGCAATCAGTAGACCTGGTGTTTTTCAGTGTTTGGGGACACAGGGGCGACTTGTTAATAACTTCACCTTTTACTGATAGAGTATCAAAATCAATCCTGAAATATAAAGACCTAATGTCTGGACAAAAACTCTTTCCCTAATCTTTCCCTAATGTCACAACTAAACACAGAGACACTCTAACATTTACAGAGACACTCTAACAAACAGTTTCTACATAACAGCACATTAACTATATGGACCAGCCATGAATCTATATAGGGAAACTGGTCTGGATGCTCCTTCACTACAATTTAGCCTCCGGACCCCATGCTCTAATCACAATTTACAAATCACAAGTTACAGTGTAAATCTTCTAATCTCAATTCAAGGAATGCAATGTTCAGTGTAAATTTTCTAATCTCACTTCTGGGAATACAATATACAATATAATCCAGGTAACAGGCAGAGTTTGGTTGCGCAAAACACACAGGACCACAAAGGGAAAAAGAAAGAGAGAGAAAACAGAGACGTCTCAGCAGCGAATATTCATACACTCTCTTTCCTCAGTAGCAGCTGTTACAAATATACATTACACACACTCTCTCTAGCTGTAGCATAGGATTTAACTTTTATCATGAGGATAATAGTAATATGAGAAATATAGCTAGCTATTTTTCTAATGTCCACTAGATGGAGCTCCAGGATCACTAGCACAAAAGATGTCCCCAACACCACAAGCACATGGCAGCACAAGAGAAGCCCCCAACACTAGAAGCACATGGCAGCACAAGCACATGGCAGCACAAGAGAAGCCCCCAACACTAGAAGCACATGGCAGCACAAAAGAAGCCCACTTAAGGGGGTCATGTGCTAATATTTTAGGCATTTTAATAGCTTTGGCAGCGCTTTAAATACTTTTAAGGGACCCGAGGTGACAGAGTTAAATTTATACTGCAGTCATTTATTTTATTTATTTACATTCTCTTATATACCACGCTATTCTGCATCAGTGCGGTTTACATTGAACAAACTGAAATTACATTGAACAGGGCATTATAACTTGGAGATAACTATTTTACAGGGAACATGGGCTATGGAGGGTTAAGTGACTTGCCCAAGACCACAAGGAGCACCTGTGGGACTAGAAACCCCAGTCCTTCCGGCCCGAGGTTGCTGTCCTCTAGTGGGATTTGAACCCCCGACCTTCCGGCCTGAAGTACTTTGCCCCAAGCACTAGGCCACTCCTCCACTCCATTTACTGGCGCTCGCAAGTGCCCCCCCCCCCCATTCCTTTACCAGATTTACCAGAATTTCCAGATACAGAAATACAGAACTACCCAAAACAGTACCCAATACAGACTGGACGAGCAATGGTTTCAGGGATTCTGGGGCCCTTACTCGGACTGCTCGTTGTGGGTGATCAAGCCGCTACAGGTTCACAGAATTTACCAGTTTTACCAGAATTTCCAGATACAGAACTACCCAAACAGTAAAACAGTAAGGCAGTAGTACTCACCAGACCTCTGATCAGAGAGAGTTTGTATGCCAGTCTATCCAGCCGGTTTTCAATCGGGGGGTCAGCCGCAGGGACCGACTGACCAGACAAGTCAAGGTGTCCTTCTGGAGCACAAAGGGGCCCAGGACGCCAAGGACCGTTAATCACCTGGAGGGGCTGGTCCCTGACCGGTGGAGGCCTGATGCTGCAAGAGCAGAAGTCTTCCCACCGTGGGTGTGATGAGAGAAGCTTTTTGTTTAATTTAAAAGGGCCCCATGCTGGGCGCCAAATGTTGCAGCCAAGCTGCTGAAAAAGCTCTAATTCTCTCACTCACCCACAGACAGGCTGGAATGCAAACAGGATCTTTTAATGTGCACAGGTTCAGGCAGAGAGCCAGTACCCTCCACAAAAATCTGAGCCACGAAGGACATCCTACAATGTCTTATATACAGTACAATTTTAAACTTATTCTACAATCTCATTCGTTTCAGGTATTTTCTGTCCACCAATCAGCAGCCCCTGGGGAAAGTGCCTGGGTGACCTGGGGGGAGGTGCCTGGATGACCTGTCCAAACCGGTATGCTCTGGTCTGCTGATTTCTGGGCAAGAGGGTATTGTGCTCAGGCCTGGAGGGGGGGGGGGGGGAAGGGTGCCTACTGAAACCTTTGTCTTTTCTTAGCAAGCTGATCACTATGTAAAATCCTCATGTCTTGGGGGAGGGGTTACACACAGCTAAACCTTATGACTGCCTCACTGCGACAAGCATTTTAAAAGCACCAACCATGATGTTTAAATCTCGACCTGATAATGTCTTTCTGGAGCTTATGATCCCATTTTTTTTCTATCACGCTAGAAGATGGTTATTGATCTTCTATACTTGGCATCTTCTTCATGATCACATCTGCCTTTCATTGCTCTCACTTTATTTTAACATTTTCTTTTTAAGATATAAACTTTTGTATCAGTTCATCTGTAGCATTGATTCAAAGAAATTTCTATCTGCAATTATTTTTGTGTCTGTTTATTCTACATGTGCACTTTAGAACATTTTCTAATCCAGGGCTGTCGAACTTTAAGGCCCACAGGCCATTTCGGGCCTAGTGAGTCTGTTAATCCAGCCTGCAGGAGCTTCACATAATCCCTTTTCTCAAATCACTTCATTGACGTCCTGTCCATTTCCGCATCCATTTCAAACTTCCCTTGTTTGCCTATAAGCACATTCATTCTGTGGCTGCTCATTACCTTTCCTCTCTTATCTCCCCCTATACCCTTCCTCGAGAACTCTACTCTTTAGGCAACTACTACTACTGAGCATTTCTATAGCACTACCAGTCGTACGCAGCGCTGTACAGACAAATAAATAAGAGACAGTCCCTGCTCATCGGAGCTTACAATCTAGTCAAGACAAACACAGAAGGTGTAGGGAGGTGTAAATAGGTATAGGGAGAGGTAAATAGGGGGGGAGGAGATTAGGTGAGGCAGATCCCTTTTATCTGTGCCCTTCTCTTCCACTGCCTACTGAAGACTTCATTCATTCCACCTTGCTGCTCCATATGCCTGGAACAAACTACCAGAATCCATATTTCTCCAGGACCAAGCAGGAAGTCAGTCCTCACATATGGGTGAAGTCGGCGCCGACGGAGCCCTCGCGGAGCAATTTTCCCCAGCTTTCAAAGAAAGCCTTTGGGAATTGCAGCGCGCATGCGCGGTCGCCTTCCCGCCCAAGGGTGCCATCTTAGCCAGTCTTCTTTTTTCCGCGGAGCCCTACAGACGTACCCGTCGTGTCCCCGCTAAAAAAGTTGATTTTCGTGAGTTTTTCTCCTTTTCATTCGGTTCGACGCCGGTCGTTTTCCTGCCCGGACTCGCGACGCCGTTGCGAGTCCTTCTCTTATTTTTCGGTTTTTCTGATTTTTGGTCAGTTTCGTTTTCGGTTTTTCACTGGCAGCCCGGTCCTTTGACCTTGCAGGGGCCCTTTTTTCCCCCGATGGCTGCCAGTGGTTTCAAGCGGTGTGGTCAGTGTGACAAAAATATGTCACTCACTGACACACACGATAATTGCCTCCGCTGCCTAGGCCCAGATCATGATGAAATGATCTGTGGAGCCTGTGGCAAAATGTCCTCCAAAGCGTTGAGGAGTCGGCGGCATCAGCGGGATAGAATCTTCGCTGACCCCAGCCGTACCCGGACCTCGTCGGAGGCCTCGGCATCCAGAGGCTCCAGCTCTGACCATCGCCGAAGCTCCTCCGACAGGGGTTCTCCCTCCGGAGACCATCGACGGAAGACAAAACCCGCGAGGGCGGCTTCGGTGGACGCTCCTGGCTCCGCGCGGGCCAGGTCGCATAGCCCCGATAGCCGTCCCGGGTCTGTGGAGAAGGAGCGCCTCTCGAAGCGACCTCGCCTGGAGTCGGAGTTGCCTGCTCGGGTAAGTCCTGTAGTCCTTCTGGACTCGCCTCCGAGAGGTCCGACGTCGGGGCCCGAGTCGGGGGCTGCTGGGTCACCTGAGGTCGGACTCAGGTTGACGGCCTTGGAGAGCAGACTATCTGCCTTCATGGACCAGCAGCGGGCACTGATCGCTAGCCTCGCTGGCGCCGCTGCCCCGACCGCCGGGATGTCGACGTCTAAGTCGACCCCGGAGACCGAGCCGATCCTCGAGTCCATGCGAACTCGAGTCGATCCTCGGTCGAGGTCACCCTCGGCCTCCCGTTAGGGACCGAGGTCGTCGCCGACGACTCCCTCGGCATCGGGGCGGCCGACGCCTCCGCCTGCCCGAGCCGACCCCATCGATTCCTCCTCGGAGTCGGCCTGGGAGTCTGAAGAGGAGGAGTCACCTGATTCCTTTCGGACTCGGTGTGTCCCCTCGGACTCACCTGAGTCCGAACCTCGGAAACAGTCCCCTCCGGAGGATGCCCGGTTCTCGGACTTCGTCAAGGATATGGCCAAGGCTTTGGCCTTTCCGGCGGATCCCGAGGAGGAGCCTCGAGCCGAAGAGCTCGACGCCCTTCAGTTCGACTCTCCCGCCCGGGAGCACTTTACTGTACCGGTTCCTCCCATGCTGGAACGACTACTCTTCCGCATGTGGGAGAGTCCGGCCTCGTCGCCGGTATTAAGCAAGCGGGTCGATTCCATCTATCGAGTCCGCAAGAGCCCTGGCTTCCAAAAAGCACAGCTGCCACACCATTCCATGGTAGTGGAATCGGCCATGCATAGGCTTAAGAGCCAAAAGATGCACTCCTCGGTGCCTCCTGGCAGGGAGGCCCGTACCCTGGATGGCCTTGGTAAGAAGTGTTTCCAGGGCTCTATGCTTGCTTGTCGTGTCCAGACCTACCAGCTATACATGGGCATGTATCTCCGAGACCTGGCTAAAGAGATAGCCGGATTCTCCGCTGGTCTGTCCGAGGAACCTTTGCGGAGGTTCCTGGCCTTGACAACTGGTATTCGGGAATGCTCCAAATTCATGTCCCGAGCAGCCTATGATGGCTTTGAAGCATCGGCTCGAGTAGCCGCAGCTGGCATCGGTGCCCGCCGACAGGCTTGGCTTCAGTCATCTGACCTTGAGCCTTGGGTGCAGGACAAGTTGGTCGATGTCCCCTGCAGAGGTGAGAACCTCTTTGGCAAGCCCATGGCCGAAAAGGCTGCACAACTCGAGACGGAGACTCTCACCAGGACTAGGCTTTCTAGGAAGACCTCCGCCCCTTCCCAGAAAAAGAAGGGCTCGGGAAAGAAGTCCTTTTACCCGAGAAAGGCGGCTGCCTATAAACACTACCCACAATATCAGGCCTCCGCAGCTCCCCAACAGGGCCAGCAGGCCAAGGGACGGGGTAACGGGTCCCGTAGGCAGCAAGCCCCCAAGCCTGCACCACCAGCCCCTGCTCAGCAGGGTGGGGGTTTTTTACTTCCTCTGCATAGCCTCTCCCCCTCAGCTGGCTCCCCCCAGCACCGGAGGCCGGCTGGTTCACTTCGCCCACAGGTGGTCCAATATCACTTCAGATGCCTGGCTGCTGCAAGTCGTGCGAGAAGGATATCTTCTCCACTTCCATCAGGTCCCTCCCTCTTATTTTCCGGGGGAACCTCCACGACCCCCTCTGCACAGGGACTTACTCCTTCAGGAGTTAGCAAGTCTTCTTCAGGAACAGGCTGTGGAACCGGTGCCCCACCACCTGAGAGGTCAAGGCTTTTATTCCCGGTATTTTCTGATACCAAAAAGAACAGGAGGCCTCAGACCCATCCTGGACTTGCGCAACCTCAACAAGTTCCTCATGCGGGAAAAGTTCAAGATGCTTACACTTGGAATCCTTCTGCCCTACCTCCAGCAGGGAGATTGGCTATGCTCCTTAGATCTAAAGGATGCCTACACGCACATCCTCATCCACCCAAGCCACCGCCAATACCTAAGGTTTGTGGTGGCCGGAAATCACTACCAGTACAGAGTACTGCCCTTTGGCCTGTCCTCCGCACCGCGAGTCTTTACAAAATGCCTCGCGGTGGTGGCGGCCTATCTACGGCTTCACGGCCTCTGTCTTTCCATACCTCGACGACTGGCTCGTCAGAGCATCGTCCTCTCAGGCAGTCACCTATGCCACACAACGCACGGTGACTCTTCTGCAGTACCTGGGCTTTGTCATAAACTTCGCAAAGTCCACTTTGCTCCCCTCACAGGATCTCGAGTTCATCGGCGCAAGGCTGCACACTCCTCAGGCACGGGCTTTCCTGCCCCTGGACAGGGCTCAACGGCTCATGGACCTAGCCGGCCATTTTCGCAGCCAGCCCCTGGTCTCCGCCAGGCGCTTCCTGAAACTACTCGGCCATATGGCTTCCACAGTCCACGTGACCCCCAATGCTCGCCTGAATATGAGACCTGCTCAATGGTGCCTTCGCAAGCAGTGGCAACAAGCCACAGGCAGTCTGGCCGACTTAGTGCGCATCTCCGGGCCGCTGGCCTCTTCCCTACAGTGGTGGCTTCATCGGCCGAACCTGGTGCTCGGAATGCCGTTTCAGTCGCCTCAGCCGGCTCGAGTGCTGACGACCGATGCTTCCCTCCTGGGTTGGGGAGCGCATTGCCAAGGGGCATGTACTCAGGGTCTCTGGACCGCGTGGGAGTCTGCTCAGCAGATCAACTTCCTGGAGCTCAGAGCAATCCGTCTGGCGCTCAAGGCTTTCTCCCACCTGACTTCTCACCAGTCCGTCCTAGTCCAGACGGACAATCAAGTTGCCATGTTCTACGTGAACAAGCAGGGGGGCACAGGCTCCCTCCTTCTCTGCCGGGAAGCTCAGAAGCTCTGCTCTTGGGCCGTCAGTCACGGCATTCTTCTCAAGGCAGTTTATCTCCCAGGCCAAGAAAATTGCCTGGCGGACAAACTCAGCAGGATACTCCAGCCGCACGAGTGGCGTCTGGATCCCTTGATAGTCCAGAAACTTTTTCTGAAGTGGGGCCTCCCCACGATGGACCTCTTTGCCAGTCCTCTCAACCGGCAACTTCCTCGTTTCTGCTCTCGTCAGCCGCATCCCCTTCGGGTAGCGGCAGATGCTTTTCTGCTCTCATGTTCGGAAAGCCTTCTCTATGCTTTTCCTCCCATCCCGCTAGTCTCTCGGACCCTATTCAAGGTTCTCCGGGACAAAGCGTCCATGATCCTGGTGGCTCCTCGTTGGCCCAGACAGCCGTGGTTTCCACTCCTGTTGCAGTTAGCAGTGGAGGATCCGTTCCCTCTGGGGTTTCAACCGGATCTTTTAACACAGGATCAGGGGTCTCTGCTACACCCCAACCTCAGGTCTCTCAACCTAATGGCCTGGCGGCTGAGAGGGTAGTCCTCGCTCCCCTTCTGCTGCCGGCAGAGGTGGAAGAGGTCGTCCTAGCTTCTCGGCAACCTTCTACCCGCAAATGCTACGCCCTCAAATGGCGTCGCTTTTCCGTTTGGTGTGTACAGCAGTCTCATGATCCCTTCTCCTGCTCGGTGTCGGTGATCTTGCAGTACCTGCTCTACCTCTCTAATCTGGGACTTAAGTCCAACTCCGTCAAGGTCCACCTCAGTGCTCTGTCAGCACACCATGTCCTGGTGGACGGCAGACCTCTTTCCAGCGACCCTCTCGTAGCACGGTTTCTCCGAGGTCTCCTTCTACTTAAACCACCTCTGCGCCCGACAGCACCTGACTGGGATCTGAATGTGGTTTTACAGCGGATCACCTGTCCGCCTTTTGAGCCGATGGCTACCTGTTCTCTGCGTTTTCTCTCGTGGAAAACCTTATTCCTGATAGCCCTCACTTCCGCTAGACGCGTAAGTGAATTGCAGGCCCTCGTGTCTGATCCCCCCTTCATTCGGTTCTACAAAAATAGGGTAGTCCTACGGACTCACCCAAAATTTCTTCCAAAAGTTGTCTCCCCTTTTCACATCAATCAGGAGGTGGTACTTCCAACCTTCTTTCCCAGGCCTCACTCCAGCCGCGCTGAGCGAGTCCTGCTTACCCTGGACTGTAGAAGGGCGCTGAACTTATACCTTGACCGTACGCGGGAGCACCGTAAAGCTGCTCAGCTGTTTGTGTCTTTTGACCCCAATAAATTGGGGCTCCCGGTCTCCAAGCGTACTGTCCATCTGGGTTGCTGACTGTATCGCTTGGGCTTATGGGGCAGCCGGACTCTCCTTAGAAAGTCGAGTCACGGCTCACTGTGTTCGGGCAAAGGCTACGTCAGTGGCGTACCTCCGCTCTGTTCCGCTGGCAGACATCTGCCGGGCCGCTACTTGGTCTTCGAGCCAGACTTTTGCGGACCATTACTGTCTCGAGAGGGAGTCCCGCAGGGACAGTGCTTTCGGACAGGCAGTCCTCCGAAATCTCTTTGAGGTTTGAGCAACTCCTACCCTCCATCCCGGATGGGGGCTACCGGTGGGTGATAATTCAGTGAAGATTCCTTCCTTCTGTGCCGCTGAGCTAGAGGGAGCTCATTTTTGTGCTTAGGGTCTCCGGTAGCCTTAAGCTTGGGAGTCCCATATGTGAGGACTGACTTCCTGCTTGGTCCTGGAGAAAGCGTAGTTACTCACCTGTAACAGGTGTTCTCCAGGAGCAGCAGGAATCAGTCCTCACAACCCTCCCTCCTCCCCGTGGAGTTGCAATCATCTGCTTAAGTTTTTTTGCAAATTTTTATGCTGTCTTTTAGCTATGTCATCAGACTGGCTAAGATGGCACCCTTGGGCGGGAAGGCGACCGCGCATGCGCGCTGCAATTCCCAAAGGCTTTCTTTGAAAGCTGGGGAAAATTGCTCCGCGAGGGCTCCGTCGGCGCCGACGTCACCCATATGTGAGGACTGATTCCTGCTGCTCCTGGAGAACACCTGTTACAGGTGAGTAACTACGCTGTCAGGCTCCATCTCTGGCCTTATTCAAATCCATCCTAAAAATCCACCTCTTCAAGGCTGTTTTGGTTCCCAAGCCCCTTATTCTGCTGTTTGCCATCTATGTGTGATCAATTTCCCCTAGTCCTTGGTTTGTTGTGTTGTCTGTCTGTCTGTCTTATATAGATTGTAAACTCTATTGAGCAAGGTCTGTCTCTTAAATGTATATGTACAGCACTGCATTTGCCTTGTAGCTTCATACAAATAAGTACTAGTTGTAGCAGAGGGAGAGGCACCAGAGTTTGTCCCTACTGGTCAAATATCTCCCCCTATTCTCTTTTGGTCCAGCAACTCTTTTTCTCCTTAGGTTCATCATCTCCTTTCCTATGCTGCTCCCTCATCCCCTGCGGCTGCTTCCCCAGCACTGTAGGAGATATGTGGCTCAGGATTACTTATCCCGGAGGACGATGCCAGAAACCTGTGGGGTTATTGTCAGTCACAGATAAATGCACATGTATAAATACTCAATATGTCTAGGGAAAACTGCTACTTCCCACTTTCCTTTCATTGCTCTCACTGTCTTAACATTTTCTTTTAATAAAAATATAAACTTTTGTATAAGTTCATCTGATATAAAACCACATGATAAAAACCAACCAACCCTGTGTTTATATGTAAATTTGATTTTATTGATGGGAAAAATAGCAGATATAGAATAAATTAGTTTCCTGAGGTAGCAGATTAAGTAGACCTATGACTTGCAATTACTAAGATCCAAAATCACCGTGCTAGCAACCAGTATCATCGACTCTCTCTGTACTCAGACATGCAGAAAATTCTCTGTCTAAGCTAGACCCAACCCTGGAGAATGTAGGCCAGTACCTTAGCTTTTGTCAGAAGAGCAATTGTGATGGGGTCCAAGAAGTCATCTGTCTCCGGAACGGCACAGAGTCCAAAGAATGGCAGAGGTCCAACACAGGCTACAGCCGGTCTCGGTGAGCCGCGTGACAGCACATCTTCAGGTATATGGGAGAAACTCACTCCTTTCTGAGGTTTTGTCCTTGGACACTATCTGACTTTCCAGCCAGAGAGGCAGGCAAGCAAGCACATAAAGTGCAGCAAAGGGCTAAAGACGGCAACAAGTAAAACTGCCAGTGTCAGGGCTAAGTTAAAGTTCCCAGGTGTTCTGCCAGCCTCTATGTGTGCTCCAGCATGCTGCATGTGATCTCCCTCTCTCTGTGTCCAATGTATAATTTTTTGTTCTGACTTCATCACAGCACGGTGATTGGCTGGTCTTAGATCCTGTATGTCACCTTCAGCAAATCATATAACAGTTAACAGGTGGTCCTTCTACAAACAAAGGTCCATGGTGCTGTATGCAAGTTCATACATTGTTGCAAATGCTAGTACCAGTAGCACAGTGAAGGTCTTGGCAATGAGTTCTTCTGAACGTAGCCAGAGCTGGAAACAATATCTCTGCTGTGAAGTAGATAACTTTTGCAGAAATCGCTTGATCTGCAGATTTTAAAGCTGAGACATAGCAGGAAAGAAATCCATCTAGTTTGGTTCAGGTTTTAGTTTCTGAACAGGCCACATCTTGTAACAGGAAGCCATGCTTTAGTTTCTGAGCAGGTCTCCTGGTTCAGGCTTTAGTTTCTGAGCAAGCACCAGCCCTACATAGGGTTGCCAACTTTTTCACCGAGAAAAGCCCGACACCTGTGGCTAGCCATGCCCCACCCCTTCTCTGCCCCTAGCCCCACCCCTGCCCTGCCCCCAGTCCCACCCACAAAAATTACCGAGGATAAGTGTAGGCTAACTCCCTTGGTCAGATAATAATTAAACTGGGAACCCCAAAAGCCAAACATGAAATGTACAACACTGGAGAAATAAAACTATAAAGTAATTTCCTCTTGCACTAAACAAAAACGCAAAGATGTTAGCAATACACACTTCCCAGACCAGACATATTCCAGTTAATAAATTCAAAATAAAAAGTATTTTTCAACCTTCTGTTTGGGAATTTTATTTTTCAGTTGCAATTGCTCCAGTCACTTTCTTCTGGTTTCTTCGTGTCTTCTGCGAGCTATCCATTTGTCCTTTCTTCTCTTTCAGATGTTTTCCATTCTCTCTATATATCTGCTTTAACATACTGATCGTTTCCCTTTTGCTCTTTCCCCCATTTCTTTCCTTATTCCTTTATCATCCACTCAAATTTCACCCTTCCATTCTCAATCCCCTCTTACTCTCCCAATACCCGGCCCATCGTAGACTTTTCTTCCACACAAAATATCTTTTCCCCTCTCCATTCTCATTCCCCATCCCCATCCCCTTCTAGTCCTCCCCCCAAATCAGCTCCCTTATAGTTCTAGACCCACCCAGCATCCACTCCGTTCTAGTCCCATTCTCCCATGTTGCCACATCAGCCCATTTCCAGTCCTATTCTAGCCCATCACCCCTTTGCAGTCCAGGCTCCCCCCATCAGCCCATTTCTAGTCCTATTCCAGCTCCTCATCAGCCCATTTCCAGTCCTAGCCCCACATATGCTCTTTTCCAGTTCCATTCCAGCCCCCCATCAGCCAATTTCCACTCCAAGCTCATCCATCAGCCAATTTCCTATCCTAGCCCCCTCGTCAGCCCACTTCCAGTCCTATTCCAGCCCTCATCAGCCCATTTCCAGTCCTATTCCAGCTCTTCATCAGCCCATTTCCAGTCCTGGGCCCCCCCCCACCATCACAGCCCATTTCCAGTCCTAGCCCCCCTCACCATCACAGCCTATTTCCAGTCCTAGGCCCCCCCCCACCATCACAGCCCATTTCCAGTCCTAGGCCCCCCCCCACCATCACAGCCCATTTCCAGTCCAAGTCCCCCCCCCAACCATCACAGCCCATTTGCAGTCCTAGCCCCCCTAATCACAGCCTATTTCCAGTCCAAGTTCCCTCTCCCCCCACCATAGCCCATTTCCAGTCCAGGTTCCCCCCCCCCCATAGCTCATTTCCAGTCCAGGTTCCCCCCCCCATAGCTTATTTCCAGCCCAGTTCCCCCCCATAGCCCAGATCCGCCCCCCCCATAGCCTATTTCCAGTCCAGGTTCCACCCCCCCCCCCCATAGCCCAATTCCAGTCCAGGTTCCCCCCCCCCCATCGCCCTTTTCCAGTCCCGGTACACCCCCCATAGCCAAATCCCAGTCCTGATCCACCCCCAATAGCATTTTTGATGTCCTGTTTCAACCCCCCCCCCCATAGCCCATTTCCAGCCCAGGTACCCCCCCCCCTACATAGCCTATTTCCAATCCAGGTACACCCCATCACACCCCATCCAGTCCTTGGCCCCCCCCCCCCCCAATCAAAGCCCATTTGTAGTCCTAGCCTCCCCCCCCCCCCCGACCAGCCCCACGGCTGTGAGGTGCTTCAGAGGGAGCCAGGGAAGCCTGCGCGAGGCCCCGGCTCCCTCTGTAGAACTGCCAGCGTGAAGATCTTTTTCCTTCACACTGGCGGTTGTTTCTGTGAAGCCGCGAATGCTGGGAAAGGTTAAAGGGCATTGCCTTTAACCTTTCCCAGCAATCGCTGCTTCACATAAACAGCCGCCAGCGTGAAGGAAAATGATCTTCACGCTGGTGGTTGTACAGAGGGAGCCGGGGCTTCGCGTGGGCTTCCCTGGCTCCCTCTGCCGCAGACTTTGGGAGAAAAGCCGTTTTTTTGCTCTGGCTGCTCCCGATCTTGCGGCCAGAGCAAAAACCAGCTTTTCAAGGGCCGGTTTCACATCTCTGCCGGCAGCCGGCCTGGCCATGGAAAAACTGGCCAGGCCGGCTGAATACCGGCCGGTTGGCAACCCTAGCCCTACAGCACATGCAGCAGTAAAAAGGTATGAATGCATAGGGCCTTTGAGTCCATGCATGTGCTGAAAGCCCTCTTACTTCCACCCCTGAGAAACAGGAAGCCTGCATTAGAGGGTTAGAAGCAACAGGGCTTTCAGTGTGTGTATGGGCTCAAAGGCTCTACTCATACTGTTTTACTTCCATTGCCGTGTATCCTGGGAAGCAGCAATGACAGCAGAGAAGGTATCCATGGGAAATCTGCTGCTCAGCTGCTGAACTGGGAGGGTTTTTTTGGAGGGTGGATGATAGTGCACTAAGGAGGTGGGCCTGGTGGGGGTAGGGAAGTACTGAATGGGAGGGATGGATGGGACATGCTGGATCATGAGGGAGAGAGAAGAGAAATGAGGACATACTGGATTGTGAGAAAGGAAGAAGGGGTGATATGTTGAATGGAGAGGAGAGGGGGATACAATGGAAGACTGGAGAATAAGAGGCTGAGGAAGGAGAGAGGTAGAAAAAATGTTGGTAGATGCAGTAAAAAGAGGGAGATTGACTCGATAAGAAGGGGCAATGGATGGAGAGCAGAAAAATAAATGGAAGAAAACTGAAGGGAAAAGATTCATGTTAAAGATGGTTGTGGGGGAAGAAGTGAAGATAGGAAGGAAAATAAATGTCAAATGGATGGAAGACACTAAAGAGAAGACAAAAGAAAGCAGAAATCGTAGACTGGGACTAAAACAGAAAAACAAAATGGCCAGACAAAGGTAGAAAAAAGAATTTTCAGTTTAGTGATTGGGTTATGTCAGTTTTTGGAGTGTGTACTGTCGTGGGGAGGCGCCCACCTACGCCTATGGGCAATCCACGGCAAAGATTATTTAGAGAGCCACTGGGAAAGTAAGGTTCATCGCGTAGTTAGAAATGTCCTCACCAATTCCGGCTGTCTAAAAGAAGTTAGCACCAAGACCAAAGTGGAGGGAAATAAGGCTTTTATTCTCCGTCAATGCAAGGGTTCAAATTAAGAGATGAAACAAGAAACAGAAAAGTCCTTTGTTGCAAAAGGTCACCAGTATTCAAACTTGTGCTTAATTGTTATGCTTCACAATTAATGCAGTGGTCAAAAACAGGAATTCAGTTCATTCCAAATGCATCACTATTTTATACACTCTTGTATTTCAGTCAGGTATTGCAGACTCTTGTCATGAGGCTGTGCACATATCACATTCCACCTGCTCTGGTGATGATAGAGAAATGGTATCAATGCATTCTGTCTCCATGCACTCTTCCTCACTAAACTCACCAGGGGAATATACACTGTCCCTGTCTGACTCTTGTTGGTGTGCTATGCCTCTTGGGCCTTGTCTCCAATGAGAGTCTGTTCTCAGGGCTTTAGGGATTTTGCTAAACCAGTCTGGCTTCTCTTTCCTCATAAAGTGAAGACTGGTTTTCCCAGGGCTTTTATGCTTCAGGCATTTACTAGCATTAACAACTTTTTCATACCTGGAACTTTGCTGGCTTGGCTCTACAGAGTTTCTCCTTGCAGCAACCTTCCTGTTGTAGCAATGTCTCTGCCTCTCAGCATTAGGCAGGGCTGTGCTTCGTGGCAGTTTAGTAAAACCTGGTTGGGACTCTCTTCCCTCCTTTGGTAAGAACTCAGGTTTAGTATAAAATGCCTTTCCTTTCTTGCAGGGTAAAACTGAACAATTATTCCTCAGAGACTGTGAGCTTCTCAGCAAACCATTCCTTCTGGCTTAAGTCTCTCTCCTCTGTAGTCAGGAACACTGGAAGAACAGGGCGTGGCACAGCCTCTAACCTCAGAGCTGGCTCTCACAAACCTCCTTGGGAGAGCTGCACAATCAGCCTGGCCCTTCTGGATTTCACCCCGTGAACTCTGTACCTGTGGGCTTTCTCCTCTAGGATTTCTTCATTGTTCCTTCTCAGGTCCTTCTCTTTCTCTTTCCTTGGTAAAGCCGTACTCCCATGTGTAGCCATGCTTCTTTTCTCTGGAGCAGCTGGACCTCGTCCTTCTCCTTTCTCTTTCTCCTCCTTCTGCCCTTTCTCCTTTCTCTGCCCTGCAAGCATTCAGCTCTGGCTTATAAGGAAATGTTTCCCGCCTTACTTCCTGGGTCACTTCCAGGTGCAAATCATCAGGTTTCTCAAACTCATTAGCTGCTGAATGTTCCTTCCTGCTCCCTCTAGCTGTGCCAGGAGGTAATTGCACATCTAGTTTCTTAAAAACAGGATTTCTTTTCAAATCACCAACTTTATCAATACCCACATCATGACAGTACTCTTTTTCACATTGCAGTAGAAAATACGTCTTTCTATTTCTCTGGTGCTGTGGTGCATGCAGAGTCTGCCTTCTTGTGTTCAGCTTAATTTCCTTTGTGATAAGTCTGTATGTTCTCTACAAGCGATTGAAGCCAGGTTTCTGCAGGGTGGACCCAGGAAAACATAGAAACGTGATGGCAGGAAAAAGAACACATGGCCTATCCCATCTGCCCTTCCATATCACCTACTACATTGTCCCCTTTTTTCCTTAGAAAAGGGAAGGATAGAAGAGGCAGGAGAGTAAAATTAACTGGATGGATGAGTTTTATATCAGATAAAAAGAAGTAAAATAAAAAGGTAGATAATTTAACATGCAAATATATGCGTGTACCAGTCTCCTCAATCTTTTCCCCTATGCCTGTCTACTCAGTAGTCATTTTTCTGTAATATGGCCTGACATCAAGATGAATTTGACACCCTTGTTTTAATCTGTTTTATTTTCTAGACAAACTCAAGCTGTTGCAATGAATCCAGTTCAAAGGAGATCTTCATCAAGAATGTCTACGGTAAAAAATGAAGTTGTATTAAACTTTCTGGTTGCTTTTTCTCTTGGCCTACTTTCACATTTCTCACTGTTTTAGTGAAGACAGGGTAGTAACAAATGGGGAAGATCTGTTTTTCTCTAGCTTAACTTTGTGGATCCCTAGTCTGGGTTTTGTGTTAGGACTACTGTGAAAGAGAACAAGACATAAGGGTTAAAAACTATGGTGTGCTATCCTATCTGGTGGTTTAATAGGTTTGGGAATAGCGAAACTGAGTAGCAGCAAGAGGAGAGTGTTAATTCTGGGAAGGACTATTCTCAAAGTTATTGTCATGTGTAAATTGATTGATTATGTGAAAATTGTCCTTCCATATTGTCCTGCTAGACCAGTGGTTCTCAACCTGTGGGTCGCGACCCCCATGGGGTCGCCACAGGATTTAGCGGGGGTCACCTCACTCCGCCTAAAAAAAAAGAAAAAAAAAAAGCGCACAAGTTGCTGCCGCTGCCGAGTCTGCTTCTTGGCAGCGGCAAACTCACCCCTTTCCTTCTAATGCAGCCGCGGCTCCCTGCCTCTTAGGGAAACGCGGCTGTGCCTGTAAAACCGTTGCGAAGCCTTCCTGTCTCTCGACGGGCTCCGTGCAGCATTGTTCCGCCTCCAAAGGAAGTTGTTTACCTGCTGCACAGCCGCGGTTCCCTAAGAGGCAGGGAGCCATGGCTGCATTAGAAGGAAAGGGGTGAGTTTTCCGCTGCCAAGAAGCAGACTTGGCAGCAGCAGCAACTTGTGCGCTAGGAGACAGACATGGGGAGAGGGGAGCAGGGAACCTGCAACGGGGCTCACAAGGGGGAGGGGGGCTGACGGACGGAGGGGGGGCTGATATGGATGGATGGATGGAGGGAGGGGGCTGACATGGAGAGAGGGAGGGGGGCTGACATGGATGGATGGAGAGAGGGAGGGGGGCTGACATGGATGGATGGAGAGAGGGAAGGGAGGGCTGACATGGATGGAGGGAGGGAAGGGAGGGCTGAGATGGAGGGGAGGGGAGGGAAGGGAGGGCTGGGATGGAGGGGGGCTGACATGGAGGAATGGATGGATGGAGAGAGGGGGGCTGACATGGATGGATGAGGGGGCTGACAGGAAGGGAGGGAGGGGGGCTGGCATGGGCAGGGGGGGCGGACATGGATGGATAGATGGAGGGGGGCTGACATGGACAAAGGGAAGAGACAGGGGGACAAACTGACAGACGGGGGATAAATGCTGGACAGAGGGGGGAGAGAGTGCGGGTTAGAATTATAATGGGCAGATGGGGGGCTAGGACTGGTAATGGGTTGATTAGGGAAGGCTAGGACTGGGAATGGACTGATCAAGGGGGGGGGTTGGGACTGGTAATGGACTTATGGGGGGCTAGCATTGGAAATGAGTTGATTGGGGAGATTAGGACTGGAAATGGGCTGATTAGAGGCGACTAGGACTGGTAATGGACTGATTAGGGGAGCCTAGCACTGGTAATGGGGTTGAGGAGGGACTAGCACAGGGGGAGGAGTAGCCTAGTGGTTGGGGCAAGGTACTTCAGGCCGGAAGGTCGGGGGTTCAAATCCCACTAGAGGACTGCAACCTTGGGCCGGAAGGACTGGGGTTTCTAGTCCGACAGATGCTCCTTGTGGTCTTGGGCAAGCCACTTAACCCTCCATTGCCCATGTTCCCTGTAAGTATTAGTGTATGTGTCTCATATCCCCATGTGTTAAATGTATCCCCCACTTGTGTTGTGACCGCTTTGATTGAAGGATAAGGCGGTATACAAAACTGTCCAAATAAATAAATAAATAAATAAATAGCACTGGAAATGAGCTGATTAGGGGAGGCTAGGACTGGTAATGAGCTGATGGGGGGGGGTAGGACTGGTATTGGGCTGATTAGGGGAGGCTAGCACTGGTAATGGGGTTGAGGGGGGACTAGCACTGGAAGCGAGCTGATTGGAGGGCTTCGACTGGGAATGGGCTGATTATGGGGAGGGGAGGATAGAGCTGCTGGCCCTGGAAGAAAACGGGGCTAAGGCTACAAATGGGCTGATACGAGGGGATGGGAGAATGGAACTGGAAGGGAGTGGATCTGAGAGGGGCTGCCAGGTATTTGTGCTAGAAGGGACTGGTCAGTGGGGAAGGAGGGGGACTGGAAGGGAATGGACACCAGTGGCAGTCATGGGAATGCAAGTTGACATTGGAAGGTACTGAGAGTGAGGACTGGAAAGGGGCTGATACTGGGGAGGGTTACTGGGACTGGAAATAGGCTGATGAAAAGAAGTGAAGAAAACGAAAGAAGAGATAAGAAATGGCAGATGGACCATAGACCACAGAAAGAGAGCTAAGAGAAGACAGGAAAGCAGAAGCCTCAGATCGGGACCAGCATGATCAGAGAATAAATTGGTCAGACAACAAAGGTAGAAAAAATAATTTTATTTCATATTAGTGATTTGACTATAAAATCATCATAATTTTGAAATCAAATATTGTTACTTGTGATTAATTATTGTGGTTTAAATAAGTAAATTTTATAAATAAAAACATATTGCAAAGGCCTATAATATATTAATAATTCAACAAATGATTACAGCGACAATGCATTAACGGTAAAAGAAGAGAGACACATTTGATTTTATCATTGGGGTCACCACAAGTTGACCATTTGTAAAAGGGGTCACGGTACAAAGAAGGTTGAGAACCACTGTGGTAGACCATTCCAGGCAAGTGGAATGTGTTCCCCTATTAACAGATTGGTGGAGATAAAGAACCAATGAAAAGTCCAGATTTCAGTGATATTACTCCCATGCCTCTATCTGCCTCAGCCACCAAAGGTCTCCTCAGTATTTCTTTGTCTCCAGCAGATGTTGGCTGGATTTTTCCCTTTATTAAGAAAATCTGAAGCCTTGAGAGGAAAAAATTGATTTAAACGCTCGTGAATGACCACCTTGAGCGTGAGCACGACATGGGAGGCTCCACTAGACTGCGGTCTTTTAGATAGCCATAGGAGGAGGGAAAATTGGTTCAGCTCTATGCTCTTACCATGATAAAAGCCTGTTGAGCAGCTAGGAAAAATTGGAAGGATCTTGAAGGATTTGAAGAGTTAAGCAGCCTCACACAACCTCAACACCTCCTCCCACTCCTCTGTTCCCCCTGCTCTCTCCCAAAGATTACAGAAGGCTCTGAGGGATCTGCCTGCAAAGCAAAAAAACCAAAAATCATAAAACATCTTTAAGGGTGTAGAAGCACTGGTTCTGTCTCTGGGGGCTCTCAGGGGGTGAGTACTAAGGCTTCACCTTGTTGTCCTTGTTGGGCTTCTGATTCGGTCCATCTGTGGTGCAATGTGGGGTAGATCACTGGCGACCGTTGGCACAGTTTGGGGTTTACCACTGTTTTCTGCATGCATTAGTAGTGTTTTTTTACTATTGTGTGCCTGGCGGTTGCACGATACATGCCCTTGTTCTGCTCAAGTGGCTTCAACACACTTTCCTGCTCTAGCACCTGGAAACGCATGGCCTTAGCACATGCTGTTGTGATACTTGCCTTAGCTCTCGTCTTCCAGGAAACATTGTTTGACTTGTAGCAAGTGAAGTGCCTCATCTCTGGCTTCTGGACTCTGTTCTTCCTCCATGGCAGCTTCTGAGTCAACCCTAGAGGGCTTGCTCCCCATCTCTCAGCTGGGGGATGCAGTTAGTCCAGCCTTGCCTGCTTCAGGGCATGAGGTGGTGGATGGCACGGTGGGTAAGAATAACTAGCCGGCCAGAGATTCTGGTCACTCTGCTGTGGGCCACTTCCTATCGTGGGTATCTCCGGTGGCTATATCCCCTAGTGTTGGGGGATCTCTGATAAGCACCTCTACCTTTCTCACTGACTTTGACTCGTGGCTTTCCTTCTTTCTGGATTCATTTTCCCCCTCCTTTATTTTCAGTGATTTTAACATTGGTGTTGATAATCCCTCTGACCATAATGCTTTAAAGCTCCTTCCCCTTACCTCCTCATTCAATCTCTAGCTGTGTTCTACTGCCCTCACTCACCAGCACAGCCAACTACCTCAACCTTGTCTTCTATAATTGCTTACCCTCAAACTTCTGTACTTCATTTCTTCCATTCTGACAATTACCTGTTAAGCTTCACTCTTCATCACCCCCCGCCTCAGTCTTGCCTTTTCTCCTTCAACCTCTTTAGAAATCTTCATGCTGTTCACCCATTGGCTCGCTCCACTACTGTCTCATCACCTCTTTGCTCCACTGTCTCATCTGAGTCTGTTGATGAGGCAGTAGCTTCCCATAACACTGCACTCGCCTCTGCTCTAGATGCTCTTGCTCCTCCCATACCACATCCTGTGAAGCATACTGTACCTCAGCCCTGGCTGTTTTTGACTACCCACTACCTATGTTCCTGTGCCCGCTCATCTGAGTGCATTTGGCTCAAATCCGCCCCTTGTGGGCTTTCTTCCCTTCAAATTCAGGTTTGTCTCTTTCCAATCAGTCATAGCACTCACCAAACAAGACTGTTATGTTCACCTGACTAACTCACTTGTCTCTGACCCTTGCTGTCTCTTTACAATTCTCAGCTCTCTCCTCAAGGTGCCTCTGCCGCCGCCGACTCCTTCCCTTTCTGCCCAAACGTTGGCCGACTATTTCTATGACAAAGTCCACAAGATTACTCTCAAATTCCCACAAGGTCAGTTCCATCTCCTCTTCCCTCTCTTTACTTCCAACTGCTCCCCTCAACCTCTGCCACCTTTCCTTCCTTCCTTTTCTAAGATTTCTGAGGAGAAAGCCACACTTCTTTCCTCCTCCAAACTCGCTATCTGCTTCTCTGAACCTATTCCCACCTGTCTCCTAAGCTTCATCTCCTCCACTGTCATACCTTCCATCTGTCATATTCTCAACCTATTGCTTTCTACTGCAACTGTTCCTGCAGCCTTCAAGTATCATGCGGTGGTTACACCTCTCCTTAAACCCTTACTGGACCCTACCTGTCCATTTAATTATCGACCCAGCTCCCTCCTCTTCATTTCTATACTACTTGAACATGCAGTTCACCACCATTGCCTTGACTTTCTCTCGTCTCAAGCCCTTCTGGATCAATTGCAATCTGGCTTTTGTTTTACATTCTACTGAAGAGGCTCTTGCCAAAGTCTCCAGCGACCTGTTCCTTGCCATATCCAAGGGCCTATACTCTATCTTCATCCTTCTTGATCTTTCTGCTGCTTTTGACACTGTTGACCACAACCTTCTCTTCGATACCTTGTCTTCCCTTGGTTTTAAGGGATCTTTGTTATCCTGGTTCTCTTCTTATCTCTTCCACTGCACTTCTAGTGTTTGTTCTGGTGGATCCTCATCTACTGCTATCCCGCTTTCAGTTGGTGTACTCCAAGAGTCTGTCTTGGGGCCACTCCTTTTCTCTCTCTCTATACCTAGTCACTTAGTGCACTCATCTCCTTTCATGGTTTTCAATACTATCTTTATGCTGACTCTCATTGTACCTCTCTACACCTGAAATGGAATGGAAGTGTTAAGTGAGAAAACCTTGAGTAATCCATGAAGGTTTATGGCACCATTACTGTTCTAGAGGGGGATTCTGAGAACGAAGCTTGCAGGTTAGCACTGCCCCTCCCCCTCCTTCACTCACAAAAAAATCACTTCTGTCAACATCAGTGTCTTAATAGATACAGTTTGGTTAGAAAGAGTTGATAACTCCTAAGTGTATTATCCTCTTACTATTTTACCTCATAATGGGTGAGCAAAAAGTGAAAAGTAATCTGTCTCTTGGAGTCTTAATTGTCTCCTGCTGTGAGGCCAGTAGATCCGGGGCCTTAGGATACTTGAAAATTGCCAGGACACCAGACACAGGTGGACTGCTGTTCCTGCCTGGACTGGAGACTTCATTGAGCCCAGAGGCATGGGTTCCTCCAGTTTAACCACCTTGCTTGGATGCATCCTCAGATACCAAAGGTGTCGTCGTCAGTATGGATCGAAAGGGAGTCTTTGGAGCAGGAGCTAGCAGAGACGTTCTCTGCATAGGCCA
Source organism: Ichthyophis bannanicus (assembly GCA_033557465.1). NCBI lineage: Eukaryota > Metazoa > Chordata > Amphibia > Gymnophiona > Ichthyophiidae > Ichthyophis > Ichthyophis bannanicus. The sequence continues at coordinate 40,985,614 of CM066037.1, read as the reverse complement.
GCTGTGACAAGTGGTGGCGATTCTGAGAGACTGGCCTCCTCTGAGAGTAGTGCCTGATTCAGCAGTAAAGAATGTGTTTCTTCAACAGACTAGAGTGCCTCAGAGACATTCAGATCAGTTAGACTTGCTTTTCTTTGCTGTCAGTTTTTGTTGCAACATCCAGAATCTTTTTCCTTAGAAACAATTCAGGAAGCAGTTTCTTGTCTTGGCCAGGCAGTGCTACCTCATTTGAATCATCTGAATAGTAAGTTGACTGAAACTGAGGAACATGTTTTGAAAAATGAGGAAATTCAAGATACAAAACTTTTATTGGAGACTGTTCAGAACAAGATTGAGCCGTCTCAGAGGCCAATTTGGTTAAGTTTAAGATCTTTTAAAAGAATAAGATTGAAGCTTTGGAAAATATAACAAGATGGTGTAATCTTCATGTGATTATTTTCCCTAAATTGCCATTAATGGTCCCCTGGAAAATAGTTAAAAGGTATTTGAGGTTTTATGTATTTCTTCTGAGACAATTCCGCTGAGAATATATTATTTGCTTATTGGGAAAAAATGCAGGTGAATCTTCAGGATTGGGCATTCAAATGGATGTTATGGATGTTTCAGCCATTTTGAAAACCTCTGACTCTAATTTTGTTACCCCTTCTACATTACTAGCATCAGTAGCCCTGAGCTTTGATTGGGATAGACTTGTATGAGTGTTCTTTTGGACTTCATAATGAGACTATTCTGAATTGTAAAATTAGGATGTTTTGTAGAGGTTTTTTTCTTAGACCTGGTGGTGTTCAGCTGGGGGGCTTTACTTTTTCTAAAATAAACTTGTAAATGTTAAATACAATTATGTAAAATTGAGCCATTGCATTAATTGTATGCATTGCCTCTAAGATTGGTAGATCTGTATCTAGGTGCAGGATTCTGTTAAGGAAGACAAAGGTAATATGGCCTGTGATTGAGAATGTCTCTGGTGGTTTGACCAACTTACTCCCTTTTTTTTTCCTTTGTTACTAATTGTATTTCTTTTCTTTTGGTTATTTCAAATTGGATCTCCTTTAAATTTTGACTGTAGTATGCATGGGTGCGTACCCCTAAGAGGTTTCTTTTATGTTTTCTGTGAATTACCTACCTTCATGAAACTTTCTGTGCACGTTTTTCGCTTGATTACAAATGTATCAGTTCATAAAAAAAATAAACCAAAATAGTTTTACGTGTAACATTATTTTTTTTCATCTTGTTTTTTTGGCCTAGCAATTTCTTTCCTGTGCTTTTGGGCTTCCAGCTCAATGAGAAAAAGCCTCCACTGGGCTATGGTTGCCATATGTCTAATTTCATAGTTAATTGGTGGTTTTCCTAACTCACTTAGCTCAGCCATTGCAGTGACATTCCTTAGCCAAGGACAACAGGATTACAGCCCCTTTGTGTAACATGAACCTGGATTCTGGCAGCTAAATATTGAGTGATAGCTTGATATTAAGTTTCTCATAACGGAAACAAAGGGAAGGGTCTCTCCATAACCAAACAATGTATAGATACAAAAGAAGACAAACAACGGAGAGCGACTATGGCTAATACTCTTGATGATTGGATTTTATTAGGACCTGACTTGACAAGAGTATTGGCAAATTGTGCCTGCATCAGGGGTCTGCAAGATTAACAATTATATAATCAGAAAAACAATAAAATCAAAACATAAAAATATTTAAATATATAGAGCTTGAAAACTGTGATAATACAAAATCATATGCATATATGTACAGCATATACACATATAAAAGAGATTATAAAAATAAATTAAAAAGCTATATAAAAAGAGAGCGCAACTCTGAAAAGAAGGTGACATATACATATAAAAGCACCAAATGAGCAATACAGTTGTGGTCAACATTATTGGCATCCTTGCAGTTCAACCCCTTAATGTCCAGTATCTCCAAAAAAATGGCTAGTGAAATGGCTTTTGGACTATATATGCAAAAATATATATATGCAAGAATATATATATGCAAGAATCAAATAAAACAAGACCAATTAAAAAAGGAAATAGTATAAAAACCTGGGACATTGCCAAGACATGATTATTGATCAAAAAATGAGTTAAAAGGGAAATGAGCAAGCAACTGGGGAGAGCTGAAACTGTTTTTAGGGTAATGACCATTCCTTATCTTTCTAGACCAATTCGGATGAGTGGGTTATGCTCCCCAGCCAGCAGGGTAGAGGCAGAGCAGAGGAACTTTCAGTGGTTATCACTTTTAAATATGCTGGTGCAATACAGATAAGACAGTATTGTCTACCTCCAGAAGTTGGCAAGATATATGGTGCCTGGCCCAGATCGAAGTCTTGCAGTCTGTGTATTTGAGACCTTAGGCAATGTTTCCTTGGAGTTTGGATATGATCATGGTCTCCTCAAGTTGACAGTTGCCTTATGCCCAGCGATGATATCCACTAGTTCCAGCACTGGTAGGTCGAAGTGAGGCTGTCTTTGTTGCTTGAATAAAGCAGCTTCAAAAGCGGAAAAACTCTCCTTTCAGGAAGCCTAACTTTCCAGCTCTGTGTGGGCAGCTGGGGAGGCCCTTCTTGAGTTTCTCTGGTAGATGCAGGGATTCCCTTACTGATCGAGGATTTCTTTTTTGCCATGGTTTTCTTTTCTGTTGGATTTCTTCCTTCATAGAAACATGATGGCAGAAAAAGACCACAAGGCCTATCTAGTTTGCCCTTCCCACTACAGGAGCCCCCTTTTTTCCTTTAGAGAGCCTCTGTGTTTGTCCCATGCTTTTTTGAATTTAGATACTGTTCTAATCTTTACCACCTCCACTGGGAGACTATTCAACGCATCTACCACTCTTTCCATAAAGAAATATTTCCCGCATATTACTCCTGAGTCTATCCCCTTATAGAAGAGTTTGCTTTCAATTGAAAGAGGCTCTTCTCCTATGCATTTATGCCATGGAGGTATTTAAACGTCTCAATCATATCACCTCTGTCCCACCTTTCCTCTAAAGTTATACATATTAAGGTCCTTAGGTCTGTCCTCATATGCTTTATAACGAAGTCCATTAACCATTTTAGTAGCCATCCTCTGCACCGACTCCATCCTGTTTATATCCTTTTGAAGGCGCAGTCTCCAGAATTGCACACAATACTCCAAATGAGGTTGCACCAAAGGCTTATACAGAGGAACTATCACCTCCATTCTTTTGCTGGCCATTCCTCTCTCTATGCACCCAAACATCCTTCTAGTTTTCGCTATCGCCTTTTCTACCTGTTTAGCTACTTTAAGATCATCAGACACAATCATGCCTAGATCCCCCTCTATTCTTTTGTGAACAGAGATACTTCACCCCTATACTATATCGCTCCATTGGATGCTGCAGCCCAAATGCATGACCTTGCATTTTTTAACATTAAATCTCAGCTGCCAAATTCTAGACCGATCTTCAAGCTTAGCAAGATCCCTCCTCATATTATCTACACCTTCCTGGGTGTCTACTCTATTGCAGATTTTGATATCATCCGCAAAGAGGCAAATCTTACCCGACAGCCTTTCTGCAATATCACTAACAAAGATGTTAAAAAGAATCAGACCAAGGACAGATCATTAGTAACCTCCTTCTCCTCAGAGTGAGCTCCATTTACCTGTATCCTTTGTCACCTCCCACTCAAATCAATTTCTAACCCAAGCAGTAACTTTAGGGTCCATCAATAGGGTGCTCAGTTTGTTGATAAGTTGTTTGTGCCAAAGGCTTTACTGAAATCTAAATAAACCACATCTAGAGCTCTTCCTCGGTCCAACTCCCTGGTCAGTCAGTCAAAGAAATCAATCAGATTTTTCTGACAAGACATGCCTCTGGTGAATCCATGCTGCCTCGGGTTTGATAATCCATTAGACTCCAGAAACCTCACTATTTTCTCTTTCGGTAGCGCTTCCAATAATTTACTCACCACCGAGGTTAAACTAACCGGCCTGTAGTTTTCAACCACATCCTCGCTTCTGCTTTTGTGTAATGTGACCACGTGTGCCTCTCTCCAGTCCTGTGGCACCACTCCCGACTCTAAGACATTGAAAAGGTCAGTCAGTGGAGCTGCTAGAATGTCCCCAAGTTCCCTCAGTATTCTCGGGTGTATCCCATCCGGTCCCAGCACTTTGTCTACTTTAAGTGTAGCTAGTTTCTCATGAACACAATCCTCTGAAAATTGTTCAAGATGCCCTTCACTTCTACTCCTGCTTGTGGGTGTTTTCTGAGGTCCTGTTCCTGATTCTTCATCTGTTAACACAGAACAGAAATATTTGTTAAGCAATTCCACTTTATCCTCATCAGCTTTTAAATATTCTTCCCCTTCACCCTTGAGTCTGACAATACTACTTTTGCCCTTCCTTTTCTCACTAACATATCTAAAAAAATGTCTTCTCCAGGAACAAGCAGGAAGTCAGTCCTCACATATGGGTGACGTTGGCGCCGACGGAGCCCTCGTGTGGAGCAATTCCCCAGTTTTCAAAGAAAGCCTTTGGGATTGCATCGTGCATGCGCGGTCCCCTTCCCGCCCAAGGGTGCCATCTTGCTCAGTCTTCTTTTTTCCGTGGAGCCCAATGGACGTGGTTCTGTTTTCACCATGGAAAAAGTAGAAAAGTTGATTTATTTTTTTCAGCTTCCCGGTTCGACAGCGGTTCCCCTTCCCACCTTCGGCTCGGTATACCGGTATTCTCCAGGACCAATCAGGAAGTCAGTCTTCACATACGGGTGATGTCGGCGCCGATGGAGCCCCTGTGCGGAGCATTTCCCCAGCTTTCAAAAAAGCCTTTAGGAATGCAGCATGCATGCGTAGTCCCCTTCCCGCCCACGGATGCCATCTTGCTCAGTCTTCTTTTTTTCACGGAGCCCGACGGATGTATTTTCGTTTCACCAGAGGAAAAAGTTGATTTATTCTGCGTTAACCTGTTTTTCTTCGGTTCGACACCTGTTTCCCTTTCCCACCTGGGCCCGATACATCGGTATCAAGCCCGGATCTCTTTTTTCAGTTTTTGTCCTTAGTGACTAGCGTTCGCGCCATTTTTTCTTTTTTCACTGGCAGCCCTGTCTTTTGACCTCGCAGGGGCCCTTTTTCCCCCGATGGCTGCCAGCGGGTTTAAGAAGTGTGATCGGTGTAAGAAACTTATGTCTCTCACCGACACACATGACTGCTGCCTCCGGTGCCTCGGACCCGATCATGACCCGATGATCTGTGGTCCATGTGGGAAGATGTCCTCTAAGGCGTTAAGGAGTCGGCAGCACCAAAAGGAAAGAATCTTCTCTGACTCCGCGTCCGGTCGGGCCCGGACCTCGTCAGAGGCCTCGACATCTCGGGACTCCGGCCCCGAGCAGCGTCGAGGCTCCCCTGAAAGGGGTTCTCCCTCGCGGGAGCATTGCAAGAAGAAAAAACCCACGAGGGCGGCGTCGGTGGACGCACTTGGCTCCTCGAGGGCCAAGTCGCATAGCTCCGAGCGCCGTCCCGGGTCTTCGGAGTCGGAGAGGCCTGCCAAACAACCTCGTGTGGAGATGGAGTCCCCGGGTCACGTGAGTACTGTAGTCCTCGTGGACTCACCTCCAGGGCTGCCGACGTCGGGCCCAGCACCGCTGGGGTCCGAGTCGGGGGCTCCTGAGTCTCCTGAGCTCGGACTCAGGTTGACGGCCTTGGAGAGCAGCTTGGCTGCCTTCATGGAACAGCAGCGGGCATTGATCGTCAGTCTCACCGGTGCATCTGCCCCGACCACCGGGACATCGACGTCCAAGTCGACCCCGGAGGCCGAGCCGATCCTCGAGTCCATGCGAGCTCGAGTCTATCCTCGGCCAAGGTCTCCCTCGGCATCCTGTTCGGGACCAAGGTCGCCGATGCCGGTACCCTCGGCGTCGGGGCGGATGGCATCGATGCCTGCCCGACCGGAGCCACTCGATTCCTCCTCCGAGGAGTCCAGCTGGGAGACGGAGGATGAGGAGTCGCCCGACACCTTTCGGACTTGGTGCGTTCCTTCGGACTCGCCCGAGTCCGAGCCTCATAGAAGGTCCCCCCCCGGAGGATACCCGGTTCTCGGACTTCGTGCGGGATATGGCCAAGGCTTTGGCATTCCCCGCGGATTCCAAGGAGGAGCCTCGAGCCGAAGAGCTTGAGTCCCTATAGTATGACTCTCCTCCGAAGGAGGCCTTTACTGTTCCGGTTCCTCCGTTGCTGGAACGGTTGCTCTTCCACATGTGTGAGGCGCCGGCATCGACGCCGGTTTTAAGCAAGTGGGTTGATTCCATCTATCGAGTCCGTAAGAGCCCAGGGTTCCAAAAGGCACAATTACCGCACCACTCCATGGTTGTGGAATCGGGCATGCATCGTCTGAAAAGTCAGAAGATGCACTCCTCGGTGCCTCCCGACCGGGCGGCCTGGAACCTGGATGCCCTCGGTAAGAAGTGCTTCCAGGGCTCTATGCTTGCTTGCCGTGTCCAGACTTACCAGCTGTACATGGGCATGTACCTTCGAGACCTGGCAAAGGAGATTGCCGGGTTCTCTGCTGGTCTCTCTGAGGAACCTTTGCAGAGGTTCAATGCTCTGTCCTCGGGTATTCGTGAGTGCTCGAAGTTTCTCTCTCGAGCAGCCTTTGATGGCTTCGAGGCTTCGGCCTGAGTAGCCGCGGCCGGCATCGGTGCACGCCGTCAGGCCTGGCTACAGTCATTGGATCTCGAGCCATGGGTGCAGGACAAGTTGGTCGATGTCCCCTGCCGAGGTGAAAACCTCTTTGGCAAGCCCATGGCTGACAAGGCTGCAGAACTCGAGACCGAGACTCTTACCCGGACAAGGCTGTCCAGAAAAACCTCTGCCCCTTCTCAGAAGAAGAAGGGCTCGGGGAAGTCATCTGCCCGAGGAAGTCATCTGCCTATAAACAGTACCCTCATTTTCAGACCTCTGTAGCTCCCCAACAGGGTCAGCAGGCCAAGGGGCAGGGACATGGGCCCCGTAGGCAGAAGGCCCCCAAGCCTCCTGCTCAGCAGGGAGGGGGATTTAGACTGCAAATGCATAGCCTTTCCTCCTCATCTGTCCCCTATCAGCACTGGAGGCAGGCTGGCCCTGTACGCTGCGGCGCTCCTGCCCGGCCTTGGGGCTAGAGACAGGAGCGGCGGTCTGATGCTTCGTGAGGAAGGAGAGTAACCTGTATCCAGGGAATGCTGGGTATTGTAGTTCCTGCTCCTCTCGCTCCGAAATAGAGTTGTAGTTATGGGGTTTCCAGTATATTTATTATAGTAAAGGATATTGTTCCATCACATGGCAAATAAATGCAAACAAATTAGGTGCTTCAAATGCTAACAGAAAAACTTAGGATAAAGGCAACTTAAAGTATAACTGCTTCTTTTCACTTCTAAGCAAATTACTCACTTTGCCCCAAGAGGTCAGTTAGTTTCACTGCAGCCTCTTTCAGCCACTGTTACCTTCACAGTGCTGGGGAAAATCAGGTGCACATAATTAGAGCTTTTTCAGCAAGGCAATACAACAGCTCCGTAGCATTTAATTCACATACGGTAAAAAGCAGTTTCCTTCAGCTTGGCATCTCTACACGGCAGACCGTGCAATCCATGCTCTCACAATCTGGTAAGTCTGTATTATCTTGTGTTAATTCTTCAAGCTGTATGGAATTACTGGCTTCTGGTAACACTGGCTGTCTTCTAGCTTGCAACTCTAAAAACTGCTTAAAACTCTGTAGGAGCAATTCAACCTGCTGTTTGTGAGATAGGGAATTGCTATCAGCTATACAACTTCCCTCTGGCTTAAGGCTGTTTATTTTCTCCCCTCTTAGATTAATTGTGTCAGAGTAACTGCTAGTCTCTTTTGCTAATGTTTCACACACAGGAGAGTTAGCTTTACGTTCAGCCTGGAAACTTTGTGGCCATTCACTTACTTGTTGCCATGCCGTTCTGACTTCAGATGGCTCCAACGTTCTCCAGCTGTTAGAATGTTTGTTGCTCTCTGGCTCAAACGGTACTTCACAGAATGATTGTTTTCTTTCTTGTGCCTGCCTTGAAGGCTTCCTTTCCCAGGGCGATGCCTTCCAACGGTGGTCTATTTCAGGGCTAGGTCCTCTCTCCTTGGGACTTCTACTCACTGCCTCTGAATAGAACTTTGCAGGTTTCTTTCCAATGCCAGGTTCCCAAATATCAGCATACTGTCTTCTGGACTTCCAATCATTCTCCTGCTTCTTCTTTATCCGTCTCTCCTTCTTAATCCTCCTCTTCTCCTTCTCCCTCTGACTAGCAAAGCCATGCTCTGGTTTAAAACCACGTTCTCTCCTGGACACGCCCCTTCCCAGGACAGGGTGTGCCCAATCAGGACTGCAGGACTCCTCCCCTGGGCTGGTCTCCATGCTCAACTCTGTGGAATAGAGTCTCTCTTTCTTCCTTGGTTTCTCAAATAGGCATAAATCCTGCTGAACCTCAGGATTTTCATCCATTTCCATAGGCTCAGGAGGGCGCTGTTCACCACAACGCCCACAGGTGGTCAGCCGTCACAAGGGATACCTGGGTTCTAAGTATAGTCCAGAAGGGCTATCTCCTCCACTTCCACCAGGTACCCACCTCCTATTTTCCAGGGGAGCCTCCCAGACTCCCTCTGCACAGGGACTTACTCCTGCAGGAGTTGGCAGGTCTTCTGAAGGAACAGGCAGTGGAACCGGTACCCCACCACCTGAGAGGTCAAGGCTTCTATTCCAGGTACTTCCTGGTACCAAAAAGAACAGGAGGCTTCAGACCCATCCTAGACTTGCGAAATCTGAACAAGTTCCTGGAGAGGGAAAAGTTCAAGATGCTTACCCTTGGAATCCTGCGGCCCTACCTCCAGCAGGGAGATTGGCTATGCTCCTTAGACCTAATGGATGCTTATACTCACATCCTCATTCATCCAGACCACAGACAATATCTCAGATTTGTAGTGGGAGGAAACCACTATCAGTACAGAGTACTGCCTTTTGGCCTTACATCCGCTCCCAGGGTATTCTCCAAGTGCCTAGCGGTGGTAGCGGCCTACCTCAGGGTTCAAGGCCTCTTTCTCTTTCCATACCTGGAAGATTGGCTCATCAGGGGTCAATCACCGCAAGAGGCGTTCAAGTGGCGTAGATTTGAAGGGTGGTGTTCTCAGAAGGAGAACCTGTTCACTTGTCAAGTACCTCAGGTATTGCAGTACTTGCTCCACCTCTCGGAGTTAGGCCTCAAGTCTAACTCTGTCAGGGTCCACCTGAGTGCGCTATCAGCTCACCATTCTCCAGTGGACAGGCATCCTCTTTCAGCTCACCCTTTGGTATCCCAATTCCTCAGAGGCCTCCTCCTCTTGAAGCCTCCGATTCGCCCACCGGCTACAGAGTGGGACTTAAATGTGGTCTTGCAGCGGCTTACTTGCCCACCTTTTGAACCAATGTCCACCTGTTCTCTCCGCTTCCTTTCCTGGAAAGCGCACTTTCTGGTGGCGCTCGCGTCTGCTTGATAGACCGTATACACGGTTTTACAAAAACAGGGTGGTCCTACGTACTCGCCCCAAGTTCCTCCCAAAGATAGTTTCCTCGTTTCACCTTAACCAAGAGGTGGTTTTTCCAACCTTCTTCACCAGGCCACATACCAGCAGGGCAGAAGCGGTTCTGCATACCCTGGACTGTAAGAGGGTGCTCGCCTTTTACCTGGAGCGTACGTGGGGACATTGGAGAGCTTCCCAGCTCTTCATCTCTTATGACCCTAGTAAACTGGGTCTACCTGTCTCCAAGCGCATGTTATCCACCTGGGTGGCAGACTGCATAGCCTGGGCGTATAGGGCAGCTGACCTCCAGCTGCAGGGCCGAATCACGGCCCACTCTGTCAGGGCTAAGGCCACATCAGTGGATAACCACCGCTCTGTTCCGTTGGCAGACATCTGCCGGGCTGCAACTTGGTCTTCAAGCCATACTTTTGCGGCCCACTACTGCCTGGAGAGAGAGTCCTGGTGGTACTCCGTAACCTATTCGAGGTTTAGACGACTCCTACCCTTCGACCCTTTGGTGTCAGGCTACTGTGGGGGTTGTGTTCTCGGAGGAAAATCCTATCACTGCTGCTGCGACTCTTCTAGAGGGAGCCATTTTCAGCTTTGGGTTCTCGGTAGCCTATAGCTAGGGAGTCCCATATGTGAGGACTGACTTCCTGCTTGTTCCTGGAGAAAGCGTAGTTACTCACCTGTAACAGGTGTTCTCCAGGGACAGCAAGAATCAGTCCTCACGACCCTCCCTCCTCCCCTGGAGTTGCAGTCCTTTGATTAATTTTTTCTCATTTTTTCCGTCTTTTTAGCTATGTCACCTGACTGAGCAAGATGGCACCCTTGGGTGGGAAGGGGACCGCGCATGTGTGATGCAATCGCAAAGGCTTTCTTTGAAAGCTGTGGAATTGCTCCGCACGAGGGCTGCGTCGGCGCCGAAGTCACCCATATGTGAGGACTGATTCCTGCTTTCCCTGGAGAACACCTGTTACAGGTGAGTAACTACGCTTTATCTCCCCATTTTATTGCATTGGCTATTTCCTCCTCTTTTTGAATCTTTGCTTTCCTGACTACTTTGCTAGCTTCTCTAAGTTTTTCCAAATATAGATGCCTGTCTTCCTCTCTCTGATCTCTTGTATTCTTTTTCTTCATCTTTTCAGCTACTTCTTTCAAAAACCTTAGTGGTTTCCTTTTCCTTTTACATTTTAACAAAAAGATTGGTTGCCCTTAAAATATCCCCTTTCAGTTTTGCCCACTGTTTTTCTACATCCCCCAGCTGTTCCCATCCTGCTAATGACTCCCTGAGGTATTGTCCCATCTTTGCAAAGTTAGTTTTCCTAAAGTCTAAGACCCTCGTTTTTGAATGGATTTTATCAGCCCTGGTCCCAATACTGAATCACACCATCTGGTGATCACTGGATGCGAAATGATCTCCCACTATTTATTTATTTATTTATTTAACATTTCTTATATACCGCCTTTCATGATATTAAGGCGGTTTACATTGAACAAAATTAAATTACATTGAACAGGGCATTATAACTTGGAGATAACTATTTTACAGGGAACATGGGCTATGGAGGGTTAATGGCTTGCCCAAGACCACAAGGAGCACCTGTGGGACTAGAAACCCCAGTCCTTCCGGCCCAAGGTTGCTGTCCTCTAGTGGGATTTGAACCCCTTACCTTCCGGCCTGAGGTAACTTGACCCAACCACTAGGCCGCCACTCCTATTGGTAAGCACCAAGTCCAGTATGGCCCCTTCATGTGTGGGTTCTGTTACCAGTTGCCTGAATAGTTCTCCCTGTAGAGAATCCAGAATCGCCTTCCTTATAGATGACAGTGGCATATCCCTGTTGCAATCAACATCTGGCATGTTGAAATCCCCTGTCAGTAGCACTTCCCATTTCCTGGCAATGCTGCATATGTCTTCAATTAACTCTCCGTCCATTTCTCCCTGTGAAGGATGTCTGTATATCACGCCAATGCAAGTAGATTTTCCCTCTTTCTACTTTAACCCACAGTGCCTCCTCTTTCCCTTTTCAGGCCTGCATTTCCATAGCTTTAATATTATTTTTTATATATAGTTCCAGTCCTCCTCCCCTTCATCCTACCCTGTCCTTTCTGAATAAAGTTTAGCCTGATATAGTTACATCCCAGTCATGGTTGTCCGTGAACCATGTCTCTGTTATTGCCACTAAATCCAAGTCAGTATCTCCCATTAAAGTCTCAACATCTGGGATCTTATTTCCCATGCTATGGGCACTTATACACACTGCTTTCCATATGTTGCCCCTTTTACCCATTACCATTAAGAACATAAGATATGCAAAACTGGGTCAGACCAAGATCCATCAAGCCCAGTATCCTGTTTCCAACAGTGGCCAATCTAGGTCACAAGTACCTAGCAGTTTCCCCAAAAGACACAGGTTCCACAATGCTTATATTGGGTCAAGCAGAGATATCCTGGGTTCCTTTTAATAATGGTTTATAGACCTTTCCTCCAGGAAGTTGTCCAAATCTTTTTTTTTAAACCCAGCTACACTAACATCTTTTACTACATCCTCCGGTAACAAATTCCAGAGTTTTGATTACACGTTGAGTGAAAAAATATTTTCTCTTATTAGTCTTAAATAGGTTACCCTGTAGGTTCATTGCATGTCCCCTAATCTTTCTATATTCTGATGATGTAAACAAATGATCTATGTTTACCCATTCCATTTGGATTCTCCACTGCCCGAAAGGCGTTCTCCAAGGTCTTGGTGGTGTCTGTGGTGCTATGGCGCCAAGGGATTTGTGTGCACCCATATCTGGACTTCTGGCTCATCTGGGCTCATTCACCTTCAGAGGCATCTCTGGTAGTTCCCTGAGTGATGTCCTTTCTGATGAGCCTTGGCTGGGTGATCATTTGGGGAAGAGCCAGCTGTTGAATTCCCGGTTCCTGGAGTTCCTGGGAGCACACTTTCGATACTCAAATGTGCGGGATCTTTCTGCCAGTGGAGGAAGTCAAGGCTGTTGGATTGCCTAGTGTTCTGTTTGCAGCAGGCTCCTAGAGTCCAGGTTGATTTTCATCAGCAGTTCAAGCTTGGACTCCTGCTCCCAATGAAGGGTGAAGGCCAACCTGCAGTGGTGGCAGCAGCCTTCTGAGCAAGGGCATTCCTCTGGATGATTGCTCATGGATCCTTCTGGTGATGAATTCCAGTCTCTCGGGCTGGGGAGCCCATTGCTAAGATGTCTGTGCAATGTAGACATAGTAATTTCTGAGAAAAAAATAAAATATGACCTAGACAGGATTAATGGCATCCTTCATTAATATTTGGTTGCACAACCCTTGGTAGTGATGACAGTCTCCAAATGTTTCTTTTAACCATCTATACATTTCTTACATCTGCCTGCTGGTAATTTCTCTCATTCTTCAGCTGTGATTTGTTCCAGATCATGAATGTTTCCAGAAATCCTTCTACCAATGGCAGATTTCACACCTTTTTCCAAAGGTTCTCAATTGGATTGAGATCAGGACTCATTGCTGGCCAGTTTAAAATGATTAAAAGAATTGTTTTTCGAGAGGCTTTGCCTGCTGTCATGACGAACAGTCCGACACTAATAATTTTTTGCATTCAGCTCATTGCTTTAGTCTGACCTTGTACTCTTGAATGATATTTTAGCGGTCGTGACTTTTGGTTTTTCCTTTTTTGTAAGGACATGATTATTGGCACTGTTATAAACAATTAAAACCAGTTTGAACAGAACTACATTCTCATTGCAGTAAAATTAGACACACCTGTGATCAATTGTCACTACTCACATAACTTGGATTAACCAATGAATGATGGCTCTAGTGTTTTATTTTTTAAATTTATTTCAAACAATTTTGCAGTATCTGCTGAAATCGGCTAAAGAAAAACTCAATTTAAACAAAAAGCACTAATACAACCCATGACGACAAAACGGGCAAAAATCCAGACCATAAAAGAAAAGGGATAGCTCACATCAAGGGATTTGGTTCTAGATATTGAAAAAAGAAAGTCAATAAAAGAATCAGGCAAACTAAGCCACAAAGGAGGTATAAATTACTCAACCATTACCTGCCCCCTTTACATCCCCTCTATCCAATAAGAATTTTTCAAGATGGAATACATATGTAAAAACAAATGAACCCCATGCAGAGTGATCAAACGCCTGCAGGGAAAACAAAGGAGAAAAGTTGCTCCCAGAGCTAAAACTCTGGGTTTCAGACTAAGAAAATGTTTCCTCTGATGCTGCGTACTATGAGTGACAACAGGAAAAATATTTATATGCTGTCCACAGAATTGGATTTCTTTTGAAAAAAAGCTTTAAGAACTCTAATTTTAGTAGTTTCAGATAAGAATCTTACCAATAGTGCGGAATGGCAGGCAATATTATCCTTGGTATCCTCCAGGAAGGCAGTCAAATTCTGAGTGATTGATGGAGTTAAAACATCAAGCCCACCCTCAGAGGGATTTACTACCCTTTGTAGAGAAGGAAGGTAATATGCACTAGAAAATTCAACGCTTTCAGAAAACCTCAAAACTTCAGTAAAATATTTCCTTCGTAATGTCAGGAAGATAGTAAGTGTGTCTGAGGAAAATTTAGGAACCGCAGATTACGGGCCCAGAAGGAATACTCCAGAGCTTCCAACTTTGCATGTAGAACTAAAGAGAGTGAATAATATGTGCAATGTGTGTCTGCTGAATAGGAAGCAATTGAGATTCCAATCTAGAAACCACATTATTGGTTAAGGAAATTTTATTATCAAGTGCTTGCAAACAAACTACATTCTCCTGTGAAAAAGCGCACAGTAAAGAAACTGTGGAGCCTAATTTAAGGTTCAAGGACTTAATAGCACTCAGTTATCCTTCAGGGTAATATCACCCTCCAAGGAGGCAGTCAAGGGCTCAAACCTAGCTCCAGACACACAAGATGTTACAGGCTTAGGAAAAGGTATCAAAAGAGAAACGGAAGACTGCTTACCTGGGGATACAGATTCAGCCAAGGTTGATGACGACAACAAAGGGACCGGACAGGATGGTGGGGTCCTTTCGCCCGAACTGAGTGAGACCACCTCAGATGAGGACTGCAAAGGAACAGGGACAAGGTGTCAATCCATCAGGCCAGCTACCTTGGCTGCCCCACCACTGGATGTGCTCTTCTTGGCCCCATTCTTCGTCTGATGCTTCCCCATTAGTAAATAAACCTAAGCGTAAACCAACTGTAACAAACAAAATAATGGGGAAGGAAGGAGTCGCACAAATGCTGCGATATTGCTGCTGTGTCACCAAAGGGGCCCTTCGGACCTTGCCCCACACTCGCATCCTGCAGTTGCAGGACAAGCAGCAAGAATTTTAAAGCCCCTTCCATCACTAAGGCTGCCTCCTCCTTGCCAACCTGAAGAATCTCAGCAAGGCTCCCTTCTGGTGCAAACAGCGTGAGCAGGCAGTCTAACGTTGATGTCGAGGCCACTCAACACACCACCTCAAACCTCCAGAACAAATCCCATGGCTCTGGTGTTTAAAATGGCCACATTTACTCCCTGTATCAATTTCACAATAGTGAAGGCAAAAGAGCTGCTGGAGACCATCAGAAAAGCCAATATCACCAAAAATCTAACTTCAAAGGGATATAAGGCCATCTCCAAAGACCTTGAGATTCCTGAGTCTACAGTTCACAATGTTAAGAAGGTTTCTGCTCATAGAACTGTCAAGAACTTCCGAGGACATGGTGGGAAGAGGAAAATTAATCCAAGAAGTCTTTGAAGGTTAGTGTGAACTGTTGAAAAACCACCACGTACAAACATCCAAAGAGCTTAAAGCTTTGTTGGAGCAATCTGGAATGGTGGTTTCAACCCGCACTATACATCATGCACTAAACAAAGAAGGACTTCATAGGCAAAGGCCAAGGAGGATCCCGCTGCTCAAAGACAGACACAAAAAAGGCAAGCGTGATCTTTTCCCAAACTCACTTTGAGAAACCACAATCCTTCTGGGAAAATGTTCTGTGGACAGATGAAATGAAACTTGAGCTCTTTGGCAATGCAGACTAGCGATAAATTTACAGGCAAAGAAATTAAGCTAATAAGGAAAAAACACCCTTCCTATAGTTAAATATGGTGGCGGTTCCATAATGTTGTTGGGCTATTGTGCTGCCTCAGGAACTGGCTGGAACATATTAAAGGAATCATGAAGTCAGAGGACTAGCAAGGTATTTTGGAACAAAATGTGTTACCTAGTGTCAAAGCTAGATCTTGGTCAAAGGTCATCATTCCTCCAGCAGGACAATGGCCCAAAACATACTTCCAAAAGTACAAAAGAATGGTTAAAAAGGAACAAATGAACTATTTTAAACTGACTGGCAATGAGTCCTGATTTCAATCAGCTGTCAACTTGCTAGCAATACCAAAGTCATCAATAAAGTCCAACACGACAACCACAAACAGGGCATTCAGTTTTTATGTTCCCAAATGCTGGAATGCTCTACCTCCTGACATTAGGGCCATAGCCAATCTATATCAGTTCAGTAAGGCTATCAAAACCCACCTTTTCCTCCAATACTTCCCTGACAGCAATTGAATCTATATATACCTCTCAGGAAATGACCCAATCTAGAAAGGCCCTTACATACATTATCTTGTTTTACCTAACCTTCCAGTGTAAATAGCTTATGTATATAGTTAACCCCGTTATCCAAGTTTGTATTCCTGTTCGATGTAAAACCTGACAGCTTGTTGTTATGGTCGTTAAGTTATGATGTAAACCGCGCTGATACTAAATAGCGCGGTATATAAGAAATTGTAATAAATAAATAATAAATAAATAAAATCCAATTGAGACCCTTTGGAAACAGTTGAAATCTGCCATTTATAAAAGGAATCCTGGAAACATTCATGAGCTGGTAGAAATCACGGTTGAAGAGTGGGAGAAACTACAAGCAGACAGATGTACGAAACTTATAGATGGTTACAAGAAATGTCTGGAGGCTGTACTCATTGCCAAGGGTTGTGCAACCAAATATTAGTGAAGGATGCCATTAATCCTGTCCAGGTCATATTTCTTTTTCTCAGAAATTACTATGTTTAAGTTGCACAGACATCTCTTTTGTTGTATACCTTTTGAACATACTAGAACATACTATTAAAATATGATAACATCCAATTGGAATATTTCCAATTATTTCTCAAGATATTGTACACAACATCCCAAAAGTGCAGTGGTGCCAATAATATTGACCACAGCTATATCTTTTCTGAGGAGGCTGTTTCCATTTGGCCTCTGCCTTACTACTTCCCTGGAGTGATTTCTCCCTTTTATGTGAACCAGATGTTTTGCCTGCCCTCTTTCTCTAAGGAACATTATCGGAGGAATGGTAAGGATCTTTGGGGGCAATTTCTCCAAACAGGCGAGTTTTGTGCATATCATGACTATCATAAACCTCACTTCTAAGCCCCAGGGTATGTGGAGTATGATCTCAGTTTCTCAAATTTAGTGCTAATGCTCGATGTAGTACTTGCATCATGCCAAAGAGAGCCTCTCTTTGGAGTTCGTAAGATGTTACTTGTATGGGTAATTTATCAAGGTGTGCTTGGAAATTCCTTTTTGGCACTCAACACAATGGGAAATGACTCTGTATCTTTCTGCCACATTTTCTTGGTCTCCAATTGCATTTCTTGGTACTTGAAGATTTTCTCCCTCTTGATGTGATTCAGAGTAGTCACTTGGAACTAACACCTCTATAATCAATGCAGTCCTGTTTTTTTTCACCTTGTGGATGCCAGGAGGATGCTTCTCTGTTTCTTGGATGTTACGAATTCCTTTCATAAGTCAGACAGTCTTCTTGTGGTGGTTGCTAGCCTGTGCATGGTGACGCGGCAGCGGCTCGGTCTGCATTGGGTTGCTGGGTTAAGGAGGCCATTGCCTTGACAAATGTGTTGCAGAACCGGACAGCTACAGAGGGTTTGCACGCCATTCTACTAGAACATAGGTGTCCTCATGGGTGGAGTAGAGCACGGTAGACCCTGCAGCCATTTGTTAGGCAGCAACGTGGGCATCACTTTCCACTTTTTTCAAGCATTTCTGCTTCGATGTCCATGTTCCGGTGACGCTGCTTTTGGCTCTAAGGTTTTGCAAGCTGCTGTGTCGTCTTCTTTCCCAGTGGAGGCATAGCTTTGGTACATCCCACTTGTTTGGACTGGTCTAGCTGGATGATATGGAAGGTGACATTTTACTTACCAGATAATGTCCTTTCCTTGAGTTCTGCTAGACCAATCCAGGGCTTTGTTCTTCTGAGGTGTGGTACCTTTGGATCCGCTATGATTTCTATACTTGGCACTGCAGGTTCATCTTTTATGAACTGCCTTCTCTTTATGCTTTTCTATACATACATCTCTACTCATTGCTCATTGTTGCCCATGTTGAGGTTGTGTTAGGCCTGTCATGTTCTCCAATATGCTTTGGGATGGATACTGAAGAGACATCTGGTGGCTGAGGCCTATAGAGGCACGGGAGTGATGTCATTGAAATCTGGGCTTTTCATTGGTTCTTTGTCTCCACCAGCCTGCTGAGAGGGGAACACAATCCACTTGTTTGGACTGGTCTAGCAGGACTCAAGGAAAGGCCATTATCTGGTAAGTAAAATGTCACCTTTTGCAGAGCCCTGATGCAGGCACGATTTGCCAAAACTTGGTGAAATTTCTTGTAATAGCAACCCTATTTATGTTTCGTAGCTTTATACTGTCACACATTTATTTAAAGAATTAGACAGCTCTGACCTATTCTCTTAAGATATTTGTATTTATTTTATATTTAGCCCAAACCTCAGCCTTATATGATGTCAGTTCCTCAGCTGCACTATAATGGACACTATAATGAACCTTACACTTCTTCCCAAGGTAATTTACAATACACATCTTTATAGTGAGTGATTGTAAAATTGGGCAATACATGTGACAATATGTTGAGGTCAGCACTGGTAGTGCATTGCTACCACATAAATATTAATTTTTTACATCCTCATATTTATCACAGGCTTTTCTTTTTAACTTCCATTCTGTACCTGAAAACATAAAGATGATTTTATCCAATAAACGGAGTAGTACTCATCCCCTGAATTTACATATGAAATACAAATGTTTTGGGCTGGCTTAGTGACTGTTGCGCTCTTGTGAAGGTAAAAAAAAAAGATTTGGATTTCCCATCCATCTTGAGCTGATCAGGTCTGAGTATGCCATCGAGATGGTGCACTAAGGCCTGGGAAGGAAAGGAGGACAGCTGCCACTAAGGTGAACCCTTGCTTCTGAGGGTCCATCTCCAAAGAGGCACCACTCCAGACTTTGGGCCAAGAGGATTACCTGGTACAACCCTAAACAAAGATGTAGAGGGTCCAGCCTGCACAGAGTGGCCGTTACAACTCTAGTCACCTTGCTTGCTGACTAGATAGATCATGCTGTTTTTTATCTGTCATCATATGCTATGTTCTCAAAGTTTCCGGTGTGGAGGAGGTGATGGGGGGGGATGTAGTTTTAAAGGTGAAGAGACAAAATAGTGGAGGAAAGCAAATAAGAAAAAAAAAGTATGTTTCCTTCTCGTTTCTCCGGACCAGTCCAGGGAACGATAGGGTTGTCAATCCCCTCCAGCAGCTGAGGACTGTAAATCAAAGTTTTGCCAGCAACTTAAGCCACTCAAGCCACTCCCCTTGCTGTTCTGCTCCAGTCTTACAGTCCTCAGCAGCTGAACTGGATGTTGGTCGGTGCCTCTCCCTACTAATCTACTGTGTAGTTGGTGGATAAGCCTACGTTATTAGCAGATTAGCTCTAGCTGAGCTGAGCCTTTGCTATATTTCCCTGACATAGCTGCACTGATTACAGCCAGGAGAGCTGGCGCTGCGGGTTAAAGCAGTGTAAGAGGCAGAGCCTGCCTCGCGTGGACCGGACTCTGTAGCATGAAGGGGGTTTGGCCTGGGAGCCCCAGGATCCACCCGTTCTTGCAGGGAATCGTGTTCTCCGTCTCCCGCTAGCTGCGGGGCAGCGGAGGCACGGACAGGAGCACTGATCTCAGGTACGGCCTTTCGAGGTACGGCAATTTGCGTGTCTGGGGTTCTTTTCTGTGCCGGAGTGTCTTTGTTCGCCGTCGGCTTGGCGGCAGCATGTGCAGAGGTGGACGGCTGGTCAGCGATTCGCGGTTCGGGTCAGCGGCGTTTTTTCCTTGCCGGCTAGCGGTATTCGTTCTCCGTTGTTTGGACGTGTTTTGCTGCGCACTATGGAAGGCAAGTTGGGGCATAAAGAGGGGGACAAGCCACAGCTTCCCTCAGAAAAGGCGGGAACGGTGGCCATTTTGGTGGAGCCGGCCGTTTCTCCCGCTGTACAGTTAAAGCCTGTAAAAAGAAAATCTAAGGCGCATAAGGAAGCTCCTGCACCGGTTCAAACTGCACCAGCCTTGCCTGAAGCTCAGGGAGAGCTCTCTGCGCTGTTTTCGCCCGATTTCATTTTGGCATTTGTCAGACGGCTGCCTGGGTGAGAATCTTCACAGTCTTGGCAAGTGGATATATCTATATGATTTGCAAGGTATTGTGGGCAATGCAGTTCATTCACACCAGACACAGCTGCTCACAATAATCAGTTGTGCTTTTGGGTAAAGCCAATAAGATATTTATTTATGGGGTTATTTCTCCCAACACAGATATGCTTGGTAGCACATAAATCAGGTTACTTGCTTTCAGTGTTAAACTTGGAAAACAAAATCAGGAAAACATTTTAACTTGTCAGGCAATCAAAGCAAAAGAAATAAGACCTGGTTGGTAACAAACTGGTCTTTTCTGTAGGCTTTAGCTAATATTCTCTTAGCAAAGTATCAAACAACAAACCAAAAGCCACAAAGAAGAGAAAAACTGTTCTTTTCAGGTAAACTTCTTATATCTTCCCACATAGATTCAGAAGTGATTCTCTTAGAGCTCACAAGCAATTAGGTAAGGCTCAATTGCTAGCAGTTATCCAGCTGAAACCCCTTAGCTGGCTTGCTTTCTACTGCGTGGCTAAAAATCCTACTCATGAGCTTTTCTGAGTAGATTAAAGAACAAGTTTGTATTTCTTTGTGATGGTTGCTGTACTTTATAACAGAAAATCACCAAAGGAGTTTAGACAGAGAGCAGTCCATGTAAACAGATTCTTCATCTGCTATCACCCCCTCTTCTTCAACAAGCATGGGTTCAATATCATGGATTGGCACAGATGAATCTCCCACTGGAGCACTTTCAGGAGAATACTTGTTTCCCTGCTGTCTTTCAAGGTTATAGCTAGGGCATAGATCAGTGTTCATACCTGAGCTACCATTGCTGTTAGAGTTCCTCTCTATATAGCCTGGCCAGTATGTAGTCCAGTTCTTATGTCCAGCCTTCCAATCCAGATCCCTGGACACTGGATCTCTCTTCACATACCTTCTGGCACGGGTCTTAGGGTTCCTTCCACGTGCAGCCGTCTCCCTCACAGGTACCGTCTGGAGATTCCTAGCTCTGCAATACCATTTCTCTGGCTTTCCCCAGTCCAATGGTGTATGCTGGCCCTTGGAATGCCTCCCAGTATACGTACTGCTCTGGACTCTTCTAGAACTCTCAAAGGCTTTTCTCCTCTTTCTTCCAAAGGGTTTCTTTCCCTCTCTGTCCGTCCGGTTTGGCTTCTGCTTCTGATGATCCTCCTGATGATGAAGATGATCAAGCTCAAGCTGATTCTCTGTAGAATAAACTCTACCTTTATTCTGCTTAGATGAGTGCTCCTCCCTAACACAGCGCAGCTGTGCTGAATCAGGCCCTGCCCTTTGAGATGAGTGCTTAGGGATTACCTCATAGCCCTCCTGATTGAACACACGTTTCCCCACTTCAGCTCCTCTAATGGCTGTTGGAAACCTGGTGCATTCTGGGACTGGTAGTCTTTTATGGGAAAATTCTGTTTTCTTATTTCTACCAGAACTGACAGGTTGCTTGTTCAGAGTCACTTCACCTTTTCTATAGCTCCTTCCTGAGCTATGATAAGCTTCCTTATCACATATTACATAAGGCCTATTTGTTGAAGGCTTCTCAGTTACTTTGTCCCTCCCTAGCTTCTGCTGCGGAGGACAATTTACAGCCTGCAGTGGCTGCACTGGATCCGGGGGAGGGTCCTTCCCAGAGGGTGTCCTCAGTAGGAGCTGGACTCGATAGTGCAGAGCCGCAGCTCTCCATACCTCCAGGAGTGGAGGACGGAGAAATCATTTCTGAAGCAGGTATGGATCCTTGGCCTGTTGAACTTGGAGAGGGTGAACTGACTCCGGGGGAGGACCCTAATGTTTTTAGGGTATTCCGTAAGGAGGAGCTGGGGGCTCTTATTGCACAGTCCTTGGCCGCTCTGAATATTGTTGTGCCCTCGCTGCCACAGGAGCCATTGGAGGATCCCTTATTACAAGGATTTAAAACAGAGCAGCGCTGTTTTCTAGTTCACCGAGTAATAAAGCAGATGGTGGATTCGGAGTGGGAGTTACCGGAGGCTACGCTTAGGGGGCTCGCGCTCTGGGTCGCCTCTACCCCATTCCCCTGGAGGAGAGAGACTTATTGAAAATGCCTAAGGTGGATGCCTTAGTCTCAGCGGTGACTAAGAAAACGACGATACCCGTGGAGGGCGGAGCGGCGCTTAAGGACCTGCAGGATCGTAAGCTTGAGGTGCTCCTGAAGCAGGCCTTTGATTCCAGTGCTCTAGCGTTGCAGACATCCATTTGTGGAGCGTATGTGTCTAGAGCTTCGATCCGTTGACTCCAGGGGGAGTCGACGGCGGAGTCACCGGAAGGTTCGTCCGCTGATGGAGCTAAGTTGGAGTCGGCCGCTGCTTACCTTGCGGACGCTTTCTATGATTTGGTTAGGATCTCTGCAAAGTCCATGGCTTTTGTGATTGCGGCCCGCCATTTCCTTTGGCTAAGGAACTGGGCGGCTGACGCCTCTTCAAAGTCCAGGCTCAGCAAGCTCCCCTACAAAGGCAAGCTGCTTTTTGGGAAAGCCTTGGAGAAGATAGTGAAGGATCTCGGGGACTCCAAGGGGGGTCGTTTGCCGGAGGACCATCCTAGGGCGCCTAGAGCGAGCATGGGCCCTAAGGGTCCAGGTCGAGATTCTCGCAGATTCAGGGGGGCGCGTTTTGCTCCCTATCCGAAGTCTCGTTTTGGCCCTCGCAATCAGTCCTTTCGAGGTGCTAGGGGCTTCGGCAGAGGTTATTTCAATGCTCAACAGGGAGCAGCGAAGAAGCCTCAATGAAGGTCCGCTGGTCCAGGTGGAGGGTCCTGTCGGGGGTCGCTTACAAGGGTTTCTCTCTGCCTGGGCCACCATTACTTCAGACCAATGGGTGCTAGAAATCATTCAAGAGGGGTATGCGTTGGAGTTTGCTCAACCGTTACGAGAGGCCTTCATGGTGTCTCCCGGGGGAGCAGGTCAGAAAAGGCAGGCTATAAACGATACACTGCAAAGGTTGTTACAACTGCGAGCGGTGGTACCGGTGCCCCCAGACCAGTGCGGACTAGGTCGATACTCGATTTATTTTGTGGTTCCCAAGAAAGAAGGTTCTTTTCAGCCTATTCTCGATCTCAAGCATGTAAACCGCTCGTTGAAGGTCACGCATTTTCGGATGGAAACGCTCCGGTCCGTGATTCGGGCAGTGCGGAAAGGGGAATTCCTCTCGTCCATCGTTCTCACAGAAGCTTATCTGCACATTCCGATCCACCCAGATCATCAGCGTTTTCTGCGATTTGTGGTGCCCTCAGGCCATTTTCAGTTTCGGGCGTTGCCATTCGGTTTAGCAACGGCTCCTCGGACGTTCACGAAGGTGATGGTAGTAGTAGCGGTGGCATTGCGCAAGGAAGGTATTCGCGTGCACCCTTATCTGGACGATTGGTTGATCAGAGCGGGGTCTTGTCCGGAGGCGGTAGCAGCAACTGCGCGAGTAGTGCAGGTTCTCGAGCAGCTCGGTTGGGTGGTCAACCGAGCGAAGAGTCGGCTGCACCCAAGTCATCGGCTTACTTACCTAGGAGCATTGTTCGACACCGATGTGGGGTCGGTGTGTCTACCCGAGAACAGGGTATTGAAGATCTTGCGTCAGGTGAGAGCCTTCTTGACACAGGCTGCTCCGTCGGCGTGGCGATACCTGCAGCTCTTGGGGTCCATGGCAGCGACTCTGGAGCTGGTGCCTTGGGCCAGGGCGCATATGCGGCCTCTGCAACAAGCTTTGTTGTCCAGGTGGTCTCCTCAGCTTCAGCCTCTCTCTCAAAAGTTGGTTTGTCCAGAGCTCGTGTGGCTCAGCCTGCAGTGGTGGTTAGACAACACTCATCTGCGAGCAGGGGTTCCGTTGGAAGAGCCACGGTGGGTGGTGCTCACCACGGACGCCAGCTTATCAGGCTGGGGAGCTTATTGTCAGGATCTAGTGGCGCAGGGGCTATGGTCCCTGATGGCAGGATCATGGTCGATCAATCGCTTGGAACTCAGAGCAGTACGCTTGGCGCTGGAGCGCTTTCAGTCCTAGATCGAGGGCAGAGGGGTTCGTGTGTTCTCCGACAATGTGGCAACGGTTTCCTATATCAATCGGCAGGGTGGGACCGGCAGCGCCGTCTTGCTGGAGGAGAGTCAACAGCTAATGTGTTGGGCGGAAAGTAATCTCCTTGCCTTGTCGGCAGCTCATGTGGCAGGCAAAGACAATGTACAAGCGGATTTTCTCAGTCGCCATCTTCTCGATCCGGGAGAGTGGGAGCTGAATGCAGCGGTGTTTCATGCCCTTACCCAGCGCTGGGGGCGGCCGGCGATGGATCTCATGGCTTCTCTTTCCAATGCCAAGGCGTCTCGCTTTTACAGCAGATGCCGGGAGCACATGTCGGAGGGTCTCGATGCTCTCGTGCAGATCTGGTCGGAGGATCTTCTGCTGTATGTTTCCTCCGTGGCCTATGATAGGTCGTGTAGTCCAGCGCATTGCGACCCACAAGGGAAGAGTAATTCTCATCGCGCCAGATTGGCCCAGGCGGCCGTGGTATGCGGATCTGGTTCGGCTCCTGGTGGATTCGCCGTGGCGCCTACCGGTTCGTTGCAACCTGCTGTGTCAAGGTCCGATCTTAATGCCTCAGGTGGATCGCTTCTTGCTTACGGCTTGGCTCTTGAAAGGAAAAGGCTGAGCTGCAAAGGGTACTCTGCTTCGGTGATAGCCACCATGCTGAGTTCGAGGAGGAGGTCTACTTCGTTGGCCTATGTTCGCATCTGGTGTGTCTTCGAGTCTTGGTGTTCTACGCGTAGCATTCGTCCTTTTTCGGCGACAGTCTCTCATGTCTTATCGTTTGTGCAGGACGGACTAGATAAGGGGTTGGCGCTCAACACGCTCAAGGTGCATTTAGCGGCCTTAGCCTGCTTTAGAGGTTTGGTGCGCGGTTGTCGTTTGACTGCGCACGGCGATATCTGCCGTTTTTTCCGGGCGGCTGGAATTCTCAAGCCTCCCTTGCGCCAGGTAGTACCGGCTTGGGATTTGAACATCGTTCTAGAGACTTTGACTCGGCCCCTGTTTACGTCGCCGTTGTCCGGGGGGTTGAGAGAATTCTCCTGGAAAACGGCGTTTCTGGTCGCTCTCTGTTCTGCGCGAAGAATTTCCGATTTGCAAGCTCTATCGTGTAGAGAGCCTTACCTGCAGTTTTTGGCGGAAAAGGTGATTCTGCGTCCGGTTCCCTCTTTTCTTCCTAAAGTAGTTTCTGCTTTTCATGTGAATCAGTCGGTGTCCTTGCCAGTGTTTTCTGACCTCACGGGCTCTCCGATGGATGGCGCACTCAAGAGCTTGGATCTCAGCAGAGTGTTGAAGAATTACCTCAAGGCTTCTGGGGGGTTTCGTAAATCAGATCGATTGTTTGTTCTGTTCGGGGGGCCTCGTAAAGGCTTGGCGGCGACGAAAGCGACCATTTCCAGATGGGTCAAGCAGGCCATAGTAGCGGCGTATGAGGCAAGGGGTAGGTCTCCGCCCGAGGGTCTCAAAACACATTCTACACGGAGTCAGGCTGCGTCCTGGGCTGAATATGCCGCAGTTCCTACGGTGGATATTTGTAGAGCTGCCACCTGGTCTTCTTTGCATACTTTTACGAGACACTACCGGTTAGATGTTCAGGCCAGGGAGGATGCGAGAGTTGGGGCGGCTGCTATTATCGCAGGGCTTGCCGGTCCCTCCCAACTTTAGGTACTGCTTTGGTACTGCCCTATCGTTCCCTGGACTGGCCCGGAGAAACGAGAAGGAAGGAGAAATTAGGTCTTACCTGCTAATTGTCTTTCCTTGAGTTTTCTCCGGGCCAGTCCAGGGCCCACCCAGGTTTTCTGTTTCACTATGCTCAGGCGTTTTGTGGATAAAGCATGCTACATGTCCCAGCATTCTACATGGTTTTTAAGAAAGGGGCTTCTGGTTAGCGTGGATCTTGGGGCTCCCTCTAATTGGCCGCGAGAGGGGTTTTTCAACTACTACTACAAAAAAAAAAATACAGAAGAAACAGATTGCATTTTTGCGTCGGTTTCCAACGGCTTTTGTGCGTTTTTTGTGCGTTTTTTGTCCTGGGGAATGTACATGGTTCTCAGTGGTTTTGTTATTTTCTAGTTCCACAGTTATCTTCTAAGCTGCTTTGGCAATAGGAGACTGGAGCAGAACAGCAAGGGGAGTGGCTTAAGTTGCTGGCAAAACTTTGATTTACAGTCCTCAGCTGCTGGAGGGGATTGACAACCCTATCGTTCCCTGGACTGGCCCGGAGAAAACTCAAGGAAAGACAATTAGCAGGTAAGACCTAATTTCTCCTTTGTTTTTGTATACTTTATCCCTAGAATGCCACTTTAAGAAAAATAGTTATCAAGATTTTGCTATTTTGAGTTATATTTTCGTATAACATTTTGTAATAACTGTCCTTTGCAGATAATCTTTTTGTGACCAATCAGAATGGATACTATTATCATTCTCAAACTAGCTTGGACAGAACTCCTCATGACTACAATGGTAGAATACGCAGTGGAAGTGTATATAGTGCACATAGCACCAGCTCTTTAAATAACCCACAACATTGTATGCAGGCTTCACCTATGTCTTCCAACCCTAGTATCACAGGAAGTGATGTCATGAGACCTGATTATGTCCCCTCACATCGGCATAGTGCTCTGATACCACCATCATATCGCCCCACGCCAGATTATGAGACTGTGATGAGGCAGCTGAACAGAGGTATGATGCACACGGAAAGACAGAGCCATTCAATGAGAAATCTTAGTATAGGGAATTCATATGCCTACAGTAGAGCTGATGCATTGGTCTACAGTCAACCTGAAATTCGGGAGCATACCCAGTTCACCGCATCCCAGTCCACGCACTATCCTTTTAATCTGAATTATAGTTTTCATAGCCAGTCTCCCTACCCGTATCCTGCTGAAAGGCGACCAGTGGTTGGAGCAGTCAGTGTGCCTGAGCTAACTAATGTTCAACATCAGACTCAAGATTATCCAGCTCCAAACATTATGAAGACTCAGGTGTATCGACCTCCTCCCCCTAACCCCTATCCAAGACCTGCCAACAGCACCCCTGATCTTTCCCACCACTTTTACATCAGCAACAGCAATCCTGACCTCATTACAAGGAAGGTCCACCATTCTGTTCAGACATTTCAGGAAGACAGCTTGCCAGTTGCACATTCTCTTCAAGAAGTTAGTGAGCCCTTAACTTCAGCACGGCATGCTCAGCTACAGAAAAGAAATAGCATAGAGATAGCTGGACTGGCCCATAGCTTTGAAGGCATACAAATTAAAGAGCGGACCATGTCTGCATCAGCAGCAGATGTGACTCTTCCAAGGGAACCGTTTATAGGCTCTCAGCCCAATGGTTTCATAGGGAAAACAAAGAAGGAACCAAGTGAAGAGCAAGGAGCCAACAAATATGGACACAAAAAGTCTCTTTCAGATGCCACTATGTTGATTCATAGCAGTGAGGAAGATGAAGATGACTTTGAAGAAGAAAAAAGGACCAGCACATCTCATGAACCAACACGGCTCTCCACTATATTGGGGAACTATCCCAATGAACCTTTACCAAGTTACCCTTTTAGTTCTTCCACTGTTGACCCAATACATTGCTTAGAACAGACATTGCTTGTTAATGAAGTTGAGAAGGAAAAGCGACTTAAAGATGTTAATGCAACTCATTGCATCACTGACATCCATGTGCAAAGAAGAGGTGAAGGAATGCTAACTCCATCTGTATCAGAATCTGACCTCACGGCGTCTGAAAGATACCGAGTCAGGAAGGATTCTGTCAAAAAGAGACCGGTGTCAGATGTGTTTTCAGGAAAAAAAGATATTGTTGAAGGGCTTCCACCTTTGGCAGTAAGTAGATGTTATTTCTTTTTCTTTGTAAAAGGTGGGCTTGAGGGATGAATTTGAAGCTTATGATTTCTAATAATTTGTGGAATAAAAGTCAACAAAGGTTTTAGATAATACCTTTTCTCCATGGACAATCAGGAAAAAAAATCATCACATATTGGATATGTCATCCAGCAGAGCTACACACAGGAGCTTTCCCAACTTCTCCTAGAAGCTTTTGGAAGCTTGACCACCCATGCATATATTTTCCCACCTGCTATTGCGGCACTATTTTACCCTCATTCCTTTTCTTTCTGCAGTCCCTCACAGATGTTTCTCAGTTGTTGCATGAGTACATCATACTGTTGCATTTTCATTACTGTCCTCTTTTTTTTTCTCTCTCTTTCTCTCTCCTGCCTGCCATCACATTTTTTTCCATGTTCACTTCCCATATTTTCATCTTAGTGAAGGGGTTTCAACCTTTTTAAGTTTCCTTTATTTTCCATGGTGCCTCAGTCCCCTTAGATACTTGGTGGTCCAGCCAAGTTACAGTATATCTATAAAAATTGAGCCATTTGATTTTACTATGGCTATTTGGCTCAGCAAAAACAACCTACAAATCAACCTTAAAAAACCAGAAATATTAATCCGCCACAAGAAACCAAAAGTACACCCCCCCCCCTACCTCATTCAAATTGCACAACTTAATCTTGCCTGTCAAACAAAAAGTTAAATATCTAGGGGTCATTATAAACAGGGCTTTAAGCATGGCATCTCATATCAAACTCATTGCCAGAACAATATAAACTAAAAACTATTCAACACCAGAGACCAATCCTAGACCCACATGACTTTTGCACAATAGTTCAAGCGCTAGTGAACCCCCATCTGGACTATTGTAATGGTATTTTACAAGGTCTTTCAAAGAAGTCCATTCACACCCTCCAGCTTGTCCAGATTTATCTGCCAGGATTATAGCAAGACCAACCTATCTGAACACATCACCCCCATATTATATAACCTTCACTGGCTCCCAATAACTTCCAGAATACAATAAAGCAAATCCTCACTGCTTTTAAATTGTATAATGATATCTCCCCCTCTTACCTAAGAACATAAGATATGCCATACTGGGTCAGACCAAGGTCCATCAAGCCCAGTATCCTGTTTCCAACAGTGGCCAATCTAGGTCATACGTACCTAGCAGTTTCCCCAAAAGACACAGGTTCTGCAATGCTTGTACTAGGTCAAGCATTGATATCCTGGGTCCCTTCTTAATAATGGTTTATGGACCTTTTCTCCAGGAATTTGTCCAAACCTTTTTTAAACCCAGCTACACTAACAGCCTTTACTACATCCTCCGGTAACAAATTCCAGAGTTTGATTACACGTTGAGTGAAAAAATATTTTCTTTTATTAGTCTTAAATAGTTTACCCTGTAGCTTCATTGCATGTCCCCTAGTCTTCCTATATTCTGATAACGTAAACAACCTCTTCACTATAATCAAATCTCAAACTGACACCAGACACAAGCGAAAGTACACTCAAAACCTTCTGCAAGTTCCAACCCTTATACGCAAAACTAAACAGCACACAAGTAATAGGGCATTCAGATACACAGCCCCTATACTTTGGAACGCCCTCCCTGACCAAATCAGAACTAACAAAGATCTCTTAACTTTCCACAAGGAATTGAAAACACACTTTTTCTCACAATATTATAATGCTCATCTAATAAACAATACCTCCAATAACTCCACCCCCCTTCTACCTCCAACAGTCTAACACCTCCCATTTCCCTTCCTTATTTCAATGTATATAGCTAAGAAAATCCAGCCATCACTATGCCTCTGTAATTAGTGTGCACTGGTATGTATATAGTTATTGTTCTAAGTTCCTTGTTTAAATTGTATTGGTTAAATATGTTCCATGTACCACTGTGTTGTAGCCCCTGATCGCTGGAAGGAGCAGTATAAAAAAACGTGCAAATAAATAAATCAAATGAATATTTTCCTGGATGGCATGTCCAAAACACTTGCCAGTGGGTTTAAGAAGTGCCAGGTTCTCAAGGACCATATCCATAACAGATACTCACAAATGGTGCCTCCAATGTGTGGAACCTGACTATAAGCCCTCTTCTTGTAATTTGTGTCTTCAAATGATAATACGAGGGCTTAAGTGTCAAGAAAAAAAGTGTGAATGGATTTTTGGCACGTCTAAGTCCGATCCATCGCCATCAGCAACATCAGTCTCGATGGCTTCTCAGGGAGCACTGGATACTGGTGGTGCATTGGTATTGGAGTTCTTGATCACACTCGAACTGAGCACTCATAGATCTCCTGAACCTCTGTCATCCATTAGCGTTCTGACGAGGAAGGATTCAACCATGTCTGTGAAGAGTATGGGCATCAAACATCAGGTACAGGCTCAGGTGCATAGATGTTGGAGCTCTCTAAGGCATGATGCCAAGAGCATCGAGGGTTGACAGGAGCTACCCTGAAGAGAGGAAGGCTTATCGTTAATATATTCAGAAGGGCAGTGAAAGCCTACTTATAGCCAGAGCAAGCACAAACAATTAGGTGAACTAGGGGATTGCCTAGCATGCTGGCCCCTCAGGAGCCCCTCTGCTGGCACCCCTCTCTGGGGCTGACAGTGGTGGCAATTGCCCTTGAAACCGTAATGCAGCACTTACCTTCTGTCTCCGGAGCTGTCGCGGCTTCATTCTTTCCAATCTGCTGCTTCAAGCCCCTCCTCTGCTGCAGCCTTCCTGTTTTATACAAAACTGGACATCGGGAGCAGAAGTGACAGAGTGGAGAGATTAAAACAGTGACAAAGTCCCAGAGACAGAGGGTAAGTGCTGCGTTGTGATTTCAGGGGCAGTTGCTACCACTGATGGCTTCGGAGTAGTGGCAATGTGCGCGAGGGGGCTGCAAGATGGAGAGCCCACCTAGTGTGCCTCCAGTCCTTGTACCGATCCTTCTCATAGCCAAGACCAGTCAGCTGATGCCTCTTGAAGATGCCCTTTGAGATGGCAGGCTTGGAGAATCACAAGGAGCAAGAGTGATGATGACACAGATGCTTTATGAAGTACCCCAACGCGTTTCGGCGAACGCCTTCCTCAGGGGGATGAAATTATATGGTATATCATGGGAAAATTTCCCATATGGTGGGATCTAAATAACTGTCACCGTTGATCCGACAGACATCGGGAAGAAACTGTGTCAGCGTTTTTATTGTATTGGTTACAACAAAATTGCCCTTCTTGTCAGACAACACGGCACTAATCTGGGAGTTATTCTGTTAATTCCCTTCAGTTTCATACAAACAAGACTCCTTGTCTGTCGGATCTGTGTCTTCATCACTCTTGCTCCTTGTGTTTCCTGATTGACTCTGTAAGAGCTGCCGCTCTTTTTGTGCCTGAGGCTTGGAGAATCGCCTTCTGAAGGCTGTCAGAGAGAATCGTGATGCTCTTTGCCATGCAACAGGTCAAATCCTCATTGAGTTAGAACCATGGTGCAACTTAGCACCAAGTCTATCCTCGACAGTCTGCCTATGGTAGAGGCATCAATATTGGACATTAGTAGTATAATGGGTGCACTACTCGTCAAACTGATTGACAGGTGAGATAAGGATGACAGCAGCCAATCAGCGCTCACTTCTGGTGTATGTCCCACCTCTGACCACAACCCCCATAAAAATGAATGGTGAGCTAGTGCTGCCCATCCATGCCCCCAGGAGTGGCCATACTCCCACTCTGACATGCCCCCACCACTGTTCCCTCTAAGCTGTGCGCGTGTGCGCGCGCACACACCTCGCCGAGCAAGCGCACATACTTTATAACAGAGCGCACAAAAATTATGGTTCTGATTCTGATAGAAAACACAGACATCTTAAAATTTAAAAGTTGTTGTGTATTTACGGTTTTCACAAGTTCTACAATATTATCTAGTGCAATCAATGTGGTGTACATACTGTATTCTGACGTGTAGTCAAATTTTAAAGTATAGAACTCCGGAGGGATCACGTGTGCACATGAGCGGGTGAGGAGCTCCCTCGTCGCGCTCCAGGGCCGTCTGTAGAAATTCTGCAATTTAACAGGCATCGCCGGTCCAATACTGCCTTACGAGGCATTGCCATCTTTGCTGTACTTCTCCTATTGTGTCCGGGCAGCTTGGTGAGTGTCTTGGATTAATGAGAGCGGCAAGTAAACGAGATAAACCCGCGGGGGTCAAGGACTTAAAAATGGCGGCGGCGAACCGCGTAGGCCCGCCGGACTCCCCGGGGAAAGATAGTGTGGATTCAGCCCCCGATGAGACGGCTCAGGAAGTTGTCAAAATGCTGGAACCTAAGTTTGACACAGTTATGCGTAAACTGGATGAGATGGGTGAGAAATTTGGAGAATATGCCAGGAGAATGGATGAGATGGAACAACGAGTGACGGTACTGGAGGAGGGAGAGCTGGCGCTGGAAAATACAGCGGCGAAGCAACAGAAACAACTGGATGACCTTATAATGAAGGTGGATGATCTCGAAAATAGATCGAGAAGGAACAATCTGCGGTTGGTTGGGGTGCCCGAATCCTGGACGGGGAACCAGCTGTTCACCTTGTTCGCGGAGTGGTTGCCGCAGGAACTAGGCCTTGAAGAGCTACGGGGCAAAATCCACGTGGAGCGAGCCCACCGTCTGGGCCCAGTACGCGAAGGTCAGGGCCGACCTAGACCGGTGCTGGCACGACTTCTAAATTTCCAGCATAAAGCATTGCTGTTGCAAGCCTATAGGAAGAAAAGAGACCTAAGACTTGATAACGCAAAGGTCTTGTTGTTCCCAGACTATTCAGCCTCTCTGGCAGCGCGGCGTAAGGAATTCGCGCCTCTATGCACTGAGTTAGTCCAGCGCGAGGTGAAATTCGCCCTACTCTATCCGGCCACCCTTAAGATCTTTTATAAGGGCACCACTCACACCTTTGAACAGGTTGCAGCGGCGAAGAAATATGTGTCCATGCTACCGGAGCCAGTTGTGCAAAATGGGGACTGAGCTATATGAGACTGGCTGGAGTAGTCGCGCCGACCATGACAAACTGTGCCCTGCTGCTGGACTGTGGCAACTGCTGGACTCATATAGACCGGCAGTTCCTATTGCTTCTTCAAACAGCATAGGAGACCTGTTTGGGACTGGCTGATGCCGCTTGGCCTTTAAATCTCTTCTTATATCACGGACGGCCCGGAGGGGCACAGACTGTGATCTTACTCCCCTAGGGGGGTGCCCTATTCGTAGGGTTCTGTATAGGATGTGTGTGGGGAATGGGGGTAGATTGAATGGTGATCTGAATGAGGGTGTGGAAGATGGTGTGTTTAGGGAACTAGAGGAATGCTTGGGGAAGTGTGGATGGGCGACTGGTAGTGATGCGTGTCTGGGGGATAGGGAGACTGTAGGGGGGTGGGGGAGGGGGGAGGCTAGGGGGGGATTAGATAGGTCGGGATGGCTGGAGAGCATGGGGACGGGGAAGGGGAGGGGGGAGGGGGACTATGGGGTACAGTGGGTGGATGGGGGGGCAGGGGCTCCGATTGGAATACGCAGCCGGTTGTTTGATTTTCTGCAATGGCACAAGGCTGTTTCACTCATGGTCTCTCTCCCTACTCTAGGGTGTGAGACAGACTCCTGGAGACGAGGCTGGGCGTCTCCGGGTAGCTTGACATTCCGGTACCTTGCTGCAGATTCCCACATGTTGCTGATATGTTAAACGCAAAAATTGTTTCCTGGAACGTGGGGGGTATTGGGTCACCGATCAAGCGTACTAAGATACTGCAAATGTTGAAAAGAAAGGGGGCACATCTGGCGCTGCTGCAGGAAACGCACTTGAGCGCGCTAGAACACTCCAAGCTTAAGCGAGACTGGGTGGAGGCTGTATATGGTGCCTCTTCTGGGGGAAAAAAGGCAGGGGTGGCGGTATTAGTAAAGCGGGGGGTTCCTTTTGAGGTGGCTAAGGTGCATGCAGATCCCCACGGTCGATATATCTTGATCACAGCCAAACTTTTTAATGAGGTGATTTGGATAGCAAATGTCTACGCGCCCAATGTTTATGATCACGAGTTCTTTAGGAGGTTGCTCCGCTTTGTGAAGGAGGCGGGGGCGAGTAAAATACTGATGGCTGGGGACTTCAACTGTCCGCATGATCCCTCGCTGGACAAGTCTAAGGCGGATGCGGCGACCTCCTCGATGCGCAGAGGGGTGGCCTATCTTTGAAGATTGGGAGACCTGGTGGATGTCTGGCGGTTACTTCACCCGGGGGTCCGGGAATACACTCATCAATCGCGGGCGCATCACACTTGGTCCCGAATCGATAACATTCTGGTGAACGAGGGAGGCCTCTCAATGGTGGCCCAGGCTGAGATTGAACCGATCGTAGTGTCTGATCATGGTATGGTATGGGTGTTATGGGAATGCCGGGGAGCGGGACAGAAACGTTGGCGCTTTCCAACCTACTTGGATCAAGATAAAGAGTTTCAGGCCTTTTTGGAAAAACAATGGGATGAATATGTTGCTTTTAATGATAGACCCGACTGTCCACCGCTATTGTTTTGGGAGGCTAGCAAGGCGGTAATGCGGGGCGCCATCATCTCTTATACGACCCGGCGGCGGCGTCATATGGATCGTAGTATACTAGTGTTGGAACGCCGCTTGAGAGACTTGCAACATTTGTTAGGGAGGAGGGCTGACGCAGCCTTACAGAGGGAATATAACCGCTCTCAGTTGGCACTCAGTGAGTTACTGCAGCGGCGTGCAAGTCTCTCTGTGACATACTATAGACATCAGCTGCATAGATATGGAAATCGAACGGGACGGCTTCTTGCAAAATTAGTTCGTGACCCGGGGGGATCTCGGTTCATCCCTGTTCTTCGGGATGAGCGGGGCGCTTTGAAACACCATTCTCGGGAGATTGCTGGGATCTTTCAGGCCTTCTATACGAGCCTGTATAGTGAGGACGTGAGGGATTATGGGGCAGGCCGTGCCTTTCTGCAGAACCTGACTCTTCCGCAGGTGACTGCAGAACAGCTCCAGCTATTGAATGCTCCCTTGACCATACGGGAGATCCAAGCCGTCATTGCGAAGGGGAAATCTCACAAGGCACCTGGGCCTGATGGTTTCAGCTACGAGTACTATAAGCTACTTAGGTCTAGATTGGCCCCCTCAATGGTGGTGATGTACGACGCCATTAGACAAGATGGAGGCCTACCTCAAGATATGCGCTGTGCCGACATCACCGTCATTCCGAAACCGGGAAAAAACCCCTTTGAGCCAGCTTCCTATAGGCCCATCTCCCTCATTAATTGTGATGTGAAGATTTTGGCGTCGGTTCTGGCGAACCGGCTCAATGGTATTTTGCCTTCCCTTATAGCTCCTCGACAGGTGGGCTTTGTCCAAGGGCGTGAGGCGACCAAGAATATTGCCCGACTGCTCCTTGGTATGGAACACTGCGTGAGGGAGGAAGAAGCCTTATTCTTAGTAAGTTTAGACGCCGAGAAAGCGTTTGATAGGGTGGCTTGGCAGTACTTATGGGATGTTTTGGACAAGTTTGGAATGCAGGGCGGCTTCGTTTCGTGGGTCCGGGCATTGTACCAGCGCCCTTTGGCGCGCGTGGTGCTCTGTGGAGCTAGTTCTGACGCGTTTGAGTTGGAGCGTGGGACACGCCAGGGCTGCCCGCTTTCCCCTTTGCTTTTCGTGCTGTCCTTGGAACCCCTGCTGCATGCTATTCAAGGTCACCAGGACATCCATGGTATTATGCTCGGGGGTACAGAGATGAAAGTGAGCGCCTTTGCTGATGACATGCTGCTGTGTCTTACTAACCCGCAGCCCTCATTGGAACGAGTCTTGCACCTTATTCAAGATTATGGTGCTTTTTCAGGTCTTAAGATTAATGCCTCTAAATCAGTGGTTCTGGATGTTGGGAATAGGGGGCGGCCATTGTGGCAGGGAGCTTTTCCCCTGGTGTGGGCGGAGGGGGAGATCAAATACTTAGGTATTCAATTGCCGGACAACCCGACTAATCTATACTCAGTGAATGTCCCTGGCATGTTGAGCCGAGCCCGTCAAACTTTTGCAAGGTGGCAGGGCCTTCCTTTGTCGCTCAGGGGTCGAATAGCCCTGTTTACAATGGTAGAGATGCCCCGATGGTTATATGTACTACGTTTGCTGCCTATATGGATTCGAGAGGGCGACTGGCGTTGCTTTGATAAATTGTTGCGTGGTTTTTTATGGCGGAGTAAACGCGCGCGTATTCCTTTAAGGGCCTTGATGAGACGACGAGAAGACGGTGGACTGCAGCTTCCGGACCTCCGAAACTATAATCTCTATTATTTGACTAGGCATATCTGGTCCTTGGTGGCCGGGACGGGGGGCTGTGCCCCGACTTCGCAGATACACGCTAGTTGCGCACCTCTCCATGGTCTAGTGCTCTTGCATTCGGCCTCGGGTCGTGGGTCTGTGGGTGGTTGGACATACATGGCGGCCCTTAAGGCGGCCTGGCGGGCGTTGTGTTCCCGCTTTGGATGGGATTGGCAAAGGTCGGCGCTCTTGCCCTTGGTGGGAAATCCAGGTTTCCCTCCGGGCTCCTCGCGGCTTAACATATTCCAGGACTGGGCTCAGAAAGGTGTTGTGTGTATTGGAGATCTCCTTGCGCCTGAGGGATCGCACCTAGAAACCTTTAGTGTATTGCAGAGTCGTTACCAGCTCTCTCGCCGTGATTTTTACGGGTACTTACAAATTCGCCACTATGTGGAGGGACTGGGTGGAGCCTCTGTCAGTCCGATTTACTCGGGACTTCCGGTTAGAAGATGGCTTGAGCAACTTGACGTTGGTTCCCGGGAAGGGTTGGAGAGATGGGAATTACTACACCCGGCGGGTGACGATGAATATTTGGCTGACTTAGTTCATCGATGGGTAAGAGATGGTATGACACGTTTGACGGTGTTGGATTTGCGCGAGGCCTTTGAGGGCATCCCGAGGGGTGATTTCTGGATATACTTGCAAGAGTTACAGTTTAAATTCCTTTGGAGAGCCTATACTACGGATGTATGGGCTTTTAAGGCGGGTGTACGTGTATCACCCAATTGTGGTTGGTGTACGTTAGACAGGGGCACATTGCTTCATAAATTTTGGGAATGTTCTCAGGTGACACACTTGTGGAAGTACGTCTGTGGAGAACTTGACAGATGGTTGGGTGTGCCTCTTCATTGGAGTGTAGAGGTCTGCTTGTTTCATCGATGGGGGACTGAGAATCAGGCCCTTACGCCACCTCAGAAGCTCTTATTAACCCGGGGATTATTGTTAGTAAAAAAAGTTCTGTTGGGCGCTTGGGCTGACCCGGCCCCTCCTGGAGTGCAGATGTGGGAACACGCCATATGTGCCTTGCTCTATATGGAAAAACTGACGGCCAAGCAGCAGGGTGGGAGGGCGTGGGATTCTTTCTTGGAACTTTGGGCGCCCCTACTAGATCGGCTACCTGTGCGGGACTGCAGCATGGCAATTAATGTATAATTATGTCTTATTATTGCATACATATTGTAGCACAACTGAGCTAGTGCTACACCGTGTGTTTACTCTTTATGCTGAATAATTGTGTTATGCTCATTTAGTGAGGTTCTCTTCAGTCGTACATTTGCCTTTACCCCGGAGCCTTATATTACACGGGGTGCAGGAGAATGGCATGACATGACTGCTGTTACATACTGGCCCGTGCTGCGTCTCTCTATAGAGAATATCCTTATATAGTTTGGTGGAGGATGCTTGGGGTGGTGCATGTGGAGGGCTGGGTTCGAGAGATTGATCAAGAGAGGGGAGACGACCTTATACTACCAATGCAAAAGCATCGACATTCTATTTTTAGATGGCTACCAATCGGACTGGAGTGGGGGGGTGGGTGTGGGTAGTGGGGGGGTAAGGATTAAAAGGGGGGGGGTCCGCACAAGGGTTCTGTATTCTAAAGTACCTCTTAATTTGCTGTACATGCTACTGGTGGTGGGCTGTTCTGCGACTACGACTGCGACCCAACTGTGCGGGTGTTAGGTCTCCCATGTTATGGTTATGGGTGCCTCACTCATATTATTTGTGCAGTTCTGTTTGGGGAGATCACTCACTGGTTCTGCTCTGCAAGTCTGTACTCAGAAAGGTATTTTTATTTTTATTTTTATTTTTATTTGCACGATTTTCCTACTTTTCTGTATGTTACGTTTTATGCTATAACCCTTGTCGATATGACTTAGAGGCAGTCTTCAATGTGTTTACCCTCCCCATATGGGTGGGGCCCTGTTATTTGTTATTTGTTACTTGCTATTTGGAATATGTATTATCGGAAAATGTTTAATAAAAACGAATTGAACTAAAGTATAGAACTCCGAGTGTCGTTATGTGGCGCACAAAAATTTAACCTTCCTTTAAAAGCTGCACAGCTGATATTTTATGCTCACACAGCCTACAGAAAATTAGAGGGAACATTGGCCCCCACCCCACCCCAAGGATGACATCAGCCAATCAGCACCCACACCCTGCCCTGCAATGATGGCATTAGCCAATCAGCGCCTACTTCCGGGTTTGTGCCACACCTGAGCCCTCCCACCCTCAACCATGCCCCCAGCCTACATCATTGAAAATGACATCACCGGAAACAGGGTGTCATCGGAAATGGACAGTGTCGCTTTTCAATGACATCAGCGGAAGCAGAGTGACTGACTCCAGAAATGTGTTTTGGTTCTGGTTTATGCTGACATCAGCAAAAGCAGGAACCCTGGAAAACAAAACAAAAATGCTTTCTCTCTCCCCCCCCGCCCGAGCTTTCTTTTTCTCACAAAGCAGTGCAATGCTTTTGTGTATATTGAAGACTATTTAGAGCTGATTGTTAAAAATAACCCTTTGGTAGCAACAGGAACACAAACCTGTATCTGTAATGTGATGCAAGCACACAGCATTTGGTATACAGGCTTTTCTTTACAAATGTTAAAATGCAATTAACACATCTTTGTTAGAGAAACCAGTGCTGTCCATGTGATAGAATTTTGCTTTTAAGACCTCACTGTTAGAGAGAAGTATTCTGGCAACAGAGTACCTCAGGCTGAAACAGAGAGAGAGAGAGAGACCTGGGTTCGAATCCCACTTAAGCTATTTTTTAGTGGCTTTGAAAAAAAAATACAGAGAAACAAATCTGGGCATGCTTCTAGGAAAAACGTCAACACTTGCTGCCTTTCTGGGCAGACTAGATGGACCACACTGGTCTTTATCTGCCATCATATACTATGTTACTATGTGGTTGGTAGAAAGAACAGGCTATACTTTAAAACATACAGGATTTGTGGAATAAATCCATTCTGAAGATGTTAGCAAAATAAAAAGAATAGTCAAAGCACGGCAATCATGAAGGAAATCTTATTGAAGAGCATTTACTATGACCCCAAAGGAATAGGGAGCTTTGGGGACATAAATCCTCTACTTCAAGCCGCTAAAAAGCATGATAAAACAGTCAACAGAAAAGATGTAGTTAGATGGGCTACAGGACAAGATGCTTATACTTTACACAGACCTGCTAGGGTCAATTTTAAAAGAAACAAGATGATCGTGTCAGATGTGTATGCACAATGGCAGGCTGATTTAGTTGATATGGCAGCCTTGTCCCATTATAACAATGGCTACAAATACATCTTAACAGTGGTAGACATCCTGTCAAAATATGCTTGGGCTGCAAGTTTAAAATCGAAAACCGGTCATGAAGTTGCTAAAGCCTTTGAAAAAATATTTAATCTAGGTTGTATACCTGAAAAAATACAGGCAGACAAGGGTAAAGAATTTTTAAATAGGTCTCTGAAGAATTTATTAAAACAAAGAGGGGTTCATCATTTTGTAACCAATAACGATGTTAAAGCAGCGGTGGTAGAAAGGTTTAACAGGACTTTGAAATCCAAAATGTGGCATTATTTTACAACACACAACACCTTTAGGTACCAAGACGTACTGCAGGCTTTTGTGCACAGCTACAATCATAGTTTTCACAGAACAATAAAGGTGAGGCCTATAGATGTGACATACACAAATTCTCTGCAGATCTGGAAAAGAGTCTACGGTGATAGCAACAAACGGAAGCACACCAAGAACCCCTTAAAGAAAGGAGATCATGTAAGACTTTCAAAAACTAAAGGAAAATTTGAAAAAGGTTACGAGCAAACGTGGACTGATGAAGTATTTATAATAACGGACATTTTAAACAGGGGACAGAAAGCGACATACAAGATACATGATTATGACGGTGAAGCCATACAAGGTTCTTTTTATCCTGAAGAATTGCTAAAAGTCACCCCGCAACAGGACAGAATACACCGTATCGATAAGGTTCTAAAGGTAAAAGGATGTGGCAGGAACAGATTCTACCTCGTGAAATGGAGGGGACGGCCTGTTAAATTTAACAGTTGGGTTAAAGCATCAGAGATTCAAGACATCTGATTTCTTTCTTTCTTTTGAAGAAACATTTAAAAAAAAAAAAGAATGATGGTGGCTTTGATATCACACTGCCTAGCAATGCCTCAGCAGGTGTGTTTCCCAAAAATACCAGCTCTAATTTTACCATACAACTAGCAAGGCCGTTGGACTTACAAGGACCTTGGGAAGTAGGGCTAGTGGAAATACAATCTCCCAACACTTGGGAGAATACTAAGGAAGATCAAAAGTATGTTGTCACCTCCGTAGCAGGAAATATACAGCACCACATGACAGTCAGGAGAGGACATTATGCGACCATGCAGAGTTTAGTGGAATCCATGAATCAGGACATTAGCAGCATCTATAAATCTGCGTCACCACGAATCATTTATGAACCCTATGCGCGAAGAATCCGAATAAAATCGGAAGATAAGTCTGTTATTTCTGCAGATGTTGATTTGGCAACCATTTTGGGAATAGAAGCTGATGTTAATACACAGCATTCCCATTTTCCAGCGGATATCACGGGCGGTTTTAATACCCTCTACCTGCACACAGATATTGTAGAGCACCAGTTAGTAGGTGACCATTTTGTGCCACTGCTGTGCTGTGTTCCAACTAAGGGGTTTAGGGATGAGTTTATCACATTAACTTATGATAAGCCACACTATGTCCCTGTGAACAAACAGCATATTGACACCATCACATTTGAAATAAAGATGGATCAGAACAGATATGTCTCATTTCGTTACGGGAAGGTGATCCTTAAGCTTCATTTGCGCCCGCGGAAGGTGGTGGTTTTTTAAAATGGTTGTGGTTAAAGACTACGGAGACCCCAAAGCATACAAGCATTATTATACAACACTGGCTGGTTATGGACTTTCAGGATATCATGGAGTACCAGGAAAAAACGCACAAGGAGGAGCAGAGTGTCTTGCACTACCAACCAGGAACACAATGGAGCAAGACCGGAGAAATGTGGATGTTTGGAAAGTCTTTATTGGTAGGAGTCAAAACCCCGACGCGTTTCGGCGTGGGACGCCTTCTTCAGGGGGTACAAAGCTTAAAAAAAGGGGGGATAATACATGATATTTAATTAAAGTTATGAATATGTATAAAAGAATAAACTCATAAAAAACTCATAAAAAACTGATTAATAAACCATCAGATTAATACCATATATACATTGAAAAACATAAATATATCAATGCTATTACCAAAGTGATTCAACCTGTCTACCTGTCTTCAATCGTGTATTTTAGTATAGAATTATGTATATGTATATATATATATATATATATATATATATATATATATATATATATAAATGTAAAAATATAAAACATAAACATTATGTATCGACTATGGGAACCACATAAATATATAAATAAATTCTAAATGAATACTAGAGAAACGCAGGACGTGAGGAATTAAACCATAATCACAGACAAACATCTAATTGCATAAACGGTATATACAAATAATACAATATTGTTTAATGAATATATATATAAAAAAGGGTGATGTTATTTTAAACATCTAGGTGATGTTAAAAAAACTTGACATATGTTAATGACTATGAATATAATTGGTAATTTAGATAAACCTTGTCTTAAAAATATGCGTTAGCAAGGACAAAAGTGTCTTGAAGTTAACTTGAGATAATACTTAGATAATGATTACTTAAGAAACAGGATAAGAGTTATATTAGTGAGCTGTCTCAGGTTATGAATTAAAACTGAAATTTATATTATTGCTGTTTGGAAATCAGAATGAGAATTATATTCAGTGACCAATCAGTGGTTATTAATCTTTAAGGTATAATTAGAATGTTAAAAATACCAATAAATTTACTAACCTGAATTGATCCACTTAGTTGTCTACATCTTATTCATAAATTAGTCATGAAACTGTTAAGATATAATTTCAGGACCAAAAAAGGAAGAAGCATGAAATGATTAGAAGTTGAATTAAAACTGCAGAGCTATTGAATGGTGTTGTGTGTCTGTGTAGAACTTTAAATCATTCATGAAAACATGTGGCTCATGTATATAGTGAATGGAACTTATGTGAAATTATTATGAGTAAAAATATTGTACATCAAAGTTGTATTTTGACTATCCATGATTAAGCTCCTGTAAAAACTGTGACATCATTGAAGTATTGGAGACTATATGTACAACCCTTGTAAAAACCAAACTGCTTTTAAACCATAAGAAAAGGTTATATTCCTTTAAGGTTGTGAACCATGAGAATTATATTATGCGGAGGAATGATAAATAACAGTGCATTGAAACTAACCCGGACTTAAAATTCGTGTCTTTTGTGTCGTCCTATTACAGGGCGAGAGAAGCCGCCATTCTAAATCTGAAGAAAAATAAATACAATATATCTAATATTAGAATAAACTATTGGCTAAACCATACACACGTATGTTAAAAATTACTTATAGGTAAACTGTCCTTGATGGAAAATGACAAGTTTTGTTGTTGAAAATCATTTAGGTAAAAATGCACTCGAAAGTAGTCGTTAGGACTTCAGTGCCTATTGAGCTCTACGTGGTCATTATTTGAAGGGTGACTTTGCAATCCTGAACCTGAAACCCGATGTTGAAAGGAATCTGTTTGCAGTACATAATCAGACTGAACTTATCGTCATAGAGTACTGGAGTTGTGACTATCTAAAACTTATAAGGCACGCTGGTTCATGATATTGCATTTTTTATAAATAGCTATCCGTGATTTGGCTCCTGTGATACTATGACGTCATAAAAGTGCTGGAGATTGTGTTTCAAACCATTGTAAAAACGAACTACTTGTGAACCATTTGGTAAAGTTGTATTGCTGTGAAGTTATAAACCCTATATATTATGTTGTGTGGAAGCTTGAACCATGAAATTACCTTTAATCTGTGCCGGCTTAAGATCACTATCTTTTGTATCGTCTTATGGCCAGGCGAAGGGACGGACGCGCGATCTAGGGAAAAATAAATCTAAAATTAAGGATGAAATGTTCGCTAAGATATAACTATGCAGATAAAGATCGCATATAGGTGAACTGTCCTTGATGAGAAATGACGATATACTTTGTTTAAAATCCTTTATGGTAAAATTACACTCGAAAATGCTCGTTGGGACTACAGTGCTTCATGAGCTCAATGTAGTCGTTCTGTAAAGGTGGCGTTACGATTCTAACTCTAAAACACGATATGAAAAAGAAACTATTTTCAATGCATAGTCAGACTAATCTTATTGTCATAGAGTGCTAAAAATTATGACCATCTATCTAAAAAATATACCTTTAGTGCTGAAAATACTGCCTGCAGCAAAGTATAAAGAATTAAAGGACACGCTTGTGAGAAGCCCTGCTTTAAATCGTCAGTGTTCCCGCCAAAAGGGGAGGAGTCTCTGGGTGAGGAGGAGCTGATTTAACAAAACTTGTCTGCAGAGTGTGTAGTGAGTCCAAACCCTTATATATTAAAAGTAACAGTTGTACTTGGAAAATCGTAGGC
Organism: Ichthyophis bannanicus; assembly: GCA_033557465.1. Taxonomy (NCBI): domain Eukaryota; kingdom Metazoa; phylum Chordata; class Amphibia; order Gymnophiona; family Ichthyophiidae; genus Ichthyophis; species Ichthyophis bannanicus. The sequence continues at coordinate 40,941,791 of CM066037.1, read as the reverse complement.
ATCATATTATTAGGTGCTAATGTGTAGGCTTGCCAACAATCTTGCTTAATAAACCCTTCTTGATGAATACTGCTGTGTTGTCACTATTGTGTATATCATGATTCTGGATATAAATAATGAAGCCTATTAATACTAATTGGTAAGATGAAAAAGCAAAATAATGTATGTCTTGTTGATAAAACAGTCCAAATTTCTTTAAAAATATCTATAAAAATACAGAGAGGTCTATCTCCTGATTAAGGCCGTGAGGTTCCAAACTATTAAATTCGTATATATACCTTTGTTCTAACTTTAGAAGGGCCTTATTGATGTCACCACCCCTCCAGTGTAATGTAACTTTTTTCAAGACTAAAACCTTTAAATCACTGATTTTGTGTCCTGTTGTGACCCAATGCATGACCAAAGGTTTATCTGTGATCTTTCTTTGGATACAGCTTCTATGTTCTATGATGCGTGTACGCACTTCACTTGTCTTACCGATGTATACCAAGTTGCAGGGATATAGAACTAGGTATATGACATTAGACGTTTTGCAATTTGTATAATTATGTAAATATACTTTGTGTGATGTGATGGGGTGGATAAAGCTGTTTTTGACTGTGATGGTGTGGAGGCAAACTGAACAGTTGCCGCAACTGAAGTGACCCTTGATTTTAGGCGGAGGGTTGCTCTTGGTAAGGGCTGATGTAACTAATAGGTTAGAGAGATTGGGATTCCTCTTATAGGCTACCATTAAACGTTTTGTGGAAAAATGGGGCAGAGAGGTCAGTAAATGCCATTCTTCTCTTAAAATGTTAACTATTGGCTTGGAAAATTTTTGTATACGTAAGAGCGCAAACTATCTTGTCTGCTTCTACGTGCCGGTCTTTCTTTCTCAGTAGGGTGGAGCGTTCCGTCATGCATGCTCTAACATACGCTTTTTTGATACATTTAGATGAATAGCCTCTTTCTTTGAACCTGTTGTGCATTTTTACAGCTTGGTGTTCAAAATCTGCATCTGTTGTGCATAACCTCTTAATTCGAAGAAATTGACTGGTTGGCAAGTTGTATTTGAGAGACGGATTGTGATAACTATCATATTTTAATAAAGTGTTTCGGTCTGTTGGTTTCTGGAACAAATCTGTGGAAAATCCATTGGTGTCTTTTCTAATCAAAATGTCCAGATACGGGATGTTATCCGTACTGAAAGTCCCCTCGAACTGTAGATTGGGGTCTAAAGTGTTTAGCCATATAAAAAATGTTTGTAATAGTTGTTCTGTGCCTTCCCAAATGATAAGAATATCATCAATATAACGCTTCCATAGTTTGATGTTAGATTGGTATGGATGTCGTGTCAAAAACTGTTTTTCAAATTGGGCAACATACAAGTTGGCAACATCTGGTGCCATGGACGAGCCCATGGCTACCCCTTTTATCTGTTTATAATAAATGCCCCTAAAGTTGAAGTAATTCTCTGTCATAGCCAATGTGGCTAATTGTATGAGAAAGAAGGTAGGAATGCGGATAGGTTTAGGCCTTAAGAGGAGAGTATTAGTTAACACTTCTAAAGCTGCTTGTTGTGGTATATTTGTGTATAATGAATTAATATCTAACGTGACTAACAAGAGATCCTTGTTGTATCCTTCAAATTCTTGCAAGATATTAATGTGTGTGGAATCGTGTACATAAGATGGAATAATTGGAACAAAGGGTCTTAATAATATATCCAAAAACTTCGAAAGAGGTTCAAGTAAAGATCCTATGGCGGATACTATTGGACGTCCTGGCGGGTTATCAAGTGACTTATGGATTTTTGGCACCATGTAGATTGTTGGTATGACTGGATGAGAAACTTTGAGAAAATTGATCTCATGAGTGGTGAGATAGCCGGCTTCTTTACCAATGTATAGTAAGGTGTCAATTTTCTGTTGCAAGGCTGATGTCGGATCATCAAAGATTTTCTCATAAAAGGCTTCATTGTTTAATTGGCGCATTGTCTCTTTAATATAGTTGTCCCTATCTTGGACAACTAATGCTCCGCCTTTATCGGCCGGTTTTATAATGATGTTATTAGACTGTAAATCTTTTAAAGCCATTTTTTGTGGACCTGTAAGATTAAAGTAATTATGGATACTTTTCTGTTGATATAATTTAGCCACCTTGGACATGACTATATGCTCATATGTAGTAATTATGGCGTTATTGTTAGGAGGGACCCATGTGGACGGGTTCTTAATTATTGATGGATCGGACGTATCTTTCTCAGATCCTCTAAAAAAAAATCTGTTATTTTAAGCTTTCTAAAGAATTTGTATAACTCTACAACTGTAGTGAACTTGTCATGTTGTCTGGTGGGGACATAGGACAGTCCTTTTTCTAACACTTGAATCTCGTTATCTGTGAGTTGATGACTGGATAGGTTGACGACACTACTCACAGGTCCCAATCCAACTGTCTCTTGGCTGTGAATACCCGTGCACGGCCTTTCTCCAGGGCCGAAGCTTGTACTGGTGGAGGTTCTTTGGGTCTGGCCTGCCAATTGGTTGGTGACCTGTGAGATGTGTCTCTTCCACCTCCCTTCCAAAGAGTCTCCTTGTGAAAATCCTTCTTAGGACTACGTTGCTGTCTAGAAGGTTGTGGGGGAGCTGATGAAAATAAAGACCCAGAGGGGTCTAGACGATCATTTGAATGATGACATGACCTTTTATACAATCTAGCTTCTTCATGTTGTGGAGATGGAGATCTGGATTGATATCTATGATGGTTTTTCTGATTGTGTCTGTTTTTGGATTGTGGTCTAGGAGATCTAAACGGTCTTTTATTGGAAAAACTCCTATGCCTGTCTTTTTGTTCTGTTTTATTGTATGTCCAATAATAGACCATATTTAGTTTATAGTCTTCTTCATCCCTTTTATATTTCTTAATTTTTTTATTCTTGGTTGCCTGTTTGAACTCTAAACTATTCTTATCAAAATCCTTCTTTTCTTTATCATAATGTTTGTCTTGTTTTCTCAGTTCTATTTTGGAGTCTATTTTAGGTTTAAGAGCCTCAGTCCTGCGTTTGGAGGTATTAATCAACAAGATCATAAGATCTAATGAACATTTGTTGAGTATTTTTACCCAATCCGTCATGAAACTACTGTCATCCCTGAACATGCCAGGGGCTTTTTGGATCCTCAATCCCCTTGGGATGATCTTCTTTCGACAATATTCTAGGAGGGAGGCCGCATAAAAAACTGATTAATATTGTATTCTTTGTATATACCGTTTATGCAATTAGATGTTTGTGATTATGGTTTTATTCCTCACATCCTGCGTTTCTCTAGTATTCATTTAGATTTTATTTATATATTTATGTGATTCCCATAGTAGATACATAATGTTTATGTTTTATATTTTTACATTTTATATATATATATACATAATTCTATACTAAAATACACGATTGAAGACAGGTAGACAGGTTGAATCACTTTGGTAATAGCATTGATATATTTATGTTTTTCAATGTATATATGGTATTAATCTGATGGTTTATTAATCAGTTATGAGTTTTTTATGAGTTTTTAATATGTTTATTCTTTTATACATATTCATAACTTTAATTAAATATCATGTATTATCCCCCCTTTTTTTAAGCTTTGTACCCCCTGAAGAAGGCGTCCCACGCTGAAACGCGTCGGGGTTTGTGATAAGGAAGCTTATCATAGCTCAGGTAGGAGCTATAGAAAAGATGATGTGACTCTGAACAAGCAACCTGTCAGTTCTGGTAGAAGCAAGAAAACAGAGTTTTCACATAAAAGACTACCAGTCCCAGAATGCACCAGGTTTCCAGCAGCCATGAGAGGGGCTGAAGTGAGGAAATGTGTGTGCAATCAAGAGAGCTATGAGGTAATCCCTAAGCACTCATCTCAAAGGGCAGGGCCTGATTCAAGACAGCTGCGCTGTGTTAGGGAGCAGCACACATTAGGAAAGAATAAGAATAGAGATTATTCTTCAGATAACAGTTTCAAGGAGAGTTTCAGCAACAGTTTCAAGAACAGCTTCAGGAAGAGATACAGACGGGAGAGCTTCAGCAACGGCTACAAGCACCAGTATCACCTGGAGAAACAGAAGCCAAGCCAAGCAGATAGAGAGAGAAGGAAACTCTCTGGAAGGAAGAGAAGAAAGGCCATTGGAAGGTCTGGGAGATTCCAAGGCAGTACTCATACTGGGAGGTATTCCAAAGGCCAGTAGAGTCCATTGGACTGGATTCAGCCAGAGGAATGGAGTGGCAGAGATAGGAATCACCAGTGGCTACCTGGAAGAGAGAAGACTGCATGTGGAAGGGACTTTCAGACCAAGGCCAGAAGGTATGTGAGAGAAGATCCAGTGTCCAGGGATCAAGATTGGAAGGCTGGACATCAGAATTGGATTACATATTGGCCAGGCTATACAGAGAGGAATAATGATAGCAGGAGAGGCTCAGGTATGAACACTGATCCAGACCCTATCTATAATAGAGAATGACAGCAAGGGAATAAGCATTCTCATGATAGTGCCTTAATGAAAGACTCATCTGTGCCAATGTATGATATTGACCCTATGATTGTTGATGCAGGGGGAAATACAGCAGATGAAACTATTTACATGGACTGTTCTTTATCTAAATGCTATTGCTAGTTTTCTATGAGCAAACACATCAGCCATCACAAAGAAACCTAACTTTGTTCTTTATTTCCACTGCAAACAGCTCTTAAAGCAGGATTTGGGCTCACACAGTAGCAGCCAGCCAGCTAAAGGCTTTCAGCTGGTCCATGGATAGTAATTAGGGCTGCACCTGATTGTGTGTGTGAGCAAGGGAGAATCACTGCTGAGATCAGCGTGGAAAATAAGCAGAAGTTAACCTAACCAGCAAAGTTTATTCTTTACTTTGTGCCTTTGTATTTGGTAATTACTTGCTAAGAAAACATTAGCTAATTGCCTGACAAGTTGAAGGTTGTTTTCTGGTTTACTTTGTGACTTTTTGTTATCCCTTTAAACACTGCAAGCAAGTAACCTCATTTATAGTGCTATCAAGCATACATGTGCTGGGTGAATTAAACCCCATCAATAAAAGAAGTATTTTATTGATCTTACCACTTGGTTTCACAACTCAAATTATTGTCATCAGCTGTGTTTGGGAGTGAATGAACTACAATACCCACAATACCTTGCAAGAATCATATGAATATATGCATCGTCAAGATTGTGTAAGTTCTCACCCTAGGCAGCCGTCTGACAGGTTATGACTCCTACCAATAAAGACTTTCCAAACATCCACATTTCTCCGGTCTTGCTCCATTGTGTTCCTATCATGGGGAGTACCAGTCATGTATGGTGCCAGTGTCGATGGGGTGTTTCGTAGTCTCTTTAGAAAAGCTATTCCGTTTTTGAGAAGGGGTTTTGAAATTATTAAACCACACGTGAAAGGCGCCGCAAAAAACATAGCCAAGGATGTCATGAGTCATGTCACAACGGCTGTTCTAAATAAAATGAACCATTCTACAGAACAGGCAGGATCAGGACTGGCTGTGATTAGAAGAGCTGTTAAAAGAAACAGAACCAAGCCTCAGGAGTTACTGCAAGGAACGCCCAAGCCTTTTAAAAGAAAGAAACCTTAAGGTGACAAGTCTCAGAAGTTTAACCACTGGTCTAAGAAGAGAAGCATTCGCTCTAGGAAACGAGATATATTCTAAAAAAACACCATGGCTTTTGTACACCATGGCTCTGAGAGTGTGTTAAATCAGAACTGGACCTGTTTCAACTAGCCCCGACCGAAACAAGTATCGAAAAAAGTATTTATGTGGAAATTCCGCCATTATCAGCTTTGTTGGAAACAGCCCCTTTGGACTTCTATATCACAGGTCATGATGAAGACTACATTTTTATTTATTTATTTAACATTTCTTATATTCTCCAGGACCAAGCAGGAAGTCAGTCCTCACATATGGGTGACGTCGGCGCCAACGGAGCCCTCGTGCGGAGCATTTCCCCAGCTTTCAAAGAAAGCCTTTGGGAATTGCAGCGCGCATGCGCGGTCCCCTTCCCGCCCAAGGGTGCCATCTTGCTCAGTCTTTTTTCCGCGGAGCCCGACGGATGTAGTTCGTTTTTCCCTGAGGAAAAAGTTGATTTTCCCTGTTTTTTTTCTTTTTTTCTCCGGTTCGACGCCGGATCCTTTTCCCGCTCGGACCGATACGCTGGTATCGAGTCCTTTTCTCTCTTTTTCGGTTTTTGTCCTTTGTGACTGGCGCTCGTGCCTTTTTTCTTTTTTCCCTGGCAGCCCGGTCTTTTGACCTAGCAGGGGCCCTTTTTCCCCCGATGGCTACCAGCGGGTTTAAGAAATGTGATCGGTGTAAGAAACTTATGTCTCTTACCGACACACACGACTGCTGCCTCCGTTGCCTCGGACCCAATCATGACCCGATGATCTGTGGTCCATGTGGCAAAATGTCCTCAAAGGCGTTGAGGAGTCGGCAGCACCAGAAGGATAGAATTTTTTCTGACTCTGCGTCCGGCCGGGCCCGGACCTCGTCAGAGGCCTCGATGTCTCGGGACTCCGGCCCTGAGCAGCGTCGGGGTTCCTCTGAGCGAGGGTCTCCTTCACGGGAACATCGCAGGAAGAAGAAACCCACGAGGGCGACGTCGGTGGATGCTCCTTGTTCCTCGAGGGCCAGGTCGCATAGCCCAGATAGCCGTCCCGGGTCTTCGGAGTCGGAGCGGCCTGCCAAGCATCCTCGTGTCGAGATGGAGTCTCCTGGACACGTAAGTGCTGTTGTCCTCGTTGACTCTCCTCCGAGGGAGCCGACATCGGGCCCGACGCCGTCGGGGCCCGAGTCGGGGGCTGCTGGGTCTCCTGAGCTCGGACTCAGGTTGACGGCCTTGGAGAGCAGCTTCGCTGCCTTCATGGAACAGCAGCGGGCATTGATCGCCGGTCTCACCGGTGCATCTGCCCCGACCACTGGGACCTCGACGTCCAAGTTGACCCCGGAGGCCGAGCCGATCCTCGAGTCCATGCGGGCTTGAGTCGATCCTCGGCCACGGTCTCCCTCGACCTCCTGTTCGGGGCCGAGGTCGTCGATGCCGATACCCTCGGCGTCGGGGCGGAGGGCATCGGTGCCCGCCCGACCGGAGCCGCTCGATTCCTCCTTCGAGGAGTCGGGCTGGGAGGCGGAGGACGAAGAGTCACCCGACACTCATCGGACTCGGTGTGTCCCATCGGACTCGCCCGAGTCCAAACCTCGGAGAAGATCCCCATCGGAGGATACCCGGTTCTCGGATTTCGTGAGGGATATGGCCAAGGCCTTGGCCTTCCCCGCGGATCCCGTGGAGGAGCCTCGAGCCGAGGAGCTCAAGGCCCTCCAGTATGACTCTCCCCCGAAGGAGGCCTTTACTGTTCCGGTTCCTCCGATGCTGGAGCGGCTGCTCTTCCGCATGTGGGAGACCCCGGCCTCGACGCCGGTGTTAAGCAAGCGTGTCGATTCCATCTATCGAGTCTGCAAGAGCCCCGGCAATTACCGCACCACTCCATGGTTGTGGAATCGGCCATGCATCAAATGAAAAGTCAGAAGATGCACTCCTCGGTGCCTCCTCGGAACCTGGATGCCCTCGGTAAGAAGTGCTTCCAGGGCTCTATGCTTGCTTGCCGTGTCCAGACTTACCAGCTCTACATGGGCATGTACCTCCGAGACCTGGCAAAGGAGATTGCCGGGTTCTCTGCTGGTCTCTCCGAGGAACCTTTGCAGAGGTTCCAGGCCTTGTCCACCGGTATTCGAGAGTGCTCGAAGTTTATCTCTCGAGCAGCCTACGATGGCTTCGAGGCTTCGGCCCGAGTAGCCGGGGCCGGCATCGGTGCCCGCTGATAGGCTTGGCTACAGTCATCCGACCTCGAGCCAGGGGTCCAGGACTAGATGGTCGATGTCCCCTGCCGGGGTGAAAACCTCTTTGGCAAGCCCATGGCTGAAAAGGCTGCAGAACGCGAGACCGAGACTCTGACCAGAACTAGGCTTTCCAGGAAAAACCTCTGCCCCTTCTCAGAAGAAGAAGGGCTCGGGAAAAAAGACCTTTTACCCGAGGAAGTCATCTGCCTATAAACAATACCCTCATTATCTGGCCTCTGCAGCTCCCCAACAGGGTCAGCAGGCCAAGGGGCAGGGTCAAGGGCCCCGTAGGCAGAAGGCCCCCAAGCCACCAACACCGGCCCCTGCTCAGCAGGGTAGGGGTTTTTGACTCAAACAGCATAGCCTCTTCTCAGCTGTCTTCTCTCAGCACAGGAGGCCGGCTGGCCCACTTTGCCCACAGGTGGTCAGCCGTCATATCAGATACCTGGGTTCTTCATATAGTCCAAAAGGGCTATCTTCTCCATTTTCACCAGGTACCTCCCTCCTATTTTCCAGGGGAGCCTCCAAGACCCCCTCTGCACAGGGACCTACTCCTTCAGGAGTTAGCAGGTCTGCTAAAGGATCAGGCTGTGGAACCGTTGCCCCACCACCTGAGAGGTCAAGGCTTTTATTAAAGGTACTTTATGGTACCAAAAATAACAGGAGGCCTCAGACCCATTCTAGACTTGCGAAACCTCAACAAGTTCCTGGGGAGGGAAAAGTTCAAGATGCTTACCCTTGGAATCCTGCTGCCCTACCTCCAGCAGGGAGACTGGCTATGCTCCTTAGATCTAAAGGATGCGTATACTCACATCCTTATTCATCCAGACCACAGACAGTATCTCAGGTTTGTTGTGGGAGGAAACCACTATCAGTACAGAGTACTACCCTTTGGCCTGTCCTCCACTCCCAGGGTGTTCACCAAGTGCCTGGCAGTGGTGGCGGCCTGCCTGAGGTTTCAGGGTCTTTTTGTGATTCCGTACCTGGACGACTGGCTCATAAGGGGCCAATCTTTCCAAGAAGCCAACCAGGCCACCCTTCGCACTGTGGCTCTGCTTCAGCACTTGGGGTTTGTCATAAACTTCACAAAGTCCACTTTGCTCCCGTCCCAGGAGTTCATAGGGGCCAGGCTAGACACTCTTCAAGCAAAGGCTTTTCTGCCTCTGGACAGGGCCCACAGGCTAATGGATCTGGCCAGCCAGTTTCGCAGCAATTCCCTGGTCTCTGCCAGGCAATTCCTGAGACTACTCGGCCATATGGCTTCCATGGTTCACGTAACCCCCAATGCCCGCCTGCACATGCAACCTGCTCAGTGGAGCCTTCGCACTCAGTGGCATCAAGCCACGGGGAGCCTAGCGGACTCAGTAAAGATATCCGACCTCCTGGTCTCCTCTCTGCACTGGTGGCTTCATCTTCCGAATCTGGTGCTCGGAGTGGTTTTTCAATCCCCTCCGCTTACTCAAGTGCTGACAACAGATGCTTCTCTTCTCGGTTGGGGAGCACATTGCCAAGGGACATGTACTCAGGGTCTCTGGACCCCTTGGGAGGCTACTCAACAGATAAACTTCCTGGAGCTACGGGCGATACGCCTAGCTCTGAGAGCCTTCTCCCACATCGCCTCTCACCAGTCTGTACTGGTCCAGACGGACAATCAAGTTGCCATGTTCTATGTAAACAAACAAGGAGGGAACAGGCTCCTACCTTCTTTGTCAGGAGGCACAACGATTGTGCTCTTGGGCTGTCCATCACGGAATCCTTCTCAAGGCTGTCTACCTCCCTGGTCAGGAAAATTGCCTGGCGGACAGACTGAGCAGGATCCTGCAACCACACGAATGGAGATTGAACCCATTAGTGGTTCAGCAGGTCTTTCTCAAGTGGGGACACCCCACCATGGATCTTTTCGCCAGTCCTCTGAACCGGCAACTCCCGAGATTTTGCTCCAGACAACTGCATCCTCTCAGAGTAGCACCGGATGCATTTCTGATCTCGTGGTCCACAGGCCTACTGTATGCGTTTCCTCCCACACCACTAGTGTCCAGAACGCTGTAAAATGTCCTCAAGGACGGGGCTTCATTGATTCTCATAGCCCCCAGGTGGCCGAGGCAACCGTAGTTCCCGCTTCTGCTACAGCTGGCGGTGGACACGCCAATTCCTCTGGGGTTTCAATACGATCTCCTGTCTCAGAATCAGGGGACTCTCTTGCACCTCAACCTCCAGTCCCTTCATCTGATAGCCTGGCTGCTGAAAGGGTAGTCCTAGCTCCCCTACTACTGCCTCGAGAGGTGGAAGATGTAGTCTTGGCCTCTCGGAGTCAATCTACCAGGAAATCCTACGCTCTTAAGTGGCGTAGATTCTCTGTATGGTGTGCTCAGCACAGCAAGAATCCCTTCTCGTGCTTGGTAGCGGTGGTATTGTAATATTTGCTCTACCTCTCCAATCTGGGCCTTAAGTCTAACTCTGTCAGAGTTCACCTCAGTGCTCTCTCGGCACACCACTCGCCGGTGGACGGCAGGCCTCTTTCCAACCACCCTTTGGTGGCTCGTTTCCTCAGAGGCCTCCTTCTACTTAAGCCTCCTTTGCGTCCACCGGCCCCTGAGTGGGATCTGAATGTGGTCTTGCAGCGGCTTACTTGTCTGCCTTTTGAACCTATGGCTACCTGCCCTCTCTGTTTTCTCTCCTGGAAAACTTTATTTCTGGTAGCTCTCACCTCTGCTAGGCGAGTGAGTGAACTGCAGGCACTAGTGTCTGATCCTCCCTACACTAGGTTCTACAGGAATAGGGTAGTCTTACGGGCTCACCCTAAGTTTCTTCCTAAAGTTGTCTCACCTTTTCACCTCAATCAGGAGGTGGTTCTTCTGACCTTCTTTCCCAGGCCGCATGCCAACCGGGCTGAGATGGTCTTGCATACCCTGGACTGTAGGAGGGCGTTATCCTTCTACCTTGACCGTACGCGGGAGCATCGGAAGGCTGTTCAGCATTTCGTTTCTTTTGACCCCAATAGGTTGGGGCTCCCTGTCTCCAAGCGTACGTTGTCCATCTGGGTCGCTGACTGTATCGCCTGGGCTTATGGGGCAGCCGGCTTCTCTTTGGAGGGTTGAGTCACGGCTCATCGTGTCAGGGCAAAGGCTGTGTCAGTGGCTCATCTCCGCTCTGTTCCGTTGGCAGACATCTGCCGGGCCGCTACTTGGTCTTCAAGCCAGACCTTTGCGGCCCATTACTGCCTTGAGAGGGAGTCCCGCAGGGACAGTGCTTTCGGACAGGCAGTACTCCATAATCTCTTTGGGGTTTAGGCAACTCCTACCCTCCGGCCCTGGTGTTGGGCTACCGGTCGGGGGCGTTCTCAGAGAAGATTCCTTCCTTCTGTGCTGACGAGCTAGAGGGAGCTCATTTTTCCGCTTGGGGTCTCCGGTAGCCTTAAGCTGGGGAGTCCCATATGTGAGGACTGACTTCCTGCTTGATCCTGGAGAAAGAGTAGTTACTCACCTGTAACAGGTGTTCTCCAGGAGCAGCAGGAATCAGTCCTTACAACCCTCCCTCCTCCCCTTGGAGTTGCAGTCATATGCTTTATTTTTGCTAATTTTTTTTGCTGTCTTTTAGCTATGTCATCAGACTGAGCAAGATGGCACCCTTGGGCGGGAAGGGGACCACGCATGCGCGCTGCAATTCCCAAAGGCTTTCTTTGAAAGCTGGGGAAATGCTCCGCACGAGGGCTCCGTCGGCGCAGACGTCACCCATATGTGAGGACTGATTCCTGCTGCTCCTGGAGAACACCTGTTACAGGTGAGTAACTACTCTTACCTCACTATTTCTCATCAGTGCGGTTTACATCGAACAATAAACACTTGGACATACAGATTTTGTCCTACGTTTACATAAAACAGGGTTTTAACATGGATTTAACTGGGGAAACTATATACATATGAAATTATGCTACACGTGATTAACAGGTTGAACTCATAACAGGTTTTACAATGAGAGTTAGATTACTGCGTGTTTGTACTCTCCTGGTCAAGAAGAGTTAAAGTTCTGTAATATCATATGGTGTACCTTCAGAATGCAGTTTTAGTGTGTGTGTTCACGGTTGACATGATTGAGTGAGTGCGTGGGTGTAGGGGGAATCGTCGAGCTGAGTGAGTGTGTGGGTAGGGGGGGGAGTCATCGAGCTGTGTAAAGTGCATGAGGAACAAGTGATGTTTGAGGGCCTTTCTAAATTGAGTGAGCTCCCTGATTGCCCTTATGCTAGAAGGGAGTTTGTTCCAACACGTGGAATACATTGATTTAAATAGTACTCTTTTGCACCTGACCTGTAAAATTGTGGATGAAGATTGCTCAAACATCGATCCAGCAGCCAATGTAGTACTGGTGAACTATCCAATCGCATCTCTGTTTAGCCAGCTGGATGTTACCCTGGGAGACCAACTCATTAGCCAGATCAACAACTGCTACCCCTACAGAGCCCTCGTAGAGCTGCTTCTCAATTATGGTGAAGGACCCCTCAAATCACAGTTTACAAGCGGGTTGTTTTATAAAGACACAGCCGGGCAGCATGAAGTGAGAGAGATAGAATCTCGCAACATCGGTTTTACTGAAAGGGTCCAATTTACTGCCTCTAGCCACAAGGTAGAGCTATTGGGGCATTTACATAGCGATCTATTTTTTCAAGGAAAGCTATTGATTAATGGTGTGGATCTCGAAATTAAATTGACCCGCAGCAAAAATTCTTTCTGTTTAATGAGCAGTGATGCCGAAGAAAGTTTTAAACTCCTTATCCTAAACACTTCGCTCTTTGTAAAGAGAGTTAAAGTTTCCCCCGGAGTGCGCTTGGGACATGCGGAAGCTCTGCTGAAAGCTAATGTCAAGTATGCTATTGACCATGTGGGACTAAAGGTGTTTAGCATACCAGCCGGAGCCCGGGTGACTAACCAGGAAAATCTCTTTTTGGGACAGCTACCAAAACTCATTGTGCTGGGATTTGTGGATAATGATGCTTTCAGCGGTAATTATGCTAAAAACCCCTTCAATTTTAAACATTATGATATTAATTTTGCCACTCTGTATGTGGATGGTGAACAAGTACCCGGGAATCCTCTTCAACCTGACTTTCAAAATGGATGTTGTGTGAGAAAATATATGCAACTGTTGCAAGCAACTGGCAAACGTCTGAAAGACTCAGCGTTGCTGATTGACCGTCAGGAGTTTTACAAAGGTTATACCCTGTTGGCGTTTGACCTTTCACCGGATCAGGAGTGTGCAGTCCATTAATCACTGATTAAAACTGGTAACCTGCGGGCTGAAATAAGTTTTGCCAGCGCTTTACCCCATACAGTTAACATGATTGTTTATGGGGTTTTTGACAATGTGATAGAAATTAATCATAGAAGGAATGTTCTTTTTGATCATTTGTGAAAATGAACACCATGCAGATCTTCCGTATTTTAAAAAAGGACCCCTGTGTTGCAGATTTCTTTTTAGATGTGCTACCCAGTGACTGGTTAGCTGATGTACAAATATCAAGGAAGCCCGTGTGTTTGGTGGTAAATACACACCCTCATAACCTACCTAGAGAACACTGGTTAGCCCTCTATATATGTGGAGATGGAACAGAGGAATTTTTTGATTCTTATGGACAACCCCCAGCTAGCTTATTCTTTCCTACCAGCATTATGAGGTTTTTCAACAAGCATTGTAAAGCTGTTTTATACCACAGCAGACAATTACAGCACCCAATGTCCATGGCTTGTGGATATCACTGTGTTTTTCTTGCACCACCGCTGTAAAAGGGGTGCTTTTGAAAATATTTTAGAAATGTATTCTGAAGTTTTAATGCAAAATGATGATATGGTGTTACATTTTGTAAAACGCAACAAACAAACTTTGTGTAGATCTTTTAGAAATCCGTTTCATAACCATCAGGTGTGTTTCCTATTGTGAATGTTATGCTGTTTCTAAATAAAAAGTAACCCCTCTAAGGAGGTTTTTGAAAAGAAACCACTGTCTAGTCTTTTATTTTTGTTTTTAAACATTTTATTGAAAATAAATTTTTATACACTCAGCCACCAGTAGCTATGAGATAATTTATGCTTTTTGTAAGGGGATAGCTTTTTGCTCTTTGTCGGCTTCGTGTACATTTTAGTAACCTTCACATGTGGGTTCTCTTTGAGGCGTGCCAGTACATCTCTGTTGGCTGCATTACCCATCACCATGGAGGGCATATTTAATTCGGCTAGGGTTTGCATGAACTCTCCCCAGCCCCTGGGTATTCTTCGATCTCCAGGAACAAGCAGGAATGATTCTTCACATGTGGGTACGTCGGCGCTGACGGAGCCCGCACGGGAATGCTCCCCAGCATCCAATCAGAAGGCTTTTGGGAGCATCCCTTGCGCCAGCGCGGTGACTTCCCGCCTTTCCCACTGCCTCTCCCCAGTTTTCGTTATTCCGCAGAGCCGGCAGGACGTACCTCCTGTCACCGCAGAAACTTTTTTCTTTAAAATCCTTTTTTCTTGTTTTCTTGTGGTCGCGGCCTTTTTCCCCGCCGATACCGGCACCACCGGTGCCTTATTCTTTCTTTTTTTTTTTTAATATTATTTATTTATGCATTTTTAACAATAAACCAAGCAAAAAACTTGTACAGAATAATGACACTTGCAAGAATAATACATAACACAATTTGTTCAAAAACTACATAATATGCAAGGATCAAAAATAGCCCTCAGTAGGAGGAGGAAGTTACCACAAAAATTAACATGAAATACCTCATTGGAAAATTTCTTAAGGAAAAAAGGGAATATCACAGGAATTACTATCAAAAAAACAAAATGAAGACAGTGCTCCAAGGAGTACTAAACTTATGATGGAGTCTGTGATCCCGAAGTAGAAGCTACCACCAAATGGGAACTCAAAAAAGTAGAAAGATCAGCTGGAGAAAAGAACACAAATTTCTGCGCTTTATAAGTGACTAAACATTTACAAGGGAAACGAAGTATAAATGAAGCTCCTAAAGATAGCACCCCTGGTTTTAACAGAAGAAAAGCTCGCCTCCGCTTCTGCGTTTCCCGAGCCACATCAGGGAACACTAACACTTTTTTACCATAAAACAGAGAAGAACGCTTTTTGTAAAATAATTTCAATAACCATTCTCTATCAGAGGAAAGGGCTAGTGTGACTAACAGCGTGGAAACAGCTATGTCCTCATTCCCTGGAGTAGATAATAAAACTGAAACATTAAGCATATCTATTTCCAAAGCTCCTCCGGAAATCTTCCGCTCTCTTTTCCCCAAGGGAAGATAATAAATCTTAGACACAGGAGGGAACAAATCCGGAGGGACTGACAACACTTCTTGAAGATATTTTTTAAATGTATCCAACGGTGCAATCCCAGGTATAATTGGGAAATTTAACAAACGAAGATTAGAAAGACGGGCAGCATTCTTCAAGGACTCTATTTTAGCATGCAACACACTATTATCTTTAATCAAAAAGTCAGATATGTCCTTAATACTTTCAAACCGTTGATCCATGGAAATCTGCTTAGTGGTAACAGACATCAAGGAAGATGATACTTGAGACAAAGCTTCTTCTGCAACAGTTACCCTATCAGATAACAAGGTAAATTGAGTAGCAACCACTGTAGACAAATTGGAAATAGCGTCCCAAATGCTCTCAAGAGTAACCGAAGCAGGACGAGGCAAAGTAAAGGAAGCTAAAGAGGGTGCTGGTACAACTACAGCGAAATTTGGCTTATCTTTCAAGGTTTTGAAGACTTCTAAATCGGGAACAGTTCCCTCGGTACCAGGTGAAGATGACGACTCTGGGAAGCCAGGAACCTGCACTCCCTCTACTCGATCTCGAGCAGTAATCAGCAGCGAGCCCCGCACAGACGACGACACCGCTTCCCCATCAGGAGACGGAACGTCATCGCTCAGCGACTGAACAGCTGGAGGTCTGGGAGGGACCGGAGGAGAACGACCATCAGGGGAGAGCGTGATGTCCAGGGCAGAGGGGACCGATCCAGAAACCGATAAACCCTCTAAGCCCGCTCGAATCCCCAATACTTGCTCCTCGGTAATCCGAACGAAGCGATCCATAGGTCCAACAGCTGGAGGTAAAGGCTCCGCGGGAGGAGCTTTAGCTTTACCCTTGCGTTTAGGCATGTTCGAAAATCTCCACTGCCGCCATCTTGAAACAAGCCACTCCCCCCTCCCTTATTCTTTCTTTTAATCACCTCGAGGTAAATTTTTCTCCTCGAGTCCCTTCTGAGGCCTACCGGGCCTTTCCAGCATGGAGCCTTTTTCCCCTAAGAAGTGCCTTCACTGTGGAGACTTAGTTTTTTATTTAGACTCCAATGCCTGGTGTCTCTCCTGTTTGGGCCCTGATCCTTTTTCCCCCGGTCCACCGGGCTTCAGTATCGGGAGAAGACCTTCCCTTTTTCGGGTATCCCTCGATGACGTTTTTCCTCCTAAGGTGAGGACATCGATTTACTCTTCTCTCCAGGATCAGGTAACCCACAGTCTGTTAAGACTAGCCAAGTCTTGAGGGGTATGTCTCATGCCCGGCATGATGACGGCTCCGGCCTCCCCCTCAAGTCCCCTTTGGCAATAAAACCCCGGCAGGAGTCTTCGGGCTCCAAAGCATCCATGGGGTTTCAGGTTGTTCCTGGGGTTCGCTCCTCACAGAACATTCCTGAGCCATGCTCGGGGGTGATATCTGCTTCGAGCGGTACCGATTCCCCGGCGTCGGCATCGGTGTCGAGTGCTCCACTCTTCGCCAAGGATCGTCAACTGGTGTCCTCGGTGCCTTCGGGGCCGATCGATTCGACCCAGACTGGCTTTCCTGCATCCCAGCCATGCGCGGGGGTGGTACCGGCATCGAGCGGTACCGCCTCCCCGGTGTCGGCATCGGTGTCAAGTGCTCCACTCTTTACCAGGGATCATCACCTGGTCTCCTCGGTACCTTCGGGGCCGATCGATCTGACCCAGACTGGCGTTCCTGCACCCCAGCCATACGCGGGGCTGGTGCCGGCCTCGGGCGGTGCCGATTCCCCGGCATCGACGCGGGCGTCGAGTGCTCCGCTCGTCACTAGGGATCGTCATCTGAGGTCCTCGGTGCCTTCGATCGATACGACCCAGACTGGCTTTCCTTTATCCCAGCCAGCCACGGGGTTGGCTCCGGCTTCAAGGGGCGCCGATGCCCCGTTATCGGCGCCGGTGTCAAGGGTTTCACTCTCCACCGGGGCTCGTCATTGGGTATCCTGGGTACCCTCGGGGCCAATTGATACGCCCCGGAAGGCCTTTCCTCTTTGTACGCCATGCTCGGGGGGGGGGGGGTACCGGCTTCTAGCGGTACCTATACCCCGACATCGGCGCCGGTGTCGAGTGTTCCCCTCTTCACCGAGCGTCGTCTTTGGCGGTCCTCGATGCCTGCGGCATCGATCGATGCGATTCCGATTCGCTTTCAGGGATCGGCATCGCCAACACCGCCACCGACGCCGGGGCCCTCTAGAAGGGCATCGATAACCTCGCTCGGTTCGATGCCCAGCCTCGAATCGATATCCAGTCTAGATGACTT
Organism: Ichthyophis bannanicus; assembly: GCA_033557465.1. Classification (NCBI taxonomy): domain Eukaryota; kingdom Metazoa; phylum Chordata; class Amphibia; order Gymnophiona; family Ichthyophiidae; genus Ichthyophis; species Ichthyophis bannanicus. The sequence goes on along the minus strand of CM066037.1, from coordinate 40,924,350 downwards.
GGTTCCGACACGTTTCGGAACCGATCTATGTCCCTTCCGGCTATGCAGTACCGAGGATAATCACCACAGCTCTCTGGTTGCCTCGGAACCGCTTCGGCAACCTCCGCTGTCTGCTCCGAGGGCATTGCCGTCCCCGAGGCCGGGGCCGGGGCCGATGTCGATTCCTGCGGTTCCATCGGTGCCATCGATCCTTTCGATGCCTAGCTTGGAATCCATACCAGGAACCGACGATGCAGTACTAACTGCCTCGAATCGGGACTGTCGGTATCCTTCTCCGTCTAGCAGGATTCCTTTTGTGCACCAGTCCGGTGGGTCTTCTGGTGTCCAAGCTGCTCCTTCTACCTCGGCCTACCCAGGAATAGCTCCTCTGGGGGATCCTTCTTTTCAGAATTTTCTCCTTGACATGGCAGCCTTTCTTGCCATTCCTATTCCTGGTCCTTCTCTTAATCAAGGTTCTGCAGAAAAAGCAGCCATAATGCTTCCTTTACATCCTTCTTTGCAGGACCTTCTTCTGGGGGTTTGGCGGTCACCTTTAAAGGTTCCTGCGCCTTCTACAGCCATGCATGTTCTGTATCAGGTGCCCCCCTCTCCGGGGTTTCAGAAGCACCAACTTCCGCATCATTCCATTGTAGTGGAATCAGCGCTGAGGAAGGTCGGAAGCAAGAAGAAGCATTCTTCTTGTCCTCCGGGTCGTGCATCTAAAGCACTTGATGCCTTTGGGCGTCAAACCTTCCAAACGTCCATGTTGGCTTCTAGAATTATTTCATATATTTTTTATATGAGTCTGACACGTCGGGAGATCACAGAGAAATTATCTCTTTTGTCTCCTTTTTTGTCAGAACCTAAGGCCTCTGACTATTCCTTGCTTCTTAATCATTGCAGGAATATCTCTTGGTTCCTTTCTCGTGCTTCTCTAGACTCTTTTGAGTCTGTTAGCAGGTCCTCTGCTATTGCCATTGGAGCACGTCGTACAGCCTGGCTGCAGGCTTCAGACTTGAGCAGATGGGCACAACATAATCTGGGTAATTCTCCGTGTACTGGAGAAAACCTTTTCAATAGCGAGGCTTTACGTCAGGTTGCTCGGTGCTCCACTGACTTTCCTAGCTCTGGAAACCATCCCAAGCCTTCTTTTTCCCCAGGATGTAGGAAATGTCCTACCAAACCTTCTTTCCCTAAGAAGAGAAAGTTTCATCCTCCTTCTGCCCATCCTCCAGATGTACCCAAGCAAGGGACATCTCACCCTGGTCTGAAGTTTCCGGACTCTCGCCAGGATACTCATACCAAGCAGCCATAGGCTCCTGTATGCGGCAGTCTACAATTAGTCTCACCAGAAGTTTATTCTTCCAACTCTACACTGGGGTTTCGTTTCAGTATGACAAGTGGTTAGGATGCTTTTGTCCAGGGGTTACGGTATTCTCCCTTTCTTCGTTTTGTAAAGGGAGATCACCACTATCCCATGATAGTTCTGCCCCCACATGGACATTCTATCCTTCAACTGACTTACCCTAGGGTACGTCCCTCCGACCCCCTCTCTTCCAGGGTTTCCCCTGCTTGAGTGGGTACCATACTGAAACATCCCTCTCTCTTTCCAGTGTAGACTTTGTTATCCTTCAACGCATGTTCTGAACAACTCTTCCGACAGGGCCGGAATATCTCCGCTCCCTTTGTCTGTTTTCTCCCTGTTTCATACAGGAGAATCCCCCTGCTATTTTGTTCAGTTGCTGTGCGTGCAGGAGTTCCAGTGAGTGCTTTAATGCTTCTGCAAGCTGCTTTCAACCATATTGCGTACCAACACTCACTGCAGGTTATCTTCTTCTAGCCATATCCTTATCTAGGATGTGGCGACGTGTCTGACTCCTGTCAGTTTTATCTCATACTTCTCCTGCACAGTGCTCTCTGCAATCTTCAGAGAAGCTTCCCACTATGGGCCCTTGCCATAGAGCATTGGACTTTGTCTCTGAGGGTCTTCCATATAATAGAAGAAGCTTATATAGTCACTCCATGGCTATATAGATAATTATACCCTCTTGTCTCCCATTGTGGTACAGAAGACAAGTTTTTTCTGCGTGAATGTCCTTGGGACACATCAGAAGCCTAAAGTACTGACGTGCTCTTACCAGGCTGATATTATCCTCTGTTCTTCACGCAACCATACTGCTAATTCCACTGATCTGCATCCCTGCACCACAGAAATAGATTCTCTATACTCTGCGGGTGGTTTTCACCCCCTATTATTAGATGAATCTTTTCACGTCACCTTCCCCATGTGGACGTTCTTCTGTGGCTCTGTTGCAGGCCTGGATTCTCAGTATTATATTCATGTATGTATGTGTCCTATGCATACATGTTTTTGTACCCTGGGTGGGCATTAGCCATGCCCATCTATATCTGGATATATATATATCTACGTTCTATATATAGATATATATATCACACTTGTATAGCCAGATATACTCACATCTGTATAGCTATGTATGTAGTTTCCTATATATATATAGGTATGCGCATATTGGGAGATGTTCATAGCACCCTGTGTATTATCTACTATCTCCCCAACTGTCGGTACTAACGTTTTTACTTTCTTAAGGGGTCCAGACAGTCCACTTGCCTATTATCATACGGCTCGGTGACTGGGACCGGTTATGCTCACAATTACTGCTGTGAAGTCAACAGCTTCTATTTTTGTTATATACCTCCCTATCTATGAGGTATCAAACTCAATGTCTTCCTATCTCTTACCAGCTAGGAAAGACAGTGTACTACTTCAGTATTCCGGAGTACACTTCTGTTCTCCCTGGGAAAAGAGTTTTTTTCCATACCCTCTCTTCCCTTCCGGACTGGGCTAATTTCCAGATCGGTCAGTCTTCTAATTTTAGTCCTCAAGGTTAATGACTCTGTACCTAATAGAGTTCTCAGCTTTTTCACATAAAGCTTTCCATTGAAGACCTGCCATTCTTCTCCTGCACCAGTTGACACCTGGGTCACCTGCCTATTCCGGACTTGGAACTTCATCCTCACTGCTGTGAAGTTCCCTTGAAGATTCCGCTACTGGGTCTACAGTACCTCCATCGCAGTTCTACTTCCTACAATCCAGTAGGTAAGCTCTATATTGTACTGGTTCATTAAATACTTAATGATACTTGACATGCATTCTAAAGACTCATCTCCCCTGTAGTCTTTAGTTTTTGCTGTTCCTCTGCAACTCTTCTCTTCTCAACTCCTACCCCCCATCCCTCAGGGAATGCCAGGGATCCAGGTTGGGAAAATGCCGTCCTGTCCAGGGATATGCATTTTATGGGATCTCCCCTGGCACCCTCAGCTAGGGAGTCCCCACATGTGAAGACGCATTCCTGCTTGTTCCTGGAGATAGCACAGTTACTTACCTGTAACAGGTGATCTCAGGGAACAGCAGGAATTAGTCTTCACAACCCTCCCACCTCCCCTAGGAGTTGTGTCTATCTATTTCCTTTCCTCCTCCTCTCCTTCTGTCTCAGCTATGAAACTCAACTGGGGAGAGGCAGTGGGAAAGGCGGGAAGTCACCGCGCAGGCGCGAGGGATGCTCCCAAAAGCCTTCTGATTGGATGCTGGGGAGCATTCCCGTGCGGGTTCCGTCGGCGCCGACGTACCCACATGTGAAGACTAATTCCTGAGCGGTCCTCCAGTTTAGTCCTCCACAATCGGGTAGTGCACCTCCTCCTGCAGCCTGGAGACTGGACCAATCAACTCTTTTTGTATGATGTATGCAGACGGAGCTCCCATAAGCCCCCAGTGTGTCCAGTCTCCTTGCAGCTTGAGGACGTGTGTGCCTATCCTGGCACACTTAGTGGCACTTGGGGAAGCAACACTAGTTAGTTTTGGGTGTTTTCTTTTGCCTTACTCCTTTGGTTTAATTAGGTAGCTGTTCCTTTAAGTGTTAAAAAAAAAAAAAAAGGAAAGGTGATTCAGGGGGCCTCCCGGGAAGTCAGTCCTGCATTGGGCTCCTGCCTTCCAGACCGGAGGCTGTTGGCAGTCAGGTTTGATCTCTCCCCTGGACAGCACGGGGAGTAGATCTACCCTTTGCAGACAGCTCCTTGGTGTTGAGCTGCTTCCTGTCAGTTTTCTGCTGGTGCCGGGTAGGAATCTTTCTTTACTTTCTGCCTCGGGTGCTGCAGCACGTTTCCCTTCAGCTCTAGCAAGGTGAGTTGACTGCCATCAGAGCCTCGTTTCGGCGGTGGGGATCCGAGCCTGGGATTTTTATTCCCCCCCCCCCCGCCTGTCTCTTGCCATTCTTTTGCTGTTATTTTCATTTCTTTATTTTGCCTTATTTTTCGCGCCGTTTTTTGAGCACGAGTGCATGAGCCGGCGGCCATTTTGAAGCCCTGAAAGGGGTTTTTCATCCGGCTTCAACACTTGTGCACGGGCTTCCCTTGCGTTTTTCGGACTAATTTTTTTGGCGATTTTGCTGAGGACACTCTGAGGATTCAGGGGAGTATTTTATTTTTTTCAAAAAAAAAAAAAAGCACTTTTAATCGGGTTAGCAACTTCAGCTTTCCTTCTCTGTGGGGTCAGTTTGCCTGTCTTTGCTGTGCTACTATTGCATTGACATGGCTTCCAAACCACAGTGCGTGGTTTGTGGGTCGCGTAGAGCGGCGGTGGCGGACTCTGGCATCTGTCGCAGCTGCGCCTCTATTTCGGCAGACTTAGAACATCATCCGGTGTTGAAGGAGCTGCCAGAACCTGATGGCCCTCCTAATTTGGCGGAAGGGGATCTTTCGCCTGGCTCTCTTCCGCCTTGTTCTGTTCCCCCTGCTACGGGCCAGCCTACGGAGGTGCTAAACAATGCCCTTGCATCCCCATCCGTGGATGTTTCCCCGGATTTTGTGCTCCTTATGCACCAGGCGTTTCGCTTGAGCTGGTCCGGTCACTTGCCTGAGGCTTTGCCTGCGTCTCTTCCCTCCCTGTCCTCGGGGGGGGGGGGGGGCGGCGTCCTTCTCCGCCGGCTGCCAAGAGGTTTAGATCCCTGGAACTCGATCAGGACGCCGTGGGTTATCCTGATTTGGAGGCGGAGGGTGATCCTGATGCTGAGGGAGACGATTTGGAGGACGGTGAAATCCAAGAACCTGAAGACCAAGCGTGGATTATTCGCGTTTTCCGTAGAGAAGAGTTAGTGCCCTTGATCACGGAGTCTCTTCAGACCCTTCACTTGGCGGTCCCTCGGCCTCTAGAGGATGACGGTTTGGAGGATCCGCTCATTCAAGCGGTGCGGGAGTCCCAGGTGGTGTTTCCCGTGCACCGTGTGGTGGAACAAATGATCCAATCAGAGTGGGATCAACCAGAATCCGGTTTGAAAGGCATTCGGACTATGAATCGTCTATACCCCTTAGCCGACAAGGACAAGGACTTGTTTAAGTCCCCGCGGGTGGATGCTGCGGTGTCAGCGGTAACTAAGAAGACCACCATCCCGGTGGAGGGTGGCGCTGCCTTAAAGGATGCGCAAGATAAGAAGGTGGATAATTTATTGAAACAAGCCTTTGATACTAATGCTTTGTCCCTACAGGCCTCGATTTGTGGCGCTTGGGTGGCTCGCGCCTGTTTACGTTGGTCGCAGCACTTGCGCTCCGCCTCTGGCTTGGATCAGCAGGGGTTGTTGGAGGTCACCTGCTTAGAGTCTGGCTCGGCGTACTTGGCAGATGTGCATTATGACTTAATTAGGACATTGGCTAATAGCATGGCTTCTTTGGTAGCGGCGCGCCGGTCCATCTGGTTGCGTAACTGGGCGGCCGACAGTTCTTCAAAGTCCCGTCTCAGTAAATTGCCCTTCAAGGGCAAATTATTGTTTGGTGATGCTCTGGATAAGTTAGTTAAGGACCTTGGTGAGTCTAAGGGCGGTAGACTACCGGAGGATAAGCCCAAGCTAACTAGAACTGTGCCCTCTGCGCGCGGCCAGTTTCGCGACTTTCATAGATTTCGCTCTTCCCGTCTTTGGGGTTCTCAGCGCGGTCGTTTTGGATCGCGCTCCCAGGGGTTTCATGGTTTCCGAGGAGCTGGACGAGGCTTCTCCGGAGCTTCCACCTCCTCGTCCTCTTCCTCCTCTGGAGGGAAGTCCGGTCATCGGGGGTCGCTTACGCGATTTTCTTCCTTCTTGGGCCCAAATTACCTCAGATCAGTGGGTGCTGCAGATAATCGAAAAGGGTTATGCGCTGGAGTTTGCGTTCCCACTCCAGGATTCCTTTGTTCTGTCCCTCAGCAAGGGCGATCAAAAGTCTCGGGCCCTGCGCGTGACCCTTCATTATCTCTTATCCCTCGGGGCGGTGGTTCCCGTTACTTCTTCCGAGCGAGGCGCCGGTCGCTACTCCATCTATTTTGTAGTTCCAAAGAAGGACGGTTCTCTCCGACCCATCTTGGATCTCAAGGGCGTGAATCGTGCTCTCAAAGTTCCGCACTTTCGGATGGAAACATTGTGATCTGTCATCGTAGCGGTGCGGCAAGGGGAGTTTCTCTCGTCCCTCGATCTCTCAGAGGCTTATTTACACATTCCCATCCGAGAGTCTCATCAGAGGTTCCTCCGTTTCGCGTTTCCGTGGGGTCACTATCAATTTCGGGCCATGCCGTTCGGTCTAGCTACTGCTCCCCGTACTTTCACGAAAGTGATGGTGGTGGTAGCAGCGGCCTTGCGGAAAGAGGGCATCCTTGTTCACCCGTATCTCGACGATTGGTTAATTCGGGCGAAGTCCAGCGACGAGTGTGTGCAAGTCACGAGCAGAGTGGTCTCTCTGCTACAGGATCTCGGATGGGTGGTCAACGAACAGAAGAGTCGTCTGCTGCCGACTCAAGACCTCGAATACCTAGGAGTGCGTTTCGACACGGTCAGGGGTCTGGTGTGTTTGCCGGAGCGCTGTGTTCTAGCCTTACAGAACCTCGTCCGCCTCTTCCTGCGTTTGCCTGCCCCGTCCGCGTGGTGGTACCTTCGCCTCCTCGGCACGATGGCCGCAACCCTGGAGGTGGTTCCTTGGGCGAGGTTCCATATGCGTCCACTTCAGAGTGCCTTGTTACGCCGTTGGTCCAACCAGTTCGACTCTTTGAACATGAGGTTGCCTTGCCCGAAGCCGGTTCGTCTGTCGCTCCGGTGGTGGCTCTGCTCGAAAAACCTGCGGATGGGGCTTCCCTTGGAACCTCCTCTTTGGGTTCTGTTCACGACGGATGCCAGCCTCTCCGGCTGGGGTGCTCACTGCGGGGATCGCTTCGCGCAAGGGACGTGGTCTCCCCTGGAGGCTTCTTGGTCGATCAACCGGCTCGAACTTCGGGCGGTGAGGCTCGCCCTGGTAGCTCTCGAAACCATGGTACTAGGGAGGCCGGTGCGCGTGCTCTCGGACAATGCGACGACCGTGGCCTACATCAATCGCCAGGGGGGCACCGGCAGTGTGCCCTTGGCAGCGGAGGCGACGGCTTTGTTCTCGTGGGTACAGACTCGTCTGCCGGCGATCTCGGCAGCGCATATAGCAGGCACGGAGAATGTGCAAGCGGACTTTCTCAGCAGAGTGCGGGTAGACCCCGGGGAATGGGAACTAAACCCGCAGGTTTATGCGCAGATAGTTCGTCGGTGGGTTCCTCCCGCCATGGATCTCATGGCGACGTTTCAGTCGGCGAAGGCGGGGCACTTCTTCAGCAGGCGCCGAGAACGCATGTCCGAGGGGCTCGACACCCTCATTCAGCCGTGGCCGACGTCCGGACTTCTTTATGTCTTTCCTCCGTGGGCGTTGATCGGTCGGGTCGTTCAGCGCATAGAAATCCACCGGGGGCAGGTGTTGCTGGTAGCTCTGGACTGGCCCAGGAGACCTTGGTATGCCGACCTGGTCAGATTACGTGATGGCGTTCCCTGGCCCCTGCCCTCGTTACCGGATCTTCTTCTTCAGGGGCCACTGAAGATGCCCCAGGTGGCTCTATTCTCGCTTACGGTTTGGCCATTGAGAGGGCTCATTTAAAGAAGAGGGGTTACTCCCCTGCGGTAATTAACACTCTCCTTCGGGCGCGCAAGGCATCCACCTCTCTCACTTATGTGCGCGTGTGGAGAATTTTTGAGGACTGGTGCTCCAGACGGGGTGTGCGGGCGGCGACGGTATCCGTGCCCGTTGTTTTAAGTTTTCTTCAGGATGGCTTTGATAAAGGTCTTGCCGCCAGCTCTCTGAAGGTTCAGTTGGCGGCTCTCTCCTGTTACCGGGGCAAAGTGTTGGGGCTTTCTCTCGGGGCTCATCTGGACGTGCAACGTTTTCTCAGGGCGGTTGGTCGCTTGCGTCCTTCGCGTAGAATCTCCGTTCCTCCGTGGGACTTGAATCTTGTTCTGCGGGCTTTGGTTCGAGAGCCCTTTGAGCCTCTCCGACGGGCGTCTCTTAAAGATCTGACTCTGAAGACCGTTTTTCTCGTGGCCATCTGTTCTGCCAGACGGATCTCTGAACTCCAAGCGCTTTCATGCAGGGAGCCTTTTTTGTCCTTTTCCCCGGATCGTGTGGTCCTTCGGCCCGTTCCTTCCTTTTTGCCGAAGGTGGTCTCGCCTTTTCATTTAAATCAGGCGGTTTTCCTCCCGGTTCTGCAGGCCGTTTCCGACAGTCCTGCGGACAGGGGACTTCAATACCTGGATGTGAAACGCGTTCTTCAGCGTTACTTGAAAGTGACTGCGGCCTTCCGAAAAACCGACCGTTTGTTCGTGCTGTTTGGCGGCGCGCGATAAGGTGAGGCGGCGGCTAAAGCCTCTATCGCGCGTTGGGTCAAAGAGGCGATCGCGTCGGCGTATCTGTTGCAGCATAGGTCGGTTCCGGAGGGGTTGCGAGCCCACTCTACCAGGGCTCAGGCGACGTCCTGGGCGGAGCTTAGCTTAGTTCCACCAGCGGAAATCTGTAAAGCGGCCACTTGGTCGACGTTGCATGCCTTCAGTAAACACTACCAGTTGGATGTGTTGGCCGCTCGGGATTCTTGTTTTGGTTCGGCTGTTCTGCGCGCCGGCTGGCAAGGTCCCGCCCGGTGTTGACTGCTCTGTTACATCCCGATTGTGGAGGACTAAACTGGAGGACCGCTCAGGAAATGGAAATTACACATACCTGGTAATTGTAGTTCCTGGAGGGTCCAGTTTAGTCCTCCTTCCCTCCCGTGTCTCAGGTTGTCTGTTGTGGCACGCTTTGGCGAATAGCTCGGTCTGCGAGCGTTTTTCTTTGATCTTTTCTGGCTTCGCTGCTCCTTTCGGCCGCGCTTCCGGTCCATTGGTTGGTGCTGGTTTTCTTCCAGCCTTTTCCCTTGGGGGTCTGGGTGGGGGCTGTCCTTTTTATTGCCGGTGCGTCGATAGGGGTTGGGACCTTCTTGGGGACACAGTTTCTCTTTTGGGTTTAAAAGTCTTTTTATAACAGTATCATGTGTTGCTTCTTTAAGTATGCTTTGTTACTAGTCACTGGGGGCTTATGGGAGCTCCGCCTGCATACATCATACAGAAAGAGTTGATTGGTCCAGTCTCCAGGCTGCAGGAGGAGGTGCACTACCCGATTGTGGAGGACTAAACTGGACCCTCCAGGAACTACAATTACCAGGTATGTGTAATTTCCATTTCCTGCTGTTCCCTGAGATCACCTGTTACAGCTAAGTAATTGTGCTTTGTGAAAGAGCTTGGGGCTGCATAGCCCCACGAACAAGGTAAAGTAGGTTAGAGCCATTGACAGGGTTTCCCCGGTATACAAATGTTCCATTTCCCTCCCAGGATGCCACATCCTTGTTTTTTTAACAGTTTATTAAGCAGCACCTCCTCAGCATTTTTCCTATAGCGCATATTGATGCTGTTTAACACTTCTTGTATTACAGGGTCTGGAGGTATAATATTTTCTAGAGATACTGCTGTTGATGTCTCATCTTGTGCCTGTAGATACAAGTTTACTTTTTTCTTTTTCCATATCCCATTGTTAAGCATGAGATAGCACTGTAACACTTCTGAGTAACATTTAGCCTTTTCATGTTCAGACATACCAACGCTTTGCAGGATTCTTTCATTTCTTCATCTAGCTTATGAATGGTCGTGGTTCTAATATTTTCATCCCAATCTGGTGGGATTCTCAAGCGCTCGAGTTGTTGACTAGGGACTATGTACATTTTTTCAGCGTACTGCATTAGCGGTTTGTCAGAAGCCCCGTTATCAATGGCAATGCAAAACTTAACAGAGGCCATATAAATCCACCCGACTGTCTCACCAATTGCTTCTTTTTTTTAATGGGTAGTCTTTTATCGCACAGACTCTTTATGGCGTGACGCTTCCCTTTTAAAACCTTTATCTGGTGTTGTGAAAGAGGAATGTTACCTTTTAGGGTGTTGGGAGCGATTGCAACTATAGCTGCTACCAAATCATTAGAAGCTGTATTCAGGATGGCTCTTCTGTGCTGCGAGAGGCTTGAACCAAAAGTTTTAAAAGGGGCAGGTTTCTCTTTACACGGTGAGACATGTTGTCTGAGATACACAAGCATGTATGAAGGGCCGGTTCAATATTCATTTCTTTTTATGGGGGATTTGTGGTTTTTCACAGTATACCATAGTCCAATCTGGAGGGAAGATATCCGTCCTCAGTCTGAAAGCCTCAGGCATTGTGTTGTTTAAATCCACAATGAGATAACCAAACGGTGCCTGGCTAGAATGGCAATCTGTAACTTATCTCTAGGATTCTTAAAGAGCACCATGTATTTGGTATTTAAAGTTATAGTTTGGCTTGCTTTGCCTTGGCAGAAAACATTTTGAACAATATATATGATGCTCAGGTTTCTGTGATGCACATACTTGGTAAAGGCTTTCTCTGTTTCACCACTTTTACAGGCAGAATCCATTAGATCATCAACAATAACCAAGTTTACTTTATTGGTTGGAAAAATTCATTCATCGTTAAAAGTATCAGGCAAAGTGTCCATAAATGTAATAAAAGGATATTTATTTAACATTTCTTTATACAAAGGTTACCAGCAACTGTAACACCATACAATATTATTTATTTTATTTATTTATTTAAAGGGTATTTCTATCCCGCCTTATCCTTCAATCAAGGCGGTGCACAGCAAACAATCAAGGAGTGGCGTTTGTGTTCAAGGTATTCTTATATTGTTCAGTGGATGTGTGTGTGGGTGGGTAGGTTGATTAGCGTGCGCTATTTACAGCATGAGCTTTATACAGTCCTATGTACAATGAGCGTGCGGGTGAGACGTTAGTTCGTGGCTGTTGCTCCTATTATGTGTTTGGGCCATAGTGTTCCAGGAAGAGCAGAGTCTTTAGTTGCTTCCGAAAGTCCTTAGTGTCTTCCGTGGATCGCAGTTTGTCAGGGAGTGGGTTCCACAATCCAGGTGCTGCCATTGATAGCGCTCTTCATGCGGTGGACTTGCATGACTTTGTGTAGTCTTTTGGCGTGTTGATTGTGTTTGATGTGGCTCTTCTTCTAGGTCTTGTGCTGACGTCGGGTTGTATGAGGGGCTGAAGGCTGTGGGCAGAATTCCTGTGTTTCATTCTGAATATGTTTAGGATTGTCTTGTATTTGATTCGTGAGCTGATTGGGAGCCAGTGTAGGTCTTTTAGTATGGGGGTGACATGGTCTTGTTTTGATGCTCCGGATATTATTTGTGCTGCCGTGTTTTCGGCCATTTGTAGCGGTCTGAGCGACTGTTTTGACATGCCTGTATAGATCGGTTTGCAGAAGTCAAGTATGGAAGTTATTAGAGCTTGACAAACTGTGCAGAAATGATCTTGTGTGAGGAGTGGCTTGAGGCGTCTGATTATTCTCATCTTGAAGTATGCGTTTTTCGTGGTCCTTTTGATGTGTGACTGTAGGTTTAGCTCCCTGTCAAGCGTTACTCCGAGATATTTTACCTCCTTTTTTAATGTATTGTTGAGTTGTTGACATTGATAGAGGATGGCGGAATGAAGCTGTTATTTCGTGTGACGAGAAGTGCTTCTCTCTTGTTGTAGTTTATGGTCAGGTTGTTGTTATGTAGCCAGTTGGACATGTCATTAAGGCAGTCTGTTGTTCTGGTGTAGTCAGGGTTGTCGAGGTTGACTGGGGTGTATGTCATAATGTCGTCTGCGTAGATTGTGTAATGTATTTTGTGCTCTCTCATGATGTTACAGATCGGTTGCATGTAGAGGTTGAATAGTAGTGTGGATAGGGTGGAGCCTTGTGGCACCCCTTGCTTGATCTTTGTGGGTCGTGAGGTGTTGGGACTGATCTTGACCTGGAACTGTCTGTCAGTTAGGTAGGAGTTGAACCATTTCAGGGTGGTGCCATTTATTCCGATGCTCTTTAGTCTGTTTAGGAGGATTCTGTGGTCCACTGTGTCGAATGCAGTTGAGATGTCTAGGAAGATCATTAGTGTTCCTTTTTTGTGGTTGTCTATGATTTGGATTATGTCGTTGAGTAGATATAACAGTAGTGTTTCGACTCCGTGGTTTGGGCGGAAGCCGTGCTGGTGTAAGTCCAGTGAGGCATGTGCGTCGATATGGTCCTGGTGTTGGTGTTGTACAGCTTTTTCTATAATCTTTACCAGTAGCAGTATGCTGGAGATTGGTCTGTACGCTGCTGGGTTGCTCTTGTCTAGTGTGGATTTCTTCAGGATCGGTCATATGGTGGCTAGCTTCAGCTTGTCTGGCATGGTTCCTTGTGTCAGTGAGTTGTGTACTATGTTGTGTATGGTGTTGAAGATTTCCTTCATTGCCTTGATCCAGGTTACCGGGCATGGGTCTGTTGGCGCGGTGCTTGTGTTGAGCGCTGTGATGATGTCTGAAAGCTGTCTTGTGGATGGGGTGCTGAATTTCTCCCATGTTTTGGTGGTTTTGGTTGGGTTGGCAGTTCCATTTGTCAGTCATTGTGGTGTAGAGTCCATCTTTTTTTGAAGGTGATCTGCAAAGGCTTGTGGGTTGATCTGTACGTCTTTTTCGGGATTGGGTTCATTTGTTAGTTTTTTTACTATCTCGAATAGTTCCCTTGGTTTGTTGTAGGCCTTTAGAATGATGTTTGTGTGGTGCTCTCTTTTTGTTTGGTTAATGAGTTCATTGTATTTTTTTTGTTTCGTCAGGTATAGGGCTTGTGTGGTGGGGGATTTGGAGCGTCTCTAGTGGCGCTCTAACTTTCTTAGATGTCTTTTTGCGTTGCGTATGTCTTTTGAGTACCATGGGGTGTGTTGTCTTTTGGTGTTGGATGCTTTTCTTGCTTTGTTTTCATTGACTTTGGCTGCAGCATTGATGACATTGTTCCATTTGTTTGCTCGTCTAGATCTTCTGTTTCGGTGTCCAGGTGGGGTATTGTGTCCTGAAGGAATTGATCCTTGTCGAAGCTTTTGAATCTTCTTTGCACGGGTGGTGTGTTTATTGTCTTGTTGTGTCTCTCCTCTTGAGATACGATTTCTATTTTAATTCTGTAGTGGTCTGACCACGGTACTGGAGTAATTGTGGGTGTTGAGATGTCACCTCTGTCAAATAGGTAATTGGGGGCGAATATGAGGTCTGGAGATGATCTGTGTTGGAGTGTTGATCAGTTGGCTGTATTGTAAGGAGTCCATAGCTTGTAGGAAGGTTTCTTTGTCTTTGCTGGTCGCAGTGCTGAGGTTGAAGTCTCCCAGTAGTAGTAGTGGCTTGTGACTTGTGTTGACTGCGCAGACAGTCTCTAGTGTGGAGGCTAGTTCGTCTGTTGGAGCATGGGGAGCTCTGTAAATGAGACACAGTGCCATTTGCTTGTTTTCTACCAAGATTTTGTTGCATTGGTATGAGTTTGGTGCGTTTTGGGTCTTGAACTTTAGGGTGTTCTTTGCGATAATCAGGACTCTGCCTCCTCTCCTTTGTGTGCGTGGGCTGTTGAATGCTGTGTATACGGGGGGGACTAGTTGATTGAGGAGTACATTGTCAGTGGGAGTGAGCCATGTTTCAGTGATGCATAGGATATCTGGTTGTTTGTCTGTGGTCTTTGATCGTGTTTATTTTGTTCCTTATGGATCTGGTGTTGATGAGCTCTGTGGAGGTGGTGTTTGGGGTGTTCGCTGCTTTGGAGTTATATGTTGGGTTTGGGTGGGGGTTGTGCTTGTGGTTTGAGTGTTTACTTTTGAGCTTCTTGGGTGCGCTCCAGGTTGTGTGCTGTGGAGGGGTGTACGTTGGCAAGGGTATTGATATCCATAGGGTCTTTGTAGGTGTATAGTGATTGGCTGTGTGCTAGGTGATAAGGTGGGTTAGGAGGAGGTATACCGGCAGGTATATTGTGGCCATGTTGAGATTGGATGGGCTTACTTGGCTGTTGCAGTTTGTTGTTTTCTTTGCCGGTGGGTCTTCTCTTGGAGTTTTCTGCTGTCGAACCTCTCTGTGTCCTCTTGGTGTTGTGTTGTGGCTGCGCCTGTGGCCGTGCCTAAGGGCCACACCAAAGGGCCCTCTGGCGAGGCCCTCAGGCGCGGGCGTGCCCTGATGGGGCGCCACTTTTATGTTGCCCTGACTGCTCGGGTGTTGCTCCCACTGCCCCGATTGGGCAGGAGCTTCTGAGCGGGAGGATTTCCCGCTCAGGCACTCTACCCCGATCAGGGGAGCTGCGGAGGTCAGCGGGGGGGGGGGGGGGGGGTGGGGGCTGGAGCAGCTCTCTTGTGCCTGGGGCGCCGCTTTTATGTTGCCCTGACTGCTCGAGTGTTGCTCCCACTGCCCCGATTGGGCAGGAGCTTCTGAGCGGGAGGATTTCCCGCTCAGGCGCTCTACCCTGATCGGGGGAGCTGCGGAGGTCAGCAGGGGGTGGTGGTGGCTGACAGTCAATACACACCCAGCGTGTTCTAACAACTTTTTAACAAAGAAGCTCTTGCCTGAATTGGATGGCCCAGCTAAAATACAAGAAAAAGGATGTGACCAGCGCACATCCACCATGCTAGTTATCCATAGGGTAGTGTGCTAATGCCATCCTCCAACTTCACCCTTTTGTCATACACAACCTTTTGTGTTTTTTTAATCACCCCAGTCTCTTTTGTCCAACTCTTTTTGTTTCTTATAATACCAGGTTGTTGTACTCCTATCTTTTTCTTCGGTAAATCTGCTGCCCCAGACTTGTAGTCCAAAACTAGATCTTTCAAACTAGTGAAATTGATTTTCTGGCAGTTTTCTACGTTTAACGTAATCCCTTTCACTTTCATACAGGTCTTCCCACTTGATAGCTTGTAACCATATGTTTTAGGCCCCGCTGATACAAACTCTGTGGTATGTTCATCTGCGGGTATCTTACTTGTGAGCTCACCTAAATAATCACCCAAAGATGGGTTCCAATCTCCCTCTCGACTTAGAAATATCACAGAATCTGTATCATGGTACAGGCAGCGCTCTTGCAAACTATCTAGAAGATTGTACAACTCCAGACATGCATAAGCCGTTGTAAAGCAGGCAATGAAAACATTGGTGCTACCCGACAATATGCAGCGGTCCTTTCAGTGCCTCCAAGACACACAGGCTGTTTCATCATCAATAAAATCGCATGATGACACCTCAAATTCAGGAGAAAACAGATATTTAAAAAGATTGTCAGGTTCTCTCACAATGCTTGTGGTAGGCAGGTTTGTTCTTTGACCAAATTTACCCCACAGAGAATTTAAGAAAAGTTTTGCTATTTGACGCTTAATAGGGTTTACATTAATCTGGTCTGCACGCAAACACACTCCCTCTTTTCTAAAGAAATCAGCTATGTACACATTTTGTTTTTCAGTATCATTGCACTACCGAGGGTAGCCAGAAGCCTCTTGTTTTTGACGGAGGTGCATTTTGATGTATTCAGGAAAGAGATTATCAGATTTTTGCTCGAAATGCCAGATTTCATAGATTTCAACAACCACATACCCTTTTGCAGTGGCTAAATTCATCTCCACCGTACACTAAGTCCCCACAAAAGCTCTTTCCTCATCCGTGTGGGCACACGTTTCATATGCCGTGTGGGCACACGTTTCATATGCCGTGTGTCAGCACACGTGTGACACAGAGGAAACATAAGTTTACCGCCCAACCGTATGGCTAACACCGGAAAAAAAGAATTCGTGGAGGATATACTTTTGCTTTTATAGAACCAAAGTAATTTGTAGGGGGACCAAATTTGTCATAAATGATTTGTGGATGGCCTATTGGATATTCCTTTATTTTATTGACAAAAGGGTATAGACTAGTAAAATCACAGTAGTGTATTTTTTCCCCAGGTCTTGTTTTGTAGTACAGACAAATGGCATTTGTTCTATCCCCAAAAAGGGCATCTCGTGGAATCAGAGGTTTCGGTAGTGTGGAGCCAGCCAGGAAATCTGCACAGCCCCTGTCATTTTCTTTCACCATCCGCTTCCAGTCGTGCTCCCATAGACTTATGACCTCGAACCCCCGGCTTTTCAGGAATGCAGCTTTTAGCTGTGTTTTGTAATAAAGGGGTATGTTTACTAAACGGCGCAGCGGTGGTATTATCGCGCGCTAAGTGATGTTATCGCGCGATAATGTAACATTATTGTGTGATAGCGTCACTTAGCACGCGATAACGTGCCTGCGGCGTTAAGGCACCCTAACGCCGTGAAATCCGGCTCTAAAGGGCGGAGTAAGGCTTCCCAGAGGGCGGAGAGAAGGGGTCAATGGGTGGAGAGTGGGAGGGGAGAGGCTCCAGGCACACTAACGCTGTGGAATCCGGGTCTGAACACTAACGCCAGTGAAACCCTCGCGTTAAGGCACGTTTGCAGGAAAGAGAAACCATTTCCGTCAGCAATGTACAGCAAAACCAGGGAAACGTAGGAAAAGTGATAGTTGTGATACATGTGCACGGAACAAAAAGGCAAATAAACATAGAAAATGTCCGGAACCAAATTTAAAATCCCCATAACCAAGCTGGCCAATAGTGATATTAATGAGAAACATAAAGAAACACTACTGAGAAAGCTAAAAAAAAAGATATCATGTTTGGAAGGGTCTATGCTCTGTCCCCCTACAAGAACATAAGAACATAAGATATGCCATACTGGGTCAGACCAAGGTCCATCAAGCCCAGTATCCTGTTTCCAACAGTGGCCAGTCTAGGTCATACGTACCTGGCAGTATCCCCAAAAGACAAAGGTTCCACAATGCTTGTATTGGGTCAAGCATTGATATCCTGGGTCCCTTTTTAATAATGGTTTATGGACCTTTCCTCCAGGAACTTGTCCAAACCTTTTTTAAACCCAGCTACACTATCAGCTCTTACTACATCCTCCGGTAACAAATTCCAGAGTTTGATTACACGTTGAGTGAAAAAATATTTTCTCTTGTTTGTCTTAAATAGTTTACCCTGTAGCTTCATTGCATGTCCCCTAGTCTTTCTATATTCTGATAGCGTAAACAATTGATCTATCTTTACCCGTTCCACTCCATTCATTAATTTATAGACCTCTATCATATCTCCCCTCAGCCGTCTCTTTTCCAGGTTGAAGAGCCCTAACCTTTGTAGCCTCTCTTCATAGGAGTAGCCTTCCATCCCCTTTACCATTTTGGTGGCTCTTTTCTGTACCTTTTCTAATAACGCTATATCCTTTTTAAGATACGGTGACCAGAATTGCACACAATATTCAAGGTGCGGCCGTACCATGGAACGATACAGAGGCATTATAATATCCTTTGTTTTATTTTCCATTCCTTTCCTTATGATACCTAGCATTCTATTTGCTTTCTTGGCTGCCGCTGCACACTGGGCGGAGGGTTTTAACATGTTATCCACGATGACTCCTAAATCTTTTTCCTGGGTGGTGGTTCCCAATGTGGAACCTTGCATCGTGTAACCATAGTGTGGGTTGTTCTTTCCTAGGTGCATAACTTTGCACCACTGTTCCCTCTAAGCTGTGCGCATGTGCGCGCGCACACACCTCGCCAAGCGAGCGCACATACTTTACAACAGAGCGCACAAAAATTACGGTTCTGATTCTGATAGAAAACAACAGACGTCTTAAAATTTAAAAGTTATGCTTGTAATTACTAGAAATTTCTCGCCTCATTTAGTAATCTTCTATTTTCATTTAATTTGATTAAAATCAATGTGGTGTACTTACTGTATTCTGATGTGTAGTCAAATTTTAAAGTATGTAACTCCGAGTGCCGTTATGTGGTGCACAAAAATTTAACCTTCCTTCAAAAGCTGCACATAGCTGATATTTTATTGCCACACAGCCTACAGAAAATTAGAGGGAACATTGCTTTGCACTTGTCCACATTAAATTTCATCTGCCATTTGGGTGCCCAGTCTTCCAATTTATCCAGATCCTCCTGCAGTTTTCCACAGTCCTCTTGGGTTTTAACAACTTTAAACAGTTTTGTGTCGTCTGCAGATTTGATAACCTCACTCGTTATTCCCTTTTCCAGGTCATTTATGAATATGTCAAAAATCAGCGGACCCAGTACAGATCCCTGGGGTACTGCACTAGTCAACTTTTTCCATTGGGAAAATTGGCCATTTAGCCCTACCCTCTGCTTTCTATCTTTTAACCAGTTCCCGAGCCACAATAGTACACTGCCTCCTATCCCATGACTTTTTAGTTTTGCCAAAAGTCTCTGGTGAGGGACCTTGTCAAAGGCTTTCTGAAAGTCCAGATACACTATATCAACCGACTCACCTTTGTCTACCTGTTTATTCACACCTTCAAAAAAACATATCAGATTAGTGAGACAAGATCTTCCTTGTCTAAAGCCATGTTGGCTGTCTCCCATTAGGCCATGACTATCCACATGCTGTGTAATTTTGTTCTTTATGATGGTTTCCACCATTTTCCCCGGTACTGATATCAGGCTCACTGGTCTGTAATTTCCTGGATCACCCCTGGAACCCTTTTTAAAAATTGGCGTGACATTAGCGATCTTCCAATCTTCAGGTATTACAGATGATTTTAATGAAAGTTCACAGATTACTAATAGCAGGTCTGCAATCTCATATTTCAGTTCTTTCAACACTCTTGGATGTATACCATCCGGTCCAGGTGATTTGCTACTATTCAGTTTATCAAATAGTTGTAATACATCTTCCCGGTATAGCGATATTTCTCTCAATTCCTCTGCAGTATCACCTTTAAATACCACTTCGGTGAATGATCCCACATTGAAATAGCACTGATCAGGGTTTTCCCTTTATATTGGGCAGGTTTCTTATGGCGTGCACATGTGCCGCAACAGCAGGGTGGGCATGTAGGAAAGGGCAACTGTACAGATGCTGGAAATGGGATACAGAGGGCTGCAGGCGGCACATGCTGTGGTGCAGCTGGGGCACAGTGCGGACTAGGCAGATGCCTAGGTGGCACATAGGAATGCTGAAACTGTAGAGCAGCCAGACAGCAACTGACGAGGGCCCAACATGAGCATTAGTGTTTTGCTCAGTGTCAGAGGATAGTACCCAGCAGGTACCCCAAGGGCACAGAACATTGGCAGGCGGTGCTGGGGGGGGGGGGGAGCGTGCATGTCCATGTAGGCACCCCTACCCGAGAACCCACACCATAGGCAGCTGCCTACCGGCATACTCGATGGCCTGGGACTGTGCACCACCAGTACCACTGGCATAATGACATGGCAGCATGGTGGCGGAGGGGTGCTGGTGGCAGAGGGGGCAGTGGCATCTGCCCACAGCAGACCATGGCCTAGCCCCATTTAGGTGGGTGCCGTTCACTCCAACAGACAGGGTCTGTCTGACGAACAGTCATGGTATCCCCAGGGAATGAACTGTCCCTGTGGCAACAGTGTGGTGCAGTACACACAGCCAGTGTGTTCAGGAGCAGAAGGTCACAAGTTCAAGTCCCAGCTGTGGCTCCTGCCACCCCAGTCCCCATATTTTACCCAGTACTAAACCGTGGTAATAGACGGAATCTTTATTGCAGATAACATAAACATGCCTGAAACACCTATATTTTACCCTACAGAGCACAGACACCATAAACATGTGCAATCCCTAGAGCAGAGTTTCCCAACTGCAGTCCTGGAGGGCCAAACACCATTCAGGTTTCATGCTGTCTCTAATAAATATGCCTGTGCTGCATTAGTATGTGC
The DNA here is from genome assembly GCA_033557465.1 of Ichthyophis bannanicus. NCBI lineage: Eukaryota > Metazoa > Chordata > Amphibia > Gymnophiona > Ichthyophiidae > Ichthyophis > Ichthyophis bannanicus. Next base: position 40,904,339 of record CM066037.1, on the reverse strand, counting down.
CGCCCCATTGTATGCAAATGTATCTCATGCATATTCATTAGGGACAGCATGAAAACCTGAACAGTGTTTGGCCCACCAGGACCGGAGTTGGGAACCTCTGCCCTAGAGCAGCGGCCAACAGGGGCATAAACACCCACACCCAAAGGCTCCACTATCCAAAGCCTCATGGAGAGTCAGGCTGTTGGGCCCTGCGCGCAGCAGCATCTCCCAATACTAGCACTTGCATACCTTAGCAATGCCGCCCTAAACCTGGGAATACATTACACATATATCAAAAGGTTGCTATGATTAATGACAGATAGCAATTCCTAAGTTAAGCACAATTTGCTGATAGAGCTGCATCATAGCAACCTTTCTGATATCTGTGGAATGTGTTTCATTTTTGGTTTCTGACAGTGTTTGCCACCCCGGGGAGTGACCCCAACAGTATTGCGTACCATAGCCATGCCTGCACTGTGCCCAGGACTGGTGTGGTGGCCAGGGCTGCCAAAGGCCTCTATATTTGCACAATGCTGGCATAGGTGTGGGAGTGTGTGTCTGTCTATCCAGTGTGTTGTGGCTGCCTACACCTTACTCAGCCCACACTGCTTGCACTGTTTCCAGTGTTAGCCTGCCAAGGTGCATAATGAGGAGCAAGGTACCGTGGGTATGACCCGGACAGGGCGGCCTGGGCAGGATGCATCTGCACAGGGCATAGGGCAATGGCTGGGACATTGTAGTGCCCGGCCACCACCTGCACGGACAGGGTGGCCACAGCATGTCCTGCTGGGAGGTCACTCTCACCCTGACTGAGCAGTGACCACGGCATGGCTAGGTTCCCCCATAGTGCTATATAGTATTTCTCTCAAGTGATATTTATGGGTTCTCCTTTCTGGGGCCAAATCACTGACTTATCTGCTTGGTGGGTGTGCTCACATCCCAGTTTTGGGTGCACACATCTCCTCCAGGAACATGCACTATGGACTAGCTAGCAGATTGTCTGCAGTTAGTATGTGTATGGCTGGAACACCTTGCAGGGTGCAGTGGCTGGAGACTCACTGGGCTCACTGCTGGAGAATGTCAGATAGTGGTGGGGGGCAGCTGAACATTTCCAGGCCTACTGTCTGTCTGCCATTGCCTTATGGATGCGTACAGATCTGCATTGACTGCCCTGTAGGGTGCCTGTTCCCCAGCAGGATTGGGGTTGATGGTCCCCTCTACTGCCACCATTGCTGGGATGTAGAATGTGTATCTGTTGGTGGGAGATCCTGTTCCCCACCCTGAGCCCCAGCGGGCAGGTTGGGTGGTGCTACATAATCCGCCTATGGGTCCAAACATCCCCCTTCACTTACATCATGTGACCATGGCACCCACACAGGATATGCACTATTCTGGGTGCCTCATAGTCCACAAGGGCTAGACGTAACTGGGAAATACAGATGGACACAGGTGTATCCTAGTTGTGTCTGCAAGAACTACCTATCACACACTGCCACTGATGGAGACCTGCAGCATAGCCTATCTCAGCCAAGCCAGGTGCTGCGGATCTGGTGCTGGGCGCCCCACCTCACCCTCAGGGTGAGCACAGTACCCCCACAATGTGACGGTCTGTAGCTACTCTGTGCCAGTAACACACACAGTCAGTTCCCCTTACCAGGCCGAGGTGCTATGGGGATGCATACCCCATCTTGTGATCATCTATAGACTGCTGATCTGCATGTGCAGTGCATCATGGGTACGGGTGGGTTAACCCTTTCCTGGTAACCACAGCAGACAGTTTGTGTGGTGATGTGCAGTCCTCCTGTAGCCAGCCAGGGGTTTGTTAGTAGCTATAGAGATGTAGCCCACTGGTTACTTCACTGACTGTGGAGGGCAGAGGTCATGGGTTTGATCCCACAGTGGTGTTATTTGATAGGGCTGTCTGAGGCATTTCCTTTTTTAATTTAAAATAGTGCTGCCAGCAAAAACACCCTCACAGTGCCATAATCTTAAGGTGCCTCATAAGGCGCCTTATAAAGCGCCCTATAGGGAACATTATAAGGTGCCTTGGTGGACAGTGCACTTTATAATGTGCCCTCTGGAGTGCCTTATAGGGTGCCTTATGCGGCACCTTAGGTTACAGCATTGTGAGGGTGTGTTTGCTGGCAGCACTAATTTAAATTAAAAAAGAAAATGCCTCAGACATAACTGATTTAAAGTAAAGGGTAATGCCTCAGACAGCCTTACTCATTAAGCCCACTGGGGGATCGAACTCATGACCCCTGTTTCATCAGTCAATGTATTAACCATTGTGCTACAAATCTGTTGCTATGTTTGCAGGTCAGCGTGCCTAATTAAGGCTAACGCGTGTTTCTCCAGGACCAAGCAGGAAGTCAGTCCTCACATATGGGTGACGTCGGCGCCGACGGAGCCCTCGCGGAACAATTTCCCCAGCTTTCAAAGAAAGCCTTTGGGAATTGCAGCGCGCATGCGCGGTCCCCTTCCCGCCCAAGGGTGCCATCTTGCTCAGTCTTCTTTTTTCCGCGGAGCCCTACAGACGCTGTTTGTATTCACCGCTGAAAAAGTTGATTTTCTTTCTTATTATTTATTCTTTTTCGGTTCGACGCCGGATTCTTTTTCCCGCCCGGACCCGCTACGCCGGTATCGGGTCCGTTTCTTTATTTTTCGTTTTTTTGTCCTTCGTGACAAGCGTTCGTGCCATTTTTTTCCTTTTCACTGGCAGCCCTGTCTTTTGACCTCGCAGGGGCCCTTTTTCCCTCGATGGCTGCCAACGGGTTTAAAAAGTGTGATCGCTGTAAGAAACTCATGTCTCTTACCGACACACATGACTGCTGCCTCCGCTGCCTCGGACCCGAGCATGACCCGATGATCTGGGGTCCGTGTGGCAAGATGTCCTCAAAAGCGTTGAGGAGTCGGCAGCATCAGCGAGACCAGATCTTCTCTGACTCCGCGTCCGGCCGGGCCCGGACCTCGTCAGAGGCTTCGACGTCCCGGGACTCCGGTCCTGAGCATCGTCGGAGTTCCTCTGAGCGGGGGTCTCCTACCCGGGAACATCATAGGAAGAAAAAACCCGCGAGGGCGGCGTCGGCAGACGCTCCTGGTTCCTCGAGGGCCAGGTCGCATAGCCCCGACAGCCGTCCCGGGTCCTCGGAGTCGGAGAGGCCTTCAAAACATCCTCGTCTTGAGATGGAGTCGCCTGGACAAGTGAGTACTGTGGTCCTCGTGGACTCGCCTCCGAAGGAGCTGACGTCGAGCCCGACGCCGTTGGGGCCCGAGTCAGGGGCTGCTGGGTCTCCTGAGCTTGGACTCAGGTTGACGGCCTTGGAGACCAGTTTAGCTGCCTTCATGGACCAGCAGCGGGCATTGATCGCTGGCCTTGCCAATGCATCTGCCCCGGCCACTGGGACGTCGACGTCCAAGTCGACCCCGGAGACCGAGCCGATCCTCGAGTCCATCCGAACTCGAGTCGATCCTCGGTCGCGGTCTCCCTTGGCCTCCCGTTCGGGACCGAGGTCGTCGACGCCGACTCCTTCGGCATCGGAGCAGAGGGCATCGGTGCTCGCCCGTCCGGAGCCACTCAAATCCTCCTCCGCGGAGTCCGATCTGGAATCAGAGGACGAAGAGTCCCCTGGTAGTTTTCGGACTCGGTGTGTCCCCTCGGACTCGCCCGAGTCCGAACCTCGGAGACGGTCTCTCCCCCCGGAGGACACAAGGTTCTCGGATTTCGTGCGGGATATGGCCAAGGCCTTGGCATTCCCCGCGGATCCCGAGGAGGAGCCTCGAGCCGAGGAGCTCGATGCCCTCCAGTATGATTCTCCCCCGAAGGAGGCCTTTACTGTACCGGTTCCTCCGATGCTGGAACGACTTCTCTTCCGCATGTGGGAGAACCCGGCGTCGGCGCCGGTGTTAAGCAAGCGGGTCGATTCCATTTATCGAGTCCGCAAGAGCCCCGGCTTCCAAAAGGCACAACTACCGCACCATTCCATGGTGGTGGAATCGGCCATGCATAGACTCAAGAGTCAAAAAAGGCACTCCTCGGTGCCTCCCGGCAGGGAGGCCCGGAGCCTGGATGCCCTCGGTAGAAAGTGTTTCCAGGGCTCTATGCTTGCTTGTCGAGTCCAGACCTACCAGCTCTATATGGGCATGTATCTCCGAGATCTGGTAAAGGAAATTGCCGGATTCTCGGCTGGTCTCTCCGAGGAACCTTTGCAGAGGTTCCAAGCCTTGTCCACTGGGATTCGAGAGTGCTCGAAGTTTATCTCTCGGGCAGCCTACGATGGCTTTGAAGCATCGGCTCGAGTAGACGGAGCCGGCATCGGTGCCCGCCGACAGGCTTGGCTTCAGTCATCCGACCTCGAGCCATGGGTCCAGGACAAGTTGGTCGATGTCCCCTGCAGAGGTGAAAACCTCTTTGGCAAACCCATGGCTGAAAAGGCTGCACAAATCGAGACCGAGACTCTGACCAGAACTAGGCTGTCCAGAAAAACCTCTGCCCCTTCTCAGAAGAAGAAGGGCTCGGGGAAAAAGCCCTTTTACCCGAGGAAGGCGGCTGCCTATAAATACTACCCTCAGGATCAGGCCTCAGCAGCTCCCCAAAAGGGCCAGCAGGCCAAGGGACGGGGTAATGGGTCCCGTAGGCAGCAAGCCCCCAAGCCCACTACACCAGCCCCTGCTCAGCAGGGTGGGGGTTTTTGACTCCATCAGCATAGCCTCTTCCCCACAGCTGGTTTCCCTAAGCACAGCCTGGGTACTTCATATAGTTCAGAAGGGCTATCTTCTACACTTTCACCAAGTACCTCCCTCCTACTTTCCAGGGGAGCCTCCAAGACTCCCTCTGCACAGGGACTTACTCCTTCAGGAGTTGGCAAGTCTTCTTCAGGAACAGGCTGTGGAACCGGTGCCCCACCACCTGAGAGGTCACGGCTTTTATTCCAGGTACTTTCTGATACCAAAAAGAACAGGAGGCCTCAGACCCATCCTGGACTTGCGAAACCTCAACAAGTTCCTGGCAAGGGAAAAGTTCAAGATGCTTTCTCTTGGAATCCTGCTGCCCTACCTCCAGCGGGGAGACTGGCTATGCTCCTTAGATCTAAAGGATGCTTATACTCACATCCTTATTCATCCAGACCACAGACAATATCTCAGATTTGTTGTGGGAGGAAATCATTACCAGTACAGAGTCCTGCCCTTTGGCCTATCCCCCGCCCCACGGGTTTTCACCAAATGCCTGGCAGTGGTGGCGGCCTATCTCAGACTTCAAGGCCTTTTTGTGTTTCCATACCTGGACGACTGGCTCATCCGGGCCCAGTCTTCCCAAGAGGCCACTCAAGCCACTCATCGCACTGTGTCTCTGCTCCAGCACTTGGGCTTTGTCATAAACTTCGCAAAGTCCACTTTGCTCCCCTCTCAGGATCTCGAATTCATCGGCGCAAGGTTAAGCACACTTCAGGCGCGGGCCTTCCTGCCTCTGGACAGGGCCCACAGGCTCATGAATCTCGCCAGCCACTTTCGAAGCAATTCCCTGGTCTCTGCCAGGCAATTTCTGAGACTGCTCGGCCATATGGCTTCCACGGTCCATGTGACCCCCAATGCCCGCCTGAACATGCGACCTGCTCAGTGGTGCCTTCGCACTCAATGGCATCAGGCCACGGGGAGCCTGACGGACTCAGTACAAGTCTCGGACCTGCTGGTCTCTTCTCTGCGGTGGTGGCTTCTTCTGCCAAACCTAGTACTGGGAGTGGATTTTCAATCTCCTCCTCCTTCTCAGGTACTAACAACCGATGCTTCTCTCCTGGGATGGGGAGCACATTGCCAAGGGACATGTACTCAAGGCCTCTGGACTCCTTGGGAGTCTGCGCAGCAGATAAACTTCCTGGAGCTCAGAGCCATCCGCCTAGCTCTGAGAGCCTTCTCCCACCTCATTTCTCACCAGTCTGTACTGGTCCAGACGGACAATCAAGTAGCAATGTTCTACGTGAACAAACAGGGAGGCACAGGCTCCTTCCTTCTCTGTCAGGAGGCACGCCGGCTGTGCTCTTGGGCAGTCGGCCACGGCATACTCCTCAAAGCGGTCTATCTCCCAGGTCAAGAAAATTACCTGGCAGACAAGCTAAGCAGGATCCTCCAACCACACGAGTGGAGATTGGATCCATTAGTGGTTCAGCAGATCTTTCTCAAGTGGGGACTCCCTACCTTGGATCTGTTTGCCAGTCCTCTGAAACGGCAACTACCCAGATTCTGCTCTCGACAACCACATCCTCTCAGAGTAGCGCCGGATGCTTTTCTGATTCCATGGTCCACAGACCTCTTGTATGCCTTTCCTCCCATGCCGCTAGTGTCACGAACGCTCTTCAAGGTTCTCAGAGACAAAGCCTCGGTGATCCTAGTGGCTCTCCGGTGGCCGAGACAACCTTGGTTCCCGCTTCTAATGCAGCTGGCGGTGGACACTCCTCTTCCTCTGGGGTTTCAACCCGATCTTCTGACACAAGACCACGGGTCTCTCCTACACCCCAACCTCCGGTCCCTTCATATGATGGCCTGTCTGCTGAAAGGGTAGTCCTTGCTCCCCTCCTACAGCCTCGGGAGGTGGAAGAGATCGTCTTGGCCTCCAGGCGGCCCTCCACCCGGAAGTCCTACGCTCTTAAGTGGCGTCGCTTCTCCGTGTGGTGTGCTCAGCAGTCTGAGAATCCCTTCTCCTGCTTGGTGGCGGTGGTCTTGCAATATTTGCTTTACCTCTCCAATCTGGGCCTTAAGTCCAACTCTGTCAGAGTCCACCTCAGTGCTCTCTCTGCACATCACGCACCGGTAGATGGCAGGCCTCTGTCCAACCAACCTTTGGTGGCTCATTTTCTTCGGGGCCTTCTTCTGCTTAAGCCTCCTTTGCGTCCACCAGCCCCTGAATGGGATCTGAATGTGGTCTTGCATCGGATTACCTGTCCACCCTTTGAACCTATGGTTACCTGCCCTCTTCGTTTTCTTTCTTGGAAAACCTTGTTCTTGGTAGCCCTTACCTCTGCTAGGCGTGTTAGTGAACTGCAGGCCCTAGTGTCTGATCCTCCTTACACTAGGTTCTACAGGAATAGGGTGGTCTTACGGACTCACCCTAAGTTTCTTCCAAAAGTGGTTTCTCCTTTTCATCTCAACCAGGAGGTGGTTCTTCTGACCTTCTTTCCCAGGCCGCACTCCAGCCGGGCTGATACGGTCCTGCATACCCTGGACTGCAGAAGGGCCTTATCCTTCTACCTTGACCGTACGCGGGAGCATAGGAGGGCTGCTCAGCTCTTCGTTTCGTTTGACCCCAATAACTTGGGGCTCCCTGTCTCCAAGCGTACCTTGTCCATCTGGGTAGCTGACTGTATCGCCTGGGTTATGGGGCAGCCGGCCTCTCGTTGGAGGGTCGAGTCACGGCTCATCGTGTTAGGGCGAAGGCTGCGTCAGTGGCACACCTCCGCTCTGTTCCATTGGCAGACATCTGCCGGGCCACTACTTGGTCTTCAAGCCAGACTTTTGCAGCACATTACTGCCTGGAGAGGGAGTCCCGCAGGGACAGTGCTTTCGGTCAGGCAGTCCTCCATAATCTCTTTGAGGTTTAGGCAACTCCTGCCCTCCGGCCCTGGTGTTGGGCTACCGGTCGGGGGCGTTTTCAGAGAAGATTCCTTCCTTCTGTTCTGCTGAGCTAGAGGGAGCTCATTTTGTGCTCAAGGTCTCCGGTAGCCTTAAGCTTGGGAGTCCCATATGTGAGGACTGACTTCCTGCTTGGTCCTGGAGAAAGAGTAGTTACTCACCTGTAACAGGTGTTCTCCAGGAGCAGCAGGAATCAGTCCTCACAACTCTCCCTCCTCCCCTTGGAGTTGCAGTCCTATCATTTCGTTTTTGCTATTTGTTTTGCTGTCTTTTAGCTATGTCATCTGACTGAGCAAGATGGCACCCTTGGGCGGGAAGGGGACCGCGCATGCGCGCTGCAATTCCCAAAGGCTTTCTTTGAAAGCTGGGGAAATTGCTCCGCGAGGGCTCCGTCGGTGCCGACGTCACCCATATGTGAGGACTGATTCCTGCTGCTCCTGGAGAACACCTGTTACAGGTGAGTAACTACTCTTAACGTGTGCGGCTCCCTCTATCTCACCATAATGTGCGAGGTGCACTTTATCGCGCGATAACCCGCAATTGCTACCTTAAGACCGGAACGCCCATTCCTTTTATGGCATTCTGCACATTATTGCTGGGCGCACAATAAGACGGTTTAGTAAACATACCCCAAAGAAAACCATAGGTCGTGGCTGTTACAGGATTCTGGTTTTTATCGTTATAACAACTCGGACAGCCGTGATGAAAACAACTATTAAATTCAAAAGCTGTTTCTATCCCTTCGATCACTGCATAACCATCAAGAAAATAACGCCCCACCTTTTTTTCGCCCCCTTTCAGAGCATGTGTGATCTGTATATTTTCTTTGGCCTCTACATACATCAGCCATTGAATAGAGGGGGATGAATATCTTTGTCCTCAGGTGATAGTTATCCGGTGGAATGAGTGCCACAGTCTTGTGTTCTAAATAACATTAATCTGAACATAGCCATACATACAGATGCAAGGGTTAAATATTGGAAAGGGTCTAAACAACTTCTTAGAATTTCTGATACGTCACTCTGCTCTACAACCACTTCTTTCTTTGTCGTTTTCGTGATTTCAGCTCGGTAGAGAACACAGGCCTGCCGCAAAATAGATACATCCTGCTGGCAGTAGTAAGCCAACTCTTTTTGCAAATTAAAAGTTTTATGCTGATTGTCCTTGTACCATTGTAAAAATTCCTCTTTTTCTTGAGGCAACATGTTTCCCACACCGTAATGTTCAACACCCAGCATGGGGCCCAAATAATTTTGATTTTCCAGAGTATTAAAAAAGTGTGGAAAGTACCCCTTGCAGCCTGTAAAACGCATGGCTTGTGGAAGTTTGCCAAGTTTCATAGGCAAGAAATTTAGAGAGTCTATAAAACTGATAGTCAAAGGTTCAACAGTAATTTGTAGAAGTTTATCACCTTGAACCAGCAGCCCTGTGCTCATCTTTTCCTTTAGCAGTTGTTTAAGAGCAAAATACCCGTCATAACCTTTGTAATTATGGGCTATGAAGGTGTAGCCTTTAAATTTTTTGTCACAAAAAAATCTGTATAAAGGCAGAAATACATTCGAGGCCCTTGAATTCCCAGCTTCTTTCATCATTTAAGTCCATCGCGTATATGTAATTAGGGGCATGCCAGCCTGTTTCTTGCATATATTCACAATCATAAAAAAATATACTTTTCAGATGTTTGTTTTACCAATAGGGGTCATAAAACATAAGTGGACACCATCCCCGGTTAAGGGTTCACTGCATAGTTTACAATGCCGACCCTTGCACTTATGTTTCTCCATGACCAAGCAGGAAGTTAGTCCTCACATATGGGTGACGTCGGCGCCGATGGAGCCCTCATGCGGAGCATTTCCCCAGCTTTCAAGGAAAGCCTTTGGGAATGCAGCGCGCATGCACGGTCCCCTTCCCATCCAAGGGTACCATCTTGCTCAGTCTTTCTTTTTCCACGGAGCCAAACGGACGTGAGTTTGTGTCACCCGGGAAAAGTAGATTTTTTTTCTGTGATTTTTGCTTTTTCTTATCCGGTTTGATGCCGATTCCCCTTCCTGCCTGGGCTCGGTACACCGGTATCGAGTCCGGAATTTCTTTTTTTGTTTTTTGTCCTTCACGCCTTTTTTTTGTTGTTGTTATTTTCACTGGCAGCCCGGTCTTTTGACCTTGCGGGGACCCTTTTTCCCTGATGGCTGCCAGCGGGTTCAAAAAATGTGATCGGTGCAAGAAACTGTCTCTCACCGACACACATGACTGCTGCCTCCGATGCCTCGGACCATGACCCGCTGGTCTGTGGCCCGTGCGGTAAAATGTCGTCAAAGGCACTTCAGAGCTGTCAGCATCAACGTGTGAGAATTTTTTCAGAGTCCATGTCCGGTCGGGCACGAACTTCGTCAGAGGCCTCGACATCTCGGGAGTCTGACCTCGAGTGCCGTTGTGGTTCCTCTGAGAAGGGGTCTCCCACCCGGGTGCACAAAAGGAAGAAGAAGCTCATGAGGGTGGCATCGATGGAGGCCACTGGGTCCTCGAGGGCTAGGTCGCATAGCCCTGACCCCGCCATCCTGGGCTCTCGGAGTTGGAGAGGCCGTCCAAACTACCTCGCATGGAGTCGGAGTCCCCGAGTCACGTAAGTTCTTTTGTCCTCATGGACTCTCCTCCGGGAGAACTGACGTTGGGCCCGGCGCCATCGGGGCCTGAGTCAGGGGCTGCTGAGTCTCCTGAGCTTGGACTCAGGCTGACGGCCTTGGAGAGCAGCTTGGCTGCCTTCATGGAACAGAAGCGGGTGCTGATCACTGGTCTGACCGGTGCATCTGCCCCAACCACCGGGACCTCGACATCTAAGTCGACCCCGGAGGCCAAGCCGATCCTCGAGTCCATCAAGTCTCAAGTCGATCCTCGGTCAAGGTCCCCCTCGACCTCCCGTGCGGGGCCGAGGTCGTTGATGCCGGTTCCCTCGGCATTGGGGCAGGTGGCACCGAGGCCCACACGACTGGAGCCGCTCAACTCCTTCTCGGAGGAGTCAGCACGGGAGACGGAGGACGAGGAGTCTCCTGACACCTTCCAGTCCTGGTGTGTCCCTTCGGACACCCTGGAGTCCGAGCCTCGGAGAAGGTCCCCCCGGAGGATACCCGGTTCTTGGACTTCGTGAGGGACATGGCCAAGGCTTTGGCATTCCCTGCGGACGCCAAGGAGGAGCCTCGAGCCGAGGAGATCGATACCCTCCAGTATGATTTTCCTCCGAAGGAAGCCTTTACTGTACTGGTTCCTCCGATGCTGGAACAGCTGCTCTTCCGTATGTGGGAGACACCGGCCTCTGCACCAGTTCTTAGCAAATAGGTCGATTCCATTTATCGAGTCCGTAAGAGCCCTGGGTTCCAAAAGGCGCAGCTACCGCACAATTCCATGGTTGTGGAATCAGTCATACACCGCCTGAAGAGTCAGAAGATGCACTCCTTGGTGCCCCCCGGCTGGGAGGCCCGGAACCTGGATGTCCTTGGTAGAAAGTGCTTCCAGGGCTCTATGCTATCTTGCCGTGTCCAGACTTACCAGCTATACATTGGCATGTACTTAAGAGACCTGGCAAAGGAGATTGCCGGGTTCTCAGCTGGCATCTCCGAGGAGTCCTTGCAGAGGTTTAAAGCCTTGTCAACAGGGATCCGAGAGTGCTCAAAGTTTATCTCTCGAGCAGCCTGTGATGGCTTCGAGACTTCGGCCTGGGTAGCCGCGGCCAACATCGGTGCATGCCGTCAAGCCTGGCTACAGTCATCGGACCTGGAGTCATGGGTGCAGGACAAGTTGGTCGATGTCCTGTGCCGAGGTGACAACCTGTTCGGTAAGCCCATGACTGAAAAGGCTGCAGAAATCGAGACTGAGAATCTCACCAGGACAAGGCTGTCCAGGAAGACTTCTACCCTTCTCAAAAAAAAAAAAAGGGCTTGGGAAAGAAGCCCTTTTTCCCGAGGAAGGGTGCTGCCTACAAATCCTACCCTCAGTATCAGGCCTCTCCAGCTCCCCAACAGGGCCAGCAGGCCAAGGGGCAGGGGCATGGACCCCGTAGGCAGAAGACCCCCAAGCCACCAGCTCTGGCTCCTGCACAGCAGGGAGCGGAGTTTTGACTTCGACAGCATAGCCTCTCCTCTGCCGGTGGCTCCACTCAGCACAGGGGGTTGGCTGAGTCTGTATGCCTACAGGTGGCCAGCCATCACAGGGGATACCTGGGTACTGAGCATAGTCCAAAAGGGCTACATGTTCCACTTCCACCAGCTACCCCCCTCCTGCTATCCAGGGGAGCCTCCAAGACTCCCTCTACACAGGAACCTCCTCCTTCGGGAGTTGGCAAGTCTTCTAAAGGAACAGGCAGTGGAACCGGTACCTCACCACCTGAAAGGGCAAGGCTTCTACTCCAGGTACTTCCTGGCACCAAAAAGGACAGGAGGCCTCCAGCCTATCTTAGACTTGCGAAACCTAAACAAGCTTCTGGAGAGGGAAAAGTTCAAGATGCTTACTCTTGGGATTCTGCTGCCCTACCTCCAGCAGGGAGACTGGCTATGCTCCTTAGACCTAAAGGATGCTTATACTTACATCCTCATTCATCCAGACCACCGACAATATCTCAGATTTGTGGTGGGAGGAAACCATTTTCAGTACAGGGTACTTCCCTTTGGCCTAACCTCTGCCCCCAGGGTTTTCACCAAATGCCTGGTGGTGGTGGCAGCTTATCTCAGGAATCAGGGAATTTTTGTCTTCCCATTCCTGGATGACTGGCTCATCAGGGGCCAGTCTCTCCAGGAGGCCCGACAAGCCACTCTTCGCACTGTCTCTCTTCTTCAGCACCTGGGCTTTGTCATAAACTACGCAAAGTCCACTTTGCTCCCCTCACAGAACCTAGAGTTTATAGGGGCCACCTTGGACACCCTTCAGGCAAGAGCTTACTTGCCCGAAGACAGGGCCCACAGACTGATAGACTTGGCCAACCAGTTCCAAAGCAAGTCTCATGTCTCCGCCATGCACTAACTGCGGCTCCTGGGCCACATGGCATCCACGGTACAGGTGACTCCTAATGCCCCTCTGCACATGCGGGCTGCTCAATGGTGCCTCAGAGATCAGTGGACGCAGGCCACAGGCGACCTCCGAGACAGAGTAAAGGTGTCCAAACCACTTTTGGACTCTTTACAGTGGTGGCTACATCCCCCAAACCTTCTCAGGGGGGAGTACCTTTTCAAGCTCCAGCACACACAAGGGTGCTGATAATCGATGCTTCCTTAAAGGGCTGGGGTGCACATTGCCAGGGCACGTGCACTCAAGGCCTCTGGTCTCCTCGAGGCCACGCAGCAAATCAATCTTTTGGAGCTGTGAGCAATCCCCTTAGCTCTGCAGACATTTTCTCATGCCCTCTCTCACCAGTCTGTCCTAGTTCAGACAGACAGGTGGCAGTGTTCTATGTGAACAAACAAGGGGGCACGGGGTCCAGGCTCCTATGTCAGGAGGCACTGGCCCTTTGCTCCTTTGCAGTCAAACAAGGCATGTTTCTCAAAGCAGTTTATCTACCTAGTCAGGAGAATTTCCTAGCAGACAAGCTAAGCAGGATTCTCCAGCCTCACGAATGGCAGTTGAATCCATTGGTGGTCCAGTAAATCTTCCTCCGCTGGGGACTTCCATCCATTGATCTCTTTGCAAAACCGTCAGCTGCCCAGGTTTTGCTCCAGACAGCCGCATCCCCTGAGGATGGCAGCAGATGCTTTTCTGATCTCTTGGTCTATGGGCCTCATGTATGCGTTCCCTCCCACACCCCTAGTGGCCCGAACTTTGTTCAAGATTCTCCGGGATAAGGCCTCGGTGATTCTGGTAGTCCCCAGATGGCCGAGGCAGCCGTGGTTTTTACGTCTGCTGCATTTGGCTGTGGAAACTCTGTTCCCTCTGGGGTTGCAACACAATCTCCTGTCTCAAGAGCAGGGTTCCCTTCTGCACCCCAATCTCAGGCTGCCATATCAACTAAATCAGCCTACCATTGTGCATCGACATCTGACACGATCGTCTTGTTTCTTTTAGAACGGACCCTAGCAGGTCTGTGTTAAGTATAAGCATCTTGTCCTGTAGCCCATCTAACTACATCTTTTCTGTTGACTGTTTTATCATGCTTTTTAGCAGCTTGAAGTAGAGGATTTATGCCCCCAAAGCTCCCTATTGCTTTGGGGTGATATAAAATGCTCTTCAATAAGGTTTCCTTCATGATTACCGTGCTTTGACTATTCTTTTTATTTTGCTAACATCTTCAGAATGGATTTATTCCACAAATTCCCTTTGTTTTAAAGTATAGCCTGTTCTTTCTACCAATCACATGTTGACATTTTTCCTAGAAGTATGCCCAGACTTGTTTCTCTGTATTGTTTTTTTTTTCCAAAGCCACTAAAAAAATAGCTGTAGTGGGATTTGAACCCAGGTCTCTCTCTCTCTGTGTTTCAGCCTGAACTACTCTGTTGCCAGAATACTTCTCTCTAACAGTGAGGTCTTAAAAGCAAAATTCTATCACATAGACAGCACTGGTTTCTCTAACAAAGATGTGTTAATTGCATTTTAACATTTGTAAAGAAAAGCCTGTATACCAAATGCTGTGTGCTTGCATCACATTACAGATACAGGTTTGTGTTCCTGTTGCTACCAAAGGGTTATTTTTAACAATCAGCTCTAAATAGTCTTCAATATACACAAAAGCATTGCACTGCTTTGTGAGAAAAAGAAAACTCGGGCGGGGGGGGAGAGAGAAAGCATTTTTGTTTTGTTTCCCAGGGTTCCTGCTTTTGCCGATGTCAGCATAAACCAGAACCAAAACACATTTCCGGAGTCAGTCACTCTGCTTCCGCTGATGTCATCGAAAAGCGACAGTCCATTTCTGATACCCTGTTTCCGGTGATGTCATTTCCGATGATGTAGGCTGGGGGTGTGGTTGAGGGTGGGAGGGCCATGGGTGTGGCACAAACCCAGAAGTAGGCGCTGATTGGCTAATGCCATCATTGTGGGGCGGGGTGTGGCACAAACCCGGAAGTGGTGCTGATTGGTTGATGTCGTCATTGGGGGTGTGGTGGGGACGTGGCCATGCCTGTGGGCATGGATGGGCGGTGCTAGCTCACCATTCATTTCTATGGGAGGGGCATGGCCAGAGGCGGGACACACACCGGAAGTGAGCACTGATTGGCTGCTGTCATCCTTATCTCACCTGTCAATCAGTTTGACGAGTAGTGTACCCATTATACTACTGACATTGAAGGACCTCAACACTGATTCCTGACCAGCCGATATCACCCTCTAGCACATCGGATACCAATGTACCCTCAATGCCTAGAAAGGCATCAGTGCTCTCAGAGGAGCTACATGACCCCAAAGAGAAGGAGAGTTGACCAGGCAGAGGCTCAGAAATACTTTAATTTTCTCTGAGTCACTCAGAAGGCTGGATCATGGATGAGGTGTCTAAAGTCCTGTGAGAGGCTAGGTCTCCAGAGCTTCCCTCTGATTCCTCTCTACCTCATGAGACATGCAGTTCCTCCAGAGGATATGGGTTTCCACAATTTTGTAGGGGATATGACTGAGGCCATATCATTTTATTTTATTTATTTATTTATTTTATTTAACTATTTCTTTTATACCGCCCCTTCCAGAGATCAAGGGCGGTTTACATATAACAGGTTAACAGTCTTGTACACAGTTTGTATACATTTTACATAGAACAATAGAAATCAACTATTTACATTGAACATTGTACATAGAACAATAGAAATCAACTATTTACATTGAACAGTAAATATATTAAAGAAAAACAATAAGCAGAGACATCTTTTAAGTATTAAAGCAAGAACTTTGTAGGTATTAAAGCAAACACATCAAACTTTTTACAAATGTATATTTACAGTGTGTGGTGTGTGTGTTGTGTGGGGCAGATATTGGTGTAGGTGTTGGAATTTAGTTCCTTTTTTTGTCGTCTTTGAGGCGTGTGAGTGGGGGGGGGGGGGGGGGTAGGCTTGTGTTTATATTGTTTGGGTTAAGGGAGTTTGTGCATGTGTGACCAGGTTTGTTGTGGAGCTAGCTTTGGGGTAGTAGGGGACTTCGAAGTGTTCAGTGAACAGGTAGGTCTTTAATTCTTTTCTGAATTGGAAGAGGTCTCTTATGGTGCGAAGTTCAATAGGGAGGTCGTTCCAGAGTGTAGGGGCAGTGAATGAGAATGCTCTGGAGCTAGTGGTGTTCTTAGATTTGCGGATGGTTTTAGGTATGATGAGCGAGTGGGCCGCGTTTTGTCTGAGGGTCCTTGTCGAAGTTGGAGATTGCAGTAATGTGGATAAGTGTGAGGGGGTTATGTCATTTATGAGTTTATAGGTTGTTAGGATGATTTTATATTTAATTCGACTGTTTATAGGGAGCCAGTGGAGGTCTAGCAGTATAGGGGTTACGTGATCTGTTAGGGGAGCTTTAGCAATCACTTTTGCACAGATGTTTTGTGCTCTTTGCAGAAGGTAGGTGCTTTTTTGCGGGAGGCCTATTAGGAGACTATTGCAATAGTCAAAGTGAGGGGTGATCAGTGTACCTACTACGGATCTAAAGTCTGGTGTTTCTAGGAGTGGCCTTAGGTGTTGAATTGTTTTGAGTTTATAGAAAATGGTTTTTACTGTTTGTTTTATGTGTGGTAACATGGTGAGAGTGTGGTCTATTATTACTCCTAAGTATTTTACCTGTTTTCTGACAGGTATGGAGGTTTTGTTGATAGTGATTATTTCCGGGTAGGTGTTCTCAGTCATAGATGATCTTGTCACAAACATTGCCTCAGTTTTTTTGAAGTTTATGCTGAGGTGGTTAGTTTCCATCCAGGAGGTGGTTTCAGCCATGCATTTGGATAGCGAGTCATATGTAGGGTTTTTAATGGTTATGGGGGTAGCTAGCATGATGTCATCGGCATATATAAAGTGGTTAATCTTGTGTTTTTTAAATATGTTAGTTATCGGTTGCAGGTACAGGTTAAATAGGAGGGCTGATAGGGCTGATCCTTGGGGTATTCCCTGTCCTTGGGGGAATGTTTCTGATGCTTGTTGGTCAATTTGGACGCGTATTAATCGGTGTGAAATGTAGGATTTGAACCAGTTAAGGACGGTCCCGCCTATTCCTAGATTTTCTAATCTGTTGATCAGTGTTAGATGATTAATGTTATCGAATGCGGCTGAGATATCTATAAATAGGAGTAGGTAGCCTTGTTGTTTGTCATCTGTGCCCTTGATGAGGAAGTCCATAAGGGTGATTAGGAGGGTTTCTACTCCATGGGATGGGCGGAGGAAACCAAATTGGTGTGAGTCAAGGGGTTTGTATTCATCAATGTGTTCCTGTAACTGAATTTGAATTGTTTTCTCTATAATTTTGGCTATGAACGGAATGCTGGCTATAGGTCTGTATGAGTTTGGATCTTTTGAGTCTAGCTTATTATTCTTTATTATTGGTCGGAGTGTTGTGAGTTTTAGGGCATCAGGCATGATGCCCTGTGATAGAGATAGGTTAACTATGTGTTGTAGATTTACCGCCAGTTCCTCTTTCGTACACTTAATCCATGAAACGGGGCATGGGTCAAGTGGGGAGGTGGTGGTGTTTATCATTGTTATGATTTTGAGGAGTTGTTTTTCTATCAACTGGAAACTTGTCCATTCATGCGTGGTTTTCGTGTTTGATAATAAAGAAGTTGAGGTAGTGGGCTTGTTTTTTAGTTTTTCTGCAAAATGATTTGCTAGTGTTTGTATATTAATTGCTTGTTTAGGTTCGCTGTTATTTGCTTTGGTTAATGTTTTTACTATCGCGAATAACTCCCTAGGGCGGTTGATGGATGAGTTTATTACTTTAGAGTGGTAGTCTCTTTTTGATTTGTTAATTGCGTTTTTGTATTCTATAAGTAGTACCATGTATTGGGATTTGTTTTCATCAGATTTTAGTTTTCTCCATCTCTTTTCTTGTCTCCTCAGTTGTTTTTTTAGTTTTCTCAGCTCTTTCGTGAACCATTTTTCTGTCTTTTTTGTTTGCTTGTGTAAGACTTTTGTGTGGACAGCTGCTTTTTGAATGGTTAGGTTCCAATTAGATATGGTTGAGTTGATGTCTGGTGTGGTTGTATCTAGTTTGGGTAGTACTTTGTCGAGGAATGTGTCTTTGTCAAAGTGTTTGAAGCGTGATATATGCGGGGTTGTGCTCCCATTATTTTTTGGGACTTGTGCTGATAGCTGGATTGTGATTAGATGGTGGTCTGACCAGGGTACTTCGGTTATACTCGGGGTGGTATGTAGTAGGTGACTGTAGAGTGAGGCTGGGAGGAAAATTACGTCAAGTATGTTGCCTCTTTTGTGTGTAGGAGCATGTATTATCTGTGTGAACCCCATTTGTGACATGGCATCTATGAAGTTATCTGATTGGGAATGGTTCAGTGATGGGAGGTTCAAGTCACCAAGGAGTATAAATGGTTTGCTTTGTGACGCTGTGCATGCAAGTTCTAGGATAGGGGTGAGATTTTTTTGATCAGATGAGGGGGGTCTGTAGATGAGGGTGAGCGCCATGGTTTTATTTTCTATGTTAACAATGTCCATACCATCTATATTATTTAGGTTTGTAAGGGTGAATTTTAGGTCATTTTTGGTGAGGATCAATACACCCCCTCCTCTTTTTATGTTCCGTTGGCAATTGAATATGTCATATTGATATGTGGTTAGTTGGTTTAGTAGTATAGTGTCTGTAGGTGAGAGCCATGTTTCAGTAATACAGATAATGTCAGGGGAGGTATCGTTAATTATGTCATTAATTATTGGTAATTTATTTCTTATTGATCGGATGTTTATTAGGATGAGTTGTAATTTGGTGTTTGTATTGTCGTTTTGGTCGATTTTATCGCTTATAGGTTGTTGCTTTATTTGGATGAGTCGGTGATGACGTTTGTGTGAGGTGTGGCGCGAATGGTGATTGCGAGAGTTTGTGTATGTAGAAATATATGTTGGATTCTGGTACAGATTGTAGGTGATTGGGAAATTATTGTAAGGGTTCCGGTTATGATTGTGGATGATTGGAATGTTTTTGTATGGACCTTGGTTGGTTTTGTAAGTGTATATATGTTGAGTTAGGAGGGTTATTAAGAAGAGAGTGAAAAGGAGATTTATAATCCTAGTAGGAGACATTGTGCTCATTTTATGAGGTAAAGGGAAGAGTGTTAGGGGAAGTAGTTGGAGGGAGGGAGGTTATTGCTGGTAACAGTATCTCAGGCTGACAGTGCAGGGAGGGTACTTACTACTGGCAACTGTGTCTCACGATGACAGTTCAGGAAAAAGTAATTACCATTGGCAGTAAGTATCTCACAATAATTACTACTGGCAATGATTACTACTGGCAACAGTATCTCACAATGATTACTACTGGCAACAGTATCACAATGATTACTACTGGCAATGATTACTACTGGCAACAGTATCTCACAATGATTACTACTGGCAATGATTACTACTGGCAACAGTATCTCACAATGATTACTACTGGCAACAGTATCTCACAATGATTACTACTGGCAATGATTACTACTGGGAACAGTATCTTACAATGATTACTACTGGCAACAGTATCTCACGATGATTACTACTGTTTTAGTTGTTGTATACGTGCTGTGGGATTATATTTCTATATGCCTCTTCCTGGCCTCAACATGCAACCATTCAAAACGAACCTTAAACGTCTATGCAGGCAGCTTCGATTTTGAGAATATGGCTGGTGCTGTTATCCTGCTGCCGGAGAGCTGCTGATGATGGCAGGGGTTTTTCTGGTGCCCCTTCTCGCGGTCCCCGCCTAAGGGCCACGCCAAAGGGCCACGCCAAAGGGCCACGCCAAAGGGCCCTCTGGCGAGGCCCTCAGGCGCGGGCCCGCCAGGCGCGGGCACGCCTGCCGGCGCTTCTTTTAAACGTTGGCTGCTCTGCCCCGATTGGGTAGAGCAGCAGGCTGGAGGAGCCGCGTTGCTCCGGCGTGCTCCTCCCCGATCGGGAGAGCAGTGGCTGGGCCGGAGGGGTGCAGGCAATGGAGAGGCCTGTGCTCCTGCCGGAGTTTCTTTTAAACGGTGGCTGCTCTGCCCCGATTGGGTAGAGCAGCAGGCTGGAGGAGCCGCGTTGCTCCGGCGTGCTCCTCCCCGATCGGGGAGAGCAGTGGCTGGGCCGGAGGGGTGCAGGCAATGGAGAGGCCTGTGCTCCTGCCGGAGTTTCTTTTAAACGGTGGCTGCTCTGCCCCGATTGGGTAGAGCAGCAGGCTGGAGGAGCTGCGTTGCTCCGGCGTGCTCCTCCCCGATCGGGAGAGCAGTGGCTGGGCCGGAGGGGTGCAGGCAATGGAGAGGCCTGTGCTCCTGCCGGAGTTTCTTTTAAACGTTGGCTGCTCTGCCCCGATTGGGTAGAGCAGCAGGCTGGAGGAGCCGCGTTGCTCTGGCGTGCTCCTCCCCGATCGGGAGAGCAGTGGCTGGGCCGGAGGGGTGCAGGCAATGGAGAGGCCTGTGCTCCTGCCGGAGTTTCTTTTAAACGTTGGCTGCTCTGCCCCGATTGGGTAGAGCAGCAGGCTGGAGGAGCCGCGTTGCTCCGGCGTGCTCCTCCCCGATCGGGAGAGCAGTGGCTGGGCCGGAGGGGTGCAGGCAATTTTCATTGGAGACTGAGGAGGAAACTACGGCAGAAGAATTTGAACTCCTCCAATACTCCACAGACCCCAAGGAAGCTGTGACAGTGCCCTCACATGGCATCCTTCAGAGTTTCAGATGAAGTTATGAGGCCTTTCTCCTCCTCCTCTGTTCCTCCAGTAAGCAGAAAGATAGACTGCATGTACAGACTTCAAAAGGCTCCCAGATTCAAGAAGCTCCAGCTTCCGCACCATTCTTTGGTCATCATATCCTCTCTCAAGAAGCTCACATCACAGTCCTCTGCACCCCTGGGAGGGAGGCTCAGATTCTGGGTTCTTTTTGAAGGAAAGTTTTTCAGAGTGCCATGTTTGCTTCGGTCATGCTTTCTTACCAGCTTTTAATGGGCATGTTCTTATAGGACATCATGCACAGCCTAGATATGTCCAGGTTCCTTCCTCCACAGAAGCTTGAACACTATAGTTCCCTAGTGAGCCATGACAAGGATTGCTTGAAATACATGGGCTCGGTGACCTATGGTATTTTGAATACAGTATCCAGAGTTTCTGCCATCCGTATTGGTGCCAAGAGACACTCTCTTGACTTGGGGTTTCAGATTTGCAATCATACTACTACTGTTAAGTGACGTTGAGTCGGTGTTGACTCTTGGTGACTCTCTGGATAGTTGTCCTAAACTGTGTTCAGTCTTCAGTAAGGCATCTCATTGTTGATAGAATGGCACCCATAGCTGCTGTTGTAGCGATCCATCTCATTGCTGGCCTTCCTCTTTTGCGTTGACCTTCTACCTTGCCAAGCATGATGTCTTTCTCTAACTATCTCTCTTTGCGTGATGTGTCCAAAGTATGTAAGTTGAAGTCTCATCATCTGAGCTTCTAAAGAAAGCTTAGGTTTCATTTCATCTCCCTTAGTACTGATGGTTTGTTCTTTGGGCAGTCCAAGGTATTCGTAGTATTCTTTACCAGCCCAGTAATTCAAAGGCATCTATTTTCTTCCTGTTCAGATCTTTTAAGTCTAGGATAGGATGGCATGTATGGTATCCCCCCTCCCCCTGGTTTTTCTAGGGACCAGGAAGTACCTCAAGTAAAATCCTGCCCTGGAAGAACTGGCTCAATCACGGACTATGTGAAGGGTGGAAGTTTCCTAAAGAAGCAACTCCTGATGCTGAGGGCCTAAGGAATTAATTCTTGAAGGACAATTTGGAGGGAGTTGGAATAGATGAAGTTTGCAGCCCCTTAGGATAATTTGGTAAACCTAAGAGTCTAAGATTACAGAGGGCCACCTCTAAGTAAAGGGCCACCTCCAACTGGTGGAGTAAAATGAGCTGCCTCCAACCAGTGAGTCTGCCACTAAGGCTATGATAGAGTGCAGGAACTAGTCAAAATTCCACCCCTGTTTTAGCTGTGGTGCAGGCTCAGCCTTCTGTGACTTTGCTTAGAACAGGTGCAAGGAGTCTGCTTGTAATACCCTTGCCATGTCTCTATATGAGACTAGCTTAGTGGGCCTTAAGCACTTAGTGGGCGCCAGCCACCAGGAAGCTCAGTGATGCTCTATCTGTCACTCATTCACTTATGGAATCTCTCATCTGGTGGACTCTCTACAACAATTTGGTCAGAGGTCTACCTTCCCAAATTCTTCCTAATCAGAAACTCTTAAACAGATGTGTCCAAACAGATGGAGAGCTCAACTCGATGGGTTCTACACTTAGAGATTTTCTTGGAGGGACCAGTTTCCCTATCAGATCAACTTCTCAGAACTAAGACAAATAGCAAATGCTCTATGGACCTTCAGAGATTGGTTAGTAAACCAAATTGTCCTAATCCAGACAGACAGTCACTGTATTTTACATCAACAAGCAGGGAGCAATGGGATCATGCCTCCTGTGTTGGAAAATGGTCCGATTATGAAACTTTGCAATCTCTCACTGGATGTAAGTGACACTCTCTTACCTACCCAGCAAACAACTGGCTGAGCAGAGTCCTTCAACATCACTAATGGACCTTGGGCAGGGAGCTAGTACTCCACATCTTGTCCAAACCTGTTCTGATCCCAGTTACACTAATAACGTTTACTACATCCTCCAGTAATGAATTCCAGAGTTTGTGCTGAGTGAAAAATATTTTCTCTGATTAGTCTTAAATGTGCCACATTACAGTTTCATTGCGTGTCCCCTAATCTTTCTATTTTTTTCCAAGTAGAAGAGCCCTATCCTTTTAAGCCTTTCCTCATAGAGATATGCTTCCATCCCCTTTACCATTTTGGTTACTCTTCTCTGTACTCTGTCCAATTCTTCTATATCCTTTTTAAGATATAACAACCAGAATTACACACAATATTCAAGGTGTGATGGTGCCATGGGGCAATACAGAGGCATTATAATATCCTTGGTTTTATTTTTAATTATTTTCTTTGTGATTCCTAGCATTCTATTTGCTTTCTTGGCCACCGCTGCAGACTGGGCAGAGGGTTTCAACGTACTATCCATGATGACACCCAGATCCTTTTCCTGAGTGGTGATTTTATAATGTGGAACCTTGCATTGTGTAACTGTAGTTGGGGTTCTTCCCTATATGCATAATTTTGCACTTCTCCACATTAAAATTCATCTGCCATTTGGACACCCAGTCTCCTAATTTTTCAAGGTCCTCTTGCAATTTTTCACAATCCTCTTGTGTTTTAACAACTTTGAATAAGTTCGTGTCATCTGCAAATTTGATCACCTCACTCAGTCTCATTTCCAGGTCATTTATAAATGTTAAAAAGCAGCTGGCCTAGCACAGATCCCTGAGGTACTCCACTACTCACCTTTCTGCATTGAGAAAATTGCCCATTTAGCTCTACTGTTTGTTTTCTTTTAACCAGTTCCTAATTCACAATAGTATACTGCCTCCTATCCCATGACTTTTTAATTTCCATAAAAATCTCTTATGAGGTACCTTGTCAAAATCTTTCTGAAAATCCAGATATACTATATCAACTGACTCGTCTTTATTCACACCTTTGAAAATATAACAGATTAGTGAGACAAAACTTTCTTTGGCTAAATCTAAGTTGATTTCCTGCCATTAATTAAATACAAGGTCCTCGCCACAATCCACAAGGCACTAAACAACCTCTCCTCTGTGCACCTTCAATCACTAATCCACCCTTCCAAGACCAACAGACCAAGAGGAAATAGCACGCAAAATCTCCTCAATCTCCCTACCAAGATTTGCAAGAGCAACCAAAGCACACGACTTAGAGCATTCACACTTTATCCCCCCTGCTTTATGGAACTTACTACCCCCCACACTAAAACATCAGCTCAACTGCAAACTTCCGAAAGAAACTAAAAACACACCTCTTTCAATAACACTTCAAAGCCGACTCACAATAGACTGCCACGCAATGTGAACCTTTTCAAACAAAGAGAATGTCCCTCACCCATCCATCCTGAACCTCCTCCATTAGATGGCCTAGCCTCCCCCTTTCCAGCCCTTTTCAACTGTATAAATAGTTTTGAGACATTACTTTAAGCCAATTGTTACCTCTTGTTTTTCATAAGTTAATTGTATTCATCTAGTTTCATGTAAACTGTTTTGACTGGTAGAAAAACGGTATAACAAAACCTGTTAAATAAAGTAAGCCATGACTATCCACGTGTTCAGTAATATTGTTCTTTATAATAGGGAGGAGTGGCCTAGTGGTAGGGGCAAGTTACGTCAGGCCGGAAGGTCAGGGGTTCAAATCCCACTAGAGGACAGCAACCTTGGGCCAGAAGGACTGGGGTTTCTAGTCCCACAGGTGCTCCTTGTGGTCTTGGGCAAGCCACTTAACCCTCCATTGCCCATGTTCCCTGTAAGTATTAGTGCATGTGTCTCATATCCCCTTGTGCTAAATGTATCCCCCAATTGTGTTGTGGCCACTTTGATTGAAGGATAAGGTGGTATACAAAACTGTCTAAATAAATAAATAATGGTTTATACCATTTTGCCCAGTACAGACATCAACGTCAAGCTCACTCGTCTAGTTTCCCGGATCACCCCTGGAACCATTTTTTAAGATTAGCTTTACATTGGCCACTCTCCAATCCTCAGGTACTACAGATGGTTTTAAGGATAGTTCACAGATTATTAAAAGTAGATCAGTTCTTTCAGTGCCCTGGGATGTATGCCATCCAATCCAGGTGATTTGCTATTTTATATCTTCTTGTTTATCGAGATTTGTTTCAATTCCTATGATACATCACCTTTAAATATCATTTCTGGCATGGGTAACTTTCCTACATTATCTTCAGTAAAGACTTTCTGCTGTGGCCTTTTTCTCATTTAATGCCCTTTTTACCCCTCTATCATCTAATGGTCCAACTGGCTCTCTCACAGGTGTTTTGCTATGAATTTACGTGAAAAAGTTTTTATTATACTCTTGCTTCCATGGCATGCTTCTTTTCAAATTCTGTTTGCCTGCCTTATCAATGCCTTGCATTTAAATTGCCAGTACTTATGTTTTCTGTTTTCATCATTTGGCTCTTTTTTCCATTTTCTGAAGAATTTTCTCTTAGCTAGAATAGACTCTTTGACTTCACCTTTAAGCCAATGCTGTCTGTTTGGCCTTTCTTCCGTCTTTCTTAAAGCGTGGAATATATCTGGTCTAGGCTTCCAAGACAGTATATTTAAATAACACCAGGCCTGATGTAAACTCTTAACCTTTGCAGTTGCTCCTTTTAGTTTTTTCTTAACCATTTTCCTCATTTTATCATAGTCTCCTTTTTGAAAACGAAATGCTAGTGCAGTGGATTTCCTTGTTATCCTCCCTTCATTTATTAAATCAGATGTGATCATGATATGATTGCTATTGCCAAGCATCCCCAACACAGTTACTTCTTGCACTAGATCCTGCATTTCACTAAGGACTAGGTCTAAAGTAGATTCCCCTTGAATTGGTTCCTGAACCAGCTTGTCCATGAAGCAGTCATTTATTTTATCTAGAAATATTATCTTCCTAACATGGCCTGATGTAACATTGATCCAGTCAATACTGGAGTAATTGAAATCTCCCATTATTACTATTTTGTAAACTTTGCAAGTGTCCCTAATTGTTTAGCTTTTCATCATCTGCCTGTTCATTTTGGCCAGGCAGGCAATAATACAACCCCATTGCCATTCCTTTCTGCTTTTTATATGGAATTTCTGTCAATAAAGATTATACAGTGTATTTGTTTCCTGCAAAACCTTTATCCTATTTGACTCAATACCCTCTTTAACATAGAGCACCATCCCTCCACCTATGTGATCTATCCTATCATTGTGATATAATTTGCAGCCTGGTATCAGTGTCTCACTGGTTATCTTCCTTCCTCTAGATCTGAGATGCCAATTATATCTAGCCTTTCATTCAGTGCTATATTTTCTAACTTTTCCATCTTATTTTTTAGACTTCTAAAATTTGCATACAGGCATTTCAAAGTTTGTTTTTTGTTCATATTAACAGCCTGGCTATTGGATAACAAAGGTAATTTGGAATCTTTCGACCTGGTCTGAAGTTACGTAAAGACACTTAGGTTATTTGTTACCTTTATTCGAACCTCTCTGTCAGGATGCTTTAACTTCCCTGTTTTGCTAGTATCTTTCAAAAATACATCATTGTGAACCATGCGCTCTTGGGGCTGTCTGCTTTCCCCCATTTTGTAATTTAAAAGCGTCTCTTTTTAAAGGTTAATGCCAGCAGCCTGGTTCCATCCTGGTTAAGGTGGAGCCCATCCTTTTGGATAAATCCACCCCTTCCCCAGAAGTATCTCCATTCATAACAAATCTAAAACCCTCTTCCTTGCACTATCGTCTCATGCATGCATTGAGACTCCAGAGATCTGCCTTCCTCTTGGGTCTTCCATGTGGAGCAGAAAGCATTTTTGAGCATGATACCTTGGAAGTTTTGAATTTCAGCTTTCTACTTAAAAACCTAAATTTAGCTTCCAGAACCCTCCCTACCACACTTTCCTATGTAATTGATACCAACATGTACCAAGACAGCAGGTTCCTCCCCAGCACGATCTAAAACCTTATGTATGTGACTCGTGAGGTCTGCTATCTTTGCAGCAGGTAGGCATATTACCAGACGATCCTGACGTCCACCAGCCACCCAGCATCAAGTCCCTAGCCCTAACAGCTTGGATGTTGAGAGGTTAATTTTGTGCAGTTTCAGTATGCCTCTTGGTGTTACCAGTGTCCTTTTAGCATCCAGGAGGACCTTGATGAGAAGGGCTTCTGCTTTCAAATGGACAAAGTTTGCTGTCTGGTGTGGGGAATGCTCTGTAGAACCTTTTGCATGTCCTACACAAACACTGCTTTGAATACCTTCTGAACTCAAGCCAAATCAGTAAGAGTTCACCGTAGTGCAGTTGGAGCTTACTATAGTGGTGTGGAAGGGTAACCATTTCTGTATAGCCCTTTATTTATTTATTTAACAGGTTGTTGTTGTTTTTTATACCACTTCATCATTTCAATCAAAGCGGTTTACATTGTAACTTAAACTTGTACATTAAACAGGGACATTGATAACTTGGATTTTTCTGAGCAATGGAGGGTTAAATGACTTGCCCAAGGCCACAAGGAGTGCTAGTGGGACTTGAACCCTGGTCTCTTGGTTCCCGAGCCAGTGCTCTAACCATTAGGCAGGTACTCCACTCCAGCCTTAGTTGTTTGCTTCAAGCAGGGCTTGCATATTTTCAAACTCCCCTCTAAGCTTTCTGTAGTGTCTTGGGACCTCAGTGTAGTTCTGCAGCTGATGAACGTTCCTTTTGAGCTGCTCAGTTCCTGTCCTTTGAAATAAGTGATCTCGAAGGTCTTATTCTTGGCAACAGTCACTCAGCATGCAGAGTGAGTGAGCTTCACTTTCTAGTAGTTTATTCACCTTACACAATTCTTTCACAACAGAGTGGTACTTTGTACTCCTCCTACGTTCCATCTAAAGGTGATTACAGATTTTCATCTTAAGCAGTTAATCGTCCTTACACCATTTTTCACAAAGAGGAAGTTGCACTGAACATTTTGGACTGGGAAAGAGCCTTAACTTGCTACTTGGAGCGGATGAAAGCCCATAGAAAGTCCATACAGCTGTTTGTTTTGACCCCAGCAAGCTAGGGGCTGCCATCTCCAAACACACTTTGTCAGTTTGGCTCGCAGACTTCATCTTTCATTTATGCCTAGGTTGACCTAAGTCTTGAGGGACGTTTCATAGCTCATAATGTGAGAACTATGGCTGTGATGGTGGCCCACTTGTGCTCGGTCTCCATGGAGGAGATATGCAAAGCTGCAACATGGTCTTTGGTTCACAGTTTTACTTTTCACTGTTGTCTGGATGGGGATTCCTGACATGACGATAGATTTGGTCAGTCAGTACTGCAGAATCTTTTCAGGGAATAGAATCCAACTCCACCACCTTAGGCCAATTTCCTTGTATTCACGCTGCCTTTTAAAAAAAAAAAAAAAAAAAAAAAGTTGCGAAAAGGCCTGCCGCCATTAAAAAAATATATATATTCTTGTCAACCTAAGTTGGGCTTTATCTATTCTCCCCCTTTTTTTGTTCAAGGTAACCCGTAGCTAGGGATTTCCTTATATGAGAACTTCTTTCCTACTTGACCACAGAGAAAATGTAGTTATTCACCTGTAGCAGGTGTTTCACGTGGCTAGCAGGAAGAGTCCTTACAATCTTTCCTCTTTCCCTTGGCCTTGTATTCTTCTCAGCTGTTCATAGGACTGAGGGTAAGATGGCGTCGCAGCAGTAGGTGGAAAGGTCAGTGCATGTGCATGGTCAAGCTTCCAAAATCTTCTAGAAAGAACTGGGAATGCTTCTGCTTGGGGCTGCATCAGATGATGTCATCCATATGTGAGGACCTTTCCTCCTGTCCATGGAGGACAAGCCTACAGGTGAGCAACAATGTTGTATTGGATTAACAAATATATATGTGAGTTTTTGAGTGCTAAGCCTCTCTCCTGGTTAAGTCAGTATTATATTTTTGGGTTGGTTTGATCTGTTTTATATTTAATGTTGTGATTTTTGTCATATTTCTTAGGTCACAGCATTTCATTGATTTTATGTAATTTTCCTTGTGAACTGCTATAAATAGCAGGTTGTCCAAAAAGATGGTGTATAAATTTTTATATATAAACAAACTTCATCAGGGAAAAGCAAAATGAGCAGCTTGCTACACTGAAGGATTATTGCCCAAATATTCAAGTAAATCACATATGTTATATAAATATGTTGTAAAGTAAAAGGTTGTGAAGGAGAAGAGGGAGATGGACACGGGTATGATAGAGTCCTGAAAAGACAGACAGAGACAGCAGGATTATGTTAGGTTTTGTTATCTACTACCAATGTCCTTTTTTATGCTTTTGAAATGTTTAATCCAGTGATTCACAATCTTTTGGGTTGTGTGGACCCCTTTTTAACCTCATAGTTCAGGAATCAGGAACCCCTAGTTCATCTCCACCATTCTTCATATACCCCCTCTCCTCGGTGCCATCCGTACTAGCCCTCTTTATCTCCCTTCCTCTTCCTCTCTCCATTATGTTATGTTTTTTCTTGACCACCTTTCATAATGATGTCAAGACAAGTGTACGAAGAAAATTAATAGAAAGGCTGCTAAAACAGAGAATAATGAGTTTTTTGAAGTCCAGTGGATTGCAGGATTTGAGGCAGCATGGGTTTACTAGAGGCAGCTCTTGTCAGCCCTAGATTTGGTGTACTTGAATATCTCCAGGAACAAGCAGGAATGTAGTCTTGACATATGGGTGACCAAGTACCGGCAGAGCCCACACAGAAATCTCCCCAGATACCAATAGGAAAGCCTTTGGGAGCACTCCACTGCGCCTGCACCACTGCCTTCCCACTCTTCCAACTCCCCTCTCTTCAGTTCTTTTTTTTCTGTGGATCCAACAGGTCAAAACCCTGTCACCAGAGAAAAGAACCTAAAATATTTTGTTGAAAAGCGCTTCTGCCTCACCGCACCAGTATCGCTCGATTCCGGTATCATTTTATTTTTATTTTTTTCACTAAAATTCTTTATCCTCCTTTTTTTTCTTTTTTCAATACTTTTTTCTCAGGGCCCTATGCCCACTGGGCATTGCCCACTATCTTCACGATGGAAAAACTCTTTGAGTGGGTTAAAAAATACACCAAGTGCTCCAGCATCATTTCAGTGACAGATAAACACGATTGGTGTCTGAAATGCCTTGGTCCCAATCATGTACCCCAAGCCTGCTCCCTCTGTAAACAGATGATGAAGAGAGGCTTAGGGAACTGGGCCAAAATGTTTGGAGAACTCCTTCCATCAGATCGATGTCATTAGCCTCAACATCCGCCAGAGCATCCTCATGCTCTCAGGGCTCCAAGCACTCTAAAGACTCCAAACACTCGGAGAAAAAGACTAAAAGACCCACATCTCCTTCGAGGTCTTCCAAGGAAAAGCAAAAGCCTCGAGAATCCTCAGAGAAGTTGAAGGAATCAAAGGAGAGTCCAAGGATTCCTCAGGCAAGTCTCAGGAATCAAGGGAAAGATCCCACTCTAAACACCGGGAGTCTTCCAGGACCTCTTCTGACTGGCTGTCGGTCCCCGGTGGGAGAACTTGTCCTCCAAAGCCTCGGTGGGGAATTGGGAGGCACCCGGGGCCTCAACCTCTGGAAAACTCCCGATGCCTTGCTCTGGTATGGTGGCTGCAAGCCCTGTTCTTGCATTGGACCAGATGCAGGCAACCTCCTTGGATCAGCGCATGCTGTCCTTGGAGAGGACTTTGGCAGCCCTCCTCACAGCATCTGTTCCTCTTGCACCGACAGTTGGGGGACTGTACACCGGGGCATCAACATCGGTGACACCATTGATACCAGTCCAAGCATCGACATCGGTACTACCATCGGCACCAATCCAGTCTGCCTCAAGACCCAAGGTATCGGCCACCAAGACCCCATGGGTGAGAACCACAGTTCTAAACCCCGAAGGTATTGAGGAGCATCGACACTGTTAATACAGGCATCAACATCATCAATACTCACCAGTATCAGACTTGGATACGTCCGATTCTGACCATCACTCCTTTGATTCCATTGACCTCCATAACATGGTCTCCGAACCCTTGTCTCCAACCATGTGCACTCGCAGAAAATCAGTGCCTGAATACATGTCTTAACAGGATTTTATCCAAGACATGGCGGAGGGGTTATTGATTCTGACTGCATCAGAAGCGGAACCAAGAGCAGAGGAGCTGGAAATACTCCAGTTCTCCGGGAACAAGCAGGAAGTCAGTCCTCACATATGAATGATGTCAGCACCAATGGAGCCCTTGCGGAAGCATCCCCCCAGCTTTCATAGAAAGCCTTTGGGAGATGCTACCACGTATGCATGGTCCCCTTCTCGCCCAAGGGTGCCATCTTGCTCAGTTTCTTTTTTTTCACAGAGCTCTTCAGACGTTCATCTGGCTTGTCCCCAGAAAAAGTTGATTTTTTTCCTCTCTCATACTCGCTTCTGGTATCGCACCGGTAGTCTTCCTGCCCCCTGACCTCTCTGCCTCGGCATCAAGTTTGGGTCTCTCTTTTGTAGTTTTAGTTTTCCCTAATTTTCTGGCGTCTTCACGCCTTTTTTCCCAACTGGCAGCCCGGCGAGTCTTTGACCTCGCGGGGGTAACTCCCCCCCCCCCCCATGGCTACCAGTGGCTTTAAGAAGTGTGATAGGTGCTCAAAAATTATGTCCTTAACCAACACACACGACTACTGTCTTTGCTGCCTCAGGCCTGACCATGACCCAACAGCATGTGGTCTTTGCAAGACACCCTCAAGAGCCACCAGCAACAGGACGATAAGTTGTTTTTTGTCTCCCCCCCCCCCCCCCGAGTCTGAGTCCCCAATGCCTCCGAAAGCCAGGGCCTTGTCTGAAGCCTCGACACCTTGGACTTTTCTGAGCCTGAGCCTGAGCACTACATTGGGCCTTCAGAAAGGGGGTCTCTCTCGAGGGAATCCAGGAAGATGGAGAAATCCTTGAAGGCGGCATCCTTGGACGGATCCAACTGGCTGGGTGCCTGCGCCAAAGGCTGCAGAGCCTTCTAGCCTGGAGTCCAGAATGGCAGCCCTGGAGCGAGTTTGTCTGCCTTCATGGACCACCAGTGGGCGCTGCTGTCTGGTATGACCGGTGCATCCGCTCCGACCACTGGGCCTTCAGTGTCGAAGACGTCCCCAGAGGCCGACCTGATCCTTGAGGTCCTTTGGCCTCGAGTCAATACTCGGCCGAAGTCGTGATCCGATTCCCACTCAACGGGGCCATGATCATCCCCGGCAAGTGTGCCCGACACCGGCCACAGAGCATTGGGAGCCCAGAGGCCCACGGAACATCCCTCCTACAAGTCTTCGACAGAATACTCCAAGTGGGAGATGGAGGATGAGGAATCCCCCAATACCTGTCGCCACCACGATGTCCCCTCAGACTCTGCCTTCTTGGAGCCTCAGTGGCAGTCCCCGCCGGAGGATATGGGCTTCCTTGATTTTGTCAAGGATATGTCTAAGGACCCTCTGGCGGATGAATTGAAAATCCTCCAGTACGCGGCTTCTCCGAGGGAATCGCTCATGGTGCCCATCCCTCCCATCCTGGAACAGCTGATGCTCCATATGTGGGAGACACCGGCATCAGTGCTGGTGGTGAGCAAGCGGCTTGACTTGATGTATTGAGTCCGCTGGAGCCCAAGCTTCCAGAAATCACAGCTGCCGCATAACTCCATGGTGGTGGAGTTGGCTATGCGTCAGCTGAAAAGCCAGAAGGCGCACTCCTCGGTGCCCCCCCCCCTGCAGGGAGGCCCGCATCTTCATTGTCCTTGGCAGAAAGTGTTATCAGGGCTCGATGCTGATCGGCTGCATACAGGCCTACCAGCTGTACATGGGCATGTACCTGAGAGACCTGGCGAAGGAACTCGCTGGGTTCTCAGTTGGTCTCTCTGAGGAACCCCTGCAGTGGTTCAAGAAACTGGCCAAGGCCATCCGTGAGTGCTCCAAGTTCATGTCTCGGGCAGCCTATGATGGGTTCGAGTTGGCGGCGGCAGGCATCGGTGCATGATGCTAAGCTTGGCCGCAGTCATCTGACCTTGAGCAGTCGGTTCAGGACAAATTGGTCAATGTCCCATGCGAAGGAGAGAATCTCTTTGGCAAATCCATGACCGACAAGGCTACCGAGCTGGAGACCCAGTTCATGACGAGGACCAGGCTCTCAAAAAAGACCACTGCCCTTCTGTGACAGAAGGGCTCGGGTAAAAAGTCCCCCTACCCGAGGAAGGGGGCTGCTTACATTAAATACCCACCCTTTCAGTCCTCCCCATCTGCCCAACAGGGTCAGCAGGCCAAGGGACATGGGCATGGCCCTCATAGGCAGAAGGCTCTAAACCCCAGGCACCACCCCCGGCCCAGCCAGGGGGGAGTTTTTGACTCCTTGAGCATAGCCTCTCTACCCCAAAGGAGATCAGCAGTCCACAGAGAGGGGACGGGGACATCTGACCCACTATGCCCAGAGGTGGTTGATCATCACCACCGACTCCTGGGCACTTCGGGTGGTCAGGGATGATTTTTTTCCTTCACCTAACTCAGACACCTCCCTCTTATTTTCCAGGAGAGCCCCTCAGGTCTCCCCTTCACCGGGACCACCTACTGAAGGAGTTGGCAGGTCTTATCGAGGACAAAGTGGTGGAACTGGTCCCCCACCATCTCAAGGGCAAGGGGTTTTACTCCAGGTACTTCCTTGTGTCAAAAAGAATAGGGAGCCTAAGACCCATCCTCGACCTGCGCAACCTCAACAAATTCCTGGTAAGGGAGAAGTTCAAGATGATCTCCCTTGGAACATTGCTGCCCTACCTCCAGCAGTGAGATTGGCTATGCTCCTTAGACCTGAAGGTTGCTTATACCCACATACTCATTCACCCCAACCATAAGCAGTACCTGCAGTTCATAGTGGGGGGCGGGCATTATCAGTACAGGGTACTCCCTTTCGGCTTGGCTTCTTCCCCAAGGGTCTTCACAATGTGCCTGCCAGTCGTGGCAGCCTTCCTCCACCTCCAGGGGGTCTTTGTCTTCCCCTACCTGGATGACTGGCTCATAAAGGGAGGCAAGGTCTCAGAGGTGCAGCAGGCCACCGCACGCACTTTCCAGGTTCTGCAACACATGGGCTTTGTCATAAATTACCCACAGTCTCAGCTCCTCCTGACACAATGTCTGGAGTTCATCGGGGCTAAACTGGATACTCTCCAGTTGAAGGCCGCCTTGCCCAGGGACCGAGCTGACCATCTCAGGACTCTAGCATGGGATATACAGCACTGTTCCTCCGTGCCCACTTGGCTCCTTCTGCACCTCCTCGGGCACATGGCCTCTACGGTCCACGTCACCCCAGACGCTCGCCTCCACATGAGAGCGGCTCAGTGGTGTCTTCAAGACCAGTGGACTCAGGCCACAGGGCGTCTCCGAGACAGTGTCTCCGTAACCTGTCAACTGGCGGACTCTCTGGTCTGTTGGCAGTCTCCCCAGTATCTCGAGGCAGGCATGCCTTTTCAGGCCCCGAGCCCCCTCAAAGGCCCTTACCATGGATGCTTCCCTGCTCGTCTGAGGAGCCCACTTCGTGGAGCTCTGCATCCAGGGCAGCAGGTCACCAGACGAGAGCACCCAGCATATCAACCTCCTGGAGCTGCAGGTGATATACTTAGCCCTGCAAGCTTTTCATCACCACCTGCATCACCAGCCAGTGCTGGTCCAGACGGACAACCAGGTGGCAATGTTCTATGTGAACAAACAGAGGGGCACGGGGTCTCGTGCCCTCTGCCGGGAGGTGGTGACCCTATGCTCATACGCAATCCAACAAGGTATTCTCCTGCGGGCAGTATACCTACCAGGTCAGAACAACCTACTGGCCGACAGGCTGAGCAGAGTCCTCCAGCCGCACAAGTGGCAGCTGGATCCCAGTTTGACTGACTGGCTTTTCCAGATCTGGGGAAAACCTGTAATGGACCTGTTCGCCAGCCCGTACAACTTTGTTGCCCTGCTTCTATTCCTGGTAGGCCCACCCCTCCAGGGTGGCAGCGGATGCATTCCTTGTCTCGTGGTCGGAGGGTCTCATGTATACCTTCCCTCCCATGCTGCTGATTGCCAAAACCTTGTTCAGAACCCTCCGCGAAAGGGCCTCGCTCATCCGTCCCATCCTGAAAGGATCGAAACTGGACTCCTTATTGCCTACTTCATACAGACCTATCAAGTATCCCCTTTCTGGCAAAAATAACAGAGAAAATTGTGCAAACCCAATTGCAGAATTTCATAGATGATCATGTCCCCCTAGACCCCTTCCAACATGGCTTCAAAAGGAACCTCGGTGTTGAAACTCTAATAACACCCCTTTTAGACTCAGTGACCTTATACACCCAGAATCCCACTCAAGGTTGTCTACTAATCTTCCTTGATATATCCTCTGCCTTTGACTCACTCCCCCACAAGCAACTCCTAGTCAGTCTTCATGAAATTGGTTTAAGAGATACAAATCTGAACTAGTTCCACTCCTACCTGGAAAACAGAACACAACAGGTACTGTCATGCCCTTGCCCCTTACTTCCAGTATGGAGGGGCGTCTTTATCATAAAAAGTTTCATCTTTTTGCCTTTAGCTGACTGGTTCCTTTGCCATGCCCCTTGGGAATGGTAGTTCTGTGTCAATCCACTTGGCTTCAGGTAGAAAAAAACACGTGTAGTTGGCTCGAATGATAAGGCAATGACAGAATTTATTGACTCAAACGCAAGGTTCACAAATACTACCCTTGGATACTTTCTCCAGGATTCTTCACAATACACATCAGGACATAAATAAACTCAAAGCAAACTTTCAGCTTATAGTGTTCTTCAACTCAAAGGAAAAACCTTTTAACAGTCAATGCCACCAGCTTGGCTAGCATTGCTGTTTAAAGCAAACAAAAACAGCATTTCTCAATGGCAGTTTTCTGTTCTCATAATCCCAAACTCTTCCAGACTGGTTTGTCTCCTTACAAACAAAGTAAAACTTTTAACAGGACAAAAACTTCTCATAAGCAAATAATGCTCTATTCCATGCTTTAGGAATATTTAAAAACAAAGCCAAAAACTTTCCTTCCTTTCACCATTAGCTCAGCTTCTTGCCGGTGCACTGCTCTGGATATTAGGTGTTTATCAAGCACAATCAGAGAGCTTCAGCTTGCTCTTGCTTTCTCAGCAAACATATTTCTTCTTTAACACAGGACATGCACAACACCATCTACAGGCTTTCAAGGTTACCTGACTCTGAAGGTTTTCTCTTAAGGGTGGTTTTCTTTCAATCCCTCTGCAGTAAAGGATTGGCACAAGGAGCAATCCATGTATGAGTCTTTGTCATTCACAGCTAGGTCTGGTTCACCTAGTTGCATAGGCTCTACCTCTCCTTCCAGTTCACAGGGTTCAGCTGACTGCCTTCCGTTAGAGCTGAGAGTATCCCTTGCAACTCTGCACTGCTCTGTATTAGACAAGCTTTCAAGGCTCATACCTGGGCCTGGGTTTGTAGCAGCTTCTCCTCCTTCATGCTCTGGCAACCAGTCTCCTGTGCTTCCTCGTCCGGTCCTCCAGCTTGTGTTTCTGCTTGGGTCTCTCCCTGAGACTCTCCTCCTCCTCTCCCTTGCTTCTTTCTCTATCCTAGACTTAAATCCCCAGGCTCCAGCCCCACCTCTTCTCCTCTCAGGTGACGGAGATCAGCTTGCCTCTTGGCAGCTGGGTAATTAGGGAACTCAGTGACGTAAGGGTCCTTTACCCTGAGTCTGTATTCCCTCTCCTTTTCTCCACTAGGGGAACTCTGAAACCTATCCCATCTGGGAATTTCCTGCTTTCTAGGTGTGATTGGGGTTTTGTTTCTCTGACCTTGCAAAATAGGTCCTTTTATAAGGGTGAATTCCTTTCCTTTATCCCTTTCTCCTCTTTTATGATAAGCTTCCTTATCACAGTATGCATAGGTAACAACACTGGCTCAGTCGTCACAATCTCTTAATTAATCAATCTAAAACAGAAGCACTCCAAATTTTTTCCAATCCATCCTATATCCCGCCGACAACTCTTACCCTTGGTGACTTCGCCCTCTCCATAAAAAATCATAGCAAATATCTTGGACTTATACTTGACCAGAATCTCACCTTCCATGACCAGATAAGGAAAACATCAAATACAATCTATGCCAAATTATGAATTCTGAGAAATCTCCACCCTTTACTAAACCCAGACTCCTTTCATACTGTCTGCCATGCTCTCACCATTACTACCCTTGATTATTGTAACCATCTACCAAGGTCTCCCTAAACACAGTATCCACCCCCTGCAAATGGCACAGAACACTATAGCTCGATTAATTACAAATACCTCTAGACATGCCCACATGACCCTAATCCTCTATGACCTCCACTGGCTCCCCGTACTATCCAGAATAAAACTTAAAACCATCACACTCGTACCCAAAATTATCTACAATGAGTCAGCCCCATGCTTATCCTCACTACTATCCAAAACTAATAATACCAGATCACGCCGACCTAATACCAAAAACATCCTAAACATCTCGTCAATAAAGAAAAAAGAGTAAGCAAGCCACCTGCAACAGAGCCTTCTTTCTTTATGCCCCCTCTATATGGAACTCCCTCCCGTTTGAACTACGTAATTGCCCTGACCATTCTGAATTTCAGAAGAAACTCAAACCCCACCTCTTTCAAGAACATTTTTACCAGCCCCCTTAAACCACTCCTCCTTAATTCCCCCCACCTCTCTACTGTCACTCATCCCATTCCCCTCCCCCATCCCCCAGTTCCTTGCCTCTGCCTCTACCCAACTACCCCATTCACTAATCAATCTGTAAATATGTAAATAGTTCTCTGTTGAACCAAGCATGCTCATGTTCATAAGTTGCCGTTCCATGTACAATAGCTGTGTTACACTGTTATGTTATGTTCCTTGTAAACCGTCTTGAATTGTAGAAAGACAGTATATAAAAGCAGTTATTTAAATAAAATAATAAATAAATCCTGATAGCCCCTCTGTGG
Source organism: Ichthyophis bannanicus (assembly GCA_033557465.1). Classification (NCBI taxonomy): domain Eukaryota; kingdom Metazoa; phylum Chordata; class Amphibia; order Gymnophiona; family Ichthyophiidae; genus Ichthyophis; species Ichthyophis bannanicus. The sequence continues at coordinate 40,867,018 of CM066037.1, read as the reverse complement.
CCCAGGCAACCGTGGTTCCCGCTGCTCCTTCGATTGACGGTGGAGACACCCATCCCGTTGGGGAACTCTCTGGGACTCCTGTCTCAGGAAGGGAGTTCTCTTCTGCACCCCAACCTGGGGCCCCTGTCACTGACAGCATGGCTGCTGAAAGGATGACCCTAGCCCCTTTCAACCTCTCGGGGGAGGTAGTAGAGATCCTGCTGGCCTCTCGCAAAGCCTCTACTAGAAAAGCTTATGCCCTCAAATGGCGCAGGTTTTCAGCCTGGTGTGCCAAGCATGGGACTGACCCGTTCTCCAGCCCAGTAGATCTGGTGTTACAGTACCTTCTTCACCTCTCACGATCTGGGCTTAAGTCTTATTCTGCCTGGGTGCACCTCAGTGCCCTGGCGGTGCACCACCATCCGGTGGATGGCAAGCCCCTTTTGGTCCAGCTGCTGGTGACCTGCTTTCTCATCGAAGCCCCCGGTTTGCCCTCCAGCAATAGAATGGGTCTTGAATGTGGTATTAGGGCAGCTCTCACCCACCCTTTCAGCCTCTGGCTACTTTCCACCTATGATACCTCTCATGGAAGGTGGCATTTCTGGTTGCTCTCACCTCCACTTGCAGAGTTAGCGAGCTTCAGGCCTTAGTGGTGGAGGAGCTTTATACCACTCTTCCATATCTCCAGGAATCTCTATTCCTTTGCTCACCAATCCTTTCAAGCTTCGATGCTAGCCAGCAGAATTAACTCTTACATTCTCTATATGGGAATATTCCTCAAAGAACTTAACAACAACTGAATTCGCTTTTCACAAAGCAATGGAATCCATTCAACTCAAGCAAATCTTATCGGGCCCATCCCATCGCTCTGGCTGTACACCAGACCACATAAATCAAGGTCTCATGACACCACTTAAAACTACACCAATACCATGGTCCGATCACCATGCCATATGATTTGAAATCCACCACAATACCCAACAGGCAGCTTGGAAAACGGAACAGCCAACCAGACACTTCAAAGCTTTTAACAAAGAGCACATCTTCAAAGATACCGTGCAGTCCCTACCCCAAGATTTCACTGACCTGGATGAAGCCATCAACTCATGGAATACCACCATACTTGCTGCATCTCAACTCACACCACAACAAAAACAGGACCAGATCTACACCATAGTACTCTAACACAATAAGAGAATCCAAAAGAAAATTACGACAACTGAAACATCGCTGGAGACGCAACATATCAGAAACTACATTGAAACAATACCATGAGATGCAAAAAGATTACAATAACCTAATAAACAAACATAAGCAACAATACCACACAAACCTTGTACTAAAAGCCTGTAATAAACCTAAAGAACTCTTCAAGCATCGTTTGTACCTAACAAATGACCCAACCATGAAAGACGAAAGCAAGATGCACCCACAAACCTTTGCTGATTATCTAATAGCCAAGAACAGTACCACCACACACCATAAGAACATCTCCCTTATGGACACACCAACTACAGATGGTTCCACAACTACCAATCAATGGAAGAACTTCAGCATTCCATCAACTAAACAAATAGAACAAACCATCACTGCTCTAAACACCACCACCTCTCCATCGGACCCCTGCCCGGTAACTTGGATTAAATCCACCAAAGAAGAATTCAACACATTCATCCAAAAGATAGGGCTACATGCCAAAAGCCCTCAAGCAATCTACTATCCGCCCCATTCCTAAAACCACCTCATCCAACAGTACCAACCCTTCAACCTACCACCCAATATCCAGCCTCCCATTCCTGGCTAAAATAACTGAAAAAATTGTACAGAGACAGCTCCAAGATCATATTGATGAATTTGCCCCACTAGATCCCCACCAGCACAGATTCCGTCCAAAACATGGGATTGAAACACTTCTCATACATCTATTCGATAATATAATCAAAGGAATAGACAAGATAAAGCAAGGTTTCTTACTAATACTTATCAATATATCATCAGCATTTGACAAAGTTTCCCATCACATCTTATTGAAGCGCCTAATGGAGATTGGACTACAAGATACCACCATTAAATGGTTTCAGTCATACCTTGAAGATAGATAGCAGAAAGTAAAATCTGGGAACCTCGCCTCAGAACCCTTCAAGACTATTCAAGGAGTTCCCCAAGGCTCATCACTATCAGCTCTTCTCTTTAACATCTATATTCAGCCTATATGCAAAATATTTAACAAATACAAGATACAATATGCCATATATAAGTATAAGTTGAAGTTTACTGTAAACCACCTTGATTGAACAAAAAAGCGGTATAGAAAAATTGTTAAATAAATAAATAAAATAAGGACTGGGAAGGTTTCCTTCCATTCCTTCCTGAGGAAAAGAGACCTGCTTTTCAAGCTGCGCTTGCACACAGCCAAAATGTGTCAAAATTTGTAAATCGGAAAGCATTTGATGCTTTTGAATCCACTAGTAGAGCCTCATCTATTGCCATTGGTGCAGACCAGTTAGCATGGTTCCAAGCATCAGACCTGGAACAGTGTGTCCAGGACAAGCTTGGCAATATCTCCTGTACAGGAGAAGAACCTCTTCGGTAAAAACTGGAGGGAGAAGGCTGGAGAGCTGGAAACAGATAACACAACACTTAAAAGACTCTCCAGGAAGACTGCTGACCAAACAAAGAAGACAGCAGCTAAAAGACCCTTCTACCCAAAGAAGAGGAGTTTCTACCCCTCCTATTCTCAGCATGCTTATCAGCCCCAGCAAAAACAGGGTTCTAAACAAGCAAAAAAGCCCAGAATAGCTGAACCACAGCCAGCCACCCAGGTGCCGGCAGCACCAAGTTTTTGACTGCCATCTAGAGAGCACAGCCAGTCTGTCCCTAAACATTCAGAAACCCACTACCATCCCAGGGAGACTCTGCCATTTTTCACATTGATGGCACTCCATCCCCACAGAATAGTGGACCCTGTCCATAGTTAAGAAGGGTTACCAGTTAAATTTTCAGAAATTTCCCCCTCGCCACTTCAGGGGGGGATTTCCCCATCCAACCTCCCCTCGACACCCTAATCAAGTAGGAGGTCAACAATCTCCTTTCTCAAGGAGCCAAAGAAGCAATTCCTCAAAACCAGCTGCTAAAAGGCTTCTACTCCTCCTTCCTCATTCCAAAGAAATCAGGGGGCTACAGACCCACTCTCGACCTCAGAGAACTAAACAAATTCCGCGTCAAGGGAAATTCAAAATAATCTCTCTGGGAACCCTTCTTACCCTTCTCTGGGAATAATCTCTCTGGGAACATTACTGTCTGATCCCTAAACCTCAGAGGCCTACCACTCATATTCTGATTCACCCAGATTATAGGCACTATCTTCGCTTCATCTGATAGGGTACCCATTATCAATACAGGGGCCTTCCCTTCAGCCTTCATCTGCACTAAGAGTCTTTCCAAAGTGCATGGCTGTAGTGGCAGCATGTCTTTGAAACAACAGTGTCTTTGTCTTCCCTTATTTAGATGACTGGCTAATAAAGGCAGACTCTCCTGGAGAACTCTGCTCATCTCCTCAGCAAACTCTTGCACGATTGCAACATCTGGGATTTGTAATAAACTTCCCAAAGTTCCAGCTCACTCCAACCCAAAGATTAGAGTTTATAGGCACTGTACTGGACACTCAACAATCCAGAACCTGCCTTCCTATGGACCGCATGAACAGATTGGTGGACCTAGCCACCCACATGCTCCAACAGCAGACTGCAACGGCTCAAGTCTTCCTGTGCCTCTTAGGCCACATGTCATCCATAGTGCATGTAGTTCCTTATGTGAGACTGCACATGCGACTAACACAATGGACCCTCTCAACCCAGTGGACCCAAGCCACATGGAATCTACAAGATATCATTCAAGTAACAAGCCCTTTGGCCGAATCACTCCTCTGGTGGTGCACCCCAATAAATCTTCTCAAAGGGTCACCTTTTCGGATGCCCCAGCCTCAACATACCCTGACTACAGATGCATCCAAGTTCGGTTAAGAACATAAGAACATAAGACATGCCATACTGGGTCAGACCGAGGTCCATCAAGCCCAGTATCCTGTTTCCAACAGTGGCCAATTTAGGTCATACGTACCTAGCAATATCCCCAAAAGAGGTCAAGCATTGATATCCTGGGTCCCTTTTTAATAGTGGTTTATGGACCTTTCCTCCAGGAACTTGTCCAAACCTTTTTTAAACCCAGCTATGGGTTGGGGAGCCCATCTAGATTCCATCTCCACACACGGACTGTGGCTAGCCCAGGAATCAAATCAACCTTCTTGAGCTTCAAGCAATCACGAATGCCCTCCGAGCTTTTCAGCACCACTTCTCCAACAGCCAGATCCTGATCAGGACAATCAGGTAACAATGTTTTACGTAAACAAGCAAGGGGGGTCGGGCTCTCTTTTTCTCTCTGCCAGGAAGCCTGCCACTTATGGAACTTTGCTGTTCTCCACCTCAAGCATGTCTGTGTAGTTTATATTCCAGGAGAGATCAATCACTTGGCAGACAAACTGAGTCAGATCTTACAGCCACACGAGTGGACCCTGTATCCAAAGACAGTGGCACAAATCTTCCAAGCCTGGGGAACCCCAGTCATAGATCTCTTTGCCACGCCACAGAACTCTCAACTTCCACAGTTCTGCTCCAGGCTACCATCCAAATTCAGTCTGGCATCAGATGCCCTCGTGATTCACTGGGATCAGGGACTGCTTTATACGTTTCCTCCCCATACCCCTGATCCCGAAGACTCTCCTCAAACTCCAAGCAGTCAAGGGATCTATGATCCTCGTAGCCCCTTGCTGGCCCCGTCAGCCTTGGTTTCCTCTCGTGCTTCAGCTGACAGACTCCTCTGATCCCATTCGAATACAAGCTGGGTCTTCTGTCCCAGGACAACGGAACAGTCCTGCATCCCAATCTGCAGTCTCTCTTGATTGACAGCATGGATGCTGAGAGCATGATATTTCAACATCTACCATTATCAAAAGCCGTGAAAGATGTTCTCCATTCATCCAGGAGGATGTACTCTTTCAAATGGCGTAGATACGCTTCATGGTGCTCTCAGAATAACCATAATCCCTTTGAAACATCAGTACCTATGCTTCTTCAATACCTTTTACATTTGTCCTCTCTAGGACTCAAAACAGATTCAGGACGTGTACACCTCAGTGCTATTTTGGATTTTCATAAACCTGTTGATGGTCGACCTATCTCCACAATTCCGCTAGTGGCATGTTTCATGAGGGGCCGCCACCTCACCAAGCCATCTTTTCAACTACCCCCAGTGGAATGGGTTCTTAATGTGGTATTGGCTCAACTCCTCAAGCCTCCGTTTGAGCCGTTAGCAACCTGTGATACTTATCTTGGAAAGTTCTATTTCTCATCGCCCTGATCTCAGCTAGGCACATCAGTGAGCTGCAAGCCTTAGTGGCGCATCCACCATATACCAGGTTTCATCATGACAAAGTTGTCCTTCCGACACATCCACACTTTTTGCCAAAGGTGTTGTCACCTTTTCACATCAATTAATCAGTAATCCTTCCAGTCTTCTTCCCGAGACCTCGCGCATCTCATGTAGAGGCAACCCTGTACACACTTGACTGCAAAAGTTCTAGGACACAGGAAATCAGAAAATCCTCTCAATTATTTGTGTCCTTTAATCCTAACCGCCGGGGTCTCCCTGTAATGAAACACCCGCTCTCCTGATGGATAGCAGACTGTATATCATTGGCATATGACAAAGCAGGACTTACCTTCACCGGGCACGTTACTGCTCATAATGTCTGAGCAATGGCAACATTGGTGGTGAGCCTACATTCAGTAGTCATTGACAAGATCTGCTGGGCTGTGACATGGTCCTCTATCCACACCTTTGCCGCCCACTACTACTTCAAAACCAAAAAAGAGTGAAATCAATGTGAGCACACAAAAATAAATATGTTCTGTTATATTTTTTTGTTTTTTTGTCGGAAGGTCGGCCTTGGGGTTTAAAAACCTCTCGAAGCCATTTCTTCCATTTTAATCAATATGTAATTTCTAAAAATTCGAAATTATAGACTCTGTCAAGAGCCAGCAAGTTGAAAAACTTAAACCACTATTTAGGCACCACCTTGAATAATTTAAAACTGCTTAACAGCATTCAACCATAGTCAATTATCAAAAATGACTTATCTGACTTGTCTGAACCAACGATGATCAGGAACACTGCAAAACACTTAGAGTCCTTATCGTCTTGATGATCTGTGGTCCGAAAAATATGCTGGTCAATACATCGCTGACACAGTACTGCGTTTTGGGCACTATCAAATTACATGCCCTGTCTCAACGCGTAGTTGAACTGCCAAAACTTCCATTCAGCATCTCCACCTTCTTAAGATGCCGACGCATGCTCTTTGCAAATCCAACTACTGCCCACTACTACTTGGCCAGGCAGTCCTTCAACATCTCTTTGGAACATAAACACAACTCCTACCCCTCTCCAAATATTCCTACCAGATCTCCATAGCAGGGAAGTCTAGGCTAACCTGACCTTGTCTGACTTTCTGACCCAGTCTAACTCTTCAGAGATCTGGGAGCTAGGGAGTCCCATATGTGAAGACTACATTCCTGCTTGTTCCTGGAGATAGCGTAATTACTCACCTGTAACAGATGATCTCTGGGAACAGCAGGAATTTAGTCTTCACAACCCACCCTCCTCCCCCTGGAGTTGTAAGGTTCTATCATTTTGTTTTTGTTTTATACTCTGTCTTTTCAGCTACAAACTCAACTGAGGAGGGAGAGGGAGTTGGAAGAGCAGAAAGGCAGTGACGCAGGCACAGTCGCTTACTCCCAAAGGTTTTCCTCTTGGTAGCTGGGGAGCTTCCCACACGGGCTTCATCAGTACCCAATGTCACCCATATGTGAAGACTAAATTCCTGCTGCTCCCGGAGATTACCTGTTACAGGTTAGTAACTACGCTTTCAGTAAAGTCTTTGACACTGTTCCACACAGGCGACTTATATATAAATTGAGCACCCTAGGGATAGACCCTAAAGTGACTAACTGGGTTAGAAATTGGTTGAGTGAGAGTTAACAAAATGTACAGGTAAATGGAGCTCACTCTGAGAAGAAAGGATATTGTGCCACAGGGAATTGTCCTTTATTTGATTCATTTTAACATTTAGTGATATTGCGGAAGGACTGTCGAGTAAGGTTTGCCTCTTTGTGAATGATACCAAAATTTGCAATAGATGCCGAGGAAGACGTAGATAATATGAGGAGGGATCTCACTGAGTTTGAAGAATAGTCAAAAATTTGGCAGCTGAGATTTAATGTTAAAAAAAAAATGCAGGGTCATGCTTCTGGGCTGCAAAATCCAGAAGGAGTGGTACAGTATAGGCGGTGAAGTACTTCTGCTCATGAAAGAGGAGCAAGACCTGGACATGATTGTTTCTGATGATCTTAGAGTGGCTAAACAGGTAGAAAAGGTGACACTGAAAGCCAATCGAATGCTTGGGTGCACAGGGATAGGAATGGCCAGCAGGAAAGAGGAGGTGATAATGTCTCTGTGCAAGTCTTTGGTGAGACCTTATTTGGAATATTGTGTGTAGTTCTGGAGACCACACCTTTCAAAGGATATAAACAGGATGGAGTCTGTGCAGAGGATGGCTACTAAAATAGTTAGTGGTCTTCATTATAAAGCATATGAGGACAGACTTAAGGATCTTAATATATATACTTTAGAGCTGGGGTCACCAACCTCCAGAGGGCCGCGGGCCGCACAACCGACTACCGGGAGCCTCGCGGGCCGTACCCCCCTTCTCCCCGCCCCCGCGAAAAAAAACAACAAACGCAAAATTATGAAAACAATGGCTGATCACCTTTATTGAATTTAATGAGATGGCTGATGATTCATGCTAGCAGACAAACGCTTAAAGTCCGGCTTCACAGATGACACTGACAGGAGAAGGGACGCTTGCAGGTGGTCATCGGTGAGCTGCGAGCGCGTGGATACAATGGCAGGAATCCTTGGCGGGCCGCACGTAATGTTAACCGGGGTAGAGCCTCACGGGCCACACGAAGGGACCTCGTGGGCTGCATGCGGCCCGCGGGCCGCAGGTTGGTGACCCCTGCTTTAGAGGAAAGACGGGATAGTGGAGATATAATAGAGACAATACGATAGAGACGTTTATATACCTCCATTGCATAAATGAACAGGAGCAGAGCCTCTTTCAATTGAAAGCAAACTTTGCTACGAGGGGACATAGGATGAGGGTGAAAGGGGATAGACTCAGGAGTAATATGTAGAAATTTCTATCTCCAGAAACAAACAGAAATGTAGTCTTCACATATGGGTATCGTTGGCACCTCTTGGCAAAGTAACAGTCTGCCTGGCATGTTGAGTGGCTCTGGAATTTTTAGAGGCAGGATGACTAGGTTCTCTAGGAAGGAGTCAAAGAACTTGTGGAGGCTGTGTTTGCTGAGCTGGTTGAGCTCTGGGGACTTGAGCCTTTCTTTGTTTCGGCTGCTGTTGCCCCTTCTGGGAAGCATGGACTGGGCAGTGGACAGTATGGGTGTAAGAAGGATAAAATTTCTTTTTCTTGTTGAAAAAGGGTTTCTTAACCGTCTTTTTCTTAGCTGGGTTGGCAGTGGTCCTTGAGAGCCTATTTAAAGTAGCATTCTCGGACTTGAGAAGCTTTGTCCTGCCAATCCTTACCAAAGAGGTTTTCTCCCGTGCAGGGAATATTCCCCAGCTTATCTTGCACTCCCTGCTCTAAATCAGATGCTTGTAACCAAGCAATCCGATGTGCACCGATGGAAATAGCAGAAGTCCTGCTGATACATTCGAAACAATCAAAGGTTGCCCTGTTCATGAACTTAGAAACATTTTGGGCATGTTTAACAAGTGTAAGGAAATCAGCCCTCTTGTCATCAGGGAGAAGAGGAGCCATTAGTTCCAAATCTTTAGTAACCTCTCGAAGAAACATACCCATGTAGAGTATATATGACCTTATTCTGGCCGATAACATAGAGGCCTGAAAACATCGACGACCAAAGGCATTGAGAGTTCTCGCTTCACGGCCTGGAGAATTAGATGAATGTGTCTTGGCACTTTTAATTTGGCATATTGCTGATTCCACAGCCATGGAATGGTGTGGTAACTGCATTTTTTGGAACCCGGGACACACTGGTACCCGGTACATTGTATCAAGTCTTTGAGAATGTGGAGACACCGTTAAAGGTGTCTCCCACATCCTAAGCATGAGGTCATGCAAAATCCGATGTATGGGAAGGGTTGCGACCTCTTTAGGTGCTGCCGGATACTGAAGAATTTCAAGTTCTTCAGCTCTCGGTTCCTTCTCAGGGGTTACGGTGATCGAGAAGCCCTGAGCCACATCCTATATAAAGTCTTGAAAAGACATGTCCTCCGGAGACATCCGGTGTTGCGGAGAAGGAGAGGGATCCTCCGGGAGAACCGCTCCAGTACCGATGGAGTCATCAGAAGAATCTGAATTGGAAGACTCGAAGTATCGACGGGCCGGCTGCTCCCGCACTGCCTGTCAACGGTATGAATCGAAGTCGGCATCGGAATGCCTCAATACTGGACCCTCTATGCTAGACACCGATTCTAGGGCCAGCATGGGTGGTAGCGTGGAGAGCGGTGCAACGGTAGATGCAGATACATCTGGTACCAGTACCGATGACTGCGGAACCAATTGCAGTTGCTTTAACGGTATGGAGGCTGCTAGCAAGGCCACAAGACTCCGCTCAATGGCTAGGATACGTTGATCCATGGAGCCTACCGATGTCTGGGTGTTGGCACCGGCAGAGCGGGCCACAATCCCAGAACATGGCATCAAGAGCTCTCCAGAGGTAGACGCCTCAGGAACATCTTGGGACCCCGATAATGCTTTGGAGGCAAGGCCGGTGTATTCTCCTCGAGGGCAACGCTAGAAGCATCTCAATGCTTAGAAGGATGCTTACCCTTTGAGGACCAGCCAGTCTTCGAGGAAGACCTGGGTTTGGTTACCTGAGATCCATGGGAGGAAGATGAAGCCCTGGACGATGTCGATGCAACGGACATTGCATCTGAGGCAAAAAGGGTGCAGAGTTTCGCAGCTCTGTTCCGCAGGCCCCTCTTAGTCATCTTTCTGCAGAGGAGACATTCCGATGGAGAATTGTCTGGGCCCAAACATTTAAGACACCAGTCATGGGCGTCGGTAGCAGAAATAGTACTGCTACATTTTGAACATTTTTTGAAACCACCAGTTGGTTTCTCCATTTTAAGAAAACAGGGCCTACAGCCCAAAATGGCGCTGAGGCACCAAGAGGGGAAAGACCCTCAAGAAAAAAGCTTTTTTTTTTTTTTAGAGAAAAGAAAGAAGACGACACCGATGGTACCAGTGTCAGCGTCGACGTGACCACAAAAAAGAAAATTTTCTGCGGTGACAGGAATTGCAGCCTGTCAGCTCTGCGGAAAACAAAAAACTGAGGGAGAGTTGGAAAGGCTGGAAGGTAGCAGCACAGGCGCAGTGGGATGCTCCCAAAAGCTTTCCTATAGGATACTGGGGAGCCCGCAGCAGATAACATCAAAGCATTGGACTCTCTCCATAGTGACAGAGGGGTACAAACTCCATTTCCACAGTATGCCCCCTCCCTTCAAGCGAGTTCATTTCTTGGCCCCCCTCACCACCCTCTTGGGTCAGGAAGTTACCACACTCCTTGCCCAGGATGCAATAGAGGAGGTACCTCTTTCTCAACAAGGCCTGGGCTTTTACTCCCCCTACTTCCTTATACCAAAAAAACAGGAGGGTACAGGCCCATACTGGAGCTCAGGGAGTTAAACAAGTATCTGTTCTGAGAGAAATTCAAAATGATCTCTCTCGGAATACTTCTCCCTTACATTCAGAGTCAGGATTGGCTATGTTCTCTAGACCTAAAGGATGCATATACACACATCCTTATTCATGCAGAACACAGGAGGTTTCTTCGATTCCTCTTTAAGATATTACCAGTACAGGGTTCTACCCTTTGGCCTGGCTTCTGCCCCAAGAGCCTTTACAAAATGCATGGCAGTAGTAGCAGCATTTCTAAGGACTCTAGGGATATTCGTCTTCCCCTACTTAGACGACAGACTGATCCGAGCATCAACAACTCCAGAGGCCAACTCTGCTCTTTCCTGCACAATGCAACTTCTTCAATATCTGGGATTGGTCATAAACCTCCCAAAGTCCCATCTTACCCCTACTCAATCCCTATAGTTCATAGGGGCTCTTCTAGACACGCGGCAGTCGAGGACTTTCCTGCCACAGCTCCACTGTGCTCGAATAATTCAAATGGTTTTCACTCATTGGTTAGGTGACGGCTTTTGATTGGTGATGACATGACCTGAAGCAGGGCGAACAAAACGTTTTGCGCCTGAAACACAGGATTTTGTCGTATGTGTCTTTCACCCTGAAGAGTTTGCCGTGGGCAGTTAAGTTTAAGTTTATCTTTTACTGCTTGTTTGATTAAAATGGACTAAGGCTTACCAACGTCTGGGTGTCTGGTTTTTATGACCCCGGACGAGGTATTATATAGTCCGACAAAAATATTTTTGAATGGGAGTGTTTCTTGTTCCTTCACCTTTTTAGTGTGTACATTGTTTGAGCCGGATGATGGGAATTGGCTCATAGGGTTTGGCTTGTTGCCTTTTGTGATCGAATAATTCAACTGACTTCTCAAACAGCTATGAAAACTTTCCTGACTGCTCGAGAAATGCGTCAGTTGCTCGGTCATATGGCGTCCACTGTACATCTGGTCCCCTATGCTCGCCTACATATGCGAGCAGCCCAGTGAACCCTAGCCTCTCAGTGGACTCAGGCATCGGGTCGTCTTGGGGACAAAATCAGAAACTCGGCACGCCTCATTTCGTCCCTTCAGTGGTGGCAATCACTAGAAAACCTACTCGTAGGGTTACCTTTTCAGCAGCCACTGCACCAAGCTACCTTGACGACGGATTTATTTATTTATTTATTTACATTCTCTTATATACCGCGCTATTCTGCATCAGTGCGGTTTACATTGAACAAACTGAAATTACATTGAACAGGGCATTATAACTTGGAGATAACTATATTACAGGGAACATGGGCTATGGAGGGTTAAGTGGCTTGCCCAAGACCACAAGGAGCACCTGTGGGACTAGAAAACCCCAGTCCTTCCGGCCCAAGGTTGCTGTCCTCTAGTGGGATGCGTCCAAGTTGCGTTGGGGAGCTCATCTGGACAATCTCTCCACTCAAGGTCTTTGGACCCAGCAGGAGACTTGTCTTCACATAAACCTACTAGAACTCATAGCCATTTTCTACGCTTTTCGAGTATTCCAGGATCATCTGCGCTACAAGACGGTTCTTGTCCAGACAGACAATCAGGTAGCTATGTTCTATGTGAACAAGCAGGGTGGAACATGTTCTCATGCGTTGTGCAACAAAGCTCTACACGTATGGTCCTTTGCAAAAGGCCTTCAGATTCACCTACTAGCGGTGTATCTCATAGCAGACAGACTCAGTCAAGTACTGCTGCTACATGAGTGGTCTCTTCATTCAGAGCAAATTGCTTGAATCTTTCGAATCTGGGAAACCCCAGATATAGACCTATTTACAAGTCCTCAGAATGCCAAACTTCCCCGATTCTGTTCCAGAATTCCTGCTTGGAACAGTCAGGCAATGAATGCTTTCCACCTCCACTGGGGTCAGGACTTCCTATATGCCTTCCCGCCCATTCCCCTCATTCCCAAGACTCTTTTCAAACTTCAGAGAGACAGGGGACATATGATCCTCATAGCCCCACACTAGCCATGACAGACGTGGTATCCACTGTTTCTATGTCTCTCTCAAGGCAAACCTCTGGAATTAGGAGGGGCTCCAGATCTTCTATACCAGGAGAACGGGACTTTTCTGCACCCTAACCCTCAGTCCTTGCACCTGATGGCATGGCTGCTGAGAGCTTAGAACTACACGATATCAACCCCTCTCAACGGGTTAAAGATATCCTTTTGGCCTCCAGAAAACCTTCCACTAGGCGTGCTTACGCTTTTAAGTGGAGAAGATTCTCTGTCTGGTGTTCAGAGAAGGAACTTAATCCTTTTTCAGTTCCAGTAGACGCGTTACTGAAGTATCTCCTCCACCTCTCATCCTCTAGACTTAAAACTAATTCAGTGAGGGTCCACCTTAGTGCCATTGCGGCCTTACACATGCCCTTTGCTGGACAACCTGTCTCCTCTCAGCCACTTGTAGCGCGTTTTATGAGAGGTCTACTCTTAACTAAGCCTCCCATTAAGCCACCACCCGTGGCATGGGATTTAAATCTTGTCCTTGGACATCTTATGAAGCTGCCCTTCAAACCTTAGCCACTACATCCCTTGAAATTTCTTTCTTGGAAGGTGATCTTCCTAATTGCCCTTACTTCTGCAAGATGCATTAGTTAGCTACAAGCTTTAGTGGCTAACCCCTCCTTACACATGGTTCCACCATGATAAGGTAATCCTTAGGACTCATCCCCACTTTATGCCAAAGATGGTTTCGCCTTTTCATTTGAACCAGTCGGTTTACCTTCCTGTGTTCTTCCCTAAGCCTCATGCCTCCAGTGCAGAAAGGAATCTTCATACTCTAGACTGTAAACGGGCTTTAGCCTTTTACTTTCAGAGGACTAGGCAGCATAGAAAAGCTTCACAGCTTTTTGTTGCCTTTGATTCCAGTCACCTGGAATTACCATTTTCCAAGAGAACACTCTCCAAGTGGACTGCAGACTGCATATCCTTTACCTATGAGAGTAAGGGACTTTCTCTCAAAGGTCATGTCACAGCTTACAATATGAGAGCAATGGCCGCCTCTATGGCCAACCTTTGCTTGGTGTTGATTGACGACATCTGCAAAGCAGCCACTTGGTCCTCTGTCCACACTTTTGCAGCCCATCACTGCTTGGACAAGGACTCCTGTCAGGATGCCTCGTTTGGCCAGGCTATTCTCCAGCATCTCTTTCAGACTTAGAACAACTCCTACCCCCCGTCCCGTGTTCGATACCAGAGATCCTTGGAAGGAAACATGACCCACTTCAGCCTGTGTTTTACTGCTCTCTCTGGGGTCATCTCCCTAACATCTTTAAGCTAGGGAGTACCATAGGTGAAGACTACATTCCTGCTTGTTCCTGGAGATAGCTTAGTTACTCATCTGTAAAAGGTGATCTCCGGGAACAGCAGGAATTGAGCCTTCACAACCCACCCAAGTCCCCTAGGAGTTGTATCTCTGTCTTTGTCTCCCTTTTTTTCTTTCCTTCTCTCCTTTTGTCTCAGCTACAAACTCAGCTGAAGAGGGAGAGTTGGAAAGACGGGAAGGCAGCAGCACAGGCACAGTGGGATGCTCCCTAAAGCTGTCCTATAGGACACTGGGGAGCGTTCCCGCACGGGCTCCATCGGTGCAGATGATACCCATATGTGAAGACTCAATTCCTGCTGTTCCTGGAGATCACCTGTTACAAGTCAGTAATTACACTTTATGAAAAGTGGTAAATGTGTGGAATAGTCTCCCAGTGGAAGTGGTAGAAATGAGGACAGTATCTGAATTCAAAAAAGCATGGGACAAACACAGAGGATCTCTAAAGGAAAAAAAGGGGACTATAGTAGTAGTTATGGCAGGGCAGACTAGATAGGCCATGTGGTCTTTTTCTGTTATGTTTCTATGTGTCTATGAGATGAAATTATGAGTTTATTTTTATCTTGAGACCTGAGCTATCTCTTCAACCAGTTCTCACTAGTCTCTTTCTCTCTCCCTCCCCTCCAGCCAGTTTCCTTTAGTCTCTCTTCTCTACAGTTAGTTCTCACTATCGTCTCTCTTGTTTTCTGTTTCTGTGGGCCTTATGTAATGTTCTCATAGATCTCCAGTGTCCACGAACTACAGATTGGAAACCATTGGTCTAATCATTTAAATTTTGAATGTCTGGTGATGTTGAGCAATTCTGACATCCTGTTACCTTATTCACAGGGTCACTGATACAATGATCTAGTTTGGATTAAAGTTCCCTCACTGAGGTGCTGCATTGCTTTCTTTTGTGACATATTCTTATGTCTTTAGGTTTATACATTTTTTTAACTTACTGTCCAGTAATGACGATTGTATGATTGTTTATCTAGATGAGATTTTTGTTAGATGCAATTTTAATTTGTTCTGAAATATCAGTTTACTTTGAATTATTAGGGTTTTTCACAGACAAAAATATCTAGAATGATGCCCTTATAAATAGTGTGAATAGGAAAAAGACTGATAATCCTGTTAATTTGTACTAGAGTACTGCATAAATCTATGTGGGATTTGCTAGAAGAATTATTTGCAGCTTCAAATGAGATGTCAGAATATTTTATGATTGGAGATTTGGGAGACAAAGGAAATTAACTAATATGACTTATCTAATATCTGTGATGATGAAATAATGGTTGGGATTCAATTGTCAATGTAGTTTACAGTTTTGGAGAGACACATACATTGCACCATTTGTTCTCAGCACACATTGTTGTGGTCAGCGAGTTACTGTTGTCAGTCAGTGAAGGAACATAGGAAGAACAGTGTTTAATGCTTCATCTTTTTAAACCCACATATGTGCATGGGTAAAATAAAGGACACTTTCAATCTTGAGTAACGACAGAATGCTACTCTTATAGTACATTCCCCAAAACAGTAATTCATTTATTACTTTACTATTGGGAAAGGCAGCTTATTTTATATGTCACACTATTAGAAAAGTACAAATTCAAAAGCTAGGTGACCTGTAACTGGAAAATAAAATGAAGCTTTATTGAAGTACATGTAGAACTGAATTGTTGTAACCTACATGTCCGTGTATCGGCGTGCATCTTTGTCAGGGATTTAGACCTCAAACATAAAAACATACATAAATATGAAACAACCATTGATATAACAAGCATAAAATGAGAACCAAATATTGTTAAATAATATAGAAAGAATAATTTAAAAGTCAAATAAAAAAATAATTTAAAGGTGTGTAAAACTAGTAATTATAAACATAACCTAAAAGCGGAAAGCATAGAAACCCATAAGGGAATTATATGAGTAATCATGTACCTGGTTATAGTGATAAAAGTCAAAACAGAGGGGCATGCATATATGATATATAATTGTAGTATGGAGCCCTACCAAATAAAAGCTTTATGTAATAGGTATACCAATGTAAACAATACCAAAAGACAAAAGTGAAGAAATAAAAGTATAGATAAAATGCATCCTAAAACAAATAATGAATGAATGTGAATGATTTCATTGCTGAAAGCTGCTGTTGTTAAGTGCCGTCGAGTCTGAGTCAACTCATGGCGACCCTCTGGATAGCTATCCTAAATTGTGTTCGGTCTTCAGTCAGGCGGCTCATTGTTGACAGACTGTTACCCGTAGCTGCTGTAATTGTATCGATCCATCTCATTGCTGGCCTTCCTCTTTTGCGTTGACCTTCTATCTTGCCAAGCATAATGTCTTTCTCTAATGATCTCTCTCTTCGCATGATGTGTCCAAAGTATGAAAGTTGAAGTCTTGTCATCTGAGCTTCTAAAGAAAGCTTAGGTTTGATCTCCTCTAGTACCGACTGGTTTGTTCTTCGGGCAGTCCATGGTATACACAGTATTCGCCGCCAGCACCATAATTCAAAGGCATCAATTTTCTTCCTATCTGTCTTTTTCACTGACCAGCTTTCACATCCATATGATGTTATTGAAAATACCATGGCTTGAACAAGTCGAATCTTTGTATGGAGAGAGACATCTCTGCTCTTGAGAATCTTATCTAGGTCTTTCATAACAATTCTGCCAAGAGCAATGCGTCGTCTGATTTCTTCACTGCTTGTTGCTTCTTTATTGATAGTTGATCCAAGTAGGTTAAAGTTGTTCACAATTTCAATTTCTTCTCCTTCAACGATGAACCTGTTGTTATGCCAGTTGTCATGATCTTTGTCTTCTTTACATTAAGTTGCAGGCCCATTTTGAGACTGTTCTTTGATTGTGAGAAGCAAATGTTTCAGATCATCTTCACTTTCAGCCAGTAATGTGGTATCATCAGCATAGCGAAGGTTGTTGATGAGTCTTCCACCAATCTTCACACCTCTGTTGTCTTCATACAATCCTGCTTCTCTGATGATTTGTTCTGCATATAAATTAAACAGGTAGGGGGAAAGTATGCAGCCTTGTCTTACACCTTTGCTTATTTTAAACCATTCTGTTTCTCCTTGTTCCGTTCGAACTGTTGCTTCTTGATCAATGTACAGATTGCGCAAGAGAACAATCAGGTGTTCTAGTATACCCATGCTGCTTAATGTGGCCCAGAGTTTCTCATGGTTTACACAGTCAAAAGCCTTGCTATAGTCGATAAAGCACAAATAGATATCCGTTTGGTATTCTTTAGTCTTTTCAAGGATCCATCTCACATCCGCAATGATGTCTCTCATTCCTCGCCCTTTCCTGAACCCTGCTTGCACTTCAGGTAGTTCTTATTTCAGGTATGGTTGTAGTCTGTTTTGAATAATCTTCAGTAGAATCTTGCTGGCATGTGGGATCAGAGCGATTGTGCGATAATTTCCACAGTCAGTTGGATCACCTTTCTTTAGTATTGGTATAAACACAGATCTTTTCCAGTCAGTTGGCCATGATGTTGTCTTCCATATTTCTTGGCAGAGCCTTGTGAGTACGGTAACGGCTGCATCAGATTGCTGCAATACTTCTATGGGAATGCTATCAATGCCTGGTGCTTTGTTCTTTGATAAGGCTTTCAATACTGCTTCAACTTCTTCTTTCATCACCAATGGTTCCCAATCATAAGGTACAGGTTGAAACGGCTGTTGGTCCACTTGATCTTTATCATGTAAAAACTCTGTATATTCCTTCCACCTTTTCTTGATCCTCTCAGCATCATTCAACATAGAACCTTGAGCATCTTGTAACATTCCAATTCGAGGCTGGAACTTTTTCTTTAACTTTATAGGGAGGAGTGGTCTAGTGGTTAGGACAAGGTACTTCAGGCCGGAGGGCCGGGGGTTCAAGTCCCACCTGGGGACAGCAATCTCAGGCCGGAGGGTCTGGGATATCTCCAGGAACAAGCAGAAATGAGTCCTCACATATGGGTACGTCGGAACCGACTGAGCCTGCGCGGGAAAGCTCCCCAGCTTCCCAGAAAGGAAGCTTTTGGGGCCTCCCACAGCGCATGCGCACTGCCTTCCCGCCTTCCTGACCAACTCTCTTCAGTTCTTCTTTTTCCGCGGAGCCAGCAGGTCGTGTTCCTGTCACCGCTGAAGAAATTGTTATTTTAATTTGTTTCTTTGACCGCGTATCTGCCTTCCCCGATTCCAGACCGGTACCGCCGGTCTTTTTTCGTTTATTTAAAAAAATATATATATATATATAATTATTTTTCCTTCACTTGGTGTATTTTTTCTGTGAGGCCTCTAGGCCTTCTCAGGCCTCCCTCATGGAAAAACCAGCTTCTGGTTTTAAAAAATGCACCAAGTGTACCGGTACTATTTCAGTCACAGATACCCATGAGTGGTGTCTTAAATGTTTGGGGCCTGACCATTCCATTCCGGATTGTCCATCCTGCTCTCTGATGTCCAAAAGGGGCTTACAGAACAGAGCAGCTAAGTTTCATATGCTGTTTTCTACCGATACTCCAGCATCAACATCCTCCAGGTCTTCTTCTCCTGATGGATCTCAGGTAACCAAACATTCTTCAGGCAAGTCCTCAAAAGTCAAATCTCCCTCTAAGCAGCGAGAGGCCCTTGCATTTGACCCTGAGGACCCTGCCCCAGCCAAACAACCCCGGCGGGAAGCTCCGGCTTCCAAAGCTCCTCCTATGGGGTTACAGGTAGACATCGATGGCACGGCCTCGACCGATCTCCTGTTAGACTGCTCTGGGGTACCGGCTAACACCGGTACCGACATCCAGGCAGTTATGGCGACTATGGGTACTACGGTACAATCCATGCAGCAGGCCTTACTGGCTTTCATTAATGCTGCAACGCCATCGGTACCGCGACAATCGGTTCCGATTCCGGTACCGCAACCGATACCGATACCCAGAGCATCTACTTCCAGTAGCATGCCGGTTCCGGTCTCCGGTTCCGGAGATTTCCTCGATACCCCTCCGATTCCCGGTACGCCCGATGTCGATACCGGTCGGTACGCATATCGATCTCTGGAAGCAAATAGGCGATACTTTGAATCCTCTGAAGATTCTGATACATCAGATGATTCTGCTGACGTCTCTTTTACTCTTCCTGAGGAGCCCTCTTCTCCAAAAAGGAGAATGTCTCCTCCAGAGGATTTGTCCTTTCAAGACTTCATCATTGAAGTAGCTAAAGGACTTTCCATATCTGTATCCTCTGAAAAGGAACCTAGAGCAAAAAAATTGGATATTTTAGGATACTCTAAGGTTCCCAAAGAGGCAGCCACCTTACCCATACATGAAATTCTTCAAGAACACATGATGGACTTGTGGGAGGCTCCTCTCACCCTATCTCCACATTCTCGACGTTTAGACACCATGTATCGGGTTCCTCCTTCTCCTGGTTTTCAAAAGACTCAGCTTCCTCACCACTCTATTGTGGTGAAGTCTACTATGAAAAAGATAAAGAGTACCAAAAGGCACTCTTCTACCCCTCCAGGTAGAGAATGTAGGACTCTGGATGCTTTTGGGAGAAAAATCTTCCAAGCTAGCATGCTTATTGCCAGAATCAATTCATACAGCCTCTATATGGGCATGTTTTTGAAAGAGATTGCATTAAAGATATGTCAGTTTCTCCCCTTTATCCCAGAGGATAAGCAAGAGGAGTTCCTTCTTTTGCTAAAGCAAACTCAAGATGTTTCAAAGTTCTCCAACAGAGCAGCCTTTGACTCTTTTGAGGGGGCAAGCAGAGCCTCTGGCATTGCCATAGCTGCTCGCAGACTGGCTTGGCTCCAGGCCTCCGATTTGGAACCCTGGGTACAAGAAGGCTTGGGCAATCTGCCCTGTACAGGTGAAAATCTGTTTGGCAAGGAGTGGCAAATCAAAGCCACTCAAATGGATGCAGAGAATGCTGCTTTAGATAGACTTTCTAAGTCTACCTCTACCCCTGCCAAGAAAAAACCTTTTAAGAAACCTTTCTATAAAAAGACCAGATTTTCCACAAATACTGGCCAGCAATCTTCCCAAGTTCGCTTTGCTCCTAAGCGTCAGCAAACTAAGCAGGCCAGAACAAAGTCTACAGGGGCTGCTACAATCCAGCAGTCCCAACTCCCTCAGGGTTTTTGACTTGATTCTAGAGAACTTAACCTTTCTGGCTCTGCAACAACCAGAACCTCTCACCATTCCAGGAAGGTTAACTCATTTTGCTCCCAGATGGGAACAAATCACATCAGAACCGTGGACCCTCTCTATCATCAAAGAGGGCTACAAACTACATTTCTCCAACCTTCCTCCCCATACCATGGTGAGACAATTCAATTCTCCCCCTTCTCTCCTGTACCTGTTGGGCCAGGAGGTGACCACTCTTATCGCCCAAAAGGCAATAGAAGAGGTTCCTCTTCCTCAACAAGGGTCAGGTTTTTACTCCCCTTATTTTCTCATTCCCAAGAAAACAGGGGGGTACAGACCCATTCTGGATCTCAGAGAATTGAACAAATTCCTATACAAGGAGAAATTCAAGATGCTTTCTCTAGGCACTCTCCTTCCATACCTACAGAGTCAGGACTGGCTTTGTTCTCTAGATCTCAAGGATGCGTACACACATATACTCATCCATCCATCCCACAGAAAATTCCTACGGTTTCTGTTCCAGGGAAAACATTTCCAATACAGAGTCCTTCCCTTCGGTCTAGCCTCTGCTCCAAGGGTATTTACCAAATGCATGGCAATAGTAGCTGCATTTCTACGCACTCTGGGAATCTTTGTCTTCCCATACCTGGACGACTGGCTCATCCGAGCTCCATCTCAGTCCGAGGCTCAGACTTCCCTGGACCACACCAGATGCATACTGCAGTATCTGGGACTTGTCATCAATCTGCCAAAGTCTCAACTCACCCCTACTCAATCCCTAAAATTCATAGGGGCCTGGCTAGATACTACCACTGCAAGGGCCTATCTTCCTCAGGCCCGTTGCCACCGTCTAGTGCACTTGGCCTCTCAAGTTTAGTCCAAAAGCCACTTGACGGCCAGGGAGATGCTACAACTGCTAGGCCACATGGCATCCACAGTTCATGTGGTGCCTTATGCACGCCTACATATGAGAGCAGCTCAATGGACTCTGTCCACCCAGTGGACACAAGCATCAGGAGCTCTCTCAGACCAAATAGCAACCTCAAAACGTCTTCTTTGGTCTCTCCAATAGTGGATACCAACTCAAAATCTGTTGTTGGGGGCCCCCTTCCAACCTTTGTTACCCCAAGCAACTCTCACTACAGATGCCTCCCAAACAGGTTGGGGAGCTCATCTCCAAGACCTCTCCACTCAGGGCACTTGGTCTCCTCAGGAGACCACCCTTCATATCAACCTTTTGGAGCTGCGAGCAATTTTCCTTGCTCTCAAGGTCTTTCATACCCTCCTCATCAACATGACAGTCCTTGTTCATACCGACAATCAAGTAGCCATGTTCTACATAAACAAACAAGGAGGGACTGGCTCTCTGTCGCTTTGCAACGAAGCTCTAAAATTGTGGGCCTTCGCCAGAGAGCATCAAATCCATCTCCTGGCAGTTTACCTCCCAGGAATCCAAAACTCTTGGGCAGACAGACTCAGTCAAGTTCTGCTTCCACACGAATGGTCCCTGCACATGGATCAGGTACTCAGAATCTTTCAGGAATGGGGAACCCCGGACATAGACCTCTTTGCAAGTCCGTACAATGCCAAACTTCCCCGGTTTTGTTCCAGGATTCCGTGTCAGGGAGCTCAGGCCAAGGATGCCTTCCTCTTTCATTGGGGTCAGGCCTTCCTATATGCCTTTCCACCCATTCCCTTGATTCCCAAGACTCTATTCAAACTTCAGAGGGATCAAGGATCTATGATCCTCATAGCTCCACGCTGGCCACGCCAAGTGTGGTACCCTCTACTTCTGCATCTCTCCCAGGCACCCTCCCTGGATCTGGGAGCTGCTCCAGACCTTCTGTCTCAAGAGGAGGGGACTTTGTGGCATCCAAACCCCAAATCCCTTCACCTCAGAGCTTGGTTACTGAAAGCCTAGACCTTCAAGACTTCAGTCTTTCTCAACAAGTGCAAGATACCCTCCATGCATCTAGGAAACCTTCCACCAGGCGTTCTTATGCTTTTAAATGGAAAAGATTTTCCATCTGGTGTGCTGAAAAGGGTCTTAACCCTCTAGCACTACCTTTAAATTCTTTACTCGAATATCTCCTGCATCTTTCCAATGCAGGACTTAAAACCAATTCTATAAGGGTCCATTTGAGTGCTATTGCAGCATCTCTTCAGCCTATCAATGGACAATCTGTTTTCTCTCATCCTCTTATTTCAAGATTCATGAGAGGTCTAACTTTAACTAAGCCTCCCATTCGGCCTCCTCCGGTGGCATGGGACTTAAACGTGGTTCTTGGTCAGCTTATGAAGCCACCCTTTGAACCCTTAGCCACTACCTCCTTGAAATTCCTTTCCTGGAAAGTTATTTTCCTTATTGCAATCACTTCTGCTCGCCGCATCAGTGAACTGCAGGCTTCAGTGGCTAATCCACCTTATACAAGGTTCCATCATGATAAGGTAGTCCTTAGGAAAAATCCCCACTTTATGCCTAAAGTGGTCTCACCTTTTCATCTTAATCAAGAGGTATATTTACCTGTCTTTATTCCAGCTCCTCATGCATTCAATGCAGAGCGGAACCTTCATACTCTAGACTGTAAAAGAGCTCTTGCCTTTTACCTCCACAGGACACAGCAACATCGAAAGTCTTCTCAACTTTTTGTTGCTTTTGATCCTTCTCATTTAGGACTTCCAGTCTCAAAAAGAACACTGTCCAATTGGATTGCTCAGTGTATTTCTTTTGCTTACCAGAGTAAGAACCTTTCTCTGGAAGGCCATGTCACAGCTCACAATGTGAGAGCCATGGCCACATCTATGGCTCATTTTCATTCTGTATCCATTGATCAGATCTGTCGAGCAGCCACCTGGGCCTCCGTTCATACCTTCACAGCCCATTACTGCTTGGACAAGGACTCCCGCCGGGATGCCTTGTTTGGTCAGGCTGTCCTCAGACACCTGTTCCATTCTTAAACAACTCCTGCCCACCTTCCCTGAATGGATGCCTGAGATCCATAGGAAGATGACGAACCCTTAGGGGGGGGATCTCCCCGGCATCTTAGCTAGGGAGTCCCCATATGTGAGGACTCATTCCTGCTTGTTCCTGGAGATAGCACAGTTACTTACCTGTAACAGGTGATCTCTGGGAACAGCAGGAATTAGTCCTCACAACCCACCCACCTCCCCTAGGAGTTGTATCTCTCTCTCTCTCTCTCTTTCCTTTCCTCTCTCTATTGTCTCAGCTTTAAACTCGAACTGAAGAGAGTTGGTCAGGAAGGCGGGAAGGCAGCGCGCATGCGCTGTGGGAGGCCCCAAAAGCTTCCTTTCTGGGAAGCTGGGGAGCTTTCCCGCGCAGGCTCCGTCGGTTCCGACGTACCCATATGTGAGGACTAATTTCTGCTGTTCCCAGAGATCACCTGTTACAGGTAAGTAACTGTGCTTTCTAGTCTTATAGGCACTCCTTGTGGTCTTGGGCAAGCCACTTAACCCTCCATTGCCCATGTTCCCTGTAAGTATTAGCGTATGTGTCTCATATCCCCTCGTGTTAAATGTATCCCCCAATTGACCGCTTTGACCTGGTGAAAAGCGGGATATAAATACAGCTAAATAAATAAATAAACTCTCATAGCTTTAGGAAAGCCGATCTTGTTCTTCCTCTAATAGATTCTGCTTCTGTTTCCTTGCAAGTGTCATTGTAGTACTTTTCCTTGTCCTGTCTTGCTGCACGTTGGAAATCTCTGTTGAGTTCTGTGATTGTCTTTCTTTCTCCTCTGGCTTTAGCTTCTCTGCGTTTCTGGGCAGTTTTTCAGAGTTTCTTCCGTCATCCATTTTGGCCGTTTTTGCTTTTTCACCTTTTGTAGAGACTTCTTGCTTTCTTCTAACACAACCTTCTTGATGTCATTCCATAACTCTTCTGGAGCTCTGTCATTTGTATCTAAAGCAGCAAATCGATTTTGCAGGCAGTCTTTAAATTCCAGTGGTATATTCCCAAGGTCATATTTTGCTGCATTCATGAGTGGTTTGCTATTTTTCAACTTTAGCTTGAGTTTGCATACTAGTAGTTGGTGATCTGTACCACAGTCAGCTCCAGGTTTTGTCTTTGTTGATGTTACAGAGCTTTTCCATCGTTGACTTCCACAGATGTAGTCAATTTGATTTTTATACAATCCATTGGGTGAAGTCCATGTGTACAGTCGCCGCTTGTGTTGCTGGAAGAAGGTGTTTGAGATGAATAGATCATTGGTCATGCAGAATTCTATCAGTCTTTCTCCAGCTTCATTTCTGTTGCCAAGTCCATATTTTCCAACTACTTTGCCTTCTTCTTTGTTGCCAACTTTTGCGTTCCAGTCACCCACGACTATCAGGATATCCTGTTTGCATGTTCTGTCAATTTCAGCTTGTACTTGTTCATAGAACTCTTCAATTTCATTCTCTTCTGCAGCTGTTGTTGGGGCATATACTTGAATTATAGTTGTGTTGATAGGCAATCCTCGTAGATGAATAGAGATTAAGCGTTCGCTGACTGCACTGTATTTCATTACAGTTCTTGCAAGTTTCTTCTTTATTATAAATGCAACACCATTTCTTCTTTGTCTTTCATTTCCAGCATAGTAGACCATGTGATCATCTCATGCAAAGTGCCCCATGCCAGTCCATTTCAGTTCGCTGACACCCAACAGATCAAGTTGTACACGTTCCATTTCATTCTTGACCACCTCCAACTTCCCTTGGTTCATGCTTTATACGTTCCATGTTCCAATGTGTAAGACATCTTTACAGCTTCTGACTCTCATTTCATGCGCAGCTACATCAGCAGTAAGACTTCCCGAGAGTTTTGATCCAACCACATCATAAATGCTGGCTTTACTCTGAAAAGTCTTCAGCTCTTCCCCAATAGCTAGTTGAGTGCCTTCCGCCCTGGGGGTCTCATTTTCCAGCACCATAGCACAATTTGTTTTGTTGTAATTATCCATTGGGTTTTCATGGCAAGATACAGAAGTAGATTGCCGGGCCTTTCTTCCGCGCAGTTTAAGTTTGGTGGTGTTGCCGTTGTCACAAAAATGTGATCTTCCGCCATCAACACTGTCCCATTCTGCTGCTGCCCAGATGGGTAGTTTGTCTTGGTCTGGCACCTGCTGAAAGCTAATCATAACTATATGATAATAAGTAAAAGATCATAGAAAACAATCACGTGATAAGACATATAGAAATATCTAAAAATCAAAGAGGCTTGTGTAAATGCAGCAAGAAAACAGGGAATACACTTACCCAGGTACGGTTAAACTAAAGATTACTGATACTCCTCGGTGCTACCAAAGGAACTTTATAAAATAAAAAAGGGGGGTGGGGGTGGAAAAAAGGGAAAGAGAATAAGACTGTAACAGAATGTCATATAATGACAGGGTACTTAGACCTATATTATATTAACTTTGTGTGGCACTATCAAGTAATCGCTTAACTTGAGCACAAAACTGTTCCCCGTTATTGGATAGATGTAATTGACTGTTCAAGAACTGCAGAGTACAGTTAACCCAAGGCAGATTCTGTGTATAGAATGTCTCCGATTCCTCTTGAGCAGTAGGATAGCCTCTTGATTCGACTTTGCGTAGTCTGTACTCTGGCTTGATCTGTTACCTGTTAGTCATTTTCTCTCTTTAGCTTACATAAAATTGTGCCTTATGAGCCTTGTATTATTTTTACGGTTCTCCTTTATTACTTCTAACCATTTTATGTTAATTTGCACATGGTTGGTGACCCCGCAGGTATAGTTTAGCGATCACTGTTCATAACCCTGGAGATCATCTATGCACAGAATTGGATACCATCTCTTTTGGTTCCCCCTTCTACAAAAGTAATTGCAATAATATAACTACAAACGCAAGCATTCAAGCACATTACCATCTGGAACTCAGCACTGATGATGTCCCCTCGAATGGTGACGAAACGTCTGAAATCGAACCATCAAGCTCTGAGAACAATCCAACATCATGATCATCTCCTTATTCCTCCTACTCCCACCCTTTCCCGTCTCCCCCATAATAAACCCTCAGTTGTAAGCATCTCTCTAAATGTATATAGTTACACTGTTCTGTGTTATAAATATTCTTGTATATCTCTTCCATGCAAATTGTTTTATGTAATGTTGAGTTGTGTTCTCTGTAAACTGCATTGATCCTTGAAAACGCGGTGTATATATATGTAAAAAAAAATAAATAACAATGATCACCAACCTGAACTACTAGTATTCACAAACATCTATAATTGCAGTTATTTAATCCACTGAGGTAGTAATTCTTAAGTAATACTCTGTCATGTTCTTATAGGAGCAATATTGTACAATAGTCTCATCAGCTGTCATCATAAATATTATGAAAACAGTCTGCATGCTTTTTATCAACCTCTGTGATGTACCTTCTGTCTTGGGTTAACTGTACTCTGCAGTTCTTGAGCAGTCTATTACATCTATCTGGTAACGGGAACAATCTTGTGCTCTAGTTAAGTGACTACTTGATAGTGTCACACAAAATCAATATAACACAGGTCTAAGTGCCCTGTGATTATATGATATGCTGTTATGGTCTTACCCTCTTTCCCCTTTCCTCTTTCCCTCCCTCACCCCCTTTTTTTTTTTTTTTTTTTTTTTTTTTTTACTCTGGGAGCGCCAAGAGGCATGTTACTAGTAACCCTTGGTTTAACTATACCTGTACTTTATTGTAAACGTATTCCCTGTTTTGTTTCTGCATTTACACAAGCCTCTCTCTTTAGATATTTCTGTATATCTTATCATGTCTGTTTTCTAGTATCCTTTTACTTCTTATATAGATAAGATTTGCTTTTAGCAATGAAATTATTCTTGTACATTTATTCTTTGTTTTATGATGCATTTTTTCTCCAGGACCAAGCAGAAAGTCAGCCCTCACATATGGGTGATGTCGGCGCCGACGGAGCCCCCATGCGGAGCATTTCCCCAGCCTTCAAAGAAAGCCTTTGGGAATGCACCGCGCATGCACGGTCCCCTTCCTGCCCAAGGGTGCCATCTTGTTCAGTCTTTCTTTTTCCGCAGAGCCCAATGGACGTGAGTTCGTGTCACCCGGGAAAAGTAGATTTTTTTTCCGGCTATTTTGGCTTTTTCTGTTCCGGTTCGACGCCGGTTCCCTTTCCCGCCTGGGCTCAGTACACCGGTATCGAGTCCGGAGTTTTGATTTTCGTTTTTTGTCCTTCGTGACTAGCGTTTGCGCTCTTTTTTTGTGTTTTCACTGGCAGCCCGGTCTTTTGACCTTGCAGCGGGTTCAAAAAGTGTGATCGGTGCAAGAAACTTATGTCCCTCACCGACACACATGACTGGTGCCTCAGTTGCCTCAGGCCTGACCATGACCCGCTGGCCTGTGGCCTGTGCAGCAAAATGTCGTCGAAGGCGCTTCGGAGCCGTCGGCATCAACGTGAGAGAATTTTCTCTGACTCCGCGTCCGGCCGGACCCGGACTTCATCAGAGGCCTCGACATCTCAGGAGTCTGACCCCGAGCGCCGTCGGGGTTCCACTGAGAGGGAGTCTCCCTCCCGGGAGCACAGAAGGAAGAAGAAGCTTGCGGCGTCGATGGAGGCTCCTGGATCCTCGAGAGCCAGGTCGCGTAGCCCTGACCGCCGCCCCGGGCTCTCGGAGTCGGAGAGGCCGTCCAAGTTACCTCGTGTGGAGCTGGAGTCCCCGAGTCACTTAAGTGCAGTTGTCCTCATGGACTCTCCTCCGGGGGAGCCGAAGTAGGGCCCGACGCCGTCGGGGCCCGAATTGGGGGCTGCTGAGTCTCCTGAGCTTGGACTCAGGTTGACGGCCTTGGAGAGCAGCTTGGCTGCCTTTATGGAGTGGCAGCGGGTGCTGATCGCCAGTCTGACTGGTGTATCTGCCCCGACCACCAGGACCTCGACGTCCAAGTCGACCCCGGAGACCAAGCCGATCTTTGAGTCAATAAAGTCTTGAGTCGATCCTCGGTCACGGTTCCCCTCGACGTCCCGTGCGGGGCAGAGGTCGTCAACGCCGATACCCTCGGCGTTGGGGTGGGTGGCACAGAGGCCCACATGGCCAGAGCCGCTCGATTCCTCCTCGGAGGAGTCAGCGTTGGAGACAGAGGAGTCCCCGGACACCTTCCGGACCTGTTGCGTCCCTTCGGACTCACCAGAGTCCGAGCCTCGGAGACGGTCCCCCCCCCGGAGGATACTCAGTTCTTGGGCTACGTGAGAGACATGGCCAAAACCTTGGCCTTCCCTGCAGACGCCGAGGAGGAGCCTCGAGCTGAAGAGCTCGATGCCCTCCAGTATGACTTTCCTCCGAAGGAAGCCTTTACTGTACCGGTTCCTCCAATGCTGGAACCAGCTGCTCTTCCTTATGTGGGAGGCACCAGCCTCGGCGCCGGTTCTTAGCAAATGGGTCAATTCCATTTATTGAGTCCGTAAGAGCCCTGGGTTCCAAAAGGCGCAGCTATCGCACAACTCCATGGTTATGGAATCAACCATGCATCGCCTGAAGAGTCAGAAGATGCACTCCTCGGTGCCCCCCGGTCGGGAGGCCCAGAACCTGGATGCCCTCAGTAGAAAAAGTGCTTCCAGGGCTCTATGCTATCTTGCTGTGTCCAGACCTACCAGCTGTACATGGGCATGTACCTCCGAGACCTGGCAAAGAAGATTGCCGGGTTCTCAGCTGGCCTCTCTGAGGAACCTTTGCAGAGGTTCAAGGCTTTGTCAACAGGGATCCGAGAGTGCTCGAAGTTTATCTCTCGAGCAGCCTATGAAGGCTTCGAGGCTTCGGCCCGGGTAGCCTCAGCCGGCATCGGTGCACGCTGTCAGGCCTGGCTGCAGTCATCAGACCTGGAGTCATGGGTGCAGGACAAGTTGGTCGATGTCCCCTGCCGAGGTGAAAACCTTTTCGGTAAGCCCATGACTGAAAAGGCTGCGGAAATCGAGACCGAGACTCTCACCAGGACAAGGCTGTCCAGGAAGACTTCTGCCCCTTCTCAGAAAAAGAAGGGCTCGGGAAAGAAGCCCTTTTCCCGAAGAAGGGGGCTGCCTACAAATCCTACCCTCAATATCAGACTTCTCCAGTTCCCCAACAGGGCCATCAGGCCAAGGGGCAGGGGCATGGGCCCCGTAGGCAGAAGACCCCCAAGCCGCCAGCTCCGGCCCTCCACAGCAGGGGGGGGGGGTTTGACTCCCACAGCATAGCCTCTTCTCCACAGCTGGCTCCACTTAGCACAGGAGGCCGGCTGACCCTGTACGCCTACAGGTGGCCAGCCATCACAGGAAATACCTGGGTCCTCAGCATAGTCCAAAAGGGTTACATGCTCCACTTCCACCAGCTACCCCCCTCCTACTTTCCAGGGGAGCCTCCAAGACTCTCTCTGCACAGAAACTTCCTACTTCAGGAGTTGGCAAGTCTTCTAAAGGAACAGGTGGTGGAACCAGTGCCTCACCACCTGGAAGGGCAAGGCTTCTACTCCAGGTACTTCCTGGTACCAAAAAGGACAGGAGGCCTCCGGCCTATCCTAGACTTGCGAAACCTAAACAAGTTTCTGAAGAGGGAAAAATTCAAGATGCTTACCCTTGGGATACTGCTGCCCTACCTCCGGCAGGGAGACTGGCTGTGCTCCTAAGACCTAAAGGATGATTATACTCGCATCCTCATTCATCCAGACCACCGAGAAGATCTCATATTTGTGGTGGGAGGAAACCATTTTCAGTATAGAGAACTTCCCTTTGGCCTAACTTCCGCCCCTAGGGTTTTCACCAAATGCCTGGCGGTGGTGGTGACCTATCTCAGGAATCAGGGAATTTTTGTCTTCCCATACCTGGATGACTGGCTCATCAGGGGCCAGTCTCTCCAGGAGGTCAGACAAGCCACTCTTTGCACTGTCTCGCTTCTTCAGCATCTGGGCTTTGCCATAAACTACGCAAAGGTTCCTTCGCTTTCTTTTTCAAGGGAAGCACTACCAATAAAGGGTTTTTCCTTTTGGCCTGGCCTCGGCACCAAGAGTGTTCACAAAATGCATGGCTGTGGTGGCAGCATTTCTTCGCACCCTAGGAATATTCGTCTTCCCTTACTTAGACGACTGGCTCATTCGAGGCCCTTCAGAGCCAGAGGCCAGGGTTGCTCTCTCTCTTACAATGCACATCCTTCAGTATTTGGGACTTGTCATAAACTTCCGAAAATCCATCCTTGCTCCCACTCAGTCCCTAGAGTTTATAGAAGCTCTGCTGGATACTAGATGGACAAGGGCCTACCTTTCACAGGCCCGCTGCCTTCGCATTGTGCAATTAGCCTCCCAAGCAGTGTTAAAACCTCACCTCACTGCTCGGGAAATGTTACAGTTGCTAGGCCACATGGCATCCACCGTGCCTGTAGTTTCTTATGCTCGCCTCCATATGAGGGCAGCCCAGTGGACTTTATCCACTCAGTGGACTCGGGCATCAGGTTGCCTGTCAGACAAAATAGCAAACTCAGATCGCCTTATTTTGTCCCTCCAATGGTGGCAGTCACCCCAAAACCTTTTGGTGGGGTCTCCTTTTCAGCAACACCCACCCCAGGGGTCTGCAACCTTTAAGACATAAAGAGCCACTTGGACCCGTTTCCGAAGGGAAAAAAAAACTGGGAGCCGCAAAACCATTGCGACATTTAAAACAAATCTAACACTGCATATATTGTTTCTTACCTTAATGCTATATACAGGATCGTGCAGTCAGCTGTCAATCTGAAGACAAAAAGGACTTTTTCACTTAACAATGTAAAATATATTTTTGCACATTAATAGCTAATTAAAATATTTAATTTACCTGGTTAATGGGATTTTTGCTCCTGAACCTCAGTGCACAGTGTCTGCACATCAGGGCTGTAAGACGTCACCTTCATTTTCACACAGGCTTGCAAGCTGTCATCTGTGAGGCGTGATCGATGTTTGTTTTTAATATAGTTTATGTTGGAGAAGACCTGCTCACATACATATGTGGAGCCGAAGATCGACAGCACTCCAAATGCATACTTTTTCATGTTTATATAAGTGTTGGGGATGGCATTCCATGTTTCGAATACAAGTTTGTCCTGTTTGGGAAGGTTTTCAATATCACTCCATTTATGATTCTGAGCCAGAATGGCCTTCTGACGGGCAACATCCTCAAGAGTAGCGGTCAAGCATTTGAACTTGGACACCCATATATCTTTGTCGGCTATATCGGCCAATTCCATCTCAAGATCAGGTTGACTTACACCTGCAAATGCAGTCATATTCAATAGGGATGAATCGATCGCCAGGGGAATGACAGGAAAGGATAATGTGTTTTTTTCCTCTCTGAACTCACAGAATCGTTTCCCAAATGAACTTTGCATTGCGGTGATTGCAGACTTGAAATATTCCAAATTGATCGTATCATGACTTTGTTTGAACTCTCTCAAAGAGGGAAAGTGAGACAGTGTACCTCTCTGTAAATCTTTGACAAACACTGTCAACTTGCGCTCGAATGCCAAAACCTCCTCCAGCATGTGCAGGGCTGTGCCTCCTTTCCCCTGAAGGGTTGTATTTAGCGTGTTTAGATGTGCTGTCATGTCTACCATAAAATGTAATTTTTCCAGCCACTCTGGCTGTTCCAACTCAGCAAAGGTGAGCTCTTTGCTGGCCAGGAAGGTTTTTACTTCTTCCAAACATGTGACAAAGCGTTTTAGCACCTCGCCTCTGGACAGCCACCGGACCTTGTGGAGCAGGAGGTCAGAATATATGCTTTCCACCTCATCCAATAACAAACGGAACTGGCGGTGGTTTAAACCCTTTGCCATTATCTTATTAACAATCTGAATGACCACATCCATCACTTTTGTGCATTCCGGCGGAAATGTTTGAGCACACAATGCCTCTTGGTGCAGGATGCAATGAAATGACAGCAGCGTTCTACCAAGCGCCTTCTGCAGTAGAGCCACAAAGCCCTTCTGTGCTCCTCTCATGCTCGGTGCCCCATCAGTAGCCACTGAGACCAGGTGTTTATTTTTTTAGCAGTTAAAAAGTCCAGGACAGCCTTACAGATATCCTCACCCCTTGTTTGGTCTTTTAGTGGTATCAGCTCAATCAGTTCTTCCTGTGGCCCAAAAGAGTTCACATATCGGCAGAACAGCGCTATTTGTTCAATATCACCTTTATCTTTGGACTCATCACAGGCGATGGAGTACGCCACAGCTGAATTAATGTCTTGAATTTGCTGTTTGCTAATGTTTTCTGTCATTTTTAGGGTTCTGTCTTTGATAGTCTTCGCAGAGAGTGGCATGTCTTTGATTTTCTGCACAATTTCATTCTTGTTTTTGAAGTCCATGAATAGATGTTCCGAAATCTTAATGAATGTTTCTTTTATATACTCTCCATCTGTGAAGGGCTTCCCGTGCTTGACTATTTCCTGAACGGCCACAAAACTAGCATATGTTGTGGAATTTGCAGACTTCACCCACTTCTTGAAATTATTTTTGCTCATATTAACCTTCCTCATAAGTTCTGCAATGGCTTTTCGTCTCTCATCTACATCTGGATATTTTTCAGCAAAGGCTGTGTGTTTATTCTGGAAATGTCTTGCAATATTGGACTTTTTGTGGTTTGCTAATTTCTCACCACATATTAAGCATACTGGTAAACCAGTCTCGTCAGTA
The DNA here is from genome assembly GCA_033557465.1 of Ichthyophis bannanicus. Lineage (NCBI taxonomy): Eukaryota > Metazoa > Chordata > Amphibia > Gymnophiona > Ichthyophiidae > Ichthyophis > Ichthyophis bannanicus. The sequence goes on along the minus strand of CM066037.1, from coordinate 40,834,073 downwards.
GAGAATGCAAATGATTCTGTCCATGTATCATTAAACACTCTGTTTTCTTCAGAAATTTTTCTCTTCTTGCCTTTATCCATGGCTGGCCTACCAGGGGGTCGAAAACAGCGACGTAAGTAGAAATCACAGGGCCCCATACCAAAATTTGCTATGCCCACCCCCCTCAAGTTCCAGCCACCCCCCTCCCCTTCCTTTCCCTGCAACCTGTGTGAAAATTGTTCGACATGTCTGCCGCAATACCACTGTACCGCTAAAAATCGCAGATCACCGCCATTACTGGTAAAAAAAATGAATAAAAATGCCATAAATCAGTAGATGCGGCAATGTGTGCGCAAACAAATCAATGTACGCTTGCGATTTTTTTTTTACCAAAAACAAGTAAAAAAATACATATCGGCCAAAACTGATGAATAAATTTTTTTAAAATATTTTTTTGGATATGTATTATAGCAAACAATTATTTAAAAATGTTATTTTTTTCCAAATTGTCGCTCTTTTTTGGTTTATAGCGCAAAAAATAAAAACCGCAGAGGTGATCAAATACCACCAAAAAAGCTCTATTTGTTTGAAAAAAAGGACGCCAATTTTGTTTGGATACAACGTCGCACGATCCCGCAATTGTTAGTTAAAGTGACGCAGCGACAAATCGCAAAAAGTGCTCTGGTCATGAAGGGGGTTTAAGGGCCCAGTAAGCAAAGGGTTAATCAGGGCCACAGTGTACCATCATAATCACAATCACAATCATAGCCTGAGGTAAATATGAGGGCCCAATGTAATCCACATTATAAATATATTATTATATTATTGTCACTTTTCTTTTAATATTTTTTTGACCCCCCTCAGAACTACTTTTCATAGAAAACGTTAAATTAACTTACCTTTTTTTTTGTTCTTCACTCCCGCGCAGTGCTGTGTTCTTCTTCACTCCCGCTGCCGCCGCTACACCCAGCCAGCCATGCCTCCGATGGACGGCCCTGCTCCCCGTGGCACGAGCTCTCTCTTCTGGGAACCCCTGCGGTACTGCTGCTGCTGTTGCTCACTTTGGCTGGCGCGAAGGGGCATCTCTCTGGGACTTCGGGCGACTACCTCCTCCCAACAGCAGACCTCCCTCACTTCAGCTCCCCTTTTTTGATCCCCGGGAGAGCTCAAAGCCGGCCAGTCACGAGGCCCTCATGGCGGCGGCCATTTTGCCTGCTTACTTCATGGGCCTGACTCCTCCCCCCACCGCGCCATTGGCTGGCGCCGATCCTCAAATCAGGAGAGGAAGGGTCTCCCTGGCCCTCCCCCCTACGGTGCCATTGGTCGGCGCCGATTCTGCATCAAGGGAGGAGGAGCCGCCAGCCGATGCTCCAATGCCGACACTATTGCCTGTCACCGGGCGGGCAGTGTGCTCCGGAGCCGCGGCAAAGGTGAAAAAGAGCCGCATGCGGCTCTGGAGCCGCGGGTTGCCGACACCTGACCCACCCCAAGCCACTCTAACAACAGATGCTTCACAGGTGGGTTGGGGAGCCCACCTGCAAGGCCTCTCTACCCAGGGTACCTGGACTCCGCAGGAGGCCTATCTACACATCAATCTGCTGGAACTCAGAGCAATCTTCCTTGCTCTTCGAGTATTCGACACCCAGCTCAGCTACAAGACAGTCCTAGTTCAAACGGACAATCAAGTAGCCATGTTCTATGTGAACAAGCAGGGCAGAACAGGCTCTCTGTCGATATGCAACGAAGCTTTGCGACTATGGGCCCTCGCCAGAGAGCATCAGATTCATCTCCTTGCGGTATATCTTCCAGGCATTCAAAACTCTTGGGCAGACAGATTCAGTCGCGTTGTGCTGCCAAACGAATGGTCTCTCCATGCGGACCAGGTGGCCAAAACTTTCCAAATTTGGGGAACCCCAGACATAGACCTCTTCGCAAGTCCGCTGAATGCCATACTTCCCTGGTTCTGTTCCAGAATTCCAGCTCAGGGTTGTCAGGCCAGGGATGCTTTCCTCCTCCATTGGGGCCAGGACTTCCTGTATGCTTTTCCACCCATTCCCCTAATTCCCAAAACCCTGTTCAAGCTTCAGAGAGACAGAGGTCATATGATTCTCATAGCTCCACGTTGGCCACGGCAAATGTGGTACCCTCTGCTCCTATATCTCTCTCAAGCTCCGCCTCTGGAGTTAGGATCTGCTCCAGATCTCTTTTCTCAGGAGGATGGGATGCTGTGGCATCCCAATCCCCAGTCTCTGCATCTCAGGGCCTGGTTGCTGAAAGCCCTAGAACTTCACGGTCTTAACCTTTCTCAACAGGTAAAGGATATCCTTTATGCTTTCAGGAAGCCTTCCACAAGACGCTCTTATGCTTTCAAGTGGAAATGGTTTACCATATGGTGCTCACAGAAGGGTCTTAACCCTCTTGCAATACCTCTGGAATCATTACTGGAGTATCTCCTTCATTTGTCTAATGCAGGGCTTAAGACCAATTCAGTGAGAGTTCATTTGAGTGCTATTGCAGCTTCTTTCAAGCCTCTAAATGGGCAACCTATTTCCTCTCATTCTCTCATAACGAGATTTATGAGAGGCCTTCTTTTAACTAAGCCTCCCATTAAGCCACCACCGGTGGCATGGGACTTAAATTTGGTTCTTGGGCAGCTTATGAAACCGCCTTTTGAACCATTAGCCACTACCTCTTTGAAATTCCTTTCCTGGAAGGTCATCTTTCTTATTGCAGTCACATCAGCACGTCGCATCAGTAAATTGCAAGCGTTGGTGGCTCATCCTCCTTATACAAGGTTCTATCATGATAAGGTAGTACTTAGGACTCATCCACACTTTATGCCAAAGGTGGTGTCACCTTTTCATTTAAACCAAGCGGTTTACTTTCCTGTATTTTTCCCAAGGCCTCATGCCTCAAATGCAGAAAGGAATCTTCATACTTTGGATTGTAAAAGGGCTCTGGCTTTTTACTTGCAAAGGACACAGCAGCATAGAAAGTCCTCCCAACTTTTTGTTGCTTTTGATCCTAGTCATTTGGGACTTCCAGTCTTGAAAAGAACACTGTCCAACTGGATTGCACAGTGGTATATCTTTTGCCTATGAGAGTAAAAACCTTCCTCTTGAAGGCCATGTCACAGCTCACAATGTGAGAGCCATGGCAGCCTCTATGGCTTATCTTCATTCTGTGTCTATCGACGACATCTGCCGAGCAGCTACTTGGGCTTCGGTTCATACCTTCACAGCCCATTACTGCTTAGACATGGACTCCCGCCGGGATGCCTTGTTTGGTCAGGCTGTTCTTCAACACCTGTTCCATACTTAATCAACTCCTACTCACCATCCCTGGTAGGATGCCAGAGATCCATGGGGGGAAGTGGGAGCCCTTTCACAAGGGCACACAACTTCTGGGGTCTTTCCCTGGCATCTGCAGCTAGGGAGTCCCCATATGTGAAGACTACATTCCTGCTTGTTCCTGGAGATAGCATAGTTACTCACCTGTAACAGGTGATCTCAGGGAACAGCAGGAATTTAGTCTTCACAACCCACCCACCTCCCCTCGGAGTTGTATCTCTCTATCTCTCTCTTTCTCTCTTTCCCCCTCTCCTTTGTCTCAGCTTTAAACTCAACTTTAGAGGGACAGTTGTTAAAGATGGGAAGGCAGCACGCAGGCGCTGTGGGATGCTCCCAATAGCTTCCTATTGGATGCTGAGGAGCGTTCCCGCGCAGGCTCCGTCGGTACCGACGATACCCATATGTGAAGACTAAATTCCTGCTGTTCCCGGAGGTCACCTGTTACAGCTGAGTAACTATGCTTTCTCATGCAATGAAGATTCTTTTTCTTCTTGTCTACTCTTTTGCGCATTCTTTGCGCAGTTTCTTGTTTTGTTCATCTTCCTTCGTGGAGGAGTGGAGAAGTTATCCTTTTCTTTCATTGGGTCAGTTAAGTTTGTACAAAGATTTAGTGGTTGTATTTACTTGTTAGTATAGCTACTTATGTGTTGCTCCTTTGAGTCTGCTTTGTCATTAGGTCACTGGGAGCTGGTGGGAGGTGCCAGCAGTATATATGCAAGTGGCTTCAGAATTCTGACATGCCCATTCTCCATGCTGTGGAAGGAGGTGCACTACCCAGCGGTGAGCGATTGGACTGGAGTTCCTTAAGGAACTACAATTAGCAGGTAAATCTAATTTCTCTTTTTTACTCCCCTTTTAATTATTTTTTAATTTTTAATTGGGTATTCGAGTACATCCATCTAGACCAATCCAGACAAGTGGGTTGTGTCCCCCTGTCAGCAGATGATGAAACTGAGAAAATTCCATTAGCTTAGACACATCACCCTTGATAGATAAATCTCTACCCCTTGGGATCAGCTTCACTATTTTCTCTGTCTCAGCAGATGATGGACGACTCCTTGGTTTGTCTCCAGTGTAGTCTGCACAGCATTCCAGCAGCAGGGGCTCTCTACCTTACCTCTCCCTTGGCTGTTTCCAGAGGTGTTCCTGACCAAGAGGGTCAGTGGAGCACCTCTGAGGCAAAGGGCTCCTGTTCAAGAGGAGCAGTGTAGCCCTATGCTAGGTGACAGTCCCCTGTTTCAGGCCTCGCATTCAGCTTCAGGATATCAGCTGCAGGGAGCTGGCTGGGACATAGCACCGAGTTGTGTTTAAAAAACAAAAAAAGAAAAAAAGGAAAGAGCCTCCACACTAATGGAAGTGAGCAGACTGTGGGAGACAGTTAAGCTTTGCAAGTTTCAGGCAGCCGTTTGCGGTCAGTTGTTCAGTCAGCGGTCTTCCGGCAGCCCATAGCCCCTTTTTCTTTTCTCTTGTCTACCGTGAATACTGACGGTGCTCTTCTGGCAGCCCGAAACCCCCATTTCCCTTGGGTTTTCTCCTTTCTACCGAGAGTACCTTGTGTTCTGGGCTCTGTGGACCCCCCCTCCCCCCATTCCTCCACTAGTGCCTCTTGTCTCCCTGCTCTCCGGCCACTGTTTCCACGTGGTGGCCTGGCACTGCCCCCGTGTAGCACCGCTGCTATTCCTGCCACTGCTCAGCTTTGCCACACCTGCTTCGCCTCTGCTCTATTTTGTGTTGCCCGCTTGGGCTCCGGTGTTGCCATTTTCTTCCAGCGGACACCATTTTCTCAACTCTCAGCTACATGTAGTCCAGGCTCCCAAATTGCTCAGAACCTGTTCCTTGCCGCGGAATGCTGTTATTTTTACCGCGCTGCCTCGACTGCAGCAGAAAGAGCTGGGCTTTGGTGGGGGATCTCTGTGCCACATGCATGGCAGACCAAGGGAAGACTTCTGCAGACCACGGCATCTTCCTCAACTGTTCCTCCATCACTGGTTTCATCCTTATCAGTCCTGTCTGTTACTTCAGCTTTGATTCCCCTGCGCCCCCCCCCCCCCCCGCGGTCCTCCTGCCTGATCATCACTTGACTGTGCAGCCTCAGTCCTCAGACCATCCTTTACAACAACTTGCCCTGCAACCTGCCCCAGCCCCTGCAGTTCCAGTGGATTTGCAGTTTATGGACTTTTTCCGTCATGCCTGGGACCTCTGGCATTCTGGGCTCTCAGTAGGTCCGGCAGCTTCTACTACTCCAATGGGATACCCTCCTCCACCTCAAAGGCTCTCCCAGCAGTCTATATGTACATATGTACACCCAAGGCAAATCCTGCCCTCTCAGGGGCATGGCACCCTGTAGGGGAAGACGGTGAGTGCCTCTCTGAAGACCCTTCCCTTCATTTAGCTTCAGATATGGAGGAAGGAGATCTCTCGCACCCCGAGGATGACCAAGAGGTGCGGGAGGATGGGCAGGATATACGCCTGTTTCATAAGGAAAATATGCCGGCCCTCATCACTCAGGTTGCAGAGGCCCTTCATCTTTCAGGGCTACAACCTTCTCAGACTGCAGACCAGAAACAGCATCAATCAGATCCCATCATCCCGGGCATCAAGAAGCCATCAAAGGCCTTTCCCTTTCCCCCTGAGTTGCAGCAAATGGTCACTTGGGAGTGGGATTCCCCGGAGGCCTCCCTCCAGTCTGCTTGTCGCCTGGGCCGCACCTACCTCTGGACCCCTGATGATCTAGAGTGGTGGCTGCATTTCCCAAAGGTGGATGTCTTGGTAACGGCGTTCACTAAGCATACCACTATCCCGGTTGAGGGGAGTATGGCTCTTTGGGATCAGATTGACCATAAGGTTGAGGGTCTCTTGAAGACAACGTTTTCTTCATCTTCTGTAGCGCTACAAGCCTCAGTGTGTGGCTTTGCTGCGTTGGCTCCAGTTACTTATGGAAGATCCCATTCTGGCCTGCTTAGAGTCCATCACTCTTTTCTGGTGGATGCTTTCTATGATTTGCTCCATTTGTCAGCCTGGGCTATTGCGGCCTCGACAGTGGCTCGACAATGGCTATGGCTTCGCCATTGGAATGCAGACTCTGCTTCCAAGGACCGTCTAGCCAAGTTGCCCTTTAAGGGCAAGTTTTTGTTTGGGGAAGATCTGGACAAGCTGGTCAAGGACCTAGGTGAATTTAAGCCTCAACGACTGCCGGAGGACAAGCCCAAAGCAGCTTCTTGCCATCCCCAGGCCGCCTCTGCTCCTGCTTTCTCTTACAGATCATGTGTTTGGAACACGTGCTGCTACCAGCTGGGGCACTCCAACTCTTACTCCACTAAGGCGGGGTCCCAGTCCCAGCCCTTTTGGGGAGCCCAGCAAAAGAACGGTTTCTCCGCCAACAAGTTCACCGGTGCCGCCAGGTCCTCTTGCTGACTGGCTCGGGATCCATTCCGGGGTGCCTCCTATGGGCAGACGGCTGCAGTGTTACGCCTGTGAATGGACCCAAATCACGTCAGACAAGTGGGTGCTCAAGGGCATTACAAATGGGTATGCTCTTGAGCTTGAGAAGCCTGTCCCGGCTGCCTTTCTGATCTCCCCATGCCGGGCGCCGGGCAAACAAGTGGCCATCCAGCAGACGCTGCAGCACCTCCTTTAGCTCCAGTCAATCTGCCCAGTTCCCCCCGTGGAGGCTGGATCAGGGCATTATTCCATCTACATTATGGTACCCAAGAAGGACAGCTCCTACCGGCCTATTCTGGACCTGAAGGGGGTCAACAGCTGTCTGCATTTGTCGCATTTTTGAATGGAAATGCTACGGTCGGTCATCCAGGAGTCAGACCTGGCGAATTTCTGGCGTAACTCGACCTAGCCAAGGCTTACTTTCACATTCCTATACACCCAGCTCACCAGCAGTACCTCCGCTTTTTATTGTTGGGTTGCCATTATCAATTCAGGGCTCTACCCTCACGGCACCCTGCATCTTCACCAAGGTCATGTTGGTAGCAGTGGCCACCCTCCGATGCAGGGGTATCTGGGTTCACCCTGGACGACTGGCTTATTCAAGTGAAGTCTCGATGAGAGGCATCCAAGGTGGTTCAGCAGGTGGTATCCTTTTTCCTTTGCCTCAGATGGATAATTGGGACAAGAACTGCTTGCGGCCCTCTGTTGCTGGGGCCCAATTCAACACTCAGGTGGGTTGGGTCTTCCTTACCCAGGACAGATGCGAGAAGCAGTCATACAGCTCAGGAGTTTTCTTCAGCTCCAAATACCCTCTGCTTGGGGACTACCTGCAGGTCCTCGGGACCATGGCATCCACTTTAGATGTGATTCCTTGGGCTCGGGCACATATGTGTCTGCTCCAGCAGTCCCTCTTGTCCCGATGGACTCCCAGCTCCCAGAATTATTAGCTCAGACTTCCTCTACCTTTGGTGGTGCTCTACAGTCTCTGATGGTGGCTATCCCTTCACAACCTTTTACAGGGGAGCCCTCTGGAGGCTCCACTATGGGTACCAGTCACCACTGACGCCAGTCTAGCAGGCTGGGGGGCTCACTCTCTGGGTCGAACAGTGCAGGGCTCTTGATCATTCTGGGAGGTCTCCTGGCCAATCAGTTGCCTCGAGGCCCAGGCTGTCCACCTGGAACTTCTTGCCTTCCGACCCATACTCCTCAAGAAGGCAGTATGCATACATTTGGACGATACGACCATGGTGGCCTACCTCAATTGGCAAGGGGCATGAAATGTCCAGTAGTGGCGCGAGAGATGGCCCTTCTGTTCCCTTGGTCAGAGGAACATCTACAAGCTGTCACGCCCATAGTCCCTTACATGTGTATGGAGGGGCGTGCTTGTTAGAGTTCCCCAATTAAGCAATGTTCCCGACTGGCTGTCTTGCAGAGGAGTATGGTAATGGTAGTCCAGTCATGCAGTGCTTGCCTTGGAGGTAAATGAAGACAATGTAGTTGGCTCGAGTGTAAGGCAATAACAGAATATTTATGAGGTAAATCCAAATGCACACAGATTCACTTGGTAACACCTTAGGAAGTATTCTCCAGGGTTTTATATTCAAAATAACAATACAACTGAAAGGTTAAGCAAGTAGCTTGTAAAATCCATTAACAACAGAAAGCCTTTCTCTCATCCACTGCTGACAAACCTGCTCAGCAGTGCTGGCGTAAAGGAAATCAAAAAAGTAAAAGCTTCTTCACAAAAACAGCTTTTCTTTTCACATTCAAAGCACTTTTGTATCCAACGTGTGCATAGCGTGAGCTGTGTGCTGCTCTGGTACCAGCTGGCTAACAAGCTTCAATCAACAGCTCTTTTCCTCCTCTGCACAAGTATTTACATAAACTTCTAGTGCCAGTTACTAGAACGTTTTCTTTTTATGTTTGATCCCACTTTCAGGATTTCTCTGTGCTAGCAACCTTGCATAAAGAACAGTCCATGAGATTATCGTCTTCCTCTGTAATTATAGCTTGTTCTTCTATTTGCATAGGTTCTATATCAGGAGCTGAATCAGAGGGCTTTATTAACTGACCTTCAATCTCCAGGAACAAGCAGGAATGAGTCTTCACATATGGGTACGTCGGTACTGACTGAGTCCGCGTGGGAACGCTTCCCAGCGTCCAATCAGAAAGCTTTTGGAAGCATCCCAACACGCCTGCATGCTGCCTTCCCACCTTCCCAACTGCCTCTCCTCAGTTTTCGTTTTTCCGCGGAGCTGGCAGGACGTCGTCCTGTCACCGCAGAAAATTCTTCTTTTATTTTTTATTTTTCTTGAGGTCGCAGCTGCATTCCCCAACGCAACCGGTACCGCCGGTGTTTCTTTTTTCTTTTCTTGTAAATTTTTTTCCCTTTAAGGAATATATTTTTTTTTTAGTGTCTCACGGTTCTCAGGCCTTCTAGGCTTCTCCATTTTTCCTCATGGAACCGCCAGCCACTTTCCCCAAGAAATGTACAAACTGTGGCGGTACAACTTTATTTTTAGACACTCACAATTGGTGTCTAACCTGCTTGGGTCCTGACCATTTTCCTCCGGAGCCCTCGGGCACCAGTATGGTGAGAAGTTTTCAACATCGAGTTCCCCTCGACACGCGGTCCCCCTCCAACTTCAGGGCACCGACCATATCTTCTTCTACACAGGATCAGGTAACCCAAAAACAGTCTGTTAAGACTAGCCAGTCCTCGAGCGGCACTTCTCATGCACAGCATAGAGATGCCTATGGCCTTGTCCTCGAGAATCCACTGGCTTCAAAACCCCGGTGGGAGTCTTCGGCCTCCAAAGCCTGTGTGGGGTTTCAGGTTGTTCCTGAGGTTCACCCCTCACAGAACATACCTGAGCCATGCCCGGTGGTGGCATCCGCTTCGAGCGGTACCGATACCCCGGCATCTGCACTGGTGTTGGATGAAACATTCCTCACCAAGCATTGTCGTCTGGCGTCCTCGGTACCTACGGGCCCGGTGGATACGCTTCAGACCGACTTTCCAGTATCGGTATCGACACCGATACTAGTACCGACGTCGGTACCCTCCAGATGTGCATCGATAGACTCGCTTCCTTCGATGCCGAGTCTGGAATCGATCTCCAGTCTGGAGGACTGGGTACCGACTCGCCTTGGTACCGTCTCCCGTCGGTACCGAAGGCTCGGTTCCGATACTTCGGATCCGCAACTCTCGGTTCCTCCGATACCGTTAGAGTTGCCACCGGCTGGTATTCTTCCACCGGTATCAGATACGGTACCGAGATCGGTACCGATATCCACAGTACCATTACTGTCGGTACCTTCCATGCTTCTCTCTTCAGGCTCGCTTCCCTCGATGCAGAGTCGAATCAATCCCTAGCATGGACGATCTGTTACCAACTGTCGCTGGTTCTGACCTGCAGTACCAGCAACCACCATCTAAGGATCCCATACTGCACCATTCAGGATCTTCTATTCCTATATACTGGAATAGATCCCTCGGTGCCAACACTAGTTCTTCATCAGATCTAGCCTATCCAAGGGAAGTTCCCTCTGGGAATCCTTCTTTCCAGACTTTCCTCCTGGATATGGCAAAATCACTTGCCATTCCTATTCCTGGACAAGATACTACACAAGGGAATACAGAATACCTCTCTGTTCCTAGCGAAGCAAAGGAGAACATAATGCTTCCTTTGCATCATTCTTTGCAGGATCTCCTTCTACGAATGTGGGAGGCTCCTTTAAGGGTACCCCCACTTTCCAGAGCAACTGATCTCCTATATCAGGTGCCCCCCTCTCCAGGGTTTCAAAGGACTCAACTTCCTCATCATTCCATTGTAGTGGTATCAGCATTGAGGCGAGTGAAGAGTAATAAAAAGCACTCTTCTTGTCCGCCAGGTCGTGAGTCTAAGACACTAGATGCCTTTGGACGTCAAACCTTCCAGACATCCATGCTTTCAGCAAGAATTCTCTCATATATTTTTTATATGGGTCTATCTCTTGAGGAGGTCACAAGGAAATTACATCTTTTGACTCCTTGTCTTCAAGAGCCCAAACAAGCACACTATTCCTTACTGGTTAGTCATGCTCATAATATCTCTAGGTTTCTTACTCGTGCTTCCCTAGGCTCCTTTGAGTCTGTTAGCAGGACTTCTGCTATAGCTATAGCTATAGGGGCACGACGTAGAGCCTGGCTCCAAGCTTCAGACTTGGACAAATGGGCACAAGAAAGACTGGGAAATACTCCTTGCACTGGAGAAAATCTCTTCAACAAGGAGTCTTTACTCCAGGTTACTCAGTTATCCACTGACTTTCCTGTTTCCAGGGGCTATTCTACGCCACCTTCTTTCCCAGTAGGTAGGAAATCTCCTACCAAACTTTCTTCCCCTAGGGGGAGAAGGTTTTATCCATCTGCCCATCATACAGATGTTCCGAAACAGGGGAAACATCGCCCTGGTCTGAAGAATCTACAAACTCAACAGGGTCAACAAACCCAGCAGTCGCAGGGTTTCAAATAGATCATTGTCCCTCTTGGTTGCTGGTTAGGGTAGCAGTCTGCTTCTTTTCACTTGCAGTATCTGCACTAAATTTATCCTAACCTACCTAGATATCTCTTCATGAGACATCTTTTCTCTAAGAGTCTTTATAATGATCCTGCCCATACTTAACAGATTTCCTCTTCCTCTTGGAGGAAGGAGAGGTAACAACTATCAATAGACAGTTGTTTCCCTGTATTGGCATGTATCATCTCACCTTTCGGAGACTTCCTCCATAGTTGGTCTCTTGCAACTCTGTCTTACCTCCCTCTTACTACAACATTTAGTTTGTAAGAGTGACTTTTTTACACGTGTAAGCCCTTTTGGTCCTCTACCTGTTCTACCTGGGGATTCTCCCTTCTGGAGTTGTCTTCCCCCTTGTTACCTTAGGGCAGCTCCTCAGACAATAGGAAGTCCTACCATGTCTGTTTCTTTTTCCCAATCTAAAAAGAGGAGGGAAAAGAAATTCTCCATGCTGCCCTGATAGTTGCTGCAAATGCAGCAATTCCTAGTGTTTAAACCACTGGTTTTGTTCACTACACAACCAGGGTTTCCCCTCCACTAGCAATCCTCCTAGCCTCAGGGCTAAGTCCCAAACAGGGTATCAACCTCTTTTGGGAAACCCTATTATCACAGTTTGGTTGGTTAACTTCTATTCTTCATCCCTTGCCCTTGGCAGAATAGCTGGTTACCTGCTGGCTTTCCACAGCCATTTTTTTCTTCTGACCAACCTGCAGCATGCTCTCTGCAACTCTACTACAGTAGCTTTGCACTATGGGCCCTTGCTAGAGAGCATTAGTATCTTGCCTAGCAGATAACCCCAGATGGTTAAAAGGGGTTTCCCCAGTCATGTTTCATGCCTGGCAGGTATTCTCTACCCTTTCCATCTTATCTTAAAAATCTTTGAGGCATAAGCCTCAGACCTTTTATTGCGTGAAAGCCTAAAGAAGGGCCAATTCCCTGGCTTGGCCCATATCTCCTGGGGTCTCCTGTCGGAGATAAATTCTTCACTGGCAACTAGAGGACACCTAATACCCATCTTGCCCTCATAGGTGGATCACTAGGGTATCTTCCTCCAGAGGCCTCCTCTATTCAATCTCCATACTACAATTCTAGAGATATCTGGACTTCCTGTCTGCAGACTGCTGTTATCCTCTGCCATTTTCACGTAGGCCATCCTGGTTACTCAAGAGCTCAAATTCTGCAAAGAATTAAGCCGCCTTCTTGTCAGGGACACCTTTCCTCTGACTATGCCAGTCATAACCAGGAGAAGAGGATTTTTTCTATTTTATCTATTCAAGCAGGTATCAACCTTCTTGCTATTAGATAAATCTTTCTCTCTCCCTATAAGGGGGGATGGGGTTCTCTGGACATCTCTCCATCCATATACCTGGAGACATGTCTCTATATGCCTGCCTATTCATCTAGGTATATATATACATATATATACTGATTATATCTATCTGTGTGTCTTCTGCCCATATATATCTCTTTATAGATATATGCATATATACCCTATATGTGTATATATTTAAATATATATATATATATATATGTGTGTGTGTACGTATATATATATATATATATATATATATAATGAGATATATTTTTAGATAGATCTGTATCCATCTACTTATCTATCTCTCTCTTAGGGTCAGATATCCTGACATTCCTTTATGATCCTGACAGATGGGCACTAACCCTATCAATGCTGTACCAGCATACCTAGGGGACTACACCTAGAACCACTCCTGTGGTAATTAACCTTTTCAGGTTAGGTACTCCTGAAGCTCTCCATGTACCTTTCTTTCCTAATTGACCCCATTTAGGAAAGACATTGCGGAGCTTCCGTTGCTCTAAAGCTTAGCGCTCCTGAGTCTGTCCTTACCTTTTTATCAGATACAAGGGCTTCCATACCCTTTCTCCCCTACATGGACTGATTCTAACCCCAGTCCAGTTGGGTCAGACTAAATTTTTCTCTTGGTCCTAAATTTATACTATTTTTGGACCAAAGCAGCTTAAGCTTTCCTTAATAGTACTTTCTGCGTCTCCGCTGAAGCTCTACCTCTTATACTACCCCAGTTTTCCTCTGTGGCTATTTTTCTCACCCTAAAGGGTTCTGACCTCCACTTGTTTTTTTGTTCTACTTTATTACCTCTACTTCTCAGTGAGGTACCCCTTGAGCACATTCACTGGCTCTTCTTTCAGATCCATATGTAGCTCAGTGCACTTGTGCAGTGCCAACAAGGGAGGCCCAGATTACAATATTTTATTACTAAATGCCCTCGATACAGGGTCTTCCCCTTTTGAAGCCCTGTTCTCTAGCTAGCTGTTCCACAGCTCTTTTTCTGTATTCAACTCCTACCCTCCATCCCCAGGATGCCTGAGGTCCTGAGGAATAGCATGGCTCATTCTAGACTTGCAACATGCTAGGACTCTCTCCGGGCATCTGAGCTTGGGAGTCCCCATATGTGAAGACTCATTCCTGCTTGTTCCTGGAGATAGCACAGTTACTTACCTGTAACAGGTGATCTCTGGGAACAGCAGGAATAAGTCTTCACAACCCACCCACTTCCCCTAGGAGTTGTATCTCTCTATCTTTCCTTTCCTCTCTCTCTCTTTGTCTCAGTTTTAAAACTTAACTGAGGAGAGGCAGTTGGGAAGGCAGCACGCAGGCGTGTTGGGATGCTTCCAAAAGCTTTCTGATTGGACGCTGGGAAGCGTTTCCGCGCGGACTCCGTCGGTACCGACGTACCCATATGTGAAGACTTATTCCTGCTGTTCCCAGAGATCACCTGTTACAGGTAAGTAACTGTGCTATCTCCAGGAACAAGCAGGAATACGTCATCACATATGGGTACGTCGGTACCGACGGAGCCCGGGCGGGAAAGCTCCCCAGCTTTTCAGATTAAAAGCCTTTGGGGCCTCCCACTGCACATGCGCGCTGCCTTCCCGCCTTCCTGACCAGCTCTCGTCAGTTTCTTTTTTTCCGCGGAGCCAGCAGGTCGTGTTCCTGTCACCGCTGAAGAAATTGTTAATTTTATTGTTTTCTTTAGACCGCGTACCTGCCTTCCCCATTCTGAAACCGGTACTGCCGGTCTCTCTTTCTTTCTTTTAAAAAAAAAAATATTTTTCTTTTCTTCAGCACAGCTTGGTACTTTGTTAGGCCTTCAGGCCTACACAATTTCTCCTCATGGAGAAGCCAGTTCCTGGTTTTAAAAAGTGTACCAAGTGCAGTGCTGTCATTCCTCTTACAGACACCCATGAATGGTGTCTTAAATGTTTAGGACCTGACCATTCCATACCGGACTGCCCATCCTGCTCCCAGATGTCGAAACGTGGATTGCAGAACCGGGCCAACAAGTTCCATGTGCTGTTTCCTTCAGAAGCATCACAGTCATCCAGGTCTTCCTCTCCGGATGGATCTCAGGTAACCAAAACTCCAGTGGGCAAATCCTCTAAAAGCAAATCTCTTTCTAAAGATCGAGAGGCTCTCAATTCTGAGTTCGAGGATTCTGCCCAGGCCAAAAAACCCCGGCGGGAGGCTCCGGCCTCCAAAGCAATCATGGGGTCACAGGTTGACATCGATGGCGCGGCCTCGACAGATCACCTGTTGTACTGCTCTGGGGTACCGGCCCATACCGGTACCGACATCCAGGCAGCAGTGGCGTCTATGGGCAATACTGTCCAAGTCATGCAGCAGGCCATTCTGGCTTTTATTAATGCTGCTACGCCCTCGGTACCGCAGCCAGCGGTACCGGGTCCGGTTACGGTAATGGCTTCCATACCGGAACCGAGGCCATCGTCTTCCAAACGCAGATCGGTTCCGCATGCCGGATCCGGGCTTTTGCCCGGTACCGATCCCATACCCGGTACGCCCGATGTCGATACCGAACGGTATGCGTATCGTGCGTTGGAAGCACATAGAGGATACTCTGCTTCTTTAGAGGATTTTAACTCCTCTGATGATTCTGATGAGTTCTCCCTTGATCTTCCTGAGGAGCCTTCTTCTCCTAACAGGAGAATGTCTCCACCAGAGGATTTGTCCTTTCAGGACTTCATCATAGAAATGGCTAAAGGTCTTTCTATTGCTTCATCCTCTGAAAAGGAACCCAGATCAAAGAAACTGGATATTTTAGGATACTCTAAGTCTCCTAAAGAGGCAGTCACCCTGCCTATCCATGAAATCCTTCAAGAACACTTGATGGACTTATGGGAGGCTCCTCTAACATTGTCTCCTTCTTCTCGCAGGTTGGACACCATGTACCGTGTTCCCCCTTCTCCTGGTTTCCAAAAAACCCAGTTGCCTCACCATTCTATTGTGGTGAAGTCTGCAATGAAGAAGATAAAGAGTACCAAAAGGCACTCTTCTACTCCTCCAGGGCGAGAATGTAAGACTCTAGACTCTTTTGGCAGGAAAATTTTCCAGGCTACTATGCTTATAGCCAGGATTAATTCCTATAGTCTTTACATGGGCATGTTTCTCAGTGAAATCGCTCTAAAAGTTCGGCATTTTGCCCCCTTTCTCCCTGAGGATAAGAGGGAGCAGTTCATTTCCTTGGTGAAACACCTTTCGGATATTTCAAAGTTCTCCAACAGGGCAGCTTTTGATTCCTTTGAGGGTGCTGGTAGGGCTTCGGGCATTGCTATAGCAGCCCGACGTCTTGCTTGGCTCCAGGCTTCTGATCTAGAACCTTGGGTCCTAGATGGCTTACGAAATCTGCCCTGTACAGGTGAGAACTTATTTGGTGAGGAGTGGCAAATTAAGGCCACTCAAATGGATGCAGAAAATGCCACCTTAGATAGACTTTCTAAGTCTACCTCCACTCCTGCCAAGAAGAAGTCTTTTAAGAGGCCTTATTACAAGAAGTCCAGATTTTCTACAAATACTGGCCAACAATCCTCTCAGCCTCGTTTTGCTGCTAAACGTCAGCAACCTAAACAGGCAAGGTCAAAGCCTGCGGCGTCTGCTACGCCTCAGCAGGCTCCACCCCCTCAGGGGTTTTGACTTGCCCCTAGAGAACTTAACTTTTCTGGCTCTAGAACAACCAGAGCCCCTCACCATACCCGGAAGGTTAGCTCACTTTGCTCCCAGATGGGAGCAAATTACATCAGAGCAATGGACCCTCTCTATCATAAGAGAGGGTTACAAACTCCATTTTTCAGACCTTCCTCCTTATACTATGGTGAGGCAGTTCAATTCTCCCCCATCTCTCCTGGCCCTCTTGGGTCAGGAAGTCTCCTCCCTCCTTGCCCAGGGGGCAATAGAGGAGGTCCCTCTTCTTCAACAGGGGACGGGATTCTACTCCCCTTATTTTCTTTTTTTTTTTTTTTCATTTAAACGTTTTTATTAAATTTTTATCACACTTAAACAAAACATGTCAACACAAACACTCCAAGGAGGTCAGCCCCCATTTCCATCCTGCTATACATTAACAAAAGCAAATACCCAACCCCTAGTCCCCTTCCCCCTCCCCCACCCCCCCCCTTAAAAGGCCATCCCTTCCCCTCACCCCGCACCGCCCCCCCCTCCCCCCATCCCTCCCCCCTCCGGATACATGCCTCGCCACAGCTTCCCCCACCTAACTTCAAAGAGCCCCCCCTTCTCCCTTCTGGCTGCTGTTAACCGCACCATGGAGAGTATATGATGTATACGCCCTTCAAACTCTCCAATCCCTGGCGCTTCCTTGCGCTTCCAGGCTGCCGCTATTACACAGCGCGCCGCGCATAAACATGCTATTCCCCCCCGCCCCCTCCTTTTCCCCTGTAGCCCCCCCCAAGACAGCAGGAACAGACCCGGAGATAACTCAAGATCCTCCCCCAAGGTAACCCGTATCCAATCCCGTATCTGATTCCAGAAAATCTGAATTTTTGCACAATCCCACCAGACATGCCAAAAAGTCCCCACTCCCCCACATTCACGCCAACAGGCAGAGGACGTACCAGCATACATCTTGTGCAACCGGTCCGGTGTGTAGTACCACCGCGTCATTATTTTATAACTGTTTTCCCTGATGCTAGTCGACATTGGAATCTTTTTAAGCTGATCCCAAATCTCCATCCAGGCCGCCTCCCCCAGGGATACCCCCAGGTCCCTCTCCCATTCGATCATATATTTAAATTTAGTACCCCCCTGCCTACAAATCCCCTTATACAGAGCTGAGATCATCCCCCGAGTAGTCCCCATCCCTACCCACACCGCTTCGACGTCGGTCAGGTCCGCTACTAAATCACCCTTACCCTTCCTTCCCCGGAGGTAAGACTGAACCTGAGCTAAAGGGAAGCGGTCCACCTCCCGGAGCCCATAACTCTCCCGCAATTCACTAAACGACACTAGTTCATCACCGTCCATCAGCTGGAAAAAGCACTCAAGCCCCTTCCGGGTCCAGCCATCAAAGGCCCCTCCCTCCCACCCGGGACGAAACTCCTTATCCCCCCTCCACGGAGTCGCAAGAGAGAACCCTTTCCCCCCTCCTACATATCCCTTTGCCCGGACCTCATCCCATACCGATCCCACCTGCTGCATGGATGGGGAGCCCACCCCTAAATCCCGCCGATCCTTCCCCCTCGCCCAGAGCCATGCCGACAGCCTCCCACCCTTCACATATTCCCGCGCTACTAGCACCCCCTGTTTCACCTCCCCCCGACCCCTCCAGTCCATGGCCAGCCGCAACTGCGCCGCTTGATAATAGACCCGTAGGTTGGGAACCCCGAGCCCCCCTTCCCGTTTGTTAGCATAGAGAACCTCCCGCGCTATCCTCGGGGGTTTCCTTTTCCAAATATATTGAAACACCTTCCTCTGCAGGGCCCGAAATACCTTGTCGGGAACCTTTACAGGGAGCACCTGAAACAAATAGAGAATACGGGGCAGAAGATTCATCTTCACCCCGGCGACCCGACCAAACCAAGATACTTCCGCTTGCATCCAGCAGTCTAAGTCCCTGTGCAGCTCCCCCAGTACTTTGGGATAATTGACCCGATATAAATCTTCGTATCTTCCGGAAAGTTGAACTCCTAAGTATCCCAGAGACCGCGGTACCCAACGAAAGGGGTAAACCTTCTTTAAACCCTGTACCACACCACAAGGGGCCGTAAGATTTAAAACCTCCGTCTTACCCGTGTTCATCTTGAAGCCTGCCACTCCCCCAAACCTCTCCACTTCTGCCATAATACTTCTCAGGCTCTCCACTGGCTTGCTGATGAACAAAAGGATATCATCCGCGTATAACGAGATCTTATGTTCCACTCCGCCCGCCACTATCCCACTAATCAAAGTATTAACCCGGATCCGTTGCGCCAGGGGTTCGACCGCCAGAGCGAATAACAATGGGGAAAGGGGACAACCCTGCCGAGTCCCGCGTTCCAAGGCAAAGTCCTCCGTATAACTCCCATTAACCTTGACCCGCGCTCGAGGCCCCCTATATAGCCCCTCCACCCAGCCGAGAAAGTTTGGCCCGCACCCTATCTTCCTTAGCACCTGCCAGACAAACTCCCAGTGTACCCGATCGAATGCCTTCTCGGCATCTATGGACATCAAAATACAGGCTTCTCTCCCCCCCCTCGCAATCTCAATGACCTCAATGGCCCTGTAAATATTATCCCCTGTTTGCCTCCCTAATATAAAGCCCGATTGATCTTTGTGTACCAACGAAGGCATCCAGGGGGCCAATCTGTCCGCTAATGCCTTTGCCAAAATCTTGACATCCACATTGAGTAGGGATATCGGCCGATAAGAGCCACATTCCAGCGGATCCTTCCCAGGCTTAGGCAGGATCGATACGCCCGCCGTTAACATTTCAGGAAGCAGCTCTCCACCCTCGGACAACATCCCATTAAAGACTCGCAACAGTAGTCCCCCAACCTCGTCCCAAAACTGCTGATAGAAAACCCCAGGTAGGCCATCTAGGCCCGGAGATTTGCCCCCTCGCAGCCCTTTCACCACCCTGCCCACCTCTTCCGCCGTCAATGCCCCCTCGAGCCCATCCTTGGCTTCCTCCCCCAAACACGACAGCTCCAGTCCCTCCAGGTACTCCTGAATATGCTCGGTCTCTACCCCCGCTTGTCTCCGATAGAGCTCCCGATAATATTGTTCAAAACACTCCCGAATAGCCCTTTCTTCCCTTAACACCTCCCCATTCCGGTGCCGAATTTGATAGATCAAAGACGCCGCTACTCTCTTTCGCAATTTACGAGCCAGCAAACGCCCAGCCTTATTACCATACTCATAATAAACCTGTTGAACCCGTTGCAAATCAAACGCAATCTTCTCCACTTGCAGATCCCGTAGTTCCCCACGGACTCGCTCCAGGTCTTTCCGGGCTCTCACCGAGCCCTCTGCACGGAAAACCCGTTCTCTTGCCTTCACCTCCTCCCGCAACCCCTCCATTTTCCGCCCCCTTTCCTTCTTCAACCTCGCCCCCCAGTAAATAAACCGCCCTCGAATATACGCTTTCAAAGCCCCCCATACCAGGACATCGCGTACCTGCCCATCATCATTGAGGGTCAAGTATTCCTGAATCGCCCCCTTAATATCCATCAGCACCCCCTTATTTTTCAAAAGGCTCTCGTTCAGCCGCCAGAACCGGTGCCCAAATGCCGCCTGCCACGGACCTCTACCCCCACCGCGCTATGATCCGACCACACAATTGGACTGATCTCAGCTTCTGTAACCCCCACCAACCAGACCTCACTCATCAGAATCATATCTATCCTGCTCCAGCATTGATGCGGAGCAGAGAAAAAAGTGTATTCTCTCCCGGTGGGGTGTCTGTGTCTCCACACATCCACCAAATTATGCTGCTCCATAAGCTTTTTGAGCCCTTTCCTATTAGACCCCCGCCCCTCCCAGCCCCGAGGGTTCCTGTCCCACCCATCCTGGAGGGTGCAATTAAAATCGCCCCCGACCACCAGTTGTCCCTGAGCCTCCCGATCCAAAAGCCTCCGGGTAGAGTCCCAGAAGGGCCCCTGAGTTCCGTTGGGAGCATACACGGAGACTATGCATATCTCCTCCGTCCCCCACCTCCCCTTCACCCCCACAATTCTCCCCTCCTACTCCCCTTATTTTCTAATACCAAAGAAGACAGAGGGCTTCAGACCAATTCTGGATCTGAGAGAATTGAACAAATTTCTTTTCAAGGAGAAATTCAAAATGCTTTCTCTGGGCATTCTCCTTCCATACCTTCAGAGTCAGGATTGGCTTTGTTCTCTAGATCTAAAGGATGCGTATACACACATACTCATCCACCCATCCCACAGAAAATACCTTCGATTTCTGTTTCAGGGAAAACATTTCCAGTACAGAGTACTCCCCTTCGGTCTAGCCTCTGCTCCAAGAGTGTTCACCAAATGCATGGCAGTCGTAGCTGCCTTTCTAAGAGGCCTGGGAATTTTCATATTCCCATACCTGGACGACTGGCTCATCCGAGCTCCCTCTCAGTCCCAGGCCCAAATTTCCCTGGACCGCACAAGGCGTCTTCTGCAGTATCTAGGACTGGTAGTAAACCTTCCCAAGTCTCAACTAATCCCTACTCAGTCTCTCGAGTTCATAGGGGCCCAGTTAGACACCATCACTGCAAGGGCCTACCTGCCTCAGGTCAGGGCCCAACGCCTGCTGAGTTTGGCCTCCCAAGCTCAGTCCAGCAGTCATTTGACAGCCCGGGAAATGCTGCGACTTCTGGGCCACATGGCCTCCACGGTACATGTGGTGCCCTACGCTCGTCTGCATATGAGAGCAGCTCAATGGACCTTGGCCACCCAGTGGACTCAAGCATCTGGAGCGCTCTCCGACCAAATACTCACCTCAAGCCGTCTATTTTGGTCCCTCCAATGGTGGACATCCACCAAGAATCTGTTGTTGGGGGCCCCCTTCCAACCTTTGTTGCCCCAAGCAACCCTCACAACAGATGCCTCCCAGACAGGGTGGGGAGCTCATCTTCAGAACCTCTCCACTCAGGGCACTTGGTCTCCACAGGAGGCCACCCTTCATATCAACCTCCTGGAACTGCGAGCAATTTACCTTGCCCTCAAGGTCTTCTATACCCTCCTTGTCAACCTGACTGTCCTAGTTCAGACAGACAATCAGGTAGCCATGTTCTATATAAACAAACAAGGAGGGACAGGCTCTCTGTCGCTTTGCAACGAAGCTCTCAGAATATGGGCCTTCGCCAGAGAGCATCAAATTCACCTTCTTGCAGTGTATCTTCCAGGAGTTCAAAACTCTCGTGCAGACAGACTCAGTCGAGTTCTGCTTCCACACGAATGGTCCCTACATATGGACCAGATACGCAGAATCTTTCAGGAATGGGGGACCCCGGACATAGACCTCTTTGCAAGTCCGTGGAATGCCAAACTTCCCCGGTTCTGTTCCAGAACTCAGTGTCAGGGAGCTCAGGCCCACGATGCCTTCCTCCTGCATTGGGGTCAGGAATTCCTCTATGCCTTTCCACCCATTCCTCTAATATCCAAGACTCTGTTCAAGCTCCAGAGGGATCACGGGACTATGATCCTCATAGCTCCCCGCTGGCCACGCCAGGTGTGGTTCCCTCTACTTCTGCAACTCTCCCAGGGATCCTCCCTGGACCTGGGAGCTGCGCCAGACCTTCTGTCTCAGGAGGAGGGGACTTTGTGGCACCCAAACTCCAAATCCCTACATCTCAGAGCTTGGTTACTGAAGGCCTAAGTCTTCAAGACTTTAATCTTTCTCAACCTGTGACAGATATCCTTCATGCCTCTAGGAAACCTTCCACGAGGCGTTCTTATGCTTTCAAATGGAAACGTTTTTCCATTTGGTGTGCTCAGCAGGGTCTTGACCCTCTAGCACTTCCTTTGAATTCCCTCTTGGACTATCTCCTGCATCTTTCAAATGCAGGCCTTAAGACGAATTCAGTAAGGGTCCATTTGAGTGCTATTGCAGCATCCTTAAAACCTATAAATGGACAACCTGTCTCCTCTCATCCTCTTGTTTCACGTTTCATGAGAGGCCTGACTCTAACTAAACCTCCCATCCGACCTCCTCCGGTAGCATGGGATTTGAACCTAGTTCTAGGTCAGCTTATGAAGCCACCTTTTGAGCCTTTGGACTCTACCTCCTTCAAATTTCTTTCCTGGAAGGTTGTTTTCCTTATTGCAGTCACTTCGGCTCGCCGCATCAGTGAACTGCAGGCTTTAGTGGCTCATCCACCTTATACTAGGTTTCATCATGATAAGGTGGTCCTTAGGACGAATCCCCACTTTATGCCCAAAGTGGTCTCGCCTTTTCATCTTAATCAAGAGGTATATCTACCTGTCTTTTTCCCGGCTCCTCATGCATCCAGTGCAGAGAGGAACCTTCATACTCTGGATTGTAAAAGAGCTCTTGCCTTTTACCTCAACAGGACTCAACCACATCGAAAGTCTTCCCAACTTTTCGTGGCTTTTGATCCTTCTCATTTGGGACTTCCAGTCACCAAGCGTACACTTTCCAATTGGATCGCTCAGTGTATTTCTTTTGCTTACCAGAGTAAGAACATTTCTATGGAGGGCCATGTCACAGCTCACAATGTGAGGGCCATGGCCACTTCTATGGCTCATCTTCACTCTGTGTCCATAGATCAGATCTGTCGAGCAACCACTTGGGCCTCGGTTCATACCTTCACAGCCCATTACTGCTTGGACAAGGACTCCCGCCGGGATGCCTTGTTTGGTCAGGCTGTCCTCAAACACCTGTTCCATACTTAAACAACTCCTGCCCACCTTCCCTGGATGGATGCCTGAGATCCATGCGAAGATGGTTTACCCTTGGAGGGGGATCTCCCAGGCATCTTAGCTAGGGAGTCCCCATATGTGATGACGTATTCCTGCTTGTTCCTGGAGATAGCACAGTTACTTACCTGTAACAGGTGATCTCTGGGAACAGCAGGAATTAGTCATCACAACCCACCCACCTCCCCTAGGAGTTGTATCTCTATCTATCTTCCTGTCCTCTCTCTCTATTGTCTCAGCTTTAAACTCGAACTGACGAGAGCTGGTCAGGAAGGCGGGAAGGCAGCGCGCATGTGCAGTGGGAGGCCCCAAAGGCTTTTAATCTGAAAAGCTGGGGAGCTTTCCCGCGCGGGCTCCGTCGGTACCGACGTACCCATATGTGATGACTAATTCCTGCTGTTCCCAGAGATCACCTGTTACAGGTAAGTAACTGTGCTTTATGACAGGAACTGTGTCTAAACACTTTGCCTTGCTTTAGGTTAGACAAACGTTCATAGTTCATACCTAAGTTAAAGCTGGCATTAGGCTGTCCTCTCAAATATTCTGGCCAGTATGCATTGGAGCTTTTATAACCTGTACTCCAATCTATATTCCTGGACCTCAAGGCATCTGCTCCATACCTCTTCTTAGGGTTCCCAGTTGAAGTTCTCCAAGCCTTTGGATTTCTCCAATCCCCTGAAGCTGGCTTCTCCCAGGAATCTCTCCAAGAACATGAATCTCTCAGAGCTCCTCTCTCCTTGCTCTCATGCTTGCCTTCAAGCCTCCTCGCAGGATTGCCTCCTCGCTCTCCTCGTCTCCCAGGCTTAAGCTTGCTCTCTGCATATTCTGTTCTAGTTTTAAAGTTCCCAGTTTCCAACCCCTGCCTTGCACTCGCCAGGTGTAGGTGATCAAAGTCTCTCCTGGCAGCTGAGTAATTAGGAGTGACATAAGGGTTTCTCCATCTGGGCTTATACTCCTGCACCTCATCTCCACTAGAGGATCTCTGCAGACCACTGCAGCCTGGAATAACCTGTCTTTTAGGTAAATATGCAGTTTTACTCCTGTGACCTGCCAAAACAGGTCCCTTGATTAAGGTAAATTCCCTTTATCAGTATTCTCTAGGCTCTGGGCAGCTTGCTCATCACAAAACCCTCTCCACACAAGACGTTGTGGGGCTGGAGAATGCGCAGACTTTCTTAGTTGACATCTTCTGGATCCAAGCAAATGGGAGCTCTCCCCAAGGGCCTTCCAGAAAATCGTGGCTCGCTGGGGACGCCCAGCAGTGGATCTCATGGCCACAGCCTCCAACTCCAAGGCACCGCTCTTCTTGAGCCGTCGCAGGGAACCGGGATCTCAGGGCCCCGATGCCCTAGTCCAACCCTGGCCTGTGGATCAGCTACTCTATGCATTCCCACCATGGCCTCTGATAGGCAGAATACTCGGATGCATCAAATCTGACCACAGGCACATCATCCTGATAGCACCTGATTGGCCACAGCATCCGTGGTATACCGACCTAGTATGCCTCTCACTAGCAATGCCTCTATTCAGCACCCGCAGGGATCTCCTGTGACAGGGGCCAATTATCATGGATGACCCAACTCCCTACTCGCTTACGGTTTGGCTCTTGAGGGGAGACACTTAGTGCGGAAGTGCTGTTCAACTCAGGTGGTGGCCTCTCTCCTAGGGCACGTCACCCGTCTACTTTGTGGGCCTATGCTAGGGTCTGGAAGCATTTCACCACATGGTGCTCTGGCAGAATATTGTCCCCTTGGAAGGCGAATGCTTTTGAACCGGGTATAGCCCTGAATTCCCTGAAGGTTCAAATAGTGGCGCTCACATGCTTCTGAGGTCCTCTCAGAGGTCGTTCCCTGGCTTTTCATCCTGATCTGGTTCATTTTTTGCACAGGGTGCGCACTCTGCATCCATCCCTCCGCCGGCTAGTCCCATCCTGGGACCTTTCTTTGGTCCTTAGGGCTCTGTTCAAGCCTTCTTTCTAATCTCTCCATCGAGCGTCCCTTAAGGATTTGGCTCTTAAGACTGTCCTCCTGGTAGCAGTCACCTCGGCTCATCATATATCTGAGCTTCAGGCGCTATCCTGCCAGGACCTGTTTCTGTCCTCCTCCCTGGAAGGTGTGACTATCCGCCCAGTCCCATCCTTCTTGCCGAAGGTCTTGTCCACATTCCATGTGAACCAGTCAGTGATCCTTCCCTCCTTCCCAAAAGGAAAACAAGCTGGTGACTTACTTGTGCTCCATTCACTTGATGTCAGAAGGACGTTGTGGCGGTATCTCAAGGCCACCAATCCCTTTCGCCTCTCCGATCACCTCTTTGTGCTAATTGGAGGTCGCCACAGGGGGGAGGCTGCTTCTAAGACTACCATCACTCGGTGTTTCAAGCAGGCCATTGAGGCCACGTACATCCTTCAGAACAAGCCCGTGCCCAGCAGGCTCAAGGTTCACTCTGTTAAGGCTCAAGCTGCAACTTGGGCAGAGAGGGCGCGGGTTGCCCCGCTAGATATACGTAGGGCCTTCACCTGGTCTTCACTCTTTACCTTTGTCTGACACTATCGTCTGGACCTCCACGCTTGGGAAACAGTTCGGTTTGGAGCCAGCGTTTTGGCTGCTGCCATATCTTCCCACCCAGAGGGGACTTAGCTTTGGTACTCCCCACTTGTCTGGACTGGTCTAGCATGATGTACTGGAAGGAGAAATTTTACTTACCGTTAATTTCCTTTCCTGTATCCTTGCTAGACCAGTCCAGAACTCCCACCTCCCCGCTATGCTGCATTTTTCTGACTTGGCCTTGTTGGTGCCTAAGAGCTCATCAGCATGGCTGACAGCTGGTCTGTCGCTTTCTTGTATATATCTTAGCTCCCGCCGTGTAGATAATTTGTTCCTTCTTGGGGTCTCTCCCTAGCTGTTTTACAATGTTAATTTGAATTCTTTTTGATGAATCCAGGCCACTCTGCTTGCTACGGATATACTGATGTTGACCCCTAGGAGTACAGGTTTATCTATCAAGGGTGATGTTACTAAGCTTCTGGAATTTTCTCTGTCTCATCTGCTAACAGGAGGACACAACCCACTTGTCTAGACTGGTCTAGCAAGGATACAGGAAAGGAAATTAACGGTAAGTAAAATTTCTCCTTAAATTACTACAGCTAAATTATTTAACAATATTTGGTTCTCATTTTATGCTTGTTATATTAATGGGCGTTTCATATTTATGTATGTTTTTATGTTTGAGGTCTGAACCTCTGACAAAGGCACGCTCCAAAGCATGGCTGCGTAGGGTATGACAATTCAGTTGTACGTGTACTTCAATAAAGCTCCATTTTATCTTTCAGTTGTAGGTCACCTCGCTTCTGATTTTGTACTTTTGCTACTTGCGAGTGTGAGTGCTCTTGTTAGGATGACACTATTAGAAATGACACTTTGCATTTTTTTCATGTAAGCGTAAGAGCTAGAGACTCTTACTATTGCCTTTTTTTCTTTTACCCTCCCATTTTATGTGATTTGATATGCTAAGATTTTTAAATTGTTCTTAGGGTAACAAAAAAGGCAACAAAACAGATGCAAAAAAAATGGGGCCTCTGAAACTGGCAGCACTGAATGGATTAACACTGTCCCGAATTCCATTACCTAATGAGGACAAGGAAGAGCCCTCTGAAGCCACTAATGATGAACGGGTATGCAAAAATGACCTGCCTGTTTGTTTTGCTTTATTTTCCCACCAGAAGGCTTGTTTTTCAGGAAAGCCAAAATACATAAAGAAATCCTGAAATTAAGCCATTTTATACTAGATACATCTGAATAATTTAAATATATATGGATATCTTTAAAGCTACAGAATGTGAGCCAGATTTTGTCCAAGAGGATTAAACACTTGCATAAAACTGCAAGTGTAATAATGGAGGAAGCTATACTGTTGCTTCTCAGTAACCTTCATTGTTTGGTGAAGAATGGTAAGCTTTCAATGGAAAGTAGAGCCTTCTCTATTATTACACTGTTGATGGAGGAGGAGAGGGGTGAAGAGAAAGGGAAACCATTTAAAAATGTCTTTTTTAAAGATGGTGAGATCTTGTTTTCTTTGTTTGTTTTTCAAGTTTGTTGATTGAGAGAGCTGTGTTAAGATGCATGGTTTCTTCGCAGCCTGATCCTAGAGGCAAAGGGAGATATGTTGACTTGCCTAAGGTATCAAAGTTTTGAGATCATTTTGACTGATATTTCAATGAAGTAACCATTAAACATATGCTGCTTTTCAATATGAAGGTTATAGGAGCATTAGGTAGTAACTGTAAGGTTGATGACCCATAGGCTAAATAGATGGCCAGAAAAAAAAATTGTAATCTGCTTCCTTACACTTATGATTTTAGTACAACTATGGATACCTTGAAGCACTTTTTCTCTGGGAACAAGTAGTAAGTCAGTCCTCACATATGGGTGATGTTGGCACCGATGGCGCCTGTGCAGAAGCATCTCCCCAGCTTTCAAAGAAAGCCTTTGGGAGATACACCATGCATGCGTGGTCCACTTCCCACCCAAGGGTGCCATCTTGCCTCACCATCCTTTTTTCCACGGAGCCCTTTGGACGTTGTCTTTTTTTTTTTTTTTCCCTGGAAAAAAAATCTGATTTTTATAGTTACATTTTTTGTCCAGTTTGTGTACCAGTTCCTTCCCGCCTCTAAGCCAGCTCGCCTTGGCGTCGCTCCTCTGGTTTGTCTGTCCATTTTTTTCACTTTTCATAGAGATTCACCTTGACCAATGTTCATGCACTTTTTCAGCCAAAGGTCTCAGACCCCTGCCAGGAGGCAGGAACCCCCATTCTCAGATGGCCTCAAGTGGCTTCAAAAAGTGATCAGTGTTGCAAAGTCATGTCACTTACTGACCCACACGACTGCTTCCTCCGATGTCTTGGCCTGGAGCATGACGACTCTGACTGCGAACTCTGCAGAACAGTGACCCCAAAGGCATTAAAGAGTCGCCATCAGCAGCAGGAAAAGCTTTTTCAGAAGTCCGACTCCGCTCCGGAGTCTCTGGTAAAACCACACTCTTTGGACTCTTCCGATACCTCGGTGCCCCGCGAAGGCAGAATCTCCTCAGAGTCTGCAGCTGTGGTTCTTCCAAGCAGAAGTCACCAGTGGTGGAGCATAAGAAGAAATAATCCTCAAAGGCTACCTTGGAGGATGGATCTGGGAAGAAGGTGAAATCCCATCCCAGGCCTCACAGTCCCAAGCGTGAGTCCGTGGAGTCAGGGCAGGAGCGGCCCTTCAAATTGTCCCGCAAGTTGTTGTCAGCTCTGGCCGACCGGCCCTGAGCCCCTGAATCCATCCTCATCAAGCACTCTCCCTCAGTAGTATCGATGCCAGGCCCAAAGTCTTCTGTGCCTTTGTCAAAGGCTACGGAGCCAACTGGCATGGAAACCAGAATGGTAGTCCTAGAGAGCAGTATATCTGCCCTAGTGGCCATGCAGCCGGGTATTTATGTCAATTTTCTTTTATTAGGCAGACTCCAAATCCAAATAACATTATCATATTATATCAAAATGTACATGGTAAACCATTCATCAAAAACATATACAGACCATTCTCTAGCCTATATCATTTATTGTATCCCTCCACCCCCTTTCAATAGTCCCCCCTCCACCCTTTTATCCCCCCCTAATCCCCCCCAATATCTACCTGACGGTGTACCTCTGCCCTCCTCCCCTACCCCATGCCCACTCCCCCGGCGGGTGATGACTCTTACACTCCGCCCAGGGGTCCATTCACTTCCTCTATTCAACTATACCTCAACGACCATCCCACCACCCAATTAAGCACTCGCTTGTCCCCCCTCCCTCCAACCTCCCTCCTTCCCCACTCCCTACCCTCCCTGCCTCTTTCCATCCTATCCCCCCACCCCTCTGCCATATCCCCATTGCTAGTGGTCCAAATACTCCCAATGTCATACATAATCGGTTCTCTACCTCAATGTATTGAGTATCCTGCTCCTCTCCCGCGCAGAGTGTGTCTGTAAAAAAGGTCCCCATTCCATCAGGAATCGTTCCCCCAATTTGTCATTCCCTTGTATGCCAGCCCTCTCTACCAACATTAAATCATACATTTCCTGCCTCCAATCAGCCAGCCGGGGCCTGCTCCATGACAACCATCTCTTAAGAATAAGATGTCGCGCTACCAACATCGCACGTTGCATCCACCGGGTGTATTTTCTTAGTATCTTCCCTCCAGTATCCTTCAACCCCAACACTGCTGACTGAGGCTCTGCTCCTATATCAACCGCAAACAGCCCCCCTAGAAATCCATATACTTCCATCCAAAATTGAGAGATTCGAGGACATCTCCACCACATATGTCCTAGAGTGGCCGCCCCCTCCGCACATCTAGGACATCCCGCCGAGGCGGCTGCCCCTGCTCGGTAAGCTCTATTAGGAGCAAAGTAACTCCTTCTTATAATCTTATACTGCATATCCCTCCATTTACTATAGCCACTCATTTGCGGGATCTGTGCCAACGCTTCTGTTATATGCTCACTCGTAATCTGTACTTGCAAATCCCTTGCCCATTGCTCCGCTACAGCCGACTCTTCCAAAGGAGCCTCCAAGGCTAGATATTCCTTCTGCAGCAACGATATACTTGCCTGCTGTGGCATACCCGCATACAGTAGCTCCTCCAATTTCGAGCATATCGCTCCTTGCAAATCCTCAGCCCGTAAGCTACCGACATAACTGCGAACTTGCATATATCTGAATTGATCCACAGCCTGTAACCCATATCGCGCCTGCAGCTCTCCAAACGGAAGCATCCTACCTTCACCATCCACTACTTGGTCAAGTGCTAATATCCATTTCGCCTCCCACCTCTTAAATGCCCCCCCCTCCACTCCTGGTCGAAACTCGCCATTTCCATGTAAGGGGAGCAGTGGCGTAGCATGAGGATTCCCATGACACCTCTTGCACACTATCCCCCAGACACGTCGCAAAACTTTGAAACCAACATATTGGTCAATAATTTTGGGTAACAGCTGTCTTTTGGAGTGTAACACATATCGCAACGTCAGTGGATGCACTATCTCTGCCTCAACTGGCAGCGGCGTATAGTCCTCTGTTTCACTTAGCCAATCTCTCAAGTTCCGTAGTTGGCAGGCAATGTTATATCGATAAATGTCTGGTACGCCCATGCCCCCCCTCTCCTACGGCTGTTGTAATAACCGTAGCCTAATCCTTGGCTTCCTACCTCGCCATAGAAATTGAGTAAGTATCCTCTCCAATGCTTTAACTTCTTTACGCAGCAACAAAATGGGAAGGACCTGCAGCACATACAACCACTTTGGAAAAATCACCATCTTGTACACCGCTATCCGTCCCCCCAACGACAGAGGAAGATCCCTCCATCTCTCCAACCGAGTGCGGGTCTCCTCCAGCAATCTCCGTATGTTCAACCTATGACACTTCCCCGTTTCCGCCGCCAATCTAACCCCCAAGTACTTGAGTTCATTCATACTCCACTTCAAGGGAAACTCGCCCTTCCAGTTCCCTGGGAGTCCTTTATCCAAGGGCAGTGCCTCCGACTTCTCTAAATTAAGTTTCAGGCCAGAAAACCTTCCAAACTCAGCAAACGTATCTAACAGTGTTGGTAAAGTCTCCTGAGGCCTCCCCACATACACCAGTACATCATCAGCAAAAGCTGAGACTCGGAAGTCCGACCTTCCAATCCTCGCTCCCACCAGCCGGGGGTGTGTCCGTATTCGCTCCAGTAATGGCTCTAAGGTCAAAACATAGAGGAGCGGTGATAGCGGGCACCCCTGTCTAGTACCCCTCCTTATTGGGAAAGCATTCATCAATGAATCATTCACTATAATTTGTCCCTGCGGATTTGAATATAACAACCGTACCACGTTTCCAAAAAAACCTTCCAGACCCATACGCTCTAAAATCCGGAACATATAGGGCCACGCCACCCGATCAAAGGCTTTCTCCGCATCAAAGCTCACTAAGAGTGCCGGCTCACCTGCTACTTGAGTCATGTACAAGGCAGCGAAGATCCTCCACATATTTTTAATGATGTGCCTATTACGCACAAAACCCACTTGATCCCCATTCACCAAGTCCGGTATCATCGGTGCTAGGCGCTCTGCCATTATTTTAGCCAAGATCTTGAGATCAACATTGATCAGTGAAATAGGCCTGTAAGATCCTGGTTGTTCAGGGTCCCTACCCTCCTTGGGGAGTACTGTGATAACTGCCCTATTTGCTTCATATGGAAAGAGCTGTCTTCCGACCAAATCCATGTAGTGTGCTGACAAGGGTCCCGCCACCTGCTGTAGGAGGAGCTTGTAAAATTCCCCCCGATAACCATCAGGCCCAGGAGCCCGTCCCCTATGCAGGGTCTTAACCACCGCCACCACCTCCGCAGGCGTGATAGGACCATTCAACAAGTCTCTCTGTTCTTTTGATAAACATGACACCTGTATTCGATCCAAAAATACCTGCTCGCTCCTCTGGTCCTCCTGCCCTTCTTCATACAGTGCAGTATAATACTGCCGAAATATCTCTTCTATATGCTGTTGTGTGCTCCTAATCTGCCCCCTCTCATCTCTCATTGCTCCCACATAAGTCCTCCCCCCCCCTCCCGTTCGGATCAACCCTGCCAAGCAACTTCCCGGGTTTGTTCCCGAATTTGTACAGCTTATGTCTGAAATACAACTGGGACCGAATCACCCTTTCGTGTATTACGGAGGACAACTCTTTCTGCAGACAGAGCAGAGCCTCCTTATTCTGATTTGTGGGAAATTGGCAAAATCTGCGCCTTGCTACTCCCACCTCCCTTTCCAAACGTAACAAGTTCCCATTATACTGTCTCTGTCTATAACCCATATAGCTAATAATGTGTCCCCGAAGTACTGCCTTAGCAGTTTCCCAAAACAATGTGGGGTTTGCCTTATGCTCAGCATTGTGTGTAACATATTCCTCCCACTTAGACTTCAGAAATTCACCAAAGTGTTTATCAGTGTTCACCTCCAATGGATACCTCCACAAGGTCCTGTCCTTACTGAACCCCCACTGAATGTCTATCCAGATCAATGCGTGGTCAGAGACCATTATAGGCCCCACTCTCGCTTCAGTTACTCTAGGAAATAGACTATTTTCTGGGGTCCTCTAGGTTATCTGAGATCCAGTGTCATGGGCCCGTGACACATGCGTATAGTCCCTTTCTAACGGGTTTAAAACCCTCCAATAGTCTAACAGCTCAAACCCTTCACAGAGTCCCTTCACCCATTGCGCTCTCCGATCTCTGTTGTTACCCCTCCTCTTCGACCTATCCATACTCTCGTCCATTACGCAATTAAAATCTCCCCCAATTATTAACGGGGTGTGTCCCACATCACTCAAACATTTGTTAACCTTCACACAAAAGCTCGCTTCGTACAGGTTTGGCGCATATATATTCATTAACGCTACTCTCTGGCCTCTAATCTCTCCAATTACCAAAATAAATCTACCCTCTGGGTCTTCCATGGTTCGTGTCAACACAAAGCCGACCTTCTTATGAATAAGGATTGCCACTCCTGCTTTTTTCCCCCCAGAGGATGCTCCATATACCCCGCCCACCCACCATCTCCGGAGCTTATCATGCTCTTTAGCAGTAAGATGTGTTTCCTGCAGGAAAGCGACCTCCACCTTATTATCCCTTAAAGTCTTTAAGACCTTGTAGCGCTTAAGAGGATTCCCCATCCCGCATACGTTCCATGATGCAAATCGTATTTTAGTGCCCATCATGATTTATCCATAATCATAGCCCCTGCTGAATTTATACGCGTATTCCCGCCAAAGAGACAGCCCCCCCAGCATAGGGCATCTCCTTTTCCTCTCGTCCCTCTCAATCTGTCTGAGCTTCCAAGGACCACTAGCAATATCCCTCCCCTCCTCCCCCCAAATCCCGTTGTGTCTGCATCGTATTTTTAATTTTTCCCTGCCCCCCTCCCCTCCAAGATTCCCAAGCCTTCCCCCCTCCCCCTCCCCTCCCTCCCCTTCCTCCTTCCCTAGCATCTCCCACCTTCCCTCCCCGCCTTCCTGTATCTCTACCCCTTGCCCTCCTCTCTGGGGCTCTCCACCCTTGGCCATCAGTAATGCATCCCGAACCCACCTCCATCAACCTCCATCCTCCGCTCAATAATTAGTCTACCCTAGGGTCCCTCCCCCTTCCCCCATACATTCCCCCACTTTACCTCTCTTACATGCTTTACCTTATAGCTTCCTGCGTCCCTCCGCTATCCCATCCAGCTCCCCCCTTGTAACAACCCAAGCCCCCAAACCAGCTACCTCCTCCTCCTACTCTCCTTCTGTTCCCAATAATCCGCAAACATGGACCATATATCAACATGGAACTCTCTAAACAACCAATACTTTCATTTTTAACAAACAAGATCACATTGTCAACCATCACAACATCAGCAGCCAATCTCAGACAGAGACCGGTCCTCAATAAAACAGTTCAACAATTCAGTAGTGCCACATGGAGGAAGGAGCAGACAACAGAGCCACCCCTCCTCATGTAAGCGTATCTCCCAGCTGCCTTCAAGCTCGCCTGCCAGCGTCCTTGTTATGGAGGAGGGTGGGCGAATTATATTCTGGGATCCCCTTTTCATAGCGTCGGCTCTACTCCAGATCTCCTCCAGTCATACATCTCAATTATTCTGCGATGCTGCGTTCATTATACATGTGCTCCATGTCACTCCCCTCATATATGGCCATAGGGAGAAAAAGGTACATAGTCCAGTTTATCACATAGTCCAGTTTGTCCAGAGGGAGAAAAAGGTACATAGTCCAGTTTGTCCAGTTTCTCTTCCCTCAGCAAAGCTTGGTGCTGCAGGATTTCTCTCAGAGCTACTACAGTCCATATCCCGTACCGGCTCAGCCTTGTTCTAGGCATCACCGAGGGTTGCTAGAAATGTCTGTGCTGCTGCCACCATTTCAAAGATGTGTTGCTTGCCATTATACTCCAGCCGCAATCTAGCAGGATACATTAGGGCAAACCGCATGCCCTTATTAATAAGTGTGGCACAGATTCCTGTAAATTCACATCTGCGCAAACTCACTTGATTCGAGTAGTCTTGGAAGATCAATACTTTCTGTCCTCCCGATGTCTGACTCCTCTTTGCTCTGGCTGCGCTCAACACTGCCTCCTTTTGGACAAAATTCAGAAATCGTGCAATCACTACCAGTGGTCGGGTTGCTCCGTCTCTCTTCTGTCCCAGTCTATGTGCTCTCTCTATGATCAGAGGTCCCACACTCGCCTCCAGAGAAAGTTGTGAGACCAGCCACTTTTCCAGGTAGGCACGGAGTTCGCCCTCTTTAACAGACTCCGATATCCCCACAATTCTCAAGTTCTTCCGCCTACCGCGATTCTCCAAGTCATCAATTTTATCCGCGTAACTCTTTAGTTGTTCTTCCAGTTCTTTATAGTTTGGGCCTGTGATTGCTGGGCCTCTTCCACCGTCACAATGCGTTGTTCCACTTGTGCTACTCTTGGCCCAATGTCTGCTACTGCTTGCCCTACCTGGGACATCTGCTCTGATAGGGCTTGAAATCGCCCCTCCAAGGCTGCTACCACCGCACTGGTGACGTCCTCTACAGCTCCTGCCAGAGGGTTGTTAAGCGGGCTATCCGGAGCAGAAGACGCCATCTTACTTTCCGCCCCGCGTGGCTTCTCCTTTTTCCCGGGTTTTGCTGCCATCGGCTTCCTTGGTATGCACGTTTCCTCCGACGCTTGCCTCTCAGCACTCCACTCCCGTCGTTTCCTCTGCTCAGTCAGCTGGTTTCAAGCGGAGGTTGCCTAGAGAAAGTCTATTTTCCCGGTGGGCTACTCCAGAACATGGCAATCCGCTGCCGACTAGCTCACTGCATCACGTGGTCTCCGGTGGTCTTTATTTATTTACACTCAGCAGGGCTACGTCCTTTATGATAGGGATTCTCTTAATCCAAATTGCTGTATATGTAGTTCAGACACTTCACACTATGGCCACTAGATGGAGCTCCCGCTTCATCATTACACAGCAGTTCACTCACCGTGAAGGCAGGGAAACCAGAAACCTGTCCGGGCATGTTCTTTATTTCTGCCTGCAAGCTACCAGCCAGCAACGGGAGGAAGATTGTGTCCCTGCAGCCCCGGAGCAGCGAGTAATCAGTGCAGGACTTAAAGATCTTCAAGCTGATGACCCGGTTCACCTCCTGCACTTCCTTCCGGCTCAGTGGAACACAGGAGCTCCATGCGTTTCACCACCATGTGGTAATGGCCGCAGCCCTCCAACCCCAACACAGCCAAGACACAGAAGGGCAGAGACAGCAGCCAGAAGCCTCCGGATCGCAGCAGCTCTATCTCCCACGCAGGCAGTCACTTTGTGGCAGGTCAGTCTTGTTTTTAAATTTAATACTGCTGACCCCAGCTCCCGATCAGATCGCAAGCTCCCCGCTTCTCTCTGCTATCCACTGGAGTTATTCTGGGCACAAAGCTGGACAGGCATCCCTCATTACGTACTCCTGCTCTTCGGGGGTTTCCTTCTTCCCTACAGGCACTCTCCGGATCAGCCGGTGTCACTTCAGGGCTCAGCACAGCATCAGCAGTACCTTGCCCGTCATGTCTCCCACTACCGGAACCGATGATCCCAGCACAGAGGGGCAGGAAAGCTCAATTTAGACTCCCTCACACTTGGTGAACATTGGGAGAGGGGTTTTTTGCACTTTCTTCAGGTATTCCTCTGCAACAAGGTGGATCAGGCGCGGAGCTGCACTAACTTGCGGCCATTCTCGCCAGCGCCCCCCGCAGCCGGGTATTTGTGTTCGGCTCGTCCGCCTCGACGATGGGACTCTCAACATTGAGGGCTTCCCCAGACGTTGAACTGGTCTTTGAGTGCCATCAGCCCCAGCAAGCACCTTTGGATCATACCAGTTATCCTTTGGAGGTCCTGTACCGAAGTGAGTGGTCCTCAACCGAGGTGATCGTGTGGCATCAGACTCGTACTCTGACTTAGAGTCCAAATGGGAGATCAAGGACGAAGAGTCCCCTGACACGAAGCGACACCATGATGTGCTCTCGGACTCATCTCCCCCAGCAACCCGCCGCCGCTCCCCATCTGGGGATGTTGCCTTCCTCAATTTTGTGAGGGATATGGCCAAGGCTCTCATTATCGAGACCAAGGCTGAGGAGAACCCATGAACCGAGGAATTGGAGATACTCCAATACGAGGCACCCCCGAAGGAAACTCTTACGGTCCCCAGTGCCTTCGATCCTCAATCACTTCCTTCTCCGGATATGGGAAACAATGGCATCCGTACCTGTTGTCAGCAGACACCTCAATGCCATGTGCCAGTTACGCTGGAGCCCTGGGTTCCAAAAGGCCCAGCTCCCCCACAACTCAATGGTTGTGGAGTCTGCCATATACTGCCTCAAGAGCCAAAAACCAAACTCGTCAGTACCACCCGGCAGGGAGGCCTGAACCCTCGACACCCTCGGCAGGAAGGTCTTTCAGGGCTCGATACTAGAATGCCAAATCCACTCATATTAACTCTACATCGGCATGTATGTGAAGGAATTGTTGAGGGAGCTCGGGAGATTCGCGATAGGCCTCGATGGAGAATCCCTACAGAGGTTTAAGACCCTAACCTCAGCAGTAAAGGAATGTTTGAAGTTCCTATCCCAAGCAGCCTATGATGGCTTTGAGTCATTGGATAGGAAGGCTGCTGCAGGCTTTGGGGCATGACGCCAGGCATGGTTGCAGTTGGCCGACCTGGAACAATCTATGCAAGACAAACTGTTTGATGTCCCTTGCACAGGTGAAAACCTGTTTGGCAAACCCATGGCAGACAAAGCAGCGGAGATAGAGTGAGTATGTGACGAGAACCCGACTCTCGAAAAGACCTTGGCGCAACACCGAAAGAAATCCTCGTGGTAAAAACCCTTTTTCCCAAGGAAGAAAGGGGGGCTTCAGTAGTACTCTGCATTATCAAGCCTTCTCGGGCCCTCAGCAGTTCCAGCAACAAAAGGGTCGGGGACACGGTCCCAGAAAGCAAAAAGCCCCAAAGCCCCAGGCACCGGCTCAGGCCAAGCCCGGTGGAGGCTTTTAACTACCTGGGCACGACCCCCACACCCCCTGGGGGTCCTCTGTTGCCCACAGGGAGGGGGCGCCTAGCCCTGTTTGCCCACAGGTGGACAGCCATCACCACCGATACCTGGGTGCTACATATGGTCAAGGAGGGTTACCTCCTCCACCTGCATCAGGCACCTCCCTAGTTCTTCCCAGGAGATCCCAACAAACCTCTCCTTCACCAGACCCTGCTACTCACTAAGCTAGCAGGACTACTCCAGGACAAAGCAGTGGAACCAGTGCCAAAACACCTCTGGGGCACCGGCTTCTACTCCAGGTACTTCCTCATCCCCAAGAGGACTGGGGGTCTCAGGCCCATCCTGGACCTGCAAGAGCTCAACAGGTTTCTGGTCAGGAAGAAATTCAAGATGCTCTCCCTTGGAATACTGCTGCCATTCCTCCAGCAGGGATACTGGCTCTATTAATCTACCCCAGCCACAGAAAATTCCTCCTGTTTGTGGTGGGGGGCAGCACTACCAATATAGGGTAATGCCTTTCGAGCTGGCCTCATCACCAAAGGTCTTCACAATGTGCCTCACAGTGGTCGCAGCCCACTTCAGGCTTCAAGGGGCCTTCGTCTTTCCCTACATGGACAACTGACTCATAAATGGGGACATGGCTACAGAGGCACGATATGCTACTGGGCACATCATAAACTCCCTTCAGCACCTGGGGTTCATCATAAACTACCCCAAGTCCCACCTCACCCTGGTACAATGCCTAGAGTTCATAGGGGCATGGCTGGATACCCTCCAGGTGAGAACCTTCCTCCTTCAGGAGAGGTCAGAGCGCCTCCAGAAATTAGCCGTAGAGGTAACATATTAACATAGTATATGACAGCAGATAAATACCAGTATGGTCCATCTAGTCTGCCCAGCAAGGTGACAAAAGTAGATGCACCTGTCGTTCCATTCAGGTCACCCCTTCTTATTCATTTTTTTAGGGATGTACCCACCGTTCCGTGCAGGTCACCCTTTGTAGAGATATAAGAGATAGTTATGTTTATTTTGAGACTGAGAAGAGACTCGAAGACCTAAATATGTACACTTTAGAGGAGAGGAGGGACAGGGGAGATATGATTCAGACCTTTAAATAATTAGAGTATTACCGGTAATGAACAAACAAACCTCTTCCAAAGACAGGAACAGTATCAAAGGCTTTGCTGAAATCTAGATAGATCACATCCATCACATACCCCTGATCTAGTTCTCTGGTCACCCATTCAAAGAACTCAATCAGATTTGTTTGGCAAGATCGTCCTTTGGTAAAACCATGTTGCCTCGGATCATGCAGCCTGTTGGTTTCGAGAAAATCCACCATTCGCTCTTTCAGGAGCGCCTCTATTACTTTTCCCACTACCAAGGTAAGGCTTACTGGCCTGTAGTTTGTCACTTCTTCCCTTTACCACTTTTATGAAGAGGTGCAACATCGGCCCTTCTTCAGTCCCATGGAACTTCTCTTGTCTCCAAAAATCTATTAAAAACACCTTTTAACGGCCCTGCAAGAACCTCTCTGAGCTCTTTCAGTGTCCTGGGATGTATCCCATGGCCTTGTCCACTTTCAGTTTTGCAAGCTGCTCACACACATCATCTTCTGTGAATGATGGTCCCTCTCCAGGATTTTCTTTTGTAAAAACAGAACAGATATATTTGTTTATTATTTTCGCTTTTTCAATGTCACTTTCTACAAATCCGTTCCCGGCACTTTTGAGTCCTGCAATTCCACCTCTGATCTTTTTCCTCTCTCGAATAAACCTGAAAAAAGTTTTGTTGCTTCACTTCACTTCCTTAGCCATCTGTTCTTCTGCCTTTGATTTTGCTATCCTTATTTCTCTTGTCTCTTTTAGCTTTATCCTGTTTTCTGTGTTCCTCTGTTTGCGAACTTCTGCATTTTGTGAAAGCTGTGGTTTTTGCCTTTATTTCTGCAGCCATTTCTTTGGAGAACCAAATAGGTTTCCTTTTCCTCTTGTTTTTATTTGCTTTCTTTACATATGTATCTATTGCCCCTTTTATTGCCTCCTTTAGTTTAGCCCACTGTAATTCCACTTCCCTTATCCCCTCTCACCCAGCCAGTTCCTCGTTCAGGCACTTGGCCATTTTACTGAAGTCAGCATTTTTGAAGTCTAGGACTTTGAGCTTGCTGTGATTAGAGTCCTGCCTTTGCTGTTATCTCAGACCACACTGTGTGATGATTGCTGCTGCTCACATGGGCACCCACCCGGATATTCGACACGCTATCTCTATTGGTGAGTAAAATCCAGCATTGAGCTTTCCATGGTTGGTTTCATCACCATTTGTCTAAGTAATGCATCTTGGAAGGCATCCACAATATTTTTACTTTTTTCCAGATTTGCATTAGGAATACTCCAATCCACATTGGATATATTAAAGTCACCCAATATGATCACTTCCCCCTTCATGGCTATCTTTGCAATTTCAATAATCAATTCGCTATCCATTTCTTCGGTTTGAGTTGGAGGCCTTTAGACTACACTAGTATGGACAGTGCCATCTCCTCTTTCCAACACAATCCACAGCGCTGCTTCTTTTCCGCACATCCCCTGCATTTCAGCAGCTTCAATATTGCTTCTGATATATAGGGCTACTCCTCCTCCTTTTCTACTCTCTCCATCTCTTCTAAATAGATTATAGCCAGCTATGGCTATATCCCATTCATGCGACTTGTTAAACCATGTTTCTGTAATAACCACAATATCCAAGTCCATTTCCACCATTAGGGCTTCCAGATCAGGAACTTTGTTGGCTAGGCCTCGAGCATTTTTGCTAATCGCTTTCCAGTATTTGTTGACTGGCTTGCCTGTATTTTGCCTGTATTTTGTTTTAACACCCCTCTTCCCACTTGGCATTGATGTCTGGGTTAATAGTGCGGCTGTTTCCAATGTTATGTTTTTGCTGGGAGTGATGTCCTGAACTTGTTCCTTTCCATCTGTCACCCCTTTCTCTAGTTTAAATGCCAGTCCACATAATGCCTGAATTTTTCACTTTGGACACTTTTCCCTGCAACAAAAAGATGTAGTTCATCAGCACAGTATAGCCTCTTGTTCCATCTCTTTCCCCAGTCGCCTATATATCTAAATCCTTCTTGTTTGCATCAGGTTTGGAGCCATGTATTAAAGTTGATTATGCGATGCAGCCTTTCTGCCCCCTTACTAAGAACAGGTAGAACTTCTGAGAATGCTATAGTATTAGCAGTGGGTTTGAGTTTCTCTCCCAGAATCCGGAGGTCCCTCTGAACTGTAGAGGCACTGTTTCTAGCCAGATCATTTGTACCCAAGTGGATGATAACATCAGTTTTGGAGTGCTCACTTTCTGCACTAATTGTGCCAACAATTTTCTTCGTATTCCTGCTGGCTGAAGAGCCTGGGAGGCATCTGACCATCTTCTCTCCTTTGAACTGTGTTCCCAAGTTGGTGCCTCTGATGATGGAATCACCAAGTAGTAGTAGTTGCTGCTTCTTTTGTGATAGTTTATTCATATTTAGTGCATTTTCAGTAGATTGGGTATTAACTTTCTCATTTAAGGGCCTTTCAGTTTCCACTGATTGCGCACTCAAATTTCCTAAGGCAGAGAAGGCATTCTGCAGGGATATCTCTTGATGGAGAGAGTGTCTCCGTGTTACAAGTCGCAACCTACCAAAGCCCACTGTGATCCATTTATTCCTGGGCTGCTTGATTCTTTGTGGGAGTGGTGGTGGTGGATTTTTTTCAATTTGTACCCTAGAGGAGATGTGTTTAATTGCAGCTAATTTTCCCCGTAATAGAATCAATTCTTTATGCATGCAGATAACTTGAGACATATAGGGCAAGCTCTTAGACTCCAAATTATTTTTCTTAGAATGAGGGCACCACAACAATTGCATTGAATAAACAACATGCTGATTAAGATGGTTATAAAGCAGTTCTAGGATAAGGAGAAAAGGTGGACATTACACCTAATTGGAGGACAGATGTCAATCTATATGATGACTATATAGGCAATGCAACCCTAGGGTGGGTGGGAATTTGTGTCCCTAGCCACTGACAATGCACTTCTATGAACTGAAGGCACACTCAGATCTAAGAGAATATAAACAGGTAAGTAATAGGCAAGGAAAATTTATATCAAAACCAGCCTAACTAGTAAATTTGGAAGCTTAGCTTTGTAGTCCCTCTTGGGGTTGTGATGTCAGTTGCTGGATCAGAGGTGCAACAGCGCATGATTCTTCCTGTCCGGCTTCTCCTCTGCCTCCTAGGACACGTGGCCTCCATGGTCCACGTAACCCCAAATGCCTGCCTGCACATGAGAGCATCCTAGGGTG
The DNA here is from genome assembly GCA_033557465.1 of Ichthyophis bannanicus. Lineage (NCBI taxonomy): Eukaryota > Metazoa > Chordata > Amphibia > Gymnophiona > Ichthyophiidae > Ichthyophis > Ichthyophis bannanicus. Next base: position 40,792,592 of record CM066037.1, on the reverse strand, counting down.
CCTCTGCTTTCAATGGACCCAAGCCATAGGCAGACTTGGGGACAGAGTGCAACTGACCCACCAGCTGGCAGGCTGTCTCAGATGGTGGCAGAACCTAGGCCACATTCAGGCTTGGATGCCTTTCCAAGCACCCTCCCCCCAGAAGGTCCTCACCATAGACGTCGCACTGATGGGCTGGAGAGCGCATTGTGAGAACCTCCAGACACAAGGCTGCTGGTCCCAGAGTGAGTCAGAGATGCAGATCAACCTGCTGGAACTCAGGGCGATATTTCTAGCCCTTCGCGCCTTCCACCACCACCTAAAGCTGACAATCTGGTCACGACGTTCTACATGAACAAACAGGGGTGGACAGGGTCGTACTCCTGCCAGGATTGTAGCATTGTTCTGTTCATTGTGAACCGCACTGATTTTTAATAGCGCGGTATATAAGAAATGTGAATAAAATAAATAAAATAGGAGGTGATAGCCCTCTGCTATTTATTTTATTTATTTAACAGTCGCTTATCTACCGCTACCTTCCACAGATCAGGTGCGGTTTACATAAAACAGGTAAAGAAACAGTGTAACATATCTGTTTTTACATTATGCTGTATGCAGAGGGATGCTCTTAAGGGCAGTCTGCCTTTCAGGCCAGGACAATGCCCTGGCAGTCAAACTGAGCAGAGTTCTCCAGCCACACAAGTGGTGCCTGGACCCAGCGGTAGCTTCATTGCTGTTCCGGTTCTGGGGTGTCCCCATGATGGACCTGTTTGCCAGCCCGGACAACACACAGTTGCCCCATTTCTGCTCCCGCAGACCACATCCCTCATGATTAGCAGCAGATGCATTCTTCATCCCATGGATAGGCGGCCTCCTGTACGCCTTATTTATTTATTATTTATTTATATTCTCTTATATACCGCGCTATTCTGCATCAGTGCGGTTTACATTGAACAAACTGAAATTACATTGAACAGGGCATTATAACTTGGAGATAACTATTTTACAGGGAACATGGGCTATCGAGGGTTAAGTGGCTTGCCCAAGACCACAAGGAGCACCTGTGGGACTAGAAACCCCAGTCCTTCCGGCCCAAGGTTGCTGTCCTCTGGGATTTGAACCCCTGACCTTCCGGCCTGAAGTACCTTGCCCCAACCACTAGGCCACTCCTCCACTCCAACACGCCTTCCCCCAACACGGCTGATAGCCAGGACCTTATTCAAGGCTCAGTGCAACAGAGCATCGCTGGTGCCGATAGCCCCTCGGTGGCCCAGATAGCCCTGGTTCCCACTGCTCATCTCTCTGTCGACAGTACCACCGATTCCCCTGAGCCGAGCCCCAGGGCTACTCTCACAGGAACAGGGATCTCTCCTACACCACCAGCCTGAGGGTCCCTCTTGCTCATGGCTTGGCTGCTGAAAGGCCTCATGTAAGGCCTCCACGAGAAGGGCATACACCTTCAAGTGGTGCCGTTTCTTGTTGTGGTGCACAGAAAAGTGGACAAACCCATTCTCCTGCTCAGTGCAGATGGTACTCCAATACCTGCTCCATATATTGCAGGCGGGACCTGAGTGCCATCGCAACACACGACCATTCCGTCGAGGGGAAGCCCCTCTCGGCTCAGCCCCTTGTGTCTCTGTTTCTATGGGGATGGTGTCCTAACTCCCCCCCCCCGTCCCCCCTCCCTGCAGTGGAATGGGACATTAATGTGATGCTCTCACAACACACTAAGCCTCCGTTTGAGCCTCTAGCTACCCCGCCACCTGCGGTACCTCTCCTGGAAATCATCTTCCTGGTAGCACTCGCATCAGCTCACAGAGTCAGTGAGCTCCAGGCTCTGATGGCAGAGCCTCCTTATATGAGGTTCTACAAGAACAGGATAGTGCTCCACGCACACCCTGTTTCTGCAGAAGGTAGTGTCCCTTTTTTCCACCTCAACCACGAGGTGGTACTCCCCACCTTCTTTCCGAGACCTCACACCGGTAGGGCAGAGACTGTTCTCCATAAACTGGATTGCAAGAGAACCCTGTCCTTTTACCTGCAATTGGAACCAGGGCCACTGAAAAGCACAATAGCTTTTCGTATCATAAGACCCCAGCCACCTGGGGCTTCCAGTGACTAAGTGAACTCTGTCCACTTGAGTGTTAGACTGCATTACCCTTGTGTGCAAGCAAGCAGGGATCTCACTGGACCAGAAGGTCACGGCGCACCGCATCAGCGACATACTTCCGTGGCCAATCTACATTCTGTCCCCATGACGGGAAATCTTCTGGACCGCCACCTGGTCTTTGGTCCATACTTTTGCAGCTCCCTACTGCCTGGAGAGGGAGTCCCGATGGGACAGCACCTTTAGCCAGGCCATGCTCCATAATCTTTTCGGGGTGTAGGCAACTCCTGCCCCTCCAATCCTTCTGTGTTCAGGCTACCAAAGTGCTTGTTCTCAGATGGACACTTGGGTCTTATGAGAGTATTGCAGTAGGGACTCAACTGCTGCTGATCATGGCTCACCCTTACAGGTCAACATGGCATTTTTGTTCTGTAGCTGGGAATCCCATATGTGAGGACTGACTTCCTGCTTATTCCCAGAGAAAGTTTAGTTACCTGTAACAGGTGTTCTCTGGGGACAATAGGAATCAGTCCTCACAACCCTCCCTCCTCCCCTTAGAGTTGCTTCTTTACCGTTTTTTATATTTTCCTTGGCCGTCTTAGCTATGTCATTTGACTGAGGCAAGATGGCAGCCTTGAGCAGGAAGTGGACCATGCATCTTCCAAAGGCTTTCTTTGAAAGCTGGGGAGATGCTTCCACATGGGCTCCTTCGGTGCCAATGTCACCCGTATGAGGACTGATTCCTCTGTCCCCAGAGAACACCTGTTACATGCAGAAAATTATGCACTTACATGAGTGTATACATAATTTATGTAAATTTGGTTAAATTTGTTAGTTCATCAGGAGTCTGCTGTTGGTTTACAGCAGGGTTCGGTCTTTAGGCAGCCTATGATGTCTCCATGTTGGTGCGCATGCATAGAACAGTGCTGCCATGTGTTTCTTCTCCAATGGTTAGGGCAGCAGCTTAGAACCAGAAAGACCAGGGTTCAAATCCCATTGGCACGCTTTGTGGTCTTGAGCAAGCTTCTTAACCCTCTATTGCCTCAGGTACAAACTTAGATTGCAAGTCTTTAGGGGACAGAGAAATGCTTGCGGTACATGAATGTAACTCACCTTGGTCTTCTCCTGGAAGGGTGCAAACTAAATAATACTAAACTGGGCCTTATGTCTCCACCCCCACCATCAGCCCTGATGCGGCAATAAAATGTTGTAAAGATCATCTTCTCCCCAAAGCCCATTCCCTTACATACTTAATTCTGAGGGTCATCCTCCCCCTCCTCCTCTGAGACCCCTAACAGGGCTGGTGCTAGGATTTCTGGCTCCCCCCCCCCCCTCCTATCTAAAAATCATCGGTGCCCCTCTCCTTCACTAGCTGATGGCCCATAGCTACCATATTTTGAATAACACCCTTAGTTTTTACATTTTATTTTGCTTTTTCCTTTTTTTATTTTCCTTATTTTTAATTTTTCTGTATTTTGACGCCCCCCCCCCAAGTGTCAGCATCCCCTACCATGCATACCATGTTGTGCCTACCCAGAGCCCCAACACGGTCCAAGGTATTTGGGGGGGTTGATGGGGACAAGAATGATTCTAACTTGCTTCTGTCCTAGTGGCTGTTTCTGCAGAAATAGTTAGGATCCAGACGGCACCATTTTTTGCAGAGACAACTGTCAGGGCAGAAGTGCATGGGGATGCTTTGGCAGCACCCATCACCAGCCCTTGGGTTGAATTACGGCTCCTGGTGGAATGGGATAAGGCAAGGGAAGGGTGGTCCTGCCCTCAGAATTAAGTATTCAAGGGGAGGAGTTTCAGATTGTGTGGTGTGGGGTTTTTTTTTTTTTTTTAATATTTTAGCCCGGCATTGGGGATGGAGAAGAGTTTGAGGCCACTGGGGATTAGAGGAGCCTCCTATTTGGGCCAATGGGCCCCTCAATTTTCATTTATTGCCGCTTTGCAATGGGATAAATTTTTTTCCTGCAGCTTTCTTTAAAATAAATAACTACAGCTTTTGAGCTGTAGTAGTTTTTTCTGTGAAATGGGCTGGTGGAGGATCCTGACCAGAGAGGGGTTTCAAAAGTCAGCAGAGGTACATGAAGAGGACAGTTGGGGGAAAGGGGTGCTTGATGGGGGAGGACTTGGGGAAGCAAGGAGGAGTTACTCATGGGGAGGGGAGGGGAATCTGATGGGGAGAGAGAGAGAGTTGAGATGCTAGATGGAGAAGGGGGGAATAGGGTTCTCTAAAAGGAAAAGAGAGACAAGGTGTGTCTGAGAGGTGATGGAGAATGGCCCCGGGGAAGGAGGAGATCAAAATCTCAAGGTGGTGAAGGGTACCCTAAAATAATGTAAGGAAGGAGGTAGCTATAAAAGGGTGAGAGAGAAAGACAGGTAGAGTAAGGAGAAAAGAGAGTGGCTGCATAGAAATAAATATACCACTTCATTGTCCCTCCAGACCAGCCCAGGCACATGGTTTTATGATTTTCTGCCAGCAGATGGAGACACAGAACCATTGATTTTGAGGTTGCTACCTTGTAAGGCCCTCACTTGGTTTGCAGCTTGTCATGCTGTGAGGGCTTGTGTTCATCAGTGATGCTGAGGGCTAGGCTGTCGGTAGCTTAACTACTGGCAGGGTCTCCCAAGATTAACAGGTCTCAGCTGAGATGCCAGACCAAGACAAACTACCAATCTGGGCAGCAGCAGAATGGGATGGAGTTGGTGGCAGAGGATCACCTTTCTGTGACAATGGCAACAACACTAGAATTACCTGTGCAGAAGAAAGAACTGGCAATCTACTTCCGTATCTTGCCATGAAAACTTATGGATAGTTGCAACAAAATAAATTGCACTATAGTGCTGGAAGATGAGACCCAGGGCACTAAGAGGGGACAAGGCCATAGCAGAGAGACTGGATGAATTCTTTGCTTCGGTCTTTACTGAGGAAGATGTAGGGATGTTACTCATGACTGAAATGGTATTTAAAGGTGATACTGCGGAAGAATTGAAAGAAATATCGATACACCGGGAAGATGTATTACAACTACGGTATTTGATATACTAAAGAGTAGCAAATCACCAGGACCAGATGGTATACATCCAAGGGTGTTGAAAGAACTGAAATATGAGATTGCAGACATGCTATTAGTAATCTGTGAACTATCATTAAAATCATCTGTAATACCTGAAGATTGGAGGATGGCCAATGTAACGCCAATTTTTAAAAAGGGTTCCAGGGGTGATACGGGAAACTACAGATTGACAGCCTGACGTCAATACCGGGAAAAATGGTAGAAACTATCATAAAGAACAAAATTACTGAACATGTAGATAGTCATCGCTTAATGGGAGACAGCCAACATGATTTTAGACAAGGAAGATCCTGTCTTACTAATCTGTTATGCTTTTTGAAGGTGTGAATAAACAGGTAGACAAAGGTGAGTTGGTTGATATAGTGTACCTGGACTTTCAGAAAGCCTTTGACAAGGTCCCTCATCAGAGACTTTTGGCAAAACTAAAAAGTCATGGGATAGGAGCCAGTGTACTATTGTGGATCAGGAACTGGTTAAAAGATAGAAAGCAGAGGGTAGGGCTAAATGGCCAATTTTCCCAACAAAGAAAGGTGAATAGTGGAGTACCCCAGGGATCTATGCTAGGTCTGCTGTTTTTTAGCATATTCATAAATTACCTGGAAAAGGGAATAACGAGTGAGGTTATCAAATTTGCAAATGATGGAAAACTATTCAAAGTTGTTAAAACTCATGAGGATTGTGGAAAATTGCAAGAGGATCTTGATAAATTGGAAGACTGGGCATCAAAATGGCAGATGAAATTTAATGTGGACAAGTGCAAAGGTATGCACCTAGGAAAGAACAACTCAAACTATGGCTACACGATGCAAGGTTCCACATTAGGAACCACCATCCAGGAAAAAGATTTAGGCATCATCGTGGATAACATGTTAAAACCCTCCTCCCAGTGTGCCGCAGCGGCCAAGAGAGCAAATAGATTGTTAGGTATCATAAGGAGACAAATGGAAAATAAAACATGGTGCGACTGCACCTTGAATATTGTGTGCAATTCTGGTCGCCATATCTTAAAAAGGATATAGCATTATTAGAAAAGGTACAGAGAAGAGCCACCAAAATGGTAAAGGGGATGGAAGGATATCCCTATGAAGAGAGGCTAAGAAGGTTAGGGCTCTTCAACTTGGAAAAGAGACGGCTGAGGGGAGATATGATAGAGGTCTATAAATGAATGAATGGAGTGGAACGGGTAAACATAGATCGATTGTTTACGCCATCAAAATATAGAAAGACACGGGGCATGCAATGAAACTACAGGGTAACCTATTTAAGACTAATAAGAGAAAATATTTTTTCATTCAACGTGTAATCAAACTCAGGAATTTGTTACTGGAGGATGTAGTAAAAGCTGTTAGTGTAGTTGGAATTAAAAAAGGTTTGGACAAGTTCCTGGAGGAAAGGTCCATAAGCCGTTATTAAAAAGGACCCGAGATATCACTGCTTGACCGAATACAGGCATTGTGGAACCTTTGTCTTTTGGGGAAACTGCTAGGTACTTGTGACCTAGATTGGCCACTGTTGGAAACAGGATACTGGGCTTGATGGACCTTGGTCTAACCTAGTATGACATATCTTATGTTTTAAGGCACTGAACTGGCTACAGGGGAGGAGCCGAAGACTTTTCAGAGTAAATCCAGCATTTATAATGTTCTCCAGGACCAAGCAGGAAATCAGTCCTCACATATGGGTGTCATCGGCACCGATGAAGCCTCAGCGGAGCATTTCCCCAGCTTTCCATGAAAGCCTTTGGGAATGCTGGCATGTATGTGCAGTTCCCTTCCCGCCTAAAGGTGCCATCTTACCTCAGTCTCTTTTTTTTTTTTTTCCGAGAAGCCCGCCAGACGTGTGTCCTGTTCTCCCGGATAAAAGTGATTTTTTTCTTTGGCGATTTTTCGCTATTTTTCTCTGGTTCGACGCTGGTTCCCCTCCTGCTGGGTTCGGTACACCGGTATCGAGCCCGTTTATTTCTTTTTCGGTTTTTGCCCTTCGTGGCTGGCGTTCGCGCCCTTTCTTCATTTTTTCCCTGGAAGGCCGGTCTTTTGACCTCGCAGGGGCTCTTTTTTCCCCGATGGCTTCCAGTGGTTTCAAAAAGTGTGATCGGTGTAAGAAACCTATGTCTCTCACCGACACACACGACTGCTGCCTTTGGTGCCTCGGCCCTGACCACGACCCCAAGTCGTGTGTGCCATGTGGGAAGATGTCTTCCAAGGCACTCAAAAGTCGACAGCATCAGAAGGAAAGCTTTTTCTCGGACTCTGCCTCCGGCCGGGCCCAGACCTTGTCTGAGGCCTCGACATCTCGGGATTCCGATCCCGAGCGCCGTCGAAGTTCCTCGGACAGGGGGTCCCCTGACTGGGAACACAAGAGGAAGAAGCGGCTCGCGAGGGCGGCGTCGGAAGAGGTCCCTGGTCCCTCGAGGGCCAGGTCTAAGACCTCCGACCGCCGTCCCGGGCCCGTGGACTAAGAGAAGCCTGCCAAAGTTCCTCGCGTAGAGCCGGAGTCTGCTGGACACATAAGCCCCGTAGTCCTCGTGGACTCTCCTCCCAGAGTCGGTGGCTGCTGCGTCTCCCGAGCTGAGTCTCAGGATGACAGCCTTGGAGTGCAGTTTGTCTGCTTTCATGGAGCAGCAGCAGGCACTGATGGCCAGCCTGTCTGGTGCATCTGCCCCGACCACCGGGACATCGACTTCTAAGTCAACCCCGGAGACCGAGCCGATACTCGAGACCCTCGTGGCTCGAAGTCGTCCTCGGTCGAGGTCTCCCTCGACCTCCCATTCGGGACCGAGGGTGTCGATGCCGGTGCCCCCAGCGTCGGGGCGGGTGCCTCGGGGCCCCGCGGGGTCGGACCCTGACTCCTCCTCGGATGAGTCTGCCTGGGAGACGGAGAACAAGGAGTCTCCTGATACTTTTAAGACTCGGTGCATCCCGTCGGACTCACCGCAGTCTGAGCCCCGGAGTAGATCCCCTCTGGAGGACACTAGGTTCTCAGAGTTCGTCCGGGATATGGCCGCTGCCTTGGCTATCCCTGCCGATCCCGAGGAAGAGCCTCGAGCCGAGGAGCTCGATGCTCTACAGTACGACTCTCCTCCGAAGGAGGCCTTTACTGTCCCGGTTCCTCCGATGCTGGAACGGCTCCTCTTCCGGATGTGGGAGGCACCGGCCTCAGCGCCGGTTCTGAGCAAGCGAGTCTATTCCATCTATCGACTCCGCAAAAGCCCTGGTTTCCAGAAAGCACAGCTACAACACCATTCCATGGTTGTGGAATCGGCCATGCATCGTCTGAAGAGCCAGAAGATGCACTCTGTGGTGCCCCCCGGCAGGGAGGCCCGCAACCTCGATGGCGTTGGTAGGAAGTGCTACCAGTGGTCTATGCTTGCTTGCCATATCCAGTCTTACCAGCTGTACATGGGCATGTACTTGCGAGACCTGGCCAAGGAGTTGGCCGGATTCTCTGCTGGTCTCTCCGGGGAACCCTTGCAGAGATTTAAGACCTTGTCCTCGGGGATTCGGGAATGCTCAAAGTTCATTTCCCACGCCGCCTACGATGGCTTCGAGGCTTCGGCCCGAGTTTCGGCTGCTGGCATCCCGGCTCAATGCCAGGCGTGGCTGCAGTCATCGGACCTTGAGCCATGGGTTCAGGACAAGTTGGTCGATGTCCCCTGCCGAGGTGAGAACCTTTTTGGCAAGCCCGTGACCGAGAAGGCCGCTCAGCTCGAGACCGAGCACCTTACCAGGACAAGGCTGTCGAGGAAGACCTCTGCCCCTTCACATAAAAAGAAGGGCTCGGGTAAAAAGTCCTTTTACCCGAGGAAGGGCACTGCCTACAAACAGTACCCTCAGTATCAGGCTGCCCCCCCAGGGTCAGCAAGCCAAGAGCCAGGGTAATGGGCCCCGTAGGCAGAGGACCCCCAAGCCTTCGGCCCCTGCTACCACTCAGCAGGGTGGGGGTTTTTGACTCCTTGAGCGTAGCCTCTCCTCCACTGCTCCCCCAACCCTGCACAGGAGGTCGCCTCGCCCTCTTCGGCCACCAGTGGCCCCTTATCACCGGGGACAGTTGGGTGCTGGAGATAGTCCACAAGGGCTATACCCTCCATTTTCACCAACTGCCTCCACCATATTTTCCAGGGGAGCCTCCAAGGCCTCCCCTGCACACAGACCTTCTTCTACAAGAGCTTCATGGTCTGTTGGTGGACAGGGCGGTGGAGCCTGTGCCTCCCCACTTGCAAGGTCACGGATTCTACTCCAGGTATTTCCTGGTACCCAAAAGGACCGGTGGCCTTCGACCCATTCTGGACCTCAGGAACCTCAACAAGTAACTAGAGAAAGAGAAGTTCAAGATGCTTACTCTTGGGACACTTCTGCCCTACCTCCAGCAGGGAGATTGGCTATGCTCCTTAGATCTAAAGGATGCGTACACTCACATCCTCATTCATCCAGACCACAGAAAGTACCTCAGGTTCATTGTGGGAGGAAACCATTATCAGTACAGAGTACTACCTTTTGGCCTGACCTCCGCTCCCAGGGTCTTTACCAAGTGCCTGGCAGTTGTAGCGGCCTACCTGAGAAATCAGGGCATCTTTGTCTTTCCCTATCTGGACGACTGGCTCATCAGAGGTCAGACATTCCTGGAGGCCAGACAAGCCACCCTCAGAACCATTGCTCTGCTTCAAAACGTGGGCTTTGTCATAAACTTCGCAAAGTCCACTTTGCTCCCCTCCCAGAACTTGGAGTTCATAGGGGCAAGGTTGAATTCTCAACTGGCAAAGGCATTCTTGCCAGAAGACAGGCTGATGGACATGGTCAAACAGTTTCTAAACAAACCCCTGGTCTCCGCCAGACTCTGCCTCAGACTTCTGGGCCACATGGCTTCGACAGTGCATGTGACTCCCAATGCCAGGCTCCATATGAGGCCTGCACAGTGGTGCCTTCGGACTCAGTGGTCTCAAGTCACAGGCCGCCTAAGAGACAGGATAGAGGTGTCCAGACCCCTTTTGGCCTCCCTTAGCTGGTGGCTACATCCACCCAATCTGCTGAAGGGGATGCCCTTCCAAATGCCAGAATACTCGGTGGTCCTCACCACCGATGCCTCTCTGAAAGGCTGGGGTGCTCATTGTCTAGACAAGTGCACTCAGGGCCTCTGGTCTCCCTGGGAAGCAGCCCAACAAATCAATCTTCTGGAACTTCAAGCTATCCGCTTGGCTCTCCAGGCTTTTTCTCCGGCCCTGGCTCACCGCTCAGTCTTGATTCAAACAGACAACCAGGTAGCCATGTTTTATGTGAACAAACAGGGCGGGACTGGGTCCAAGCTCCTTTGTCGAGAGACTCAGGACCTTTGTTCCTTTGCCCTGAAGCACAACATGCTTCTCAAGGCGGTGTACCTTCCAGGCCAGGAGAACTGCCTGGCCGACCGGTTGAGCAGAATTCTACAGCCCCATGAGTGGCAGCTGCATCCCTTGGTCGTTCAAAAGATCTTCCTGAAGTGGGGTCTCCCTTGGATAGATCTCTTTGCCAGTCCACTAAACAAGCAACTGCCCAAGTTCTGCTCCAGGCAACCGCATCCTTTGAGGATAGCACCAGATGCTTTTCTGATGTCCTGGTCTCAGGGCCTCCTGTATGCGTTTCCTCCCACGCCCTTGGTGGCCCGAACTCTTTTCAAGCCTCTTCAGGACAAGGCCTCGGTCCTGCTGGTAGCTCCCAGGTGGCCGAGGCAGCCTTGGTTTCCGCTTCTACTTCAGCTGGCAGTGGATTCCCCCCCTACCTCCGGGGTTACAACCTGACTCTCACAGGAGCAGGGTTCCCTTCTGCACACCAATCTCAAAGCTCTCAATTTGATGGCCTGGAGGCTGCAAGGGTAGTTTTGGCTCCCTGGGGCCTACCTCAGGAAGTTGAGTAAGTTGTCCTAGCCTCTAGGGAACAGTCCACTAGAGAAACCTATGCCCTCAAATGGAAGAGGTTTTCTGTGTGGTGTCAGCTCCGTACAGAGGATCCTTTCTCCTGTACTGTGCCAGTAGTGCTTCAGTACTTACTGCACTTGTCCAATCAGGGACTTAAGTCCAATTCTGTTCGAGTCTACCTCTCAGCTCTAGCAGCTCACCACTCACTGGTGGAGGGACATTCTTTGTCCGGTCACCCTTTGGTGTCCCGCTTTCTCAGGGGCTTGCTTTTGCTCAAGCCTCCCATCCATCCTCCTGCTCCTGAGTGGGAGCTGAATGTGGTCTTGCAGCAACTGACTCGCCCACCTTTTGAGCCGATGGCTACTTGCCCACTACGCTTCCTCTCCTGGAAGACACTCTTCCTGATAGCCCTTACTTCGGCTAGGCGAGTGAGTGAGCTTCAGGCCCTGGTCTGTGATAGGCCTTATACTAGGATTTATAGGAACAGGGTAGTCCTCAGGACTCATCCAAAGTTCCTCCCAAAGGTTGTCTCCTCTTTCCACCTCAACCAGGAGGTGGTTCTTCCAACATTCTTCCCTAGGCCTCATGCAAGCCAGGCTGAAGCAGACCTGCATACCCTGGACTGTAGGAGGGCCTTATCCTTCTACCTTGACCGTACGCAGGGGCATAGAAGGGCTACTCAGCTCTTCATCTCCTTTGAACCCAATAAGTTGGGGTTGGCTGTGTCCAAGCGTACCTTGTCCATATGGGTGGCTGACTGTATCACCTGGGCTTACAAGGCAGCTGACCTTCCTTTGCAGGGTAGGGTCACGGCCCATCTTGTCAGGGCAATGGCTGCCTCAGTGGCTCATCTCCGCTCTGTGCCCTTGGTAGACATCTGCAGGGCTGCAACTTGGTCTTCAAGCCAACTTTTGCGGCCCATTACTTTCTGGAGATGGAGTCCCGTAGGGACAGTGCTTTTGGCCAAGCAGTACTCCGCAATCTCTTTGAGGTTTAGGCAACTCCTGCCCTCCTGCCCTCTGTTGGGCTACCGGTGGAGGTTGTGTCCTTGCAAAGCCTTTCTTTGATGCTGTGACTAGAGGGAGTTCTCTTGTTCAGCCTGGGTTCCTGGTAGCCCAGAGCTAGGGAGTCACCCATATGTGAGGACTGACTTCCTGCTTGGTCCTGGAGAAAGAGTAGTTACTCACCTGTAACAGGTGTTCTCCAGGAGCAGCAGGAATCAGTCCTCACAACCCTCCCTCCTCCCCTTGGAGTTGCAGTTGTACATAGTTTGTTTTTACATTTTTGAGTGCTGATCTTAGCTATGTCATTTGACTGAGGTAAGATGGCACCTTTAGGCGGGAAGGGAACCGCACATGCGCGCCAGCATTCCCAAAGGCTTTCATGGAAAGCTGGGGAAATGCTCCGCTGGGGCTTCATCGGCACCGATGACACCCATATGTGAGGACTGATTCCTGCTGCTCCTGGAGAACACCTGTTACAGGTGAGTAACTACTCTTTCTTGGATCAAAGCCCTCAGGACGTCTGACTGCTGATGTAGCTGTGAATGAAATGAGTCATAGGCTGCAAAGATGTCTTACATCTTGGGACATGGTACATACGAGGCATGAACCAAGGGAAGTTGTAGGTGGTCAAGAATGAAATGGAACGTTGTGATAAGGAAGCTTATCATAGCTCAGGAAGGAGCTATAGAAAAGGTGAAGTGTCTCTGAACAAGCAACCTGTCAGTTCTGGTAGAAATAAGAAAACAGAATTTTCCCATAAAAGACTACCAGTCCCAGAATGCACCAGGTTTCCAACAGCCATTAGAGGAGCTGAAGTGGGGAAACGTGTGTTCAATCAGGAGGGCTATGAGGTAATCCCTAAGCACTCATCTCAAAGGGCAGGGCCTGATTCAGCACAGCTGCGCTGTATTAGGGAGGAGCACTCATCTAAGCAGAATAAGAGTAGAGTTTATTCTACAGATGACCATCTTCATGATCACCTTGGATATCCAGAGAATTATCCTCAGTTTCATCTGAAGGATCATCAGAGGCAGAAGCCAAACCGGACGGACAGAGAGGGAAAGAAACCCTCTGGAAGAAAGAGGAGAAAAGCCTTTGAGAGGTCTAGAAGAGTCCAAAGCAGTACGTATACTGGGAGGTATTCCAAGGGCCAGCATACACCATTGGACTGGGGAAAGCCAGAGGAATGGTGCTGCAGAGCTAGGAATCACCAGAGGCTACCTGTGAGGGAGACAGCTGCACGTGGAAGGGACCCTAAGACCCGTGCCAGAAGCTATGTGAAGAGAGATCCAGTGTCCAGGGATCTGGATTGGAAGGCTGGACATAAGAACTGGACTACATACTGGCCAGGCTATATAGAGAGGAACTCTAGCAGCAATGGAAGCTCAGGTATGAACACTGATCTATGCCCTAGCTATAACCTTGAAAGACAGCAGGGAAACAAGTATTCTCCTGAAAATGCTCCATTGAGAGATTCGTCTGTGCCAATCCATGATATTGAACCCATGCTTGTTGAACAAGGGGGAATAATAGCAGATGAGGATCCTGTTTATATGGACTGCTCTCTATCTAAACTCCGTTGGTAACTTTCTGTTATAAGGTACAGCAACCATCACAAAGAAATACAAATTTGTTCTTTAATCTACTCAGAAAAGCTCCTGAAGCAGGATTTGACCCACACAGTAGAAAGCAAGCCAGCTAAGGGGTTTCAGCTGGATAACTGCTAGCAATTAAGCCTTACCTAATTGCTTGTGAGCTAGGAGAGAATCACTTCTGTATCTATGTGGGAAGTAATCAGAAGTTAACCTGAAAAGAACAGTTTGTTTCTTGCTTTGTGGCTTTTCATTTGTTGTTTTCCTGATTTTGACTTTGTTTTTCCAAGTTAACACTGAAAGCAAGTAACCTAATTTATGTGCTACCAAGCATATCTGTGTTGGGAGAAATAACCCTATAAATAAATATCTTATTGGCTTTACCCAAGAGCACAACTAAATTATTGTCAGCAGCTGTGTCTGGTGTGAATGAACTACATTGTCCACAATACCTTGCAAATCATATAGAGATATGCACTTGTCAAGACTGTGAAGATTCTCACCCAGGCAGCCGTCTGACAACGTATACAACTCAATCTGTTGGTGTCAGCGAACTGAAATGGACTGGCATCGGGCACTTTGCATCTGATGATCACATGGTATGCTATGCTGAAAATGAAAGACAAAGAAGAAAGTGTTGCATTTATAATTAAGAAGAAACGTGCAAGAACTGTAATGCAATACAATACAATACAATACAATCGGTAAATGCTTAATTTCTATTAGTCTACAAAGAATGCCCATCAACACAATTATAATTCAAGTATATGCCCCAACAGCTGCAGAAGAGGATGAAGTTGATGAGTTCTTTGAACAAGTACAAGCTGAAATTGACAGAACTGGAACAGCCATGAAGATACCCCTGAGTCCAGGTACCACTTGTGTGACTGGAGAACTTGGCTTGGGTGAGTAGAATGCAAAAGTTGACAACAAAGAAGGGGGCAAAGTGGTTGGAAAATATGGACTTGGCAACAGAAATGAAGTTGGAGAAAGACTGATAGAATTTTGCAAGACCAACGATCTATTCATCTCAAACACCTTCTTCCAGCAACACAAGTGGCAATTGTACACATGGACTTCACCCAATGGATTGTACAAAAATCGAATTGACTATATCTGTGGAAGTCAATGATGGAAAAGCTCCATAACATCAACAAAGACAAAACCTGGAACTGACTGTGGTACAGATCACCAACTACTAGTATGCAAACTCAAGCTAGTGTTGGAAAAGAGCAAGCCACTCATGAATGTAGCAAAATATGACCTTGAGAATATACCACCGGAATTTAAAGACTGCCTGCAAAATCAATTTGTTGCTTTAGCAGAGCTCCAGAAGAGTTATGGGATGACATCAAGAAGGTTGTGTTTGAAGAAAGTGAGAAGTCTCTACAAAAGATGAAAAGCAAAAACGGCCAAAATGAATGACTGAAGAAACTCTGAAAATTGCCCAGAAATGCAGAGAAGCTAAATGCAGAGGAGAAAGAGAGGCAATTGCAGAACTCAACAGAGGTTTCCAATGTGCAGCAAGACGAGGCAAGGAGAAGTACTACAATGATGCATGCAAAGAAATAGAAGCAGAAACTATTAGAGGAAGAACAAGATCAGCTTTCCTAAAGCTGCGACAGTTAAAGAAAAAATTCTAGCCTCTAATTGGAATGTTAAAAGATGCTCAAGTATCCATGTTGAATGATACTGAGAAGATCAAGAAAATGTGGAAAGAATATACAGTTATACAATAAAGATCAAGTGGACCAACAGCCGTTTCAACCTGTACCTTATGATCAGGAACATTGGTGATGAAAGAAGTCGAAGCAGCATTGAAAGTCTTATCAAAGAACAAAGCATTTCTGTATGCAACCAGAAGGATGCTGGGCTGCATACAGAGAGGATACCAGCAGAAATGAGGAGGTACTAATGCCACTGTACCAGTCGCTGGTGAGGCCTCACTTGGAATATTGGAGACCATATCTCACAAAGGATATAAAAAGACTGGAAATGGTTCAGAGGAAGGCAACCAAAATGATTTGGAGCCTGCACCAGAAGACATATGAGAAGAGACTTGAAGACCTAAATATGTACATTCTAGATGAGAGGAGGGGAGATATGATTCAGACCTTTAAATACGTTTAAGAGTATTAATGAGCAAACAAACCTTTTCCAAAGACGGGGAAGTTGTAAAATTAGAGGGCATAGCATGAAGCTGCAAGGGGTAAACTGAAAGGCAATGTCAGGAAATACTTTTTCACTGAAAGGGTGGTGAGTGTTTGGAATGCCCTCTTGATGAACGTGGTGGGGGCAAATACAGAATTCAAAATGGTATAGGACAGACCCAGTGGATCCCTTTTATAGCACCAGGATAAAATCAAAATCAACATAACTATCTCTTATATTTCTACAAATAGGGGTTTCCTACACGGAATCGTGGGTACACCCCTAAACAAAGGCATGGGGAGGGGTGACCTGCACGGAGCGGCAGGTGCACCTTCTCTTGTCACCTTGCTGGGCAGACTAGATGGACCATACTGGTCTTTATCTGCCGTCATATACTGTTACTGTGTGTTACAAGCTCAACTGAAGAGCAGATTACAGTGGACTGCTCCCAAAGACTTTCCTAGTGGACACTGGGGAGCGTTCCCGTGCGGGCTCTGTCGGTACCGACGTCGCCCATATGTGACGACTGATTCCTGTTGTTCCCGAAGATCATCTGTTACAGGTGAGTAGCTATTCTTTCATGTACATCTTTTATCCCTTTTCTACAGAGTTGAGGTTCTGGTAACACAAGGAAAGAGTCTCTGTTCCTGGCACTTATATTTCTTTTGGTTGTTGCTTCTGCAGTGTAAACTCTTGGAACGACGACTCGAACAGGGAATGGTGTTCACCGAATATGAGCGGATACAAAAGCGGAGGCTGGTAGGAGGAGAGTGTGCAACAGCTCGGCTTCCAGAAAATGCAGAAAGGAACAGATACCAAGATGTCCTACCCTATGATGATACCAGAGTGGAGCTGGTCCCAACTAAAGAAAACAACACTGGTTATATTAATGCATCACATGTGAAAGTGAGAACCTAGTAGAGAGAAAATTATTTTGCTGTGCATGCTATTAAGATACCTTTTTCAGGAACTTACAGCCCCTTTACATATACACAGTGTAGGATTAGTGCATAGGCAAACAAGACATGTGCCAAGGGGCTCATATACCCACAATCTCCTATGTTACAATGGTAAACTCCTGAGAGATTGACACCCAAATCTGTGCCAAGTCTCCTAATCAGTGGTTTTAATTAAGGATGGCCATGGCTTGTAGAACCTTTAAATTGTCAATGAACTTGCCAATAATATGTTAATAGTTTGCATGCCTAGCAGAAGACATACTCTACTTGCATCTTTCTTTCTATATGACCTCAGTCTCCTCCCCATGCCCCCTGAATTCATATCTTCCTTCATTGCCTGCCTGCCTACCTCTAATCCTCCTCCCTCCCCTTTTGCGCAGATCTCTACTCCCTCCTTAGTCCCCTCTCCCTGCTCACCTCTGCAAAGCAGTCCACAAAAGCTTCAGGTACTGTTCCTTAGTATGGAAACAGGATGCATGTGAGTGTAAGGACTAAACCAGTGGGCACCCAGATGCTGCATAGTGGCACCTTCTCTTTGGAATGCCCTGCTCCTTTCCCTGTGCTCTGAATCTTCTTACACGAAATTAAGGGGAGGTCTTAAAACCTACCTATTCTACTTAGCATTTGAGAGGCTCTTTGGGTGATTATATGCAAACTATTTGACCTGTCTACTGTTTCCTTTCCTGTCTTATGTAATATTGGAGTTCTTCTCTCCTATGTTTAGTTATTAATTGCTGCTTTGTTACAAAAGGTGATATAGCAAACACAGTAAACAAACAAACTAGCAGGATCCCCAAAGTGTAGATCCATTCTTTCCTTCCTTATCGTTGACCAGACTAGACCAGTTCAGACATATGAGTTATGCCCCTCTTCCAGCAAATGGAGACTGAGAACAAGAGTTCATGATTTCTGCCCTACATGTGCAGCTTACCACATTCTTGTATTCTTTGTCTCCAGCAGACGGAAGACTGGCAACACGTGCAGCTACAGTTTGAAGAAGTCAGGTAGTGTTTCTGGGGCTGGTTGAAGAACTAGATATCTGGTAGAGCCCAAAGCATTGCAAAGATCAGGATCTTGGCGTTGGAGGTGCACCTTGAGGAGTCCCAGATTCTCCAGGACCAAGCAGGAAGTCAGTCCTCACATATGGGTGACGTCGGCGCCGACGGAGCCCTCGCGGAGCAATTTTCCCCAGCTTTCAAAGAAAGCCTTTGGGAATTGCAGCGCGCATGCGTGGTCGCCTTCCCGCCCAAGGGTGCCATCTTAGCCAGTCTTCTTTTTTCCGTGGAGCCCTACAGACGTACCCGTCGTGTCCCCGCGAAAAAGTTGATTTTATTCGTAATATTCTCTTTTTTCCTTCGGTTCGACGCCGGTCTTCTTCCCGCCCGGACTCGCGACGCCAGTCACGAGTCCTCTTCTTCTTTTTCGGTCTTCTACAGGAACAGGCGGTGGAACCGGTGCCCCACCACCTGAGAGGTCAAGGCTTTTATTCCAGGTATTTTCTAGTACCAAAAAGGACAGGAGGCCTCAGACCCATCCTGGACTTGCGCAACCTCAACAGGTTCCTCGTGCGGGAAAAGTTCAAAATGCTTACCCTTGGAATCCTTCTGCCCTACCTCCAGCAGGGAGATTGGCTATGCTCCTTGGATCTAAAGGATGCCTACACGCACATCCTCATCCACCCAAGCCACCGCCAATACCTAAGGTTTGTGGTGGCAGGAAATCATTACCAGTACAGGGTACTGCCCTTTGGCCTGTCCTCCGCACCGCGAGTCTTCACAAAATGTCTCGCGGTGGTGGCGGCCCATCTCCGGCTTCACGGCCTCTGTCTTCCCGTACCTCGACGACTGGCTCATCAGAGCAGCGTCCGCTCCGGAGGTCACCAACGCCACACACCGCACGGTGACTCTTCTGCAGTACTTGGGCTTTGTCATAAACTTCGCAAAGTCCACTTTGCTCCCCTCACAGGATCTCGAGTTCATCGGCGCAAGACTGCACACTCCTCAGGCGCGAGCTTTCCTGCCTCTCGACAGGGCTCAACGGCTCATGGACCTAGCCGACCGTTTTCGCAGCCAGTCCCTGGTCTCCGCCAGGCGCTTCCTGAGACTGCTCGGACATATGGCTTCCACCGTCCATGTGACCCCCAATGCCCGCCTGAATATGCGGCCTGCTCAATGGTGTCTTCGCAAGCAGTGGCAACAAGCCACAGGCGGCCTAGCAGACCTAGTGCGCGTCTCCGAGCCGCTGGCCTCGTCTCTCCAGTGGTGGCTTCATCAGCCGAACCTGGTACTCGGCATGCCTTTTCAGTCACCTCAGCCGGCCCAGGTGCTGACGACAGATGCGTCCCTCCTGGGTTGGGGAGCACATTGCCAAGGGGCACGTACTCAGGGCCTCTGGACCACGTGGGAGTCTGCTCAGCAGATCAACTTCCTGGAGCTCAGAGCGATCCGCCTGGCTCTCAAGGCTTTCTCCCACCTGACCTCTCACCAGTCCGTCCTTGTCCAGACGGACAATCAAGTTGCCATGTTCTACGTGAACAAACAGGGGGGCACGGGCTCCTTCCTTCTCTGTCGGGAAGCACAGAAGCTCTGCTCTTGGGCCGTCAGTCACGGCGTTCTTCTCAAGGCAGTTTATCTCCCAGGCCAAGAAAATTGCCTGGCGGACAAACTCAGCAGGATCCTCCAGCCGCACGAGTGGCGCCTGGATCCCTTGGTAGTTCAGAAGCTCTTTCTAAAGTGGGGCCTCCCCACGATGGATCTCTTTGCCAGTCCTCACAACCGGCAACTTCCTCGCTTCTGCTCTCGTCAGCCACATCCCCTTCGAGTTGCGGCAGACGCTTTTCTACTCTCATGGTCGGAGAGCCTTCTGTATGCTTTTTCCTCCCATCCCGCTAGTCTCTCGAACTCTTTTCAAGGTTCTCCGAGACAAAGCTTCCATGATCCTGGTGGCCCCTCGCTGGCCCAGACAGCCGTGGTTTCCACTCCTGCTGCAATTAGCGGTAGAGGATCCATTCCCTCTGGGGTTTCAACCGGATCTCCTCACTCAGGATCAGGGGTCTCTGCTACACCCCAACCTCAGATCTCTCAATCTAATGGCCTGGCTGCTGAGAGGGTAGTCCTTGCTCCCCTTCTCCTGCCGGCAGAGGTGGAAGAGGTCGTCCTAGCTTCTCGGCGACCTTCTACCCGCAAATGCTACGCCCTTAAATGGCGTCGCTTTTCCGTTTGGTGTACCCAGCAGTCTCAGGATCCCTTCTCCTGCTCGGTGTCGGTGATCTTGCAGTACTTGCTCTTCCTCTCTAATCTGGGACTTAAGTCCAACTCCATCAAAGTTCACCTCAGTGCTCTTTCAGCACATCATGTACCGGTGGACGGCAGACCTCTTTCCAGCGACCCTCTCGTAGCGAGGTTTCTCCGAGGTCTCCTTCTACTTAAACCACCTCTGCGCCCGCCAGCGCCTGACTGGGATCTGAATGTGGTTTTACAGCGGATCACCTGTCCGCCTTTTGAACCTATGGCTACCTGTTCTCTCCGTTTTCTTTCTTGGAAAACATTGTTCTTGATAGCCCTCACTTCCGCTAGACGCGTAAGTGAATTGCAGGCCCTCGTGTCTGATCCCCCTTATACTCGGTTCTACAAAAATAGGGTAGTCCTACGGACTCACCCAAAATTTCTTCCAAAAGTGGTCTCCCCTTTTCACATCAATCAGGAGGTGGTACTTCCGACCTTCTTTCCCAGACCACACTCCAGCCGAGCTGAAATGGTCCTCCATACCCTGGACTGTAGAAGGGCATTGAACTTCTACCTTGACCGTACGCGGAGCACCGTAAGGCTGCTCAGCTTTTTGTGTCTTTTGATCCCAATAA
Organism: Ichthyophis bannanicus; assembly: GCA_033557465.1. NCBI lineage: Eukaryota > Metazoa > Chordata > Amphibia > Gymnophiona > Ichthyophiidae > Ichthyophis > Ichthyophis bannanicus. The sequence goes on along the minus strand of CM066037.1, from coordinate 40,771,971 downwards.
ATTGGGGCTCCCGGTCTCCAAGCGTACTCTGTCCATCTGGGTTGCGGACTGTATCACTTGGGCTTATGGGGCAGCCGGGCTCTCCTTGGATGGTCGAGTCACGGCTCATTGTGTTCGGGCAAAGGCTACGTCAGTGGCTTACCTCCGCTCTGTTCCGCTGGCAGACATCTGCCGGGCCGCTACTTGGTCTTCGAGCCAGACTTTTGCGGTCCATTACTGTCTCGAGAGGGAATCCCGCAGGGACAGTGCTTTCGGACAGGCAGTCCTCCGTAATCTCTTTGAGGTTTGAGCAACTCCTACCCTCCATCCCGGATGTGGGCTACCGGTGGGTAATAATTCAGCGAAGATTCCTTCCTTCTGTGCTGCTGAGCTAGAGGGAGCTCATTTTTGTGCTTAGGGTCTCCGGTAGCCTTAAGCTTGGGAGTCCCATATGTGAGGACTGACTTCCTGCTTGGTCCTGGAGAAAGCGTAGTTACTCACCTGTAACAGGTGTTCTCCAGGAGCAGCAGGAATCAGTCCTCACAACCCTCCCTCCTCCCCTTGGAGTTGCAATCATCTGCTTAAGTTTTTTTGCAAATTTTTATGCTGTCTTTTTTAGCTATGTCATCTGACTGGCTAAGATGGCACCCTTGGGCGGGAAGGCGACCGCGCATGCGCGCTGCAATTCCCAAAGGCTTTCTTTGAAAGCTGGGGAAAATTGCTCCGCGAGGGCTCCGTCGGCGCCGACGTCACCCATATGTGAGGACTGATTCCTGCTGCTCCTGGAGAACACCTGTTACAGGTGAGTAACTACGCTTTCATTCCCTACATCTTTGGAGTGCTTCAGGTTTTTCAAGAGTTTTTGGTCTGTTGCTGCCTTTTCATTCCCTTAGCTTCTCAGCTAGTAAAGTTAAAAAAATAAAAATAAAAAAAGGAAGGAAGTAGCAAAGAAGAGATTTCCTTCAGAAGTGGTGGTGAACAACTGGAGCCCCACGGTATGAAATTAACAGTGGAGGGGCTGAGCTGCCTGACACTGTGATCATAAGAAAGGGAGCCATGTTTCTCAATTCAGTGGCAGGAATGTCATGCTAGGAATGGCATGCTCACAAGCATGGCGGGGGAGTGAGGTAGCTTTGGGTGCTGCATGGCTATCCGATCAGAACACATGAAAAGGTGTTTGAGATGCAAGGGCCACTGAGGGAGCTCGGGGCAGTGCACTTCATGCCATGCTAGCTCAGAAGAGGACTGGGTGGAAAATATTAGCAGTGCAGGAATGGTGGCCATTTTATTCTCAGATAGCCATGTACTTTTATCAATCGCTGGAGCATCCTGCTCTGGCTCCACTTCAGAACCTACAGCTAAAAGTCCCTGGGAGGCCTCAGGGGGCTGATGTCCCTGAGGAGGATTTTTTCCTTCCGCATATGTATTGCTGCTTCCCAAGGCTTACTGTTTGAAGCAGGGGCAGGCAGCTCCTTCCATGTCCTCTTCAGTCTTGCTGGGCTTGGGGCAAGAAGGATCACAGACCAGCCAAGAGATGGTGAATAGATACCCAGGAAGACTAGGAGAAGCAGTTAATGGTTTCAGTATCAGCTTTGAACACTGGAGCTCTGGAAGCATGGGGGCCTGGAGGAGTCTCACCTTTAGAGGATAGGGCGATCCCTATGGGTGAAGGAGACAACTGCTTAGTTGTGAGGCTATTCCGTAGGGCAGTACTACCCACCATAATTTTGCATAGTCAAGAAAGCAGCTAAGATTTCAAATCTTGCCAGGGGCTTGACTCGAGAAAGACTGTGGAAGGCCACAAAATCTTGATACATTGGACAATTAGATCCTTTATTTGTGCAGACTGTGATGCTCCAGAGGCTGGCCTAAGAAAGGGCAGAACTATGGAGAAGCTGTACCCATTAGCACCAGAAGAAAAGAAGAAATTGAAGGCAAGCTGCATTTAGACCTGCAGGACCAGAACATTGAGTCTTTGTTGAAGCAGGCATTTGAAGTGGTGTCTTTGGCTTATATGTCAAGAGCCTGCTTGCATTGGATTGAAAAATCGAAGAGCTCCTTATGGAGCTGTTGGAGGGCAGGCTAACGGAGCCTAAAGAGACTGCCCAGCTGGAAGCTAGTTTGATTTACATTTCGAATGCTCTTTATGATTTGATGCATATCTCTACAAGAAGCAGGGCAATGGTAGTCTTGGCCTGACAGCTTTTATGATTATGGAATTCGGCAGTGGATATAGTCTCTTTAAAAAAAAATCTAAGTAGACTTCCTTTTTGGGGAACTGCTCTTTGGCAAAGATGTGGAGAAGCTAGTAAAGGATTAGAGGAGTCTAAATCCCAGAGGTTGCTAGAGGACAGATCAAAAGGGGTGAAATCTTACTTGAGCAAGTCGAAATTCCAGAACACGAGGCACATAAGATCATAAGATATGCCATACTGGGTCAGACTAAGGTCCATCAAGCCCAGTATCCTGTTTCCAACAGTGGCCAATCTAAGTCATACTTACCTAGCAGTTTCCCCAAGAGACACACGTTCCACATTGCTTGTATTGGGGCAAGTAGTAGATTTTCTGGGTCCCATTGTTTATGGACCTTTCCTCCAAGAACTTATCCAAACGTTTTTTAAACCCAGCTACACTAACAGCCTTTACTACATCCTCCGGTAACAAATTCCAGAGTTTGATTACACGTTGAGTGAAAAAATATTTTCTTTTATTAGTCTTAAATAGTTTACCCTGTAGCTTCATTGCATGTCCCCTAGTCTTTCTATATTCTGATAATGTAAACAATTGATCTACGTTTACCCATTCCACTCCATTCATTAATTTATAGACTTCTATCATATCTCCACTCAGCCGTCTCTTTTCCAGGTTAAAGAGCCCTAACCTTTTTAGCCTTTCTTCATAGGGGTATCCTTCCATCCCCTTTACCATTTTGGTGGTTCTTCTCTGAACCTTTTCTAATAACGCTATATCCTTTTTAAGATACGGCGACCAGAATTGCACACAATATTCAAGGTGCAGTCTCACCATGGAACGATATAGAGGCGTTATAATATCCTTTTGTTTTATTTTCCATTCCTTTCCTTATGATACCTAGCATTCTATTTGCTCTCTTGGCCGCCGTTGCACACTGGGCCGAGGGTTTTAACATGTTATCCACAATGACACCTAAATCTTTTTCCTGGGTGGTGGTTCCTAATGTGGAACCTTGCATCATGTAACCATAGTTTGGGTTGTTCTTCCCTAGGTGCATAACTTTGCACTTGTCCACATTAAATTTCATCTGCCATTTTGATGCCCAGTCTTCCAATTTATCAAGATCCTCTTGCAATTTTCCACAATCCTCTTGGGTTTTAACAACTTTAAATAGTTTTGTGTCATCTGCAAATTTGATAACCTCACTCGTTATTCCCTTTTCCAGGTCATTTATGAATATGTCAAAAAGCAGCGGACCCAGCAGAGATCCCTGGGGTACAACACTATTCACCTTTCTCCATTGGGAAAATTGGCCATTTATCCCTACCCTCTGCTTTCTATCTTTTAACCAGTTCCTGATCCACAGTAGTACACTGCCTCCTATCCCATGACTCTTTAGTTTTGCCAAAATTCTCTGATGAGGGACCTTGTCAAAGGCTTTCTGAAAGTCCAAAAACACTATATCAACCGACTCACCTTTGTGTACCTGTTTATTTACACCTTCAAAAAAACATAACAGATTAGTTAGACAAGATCTTCCTTGTCTAAAGCCATGTTGGCTGTCTCCCATTAAGCCATGACTATATGTTCAGCAATTTTGTTCTTTATGATGGTTTCTACCATTTTTCCCGGTACTGACGTCAGGCTCACCAGTCTGTAGTTTCCCGGATCACCCCTGGAACCTTTTTTAAAAATTGGTGTTACGTTCGCCATCCTCCAATCTTCAGGTATTACAGATAATTTTAATGATAATTCACAGATTACTAATAGCAGGTCTGCAATCTCATATTTCAGTTCTCCAGGAACAAGCAGGAAGTCAGTCCTCACATATGGGTGACATCGGCGCAGACGGAGCCCTTGTGCGGAGCAAATCCCCAGCTTTCAAAGAAAGCCTTTGGGATTGCATCGCGCATGCGCGGTCCTCTTCCCGCCCAAGGGTGTCATCAGTCTCCCTTTTTCCGTGGAGCCCAACGGACGTTGTCCCAAATCCCTCGCAGAAAAGTGCATCAAAACTACATAAGAATTTTTCTCTTCGACCCGGTTCAACACCGGTTCCCCTTCCTGCCTCGGCTCGGTACACCGGTATCGAGTCCAGTCAATTTTTTTGCATTTTTGTCCTTAGTGACTAGCGTTTGCGCTCTTTTTTAAAAAGATTTTCACTAGCAGCACGGTCCTTCGACCTTGCAGGGTCTCTTTTTCCCCCAATGGCTGCCAGCGGGTTTAAAAAGTGTGATCAGTGCAAGAAGTTGATGTCTCTCATCGACACACATGACTGCTGTCTCCGATGCCTCGGGCCCGACCATGACCCGCAGGTCTGTAGCCTGTGTGGGAAGATGTCCTCTAAGGCACTTAGGAGTAGGCAGCAGCAGCGTGAAAGGATTTTCTCCAAGTTCGCATCCCCCCTGGGTCTGGACCTCATCAGAAGCCTCAACGTCTCAGGAGCTGTCTGAACCCGAGCACCGTCGGGGGTCTTCTGAGCGGGGATCTCCCTCCCGGAGAAGAGGAAACCCATGAGGGTGGCGTTGGATGCCTCCGATCGCCCTGGGCCCTTGAAGGCCAGGTTGCGGAGTCCTGACCACTGCCCCGGATCCTCTGAGTCGGAACAGCCTGCAAGATGCCTCGCACGGAGCTGGAGACGCTGAGGAAGATAACTGCTGTTGTCCTCATGGATTCTCCTCCGGGGGAGCCGGCATCGGGCCGGACTGTGTCAGGACCCAAGCCGGAGGCTGCAGATTCTTCTGAGCTCGGTCTCAGGATGACGGCCTTGGAGCGCAGCATGTCTGCCTTCATGGAGCAGTAGCGGGTACTGATAGCCGGTCTCACTGGTCCATCCGCTCCGACCACCGGGCCCTCGACATCCAAGTCGACCCCCGGAGGCCGAGCCGATACTCGAGACTCTTCGGTCTCGGGTCGATCCTTGGTCGAGGTCTTCCTCAACCTCCCGTTTGGGACCGAGGTAATTGATGCCGGTGCTCTCGGTATCGGGGTGGTCGGGGCTGAAGCCCTCATGGCCGGAGCCACTCGATTCCTCCTCGGAGGGGTCGGCATGGGAGACAGAAGATGAAGAGTCCCCAGACACCCATCAGACCCGGTATGTTCCATTGGACTCACCGGGCTCGGAGCCTCTGAGAAGGTACCCTCCTGAGGATACCCGGTTCTGGGACTTCATCAGGGACATGGCCAAGGCTTTGGCATTCCCGGCGGACACCGAGGAGGAGTCTCGAGCTGAAGAGCTCAAAGCCCTCCAGTATGACTTTCTCCTGAGGGATGCCCTTACTGTGCCGGTTCCTCCGATGCTGGAAACGGCTGATGCTCCGCATGTGGGAGTCACCAGCCTCGATGCCGGTGTTCAACAAGCGGTCAATTCCATCTATCGAGTCTGCAAGAGCCCTGGGTTCCAAAAGGCACAGCTGCCACACAACTCCATGGTTGTGGAATCGGCCATGCACAGTCTCAAGAGCCAAAAGATGCACTCCTTGGTGCCTCCTGGCCGGGAGGCCCAGAACCTGGACGCCCTCGGCAGAAAATGCTTCCAGGGCTCGATGCTGTCATGCCGTATCCAAACCTACCAGCTGTACATGGGCATATACTTGAGGGACCTGACAAAGGAGATTGCCGGGTTCTCAGCTGGCCTCTCCAAGACTCCCTTGCAGCGCTTCAATGCCTTGTCCACCAGGATTCAGGAGTGCTCGAAGTTCATATCTCGAGCGGCCTATGACGGCTTCGAGGCTTCGGCCCGAATAGCCTCAGCCGGCATCGGTGCACGCCGCCAGGCCTGGCTAATGTCATCGGATCTGGAGCCATGGGTTCAGGGCAAGTTAGTCGATGTCCCTTGCCGAGATGACAACCTCTTTGGCAAACCCATGACTGAAGGCTGCTGAGCTCGAGTCTGAGTACTTGACCCGGACAAGACTCTCAAAGAAGACTTCTGCCTCTTCTAAGAAGAAGGGCTCGGGTAAAAAGCCCTTTTTCCCGAGGAAGGGTACTGCTTACCGCAACTACCCCACTTACCAGGCCACCCTAGCTCCCCAACAGGGGCAGCAGGCCAAGGGACAGGAGCATGGCCTGTGTAAGCAGAAGGCCCCCAGGCCCGGCTCCTACCCAGCCAGGAGGGGGTTTTTGACTCCCTAGGCATAGTCTCTCTTCCACGGCCTTGCATAGGAGGCAGGCTAACCCTGTATGCCCACAGGTGGCCAGCCATCACCTCGGCTATTTGGGTCCTGAAAATAGTCCAAAGGGGCTATTTGCTTCACTTCAGCCAGATACCACCCTCCTTCTTTCTAGGAGAACCTCTCAGACCCCCTCTTCACAGGGACCTCCTCTTGCAGGAGTTGGCAGGTCTTCTAGAGGATCAGGCGGTGGAACTGGTGCCCTACCACCTGCAGGGCAAGGGCTTCTACTCCAGGTATTTTCTCATACCAAAGAGAACAGGAGGCCTCAGACCCATCCTCGACCTGAGAAACTTAAACAAGTTCCTGGTGAGGGAAAAGTTCAAGATGCTTTCCCTTGGAATATTGCTGCCTTACCTCCACCAGGGAGATTGGCTATGCTCCTTAGACCTGAAGGATGCCTATACACACATCCTCATACATCCAGACCACAGACAATATCTGAGATTTGTAGTGGGAGGAAAACATTTCGAATACAGAATACTACCCTTTGGCCTAGCCTCTGCTCCCAGATTGTTCACCAAATGCCTGGCTGTAGTGGCGGCCTTCCTCAGAAGCCAAGGGATCTTTGTCTTCCCTTACCTGGACGACTGGCTCATCAGGGGCCAGTCACCACAGGATGCCCAACAGGCCACTTCTTGCACCATCAACATGTTTCAATGTCTAGGCTTTGTCATAAACCACGCAAAGTCTACTTTGCTCCCCACTCAAAACTTAGAGTTCTTAGAAGCAAGATTGGACACCCTTCAGGCAAAGGCTTACCTGCCGGAGGACAGGGCACAGAGGCTGCTAGCACTGGCACAACAGTTCAAGCACAGGTCTCAGCGAGACACTTCTTACACCTCCTGGGCCACATGGCCTCCACGGTGCATGTGACCCCCAAATGCCCATCTCCACATGAGAACAGCTCAGTGGTGCATCAGAGATCAGTGGACACAAGCCACCGGCAGCCTCAGAGACAGGATAACAGTGTCCAAACGACTAGTGAAGTCGTTGCAGTGGTGACTTCAGCCACCCAACCTGCTCGAGGGAGTTCTATTTCAGACTCCCTCACACACAAGAGTGCTAACGACAGATGCCTCCTTGCTGGGCTGGGGAGCCCATTGCCAGGGATCATGCACTCAGGGGCTGTGGTCTCCTCACAAGTCTACACACCAAATCAACCTATCAGAGCTACGGGTGATTCGCCTAGCTCTTCAAACCTTTTGTCATGTTCTCTCACATCAGTCTGTATTGATACAGACAGAAAACCAGGTAGCAGTGTTCTACGGGAACAAGCAGGGAGGTACAGGGTCTCGTAGCCTATGTTAGGAGTCACTGGACCTCTGCTCCTTTGCCTTCAGGCAGGGTATGTCTCTCAAAGCAGTGTACCTGCCTGGTCAGGAGAACTGCCTAGCAGACAAACTAAGCAGGATTCTCCAACCTCACGAATGGCAACTGAATCCAGACATGGACCAGCAGATTTTCCACCGCTGGGGGCATCCGTCCATAGATCTCTTTGCTGGTCCACAGAATCACCAGCTGCCGAAATTTTGCTCCAGACAGCCACATCCTCTGAGGGTGGCTGCAGATGCTTTTCGTATCTCCTGGTCAGTGGGCCTCCTGTATGCTTTTCCTCCCATGCCCCTGGTGGCCCAAACTCTGTTCAAAGTACTTCGGGACAGGGCCTCGGTCATTCTGGTAGCCCCCAGATGGCCGAGACAGCTTTGGTTTCCACTTCTCCTTCAGCTGGCGGTGGAAGTCCCACTCCCTCTGGGGATGCTGCCTGACCTCCTGTCTCAGGAGCAGGGCTCTCTCTTGCACCCCAACCTCAGGACCCTCAACCTGATGGCATGGCTGCTGTAAAGGTAGTGCTAGCTCCTCTTCTACTACCTAAGAATGTAGAAGAAGTATTACAGGCCTCAAGGAGGCAGTCCACTAGGAAATCCTATGCCTTCAAGTGGCGTAGATATGAGATGTGGTGTACTCAGCACAACGAGAACCCTTTCTCTTGCCTTGTACCAGTGGTGTTGCAGTATTTGCTTCACCTCTCAGAATTGGGTCTGAAGTCTAATTCTGTCAGGGTCCACCTGAGTGCTTTGTCAGCAAACCACTCGCCAGTGGAGGGACAGCCTCTTTTGGCTAACACCCTGGTGTCCAAATTCCTCAGGGGCCTGCTTCTGCTGAAGCCACCAGTTTGCCCTCCGGCAACTGAGTGGGATTTGAATGTGGTCTTAGAGCAGCTTACTCGCTCAACTTTTGAGCCGATGTCCACTTGCCATCTGCGCTTCCTCTCCTGGAAGGTGCTCTTCCTGGTGACCCTCACATCAGCCAGATGTGTGAGTGAGCTACAAGCTCTTGTTTCTGATAAACCGTACACGCGGTTTTATAGGAACAGGGTGGTCCTCCGCATGCACCCCAAGTTCCTTCTGAAAGTGGTCTCTTCTTTCTACCTCATTCAAGAGGTGGTTCTTCCAGCCTTCTTTCCCAGGCCGCATTCCAGCTGGGCAGAGGCAGTCCTGCATACCCGGATTGTAAGAGGGCGTTGTCCTTCTACCTGGAGCATACGCGAGAACATTGAAGGACTACTCAGTTCTTCGTCTCTTATGACCCCAGTAAGCTGGGTCTACCTCTCTCCAAGCGCACGTTGTCTACCTGGGTGGCAGACTACATTGCCTGGGTGTACAGGGCGGCCAACCTCCCATTGCAGGGTCGAGTCACGGCCCAACGTGTCAGGGCTAAGGCCGCGTTAGTGGCTCACTTTTGCTGTTGTGCTAGCAGACATCTGATGGGCTGCAACTTGGTCTTCAAGCCAGACTTTTGCAGCCCATTACTGCCTGGATAGGGAGTCCCAACGGGATAGTGCTTTCGGCCAGTGCTCCGTAACCTCTTTGAGGTTTAGGCAACTCCAACCCTCCGACCCTTTGGTGTCAGGCTTCCAGGGGATGTTGCGGTCTCGGCTGAATTCTTATTACAACTGCTGCAGCTCTTCTAGAGGGAGTCATTTTTTCAGCTATGGGTTCTCGGTAGCCTATAGCTAGGGAGTCCGATATGTGAGGACTGACTTCCTGCTTGTTCCTGGAGAAAGCGTAGTTACTCATCTGTAACAGGTGTTCTCCAGGGACAGCAGGAATCAGTCCTCACGACCCTCCCTCCTCCCCTCGGAGTTTCAGTCCTATTATTCATTTTTCTATTCTTTTCTGTCTTTTTAGCTATGTCATTTGACTGAGCAAAATGGCACCCTTGGGCGGGAAGGGGACCGCGCATGTGCGATGCAATCCCAAAGGCTTTCTTTGAAAGCTGGGGATTTGCTCGGCACATGGGCTCCGTTGGCGCTGACGTCACCCATATGTGAGGACTGATTCCTGCTCTCTCTGGAGAACACCTGTTACAGGTGAGTAACTATGCTTTCTTTCAACACCCTTGGATGTACAGTATATCATCCGGTCCAGGTGATTTGCTACTCTTCAGTTTATCAAATAGTTGCAATACATCTTCCCAATGTATCGATATTTCCTTCAATTCTTCCGCACCTTTAAATACCACTTCAGTCATGGGTAACATTCCTACATCTTCCTCAGTAAAGACCGAAGCAAAGAATGCATTCAGTCTCTCCGCTATCGCCTTGTCGCCTCTTAGTGCCCCTTTAACCTCTCTATCATCTAATGGACCAACTGACTCTCTCACAGGGTTTTTGCTACGAATGTACTTGAAAAAGTCTTTATTACGCGTTTTTGCTTCCGCAGCAAGCTTCTTCTCAAATTCTCCCTTTGCCTGCCTTATCAATGCCTTGCATTTAACTTGCCAGTGCTTGTGCTGTTTCCAGGTTTTGTCATTTGGCTCTTTTTTCCATTTCCTGAAAGATGCTTTTTTGTCAGCAACAGCCTCTCTGACCTCACCTTTAACCCATGCTTGCAGTTTTTTGGACTTCCTTCCACTTTTCTTAAAGCGTGGAATACAGCTGGTCTGGGCTTCCAAGATGGTATTTTTCAACAACACCCAAGCTTGATGTAAGTCTTTAACTTTTGCAACTGCTCCTTTTAGTTTTTTCTTAGCTATTTTCCTCATTTTATCATAGTCTTCCTTTCGAAAGTTAAAAGGTAGTACTGTGGATTTCCTTACTATCCCTCCTCCACTAATTAAATGAAACGCGATCATACTATGATCACTATTGCCAAGTGGCCCCAACACCCTTATCTCTTGCACCAGATCTGGTGTTCCACTAAGGACTAGGTCCAATATGGCTTCCCCTCTAGTCGGTTCATGAATCAGCTGCTCCAAGAAGCAGTCATTTATTTCATCTAGAAACGTTATCTCCCTAGCATGTCCTGCGGTGACACTGACCCAGTTGATACCGGGGCAATTGAAATCACCCATTATTATTACTGTGCTGTAACTTTGGTTTGCTTCCTTGATTTCTTTGAGCATTTCATCGTCCATTTGTTCATTCGGGCCAGGTGGTCCCCTTTTTACATGGAATTTCAATCTATAGAGATTCTACAGCAAATTTTGTTTCATGCAAAACTTTAATCCTTTCTGACTCAATGCCCTCTCTAACATAGAGCGCAACCCCTCCACCAATTTGATTAGCTCTATCATTATGATATAGTTTGTACCCAGGTATCAGTGTCCCACTGGTTGTCCTCCTTCCACCATGTCTCTGATATTCCAGTCATATCTAACCTCTCATTTAGTGCTACTGTATATATTCTAATGCTTTTCCCAATTAGAGGACAGTCCTTCGCTTGGACAGGAAATACGTAGCCAGAGGTGATCCTAAAGCCTCTGTTGTTTCCAGAGGTTCCCAGTGAAGAGCAGAGGATCCCCTCAGAGGAATGGATTAGAGGATGACTATCCAATTTTCTCAAAGTGTGTACCTGGATTAAGTCAGACACAATGGGTCCTTAGCATGTTCAAGTGAGGGTATGTTTTGGAGTTTTCCCATGCTCATGCAGGTGCCTTTGTTTCTCCCTGTCAGTCTCTGACAAAAAGAGCAGCAGTAGAGGCCATTTCAATAAGTTGTTGACTCTTAGAGTAACTGCTTGTACCCTTAGGCACTGGAACCACCACTCTATCTATTTTGTGGTCCCGAAAAAACAAGGATCTTTCTGCTCAATTTTGGACTTGAAGGGGGTAAATATGGCCTTCAGGTCTCTCGTTTCAGGATGGAAACTCTGGTTATAGTTGCTGTTTGCAAAGGGGAATTTCTCACATCATTAGACCTAAAAGAAGCATTTTCACATTTTTATTATCGGTTTCAGGCATACCCTTTGTTCTGTGAAAGGCTCCATACACATTTTTTCTAAAGTGATAGTTGTGGCAGCAGTAACTCTAGGCAAAGAAGGGATTTTGGTTCATCGTATTTGGATAACTGGCTCATTCAAGCAAAGTTGGTCAGAGATAAATAGCTACAGCCCAAGTGATTCATCTATTGTAGAGACTTGTCTGGTTTGCCAACTTCGATAAGAGCAAGTTGAAGTAATCACACTGCCTGGACTGACTAGAAGTCCGCTTTGGTGTGCTGAAGGGAAGAGTTATCCCAAATAGAGGATTGCCAGGATTCAGAATCAGATTCATGCTCTTCTGAGACAAAGAATATGCCAGGTATGGGATTACATGCAAGTTCTAGGTTCCTTGGCTGCAGTGCAAGTTCTAGGTTCCTTGGCTCCAGCACATATGAGGTCTCTGCAGAGATCTTTCTCCAGAGTCTTTGGTCTGCTCAATCTCAGAGCTGAGACCAGGATTATTTGGTTGTTGGAGGCCAGAGCCAATGTAAACTGATAGATGCAGACATGAAATTTGATGAAGGACATGGGCTTTGTTACATTCCATACATCCGGTGGGCAATAAAGAAAATAAAATTGGTCTTAACCTGCCAATTTTCTTTGCTTTAATGTATCCACACTAATCCAGAGTCTAGCCCTGCTGCAGCTTCAAGCTAGAATTTTTGCAGGTATAATTGGTTGACTAATTTGTGTATCCTAGTTCTGTGGCTGGTTCTAAAGTAAGGTTTCCCCCACCACCCCCAGGTGATGAGGGAAATGGGGGGTGGATCTATTTTGCTTTGTTAGAGTAATACTGGAGTGTGGCAAGCTGCAGAGTATCCTATATAGGGGAGAAATCATAAGTCCTTGTTCTCCTTCTGCTGGAAGGAAGGACATAATCCATACATCTGGACTGGTCCGGTTGAACTAAAGGAAGTAAAATTAGCAGGTAAGACAATTTCTTCTTGTTAGTCATCCCCAGGGATTAAATAGTGGTTTTCCCATGTCTTCATGGCAGGTAATCTCTTATGGGCTTTTCCTCCAGGAACTTTGCTAACTGCTTTGAACATACCATGGCAACAAATGCAACAGCTTAATTGTGCTTTGAGTAAAATACAATCTTCATTCTCAAATGTATTTTAAATACTGTATATTACTTAATGTCATCGAGTGTCCCTCTAGTCTTAGTACTGTTTGAAAGGATAAACATCTATTCCCCTAATATTTTATTTATTTAATTTAACAGTTTTTCTATACCGCCTTTATCCAAGGCGGTTTATATCAAACAGCATCACAATTACAGAGGAATTGTATTACATTAAACAGGGCGTTAAGTAAGAGATAAATTATGTAAGGGATATGAACTATTTACATGTAGAGATGGACTTTGTTTAATGGGGAGGAATTATTGGTTCGGCTTAGCAGTCCTTCTATGTGGTATGTTAGCACTTAGATTATGTTTTGTCATATAATTATGTTTGTGTTTTCTGAGTTAATAAAATGCTTTGGCATACAATTTATATGATAGATATCCTGTAATCAAACTCAATATTGAGTAGCATGAATTGCTCTCTCAGGCCTCAATGCAGATAAACTTGCATTAGAGTTATGCTCTATAGCTCAGTGCACAGTATTCTAATGCAAGGGTAACACAAGAATTTTGTTTCTGAATGTAGCAAAAATGTATGCAAAACAGCTATGTGCAAAAATTTGGTCAGAAGTCACTGAGCAGGGCATACACATATGCACACATGGCGTTGCGTTGGCTGCAGTCAATTGAAAAGAAGCAAAAGGGTCACCTGAAGTGAAGTGTGACATTTCACCTCAGATGATCCAAGGATGCCTAAGACCCTTTTTCACCTGCCCAACACTCCTGTATTCCAAAATTCTCCAGGACCAAGCAGGAAGTCAGTCCTCACATATGGGTGACGTCGGCGCTGACGAAGCCCCCGTGCGTAGCATTTCCCCAGCTTTCAAAGAAAGCCTTTGGGAATGCAGCGTGCATGCGCGCTCCCCTTCCCGCCCAAAGGTGCCATCCTGCTCAGTCTTCTTTTTTCCGCGGAGCCCGACGGACGTGTGTCTTAGTCACCCGGTTAAAAGTTGATTTTTTTCCTTCGAAGATTTGTGGTTTTTTGCCGGTTCGACACCGGTTCCCCTTCCCGCCTGGGCACGGTACTCCGGTATCGAGCCCAGAGCTACTTTTTCGGTTTTTGTCCTTTGAGACTAGCGTTCGCGCTTTTTTCTTTTTCACTGGCAGCCTGGTCTTTTGACCTTGCAGGGGTCCTTTTTCCCCCTATGGCTGCCAGCGGGTTCAAGAAGTGTGATCGGTGTAAGAAACTGATGTCTCGCACCGACACACACGACTGCTGCCTCCGGTGCCTCGGGCCCGATCATGACCCGATGATCTGTGGCCCATGTGGCAAAATGTCCTCTAAGGCGCTGAGGAGCCGTCAACATCAACGAGAAAGGATCTTCTCTGACTCCGCGTCCGGCCGGGCCCGGACTTCGTCAGAGGCCTCGACGTCTCGGGAGTCTGACCCCGAGTATCGTCGGGGCTCCTCTGAGCGGGGGTCTCCCTCACGGGAACACAAAGGGAAGAAGAAACCCACGAGGGTGGCATCAGTGGACGCTCTTGGTCCCTCGAGGGCCAGGTCGCATAGCCCCGACTGCCGTCCTGGGTCCTCGGAGTCGGAGAGGCCTGCCAAATTGCCTCGTGTGGAGCCGGTGTCCCCGATTCATGTGAGTGCAGTTGTCTTCATGGACTCTCCTCCGGGGGAGCCGACATCGGCCCCGACACCATCGGGGGCCGAGTCTGGGGCTGCTGAGTCTCCTGAGCTTGGACTCAGGTTGACGGCCTTGGAGAGCAGCTTGGCGGCCTTCATGGAACAGCAGCGGGTGCTGATCGCCGGTCTGACCGGTGCATCTGCCCCGACCACCGGGACCTCGATGTCCAATTGGCCCCTGGAGGCTGAGCCGATCCTCGAGTCAATCCTCGGCTAAGGTCTCCCTTGGCCTCCCATATGGGGCCGAGGTCATCGACGCCAGTACCCTTGGCGTCGGGGCGGATGGCATCGGTGCCTGCCCGACCGGAGCCGCTCGATTCCTCCTCGGAGGTCTCGGAGTGGGAGATGGAGGACGAGGAGTCCCTGGACACTTTCCGGACCTGGTGCGTCCCATCGGACTCACTGGAGTCCGAGCCTCTGTGAAGGTGCCCCCCCGGAGGATACCCGGTTCTCGGACTTTGTGAGGGACATGGCCAAGGCCTTGGCCTTCCCCGCGGATCCCGAGGAGGAGCCTCGAGCCGAGGAGCTTGAGGCCCTCCAGTATGACTCTCCACCGAAGGAGGCCTTTACTGTACCGGTTCCTCCGATGCTGGAACTGCTGATCTTCCGCATGTGGGAGGCACCGGCCTCAGAGCCGGTTCTCAGCAAATGGGTCGATTCCATTTATCGAGTCCATAAGAGCCCTGGGTTCCAGAAGGCACAGCTACCGCACCACTCCATGGTTGTGGAATCAGCCATGCATTGTCTGAAGTGTCAGAAGATGCATTCCTCGGTGCCCCCCCCGGCAGGGAGACCCGGAACCTGGATGCCCTTGGTAGAAAGTGCTTCTAGGGCTCTATGCTGGCTTGCCGTGTCCAGACTTACCAGCTGTACATGGGCATGTACCTCCGAGACCTGGCAAAGGAGATTGCCGGGTTCTCTGCTGGCCTCTCCGAGGAACCTTTGCAGAGGTTCAAGGCTTTGTCATTGGGGATTCGAGAGTGCTCAAAGTTTATATCTCGAGCAGCCTATGATGGCTTCGAGGCTTGGCCCCGAGTAGCAGTGGCCAGCATCGGTGCACGCCGTCAGGCCTGGCTACAGTCATCGGACCTCGAGCCATGGGTCCAGGACAAGTTGGTCGATGTCCCTTGCCGGGGTGAGAACCTCTTTGGCAAACCCATGGCTGAAAAGGCTGCAGAAATCGAGACTGAGACTCTCACCAGGACAAGGCTGTCCAGGAAGACTTCTGCCCCTTCTCAGAAGAAGAAGGGGTCGGGGAAAAAGCCCTTTTACCCGAGGAAGGCCTCTGCCTACAAATCCTACCCTCAATTCCAGGCCTCTACAGCTCCCCAACAGGGTCAGCAGGCCAAGGGGCAGGGACATGGGCCCCATAGGCAGAAAACCCCCAAGCCGCCAGCTCCGGCTCCTGCACAGCAGGGAGCGGGGTTTTGACTCCCACTGCATAGCCCCTCCCCCACAGCTGGTTCCACTCAGCACAGGAGGCCGGCTGACACTGTACGCACACAGATGGTCGGCTATAACAAGAGATACCTGGGTATTGAGCATAGTCCAGAAGGGCTATTTACTCCGCTTCAACCAGTTACCTCCCTCCTATTTTCCAGGGGAGCCTCCACGACTCCCTCTACACAGGAACCTTCTCCTTCAGGAGGTAGCGAGTCTTCTACAGGAGCAGGCAGTGGAACCGGTGCCTCACCACCTGATAGGACGAGGCTTCTATTCCAGGTACTTTCTGGTACCAAAAAGAACAGGAGGCCTCAGGCCCATCCTAGACTTGTGAAATCCCAACAAGTTCTTGGAGAGGGAAAAGTTCAAGATGCTTACCCTTGGAATACTGCTGCCCTACCTCCAGCAGGGGAGATTGGCTATGCTCCTTAGACCTAAAGGATGCTTATACTCACATCCTCATTCATCCAGACCACAGACAATATCTCAGATTTGTAGTGGGAGGAAATCATTTTCAGTACAGAGTACTTCCATTTGGCCTAACCTCCGCACCCAGGGTTTTCACCAAATGCCTGGCGGTGGTGGCGGCCTATCTCAGAAGCCAGGGCATCTTTGTCTTTCCATACCTGGACGACTGGCTCATCAGGGGTCAGTCTCCACAGGAGGCCAGACAAGCCACTCTTCGACTGTTTCTCTTCTCCAGCACCTGGGCTTTGTCATAAACTTCGCAAAGTCCACTTTTCTCCCCTCACAGGACATATAGTTCATAGAGGCAAGGTTGGATACCTTACAAGCAATGGCTTATTTGCCCGGGAACAGGGCTCACAGACTGATGGCTCTGGCCCAGCAGTTTCGCAGTGGATCTCTGGTCTCTGCCAGACATTTCCTGAGGCTTTTGAGCCACATGGCATCTATGGTCCATGTAACTCCAAATGTTCGTCTGCATATGCGGCCTGCTCAGTGGTGCCTCAGAGCTCAGTGGATACAGGCCACAGGAGACTTAAGAGACAGAGTAAGAGTGTCCAAACTACTAGCGGCCTCCCTGCAGTGGTAGCTGCATCTCCCGAACCTGATCAAAGGGGTGCCTTTCCAGGCACCACCACACACATGGGTGCTGATGACCGATGCTTCTCTTCAAGGTTGGGGTGCACATTGCCAGGGGGCATGCACTCTGGGCCTATGGTCCCCTTGGGAGGCCACACAGCAGATCAATCTGTTGGAGTTGCGAGCTATGCGATTAGCTCTACAAACTTTCTCTCAGGTCCTCTCTCACCAGTCTGTCTTGATTGAGACGGACAACCAAGTAGCAATGTTCTATGTGAACAAACAAGGAGGCACGGGATCCAGGCTTCTGTGTCAGGAAGCACAGGCCCTGTGCATCTTTGCAGTCAAGCACGGCATGTTTCTCAAGGCAGTTGATCTAACTGGCCAAGAAAATTACCTGGCAGACAGGTTGAGCAGGATTCTACAGCCTCACGAATGGCATTTGAATCCCCTAGTGGTCCAGCAGATCTTCCTAAAATGGGGTCTTCCATCCATCGATCTCTTTGCCAGTCCACTGAACTGTCAGCTGCCCAGGTTCTGTTCCAGACAACCGCATCCTCTGCCAATAGCAGCAGATGCCTTCCTAATCTCTTGGTCTACGGGCCTGCTGAATGCGTTTCCTCCAACGCCTCTAGTGGCCCGAACCCTATTCAAGGTTCTTCGGGACAGGGCCTCGCTGATCCTGGTAGCCCCCAGATGGCCGAGGCAACCGTGGTTCCTGATCGGTCCTCCAGTTTAGTCCTCCACAATCGGGTAGTGCACCTCCTCCTGCAGCCTGGAGACTGGACCAATCAAATCTTCTGTAGTATATATGCAGACGGAGCTCCCAGAAGCCCCCAGTGTGTCCAGTCTCCTTGCAGCTTGAGGACGTGTGTGCCCTTTCTGGGCACACTTAGTGACACTTGAGGGAGCAACACTAGTTAGTTAGTTCTTTTTGGGGTTTGTTTTATCTCCTTCTTTCATTACCATTTATTTCCTAGGTAGCTGTTTCTTTAAAAAATAAAAAATAAAAAAAAAGACATAGACACAGGGGACCTCCCGGGGTGAGAAGCCAGTCCTGCATTGGGCTCCTGCCTTCCCCCCGGTGTATTTGTATAGCCTCGGTTGAGCTCTCCCCTAGGCTGTACGGGGAAGAGCCATACCTGGTCCAGCATTGTCTGTCATTCTGAGCAGCTGGCTGATATCCTGTGCTGATTTCCTGAGCTGGTAGGATTTTTCATTTCCTTACCTTTATCGGGTACTGCAGCTCCCTCCCGTTCCTATTTTCAGCGGGTCTGTCAGCTCCCCAGCCTCCCGATTTCCTGTTTTTCGTGTTTTTTCCACTTTGCCCTTCATTTGGGTCCGTTTCTTTTATTTTCACTTTTCTTGGGTTGCCTTTGTATTTTCGCGCTGTTTTTTACCGCGGGTGAACAAGTGCGGTGGCCATTTTGAATCTCTAAAAGGGACTTTTCAGTGGCACTTTTTAACACTTGTGCACGGGTTTCCCTGGCCTTTTTGGGGTTTCTTATGCTGGCGATTTTGCTCAGGGCACTCCTGGGATTCTAGGGAGTATTTTATTTTCTTAAAAAAAAAAAAAAAAGGGTTTAGAGACAGTACTGAGTTACATAGGGTTGGTCCCTTTGGTGTGGGCTTTCCCTGTTTCTGCTCCCTTCTCTCCCGATTGGCGGAAGGTTGTCCACAGATGGCTGCCAAACCGCAGTGCGTGATCTGTGGGTCCCGAAGGGGTGCGGTGTCTGACTCGGGCATCTGCAGGGGCTGTGCCTCAGCTTCCTCAGACCTGGAACATTCTCTTGAACTGAAGGAACTGCCTGTCCCTGGTGACACCTCTCTAACGGGGGAGAGTGTCCCTTCGGCGGGCGTCCACCCGTCTGGTTCGCTGCCGCCATCCAATGGGTCTTTCCCTGAGTTGCAGCAGGCGGCTCTAGTAGCGCCACCTGTAGATTTTACCCCAGATTTCGTTCTCCTCATGCATCAGGCTTTCCGCTTGAGCCGGTCCGGTCAGTTGCCGGAGGCTTGGCCCGCTTCTCTCCCCTCTTGTTCCTCAGGGGAGGGTCAGCGGCCTTCTCAGCCGGCCGTCAAGAGGCTCAGGTTGGTGGACCAGGATCAGGACACCCCTTGTTTTCCTGATGCTGAGGCGGAGGGTGATCCTGAGACGGAGGCTGATGAGTTGGAGGACGGGGAGATCCCGGAGCCGGAAGATCAGGCTCAGATTATTCGCGTGTTTCGTAGGGACAAGCTGGTCCCTTTGATCACGGAGTCCCTTCAAACTCTTAACCTAGCCATGGTTCGACCTCTGGAGGAGGAGGGTTTGGAAGACCCTCTCATTCAGGCGGTCAGGGATGCCCAGGTGGTGTTCCCTGTACACCGTGTTGTTGAGCAAATGATCCATTCTGAGTGGGATCAACCGGAATCCGGTTTGAAGGGAGTTCGGACCATGAATCGTCTTTACCCCCTGGCCGACAAGGACAAGGACTTGTTTAAGTCTCCGCAGGTTGATGCTGCAGTATCGGCGGTGACTAAGAAAACCACCATCCCGGTTGAGGGCGCTGCGGCCTTAAAGGATGCCCAGGATAAGAAGGTTGATAATTTGTCAAAGCAAGCCTTCGATACAAACGCCTTGTCCCTGCAAGCCTCCATTTGTGGGGCGTGGGTTGCTCGGGCTTGTTTACGTTGGTCACAGCATCTGCGCTCAGGTTCCGGACTGGACCAGCAGGGGTTGCTGGAAGTTACCCGCATGGAGTCCGGATCAGCTTACTTGGCGGATCTGCTTTATGATTTAATACGATCCTTAGCTAATAGTATGGCCTCCGTGGTGGCGGCGCGTCGGTCCATCTGGTTACGCAACTGGGCGGCTGACGGTTCTTCCAAGTCTCGCCTCAGTAAGCTGCCCTTTCAGGGCAGATTGTTGTTTGGTGAGGCTCTAGACAAGTTGGTAAAGGATCTCGGTGAGTCTAAGGGTGGTAGGCTGCCGGAAGATAAGCCTAAGCTCAATAGATCGTCGCCCTCGACGCGCGGTCAGTTTAGGGATTTTTGCAGGTTTCGTTCTTCCCGACTGTGGGCTTCGCAGCGCGGTCGCTTTGGAGCCCGTTATCAAGGGTTTCGTGGTTTCAGAGGAGCAGGACGAGGCTTCTCCGGAGCCGCCTCTTCCTCATCCTCTTCCTTTAATTGCAAGCCACAATGAAGCGAGGCGGGCTCTAGAGGGAAGCCCGGTTATCGGGGGTCATTTGCGCGATTTTCTTCCTTCTTGGGCCCAGATTACGTCAGATCAGTGGGTGTTGCAGATTATCAAAGAGGGTTACGCGCTGGAGTTTGCCTGCCCGCTTCAAGATTCCTTTGTGATGTCACCCAGCAAGGGAGCGCAAAAGACGCGGGACATCCGCGTGACTCTGGATCGGCTACTCTCACTGGGTGCCGTAGTTCCAGTCCCTCCTTTGGAAAGAGGCGCCGGTCGCTACTCCATCTATTTTGTGGTTCCCAAAAAGGGCGGTTCTCTTCGGCCAATATTAGATCTCAAAGGCGTGCATCGCGCTCTCAAGGTACCGCACTTCCGGATGGAGACCCTGCGGTCAGTCATTGTCGCGGTACGTCAAGGAGAGTTTCTAATGTCCCTCGATCTCTCCGAGGCCTATCTACACATTCCCATCCGGACGTCTCATCAACGGTTTCTCCACTTCGCATTTCCATGGGGCCACTTCCAATTTCGGGCCATGCCGTTTGGTCTCGCCACGGCTCCCCGAACCTTCACAAAGGTGATGGTAGTGGTCGCGGCGGCCTTGCGCAAAGAGGGCATCCTAGTCCACCCGTATCTCGACGACTGGTTGATTCGGGCAAAGTCCAATCGAGAGTGTGTGCAGGTCACGGACAGGGTGGTGGCTCTGTTGCGATCCCTCGGCTGGGTGGTGAACGAATGCAAGAGTTGTCTGCCCAACTCAGGAACTCGAGTACCTGGGAGTGCGCTTCGACACGGCGCGAGGCTTGGTGTGCTTGCCGGAGCGCCGTGTTCTGGCTTTGCGGACTCTTGTCCGCTTCTTCAGGGGGATGCCCGCTCCGTCCGCGTGGTGGTACCTGCGGCTCCTCGGTACGATGGCGGCGACCTTGGAGGTGGTGCCTTGGGCGCGCTTCCATATGCGTCCGCTCCAGAGTGCCCTGCTGCGTCGTTGGTCCAACCAGTTCGACTCGTTGAGCAGGAGATTGCCTTGCCTGAAGACGGTTCGCCGATCGCTCCGGTGGTGGCTCTCCTCCGAGAACCTGACGCGGGGGGTTCCCTTGGAGCCTCCGCTTTGGGTCCCGTTCACAACGGATGCCAGCTTATCCGGCTGGGGTGCTCACTGCGAGACCCGCTTCGCTCAGGGAGTATGGTCTCCCCTGGAGGCCTCTTGGTCGATCAACCGGCTCGAGTTGCGGGCGGTGCGACTAGCCCTATTAGCCCTTGAAGCCCTAGTCCTCGGCCGTCCGGTGCGAGTCCTCTCGGACAATGCGACCACAGTAGCTTACATCAATCGCCAAGGGGGCACCGGCAGCATAGCCCTGGAATCGGAGGCGACGGCTTTATTCAATTGGGTGCAGACTCGTCTTCCGGCGATCTCGGCAGCGCATATTGCAGGCGCAGAAAATGTTCAGGCCGATTTTCTCAGCAGAGTGCGGGTAGACCCCGGAGAGTGGGAACTCAACCCGCAGGTTTACGCGCAAATAGTTCATCGGTGGGGGCTGCCTATCATGGACCTCATGGCGACGTTTCAGTCGGCCAAGACGGGGCGCTTCTTCAGCAGGCGAAGAGAACGCATGTCCGAGGGGCTCGACGCTCTCATTCAACCGTGGCCCACGTCCGGTCTTCTTTATGTCTTTCCTCCGTGGGCTCTGCTCGGACGGGTCGTTCAACGCATCGAGAGTCACCGGGGTCGAGTGTTGCTGGTAGCTCCGGATTGGCCCAGGAGGCCCTGGTATGCCGACCTGGTCAGGCTGCGAGACGGTGTTCCTTGGCTCTTGCCCGCGTTGCCGGATCTTCTTCTTCAGGGACCCTTGCGAATGCCCCAAGTGGGTCGATTCTCGCTTACGGTTTGGCCATTGAGAGGGCTCGGTTGAAAAAGAAGGGTTACTCCCCCGCGGTGATTGCCACCCTCCTGCGGGCGAGGAAAACGTCCACCTCTCTTACTTACGTTCGGATATGGAGAATCTTTGAAGACTGGTGCTCCCGCCGTGGAGTCCGTGCAGCGACAGTTTCCGTGCCCGTCGTTTTAAGTTTTCTTCAGGATGGTTTTGATAAGGGCCTTGCTGCTAGCTCCCTGAAAGTCCAGCTGGCGGCTATCTCCTGTTATCGCGGCAAAGTTTTGGGCCGTCCCCTCGGGTCTCATCCGGACGTGCGGCGTTTTCTTACGGCGGTATTTCATTTGTGGCCTTCCCGCAGGATCTTCGTTCCTCCGTGGGACTTGAATCTCGTGCTGCGGGCCCTGGTTCGCGCACCTTTTGAGCCCCTGAGTAGGGCGTGTCTAAAAGATCTCACGCTGAAGACGTTTTTTCTCGTGGCCATCGGCTCGGCACGCCGTATTTCTGATCTACAGGCGCTGTCCTGCCGGGCACCCTTTTTGTCTTTTTCCCAGGATCGGGTGGTTCTCCGTCCGGTCACTTCCTTTTTGCCAAAGGTGGTTTCTCCTTTTCACGTAAATCAGACAGTGTTCCTTCCGGTGCTGCCTTCGGACTCCGTTGGGTCTGTGGACAAGGGTCTTCACCGTCTCGATGTGGGTCGTGTGCTTCGTCGTTATTTGAAGGCTACCGAATCTTTTCGAAAGACCGACCGATTGTTCGTGCTCTTTGGTGGTGCACGAAAGGGGGAGGCGGCGGCTAAAGCCTCCATTGCCAGATGGCTCAAAGAAGCAATCGTGTCCGCGTATCTGTTGCAGAGGCGGCCAGTTCCGGAGGGGATCCGAGCCCATTCCACAAGGGCTCAAGCGACCTCTTGGGCGGAGTATAGCCTAGTTCCACCAGTGGACATCTGTAAGGCGGCCACTTGGTCGCCATTACATGCTTTCAGTAAACACTATCGGTTGGATGTGTCAGCCGCTCGGGATTCCTGTTTTGGTTCGGCGGTTCTGCGCGCCGGATGGCAAGGTCCCGCCCGGTGTTGACTGCTCTGTTACATCCCGATTGTGGAGGACTAAACTGGAGGACCGATCAGGAAATGGAAATTACACTAACCTGGTAATTGTAGTTCCTGGAGGGTCCAGTTTAGTCCTCCTTCCCTCCCGACTATCAAATAATTTAGTGCGGCGCGCTTTTCCGAACGGTTTGGTCATAAGACAGTTTTCTCCTTTCCGTTCTGCCTTCCTTGCGGCCGTGCTCTTTGCAAGTGCTATTCCTTTTCGTCGATTTCAGTCAGCTCTTTGGGGATTTTCGCTGTGGGCTGTCTTTTTGATACCGGGGCGTCGTCGGAGGCGCGGTGCAGTGTTCTGGCTTCCTCGTTTGGGGAGGGGGTTGATATTTATTAAGGGGAGCGAGTTTATTCTTTAAATCTGCATTTTTTTCTATTACTCTAATGTGTTGCTTCGTTAAGTTTGCTTTGTTACTAGTACACTGGGGGCTTCTGGGAGCTCCGTCTGCATATATACTACAGAAGATTTGATTGGTCCAGTCTCCAGGCTGCAGGAGGAGGTGCACTACCCGATTGTGGAGGACTAAACTGGACCCTCCAGGAACTACAATTACCAGGTTAGTGTAATTTCCATTTTCCACTCCTTCTGCAATTGGCGGTGGACACTCCACTCCCTCTGGTGGTGCAACCCGATCTCCTGTCTCAGGATCAGGGATCTCTCCTGCACCCCAACCTCCAGTCCCTCCATTTGATGGTCTGGTTGCTGAAAGGGTAGTTCTAGCCCTCTTACTTTTACCTAGGGAAGTGGAGGAGGTGGTTTTGGCCTCTAGGAGACAATCCACCCGGAAATCTTATGCCCTCAAGTGGCGTAGGTTCTCCACCTGGTGTGCTCAGCACCAAGAGGATCCGTTTTCGTGCCTGGTACCAGTGGTGCTGCAGTATCTGCTTCACCTGTCAGACCTAGGCTTTAAATCCATCTCTTTTCGGGTCCACCTCAGTGCTCTGTCAGCTCACCACTTGCCGGTGGAGGGCCAGTCTCTGTCGGTCCACCCCTTAGTGGCCCGCTTACTCAGAGGCCTGCTTTTGCTCAAGCCTCCGATTCGTCCACCAGCCCCTGAGTGGGATTTGAATGTGGTCTTGCAACAACTTACTCGCCCACCGTTTGAGCCAATGGCTACCTGTCATTTACGCTTCCTTTCCTGGAAGACATTGTTCTTGGTGGCTCTTACCTCGGCCAGGCGTGTGAGTGAACTACAGGCTCTGGTTTCTGATAGACCATACACACAGTTCTATGGGAACAGGGTGGTCTTACGGACTCATCCTAAGTTCCTTCCAAAGGTTGTCTCCTCCTTCCACCTCAATCAGGAGGTGGTTCTTCCGACCTTCTTTCCCAGGCCGCATGCCAGCCAGGCTGAAATAGTCTTGCATACCCTGGACTGTAGGAGGGCGTTGTCTTTCTACATTGACCTACGCAGGGGCATCGAAGGGCTGTTCAGCTCTTCGTATCTTTTGACCCTAATAAGCTGGGGTTACCTGTCTCCAAGCGTACCCTGTCCATTTGGGTCAGACTGTATCGCCTGAGTGTACAGGGCAGCCGGCCTCTCCTTGCAGGGTGGAGTCACGGGCGAAGGCTGCGTCAGTAGCTCATCTCCGCTCTGTTCCATTTGGCAGACATCTTCCGGGCCGCTACTTGGTCTTCAAGCCAGACTTTTGCGGCCCATTACTGCCTCGAGAGGGAGTCCCACAGGGACAGTGCTTTCGGACAGACGGTACTCCGTAATTTCTTTGAGGTTTAGGCAACTCCTACCCTCCGGCTTTTATATTGGGCTACCGTTCGGGGGCGTTCTCAGAGAAGATTCTTATCACGCATTCTGAAGCTCTAGAGGGAGCTTATTTTTCAGCTTTGGGTTCTCGGTAGCCTAGAGCTGGGGAGTCCCATATGTGAGGACTGACTTCC
Source organism: Ichthyophis bannanicus (assembly GCA_033557465.1). Taxonomy (NCBI): domain Eukaryota; kingdom Metazoa; phylum Chordata; class Amphibia; order Gymnophiona; family Ichthyophiidae; genus Ichthyophis; species Ichthyophis bannanicus. The sequence goes on along the minus strand of CM066037.1, from coordinate 40,747,075 downwards.
TCCTTGGTCCTGGAGAGAGTAGTTACTCACCTGTAACAGGTGTTCTCCAGGAGCAGCAGGAATCAGTCCTCACGACCCTCCCTCCTCCCCTTGGAGGTGCAGTCATATATTTCATTTTGTTTTTTGCTGTCTTTTAGCTATGTCATCAGACTGAGCAAGATGGCACCCTTGGGCGGGAAGGGGACCGCGCATGTGCGCTGCATTCCCAAAGGCTTTCTTTGAAAGCTGGGGAAATGCCCCGCACGGGGGCTCCGTCGGCGCCGACGTCACCCATATGTGAGAACTGATTCCTGCTGCTCCTGGAGAGCACCTGTTACAGGTGAGTAACTACTCTCTCTCAGCCTCACCACCCCCTGATCCCCCCTGAGGTTTCAGTGGCCCCTTCCCCCTCCTCCCAAAAAATGTTAGCAGTTATCCCAGTAGTCTGACTCTCCCCCCCCCCCACACCCCTCCTCAAAAATGTTACCAGTGGCCCTCCGCTAAAAAATGAAATGGTGCTCTATCCTGGCATCTCCAAGTTTTTTCTTCTTCCCCATGGATCTTTCTTGTTGGGAGGACAGGAGTAATGCTTACATGCTTCTGCTCCTGAGCCATCATCTTGGAAAATGGTGGCAACTGATCCCACGCAGTGGGGGTCGTTTGTCAAATAAGCCAATAATTGCCTTATATGGTAGTCAGTCTGCTAACTCCATGCTGTATGGCAGAGAATGCACCTTGGGGGTCAATTTGCCAAATAAGGCAATCCTTGCCAAATTTGTCAGACTGACCTTATTTGGTGAATCCCAGGATGTAGCACATGGAAGCGTGTGGGTATTGCTTCAGCCTTCTAACAAGAAAGGTGGTTCGGGTGTGGAGAGAAAATCAAAGGTACACGGATTGTGGCACAGGGGCCATATCTAATTTTTTAGGGCCAGGGGTCGGGGCCCCCAGGGCAACTAGTAAAATATATTAAGGGGTTTGGAAAGGTGGAGGGCTTGAAGCTATAAAAGCAACTTGAGGAAATTGGGATTGGGCCGGACTAGATCATTTTGAGGTGAAGTGTCAAACATCAGTTTATATGATCCTTTTGCTCCCTACCGCATCTTTGTGCTTGCCTAAAGCTGGTGTGAAGATCCAGCATTCAGTGTAAAAAATTGCGCTGTTTCTTGAAAGAATACTCTGCACCTGCCCTCACTGGCAGCACACCAGGGCTCTTGGAGTAACGGAAATCCACACACAAGGCAATCAGAAGGCAATCTGTATAACTTAGTAAATAATACACAACACATTTGTATTATAACAACAAACCAAAGCTTTGGGAGAGCAAACTAGGCTGCTGCCTTTGTTTACTCTGCCATCATAGCTTTAGGCCACTTTATTTATAGGTAAATATTTGATTATCCAGCATAATTCTCACTTTATTGCTCTACATCTATCATTACGTATGTATCATTACATTAGGAGCAATTAAATATTTGCTGGTTTGCATGCGATTAGCATGCCCATGTGCTGTGTTTGGAAGTTTCCTGCACTAGCTTGCTTTCTGTATCAGAGAACAAGACTAATGCGGTAAAATCTTGAGCAAATGCTGTGCTAAAATATAGCACAGTTTGCTACATTGAAGGCTCAGTTATAACTGCCACTTTTCTTTTTTTCTAGGTCACTGTTGGTGGGATTGATTGGGATTATATTGCCACACAAGGGCCTATGCAAAATACATGTCAGGACTTCTGGCAGATGGTGTGGGAACAAGGCATCGCAATCATTGCAATGGTGACAGCGGAAGAGGTAAGGAGTTTCTGATCTACCTACTTTCTGTTGCTCTTTCTGGGATAGGTTGCATACTTAAAAAATGGCAGTGGATAGTTTTCATCATTATCGACAAACATGGTCCTTCCTCTTCAGGTCAAGGACATAGAAACATGATGGCAAAAAAGACTACATGGCCTATCTAGTCTGCCCTTCCATATCACCCACTACAAGAGTCCCCTTTTTTCCTTTAGAGAGCCTCTGTGTTTGTCCATGATTTTTTGAATTTAGATACTGTCCTCATCTCTACCACCTTCACTGGGAGACTGTTCCATCCATCTACCATGCTTTCCATAAAGGAATATTTCCACATATTACTCCTGAGTCTATCTCCTATGTCCCCTAATAGAAGAGCTTGCTATCTCCAGGAACAAGCAGGAATGAGTCCTCACATATGGGTACGTCGGTACCGACGGAGCCTGCGCGGGAAAGCTCCCCAGCTTCCCAAAAGGAAAGCTTTTGGGGCTTCCCACAGCGCATGCGCGCTGCCTTCCCGCCTTCCTGACCAACTCTCCTCAGTTCTTCTTTTTCCGTGGAGCCAGCAGGTCGTGTTCCTGTCACCGCTGAAGAATTTCTTGTTTTTAAAAGTTGTTCTGACCGCGTATCTGCCTTCCCCGATTCCGAACCGGTACCGCCGGTCTTTACTTCTTTATTTCTTTAAAAAAAATATATATATTTTTCTTTTTCCACACTTGGTGTATTTCTTTTTGTAAGGCCTACCGGCCTTTACAAATTCTCCCTCATGGAGAAACCATCTTCTGGTTTTAAAAAATGCACCAAGTGCTCTGGTACTATTTCAGTCACAGACACCCATGAGTGGTGTCTTAAATGTTTGGGCCCTGACCATTCGGTTCCGGATTGTCCATCCTGCTCTCTGATGTCCAAATGGGCTTACAGAACCGAGCAGCTAAATTTCATGTGCTGTTTTCTGCGGATAATCCAGCATCAGCATCATCCAGATCCTCATCTCCGGATGGATCTCAGGTAACCAAACATTCCTCGGGCAAGTCTTCAAGGGGCAAATCTCCCTCAAAGCAGAGAGAGGCCCTTGGGTTCGACCCTGAAGACCTTGCCCCAGCCAAACAACCCCGGCGGGAAGCTCCGGCTTCCAAAGCTCCTCCTATGGGGTTACAGGTTGACATCGATGGCACGGCCTCGACCGATCACCTGTTAGACTGCTCTGGGGTACCGGCTCAAACCGGTACCGACATCCAGGCAGTTGTGGCGTCAATGGGTACTACGGTACAATCCATGCAGCAGGCCATAATGGCTTTTATTAATGCTGCGACGCCCTCGGTACCGCAACCGTCGGTTCCGACCCCGGTTCCGGTACCACAACCAATACCGGTACCCAGAGCATCTACTTCCAGTAGAAGGCCGGTACCGTTTTTTGCTTCCCGCGATATTCTCGGTACCGACCCGGTACGCCCGAGGTCGATACCGGTCGGTACCCGTATCAATCTCTGGAAGCAAGTAGGCGATACTTCGAGTCTTCTGAGGATGCCGATACCTCAGATGATTCTGATGAAGCATCCCTTATTCTTCCTGAGGAGCCTTCTTCCCCAAAGAGAAGAATGTCTCCTCCAGAGGACTTGTCCTTTCAGGACTTCATCTTGGAAGTTGCCAAAGGACTTTCCATTACAGTATCCTCTGAAAAGGAACCTAGAGCTCAAAAATTAGACATTTTAGGATACTCTAAGGTTCCCAAAGAGGCAGTCACCTTACCCATTCATAATATTCTCCAAGAACATATGATGGATTTATGGGAGGCTCCTCTTACACTATCTCCACATTCTCGTCGGTTGGTTACCATGTATCGGGTCCCTCCTTCTCCTGGTTTTCAAAAAACCCAGCTTCCTCACCATTCTATTGTGGTGAAGTCTGCTATGAAAAAGATTAAGAGTACCAAAAGGCACTCTTCTACCCCTCCAGGAAGAGAATGTAGAACTTTGGATGCTTTTGGCAGGAAAATCTTTCAAGCTACTATGCTTATTGCCAGAATCAACTCCTACAGTCTCTATATGGGCATGTTTCTAAAGGAGCTTGCTCTTAAAGTACAAGATTTTCTCCCCTTTATTCCAGAGGATAGAAAAGAGGAGTTCCTGCTTCTGTTAAAGCATATCCAAGATGTGTCAAAGTTCTCCAATAGGGCTGCCTTTGACTCTTTTGAGGGTGCTAGTAGAGCATCTGGCATAGCCATAGCTGCTCGTCGAATTGCTTGGCTCCAGGCCTCTGACCTGGAATCCTGGGTACAAGATGGCCTAGGCAATTTACCTTGTACAGGTGAAAATCTCTTTGGCAAAGAGTGGCAAGTCAAAGCCATTCAAATGGATGCAGAGAATGCTGCTTTGGATAGACTCTCTAAGTCTACTTCACTCCCTGCCAAAAAGAAGTCTTTTAAGAAGTCTTTCTACAAAAAGCCTAGATTTGGTTCCAATGCTGGCCAGTCATCTGCTCAAGCTCGCTTTGTTCCTAAGCGACAGCAGACTAAACAGGCCAGAACAAAGCCTGCAGCAGCTGCTACGCTTCAACAGTCCCAACCCCCTCAGGGTTTTTGACTTACTTCTAGAGAACATACCCTTTCTGGCTCTGCAGCAACCAGAGCCTCTCACCATTCCAGGAAGGCTAACTCATTTTGCTCCCAGATGGGAACAGATTACATCAGAGCAGTGGACCCTCTCTATCATCAGAGAGGGATACAAACTGCATTTTTCCAGCCTTCCTATCTATCCCAGGGTGAGACATTTCGTCTCTCCCCCATCTCTCCTATACCTGTTGGATCAGGAGGTGAATACCCTGCTTGCCCAAGGGGCCATAGAACAGGTTCCCCTCCTCCAACAGGGCTCAGGGTTCTACTCCCCCTATTTTCTGATACCAAAGAAAACAGGAGGACACAGACCTATCCTAGATCTGAGAGAATTAAACAAATTCCTGTACAAGGAAAAATTCAAAACGCTCTCTCTGGGTATTCTCCTTCCTTACCTTCAGAGTCAGGACTGGCTTTGTTCTCTAGACCTAAAGGATGCGTACACACATATACTCATCCATCCCTCCCACAGAAAATTCCTTCGATTTCTGTTCCAGGGAAAACATTTCCAGTACAGAGTACTCCCCTTCGGTCTAGCCTCTGCTCCAAGAGTGTTCACAAAATGCATGTCAGTAGTGGCTGCATTTCTACGCTCTCAGGGAATCTTTGTCTTCCCATACCTGGACGACTGGCTCATCCGAGCTCCATCTCAGTCTCAGGCTCAGACTTCCCTGGACCACACCATCTGCATTCTGCAGTATCTGGGACTTGTCATCAATCTGCCAAAGTCTCAACTCACCCCTACTCAATCCCTAGAATTCATAGGGGCCTGGTTAGATACCACCACAGCAAAGGCCTGTCTTCCCCAGGCACGTTGCCACCGGCTAGTGCACCTGGCCTCTCAGATTCAGTCCAGAACTCACTTGACTGCCCGAGAGATGTTACAATTGCTAGGCCACATGGCCTCCACAGTTCATGTGGTGCCTTATGCTCGCCTGCATATGAGAGCAGCTCAATGGACTCTGTCCACTCAGTGGACCCAAGCATCAGGAGCTCTCTCCGACCAAATAGAAACCTCCAAACGTCTCTTTGGGTCTCTCCAGTGGTGGATATCCATTCAAAACCTGTTGCTGGGGTCCCCCTTCCAACCGCTACCACCCCAGGCAACCCTCACTACAGATGCCTCCCAGACAGGCTGGGGAGCTCATCTTCAAGACCTCTCCACTCAAGGCCTTTGGTCTTCACAGGAGACTGCCCTTCATATCAACCTTCTGGAGCTTCGAGCAATTTTTCTTGCTCTCAAGGTCTTTCATACCCTCCTTTACAACATGACAGTGCTTGTTCATACCGACAATCAAGTAGCCATGTTCTACATAAACAAACAAGGAGGGACTGGCTCTCTGTCGCTTTGCAACGAAGCTCTCAGACTGTGGGCCTTCGCCAGAGAGCATCAAATCCATCTCCTGGCAGTATATCTCCCAGGAATTCAAAACTCTTGGGCAGACAGACTCAGCCGAGTTCTGCTTCCACACGAGTGGTCCCTGCACATGGATCAGGTACTCAGAATCTTTCAGAAATGGGGAACCCCGGACATAGACCTCTTTGCAAGTCTGTGGAATGCCAAACTTCCCCGGTTCTGTTCCAGAACTCCATGTCAGGGGGTTCAGGCCAGGGATGCCTTCCTCCTTCATTGGGGTCAGGGCCTCCTATATGCCTTTCCACCCATTCCTTTGATTCCCAAGACTCTGTTCAAACTGCAGAAGGATCACGGATCTATGATCCTCATAGCTCCACGCTGGCCACGCCAAGTGTGGTTCCCTCTACTTCTGCATCTCTCCCAGGGTCCCTCCCTAGACCTGGGAGCTGCTCCAGACCTTCTGTCTCAGGAGGAGGGGACTTTTTGGCACCCAAACCCCAAGTCCCTCCACCTCAGAGCATGGTTACTGAAGGCCTAGACCTTCAAGACTTAAATGTCTCTCAACAAGTGAAAGATATCCTCCATGCTTCCAGAAAACCTTCCACAAGGCGTTCTTATGCTTTTAAATGGAAGAGATTTTCCATTTGGTGTGCTCAAAAGGATCTTGATCCTTTTGCTCTTCCTATCAATTCTCTATTGGAATATCTCCTGCATCTCTCCAATGCAGGCCTTAAAACGAATTCAGTAAGGGTCCATTTGAGTGCTATTGCAGCATCCCTCAAGCCTTTCAATGGACAACCTATTTCCTCTCATCCTCTTATTGCAAGATTCATGAGAGGCCTAACTTTAACTAAACCTCCCATTAGGCCTCCTCCGGTGGCATGGGACTTAAACTCGGTTCTTGGTCAGCTTATGAAGCCACCTTTTGAACCCTTAGCCACTACCTCCTTGAAATTTCTTTCCTGGAAGGTTATTTTCCTCATTGCAGTCACTTCAGCTCATCGCATCAGTGAGCTGCAAGCCTTAGTGGCGAATCCACCCTGTACAAGGTTCCATCATGATAAGGTAGTCCTTCGGACAAATCCACACTTTATGCCTAAAGTGGTTTCACCTTTTCATCTTAATCAAGAGGTATACCTACCTGTCTTCTTTCCAGCTCCTCATGCATCCAGTGCAGAGCGGAACCTTCATACTCTAGATTGTAAAAGAGCTCTTGCCTTTTACCTCCATAGGACTCAGCCACATCGAAAGTCTTCCCAACTTTTTGTTGCTTTCGATCCTTCTCATTTGGGACTTCCAGTCTCAAAACGAACACTTTCCAATTGGATTGCTCAGTGTATTTTGTTTGCTTACCAGAGTAAAAACATTTCTCTGGAGGGCCATGTCACAGCTCACAATGTGAGAGCCATGGCCACCTCTATGGCTCATCTTCAGTCTGTATCCATAGATCAGATCTGTCGAGCAGCCACCTGGGCCTCGGTTCATACCTTCACTGCCCATTACTGCTTGGATAAGGACTCCCGCCGGGATGCCTTATTTGGTCAGGCTGTCCTCAAACACCTGTTCCATTCTTAAACAACTCCTGCCCACCTTCCCTTAATGGATGCCTGAGATCCATCGGAAGATGACATACCTACGTAGGGGATCTCACAGGCATCTCAGCTAGGGAGTCCCCATATGTGAGGACTCATTCCTGCTTGTTCCTGGAGATAGCACAGTTACTTACCTGTAACAGGTGATCTCTGGGAACAGCAGGAATAGTCCTCACAACCCACCCACCTCCCCTAGGAGTTGTATCTCTTTCTCTTCCTTTCCTCTCTCTATTGTCTCAGCTTTAAACTTGAACTGAGGAGAGTTGGTCAGGAAGGCGGGAAGGCAGCGCGCATGCGCTGTGGGAAGCCCCAAAAGCTTTCCTTTTGGGAAGCTGGGGAGCTTTTCCGCGCAGGCTCCGTCGGTACCGACGTACCCATATGTGAGGACTATTCCTGCTGTTCCCAGAGATCACCTGTTACAGGTAAGTAACTGTGCTTTCAGTCGAAAGAGGCTCTCCTCCTGTGCATTTATGCCATGGAGATATCTAAATGTCTGTCATATTGCTTCTGTCCCACCTTTCCTCTAAAGTATACATATTAAGGTTCTTAAGTCTTGTCTTCATATGCTTATAACGAAGACCATTAGCCAATTTAGTAGCCACTCTCTGCACAGACTCCAATCTGTTTATATCCTTTTGTAGGTACAGTCTCCAGAATTGCACACAATACTCCAAATGAAGTTGCACCAGAGACTTATACAGAGGCACTATCACCTCCTTTCTTCTGCTGGCCATTCCACTCCCTATGCACCCAAGCATCCTCCTAGCTTTTGCCGTCGCCTTTTCTACCTGTTTAGCTACTTTGAGACATTTGACTTTCATAATGCAAGGCGTTCTTATGCCTTCAAATGGCAAAGGTTCACCCTCTGGTGTACCCTGAAACCTATCGACGACTTTGCCTGTGCAGTGGAATTCTTTACAATATTTCTTCTACTTGTCATCAACAGGTCTCAAGACTAATTTGGTCAGAGTTCATTATAGTGCCATCTCCGCCTATCACAGGTGGGTCAATAGCCATCCTATCCCATCTCATCTCTTCCTTTGCTGCAGTAATTTATGCGTGGTCTCCTGCTATCTAAGCCGCCAATCAAGCCACTTACTGTGGTTTGGGACCTCAATGTGGTCCTAGTGCAGCTCCTAAAGCCTCCCTTTCAGCCTTTAGCTACCACTTCTTTGAAGTTCCTATCGTGGAAGGTGATCTTCCTCATTGTTACTTCAGCTCGCTTTATCAGTGAGCTGCAGGCCCTGGGCTCTGATCCTTCATACACCTGGTTCCACCACTACAAAGTGGTTCTCCGTACACATTCACACTTCCTTCCGAAGGTGGTCTTCACTCTTCATCTCAAACGGTTGGTTATGCTACCCGTCTTCTTCCCCAGACCACACGCTTCCAGGGCTGAAGCAGTGCTCCACACTTTAGATTGCAAGCGTGCACTGGCTTTCTACTTGGACAGAACCAAGTCTTTCAAAAAATTCTCACAATTCATTTCCTTTGATCCAAGTCACCTTGGTCTTCCAGTGTCGAAACGCACCCTATCCAGTTGGATTGTGGTTTGCATTTCTTTTGCCTGTTCTCAAGCGAGACTCTCCCTAGAGGGTCATGTCACAGCTCACAACGTATGGGCCATGGCAGCCTCAGTTGCCAACCTTCGTTCTGTCTCCATTGACTAGATCTGTTGAGCAGGTACCTGGTTCTCCATTCACACTTTCACTGCTCATTACTGCCTTGACAGGGACTTCTGTTGGGATGCTGTCTTTGGCCAGGCTGTCCTCCAGCACCTTTTTGGAACTTAATTGCAACTCCTGCCCTCCGTTCTGGACTTTTCTGGCACTAGACTTCTCTGTCAATGTTCTTATCTCCGTCATTGAGTCCTTTGGGGCCACATTTTCTCCACACCCTCTGGTTCCATTCTTTAGACTCTGCGTAACTGCTGCTGCTAATCCAGTCTGGTTCCTGGGAGCTATTGAATCCCTTATGTGAAGGCTGCATTCCTGCTTGTTCCTAGAGATAACGTTCTTATGTTAACGTTTTTACTCACCTGCAACAGGTGATCTCTGGGAACAGCAGGAATCAGTCTTCACAATCTTCCCTCCTCCCCTTGGAGTTGTAGGGTATTCTTTTTCCTCTATCACTCAGTTACAAAATCAACTGAGGAGAGAGTGGGGGAAGGCAGGAAGGCAGATGCGCAGTGGAGTGCTCCCAAAGGCTTTTCTATTGGACGCTGGGAAGCATTCCCGCATGGGCTCCGTCAGCACCAATGATACCGTATGTGAAGATTGATTCCTGCTGTTTCCAGAGATCATCTAGTACATGTGAGTAACTGCTCTATACATTTAAATCATCATACCCAAAAAATTTAACGTCTGTTTAAATCCCCCTATTCAAACTGGAGACATTTTTCATGAAGATCCATATCAAAAAAGTGTCACATCAATTCTTTTAAATCTTCATAGCCAATCAGGGACATCTTTCAGGGGTCAAATCAAGAGTAACTCTAGTTCATTATAATTCTTATCCATTCAGAAGAGTTGCTCATGCAATATAACACCATTCAGGAAAGACTGAAGTTAAATATGTAAACTCTGATCTTACAAAATATCCAAAGGATAAAAAAGGAGTTCACTACTGATGTAAAAAAAAAAAGCATTCACTGATGCTTTGGTGTTCACTCAGAGTCTCGAGAACTGCCAAGTAGTCGGGTTTTCATGATATCCCCCATGAATATGCATATGAGAGATGTGCATACAATGGAGGTAGTGGGCATACAAATTTTTCTCATGGATATTCATTGGGGATATCATGAAATCCTGAACTTACTGGGAGGCCTCGAGGACTGGGAGTAAAGACAAAGGACTAACAGTTACATAACATAGTAAATTATGGTAGATAAAGATCACAACAAACAAGAACTCTTCCAAGAAATAGGAGGGGCAAAATAATATCAACATAAAAAAAGCACACTACCCAAGCATAGTAAAACACATTGCTCAGAAAGGAGCTTTAGTAATCAGCCCAACTTGGCTATATATATAATGCTGCAGTTGCCCAAATTGATTATAACAGTGGGCTAATTCTTGCTTTGATGCAACCTTCACTGCTATATAATCGTCAGCTCTCAATTCAATTTGTTGTATTTTTTCATATAAGTGTTCCTTCAAACATATTCTTAAATAGAACACACCAAAACAAATATGTTCAATAAAGGTTTAATCCTTATAATAAACTCATTGCACTTATCTGTATTCAAAATGTTAAGGTCAAATGGAGTCTGACTTCCCCAATTTCTTTTGTCTATTTGCACACTCTATGAATCACTCTCGACTCTAGTTTCATTGGCCCAAATCCAACCTCATTAGAGAATATTTCAAATAATCTTATCACAAGCAAAGCTACCAATATGGGACCTCTCCTGTAACGGTGTTCGCATACCTCCATGTCATATTCAAATAAACGCCATCAGGTTGTGCTTAAAAACCTCACAATGGATAACACCCCAGTGTGCAAAGGAAGATCCTCGAGAACATACACTAAAAGTGTGGTGAGAGAGATAAGAAGAAAACCAAGACAGAACAGACCCATATTGGAAAAAGCTGTAACTTTGGCATACATGCCATTTTTAGCCAAGCCTTACTGTATCAAAGCCGGAATGGTCATTGGTGAGAATTTAAATGGATGGGTGATAGGCGTTTCCTGTCCATTTTTTCAGGGTTTTTTTGGATGTCTCCTTATTGTGGGATATCTTTGTTGCGATATGATTGTTACCTTTAACCCTGTGTAGGAATAACTTATTGATTAGAGCAGTGGTTCTCAACTCAGTTCTCTGGGACCCCCAGGTCAGTTACATTTTCAGGATATCCACATTGAATATGCATAAAATAAGTTTAAGTTACAATGTAAACCGCTTTGATTGAAATGATAAAGCGGAATAAATAAACAAACAAAGATATATATATATATATATATATATATAATGGAAGCATTGCATTCAGATCTATCTCATGCCATATTCATTGTGGATATCCTGAAAACCTGACTGGCCTGGATTGAGAACCACTGGGTTAGAGCAACAGGGGCTGCTGGGTTGCTAGGAGTCAGCATTGATTTGATGGCACTTAAAAAAAAGAGTTTTATTTGGCACCCTCTTCCACACTCCACTTGACCATCTTAAAAATATGTACATGGTTTTGAAAGCTGCTGTTTTTCATCTTTTATGGAATCCATTACAAATTTTTGTTTTCAGTTTATGTAAGAAGTTATTTTGCCATGTGGTTACACTCTTTTGACCTTTTGGGTACCTGTAATGTTTTATCTCCAGGAACAAGCAGGAATGTAGTCTTCACATATGGGTATCGTCGGTACCGATGGAGCCTGCGTGGGAACGCTCCCCTGCGTCAAATAGGAAAGCTTTTGGGAGCATCCCACAGCACCTGCGTGCTGCCTTCCCACCTTTCCCAACTGTCCCTCTCCAGTTCTTCGTTTTCCATGGAGCCGACAGGTCGCACATCCTGTCACCGCAGAAAATAATTCCCTTTTATTCTTCTTTTTTGTGGTTGCGTCTACCTTCCTTCGACACTACACCGATACCGCCAGTTCTTCTTTTCTTTTTTCTAACCCCCCCCCCAAACTTTTCTTCTGGAGTCTTTTCCAGGTTTTTTCTCCTCAGGTGCCACGCGCCATTTTGGGCACTAGGCCCAACTTTTCCTTTAAAATGGAAAAACCCGCTTCGGGTTTTAAAAAGTGTTCCAAGTGTGGCGGTACCATTTCCGTCACCGACACCCATGAGTGGTGCCTCAAATGTTTAGGTCCTGACCACTCTATTTCAGAGTGTGTTGCCTGTGGGATGATGTCGAAGAGGGGCCAGCAGAACCGAGCTGCTAAACTTAGCACCCTTTTCCCTCCGATGCAGCCTCTGTGGCATTGACGTCTTCCAGGGCTGCTTCTTCCTCCCACGGATCTCAGGTAACTAAACATAAATCTAGCCAGTCCTCAAAGGGTAGATCTCCCTCTAAGCATCGAGATGCCTCTGGCTTTGCCTTTGAGGGACTTTCACCGGCTAAATTGCCCCGGCGGGAGGCTTCGGCTTCCAAAGCATTAATGGGGCTCCAGAATGTTCTCGAGGCCTCAACCTCGGCAGAACTACTGGTGCCATGCTCTGGGGTACCGGCTGCTTCATCCGGTACCAATACCCAAGCATCGGCAGCGTCGATAGACCAGAGATTCTTGGCTATTGAACGCAGTCTGGCGGCTCTTCTCACGGCCTCAATGCTCCTGAAACCGCTTCAAACAATTCAATCGGTGCCAGCACCGACTCCGGTACCGGTACCGGTACCGACTGCATCGACGTCGGCAGGTATTCTACCAGGACCGAGTCATGCTTATCCATCCGGTATCGACAAGTCGGTATCGGACCCCTCCAATGCTGACTTCGATTGGTACCGGTACCGTGCCTTGCACAATCGCCCGGATCGGAGATACTTTGAATCCTCGGATGAGTCTGAAGACTCTGAAAGCTCTGCTGATACCAGAGTACTTCTTCCTGAGGATTCCTCTTCTCCTCAGTGTAGGATGTCTCCACCAGTGGGATATGTCCTTTCAGGATTTTATCCGAGATGTGGCTCAAGGTATTTTCATCACAGTGGCTCCTGAAAAAGAGCCTAGGGCAAAGGAATTAGAAATCCTACAATACCCTAAGGCTCCCAAGGAGGCAGCTACCTTACCTATTCATGAGATCTTGCATGATCTCATGTTAAGGATGTGGGAAACACCTCTAACCACATCTCCTCACTCTCGAAGACTCGACACCCTGTTTTCCAAGTTACTTATTCCTGTTCGATGTAATGACCTGACTATTGTTTATTGTCGGATACCTTTTTGTTCTATGTAAACCGCGCTGATCGCAAATAGTGCGGTATATAAGAAATGCAAATAAATAAAATAAATAAATAAAATCGAGTTCCTCCTTGTCCTGGGTTTCAGAAGACTCAGCTACCACACCATTCCATGGTGGTGGAATCGGCTATGAGAACGATCAAGAGTGCAAAAAGGCATGCATCTAATCCTCCAGGACTTGAGTGTAGGACTCTTGACGCCTTTGGACGTCGAACCTTCCACGCTTCCATGCTTTCTGCTAGGATCAGTTCCTATATATTATATATGGGAATATTCCTTAAGGAAGTCGCAGGAGATTTAGAGCTTATGAGCCCTCTCCTTCCTGATGATAAGAGGCAGGATTTCATCGCCCTTGTCAAACATGCTCAGGATGTTTCCAAGTTTGTGAATCATGCAGCCTTTGACTGCTTTGAGTGCATAAGCAGAACCTCTGATCTCCAGGAACAAGCAGGAATGTAGTCATCACATATGGGTATCGTCGGCACCGACAGAGCCTGCACGGGAACGCTCCCCAGCGTCCAATCAGAAAGCTTTTGGGAGCATCCCACAGCACCTGCGTGCTGCCTTCCCGCCTTTCCCAACTGCCTCTCTCCAGTTCTTCTTTTTCCGTGGAGCCAGCAGGTCGTGTTCCTGTCACCGCAGAAGAATTTCTTTTTTCTTTCTTTCTTTTTGTGGTCGCGTCTGCCTTCTTCAATGCTCTACCGGTACCACCAGTTTTTCTTTTCTTATTTCTGTAATAAAAAAAAAAAAAATCATCTTTTTTCCTTTTCTTCAGGTGCACGCACCTTTTTGGGCCTTATTTATTTATTTATTTATTTATTTAACATTTTTTATATACCGCACTATTCATCTTCAGTGCGGTTTACATTGAACAACAACATACCTGTCAGTACATGACTGATCTAGGTTTACAGATAACAGGGGAAATCAACTGGGTGTGAACTGGGGAATAACTATCTAAATAATTATACATAATTATATATACATTGAATAGGTTACAACAAGATTTGATATTCGATAAGAATACAGTGTTTTCACATTTTGATCTTTTGTTCTGGGTTGTTGTTATGTGTAGTAGTTTTCTGAGTAATACGGGAGCCGGTTTTATTGTGTGTATGGTAGCTTGAAGTGTAAAGTGAATAAATAGTGCTTGATGGACTTTCTAAATTGAGTGATATCCCTGATTGATCTGATGTTTGGGGGTAGTCTGTTCCAGCACTGGGGAGCATAGGACACAAAAGCTCTGTTAGTAGTTTGTTGTGTCCATTTTGTGGAGATACTAGGAGTAACTAGTGTGTTTTCTGATACTAGTCTCCTGGGTCTGTTGTTTGGTGTGTGGGTGATGAGATTTGAGATCGATGCAGGAGATAAATTATTAATAGCCTTGAATGTGATGAGGAGGGTTTTGTATGTTATTCTGCAATTTATCGGAAGCCAGTGCAGATCGATTAGTATTGGTGTTATATGATTTCTTATAGAAGCTCCAGATAGGATGCGGGCTGCTGCGTTCATCGCCAGTTGAAGTGGATTTAGTGTATTCTTGGGGAGACCATGAAGGATGATATTTGCATAGTCGAAATGCGGTGTGACTATTGCTTGGAAAACTGTACGGAAGTCCTTGGTCTCCATCATTGGTTTCAGGTGGCGCAGTGTTTTTAGTTTGTAGTAAATTGATTTTACTGTGTTCTTTATGTGCTCTTTAAGATTGAGTTGTTGATCAAGTATCACACCGAGGTACTTTATGGAGGCCTTGATTGGGAGTTCTGCGTCTCTTACTGTGAGGGTGGTTGGCGGAGCAAATTGCTTGTTTCTTGTTGCTATGAGTACTTCGGTTTTCTTGAAGTTTATTCTCATGTTTTGATTGAGAAGCCAGTCAGTTATTGCATTGAAGCAGTTGATTAGTGGAGAGTAGTCGGGATTTGATATATTGATCGGTGTGAATATTAGCACGTCATCTGCGTACAATAGGCAAGATATACCGAAATCTCTGGTGATTTGGCAGATAGGCTGCATGTATATATTAAAAAGCAATGCAGATAGAGATGAGCCTTGAGGTACTCCCTGTTTCTGTTTGAAGGGTTCAGAAGTAATGTTGCCTGTACGGACCTGTTGCCAGCGCTCATCTAAGTAAGATTTGCACCAGTTCCAGGCTTGGTTGCGGATGCCTTTTTCGTGGAGTCTAGCTAGCATGATCTTATGGTCGACTGAGTCGAATGCCGCTGATATGTCCAGAAAAATCATTGCAATGGCCATGTGAATGTTGTCAATCCCACAAATGAGTTTAAGTAGTGAAGTCATGAGTGTTTCTGTTCCGTGAGCTTCTCGGAATCCGTGTTGGCATGGGTCCAACGGGGCTGCTGTATCAATGTGGTGTTGGATCTGCCTCTGAGTTTCCTTTTCAAGTATCTTGGCTAGATAGGGAATGCTGGAGATTGGGCGGTAGGATTCTTCCTTTGTTGGGTCCATCTGGTTGTTTTTTAGCAGAGGGCAAATTGATGTTTGTTTAAGGGCGGTAGGGAAGATGCCAGTTAGGTAGGAGATATTTGCGATCTTAGCTATGTAAGGGCTAAGCTCGGCACGTAAGGTTTTGATCCAGTGTGCTGGACATGGGTCATTTGGTGCTGTGGTGGTGTTTATGGTAGCGATAATTTCTTCGATGGTTTTTCTTGATGGTGGTGAGAATTTATCGAGTGATGCTTGGGCCTGTGGGAGTTGGATTAGTATTTGTGATGACGTTGTGTTCGCCTTGATCATTTTGGCTTGGATGAAATTAGCATATAATTGTGGTTGTATGGATTCTTGATGCGGTGGCGATGGGTCTTTGGTTAATGTTTTTACTAAATTGAAGAGATCGCGTGGTCTGTTTAGTGTTTTGCAGAGAAGATTGGAGTGGAATTCTTTCCTTGTAGACCAAGATAGATCGCGATGCTTTTTGAGTTGGGTGAGATACTCTTCTTGAACTTTGCTGTTGTGGGTGTGTCTCCATTTTCTTTCTAACTTCCTCAGTTGGAGTAGGGATGTACGTAGTTCAGAAGAGAACCAAGGGGCATCCTGCTTTTTATTGGAGCGATTCCTGGGTGGGAGCTTCTTGTTCATGCTTGGTTTATGTGCATACTGATAGAGAGTGTCATTCCAGTTAGAGATCAACTCATTTAGATTGTCCGTTGGCTTGTCTAGTTTTGGCAACGCTTGTTTAGTGAGGGTCTCTATGTCTAATGGCTTAAATCGCCCTGTGCTAGTTGTTGAGGTGACTGGCTGGGTGAGTGTGTTTGAATTTGTTGGAATCAGGAATAAGATCAGGCTATGGTCTGACCAAGGGACTGGGATAATAGATGGTTTGGTGTAATTATTTAAGCTTGAGACTGCTGATGGAACGAATATCAGGTCGAGGATGTTCCCTTGTTTGTGTGGGGTTGTGCACGATTTGTTTGAATCCAAGGTCTGTCATGGCATCGAGGAATGTACTGGATAAGTCATGATGTAGAGAAGCGAGGTTAAAATCACCTAACATCCAGTTTGGTTTGTTGGGGTTGTCAGGATTGCAGGCTAAGTTTATTATATCTGAGAGATCTTCTGATACTGCATTTGGTGCTGAGTAGACGAGGTTTATAGAGTTGCTTCTATTTGCGATGGTTAAAGTGTCTAGATGTTTGGAGCTCCTGGTTATGGACACTCGGTATTGCAACTCTGACTTTGCTATTATGAAGACTCCTCCACCTTTTCTATTATCTCTGTTACAAGCGAAGAATGAGAAATTGGGGGGCGTGATTTGATTAATTAGGACAGTGTCTGAGTCAGAGAGCCATGACTCAGTGACCATTAGGAGGTCTAAATTGTAGTTGGATATTAGGTCTGTGATGGCAGGCCATTTGTTGCGCACAGACCGTGCGTTGATGAGTGCACATCTAAGCTCGTGTTGCAGGTTGTCTTTGATGATCTTTTTGTTAGTAATGGTTTCCAGTGTTATGTAGAGCAGGCGTGATTGTCTCTTTTGTTGAGGGTTTGGGTAATGTTGATAATAGTTGTAGTGATGTTTTCTATTTGATCCTAGGAGTGCTGGGATGGGGTTATGTTCATGGATGTATGAAACAGAGTCATGAATGGTCATTGCAATAGTATAGAGAAAAACGAACGTTAGGGTTGAGGTAGTCATGATTATCTTTTGGTGTTATGATTATGGTTATCTTTTGGTGTAATAATGGAATGCTACTATAACAGTAATAATGGAATGCTACTGACAACAGTAATAATGGAATGCTACTGACAACAGTAATAATGGAATGCTACTGGCAACAGTGTTAATTGAGTGCCATAGGGAAAATGAGAGTAGTTATGAGCTATGGTGCATTCACATGATTAGTCTGTATACTTGCTGTGTTTGTGAGTTGTGTAGAGAGGCCTGCGTTCATGTCTGAGTTCCGTTGTAGGCAGAGTGTTGGTTTTTTGGTCAGGCGGCAGAGGGTTGATTGAGGCAGGCGTCGGGTAACCGGTGAGTTGCTGTGGAATCTTCCGTGTCGCCTATCGTGCCTCGCCTAAGGGCCACGCCAAAGGGCCCTCTGGCGAGGCCCTCAGGCGCGGGCCCGCCAGTCGCGGGCGCGCCTGCTGGCGCGAACTTTTAAAAGTTCCTGGCGTGCCCCGATTGGGCCTTGATGGACGGCAGGCCCCTCCTGCTGCCGGTGGCTCGATCCCCGGGAAGGGGAGAGCTGCTGGTGGTGGTGGGGGCTCCGGGTGGTCGGCGCCTGCTGGCGCGGACTTTTAAAAGTTCCTGGCGTGCCCCGATTGGGCCTTGATGGACGGCAGGCCCCTCCTGCTGCCGGTGGCTCGATCCCCGGGAAGGGGAGAGCTGCTGGTGGTGGTGGGGGCTCCGGGTGGTCGGCGCCTGCTGGCGCGGACTTTTAAAAGTTCCTGGCGTGCCCCGATTGGGCCTTGATGGACGGCAGGCCCCTCCTGCTGCCGGTGGCTCGATCCCCGGGAAGGGGAGAGCTGCTGGTGGTGGTGGGGGCTCCGGGTGGTCGGCGCCTGCTGGCGCGGACTTTTAAAAGTTCCTGGCGTGCCCCGATTGGGCCTTGATGGACGGCAGGCCCCTCCTGCTGCCGGTGGCTCGATCCCCGGGAGGCCCAAAAGCTTTTTCCTTAACATGGAAAAACCTGCCTCAGGTTTTAAAAAGTGCACCAAGTGTGGCGGTACCATTTCGGTCACCGACACCCATGAATGGTGTTTAAAATGTTTAGGTCCTGACCACTCCATCACGGATTGTGTGTCCTGTGCCATGATGTCTAAAAGAGGTCGGCAGAACCGAGTTGCCAAGCTCAGTACCCTGTTTCCCTCTGATGCAGCTTCAGTGGCATCGACGTCTTCCAGGGTTTCTTCTTCCTCCCGTGGATCTCAGGTAACTAAACATAAATCCAGCCGGTCTTCGAAGGGTAGATCTCCTTCTAAGCATCGAGATGCCTCTGGCATTGCCCTCGAGGATTCTGCACCGGCAAAATTACCCTGGCGGGAGGCTTCGGCTTCCAAAGCATTATCGGGGTTCCAGGATGTTCTCAATGGCTCGGCCTCGACAGATCTCCTGGTGCCATGCTCTGGGGTACCGGTGGTCTATACTAGGTTCTATAGGAACAGGGTAGTCTTACGGACTCACCCTAAGTTCCTTCCAAAGGTTGTCTCCTCCACCTCAGTCAGGAGGTGGTTCTTCCGACTTTCTTTCCCAGGCCTCATGCTAGCCGGGCTGAGATGGTCTTGCATACCCTGGACTGTAGGAGGGCGTTGTCCTTCTACCTTGACCGTACGCGGGAGCACCGGAGGGCGGTTCAGCCCTTCGTCTCTTATGACCCCAATAAGTTGGGGTTGGCTGTCTCCAAGCATACTTTGTCCATATGGGTAGCTGACTGCATCGCCTGGGCTTACAGGGCAGCCGGCCTCTCATTGCAGGGTTGAGTTATGGCTCACCGTGCCAGGGCGAAGGCTGCATCAGTGGCTCATCTCCGCTCTGTTCCATTGGCAGACATC
Organism: Ichthyophis bannanicus; assembly: GCA_033557465.1. Classification (NCBI taxonomy): domain Eukaryota; kingdom Metazoa; phylum Chordata; class Amphibia; order Gymnophiona; family Ichthyophiidae; genus Ichthyophis; species Ichthyophis bannanicus. The sequence continues at coordinate 40,727,853 of CM066037.1, read as the reverse complement.
TGCCGGGCCGCTACTTGGTCTTCAAGCCAGACTTTTGCGGCCCACTACTGCCTTGAGAGGGAGTCCCGCAGGGACAGTGCTTTCGGGCAAGCGGTACTCAATAATCTCTTTGGGGTCTAGGCAACTCCTACCCTCTGGCCCTGGTGTTGGGCTACCTTCGGGGGCGTTGTCAGAGAAGATTCTGTTCTTGCATGCTGAGGCTCTAGAGGGAGCTCATTTTTTGGTTTGGGGCCTCTGGTAGCCCTAAGCTAGGGGGTCCCATATGTGAGGGCTGACTTCCTGCTTGGTCCTGGAGAAAGAATAGTTACTCACCTGTAACAGGTGTTCTCCAGGAGCAGCAGGAATCAGTCCTCACAACCCTCCCTCCTCCCCTTGGAGTTGCAGTCATATGATTTATTTTTGCTATTTTTGCTGTCTTTTAGCTATGTCATCAGACTGAGCAAGATGGCACCCTTGGGTGGGAAGGGGACCGCGCATGTGCGCTTCATTCCCAAAGGCTTTCGGCGCCAACGTCACCCATATGTAAGGACTGATTCCTGCTGCTCCTGGAGAACATCTGTTACAGGTGAGTAACTACTCTTTTTATCCCTCCTATACCCAGCAGGCGCACCGTTTAGGTCAGCCTGCCCAAAAGGGACAGCAGCAACAACCTAGACAAAAACAAAAGTTGCTAAGCCTCAACCGGCTCAGCAGACTCAGACTCCACAGGGGTTTTGATTCCTATCTAGAGAACTTTGCCTTCCTGGCCCTGAACGGCCCAGAGCCTTTCCACCATTCCAGGAAGGTTATGCCATTTTGCCCCCAAATGGGGTCAGATAACAGCAGAAAATTAGTCTCTGTCTATGGTAAGAGGGGTACAAGCTTCATTTTCTCAGCATGCCCCCTCCTACAATGGTAAGACTGTTCAATTCTCAGACCTCTCTCAACAACCAGTTAGGTCAAGAGGTCACTATGCTTCTTGCCCAAGGGGCAATAGAAAAGGTACCCATTCTCCAACAGGGTACAGGATTCTACTCCCCCTATTTCCTTATTCCAAAGAAAACAGGACACAGACCCATTTTAGACCTCAGAGAGTTGAACAAATTCCTGTTCAAAGAGAAGTTCAAAATGATTTCTCTAGGAACTCTGCTGCCATACCTTCAGAGTCAGGATTGGCTTAGTTCTCTAGATCTCAAGGATGCGTGCACTCATGTTCTCATCCATCCAACTCATCGAAAGTTGTTTTGCTTTCTATTTCAAGGGAAGCACTAACAATACAGGGTTCTTCCTTTTGGCCTGGCATCGGCACCAAGGGTGTTCACAAAATGCATGGCTGTGGTGGCAGCATTCCTTCGCACCCTAGGAATATTCGTCTTCCCTTACTTAGACCACTGGCTCATTCAAGCCCCTTCAGAGCCAGAGGCCAGGGTTGCTCTCTCTCGCACAATGCGCATCCTTCAGTATTTGGGACTTGTCATAAACTTCCCAAAATCCAACCTTGCTCCCACTCAGTCCCTAGAGTTTATAGGAGCTCTGCTGGATACCAGACAGACAAGGGCCTACCTTCCACAGGCCTGCTGCCTTCGCATTGTGCAGTTAGCTTACCAAGCAGTGTTAAAACCTCACCTCACTGCTCGAGAAATGTTAGTTTTTAGGCCACATGGCATCCATCATGCATGTGGTTCCTTATGCTCGCCTTCATATGAGGGCAGCCCAGTGGACTTTATCCACTCAGTGGACTCAGGCGTCAGGTTGCTTGTCAGACAAAATAGCAAACTCATATCGCCTTATTTTGTCTCTCCAATGGTGGCAGTCACCCCAAAACCTTTTGGTGGGGTCTCCTTTTCAGCAACCCCCACCCCAAGCCACTCTAACAACAGATGTCTCAAAGGTGGGTTGGGGAGTCCACCTGCAAGGCCTCTCTACCTAGGGTACCTGGACTCCACAGGAGACCTATCTACACATCAATCTCCTGGAACTCAGAGCAATCTTCCTTGCTCTTTGAGTATTCCACACCCAGCTCAGCTACAAGACAGTCGTAGTTCAAACGGACAATCAAGTAGCCATGTTCTGTGTGAACAAGCAGGGTGGAACAGGCTCTCTGTCGCTATGCATCGAAGCTTTGAGACTATGGGCCCTCGCCAGAGAGCATCAGATTCATCTCCTTGCGGTGTATCATCCAGGCATTCAAAACTCTTGGGCAGACAGACTCAGTTGAGTTCTGCTTCCACATGAATGGTCTCTCCATGCAGACCAGGTGGCCAAAATTTTTCAAATTTGGGGAACCCCAGACATAGACCTCTTTGCAAGTCCACTGAATGCCAAACTTCCCTGGTTCTGTTCCAGAATTCCGGCTCAGGGTTGTCAGGCCAGGGATGCTTTCCTTCTCCACTGGGGCCAGGACTTCCTGTATGCCTTTCCCACCCATTCCCCTAATTCCCAAAACCCTGTTCAAGCTTCAGAGAGACAGAGGTCATATGATTCTCATAGCTCCACATTGGCCATGGCAAATGTGGTACACTCTGCTCCTACATCTCTCTCAAGCTCCGCCTCTGGAGTTAGGAACTGCTCCAGATCTCCTTTCTCAGGAGGACGGGATGCTGTGGCATCCCAATCCCTAGTCTCTGCATCTCAGGGCCTGGTTACTGAAAGCCTAGAACTTCATGCTCTTAACCTTTCTCAGCAAGTAAAGGATATCCATTATGCTTCCAGGAAGCCTTCCACAAGACGCTCATATGCTTTCAAGTGGAAAAGGTTTACCATATGGTGCTTGCAGAAGGGTCTTGACCCTCTTGCGATACCTCTGGAATCATTACTGGAGTATCTCCTTCATTTGTCTAATACAGGGCTTAAGACCAATTCAGTGATAGTTCATTAGCGTGCTATTGCAGCTTCTTTCAAACCTCTACATGGATAACCTATTTCCTCTCATCCTCTCATAGCGAGATTTATGAGAGGCCTTCTTTTAACTAAGCCTCCCATTAAGCCACCACTGGTGGCATGGGACTTAAATTTGGTTCTTGGGCAGCTTATGAAACCGCCTTTTGAACCATTAGCCACTACCTCTTTGAAATTCCTTTCCTGGAAGGTCATCTTTCTTATTGCAGTCACATCAGCACGTCGCATCAGTGAATTGCAAGCGTTGGTGCTGATCCTCCTTATACAAGGTTCCATCATGATAAGGCAGTCCTTAGGACTCATCCACACTTTATGCCAAAGGTGGTGTCACCTTTTCATTTAAACCAAGCGGTTTACCTTCCTGTATTTTTCCCAAGGCCTCATGCCTCAAATGCAGAAAGGAATCTTCATACTTTGGATTGTAAAAGGGCTCTGGCTTTTTACTTGCAAAGGACACAGCAACATAGAAAGTCCTCCCAACGTTTTGTTGCTTTTGATCCTAGTCATTTGGGACTTCCAGTCTTGAAAAGAACACTGTCCAACTGGATTGCACAGTGTATATATTTTGCCTATGAGAGTAAGAACCTTCCTCTTGAAGGCCATGTCACAGCTCACAATGTGAGAGACATGGCAGCCTCTATCGCTCATCTTCACTCTGTGTCTATTGACGACATCTGTTGAGCAGCTACTTGGGCTTCGGTTCAAACCTTCACAGCCCATTACTGCTTAGACAAGGACTCCCGCTGGGATGCCTTGTTTGGTCAGGCTGTTCTTCAACACCTGTTCCATACTTAATCAACTCCTACTCACCATCCCTGGTAGGATGCCAGAGATCCATGGGGGGAAGTGGGAGCCCTTTCACAAGGGCACACAACTTCTGGGGCCTTCTCCCTGGCATCTGCAGCTAGGGAGTCCCCATATGTGAAGACTACATTCCTGCTTGTTCCTGGAGATAGCATAGTTACTCACCTGTAACAGGTGATCTCAGGGAACAGCAGGAATTTAGTCTTCACAACCCACCCACCTCCCCTAGGAGTTCTATCTCTCTCTCTCTTTCTCTCTTTCCCTCTCTCTTTGTCTCAGCTTTAAACTTAACTGGAGAGGGACAGTTGGGAAAGGCGGGAAGGCAGCACGCAGGTGCTGTGGGATGCTCCCAAAAGCTTTCCTATTGGACGCTGGGGAGCGTTCCCGTGCAGGCTCCGTCGGTACCGATGATATCCATATGTGAAGACTAAATTCCTGCTGTTCCCGGAGATCACCTGTTACAAGTGAGTAACTATGCTTTATATGAATTTGTCATAGAAAATAAATTGTATGGTTAAAGTGTTTTCAGCAGTGTTGAGGTAGGCAACCATTTCATATCATGTTACAAGTATATTTTGATTCTCCAGGAACATGCAGGAAGTCAGTCCTCACTTATGGGTGACGTCAGCACCAACAGAGCCCACGCAAAGCAATTCCCCAGCTTTCAAAGAAAACCTTTGGGATTGCTACCCACAGATGCGTTGTCCTCTCCCCACCCAAGGGTGCCATCTTGCTCATTCTCCCTTTTTCCGCGGAGCCCTTCAGACACACGTCCTCGTCCCTTGGAACGAGTGTTTCCTTTTCGGCCTACTGGCCTTCTCTTTACCGATCCTCTACCTGTCCTTACCCTACTCTACCTTTTAGAGCTCTTAGGGGATGGTTTTTCTTCATTTTTGCCTAACGGGCTTTGCACCCTTTTTTCTTCCAACCGCTGGCCGCATGGGTCTTCGAACTCGCGGGGGCCATTTTTGCCCCCATGGCCACCGGATTAAAAAAAATGCGATAGATGCTCTAAGAATATGTTGCTTATGGACACCCATGACTGTTGCCTGTGGTGTTTTGGAGTTGACCATGATCCAGAGCTCTGTTCGCTCTGTAAGAAAATGTCCTCTAAAGCCCTGCTCAGTCGTAAGCAGAAGTCCGAAGACATTTTCAGAAAGGCCGCCTCAGAGTCCCCAGTGGTGCCCTCGGTCGTCTCTCCTCCATTGGGATCCCCCACCTTGGCCCTGTGCTCTCGTCGATACTCTGACCAGGGGTCCCCTGAAGTGGAGCGACACCAGAAGAAGATGGCCTCGAAGTTGCTGTCGGGGGCTCCTGACAAGTGCAAGCACTCCCATGCTTGGTCACTCAGCCCCCTTTGGTGTTCCCGAGAGTCTGACAAGGAGTGTACCCGTAAAGTACCTCGCACAGATACCCAGGCCGAGGGGGATCCTCGAGCTGAAGAGCTTGACATCTTCCAGTACAAGTCCCCACCTAGGGAGTCTCTGACTGTCCCGGTCCCTCCTGTCCTGTCCAGGCAGCTGCTCCGCATGTGGGAGGCACTCGCCTCGCTCCCAATCGTGAGTAAGCACCTCAACACCATGTACAAGGTACAGCATGGCCCTGGGTTCAGAAAGACCCAACTCCCCCACACCTCCATTGTGGTGGAATTGGCCTTGAGAAAGCAAAACAGCCCAAAATCTCACACTTCGATCCCCCCGGGCTGGGAGTCGAGAGCCCTTGATGCCCTAGGCCGCAAGGCCTACCCAGGGGTCCATGCTCTCCTGTCGCATTCAAGCATACCAGTTATATATAGGCATGCTCTTGTGTGACCTAGCCAAGGAGCTCCGAGGTTTCTCTGTGGGCCTCGAGGGCGAACCTCTCATAAGTTCAGTACCCTGCTGAAGTCTGTCACGGACTGTTCAAAATACTGCTCCCGCGCCGCCTATGATGGTTTCGAGTCTTCAGCTCGGGTAGCGACTGCGGGTATTGGGGCCTGTCGCCAGGCATGGATCCAATTCTTAGACTTGTAGCAGTGGGTGCAGAAGCTGCTGGACGTACCTTGCCTCAGTGAGCAGCTCTTTGGCAAGTCGATGGAAGATAAGGCCACGGAGATAGAAACAGAGTTAGTCACTAGAACCTGTCTCTCGTGCAAGACCTCCACCCTCCCTCGAAAGAAGCAACAGGCCAAAAAGCCTTTCTTCCCAAGAAAAGGCCTTCCTTACCATGGCTATCCGCCATACCCGACCACCCCCACGCCGACCACTCCGGCACAAGGGAAGTCCGGCCAGGGTCACCGCAAGCCAAAAGGGCCCAAAACCCAGACCCCGGCTCTGCCGCAACCTGCACAGCCGCATAGCCTCTCATCCTCCGGTGGCTCAGCAGCTGGTGGGGGGGATGTCTGTCCTCTTTCGTCCCTCAGTGGGCTTCCATCACCTCGGACACCTGGGTTCTCCGGGTCATCTGGAACGGTTATTGCCTCCGTTTGGACAGGTGTCCCCCTCCCTTATCCATGGCAGAGCCTCCTCGACTTCCCATGCACCAGGCCTTCCTGCAGCGATAATTAGTCAACCTCCTCGCCCAATGGGCGGTCGAGAAGGTGCTGTCGTACCTCCGAGGTCGGGACTTCTATTCCCGGTACTTCCTCATCCCGAAGAAGATGGGGGGGGTCTTCGGCCCATCCTTGACCTCTGAAAATTAAACAAGTTCTTGATGCGGGAGAAGTTCAAGATGTTATCCCTTGGCATTCTGCTGCCCTTCCTCCGGCAGGACGAATGGCTATGCTCCTTGGATCTAAAGGACACTTATGCCCACATTTTGATTCACCCCCAGCACAGGCAATACCTGTGCTTCAGGGTGTGAGGAGAGCACTTCCAGTACAGGGTGCTCCCCTTCGGTCTCGCGTCCACCCCACGGGTCTTCACGAAATGCCTCTCCGCGGTCGCCGCCTGGCTCAGGCATCAGGGCATGCCAGTCGACTGGCTCGTCACGGGATCTTCAGTCGAGGAGACTCGCCGGGCGGCGGCACGCACGATTGTTCTGCTCGAGGGTCTGAGTTTCTTGGTCAACTATCCCAAGTCCCATCTCGAATCGGTGCAGGCTTAGAGTTCATCGGGACACGCCTCGATTCTCAGAGGGCGACCGCGTTTCTGCCGGTGGATCGCGTTGATGGCCTTCAAGCCCTGGCACCTCGGGTCCAGAGCATCTCCCGGGTCATGGCCCGAACAATGCTGCGCCTTGGCCACATGGCCTCCACAGTCCATGTGGTTCTCCACACCCATCTACACCTACGGACTGCTCAGTGGTGCCTCAGCACCCAGTGGAGTCCATCTGTCAGCCACCTGAGGGACCCTGTAAGGGTCTCCCACAGCCTTCGCCTGTCCTTGTGTTGGTGGCAAGACCCCCGCAACCTTCTCCGGGGGTTACCCTTCCAGATCCCACAGCACGACATGGTGCTGACAACGGATGCCTTCCTGCTGGGGTGGGGTGCCCACTCCGGTGCGTTATGCATGCAGGGGCAGTGGTCATCTGAGGAGTTGCAGCAGCAGATAAACTTGCTCGAGCTCTGTGCGATTCGGTGGGCTCTGAGGGCCTTCAAGGACCACCTGAAGAAGAGGTCGGTGCTCATACAGACCAATAATTGCATGACAATGTTCTACATCAACAAGGAAGGGGGGACCGGATCACGCTCCCTCTGCCGGGAAGCGGTCCTCCTCTGCTCCTTCGCCTCCCATCGGAGGATGACCCTCAGGGTGGTCTACCTCCTGGGCCAGGAGCACACAGGCTCAGCAGAATCTTCCACCAATATTCCCTCACGAATGGTGGCTGTATCCGGAGGTGGCTGGCTGGCTGTTCCTTCAGTGGGGGCTCCGTCTTTGGACCCATTTGCCAGTCCACTGAACACACAGCTCCCCCGCTTCTGTGGGCCGTTGCTGCACCCAAGCAGGGAGGTCCCGGATGCATTCCTTCTGAGCTGGTCCTCTGGCCTGCTCTTCTTCCCAAGACCCCATGCCAACCAGGCATCAGCGGCTTTGCATACACTCGACTGCAAGAAGGCTCTTGCCTTCTATCTACAGCACACCCAGGCTCATCGCAAATCTGGCCGACACTTTGTGACTTACGATTCCAATCGGCTGGGGCAGGCAGTCACCAAATGCACCCTCTCTATTTGGGTGGCGGACTGCATTGCCTTCGCCCATACGAAGGCAGGTGCCCCTTTGGATCGACGAGTCACCGCACACTGTGTCCGAGCCAAGGCGGCTTCGGTGGTCTCGCTACGTTCAGTGCCCCTGCGGGACATCTGCCTGGCTGCGACCTGGTCTTCAGCGAACACTTCGCTGCTCACTACTGCCTGGAGAGGGAGTCCCATCGGGACAACGCCTTCGGTCAGGCCGTACTCCATAATCTGTTAAGGGTATAAGCAACTCCTGCCCTCTGACTCTTCTTCACGGCTACCGAGGGCTTTGCCCCGAGGACTCGAGGATTCGGGCTCCTTCGGGCATCAGCTTCTGCTCACGACCTCGTGGAGGTGTTTTTTGGTTATAGGTTTGGTAGCCTGTAGCTGGGGAGTCCCATAAGTGAGGACTGACTTCCTGCTTTTTCCTGGAGAAAGTGTAGTTACTCACCTGTAACATGTTCTCCAGGGACAGCAGGAATCAGTCCTCACTACCCTCCCACTCCCCTGATGAGTTGCTGGATTTTTATCCTTCCTTTGCCATCTGCCTGGTAGGGCTCGAGCTAAGGGACCTGACTGAGCAAGATGGCACCCTTGGGCAGGAAGAGGACCACGCATGCGTGGTAGCAATCCCAAAGGCTTTCTTTGAAAGCTGGGGAATTGCTCTGTGCGGGCTCCATCGGTGCCAACATCACCCATAAGTGAGGACTGATTCCTGCTGTCCCTGGTGAGTGACTGCTCTGTTCCTGTTGATAAGTAGCATTTGTTCCACTATATGTGTGCCCATTCCTGTATGCTGCCGCCGCCACCCCCGCGCGGATCTCATAAGACATGTTTCCAGGTGTTGCAATATTCTACTGCCTTTTTCTATGTTTTTGTGTAGTTTTTGTACATTTTTTCATATTCTCTTCCTTAGCCTCCTTTGTAGTGATCCCTAATGCATTTTTTCAGTGTTTTTTTTTTGTTTTTGTTTTTCCTTTCTATTTCTTTCGGTGCCACATTGACTGCATTTAGATTTCGGGCACACCCAGTTGGGGTCTAAATTTTGATTTCGCTATTTTTCTGGCCGACATGTAACAGAAACTCGCCAGCAGGTCTCAAAAATGTACCCAGTGCTGTAGGACCAAGTCCATTACGGACACCCGCAAATGGTGCCTACATGGTCAGGGGCTCACTCTTTTTGAAATTGTGTTTGCAGATGACAAAAAAGAAGTGAAATGAGAGGAGAAGCAGACATTGATTTTTGGTGCTCAGAAGACCGGCCCATTGTTATCGGCATCAGTTGCTATGGACTCGAGAGCTGCACCGGATCCTAGGGGTGCATTGGCATCAAGAAGTCCTTGAACTCTCTAGGAACTGAGCATCGGTAGGGACACTAGGGATCACCAATTCCACCCCAAGGAAGAGGAAGGATGCATCCTCTACTTCACTGGCATTGAGGGTAATCAGCATTGAGCATTGGGCAGAGTCCTCTGCATAGAGTTCATCAGAGGACAATGCCAGCAGCATGGGGTAATCAATCGATGTCTGACCACTGAAACAGTCACAATGTGAGGACAACTCATCCTCTGTGGTTTCAGAAGGGGCCGTGTCAGATTCCAAGGGTCTGTGACCAGCCGGCTGATTCACCTCTTAAGATTTTGAAACCACTGACTGAAACTGTTTTGAAGACACCATGATTTCACTCATGGCAGCCCTTGAGCAGTGCTTGGTTAAGAAAATGGATGAAAAGCTCATGCTCATGCTGTGTGATTAGACACTCCCCTCCCCCCCCCCCCCCCACCTCCCGCATAGCAGAGACTGGCTCAGGTGGTGACTTGGATGTCCAGAGTCTGAGCTCTCCTGGACAACTGACTAACTGAATGCTTCTCGGAGGAGCGGTCTTCAGATCTACCGTTTGACCTCTGTCCTCATGAGTGATGGAAGTCTCCTCCTGAAGATATGTCATTCCATGAATTTGTAAAGGAAATGACTATAACCATTCCATTTATGTTGGACACAGAGGGAGGGACCCAGGGCCAAAGAATTGGAAACCTTTCAGTATCCCGATTCTGCAAAGGAAGCAGTGATTGTGCCCGTTCACCACATCCTTTTGAGGCTGCAGATGAAGAATGTGGGAGACCTTCCCCCCTCTCTGTGCCTCCTGTAAATAAGATGATCAACTCTGTATAGAGTTCTGAAGGTTCCTGGATTTGAGAAGCTCCATTGCCACACCACTCCATGGTCACTGAATCCGCTCTCAAAAGGACCAGGAGTTCCAAGTTGCACTCCTCAGTGCCCCCAGGGTGGGAGGCTCGAACTCTTGACTCTCTTGGGAGGATGTTTTATCAGAATGCCATGCTCTTGTCCCACATGGCATCCTTCTAGCTGTACATGGGCATGCACTTGTGGAATACCATGCGCAGCCTAGAGGAATTTGCGGACTTTCTTCCTCCAGAGAAGGTTGCACCATTTCACTCCCTAGTGGGCCAAGGAAAGGAGTTCGTAAAATATGTGGTCTGAGTGACCTATGATGTTTTTGATACGACACAGAGTGTGTCTGCTATGAGTAGCTGCACCTGGAGACTCTCATGGCTTTGGCCCTCAGACTTAAATTGGTGTGCCATGGAGAGAATCTCTTCAAGGCAAGGTTCAGGGGGGCTGCTACCAGGATCAAGCAGCATAGTACCACCTTGCAAACCCTCTCCAGGCCCATTGCTGACTTGGTCTCCAGGAGGTTCCAGAGTGCAGGACAGAGGAGAACTTACTACTTTCACAGGCGTATAGGAATCCTCCTCCTGCATGCTCTTCCTAATCAAAACATACCCCTCGCACCTGATCCAAGCAGAAGAGGTCTCAGAAGTCCCGACTAGCTCCTTGGCCAAAACCAGGGACGGGGTTTTGACTGGCTGCTTGAGAGTATATCCAGCCTACCTATATCCCAGGCAAATGTCCTCCCTATTGAAGAGAGGCTCATAGTTTTTGCAGATAGATGGCCCCTGATGGTTGAGTCCAGAAGATAATCTGTCATGGGTATTAATTATGTCTATTGAAAATCCCTCAAAATTGCCCATTGAGTCATTTTTTAGCCTCTCAACGTCAGGAGATACTTCTACAGGAAATCTCTATCCTTTGTATAGCAAATGCTATTGAACCTGTGCCACCCGGGCAAGAAGGGCAGGGGAGGTATTTATTGGTGTTGGAGAAAATGGGGGGTGGCCATCCCAGCCTAGATCTGAGAGACCTGAACCCCTTTCTTGTAAAGAAAAGTTCAGAATGTTTTTTCTCAGCATTGTTCTCCCTTACCTCCAAAAAAGACTGGTTATGTCTTCTGGGCCTGCAGGATACCTATATCAACATCCAGATACATCCCAACCACAGAAAGTATCTCAGACGTTTTGTAGGGAACACCACTTCCAGTATCACATACTGCCTTTTGGCCTTGTGTCCACTTCTCAGGTATTCACCAAGTACCTAGCCATTGTTGTAGCAGATAAGTCTGTACTGCTGACAATACGTTCCAAGCTGTTTTCAAATTCAATTCAAAAAAGCATGGGACAAACACAGAGGATTTCTAAAGGTAAAAAGGGGACTGTTGTAGTTGTTGATATGGAAGGACAGACTAGATAGGCCATGTGGTCTTTTTCTGTCATCATATTTCTGTTTCTATGTTTTCACGCTCCAAACTTTTGAACCTTTCTCTATGGGACCCTGTTCCCCCTTCTATTCCCTTTCTACACTTGGGAGCGGTGGCAGTAGGTGGGAATGGGCGCGCATACCCAAAAGCTTCTAGAAAAGTAGCTGAGGAAGTTCCTGTGTAGGCTCCAGCAGTGATGTCGCTCATACATGAGGAGCTATCCTGCTGTCAATGGAGGTCATCTGCTACAGGTGAGTAACTTTGTTTTATGGCAGGCACCACATTACTTCTAATGCATTTTATTTTTAGACGTGATTTACCATGTTCCATGTAAATAGTTGGATATTTATTTTTTTTTTTTTAGTGCCATCAAGTCAGTGTTGACTCATAGCAACCCAGCTACCTCTGGGTTTTCTTGGCAATGTATCACCTGAAGTAGATTGCCAGCCTTTTCTTCCGAGGCAATGGAAGGTAAAGTGACTTGCCCAAAGTCACAAGGAATCTAACCCTTGATCTTCTGGGTACTAGGGCAGTTGCTCTAACCACTACTCCTCCACTTCTGTTGGATTTTAACCACCTACTACTATGCTTTACGTTGAAAGCTACTATGTAAATAGTTACATGTATCACTGTTCGCTACAATGTTCTCTGTAATCGTTTGTTCAATGTAAATTGTCCCTGATCTTTGGAAGGGGCGGTATAGAAAAACTGTTCAAATAAAATAAATATGGTGCTGAAATAGTCATGTCGGGTTGTGGCAGGAAAGTAGTTTTTTCCAACTCTGCAGACTTCTGATATTTCTATGCTGTGATTTTGTATTTGTTGCCTATTTTATAAAGACACGGTGATCGTGTGTTTTCATAAAATAGTAGCAGAAATTTTGGCAGAATTCGCAGCTAGAATGCACACACATTCATTTATGCTTACTCAGGAACAGGTGTAAATGGACGTATTTTGTATATTTTTAAACCTATGCAAATATTTTGTAACTCTGTCCTTGCAACTTTGCCCATGTTCCACCCAAACTCTGCCTCAGAATATGCCTACAAACAAGTATGGATGTACCCTTTGGGATACATTTATAAAGTCCCTTTTGTGCACAGGAAGTTTATAATACTACCCCCCCCCCCAGTGTATTTAGTTTGTTTTTCTTCTTTGTTATTTATTCATCAAATGCTTTTCAAGAAATAGTAAAATGTAAAACATTTTCATATTTTATTTATCTTTGATCCTAAGCTTTTAAAGAAATATTTGTTTCTCCAGGACCAAGCAGGAAGTAAGTCCTCACATATGGGTGACGTCGGCACCGACGGAGCCCTCGCGGAGCAATTTTCCCCAGCTTTCAAAGAAAGCCTTTGGGAATTGCAGCGCGCATGCGCGGTCGCCTTCCCGCCCAAGGGTGCCATCTTAGCCAGTCTTCTTTTTTCCGCGGAGCCCTACAGACATACCCGTCGTGTCCCCGCGAAAAAGTTGATTTTACTCATAAATTTCTCTTTTTTCCTTCGGTTCGACGCCGGTCTTTTTCCCGCCCGGACTCGCGACGCCGGTCACGAGTCCTCTTCTTCTTTTTCGGTTTTTTCTGACTTAGTCAGTTTCGTTTTTGATTTTTCCCTGGCAGCCCGGTCCTTTGACCTCGCAGGGGCCCTTTTTCCCCCGATGGCTGCCAGTGGTTTCAAGCGGTGTGGTCAGTGTGACCGAAATATGTCACTAACTGACACACACGACAATTGCCTCCGCTGCCTGGGCCCGGATCATGAAGAAATAATCTGTGGGGCCTGCGGCAAAATGTCCTCCAAAGCGTTGAGAAGTCGGCGGCATCAGCGGGATAGGATCTTCGCTGACCCCAGCCGTACCCGGACCTCGTCGGAGGCCTCCGCGTCCAGAGGTTCCAGCTCGGACCGTCGCCGGAGTTCCTCCGACAGGGGTTCTCCCTCCGGGGACCATCGACGGAAGGTGAAACCCGCGAGGGCGCGTCGGTGGACGCTCCTGGCTCCGCGAGGGCCAGGTCGCATAGCCCCGATAGCCGTCCCGGGTCCTTGGAGAAGGAGCACCTCTCGAAGCGACCTCGCCTGGAGTCGGAGCTGCCTGCTCGGGTAAGTCCTGTGGTCCTCCTGGACTCGCCTCCGAGACCGCCGACGTCGGGCCCGACGCCGTCGGGGCCCGAGTCGGGGGCTGCTGGGTCACCTGAGGTCGGACTCAGGTTGACGGCCTTGGAGAGCAGACTGTCTGCCTTCATGGACCAGCAGCGGGCACTGCTCGCTAGCCTCGCTGGCGCCGCTGCCCCGACCACCGGGACGTCGACGTCTAAGTCGACCCCGGAGACCGAGCCGATCCTCGAGTCCATGCGAACTCGAGTCGATCCTCGGTCGAGGTCACCCTCGGCCTCCCGTTCGGGACCGAGGTCGCCGACGCCGACTCCCTCGGCGTCGGGGCGGCAGGCACCGCGGCCTGCCCGGGCCGACCCCACCGATTCCTCGTCGGAGTCGATCTGGGAGTCTGAAGAGGAAGAGTCACCTGATTCTTTTCGGACTCGGTGTGTCCCCTCGGACTCACCTGAGTCCGAACCTCGGAAGCAGTCCCCCCCGGAGGATGCCCGGTTCTCGGACTTCGTCAGGGATATGGCCAAGGCTTTGGCCTTCCCTGCGGATCCCGAGGAGGAGCCTCGAGCCGAAGAGCTCGACGCCCTCCAGTATGACTCTCCCGCCAGGGAACACTTTACTGTACCGGTTCCTCCCATGCTGGAACGACTACTCTTCCGCATGTGGGAGAGTCCGGCCTCCTCGCCGGTCCTGAGCAAGCGGGTCGATTCTATCTATCGAGTCCGCAGGAGCCCTGGCTTCCAAAAAGCACAGCTACCACACCATTCCATGGTAGTGGAATCGGCCATGCATCGTCTTAAGAGCCAGAAGATGCACTCCTCGGTGCCTCCTGGCAGGGAGGCCCGTAACCTGGATGGCCTTGGTAAGAAGTGTTTCCAGGGCTCTATGCTTGCGTGTCGTGTCCAGACCTATCAGCTATACATGGGCATGTATCTCTGAGACCTGGCTAAAGAGCTAGCCGGATTCTCCGCTGGTTTGTCCGAGGAACCTTTGCGGAGGTTCCTGGCCTTGTCCACTGGCATTCGGGAATGCTCAAAATTCATATCCCGAGCAGCCTATGATGGCTTTGAAGCATCGGCTCGAGTGGCCGCAGCCGGCATCGGTGCCCGCCGACAGGCTTGGCTTCAGTCGTCTGACCTTGAGCCCTGGGTGCAGGACAAGTTGGTCGATGTCCCCTGCCGAGGTGAAAACCTCTTTGGCAAGCCCATGGCTGAAAAGGCTGCACAAATCGAGACGGAGACTCTCACCAGGACTAGGCTTTCTAGGAAGACCTCCGCCCCTTCCCAGAAAAAGAAGGGCTCAGGAAAGAAGTCCTTTTACCCGAGAAAGGCGGCTGCCTACAAACACTACCCCCAATATCAGGCCCCTGCAGCTCCCCAACAGGGCCAGCAGGCCAAGGGATGGGGTAACGGGTCCCGTAGGCAGCAAGCCCCCAAGCCTGCACCACCAGCCCCTGCTCAGCAGGGTGGGGGCTTTTGACTCCTTAAGCATAGCCTCTCCCCCTCCGCTGGCTCCTCCCAGCACCGGAGGCCGGCTGGTTCACTTCGCCCACAGGTGGTCCAGCATCACTTCAGATGCCTGGGTGCTTCAAGTCGTAAGAGAAGGCTATCTTCTCCACTTCCACCAGGTCCCTCCCTCCTATTTCCCGGGAGAACCTCCACGACTCCCTCTGCACAGGGACTTGCTCCTTCAGGAGTTAGCAGGTCTTCTACAGGAACAGGCGGTGGAACCGGTGCCCCACCATCTGAGAGGTCAAGGCTTTTATTCCAGGTACTTTCTGATACCAAAAAGGACAGGAGGCCTCAGACCCATCCTGGACTTGCGCAACCTCAACAGGTTCCTCGTGCGGGAAAAGTTCAAAATGCTTACCCTTGGAATCCTTCTGCCCTACCTCCAGCAGGGAGATTGGCTATGCTCCTTGGATCTAAAGGATGCCTACACGCACATCCTCATCCACCCCAGCCACCGCCAATACCTAAGGTTTGTGGTGGCAGGAAATCATTACCAGTACAGAGTACTGCCCTTTGGTCTGTCCTCCGCACCGCGAGTCTTCACAAAATGTCTCGCGGTGGTGGCGGCCCATCTCTGGCTTCACGGCCTTTACGTCTTTCCGTACCTCGACGACTGGCTCATCAGAGCAGCGTCCGCTCCGGAGGTCATCAACGCCACACGCCGCACGGTGACTCTTCTGCAGTACTTGGGCTTTGTTATAAACTTCGCAAAGTCCACTTTGCTCCCCTCACAGGATCTCGAGTTCATCGGCGCAAGGCTGCACACTCCTCAGGCACGAGCGTTCCTACCGCTCGACAGGGCTCAACGGCTCATGGACCTAGCCGACCGTTTTCGCAGCCAGCCCCTGGTCTCCGCCAGGCGCTTCCTGAGACTACTCGGCCATATGGCTTCCACCGTCCATGTGACCCCCAATGCCCGCCTGAATATGCGGCCTGCTCAATGGTGTCTTCGCAAGCAGTGGCAACAAGCCACAGGCGGCCTAGCAGACCTAGTGCGCGTCTCCGATCCGCTGGCCTCGTCTCTCCAGTGGTGGCTTCATCGGCCGAACCTGGTACTCGGCATGCCTTTTCAGTCACCTCAGCCGGCCCAGGTGCTGACGACAGATGCATCCCTCCTGGGCTGGGGAGCACATTGCCAAGGGGCACGTACTCAGGGCCTCTGGACCACGTGGGAGTCTGCTCAGCAGATCAACTTCCTGGAGCTCAGAGCGATCCGCCTGGCTCTCAAGGCCTTCTCCCACCTGACCTCTCACCAGTCCGTCCTTGTCCAGACGGACAATCAAGTTGCCATGTTCTACGTGAACAAGCAGGGGGGCACGGGCTCCTTCCTTCTCTGTCGGGAAGCACAGAAGCTCTGCTCTTGGGCCGTCAGTCACGGCGTTCTTCTCAAGGCAGTTTATCTCCCAGGCCAAGAAAATTGCCTGGCGGACAAACTCAGCAGGATCCTCCAGCCGCACGAGTGGCGCCTGGATCCCTTGGTAGTTCAGAAGCTCTTTCTAAAGTGGGGCCTCCCCACGATGGATCTCTTTGCCAGCCCTCTCAACCGGCAACTTCCTCGCTTCTGCTCTCGTCAGCCACATCCCCTTCGAGTTGCGGCAGACGCTTTTCTACTCTCATGGTCGGAGAGCCTTCTGTATGCTTTTCCTCCCATCCCGCTAGTCTCTCGAACTCTTTTCAAGGTTCTCCGAGACAAAGCTTTCATGATCCTGGTGGCCCCTCGCTGGCCCAGACAGCCGTGGTTTCCACTCCTGCTGCAATTAGCGGTAGAGGATCCATTCCCTCTGGGGTTACAACCGGATCTCCTCACTCAGGATCAGGGGTCTCTGCTACACCCCAACCTCAGATCTCTCAATCTAATGGCCTGGCTGCTGAGAGGGTAGTCCTTGCTCCCCTTCTCCTGCCGGCAGAGGTGGAAGAGGTCGTCCTAGCTTCTCGGTGACCACCTACCCGCAAATGCTACGCCCTTAAATGGCGTCGCTTTTCCGTTTGGTGTACCCAACAGTCTCAGGATCCCTTCTCCTGCCCGGTGTCGGTGATCCTGCAGTACTTGCTATACCTCTCTAATCTGGGACTTAAGTCCAACTCCGTCAAAGTTCACCTCAGTGCTCTTTCAGCACATCATGTGCCGGTGGACGGCAGACCTCTTTCCAGCGACCCTCTTGTAGCGAGGTTTCTCCGAGGTCTCCTTCTACTTAAACCACCTCTGCGCCCGCCAGCGCCTGACTGGGATCTGAATGTGGTTTTACAGCGGATCACCTGTCCGCCTTTTGAACCTATGGCTACCTGTTCTCTCCGTTTTCTTTCTTGGAAAACATTGTTCTTGATAGCCCTCACTTCCGCTAGACGCGTAAGTGAATTGCAGGCCCTCGTGTCTGATCCCCCTTACACTCGGTTCTACAAAAATAGGGTAGTCCTACGGACTCACCCAAAATTTCTTCCAAAAGTGGTCTCCCCTTTTCACATCAATCAGGAGGTGGTACTTCCGACCTTCTTTCCCAGACCACACTCCAACCGAGCTGAAACGGTCCTCCATACCCTGGACTGTAGAAGGGCATTGAACTTCTACCTTGACCGTACGCGGGAGCACCTTAAAGCTGCTCAGCTTTTTGTGTCTTTTGACCCCAATAGATTGGGGCTCCCGGTCTCCAAGCGTACTCTGTCCATCTGGGTAGCGGACTGTATCACTTGCGCTTATGGGGCAGCCGGACTCTCCTTGGAAGGTCGAGTCACGGCTCATTGCGTTCGGGCAAAGGCTACGTCAGTGGCTTACCTCCGCTCTGTTCCGCTGGCAGACATCTGCCGTGCCGCTACTTGGTCTTCGAGCCAGACTTTTGCGGTCCATTACTGTCTCGAGAGGGAGTCCCGCAGGGACAGTGCTTTCGGACAGGCAGTCCTCCGTAATCTCTTTGAGGTTTGAGCAACTCCTACCCTCCATCCCGGATGTGGGCTACCGGTGGGTAATAATTCAGCGAAGATTCCTTCCTTCTGTGCTGCTGAGCTAGAGGAAGCTCATTTTTGTGCTTAGGGTCTCCGGTAGCCTTAAGCTTGGGAGTCCCATATGTGAGGACTGACTTCCTGCTTGGTCCTGGAGAAAGCGTAGTTACTCACCTGTAACAGGTGTTCTCCAGGAGCAGCAGGAATCAGTCCTCACAACCCTCCCTCCTCCCCGTGGAGTTGCAATCATCTGCTTAAGTTTTTTTTCAAATTTTTATGCTGTCTTTTTTAGCTATGTCATCTGACTGGCTAAGATGGCACCCTTGGGCGGGAAGGCGACCGCGCATGCGCGCTGCAATTCCCAAAGGCTTTCTTTGAAAGCTGGGGAAAATTGCTCCGCGAGGGCTCCGTCGGCGCCGACGTCACCCATATGTGAGGACTGATTCCTGCTGCTCCTGGAGAACACCTGTTACAGGTGAGTAACTACGCTATGTCTTTTAAGGCAATATACATATAAAATTACTGGGCAGAACAAGCTTGCACGCATACTGTCACAAAGTGCAGGAACAATTGAAAATACATTTTTTTCAACTTCTGAAATCCAAGGTATAGGCATGTAGGGAGGAGTGGCCTAGTGGTTGGGGCAAGTTTACCTCAGGCTGGAAGGTTGGGGGGTTCAAATCCCACTAGAGGACAGCATCCTTGGGCCGGATGGACTGGGGTTTCTAGTCCCACAGGTGCTCCTTGTGGTCTTGGGCAAGCCACTTAACCCTCCATTGTCCATGTTCCCTGTAAAATAGTTATCTTCAAGTTATAATGCCCTGTTCAATGTAATTTCAGTTTGTTCAATGTAAACCGCCTTGATATGATGAAAGGCGGTATATAAGAAATGTTTAATAAATAAACAAGTGTTTTAAATGACCTATATTTTATTGATTTGCTTTAAAGGAAGGCGGAAGAGAGAAGAGTTTTAGATACTGGCCTCGGTTGGGCTCCAGGCACAACACGGTCACCTACGGGAGGTTTAAGATCACTACTCGATTCCGTACAGACTCTGGCTGCTATGCAACAACAGGCTTGAAGATGAAGCACCTGCTGACAGGCCAGGAAAGGACAGTATGGCACCTCCAGTACATGGACTGGCCAGAGAATGGCTGCCCAGAAGACCTGAAGGGATTTCTGGGTATGTGTAGGAATGCAAACACTGCCGATTCCATATTGGGTAATGTCATTCTGGTATAGAGATTTTCAGAGATCTCCGAGTGTCCTCTTATTTAATAATGTGTAAAAAGTACATTTTCTTCACACAAGTTATTTTGCCAGAATTGTGGAGTTTTTGTTTAACACTGAGGAAATATTTTCACAAATACTAAACACATGGTAGCAGATACAAAGAAGGGTTGTGTTCAGGGGCAGCCTGTGGGGTTATTGACTCATTTCAGGGCCACTTAGTCACTTATTGATAGAGCCAGCCCTGATTATATTAGGACAAGCTTGAAATTTGTAAACACTAGCACAGTCAAGGCTTCAGATTTTGCTACAGAGAACTAGGTAGAGGGGCATGTACTGGATGTGGTCTACTTAGATTTCAGCAAAGACTTTGATCCTGGCCTTCATAGGAGGCTTCTGAGTAGACTGAGCAGCTTGGGGATGAGTCCCAAGAAGGTGAATTAGATCAGAAACTATATGACAAACAGCAGAGGATGATAGTAAATGGAAGAAAGAGAGGCGAGTAATGGAGCTTCTCCAGGAACAAGCAGGAAGTCAGTCCTCACATATGGGTGACATCAGTGCCAACAGAGCCCATGTGGAGCATTCCCCCAGCTTTCAAAGAAAGCCTTTGGGACATGCTACCACTCATGCATGATCCCCTTCCCACTCAAGGGGGCCATCTTGTCAGTTTGGCTCTGCAGAAGAAAGGAGACTGAGCATCTGTCCTGTTTCCCTGGAAAAATTATTGCTAATTATCCTTTTACAAAGTTAGTTTTCCAGTTTGTGTACCGGTTCCTCTTCCCGCCTCGAGTCCGACGCCAAAAGCTGCAGAGCCTTCTGGCTTGGAAACCAGAATGGCAGACTTAGAACAGAATATCACTGCTATCCTGGCCCTGCAGCAGGCAATGATGGCTGGTTCGTCCACATCATCTTCTCTGATGATTGGGCCCCCGACTGTGGGGGAATGCCCAGTCGTCGAGCCGAGCTCTGAGCACCAACAGGCTCTGGGAAGTCCTTGGCACCACTCGAGGTCTCTGTCCCATTCCTCAGGCATCCGATCTTCCCTGGCCAGTTTCCACAACTCGGTCCTCCAGAAGCCGCTGGCCTTGACGTTATGAGTTGCAAGTCTCGGACTTGTCACCCCTCAACTCAGAGTGGCAGACCGATGACAAGGCGTCCCCAGAAACCAGATGGCACAGAGATATTCCCTGGGACCCATCTGCTCCAGCGCCATTCTCTTCTGGAGGATGTGGTCTTCCACAACTTTGTCAAGAATATGGCCAGAGCCCTCTCGATGCAAACTGAGGTGGAGGACTATCCACACACCAAGAAACTGGAAATTCTCCAGTATGAGTCTCCACCCAAGGAAACTCACAGTGCCTGTGCAACCGATCCTCGAGCTATTTAGAATGTGATAGATGCTGGCGTCTGAGCTCGTGGTAAGCTGGTGCCTCGATGCCATGTACCGTGTCCAGAAGGGCCACAGGTTCCACAAGTCCCAACTCCCACATAACTCTATGGTCGTTGAGTCAACCATACAGAAACTTGGAAGAGCCATAAGACCCACTCCTCTGTTCCTCCGGGAAGGGACACCAGAGCCCTTGATGCCCTCGGGCGGAACTGTTACCAGGGCTGTATGCTGGTTGCTGGATTCAAGCCTATGAACTGTACATAGGCATGTACCTGAAGACCCTAACCCAGGACAGGAGTTGTCCAGGATCCCAGCAGGGCTTGCTGGGGAACCCCTCCAATAGTTCCAATCCCTGACCTCCAGGATCAAGGACTGCTCTTTCCCGGATGGCCTATGACGACTTCAAGTCAGCGGCTCGATTAGCAGTGGCTGGCAGCAGCACCTGATGCCAAGCTTGGCTGTAGTCTTCCAATCTTGAGCAATAGATCCAAGACAAGCTGCACGACATCCCCTGCACCGGGGAGAACCTGTTCGGCAAGCCTATGGCCAACAAGGTGGCCGAGATCGAGGCAGACGTGGTGACTCGACAGAGGCGTTCCAAAAAGACCTTATCCTTTCCCTGTAAGAAATCATTGGGAAAAAGACCCCTGTTCCTGGGGAAAAAGGGGTCCTTTCATCAGAGTCACCACTATGAGCCCTTCTTGGGCCAGCACCAGAGTTCTCACCCTAAAAGACAAGGCCAGGGTGCTCAGAAACCAAAGGCACAGAAGCCTCAGTCTCCAGCTCCTGCCCAACCAGGAGGGAGCTTTTGACTCCCAGTGCAGGGCCTCCCCTCCCCCGGGAGACCTTCACCAGCCCATAGGGGGCCGCCTGGCACTCTTCGTCCACAGATGAGCCAAGGTCACCTCAGACCATTGGGTACTGCAGGTGGTAAGGGAGGGATACCTCCTCCATCTACAGCAGGGTACCACCCAGGTTCTTTCCAGGAGATCCAGTGTGAACTCTTCTTTACCAGACCCTTCTGCTCTCAGAGCTTGCAAGTCTGCTCAGGGACAAAACAGTAGAGCCTGTGCCCACACATCCTATGGGGAAAAGGCTTCTACTACAGATACTTCCCTGTTCCAAAGAGGACTGGGGGCCTCAGGCCCATACTAGACCTGATAAACTTAAACAAGTTTCTGGTGAGGGAGTAGTTCAAGATGCTCTCCCTTGGAACACTGCTGCTTTACCTCCACCAGCGAGATTGGCTGTGCTCCTTGGACCTAAAGGATGCATACACTCACATCCTGATCCACCCCTCCCACAGGCAGTACCTACGGTTTGTGGTGGGGGAAGGGCACTACCAGTAGAGGGTGCTACCACTCAGTCTGGCTTCCTCACTAAGGGTCTTTACCAAATGCCTGGCGGTGGAAGCTGCCCACTTGCTCCTGCAAGGGGCTTTCATCTTCCCCTACCTAGACAACTGGCTCATCAGGGGCGGCGTTACGGCCTCATGGCCTCGGAGCTCATTCAGGCCACAGAGCATGCAACCCTCCTGTAGTACCTTGGGTTCATCATCAACTACACCAAATCCCATTTCTCTCCAGCCCAAAGCCTGGAGTTCTTTGGTGCTCAGTTGGACACATTACAGGTCAAGACCATCCACCCAAGAGAGAGGTACAATGCCACATGTCAGTGCCAGCTCATCTCCTCCTCTGTCTGCTGGGTCATATGGCCTCGACGGTCCACGTCACGCCCACAGCCTGATTACACATGCAGACAGCCCAGTGGTGCCTTCGCTTGCAGTGGACTCAGGACATGGTCAGGCTACGGGACAGGGTCAGGGTTACCCGCCAACTGGTGGAGACCCTCAATTGTTGACAAAACTTGCACCACCTCTAGGCTGGAATGCTCTTCCAGGCACCTACGCCACAGAGGACCCTGACCACAGACGCCTCCCTCCTGGGTTGTGGGGGCACACTGTGGAGACTGCCGCACACAGGGCAGCTGATCTCAGGAGGAGTCACTCCTACAGATCAATCTCCTGGAGCTCAGGGCAATCTTCTTGGCCCTATGAGCATTCTGCCACTGCCTGTGACACCGGTCTGTGCAGATCCAGACGGACAACCAGGTCACCATGTTTTATATCAACAAGCAGGGGGGCACAGGTTTGTACTCCTTCTGCCAAGAGGCAATGGCCCCCCTCTACTTTGCAGCACGCAACAGCATGCTTCTGTGAGCGATGTACTTCCCAGGCCAGGACAGTTACCTAGCAGACAGGCTGAGCAGTGTCCTTCGCCCACACGAATGGCGTTTAAACCCCAGAGTAGTGAAGCAGCTCTTCCACCTCTGGGGCAGGCTCATGATGGACCTATTTGCCTCTCTGGACAACAAGCAGCTACCCCCGCTACTGCTGCCATCAGCCATACATAGAGAGAGTGGCAGCAGATGCCTTCCTGATTTCATGGTCTGAGGGCCTACTCTGAGTTCCCACCAACCCTCCCACCCCCCTGGTTGCTAGGACCCTTTTCAAGGTCCAGAGCAAAAGGGCATCAGTTATACTGATTGCCTCCAGGTAGCCCAGGCAACCTTTGTTCCCTCTGCAGCTTTCCCTCTCAGTGGCACTCCTAGCTCCACTGAGCTGAGCCCCGGACCTTCAGTCCCAGGAGGAGGGCTCCCTCCTGCACCCCAATTCGGAGTCGCTAACGCTAACAGCGTAGCTGCTGGAAGGGTAGTGTTGGCCCCTTTCAGTCTTCCAGAAGAAGCCAAGGAGATCCTATTGGCTTCTTGAAAACCATCCACCAGACGGGCTTATGCCTTTAAGTGGAGAAGATTCTCTGCTTGGTGTGCAGAAAGGGAGGAGAATCCCTTCTTCCATGTGCAACTAGTATTTCAGTACCTACTGCACCTGTCACACACTGGGCTGAAATCTAATTCAGTGAGTACATCTGAGTGCCATAGCTGCTTACCACCACCCTATCAAGGGAAAACCCCTCTCAAGCCAGCCCCTGGTCTCCAGGTTCCTCCAGGGCTTCCTGTTATCCAAGCCCCCTCTCCACCCTCCAGCGGCAGAGTGAGACCTCAATGTGGTGACCTCAACGTGGTGCTCTCCCAGCTTACCAAACCGCCGTTCAAGCTCCTAGCCACTTGCCACCTGTGGTACCTGTCAGTGGCCTTTCTGATGACCCTCATGTCTGTTCAAAGAGTGAGCAAACTCCAGGCCCCGGTGGTAGATCCACCATATATAAGGTTCTACAAGAACAGGGTATTGCTCCTTACACACCCCAAATTCCTCCCAAAGGTGGTAGGATATCTCCTTTTCACCTCAACCAGGAGGGTGGTCCTCTCCACCTTCTTCCTGCGCCCTCACGCCGGCAGGGAGGAACTAGTACTTATTTATTTAACACTTCTTATATACCGCACTATTTCTCATCAGTGCGGTTTACATCGAACATTAAACACTTGGACATACATTTTTGTCCTACGTTTACATAAAACAGGGTTATAACATGGAGTTAACTGGGGAAACTATATACATATGAGAATTTGACAGCAAACTATATACATATGAGAACTTGACAGCAAACGGGCCCTGTCCTAATTCCATTGGACTCGGGGCCATCAAAAAGTTCCTCAGCTTTTCGTGTCTTATGGCCCCAACAGACTGGGGCTTCCCATGATTATGTCTACTTGGGTGGCAGACCGTATTGACCTCTCCTATGAGTGAGCTGGCCTCTTCCTCAAGCACTGGATCACAGCACATCGTGTAAGGGCGATGGCTGCGTTGGTGGCCAACCTCCACTCAGTGCCGGTGGCGGAAATCTGCAAGGCTGCCACATGGTCTTCAATTCATACGTTCGCAGCTCACTACTGCCTGGAGAGCGAGTCCCGCAGGGACAGTGCCTTTGGCCAGGCAGTACTCCATAATATTCTCAGGGTGTAGACAGCTCCTGCCCTCCAACCCTTCTGTGTTCAGGCTACCGGAGTGATAGTGTCGCTGGATGTTAGAGTCTGCAGAGTCTCTCAATGGGGATTCACCTTCTGCAACTCATGGCTTTCCGATTGGTCACTGTTGGTGGTGTCTTGGTTTGGTCCTCAGTAGCCTGGAACTTAGGAGTCCCATATGTGAGGACTGACTTCCTGCTTGTTCCTGGAGAAAGCGTAGTTACTCACCTGTAGCAGGTGTTCTCTAGGGACAGCAGGAATCGCAACCCTCCCGCCTCCCCTGGGAGTTGCCTCCCTACCTTGTTATATTTTTTATTGCTGTCCTAGCTATGTCATCTGACTGAGCAAGATGGCACCCTTGGGCGGGAAGGGGACCATGCATGCATGGTAGCATGTCCCTAAGGATTTCTTTGAAAGCTAGGGAAATGTTCCATGTGGGCTCTGTCAGCTTCCCTGGTAAACGAGAATATCAGGCTCCCAAGGCAACACTTTTTGGAGCGTGCACCTAGTTGGACTGGTTCACTGGTTATGCTCTTTGGTATCTGATTGATAGAACAAGTGCTGGTAGTTGCACTCCCAGACTCCTGCTTCTAGCAGTGTCCTGGGAGAGCATGGGTACAGAGCAGGTTTTGAATAAGAGTGTCGCCTCCACAGGGCTTTTCCCCAGGGATGTGAGGCAGTTTCTCCTTTTCAAAGCACCCATCCTCAATTTCTCTTTTGGCTTTATTTAAATTTTTGTTTGGCCTTCCTTTCAAGCAACAGTAGCTGGGAAAGCACAACAGCAGCAGCTTAAAGCTACTTGAAAGGAAAAATAAAAAATGTAGTGAGGGGTTTGTGGTTATTGTAGTGGCAGCCCCGCATTAGAGCTAGCAGGCTGAAGAGGAAGAATCTCTAAAGTGGAGTCTAACTGATTTTGGTACTGCGCCCCCTCGGGGCAAATGGATTTATTTGGTGCATACCATGACAGTCATGACTCTCACTTCTAAGCCAGGGTGGGAAAACAATAAAATTCAAGCATGCAACTGTAGTGCTCACCCTGCATACTGGGTCATCTTGTACTGATTTGTTGTATCCATATCTGCTGCTTTTTTTTTTTTTAATTTCTAACCATAGCATACCTAGAGGAGATCCAATCAGTGCGCCGTCACACAAATAGCACAATGGATCCCAAGAGCCCAAATGCCCCTATCCTGGTTCACTGTAGCGCTGGTGTTGGAAGAACGGGTGTGGTTATTCTGTCTGAAATCATGATTGCCTGCCTGGAACACAATGAGGTAATTTTCTTTCCCAATTCCACAGAAATCACCCAAAGCTAATTAACACATTCTTTCTCTTAATCTCTGTTCTTTATACTATCTTCCGAAAAACATAGCCAGCATGAAGAGGGAGCAAGGACTGTTATTTTCTAAAACCTGCATAGCTATGTTGGCTTTATGTCTGCAAGAGTGGATTTATGAGTGGAACAAGTGCAGTGCACTGTAGCAGAGGGTGAATCATTCTGTACAGTTAAGCATTTCTGTGAGGGGCAAGCAAGATACCAAAGCCTCTACAGTGGGTGGCATCATCATATTGAGCCCTGTGTAAGAAGGCTTCCCACATTTGAAGAATTTAAGATTAATTCTGATGTGCAGTTGTTCCTATACACCATTGGTCATGCAGGACTGCTTTAGCTCTTTTTTTTTTCCACCTAGTAAGAGGACATCTTTCCATCAGCAAGTCCACTTTTGTGGTAATTTGGTTAAAATTTATGGACATTTTGTGCATGGATCAGCTCTTCTATTTTCTTCTAGTCTCCTTAGTTAGCTTTTTTGGCTGTTGCAAGTTTTTCTTATTTTTCGTATATCCTCTTCTCCACTTTGTGGCCTGGTGGACCAGCTTCACTTTCTTAATAAAAAATACAATTATTTGATTTCATTTCTGCTGTATTATCTTCAGGAACAAGCAGGAATGAGTCTTCACATATGGGTACGTCGGTACCGACGGAGTCTGCGCGGGAACGCTTCCCAGCGTCCAATCAAAGAGCTTTTGGAAGCATCCCACCACGCCTGCGTGCTGCCTTCCCGCCTTTCCCAACTGCCTCTCCTCAGTTTTCGTTTTTCCGCGGAGCTGGCAGGACGTCCTCCTGTCACCGCAAAAAATTCTTGTTTTATTCCTTTAGTTTTCTTGTGGTCGCGTCTGTCTCCCCAACGTCACCGGTATCGCCGGTGTTTTCTTTTCTTTTCCTGTGAAATCTCCTTTTTCAAGGGATATTTTTTCTTCATAGTGTTTCACGGTTTCTCAGGCCTTTCAGGCCTCCTTTTTCCTTCATGGAACCACCAGCCACTTCCTCCAAGAAATGTTCAGACTGTGGCGGTACAACTTTATTTTTAGACCCTCAATATTGGTGTCTAACCTGCTTGGGTCCTGACCTTTTTCCTCCGGAGCCGTCAGGCAACAGTTTTGTGAGAAGAGGTTTTCAACATTGAGATTCCCTCGATACACGGTTTCCCTCCGACATCAGGGCACCGTCCCTTTCTTCTTCTACACAGGATCAGGTAACCCTCAAACAGTCAAGACTAGCCAGCCCTCGAGTGGTAGGTCTCATGCACAGCATGTAGACGGCTCCGGCCTTGCCCTCGAGGGCCCACTGGCTTCAAAACCCCGGCGGGAGTCTTTGGTCTCCAAAGCCTTTGAGGGGTTTCAGGTTGTTCCTGGGGTTCACCCCTCACAGAACATACCTGAGCCGTGTCTGGTGGTGGCATCCGCTTCGAGCGGTACCGATACCCTGGCATCGGCACTGGTGTTGGATGATACACTCCTCACCAGGGATGGTCATCTGGCGTCCTCGGTACCTTCGGGACCGGTGGATACCCTCCAGACTGACTTTCCATTATCGGTAGCAGTGCCGATTCTACCACCGACGTTGGTACCCTCCAGACGTGCATCGATAGCCTCGCTACCCTCGATGCCGAGTCTCGAATCGATCTCCAGTCTGTAGGACTGGGTACTGACTCGCCTTGGTACTGGCTCCGGGCGGTACCCAAGGCTCGGTTCCGATACTTCGGATCCACAACTCTCGGTTCCCCCGAGGCCGTTTGAGTTGCCGCCGGTTGGCCTTCTTCCACCGGTATCAGACACGGTACCGAAGTCAGTACCGATGTCCACATTACCCTTGCGGTCGGTGCCTTCCATGCTTCGCTCATCAGGCTTTTTGCCCTCGATGCCGAGTCTGGAATCGATCTCTAGTCTGGAGGACTGGGTACCAACACGCGTTGGTACCGACACCGATCGATACCGGAGACTCGGTACTGAGGATAGCGACCAGAGGTTTTCGGTTACCTCGGTACCGATTGAACTGCCAAAGGCTGCTCCAATGTCTGTGTCGGGCTCGGCTCCGACATCGGTACCGATATTAGCATCGGTACCGGCATCCACAGTAGCATCGTGGCCAACTCCTGCCATGCTTCTTCCAACAGGATCGCTCCCTTCTATACCAAGCTTGGAGTCGATACCTGGCATGGACAATGTGGTAATGACGGTCGCTGCTCCTGACAGCCAGTACCGGCAACCATCCCTTAAGCATTCCACACTGCACCGTGCGGGATCTTCTATTTCTATATATTTGGATAGCTCTTTCGGTGCTCAGGTTAGTTCTTCAGATCTAACCTGTCCAAGGGAGATTCCTGTTGGGGATCCCTCTTTTCAGAGTTTCCTCCTGGATATAGCAAGATCCCTTGCCATTCCTGTCCCTGGACATGATACTGCAACAAGGCTCTGTTTCTACCAAAGCAAAGGAGAACATAATGCTTCCTTTGCATCATTCTTTGCAGGATCTCCTTCTAGGAATGTGGGAAGCACCTTTAAAGGTACCCCCACCTTCCAGAGCAACTGATCTTCTATATCAGGTGCCCCCCTCTCCAGGGTTTCAAAAGACTCAACTTCCTCATCATTCCATAGTAGTGGAATCAGCAATGAGGCGGGTAAAGAGTAAGAAAAAGCACTCTTCTTATCCGCCAGGTTGTGAGTCTAAGACACTAGATGCCTTTGGACGTCAAACCTTCCAGACATCTATGCTTTCTGCAAGAATTCTCTCATATATTTTTTATATGAGTCTATCTCTTGAGGAGGTCACAAAGCAATTACATCTTTTGACTCCTTCTCTTCCAGAGTCCAAGAGTGCAGGCTATTCTTCACTGCTTAAGCATCTCCAGAGTATCTCTTGCTTTCTTACTCGTGCTTCCCTAGACTCTTTTGAGTCTGCTAGCAGGATTTCTGCTATATCTATAGGGGCACGACGTAGAGCCTGGCTCCAGGCTTCAGACTTAGACAAATGGGCACAGCAAAGACTGGGACATACTCCTTGTACTGGAGACAGTCTTTTCAACAAGGAGTTTTTACGTCAGGTTACTCAGTTGTCCACTGACTTACCTGTTCCTAAGGGCTGTTCTGCACCTTCTTCTGTCCCAGTAGGTAGGAAATGTCCTGCCAAACCTTCTTCCCATAGGAGAAGAAGGTTTTATGCATCATCTGCCCATCATGCAGATGTTCCCAAACAGGGGAAGCATCATCCTGGTCTGCAGAATTCAACCTCTCACCAGGCTCAGCAAACCCAGCAACTGCAGGGTTTCTGATCAATCTTCATCAGATGCTTGTGACTCTGGGGGTTAGAATCTGCAGTTGCTTCTTCTTAATAGAGGCAATCCACTGCTCTCATTCTAAACCCTAGACATAGATCTCTTCCCAAAAGACATCCATTTTTTCTATGTTCTATGAGCTGTCAGGATGTTCATGCCTATAGGGCACAGGGTTCTCCTCTTCTTCCTGCTAGGGAAAGAGGTCTAACCACTATCAAACGATAGTTCCTGTGCCAGCATGTCTTTTTTTCCTTTCTATAGACTCACTACTTTGTAAATCTTCTTCAGCTCCATTCTCTTTACTTTCTTACCAAGCTGTAAGAGCGGTATTGCTTCATTGGAGGGCTTTTTCTTCAGCCTCTCTAGTTTTGTTACTTTTCCAGTGTGGAGCTTTCCTCTCTGAGTTGCCTCCTCTTTTTCAATCTTGCTTTGAGGCAGTTCATCAGACATGTCCAGAGTTTTCTACTCCTGTTCTGTCTGTTCTTTCTGTTTTCAAACAGTAAGATTCTTTCTGCTGTCTAGCAAGCAGCTGCCTATGCAGGAGCCTTAATGTTTGGACCA
Organism: Ichthyophis bannanicus; assembly: GCA_033557465.1. Lineage (NCBI taxonomy): Eukaryota > Metazoa > Chordata > Amphibia > Gymnophiona > Ichthyophiidae > Ichthyophis > Ichthyophis bannanicus. The sequence goes on along the minus strand of CM066037.1, from coordinate 40,698,138 downwards.
CTGGTTCTTGTCCACCAGCAACCAGATTTGTCCTCCACTAACTTTCTGTCTAGTTTTAGTAGTGATTCCAAGTCAGTGCTGTTATCTGTCTTGGAAATCTTTTCACTACAGACTTGGATTGTCTTCTCTTTCTGCCATCTCCATTCCCCTGGGTTTGGCAGCATAGTTGACATAGGTACTGGCTCTCCAGCAGCCAGTTCTATCTCCTCATTCTCCTGCATCATGCTCTCTGCAATTCTACAGAGAAGCTCTCCACTGTGGGCCTTTGCTAGAGAGCATGGGTTTTTTTTCTCCAATAACTATCCTAGATGGTTGGAAAAGGCTTTTTCAGTCATGTCTCCCATGACTAGAAAGGTTCTCCTTTTTCAGATAAAGGACATAGGCCTTCTCCTTGCAGCTCGTCCTCATGGTAAGAACGCATGATACCTTTTTTGCCCTTAAGCAGGTCAGCATGGTATCTCATTTTTATGCGTCTTCTGTTCACTTACCATGCTAGAGTTCTAGAATACTCAGGACTTGCTGGCTGCAGACTGATATCATCCTCTGCTTTTCACGTAACGGTCCTGGTTATTTCACTACCTAGCATCCCTGTAGCTCATAACCAGTGAGAACAGATTCTCTATATATCTTCTCAAGTAGGTTCCACCTTCTTGTTATTAGATGAATCTTTCCTCTCCACATTTTCCTATGTGAATACCGTTCTGTGGGCATATCTCTGCTTCATTGCAGACACCCATATAGAGGCATATATATTCATATCTGTAGCATACATCTTACAGATGTCTATGTCTATCTTTGTGTGTATTTTATGCCCTTCATATCTCACTATAGATATATTCTCATATATCTATCTATATGATACATATATATAGATATATATACATATATATATCTGTCGAGATATTTTCTATTGGTAGATAGGTATCCTGCATTTATCTACCTGACTGTCCAGGCTCATATAGCTATATGATTCTGACAGATGGGCTTTACCCATACCTATGCTATCCAGCATGTTTGGGGTTCCACATTCACAACCACATTTGTGGTAGTTAACAACTTCCACCATAACCTTAAGGTTTAGGTACCTCTGAAGCTCTCCATGTTCCAGTATCTCTCCTAGCTGACCCAGTTAGGAGAGACATTGCGGATCTTCAGCTAATCACAGGCTCTAACGCCTCAGGCGTTTGTCCTTTCTTTTGGGATACAAGGGGTTTCCATACCTTTTCCTCCCACAAGGACTGTGCCTGTTTGTACAATCCGGTCGGCCTTCTCTTTTTGCTCCCAAGGGTGAGCCACTCTGTCGCCAAAAGAGTTCGGCTTTTATCATAAAGCCTTCCGCTGAAGACCCACCGTTTTTGGTACTACCCCAGTTCTCACCGGGGTCCCCTCTTTCAGGAATCTGACCTCCACTCTTTTTTTCCTACAGGTTTATTACCTCCACTTCACAGTGAGGTCATCCTTGAGGTTCCTCCACTGGGTTCCCCAGTAGATCCCATGAACCTCCTTACTGCTGTGTAATCCTGTTAGGGGAGGTCCATATTGCAATATTTCTTCAATATCATTGATGATAATTATCATCCACACATGGACTCCTTCTCTGCAGTCCTATGCTAGGTTAGCTGTTCCACAGCACCTTTCTTTCTTCAACTCCTATCCTCCATCCTCAGGATGCCTGGTGTTGTGGGGAATAGCATGTTCCAACCTATGACATGCTGGGACTCCAGGCATCTTAGCTTGGGAGTCCCCATATGTGAAGACTCATTCCTGCTTGTTCCTGGAGATAGCACAGTTACTTACCTGTAACAGGTGATCTCTGGGAACAGCAGGAATAAGTCTTCACAACCCACCCACCTCCCCAGGAGTTGTATCTCTATCTATCTTTCCTTTCCTCTCTCTCTCTCTTTGTCTCAGCTTTAAAACTTAACTGAGGAGAGGCAGTTGGGAAAGGCAGGAAGGCAGCATGCAGGCGTGGTGGGATGCTTCCAAAAGCTCTTTGATTGGACGCTGGGAAGCGTTCCCGCGCAGACTCCGTCGGTACCGACGTACCCATATGTGAAGACTTATTCCTGCTGTTCCCAGAGATCACCTGTTACAGGTAAGTAACTGTGCTTTTAGGTGAAATGTCATCGAAAAAAGCATTGCAGGCATTGCAGCAAGACCCATATCTGGAGCAGATAAACATGCCTATGCCTAGACCCAGATCACAAAGCTTCTAAGTGTCATCTGTTTCTGCAGATGACCCAAAGAAGGCTTTGTGGCTGTGAGGAGCCAAAAGGCTCTTTGGTTCTTCAAAGTATGATCTAAAATAATCAGTATTGAACCCAAAAGGCCAGGAGATTCACAGGAAGCCGTGGATGCATTGTCATGGAGGAGAATGCAATCTCGATCTCTCTCAACATCAAGGGTCGATAGAGGCCATCAGGATTGATCATCAACTGATGCTCACCAGAAGAAGATAATCAATGTTGAACACTGACCAGAAGAAAAGAAGCATCAATATCATTCTTTGTTGAAGCATGATGTCGAGTGTGCCCAGAGAGTGGTATCTGCCATTTTTTCCAAACACTCCCAAACAGAGGACTGCTCAACCTCTTTCACTTCAGAGGAGGTGTCTTAGATTTGAGAGGTCCATCCAGGGCCAAGTCACTAGTATTCCTCAGGTGACCCAGGAGGATGTGGCACCTCCTACTGTGCACTCCTTGGTGTTGACATGAGCAGTCTTCCGAGGGGATGGCTCAACTGATCTCTATCTGGGTTCTGGCAACATTGACCTTGAGGCTGAAGGAGGTCATGCTGATTCCTGAGACCCATGTATGGCCTGAAGGTATTACATAAATTCTAAGGCTTCAAAAAGCCTTAGAACACATGTTAACCACTTCAAAATCACTCTTGAGTGCATTGGGAGGGGACACTTCCCTGAAAGGTTGATCAATATCAAAGTGTAGGCCCAGACTACCAACAGGTTCCTTTCACTGAAGTTTTGACCTACTTGTCAAGAACATACACGGGCTTTCCAGTAAAATATTTTTCTGAGTTTGAGCAGTCCTGGGGCTCTCGATTTGAACCAGTGGAATTCTGTGAAGAGGAGGGTTCCAGAGTTCCACTGTGTTTTCCATCATATTCTTCTCCTCCACAAAAGAAAAGTCTCTCACTGAGGACCTCTTATTTACTAATTTTATCAGAGAGATGGATCAAATCATTCTTTTTCGTTTAGAGGAAGATGAGGAACCAAGAGCACAAATGTTGTTCTCCAACTCCTTTAACCTCCAAAGGAAGGCATAACAGTGTTAATTTACAGGATCCTGAAGGATGCACAGATGAGCATGCGGAACGCCCCCTCCCCCAGCGTTCACCCAATAAATATTCGAAAAACTATAGTTACTACCCTGCTCACTGGTAGTTGAATTCACTATTAAAAAGGCAAAAAGTACTAGGACTTACTCTTCAGTAACTCTGTGAAAGGATGCTTGTACTCTTAACTGACTTTGGAAGAAGATTCTCAAAATGCTATGCACTTTCTTACATAATTTATCAGCTCTTCATGGGCCTGTATATGTGGCACAGCCTGTGCAAAGTAGATTATGCAGATTCTCTGCACACTAGTGACCAAAGTGCAGCTGATTTCTCATGAGAGAAAGGGAAGAAATATGGAAAGCACATGAACAAATCACCCTTTGATGCTTTCAAAATAGCACTGCGATCCTCTGCTATAGGTATTGAAGCATGCAGATTCTCATTTCTGTGATTTTCTGGCATTTGCTATGATGTGCAGAGAAAATCTGAGAGCCTACCTTGCAGAGAAGAGAATCTCTTTGGAAATGAGTAAACTACCTCTTTAACCTTAAGAAGCACTATGAAAAGAGCAAGCCCAAATACTATGTGGTTGCCTAGGGCAGCAGCTTTCTTGGGGGGGGGGAGGGAATGGCAAAGAGTAGCTACAGTCAGAGCAGAAGAGTGGATTTATTTATTTTTATGTTTTTATTTAGCTGCATTTATATCCCGCTTTTCACCGGGTCAAAGCGGTTGGGGGGGTACATTTAACATGAGGGGATATGAGACACATACACTGATACTTACAGGGAACATGGGCAATGGAGGGTTAAGTGGCTTGCCCAAGATCACAAGGAGCACCTGTGGGACTAGAAACCCCAGTCCTTCCGGCCCAAGGATTCTGGTAGCCATACATAGCATAGTAACACAGCCCATGATGGCAGACAAAGACCAGCATGGCTCATCCAGTCCACCCAGCAAGGTGGCCAGGAGCAGGTGCACCCACCACTCTGTGCAGGTCACCCCCCACTCCTCCACACATAGGAAGATTGGGCAATATGTGTATAGTCCATTTACCCTTGTAAGTGACTTTTTAAAATCTTCCGTTATTATACATATATTCACAAAACAAAGTTTAATATTAAAAAGTATGATGTCCAGATATGCATTTTTGTAGGATTCTTCTGGGTAGGATGGTGTTGGATAAATTCAATTGTAATCATAAGTCTCAGGTAGCGAGGGTTCTTGAGATCAAAAAGCTAATTGCGAAGTTTCACTTAGGGCTTGTGTCAGCCCCGACTACAAGATACTCATATCTCCCCAGAGGACTTACTGTCTGTTCTCCAGGACCAAGCAGGAAGTCAGTCCTCACTTATGGGTGACGTCGGCGCCGACGGAGCCCTCGCGGAGCAATTTTCCCCAGCTTTCAAAGAAAGCCTTTGGGAATTGCAGCGCGCATGCGCGGTCGTCTTCCCGCCCGAGGGTGCCATCTTAGCCAGTCTTCTTTTTTCCGCGGAGCCCTACAGACGTCCCCGTCTTGTCCCCGCGAAAAAGTTGATTTTCTTCTTTGTTTTATCCTTTTTTCTTTCGGTTCGACGCCGATCGTTTTCCCGCCCGGACTCGCGACGCCGGTCTCGAGTCCGCTTACTTTTTTCGGTTTTTCTGACTTAGTCAGCTTTCGTTTTCGGTTTCCCTGGCAGCCCGGTCCTTTGACCTCGCAGGGGCCCTTTTTCCCCCGATGGCTGCCAGTGGGTTTAAGCGGTGTGGTCGGTGTGACCGAAATATGTCACTAACCGACACACACGATTTTTGCCTCCGCTGCCTGGGCCCGGATCATGAGGAACTGATCTGTGGGCCCTGCAGCAAACTGTCCTCAAAGGCATTGAGGAGTCGGCGGCATCAGCGTGAGAGAATCTTCGCTGACCCCAGCCGTACCCGGACCTCGTCGGAGGCCTCCGCGTCGAAAGGCTCCAGCTCGGACCGTCGCCGGAGCTCCTCCGACCGGGGTTCTCCCTCCGGGGACCATCGTCGGAAGGAAAAACCCGCGAGGGCGGCGTCGGTGGACGCTCCTGGTTCCGCGAGGGCCAGGTCGCATAGCCCCGACAGCCGCCCCGGGTCCTTGGAGAAGGAACACATCACGAAGCGACCTCGCCTGGAGTCGGAGATGCCTGCCCGGGTAAGTCCTGTGGTCCTTCTGGACTCGCCTCCGCGACAGCCGACGTCGGGCCCGACGCCGTCGGGGCCCGAGTCAGGGGCTGCTGGGTCACCTGAGCTCGGACTCAGGTTGACGGCCTTGGAGAGCAGACTGTCTGCCTTCATGGACCAGCAGCGGGCACTGCTCGCTGGCCTCGCTGGCGCCGCTGCCCCGACCGCCGGGACGTCGACGTCCAAGTCGACCCCGGAGACCGAGCCGATCCTCGAGTCCATGAGAACTCGAGTCGATCCTCGGTCGAGGTCACCCTCGGCCTCCCGTTCGGGACCGAGGTCGCCGACGCCGACTCCCTCGACGTCGGGGCGGCTGGCGCCGCACCCTGCCCGGGCCGACCCCACCGAGTCCTCGTCGGAGTCGGTCTGGGAGTCTGAGGAGGAAGAGTCACCTGATTCTTTCCGGACTCGGTGTGTCCCATCGGACTCACCGGGGTCCGAGCCTCGGAAGCAGTCCCCCCCGGAGGATGCCCGGTTCTCGGACTTCGTTAGGGATATGGCCAAGGCTTTGGCCTTCCCTGCGGATCCCGAGGAGGAGCCTCGAGCCGAAGAGCTCGACGCCCTCCAGTATGACTCTCCCGCGAGGGAGCACTTTACTGTACCGGTTCCTCCTATGCTGGAACGACTACTCTTCCGCATGTGGGAGAGTCCGGCCTCCTCGCCGGTCCTGAGCAAGCGGGTCGATTCTATCTATCGGGTCCGCAAGAGCCCTGGCTTTCAGAAGGCACAGCTGCCACACCATTCCATGGTAGTGGAATCGGCCATGCATCGTCTTAAGAGCCAGAAGATGCACTCCTCGGTGCCTCCTGGAAGGGAGGCCCGTAACCTGGATGGCCTTGGCAAGAGGTGCTTCCAGGGCTCTATGCTCGCATGTCGTGTCCAGACTTACCAGCTCTACATGGGCATGTATCTCCGGGATCTGGCTAAAAAGCTAGCCGGATTCTCCGCTGGTCTCTCCGAGGAGCCCTTGCGGAGGTTCCTAGCCTTGTCCACGGGCATTCGGGAATGCTCAAAGTTCATGTCCCGAGCAGCCTATGATGGCTTTGAGGCCTCGGCTAGAGTGGCCGCAGCCGGCATCGGTGCCCGCCGACAGGCTTGGCTTCAGTCATCAGACCTTGAGCCCTGGGTACAGGACAAGTTGGTCGATGTCCCCTGCCGAGGCGAAAACCTCTTTGGCAAGCCCATGGCGGAAAAGGCTGCACAAATTGAGACTGAGACTCTCACCAGGACCAGGCTTTCTAGGAAGACCTCCGCCCCTTCCCAGAAAAAGAAGGGCTCGGGAAAAAAGTCCTTTTACCCGAGGAAGGCGGCTGCCTACAAACAGTACCCCCATTATCAGGCCCCTGCAGCTCCCCAACAGGGCCAGCAGGCCAAGGGACGGGGTAACGGGTCCCGTAGGCAGCAAGCCCCCAAGCCTGCACCACCAGTGGGGGTTTTTGACTCGCTCAGCATAGCCTCTCCCCCCCCGCTGGTTCCTCCAAGCACCGGAGGCCGGCTGGTTCACTTCGCCCACAGGTGGTCCAGAATCACCGCAGATGCCTGGGTACTTCAGGTCGTGCGAGAAGGCTACCTTCTCCACTTCCATCAGGTCCCTCCCTCCTATTTTCCGGGAGAGCCTTCGCGCCCCCCTCTGCACAGGGAGTTGCTCCTTCAGGAGTTAGCAGGTCTTCTGCAGGAACAGGCGGTGGAACCCGTGCCCCACCACCTGAGAGGTCAAGGCTTTTATTCAAGGTATTTTCTGATACCAAAGAGAACAGGGGGCCTCAGACCCATCCTGGACTTGCGCAACCTCAACAAGTTCCTTGTGCGGGAGAAGTTCAAAATGCTTACCCTTGGAATCCTTCTGCCCTACCTCCAGCAGGGAGATTGGCTATGCTCCTTGGATCTAAAGGATGCCTACACGCACATCCTCATCCACCCAAGCCACCGCCAATACCTAAGGTTTGTGGTGGCAGGAATTCATTACCAGTACAGAGTACTGCCCTTTGGCCTATCCTCCGCACCGCGAGTCTTCACAAAATGTCTCGCGGTCGTGGCGGCCCATCTCCGGCTTCACGGCCTCTATGTCTTTCCGTACCTCGACGACTGGCTCATCAGAGCAGCGTCCGCTCAGGAGGTCACCAACGCCACGTGCCGCACGGTGACTCTGCTGCAGCAATTGGGCTTTGTTATAAACTTCGCAAAGTCCACTTTGCTCCCCTCACAGGATCTCGAGTTCATCGGCGCAAGGCTGCACACTCCTCGGGCACGAGCGTACCTACCGCTCGACAGGGCTCAACGGCTCATGGACCTAGCCGACCGCTTTCGCAGCCAGCCCCTGGTCTCCGCCAGGCGCTTCCTGAGACTGCTCGGCCATATGGCTTCCACCGTCCATGTGACCCCCAATGCCCGCCTGAATATGCGGTCTGCTCAATGGTGTCTCCACCAGCAGTGGCGACAAGCCACAGGCGGCCTGGCAGAACTGGTGCGCGTCTCCGAGCCGCTGCTCTCGTCTCTCCGGTGGTGGCTCCGGCAGCCGAACCTGATATTCGGAATGCCTTTCCAGTCACCTCAGCCGACCCGGGTGCTGACCACCGATGCATCCCTCCTGGGATGGGGAGCACATTGCCAAGAGGCACGTACTCAGGGCCTCTGGACCACGTGGGAGTCTGCTCAGCAGATCAACTTCCTGGAGCTCAGGGCGATCCGCCTAGCTCTCAAGGCCTTCTCCCACCTGACTTCCCACCAATCCGTCCTTGTCCAGACGGACAATCAAGTTGCCATGTTCTACGTGAACAAGCAGGGGGGCACGGGCTCCTTCCTCCTCTGCCGGGAGGCACAGAAGCTCTGCTCTTGGGCCGTCAGTCACGGCATTCTCCTCAAGGCAGTTTATCTCCCGGGCCAAGAAAATTGCCTTGCGGACAAACTCAGCAGGGTCCTCCAGCCGCACGAGTGGCGTCTGGATCCCTTGATAGTTCAGAAGCTCTTCCTCAAGTGGGGCCTCCCCACGGTGGATCTCTTTGCCAGTCCTCACAACCGGCAGCTTCCTCGCTTCTGCTCTCGTCAGCCACACCCCCTTCGGGTTGCGGCGGACGCCTTTCTGATCTCATGGTCGGGGAGCCTTCTGTACGCTTTCCCTCCCATCCCGTTAGTCTCTCGGACTCTTTTCAAGGTTCTCCGAGACAAAGCCTTCATGATCCTGGTGGCCCCTCGCTGGCCCAGGCAGCCGTGGTTTCCGCTCCTGCTGCATCTGGCGGTGGAGGATCCAATCCCTCTGGGGGTACAACCGGATCTCCTCACTCAGGATCAGGGGTCCCTACTGCACCCCAACCTCAGGTCTCTCAACCTCATGGCCTGGCTGCTGAGAGGGTAGTCCTTGCTCCCCTTCTCCTGCCGGCGGAGGTGGAGGAGGTCGTCTTGGCTTCGCGACGGCCTTCTACCCGCAAATGCTACGCCCTTAAATGGCGTCGCTTTGCAGTCTGGTGTACCCAACAGTCTCAGGATCCCTTCTCCTGCCCGGTGTCCGTGATCTTGCAGTACTTGCTGCACCTCTCTAATCTGGGACTTAAGTCCAACTCCGTCAAAGTTCACCTCAGTGCTCTTTCAGCACATCATGTGCCGGTGGACGGCAGACCTCTCTCCAACGACCCTCTCGTAGCGAGGTTTCTCCGAGGTCTCCTTCTACTTAAACCACCTCTGCGCCCGCCAGCGCCTGACTGGGACCTGAATGTGGTTTTGCAGCGGATCACCTGTCCGCCTTTTGAACCTATGGCTACCTGTTCTCTCCGTTTTCTGTCTTGGAAAACACTGTTCTTGATAGCCCTCACTTCCGCTAGACGCGTAAGTGAATTGCAGGCCCTCGTGTCTGATCCCCCTTACACTAGGTTCTACAAGAATAGGGTAGTCCTACGGACTCACCCGAAATTTCTGCCTAAAGTGGTCCCCCCTTTTCACATCAATCAGGAGGTGGTACTTCCAACCTTCTTTCCCAGACCACACTCCAGCCGAGCTGAAACGGTCCTCCATACCCTGGACTGTAGAAGGGCATTGAACTTCTACCTTGACCGTACGCGGGAGCACCGTAAAGCTGCTCAGCTTTTTGTGTCTTTTGACCCCAATAAATTGGGGCTCCCGGTCTCCAAGCGTACTCTGTCCATCTGGGTTGCGGACTGTATCGCTTGGGCTTATGGGGCAGCCGGACTCTCCTTAGAAAGTCGAGTCACGGCTCATTGCGTTCGGGCAAAGGCCACGTCAGTGGCTTACCTCCGCTCTGTTCCGCTGGCAGACATCTGCCGGGCCGCTACTTGGTCTTCGAGCCAGACTTTTGCGGTCCATTACTGTCTCGAGAGGGAGTCCCGTAGGGACAGTGCTTTCGGACAGGCAGTCCTCCGTAATCTCTTTGAGGTCTGAGCAACTCCTACCCTCCATCCCGGATGTGGGCTACCGGTGGGTGATAATTCAGCGAAGATTCTATCCTTCTGTGCTGCTGAGCTAGAGGGAGCTCATTTTTGTGCTTAGGGTCTCCGGTAGCCTTGAGCTTGGGAGTCCCATAAGTGAGGACTGACTTCCTGCTTGGTCCTGGAGAAAGCGTAGTTACTCACCTGTAACAGGTGTTCTCCAGGAGCAGCAGGAATCAGTCCTCACTACCCTCCCTCCTCCCCTTGGAGTTGCAATCGTCTGCTTATGTTCTTTTTGCAAATTTTATGCTGTCTTTTTTAGCTATGTCATCTGACTGGCTAAGATGGCACCCTCGGGCGGGAAGACGACCGCGCATGCGCGCTGCAATTCCCAAAGGCTTTCTTTGAAAGCTGGGGAAAATTGCTCCGCGAGGGCTCCGTCGGCGCCGACGTCACCCATAAGTGAGGACTGATTCCTGCTGCTCCTGGAGAACACCTGTTACAGGTGAGTAACTACGCTTTTTGTACCTGAGGCAATGAAGGATTTAGTGACTTTCCCAAGATCACAGGAGAAGGTATCTTCCTCACATCCATCTTAACACAAGAGGGACCTCGCTCTCATCCCAAACAGCAGAAGACTCAAAGTCAGTCAGTTCCCAGCCAAATCCAGGGAGAGGGTTTTAATAGGCTCCAGAGGGACATAACCAGTATCCAAATATTCACTCTGGAAAATATATTAGCTAGGAGGCGGCTATGGTTACAGCATAACCTCAGACTCCTGGGTTCTGGAGATAATTTAGAACGGATACAAGTTGCACCTATGCAAAACACCTCCAGATTATCCTCTGAGAGTATGTTAAACTCTCAGCATCAAAAACTACATATAAAGGTGCTTTCCCCTCTGTAAAAGGCAAATACAACATTACCTATTCCACCAGCGGAAAGTGTTTCTTGGTTAATAAGAAAATAAAGGGATACAATTTCATCCTAGATCTAAGGGACTTAAATACATTTCTAGTTTAGATTTTCTAGGCACCTTCATACCCTTTCTTCAGTAAAGTTATGTTCTTTGGACCTAAAAGAAGCTTACATCCACAGAGATTCATCCAAATCACAGGAGATATCTCTGATTCATAATAAGAAAACACTACTACCAGCATCACATATTGCCCCTTGGTCTTGCCTAGCCATGGTAATGGTACATCTATGCAAACTGGGCATGTACATGTATGTCCAGTCTAGATGATTGGCTGATCAAGAGCTCATTTCTGAGCACTTAAAGATCAATGCACCAAACCATCCAAGTGCTGGAGTCACTAGGGTTCATTATAAAGTATCCGAAATATGAAATGGTCATATTGATTGGAATTCATAGGAGCTCTGCTAGACATGGCTCAGGTGAAAGTTTTTCTCCCACCAGAAAAGATTACCGCTCTGTCTGTGATGCAAGGAATCTCAGTGAGTCAGCAAACATCAGCTTGAAATGTTGAGATTGTTAGGTCATGTGGCATCAAGAGTTCATGTAATGCCATTGTCATGTTTTAAAATGAGACCAGCCCAATGGGCTTTACATGCTGTGGACTCAAGCCACTCAGATATAATTCTAGTCACCAAGCAATTCAAGGACTCCCTATCCTGATGGTTGATGCAGTCCAGTTTGGCAGAAACAATTCCCTGTCAAATTCCACTAATCTAAATTGCTTTAATCGCAAATATGTCCAAACAGGGTTGGCATGCTCATATAAATGGACTTTTACACCAAGGGTTTTTGGTCCTTTTGAGAAAAACGTCATATAATCTTTTTTTGAGCTAAGGGAAGTCTAGAATGCTTCAAAGATTGGCTGGCCAACAGACTTTTATTAGTTCAGTCAAGTAGATACATCCTGTTGGTATGTACCTCCTGTGTTGGAAAACCATCAAGATATGACACTGGGTCATCTCTCCTTGGATGACCTTTTGGGCCACTGGTCTGGCCAGCAAGGAATCAAGTCTTACTAGCACATGAATAGTCCCTGGGCCAAGGAGTGGCAAAAAGGGTAAGTGGCAAGTGGTATACAGCTTGAATAGACCCCTTTGTTCCCAGAACAGGAACATTCCTCAGTTTTGTTTCAGGGTAGAGGCTTATAGCAGTCTAGTCTTGAATACTTTCCTCCTGGACTGGAAGAGGGTCTTCTGTACACACATTCCTGGATTTCTCTTATAGCAAAGACTCTCCTAAAAATCAAAGACTATCAAGAGACTATCATAGCTGCCCACTGGCCAAAGCGTATATGGTTTCCCTTCCTTAGGGAAATGTCCATCAAAGAGCCAGTCAGCCTGAGAAGTTGTCTCCCCCCCCCCCCCCAGTGTTGCTAATGTAGGCACAGAGGGGCACTGTTACATTCCAACATTAAATCTTTATCTGTTACCACCTGGATGTTCAGAGGGTAACCTTAGCCAATCTGAGCCTCTTTAGAGTGGAAGAGGTTTGCTGTTAGTTGTGATGGCCTTAGTCCTCTTTTCCTGTCTAACACAAAAAACTACTTGAATGCCTTCCTACATCTGTTAAAGTCAGGTTTGAAAATCAGTTCAAGTAAGATGGTTTTTGGTGCAATTTGTGCATGTCACCTTTGTGTAAAAAGTAAACCCATCGCTAATCAGCCTTTAGTTGTTCAGAACTTGCTTTTTTTAAAACCTTCCATCAAGCCATTTGCAGTATCTGGAGACCTCAACATGGTAGTAACCCAGCTGATAAAAGCTCCCTTTGAGCCATTAGACTCCTTAGAGCTAAAGAACTTGACCTGAAAGGGCCTTTTCTGGTAGCAGTCACCTACTATGCAAGTCAGTAAGCTACAGGGACATTATGGCAGATCCAGCTTTATAAAATTAACCCCCCCCCCCCCCACACACACACAAAATAGCCTGTTGCCTTTTCCCCATTTTTGTTAAAGGCATCCTGTAGCTATAGGTGCCACTTGTGGGGGCTTGATATCCTGCTTATCCTTAAAGAAAGCCAAGTTACTTACCTGTAGCAGGTGTTCTTTGTAGACAGCAGGATACATGTCCTGACATATCCTCTCGTTTCCCCTAGAATTTGTATCATTTTAGCTACATAAAAAATGAGGCAGCACCACATAATGATTCAGCACATTGTGCACAGAACTAAAAATTATTTAACAGTGTAAAACTAGGAGAAGCTTTCTTGTTAAGGTCTCCTCCATAGGATGACATCACCCACTTTTGAGGACTGTTATCCTGCTGTTTTCAGAACATCTGATGCAAGTAAGTAACTTGGTTTTCAGGCTTATACTGTATATCACCTAATATTTTGTAGAAAGTGTAGCAGCAGTGGAGTCCATAAATCATTTGCCTCGCCTCCTGATAGTGCTTTGTAAGGATAGGGACACTTATTGCTGAGTAGACGTTTTCGTTTTTGATCTGTCATCTCATCAAATCTGTGAAATGTGCTTGCTGTGTTCATGGTTTCGTCATTATTATAAACTATTTTGGCTTGAGGTATGGCTGAATATCGTCTGTTGGACAGTGTGTAGTTTCATTATTGGCACATACCTTTAGGTTCCAAATTGCAATGATACAGTTGTGGTCAACATTATTGGTACCCTTGCATTTTAGGTATGTTGTGTATAATATCTTGAGAAATGATTGTAAATATTCCAACTGCATGTTGTCATATTATTTTAATAGTGCGTTCAAAGGTGTACAACCAAAAAAAAAAAAGATGTCTGTGCAACTTAGACTTAGTCATTTCTGAGAAAAAAACAAAATATGACCAGGACAGGAATAATGGCACCCTTCACTAATATTTGGTTGCACAACTCTTGGCAGTGATGACAGCCTCCAAATGTTTCTCGTAGCCATCTATAAGTTTCGTACATGTCTGCTGGTAGTTTCTCACACTCTTCAATTGTGATTTATTCTAGCTCATGAATGTTTCCAGGATTCCATGTACCAATGGCAGATTTCAGCTCTTTCCAAAGGTTCTTGATTGGGTTGAGACCAGGACTCATTGCTGGCCAGTTTAAAACAGTCCATTTCTTTCCTCTTTAACCATTCTTTTGTACTTTTGGATGTATCTTGTGGATGAATGTCCTGCTGGAGGATCCATGACCTTTGACCCAGGTAGCACATTTCGTTCCAAAATACCTTGATAGTCCTCTGACTTCAGAATTCCTTTAATAATTTCCAGGCCTCCAGTTCCTGAGGCAGCAAAACAGCCCCACAACATTATGGAACCTGCACTATATTTAACTGTAGGAAGGGTGTGTTTTTTTCATTATAAGCTTCATTTCTTCACTTGTAAATCTATCATTGGTCTGCATTGCCAGAGAGCTCAAGTTTGGTTTCTTCTGTCCACAGAACATTTTCCCAGAAGAATTGTGGTTCTTAAGGTGGGTTTGGGCAAAGATCAGGCATACATTTTCTTTGAGTAGTAGGGTCCTCCTTGACCTTTGCCCCTGAAGTTCTTTGTTTAGTATGGCATATGGTGCAGTTGAAACCACCACTCCAGATTGCTCCAGGTCAGCCTTAAGCTCTTTGGATGTTGTATGTGCTGTTTTTCCGACAGTTTGCAGTAACCTTCAAAGACTTCTTGGATTCATTTTCCTCTTTCCACCACATCCTGGGAGGTTCTTGACAGTTCCATGAGCAAAAAACTTCATAATAACATTGTGAACTGTAGACACAGGAATCCAAAGATCTTTGGAGATGGCTTTGTACCCCTTTTGAAGTTTGATGTTTGGTGATAATGGCTTTTGACAGTCTCAGGCAGCTCTCTTGTCTTCACCATTGTGAAAATGGAACGATAATGTTAGAATCGCTATGGGATGTGTTGGCTACAATGAATTCCTCTTTTCAAACTATTGTGGGGACTGTGCGTATAGAGTCTCATTTGCAGGGTGAACAAGCCAGGAAGATTGGTTCTTTGGAAGAAGATCTTGTCCAACTTTGTGGACTGTGTGTTGCCCAATTTAAAGATGGTACTTTGTTTTCTGGGAAGATAGAATATTTGGACAATCAGGTTAGGAGGAATAATAAGTTGTTAAATTTTCCAAAATCTCGTATTCTGTCTCCCATAGAGACAGTGTGCAAATACTTTCGGGAGATACTTAAATTGCCTCCCAAAGATTTGCCTCCACTCGTTAGGGCACAGTATTCGTCCTTGGATGCTGGTCCCCAAAGTATTTGTTTCGGTAACGCCTCTAGGATTTCTGGGGACCTGACTGGGTTTATAGAAGGTTCCCTTGAGGTGATCACTGAGTGCACCACCCTTCTTGCAATTCTTGTTTTGGAGTCTGATAAATCTGTGATATTGCAATCTTTATTTCTGGAATTTTAATGAGCAGTTTTTGGATTCTTAGGTTTGCATTTTCCCCAATTTGTCACATGTAACCCAACAGAAGAGGAAAGAATTCCTGGGTCTTAGACCAAGGGTCCCCTCTCTGTGTGGGAAGTTTGTGTTGAGATTTCCTTCACAATGCATAATTACCTATAAGGAAAAGGTTTTTCTTTTTTTTTTAACCTAAACAGCTCTTAGAACTCCTAATCACTAGAGAGCAGAGATGGTTGTTACTGTTGCGTCCCATATGACTGACACCTAAGATTTCACTCTGTTTGTTGAAAGTTTTACTTTTGTAAAGCAGTTTTGTTTTGTTTTTTTGCTTCTTTTGTTTTGTTTTTCTTGGTGCCTCCTCTTGTTTCCTAAATTGTGATCTAAAATGCAAGGAGAATGACTGACTACTGGGTGTATTTTCTTTTGCTATGGTATTGTATTTTCTTTTAATGTATGTCTCTGTATATATATATTTGTAAAAGTCAGTAAATTTAAAAAAAGTGCCAATAATGTCCTGGCAATGTCCCAGTTTTTATACTATTTCCATTTTTAATTGGTCTTGTTTTATTTGATTCTTTTGTGTGTCAAATATGTGTGTGTGTATATATTTATGGTGCACTGAGTTTTATGTAAACCATCTTGACCAGTAGAAAGATGGTATAAAAAAGATGTTAAATAAATAAATAGTCCAAAGCCATTTCACTGGCCACTTTTATTTTAGGAAATTGTTAAGTGCCATCGAGTTGGTGTCGACTCATGGCGACCCTCTGGATAGTTGACCTAAACTGTGCTCAGTCATCAGTCAAGCGGCTCATTGTTGACAGAGTGGCACTCATAGCTGCTGCTGTATCAATCCATCTCATTGCTGGCCACCTTCTTTTGCATTAACCTTCTATCTTTCCAAGCATGATGTCTTTCTCTAATGCTCTCTCTCTGCGTGATGTGTTCAAAGTATGAAAGTCAAAGTCTTGTCATTTAAACTTCTAAGGAAAACTTAGGTTTTATCTCCTCTAGTACTG
Organism: Ichthyophis bannanicus; assembly: GCA_033557465.1. Classification (NCBI taxonomy): domain Eukaryota; kingdom Metazoa; phylum Chordata; class Amphibia; order Gymnophiona; family Ichthyophiidae; genus Ichthyophis; species Ichthyophis bannanicus. Next base: position 40,681,939 of record CM066037.1, on the reverse strand, counting down.
ACTGGCTTGTTCTTCAGACAGTCCATAGCATACACAGTATTTGTCACCAGCACCATAATTCAGAAGCATCAATTTTCTTCCTGTTTATCTTTTTTCACTGTCCAACTTTCGCATCCATATGACATTATTGAAAATACCATGGCTTGAAAGAGTTGAATTTTTGTAAATGAGCGACATCTCTGCTCTTGAGAATCTTGTCTAGGTCCTTCATAGCCATTCTGCCAATAGCAGTATGTCTTCTGATTTCTTGACTGCTTGTTGTTTCTTTATTGATAGTTGATTCAAGTAGGTTGAAGTCCACTATTTCAATTTCTTCTCCATCAATGATGAACTTATTGATTTTGCCAGTTGTCAGGATCTTTGTTGTCTTTACATTAAGGTGTAGGCACATTTTAAGATGTTCCTTTATCTTGAGAAGCAAATGTTTCAGATCATCTTCACTTTCAGCCAATAATGTGGACAATAAGGAGTTGAACTGCAAAAGTGCCAATAATGTTGACCACAACTGTACATAATGTCTTTCATTTTAAGCTTTGATATGTTTTTCTACAGTGTTAGCTGTAAAGCGCTAAGGGGGTGAGATATTCTGAAATTACTCATGTCCATGTGTGTAGTTTTGTACTTATTGCATTGTGAGATTTTCCCGCTTCCCTTTTGCTGTGTCCCATTTCCATTTTATATATTATGCTTGTTGACTGTTATCTTGACTTGCTTCCTCCTTAATCACTTTGCTTACCTCCCCCTTTTTTTTCACTTCAGATGCTGGACATCCCCAGAGTATTGGACATACTCAGGCAGCAGAGGATGATGATGGTGCAGATTATCTGCCAGTACACTTTTGTTTACAAGGTTCTCATTCAGTTTCTGAAGAGTGCCAGACTTATATAAACCTCAGCATTTTCTCTGGGACTCAAGCATAGAAAGCATTTTTAAAAAACCTGCATTTGGTTGAAATAGATTTGCCAAAAGTTAGTTCATCCATTGCTGTTTTGTGCGGCGGAGTGTTAGATTAAGATGCATTGTGACATTTTTGATAGTTGTCGTGTTCTTTTCACTACCAAAGCAAATTCACTGTTAAAGCTTAAGCTACAGAAGATAGTTATAGGATAAACCAATTCTGCTCGAGTCTGCACTGATTGCTACACCTGTGGGTTTCATCATAAATGATACTAAACACAGTTCTGAGCAAGTTGAAAAAGCAGCAGTTGTGCTAGTTTAAGACATTTTCGCTGCCAATGTGTATATTTTTGTAGGGTACTGGAACCAAACAGTCCAAAAAGAAGAAAAATATGTGGACAAACTGTTCTCAGTTGGGTGTTGCAAGATGCAAGAGAGTGCTATAGTAGAGTAAGGCTTGAATTAAGACTGTAATCCTTATTCAAAGAGTTTTTCACTTTGTTTCTAGGGAAAAAAATTATTTTAAGACCTTTGGAGTACAAAGACTTGCTTTCTAAGGGTTTCATAAAAATCTATTTTTAAACTGGCTTCAAATGTAAAAGATTATTCACTTGGAGAATACCAAGGTCTTACAGATCTCAACTTTAGCAATATGCTTTCTATATTTGATAGAATGATCTATTTTGAAATAGTGCATTCTGGTTTTATTTCCAGAGCTAGTAAGCACAAGGAACTCAAATATTACTTATGAAAGTTGTGTATTTATAGGAAGAAAATCTTTGTTTTATTTTTGGTCATCAGAAAAGTGCATGCATTTACTGAAGCATAGATTTTCAGAAATGGCAGAGGAGTGAACCATTACGATCATATTTGCAGTGTTTTGTACATTGAAACCCTGAAGAGTTCAAGATTGATGACGTATGCATTTTCAGTATTATTCATAAGCACAGAATGGAAATCTGATTTTACTGGATAAAATCTAAATGGATGCAAATAAGTTTTGAAGCACTTTTTTCTTATTTTATTTACTTAGCTTAATGTTTTAGTGTTAATTGTGTATTTTAGATCTTGTGCAGCATTACTAACAACTTCAGAGTTTTATTTTCCAAGAAGGAGAATTTAATCATCTATAGTGTGAGACTACAAGTATGAAAGTGAGTGTAAAGCAGTGTGAAAGGGCATAGGAAGTAGAAAAATGTAAAAGGATAAATAAGTTTGAAAGCCAGCAGTAGGAAAAATGTGCAGTGACTGAGTTCATTCTTGGAAAGTTTCTGTTGTAGATAACACAAGTAGTCTTCTTTTGAAAAGTGTCATGAAGGATTTGCTTATATTTGTGTCCTAATCATTTTAAAATTTGTTGGAATCCTTTTGGGAGCTCTAGCAGAATCAGGAAGCTCAAGTGATAAAATGGGATGAAGAGAGATTTTGGTGACTTTTTCTTTCCTAGGATTATAATTGGTACTTGTGGAGTAATCAGTGGGAGGAAGTCGGTCATATGTATTCATTGCATTGGAAAATGAAAAACGGGGGAGGGAGGGAGTGGGGGGTGTTATACTTAATGTTTATTGGTTCATGCATAAACAGTACAGCAATCATCATTTTGAAAAGCAACACAATCCACATTCTAGTTTTAAACCTTACAAATGTGTAAAGAATTCCCTCTCCCTCCTCTCCTCCCCCCCCCCCAGGTGGGAGAGAGTCATATAATGTTCAGGAATCACTGAAACATATCCTCACGTCAGTTACATATTAACATCAAGAATATTAAGTACTGTAAGCCTGTCCTTCCGAATAGCGGTAAGCCTGGTCAAAAAGAATGCTTTTTCTACTCTCTTCAGAAGGAGATCCCTGTGTAAGGCATTATACTTTTCCTTCAATAGGAAGTGATCATCACTCTCGCTGCCAAGATAATGTTGATTGCTACCATTTCCAATTTAGCTGTGAAGGTCTCAGGTAAAAAGGTTGAAAGTTTGATTTTGGGGCCAAGATCTCTTGAGGATAGTTCTAATAGGCTCTGTCATGACGCCCCAATAGTCCTTAACAGACAACACTGCCACCACATATGAAGGAAGGTACCCACAGAAATGCAACCCCTCCAGCTCTGATTGCTCAAAAATGGATCTTCAGCCTACATGGCATTAAGTACCACAGATACAACATCAGTTGTGCTTACAGAAACTGATATCTTGGAGGTTTCTAAGTAAATAATCCTACGACCCCTACTCATTAATTCTATCCCCAGATCACCCTCTCAGGCTAGCACAAACCTTGGCTTGGATTGCTATTGAGAAATTGTACAGTTTAGATATTAGCCCCTTAGCTAAGCATAATTTAGAGCAAACTAATGCAAATACCATTTTATCCCTCCCCACACTTTTGGACCCCAAAATGTTCTTAACATGAAACTATCCAAGTTTCCTTATCGTCTCTCCAGCAAAAAAGAGTGGGGAGAAGGTGCAACCCTGCCCGGTCCTTCATTCCAAAGGGAATCAACGTGACTTCAAATTTGCATTTGACTCACTGGCCTACCCTGGGAGGGCATTGGAGAACAAGCACGTACCGCCAAAGATCATCCAACTTCTCCAAGCATCTTACAGTTGCTCAACCAGCAGTATGCAGATCCGAAATGAACTATCCAAGGAATTTCCTATTCAAACTGGAGCACCAGGGAGATGTTGCCTCCCCCCTGCTTTCCAATATCATGATCAATGCCATTATGAGGAAGACATTTGAGGACAGATGCAGGGTCCTGTATGACGTGAACAACTTCCTGACCGATTTGATGTTCACAGACGACAGTGCCATATTTGCTGACATGGATGTAGAGGCCACCAACATCCTTTATCATATCACCCAATCTTATGGCCTAAGAATCAGTGTGGACAAGACCAAAGTTATGACCACGGATGGATCACAGGCCAGTGTTCACCTCGATAGAATCCAAATCGAGCAGGTCCCAGAATTAAAATACCTGGGATTGCTGGTGCAGGAGAAGGTGGCATCCACCACCGATGTCCACAGCAGGCTCAGCCAGGAAACAGTAGCATTTGCCTCACTCAAATGGTGCCTCTGAAAGAAGGCCAATATCTCCACCAAGACCAAATTCACCTCTTCCGAATACTGATCCTACCAGTTCTCTTGTCCGGATCAGAAATGTGGACTCTGCTCAAACATGGCATGAACAAGCTCGAGGTCTTTCAAATGCAATGCCTGAGACAGATTTTGGGTGTCTCTCTTCGTGATCGCCATCGAAACGAGAGAATTCGGACAAGGTGTGGCCATCAACCTTCAGTCGAAGAATAAATCCAAAAACACAGACTGCAATGGTTTGGCAACATTTGCAGAATGAACACCAGTCTGCTGCCATACAAACTCCTCTGGCGAGAACGACCTGTTCAATGGGAGGGTTCAATGATCAGCACCAAAGAAAACATGGCTCAAACACATCGAGGAAGACCTAAGGAACCAGCGACTGACAATCGACGAGGCCAGAATATTGCCACCGATTGCCAAGGTTGGAAGCGTATTGTGAACACCACACGGAATCCAGCGGCGTATTGGCTCCCTAAACACCAGCTAAGGATTAAAGAAGAAGAAGATTAGTCACATTTCATAAAACAAAAAATTATTTTTCTCACCAACAACTGAAAAGCTTTAAATATCAACCAGATACATTAAAATAATCAACCAGCAGTAACTGGTAGCTAATCTAATGATATAACAGCTGGAGTAATGTGATCATATTTATTAAAGCCAACTATCAGATGAAGTGCAGAGTTTTGAATTATCTATAAAGATTGTATATATTTTCCCAAGTAAATAATTAAATAATTTAAGAGAAAACTGACTGAACAACTATTCTGAACTGATCCTGTTAATAGAGTTAGAGTTGCCAAAACCAACTGAAATTATAAAACACATTTCTTACCACTGTATTAATCTCATATTTAACTGTTAAACAAAAGTCCAATATAATACCTAAATAGGTGACTTCCTCTCGCATAATTACTTTTTGTTCAAAACTAACCTTATGTTAGTAAAGAAATGCTTTAAAAAGAGACAACTATAGCTTCTATCTTAGTATAAATAATTTTTAATCCATGAACCATCAACCAATTTTCCCATAAAGGAAAAACAGAAAAGAACTGTACCTAACCAATCCCATTGGTAATATTAAAGAGAACATAACTTTAAGATATGTACTAATGAAATATTAATATAATTCCTAATTTCTCTAGCCAATCACAAAATGGAATTAGCAACAACTTTATCATATATGTAAGTGGGACCCCTGGATACGCCTTTACATATCTTAAACTCATAAGACAAATCATCAGAGGTCTTAACAGCCAAAGTTCTGTTTGTCAAATATACTTCAATACATTTTAATAGGACACTCGACCTTTTCCACTGAAATCATAAAGTTACAAATTCCTGCTCTGACTCAGTCAGATGAAGCAATGCACCCTATTCATTTAGTCTTCCTTAATGGGTGGTCCCCTTGCATACATACCTTGATAAAACTGAACAAAGGCTTTACTTCTGCCACCTGAATCCCTAGTTAATGTACTGTTCCTAATTTTCTGTATAAAATTCAAAAATGTCTCCTCTGTTTTGGACAAGCAGTTTACCTAAGAACATAAATACCATACTGGATCAGACCAAGGTCCATCAAGCCCAGTATTTTGTTTTCAACAGTGGCCAATCCAAGTCTCAAGTACCTGGCAGGTTCCCAAAAAGATGCATATGTTCCACAATGTTTGTCCTGGGGTAAGCAGTGGATTTCTTGAGTCCTCTTTAATAATGGTTATGGGCCTTTCTTCCAGGAACTTGTCCAAATCTTTTTTTAAACCCAGCTACACTAATAGCTTGTACTATCTTTATCTTAATTTCATACTTGATATACTGCCCAGGCGAATGCATAAGAGCGGTTCACGATAAAAAGTTGTTGCAAAGAAAGAGAGTGAAAGAGAGTGCCATTAAATGATAGGACAGAAAAGAGACAGGATCAGCAGATGGAGAAAAGAGTCTGGAGAGGATAGAATAAAGGTAGAGGAATCAGGTCACACTGAAGAGGGGGGGGGGAGGTTGAAGGCAGTGAGGAAAAGGTGGGTTTTTAGCATGGCCTTGAAGTTCTGGTAGGAAAGTTCTAAACAGAGTGTCAAGGAGAGGGAAGGGTTATACTATATCCTCCGGCAGCAAATTTGAGAGTTTGATTATCCATTCAGTAAAAAAAAATTCTCTTAAATGGGTTACATTGTAGCTTCATTGTGTGTCCCCTATTCTTTCTACTTTTTGATGGAGTAAAGAACCTGTGTTTACCCGTTCTACTCCAATTTATAGACCTCTATCATATCTCCCCTCAGCCATCTTTTTTCCAAGTTGAAGAGCCCTACCCTTTTAAACCTCTCCTCATCCTTCCATCCTCTTTACCATTTTGGTGAATCTTCTGTGTACCTTTTCCAAATCTGCTATATCCTTTTTAAGATATGGCAACCAGAATTGCACATGATATTCAAGGTGCAGGCACACCATGGAACGATACTGAGGCGTTATGATATAATTGTTTTTATTATCCATTCCTTATGATTCCTGGCATTCTAACATAGTATCATAGTAAATGACAGCAGATAAAGACCAGTATGGTCTATTTGCTTTCTTGGCTGCCGCTGTACAGTGGAGGGAGGGTTTCAATGTATTATCCATGATGACGCCTAAATCTTTTTAGTGGGTGATGATTCCTAATGTAGAACCTTGCATCATGTATCCGTAGTTTGGGTTGTTTTTTCCTAACTTTGCACTTGTCCACATTAAATTTCATCTGCCATTTGGATGCCAAGTCTCCCAATTTATCAAGGTCCCCTTGCAGTTTTTCACAATCCTCTTGTGTTTTAACATCTTAGAATAATTTTGTGTCATCTGCAAATTTGATCACCTTACTCATTCCCATTTCCAGATCATTTATAAATGTTAAAAAGCAGAGGCCCAGCACAGATCCCTGGGGTACGCCACTATTCATCTTTCTCCATTGAGAAAATTGGCCATTTAGCTCTACTCTGTTTTCTAACTTTTAACCTATTCCTGATCCACAATAGCACACTGCCTCCTTTCCCATGACTTTTTAATTTCGCCAAGGGTCTCTCATGCGGGATCTTGTCAAAGGCTTTCTGAAAATCCAGATACACTATATCAATCAGCTCACCTTTGTCTACGTGTTTATTCACACCTTCCAAAATATATAACAGATTACTAAGACAAGACTTTTCTTGGCTAAGTCAATGTTTGCTTTCTCCCATTAAACCATGACTATCTAAATGTTCAGTAATTTTGTTCTTTATAATGGTTTCTACCATTTTGCTGGTACTGACATCTGGCTCATTGGTCTGTAGTTTCTCGGATCACCCCTGGAACCCTTGTTAAAATTGGCTTTGCATTGGCCATTCTCCAGTCTTCAGGTACTACAGCTGATTTTAATGATTCACAGATTAGTTCACAGATCACTTTTAGTTCACAGATTACTAATAGTGGGTCTGCAGTCTCATATTTCAGTTCTTTCAACATCCTTGGATGTATACCATCCTGTCCAGATGATTTGCTACACTTCAGTTTATCAAATAGTTTAATACATCTTCCCAGTTTATCGATTATTTCTTTTAATTCTTCTGATATATCACCTTTAATTACCATTTCAGGGATTGGTAACTTCCCTACTTCTGCTTCAGTAAAGACTGAAGCAAAGAATTCATTCATGCTCTCCACTGTGGCCTTGTCCTCCGTTAGCACCCCTTTTACCCCTCTACCATCTAATGGTCCAACTGACTGTCCCACAGGTTTTCTGCTATGAATGTACTTGAAAAAGTTCTTATTATGCATTTTTGCTTCCATGGCAAGGGTTTTTTTTTCAGATTCTCTTTGCCTGTCTTATCAATGTCTTACATCTAACTTATAGAGATCAAGTGGACCAACAGCCATTTCAGCCTTATGATCAGGAACCATTGGTGATGAAAGAAGTCGAAGCAGCATTGAAAATCTTACCAAAGAACAAAGCACTGGGCATTGTTGGTATTCCCATTGAGTTATTACAGCAATCAGATGAAGCTGTTAACATACTTAAAAGGCTCTGCCAGGAAATATGGAAGACAAATTCATGGCCAACTGACTGGAAAAGATCTGTGTTTATACCAATACTGAAGAAAGGTGACCCGACTGACTGTGGAAATTATCGCACAATCGCTCTTATCCCACATGCCAGCAAGTTTCTACTCAAGATCATTCAGCAGAGACTACAACTATACCTGGAACGAGAGCTGCCTGAAGTGCAAGCAGGGTTCAGGAAAGGGAGAGGAATGAGAGACATTATCACGGATGTGAGATGGATCCTTAAAAAGACAAAAGAATACCAAAAGGATATCTATATATGTTTTATTGACTACAGCAAGACTTTTGACTGTGTAAACCATGAGAAACTCTGGGCCACATTAAGAAGCATGGGTATACCAGAACACCTGATCGTTCTCTTGCACAACCTTTACACTGATCAAGAAGCAACAGTTCGAACGGAACTAGGAGAAACAGAATGGTTTAAAATCAGCAAAGGTGTATGACAAGGCTGCATACTTTCCCCCTATCTATTTAAGTTATATGCAGAACAAATCATCAGAGAAGCAGGACTGTATGAAGACAACAGAAGTATGACGATTGGTGGAAGACTCATCAACAACCTTCGCTATGCTGATGATACTACATTACTGACTGAAAGTGAAGACAATTTGAAACATTTGCTTCTCAAGATCAAGGAATGCAGTCTTAAAATGGGTCTGCACCTTAATGTTAAGGTGACAAAGATCCTAATGTTAAGGTGACAAAGATCCTGACAACTGGCAAAATGAATAAGTTCATCGTTGATGGAGAAGAAATTGAAATAGTTGACAACTTTAACCTACTTGGATCAACTATCAATAAAGAAGCAACAAGCAGTCAAGAAATCAGATGACGTATTGCTCTTGGCAGAATGGCTATGAAGGATCTAGGCAAGATTCTCAAGAGCAGAGATGTTTATCTCCATACGAAGATTTGACTTGTTGAAGCCATGGCATTTTCAGTGACATCATATGGATGTGGAAGTTGGACAGTGAAAGAGATAGAGAAGAAGATAATTGATGCTTTTGAATTATGGTGCTGGCGACGAATATTGCATATACTATTGACTGCCCGAAGAACAAACCAGTCAGTACTAGAGGAGATCAAACCTAAGCTTTCTTTAGAAACTCAGATGACAAGACTTCGTCTTTCATACTTTGGACACATCATGTGAAGAGAGAGATCATTAGAGAAGGACATCATGCTTGGCAAGGTGGAAGGTCAGTGCAAAAGAGGAAGGCCAGTAATGGGATGGATTGATACAATAACAGCAGCTATGGGTGCCAGTCTGTCAACAATGAGCCGCCTGACTGAAGATCAAGCACATTTTGGGACAACTATTGTCATCACCCTAGCCTGGATCAAAAGCCTAAAGGCGCAGGGCTGCCAATGTTAGTCCTTAAATAAAGAATTATACTATTCTTGTCCACAGCTTGGACTTCTGGGACTTGTAGTTGTTTCTCCTTATTTAAAGACAGTAGTGTGAAACCGATGGGGTTTTTTAAAAATGCAAACAAGAAATTTATTTATCTTCCCTAAAAGCACTAAGGCTCAACACAAACGTTAGGATTCTTCTCCAAGCAATAACATCAGGAAATTACACACAAACTAGAACTAAAACTGCTTCATAAGCCTTTTAAGATGTGTAGCTGTTTTCATCAAACGTTCAGCAAACAAAACATAGCTTCTTCCTTCAAGCAAAGCAAACTGTCCATTTTTTTTGTCTTCTGCTTCTTTAGTAATTCAAATACAAATTATGCAAGTATCCTTTCTTATTAGAAGCGGTTCCTAGCATTACCCCAGATAGGTTAACTCACCCTGTTTCTTCAGAGCTTTCTTGGTTAAAGACTTCTTATCAGAAAGCTTTCAGTCTGCCTTCTGGCACAATGAACAGTCCATTGCTAATTCCTCAGTTATAGAATCATGCTCAGGACAGTCTACCTGCATCTCTTCCTGCTCTACAGCATGTACATCTGACTCTGAGCTTTCAGGAACTGTTTCTGGCTTAATGCTCTGTAAGAGCTCCTGGACTTCTCTCCACAGGTGCTCTCCACAATAAGGAACGTTTGTACCTGGAATGTGAGGATTCCTTCTCTGGATCAACTGCCTCAGTTCTTCTAACTTGTTCAGCCCTGGTTCTTTCCAACAAGCTGGCTTCTGGCCACTTCTAGCTGTGAGTTTGTCCACCCACCTTTTGGCAGCCTGAACTCTTTGAGCTGGTCCACGTACCGTTTGAACTGCAGCCTGACCCTCATCAGCAATTCTCCTAGCTACACCTCGGCTGGCTTCAGGACTAACAGCCCTCCTGTAAGCTTGGCTTTCTTTATGGCTGCTACTTTCACTGCTGAGCTCCACACAGAAATCTTCACCGTTCTCCTCCCCGGTGATCTCCTTTCTGCTCCTAGGTGCTGACCCTTTCCTTTTCCTCCCCTGGGTTTACAAGGCTGTTTAACTAGCATTCACTGCTTCCTACTCAGGTGTTTTTCATTACTCCCCAAGCCTGCACTTAGGTTAGCAGAGCTTGGGTGTGGCCTGACTTCAGTGATTGCGTGATTTCTTCCTTTACCTGCACTCTGAAAGCTGTGAATTCCCTGCCTGTCTCTCTTCTTAAAGGTATATTTACAATTTTCCTCTATTTCCATGGGCTCAGCAGAGCTCTCCTCATCACACTATCCAGAAGGTCGTCATGAGCCGACACCGGCTTGACTGCACTTAACAACATCTAACTTGCCAGTGCTTATGGTATTTCCAGTTTTCATCATTTGGCTACTTTTTCCATTTCCTGAAAGATGCTTTTTTGGCTGCAACGGCCTCTCTGACCTCACCTTTAAACCATGCTGGCAGTTTTCTGGCCTTCCTTCTACTTTTCTTAAAGCATGGAATACATCTGATCTGGACTTCCAAGATAGTGTTTTTAAATACCCATGCTTGATGTAAATATTTAACCTTTGCAGCTGCTCCTTTTAGTTTTTTCTTAACTACTTTTCTCATTTTATAAATAGTCTCCCTTTTGAAAGTTAAAAGTTAGTACTGTGGATTTCCTTGCCAGCCCTCCTCCATTTATTAAATCAAATGTGATCATGCTGTGATCACTATTGCCAAGTGGCTCCAACACCCTTATCTTTTGCTCCAGGTCCAATATAGCTTCCCTTCTTGTCGGTTTATGAATCAGTTGCACCAAGAAGCAGCCATTTATTTCATCTAGAAACTTTATCTCTCTAGCATGTCCTGTAGTGACATTGACCCAGTCAAAACCAGGGTAATTGAAATCACCCATTATTACTGTATTGTAACATTTGTTAGCTTCCCTGATTTCTTTTAGCATTTCATCATCCATCTGTTAAGTCTGGCCAGGCAGTCGGTAGTAAACTCCCACAGCCATTGCCTTCCCATTTTTACATGGAATTTCTATCCTAGAGATTTATTTATTTATTTAACAGCTTTTATATACCGCACTATTCGTCGTCAGCGCGGTTTACATTTTAATAACTTTGTACTTAAGCATAAAACATATGTCAAGTTTACAGATAACAGGGAATGAAACATGGATAACTGGGGTTAAAATAAATAACAGATATTCATAACTATTTACAATAAATTATCAAATGTTTTGAACGCTAAAGAATGGGGATCTATGAGGTTTTGATCTGGGGCGGGTAATGAAGCTTAGGGAACTTACTTGACTAACCATGATCATTGGTTTGTGTTGGAGGGGGAGGGGGTGGGGAGCCAGTGCCTTGTGAGAAGTAAGAAGAGGTGTGGTTTTAGAGATTTTCTGAACTGGGACAGGTCTTTTTGTGATCTGATGTTAGGTGGCAGCATGTTCCAGCATCTGGGGGCGAAGGATGAGAATGCTCTTATGGTGGTTGTCTGGGTGAGTTTTGCTAGGCCTTTTGGGACCATTAGCATGTTCTCTGTTATAGATAGTCTAGATCTGGTGTTCTGTGAGTGATGAAGGAGCTCAGATAACGAGGATGGTGAGATTTGGTGGAATGCTTTGAAGGTCAAAAGGAGGGCTTTGTATAAAATCCTATATGATATCGGGAGCCAGTGAAGTTCGAATAGGATGGGAGTAATATGTTGACTCCTTGAGGCTCCATGTAGAACCCTTGCCGCTGTATTCGTGGCCAATTGTAGTGGATTCAGCGTGCTCTTGGGTAGGCCATGTAGTACAATATTTGCGTAGTCGAAGTGTGGAGTGACTAATGCTTGGAAGGTTGTGCGGACGTCGTATGGTTCGAGCATAGGTCTGAGATGTCGGAGTGTCCTGATCTTGTGGTAGATGGCTTTTACTGTATTTTTTATATGTTCTTTGAACTCTAGTCGCTGGTCACTTATAACACCTAGGTAACGTATTGTGGTTTTGAGTGGTAGATCGGCATCTCTTGTTCTTAGAGTTGGTGGAGGAGAGAAGTCTTTGTTCCTTGTGACGATCAAGACTTCTGTTTTTTTAAAATTAATTCGGAGATTTTGTTTGAGTAGCCAGTCTGAGATTGCATTGAAGCAGGTGATTAATGTAGTGTAGTCAGGTTTTAACACGTTGTTTGGTGTGAATAGGAGCACATCATCCGCGTAGATGAGACATGATATTCCGAATGAACGGGAGATGTTGCATATGGGCTGCATGTAGATGTTGAATAGCAGAGCTGAGAGGGAGGAACCCTGTGGTACTCCTTGCTTCTGATGGAAAGGCTGAGATGTGGTATTACCAATCCGGACCTGTTGCCAGCGGTCTTCCAAGTAAGATTTGCACCAATTCCATGCCGTTCCTTGAATCCCTTTTTCGTGGAGACAGGCAAGCAGTTGGTCATGGTCAACAGAGTCAAAAGCTGCTGCTATGTCTAGGAAGATCATTGCGACTCCATTTCTGATGTTGTCTGTTGTATTAATGAGCGTGTTCATTAGGGAAGCTAGGAGAGTTTCAACTCCATGAGCTTCTCTGAAACCATGCTGGTTTGGATCTAGTGGGGCTTCAGAATCAATGTGTTGTTGAATTTGTCTCAGTGTTACTTTTTCTAGGATCTTGGCTAATAAAGGAATACTTGAAATTGGGCGGTAGGAGTCTTCCTTTTTCGGATCCAGTTTATTGTTTTTCAGTAAGGGATGGATGGAGGTCTGTTTGAGGGCTATTGGAAATATCCCGGTGCTAAGTGACTGGTGAGCTAAGGCTGATATGTATGGGCTGAGCTCTGTTCTCAGTGATTTGATCCAGTGGGCTGGACAAGGATCGTTGGGGGTGGTGGTGGCGTTGATGGAGGTTATAATTTCTTCGATTGTCTTTGGGGTTGGAGATGAGAAATTATTGAGTATGAATTGGACGTTAGAAGGTTGTGTGGTTTCACTTGTGATTACTGTTGTGATCTTGATCGCCTTGGATTGGATATAGTCAGCATATAGTTGTGGATGTATATGTTCTCGTTGTGGTGAAGAAGGCTCACTGGTTAGGGATTTTACTAATTGGAAGAGATCTCTCGGTTTGTTAAGAGAACGGCTAAGGAGCCTTGCATGATATTCTTTTCTCTTATCCCAGGTTAGCTAACTATGGGATTTCAAGTGAGATAAGTAGATGGATTGGTCATAAGGATTTAGGGAGTGTCTCCATTTCTTCTCTAGTTTCCTCAGTTGCTGTAAGGAAGTTCGTAACTCGGAGGAGAACCATGGCGCGTTCTTTTTCTTGGAAATAGAAGAGTTGGTAAAGGTTTGAATTATCTGTGATGGTAGGCTGGGCTGATAGTTCAAGGGCACTGTTCCAGTTTGATACAAACTCATCGATGTTGTCAGGTATTATAGAGAGTTTTGGGATGTTTTGGGAAGTGATTGCGTCTATGTTGAATGGTTTAAATCGTGCTGGTTTTGATAGTGGATAAGCATCTGGTGGTTTGTTTGGAGATTCCTCAGCTGGTATGACGAATGTTATAAGGTTATGATCGGACCAGGGGACGGGGGTTGATGAGGGCTCCAGTTGATTTAGCAGTTCAAAGGATGATGATGGGGCGAAGATGAGATCAAGGAGATTTCCTTGTTTATGGGTGGGGTTTTTTACAATTTGTCTGTAGTGTAGGTTGGTCATGGCATCAAGGAAGGAGTTGGATACTGAAGGCAGTGTGGATGCAAGATTGAAGTCTCCTAGGAGCCAGTTAGGTTTGTCGAGATCTATAGGGTTGATGGCAGGATCAATTATGCTTGAGAGATCATCAGCTGGAGCATTTGGGGCTCTGTAGATGAGGTTTATGGTATTGGTATTATTGGAGATGGATAGTGTATTTGTATGGTTTGTGACCTTGGTAGAGGTGACGTGGTATTTCAAATCAGATTCTATGGTGTATTTTGTTTTCTGAAAAAATGTTAATCCTGTATCTTTCATTGCCATCTCTTACATAGAACGCAACCTCTTCACCTGCTTTTTGCCCCCATTCAAAATAACTTTTTGACCCTTTTCATTTTATAGACCACCTCACCTGCTAATAGTGCATTAAGTTTCAGTCTGACTACTAGAAATTGTTCAAGCAGTACAGGATTTGGAACTCTGTGTTAATTCTAGTCATGCAAACTAGCCTATGCAAACTTATTTAAAAAATCTTTTTCCCATACTATCAAAAAACCTAGGCAGATTATAAAATACATGCATAACAAAATATAACAGATAAGTCATGCTATAAATCACAAACATAAAATCCAATACATCTAAAACATAAATTTCAAAGGACCATTACAATAACATATGAACCATCTGTCATGTAATACAGGATGCTACGCAATTAAATCAACAAACTTGCTATCTACTATTATATTATATTGCTACTTCAAAAGTTTGCCAATATAGATGTTTTTAATTGCTTGTGGAATAGGGAGGTGTCTCTTTTTTTATTTGACTGTCAAAGAGTTCTATAGTTTAGAACCAGTCATGGAGAACATGTGTTTTTCTTAATATATTGAAATACACCTGTCAGTGAGATGGAACATCCATCAACCTCAAGCTTTCAGATCTTAGTACATGTGGAGAGCGATAAATGTGCAACATGGAAGAAAAACTGAGAGGGGCTGATGCACATTCCACTTCCTCAAATGCATCTCCTTTATGGGAAGCATGCCAGCCTGTAAGGAATTAGTCTCATGGAACAGCAGGCCTCTCTTCATTGGGAAACTGAGCCCCTTAGCACTGAAGTTTACAATTTTTAACTTGGTCATACTCCATCCATACATCCCTCCTCTATCCCCCCTCCCCCATTTATTTTAAGTAATCTCAACCATCCCTCACTCATACCCAAATTTCCATCAGTGCCCATTTAGCTGACTTAATTCTTTAGGTATCCATTCATGGTCCCTAATTAGTAAACAATCCTCTCCCCTAAATGAACTGTCCCCCCTCCACCCCCCTAGACTCTTGTCTCTTATCCAAAGTTAGCAGACTCATTCAGAGACTAGTAATATTGCTTAGCCCAACAGTTCATCACAACCTATACCATTCACAACAATAAAGAAATCCCATAGTCACTATAAAAAAGAAGTCATCAAAGTCCAGTGACATTGTTGCTCAAAGGTCTACTAGGCTCTTTCCAACTTTTCCCTTTGACACACATCAGCCCAGCAGGGCCCAGTGATGTAATTCAGCCATCCACTGGGGACTTTAAAAATTCTATGACAGCCACAATGTTCCATTTGAGCCTTTTGCACCCTTTAACAAGCCACTGACACTTTGGGGGTTCCTTCAGGTGAGTTGATGTGATCTCAATATGGGTATCAGGAAAGTCTGAAACTCCTGCCACATTGCTCACCGTTTTTTGGGGGATGACGGGTATCAACTCCTCCCATATAGCTAAAGAAGTTGAGGTTCCAGTATATTGTAAGTGCACTAAAGCAACATTACCCTAGAATTATCAAGGCACCATTAGTAGGATGTTATGGAAAACGCCTTCAAAAAAGGTGTATATTGTTACCCTAAGCTAATGCATACGTAGTTACAGTACATTTCTAGGTCTAGTGTACCAGATTTCCAACTCTCTCTTCCAAGTTTCTTCACTTTTATAAAATAATACTAGTGAAAAGTAACATTTCCAAACATATTGTACCTTTATCCTTGTAAAGGTTTCTCCTCATCTGACAAGATTTTTCAAAACAAATCAAGTCATCTCTCACATTTCCTTTTATTTTTCAGTGAGAAGGCAAAACATACAGATCATAATAAAATACATTTCAAATATAAACTAAGGGGTGCTTTTACTAAACTGTGTTAAGTGGTGTCACCGCCTCTGAGCCCAAGCGGTAGAAACTGGTATTGCTTGGCTCCTCGAGGGTGGTAATTGTGCCTTCTCTTGTACAAAATCACAGAACAAACTTTAGTTCAAGTTTAGGGCTTTATTCCCCGTCCCTTGAGGTTTCTTTCTCTTTTGGGTAACACAAAACAAGAGCCCACTTTGGCTTATAACACAAATTAAATGAATAACAAAAATAGCTTCCTGCAGCTTCCAAACTTTAAACCAAAGAAAATAACAAACAGTCTTGCTGTCTCACACAAGCCTTCCCTTTGCTGGCTAATAATACAGCTCACGTCTGTTTGTTGGAGAGTGATTGAAAGTTAGCATACAGCTTTCAACACTGGAGCTATGGTCACAATTAAATATTTATCTCAGAGAAAACTCTGGTTCAGCCACAGTTAAAGAGCAGTCCATTAATTCAGGAATTACAGATACCTCTGAATTTTCATATTCCATTAATTCCGGCTCGTCGGCATTTACATTCTTAACATCAGCTGTTGAATGAGAGTATGGCTGGGTTACTTCGTCAAACAGGAAGTTCCTCTCTGTATCTGAGCTAATGTCTCCCTGGGAATTACCATATGACTTTGAGTTGAGCTTTTCAAAGCTCTGCCCCTGCTGGTATCCTAGTAGATGGCTCAAATCTGTTTGCTTTGTTATTAGGATAATTACGGCAGGTTCTGTGCCTGTTCAAGTCTAGCTTTCTTAACTCAGCTGACCTGGATTGCAAAGTTTCTGACGGAACTTTGCCAGAAGCTGGGAGCTCACAATGACTGGGGAAATCTTCAGTTTCTTCTGGTAAGTAAAACTCTCTTCTCCTAGGTTTTCTGTAACTAGGGGAAAAGTTATTCTCAGCCTCTATATAGCTTGTGTTTGTACGGCTATTTCTAGGACTCCAGGGTTTTTCCCTCTCAGATAGCAAATAGCCTTTACTTTCATTCCTTGCACTGGTACCTGCTATTGCAGTCTTCCCACGTTTCTCTTCTCTTTCATGCACATATACGCTATCAGGCTGCTGACTTCCCACTGTTTCATACCGGTCTCTGGATTCTCTCAGACCTCCACGCTGGCTCCCTCGTTGCTCCAATATTTCACTCTCACTCTCATTCTCTCTTTCAGACCAACTCCATGCTCTCCACGGCTTCAACTGTGTTTGCCGCAGTCTCGCTGATTGTGACCTTTGTTGCTCCAACTCCTCTCCCTTTCTAACTGTTTGAGAGCCTATTTTATCCTCGTGTCTCCTGACTCCACCTTCACCCAGCTGATCCCTATTAGGCAAAGTGAATTCCCTTTCTTTGCTACCTGGGTGTGTCTGCATGGGTCTTGTGCACGTGTGCCTGGGTTGTCTATAGCAACCATCTGCCATTACTTTGTTTACCCTGTCATTTTTTCTCCGATCATTCGCGCTGATCTCCATTTTCTCGGGCTGCCCTAGGTCTACCCTGTGACACATTCCCCCCCTTAAAATATTACTTGCTGCCGTACTTTCTGGCGGACAGCATGTAATCCGGGAGAGCGCATTCGCATTCCCATGCATTTTTCCCGCTCGATGCTGAACCTCAAAGTTAAAAGCTTGGCGTGCTAAATGCCAGCGGGTCAATCGGGCATTGTTATTTCTCATCAAATGGAGTCATTTTAATGGAGCGTGATCGGTTACTAATAAAAACTTTCTTCCCGTAAGGTAAAAGCGTAGAGCCTCAATGGCCCATTTTATAGCCAAACACTCGCGCTGTATCGTGGCATAATTTTTTTCTGCCGGCGAGAGTTTTCTACTCAGGTACGCTACTGGATGTTCACTCCCCTCAAATACTTGGGACATCACCGCCCCCAACCCCGTGTCCGATGCATCTGTTTGTACGATGAACGGTAGGTTGAAATCTATACCCCGTAATACGGGGGCACTGCACAACTTCTCTTTAAGAGTTTCAAAAGCTATTTCCGCTTCGGGGGTCCAATGGACCTGGTTTGGCGCGTTCTTCCTCAGCATTTCCGTGAGGAGAAGGCTTTCCTCTGCAAAATGGGTTACAAAGCGACGATAATATCCCAGTAAGCCTAAGAAACTTCGCACTTGTTTTTTTGTTACGGGCCTGGGGAATTCTTGAACACTTTCCACTTTGCTAGCTAGTGGTTTTACCAGGCCCCTTCCTATTATGTGACCCAGATATTTTGCTTCCCTTGTAGCAAACAAACACTTCTCCGGATTTAGCGTAAGGCCTGCCCTTCTCAACGCTCTAAGGACTGCTTCTACCCTCGTGAGGTGTTGTGACCAGGTTGTGCTATATATCACTATGTCATCCATGTACGCGAGAGCGTATTCATGGTGGGGTCTCAGAACCTGGTCCACGAGACGTTGGCATGTAGCCGCGGCCCCGTGTAGTCCAAACGGCATCCGCCTAAATTGGTATAGCCCAATTGGCGTGGAGAAAGCCGTTTTGGGTTTTGAATTCTTGGTTAGAGGAACCTGCCAGTAACCTTTACTGAGATCTAACGTGGTTAGATACTTCGCCTGTCCTAAACGGTCTAGCAGGTCGTCTATGCGCGGCATAGGATAGGCATCGAACTGCGATATGTCGTTAACCTGGCGGAAATCTATGCAGAATCTTAGGGTTCCATTTGGTTTTGGGACCAACACTATGGGGCTGGACCATGGGCTCCGAGACTCCTCTATGATACCCATGGCCAGCATTTCCTTAACTTGGGTGACAACTTCTTGTTTTCTCGTCTCGGGCATTCTATAGGGACGTTGTCGTATGACTCGTCCGGGTGTTGTAATTATCTCATGTGCCACGAGATGAGTTTCCCCGGGTAAAGTGGTTAGGACATCCGAAAATTTCGTTAATAGGTGCATTAGTTCTTTTTGTTGCTGAGGGTTCAGTTCACAAAGCCTACCTTAGGGGATGTTTGTTTTTCCCAATCCCCCACCTGGGGCCCTAGATCCTCCTCGGTCCTTTCCTCCCCAAGGGCCGTTAAGCTTTTCACCTCTCTCGTCCCTGTAGAACCAAACCCGCTCTCTCCCCTCTCAGTGGATGGTAGTGACGCTACTTCCTCCACCGCCGGGAATCCTACCCGTTCACAGATTAACTGTGCAATCCTGTCTCCCGTTTGTACTTTGAAGTCTTTATCCCCGAAATTGAACAATAAGACTTTCACGGGACCTCGATAATCGGGGTCAATAACCCCTGCGCCAATATCTATGGAATATTTTGCTGCCAGACCTGACCTCGGCGCTATTCGCCCATAGCATCCCTCCGGGATTTTAATTTGGATGCCCGTATCTATCAGTGCTTTTCCTCCTCTTTGTACGATAACATTTTCCACACTAAAGAGGTCATATCCCGCAGCCATTACAGAAGCCCTTTTTGGACCTTTCGCTTGAGGCGTATTTTTGCAAAACTGCAGGGTAAATTTTTGTTTCCCCGTTAATGGTAGTTCCTGAGGCGGGGATCCCTTTTTTGGTGGTTTCCCGAATAAGGGACTGGGGATAGCAGCCGCTATGGCTTCTATCTTTACTTCCTCTGCTACTACCGGGGGTTGTGTGGGAGACGGGACCAATATCTCTTGGAGTCCTTTCTCCATCTCTTGACAGAAAGGGATCCAGTCACGTCCCAAAACAACTGCATACGGAAGTTTTGGAACCACTGCTATTAATATTTTTCGGAGGGATCCTAAACCTTGTATGGCTACTTCGTGTAATGGGTAGTGAGAAGCCTCCCGATGCACACATCTTATGCGAACTTGGCCCTCTACTGGATTCGAGGGGGATGACCGACACTTTTCTATGGTTTCCCATAAGTCCTGAGAGACCATACTCTGATCGGCCCCCGAATCCAGTAGGGCCAAGGCTTGTATCCCCTCTATCTGTATTATTTGTACAAACCCATCTGGTACTATTTCCTCTGACCCTGTTATGAGGGCAGTCTTAACCCTGCATTCCTTCATACTGTGACCGGGTCTGCCACATTTATAGCACCTCCTAGTGTTTCTACCTATCCCATCCTTACCAGAGTCATACTCATGCATTTTAACTCTTGCATACTTTTTGCATTCATTTATCCCAGTCACACCTGTGCCTTTTAAGAGGCCTACGTTAGAGGTATTTGCATGTTTGGCTTCTTTAAATACTTCAGCCATTTTGGCTGCTTCTTCCGTATTTGAACAATTTTGCAAGGTTAAGAATGTTCTCATCTCAGATGGTATGGCTAACAAGAACTGTTCTAAAACAATTTCATCTAAGATAGACTCAAGTGTCTTAGCTTCAGGGTCTAACCATTTATAAGCTAGGCTTTTAAGCCTCTGGCATAAAGCTTTTGGAGTCTCATTCTCCAACATCAGTGCCTCTCTAAATAATCTTTTGTAATGCCTTGGGGTAAGACCAAGGCGATCTTTCACTGCCTTCTTAATTTCACTGTAATTATTTGCTAGGCTAGCTGGCATGGCCTTAAAGGCAGATAAAGCCTCGCCACTCAAAGTCATGGCGAACCGCATCGCCCACTGATCTGCAGGCCATTTTAAGTTCCCGGCTATGCGTTCAAACGCCTCTATAAAGTCATCGGGATTGTCCTCCTGCCTCAAATGTCTTAATGCAAGACCAGTGTTCATTTCTACTTGCGGTACTGCCGCTCCTTCTCCTCGAGACTTCTTCAGTAGCGCAGTCATCGCCTCCAGCAACGGTCGTTGCTGTTCTTGCATCGCCGTCATGTATTGCTCTTGCAGGTGTTGTAGCATCCTTGCTTGCTTCTCCTGCTGCTCGTTCATCCAGGCTAACATATCCTGGGGATCCATCTTCCTTTTTCCTCTCTCTGTACCTGAAAAAGACAAGAAGAGAGAGACCCACCAAGTGCGGTACAACAAAAGGGTTTTTTTTCTCCCTGTTATAGCGCCCTCTTTTCTCACGGTATCCTGTACCCGTCCACCCAGGCTACTAATACCTTAGTCTCCTGGCAGACTTCAGCATGTGAGAAAAGGTCTTTCCAGCCACTGGCCGCTCTGCCAGCCGAATCCTCTTCAGATAATGGCTTTAAATCCACAATTTCTCCTGCTTTTCAGCAGTGTCCTTTTTACTTTTTCAGGCAGATCCTTGTTATGCCCCCTGAAAAATTATCCTCATTTCTACGCCATTCATGTCACCGTCTCTGAGCCCAAGCGGTAGAAACTGGTATTGCTTGGCTTCTCGAGGGTGGTAATTGTGCCTTCTCTTGTACAAAATCACAGAACAAACTTTAGTTCAAGTTTAGGGTTTCTTTCTCTTTTGGGTAACACAAAACAAGAGCCCACTTTGGCTTATAACACAAATTAAATGAATAACAAAAATAGCTTCCTGCAGCTTCCAAACTTTAAACCAAAGAAAATAACAAACAGTCTTGCTGTCTCACACAAGCCTTCCCTTTGCTGGCTAATAATACAGCTCACGTCTGTTTGTTGGAGAGTGATTGAAAGTTAGCATACAGCTTTCAACACTGGAGCTATGGTCACAATTAAATATTTATCTCAGAGAAAACTCTGGTTCAGCCACAGTTAAAGAGCAGTCCATTAATTCAGGAATTACAGATACCTCTGAATTTTCATATTCCATTAATTCCGGCTCGTCGGCATTTACATTCTTAACATCAGCTGTTGAATGAGAGTATGGCTGGGTTACTTCGTCAAACAGGAAGTTCCTCTCTGTATCTGAGCTAATGTCTCCCTGGGAATTACCATATGACTTTGAGTTGAGCTTTTCAAAGCTCTGCCCCTGCTGATATCCTAGTAGATGGCTCAAATCTTTGTTTGCTTTGTTATTAGGATAATTACGGCAGGTTCTGTGCCTGTTCAAGTCTAGCTTTCTTAACTCAGCTGACCTGGATTGCAAAGCTTCTGACGGAACTTTGCCAGAAGCTGGGAGCTCACAATGACTGGGGAAATCTTCAGTTTCTTCTGGTAAGTAAAACTCTCTTCTCCTAGGTTTTCTGTAACTGTAAGTTATTCTCAGCCTCTATATAGCTTGTGTTTGTACGGCTATTTCTAGGACTCCAGGGTTTTTCCCTCTCAGATAGCAAATAGCCTTTACTTTCATTCCTTGCACTGGTACCTGCTATTGCAGTCTTCCCACGTTTCTCTTCTCTTTCATGCACATATACGCTATCAGGCTGCTGACTTCCCACTATTTCATACCGGTCTCTGGATTCTCTCAGACCTCCACGCTGGCTCCCTCGTTGCTCCAATATTTCACTCTCACTCTCATTCTCTCTTTCAGACCAACTCCATGCTCTCCACGGCTTCAACTGTGTTTGCCGCAGTCTCGCTGATTGTGACCTTTGTTGCTCCAACTCCTCTCCCTTTCTAACTGTTTGAGAGCCTATTTTATCCTCGTGTCTCCTGACTCCACCTTCACCCAGCTGATCCCTATTAGGCAAAGTGAATTCCCTTTCTTTGCTACCTGGGTGTGTCTGCATGGGTCTTGTGCACGTGTGCCTGGGTTGTCTATAGCAACCATCTGCCATTACTTTGTTTACCCTGTCATTTTTTCTCCGATCATTCGCGCTGATCTCCATTTTCTCGGGCTGCCCTAGGTCTACCCTGTGACAGTGGCTAATGCATGTTTTAGTTCATTGTAAATGTCAGTGCAAGGCCACAATAACTGTTACCATGCAGGCATGACAATTGCCATGAACTAATTCCCATGGTAACTGCAAATCACGCAATGGGATGGGGAACGAGTGGGTTGGGGCAGACAGTGGGCATGGAGAGCACATTGTAGTTGGCGCAGGGGTACATTATTGCATGCTGTCAATGTTGCAGTTAGCATAGATGTGCGTTAAGGTATGGTTCAGTGCAATAACTGCCAGGAACATGCTAGGTACATCTTCAGCACACAACTGTTGAACTTACTGCAAGTTAGTTTTAGCACTAAACATGTGGTAAATGCAAAATTCTATCGCACTTTAGTAAAAGGACCCCAAAACTATAAATCTGCTCAGGTCTCTTTATGAGCTGGTCCTTTTTTTTTTTTTTTTGGCAAAACTGCAAACGAAATTTGTGGATATTTATACCGCTCAGGCAGAGCATCAGAGTGGTGTACATAAAATAAAACAGTTAATGAGAGAAAAGGAAAAGAACACCATTATTGACAGGAAAGTACAAGAAAGCAGCAGATAGCAGAAAAGAAAAAAGAAGGGGAAGACAGCACAGAGAGCAGGGGTCGGGAGGGAGATTAGGAGGCAGTAGGCGAGAGATCAAAAGCTTTGTGGAAAAGGTGGGTCTTGAGCAGGGATTTGAACTTTGCAAAAGATGGTTCAGAACAGAGGGGGCTGGTAAGGAATTCCAAAGTATAGGACCCAGGAAAAAGAAGGCGGAGTGGTGGTTGAGTTCAAGGCAGGCACAGGAGGGAGAAGGAAGGAGCCAGATGATTCGAGTTGATAGACCTGAGGAGATGAGGCGGGGTGTGGCATTGTAAGCGGTCTGCAAGGTATTGGGGAGTGGCAGTGTGGAGTGCTCAGTGGACGAGGATAAGTATTTTGTAATCAGTATGGTATCTGAGCGGTAACCAGTGTAGACATATAAGCAAAGGGGTAATGCGGTCTGAATGGGTGGAGTGTGTGAGAATTCGAGCTGTCATGTTCTGAAGAGGTTGGAGGCATTGAAGCTGAAAAAAGAGGAAGACCAGCTGGGGTGACATTACAGCAATCAAAATGCGAGGTAACTAAGGACAACATGAGAGTTCTGAGTGAGGGTAAAGAAAGGAAGGGGCGTACTGCGCGAATCTGCCCAAGGGAGGCAAAGGAATGGTGGACAATGGTGGAGATGTGCTCATGAAAGGAGAGAGCGGAATAAATAGCCCACTTGTCTCGAATAGCTGTACATAGATCATCTGCACCTAAAGCAATCAAATCACTCACACCCCTCGACCACACTCTAAGATGTTTCACACTGCATGTCGCACATTCTTCCCCCCCCCCTCCACCCACAATGGTTTGCTGTGATAACCGCTTTGATTTAATGATAAAGCGGTATATTAAATCTGACTAAATAAAAATAAATAAATATATAAAATAAAAACTGTCTGAGGTCTCCAGGACAGGTTTTGGAAGCCCTGGACTAGACTGGCATAATGTCTCAACTTACTGCCAGGATATCAGCTGAAATATAAAGTGAAGTATAAGGGAGTTGTGGAATAATTTTTGGTTTACAACAAAATAGTTTAAATTCAGCAAACATATGTGCTGATGCAGAAAAGCTTAGTACTGCATTTTCTGGTACTTTCCCCACGCTAGACTTGCTCTCCAAAGCAGAAAGCAAGCTAGCGCTGTGAAAATAGCAAAAAAACTGTGCAGTTACAGTGCACTTGGCATGCAAATTGCTACATAATTAATTGTGCCTGATGTTTTCTTTAAAAAAAAAAAAAAAACTGCGCTGAAACTTAATGCAGTTTTTTTACTCTGTTTAACACTGGATCTTCACACCAGCTTTGGACAGGGGTAAAGATCCATTCAAGAGCAAAAATATCATCTGAGGTGAAGTTTGACACTTCACCTCAGATGATCCAAGCATCAGGGTAAAGCCCCTAGTGCCATCAGCATGCTCTTGGGAGGCCGGTGCCCCCTCCCCACCCCATCCTGGACACTGACCCCCCCTCTCCCCCGAACACAAAGAAAATGCCTGATGGCCCAGTTGCCCCAATTTCCCCCCCCCCCCCACACCTGGGACAGCACGTGCATCCCAGGATGCAACATGAGGGTTGTCACTCTGCCATCTAAGGCTTTTTTGCTTTATATGACAGTCTGATACTGCCTAGTGCATCCCAGGATGCACCATGTGGGCCCAGGCAATGCCATTTTTCAAGATGGTGGTGCAGGGTCGGGAGTGTATGGACAATGCTCTTGCCCTGTAGTTAAAGGTAGTGAGGGGGTGGAGGGATTTGGGGGCCACTAGACCACCAAGGATTTTTTTTGTTTGGGTGGGATGGTTCAGGGCCACTGGGCCACCAGGGATTTTTTGATTGGGTGGGTAAGGAGATCAGGGCTACTGGGCCACTAGGAATTTTGTTTCTGTTGGGGGGGGGGGCACAAGTCCCCAGACATTATGTCGATGGCATCAGGGACTTTTCGAGATGACTAAGTTATCTGAAGTGTCCAGACTTAATCTCAGATGGACCCTATTTCTCTGGGACAGCATGCCAAACTTGCGTTGACCTCTGTGCACCTTTGGCTTGTTCTCCCAATTGAATGCTGACTTTTTGTGCACTGGGTAATTTCTGAAAGTATAGGTGTGGACTGAGATGGTATGAATAGGTCTTCCTTATGTTGCCATATTGATGCAGCACTAACATTACACCAGCTTTTTTTTTCTCCAAGCAAAGATGTACAGTCAACTAGAAGTAAGTCCCTGTTGCGTCCAGCAAGCTAGTTTATGCCACTTTCAATTTGTTTAATGTGGGTAGTGTGGATTCTGCAATTACATAGTTAGCTTGTTCCAAGCTTTGCATCACAAAACCTTTTCAGTGACTATTTGCTCTTTTGTTACTTTATGCTTTTTGATATGAAGGACAGCCTCAGTGTTTTCACATTCTTTATCATAGAGTATAATGTCTTTTTGCTACTAAGAAACAATGGTTGATCTTCAAAAGAAGGTAGTGAAGAAAGATACTACCATAAGCCAGGAAATTTTGATATATGTGTTTTGTGTATTATAATTGTTCCAGATGTCAGTCAAAAAAATGAGAGGATACTACCAAATAAAAATTAATCTAGCTTAGACTAAGAACATTATTTGCTTTCCAAGACCAAGAACTATCAGTCAGAACTATAAGGTTAATTTCAAACTACAGTTCCTGAGCGGACCTCCAGTTTAGTCCTCCACAATCGGGTAGTGCACCTCCTCCTGCAGCCTGGAGACTGGACCAATCAAACTTTCTGTAAGATGTATGCAGATGGAGCTCCCATAAGCCCCCAGTGTGTCCAGTCTCCTTGCAGCTTGAGGACGTGTGTGCCTGTGCTGGGCACACTTAGTGACACTTGGGGGAGCAACACTAGTTAGTTTTAGTTTGGGGTTTTCCTTTCTTCACATTACTTCTTTTTCTTTAATTAGGTAGCTGTTTCTTTAATTTGTAAAAAAAAAAAGACACAGGGGGCCTCCCGGTGCTGAGAAGCCAGTCCTGCATTGGGCTCCTGCCTTCCTCCCGGAGTTGTTGGACAGCCAGAGTAGAGCTCTCCCCTAGACTGCACGGGGAAGAGCTCTACCTTTTCCAGGCAACCCTTTTAATTTGAGCTACTGGCTGCCTCTGTCGGTGTCTTCATCTGCCCGGTAGGAACTTCACTTCATTTTCCTTCCTCGGGTGCTGCAGCGCGCTCCCGTTGCTGCTCTCAGCGGGTCAGTCAGCTGCCTCGAAGTCTCGCCTCGGTGGTAGATGCCCAGGCACGGAATTTGAGTTTTTTTCCTTTCATTTGGCCTTCGTTACCTTTATTTTACTGCTATTCGCATTTACTTTGTTTTTTCTTTTTCCTTTGGTTTTCGCGCCGTTTTTGAACGCGGGTGCACGAGTTCGGCGGCCATTTTGAAGCCCTGAGGAGAGGTTTTTCCTTGCCAACTTCAACACTTGTGCACGGGTTCCCCTGGCATTTTTTGCACTATTTATGGTGGCGATTTTGCTAGGGGCCTGGTCAAGATTCTAGGGAGTGTTTTATTTTTATTAAAAAAAAAAAAAAAAAGTGTTATTTTTTAATCGGGCTAGCTATTTTAGCATTGCCTTTCCCTGCCCCTGGGTCACTTCTGTTTCTCTTGGCTGGGGTAATTCAGCACATGGCTGCCAAACCGCAGTGCGTGATTTGTGGGTCGCGCAGGGGTGCGGTGGCGGATTCTGGCATCTGCCGGGGCTGTGCCTCAGCTTCTTCCGACTTGGAACATCAAATTGAGTTATTTATTTATTTATTTATTTGCAGTCTCTTTTATACCGCGCTATTCGACATCAGTGCAGTTTACAATGAACATAAGAGTTGCACATCTCAATTTCGTGATTTGTGCTTACAGTGAAACAGGTATAATAACTTGGGTATACATTAAACAGGAAAATTAAACTTGGGTATGCATTAAGCAGGTATAACAGGTAAAATAGGGTATAAATAACCAGTCCCTTAACAAGGAGACACGATGAATAAATACAGTCTACTTTATGCAACAATATAATGAGTTATGCGGCACTGCATAAGTTTCTCATGATGGTTGGAGGGGAAGGTGTGATTGTGAGTGACCAGTCTGGGAATGTGACGTGCATGAGTTTGAGGTGCTGCATTGAGATGTGAGAGTGGGTGAGTGTGGGGAGAAGACTGAATCATCGTAGTGATGAAGAAAGAGGTGCCGTTTCAGTGCCTTCCTAAATTGGGAGAGTTCACTGATGGTTCTGATAGTTGCTGGTAGTGCATTCCAGCAGGATGGAGCAAAGAAGGAGAAGGCTCTGGATCTAGTGAATTGAGAACACTTCGTGCTTGCCTTAGGTAATATGAGAGTATTTGCAGCATTCGATCTCCTTGCTCGATTGGGAGGTGTGATTGAAATTAGATCAGTAATGGCAGTAGCAGGGTATTTATTGATGGCTTTATGGGTCATAATTAGGATCTTGAATAAGATCCTGGCTTGTATGGGTAGCCAGTGCAATTGTTTTAGTATTGGGGTAATATGAGAACTTCTTGAGGCTCCACGAAGGATTCTTGCAGCTGAATTCATTGCAGGTTGTAAGGGGTTAGTTGTGCACTTAGGTAGACCATACAAGATCGCATTGGCATAGTCAAAGTGAGGCATTGTTAGGGCCTGAAAGACAGTTCGGAAGTCATCAGGTTCTAACAGTTGACGCAGATTGCGGAGGGTCCGGATTTTATGGTACACCGACTTTGTTATGTTTTTGATATGAGCCTTCATATTAAGTTGCTGATCAAGCGTTACACCTAGGTATCTTACTGTAGTCTTGCATATGATCTCTGCGTCGCGAACCTTGATAGACAGGGGTGGAGTAAAAGCCGGATTCCTGGTTACGAAGAGGGCTTCTGTCTTTTTGAAATTTAACTTAAGCATTTGTGCATTTAGCCAGTCTGTGACAGCGTCAAAGCACCTGATAAGTGGGGATAGTTCAAGATGTTCTGTCGAAATTGGCATGTACATCAAGACGTCGTCAGCATAGACCAGGCAGTTGATATTAAATGATTGGATGAGATCACAAATGGGTTGCATATAGACATCAGTCCCTGATGACACTCCTCTGCTTGCGGAGAGTGCCCTCTCTCCTGGCTCTCGCCCATCTGGTTTGGCACCCTATTCCAACGGGAATGCCCCTGAGTTACCGCATACGGCTCTTGCAACTCCATCAGTGGATTTTTCCCCGGATTTCGTTCTTCTCATGCATCAGGCCTTCCGCTTGAGCTGTTCCGGTCAGTTGCCGGAGGTTTGGCCCGTGCACCTTCCCTCTCTTTCCTCAGGGGAGGTTCAGCGCCCTTCCCAGCCTGCCGCCAAGCGGCTCAGGTCTTTGGACCCGGAACAGGACGCCATGAGTTACCCTGATTTGGAAGCGGAAGGTGATCCTGAGGCTGAGGCTGACGAGTTGGAGGACGGGGAGATCCCAGAGCCGGAAGACCAGGCTCAGATTATTCGCGTGTTTCAAAGGGATGAGCTAGTGCCTTTGATCACGGAGTCTCTTCAGACAATCAACCTGGCCGTAGCTCGGCCTTTTGAGGAGGATGGCTTAGAGGATCCTCTCATTCAGGCGGTGCGAGACTCCCAGGTGGTGTTTCCTGTGCACCATGTGGTGGAGCAAATGATCCAATCTGAGTGGGATCAACCGGAGTCCGGTTTGAAGGGCATTAGGACTATGAATCGTCTATACCCCTTAGCCGACAAAGACAAGGACTTGTTTAAGTCCCCGCGGGTTGATGCTGCAGTGTCGGCGGTGACTAAGAAAACCACCATCCCGGTTGAGGGCGGTGCTGCCTTAAAGGATGCGCAAGATAAGAAGGTTGATAATTTGTTGAAACAAGCCTTCGATACCAACGCCTTGTCCCTTCAAGCCTCCATTTGTGGCGCGTGGGTTGCTCGGGCCTGTTTACGTTGGACTCAGCGTCTGCGCTCGGCCTCAGGCCTGGATCAGCAGGGGTTGCTGGAGGTTACCCGCATGGAGTCTGGGTCGGCGTACCTGGCGGATGTGCATTATGATTTGATCCGTTCCTTGGCTAATAGTATGGCCTCTTTAGTGGCGGCGCGTCGGTCCATCTGGTTGCGTAACTGGGCGGCCGACGGATCTTCCAAGTCTCGCCTCAGTAAGCTGCCCTTCAAGGGCAAATTGTTGTTTGGTGAGGCTCTGGATAAGTTGGTCAAAGACCTTGGTGAATCTAAGGGTGGTAGGCTGCCGGAGGATAAGCCTAAGCTCAATAGAACCTCGCCTCCTACGCGCGGTCAATTTCGGGATTTTCGCAGATTTCGCTCTTCCCGTCTTTGGAGTTCCCAGCGCGGCCGCTTTGGGTCCCGTGCTCAGGGGTTTCGTGGTTTCCGAGGAGCAGGACGAGGCTTCTCCGGAGCCGCCTCCTCTTCGTCCTCTTCCTTTAATCGCAAGCCACAATGAAGCGAGGCGGGCTCTGGAAGGAAGTCCGGTCATAGGGGGTCGCTTACGCGACTTTCTTCCTTCTTGGGCCCAAATTACTTCATATCAGTGGGTGTTGCAGGTTATCGAAAAAGGTTATGCGCTGGAGTTTGCCTGCCCGCTCAGGGATTCCTTTGTTATGTCTCCCAGCAAGGGCGATCAGAAGACGCGAGACATCCGCTTGACTCTTCATCGGCTCTTATCCCTGGGGGCGGTACTTCCCTTCCTCCTTCCGAGCGCGGCGCCGGTCACTACTCCATCTATTTTGTGGTTCCCAAGAAGGACGGCTCTCTTCGTCCCATCTTAGATCTCAAGGGCGTGAATCGTGCTCTGAAGGTACCGCACTTCCGGATGGAAACCTTGCGGTCGGTCATCGTGGCGGTGCGTCAAGGGGAGTTTCTCACGTCCCTCAATCTCTCTGAGGCTTATTTGCACATTCCCATCCGAGCGTCTCATCAAAGGTTCCTCCGCTTCGCCTTTCCTTGGGGCCACTTCCAATTTCGGGCCATGCCGTTTGGACTCGCCACTGCTCCCCGTACCTTCACAAAAGTGATGGTGGTGGTCGCGGCGGCCTTGCGCAAAGAGGGTATCCTCGTTCACCTGTATCTCGACGATTGGTTGATTCGAGCAAAATCCAACCATGAGTCTGTGCAAGTCACGAACAGAGTGGTTGCTCTACTGAGATCTCTCGGCTGGGTGGTGAACGAACGCAAAAGCCGCCTGCGACCGACTCAGGACCTCGAATACCTGGGAGTACGTTCCGACACGGCGCGGGGCTTGGTGTGTTTGCCGGAGCGCCGTGCCCTCGCTTTGCGGAGCCTCGTCCGCCTCTTCCTGGGGATGCCCGCTCCATCCGCGTGGTGGTACCTCTGGCTCCTCGGCATAATGGCAGCAACCCTGGAGGTGTGGTGCCTTGGGCGAGGTTCCATATGCATCCGCTCCAGAGTGCTCTTCTACGCCGTTGGTCCAACCAGTTAGACTCGTTGAACATGAGATTGACTTGCCCGAAGCCGGTTCGCCGGTTGCTCCGGTGGTGGCTATGCTCAGAGAACCTGAAGCGGGGGCTTCCCTTGGAGCCGCCTCTTTGGGTTCCGTTCATGTCAGATGCCAGCTTATCGGGCTGGGGTGCTCACTGCGAAGACCGCTTCACGCAGGGGAAGTGGTCTCCCCTGGAGGCCTCTTGGTCGATCAACCGGCTCGAGCTGCGGGCGGTGCAGCTCGCTCTTTTAGCCCTCGAAGACTTGATACTCGGGAGGCCCGTCCGCGTTCTCTCGGACAATGCGACAACGGTAGCTTACATCAATCGCCAAGGGGGCACCGGCAGTGTGGCCCTAGAATCGGAGGCAACGGCTTTGTTCAATTGGGTGCAGACTCGTCTACCGGCAATCTCAGCAGTGCATATAGCAGGCACGGACAATGTCCAGGCCGATTTTCTCAGCAGAGTGCGGGTAGACCCCGGAGAATGGGAGCTAAACCCGCAGATTTACACGCAAATAGTTCATCGGTGGGGTCCGCCCGTCATGGATCTCATGGCGACATTTCAGTCGGCAAAGACGGGGCGCTTCTTCATCAGGCGGCGAGAACGCATGTCCGAGGGGCTCGACGCCCTCATTCAGCCGTGGCCGACATCCGGTCTCCTTTATGTCTTTCCTCCGTGGGCTCTAATCGGCCGTGTAGTTCAGCGCATCGAGGGCCACCGGGGTCGGGTGTTATTGGTAGCTCCGGATTGGCCCAGGAGACCTTGGTATGCCAATCTGGTCAGGTTACGCGACGGTGTTCCTTGGCGCCTGCCCGCGTTACCGGATCTTCTTCTTCAGGGGCCCTTGCGGATGCCCCAAGTGGGTCGATTCTCGCTTACGGTTTGGCCATTGAGAGGGCTCGGTTGAAAAAGAAGGGTTATTCCCCCGCGGTGATTGCCACTCTCCTTCGGGCGCGGAAGACGTCCACCTCACTTACTTATGTGCGCGTGTGGAGAATCTTTGAAGACTGGTGCTCCCAGCGTGGGGTTCGAGCGGCGACAGTTTCCGTGCCCGTCATTTTAAGTTTTCTTCAGGATGGTTTTGATAAGGGTCTTGCTGCTAGCTCCCTGAAGGTTCAATTGGCGGCTCTCTCCTGTTATCGAGGCAAAGTGTTGGGGCTTCCCCTCGGGTCTCATCAGGACGTCCGTCGTTTTCTTGCGGCGGTCTTTCATTTGCGGCCCTCGCGCAGGATCTCCGTTCCTCCGTGGGACTTGAACCTTGTGCTGCGGGCCTTGGTTCACGAACCTTTTGAGCCCTTGCGGAGGGCGTCTCTGAAAGATCTCACTCTGAAGACAGTTTTTCTCGTGGCCATCTGCTCGGCGAGGCGTATTTCCGAACTCCAGGCGTTGTCGTGCAGGGAGCCCTTTTTGTCTTTTTCCCAGGATCGGGTGGTTCTTCGGCCAGTTCCTTCCTTTTTGCCTAAGGTGGTTTCGCCCTTTCACGTGAATCAGGCGGTGTTCCTCCCGGTACTGCATCCTGGTACCGACGGTTCTGCAGGCGAGGGGCTTCACTGCCTAGATGTGAGACGCGTTCTTCGGCGCTACTTGAAGGTTACCGAGACCTTTCGAAAAACCGACCACTTGTTTGTGCTTTTTGGCGGCACACGGAAAGGGGAGGCGGCGGCTAAAGCCTCCATTGCGCGATGGATCAAAGAAGCGATCGCGTCAGCGTATCTGTTGCAGCAGCGACCGGTTCCGGAGGGTCTACGGGCCCACTCCACCAGGGCTCAGGCGACTTCCTGGGTGGAGCATAGTCTAGTTCCGCCAGCGGACATCTGTAAGGCGGCCACTTGGTCGTCGTTGCATGCCTTCAGTAAACACTACAGGTTGGATGTGTTGGCCGCTCGGGATTCCTGTTTTGGTTCGGCGGTTCTGCGCGCCGGATGGCAAGGTCCCGCCCGGTGTTGACTGCTCTGCTACATCCCGATTGTGGAGGACTAAACTGGAGGACCGCTCAGGAAATGGAAATTACACATACCTGGTAATTGTAGTTCCTGGAGGGTCCAGTTTAGTCCTCCTTCCCTCCCATGTATCAGGTTATTTATTGCGGCGCGCTTTTCCGAATGGGTTGGTCTTACAGCGGCTTTCTCTTCTCCGTTCTACTTCTTTGCGGCCGCGCTTCCTGTCAGTTGTATTTCTTCTGTTTAACTTCCAGCCGGTTTTCTTGAGACATTGGTTCTGGACTGTCTTTTTGCTACCGGGGCGTCGCTAGCGGCGCAGTGCAGCGTTCTGGCTTCCTCGTTTGGGGAGGGGGCTGCTACCTTTTTGAGGGGGAAAGTTTTCTTCTCTATTCTGAATGTTTTTATAATAGTCTCATGTGTTGCTTCTTTAAGTTTGCTTTGTTACTAGTTACTGGGGGCTTATGGGAGCTCCGTCTGCATACATCTTACAGAAAGTTTGATTGGCCCAGTCTCCAGGCTGCAGGAGGAGGTGCACTACCCGATTGTGGAGGACTAAACTGGACCCTCCAGGAACTACAATTACCAGGTATGTGTAATTTCCATTTGAGCAAACTCAACTCAAGGTCTTTGTTAAAAAGTTTTTGATATGTAGAAGGCCATTATATTATGTAGCCCTATACAGTTATGGAAAGCAAGTTATTTTTCCCTCTCATTTGGTTACCATCATATGCTGATTTTCTGAAATCCATGAGCTATATTATTATAGGTCCCATGCTATAGGCAATGAGGTCAAGCAGATGTCTGACAGGAACTTGGCTCCTGGAGCAGACTGCTTAGGTTGACATGTTTCTACAACTCTAGTATAACAAAATAAAATCCTCTTTAAGGATCCATTTGGTGTGAAAGGAGACGCATTTTCAACTGCTTATGGTGCTTTGAAAAACCCACCTCTCCAAACCAAAAGCCAGTCTGAGCTGGATAATACAGCTTCCAGTTGTCGTCAGCAAACTTATTCCATGTGTGGTGGGTGGCTAACTTGTCCTTGCTGAAATCTGGGCTGACTTTTATTGAACAATGTATATGAGCTCACTTTCATCTTCTGCCTCTTCTCACTTAAGCCAGCTTAAAAGAGAAAAATAAGCCCACATCTTGATAGGGAATCAAATGAAAGGGAAAGATTCTGTATACATGCAGTACCATCCAGTTTTAAAGCTTTATCATAAAGACTGGTTTAGTGTGTACATTTGTCTGGATATTGCTACTGTAAAATATGTTAATTCATACAGCTTTAATTTTTGCAAAACTGAAATCTATTTGTAAAACAATGTACAAAATTTCATTTGGTGTGCATAAAAACCTGTATTACTGAATATGTAAAATATGTAATATCTGATGTAAAATGTACTATATTCTATTTTTGCCATGGAATAAATATTTGAAGCAACTAAAACTTCTATTCCACTAAAGAAGAAATGGCAGTTCTGGATGTTATGCAACTATAGTGAAGTAGGATTATATGATTCTGTGAAGATACATAGTGCTACTGCTCTTTACCATAGTCACTTCTATATTATCTTCCTCACCCCAAAACAAAAAAAAGGCAGTTTACAACAAAAATAAGTACAGTAATGAACATAAGATATAACTTACTTAACAGTAATAGGAGTTCTCCATGGACAACAGGATGAGCATCCTCACATAAGAGTGATGTTACCAACAGAGTCCAGTGTAGGAGCAGCTCCCCCATTTGATACTTTCCCCAAAGCTTTAGAAGCACTGCATCACGTATGTGCACCTATTCTGGCTTACTGCTGTCATGAGGGACTGTCTATTAATAGATGAAGGAAGAATACAACTTCTTGGGGGGTTGAGCAGATTTCTAAGGATTTATATCCTGCTGTCTATGGAAGACTCCTTCTACATGGGCAAGCAGGACCTCACTGATGAGTGATTATCATAGATGGAGCCCTGCTTGAAAACCTTCCCAGCTCCTTCTCGAAACGTTTAGAAAGCTCTTTGCGCATATGCACCTGTTCCCACCTGCCACCACCACCCGTGAAATGTCTTTTTCCTTGGAATCAGCCACAGGATTTTCTAACACTATGCATGTCACCTATCATTTTTGACTAATTTTTGATATTTTCTTTCCTGCTTACTGCTGCATTTCTTCTTCAACCTGTTAGTTTCCTTTAGTCAGGTTTTTTGGCTGTTTTGTAAGTTTCTTTTGTTTTCTGTTGGTGCTACATAGGCAGCATTTAAGTCTGAGATCTACATGGTCAAGTTCATATTTTTTTCCTTCATGCTATTAAAAATTGAGCCATTTGATTTTGTTTCATCCAGTATATCCCAGAAATTTATCAGTAGATTTAAGAAGTGCACCCGATGCTGCACGATCATGTCTGTCACAGATACTCATAAATGGTGCCTGTATTTTCTGGGACTTGATAACCTCTCTTTGTCACTGCTAAGCCAGTCCATACTAGTGGGTTATATCAGATGTTGGAGACAGAGAAAGTACCAAAGGCTTCAGTGAGCATGTTCTGGTACATGTTGCTGCACCTCTAGAGGTCACCTTCAGTATTTTCTGTCTCCTGCAGATGTGGATGCTTTTTTGTCTTTACTCCTGACAGTCACCTTAAGACTTCCCTGTCAGGAGTCTTCCATCTAAACCTGATTCCGTGGGCGTCTCCAGGATTCACAGGTGTTGTTTCCCTGGAGTTTTCCACAGCAGGGGATACAGCTCCTGATCAGGAGGATCAGTTGAGCTGTCCATAGCTAGGAGTGGGACTGGCTCCTGGTCAGGAGGACCAATAGAGCCTGCAGCAGGAGCCGTCAGTACTTTCTGGACAACAGAGAAGCTAGCCCTTGTGGGGGTTTTTTGTGTGAAAATAAATAAAGAAAGAAAGACAGATAAGCACTCTTGACAATTCCTTCTGTGTCAGCATTAGTTGTACTGACTGTCTTTTCTCTCATCAGGATCACAGTGAGTGTCTAATCCCCTCCCCCCCCTTCTCCCGATCGATACCGGGACTGTCTTTGCTTCTCCGGAGCTTATGTGGGCTTACTGGGGAGCATAGACGCCATTGCTGCAGCTCCTTCCCGCCATTTCCAGTTGCTTGGGAACGTTGATTTGTGCTGCAGTGGCCATTTTGTTTTTCTCATGTGTGTCTTCAATGTGTCGTGGCTTCTGTGGGCCTCATTTTTCTTTCTACAGCCCCAATCATCATTGCCTGGATTATATTTTATCAAAATCAAGAATTCCGATACCATAAATCTCCCTGTGTTAGAAAAATATTTTTGTCGGAGAATGTCATCCCAGTTCTAAGTATACAAGCAAAGCACCACTGTGACGTCTCCTTTTATTAATAATAATTTTAAAAAAATTACTTAGCTTCAGTAAGAAGAACTGCCAGTATTGCCAGAAAGACTACGACGTAGCGCTCGTTTCGGGTTCATGATATTTGCAACAAACCCTGTTTCAGGTCCGTCCGTAAGCAACAGTTGGCAATGAAGTAGTGAGCTAACAGATGGAAATGTGATTAGCCATTTTGATCTTCGGCGTCTGACGTCAGAAACACATGAGGAACTAAGCTCCAATGAGAACACTCCCCAGGGAATAGGAAACACCCACCATCAGGGAATAGGGGTAACGGAGTCCAACTTATGAATCCAGCGTTGTTCTTGATATTGTAATCTCTGTTCACGATCACCACCGCGGGGATCATATGGTATAAAATCCAATACCCGCCAGCGCAGAGAGGTGAACAAATGACCTTGAGACAAACAATGATCCACTATGGGCGCCGAAAGGGATTTTGTCCTTAATCGGGATGCATGTTCCGAGAGTCTAAGTCTGATCGCCCTCTTTGTTCGGCCCACATAGTATAATGAATAGGGACATATTATAAGGTACACCACAAATTGAGATGAACAGTCAGTGTGCCATTTAGTGGAATATGTATAAGCTGAATGAATATCAACCCAATCGGGTCCCACTAAAGACGATGCACAGTAGGTACAAGCTCCACAAACAAAATGACCATTGTCCGAATGACAGACCTCGGGACGATCTTGAATAGTTGTTGTCTTCATCAAAAGATCCCAAAGGTTGGTACCCCTCGAGTATGCTATCTGTAGGTCTTTATCTCGAAAACATGAATGTATGCCCAATACTGGCCAGAAACGTCGAAGGAGCTGAGTAACCTTATTGATGCCCCTAATATAAGGGAGGACCCCTGTAACCTTTGAGTCTTGATCCTGGTCCTGAGCCCGAGGTTGTGGACCCAACCACTCAGTATGCATGTAGCGCGCTCTTTTATAAGCCCGATTGATAACCAACTTAGGGTATCCCCTCTGAAGGAGACGCAATGACAGGTCCGCTGAATGTATCTTAAATTCAATTAGAGAAGAGCAATTCCGTCTTAAGCGCAGAAACTGCCCATAGGGCAACCCCTGCTTCAAAGCCCGCGGGTGAAAGCTGTCATAGCGAAGTAGGGTATTACGCTGCACTGGTTTACGATAGAGGGTCGTTTGAAAACCCTCAGCTGTTAATGAAACAGTAACATCCAAAAAATCCAGTTGCTGGGGAGACACATGTGCCGTAAACTGAATCCTAGGCAAATGGGTATTTAACCGTCCTATAAAGTCATCTAGTTCGACACGAGAACCCGTCCACAAGAAAAAGATGTCGTCCAAAAAACGCTTCCAAAACTGGCAGTTCTTCTTACTGAAGCTAAGTAATTTTTTTAAAATTATTATTAATAAAATGAGACGTCACAGTGGTGCTTTGCTTGTATACTTAGTACTGGGATGACATTCTCCGACAAAAATATTTTTCTAACACAGGGAGATTTATGGTATCGGAATTCTTGATTTTGATATTTTGGTGATTCCGATCGGGTTCGGTTTTTTCTACTTTTGATAGTGTTATTTTGAACCACGGCATTATGTCTTCGGCCACATTCGCCTTCACTGAGGAACAGCTTACTAAATTAAAAAAGCAAAAATCATTATTTGATGAGGACCCTCGTTCCTTTGGATCAATTGCCATCTACCATTTCGGAATTAAAGGACCTGAATAAAAAATTAATTAGAGCTCAGATGCATGGTTTAGCCATGACACAGTATTTAAAATCTGCCGTCCTTCCTCGTGGGCTACGGGTGATTAAACCCCCAAATCAATTTACAGAAGATGATGGATTTCTACAGAAATGGAACTCGATACTAAACAAATGTGGCTTTGACTTGGTTGCCCTGTTAGTGGAGAGGTCGACTCAGGAACAGGAATCTTTAACAACCCAGGTTGAGACTATGAGGAAAAGAATTTTGGAAACAACTGAACTTGCCATTTTTCAAGCTCAGTGGCTGGATTCACAAAAGCAGTTGGACTCTTATCAGGATTACATTAAAAGCTTGAAGATTCGTAAATTTAAGAGGGACAAGGTCAATTATGATAACAACTGTGTTTACAACTGGCCTTCTTTGAGAAAGAACCTCCCTGGCAAAAAAGTTACTTTTTACCCTGATTCTGGGGACTCTTCTGACACTGAATTTAGTGACCCCGGGACTGGGGCTGTTACTACTCCGCATCCCATGGCTGCGGAGAGAGGACGGGGCAATTCCTATCGAGGGCGTCGAACCCGCCGACAATATCAACAGGATTTTTGGGAGGGACCGGATACCCGGTCCCGCACAAAGAAACGTCAGTCATAAATATATCAGGTCAGGCTCTATCCCCGGTTCAACTACAAGTGTTGGATATGGGTTTATCCTTTGTTCCGACTCCCTGGTATGATGGGTTCACTGTACGGGTAGCTCTTCAAAATATTTTTCGCAAACTACGGGTCATTAAACATATGTCTATGGTTCCAGAGGTCACAGACTCTTCGGTGATCCGGAATCCTCCTAGGTGGTTTCCCCCTGGTTCCCCTGATGGTGCCATCTCTACTTATCAAGATTTGGTGTTCAGCCATTTGACAGACTTGGAATCTCATTCTTCTCAGGGATATTCTAATTTGACCTATGACCAGCTCCAGGCTTTGAAGCAACTGCAAGAGTCTAATTTGGTGATACGGAGAGCTGATAAAGGGGGAGCTACAGTGGTCCTCTCCCCGGAACAATATCAACAGAACATAGAGACCCATTTGGCTGATCGACGTAACTATGTACTTTTACCTTTTGATCCAACTGAGGAGATTCGTCAGCATGTTCATTCAGTGGTCTCCGTTGCCTTCTTCAATAATTGGATCACACAGAATGAGATGGCATTCCTTGAAAAGCAACATCCTAAGGTCCCGATTTTCTACCTGGTCCCTAAAGTGCATAAATCTCTTATCAACCCTCCTGGCCGTCCGATTGTATCATGCAGGGATTCTTTGTTGGAACCTCTTTCGAGGTTCTGTGATCTATTTTTGCAGCCAGCGGCGGCAGGGGTTCGGTCATTTATTAGGGATACCAGTGATTTTTTAGATCAATTACGGGCTTGTTACAATGTAAATTCTTATACATTCTTGATATCTTTGGATGTACAAGCATTGTATACTAACATAGATCAAGGTGAAGCATTAAATTGTCTGCGTGAATATCCTTTGAATCTTCCCTCCCGAATTCCTAAGTCATTTTTGCTTGAACTACTTGAATTGGTGTTACAAAATAATTTCTTTTTGCACCAACAACAATTCTACAAACAGATACATGGAATTGCTATGGGGGCCACGGTGGCTCCATCAATTGCCACTCTCTATATGGCGGCCTTTGAAACTTCCTATGTATACACAGACCCTGCTTTTCAATTTGTCCCGTTTTGGAAGTGGTTTTTGGACGACATCTTTTTCTTGTGGACGGGTTCTCGTGTCGAACTAGATGACTTTATAGGACGGTTAAATACCCATTTGCCTAGGATTCAGTTTACGGCACATGTGTCTCCCCAGCAACTGGATTTTTTGGATGTTACTGTTTCATTAACAGCTGAGGGTTTTCAAACGACCCTCTATCGTAAACCAGTGCAGCGTAATACCCTACTTCGCTATGACAGCTTTCACCCGCGGGCTTTGAAGCAGGGGTTGCCCTATGGGCAGTTTCTGCGCTTAAGACGGAATTGCTCTTCTCTAATTGAATTTAAGATACATTCAGCGGACCTGTCATTGCGTCTCCTTCAGAGGGGATACCCTAAGTTGGTTATCAATCGGGCTTATAAAAGAGCGCGCTACATGCATACTGAGTGGTTGGGTCCACAACCTCGGGCTCAGGACCAGGATCAAGACTCAAAGGTTACAGGGGTCCTCCCTTATATTAGGGGCATCAATAAGGTTACTCAGCTCCTTCGACGTTTCTGGCCAGTATTGGGCATACATTCATGTTTTCGAGATAAAGACCTACAGATAGCATACTTGAGGGGTACCAACCTTCGGGATCTTTTGATGAAGACAACAACTATTCAAGATCGTCCCGAGGTCTGTCATTCGGACAATGGTCATTT
The DNA here is from genome assembly GCA_033557465.1 of Ichthyophis bannanicus. NCBI lineage: Eukaryota > Metazoa > Chordata > Amphibia > Gymnophiona > Ichthyophiidae > Ichthyophis > Ichthyophis bannanicus. The sequence continues at coordinate 40,641,657 of CM066037.1, read as the reverse complement.
TGTTTGTGGAGCTTGTACCTACTGTGCATCGTCTTTAGTGGGACCCGATTGGGTTGATATTCATTCAGCTTATACATATTCCACTAAATGGCACACTGACTGTTCATCTCAATTTGTGGTGTACCTTATAATATGTCCCTGTTCATTATACTATGTGGGCCGAACAAAGAGGGCGCTCCGACGTAGACTCTCGGAACATGCATCCCGATTAAGGACAAAATCCCTTTCGGCGCCCATAGTGGATCATTGTTTGTCTCAAGGTCATTTGTTCACCTCTCTGCGCTGGCGGGTATTGGATTTTATACCGTATGATCCCCGCGGTGGTGATCATGAACAGAGATTACAATATCAAGAACAACGCTGGATTCATAAGTTGGACTCCGTTACTCCTAGGGGTTTAAATAAACAAATTGATTGGCATACTATAATTTGATTTTGCTTTTGCTCCCTTAGAGGGATTCCCTGATGGTGGGTGTTTCCTCTTCCCTGGGGAGTGTTCTCATTGGAGCTTAGTTCCTCATGTGTTTCTGACGTCAGACGCCGAAGATCAAAATGGCTAATCACATTTCCATCTGTTAGCTCACTACTTCATTGCCAACTGTTGCTTTCGGACGGACCTGAAGCAGGGTTTGTTGCAAATATCATGAACCCGAAACGAGCGCTACGTCATAGTCTTTCTGGCAATACTGGCAGTTCTTCTTACTGAAGCTAAGTAATTTTTTTAAAATTATTATTAATAAAAGGAGACGTCACAGTGGTGCTTTGCTTGTATACTTAGTACTGGGATGACATTCTCCGACAAAAATATTTTTCTAACACAGGGAGATTTATGGTATCGGAATTCTTGATTTTGATATTTTGGTGATTCCGATCGGGTTCGGTTTTTTCTACTTTTGATTGGATTATATTTTAACCATTTCAGCCCTTAGTGCAATTTTGGGGAAATTTTTATTTCCGCAACTCCATGCTGCCTTCTCTGCTCACTTTGTTGTATGCAGCCGCAAATGCCAGTATTTGGTGGACCAGCTTGGAGGTGTATGCCTCAACCCTGGGGAGTTCTCACACACAACTTAGTACATCCTCTGCTCCCACCATGTAGGGAGATGCCCCCATGGAGTCCTCATCTGCTTTATCTTTGGGGACATGGAAAGGATACTGCACGCTCCTCACAGTTGTTGGAACCCCCACCCCTGTCTCTTTTATTGCCTCAGCAAGCCTCCCAGGCACTGGATGTCTGATCAAGACTCTGATCATTTCATGCAGCTTTTTCAGCAAGTGTGGGTCCTTTGGAAGTCCAACACTAGCCCCACGTCCCCTAGCTCTGCTGTTCCCTTGGCGGCTAAAGACAGCTTTGCCAGGAAACGTGTTGGGGACACAACGCCCTCTGCAGAGAAGTCCTGTGCATCTAAGGCAGTCTCGGGGGACAGGGATACCTTCTCCCTGAAGAAGGTGAACATCATTCCTCTGAGGACACCACGGACAGTGCTTCAGACTGTGAGGATAGGGAATGGTCTCCGGATGACATCTCTGAGGACACGGATGAGGCTCAAGATGTCTGCCTCTTCTGCAAAGATGAGCTCTTGTTCCTCCTCTCACAAGTAGTAGAAGCCCTGCGGCTTTCACCTTCCTCCAGTCCACTGTAACTTACACCAGGTAAGCCTCAGTCAAACACTATTCTCATGGGAATCCACAAACCCTCACAGGCTTTTCTATTTCCTTTGGAGGTCCAACAGATGGTCTCTCTTGAGTTGCATTCTCCAGGTGCTTCCTTACGCTTTGCTAGGTGTTTGGCCCATCATTACAGCTGGTCCCCTGACAACCTCAACAAATTGCTTCGATACCCCAAATTAGATGTCGTGATAGCGGCAGTTGCTAAACCTACTACCATCCTGGTTGAAGGTGGAGCAGTTCTCTGGGACCAGCAGGACTGCAAGGACGAGGGACTCTTGAAGACAGCCTTTCTTCCTCCTCCTTTGCTCTTCAGACCACTTCTTGTGGTGGACTTGCTGCCTGGGCCCGTCTTCATTGGATTCAGATACTGTCAGAAGACCCTGCTGCAGCACAGCTGGAATCAGTCGCAACTTTTTTGGCAGATACCTTCTATGATTTGTTCCATTTTGCAGCCCGTTCATTGGCGGCCATCGCTGTTGCTTGTTGCTGGCTCTGGCTGCAGCATCGATTGGCAGACATCACTTCCAAGGCTAGACTTCCTTTTATGGGTAAGCTCTTCTTTGGTGAATATCTCAAGAGGCTTGTGAAGGATCTTGGCGAGGTGACACTTCAGTGCCTTCCTGAGGACAGACCCAAGTTGTCTTCATGCTGCTCTGGTTCAGCAGCATCCTCTTCTACATCTTGATCATGCTTTTATGACTCTAGGTGTTATCAACCAGGGAAGGGCTCCCAGTCCACGTCCTCTGGCAGAACAAGGGTTTTGCGACAACAAGGACAATTACTCCTCCTCTGCTAAGTCCTTGGGTGCCATTCAGGCCTCCTTCTGACAGCTCGTGGGGCCACTCCAGGATGCCGCTGGTGGGCAGGCAGCTGACCCTTTTCTCCGGAGAATGGGCCCAAACAATGACCAACCAATGGGTTCTTGCTATTATCCACCAAGACTGTTCTTGAATGTGTCAAGTCCATCAGTCTCCTTTCTAGTGTCCCCTTGCGGCTCTGCTATCAAATGTTCGGCACTACAAGCCACTCTTCAGCGTCTTCATCTCCAGGCCATTGTTATGGCTCCTGAGCTGGAAAGAGGCCCAGGGTGCTATTCTGTGTATTTTGACATCCCAAAGGAGGATGGCTCCTTTTGAAACATTCTCAATCTCAAGGGTGTCATCTGCTCTCTTTGTGTCCCATATTTTGAATTGAGACACTCCACTCTGTCATTTAAGCGGTGTGAACCGGGGAGTTTCTTGCCGCCCTCACCTCACCAAAACGTACTTTCACATTCCCATCTGAGAGGATTAACTGCATTTCCTCCATTTTGCTGTTATTGGTGGGCATTATCAGTTCCGTGCTCTACCTTTCAGGCTCGCCACAACACCCTGCACCTTCTCAAAGATCATAGTAGTGGTCGCAGCAGCCCTACGGAAGCAGAAGATTCACCCTTTGCTAGGCGCTCCATCGCATCCCACCTCTTTATGCCCACCTCTGTGACCAGTGGTCCCTTCCTGGGACCTTACTCTTGTTTTTCGTAGCCTCTTAAGGACATTACCCTTCGCAATCTGTCCTTTAAAGTGATCTTTTTGGTGGCAGTTACCTCAGCCAGGAGAGTGTCCAAACTGCAGGTTTATCTTGTCAAAATCCTTCTCTCTTTCTAGTGAAGGAGTCTCTCTTCAGGCCGTCCCCTCCTTTTTACCAAAGATAGTTGCCCTTTCATCTTAATCAGACCATTTCTCTCCCCTCCTTTCTTAAGGAGTTGTGTGTTGGCACGGATGCTGGCCTCTGGGCTGTTAGCGCAAGACTCTGCGGATGTCATCATCTCAAGTTGACCAATGCATTCTACCAGACCGACAGCCTCTTTATCCTCTTTGCAGGAACCCATAAGGGTCTGGCCATGATTGCCCATTGGATTAAACGCACCATTGAGTCCGTATACATTTTGCATTGGTGACCCATGCCTCTTGGCCTTTGGGCCCATTCCACACGGGGTCACGTGATATCTTGGGCGGAGCACACACATCACCCCCCTTGACATTTGTGATGCAGCTGCCTGGTCTTCCTTGTCTACTTTTGCCCATCATTATCGCCTCTCTCTCCAAGCCTGTGACTCAGCCACTTTGGAGCACAAGTGTTAATGGCGGCTATGTCTTCCTATCTTGTGGTTGAGTAGCTTGGGTACTTCATACTAGTATGGAATGGTCTAGCAGGATCAGTGGGAAGGAGAAATTTCACTTAACGTTAATTTTCTTTCCTGGAATCCTGCTAGACCAGTCCAGAACCCACCCACTCATTGTGAGCTGCTGTCCTAGAAGAGTTATTTGTCAGTCTGGCTCTGCCGTCTTGGAGTGCTCGTCCACACTCATACCCCTAGTTCTGTGTTTTCACCTCTGTTGCTATGAGTTGCTTATGTTACTATGAGTACTACTACATTGCTCATGTGGTTCCTCTGCTTATCAAGAGAATACTGAAGGTAACCTCTAGGGGTGCAGCTACATGTATCAGGGCATACTCGGTGAAGCCTTTAGTACTTTCTCAGTCTCCAACATCTGCTGGCAGGAGGATATAACCTACTAGTATGGGCTGGTCTAGCAGGATTCCAGGAAAGAAAATTTAACATTAAGTGAAATTTCTCCTTATATCATTATGTTTGCAGATGACAAATCAAAGGTTGGCTTCCACAGTTCATGTCTCTCCCATGGCATCGCTCCATTTGATACAATCTCATTGGACCCTGAGTACACAGTGGACGCAGTCCATTACATGCTCAGTGATGTCATCTCTGTTACCCAGCCCCTGGTGAATGCTTCCCTTCAATCTGGCCAACACAGCTTAAAGGAGAGAGGATGATCAAATGCCTTCCAGGCTCTTCAGCCAGCAAGAATACAAACCAAATTGTTGGTTATAGTTAGTGCAGAAAGTGAGCACTCCAAAACTGATATTATCATCTACTTGGGTACAAATAGCCTGGCTAGAAACAGTGCCTCTGCAGTTCAAAGGGACTTCCAGACTCTGGGAGAGAAACTCAAGCCCATTGCTAACACTATAGCATTCTCAGAAGTTCTACCTGTTCATGGTAAGAGGGCAGAAAGGCTGCATCACATAAACAACTTTAATACATGACTCCAAACCTGGTGCAAACAAGAAGGATTTAGATATATAGGTGACTGGAAAAACATATGGATCAACAAGAGACTACTGTACTGATGGACTTCATCTGTCTGCCGCAGGGAAAAAGTTCCTAAGTGAAAAATTCAGGCATTATGTAGACAGGCATTTAAACTAGGGAAAGGGAGTGACTGATGGAGAAGGACAAGTTCAACCTAGCAAAAGCAAAACAACATTGGAAACAGCCACACTTTTGAACAATAAATTAATGGCATGCGGGAAGGGGCTTGTAGAACAAAACCCATGCAAAAGGCAGGCAAGCCATTTAACAAATGCTGGAAAGTAAGGAGTACAAACGCTCGAAGCCTAGCCAGCAAAGTTCCTGATCTGGAAGCCCTAATGGTAGAAATGGACTTGGACAATGTGGCCTTTACAGAAACATGGTTTAACGAGTCACATGAATGGGATATAGCCATAGCTGGCTGTAATCTATTTAGAAGAGATAGAAAAGGAAAAGAAGTGCTCTGGATTGTGTTGGAAAGAGCTGGCACTGTCATCCATACTGGTGTAATCTAAAGTCGCCCAATATAATCACTTCCCCTTCATGGCTGTCTTTGCAATATCAACAATCAATTCGCTATCCATTTCTTTGGTTTGAGTTTGAGGCCTGTAATCTACCCAATGTGGATTGGAGTGTTCCTTCTGCAATTCTGGAAAGAAGTAGAAAAAAAATTGTGGATGCCTTTCAAGATGCGTTACTTAAACAAATGTTGATGGAACTGACCAGGGAGAGCTCTGTGCTGGATTTAGAGCTCACCAATGGAGATAGCATGTCGAATATCCAGGTGGGTGCCTATGTTAGAAGCAGCAATCATCACATGGTGTGGTCTGAGGTAAAATCCAAGGTGGAATCCAACCACAGCAAACTCAGTCTTAGACTTCAGAAACGCTGATTTCAGTAAAATGGCCATGTACCTGAAGGAGGAAGTGGGAGGGGTTAAGGGAAGTGGAATTGCAATGGGCTAAACTAAAGAAAGCAATAAAAGGTGCAATTAAAAGCCCTCCCATAAGGAAAGTAAATAAAAACAAGAGGAAAAGGAAACCTATTTGGTTCTCCAAAGAAGTGGCTGCACAAATAAAGGTAAACAAACACAGATTTTACAAAATTCAGAAGCTCGCAAACAAAGGAACACAGAAAAGAATACAAGACCAAACTAAAAGACAAAAAAAGAAATAAGGATAGCAAAATCGAAGGCAAGAAAAGTTGGCTAAAGATGTGAAGTGTGGCGACAAGACTTTTTTCATGTATATTCAGGAGAGGAGGAAGATCAGAGGTAGAATTGCAGGACTCAAAAGTGCTGGGAACGGATTTGTGGAAAGTGACTTTGAAAAAGCGACAATGCTAAACAAATACTTCTGCTCTATTTTCACTAGAGAAAATCCTGGAGAAGGACCACCTGTGATTGACAAATATACAAATGGGAATGGAGTAGATACCACACCATTCACAAAAGATGATGTGTTAGAACAGCTTGGAAAACTGAAAGTGGACAAGTCTATGGAACCAGATGGGATACACCCCAGGATACTGAAAGAGCTCAGAGAGGTTCTTGCAGGGCTTTTAAAGGATGTTTTTAATAGATCCTTGGAGAGAGGAGAAGTTCCACAGAACTGGAGAAGGGCTGATGTGGTACCTCTCCACAAAAGTGGTAATAGCGAAGAAGTGATAAACTACAGGCCAGTAAACCCTACCTCCATAGCAGGAAAAGTAATGGAGGTGCTCCTGAAAGAGCGAATAATAGACTTTCTCGAAACCAACAGGTTGCATGATCCAAGGCAACATGGTTTTACCAAAGGATGATCTTGCCAAACACATGTGATTGAGTTCTTTGACTGGGTGACCAAAGAACTAGATCAAGGGCATGCGATGGATGTGATCTACCCAGATTTCAGCAAAGCCTTTGATACTGTTCCTCATAGGTGGTTTATCAATAAACTCAACAGCTTGGGGATGGGTCCCAAGATGGTGAACTGGATAAGAAATTGGTTGACTGACAGATGACAGAAGGTGATGGTAAATGGCACTCGGATGAAGGGAAGGAAACGGTACTGTTCAATATATTTGTGAGTGATATTGCTGAAGGGCTGAATGGAAAAGTCTGTCTTCTTGCAGATGACATCAAAATTTGCAACAGAGTGGACTCCCCTGAGGGAGTGGGAAACATGAGGAAAGATCTACAAAAGCTGGAAGAATGGTCTAATGCTCGGCAGTTAAGATTTAATGTGAATAAGTGCAGTGTCATGCACTTGGGAAGTAGAAATCCAAGGGAATTGTATGTGATAGAGGGCGAGAGATTGGTGTACATGGACCAAGAGAAGGACCTGGGTGAGATTGTTTCTGATGATCTCAAGGTGGCAAAACAGTGTGACAAGGTAGTGGCAAAAGCCTGAAGGATGCTGGGTTGCAAAAACACAGAGAGAGCACCAAACTCGCAAGGAGTCCAAACCAAACCAAAAGGCGAGCAGGATTAAGGGTCACTGGGGTGTTCATTAATAAAGTGTCAGTGACCCTTATCCTGCTCGCCTTTTGGTTTAGGATGCTGGGTTGCATACAGGAAGAAATTACCAGCAGAAAGGAAGAAGTACTAATGCCACTGTACAAGTAGCTGGTGAGGCCTCACTTGGAATATTGTGTTCAGTTTTGGAGACCATATCTCGTAAGGGATATAAAAAGGCTGGAAGCAGTTCAGAGGTAGGTGACCAAAATGATTTGGAGCCTGCGTCAGAAGACTTATGAGAAGAAACTTGAAGACCTAAATATATACACTCTGGAGGAGAGGCGTGACAGGGGAGATATGATTCAGTCTTTTAAATACTTAAGAGTATTAATGGACAAACAAACCTCTTCCAAAGACGGGGGAAACTGTAGAGGGCATAACATGAAGCTGCAAGAGGGTGAACTGAAAGGCAATGTCAGGAAATACTTTTTCACTGAAAGAGTGATGGATGCTTGGAAGTCCTCACGATAGAAGTGGTGGAGGCAAACATGGTGACAAAATTGAAAATGGCATGGGACAAACATAGTGGATCTCTTTATAGCAACAGGATAAAATCAAAATAAGCATAACTATTTCTTATATCTGAGCAAATAGGTGTGACCTACACAGAGTGTACACCCCTAAACAAAGGCATGGGGAGAGTTGACTTGCACAGAGCGGCAAGTGCACCTATTCTTGCTGCCTTGCTGGGCAGACTAGATGGACCATACTGGTCTTTATCTGACATCATATACTATATTACTATATGAAAAGCTGTTGATGACAGATGCATTTAAACTGCTGGGGAGTTTATCTCAATGGATTTCATACCCAGCATTTATGGTCTACCCACGAGAATCTCCATCAGATCAATTTTCTGTAATTAAGAGCTATTTCAAATACTCCAAGGGCTTTTGGAGATTGGTTGGTCGGTCAACCAAATTATTATGATTCAAACAGACAATCAAGTTGCCATGTTATATATCAACAAACAGGGATGGACAAACTTGTACGTCCTGCATTTGGAGACTGTCAGTGTGGAACTTTGCCATTTCTCATGGAATGATGCTCAGAGCCACATATCTGGTGGGGAAAAAACAACACTCTAATAGATAAGCTGAGTTGAATCCTTTCACCTCACGAATGGACTCTGGACAGGGACGAGGCATGGACTATCTTTTGAGAGTGGAGCACCACCTCAATAGACCTCTTTGCCACTCCTAAGACAAGCAAGTCCCTCGGGAGGAGATAGGCTTTCTGTATGTGTATCTACTCATTCCTCTTATAGTGAGAACTCTCCTAAAACTCAGAAACAGCATGATTCTCATAGAACCTACTTGGCCTAGTCTTGGTTTCCCCTTTTCCAAGACTTGTCAATCCAGATATCCATATGTTCGGGTGGCTCTAACTGTGATTTTGCAGGATCAGGGAAGACTTCTGCATCCCAGTATTGAATCCCCAACCCTCACAGTTTGGATGGTGAGTGGCTAGAATTTGACTTTCTGAACCGGCCAGTTAGAGTATACGATGGCTTCCAGGAGGGATTCCATTAGATCATCTTATATCTTTAAATGGCAGAGGTTTTCCTTCTGGTGTGAGAGGTAGGCCCCAGATTCTCTCTCATGTTTCACACAAAAATTGCTTAAATAACCACCTATACCTCTCACAATCCTTCCCTCAAACCCTAGTCCATGAGGGACCATCTTAGTGCAATTGGCACTTACCACCATTGTTGCCTTTATTGCCTTTAACTGTTTGCTTATTTTGAAGCTTCTCCTAAAAATGACCACAATAGCTTGGTATCTCAAGGTAGTTTTGACTCAGCTGATGAAAACTTCCTTTGAGCTGCTACATACCTGTGAAATAAAGCTCCTGAACTGGAAAGTCCTATTTTTGATGGCAGTTACTTCAGCACGTAGACTTAATGAGCCCCAGGCTTTAGTACAGGATCCACCCTACACTAAGTTTTTTCACAATAGGGTTGTTGTTGTTAAGTGCCGTCGAGTCGGAGTCGACTCATGGCGACCCTCTGGATAGCTATCCTAAATTGTGTTCGGTCTTCAGTCAGGCGGCTCATTGTTGACAGGCTGGTACCCATAGCTGCTGTTATTGTAGCGATCCATCTCATTGCTGGCCTTCCTCTTTTGCGTTGACCTTCTATCTTGCCAAGCATGATGTCTTTCTCTAATGATCTCTCTCTTCGCATGATGTGTCCGAAGTATGAAAGTCGAAGTCTTGTCATCTGAGCTTCTAAAGAAAGCTTAGGTTTGATCTCCTCTAGTACCGACTGGTTTGTTCTTCGGGCAGTCCATGGTATACACAGTATTCGCCGCCAGCACCATAATTCAAAGGCATCAATTTTCTTCCTGTCTGTCTTTTTCACTGTCCAGCTTTCACATCCATATGATGTTATTGAAAATACCATGGCTTGAACAAGTCGAATCTTTGTATGGAGAGAGACATCTCTGCTCTTGAGAATCTTATCTAGGTCTTTCATAGCCATTCTGCCAAGAGCAATGCGTCGTATGATTTCTTGACTGCTTGTTGCTTCTTTATTGATAGTTGATCCAAGTAGGTTAAAGTTGTTCACGATTTCAATTTCTTCTCCTTCAACGATGAACCTGTTGATTTTGCCAGTTGTCATGATCTTTGTCTTCTTTACATTAAGGTGCAGGCCCATTTTGAGACTATGTTCTTTGATTGTGAGAAGCAAATGTTTCAGATCATCTTCACTTTCAGCCAGTAATGTGGTATCATCAGCATAGCGAAGGTTGTTGATGAGTCTTCCACCAATCTTCACACCTCTGTTGTCTTCATACAGTCCTGCTTCTCTGATGATTTGTTCTGCATATAAATTAAACAGGCAGGGGGAAAGTATGCAGCCTTGTCTTACACCCTTGCTTATTTTAAACCATTCTGTTTCTCCTTGTTCCGTTCGAACTGTTGCTTCTTGATCAATGTACAGATTGCGCAAGAGAACGATCAGGTGTTCTGGTATACCCATTCTTCTTAATGTGGTCCAGAGTTTCTCATGGTTTACACAGTCAAAAGCCTTGCTATAGTCGATAAAGCACAAATAGATATCCTTTTGGTATTCTTTAGTCTTTTCAAGGATCCATCTCACATCCGCAATGATGTCTCTCGTTCCTCGCCCTTTCCTGAACCCTGCTTGCACTTCAGGTAGTTCTTGTTCTAGGTATGGCTGTAGTCTCTTTTGAATAATCTTCAGTAGAATCTTGCTGGCATGTGGGATCAGAGCGATTGTGCGATAATTTCCACAGTCAGTTGGATCACCTTTCTTTAGTATTGGTATAAACACAGATCTTTTCCAGTCAGTTGGCCATGATGTTGTCTTCCATATTTCTTGGCAGAGCCGTGTAAGTACGGTAACAGCTGCATCAGATTGCTGCAATACTTCTATGGGAATGCTATCAATGCCTGGTGCTTTGTTCTTTGATAAGGCTTTCAATGCTGCTTCAACTTCTTCTTTCATCACCAATGGTTCCTGATCATAAGGTATAGGTTGAAACGGCTGTTGGTCCACTTGATCTTTATCATATAAAAACTCTGTATACTCCTTCCACCTTTTCTTGATCTTCTCAGCATCATTCAACATAGAACCTTGAGCATCTTGTAACATTCCAATTCGAGGCTGGAATTTTTTCTTTAACTCTCGCAGCTTTAGGAAAGCCGATCTTGTTCTTCGTCTAATAGTTTCTGCTTCTATTTCCTTGCAAGTGTCATTGTAGTACTTTTCCTTGTCCTGTCTTGCTGCACGTTGGAAATCTCTGTTGAGTTCTACGATTGTCTTTCTTTCTCCTTTGGCTTTAGCTTCTCTGCGTTTCTGGGCAATTTTCAGAGTTTCTTCCGTCATCCATTTTGGCCGTTTTTTGCTTTTTCACCTTTTGTAGAGACTTCTCGCTTTCTTCTAGCACAACCTTCTTGATGTCATTCCATAACTCTTCCGGAGCTCTGTCATTTGTATCTAAAGCAGCAAATCGATTTTGCAGGCAGTCTTTAAATTCCAGTGGTATATTCTCAAGGTCATATTTTGCTGCATTCATGAGTGGTTTGCTCTTTTTCAACTTTAGCTTGAGTTTGCATACTAGTAGTTGATGATCTGTACCACAGTCAGCTCCAGGTTTTGTCTTGGTTGATGTTACAGAGCTTTTCCATCGTTGACTTCCACAGATGTAGTCAATTTGATTTTTATACAATCCATTGGGTGAAGTCCATGTGTACAGTCGCCGCTTGTGTTGCTGGAAGAAGGTGTTTGAGATGAATAGATCATTGGTCTTGCAGAATTCTATCAATCTTTCTCCAGCTTCATTTCTGTTGCCAAGTCCATATTTTCCAACTACTTTGCCTTCTTCTTTGTTGCCAACGTTTGCGTTCCAGTCACCCATGACTATCAGGATATCCTGTTTGCATGTTCTGTCAATTTCAGCTTGTACTTGTTCATAGAACTCTTCAATTTCATTCTCTTCTGCAGCTGTTGTTGGGGCATATACTTGAATTATAGTTGTGTTGATAGGCAATCCTCGTAGACGAATAGAGATTAAGCGTTCGCTGACTGCATTGTATTTCATTACAGTTCTTGCAAGTTTCTTCTTTATTATAAACGCAACACCATTTCTTCTTTGTCTTTCATTTCCAGCATAGTAGACCATGTGATCATCTGATGCAAAGTGCCCGATGCCAGTCCATTTCAGTTCGCTGACACCCAACAGATCAAGTTGTACACGTTCCATTTCATTCTTGACCACCTCCAACTTCCCTTGGTTCATGCTTCGTACGTTCCATGTTCCAATGTGTAAGACATCTTTACAGCTTCTGACTCTCATTTCATGCGCAGCTACATCAGCAGTCAGACTTCCCGAGGGCTTTGATCCAACCACATCATAAATGCTGGCTTTACTCTGAAAAGTCTTCAGCTCTTCCCCAATAGGGTAGTGCTGCATATTCAGCCTAAATTTCTTCTGAAAGTTGTCTGACCTTAACCAGTCAGTCATCCTGGCAACATTTTTCCTAAGACACCCCATGTTCATAGAGGGGAAAGTATGCTGCTAAAGATGAAATGTAAGAGAACCTTGGCCTTCTATCTGGAGTGGTCTAAAGACTGTAGAAAGTTCACCCAGCTTTTGATTTTGTTTGGTCCCAATAGAGTGGGAGCTGCTGTGAGCAAATGTACACTTTCAATTTGGTAGTGGACTGTATTTCTTTTCCTTACACACAGGCAAGTCTGATGCATGAGGGCCATATTATGGTCCTAATGTGTGAGCCATGGCTGCATTGATGATTTAGTTGAGGACAGTCTATATGAAAGATCTGTAGAGATCTAGACCTTGTTCCACACATTCATATCTTGCTATTGTTGGAGAGGGATTTCTGGTGCAACAGCAGTTTTGGGGAATCTTTTCAAGGTTTAGAATCCATTTCCATACCTTCTTTCCTGTCCAGGCTGCCTCTTAAAAAAAATGATAAAAACACTGAAAAGACCTTTTCCCAAGAAAAGCAGTTCTGAGTCTTGTCAGTTCTTAGCACATTATTAGGTCCCACTTTTTCTTTGGAGACAGCTTGTAGCTGGGGATTCCTACCAGGAGGGCTTGTCCACAGAGAAAACAAAGTTCCTGATCGTCTCTCCGGGCCAGTCCAGGAACAAGTGGGTTGTCAACCTTCTCCAGCAACTGAGGACTGAAATCTTAAACTTTGAAGAGCTGGCATCTGGCTCCCTCTGCTAGCCACTGTCAGTCTTTTCAGTCCTCAGCAGCTGAAGGACGTGTTCCTGGCTGGCTCCCACCTTCAGATGTTTAAGGCTTGGCAATTTTTATTTCTTTTGGTTTATTTTTGTGAACTTTCAGCAGTGGTACAGAGCAAGGGGTCCTAGCAGGGTCCCTTCCAGTGGCGATTGCAGCCGACAAAATTTTAGCGGCGCTCAGAGGCACGGAGCTGAAGAGGCAGAGCCTGTCTCAATTTCAGCTCCGTTTAGTAGAGCAGAGAGCAGTGCGGTGCTGGGAGCCCCAGATACCTTCCTGCTGCCTCCAGTGCTCAGCTTCCTTCCCCACTAGCAGTGGGTGCCAAGAGCTGAAGGAGAAGAATCATTTTTTATTAAGGTTGGTCATTTTTCAGCTTGTTGGTAGTTTTGTGTGTGCCGGCGGCCATTTTCGTTCTTTTCAGTCGGCATTTGTTTTTCCCGTGGCGGTTTCTGAGGGGCCGGTTTGACGGTGGTTTTTCATCCTCCGATTTTGCTTGGTATTTAAAGTTTGCTTTGGGTTTGCTCCGGTTGGCATAAGGGCCTCTCGGGCATAGAGTCTGCCTTAGAAGCAGGCCTTCAAAGTGGTTCCTTTTTGGCGGGAACGGCAGCCCGGGCTGCTGCAGCTCCAATAGCCTAGGCTCTTCAGGAAAGATATCAGATAACATAAGGAAAGGGGCGAAGGCTATCCTATTCCTAGGTAAAGTGAGGAAATCTTTACCTCTGGCGCCCTTTTATCTGTCCTAGCAGGGCAGTTGAAGAAAAAAAAAACAACCTCCATTATCATAATACTAACGTTGGGCGATTAAAGGGCAGCTCTAGTGCTGTACACCTCCGGTGCTTTAGCCGTTTTGCTTCTTTTGGCTTCTTGAGGCAGAGCCTGCCTCACAAGAGAATTAGTCTCCGGAGCAGAGGGATCAGGCCTGGGAGTCCCAGTGTCCTTCTCCTTCCCTTTCCATTTCGCGGCCTCACCGGCTTCCCGCTAGCGGCGGCGCAGCGCGGACGTTTACTGCTGTTGGTGCCAGCAGGTGAGAGGGCACACGGGTAGCACAGCTTTCGCCGCCGCGGGTAGCAGGGAAGCACGATAGTTCTTCAGCGCTTCTCTTGTTTCTTCTTCGGTCAGTTGTTTCTTCTCTGCGGCAGGACGAATTGGTTTCTTTAGTCTGGCTTCTCCCTGCTTACATTACTGGAGGGAAAGGCCTCAGGGGAGTTGTTGGCGCCGTCTCCCAGCTCCTTAGGATGGGAACGGCGGCCATTTTGGCTGAGCCAGCCGTGTCCCGCGCGGCCAGGCAAATCACAAAAGAAGCGGTCTAAGGCCCACCAGGCTCCTTCGTCAGAGGAGCACAAGCAGATGCCTTTGCCTTCATTAACCGAGGCTTGGGCTCCTTTTTCTCCCTGGATTACATTTTATTCTCTGCATAATGCTTATCTCACAGTGCGGCCTCAGACAGTCTGTTTGGGAGTCAATCCTTGGATCCTGGTCTGGCAGACCCGGGGGAGGGCACTTCGAGGGAGACGGTGCTGGACACAGGTCTAGCGGCAGTGGAACGTAGTTCCTTTTCTCCAGGGCCTGTCGACGGAGAGATCCTCTCCGTGCCAGCGGTAGATACCTGGCCGGGGCAGTTTGAAGAAGGAGCATTGGGGCCGGGCGAGGATCCCAATGTCTATAGAGTCTTTCGTAAGGGGAAGCTAGGGGCATAAATTACTTAGTCATATTCATATATTCATATATTCATTTATTTGATTAACCGCCCTTCAGGAGTAGGCAGAGCGGTGTACAGCAAAAATACATACAGAATGGCATAAGCCATGAGCTTAGAAAGGAAGTTACAATTTATGAAGAGAAAGAGACAGAGACATGAGTAAGAGGGGGGGGAGAGAAGGAGATGGAGAGGGGCTAGGGGAAGGGGAGGTCAAAGGCAAGGGAGAACAGATAGGTTTTAAGGGAGCGCTTGAAGGTAGGGTGATGGGGTTCGAGCCGAAGTGGAGGGGGGAGGGAGTTCCACAGTGCAGGGGCTGCAAAGAAAAAGGCTGAGGAGCGTGTAGACTGGAGGTGAGCACGAGAAGGTGAGGGTAGAGCTAGGCGGTTGAGGTGGAAAGAGCGAGGGGTATGGTGGGGAGTGTGGAAGTGGAGCAGATCCGCCAGGTATTGTGGGGTGGAGGTGTGCAATGCCCTATGAGCCAGTGTAAGGAGCTTGAATTGGATGCGATAAGAAACAGGAAGCCAGTGAAGTCGAAAGAGGAGAGGAGTGACATGGTCCCTAATAGAGGAGTGGGTGATAAGACGTGCGGCCGTGTTTTGAATGCGTTGTAACCGGGAAAGTTGTAATTTAGAGATACCAGAGAGGACAGAGTTAGAAAAGTCAACACGAGAAATTACAAGGGTGAGTAGTAAAGTGGTTAGAGCTGAGGAGGAGAGAAAAGGGCGAATAGCACGAATCTGCCGTAAGTGGAAAAAGGAAAGTTTAGAAACGTGGGAGACATGAGCTGAAAAAGAAAGGTCTGAGTCAAAAAGAACCCCAAGATAGCGGAAAGTAGTGACTAATGGGACAGGTGCACCAGAAAAAGACGGAGCCAGAGAGGGGGGCAGATGACCGGGAGAGAACCAAATAGCGATGGTTTTAGACAGATTAAGATGCAAACAGTTCTGAGTGAGCCAATCGGATACGGCAGCTAAACAGGCATTCAAGGGAGCTAGGTCAGGGAAAATGGGAGAGGTGTGGTGGAGAAGAAGAATGTCGTCTGCATAGTAGAAAGCGGTGATCCCAAATTGTTGGACAAGCAGCGTAAGAGGGGTAAGAAAGATATTAAAAAGAAGTGGAGCTAACACGGAACCTTGAGGGACCCCGCAAGTGAGGGAGAAAGGGTCAGAAGGGGAGTGAGAGGAGGAGGAAGGGAGAACTGCGGCAGAGCGAGAATAGAGAAAGGAGTGAAACCAGCGTAAGACAGTACCACGAAGGCCGACATCATGTAGACGAGAAAGGAGGAGTGAGTGGTCAACTAGATCGAAAGCAGCAGAGAGGTCAAGTGCTACCGCCACCGAAATGTCACCCCGATCGTGTGCAGTGTGCAGGGAGTTAGTAAAAGCTAGAAGGATAGTCTCAACACTATGCCCAGAGCGAAAACCAGATTGGCGGGGGTGAAGGAGGTTGGTAGAGTCAAGATGGTGGGTGAGTTGTGAAAAGACAAGCTTCTCAAGAAGTTTGGAGAGGAAAGGAAGATTGGAGACGGGACGGTAACTGTTGGGATCTAGAGGGTCTAAGGTAGATTTCTTAAGTAATGGCCGAATGAGAGCGTGTTTCCAAGGGGTGGGGAAGGATCCGGAAGAAAGACTATTGTTCATTAAGGTTTGAAGGTAGGGAAGAAAAGCCAGAGATGGAGTGAGAAGCCAAGAGGATGGAATGGGGTCAAGGGAGCAGAAAGTCTTGTTAGACGAAGAGATAAGATTATGAAGTTCAGCGGAAGTGGTTGGGGAAAAGGAGGACCAAGTATGAGATAGGGAAGAGGAGGGTGGAGGGGAAGCAGTTGGAGGAGGCGAAGAGAGAGGTGGGGGATGGGTAGGCAGGGAAGCCCGCAGGGTAGAAACTTTGGTAGCAAAAGCAGCAGCCAGAAGAGATGGGGCGGGAAGAGGGTGGGGAGGTTGGGCAGGAGTAGTAGGGTGAAGGGAGGTAAGAAAGGTGAGGGTGGTGTATAAGTGACGAGTCTGATTAGGGGCAGTGGTAATGGCAGCAGAAAAGAAAGAGGCCTTAGCAAGGTGGACTTGGGAGCGATAATAGGAGTGTTGAGATTTGAAGAGGGAAAGAGAGGAGGGTGAGGGGAATCTGCGCCAATGACGTTCAGCACGGCGGAGCTGAGAGCGGAGGAGGCGAAGACCAGCATGGTACCAAGGGTGGGAGGGACGACGAGTAAGTGGACGAGTACGAAGAGGGGCCAGATTATCGAGAGCAGTGGAGAGGGAGGAAAACCAAGTCGAGGCTTGTGAGGTAGGAGACAGGGAGGGAAAGTCAGCAGGAAGCAGGTCTGTGGCTGAAGGGAAACGCAGAGCTAGAGAGGGAGTGATGTGACGGGAGAGGGGAAGAGGAGATGTGGAAGGAGGAGGAAGTGCAGGGACTCCAGAGTGGAAGCAGGAGGCTGAGAGGCAGAAGTGGTCCGACCATGGGAGAGGGAAGGAGGATAAACTTGAAAGAGAGAGCGTAGAAGAGGAGAGAGTAAGAAAGAGGTCCAAAGTATGACCGGCGGAATGTGTGGGAAAAGAAACATGCTGAAGAAGAGAGAGATCATGAAGAAGAGTAAGAAAGGCATGATCCCTAGGAGAGGAGGGAGAGTCAAGGTGCAGGTTGAAATCACCCGCGATAAGAAGATGAGGAAAGAGCAAGGAGAGATCAGAGAGGGTGCGAAGAAGAGAGTCCCAGAGCTCGGGACGAAGAGCGGGGGGAGAGTAAATAAGAAGAATGTGAATGGAAGGTAGAGTATGTAGATGAAGGAGAAGGGCCTCAGGGTAAGTGAGAGATATTGGAAAAAGCTGAGTGAAAGTGAGGGAAGGGGCAAGAATAGCAGCTACTCCTCCACCTGTGCGGCCAGCACGGGGGACGGAGGCCGCTGAAAAGCCAGGGGGAAGACAGCGATTGAGGAGGGCATCTTCCCCTTCCTTCAACCATGTCTCGGTAAGAAGAGTAATATCAAATGAGGATTGTGAAATGAGGTCCTGAATGAGAAGAGACTTAGATCTGAGAGAACGGCAGTTGATGAGACCGATCTTGAAAGTAGGCGGGGTAAGGGCAGGGATGGGGTTGGTGGAGTGAACTGAAACAGTAGGGGAGGAGGAAGAGCAAAAGAGAAGATTGTCAGGACAACGTGAGCGATAACAAAGCTGGGGGGATGGGCGGCCTTAAGTATGGTGCTTCATCCTTGCCTGACATGTCCAAAGACTCTGAGGTCAAATTTTTTTCTGTTTTTATTTTAGCCCTGCCTCAGGCTTATTGTGTGAAGCAGCTGCAGGCTCAGGACGAGTCCTCTGGACCTGGTGCTGCGCAGGTCTCTCTGCCTAGGCCTGCTCTGACCGATCCGAGGGAGGGCCCATCGGCAGGTGGCCGAGGAACAGACTTTGCTACGGCTCTCCTTAGTCAGCCTATTTCAGGGCTCCTATGGATGGAATACGGGGAGCTCCTCTCGGATCCAGGGTTGGATTGGCCTACAGACGGGGACGAAGCTGGGTTTGGATCCACTGAAGATCCCAGTAGGTTTCGGATCTTTAAATAGGAGGTACTTGGACCACTCATTACCCAGGCGTTAGCGGTGGCCACAGTGTGATGCAACAGACACAGCCAGTGCCTCTAAAACCAGAGGGTCACAGGTTCAAATCCCAGCTAGGGCTCCTGCCAACCCAGTCCCCATAGTTTATCTTGATTATGGCCTTACTGGTGTCCCCAGATGGGCCTTTAGAGGATCCGCTTCTTCAAGGCTTCAAGTCTGGCCACAGGTGCTCCCTGTGCGCAGGATAAAGCGGCAGATGGTGGAGTCGGAATCGGAATGCCCGGAGGCTTCCTTGCAAGGGGCACGGATTATTGGTCGCTTATATCCACTGCCACAGGAGGAGCTAGACTTTTTTGCGCTTACCTAAGGTGGATGCCTTCGTGGCGGCGGTCGCTAAGAAAACCACTATCCCGGTAGAAGGTGGTGCCGCTCTACAGGACCTGCAGGATAGTAGATTACAGACTCGCTTGAAGCAGGCTTTTGCGTCTTGTGTTCTGTTGCTGAGGCAGCTGTATGTGCAGCTTCTGTTTCCAGAGCCTCTATTCGGTGGGTTCGGGGGGATTCACTTCCCCGCTCCGGGCCGGCGGCAAGTGCTCCTCTTGAGTCAGCGGCGGCTTATATGGCCGATCCCTTCTACGCTCTAGTGCGTTTTTCAGCGACATCCATAGCGACAGTGTTCAAGACCCAGGTCGGGCTACTTTTCCTGCCGGTAAGCAGGGTGTTGACATCTTGTCATCGATGCGGACCCTCTTGCTTCTCCGAGCGTCGACTGCATGGCGCTATCCGCTGCTCCTCGGTTCCATGGCAACGAACTTCGTCCGCGTGCTGTGGGCAAGAGCCCACATGCGGACGTTGCAGCGAGCGTTGTTATCGCGTTGGAATCCTCAAGAATTTCCCCTGGCATGCCGGTTGCCCTGATTGAACGCCGTTTCCGACAGTCTCCAGTGGTGGCTGGATCCGGTTCATCTGAGTGTGGGGTTTCCCTTACGTCAGCCCGACTAGGTGTTGGTTACGACAGATGCCAGTCTCGTCGGTTGGGGAGCTCTTTGTCAGGCGACCTTTGCATAGGGGCTTTGGCTGCCAGAGCTCCGGAGTTCTTCCCTACATCTGGTAGGGTTCCGAGCAGTGTTCTAGCGCTGCAGAATTTTTCTTCCTCTGATACCAGATGAAGCGGTGCGTGTTTTCTCGGAATAGGCGGTGGCGGTGTCCTAGCTCTATCATCCAGGCGGAACTGGCACTGCGGAGTTGTTGCAGCGGAGTCTGCAGCTCATATCAGGGGCAGAAGTGCTTTTCATAGCCTGTCAGCGGCCCGTGTCGCAGGTCGAGAAAATGTCCAAGCGGATTTCCTCAGCAGGCCTGTGGTGGATCCTGGAGATGGGGCGCCGAACGCTGCGGTGTTTCACGATCTGGCCCTGCAGCTGATGATAGGTTCTCTTGGTTACCTTCTGCACTGCCAAAGCTTCTTGGGGTTTGCGCAGGGGGCGCATGTCGGAAGGTCTCGACGGTCTGGTGCAGCCATGGCCAACAGGGGGTCCACTTTATGTGTTCCCCCCATGGCCAATGATCGGCAGAGTAATTCGGAGAATGGCGGGTTGCTGCGGACTAGTAATTCTCATTGCACCGGATTGGCCAAGGAGGGCATGGTATGCGGATCTTGTGCGTCTTCTCGTCGAAAAGCCTTGCAGGTTTCCCTTGAGGGAGAATCTTCTGTTTCAGGGGCCTCTGCTCATGCCCGAGGTGGATCGCTTCGCTCTTACGGCTTGGCTCTTAAAAGGGACCAGTTGGCTCTTAAAAGGGACCAGTTGATCCGGAGAGGATATTCCCCTTCGGTCAGAGCCACTGGGTTGCGGGCTCGCAGGCGTTCCACGTCCCTAGCTTCTGTTCGGGTATGGCGTCTTTCTGGGTTTTGGTGCAGGGAACAGTACTCCGGCCTCGCGATGCCTTGGTTCCGAACGTGCTGTCGTTTCTTCAGGACGGTTTGGATAAGGGCTTAGTCCTCCGCCCTATCCGGGGGCACTTGGCGACATTCGCTTCCTTTCGGGGTTCGTCTGGCAGCTCATCCAGCTGTGCTTCGTTTTCTTTCGAGCAGTTCAGTACTTTCGTTCCCCTCTTCGCGGTGTGCTTACACTGTGGAATTTGAATTTGATGCTTGAGGCGTTGCGCGACCTCCTTTTCGCCCAGATAGCGATATCTCGCTCAGGGAACTTTCTTGGGAAATGCCCTTCTTGGTGGCCTTGTGTCCCAAGCTCTATCGGGTAGGGCTCCCTATCTGCATTTTTCGGACGACAGAGTGCTGTTGCGGACGGTTCCCTCCTTTCTTCCGAAGTTCTTCTCTACATTCTATGTCACTCAGTCTATCTCTCTCCCCTCTTTTCGGGATGGGGGCGATCTTCCCATTGACGACGTTCTCCGATTGCTCCGGAGATACCTCCGAAAAACTACGTCTTTCTGAAAGTCGGACCGGTTGTTTTCTTTGCCGGGCCTAGGAAGGGCGCAGCCGCATCTAAGTCGTCCATTGCTAGTTCGGTGAAGCAGGCGATTGTGGTGTCCTATCAGGACGCGGGGAAGGTCCCTCCGGGGGGTCTTCGTGCTTATTCTACGCGCAGCCAAGCGACGTCTTGGGCGGCGTCTGCTTGGGTACCGCCGGTGACTTTTTCTCGGGTGGCTACGTGGTCGTCACTTCACATGTTTGCGGAACATTACAGGCTAGATGTCTTGGCCAGGGGAAATGCCTGTGTGGGGGCGTCGGCCATCATAGCGGGCCTGTTCGGTCCCTCCCGTGGTTAGATACTGCTCTGGTACTTCCCACTTGTTCCTGGACTGGCCCGGAGAGACGATCAGGAAACAGAAATTAGACATTACCTGCTAATTGTCTTTCCTGGAGATCTCTCCGGGCCAGTCCAGGACCCACCCATGTTTTTTGTCGAATTTCAGTGTGGCGCGGGGGCCTACGGATACTATGTTGATGGCGGTGGAGTCTGCGCCATGGTTTCTAGAGAGTTGTTTCTGTTCTCATTCATGGGTTGCATTTTAACTCGGTTATTTTGTGCAAATCAAAAACAAACAAAAAAAAAAGAACGAACTTGGCTTTTTGACTGTTAAGTCACATAGAAGCGGGGCTGCTGCGGTTTCGTACTTCCTATCAGCCTCACGGAAAGCTACTATTTTTTGTTATTTTCCCTATTTTGTCTAGTTTCTTTTGGTTATTGGGCACTACTCTTCATCTGCTTTGTTAAGGTTAGACTGACAGTGGCCAGCAGAGGGAGCCAGATGCCAGCTCTTCAAAGTTTAAGATTTCAGTCCTCAGTTGCTGGAGAAGGTTGACAACCCACTTGTTCCTGGACTGGCCCGGAGAGATCTCCAGGAAAGACAATTAGCAGGTAAGGTCTAATTTCTGTTTACTCGTTTGTCACAGGTGTTCTCTATGAACAGCAGGATACATCCTCACAATCCACCCTCCTCCACTTCTTGTTCAGCTATGTGACTTAGCTTTAGATGCAACAGTGGCAAGCAGAAGCTTTATAAGAGCTTCTAGGTGAGATGGGAAAGTTCCCATTGTATTTGTCACTTGTTTGCCGATTTAATTCTTTGAAGAGATTTTTTTCACAAGAATGTAAGTTCCTTATCGTCCCTCCAGTCCAGTCCCGCATCTCTGGGTAGTGTACCTCTTCCAGCAGCTTGGAGGCTGAGCCTGTCATCTTTTTGATGACACTAGTGTACATAATGCAGCTGGCACTGCCCACCAGCCCCACTATGCTCAGCCTCCAAGCAGCTGGAGGAGGTTGTGAGCCAGGGTGCTGGACTCACAGAAAGGACAACTAAGGAGATATGTTTAGAGTTTGCTTTTATTTCCCCTGTTAAGGTGCAGGTTTCTTTGTTTTTAAAGGCAGAAGTAAAAAAAAAAAAAAAAAAGAACCAAAAAGAACAGAGAGACAACAGGACTGAGGGGAGAATATTCTTCTTCCCCCTCTCCCCCCCCCCCCAGGATTTCGAGGGAGGGTTCTTTGGGTGCCTTCCTCAGTCCGAGACTTCTGGCTGCTCCTGAACCCGTTATCGGGTGAGGAGCCACTGCAGGGGCTGCAGTTGCTTGACAGGAGTGAAAGCTGACAGCCCCGAGTCACCCCCCCTCAGCGCTGAAGCCAGAAAGGAAGGCTGAGCGCAAGGGGTAGAAAGGCCATGCAGCAAAGAGACTCCAAGGTAAGAGTGGTGGGGCCAGGGGGGAAAACAGCAGAAACCTCTAGCAACCGCCAGAACATGAGGAGACAGAGTGGCCTGCAGCCGCATGTTTGGGAGCCTGCAGCAGTGTGGGAAACCCCCCCTGCGGCATTTAGGTGTGATTTCTTATTCAGGCCCGCATGTGTTTAACCCCCTGCTGTGTTTTGGGTGCCTGGGAGAAGCAGCCACCAGAGAATAAAGCAGGACAGAGCAGCCTCTTACTAGGGGGCCATTTGCAGTTTCTTTTTCATTTCAGTTTCAGTTAATTAGATTTTATTTTAGTTCAAGCACTCTGGTGCTCTGTGCCTGAGTCTGTGGAGGTGCACTCCGCCAGGGATCCTGTTACCCGGGTACAGATTGAGGGTGTTCCTGAGGGGTGCCCCCAGTCCTTCCCATCATGCCGGCCAGACCGCAGTGCCTGGTATAGGATGGTATCAAGGGGTATGAACCCCACTTAATCCTTAAGCATTCCTTGTGTTATACAGCTCAAAACTTATTCAGTGCACAACGACTTGATGCAGACATGTGGGAAAGGCCTAATCACATAGGCTATTGTTTGTTGCTGGGCAAATTTCAGGGTGCTGTTGTGTGCCTGGTCAGGTGATCTAAAAGAAACAATGTATCAACCAACCGCCTTTCTCCTGATGTAGCAGCAGATAAGCATGCAATAAATAAAACCAGGAGTCGTTTCAAGGATCCAAGCCAGTTTAATGTGCACAGGCTCAAGCAATAATCAATTTCAAAATGGCTGAGCAATGGTTTCTAGCAAAACAGCAACTTTTATAGACTTCTTCTCCATTCTAGACATAGGCAAACTTTTCATTGGTCCCAGTAACCACTCTCACTCATCTATTGGTCCCGGTACCATTACGTAGCTATCCAATGGGGACCCTTGACTGTGCTCAGCACCTGGTTGCCCCCCTTCCAGTCCCAATTACAATGGTCAGTTCACTAACTTTGATACTTCTCTCCTCCAAGGTCGCTATCCAGCTGGAATATGTGGGAAAGCAGGGCACTGTAACCTTTCTTACAGCAAGTTAATTAATTCCATAGAAGCTTCTCACATCCTTATCAATACCAATTAGAGCTGTTTTCTGTCTTTTCTAAGTTTCGTTTCTGCTTAGCTATGTTCAGTTAAGCTGAGTTAAGTTTCAATTCTATGGTGTCATCATTCAGGGGGGTTTTCATTCCTCTGGGCCTAACTACAGGCTTCAGTTACAGGTCAAGCTGCTTAGGCCTGTCTGTTTAGTTCAATTAGCATGGATCATAGGCCTTCGCCTACCACATTCCCCCCTTTGATTATTCTCACCCGCAAGTGAGAAAGGGTGAGAATCAAATCACATAATACTAGGTAAAGATATCACTCTGTGGTATAGGGTAGTAGTTTCACATAGCTAGTATCTTTGTAGCTGCCTTATGCTCTACAGTGTTAATAACTGAAGTTATCATTCGCAAGCAAAGTGGCAAGAAACAAGGGAGCAACAAGCAGATAGTCAGAGTCCATAGTTTGGCAAGAGTGGGAAAAAGAACTAAAAGAATTAGAAGGTTCAGGAGCATCTATGCTGGACCACCAAGATGTCGTCTTTGTTGTGCTGTTGTAAAACTTCTGATTTAGACAGTCCAGCTGTCCGATCTTCATAGCAAATTGTGGTCCGGTGCGAACAAAACACAAACTGTCAACAATGGGGTGGGCCAATACCCACTCACTAGTAGTATTATGTAAATCAGTCTGATTGTAGGGGATGGAGTAATTCAGTTCTTGCGTCTCCCAGGGCCACTGATCTCCCATCTTAGTTCCTCCACAAAAGAAACAGTCAGAAGTGTGGAGACTAGATGCTATTGCTCCAGCAAGTTCAAGAAACAAGTTCTGGGAGGCATGAGGAGTTGCAACGGTGGCTTGCATAGCCTTGTAGAAAGTCAAGATCTAGAACAACTTTTGGATCGGAGAGTATACCAATGCAAGTATAGGAAGAATGATAAAACAAGGTCTGAGTGCCCTTCGGTCCAGTTCATGTTGTACTTATACAGGCTGCCCAGGGAGGTAAGGCAAAAGTCATCTCAAAGCACCCCAAGGCTGCTGCCAGAATAAAGCAATAATAAGGATTCACAATGAGCACAGTCTCTGGAAAATTGGTGGAACTGTCGACTTCCACAACAGATAACAGATGTAGGGTTGATTGTAGATCCTCAAGCTTCTGCCGTACGTAGACCTACCAGCTTTGTGGCAGAAGTAGGGCTGTAGATTCCAAAGTATCACTGTCCTCTGGGATGTCTCAATTTCTTACAATATCATAGCATAGTCTCTTAGGCTATTATTGCTTCCTTAGAGCAGTTCACTCTTTAGGAGATCAAAACAGTCTTTTCAGAGTATTTAGACACAGTCTCTTAGAAGATTCAATTTCTTAACACAACACAGTCTCTTTCTGATGATTGCAGTTTTTTTTTTTTTCCCCCAGATGCGAAGCTTACTTTCAGATAAACAGACAGTCTTGAAATAGTGCAGTTTCTGAGGGACCAATAAGTCTTAGGTCCGTGGCTGTTGTCGTAGGGTGAGGTGCAATGGAGTCTCAGGATGCTGTACAGTAGTCCAGTGATCAGGTTCAAGAGCAGCTGCTGGCTTCACTTGATTATGATGGATCCAAGGTTCAAATTCTGCGACTTTTACTGCAGTTGGAGTTGACAGGATGACGACATAGGGTCCCTTCCAATGCGGGGCTAACAGTGTCTTTCTCCACTCTGTGATCCACACCGAGACTCCAGGCTTGAGAGGATGCAGGGGTTCAGACAAATTGATGAGTAATCGATTTTGTACCCAGGTATGAAGACTCTGCAAAACAGAACTTAAAACCAATAGTTCATGTCTAATAATTTCAGATCCTATCTGTCTCATATCTCCTTTTATTTCCTATACAATAGGCAGGGGTTGCCCATACAGAATCTCAAAAAGGGGAAACTCCTAAAGACTTAGCAGGGGCTAAGTATATCCTAAGAAGGGCTATGTGAAGAACCTGGGGCCACTTCAGGTAAACCTCTTGGCAAAGTTTGGACAACTGAGATTTCAGGGTTTATTCATACATTCTACTTTTCCTAAATTCTGAGATCTATAGGCAGTATGTATCTGTTAATATCAATATCTTGGGGCTATACTTAATGGACTTGCTTCCTAAGGTTATCCACCCTCATTCTTTGTACAGGGCCCCATGTGCATGCAAGGTTGTAAGGGCATACTTGGAATCTGGGTATACATTTAGACAGGGCTCTTTTCCTATTGTTAGTGCTCTAGTGAGGGCTATCAGTTCAGCTTTCTGTGGTGAAGTTTCTGGGGCCAGGGCTGAGGACTCAACTACCAAATCAGGGGTCACCACTGCATATCTAGCACAACAATGTCTATTGATGATGAAACTGCCTTCAGCCACAAAGAAAGTCTGTTCAGGGTTCTCCAGAGGGACATCAGTCAAATCCAGGCAGCTTGAGAATACAGTGTCCATAATTTCTAAACAGTCATGATCAGGGGGTCAAGACCAACTGGTAGCAACATAACAGGATTCAAAGCTTGACTGACCTTCAATTGAAGCTGGGGGGTTTTACGCAACATACTCTGTGGCACCCAAGAAGGCTCTCACTTGCCTCCTGGTGGTTGGAGTAGGAATACTGCATACAGCTTCTTTGCATTCTGGTCCCAGGCGTCGAATTCCGCTGGACAACTGGAATCCTAGGTGTTTAACTTGTTGGACATAATTGCACCTTGGCTCTTGAGACTTTGTATCCAGCCTCATTAAGAGGGTGCAAAAGTTCACTGATGGCTTGTAGACATTCACTTTCTGAGTTGGTGGTTATGAGCAAGTTGTCCACATATTGAAGTAGAATTTTTTTTTTTTTCTCCTGGAGTTTCTGGATAACTTGTCAAATCCTTGCTGAGTGAGGCGAGTTCTTGAATCCTTGAGGTAATCTTGTCCAGATGAGTTGGCCCCGCCTCCTTGTAGTGGGGTCTTGGGCTAAGCGTATGCAGAAAAAGGCATCTTTTTAAGTCCAGAATGATGAAATGTATAGCTTCAGCAGAGATCAGTTCCAAGAGAATATAAAGATTTTGGTACCACTGGTTGTATAGTTTCAGCTGCATCATTCATTCTTCTTAGATCCTGCACTGGGCGGTAGCCACCTGTCCCAGGCTTCTTGACTGGCTTGAGGGTGACAATGACAGGGGCTATGTTCTTCGCTAGGCCAGGTGGATTATCTTCTGCCCATACTCCAGGTGGGGCTATAAGGTTGGTAGGTATACAGGAACTTGTTGACTTGACTGGAGGTGTGCTATAGAACCGCCACTCCTCTTCTCGGGGAACAGTCAGCACCATCAATCCAGCAGGTTTTGGGTTTACAGTCATTTGCATTTCTCCCTCTTCAGCAAAGGATATCTGTGCCTGAAGCTTTGCAAGCAGATCTCGGCCCCAAAAGTGGAATAAGGCACTCAGGCATATACAGGAACTGGTGCATTATTTTCTGTCCCCCTAGTTCACACATGCGGTTCTGCAGGAAAGGCTTTGTGGACTTAGCCCCAGTAGCTCTGATAATGGTGATGCATCTGGCCTAGTCTTTATCCATGCTGTAGCCCTCTTTAGCTGCCACTTACTCTATAGCTACTTCCTTCTCCTACTAGAACATTGTGCTTGGTTTATTGTTTTATGACTCTGCAATCAAGTACTCCCTCCTCCCCTCCTGGGGAGGAGTCAAGATACGGGCATTCACTTCTCTAATGTCCTTCTCCTCTGTAATGGGCGCACTCACACCCAGTTTTCACTTCCTCTGCTCCTTTGATTAGGAAAACCTCCTCCACATCATTCAACTAAAATATCAGCAAAAAGATCTGTTCTCTTTTTCCATCTTACAATTTTTACTTTCTCTGTCCCTCTTCAACAATCCACATACTTTCTGATCAACTTTCATTTAACTATCATGCCCGCAAATTCATCCAGTTTTCTGTAATTTCTGTTCATTAGTTCAATCAAGTCCTAAAACTTCTCAGTGTATAATGCAGTTTTTTCAGTTCTAAACAAGTCTGGTCAGCTGACTTTCACTTCTGGTCCAGAGGGGGTGCACATCCCCCTGCTGTGGAGGTGGCTGGCAAACTAGGGAATCTGCAGGGAGGAGTCCCCCCCCCCTCTCCTGGGCTCTGTTTCTCCTAGCAACGCTCTATCCAGGAGGTTGTTTTTGTTTTTTTTTTTAAATGATCTACTTCTCTGCTGTGGGCACATTAGTTCACGCCCACCGGGGGGGGTGGCATCATCGGTGGACTGGGCCCCATCCCCCCCTTAAGCACTCTGAACGGAGCTACTTACAGAGAAACTGATGGGACAGGATATCTAGAGATTCTGGGGCAAAATATGGTGAACAGCAGAAACCACTCCCTTTCACATAGCATTCCTAATTGGGACAGAGACATTTGATTACCATAGTCTTCAGTAAATCCCTTACTGAAATTCTTGATCATATTTGAAAAGACACTCATTAAAAAAACCTTATTACCGTAAACATAAGCTTAAATTGAGCACAGACATACAATTTAGATACAGTTCTTAAAATATCTTATAGAGAGAACTATAGCTATCTGTTACGTATGACTAAAATTAAATTTCTTAGCGAACTAACTGCCAGCCGTAGTCTGCATCTGCAAAAGAAAATATTATTTTATTTTTATTAAATCTTACAGTTCAGAAAGCAGATATTCAAGAGACATGAAACGAATACTTTTCCATGGCTGTGGTGGATATCTAAAATGCATATACACCCTCTTTTTGTTTTTTTTTGTTTTTTTAACAATAAATATGTCTTCTATCAGGTGCTTGCCACAGTAAATCAGGAAATAACGTCTTGGAATTTAAAAAAACAAAGTACCCTCTTTCTCTGGACATGGACATACAAAATTAAAATACAGAAAAACAAATGAATCCATCCTAAATTGTAAAGGTCTTCATTAGTCACTAGTACAGAGTTTAACAATCCAATGTAATTACCTTAAATCTTACAGTATGGGGAAGCATGCATTCAAAATGCAAACACTCCAATCCTTTATTTTAAACAAGCAAGAAACTTTTCAATCGAGAGCTGCGGTTTCATTTTTTTTTTTTCCCTCCTGTCCTCTTGCTGTGTGGCTCACTGGAAACAGCTTAACTGTTCACACACACACAGACAGAGACATGCCGGCATTCGAATAAGAACTTAACCCTTTCCAGGCTAAGCCCCAAAACTATCGGGACCCACAATCCTGACTAAACATTCTTATTAAATGATATATAAATGATATATAATACATAACCATAGCAGAAGGAACATTACTATTAAAAACATATTGAATAAAACAGGTACAATTTTCCTGAAATAAGCACAAACTAACAGCATTGAGATTTAAGTCTGCACAGGGTTAGAAAGACACTGTACATTCTTTCCTTCAGACACGCCCCCTGTCAGTTTCACACTATGCTATAGGAAAGCGAACTGGGTGAGACCAGCTTCTTGATTTCTAAAGTGACTCTAGGTGTTTTGCGTCTTCGTTCTGCTTGATTAATACAATTTCTTAATCAGTGAACTGTCACAAATTACTCAACAGAATAATCTCACATTTATAACAGAAGGGGAACTCGCAGTTTCAACAGAGAACAAAAAGAACAGATACACAGTAGGGCAGACAATACACATCAAACACTTCACAATCATGCTAGCAACGTATCCCAAAAAGCCCAATCCTGTCTGTTCTGACTAGGCTAAATCATGATTCTCTATAACAGCTGTACCTCGCGACTACTCATGCAAGGATTTTCAAACAAATTTTCCCCACGCATACTCATGTAGGGACCTCGCGCATACTCATGCGAGGTTGACTTAAGTCTTACCAAACAAGAAGGACGATGGCTTCACCTCGCGCATACTCATGCAAGGTTAATAGGACCGCCCTTGAGAGGGGATCAGTGCTCTCTTTTCCAAGTTCCAAGTTCTCGAGATTACAAGTTTCAAATTCTTACTAAAAGTTTCACAATTTTCAAACTGCAGTTCTAACTCATCTGTCCAGACAGGTTTTCAAAACTATACTTACCGGATCCGGTCCCCGATACTTCACTAGCTTCTGAGTTGGATCCTGGACTCCCCCGGGTCGGAGGTGTTGGCCAGCTGGACCCAGTGCCCGCCGAGGTCAGGCAGAACCCCCTCCGATACAAGAGGATCAGTGGGCCCAGGGAAATTCCCCTGCGTCGGATTGGCATGGTTCCAACTGGACCAAACCTCAAGGCGAATTACGTGGATTTATTCACTTGAACACCATCCACCACTCGCACTTCCCGGCCAATGCACCAAGAAATGTAGCAGCAGATAAGCATGCAATAAATAAAACCAGGAGTCTTTTCAAGGATCCAAGCCAGTTTAATGTGCACAGGCTCAAGCAATAATCAATTTCAAAATTGATGAGCAATGGTTTCTAGCAAAACAGCAACTTTTATAGACTTCTTCTCCATTCTAGACATAGGCAAACTTTTCATTGGTCCCAGTAACCCCTCTCACCCATCTATTGGTCCCGGTACCATTACGTAGCTATCCAATGGGGACCCTTGACTGGGCTCAGCACCTGGTTGCCCCCCTTCCAGTCCCAATTACAATGGTCAGTTCACTAACTTTGATACTTCTCTCCTCCAAGGTCGCTATCCAGCTGGAATATGTGGGAAAGCAGGGCACTGTAACCTTTCTTACAGCAAGTTAATTAATTCCATAGAAGCTTCTCACATCCTTATCAATACCAATTAGAGCTGTTTTCTGTCTTTTCTAAGTTTCGTTTCTGCTTAGCTATGTTCAGTTAAGCTGAGTTAAGTTTCAATTCTATGGTGTCATCATTCAGGGGGGTTTTCATTCTTCTGGGCCTAACTACAGGCTTCAGTTACAGGTCAAGCTGCTTAGGCCTATCTGTTTAGTTCAATTAGCATGGATCATAGGCCTTCGCCTACCACACTGAGAAGGGTCTAATAGAAAGTCAGGGACAGGAATAAAGATGTGGTTAAAAAAAATACTGCATATAGGGTTGTAGCAGCTCTGTGGAAAACAGGAAGTACCTGCATACAAGAAATGTATGTAATTTGAAAGATAGTGGATAGGAAGCAAATGAAATCCTTCCATCTTTCTATGGTCAGTGAGTAACCTGACATGATCATCTCTTGTCTCTTAGCCCAGATTATGTACCTATTAAATCTGTAATATTACTTGTAAGGGAAGCTGTACTCCCTTATAGCCATTAGTAGTATTAGAATAAAAACGTAAACTTTACTCAGAGAGTGTGTCAGTTTTATTGGATCAGGGCAAGGTCCATTTCATATCTTTAAGATACAACACTGCAGTGCAATCTAAAAATCCTCAAGATGTGCAGTCCCCGATGTGGTGTGATCTCGGAGGCAGGTGTCTTCCTAAACTGCACGCAAGAGGAGGTCATGGGAGCAGGACCTATAGGATGAGATGAGGCAGGAGAGTCACTCCCAGTTGCAAGAGACTCGGGGGCGGGGGTGCCATGTTGCCTTCAACAGATCCAGCCCCCGGTCCCTGCACAATGCCCAGACCATCCACCCCTCAAGCCCAGGGACCGATAGGGCTCCCATGGGAGTTCTCACCGGAGTCTGTCTTACTTTTGCATAAGGCGTTTTGCCTACCAAGTGGCTCCTCGGCCCCGGAACACAGGGCTAAGAGGATGTCAGATGCAAAAGAGCATGAGTCAGGAGCAGTGGCATCTAAGCAGGCTAGAGGCTTAGAGGAGTGGCAGCAATTGCTGCTGTCGGGGGGTTGGATGGGGAAGACCTTGACATGGAGTTAGATCTGCAGAAGGAGTTGGAAGAAGGAGAGAGCCCAGAACAGGAGGATCAGGGCTGAATTACTTGGGTTTTCCACCGGGAGGAGCTACCAGCGCTCATCTTTATGCTTATGTTTATGCAATTTCTCGATATACCGCCCAGGCCGAAGGATAACAGGGCGGTTTACAATCACTACAAGCGGATACTGATACAATTCCTCATTCCCAAAGGGCTCACATTCTGTGTGTACCTTGGCGACCCTCAAGGCCCTGAATATGCCTGCTAACCTCCCGGCAGAGGAAGAGGCACTGTAGGATCCACTGTTCCAGGCCGTACGGAAATCACAGAAATTCTCCAGGACCAAGCAGGAAGTCAGTCCTCACATATGGGTGACGTCGGCGCCGACGGAGCCCTCGCGGAGCAATTTTCCCCAGCTTTCAAAGAAAGCCTTTGGGAATTGCAGCGCGCATGCACGGTCCCCTTCCCACCCAAGGGTGCCATCTTGCTCAGTCTTCTTTTTTCCGCGGAGCCCTACAGACGACGTTTGTAATTCACCGCTAGAAAAGTTGATTTTATTTGTCTTTTTTCTCGGTTCAACGCCGGTTCTTTTCCCGCCAGGACCCGCGAGTCCGTTCTTTATTTTTCGGATTTTTGTCCTTCGTGACAGATTTCGCGCCTTTTTTTCTTTTTCACTGGCAGCCCTGTCTTTTGACCTCGCAGGGGCCCTTTTTCCCCCGATGGCTGCCAGCGGGTTTAAGAAGTGTGATCGGTGTAAGAAGCTCATGTCTCTTACCGACACACACGACTGCTGCCTCCGCTGCCTTGGACCCGATCATGACCCGATGATCTGTGGTATGTGTGGCAAGATGTCCTCAAAAGCGTTGAGTCGGCAGCATCAGTGGGAACGTATCTTCTCTGACTCCGGCTGGGCCCGGACCTCGTCAGAGGCTTCGACGTCTCGGGACTCTGGTCCTGAGCATCGTCGAAGTTCCTCTGAGGGGGGTCTCCTACCCGGGAACATCATCGGAAGAAGAAACCCGCGAGGGCGGCGTCGGTGGACGCTCCTGGTTCCTCAAGGGCCAGGTCGCATAGCCCCGATAGCCATCCCGGGTCCTCGGAGATGGAGAGGCCTTCCAAACATTCTCGTCTAGAGATGGACTCGCCTGCTCACGTAAGTGCTGTAGTTATCGTGGACTCGCCTCCGAAGGAACCGACGTTGGGCCCGACGCCGTCGGGGGCTGCTGGGTCTCCTGAGCTCGGACTCAGGTTGACGGCCTTGGAGAGCAGTCTGACTGCCTTCATGGACCAGCAGCGGGCATTGATCGCTGGCCTCGCCGGTGCTTCTGCCCTGACCACCGGGACGTCGACGTCCAAGTCGACCCTGGAGACCGAACCGATCCTCGAGTCCATGAGGGCTCGAGCCGATCCTCGGTCACGGTCTCCTTCGGCCTCCTGTTCGGGACCGAGGTCGTCGACGCCGACTCCCTCGGCGTCGGGGCGGACGGCATCGATGCCCGCCCGACCGGAGCCGCTCGACGACTCCTCCGAGGAGTCAGCCTGGGAATCCGAGGACGAAGAGTCACCTGGTTCTTTTCGGACTCGGTGTGTCCCATCGGACTCCCCCGAGTCCGAACCTCGGAGACGGTCCCCCCCCCCCGGAGGATACCCGGTTCTCGGACTACGTGCGGGATATGGCCAAGGCCTTGGCCTTCCCCGCGGATCCCGAGGAGGAGCCTCGAGCCGAGGAGCTCGCTGCCCTCCAGTATGACTCTCCCCCAAAGGAGGCCTTTACTGTACCGGTTCCTCCGATGCTGGAACGACTTCTCTTCCGCATGTGGGAGAGCCCGGCGTCGTCGCCGGTGTTAAGCAAGCGGGTCGATTCCATTTATCGAGTCCGCAAGAGCCCCGGGTTCCAAAAGGCACAACTACCGCACCATTCCATGGTGGTGGAATCGGCCATGCATAGACTTAAGAGTCAGAAGATGCACTCCTCGGTGTCTCCCGGTCGGGAGGCTCGAAGCCTGGATGCCCTCGGTAGGAAGTGTTTCCAGGGCTCTATGCTTGCTTGTCGAGTCCAGACCTACCAGCTCTATATGGGCATGTATCTCCGAGACCTGGCTAAAGAAATAGCCGGGTTCTCTGCTGGTCTCTCCGAAGAACCTTTGCAGAGGTTCCAAGCCTTGTCAACTGGTATTCGGGAGTGCTCAAAGTTTATCTCTCGAGCAGCCTACGATGGCTTTGAAGCATCGGCTCGAGTAGCCGCAGCTGGCATCGGTGCCCGCCGACAGGCTTGGCTTCAGTCATCCGACCTCGAGCCATGGGTGCAGGACAAGTTGGTCGATGTCCCCTGCAGAGGTGAAAACCTCTTTGGCAAACCCATGGATGAGAAGGCTGCACAGATCGAGACCGAGACTCTCACCAGGACTCGGCTCTCGAGGAAGATCTCTGCCCCTTCTCAGAAGAAGAAGGGCTCGGGGGAAAAAGCCCTTTTACCTGAGGAAGGCGGCTGCCTATAAACACTACCCTCATTATCAGGCCTCAGCAGCTCCCCAACAGGGTCAGCAGGCCAAGGGACGGGGTAATGGGTCCCGTAGGCAGCAAGCCCCCAAGCCTGCACCACCGGCACCTGCTCAGCAGGGTGGGGGTTTTTGACTTCATCAGCATAGCCTCTCCCCCTCAGCTGGTTTCTCTCAGCACAGGAGGCCAGCTGGTCCACTTTGCCCACAGGTGGTCCAACATCACTACAGATACCTGGGTGCTTCACATAGTCCAAGAGGGCTATCTTCTGCACTTCCACCAGGTACCTCCCTCCTACTTTCCAGGGGAGCCTCTCAGACTCCCTCTGCACAGGGACTTACTCCTTCAGGAGTTAGCAAGTCTTCTTCAGGAACAGGCTGTGGAACCGGTGCCCCACCACCTGAGAGGTCAAGGCTTTTACTCCAGGTACTTTCTGATACCAAAACGAACAGGAGGCCTCAGACCCATCCTGGACTTGCGGAACCTCAACAAGTTCCTCGCAAAGGAAAAGTTCAAGATGCTTACCCTTGGAATCCTGCTGCCCTACCTCCAGCAGGGAGACTGGCTATGCTCCTTAGATCTGAAGGATGCCTACATTCACATCCTCATCCACCCCAGCCACAGACAATATCTCAGGTTTGTTGTGGGGGGCAATCATTACCAGTACAGAGTACTACCCTTTGGCCTATCCTCCGCACCGAGGGTGTTCACCAAATGTCTAGCAGTGGTGGCGGCTTATCTAAGACTTCAAGGCCTCTTTGTATTTCCATACCTAGACGACTGGCTCATCAGAGCACAGTCTTCCCAAGAGGCCACTCACGCCACGCGCCGCACTGTGGCTCTGCTTCAGCACTTGGGCTTTGTCATAAACTTCACAAAGTCCACTTTGCTCCCCTCTCAGGATCTCGAGTTCATCGGCGCAAGATTAAACACAATTCAGGCGCGAGCCTTTCTGCCTCTCGACAGAGCAAACAGGCTCATGGATCTTGCCAGCCACTTTCACAGCAATTCCCTGGTCTCTGCCAGGCAATTTCTGAGACTGCTCGGCCATATGGCTTCCACAGTCCATGTGACCCCCAATGCCCACCTGAACATGCGGCCTGCTCAATGGTGCCTTCGCACACAATGGCATCAGGCCACTGGGAGCCTAGCAGACTCCGTACAGATCTCCGACCCGCTGGTCTCTTCTCCGCAATGGTGGCTTCATCTGCCAAACCTAGTGCTAGGCATGGCTTTTCAGTCTCCTCCGCCTTCTCAGGTCCTCACGACCGATGCTTCTCTCCTGGGTTGGGGAGCACATTGCCAAGGGACATGTACTCAAGGCCTCTGGACTCCTTGGGAGTCTGCCCAGCAGATCAACTTCCTGGAGCTCAGAGCTATCCGCCTGGCTCTGAGGGCCTTCTCCCACCTCACTTCTCACCAGTCTGTGCTGGTCCAGACGGACAATCAAGTTGCGATGTTCTACGTGAACAAACAAGGGGGCACAGGCTCCTTCCTTCTCTGTCGGGAAGCACAAAAGCTGTGCTCTTGGGCCGTCAACCGCGGCATCCTCCTCAAAGCTGTTTATCTCCCGGGTCAAGAAAATTGCCTGGCAGACAAACTGAGCAGAATCCTCCAACCACACGAGTGGAGATTAGATCCGTTAGTGCTTCAGCGGATCTTTCTCAAATGGGGCCTACCCACCATGGATCTCTTTGCCATTCCTCTCAACCGGCAACTTCCCCGATTCTGCTCTCGACAACCGCATCCTCTCAGAGTAGCGGCGGATGCTTTTCTTCTCTCCTGGTCCACAGGCCTTCTGTATGCCTTTCCTCCCATGCCACTGGTGTCTCGGACGCTCTTCAAGATTCTCCGGGACAAAGCCTCAATGATCCTCGTGGCTCCCCGGTGGCCGAGACAGCCCTGGTTCCCGCTTCTGATGCAGCTGGCGGTGGACACTCCTCTCCCTCTGGGGTTTCAGCCCAATCTCCTGACCCAGGATCACGGGACTCTCCTACACCCCAACCTCCGGTCCCTTCATCTGATTGCCTGGCTGCTGAAAGGGTAGTCCTTGCTCCCCTCCTGCTGCCTCCAGATGTGGAGGAAGTCGTCTTGGCCTCCAGGCGACCCTCCACCCGGAAGTCCTACGCTCTTAAGTGGCGTCGGTTCTCCGTCTGGTGTGCTCAGCAGTCTCAAGATCCCTTCTCCTGTTCGGCATCAGTGGTCTTGCAGTACTTGCTTTGCCTCTCCAATCTTGGACTTAAGTCCAACTCGGTCAGGGTCCACCTCAGTGCTCTTTCTGCGCATCACATGCCGGTGGATGGCAGACCTCTTTCCAGCCACCCTCTAGTGGCTCATTTTCTCAGAGGCCTCCTTCTCCTTAAACCACCTTTGCGCCCACCAGCCCCTGACTGGGATCTGAATGTGGTTTTACAGCGGATTACCTGTCTGCCTTTTGAACCTATGGCTACCTGTTATCTTCGTTTTCTTTCTTGGAAAACCTTATTCTTGGTAGCCCTCACTTCTGCTAGACACGTTAGTGAGCTACAGGCCCTAGTATCTGATCCTCCTTACACTAGGTTCTACAAGAATAGGGTAGTCCTATGGACTCACCCTAAGTTTCTTCCTACAGTGGTTTCCCCTTTTCACATCAACTAGGAGGTGGTACTTCCGACCTTCTTTCCCAGGCCACACTCCAGCCGAGCTGAAATGGTCCTGCATACCCTGGACTGTAGGAGGGCGTTAACCTTCTACCTTGACCGTACGCGGGAGCACCGAAGGGCTGTTCAGCTCTTTGTGTCTTATGACCCCAATATGTTGGGGCTCCCTGTCTCCAAGCGTACTCTGTCCATCTGGATTGCTGACTGTATCGCTTGGGCTTATGGGGCAGCCGGCCTCTCGTTGGAAAGTCGAGTCACGGCTCATCGTGTTAGGGCGAAGGCTGCGTGAGTGGCTTACCTCCGCTCTGTTCCATTGGCAGACATCTGCCGGGCCGCTACTTGGTCTTCAAGCCAGACTTTTGCAGCCCATTACTGCCTGGAGAGGGAGTCCTGCAGGGACAGTGCTTTCGGACAGGCAGTCCTCTGTAATCTCTTTGAGGTATAGGCAACTCCTGCCCTCCGTCCCGGATGTTGGGCTACCGGTTGGAGGCGTACTCAGAGAAGATTCCTTCCTTCTGTGCTACTGAGCTTGAGGGAGCTCCTTTTTTGTGCTTAGGGTCTCCGGTAGCCTTAAGCTTGGGAGTCCCATATGTGAGGACTGACTTCCTGCTTGGTCCTGGAGAAAGAGTAGTTACTCACCTGTAACAGGTGTTCTCCAGGAGCAGCAGGAATCAGTCCTCACAACCCTCCCTCCTCCCCTTGGAGTTGCAGTCCTATGATTTCGTTTTTGCTAATTTTTTGCTGTCTTTTAGCTATGTCATCAGACTGAGCAAGATGACACCCTTGGGCGGGAAGGGGACCGCGCATGCGCGCTGCAATTCCCAAAGGCTTTCTTTGAAAGCTGGGGAAAATTGCTCCGCGAGGGCTCCGTCGGCGCCGACGTCACCCATATGTGAGGACTGATTCCTGCTGCTCCTGGAGAACACCTGTTACAGGTGAGTAACTACTCTTACTTACCAGTACATGGAGTAGTAGGACAGATGATCCAGGATGTGTGGGATCTGCCAGAGGTTGGCCTTAAAGGGGTGCAGTCCATGATGCCCCTATACCCACTGCTGGAGCAAGAATGAGCTCCTTTGATTGCCCAAAGTGGGCGCAGCGGTGTTGGCAGCAATAGAAGAAACCTTGACTTGTCTCCTGCAGCTGAGAGCTGTGGAACTGGTTCCGCGAGACCAGTATGTCTGCAGTTGATGCTTCATGTATTTTGTTTTGTCCAAAAGGAAGTTTTCTTTCGCCCAATTCTCAACTTTGAGGGCATGAACTACAGTCTCCAGATACCGCATTTTCACAGTAGTAATGGCAGTAGGAAACAGAGATTTTTGGTGACTCTCGATCTCACAGAGACGTATCTGCATGTTTCCTTCCATCCAGAACATCAGCAGTTTCTCCACTTTGCGAGCCAAGGGGCCATTTCCAGTTTCGAGCGTTGCCCTTTGGTCTGGCATCCACCCCGTACCTTCACCAAGGTCATGGTGGTGATGGCGGCAGATTTCCACAAGGAAGGGGTTCTCATCCACCCATATCTAGACGATTGGCTGATCCAGGCGAAGTCCAGGGACAATAGCGAAAAGAGCAACAGCGCGGGTGGGAGAGTTCCTTCAAAGTCTTGGTTGAGGTCAACCTGGCCAAGAGCCAATTACGGCCAGCCCAGGAGCTAGAGTATTTGAAAGCGTGCTTTGATACCTGTGTGGGCAGAAATTTCCTGCCGGTTCACCGGGCGCAGCAGCTACGACAGTTGATACAGCAGGTACTGAAGAGGGCAAGACCATCAGCGTGGCATTATCTGCAGGTTCTGGGGACCATGGCGGCCACTTTCGAGCTAGTCCCATGGGCAAGGGTGCATATGCAATTGCTGTAGAGGGCTCTGCTCCATCGATGGTCCCATCAGAGTCAACCCCTGTCCCAAGTACTCTCCTGCCCATGGAGCGCCAGGAGAGTCTTCAGTTGGTGGCTGCATGTGGAAGGAGTCCCTGGTGTGCGTTCCTCAGATGACCAGCTTGTCAGGTTGGAAAGCCCATTGCTAAGGACGCTTTGTTCAGGGACGAGAGTCTGCAGGAGGCTCTGTGGTCGATCAACAGGCTCGAGATGCGAGCGGTGACCTTGGCGCTAGAAAGTTTCGAGCCATGGTTGCAGGGGAAGGTGGTCCAAGTCCTCT
Source organism: Ichthyophis bannanicus (assembly GCA_033557465.1). Taxonomy (NCBI): domain Eukaryota; kingdom Metazoa; phylum Chordata; class Amphibia; order Gymnophiona; family Ichthyophiidae; genus Ichthyophis; species Ichthyophis bannanicus. The sequence goes on along the minus strand of CM066037.1, from coordinate 40,603,012 downwards.
CAGACAATGTGACCATGATGGCTTGCATCAACTGGCAAGGAGGCATGGGCAGTGCAGCCCTGGAGGAGGAGGCCGAAGGTCTGTTCGGATGGGCAGCGATTCGTCTCCAGGCATTATCAGCATCGCACGTAGCAGGAGTTGACAGCATGATGGCAGACTACCTCAGCTGAGTGCGCATGGACCACGGAGAGTGGCAGCTCAATCAGGAGGTGTTCGAGCAGGTGGTCCGCCAATGGGGCACACTGGTCATGGACCTAATGGCAATGTTCGAATCGGTCAAGGCCTGCCAGTTTTTCAGTAGAAGAAGAGAAGTCCAAGGGCCTGGATGCTCTAATTCAGCAGTGGCTCGAAGAGGGTCTTCTCTGTTTTTCCCCATGGACGCTCATAGGCCGGTTAGTGCAATGGCTAGAGGTGCACCGGGGATTTGTGATTCTGGTGGCACCAGACTGGCCGATGTGCCCGTGGTATGCTGACCTGATTCGGATACTGGCGGACTGACTGTAGTGACTTCCGGTTTGGAAGGACCTCTTGATGCAGGAACCGCTTCACATGCCCCAGGTGGATCAATTCTCGCTTACAGCATGGCTCGTGAAAGGGCAAGGTTGAAGAAGAAAGGATAATCAGGGTCGGGGATAGCGACCTTGCTACAGGCCCAGAGGTGGTCTATGAACCTGTCGTGCAGCTGCGTAGGATGCATCTTTGAATCGTGGTGTGGAGAGAGGCAGCCACGCCCTTCCACTGCCTCTGTCCAGGACATCTTGGCATTCTTGCAATCCGGTTTTGATAAGGGTCTAGCTGCCAGTTCCTTGAGGATGCAACTGGCGGCGATTTTCTAGTTATCGCGAGAAAGTCCACAGGGTGCCATTGGGTACACACCCAGATGTGCTGAGCTTTCTAGGGGTGGTGACCCACCTCCATCTGCCAAAGAGGGCAGTAGTACCGCCTTGGAATCTCAATCTGGTGCTGTCTAGGGAACCCGTTGAGCCATTGATTCGAGCTTTCCTGCAGGATTTAGCTCTGAAAGTGGCATTCTTGGTGGCGAGTTGCTTGGCACATACGATTTTGGAGCTTCGGACCCTGTCATGCCAGGAGCCATTCCTTTCCTTCTCCAAGGAGAAAGTGGTCCGGTGCTCAGTACCTTCATTTTTGCTAAGGTGGTGTCAGCATTTCATGTGGATCAGGCCGTTTCCTTATCAGCTCTGGTGAGTGCGGATGTGGACGAGAGCGGGTATGGGCCGTACCACTCCACAGCTGTGCCACCTGGATGGTAAGAGTCCTGTGAAGGTATGTGAAAAGGGCATTGTCCTTTTGGAGATTGGACAGTCTGTTGGTTCTGTTTGGCAGGTCACACAAAAGTGAGGCGGCAGCTAAGCCTCCATTTCCAGTTGGATCAGTGAGGCAATCACGTCGGCATACATCTTGAAGGGTAGAACACTGTCGGCGGGGTTGCAGACACATTCCACAAGGGCTCAGGCAGCCTCATGGGCAGAGTATACTTTAGTTCTGCCGGTGGAGATCTGTAGGGTGGCATACTTCTCTGAACATTTTTGCCTGGATGTTCAGGCGGCGGGGGATGCTCGTTTTGGATCGGCAGTGCTTCAGGCCGGTTGTGCGGGTCCCTCCCGTTAGTTTAAGTGCTCTGATACATCCCAGAGGTGCGGGACTGGACTGGAGTAACGATAAGGATAAGGAAAGAGAAATTAGACTTACCTAATTGTTGTTCCTTGAGGAACTCCAGTCCAGTCCCGGAACCCTCCCTGAGTGCTTCTTGTGATGATCTGTGCACACCCCGGTCCTGAAGCTGGTTCCCTTGGTGGAGGAAGTGGCCAGGAAGAGCCGGGAAGGGGTGTGTAATCAGTGTTTGGGGGAGGGGCGGACCAGAAGAGCTGTTGGTTGCTTGCATCCTGCTGGTTGGAGTTGCTCAGGTGCTCAACAGGTAGGCCTCTTCATCCTGGAGTGGGGGACGGGGTATCCTTCCCAGGGGATGGAGGGGGTACTAGTTTATTTAGACATAGAAGCGTTTGTTGCATGTTTAACTACTTATTTGTTGCTCCTCTGAGTCTGCTTTGTCAATAGGTACTGGGGCTGGTGGGCGGTGCCAGCTGTTTATGTACACTAGTGTCATCAAAAAGATGACAGGCTCAGCCTCCAAGCTGCTGGAAGAGGTACACTACCCAGAGGTGCGGGATTGGACTGGAGTTCCTCAAGGAACAACAATTAGCAGGTAAGTTTAATTTCTCTATATGCTATACTGGGTCAGACCAAGGTCCATGAAGCCCAGTTTCCTGTTTCTAGCAGTGGCCAATCCAGGTCACAAGTACCTAGCAATTTCCACACAGGTTCCACAATGCTTGTATTGGAGCAAGCAGTGGATTTTCCAGGTCCTCTTTAATAATGGTTTATGGACCTTTCCTACACTACACTAACAGTTTTTACTACATCCTCCAAAAATGAATTCTAGAGTTTAATTATGCATTGAGTGAAAAAATATTTTCTCTTATTAGTCTTAGACGGGTTACACTGTAGCTTCATTGCATGTCCTCTAGTTTTTCTACTTTTTGATGGCATAAACAATCAATCTACGTTTACCCCTTCCACACTGTTCATTCATTTATAGACATCTATCATATTTATTTATTTATTTATTTAATGTCTCTTTTATACCGCGCTCTTTAAAATCATCATTAGAATTTTAAAGGAGATCCTGCAGTGGACCGTCAGCCAGTGCAGATGCTTCATAATTGGGGCTATATGTTCCCTCCTGGAGGCTCCGTGCAGGATTCTGGTGACTGCATTCATTGCCAGCTGCAGAGGATTCAGCGTGTTCTTCGGGAGACCATGCAGTATTGTGTTCACATAGTCAAAATGTGGAATTACTAGTGCTTGGTAGATTGTCCGGAAGTCTTCTGGCTCAAGCAGCTGTCGCAGGTGGTGAAGTGTCCGAATTTTGTGATAGATCACCTTGACCATGTTGCTTATCTGGGCCTTCATACTGAGCTGTTGGTCCAGCGTGACCCCTAGGTACCGAACCATGGGCTTGCTGAGGAGCTGTGCATCGCACACCTTCAGCGAGGTGGGCAGAGTGAATGCTGGGTTCCTGGTGATAGAGGACCTCCGTTTTGTTAAAATTTATTCTGAGTCTCTGCGTGTGTAGCCAATCCGTGACAGCATCGAAACAGGTGGATAGTGGTGAGAGGTCTGGGTGATCTGTCGAGATAGGCATGTATAGCAAAACGTCGCCCGTGTAGATCAGGCAATTGATATTGAAGGAGCTGATGAGGTCGCAAATGGGCTGCATGTAAACCTTGAACAGTAGGGCTGAGAGCGAGGATCCCTGTGGCACGCCTTTCTCTTGCAGGAAAGGTGTGGAGGTGGAGGGGCTGGTCCGAACATGCTGCCATCTGTCTGTTAAGTACGACGCACATCAGGTTAGTGCAGTGCCATGGACGCCCTTCTCCCTGAGGCATGTCAGGAGTATTTCGTGGCTCACAGAGTCAAAGGCTGCTGCAATATCCAAGAAAATCAGGGCAAATCCTTGTCTGATGTTGTCCAACCCAATGGTTAATGTGCTGAATAGTGTGGTCAACAGCGTCTCCACACCATGCGACTCCCAGAATCTATGCTGGTAGGGGTCGAGGGGTGCGCTAGTCTCAATGTGGTAGTGAAGTTGGCGTTGTACGACCTTCTCAATAATTTTTGCCAGAAGAGGGATGCTTGAAATTGGCCTGTAGGAGTCTATCTTTGCTGGGTCCAACTTGTTGTTTTTTAGTAGAGGTCTGATGGCTGTTTGCTTCAGGCTTTGGGGGAAGGTCCCAGTCGAGAATGATAGACCTATGAGTTTGGACAGAAAAGGGCTGAGGTCAGCGCGCAGGGATTTTATCCAAAATGCTGGACAAGAGTCGTTAGTGCTGTGGTGGTGTTTATGGCGGTGATGATGTCTTGGATGCTTTTTTCACCCCTTAGCCGTCTCTTTTCCAGATTGAAGATCCCTAATCTTCTAAACCTCTTCTCATAGGGGTATCCTTCCATCCCTTTTACCATTTTGGTGGCTCTTCTCTGTACCTTTTCTAATTCTGCTATATCTTTTTTAAGACACAGCAACCAGAATTGCACAAAATATTTTGGTGCAGTCGCGCCGTGGAACAGTACAGAATCATTATAATATCCTTTATTTTATTCTCCATTCCTTTATGATTCCTAGCATTCTATTTGCCTTCTTGGCTGCTGCTGCACACTAGCTGGAGGGTTTCAACGTGTTATCCACGATGACTCCTAAATCTTTTTCCTAGGTGGTGGTTCCTAATGTGGAACCTTGCCTCATGTAACCATAGTTTTGGTTGATCTTTCCTAGGTACATAATTTTGTACTTGTCCACATTAAAATTCATCTGCCATTTGCATGTCGAGTCTTCCATTTTATCAAGGTCCTCTTGCAATTTTTCACAATCCTTTTGCTTTTCAATAACTTTGAATAATTTTGTCATCTACAAATTGATTACTTCACTCTTCCCATTTCTAGGTCATTTATGAATATGTTAAAAAAAAAAAAAAAAAAAAGCAGCTGACTCAGCACATATCCCTGGAGTACTCCACTATTCGCCTTTTTTCCACTGGGAAAATTGGCCCTACCCTCTGCTCTTTACCTTTTAACCAATTCTGATCCACAATAGTATACTGCTTCCTATTCTCTGACTTTTTAATTTTGACAAGAGGCTCTCATGAGGGACCTTGTCAAAGGCTTTCTGAAAATCCAGATCCACTATATCAACTGACTCACTTTTGTCTACCTGTTTATTCACGCCTTCAAAAACAAATATAAAAGATAATACAAGACCTTTCTTGGCTAAAGCCATGTTGGCTTTGTCCCATTAAACCATGACTATATATTCAGTAATTTTGTTCTTTATATTGGTTTCTACCATTTTGGCTGGTACTGACATCATACTCACTGGTCTGTAGTTTCTTAGCTCATCCCTGGAACCCTTTTTAAATATTGGTGTTACATTGGCCATTCGCTTCCTGCCCTGCATGTGCTTGTGGATTCTCACTCATTCTTTCTAATTGTCAGACTGCTTGTCCACCTGTGATGAAAGACCGATTCTGGACATTTACTTTCATATTTCAGCACTTTTTATATATTTGAATCTGATGCTGATGTTAAGGAGGCCATTTTATTAGTGCTCTGGTTCTCTTTTCACCACCATTTCCCATATGTCTGTATTTACCCAGCTGTGCACTGGATCTGAGACTCGGTCCAAAATGGAAATACAAATGCTAAGTACAAAGCACACAAGTCTGGAGCGAGGTGATCAACAAGAATACATCCTTTATTGGAATACATTAAAATACAAAAGAGGTGCCTAACATGGCTGTGTTTTGGCTACGTCTTTGTCAGATGTAGCAACCTTAAAACACAGAAATAGGTCATACATAAAAAAGGAGATAAATGAACAAACAGATGATCATCAAATACAATACTGCATAAAAGGACCAATAAAATAATCATAAAAGATATTAAAAACTATTAAATGCAAAACCTAAAATGGAACATACAGATAAAAGTATTATCAAAATTATATGATTACAAAAAAGGAATAACATTAAAAAAATCTATTACATAAAATTACAAGTAATAAAATGAATAATAGAAATCAAGAGTAATGTAAAAACATAGTTTCTCCAAAAGTAGGTCCAGAATTAAAAGGCACATGTAAAAGCAATAAAAACATCAGGAAATCAGTCTGTATAATACAAATTCTAAAAATTAAAAGGAAATACACTTATACATTAAAATGCAGCAGTAGAAATACCATAGGACACAAAGTCTGTCTAAGAAAGTATTCTCCTGAGGACTCTAAACAAGAGCGTGAGACAAGATAATAAATCACAGTAAGCATAAATAGGAATAGATAGTAAGGCTGTGTAAGGAGGGTTCCCAGGCTTAAAGAACCTAAATGAGGCGCCAATCTAATGTATGTGCTATGTGACATTGTGGAGAAATAGAGTGATAGTTAAAGGACATACTTAAATCTAAGGAACAAAGTGGCAAGAGCAAACCCCTTTGTCTATAAATTGAAATGTGATAGTAAAAGAGTTAGGTTGTAAAGCATGGAAGCCCTCAAATACATAAATAAGCCAAGGGGACACCCCAGGGCTTTCTTCTGGAGGTGCACCGAGATCTTTTTTGAAAGCATGGTTCTTGTCACATACTCTTGTCTCTATCTCTGCTGCCTTATCTGTCATGGGTTTCCCCGAATAGGTTTTCACCTATGCAGGGGACATCTATCAGTTTGTCCTGCACCCACTGCTCTAGGTCAGATGACTGCAGCCATGCCCGGCCGATGAACCCCAATGGCTGTAGCTGCCATCATAGGCTGCCTGGGACAAAACCTTTGAGCATTCCTTTGCCGCCGAGGTTAGGGCCTTGAACTTCTGTAGGGAGTCCCCTTTGAGGCCTGCTGAGAATCCACCAAGCTCCTTCGACAGTTCCTTCAGGTACATGCCAATGTAGAGCTGGTAGGACTGGATCCAGCATGTTAGCATCGAGCTTGAAAAGGTCTTCCAGCTGAGGATTCGGGCCTCCCTGCTGGGTGGCACAGACAAATGGGTATTTTGGCTCTTAAGCTGGTGCATTGCCAGCTCCACAACCATGGAGTTGTGGGGAAGCTGGGTCTTTTGGAACTCAAGGCTTCAGCATACCCACTACATAGTGTCAAGGCACCTGCTAACAATTGGTACTGATGCTGGTGTTTCCCACATGTGGAGGAGGTCATCAAGGACACCAGGACAGTAAGGGTTGCCTTTGGGGGTGCCTCATATTGGAGTATTTCCAATTCCTCGGTGCAAGAGTCCATATCTGCCTCTGACTTGAAGGCGAGAGCCTTGGCCATGTCCTGCACAAAAGTTTTCTTTTTAATTTATTTAACAGGTTTTTATATACCGCTTTATCATTTCAATCAAAGCAATTTACATTGAAACTTAAACTTGGTAATGTATATTAAACAGGGACATGGATAGCTTGGATTTTTCTGAGGCCATACAATGGCCTCAGGCGAGGAACAGCAGCAGGTTGTCGGAGGAGACAGGTCCGCGGGCACATCACGGTGCTGCCTTGTGTCTAGGGACTCTTCATCTTCAGTCTCTCATTCGGACTCGAAGTCCAAGTACCAGTCCGATGCCACCTGGTCACCTCAACTGAGGGCCACTCTTAGTGGTCCATGACCTCCAGAGAATCTTCAGTCCAAGCTGCAGGCACTCACAGGCTAGGAAGGTGTCTTGGGGAGTGGGACCTTATCCAGGGTTGGGGGCTCTGTTAAGGCCGATGGCGCTCAAGAACCGGGGAAGCCCTTGATAGTGAGGTTCCCATCAGGGTGGATGAGCTGGACATGAATGCCTGCTGCATGGCCACTAGGGCAGATAAACTGCTCTCTAGGGTTGCCATTCTGGTCTCCATACCAGTTGGTTCCACAGCCTTCAACATGGGCACTGAGGGTTTTGGACCCGGCATTGGTACAGTCAAAGGGAGTCCTCAGTGTGGATGGCATCAGAGGCCTGAGGCTGGTCTGTGGGTGCTGACTCCTTATGAGGCAACTCGGTGGGCTGCTCCTGCCTCAACTCCTTTGACTCATGCCGGGGACTGTGGGTCCTGGGGTGGGATTTCCCCTTCTTCCTGCATCCATTCTCCAAGGTGATCTTCGAGGATTTCTTCTTGTGCTCCACCTCTGGGGATTTCTGCTCAGAGGAACCACAGCTGTAGGACTCAAGGAGGATCTGGCTTTGCAGGGCACTGAGCTACCCTGCTCCAGTGCCTCCTCTGCTATCACTGGAGACTCTGGTGCGGAGTCTGACTTCTGAAAGAAATTTATCTGCTACTGATGGTAGCTCTTCAAGGCCTTGAGCTTGCAGTTGGAGGTGTGCTCTGGGCCAAGACATCAGAGGCAGCAATCATGTGGACAGTGGGTGACATCATTTTGCCACACTAGTCATACTTTTTGAAGCTGCTAGAGGTCATCGGAAAAGGGAGTCATTGCCTCCTGGCAGGGGTCCAAGGCCTTCGGCTGGAAAAGGGTGCAAACACTGGGCGAGGAGCACCTCAATGAAAAATTGAGAGAGAGAGAAAAAAAATGAATAGACAAACCCAAGGAGCAACGACGCTGAGGCGAGCTGGCTTAGGGACAGGAAGGAAGCGGTACATAACCAGAGAAGAAAACAATAAAATCAAACTTTTCCAGGGAAAACTGGACAATGTCCTATGGACTCTATGAGAAAAAAGGAGACTGAGGCAAAATGGCACCCTTGGGTGGGAAGTGGACCATGCATGCGTGGTGTGTCTCCCAAAGGCTTTCTTTGAAAGCTGGGGAGATGCTTCCACATCAGTGCTAATATCACCCATATGTGAGGACTGACTTCCTGTTTGTTTCCAGAGAAATAAGAAGTATATAGATTACATATATGTTAGTGCTTCTACAACTTGCTACCTCATCTCTCTATGATAACAATTATGCAAAAGTAATACATCACTAATTAGCAACTAAAGGTCACAGGCACACTCTGCACTTAGCTGTTTTCTGCACTTTTCTTATCTGATTAAGAACCACCCTCTGGGGAAGAATGTAAGACCAGTACCGTAGCTCTCCAGCAGAAGGATAACTAGCTGTGGTCCAAGGCAGTCACTGGAACAGCACAAAGTCTAAAAGAGACAGACTACAGCTGGCCAGAGGGGAGCTGTGTGATAACACAGAATTTTAGATGTGGGGGGAGTTTTATTCTGTCCCAAGGTTTCGTGGAACAGCCTTGCACATAGGCATAGGAATAGCCAGCAAGAGAGAGAGCACAAAATGGCACAAAAGTTGTTCTGTACTGTCATGAGGTTGGAGCTAGGGAAGAAACAGCCTTGGAAAAAACTCCTGATTTGCATAAATCTCAGAAAAGCAAGAGCGCGCAGTTCCAGTGTAGCTCAGCCAGAGGGCGCATGAACAGTTACACAATGCCTGAACCCACGTGCTCAAGCTCTGAGCACCTTAATGATGAGTGTTTTCACCTGTCCTCAAACTCACAGCGTGCAAGCTGGAAATCCCTTTATAAGGGAAGTCAGATGAGCAGAGAAGGGGAACAGCACGGAGACCGAGAACGGTACAGAGACCGGTGCAGAGACCAGCAAGGGGGCTCAAGAGACCCAGGTGCACAGCAGGGACTGCAGCAAAGAGTCCCGCACAGAGACCGGGAAGGTACCAGCACAGGAGTGCAGCAGAGAGACCAAGGAGTCCAGCAAAGAGAGGCACCCAGGAGGGTAGCCGACAGACCAACCGGAAGGGTACCAGCGAAGGTACCAGGAGAAGGAAGGAGAAGAACGGATACAGACAGAGGCAAGTCTCAGCCCTGGGATAAAGCCCAGAGAAGTAGCCTGCCTGTTAAAAGAAGTTCTTCAAGTAAAGACTGGAAATCCACGTCTGGTTTTCCTAGCAGCCTTAATTGTGGAGCAGTGCACAGGACAGAGGAAAAGCTACAGAGTAACCTGAATCCTAGGCGTGGCACTCCACGGAAGATAAGGTATGAGAAGCCTTTTATTCTAAAAGGGACTTTCAATGAAGATAGTTTTATGCAAGTAGATAAACCTCAATACCAGAGAAGAAGCAAAGTTAACTATTTAAAACCACTTTCCAAAAGGGTTCTAAGGAAGTTATGTGATAAGCCAAGGAACTTCTGTGAGCAATTAGAAAACACTGAGGATTCTTTAAACATTGAAGAGGGTAGCGAGCCAGAATCAATGGACTTGGATTACAGCTCCAGTGTTCCCATGCCTCACACAGAACCTATGGAATGTAACTTTTGCTTAAGAGGTAGTTGCTTGCCATGCTAATTGTACAGTGAAGAAATGAGTCTTAAAATGGTGAAGCTGATAACCATTCTGTTCTAATTGTTTTCTATTGTTTGGGAAATCCCTTAACCCAGCTAAACAGTCAATTGTACAGCCTACAAGATTTAACTGTTTAGTCAATGGTGGAACTTTGTTATTATTTGAGGAAAGCCTTAAAAGCCTCCACTTTAAGTTTGTTGTCTCATTTGAACCTAGAGCATTAAGCGGGGAAATAAAGCATTATTTACCCTCCATTTGGCATAGTTATTCATTTCAGAGAGCACTACACTACAAGGACCACAATTCTTTGGGTCCTGCAGCTCAAATACTCCCTGATACAAATTAAATGTCAGCAGACGCCCTTATATTACTATGCCAGTAGGGGCGCCGGCCGACAGTACATACTGTATTATTCCTTGTGAAGAATCCTTGTCACATTTGGGATGATTGATTTGCTTGAGATACTGTGTGGTGTTTGTGTATCAGGTGGTGTGGTGTTTGAGATACTGCTTGAGATACTGTGTGGTGTTTGTGTATCAGGTAGTCAGCCTGGAGACAAAGGGTCAATAGTGAGAGTTGAAATGCAGAAGGTGATGGTATGCGGTCTCATACATGATTGCCAATATGCAGGACCAGTAGAACAGTGTGGATGAGAAAGGCCTAAGCAGCAAGTTCTCTTGCATGTAGTCATGGCTGGGGAACAAAGGTTTTGCTGTATGCACACACAGAAACACTTGGCAGGCATTGTTTGCCTGTCAGCAGCTTGGAATGCAGCAGAAGTTTTTGTAGCAAGAATCCATCTTGTATGATTCAGCTTTGGGTCAGAGCAGATCACATGGTACCAGTCCTACACCCCCCCCCCCCCCCCCTTTAAGATGGAATATGGTCCCTTGCAGCTATTCCTTCTTAAAATCTAACATAACTACTGTGCAGGTCAGAACTAAGTGACATGGTTAATTAAAGTAAATAATGGTATAATACTTCAAGCACAATAGATGTGTTAAAGCAATATTGCATGAGTAATAATACTGTGAGTACACACAATACTGAAATGATATTGGTAAAATTAAATAAGCTCAATGTAACGAGTATAACTTCAAACTTGGTAGGATATAGTGTACTAAAACCTAACCTCAGTGTAGAACTTGGTATAGATGTAATACAATGTGTGTGTTAGTAAAATAAACACAAGCTATCCTTGATAAATGAAGCAACTCAATTACAGGTAATGCATAACTGAAAGAAAGTGACCTCACTATTCAATGAGGTGACAGTCCACTAAATCCTGCAAAGGCATTGTAAGAGGAGAGATCTGTAGCATATAATGCAATGCTCTTTGGATCAAGTTACTGATGCTGTTATCTTGTTCCCTAAACATGCAAAAATGCAATGCGTGCCTTTGAGTCAGTCCTGACTCCTGGCAACCCAGAAGCTCCTGGGTTTTCTTGGCAGTGTCACCAGAAGTAGATTGCCAGGCCTTTCTTCTGAGGCAACGGAGGGTTAAGTGACTTGCCCAAGGCCACAAGGAGTGCTAGTGGGAATTGAACCCTGGTTGCTTGGTTACCAAGCCAGTGTTCTAACCACTATGCTACTCCTCCACTCCTTCCCTAAACATACTGGTTGCATAAAAAGTACACTTATGTTTAAAGAGTCCTTTAAGCAAAGTTACTTTCGCTTTGTTCTGGGTAATCTGCTTAGAATGAAGATTAAGTATAGTTACAGTATCAGAAGATCTTGCCAAGGGCAATTGACCTTGTGAATGAATCTGCTTTCTGATATTTTTCATATCAGCTCTTAACTCTTGCATATTACTCTGGAGTTTACTTAGAGATACTGCACTAACAATAGACATGGTGGAAGCAAATAAGAAACCTAATGCAGTAAATAAGGCAGCAACAGCAAATCCTACAAATCTTTTATATCTAGAGCATTCTTGTGGCATGGGTTAGATCATAACATTTTCCAACTGGCTCAAAATAGTCTGTACATTAGCAGTGGTATAGTCCATGTGTGCTCTTAACTACTATTGTGGGTTAGGTGGGTGTAGATCAGAACTGTTGAAGTGTTTCTGTAAGACATGTCAAGGATCCAGTGACACAAAAACTTTGTGTGACAATCTGGGACCATGTGATCAAACATCCAGGTGTATCTTGCAGCACAACACCAGATAGTGGGCTAGGCTCAATTTGGCAACTTTGGATCCTGCTATCAGCAAAATCAGGAACAGGACCTTGAAGGTTTGCTTCTCATCTATAAAACAAAACACACAGACTATCCTGTTCTAGGTTAGTATTAGTCATTTTAAACAGTAAAATCTATGCAAGATGAAATCATTTAGCAAATTCGGATCTTTGTGCAATTTCTGCATCTGTAAAGGTTCAAAATCTTCTCTTTAAGTATATTTCACTTATAGCTTCATAAAAAGCAAAAATATGATTAACATACTTATTTTTTAAATCACTTGAGCCAAGAGGCTGTCTGTCCTCTGTGTGACTCTAAAATTTCATGCTTCACTAAATTTGCATAAGTTGGTGTCTAATGAGACAGACTGAGCATGGATAAAGTGTTAAATTAAGATCTCTTCTCTTAAAGTGAACTGGAAATTAAAGATTCTTACTTCACTTCAGACTATGTACAAAATGAAGTCAAACCACTTCTGGAGGTTTGCCAGCTTTAGAAAATAAATGTGATTTCAGATATAAATTAGTACTTATAGACTCCAAAAGCTCTGCACCTTTCACTACAGGTGTAGATAGGTAGAAAGCTGTGTAGGAAATATTTACGAACAGCAGCTGAGTTAGGGGAAGTTGCACCGACAAGGGTTCAGTCTATCTCTGTAAAACCTTAATTGAACTTGGAAATTCCATGCAAAATGAAGTTCCTCCGTTCTATCTACCCCACACTTATACTCCATATAGTCAGTTTCTTATAGGAACTGAACAACCTTTTATTTTATGTGGTCAGGTGACCTCAGAAATGTACATTCTCTCTTCAGAATTGTGCATCTCTATAGGCACTCCCTTGGAAATGTCTTCAAACAACTGACATAAAACAATGTTAGATTTCCTCTGGCAAAGAAATTTCTTCTCAGAAACTTGTAAACAAAGAAAATGCAAACATGATTAGTTAATCATGAACATTTTACATGACTAACAGTGGTGGACCATGACAGGTGTCAGAAGATCCCACACTTGAAGGGAGCTGAAATCAAATTCAGACTGCTGAACTCGACTGCAAGATTTCACAACAGAAGAGAGGTGCAAACTTTTATGCATTTGAAAATACCTCTACTAATGACTTCATTACAGATTTAATAGCACATTAAAATCTTGCATGCACAGGACCTTTCCTAGGCTGTTTGCAAGCATGTGTGGTCACTCATTTTAATTTCTTATGAGTACAGACAGGCAATTTACTATTCTTGTTTGTATGGGAAAACTTTCCTTCGCTAGCAGTGAACCAGGAAGGAAAGTTTAAATGTTAGCTTTCAATTGCAGTACAGAAGGGAACATAGTACATATTCCAGGTTTTCCTGATGCACAGGGAACAATGACTCTGTGTCTTTTACAGAAAACTTGCAGTCTGGGAGATTTGCCAAACATCCCGTTATCTGCTGGTTTTCTGTATGTCAGAGAGATGTTTTCACAACAGTGAAATGGTATGAATGTCTTTACCTCTGTTCATGTTAACAGGTATTGAAACATTGTGCCTTAACTCAAAATCAGTCTAGCAGAGGCTTGGCTGCTTCAGGAGCTAAGCATGGAGGTGCATCTCCTCCCCCCCCCCCTCCCTCCGAGCAGGAATTCAGCTCCCAGCTCTTCTCCGCTTAACAGAGCATGGCTAAATAAACTCAGCTTTTCTTCTCCCTGACAATCCTGAACTAGCAGGGTCAGTATAGAAAATTTATGGCTCTCTACTTCAAAATTTGCGAAAGAGAGAGGTGGGAGGGGCACTCTTTAGAGCTAACTTGCTCAAGGGCAATCTCTTCCACAAACCTGTGTAGATATTTCCCATTTTCTGCAGTTGCTGAAGACAGTAAAGACTTAAAATCAGACTCTGGCTGATTTATGGCATTCAAAAGCATTTTCAGGATTACTCCTACTATTAATCATTTATATAGCACAATGTTTCAATGGCTGGGACTCAGAAAAGGAAACTACAGGTTCCTTATTGTTCCTCCAGTTTAGTCCTCCACCTCTGGGTTGTGCACCTCTTCCTGCAGCTTGGAGACTGGGCATGTCAAAGTCGTGACATCACTGGATATAGCCTGCTGGTATCTCCCATCAGCCTCCAGTATGTCCAGTCTCCATGCAGCAGGAGGACATAGTGAGCCTAGCTTCTGGGCTCACTTGGGGGGAACAGATAAGGAGTATTTAGTGTGACAAATTCTATTCTGATTTTACTTTTGATTTTTACCTTTAATTTACTTTTAATTTTACTTTTAATTCAGTTACCTTTGGTTAATTGGCAATCAGGGATTAGTTCCCTTTAGTTAGGAGCAAATTTCCTTATTTACAGTAATTTTAAATTTGAGCCTGGCTCTTTAAATTAGTAGCAGCTCTTGCCTTCCCTCCTTCTCAGTTATTTTCACTTGCTACAGGCATTTGCCGGTGCGTATCTCTCTCCCTTGACTGTATGGGAGAGCGCTCTGGGATCCGTACAGTCACACTGAAGCTGTGTGAGACGGAGCCTCTCCGTTGCTGCGGGATTTTAATTTTACTCTGTGGAACCGGCTGAGCGATCTTCGCCGCGGCTGCCAGGCGCATCAGCGCGGCTTGAGGATCGGAGGAATTCAAGGTGGTAGGAGCAGGCTGTGTGGCTTTCTGCCCTGCAGGTAAGGCCTTCGGGCTCTGTCGGTCTGCTGAGGCCTCCTTTTTGCAGCGGCTGCTGTTCTTGGCGCCAAAATTCATTGGCAAAGGGGCGGCCATTTTCTCTCTAGGTATTTGGACCACATGGCGAGAGTTGCAGGGAGCTGCCTGTGTGAGGAAAACAACAGGCAGAATAGCTAGATTTTTGGGCCTAGTGTTTCTTTCTTTTGTTTGTAGGTTTTTTGAGGCTCGGGGGGTTCCTCAGCCTTAAGGGGGGCTGCTGTCAATCCTCTTTATTTTTAAGTTTATTCCTAGTTTTATAGGACAGCAGTTTTGGCATTGATCTCTGATACCACATGTTCTTTCCCTCCTAATCATGTCTCTGAGGAGCATCTGTTAAGTCCCAGGATATTAGGCAAATTGCCAGTTTTTAGGTTCAAGAGCAGAGCCCTTACTTGTAGTTGGAAGGAGGGACAGCCTGAAAGTGTGCTTTTATGTATTCTATAGTGAAAGTTGCCCAAAATTCACAGGGACAGGTTTAGGAAACCTTAGGATATAAAAACATAGACTGACAGTTAAACTGTCAACCAAGAAGCAGCTGTGCTATGGTCTATGGCCACCAGAGGGCAGCTGGTACACTCAATAGTGCCTTTCTATGATTGTGTGTATGCAGCCATTATCAAATTGATCATTCTCTGCAAGTCAGGGAACAAATAACCACAGAGCCACCTCATGGGCTCTCAGGGGTTAGTGACTAAAACAGCTGTAATGTAATGTTCTGCAAATCAAGATTATATGACCAAGATTTAAAGCTCTTAACGTCAGTATCGTTGGTCGGGCTCTGGTGCCCTAAAGGCCACCGGATGGCAGTGCTGCTCATGAATCACATATAGTATTCAGTGCCCCCATCCCTGGGGGGGGGGGGGTGGTAAAATACAAAATCGTATTACTCATCAGGTTCACACAGGCAGCAACCTCTAAGACCTCCATTTGCAAGGTTGTCGGTGTATTCCACTGCTATTTCTCTGACTGCAGGAAGGCCGGGGGGCTGCCTGTGTGTTTCATAGCTCCACTTAGCATGCCCTTCCCAGGAAATTCTCATCTATTTCTAGAGCAGGGTTTCAGTTCATTTCTCTGGTTGTGGTTAATGCACAGTGTTAGGGGCTGTGTTCAAAAGCTTGGGTCCCACAGACTTCGGTGGGATTTCAAAAAGTAAAAAGAAACTCTCTTTAGTGAGAGATAGCCTTGTTCATTTTTAGCTAACACTTTTGATTTATTCGGTGGCCTTTTGCGTCCTGAACCCCAAGGCCGGGACACTGTTTGCTTCCAGGGGTTCTACTTTCTATTTTGCTCTTCAGCTCCCTGGCAGACGCAGCAGGCTGGCAGGGGGTGCGCAACGCGTCCTGCAATGCTGAATCCCTCAGGATAAGGGGGGAAGGAAAACTGGGTGCAGCGGGGGGCTGGTAGCTTCTTACAAAGCTATAGGAGCAGTTTGGGTAATTTTAGCTGATCTGCTTTGATTTCATTGGAGTTGGCGGAAACTTGGTTATTCCCGTTTAGTTTGGCTTTGCCCAAATTATAAGATTTTACGGTAGATTTGTAATGTCTTAATTTTGGCTATATGTGGTTTAATTTTACATATGGAAAAGGCAGCTCAGCGGAGAGAGGTTGCAAAATAGAACTCTGGCCTTTGAAGCTATCTATGCTCCCATTCCATTTATCAGAGGTTCTCCAGTATGGAGAGTCTCTGCTAGTGTTCAGCGAATGCCTTAATGGGGGCCAGAAGCACGCAGGCAGGCTAGTTCTCTAGCAGCAATAGCAGCAGCTCAGATTCTAGTAGGCATACATCATATGCTGGGCTTACAAGATGGCTTCTGCGCTGATCAGCATCAGCCAAGATGGCTGCTGGTTTAGGCTGTGAATGTGGAGTCAGCCTGGATGAGGGAGCTTGCGTTCTCTGGAAAATGCCCTGCATACACTGAATCATTTCAATTTGATCAGCTACTGGCAGGATACAAGGCACTCTCGCATGCTTTTTTGCTTCAGTGGTCTAAAAGTGGAGTCTTTACCAGGTGGTATAATGGGAACTTGTCTGCAGTTTCTCGGCTTCTTCATTGCTGACTCAGTTGCCACTGCGGAATGAGAAAGCTGTATTTCCTAACACCAGGTGCTAGTTGAACTTAAAATATAAAGTCCATCTTTGTGCAGTCAGACGGAATGGGGCGTTACTCTAGCAGGAAGGCCGCGGATTAGTATGCCTGTGTTTGGGAGTTCTTTCTACTTCATATTGTTGGCACGGAAAGAGCGTCTCTTGTTCCCTGTAAAATAGTTATCTCCAGGTTATAATGCCCTGTTCAATGTAATTTCAGTTTGTTCAATGTAAACCGCACTGATGCAGAATAGCGTGGTATATAAGAAAATGTAAATAAAATAAATATGTCCTGAATTCGCCTGTTCTTGATTGACATTTTGAGGCTAAGCAGGGGCAGGCCTGGATACTACGTGGGTGGATGCACACCTTGCACTACCAGGGGGTGTGGACTCACTGTATGGAAGAGAGCCCTAGCAATCTTCTTTAGCGCAAGATAGGAAAGTAGATGGTTCACTGAAGCGACCGTTGGGGGCAATGCTCTGTCCTTACAAGCTCCCATTTGTGGAGCCTGGGGAGGCGAGAGCATGCTTCAAGTGGTCGCAGTGTTTACGGCAGTCTACTCGCCTGGAACAGGAAAGGATCAGGGAGTTGAATCGACTAGAGCCTGATTTGCTTTATGTGGCAAATGTGCATTATGGCTTAATTCGAGCGCTAGCTAATATTATTGGCTTCCTTGGAGTTCACCCGGAGGTCTCTCTGGTGGAGGAATGGGGCGGCTGATGGTTTGTCCAAGTCGAGGCTCAGTAAGCTCCCAGTTAAGTCTTTGTCTTGTCCTTTCCCCGTGGGCTCTCATAGGGCAACTAGTTGGTGTATCGAGGCTTTCGGGGAAAGGTACTCTTGGTAGCGCCCGGTTGGACGAGACGGCCATACTAGGCTGATCTCATTCGCCTACTCGACAGGCTTTTCCTAGAAGTTGCCGGTAGCGGACATTCTGCTGTGGCTAGGTCCGTGACGAATGTCTCAGGTGGATCGGTGCCCGCCTACGGTTTGGCCTTTGAATGGGCGGGGCTGAAGAAGAAGGGTTATTCTGCGGCAGTCTTCGCCACCTTGTTGAGAGCAAGGAGGCAGGCTGCTTCTGGTACATAGGTCCGTGCTTAGCGCCTTTTTGAAGGCTGCTGTTCACGGCGCAAGTCCAGGTGACAAAGGTGTCTGAGTTCTCTGCAGGACAGTGTCTGTAGGAACTAGCGGCCAGTTCCTTAGAGGGTCTAGCGGGCGACTGTTTCTGGCTGTAGAGGTTCTGTGGAGGGAATAGCGCTAGGTGTTCGGATCGATGTGTAGCGTTTCCTTAAGTTGGGACATGACTGCGCTCCTCAAGGAGAGTTCGGGTGCCGCCGGGGGATCCCGATTGGGCCTTAGAGACATTAACTAAAGAGCCCTTTGATTCTTTACTCCAGGCATCGGTAAAGGATTTGCTGTTATAGACAGTGGCTTTGATAGCTCTTTGTTCGGCGTGACGAGTTTCGGAGTTTCAGGCGTTGTCATGTAATGAGCCGTTTTCACCCTTTCTAGATAGAGGGTGGTGTTTGCAACCAGTCCCGTCATCCTTCCAAAAGGTGGTATCTGATTTTTCTCCTGAGCCTATTGGTTTCTCTTCCAGTTCTTGGTTTTTCTGGAAGGGGAGGTTTTTATTCGTAGCTTACGCTGATAGGAAACATAAAATGCAGGGTGCAGTGTTCGTTTCTTTGTTTTTGTGTGTTGGTTGGAGGTCCCCGCAAAGGGGAAGCAGCAGCGAAGGCGGCCATTTCGCACTGAGTTAAGGGGGTGGTTGCCTCAGCTTTCTGGTGGCGAGGTTGTATGATTCAGGGGGGCTTTCTGACTCTTGCTACTAGGGCGCAAGCAGCTTCATGGGTGAATCACTGTCTCATTCCACCAGGGGGTATTGGTAGAGCAGCTTCCAGGTCGTCTCACCATTTCCGCAGTAACCACTACTGCCTAAATGTTTTGGCAGTAAAGGATGCCTGTTCCGGGTCGACGGTATGGTGAGTTGGCTGGATAGGTCCCTCCCAATGATTACTGCTCTGTTCCATCCCAGAGGTGGAGGACTAAACTGGAGGAACGATAAGGAAATAGAAATTACACTTACCTGGTAATTGTCATTCCTTGAGTGACGAGTTTAGTCCTTATTCCCGCCCAGGGGTGTGATTTCTTCAGAGTTTATTTTCAGGCGGAGTGGAGCATCAATCTCAAGGAGTAGACAGATCCTTTCAATTTCTAGATCGCAGTGAGTATCCCTCTCGGTTGTTTCTTCCTTCTCTCTTATTTAAACAAGGGGATGGTATAGTAAACGTGTTTGCATAGGGGGGACGTGAATGTAAAGTTAAAAAAAAAAAAAAGATGGATACGGTTAAAAGGGTTCCTCAGGTTGAGGAATGGTGAGTTATTTAAAGTTATGGTATAGTTACTTATTTGTTGTTCCTTTGAGTTTGCTTTGTCAATAGTACACTGGAGGCTGATGGGAGATACCAGCAGGCTATATCCAGTGATGTCACGACTTTGACATGCCCAGTCTCCAAGCTGCAGGAAGAGGTGCACAACCCAGAGGTGGAGGAGTAAACAGAGGTGGAGGACTAAACTGTCGTCACTCAAGGAACGACAATTTACCAGGTAAGTGTAATTTCTATTTTGTCCTGTTCATCTCTATACCATGTAGTTGCCAGTTTACCTTGAAGAGTGGTATTTTTATCCTTTTCAGCAGCCTCCACCACTTTCAGCTGATTGACTAAAGCCTTCTCTCTCAGCCGATACTGAGCTATTTGGTTTTGGAGCTTTGCATTTGTCAGCTCTAACCGGCATATCCTAAAAAGCTAACGCTCAATTATAGCCTCATTAGCCCACTCTTCTAAGACGGCAAGTGGGTCTAACAAGTCTTAGCATTCCTCATACTGCTGGGTGCACGCAGCCGGGGAGGAATGGCCTCCTGCCACCCCCAGTTCCTGTGCCCTCGTTCCAACCTTGGTGAACTGGTGCCGTAAATCAGACTTTTCCTGCTCTAGTATTCCCATTCTGTCAGCAATAGCCTGAAGATGGGACAGAGTGTTATTTAAATTCAGTGAGCAGCTCAGATCTCTCTGGCACATGGTGTAAGGCCTCCTGCAATTTATTTTTAAAGATATACAGGAAGCAGAAGTGCTCAGCAAGCAAATTTCTCCAGGACCAAGCAGGAAGTCAGTCCTCACATATGGGTGATGTCGGCACCGATGGAGCCCCCGCGCGGAGCATTTACCCAGCTTTCACAGAAAGCCTTTGGGAGTGCAGCGTGCATGCGCGGTCCCCTTCCCGCCCAAGGGTGCCATCTTGCTCAGTCTTTTTTACGCGGAGCCCGACGGACATGTTTAGTTTTCACCCAAGGAAAAAGTTCTGCGAGGACCCGTTTTCTTCGGTTCGACGCCGGTTTCCCTTTCCCGCCTGGGCCCGATACGTCGGTATCGAGCCCAGACTTCTTTTTTCGGTTTTTGTCCTTAGTGACTAGCGTACGTGCCATTTTTCTATTTTTCACTGGCAGCCCTGTCTTTTGACCTCGCAGGCGCCCTTTTTCCTCCGATGGCTGCCAGCGGGTTTAAGAAGTGTGATCAGTGTAAGAAACTTATGTCTCTCACTGACACACATGACTGCTGCCTCCGTTGCCTCGGACCTGATCATGACCCAGTGGAGATGGAGTCCCTGGGTCAAGTGAGTACTGTAGTCCTTGTGGACTCTCCTCCGGGGGAGCCGACGTCGGGGCCCGAGTCGGGGGCTGCTGAGTCTCCTGAGCTCGGACGCAGGTTGATGGCCTTGGAGTGCAGCTTGGCTGCCTTCATGGAACAGCAGCGGGCACTGATCACTGGTGCATCTGCCCCAACCACCAGGACATCGACGTCCAAGTCGACCCCGGAGGCCAAGCCGATCCTCGAGTCCATGCACTCTCAAGTCATTCCTCGGCCAAGGTCTCCCTCGGCCTTCCATTCGGGACTGAGGTCGTCAACGCCGGTACCCTCGGCGTCAGGGCGGATGGCATTGGTACCTGCCCGACCGGAGCCGCTTGATTCCTCCTCCGAGGGGTCCAGCTGGGAAACGGAGGATGAGGAGTCACCGGACACCTTTCGGACTCAGTGTGTCCCATGAGACTCACCGGAGTCCGAACCTCAGAGAAGGTCCCCCCCGGAGGATACCCAGTTCTCGGACTTTGTTTGGGATATGGCCAAAGCCTTGGCATTCCCCGCGGATCCCGAGGAGAAGCCTTGAGCTGAGGAGCTCGAGGCCCTGCAGTTTGACTCTCCTCCCAAGGAGGCCTTTACTATACCGGTTCCTCCGATGCTGGAGCGGTTGCTCTTCCGCATGTGGGAGACGCCGGCCTCGACGCCAGTTTTGAGCAAGCAGGTCGATTTCTATCTATTGAGTCCGCAAGAGCCCCGGGTTCCAAAAGGCACAACTACCGCACCACTCCATGGTTGTGGAATCGGCCATGCATTGTCTGAAGAGTCAGAAGATGCACTCCTTGGTGCCTCCCGGCTGGGAGGCCCGGAACCTGTATGCCCTCGGTAAGAAGTGCTTCAAGGGCTCTATGCTTGCTTGCCGTGTCCAGACCTACCAGCTGTACATGGGCATGTACCTTCGAGACCTGGCAAAGGAGATTGCCAGGTTCTCTGCTGGTCTCTCCGAGGAACCTTTGCAGAGGTTCAAGGCCCTGTGATCAGGTATCCAAGAGTGCTTGAAGATGGCTTTGAGGCTTCGGCCCGGGTAGCCGTGGCCAGCATCGGTGCACGCCGTCAGGCCTGGCTACAGTCATCGGACCTCAAGCCATGGGTGCAGGACAACTTGGTCGATGTCCCCTGCAGAGGTGAGAATCTCTTTGGCAAACCCATGGCTGAAAAGGCTGCAGAACCCGAGACCGAGACTCTTACCCGGACAAGGCTGTCCAGGAAAACCTCTGCCCCTTCTCAGAAGAAGAAGGGCTCGGGGAAAAAGACCTTTTACCCAAGGAAGTAATCTGCCTATAAAACATACCCTCATTTTCAGGCCTCTGTAGCTCCCCAACAGGGTCAGCAGGCCAAGGGGCAGGGACATGGGCCCCGTAGGCAGAAAACCCCCAAGCCACCAGCTCCGCCTCCTGCACAGCAGGGAGCGGGGTTTTGACTCCAGTGGCATAGCCTCTCCTCCTCAGCTGGCCTCTATCAGCACAGGAGGCCAGCTGGCCCTGTATGCCTACAGGTGGCCAGCCGTAACAAGGGATACCTGGGTACTAAGCATAGTCCAGAAGGACTATCTCCTCCACTTCCACCAGGTACCCCCTCCTACTTTCCAGGGGAGCCTCCAAGACTTCCTCTGCACAGGGACCTACTCCTGTAGGAGTTAGCAAGTCTTGTAAAGGAACAGGCAGTGCAACTGGTGCCCCACCACCTGAGGGGTCAAGGCTTCTATTCCAGGTACTTTCTAGTACCAAAAAGAACAGGAGGCCTCAGGCCCATCCTAGACTTGTGGAATCTCAACAAGTTCCTGGAGAGGGAAAAGTTCAAGATGCTTACCCTTGGAATCCTGCTGCCCTACCTCCAGCAGGGAAATTGGCTATGCTCCTTAGACCTAAAGGATGCTTATACTCACATCCTTATTCATCCAGACCACAGACAATATTTTCGATTTGTAGTGGGAGGAAATCATTATCAATACAAGGTACTGCCTTTTGGCCTAACCTCCGCCCCCAGGGTATTCACCAAGTGCCTAGCGGTGGTGGTGGCCTACCTCAGGGTGCAAGGACTCTTTGTCTTTCCATACCTGGATGACTGGCTCATCAGGGGCCAGTTCCCACAGGAGGACAATCAAACCACCCTTCGCACTGTCGCTCTACTCCAGCATCTAGGGTTTGTTATAAACTTTGCAAAGTCCACTTTGCGCCCCTCGCAGAACATGGAGTTCATAGGAGCAAGACTGGACACCCTTCGGGCAAAGGCTTTTTTACCCGTGGACAGGGCCCACAGATTGATGGATCTGGCCAGTCAATTTCACAGCAATTCTCTGGTCTCCGCCAGACAATTCCTGAGGCTCTTAGGCCACATGGCTTCCACGGTCCATGTAACTCCAAATGCCCGTCTACACATGAGACCAGCTCAGTGGGGCCTCAGAACTCAGTGGCACCAAGCCACGGGAAACCTGAAGGACAGAGTGAGGGTGTCCAAGCTACTAGAGTCTTCTCTACAGTGGTGGCTTCATCTTCTGAATCTGGTGCAAGGGGTGCCTTTTCAGGCACCTCCACACTTTCAAGTGCTGACAACCAATGCTTCTCTTCAAGGTTGGGGTGCACATTGCCAGGGAGCATGTACTCAAGGCCTGTGGTCTCCTAGGGAGGCCGCACAGCAGATCAATCTCTTGGAACTGAGAGCTATCCGCTTAGCTCTGAGGACTTTCTCTCATGTCCTCTCTCACCAGTCCGTCTTAGTTCAGATGGACAATCAAGTTGCTATGTTCTATGTGAACAAACAGGGGGGCACAGGGTCCCGACGTCTATGTCAGGAAGCGCAGAACCTGTGCTCCTGGGCAGTCAGTCATGGCATACTTCTCAAAGCGGTCTATCTCCCTGGACAGGAGAATTACCTGGCAGACAGATTAAGCAGGATCCTGCAGCCACACGAATGGCATTTGAATCCTCTGGTAGTTTAACAGATCTTCCTAAGATGGAGTCTTCCAACCATAGATCTCTTTGCTAGTCCTCTGAACCGTCAACTGCCCAGGTTCTGCTCCAGAAAACCGCATCCTCTCAGATTAGCAGCGGATGCGTTTCTCATTCCGTGGTCTACAGGCCTCCTATATGCCTTTCCTCCCACGCCTCTAGTGCCCCAGACACTGTTCAAAGTGCTCCGGGACAGGGCCTCGGTAATTCTGGTGGCCCCCAGATGGCCGAGGCAACCGTGGTTCCCACTTCTTTTGCAACTAGCGGCGGACACTCCTCTTCCTCTGGGGATGCAACCAGATCTCCTGTCTCAGGAGCAGGGATCTCTCTTACACCCCAACCTCCAGTCCCTCAATCTGATGGCCTGGCTGCTGAAAGGATAGTTCTCACACCCTTACAGCTACCTCGGGAAGTGGAGGATGTGGTCTTGGCCTCTAGGAGGCAGTCCACCCAGAAATCTTATGCCCTCAAGTGGCGTAGATTCTCTACCTCGTGTGCTCAACACAACGAGAATCCTTTCTCATGCCTGGTACCAGTGGTGCTGCAATATTTGCTTCACCTGTCCAACCTCGGCCTTAAGTCCAACTGTTAGAGTACATTTAAGTGCTCTTTCAGCACACCACTCACCGGTGGAGGGTCAGTCTCTCTCCAGCCACCCTTTGGTGGCTTGCTTCCTCAGAGGCCTGCTTTTGCTTAAGCCTCCAATTCGTCCGCCTGCCTCTGAGTGGGATTTAAATGTGGTCTTGCAACAGCTTACTTGCCCACCATTTGAGCCTATGACTACTTGTCCTTTGTGCTTTCTCTCCTGGAAAGCGTTGTTTTTGGTAGCTCTTACCTCAGCAAGGCGAGTGAGTGAGCTTCAGGCCCTAGTATCAGATGCACCATATACTAGGTTCTATAGGAACAGAGTAGTCTTATGGACTCACCCTAAGTTCCTTCCAAAGGCTGTCTCCTTCTTCCACCTCAATCAGGAGGTGGTTCTTCCAACTTTCTTTCCCAGGCCGCATGCCAGCTGGGCTGAGATGGTCTTGCATACCCTGGACTGTAGGAGGGTGTTGTCCTTCTACCTTGACCGTACGCGGGAGCACCGAAGGGCTGTTCAACTCTTCGTCTCTTTTGACCCCAATAAGTTGGTGTTACCTGTCTCCAAGTGTACTTTGTCCATCTGGGTAGCCGACTGTATCGCCTGGGCTTACAGGGCAGCCGGCCTCTCCTTGCAGGGTTGAGTTACGGCTCACTGTGTCAGGGCGAAGGCTGCGTCAGTGGCTCATCTCCGCTCTGTTCCGTTGGCAGACATCTGCCGGGCTGCTACTTGGTCTTCAAGCCAGACTTTTGCGGCCCACTACTGCGAGAGGGAGTCCCGCAGGGACAGTGCTTTCAGACAGGTGGTACTTCATAATCTCTTTGGGGTTTAGGCAACTCCTACCCTCCGGCCCTGGTGTTGGGCTACTGTTTGGGGGCGTTCTCAGAGAAGATTCTTTTCTCACATGCTGAGGCTCTAGAGAGAGCTCATTTTTTTCAGTTTTGGGTCTCCGGTAGCCTTAAGCTGAGGAGTCCCATATGTGAGGACTGACTTCCTGCTTGGTCCTGGAGAAAGCGTAGTTACTCACCTGTAACCCACCCTCTGGGGCTCAGGGTGGGAAACAGGATCACCCACCAATAGATCCACATTCTACCTCCCTGCAATGGTAGCAGTAGAGGAGACCATCAACCCCAGTCCTGCTGGGGAACAGACACCTTACAGGGCAGGCAATGCAGAGCTGTACATATCCATAAAGCAACAGCAGACAGACAGTAGGCCTGGAAATGCTCAGCTGTCCCCCACCACTATCTGACATTCTCCAGCAGCAAGCCTCCAGCCGCTGCACCCTGCAAGGTGTTCCAGCAAGACACATACTAGCTGCAGCCAGTCTGCTAGCTAGTCCATAGTGCATGGTCCTGGAGGAGATGCATGTACCCAGAACTGGGATGTCAGCATACACACCAAGCAGATAAGTCAGTGATTGGGTCCCAAAAGGGACCCATAAATGTCACGAGAGAAATGCTATATAGCACTATGGGGGAACCTAGCCATGCCATGGTCACTGCTCAGTCAGGGTGAGAGTGACCTCCCAGCAGGACATGCTGTGGCCACACTGTCCGTGCAGGTGGTGGCCGGGCACTACAATGTCCGAGCCATTGCCCTATGCCCTGTGCAGATGCGGCCAGGCCAGGCCAGGCCACCCTATCCAGGCTATTCCCACAGTACCTTGCTCCTCATTATGCACATTGGCAGGCCAATACTGGCAACAGTGCTAGCAGTGTGGGCTGTGGAGGGTGTTGGCAGCCTCCACACACCTATGCTAGCATTGTGCAGCTATAGAGGTGTTTGGCAGCCCTGGCCACCACACCAGTCCTGGGCACAGTGCAGGCATGGCTATGGTATGCAATACTGTTGGGGTCACTCTGTCAGACACCAGACCTGAGGCACACTCCACAGACATCAGAAAGGTTGCTATGATGCAGCTCAATCAGCCAATTGTGCTTAATGTAGGAATTGCTATCTGCCAGTTATCATAGCAACCTTTTGATAGCTGTGTACAGTTTTCCCATATTTAGGGTGGCATTGCTAAGGTATGCAAGTGCTAGTATGGGGAGATGCACGCAGGGCCCAACATCCTGCCTCTCCCGGAGGTTTGGGATAATGGAGCATGTGGGTGCGGGTGTGTCTGCCCCTGTTGGCCGCTGCTCTAGGGCAGAGGTTCCCAACTCCAGTCCTGGAGGGCCAAACACTGTTCGGGTTTTCATGCTGTCCCTAATGAATATGCATGAGATACATCTGCATGCCATGGGGGCGGTGCATAGCAATGCAGCACAGCCACATTTATTAGGCAGCATGGAACCTGAATGGTGTTTGGCCCTCCAGGACTGCATTTGGGAGACTCTGCTCTAGGTAATGCGCATGTTTATGGTGTCTGTGCTCTGTAGGGTAAAATGTAGGTGTTTTGGGCATGTCTACGTCATCTGCACTACAGGTTCTGTCTGTATTAGCACTCAGGGCCTAGCATCAGCAAAGTACTTTTAGTTTCATTTTAAAACACAGAAGAGAGCTTTCTGGTTAAATTTAGAATCCAGCAGAGAGCTTGTAGTTTAAATTTCATAGTCACTCAGGGCCTAGCATCAGCAAAGTACTTTTAGTTTCAATTTAAAACACAGAAGAGAGCTTTCTGGTTAAATTTAGAATCCAGCAGAGAGCTTGTAGTTTACATTTCATAGTCACTCAGGGCCTAGCATCAGCAAAGTACTTTTAGTTTCAATTTAAAACACAGAAGAGAGCTTTCTGGTTAAATTTAGAATCCAGCAGAGAGCTTGTAGTTTAAATTTCATAATAGGTTAGAGCCTAGCAGCAGCAAAGAGCTATAATTTAAATCAAATCAGAATATAGCTTACCTCAGCAGCACAGGACAGGGTACTGTGTAGCAGTCCTCTTTTAATAAGTGTTATATCCCTCCCCACGCCCACCCACCCCTGGGATAATCACAGCTTTATAGGTACTTGCACATCTTAAAAGACAGGAGGTGCTCTCAGGTGAAGCTCATTACCCAAATCAGTCATACTGTCACCCCTCCGTGCTGTGTACCTGTTGGTTGGGCAGGGCACTGCGCTGGGGCTTCAGTGTAACTGGCTCAATTAGCTGCGTAGGCCTTGCTTGGCTCTCTGGGAGTTGTAGTTGTGAGTTGCCAGTTAAAAATCAGTTGTGGAACGATGGTAAGGTTAACAAAGGATTTATTTCCCCTTCCAATAGGACTTTTTGTTGTGGTATAAACAAAAGGAAAACATAAACCTTCCTGGGCATATAATAAAGGAAAAATGGAACAAAAATAGCTTCTCTTCAGCTTCTTAACCAATAAAGCAAATGTACATCAAAACAGTCTTTCATAAGCACATACAAGCCCTTCTTTACAATGCTAGGCTTCAACAGCTCTTACTTCCCTTTATCTTAATGAGGAGATGCTGTCTGCTATTGAAATTGTGCAATCCATATATTCAGTGCTTGTCTCAGCTTCTGATGGCTCACATTGCATCGCTTCCTCACAAGCATTTAATATCTCTTTCCTTTCAGCATTTGGGACCTCTTCAAACCGTCTATCTCTGCTCTGACGTGACTCTCTTTCTCTCTCTGTGAGAGTGTGCTGAATGCTATTACCACATTCACTGAACTGCCTTCGGTAAGAGCCTCTCCCCTGCTGGTGGTTGTTAGGTGAATTGCAATATTCCCTTGCACTTCTATTAAGGTAAATAGGCTTACCTCTCTGCTCTGACTGGCTCAGGATCCTGTGTATGGCTGGAGTTTGAAACGGCAATTTTGCAGAGACTCTGCTCCTTAAATCATTTCCAGAGATACTAGCCTCTTCAGGTAAAAAGCATTTAACCTTCTCATGCCTGGTATAAGGGTAATAAAACTTATCTGTTTCTCTTAAGCTGGCTTCATAAGGCTTTAGCGTTTCTGGGAACTGCCTCTTATAGCCAAGCCCTGTGCTTCCCCTTTCAGGATGAAAATAAAACTCTTCAGCTTTTACCTTTCTCCTCCCAGCTCCGTTCCAACCTGGGCTGTTTCCAACACTCTCTGGGCTCCTCTGATATCTGAGGCTTCCTCTCCTGGCTTTGCTACCTCCTCTGTAGCTCTTTTCACATTTGCCGTTATCCTCACTTTCACACTCTGAGTCCAGCTGTCTTGGTTTCTCTCTCAAGCACTCATGGTAATCATTCAAACTTCCATTCAGGCTTCCGTAGTGATTATCATGCAGGCTTTCTCCACAGCTCTCTCTCTGGCCCCTTCTCCAGCTCTCTCCATGACTCTGTCCACCTGTTTGTGAGCTGTGCTTATCTACGTACCTCCGAGCAGCACCTCCCCCCAGCTGACTTGCATCAGGTGATAACCTCCTAGCTTTCCTGCTGGCTGGGTGTGTCTCTCTGGCTCGTGACCACATTTGTTTTTGTTGCTCATAGCAACTTCCTGACATGTGCTTTCTAAAAACGTCAGTTTCAGCCTGATCCACTACTTCTCTGTCTATCTTCCTAGGCTCTGGTGAATCTGCTCTGTGACAATACACTAAGGACCTGAGATTAATTAAGCTTCAGGTGAACAAGGTATATTAAACTTATTAGGTACAGTTTATTGGTATAAATATCCATAGCACCCTTTAGTACGTAAAGAACTTAAAGATCTAAACACAAACTTAAAACTAAGATGCAGACAGCAGTCCAGCAGCGGGATGTGGGATTTCCAGTCTTTTGCATTGAGTGTCATATGTATGATTTTCTCCCAGTTGGTGAGAGGTCTTACGTGTGCACTAGGTGCAAGGAGCTCTTTGCTCTCAGGGAACGAGTCCGTTCTCTAGAGGCTAGAGTAGCAGACTTGGAAAACATAAGACAGAGAGGTACATAGATGAGACCTACAGGGATATAGTCCTGAAATCCCACCTCCAGTCTGGCAGCATCCCTGTTGCCATGGAGGAGAGAGATCACGTGACAGGACAGCATCACCCTGGTGTGGCAGGAAGTGATCCTGTAACTAGGACCTGTCCTCCAGGTGATGTAAACCCCTCTCGCACCGAGGAAGTTTCTCCAGGGCCATGTGCCCATGAGGGAAGGGTTAGGACAGCCGTTATAGTTGGTGATTCGATCATTAGGCATGTAGATAGCTGGGTGGCTGGTGGACGTGAGGATCGCCTGGTAACATGCCTGCCTGGTGCGAAGGTAGCGGACCTCACGCGCCACCTAGATAAGGTCTTAGATAGTGCTGGGGAGGAGTCTGCTGTCTTGGTACATGTCGGTATCAATGACACAGGAAAATATGGTAGGGAGGTTCTGGAAGCTAAATTTAGGCTTTTAGGTAGGAAGTTGAAATCCAGAACTTCCAGGGTAGCGTTCTCCGAAATGCTTCCCGTTCCACGTGCAGGACCCAAAAGGCAGGCAGAGCTCCGGAGTCTCAATGCGTGGATGAGACAATGGTGCAGAGATGAGGGGTTTGGATTTGTTAGGAACTGGGGAACATTCTGGGGAAAGGAGGGGCTCTTCTGAAGGGATGGGCTTCACCTTAACTGGGATGGAACCAGGCTGCTGGCATTAACCTTTAAAAAGGAGATAGAGCAGCTTTTAAACTAGATGATAGGGGAAAGCCGACAGTCGCCCAAGAGCGCATGGTTCGGAAGAATGTATCCTTGAAGGATACTACAAAAAGCAGAGAGGTTCCAAAAAAGGAGTAAAGTAGCCCAAATGCCCTCAAGTATGGAGCAGACAGAGCTTAAAGATCCCAAATTACCCATGTCTACCAATAGCCAAATTAATATGAATAAAATACAGTCTCTAAAATGCTTGTATGCAAATGCTAGAAGTCTACAAAACAAGATGGGAGAGTTAGAATATATAGAACTAAACGAGAGGTTAGATATGATTGGAATATCAGAGACATGGTGGAAGGAGGACAACCAGTGGGACACTGTGATACCTGGGTACAAACTGTATCGTAATGATAGAGCTGATCAAATTGGTGGAGGGGTTGCACTCTATGGTAGAGAGGGCATTGAGTCAGAAAGGATTAAAGTTTTGCAGGAAACAAAATTTGCTGTAGAATCTCTATGGATTGAAATTCCATGGAAAAAGGGGAAGGCGATGGCAGTGAGGGTGTACTATCGTCCGCCTGGCCAAAATGAACAAATGGATGATGACATGCTCAAAGAAATCAAGGAAGCTAGCAAAAGTTACAGTGCAGTAATAATAATGGGTGATTTCAATTACCCCGGTATCGACTGGGTCAGTGTCACAGCAGGACATGCTAGGGAGATAAAGTTCCTAGATGAAATCAATGACTGCTTCTTGGAGCAGCTGGTTCATGAACCACCCAGAGGGGAAGCAATATTAGACCTAGTCCTTAGTGGAACACCAGATGTAGTGCAAGAGATAAGGGTGTTGGGGCCACTTGGCAATAGTGATCATAGCATGATCGCCTTTGATTTAATTAGTGGAGGAGGGATAGTAAGGAAATCCACAGTACTACCTTTTAACTTTCGAAAGGGAGACTATGCTAAAATGAGGAAAACAGTTAAGAAAAAACTAAAAGGAGCAGTTGCAAAGGTTAAAGACTTACATCAAGCTTGGGTGTTTAAAAATACTATCTTGGAAGCCCAAGCCAGCTTTATTCCACGCTTTAAGAAAACTGGAAGGAAGTCAAAAAAACTGCCAGCATGGTTTAAAGGTGAGGTCAGAGAGGCGGCTGTTGCCAAAAAAGCATCTTTCAGGAAATGGAAAAAAGAGCCAAACGACGAAACCTGGTAACAGCACAAGCACTGGCAAGTCAAATGCAAGGCATTAATAAAGCAGGCAAAGGGAGAATTTGAGAAGAAGCTTGCTGCGGAAGCAAAAACGTGAAATAAAGATTTTTTCAAGTACATTCGCAGCAAAAAACCTGTGAGAGAGTCAGTTGGTCCATTAGATGATAGAGGCGTTAAAGGGGCACTAAGAGGTGACAAGGCGATAGCAGAGAGACTGAATGAATTCTTTGCTTCGGTCTTTACTGAGGAAGATATAGAGATGTTACCCATGACTGAAGTGGTATTTAAAGGTGCAGAAGAGTTGAAGGAAATATCGATACATCGGGAAGATGTATTACAACTATTAGATAAACTGAAGAGTAGCAAATCACCTGGGCCGGATGGTATACATCCAAGGGTGTTGAAAGAACTGAAAAATGAGATTGCAGACCTGTTATTAGTAATCTCTGAACTATCATTAAAATCATCTCTAATTCCTGAAGATTGGAGGATAGCCAATGTAACACCAATTTTTAAAAAGGGTTCCAGGGGTGATCCGGGAAACTACAGACCGGTGAGCTTGACGTCAGTACCGGGAAAAATGGTAGAAACCATCATAAAGAATAAAATTATTCAGCATTTAGATAGTCATGGCCTAATGGGAGACAGCCAACATGGCTTTCGACAAGGAAGATCTTGCCTTACTTATCTGTTATGTTTTTTTGAAGGTGTGAATAAACAGGTGGACAAAGGTGAGTCGGTTGATATAGTGTATCTGGACTTTCAGAAAGCCTTTGACAAGGTCCCTCATCAGAGACTTTTGGCAAAACTAAAGAGTCATGGGATAGGAGGCAGTGTACTACTGTGGATCAGGAACTGGTTAAAAGATAGAAAGCAGAGGGTAGGGCTAAATGGCCAATTTTCCCAATGGAGAAAGGTGAATAGTGGTGTACCCCAAGATCTGTGCTGGGTCCTCTGCTTTTTGACATATTCATAAATGACCTGGAAAGTGGAATAACGAGTGAGGTTATCAAATTTGCAGATGACACAAAACTATTTAAAGTTGTTAAAACCCAAGAGCATTGTGGAAAATTGCAAGAGGATCTTGATAAATTGGAAGACTGGGCATTAAAATGGCAGATGAAATTTAATGTGGACAAGTGCAAAGTTATGCACCTAGGGAAGAACAACCCAAACTATGGTTACACGATGCAAGGTTCCACTTTAGGAACCACCACACAGGAAAAAGATTTAGGCGTCATTGTGGATACCATGTTAAAACCCTCGGCCCAGTGTGCAGCAGCAGCCAAGAGAGCAAATAGAATGCTAGGTATGATAAGGAAAAGAATGGAAAATAAAACAAAAGATATTATAATGCCTCTATATCGTTCCATGGTGAGACCGCACCTTGAATATTGTGTGCAATTCTGGTCGCCGTATCTTAAAAAGGATATAGCGTTATTAGAAAAGGTTCAGAGAAGAGCCACCAAAATGGTAAAGGGGATGGAAGGATACTCCTATGAAGAAAGGCTAAAAAGGTTAGGGCTCTTTAACCTGGAAAAGAGACGGCTGAGGGGAGATATGATAGAAGTCTATAAATTAATGAACGGAGTGGAACGGGTAAACGTAGATCGCTTGTTTACGTTATCAGAATATAGACAGACTAGGGGACATGCAATGAAGCTACAGGGTAAACTATTTAAGACTAATAAAAGAAAATATTTTTTCACTCAACGTGTAATCAAATTCTGGAATTTGTTACCGGAGGATGTAGTAAAGGCTGTTAGTGTAGCTGGGTTTAAAAAAGGTTTGGACAAGTTCCTGGAGGAAAAGTCCATAAACCATTATTAAGAAGGGACCAAGGATATCAATGCTTGACCCAGTACGAGCATTGTGGAACCTGTGTCTTTTGGGGAAACTGCTAGGTACGTATGACCTAGATTGGCCACTGTTGGAAACAGGATACTGGGCTTGATGGACCTTGGTCTGATCCAGTATGGCATATCTTATGATCTTGTAGTAGTGGGTAAAATATGGGGGCTGGGTTGGCAGGAACCACAGCTGGGACTTGAACCTGTGACTTTCTGCTCCTGAACACACTGGCTGTGTGCACTGCACCACCGTGTTGCCACAGAGACAGTGCATTCCCTGGGGATACCATGACTGTTCGTCAGACAGGGCCTGTCTGTTGCAGTGCATGGCACCCACCTACACAGGGCTAGGCCATGGTCTGCTCTGGGCAGCTGCCACTGCCCCCTCCACCACCAGTACCCCTCTGCCACCCTGCTGACATGCCTGTCTGCTGGTGGTGCTGGTGGAGTGCAGTCTCAGGCCATCCATTGTGTGGGTAGGCGGCTGCCTGTGGTGCAGGTTCTGGGGTAGGGGTGCCTGCATAGATGTCCAGCTTCCCCCCAGCACCGCCTGCCAATGTTCTGTGCCCTTGGGGGTACTGCAGTGCCAGGCCCCACAGTACCTGCTGGGTACTATCCCCTGTGACACTGTGGAAAGCACACTCGTGCCCATGCTGGGCCCTCATCAGTTGCTGTCTGGCTGCTCTACTGTTTCAGCATTCCTATGGGCCACCTAGGCATCACCCTAGTCCGCACTGTGGCCCAGCTGCAGCACAGCATGTGCCGTCTGCAGCCCTCTGTGTCCCCTTTCCCAGCATCTGTCCAGTTGCCCATTCTGACATGCCTGCCCTGCTGTTGTGGAACATGTGCATGCCATAGGAAACCTGTCCAATGGAGAGGGAAACCCTGATCAGCGCTATTTCACTGTGGGATCATTCACCTTGTATGGGGACGGAGCGTAGACCCTTCCAAAATTCATATCCTTTTTTTGGAGCTTTCTTGGGAGTGTTTTTCAACGTTTCCCATTAATATCACTATTGCCCAGCTTGGTTATGTTTTTTTTTTATATTTTGTTGGGGTCATTTTCAATGTTTATTTGCACTTTTGTTCTGTGCACATGTATCACACGTATCACTTTTTTGTAGGTTTCCTTGATTTTGCTGTACATTGCTGACAGAAATGGTTTCTCTTCCTTTTAAATCAGCTCTAACGCCAGGGGGTTTCACTGGTGTTAGTTTTCGGCCTCGGATTTCACAGCGTTAGTGTGCAGCGAGCCTCTCCCCTCCCACTCTCCGCCCATTGACCCCTTCTTTCCGCCCCTGAGGAGCCTTTCTCCGCCCTCCGGGAGCCTTTCCCGGCCTTCAGCGCTCGTTTGTGCCGCTGTGCACGTTATCGCGTGATAAGGTACCTGTGCGCCTGAAAAAGCGCCATTATCACGCGATAAGGTACCTTATTGCGCGATAACATCACGGAGTGCACATTAAGACGGTTTAGTAAACATACCCCTATATAAATTAGAGATATTGGGTAGCAAGTTGTAGTAACACTATGATAACAATTATACAAAAGTTATAAATCACTAATTAGCAACCAAAGGTCACAGGAAAAGTACAGAAAACAGCTGTCTGGCTATGAACCATCCTCTGGGGAAGACTGGAACACCAGAAGGATGATTAGAGCTGAGGTCCAAGGCAGTCACCGGAACAGCACAAAGTTTAAAAGAGACAGCTAGGCTAGATTATACACATCATCCCTCTGGAACTCCCTACCAAGTCAAATCAGAAACGGAGATCCTTCAACATTCAGGAAGCAACTAAAAACCATCCTGTTCCAGGAATACCTCGGACCAGAAACAAACATCCATCATTGTCTACCCCTCCAGACCTTCTAACATACCCACAGGTCTACCTACTAAGAGACCTTATGTCCATTATCTAAGTCCTTACTGTCTGTTCAGATCATTAATGTTGGCCTCCCCTGTGACAGCCCCCCCCCTACTTTGTTGTTAAAGCACTTTGACCCGGTGAAAAGCGGGATATAAATACAGTTAAATAAATAACGCTATCTACAGATGTCCAGAGGGGAGCTGCATGATAACTCAGAACTTTAGATGTGGGGGAGTCTTATTCTGGCCCAAGGTTTAGTGGAACAGCCTTGTGTGCATGTGTGTACACACACACACACACAGTGTGTCTGTCTTTGCAGGAGTATCCAGGCAGGCAGAAATGGCACAAACTTTCTTCTGTGCATTCTGTATTCTTCCTTGTGAAGAATCCTTGTCACAGTTTTGGTGATTGGTTGGCATAAGATGCTGCGAGGTGTCTCAGCAAATCAAGTGGTGGTCATTCCTGCAGATAAAGGGTCCATGGTGAGAAATGAAATACAGAAGATAATGGTATGCAATCTCCTACATGGTTGCAAATATGCAGGACCAGTAGAACTGTCTGTGGATAAGAAAGTCCTGAGAAGCAAGTTCTCTTACACGTAGTCATGGCTGGGAACAGTAGTTTTGCTGTATGCACACATAGAAACACTTGGCAGGCAATTGCTTGCAGGTCAGCAGGTCTAAAGTTTGAAACACAGTAGAGGATGTTGTAGCAGAAATCCATCTGCTAGAGAGCGGGCCACAGGGTACCAGTTCCACAGTGGGCAAAATTTTCCTGCCAAAGGAAAAAGTCAGAAGATTGTTGGATTGCTGGGCGCTATTCTGTGCATAGCAGGCTCCCAGAGTCTGGGATTATGTTCAGCTCCTTGGACTGTTGGGGCAACCACAGAGATGGTGCCATAGGTGCATGCTCATATGCAACCACTCTAGTGGTCCCTGCTGCTTCTGTGACCCCTCCCAAGTTCTCAGGAGTTCAAGAGCAGGCTACCGCTCTCATTGATGGTGTGTCCAGCCTGTGGTGGCAGCAGCCATGTCATCTGAGGAAGGATGTGTCGCTGGACGTTTTCTCTCCAAGCCACCAACACCGGCCCCTGCTCAGCAGGGTGGGTTTTTTTGACTCAAACAGCATAGCCTCTTCTCCTCAGCTGGCTTCTCTCAGCACAGGAGGCCGGCTGGCCCACTTTGCCCACAGGTGGTCAGCCGTCACATCAGATACTTGGGTTCTTCATATAGTCCAAAAGGGCTATCTTCTCCATTTTCACCAGGTACCTCCCTCCTATTTTCCAGGGGAGCCTCCAAGACCCCCTCTGCACAGGGACCTACTCCTTCAGGAGTTAGCAGGTCTGCTAAAGGATCAGGCTGTGGAACCGGTGCCCCACCACCTGAGAGGTCACGGCTTTTATTCCAGGTACCTTCTGGTACCAAAAAGAACAGGAGGCCTCAGACCCATCCTAGACTTGTGAAACCTCAACAAGTTCCTGGAGAGGGAAAAGTTCAAGATGCTTACCCTTGGAATCCTGCTGCCCTACCTCCAGCAGGGAGACTGGCTATGCTCCTTAGATCTAAAGGATGCGTATACTCACATCCTTATTCATCCAGACCACAGACAATATCTCAGGTTTGTTGTGGGGGGAAACCACTATCAGTACAGAGTACTACCCTTTGGCCTGTCCTCCGCTCCCAGGGTGTTCACCAAATGCCTGGCAGTGGTGGCGGCCTACCTGAGACTTCAGGGTCTTTTTGTGTTTCCGTACATGGACGACTGGCTCATAAGGGGCCAATCTTCCCAGGAGGCCAACCAGGCCACCCTTCGCACTGTGGCTCTGCTTCAGCACTTGGGGTTTGTCATAAACTTTGCAAAGTCCACTTTGCTCCCGTCCCAGAACTTGGAGTTCATAGGGGCCAGGCTCGACACTCTTCAAGCAAAGGCTTTTCTGCCTCTGGACAGGGCCCACAGGCTAATGGATCTGGCCAGCCAGTTTTGCAGCAATTCCCTGGTCTCTGCCAGGCAATTCCTGAGACTACTCGGCCATATGGCTTCCACGGTTCATGTAACCCCCAATGCCCGCTTGCACATGCGGCCTGCTCAGTGGAGCCTTCGCACTCAATGGCATCAAGCCACAGGGAGCCTAGCGGACTCAGTACAGATATCCTACTGGTCTCCTCTCTGCAATGGTGGCTTCATCTTCCGAATCTGGTGCTCGGAGTGGTTTTTCAACCCCCTCCGCATTCTCAAGTGCTCACAACAGATGCTTCTCTTCTCGGTTGGGGAGCACATTGCCAAGGGACATGTACTCAGGGTCTCTGGATCCCTTGGGAGGCTACGCAACAGATAAACTTCCTGGAGCTACGGGCGATACGCCTAGCTCTGAGAGCCTTCTCCCACCTCGCCTCTCACCAGTCTGTACTGGTTCAGACGAACAATCAAGTTGCCATGTTCTATGTGAACAAACGAGGCACAGGCTCCTTCCTTCTTTGTCAGGAGGCTCAATGGCTGTGCTCTTGGGCTGTCAATCACGGGATCCTTCTCAAGGCTGTCTACCTCCCAGGTCAGGAAAATTACCTGGCAGACAGACTGAGCAGGATCCTGCAACCACACGAATGGAGGTTGAACCCATTGGTGGTTCAGCAGATCTTTCTCAGGTGGGGACTCCCCACCATGGATCTTTTCACCAGTCCTCTGAACTGGCAACTCCCGAGATTTTGCTCCAGACAACCGCATCCCCTCAGAGTAGCAGCGGATGCGTTTCTGATCTCATGGTCCACGGGCCTACTGTATGCGTTTCCTCCCACACTACTAGTGTCCAGAACGCTGTTCAAAGTCCTCAAGGACGGGGCTTCATTGATTCTCATTGCCCCCAGGTGGCCGAGGCAACCATGGTTCCCGCTTCTGCTACAGCTAGTGGTGGACACCCCTCTTCCTCTGGGGTTTCAACACGATCTCCTGTCTCAGGATCAGGGGACTCTCTTGCACCCCAACCTCCAGTCCCTTCATCTGATGGCCTGGCTGCTGAAAGGGTAGTCCTGGCTCCCCTGCTACTGCCTCGAGAGATGGAAGATGTCGTCTTAGCTTCTAGACGGCAATCCACCAGAAAATCCTACACTCTTAAGTGGCGTAGATTCTCTGCTTGGTGTGCTCAGCACAGCGAGAATCCCTTCTCGTGCTTGGTAGCGGTAGTCTTGCAATATTTGCTTTACCTCTCCAATCTGGGCCTTAAGTCTAACTCTGTCAGAGTTCACCTTAGTGCTCTCTCAGGACACCACTTGCCGGTGGATGGCAGGCCTCTTTCCAACCACCCTTTGGTGGCTCGTTTCCTCAGAGGCCTCCTTCTGCTTAAGCCTCCCTTGCGTCCACTGGCCCCTGAGTGGGATCTGAATGTGGTATTGCAGCGGCTTACTTGTCCGCCTTTTGAACCTATGGCTACCTGCCCTCTCCGTTTTCTCTCCTGGAAAACTTTATTTCTGGTAGCTCTCACCTCTGCTAGGCGAGTGAGTGAACTGCAGGCACTAGTGTCTGATCCTCCTTACACTAGGTTCTACAGGAATAGGGTCGTCTTACGGACTCACCCTAAGTTTCTTCCTAAAGTTGTCTCACCTTTTCACCTCAATCAGGAGGTGGTTCTTCCGACCTTCTTTCCCAGGCCACATGCCAACCAGGCTGAGATGGTCTTGCATACCCTGGACTGTAGGAGGGCGTTATCCTTCTACCTTGACCGTAAGTGGATGGTTGTAGTTGTTGTTATGGAAGGACAGACTAGATAGGCCATGTGGTCTTTTTCTGTCATCATGTTTCTATGTTTCTACGCGGGAGCATCGGAAGGCTGTTCAGCTTTTCGTTTCTTTTGACCCCAATAAGTTGGGGCTCCCTGTCTCCAAGCATACGTTGTCCATATGGGTCGCTGACTGTATCGCCTGGGCTTATGGGGCAGCCGGCCTCTCTTTGGAGGATCGAGTCACGGCTTATCGTGTCAGGGCAAAGGCTGCGTCAGTGGCTCATCTCCGCTCTGTTCAGTTGGCAGACATCTGCCGGGCCGCTTCTTGGTCTTCAAGCCAGACTTTTGCGGCCCATTACTGCCTTGAGAGGGAGTCCCGCAGGGACAGTGCTTTCGGACAGGCAGTACTCCATAATCTCGATGGGGTCTAGGCAACTCCTTCCCTCCGGCCCTGATGTTGGGCTATCGGTCGGGGGCGTTCTCAGAGAAGATTCCTTCCTTACGTTCTGACGCTCTAGAGGGAGCTCATTTTTTCGGCTTGGGGCCTCCGGTAGCCTTAAGCTGGGGAGTCCCATATGTGAGGACTGACTTCCTGCTTGGTCCTGGAGAAAGAGTAGTTACTCACCTGTAACAGGTGTTCTCCAGGAGCAGCAGGAATCAGTCCTCACAACCCTCCCTCCTCCCCTTGGAGTTGCAGTCATATGATTTATTTTTGCTAATTTTTTGCTGTCTTTTCGCTATGTCATAAGACTGAGCAAGATGGCACCCTTGGGCGGGAAGGGGACCGCGCATGCGCGCTGCAATTCCCAAAGGCTTTCTTTGAAAGCTGGGGAAATGCTCCGCACGAGGGCTCCGTCGGCGCCGACGTCACCCATATGTGAGGACTGATTCCTGCTGCTCCTGGAGAACACCTGTTACAGGTGAGTAACTACTCTGACACATCAATTGAAATATTTAAAAAAAAAAACATCAAAAAATCATGAAGCATAAAGTCCACAAATAAACTGAGGGGGAAGTGGATCAAGAAAGAAATAATATAAAGGAAATCTCCAAAGAAAACTAACACTTAATTACATTTCTAATAGAGCTGTGGCTTGTGGACCCACAGTAGTCCATGAGACCATTACAGAGAGTCCAGATGACATAGAAAAGAAAAAAAATACATGAGAGATTGGAGGGAAGTAGCTGGGGTCAGTGAGAGAGAAAGACAGACTAGGGAGGACTGGCTTGAGGGAAAAAGACTGGTGCAGGCAAGAAAGGGGAAGGGAGAGAGAGGGCTAGACTTATCACTAAGAGAGGGGGGGGGAGAGAGTCTAGAAAGAGTAATGGGTATGAACTGGGTCCCCTGACCTTTAGTAAAGTTAATAAGGAGGGCACACAAAAGAAAAGTTGGGAACCTCTGCAATACAGCAATACCACCCCACAAACAGGATACTACAAATTATACTACATTATATTCTTTATCTGACAAGAAATTCTATAAATGCATTGGATCTTAAATGATGTGTTTATGTTTATTTCATTTGATATACCGCCCTTCAGAGGAGACAGAGCGGTTCACAATATACAAAAACAATTTAAAGAAGGCACGAGGCCAGAAAGCAGGAGAAGGAAGTTACAATTAATGATAGGAAAGCAAGAGAAAAGAAAGAGACAATACAGGACTTAGGGGTCAGGGTTCACACAGAAGGGGG
This sequence comes from Ichthyophis bannanicus, assembly GCA_033557465.1. Taxonomy (NCBI): domain Eukaryota; kingdom Metazoa; phylum Chordata; class Amphibia; order Gymnophiona; family Ichthyophiidae; genus Ichthyophis; species Ichthyophis bannanicus. The sequence continues at coordinate 40,563,123 of CM066037.1, read as the reverse complement.
AGGGAAGGTCAAAGGCCAGGGAGAAAAAGTGAATCTTCAGGTCGCGCTTAAAGGTAGGGTGATAGGGCTCGAGTCGGAGGGAGGTGGGAAGTGAGTTCCAAAGGGCGGGGCCTGCGAAAAAGAAGGCTGAGGAGCGGGTAGACTGAAGGTGAGCAAGGAAGGGGGAAGGGAGATTGAGGCATTTGAGATGGAATGATCGAGGAGTGTGTCTGGGAGTGTGGAAGGTGATAAGATCTGCCAAGTATTGTAGGGTGCTGGTGTGGAGAGCCAGGTGGACAAGAGTGAGCAGCTTAAACCGGGAGCGGAAGGGTACAGGTAGCCAGTGAAGCTGAAGAAGTAGAGGTGACACGTGATCTCGGTGGGAAGAGTGTGTGATAATGCGGGCAGCAGTATTTTGAATTCTTTGTAATCTGTTGAGTTGGGATTTGGGGAGACCGGTGAAGACAGAATTAGAGAAATCAACGCATGATATGACTAAGGACAGAAGCAGTGTGGTAAGGGTAGGCGGGGTGAGAAAAGGGCGAATCACACGGATTTGGTGAAGGAAAAAGAAGGAGGTCTTAGTGATATGGGAAATGTCAGCTTGAAAAGAGAGGTCAGAGTCAGAGCACACCTAGATAGCGGAAAGTGGAAACCAAGGGTATGGGAGAGTCTGAGAAAGATGGAGCGAGCAGAGGGGGTGGGCTACCGTGGGAGAACCAGATTGCGATGGCTTTGGTGAGGTTGAGGTTAAGGCAGTTCTGGGTTAGCCAGTTAGCAACAATGGAAAGACAAGAATTGAGTGAGGAGAGATCCGGGGGAGAGGGGGAGGTGTGATGTAGAAGAACTATGTCATCTGCATAATAGGAAGCAAAAATCCCAGTTTGTTGTATCAGTAAGGTGAGAGGGGCAAGAAAAAGATTGAATAGGAGAGGGGCAAGTACAGAACCTTGGGGAACCCCACAGGATAGAGGAAACGGGTCTGAAGAAGGGACAGAGGTGGAGGGGGAGAGGACAGCACAGGACCGGGAAGAGAGGAAAGAGTGAAACCAGCGATAGACAGTGCTACAAAGGCCCGCTTCATGCAGGCGAAGAAGGAGGGAGTGATCAACGAGATCGAAGGCAGCAGATAGATCCAAAGCTACCGCCACCGAGATGTCACCGCAATCGTGAGCCAAGTGCAGTGAATTGGTGAAAGCAAGCAGAACTGTTTCAACGCTGTGACCCTGACGTAATCCGGACTGACGAGGGTGGAGGAAGTTAGTAGAGTCAAGGTGGTGGAAAAGTTGTGCAAAATCAATTTTTTCTAGAAGTTTAGAGAGGAAGGGGAGATTGGAGACTGGGTGGTAGTGGGATGGAATCAGAGGGTCGAGAGAGGGGTTTTTGAGGATGGGGCGGATTAGGGCGTGCTTCCAGGAGTGGGGAAAGGTCCCCGTGGTGAGGCTGGTGTTGAGCATAGTGAGGAGAGGGGTAAGGAGTGCTAGGGAGGGAATGAGCAACCAGGAAGAAGGGATGGGGTCGAGAGAGCAGAATGTCTTATTGGATGAAGAGATGAGCTGATGGAGTTCGGGAGCGGTTTCCATGTAAGGACAGCAGAAACTTACAGGGAAACTTAAGAAAAAATAAAGCTCCCTAGCTCTTCCACTCTTTGCCTAAGCCGTAAAAAAAACAACAAACCCCCAAAACAAATTTTTCTACTGCATGGCCCTGGCCACATCAGGGATATTCCCATTCCAACAGATAAGAAACTGGATGTGAGGAAACCTGATAGAGTGGTAAAGGAGAAGAACAGCAGAATGGCATCAATAGGAGTGTCTATTCTGAGTGATTATTCTGTGAATCACGTGGGGAGGCAGAAGATCCTGAAGTACCAAGAAATGCACTCAGAGACCAAGGAAAATGTGGAAGAAAGATACAGAAATATTTCCCATTGTATTGGGAGCCATGGGCTTGATAAAGAAAAATTTCCATGCACAGCTTGACAAACTACCCATACATGTTACATCTTATGAACTCCAGAAGGAAGCTCTCTCTTGCATGATGCAAGTTTTATGCCAAGCATTAGCAGTAAAATGAGAAACTAATATTATACTCCATATTCCCTGGCTTAGAAGTGAGATTCATGACTCTCATGGTATGCGCAACATTAATTTATTTGGAGAAACTGCCCCAGAAACAATAATACCTTCCATTTACAAAAAATGGAAGGTCATATTTTTAAAGAAACTCTTACAAATCAAGGGAGGCATATTCAAAGGGATTAATGTGGTTAGCAGACCTCTTAATCCCGCTGAAAGCATAGTTACTAGTTACTCACCTGTAACAGGTGTTCTCCAGGGGCAGCAGGAATCAGTCCTCACATAAGGATGATATAGACACCAACGGAGCCCTTGTGGAAGCATCTCCCCAGCTTTCAAAGAAAGTTTTGGGAGATGCCACCACGCATGCGTGGTCCCATTCCTGCCCAAGGGTGCCATCTTGCTCAGTCAGATAACATAGCTAGAGCTGACAAAGAGATGACAAAAAATTTAGACCAGCAACTCCAAGGGTTATGAGGACTGAGTCCTGCTGTCCCTGGAGAACACCTGTTACAGGTGAGTAACTATGTTTTCTCCAGGAACAAGCAGGAAGTCAGTCCTCACATATGGGACGCCCTAGCTCCAGGCTACCAAGAACCTGTAGAAAAGAAATGGCCCAGCTGCAAGTGAATCTGAGATCAGACTCTGAGGACCCCGGTGTCTAGGGGAGAACTATGGCTCCAGCAGACTGAACAAGAAGGGTCGAAGGGAAGGAGTTGCCTAAACCCTGAACAGATTCTGGAGTACAGCCTGACCGAAGGCACTGTCCCGTCAGGACTTCCTCTCCAGGCAGTAGTGGGCTGCAAAAGTATGAACGGAGGACCATGTGGCAGCCCGGCAGATGTCTGCCATTGGCACAGAGTGGAGGCTTGCAATCAAGGTTACCATCCGCCCTGACATTGTGCACCGTGACCCGTCACTCCAACGATAGCCCATCCTGATTGTGTGCGAAGGCAATGCAGTCCACCAACCAGGTGGATAGAGTCCGCTTGGTGACAGCCTCCTCCAGATGACTGGGATCATGGGAAATGAAGAGCTGTGAGGCTTTGTGGTGGTGGCCCTGAGTTCGCTGTAGGTAGAAGGACAGGGCCTTTTGCAGTCCAGAGTGTGGAGAACGACTGATACCCTGTCAGCATGTGGAAAGAAGGTAGGAAGCACCATCTCCTGGTTGAGGTGGAAATCAGAGACCACCTTCGGAAGGAACTTCGGGCGAGTGCGGAGCATAACCCTGTTTTTGAAGAACTTGGTATAGGGGTGGCTCGGCCACTAGAGCCTGAAGCTCACCAACTCTGTGGGCAGAGGTGAGTACTACCAGGAAGGTCACCTTCCAGGCTAGGTAACACAAGGGGCAGGTAGCCAAGGGTTCAAAGGGCGGCTTGGTAAGCTGCGCCAGGACCATGTTGAGGTTCCATTCCGCTGGAGGTGGCCAGATGGGAGGTTTGGAGAGCAGCAAGCCCCACAGGTAATGAGGCGCTGCACAGAAAGGCTTGCCCTCTATAGGGCGATGGTTTGCAGAGAGTGCGCTCAGGTGTGCCCTGACAGAGTTGAACTTAAGTCCAGACCATGAGAGGTGGAACAAGTATTAGTATACCGAGTGCATCGGACAGGAGAATGGATGCACACTTTGCTCTGTGCACCATTCAGAGAACCTGCACCACTTGAAGGCTTAGGCACATCTCAGAGTCTTTACAAGAGGCCAGCAGGATTTCTTCCACCTCCCTGGGAAAATTGAGGGGTGCTAAAGCGACCTGTTCAGCAACCATGCCATGAGAGACAAGGATCCCAGGTTGGGGTGGAGGATCAAGTCCTCCTCTTGGGTCAACAGTCCCATGGAGCTCCCAAGACTAGGGACTCTGTCGAGAGCCGAAGCAGCAGAGGAAACCAAGGCTGCCGAGGCCACCAAGATCACAGAATCCTTGTCTCACCGGACCTTGAAGAGGGTCTGTGCCCCCAGTGGTGTGTGAGGAAAGGCATACAACAGACCCACTGACCACGAGAGGAGGAAGGAATCCGCTGCTACCCGGGAGGGGTACAGTTGGGGACCGCAGAAACAGGGTAGCTGAGCATTGGTTGGGCTGGCAAAGAGGTCCAGGTTTGGGGTGCCCCATAACTGGAATAGCCTCTGCACCACCCTGGGGTCTAGGTGCCATTCGTGTGGCTGGAGGGCCCTACTCAGCTTGTCCACCAAGGCATTGTCCTGGCCCAGGAGGTAGACAGTCCTGAGGAGCATCCCCCGGCTGGTCATGTATGAGCAGAGGGCTACTGCCTCCTGGCATAGGTGGTAGGAGCCTGTGTTGCCTTGCTTGTTCAAGTAGAACATCATGACCTCATTGTACGTCTGGATGAGCACAGACTGATGCTGCAGGAGGTGCTGGAAAGCCTTCAGAGTGAGGAAGATGGCCCTGAGTTCCAGCAGATTGATCTGCTGCTGGCTTTCCTTGAGGGACCAGCCTCCTGGGTACACAGCTCTTTGCAATGGGGGCCCCAGCCCAGCAGGGAAGCATTTGCACTTGGAACAAACTACCTGAGTCTGTACATCAGGCGCCTTTCTCTGACCCTTTTCAAGTCCAGGCTGAAAACTCACCTCTTCGCTGCCGCTTTCAGATCTTGACTCACCTGATTGCCTTGTGTTTCCCCTTGTGTTGTCTATCTTGACTAGATTGTAAGCTCTGATGAGCAGGGATTCTCTCTTACATGTCTGTGCAGCACTGTATAGTCTTGTAGTGCTATACAAATGCTCAGTAGTAGTAGTAGTAGTAGGACCCTCTGGTGGTTCTGGAATTGGAAGGGCATGCCCCTTTGAAAGTTCTGTGTATCCTGCCATCAAGTGAGTGACTTTGCCAGTTGACAGGACACCGAGACACTGTCCCAGAGCCAGCCTGTGCCCTGGGCCCACTGGGAGCAGAGGCACCATTGTGGTGCCTGCATGTGGAGGTGGGCGTCGGGAAGCATATGGACCATGGAGGCCATATGGCCCAGGAGGCAACGCATTGACCGAGCCGACATGGTGTGGTGGCATTGCACCTCGGCTACTAGGGCTGTGAAGTGATCCGCCCTGTCCAGGGGGAGGAAAGCCCTGGCCTGGAGGGTATCCAAATGAGCCTCTATGAACTCCAGGACTTACGTTGGAGTAAGGTGGGATTTTGGGTGATTTATCACTAATCCCAGATGTTGTGAGACCTTGATGGTATGGCCTGTGGCCTGCAGGGTCTCTGAAGTTGTATCCCCTTTTACCAGCCAGTTGTCGAGATAAGGGAAGACTAAGGCTCCTTGGAGATGAAGATAGGCGGCCACCACTGCTAGGCACTTGGTGAAGACCCCTGGTGCAGAGGCTAGGCCGAAGGGAAGTACTCTGTACTGATAGTGGTCACCCCCAGCCATGAATCTTAGATACTGTCTGTGACGGGGATGGATAAGGATGTGAGTGTACACATCCTTTAAGTCCAAGGAGCATAGCCAATCTCCCTGCTGGAGGTAGGTCAGCAATGTTTCAAGGGAGAGCATCTTGAATTTCTCCCACACCAGGAATTTCAGGTTTCTCAGGTCCAGGATGGGCCTTAGTCCTCCTGTTCTTTTTGAGAACAGAAAGTACCTGGACTAGAACCCCTTTCCTTTCAAGTGATGTGGTACGGGCTCTCCAGCCCTGTCTCTGAGAAGATCTGCAAGCTTTTGCAGTAGCAGAGCCTAGTAAAGGGGAGACAGAGGGGGCTCCCCAAGAAAGGAGGATGGAGGCGGCTGGTTCAGGTAGAGAAGGCAACACTCCTTGACCACCTGGAGCACCCATGAGTCAGTGGTGATGGAGGTCCACCTGTGGGCAAAATGAACTAGGCACCCTCCTGTTGCCAGCTGATCCTCCAGTGGAAGGGAGGCTAAGCTAGAGGCATCAAAACCCTAACCCAGGTTGGGCAGGGGCTGGTGCCTGGGGTCCTTGGGTTTGCGTTGGCCCTGGCCTGTACCCATACCCTGGTGACCCTACTGAGGGGTCTGGGTGGCCGAGGATGGGGTATAGCCTTGATAGGGCTGGCCCTTTCTGTGGATGGTAGACTTCTTTCCCAGTGGCTTCTTCCTTGGGAGAGTGGAAGTCTTCCTCGAGAGCAGAATCCTGGATAATGTACTCAGTCTCTATCTCTGCCACTTTGTCTTCCATCGGCTTGCCAAAGAGTTGCTCCCTGAGGTAAGGGAGATCAAGGAGCTTCTCTTGGACCCATTGCTCAAGGTCTGATGTCTGGAGCCAGGCTTAGCATTGGGCACCAATGCCAGCGGCTGCTACCCTCGCGCTGGACTCAAAGCTGATATATTTAGAACACTCCCCGACAGACTTCGTAAGCATCTGGAAGCATCTGAGGTGGTCTCCATTGAGGTTAGCCGCAAAGCCTCAGAGTTCCTTGGTGAGGTCTTGGAGGAACATGCTGATGTATAGTTGGTAAGTTTGTATGTGGCACACTAGCATCGAGCCTTGGTAGCATTTTTGCCCGAGGGGCACCAATGACTGTGTCTTTGGGCTTTTCTGTTTGATTTGACCACCATGGAGGTGTGGGGGAATTGTGCCTTCCTGAACCCTGGGCCTTGCTGGATCCGGTACATGTGTCCAGATGTTGACTGACGATCGACGCCAATGTTTCCCATATCCAGAGAAGGAGCTGGCTGAGGATGGAGGGGACGGGGACTGTAAGGGTCTCCTTGGGTGGTGCCTCATACTGGAGGATGCCAAGCTCATCTGTGTACAAGGGTCCTCCTCTGATTTGGTGGTGAGGGAGAAAGCCCTCACCATGTCCCAGACAAACTCAAGGACGGAGGTATCCTTGGGCAGGGACCAGCGACTCAAAGTCAGTGGAGAGGGGTCACAGGGAAGATCCCGTTGGGCTTGAGTCTCCGGTGATGTCTCAACATCAGACTCCCAGTCTGAGTAGTCCGAGGAAGACTCAAGGCCCGATGACTCCAAGGGAGACGTCGGTTCCGGCCTTCAGTGTCTCAAGGCCAGGGCATGGACGAAACCAGAGGCCTGAGAAGACCTTGCCCCTGAGGATCAGGAGTGAGATAGACACTCTCGCCAAGGATCCTCACGAGGCGTCTGTGCAAGCTCCGGCGGGGCCAGGCATCGATGCCTGTTGGGAGGTGATGAACGCAGATACACTGCATTCCAGTGCCAGCATTCGGGTTTCCCACTGGCAAGTGGGAGCCTGCGACACTGACGCCACTGTCACCAGGTCGGGTGTTGAGGAAGAGAGGGGATCCTTGATGGGACAGCCATCGGGAGACTGGGCTGCATTGGCAGAGACCACAGTATTGGTCCTGGGTACCTTTTGCCACTCCAAATCCTCGGATGTTCGGGGGCTGAGGGACTGCGCCCGTGATTTGCCATGCTTGTCCACCTCCCAAGATGAGGTTCGTGAGGTGGTCGTCTTAAGCCCATACTCCAAGAACCCCTTTTTGGAGTATCTATGAGCCCGCTCAGGAACCGCAGGGGCTTTACGCAACTCCGAGGGTTCTGAAGCCTTTGAGTGCAAGGCTACCGGGGTCGACTCTGCCTTGTGAAAGATGTCGCCCTGCTTCTGCTGGCAGCTCTGGATGGCATTGGCGGACATTTTTTTACACAAGGGAGCATTTCTCCGGATCATGGTCAGCGCCCAGACGCTGGAGGCAACAGTCATGTGTGTTGGTGAGGGACATGTTTTTGGAGCACCAATCACATTATTTGAAATTGGTGGCCATTGGGGTGAAAAGGACCCCAGTGAGGTCAAAGACCCTAACGCGGCCAGCGGTTGAAAAAGGTGTGAAAGCACTAAGATGGAAAAGAGCCTAAAAATAAGGCCTAGAGACCTGATGCCAGGGCAGCGAGGTTTGAGAGGCAGGAAAGGAACCGGCACTAGCCGGAAAACGCACAAAAAAAAAAAAATCAACTTTTTTTTTGGGGGGGGGGGTGAGGGGAGGGGGACAAGACAGAACATCCGTAGGGCTCTGCAGAAAAGGGATACTGAGCAAGATGGCACACTTGGACGGGAAGGGGACCACGCATGCATGGTGGCATCTCCCAAAGGCTTTCTTTGAAAGCTGGGGAGATGCTTCCACAAGGGCTCCGTCGGCATCGATGTCACCCATATGTGAGGACTGATTTCCTACTTGTTCCTGGAGAATAGGATATTCAGCAGCACATACACAGTTTGTACCACTGAATATTCCCTCTTAACCCTACTGAATCCCCTGATGCTAACAGCTTAGTGTCAATATGTTCCAGGGACGGCAATGGGGATTAGCCAATCAGTGGCAACATTGAGCTGCTGGTCAGTTAACCCTAATAAGCTGAAGTTAGGCAAAAAAAAAGCTGGCCTTAGCCAGTTTAGCTACCCAACCAGCGATTAATTGGCTTACTAGGCAACCCAAATATTTCAGTGCCAGTGGCTGGATATGGCCTCAGTATTAAATATCCAGATTGAAATTAAAGCACTGACTGCCACCATTGAAAATGCCCCCCCACCCCCCTGTTTTTATCAGTATCAGATGCTAATTATGACTAAGGCGACTCTCATCAGAATATTAGCCAGGGAGAAGTCCAAGCTGGCAGACATTTCCAAGCTGGCCACAGGCACCAATGGTTCTAATTCTTTCTCCAGGAACAAGCAAGAAGTCAGTCCTCACTTATGGGTGACGTCGGCAACAATAGCGCCTGCGCGGAGCAATTCCCCAGCTTTCAAAGAAAGCCTTTGGGATTGCTGCCACACATGCATGGTCCTCTTCCGGCCCAAAGGTGCCATCTTGTTCAGTCTCCCTTTTTCTGCGGAGCCCCTCGTCCCTCTTTTTTCCGGTAGTACCGGTCCTCTCCCGTCCTCCCCTTCGATCCTTTTCCCCCAGCAAAGGGATGTCCTTTATTCCAGCCTTTTTGGAAATTTTTTTTCTCTTCAGGCCTTTTCGCGCCCTTTTCAACCACTGGCCTCGAGGGTCTTCGACCTAGCAGGGTCCCTTTTTGCCCCAATGGCGACCGGTTTTAAAAAGTGTGAGAGATGCTCTAAAAATATTTCGCTCATAGACACCCATGACTGCTCTCTCCGGTGTCTGGGGGCCGACCATAACCCGAGCTCTACTCTCTCTGTAAGAAAATGTCTGCCAAGGTCCTGCTAAGTTGTAAGCAGAAGTCCGATGACATTTTCCGTAACGCAGCCCCGGAGTCCCCGATGGCATTATTTATTTGCCATCCTTGCGGAATCCTCTGCTGCAGCTCCTCTGTCCAGGCAGCACTCCGATCAGGGATCCCTTGAGGTGGAGAGGCGCAAAAAGAAGACCTCGAAGTCACTGTTGGAGGCACTGGACAAGTGTGAACGCTCCCGTGCTTGGTCGCTCAGCCCTCCCTGGCATTCCCAAGAGTCAGACAAGGAGCAGCCTCAAAAGATATCTCCTACAGACACAAAGACCTCTGGTGAAGGTGCCTGGTCTCCTGAGAGTCATCCCGGCAAGAACCCCCTCTCCTCTTCCATGCCAGACCCAGTAACCCTGGTGTCGGTGTTGCAGTCGCAGGGATCCATGTCCGCATGGCAGTCCCGAATGCTGGCACTAGAGCGCAGTGTTTCTGCCTTCTTAGCTGTCCAGCAAGCATTCTGCCCAGCACGGCTGGCTCGTGCCTTGAGACAGAGGTTCCCCTGAGGGGGGACACCTAAACCCGCCCTGGAAATCCCCGAGAGCAATGGGTCTCATGAGGGTTCTCGGCACCAGTCTTGTTCACCATCCCGCTCCTTGGGGGCAAGGTCTTCCAAGGCCTCTGGCTCCAAGCGGGCCTCAGCTTCTGGACAGGGTGACCAGCCAAACTCCTTTTCGGATCTCTCGGGCTGGGAGTCAGACGGGGATATCTCCCCGGAGACCCGCGCTCACAGGGATCTTCCCTCGGACCTGTCCCCAACCACCTCCCAGAGACTTTCGCCTCCCGAGGACATATCCTTTCTGGTGTTCGTATGGGCCCTCAAGCTGGCTACGCCGGCTGAGGAAGAGCTGAGGGCGGAGGAACTTGATATCTAACAGTATGAGTCCCCGCCTCAGGAGTCTCTTATGGTCCCAGTGCCTCCCATTCTGTCCCGGCTGCTCCTCTGCATGTGGGAAGCGCCGGCCTCGGTCCCCATCATGAGCAAACGCCTTGATGCCATGTATAGAGTCCAGCGCGGCCTGGGGTTCCAAAAGACCCAGCTCCCGCACATCTCCATGGTTGTGGAAGCGGCGATACAGAAGCCAAAGAACCTGAAGTTACATTCTTGGTCCCGCCAGGCAGGAAGTCCAGGGCCCTCGATGCCATGGGGTGCAAAGCCTATCTGTCAAGGGTACATGCTGACATGCCATATTTAGGCCTATCAACCGTATATGGGCATGTTCCTGCGCAACCTCATCAAAGAGCTCGGTGGATTTTCCGCAGGTCTTGGGGGCAAACCCCTTCTCAGATTCTAGACCCTCCTGAGGTCGGTCACGGACTGCTCAAAGTACCTCTCCCGCGCTGTGTGCGATGGGTTTGAATCCTCTGCCCGAGTAGCTGCAGCTGGCATTGGGGTTCGGCGCCAGGCATGGCTCCAGTCCTCAGACCTGGAGCAATGGGTCCAGGAGAAACTCCTGGATGTCCCCTGCCTCGGTGAACAGCTATTCGGCAAGCCCATGGATGATAAGGCTGCCGAATTTGAAATGGAGTTCGTAACTTGAACCCGCCTCTCGCATAAGACCTCTTCTCTCTCACGGAAGAAGCCACTAGTGAAAAAGCCGTTCTTCCAGAGGAAGGGGCTCCCCTACCAGGGATATCTGCCCTACCTGCCCACCCCTGCACCGCCAATCAGCACGCAGAGTAAGGGGGGTACACATGGCCATTGCAAGCCTAAAGCCCAACCACCGGTCCACCTCAACCTGCTACAGGGGTTTTGACACCGATGGCATAGCCTCTCACCCCCCAGCAGGGCTTCCACCTGTGCCTTTTGGCGCCCCAATGGGCATCGATCACATCGGACACCTGGGTCCTCAGGGTGGTCCAGGATGGTTACCGTCTTCATCTGGATAGGCTCCCTCCTCTCTTCTCCCAAGCGGAGCATTCTCGGCTTCCTACGCACCTCACTTGTTTGCAGCAGGAGCTGACCAACCTCCTCGGCCAGCGGGCAGTTGAAAGGGTACCGCCGCACCTTCGAGGCAGAGGGTTCTACTCCTGCTACTTCCTCATCCTGAAGAAGACGGAGGACCTTCGCCCTATCCTCTATCTCAGGAACCTAAACAAGTTTCTGGTGGGAGAAGTTCAAAATGCTATCGCTTGTTATTTATTTATTTAGCTGCATTTATATCCCGCTTTTCACCGGGTCAAAGCGGTTGGGGGATACATTTAACACGAGGGGATATGAGACACATACACTAATACTTACAGGGGACATGGGCAATGGAGGGTTAAGTGGCTTGCCCAAGACCACAAGGAGCACCTGCGGGACTAGAAACCCCAGTCCTTCCGGCCCAAGGTTGCTGTCCTCTAATGGGATTTGAACCACCGACCTTCCGGCCTGTTGTACCTTGCCCCAACCACTAGGCCACTCCTCCCTCCATGTCCTGCTGCCCTTCCTTCAGCAGGGCGATTGAGGTCCAAAGAGCATAGCCAAAGATGCTTATGCCCACATTCTGGTCCACCCCAAGCACAGGCAGTACCTGTGCTTCAGGGTGCAGGGAGAGCACTACCAGTACAAGTTGCTCCCCTTCGTGCTCGCGTCTGCCCCGTGGGTCTTCACCAAGTGTATTTCGGTGGCCACTGCCTATCTCTGGCTGCAGGGCATACCCATTTTTCCCTACCTAGATGACTGGCTCGTCACGGGGGCATCCACCGAGGAAGCCCGCCTTGTGGCATCGCGCATGATCTTCCTCCTTGAACGCCTCAGCTTCTTGGTCAATTACTCCAAATCCCACCTCAAACCGGTGTAGACCCTGGAGTTCATTGGTGCACTCCTCGACACGCCTTCCTACCCCGGGATCATGCGGACTGTCTCCATGCTCTGGCGGCCAAGGTCAAGTTTGGCTTCCAGCCCGAGCCATGCTGCGCCTCCTGGGGCACATGGCCTCCACAGTTCACGTTGTCCCTCACATGCAAGTGACTCAGTGGTGCCTCAGGGCTCAGTGGAGCCAGGCCTCCAGGACCCTGTCAGGATCTCCCGCAACCTTTACACCTCCATAGATTGGTGGCAGGATCCCCGAAGCCTCCTTCAAGGGATGCCCTTCCAAGACTTACAGCATGAGCTCGTCCTGACAATGGATGCCTCCCTGCTGGGTTGGGGAGCCCACTGCAGCGGTCTACATATCCAGGGGCAGTGGTTGCCTGAGGAAGCTCAGCAGCAGATCAATCTGCTCGAGCTTCGGGCGGTTCGGTGGGCCCTGAGGGCCTTCGAGTACTACCTGAGGGGAAAGTCTGTGCTCATGCAGACTGACAACAGGGTTGCTATGTTCTACATAAACAAGGAATGAGGAACAGGTTCTCGCCCCCTCTGTCGGGAGACAATCCTCCTTTGCCGTTCATCGGGGCATAAACCGCAGAGCGGTCTATCTCCCAGACCAGGAGAATGTCCTCGCGGACAAACTCAGCCGAATCCTCCACCCGCACGAGTTGCGCCTGGACCCGGAGGTGGTCAGTCTTTTGTTCCATCAGTGGGGGACTCTGTCCATGGACCTGTTCGCCAGGCCGATGAACACTCAGTTCCCCCGATTCTGTGGACCTGTTCCACACCTGAGCAGAGTGGCTTCGGATGCGTTCCTCCTGAGTTGGGTCTCCGGGCTCCTTAATGCCTTTCCCCCCACTCCTCTCATTGTGAGGACCCTGCATAAGGTCCAAAGGGATCGAGCTTCCATGATTCTTGTGGCTCCTTTGTGGCCTCGACAGTCTTTGATCCCTGCTACGGCTCTCCTCCAAGCCTCCAGTCCCCCTAGGCTGCACCCCAGACATGCTAACGCAGGAGGAGGGGACTGGTGCTCCACCCAAACCTGGCTTCACTGTCCCTTACAGCCTGGTGGCTAAATGGGTCTCTTTAGCCCCGCTGCATCTCCCAGGGGAGATCGAGGAGGTCCTCCTTGCATCAAGGAAGGACTTGATGAGGCAAGCCTATGGCTTTAAGTGGCGGCGTTTCTCGATCTGGTGCTCCGAGCTCCAGATCAACCCATTCTCCTGCTCTCTCCAGTACCTCCTCCACCTCTCAAAGAAGGGGCTGAAGTCCAACTCAGTCAGGATACACCTGAGTGCCATCTCAGCTAACCACCTCCCCATCAAGGGTAAACCCCTCTCGGGGCAGCTCCTGGTCTCCCGCTTCATGCGGAGTCTCTTACTCTCCAAGCCCCCCATCCAACCTCCTCCGGTGGAGTGGGACCTGAACATCGTGCTCATGCAGCTTACGCAGCAGCCCTGCGAGCCGATGGCAACATGCTCGTTTCGGCACCTCTCCTGGAAGGTCGTCTTCCTGGTGGATCTGACCTCGGCTCGGCGAGTCAGCAAACTACAGGCCCTCATGGCTGAGGCCCCCTACACCAGGTACTATGGGAACAGGGTGGTCCTCTGTACCCACCCCAAGTTTCTGCCAAAGGTTGTCTCAGATTTTCATTTCAATCAGGAGATAGTCTTGCCGACCTTCTTCTCCAGACCTCATGCTGACCGGGTATCGACCATCTTAACATACATTCGACTGCAAGAGGGCTCTTGCCTTCTACCTGCAGTGCACCCAGGTTCATCGCAAATCCTATTGGCTCTTCGTTGCCTACGATCCCAACCGCCTGGGGCAAGCAGTCACCAAGCGTACCCTCTCCATCTGGGTGGCAGACTGCATCGCCTTCGCCCAAGCCGAGGTGGGTGCCCCGCTGGTTCGACGAGTCACCGCACACGGCGTCCGGGCCATGGTGGCTTCGGTGACTTCACTGCGCTCAGTGCCTCTGTCGGACATCTGCCGGGCTGCAACCTGGTCTTTAGCGAACACTTTCAAATCACACTACTGCCTGGAGAGGGAGTCCCGCCGAGACAGTGCCTTTGGCCAGGCTGTATGCTGTAATCTGTTCGGGGTATAAGCAACTCCTGCCCTCCGACCCTTCTTCGACAGCTACTGAGAGCTTCACCCCGGGGACCCAAAGACTCGGGCTCCTTCAGGCATTGGCTTCTGCTCACAGCCTCGCAGAGGCATTTTTGGGTTACAGGTTCGGTAGCCTGTAGCTGGGGAGTCCCATAAGTGAGGACTGACTTCCTGCTTGTTCCTGGAGAAAGCGTAGTTACTCACCTGTAACAGGTGTTCTCCAGGGACAGCAGGAATCAGTCCTCACTACCCTCCCACTTCCCCTGAAGAGTTCCTATATTTTTGTCCTTCCCTTGCCATCTGCTTAGTAGGGGCTCTAGCTAGGGGGTCCTGACTGAGCAAGATGGCACCTTTGGGCGGGCAGAGGACCACGCATGAGTGGCAGCAATCCCAAAGGCTTTCTTTGAAAGCTGGGGAATTGCTCCGCGCGGGCTCTGTCAATGCCGACGTCACCCATAAGTGAGGACTGATTTCTGCTGTCCCTGGAGAACACCTTTTACAGGTGAGTAACTATGCTTTCTGCTCCCATCTTTGAGATGGTTCATAATACATACTATATTAAGTCTTTTCCCTATTCACTTTTTAGTATACCCTCACACACATCTTTCCAAGATAGATACCTAGTTCTGAGGAAGTTAAGCAATCTCACATTTGTAGCTCTTGAGGCAATTTTGCAACGTTTCCAACCTGCTAGGAAAGATTAAACTATCCTTAATATGTGAGGCTCCCACAACTTATGAAGCTGGAACATGCATAAATGCCCTATCTGCCCACTGCTCCAACCCTTTAATTCTGGCATCTGCTACCTTGCAGATTTCATCAATGGCTATCGAGCATAGGTTTGCCTTCGATGTGGCCATGGCGCGTACCTTGTGAGTAGTGATATGTTCTTCCAGAGTGAGTCCTGCTTTGTTATAGGCAAATACAATGCAGTCTGCTGTCCACCTGGAGAGAGTATGCTGAGATACAGATAGAACAAGGTGACTAGGTTCAAAGGAGATGAACAATTGCAAGGCTTTTCGATAAGCTCGAGTCCTCTGGAGATAAAAAGTCAAGGCACGCTTGCAGTCAAGAGTGTGCAGAGTTGTTTCTGCTCTAGATGCATGCAATCTGCAAAAGAAGATAGGCAGGTAAATTGACTGGTTTAAATGAAACGGAGATACCACTTTCAGCATAAAGTGTGGGCGAGTCTGAAGGACGACCTAGTCATAGTGGAACTGGGTATAGAGGGGCTCCACTACCACAACCTGAAGCTCACTAGTACGTCTAGCTGAAGTGAGGGCAATGAGGAAGATTACCTTCCACGACAGGAATTTCAGAGAAGTTGTGGCCAAAGGTTCAAAGGGCAGCTTGAGAAGCTGTGCTAGAATGATGTTGAGATCCCAAGCCACCAAAGGTGGCTTGAACAGCAGAAGACCTCTCATGAAATGCACTACTAGCGTATGTCAGGAGATGGGCTGTCCATCCAGTAGGAGGTAAGAGGCAACAATAGCACTGAGATAGATTCTCACCAAGTTGGGCTTTAGACCTGGCAAGGACAGGTAGAAGAGATACTGGAGGAGTGGCTCCACTGGAGCTGATAAAGGATTGAGATTTCTGGGAACACCAGACGGAGTATCTACGCCACTTGAAAGCATATGAGCGTCTTGTGGAGGGCTTTCTGGAAGCCAGTAGGCTATCCTTAATCTCCTGTGGAAGGTCAATGCCCTGTAATACTACGCTCTCAGCAGCCAAGTTGTGAGGCAGAGAGTCTTTGGATTGGAATGGAGTAGGGTGCCATTGTTCTGGGAGAGGAGATCAGGCATAGATCCCGATCAGAAAGGCTGAGTCTGAGTCAGACATAGTAGCAGTGGAAACCATGGTTGCCGTGGCCAGTGAGGGGCGACGAGGATCATGGAGCCCTTGTCTGACTGGAGCTTGAAAAGCGTGTTGGGAATGAGGGGTATGGGAGGCAAAACAAAGAGCAGACCCTGACTCCAGTGTAGATGGAAGACATCCACTTGTTGGTTACTGGATGTCAGAGTCCTTGTGCAGAAGTGAGGAAGCTTGGCATTCTGCGAAATAGCAAACATACCTATTTCTGGAATTCTCCAAGTCTGAAATATGTAGAACGCTGTGTCTGGATGGAGAGACCATTCGTGAGGAAGGAGGATCCGACTCAACTTGTCTACCAAGACATTGAGTTCTCCCGGGAGGTACACTGCTTGGAGGTGTATCTGATGAGAGATGGCGAAGGACCATAGGTGAAGTCTCTCCTTGCAGAGGGACCATCATCCTATTCCTCCCTGTTTTCTCCCATAGAACATGGTGACCTGATTGTCCACCCTGACTAGGACCTGTTGTGCCTTGAGGCAGTGATGAAACACCCGGAGAGTATTTGAAATAGCACAAAGCTCCAGAAGATTGATTTTGCAGTGTGACTCGTACATGGTCCACAGCCCCTGTGTAGAGAGGTTGCCCAGGTGTGTTTCCCAATCCAGTTTGGAGGCATCTGTCATCAGGGTGCATTGAAGTGGAGGCATCTAAAAAAGTGACCCTACAGGCAGATTTTCCAGAGAACACCACCACTGAAGGGATGTGGTTAGAGGGGCAGTGACTTGAATCCTGTCCCGGAGACAGCCCAAGGCCTGCGTCCAGTGGGAGGCAAGAGTCCATTGCACTGTTCGCATATGTAATCGGGCATAGGGAACGACATGAACCATAGAGGCAATGTGCCTGAGAAGCTGCAGCATTTCTCAGGCAGTCAGATGGTCCCATTGGAGTGTCTGGTATGCTAGTTCAATTAGACAGGCACAGCAGCTCTGATGAACTCTAGCTTTTGAGTTGGAGCGAGCTGGGATTTTCGAAGGTTTATGACAAATCCCAAGTGTTGTAGTACCATGATGGTACGCTACAAGGAAAACTGCACCTCTTGTGAGGTGTCTGCTTTTATGAGCCAGTCGTCTAAGTAAGGGAAGACGAATATTTCTAGAGACTGTAGGTAGGCGGCTATGACCATCATGCACTTTGTGAAGACTCTTGGGGCAGAAGCGAGCCTGAAGGAAAGTACTCTGTATTGATAATGTATTCCCTGAAAGGTGAAGCATAGATATCTCTTGTGTCCTGGATGGATGAGGATGTGTGTGTATGCTTCTTTTAGATCTAGAAAACAGAGCCAGTCCCGACTCTGGAAGTAGGGGAGAAGAGTCCAGAGGGAAATCATCTTGAACTTTTCTTGGACTAGAAACTCATTGAGATTTCTGTATCCTCTGGTTTTGTTTGGGATGAGAAATTAGGAAGAGTAGAAGCCCATTCCCTGTTGGGATGGCGAGTCCTTCTCTAACGCGCCCTGGGTCAGAAGAGAAGATACCTCGTTCTGCAGGAGAGCAGTGATAGGGGGCTGTGTTTGAAATTCCCCTGTGAAAGTTGAGGGAGGCACAGTTTGCAGATGAAGTCTGTATCCCTCCTGGACTATGTTTAGTGTCCACTGCTCTGAGATGATGAGGTGCCACCTGTGGGCATAGTGATACAATCTGCCTGCTGTGTGGAGGTGGTGGGGGTCCTCTAGAGGTAGGGTGGCAATGTTCTCTAGAAAAAAGTCAAAAGACAGGCACAGACTATGGCTGCGCAGCTGAGGTTTGCCCCCTGTGGCTTTTTCTTCTTTTAGGAGCTTGTTGCCTCTTCTGTGGTGCTTGAGCCTGGAACTGAGAGACAGGAGGGTAAGAAGAGTAGAATTTCTTATTGTAGAAATACTTCCTTGCAATTGCCTTTTTTCTAACAGGGTCAGCTATTGTTCTAGACAGTCTCTTTAGAGTGGTGTTTTCTGACTAATTGAGAGGCCTTATCTTGCCAGTATTTGCTAAAAATCTTTTCTCCTGTGCCAGGTATGTTGCCCAGTTTATCTTGAACCCACTGCTCAAGATCTGAGGCCTGAAGCCATGCAATTCTGCATGTACCGATGCATATTGCTGTGGCCCTGATTGTGCATTCAAAAGCATCAAAGGTGGCCCTACTGACAAACTTGGATAAATTCTGACTGTGCTTGCCTAGGGCAAGATAGTCTGCTCTTCTATATGTGAGAAGAAGGGCAAAAGCTTCAAGATCCCTGGATACCTCTTTCAGGAACATTCCCATATAGAGGATATAGGAGTTAATCCTAGCCGAGAGCATGGAAGCATCGATGCCCAGGAGTTCTCAATTCTCTACCTGTAGGGTTAGAAGAGTGGGTCTTCAAGCTTTTGATTCTGTGCATCGCTGATTCAACCACCATGTAATGGTGGAGAAGCTGTAGTTTTTGGAAGCCCAGACACTCCAGTACCCAATACATGGTATTGAGGCATCAACTGTGAGGGGAAACCGAGAGAGGAGTCTAAGAACATAAGATATGCCATACTGGGTCAGACCAAGGTCCATCAAGCCCAGTATCCTGTTTCAAACAGTGGCCAATCCAGGTCATACATACCTAGCAGTTCCCCAAAAGACACAGGTTTCACAATGCTTCTACTGGGTCAAGCATTGATATCCTGGGTCCCTTCTTAATAATGGTTTATGGACCTTTCCTCCAGGAACTTGTCCAAACCTTTTTAAACCCAGCTACACTAACAGCCTTTACTACATCCTCTGGTAACAAATTCCAGAGTTTGATCACACGTTGAGTGAAAAAATATTTTCTTTTATTAGTCTTAAATAGTTTACCCTGTAGCTTCATTGCATGTCCCCTAGTCTTTCTATATTCTGATAACGTAAACAATCGATCTATGTTTACCCGTTTCACTCCGTTCATTAATTTATAGACTTCTATCATATCTCTCCTCTGCCGTCTCTTTTCCAGGTTAAAGAGCCCTAACCTTTTTAGCCTTTCTTCATAGGAGTATCCTTCCATCCCCTTTACCATTTTGGTGGCTCTTCTCTGAACCTTTTCTAATAATGCTATATCCTTTTTAAGATATGGCAACCAGAATTGCACACAATATTCAAGGTGTGGTCTCACCATGGAAGGATATAGAGGCATTATAATATCTTTTGTTTTATTTTCCATTCCTTTCCTTATGATACCTAGACATTCTATTTGCTCTCTTGGCTGCCGCTGCACACTGGGCCGAGGGTTTTAACATGGTATCCACAATGACGCCTAAATCTTTTGCCTGGGTGGTAGTTCCTAATGTGGAACCTTGTATCATGTAACCATAGTTTGGGCTGTTCTTCCCTAGGTGCATAACTTTGCACTTGTCCACATTAAATTTCATCTGCCATTTTGATGCCCAGTCTTCCAATTTATCAAGATCCTCTTGCAATTTTCCACAATCCTCTTGGGTTTTAACAACTTTAAACAGTTTTGTATCATCTGCAAATTTGATAACCTCACTCGTTATTCCCCTTTCCAGGTCATTTATGAATATGTCAAAAATCAGCGGACCCAGCACAGATCCCTGGGGTACACCACTATTCACCTTTCTCCATTGGGAAAATTGGCCATTTAGCCCTACCCTCTGCTTTCTATCTTTTAATCAGTTCCTGATCCACAAAAGTACACTGCCTCCTATCCCATGACTCTTTAGTTTTGCCAAAAGTCTCTGATGAGGGATCTTGTCAAAGGCTTTCTGAAAGTCCAGATACACTATATCAACTGACTCACTTTTGTCCACCTGTTTCCTACATACGGAGTATCTGATCATGGAGGATGCGGTGCACCAGCAGAGTGGCTGCCTTCTTGGGTGCTGTTGGGTATTGGAGGATCTCCAATTCCTCAGCCTGTGGTTCCTTCTCCAATGTAACTGTGATGGAGAGGCCTTTGGCTAAATCTCGAATGAATTCCTGGAAGGACATATCCTCTGGAGGCGACGAGTCACTATTGTGGTGGAGAAGGGTCCAAAGGAAGGTCCTGGAGGCCCATGGGAATTGAGCGATTCCGCATCTGAAACACTGGAATCTGAGAACTCAAAATATCGACGAGGATGGTGTTCACCCAAAGCTCAATGTCGGGTACTGGCGTATCGGTCTTGGTGAACCATTTTGGTTGGGAACAGATATCGGTGATAGTTTCCAGGGATGGAATGGGTGGCAGTGATGTTGATGCCATGTGCATCAGTCCTGATGTCGTGCCAGCAACTGGTGTCTATGTTGGTACTGGTACCAGTGTGCTGGTGCCTGGAGCCAAGGACTTGATTGGTACCGCAGTTGCAAGAAGAGTTGCTAAGCTCTGCTCGATGGCCAGTATGCACTGGTCCATTGAGGTTGCCGATGCTTGGGTATCTGTTGCGGATACTTGTGATACCATTCCAGAGCATGGCACCAGCAGCTCTCCAGAGGGGTCGAGACCTCGGGAGCATCTTGGGGCCCCTCTGTGGCTTTGGCTGATCCACCTCCGATGCAACACCCAAGGGATCTTTATGATTTGAGTGAGATCTTTCCCTGGTGGTTCTGTCTTGCTTCGATGCCAACTTGGGTTTGGACTTTGAGGATACCAGAGGATCCATGAGAGGAGGATGAAACTCTCGACAAAATGGATGCCACATCCGAGGCAAAGAGTGTCCCAAATTTAGAGGCCTGGTTCTATAGGTCTCTCAGTTATTTTTTGACAGACGGGACAGTCTTTTGGCTGGTGATCTGGGCCGAAGCATTTTAGAGACCAGTCGTGTGTCAGTTGCTGAGATGGTGCTGGCACACTTGGAACATTTCTTGAAACAACTAGCTGGTTTCCCCATGCCTTCAATGGGTGGGAAGGCCATGGTAGGCTTAAGGACTAAAAAGGGCATGGAGATGCTTGGGTTTCTTTTTTTTTTTTTTTTTTAAAGTTAAAATAAAGAGAAGAAAAAAAAAGAATGAAGGGAACAAGCAATGTCTTCAACAGTGCTGGTGACGACAGGAAGGCAGAGGCGCTATCCACAAAAAGAGCTTTTCTGCAGTGACAGGATTTGCTTCCTGCTGGCTCTGCAGAAAACAAAGAACTGAAGAGAGGGAGTTGGAAAGGCAGGAAGGCAGTCGCACAGGCGTAGTGGAATGCTCCCAAAGGCTTTCCTATTGGACGCTGGGGAGAGTTCCTGCGTGGGCTCCATTGGTATCGCTGTCACCCATTTGTGAAGACTACATTCCTGCTTGTTCCTGGAGATCCTTTTTAAGATACGGTGAACAAAATTGCACACAATATTAGAGGTGCAGTCACACCATGGAACGATACAGAGGCATAATATCCTTTGTTTTGTTCTCCATTCCTTTCTTCATGATTACTGAGCACCCTAGGGATGGACTCTAAAGTTACTGCTTGGTTTAGAAACTGGTTGAGTGGGAGGCGACAAAGAGTACAGGTAAATGGAGCTTACTCTGAGGAGAAGGATGTTACCAGTGGTGTGCCCCAGTAATCTGTCCTTGGTCTGATTCTTTTCAACATCTTTGTTAGTGATATAGCAGAAGGGCTGTCGGGTAAGGTTTGCCTCTTTGCGGATGATACCAAAATCTGCAATAGAGTAGACATCCAGGAAGGTGTAGATAACAAGAGGAGGGATCTAGATAAGCTTGAAAAATGGTCTAGAATTTGGCAGCTGGGATTTAATGTAAAAAATGCAAGGTCACGCATTTGGGCTGCAGCAATCCAAGGGAGCAATATAGTATAAGGTGAAGTACTTCTGTCCACTAAAGAAGAGGGGGACCTAGGCGTGATTGTATTTGATGATCTTAAAGTAGCTAAACAGGTAGAAAAGGTGACAGCAAAAGCTAGAAGGATGCTTGGGTGCATACAGAGAGGAATGGCTAGCAGAAAAAAAGGAGGTGATAGTGTCTCTGTATAAGTCTTTGGTGTGACCTGATTTGGAGTATTGTGTGCAATTCTGGAGACCGCACCTTCAAAAGGATATAGACAGGATGTAGTCAGTACAGAGGGGGGCTACTAAAATGGTTAGTGGTCTTCATTATAAAGCATATGAGGACAGACTTAAGGATCTTAATATGTACACCTTAGAGGAAAGGCGGGATAGAGGTGATATGATTGAGACGTTTAAATACCTCCGTGGCATAAATGCACAGGGGGAGAGCCTCTTTCAATTGAAAGCAAGTTCTGCTACGAGGGGACATGGGATTAGGGTAAAAGGGGATAGATTCAGGAGGGATATGCTGAAATATTTCTTTACGAAAAGAGTGGTGGAAGCGTTGAATAGTCTCCCAGTGGAGGTGATAGAGATGAGGACAGTATCTGAATTCAAAGAAGCATGGGACAACCTCAGAGGATCTCTAAAGGAAAAAAGGGGACTGTGGTAGTTGTTGATATGGAAGGACAGACTAGATAGGCCACGTGGTCTTTTTCTATCATTCTATTTGCTTTCTTGGCTGTCACTGCACACTGGGCAGAGGGTTTCAACATTTTATCCACGATGACTCCTAAATCTTTTTCTTGGGTGGGTGGTTCCTAATGTGGAACCTTGCATCATGTAAGTATAGTTTGGGTTGTTCTTTCCTAGGTGCATAACTTTGCACTTGCCCATATTAAATTTCATCTAACACAAACTTTGTAGGCAGGCAGTTGGGAGTTTGGCTGAATCTTCTGTAGCAGGAATCCATTTTGTTTGATTCAGGCTTTTGTTCAGAGCAGGCCACCAGTCCTAAAGGGCCTGGCATGGAGAAAGTTTCCCCAGCTTAGATGTTTTCTGGAATCTTTTGAGAAGAGCCACACTGTGCATGTGCACATATTCCTATTGCGGTCACCAGGATCTCCTCAGTCTTCCTTGTAGCTTGGAGTAGAAAACAATTCCCTGAGGAGGTGGGCTAGCATGCATACTGTCCACAGAGAACACCTGCTACAGGTTACTAAATTGGTGTTCTCTGAAGATAGTAAGTCTTCAGAGATGGGACTCCCTAGCTAAAGGCAGCCTTCAATAAAAAAGGAAAATTTTGACCATGAAAGGTGCTGCAGCAGGCAGACATTTGGTGGCAGTGAGCCTTTTGCTTATTTATTTTCTTTTTTCAAGGCAGCCTTGAAACAACAAAAGAAATGGACCTGGGGGGTGGAGTTATTAGAAAATAATGGAAACAAGATAATAGGTTAACATTTTATATTTTTATGCTCTGTAGGATGTGATTTTTCTGCCATCTTTTTATACAGTGTTTTAAAACAGCATTTTAAATAGTACCAAAATACATGTCATAAGAAGTTAGAAGACAAAGCAATGAAACAGAAAAATGCATACAAATCTACATTTCAGAACAAATGGAAAAAAAGGAGCAGAAAACAACCAATTCAGAACTCTGTTTTTGAAGAAGTTACTTTAGCATTAAGCAGCTTGATTTGAACCTTTTCCAAAGGTTTTAAAAACAAAGAACCTTGATAAAATGTCAAACCATGGCAATGTCCACAGCTTTATTCCCCTTTACTGTTTTGTAATGAAAACCCTAACCTGATATGGTGCCAGTTTGCAAAGTCCCATTGAAATGGAAAGTCTTTAGTGCAGAGTAACAAATTCTGACATGCTAAAGGGGAATTCAGGGAAACTCACTTATGCTAAATGGTAGAGAGAGAATAGGGGAAGACAGCTAAGAATAAAAAATACTAGAGGGTATGGGAAAGAAATATTATTCATATAAACAAATGTGCTATGTTGTTTTTACAATGTAATATAAGGCTTGTATTCCATTCATTCACAATTCTGTAATATAATTTTGTATGTCTGCATTCTGGGAAGAGACTATGTGGCTAAATAATACGTAGCCTGTCACAGGTACAAAGCTGATTCACCTTTACTGTATGTCTGCATTCTGGGAAAAAGGGATATGTGGATAATAACATGTAGCCTGATGTATGTAATGATTTTCTGATTTCCTTACTGTATGTCTGCATTCTGGAAGAGAGATCATGTGGCTAAATAATACGTAGCCTGACAATTATTAATTACCAAATTTGCTATAAAAATAACTGTGAAACAGAGGTTGGGTGTGAGTGCTTACTGAAGCATCTCACCCTTTACTTGCAAGCAAAGTCATTAAACTCTGCTTTACTGAGAAGTATGTTATTATGTAAAAAGTTATGTTTTCTTAGATTGGTGGCCGTCCAGGATTGTGTCATCACTGGAGGAGACCCCCGGCCCTGAGGACGGGGAGACGCGTCCCGTTGAGTTCAACAGCCTCATTTATCAGTGACGGAGGGCTCCAACAGGGGACTGACAGTAGAATCCTGAGACCATGAACAATATTCCCTCTAATTTTCTGTAGGCTGTGCAGCTTTTGAAGGAAGGTTAAATTTTTGTGCACCACATAATGACACTTGGAGTTATATACTTTAAAATTTGACTACACATCAGAATACAGTATGTACACTACATTGATTTTCATCAAATTAAATTAAAATAGATGATTACTAAATGAAGCAAAACTTTCCTTGTAATTACAATCACAACTTTTAAATTCTAAGATGTCTGTGGTGTTTTCCATGAGAATCAGAACCGTAACGTATGTGTGCTCGCTCAACGAGGTGTGCGCGCGCGCACAGCTTAGAGGGAACAGTGACCATGAAGGAAAAATCAATACAGACTCAGTTAAGCAGACTAGGGGGTATGTTTACTAAAGGGTGCTATTTGCGCTGCTGTGACATTATCGGGCGCAAAGGTACCTCATCGCGTGATAACGCGTGCAGCAGTGCAAATGAGCGCTGAGGGTGGAGAAAGGCTCCCCAGGGGGGGAGAGAGAGGGTCAATGGGTGGAGAGTGGGAGGGGAGAGGCTCCCTGCACACTAATGCTGTGGATTCCGGGGCTGAAAACTAACACCAGTGAAAACCTGGCATTAGAGCAGATCCAAAGGGAAGAGAAACCATTTCCGTCAGCAATGTACAGCAAAGCCAGGGAAACCTACAAAAAGTGACAAGTGTGATATATGTGCACGGAACAAAAGGGCAAATAAACATTGACAATGACCTCAACAAAATGTAAAAAAAGCATAACCAAGCTGGCCAATAGTGATATTAAGGGGAAACAGCAAAACACTACCGAGAAAGCTCCAAAAAAAAGATATTAATTTTGGAAGGGTCTATGCTCTGTCCCCATACAAGGTGAATGATCCCACAGTGAAATAGTGCTGATCAAGGTTTTCCCTTGTTATTGGACAGGTTTCCTATGGCATGCACATGTTCTGCAACAGCAGGGTGGGGGCATGTTGGAACAGGCAACTGGACATATGCTGGAAAAGGGGATACAGAGGGCTGCAGGCGGCACATGCTGTGGTGCAGCTGAGCCACAGTGCAGACCAGGGTGATGCCTAGGTGGCCCATAGGAATGCTGAAACAGTAGAGCAGCCAGACAGCAACTGATGAGGGCCCAACATGGGCACGAGTGTGTTTCCCACAGTGTCACGGGGGATAGTACCCAGCAGGTACCCCCCAGGGGCACAGAACATTGGCAGGCGGTGCTGGGGGGAAGCATGGACGTCTATGCAGGCACCCCTACCCCAGAACCCACACCATAGGCAGCTGCCTACTGGCACACTGGATGGCCTGAGACTGTGCACCACCAGCAGAAGGGCATGTCAGCATGGTGGCAGAGGGGGCAGTGGCAGCTGCCCACAGCAGACCATGGCCTAGCCCTGTTTAGGTGGGTGCCATGCACTGCAACAGACAGGCTCTGTCTGATGAACAGTCATGGTATCCCAAGGGAATGAACTGGCCCTGTGGCAAGTGTGGTGCAGTACACACAGCCAGTGTGTTCAGGAGCAGAACGTCACAGGTTCAAGTCCCAGCTGTGGCTCCCACCAACCCAGACCACTTTTTTTACCCAGTACGAAACCGTGGTAATAAAGAGGGAACCTTTATTGCAGATAACGTAAACATGCCTCAAACGCCTATATTTTACCCTACAGAGCACAGACACCATAGACGTGCAATGCCTAGAGCAGAGTTTCCCAAATGCAGTCCTGGAGGGCCAAACACCATCCAGGCGTCATGCTGTCTCTAATAAAGATGCCTGTGCTGCATTTCTATGCACCGCCCCCATGGTATGCAGATGTATCTCATGCATATTCATTAGGGACAGCATGAAAACCCAAACAGTGTTTGGCCCACCAGGACTGGAGTTGGGAACCTCTGCCCTTGAGCAGCGGCCAACAGGGGCAGAAACACTCACACCCGCAGGCGCCATTATCCAAAGCCGCTGGGAGAGGCAGGATGTCGGGCCCTGCATGCAGCACCATCTCCCAATACTAGCACCTGCATACCATAGCACTGCCACCCTAAACCTAGGAATACGGTACACATATATCAAAAGGTTGCTATGATTACTGGCAGACAGCATTCCCTAGGTTAAGCACAATCTGCTCATTGAGCTGTATCATAGCAACCTCTTTAATGTCTGTGGAGTGTGTTTCAGGTCTAGTGTCTGACAGTGTTTACCACCCTGGGGAGTGACCCCAACAGTATTGCGTACCATAGCCATGCCTGCACTGTGCCCAGGACTGGTGCAGTGGCCAGGGCTGCCAAAAGCCTTTATAGTTGCACAATGCTGGCATAGGTGTGGGAGTATGTGTCTGTCTACCCAGTGTGTGGTGGCTGCCAACACCTTCCTCAGTCCACATTGCTTGCACTGTTGCTAGTGTCAGCCTACCAATGTGCATAATGAGGAGCAAGGTACCATGGGTATAGCCCAGACAGGCTGGCCTGGCCAGGATGCATCTGCACAGGGCATGGGCAATGGCTCAGACATTGTAGTCCTGGCCACAACCTGCATGGACAGGGTGGCCACAGCATGTCCTGCTGGGAAGTCACTCTCACCCTGACTGAGCAGTGACCACGGCATGGCTGGGATCCCCCATAGTGCTTTATTGTATTTCTCTCAAGTGAAATGTATGGGTTCTCCTTTCTGGGGCCTAATCACTCACTTATCTGCTTGGTGGGTGTGCTCACATCCCCTACAGGAACATGCACTGTGGATTAGCTAGAAGACTGTCTGCAGTTATATGTGTATGGCTGGAACACCTTGCAGGGTGCAGTGGCTGGTGACTCACTGTGCTTGCTGCTGGAGAGTGTCTGGTGGGGGTGGTGGCGGCTGAGCATTTCCAGACCTACTGTCTTTCTGCCATTGCCTGATGGATGTGTACAGCTCTGCATTGGCTGCCCTGTGGGGTGTCTGTTCCCCAGCAGGACTGGGGATTGATGATCCCCCTCTACTGCCACCATTGCAGGGAGGTAGAATGTGGATCTGTTGGTGGGGGATCTTATTCCCACCCTGAGCCAGAGAGGGCGGGGGGGGGGGGGTGGTACATAATCTGCCTATGGGTCCAAACACCCCCCCTTCACTTACATCATGTTACCATGGCACCAACACAGAATATGCACTATTCTGTTTGCATCATAGCCCATAAGGGCTAGATATGATTGACAAATACAGATGGACACTAATGTATCCTAGGCGTGTCTACAGGAACTACCTATCACACACACTGGCACTGATGGGTACCTGCAACATGGCCTATTCCTGCCATGAAAGGTGCTGCGGACCTGGTGCTGGCCACCCCACCTCACCCTCAGGGTGAGCATAATACCCATACAATGTGACAGTCTTCAGCTACTCTGTGCCACTAACACACACCGTCAGCACCCCCTACTAGGCTGAGGTGCAATGGGGACTCGGTCAGTTCCCCCTACCAGGATGAGGTGCTGTGGGGTACATACCCCATCTAGTGATCAGCTGTAGACTGCTGATTTGCATGTGCTGTGCATCATGGGTACAGGTAGGTTGACCCTATCCTGGTAACCACAGCAGAATGTTTTGTGTGGTGACGTGCAGTCCTTCTGTAGCCAGCCAGGGGTTTGTTAGTAGCTATAGAGCTGAAGCCCACTGGTTACTTCACTGCCTGTGGAGCCAGAGGTCATGGGTGTGATCCCACAGTGGGGTTATTTGATAGGGCTGCCTGAGGCATTGCCTATTTTTAATGGAAATTAGTGCTACCAGCAAAAACACCCTCACAGTGCTGTAACCTTAAGGTGCTTCATAAGGAGCCCCATAAAGTGCCTTATAAGGCATCCTATAGGGGACATTATAGGGTGCCTTGGCGGACAGTGCACTTTATAATGTACCCTCAGGCGTGCCTTATAAGGCGCCTTATGCGGCACCTTAGGTTACGGCACTGTGAGGGTGTGTTTGCTGGCAGCACTAATTAAAATACAAATAAAATGCCTCACAAAGCACTGCTTAAACATAAAGGCTAATGCCTCAGCCAGCCTATTCATTGGGCGCACTGGGTGATCGAACCCATGAGCCCTGTACCATCAGTCAGTGTATTAACCAATGTGCTACACCTCTGCTGCTCTGTTTGCACACCTACTTAAGATTACCACGCACTAACGTGCACGGCTCCCTTTATCGGGTGATAATGTGCACAGCGCACATTATCTTTATTGCCAAACTTGATATACCGCTTTGGTCAAGACATATAAGCGGTTTACAATAATTTAAAAGACTACGCTCCCTAACTAAAAGAACGCCATAATAAAAAGATAGGACAGAGGGAAAAGGATAGTGCAGACAAACAATAGAATACTACAAACACAACAAACCAAACTCAGGAGGGGAGGGTGGTGGGCAAATCAAAAGCTTGTTGAAATAGATGGGTTTTTAGTAAATTTTTAAACTTTGAGTAGGAAGATTCTAGACGGAGGGAAGAAGGAAGGGCATTCCAAAGGACAGGGCTAAGGAAAAAGAAAGCTGCATGGCGGGTTTGTTCGAGATGAGCCTGAGATGGTGATGGTAAACACAAACGGTTAGCATGTAGGGAACGCAACTGACGATAAGGCGTGTGGAGGGAAATGAGATTGTATAAATATAATGGAGTGGATGTATGAATAGCTTTATGTGTCAAAATGAGAAATTTGTATTTAAACCGGAAACGAAGGGGCAACCAGTGAAGATGACAAAGAATAGGGGAAACATGGTCAAAACGATGGGCAAATGTAATGAGACGAGCAGCGGTATTCTGTATCAGTTGAAGACGTAATTGATCGTGCGATTGCTATGCTTAGACCAGAACGCCCACTCCTTTTATGGCATCCTGCACGTTAGCGCCCTTTAGTAAACATACCCCTAGGTATTAAACAAAAACAAATGACAACCAAGTAATTCTGTGTACAGACCAAGGTAAGAAAATAAGACTGTAAAGTATTACCTTGGTGGATGGGTATTGAGACAGACTGTTGTGTGTATGAGACATGTCCTAGACATGAAGTGAATGCGGAGTCTCAATCCGCGGTTCCGACACATCCACAAGGAGTCTGGCTGGAGAGAGACGAAGTGAAAGGCACATTGGTGAAACAGGTCTCAATGGGTGTCAGGAATTTTAAATGAAACTTGAGTAAGGATGGGATCAGAGATAAAGACCCCAGGGACATTCCTCTAGACAGTCTATTAGAGAGAATGTTGAAATATTGGAAAGATAATAAAAGAACTCAGGATAAAGATAAAACTAAGATGATAAGATATTGTTATTTTACATAGAAAGAAAAAAAAAGAAAGCATAAAAGCTAGCTGCAGTCTTCTGGCTGGAATTTGGCACAGACAAAGGGTGGTTATGTCAAATCCTTAACTTATATGTAAGCAGTGAAAAGATTAATTCAGCAAGTGTTTGCTACTGCCAAAAAGGAATAGCGGTGGTGCATGAAAACGGTCATTAAGCAGGGAATTCTTTTGAAGCCAGAGAAACATAGATTAGCAGATGAGACTGCTAAGGGAGCTGCGTTAGAGGTAGACTTAACCCCTATATACAATTTAACCCCAGAAATACGGAGTCAGGGAGCAAATCCTCTTATCTTAAAAAGGATATAGCATTATTAGAAAAGGTAAAGAGAAGAGCCACCAAAATGGTAAAGGGGATAGAAGGATACTCCTATGAAGAGAGGCTAAAAAGGTTAGGGCTCTTCAACCTGGAAAAGAGACAGCTGAGGGGAGATATGATAGAAGTAGTATTTTTAGTAGACACAGGAGCTGCCTGGACATCCTTAAATTATATACCAGAGGGAATGAGATAAACAAATTAGAAGCTTACAGTCTCAGGGGTAAAAGGAGAGGGTTTTTCAGTCTCAATATCTGAGCCCACCCTGTTAAAAATGGACCATGAGGAGATAGAGGGGGACAGTCGTCGTATATCCCAGAAGCAGGGAGTAATCTATTAGGAAGGGATATGATTACACAGTTAAACTTAGAAATAAAGGTGAAAGACAGCCAAATCATTGTAGAAATGGTTGTCCTCACCGAAGAAGTCAAATAGACCCTATAGTCTGACCAAGGGAAGGAAATAGGGGAGGACTGAATATCCTGCCATTGAAAGTTGAACTGAACAAGGAAGGCGAAGTAGTGCGCCAAAAACAATATCCCATTTCGTTGGAAGGTCGTAAGGGCCTCCAGCCTGTTATAAGAAGTTTGTTAAAAGATGCACTATTAGAACCATGCATGTCCCCATTTAATACTCCCATCTTGCCAGTAAGAAAACCAGAAGGATCATATAGGTTAGTACAGGATCTGAGGAGACTGAACCAAATAGTACAGATAAGGCACCCAGTGGTACCAAACCCCTATACAATACTGAGTAAAATACCCCATGAGCACAAATGGTTTAGTGTTATAGATTTGAAGGATGCATTTTGGTCCTGTCCCTTGGACCCAAGTAGTAGGGACATGTTTGCTTTTGAATGGGAAGACCCCGATACTGGTCAGAAACAACAGTTCCGGTAGACAGTGTTACCCCAAGGGTTTATGGAATTACCTAACTTGTTCGGACAAGAGCTGGAACAGGTGTTAGAAAATTTTTCTACACCACCCGGCGTAACTCTTTTGCAATATGTAGATGATCTTTTAAGATCAGGGAAAAAGAAGACCCAAGTAAGTGAAGCCACCAAAGCTCTATTAGAGTTTCTGGGAAGACAAGGGTTCTGGGTTTCCAAGACTAAATTACAATTTGTAGAGAACAAAGTAAAATACCTCGGACATCTAATTAGTGAAGGATAAAGGAGAATAGGTCCAGAATGAATAAAATGGATTGCAGATTTACCCATACCTAGGACAAAGAGGGAACTAAGGAAGTTCCTAGGACTAACCGGGTATTGTAGATTATGGATAGACTCATATGCCCAAAAGACTAAGGGATTATATTCAAAATTGTTAGAAGAGCAACCTAAACTTATAATTTGGAAAGAAGAAGAGAAATTCTCCAGGACCAAGCAGGAAGTCAGTCCTCACATATGGGTGACGTTGGCGCCGACGGAGCACTCGTGCGGAGCATTTCCCCAGCTTTCAAAGAAAGCCTTTGGGAATGCAGTGCGCATGCACGGTCCTCTTCCCGCCCAAGGGTGCCATCTTGCTCAATCTTTCTTTTTCCGCAGAGCTCAACGGACGTAGTTCATGTCACTCGGGAAAAAGTTGTTTTTTTTCTGCGATTTTCGCATCTCTTTATCCAGTTCGACACCGGTTCCCCTTCCCGCCTGGACTCGGTACACCAGTATGGAGTCTGGAACTTCTTTTTTCGATTTTTGTCCTTTGACTAGCGTTCGCGCTTTTTCTGTTATTTTCATTGGCAGCCTGGTCTTTTGACCTTGCAGGGGCCCTTTTTCCCCCGATGGCTGCCAGCGGGTTCAAAAAATGTGATCGGTGTAAGAAACTTGTCTCTCACCGACACACATGACTGCCGCCTCTGATGCCTTGGGCCCGACCATGACCCGCTAGTCTGTGGCCTGTGCGGCAAGATGTCATCGAAGGCGCTTCGGAGCCGTCAGCACCAATGTGAAAGAATCTTTTCGGAATCTGCATCCGGCTGGGTCTGGACTTCGTCAGATGCCTCGACATCTCGGGAGTCTGACCTCGAGCGGCGTTGTGGGTCCTCTGAGAGGGGGTTTCCCACCCAGGAGCACAAAAGGAAGAAGAAGCTCGTGAGGGCGGCATCAGTGGAGGCACCTGGATCCTCGAGGGCCAGGTCGTGCAGCCCTGACTGCCGTCCCGGGCTCTCGGAGTCGCAGCGGCCGACCAAGCAACCTTGCCTGGAGCCAGAGTCCCTGAGTCAGGTAACTTCTGTTGTGGACTCTCCCCCAGGAGAACAGACGTCAGACCCGATGCCATGGGGGCCCGAGTCGGGGGCTGTGGAGTCTCCTGAGCTCGGACTCAGGCTGACAGCCCTGGAGAGCAGCGCGGCTGCCTTCATGGAGCAGCAGCGGGTACTGATCGCCGGTCTGACCGGTGCATCTGCCCCGACCACCGGGAACTCGACGTCTAAGTCGACCCCGGAGGCCGAGCCGATCCTCGAGTCAGTCAAGTCTCGAGTTGATCCTCGGCCACGGTCTCCCTCGACCTCCAGTTCGGGGCCGAGGTTGTCGACGCCGGTGCCCTCGGCGTCAGGGCGAGTGGCATCGAGGCCCACACAGCCGGAGCC
This sequence comes from Ichthyophis bannanicus, assembly GCA_033557465.1. NCBI lineage: Eukaryota > Metazoa > Chordata > Amphibia > Gymnophiona > Ichthyophiidae > Ichthyophis > Ichthyophis bannanicus. The sequence continues at coordinate 40,530,676 of CM066037.1, read as the reverse complement.
ACTCGACTCCTCCTCGGAGGAGTCAGAGTGGGAGACAGAGGACGAGGAGTCTCCTGACACCTTCCGGACCCGGTGCGTCTCATTGGACTCCCTGGAGTCCGAGCCTCGGAGAAGGTCCCCCCTGGAGGATACCCGGTTCTCGGATTTCATCAGGGACATGGCCAAGGCTTTGGCATTCCCGGCAGACGCCGAGGAGGAGCCTCGAGCCAAAGAGCTCGATGCCCTCCAGTATGATTTTCCTCCGATGGAAGCCTTTACTGTTCCGTTCCTCCGATGCTGGAACGGCTGCTCTTCCGTATGTGGGAAGCGCCGGTTCTGAGCAAGTGGGTCGATTACATTTATTGAGTCAGTAAGAGCCCTGGGTTCCAAAAGGCACAGCTACCGCACAACTCCATGGTTGTGGAATTGGCCATGCACAGGCTGAAAAGTCAGAAGATTCACTCCTTGGTGCCTCCTGGCCGGGAGGCCCGGAACCTGGATGCCCTCGGTAGAAAGTGCTTCCAGGGCTCTATGCTCTCTTGCCGTGTCCAGACTTACCAGCTGTACATGGGCATGTACTTACAGGACCTGGCAAAGGAGATTGCCAGGTTCTCGGCTGGCCTCTCCGAGGAACCCTTGCAGAGGTTCAAAGCCTTGTCCTTCAGGGATCTGGGAGTGCTCAAAGTTTATATCTCGAGCAGCCTATGACGGCTTCAAGGCTTCGGCCTGGGTAGCCGCGGCTGGCATCGGTGCATACCGTCAGGCCTGGCGACAGTCGTCGGACCTGGAGTCATGGGTACAGGATAAGTTGGTCGATGTCCCCTGCCGAGGTGACAACCTATTTGGCAAACCCATGACTGAGAAGGCTGCAGAAATCAAGACCGAGACTCTCACCAGGACAAGACTGTCCAGAAAGACTTCTGCCCCTTCTCATAAAAAGAAGTGCTCGGGAAAGAAACCCTTTTTCCCGAGGAAGGGTGCTGCCTACAAAACCTACCCTCAGTATCAGGCCTCTCCAGCTCCCCAACAGGGCCAGCAGGCCAAGGGGCCGGGGCATGGGCCCCGTAGGCAGAAAACCCCCAAGCCACCATCTCTGGCTCCTGCACAGCAGGGAGTGGGGTTTTGACTTCCACAGCATAGCCTCTCCTCCGCCGGTGGCTCCACTCAGCACAGGGGGTCGGCTGACCATGTACGCTTACAGGTGGCCAGCCATCACAGGGGACACCTGGGTACTGAGCATAGTCTAGAAGGGCTATATGCTCCATTTCCACCAACTACCCCCTTCCTACTATCCAGGGGAGTCTCCAAGACTCCTTCTACACAGGAGCCTCCTCCTTCAGGAGTTAGCAAGTCTTTTAAAGGAACAGGCGGTGGAACCGGTGCCACACCACCTGGAAGGGCAAGGCTTCTACTCCAGGTACTTCCTAGTACCAAAGAGAACAGGAGGCCTCAGACCTATCCTAGACTTGTGAAATCTGAACAAGTTTCTGGAGAGGGAAAAGTTCAAGATGCTTACCCTTGGGATACTGCTGCCCTACCTCCAGCAGGGAGACTGGCTATGCTCCTTAGACCTAAAGGATGCTTATACTCACATCCTCATCCATCCAGATCACAGACAATATCTCAGATTTGTGGTGGGAGGAAACCATTTTCAGTACAGGGTACTTCCCTTTGGCCTGACCTCTGCCCCAAGGGTTTTTACGAAATGCCTGGCAGTGGTAGCGGCTTTTCTCAGAAATCAGGGGATTTTTGTCTTCCCGTACCTAGACAAATGGCTAATCAGGGGCCAGTCATTCCAGGAGGCCCAACAGGCCACTCTTCGCACTGTCTCTCTTCTTCAGCATCTTGGCTTTGTCATAAACTAAGCAAAGTCCACTTTGCTACCCTCTCAGACCCTAGAGTTTATAGGGGCGAGACTAGACACCCTTCAGGCAAGAGCTTACTTGCCCGAGGACAGGGCCACGGATTGATGGAGTTGGCAAACCAGTTCTAAAGCAATTCTCAGGTTTCCACCAGGCACTACTTGCAGCTTCTGGGCCACATGGCATCTACTGTACATGTGACCCCAAATGCCCGTCTGCACATGCGGGCTGCTCAATGGTGCCTCAGAGATCAGTGGACACAAGTCACCGGCGACCTTTGAGACAGAATAAAGGTGTCCAGACGGCTTCTGAACTCCTTACAGTGGTGGCTACATCTACCAAACCTTCTCAAAGGTGCACCTTTTCAGGCTCCAGCACACACCAGGGTGCTGACGACAGATGCATCCTTAAAGGGTTAGGGTGCACATTGCCAGGGCACATGCACTCGAGGCCTGTGGTCCCCTTGGGAGGCCACATAGCAGATCAACCTTTTAGAGCTGTGAGCAATTTGCTTAGCTCTGCAAACCTTCTGCCATGCTCTCTCTCAATAGTCTGTCCTAGTTCAGACGGACAATCAGGTAGAAATGTTCTACGTGAACAAACAAGCAGGCACAGGGTCCAGGCTCCTATGTCAGGAGGCATGGGACCTTTGGTCCTTTGCAGTCAGTCAAACAAGGCATGTTTCTCAAAGCAGTTTATCTGCCTGGTCAGGAAAACTTCATAGCAGACAAGCTAAGCAGGATTCTCTAGCCCCACGAATGGCAGTTGAATCAATTGGTGGTCCAGCAGATCTTCCTCCGATGGGGACTTCCATCCATCGATCTCTTTGCAAATCCACTAAACTGTCAGCTGCCCAGGTTTTGTTCCAGACAACCGCATCCCCTGAGGATGGCAGCAGATGCTTTTCTAATCTCTTGGTCTACGGGCCTCCTGTATGCGATTCCTCCCACACCCCTGGGGGCCCGAACCCTGTTCAAGATCCTTCAGGACAAGGCCTCGGTGATTCTGGTAGCCCCCAGATGGCCGAGGCAGCCGTGGTTTCCACTTCTTCTGCAGTTGGCAGTGGAAGCTCCGTTCCCTCTGGGGCTGCAACACGATCTCCTGTCTCAAGAGCAAGGTTCCCTTCTACACCCCAATCTCAGGTCCCTCAATCTGATGGCCTGGCTGCTGAAAGGATAGTTCTAGCTCCCTTACTTCTACCTAAGGAGGTGGAAGAGGTGGTCTTGGCCTCTAGGAGGCAGTCCACCAGGAAATCCTATGCCCTCAAGTGGCATAGGTTTACGGTATGGTGTGCTCAGCGCAATGAAGATCCTTTCTCTTGCCTTGTGCCAGTGGTACTGCAGTATCTACTTCACCTTTCAGACCTAGGCCTTAAGTCTAACTCTGTTTGGATCCACCTCAGTGCTTTGTCAGCGCACCACTCACCGGTGGAGGGACTGTCTCTGTCGGTTCACACCTTGGTGTCCAGATTTCTCCAGGACCAAGCAGGAAGTCAGTCCTCACATATGGGTGACGTCGGCGCCGACGGAGCCCCCGTGCGGAGCATTTCCCCAGCTTTCAAAGAAAGCCTTTGGGAATTGCAGCGCGCATGTGCGGTCCCCTTCCCGCCCAAGGGTGCCATCTTGCTCAGTCTTCTTTTTTCCGCGGAGCCCGACAGACGTAGTTCGTTTTTCGCCGAGGAAAAAGTTGATTTCCCTGTTTTTTGTTGTTCTTCTTCGGTTCGACGCCGAATCCGTTTCCCGCCCGGGCCTGATACGCCGGTATCGAGTCCACTCTCTATTTTTCGGTTTTTGTCCTTCGTGACTAGCGTTCGCGCCATTTTTCTCTTTTCACTGGCAGCCCTGTCTTTTGACCTTGCAGGGGCCCTTTTTCCCCTGATGGCTGCCAGCGGGTTTAAGAAGTGTGATCGGTGTAAGAAACTTATGTCTCTTACCGACACACATGACTGCTGCCTCCGCTGCCTCGGACCCGATGATCTGTGGTCCGTGTGGCAAAATGTCCTCGAAAGCGTTGAGGAGTCGGCAGCACCAAAAGGATAGAATCTTCTCTGACTCCGCCTCCGGACGGGCCCGGACCTCGTCAGAGGCCTCGATGTCTCGGGACTCCGGCCCCGAGCAGCGTCGAGGTTCCTCTGAGCGGGGGTCTCCATCGCGGGAGCAGTGCAGGAAGAAAAAACCCACGAGGGCGGCATCGGTGGACACTCCTGGTTCCTCGAGGGCCAGTTCGCATAGCCCCGATCGCTGTCCCGGGTCTTCAGAGTCGGAGAGGCCTGCCAAACAACCTCGTCTCGAGATGGAGTCTCCTGGGCACGTGAGTACTGTAGTCCTCGTGGACTCTCCTCTAGGGGAGCCGACGTTGGGCCCGATGCCGTCGGGGCCCGAGTCGGGGGCTGCTGGGTCCTGAGTTCGGACTCAGGTTGACGGCCTTGGAGAGCAGCTTCGCTGCCTTCATGGAACAGCAGCGGGCATTGATCGCCGGTCTCACCGATGCATCTGCCCTGACCACTGGGACATCGACGTCCAAGTCGACCCCGAGCCGAGCCGAGCCGATCCTCGAGTCCATGCGGGCTAGATTCGATCCTCGGCCACGGTCTCCCTCGGCCTCCCGTTCGGGACAGAGGTCATCGATGCTGGTACCCTCGGCGTCGGGGCGGAGGGCATCGGTGCCCGCCCGACTGGAGCCGCTCGATTCCTCCTCCGAGGAGTCGGGCTGGGAGACGGAGGACGAAGAGTCACCCGACACCTATCGGACTCGGTGTGTCCCATCAGACTCACCGGAGTCCGAGCCTTGGAGACGGTCCCCACCAGAGGATACCCGGTTCTCGGACTTCGTGCGGGATATGGCCAAGGCCTTCCCCGTGGAGGAGCCTCGAGCCGAAGAGCTCGAGGCCCTCCAGTATGACTCTCCCCCGAAGGAGGCCTTTACTGTTACGGTTCCTCCGATGCTGGAGCGGCTGCTCTTCCGCATGTGGGAGACCCCGGCCTCGACGCCGGTGTTAAGCAAGCGGGTCGATTCTATCTATCGAGTCCGCAAGAGCCCCGGGTTCCAAAAGGCACCATTACCGCACCACTCCATGGTTGTGGAATTGGCCATGCATCGACTGAAAAGTCAGAAGATGCACTCCTCGGTGCCTCCTGGTCGGGAGGCCCGGAACCTGGATGCCCTTGGTAAGAAGTGCTTCCAGAGCTCTATGCTTGCTTGCTGTGTCCAGATATACCAGCTCTACATGGGCATGTACCTCCGGGACCTGGCAAAGGAGATTGCTGGGTTCTCTGCTGGTCTCTCCGAGGAACCTTTGCAGAGCTTCCAGGCCTTGTCCACTGGTATTCGGGAGTGCTCGAAGTCTATCTCTCGAGCAGCCTACGATGGCTTCGAGGCTTCGGCCTGAGTAGCCGGGGCTGGCATCGGTGCCCGCCGACAGGCTTGGCTACAGTCATCCGACCTCGAGCCATGGGTACAGGACAAGTTGGTCGATGTCCCCTGCCGAGGTGAAAACCTTTTCAGCAAACCCATGGCTGAAAAGGCTGCTGAGCTCGAGACAGAAACTCTCACCAGGACTAGGCTGTCCAGAAAAACCTCTGCCCCTTCTCAGAAAAAGAAGGACTCGGGGAAAAAAGTCCTCTTACCAGAGGAAGTCATCTGCCTATAAACAATACCCTCATTATCAGGCCTCTGCAGCTCCCCAACAGGGCCAGCAGGCCAAGGGGCAGGGTCATGGGCCCCGTAGGCAGAAGGCCCCCAAGCCACCAACACCGGCCCCTGCTCAGCAGGGTGGGGGTTTTTGACTCAGAAAGCATAGCCTCTTCTCCTCAGCTGGCTCATATCAGCACAGGAGGCCGGCTGGCCCACTTTGCCCACAGGTGGTCAGCCATCACATCAGATACCTGGGTGCTCCATATAGTCCAAAAGGGCTATCTTCTCCATTTTCACCAGGTACCTCCCTCCTATTTTCCAGGGGAGCCTCCAAGACCCCCTCTGCACAGGGACCTACTCCTTCAGGAGTTAGCAAGTCTGCTAAAGGAACAAGCTGTGGAACCGGTGCCCCACCACCTGAGAGGTCACGGCTTTTATTCCAGGTACTTTCTGGTACCAAAAAGAACAGGAGGCCTCAGACCCATGCTAGACTTGTGCAACCTCAACAAGTTCCTGGAGAGGGAAAAGTTCAAGATGCTTACCCTTGGAATCCTGCTGCCCTACCTCCAGCAGGGAGATTGGCTATGCTCCTTGGATCTAAAGGATGCTTATACTCACATCCTTATTCATCCAGACCACAGACAATATCTCATATTTGTTGTGGGAGGAAACCACTACCAGTACAGAGTACTACCCTTTGGCCTAACCTCCGCTCCCAGGATGTTCACCAAGTACCTGGCGGTGGTGGCGGCCTACCTGAGGCTTCAAGGTCTTTTTGTGTTCCCATACCTGGACGACTGGCTCATAAGGGGCCAATCTTCCCAGGAGGCCAGTCAAGCCACCCTTTGCACGGTGGCTCTGCTTCAGCACTTGGGGTTTGTCATAAACTTCGCAAAGTCCACTTTGCTCCCGTCCCAGAACTTGGAATTCATAGGAGCAAGACTGGACACTCTTCAGGCGAAGGCTTTTCTGCCTGTGGACAGAGCCCACAGATTGATGGATCTAGCCAGGCAGTTTCACAACAATTCCCTGGTCTCCGCCAGGCTATTCCTGAGACTTCTCGGCCATATGGCTTCCACGGTTCATGTAACCCCCAATGCCCGCCTGCATATGCGGCCTGCTCAGTGGAGCCCTCGCACTCAGTGGCATCAGGCCACAGGGAGCCTTGCAGACTCAGTAAGAATATCCACACTGCTTGTCTCCTCTCTATAATGGTGGCTTCATCTTCCGAATCTGGTGCTCGGAGTGGTTTTTCAATCCCCTCTGCATTCTCAGGTGCTGACGACAGATGCTTCTCTTCAAGGTTGGGGAGCGCATTGCCAAGGGGCATGTACTCAAGGTCTCTAGGAGGCTGCTCAGCAGATAAACTTCCTGGAGCTACGGGCGATATGCCTAGCTCTGAGGGCCTTCTCCCATCTCACCAGTCTGTACTGGTCCAGACGGACAATCAAGTTGCCATGTTTTACGTGAACAAGCAAGGAGGCACAGGCTCCTTCCTTCTATGTCAGGAAGCACAACGGCTGTGCTCCTGGGCCGTCAATCACGGAATCCTTCTCAAGGCAGTCTACTTCCCAGGTCAAGAAAATTACTTGGCGGACAGACTGAGCAGGATCCTGCAACCACACGAATGGAGAACGAATCCATTGGTGGTTCAGCAGATCTTTCTCAGGTGGGGCCTCCCCACCATGGATCTTTTCGCCAGTCCTCTGAACCGGCAACTCCCGAGATTCTGTTCCAGACAACCGCATCCTCTCAGAGTAGCAGCGGATGCCTTTCTGATCCCGTGGTCCAAAGGCCTACTGTATGCGTTTCCTCCCACGCCACTAGTGTCCAGAACACTGTTCAAAGTCCTCAACGATGGGGCCTCAATGATTCTGATAGCCCCCAGGTGGCCGAGGCAACTGTGGTTCCCACTTCTGCTGCGACTGGCGGTGGACACTCCTATTCCTCTGGGGATTCAACACGATCTCATGTCTCAGGAACAGGGATCTCTCTTGCACCCCAACCTCTAGTCCCTTCATCTGATGGCCTGGCTGCTGAAAGGTAGTTCTGGCTCCCCTACTACTGCCTAGAGAGGTGGAAGACATAGTCTTAGCCTCTAGATGGCAATCCACCAGGAAATCCTACGCTCTTAAGTGGCGTAGATTCTCCGCATGGTGTACTCAGCACAGCGAGAATCCCTTCTCGTGCTTGGTAATGGTAGTATTGCAATATTTGCTTTACCTCTCCAATCTAGGCCTTAAGTCCAATTCTGTCAGGGTTCACCTCAGTGCTCTCTCAGCACACCACTCGCCGGTGGACGGGAGGCCTCTTTCCAACCACCCTTTGGTGGCTCGTTTCCTCAGAGGCCTCCTGCTTAAGCCTCCTTTACGTCCACCGGCCCCTGAGTGGGATTTAATGTGGTCTTACAGTGGATTACTTGTCCGCCATTTGAACCTATGGCTACCTGCCCTCTCCGTTTTCTCTCCTGGAAAACCTTGTTTCTGGTAGCTCTTACCTCTGCTAGGCGAGTAAGTGAGCTTCAGGCGCTAGTGTCTGATCCCCCTTTACACTAGGTTCTACAAGAATAGGGCAGTCTTACGGACTCACGCTAAGTTTCTCCCTAAGGTTGTCTCCTCTTTCCACCTCAATCAGGAGGTGGTTCTTCCGACCTTCTTTCCCACGCCGCATGCCAACCGGGCTGAGATGGTTCTGCATACCCTGGACTGTAGGAGGGCGTTATCCTTCTACCTTGACCGTACGCGGGAGCATCAGAGGGCTGTTCAGCTCTTCGCTTCTTTTGACCCCAATAAGTTCGGGTTACCTGTCTCCAAGCATACTTTGTCCATATGGGTCGCTGACTGTATCGCCTGGGCTTATGGGGCAGCCGGCCTCTCGTTGGAGGGTTGAGTCACGGCTCATCGTGTCAGGGCGAAGGCTGCGTCAGTGGCTCATCTCCGCTCTGTTCCGTTGGCAGACATCTGCCGGGCCGTTACTTGGTCTTCAAGCCAGACTTTTGCGGCCCATTACTGCCTTGAGAGGGAGTCCCGCAGGGACAGTGCTTTCGGACAGGCAGTACTCCATAATCTCTTTGGGGTCTAGGCAACTCCTTCCCTCCGGCCCTGATGTTGGGCTACCGGTCGGGGCGTTCTCAGAGAAGATTCCTTCCTTACGTCTGACGCTCTAGAGGGAGCTCATTTTTTCGGCTTGGGGCCTCCAGTAGCCTTAAGCTGGGGAGTCCCATATGTGAGGACTGACTTCCTGCTTGGTCCTGGAGAAAGAGTAGTTACTCACCTGTAACAGGTGTTCTCCAGGAGCAGCAGGAATCAGTCCTCACAACCTTCCCTCCTCCCCTTGGAGTTGCAGTCATATGATTTATTTTTGCTAATTTTTTGCTGTCTTTTAGCTATGTCATCAGACTGAGCAAGATGGCACCCTTGGGCGGAAAGGGGACCGCGCATGCGCGCTGCAATTCCCAAAGGCTTTCTTTGAAAGCTGGGGAAATGCTCCGCACGGGGGCTCCGTCGGCGCCGACGTCACCCATATGTGAGGACTGATTCCTGCTGCTCCTGGAGAACACCTGTTACAGGTGAGTAACTACTCTTTCTCAGAGGTCTGCTTTTACTCAAGCCTCCGATTCGTTACCCGGCGACTGAGTGGGATTTGAAAGTGGTCTTGCAACAACTTACTCGTCCACCGTTTGAGCCGATGGCTACTTGCCATTTGTGCTTCCTCTCTTGGAAAGCGCTCTTCCTGGTGGCTCTTACATCGGCCAGACGTGTGAGTGAGCTACAAGCTCTGGTTTCTGATAGACCGTACACACAGTTCTATAGGAACAGGGTGGTCCTACAGATCCATCCCAAGTTCCTCCCAAAAGTGGTCTCCTCTTTCTACCTCAATCAGGAGGTGGTCCTACCGACCTTCTTTCCCAGGCCACATTCCAGCCAGGCTGAGACAGTTTTGCATACCCTGGACTGTAATGTTCAATGTATTTGTGAGCGATATTGCTGAAGGACTGAATGGAAAAGTCTGTCTTTTTGCAGATGACACAAAAATTTGCAATAGAGTGAACTCCCCCGAGGGAGTGGTTAACATGAGGAAAGATCTATAAAAGCTGAAAGAATGTTCTAATGCTTGGCAATTACGATTTAATGCAAAGAACTGCAGAGTCATGCACTTGGGTAGCAGAAATCCAAGGGAGATGTACGCGTTAGGGGGCGAGAGGCTGGTGTGCACGGATCAGGAGAAAGACCTTGGTGTGATTATTTCTGAAGATCTCAAGGTGGCAAAAGCCAGGAGGATGTTGGGCTGCATACAAAGAGGAATTACCAGCAGAAAGGAAGAGGTACTTATGCCACTGTACAAGTCACTGGTGAGGCCTCACTTGGAATACTGTGTTCAGTTTTGGACACCATATCTTGCAAAGGATGTAAAAAGACTGGAAACTGTTCAGAGGAAGGCGACCAAAATGATTTGGAGCCTGCGTCAGAAGCCTTATGAGAAGAGACTAGAAGAACTAAACATGTACACTTTGGAGGAGAGGAGGGATAGGGGAGATATGATTCAGACCTTTAAATATTTAAAGGGAAATAATGAACAAACAAACCTCTTCCAAAGATGGGGAAGCTGTAAAACTAGAGGGCATAACAGGAAGCTGCAAGGTGGTATATTGAAAGGCAACGTCAGGAAGTACTTTTTTACTGAAAGGGTGGTGGATGCTTGGAACACCCTCCCAATGGAAGTGGTGGGGGCAAACACGGTGACGGAATTCAAAATGGCATGGGACAGACACAGTGGATTCCTTTACAGCAACAGGATAAAATCAAAATAAATTGAACCATCTAAATTCTCAACAAATAGGGGTGTCCTACATGGAGTGGTGGGTTCACCCCTAAACAAAGACGTGAGGAGGGGTGGCCTGCATGGAGCAGCAGGTGCAACTACTCTTGCCATCATACTGGGCAGACTAGATGGACCATACTGGTCTTTATCTGCCGTCATTTACTATGTTACTATGTAAGAGGGTGTTGTCCTTTTACATAGAACGTACACGGGAGCATCGAAGGGCTAATCAGCTCTTCATCTCGTTTGACCCTAATAGGATGGGGTTACCTGTCTCCAAAGGTACGTTGTCCACTTGGGTAGCAGATTGCATCGTCAGGGCGTACAGGGCAGTCGACCTCCCCTTGCAGGTTCGGATCACAGCCCACCGTGTCAGGGCGAAGGCCGCGTCAGTAGCTCATCTCGCAACTTGGTCTTTAAGCCAGACTTTTGCAGCCCATTACTGCCTGTAGAGTCCTTGCGGGACAGTGTTTTCGGCCAGGCGGTACTCCATAATCTCTTTGAGGTTTAGACAACTCCTACCCTCCGGCCCTTTGTGTTGGGCTACCACACGGGGTACGTTCTCAGAGAAATTTCTTATCACGGATGCTGAGGCTCTTGAGAGGGAGCCATTTTTTTCAGCTCTGGGTTCACGGTAGCCTAGAGCTGGGGAGTCCCATATGTGAGGACTGATTTCCTGCTTGGTCCTGGAGAAAGCATAGTTACTCACCTGTAACAGGTGTTCTCCAGGAGCAGCAGGAATCAGTCCTCACGACCCTCCCTCCTCCCCTGGAATTGCAGTCATCTATATATTTCATTTTTATTTTTGCTGTCTTTTAGCTATGTTATCAGGCTGAGCAAGATGGCACCCTTGGGTGGGAAGGGGACCGCGCATGCGCGCGCTGTATTCCCAAAGGCTTTCTTTGAAAGCTGGGGAAATGCTCTGCATGAGGGCTCCGTCGGCACCGTCACCCATATGTGAGGACTGATTCCTGCTGCTCCTGGAGAACACCTGTTACAGGTGAGTAACTATGTTGAGTTGGTTAATGATTTTTAAAAAAAATGGAGCTTGGTAGAAGCCCCGGTTCTGGCCTTACCTTCACTGGACAAACTCTTACATTTGTTTGTTACTGTAAATGGGGGAGTAGCCATAGGGGGTCCCCACTCAAAAATGGGCAGGGAAGAGACAACCAGTAGCATATTTATTTAAAATCTTAGATTCAGTGTCTAGGGGATGGCCAGAATGTGTTCAAGCAGTAGCGGCAACAGCCCTATTGGTAGAAGAGATTAGGAAATTGACATTCGGAGGTGCCCTGGTAGTAAGTACCCCACATCAAGTGAGAATCATCTTAACCCAGAGGGCTGGGAGGTGGCTCACTGATTCATGAATCCTGAAATATGAAGCAATATTAATGGAAAAGATGACCTAGTGTTGACCACAGATCAGTGTTTAAACCCAGCTGCCTTCTTATGGAATGGAACGGGTAAACAGATTGTTTACGTCATCAGAATATAAAAAGATTAGGGGACATGCAATGAAGTTACAGGGTAACCTATTTAAGACTAATAAGAGAAAATAAATATTTTTTTCCTCACTCAATGTGTAATCAAACTCTGGAATTTGTTACTGGAGGATGTAGTAAAAGCTGTTAGTGCAGCTGGGCTTAAAAAAAGAAAGGGTTTGGACAAGATAAAGGTCCATAAACCATTATTAAAAGGGACCCTGGATATCATTGCTTGACCCAGTACAAGCACTGAGGAACCTATGTCTTTTGGGGAAACTGCTAGGTACTTATGACCTACTGTAGATTGGTCACTGTTGAAAACAAGATACTGGGCTTGATGGACCTCGGTTTGACCTAGTATGGCATATCATATATTCTTATGTTCTTATTTACTGAAAGGGAAAAATAAAACCTCGAAGATATAGGGGTAGTAGAAACTGAAAGGGGGGAAATGGGTTTTACCTGATGGCAGGCAGATGATAAACAAATAATGAGAGAAATTATGGCCATTCTACATCAAGAGTGAAGGAGTAGCCTAATGGTTAAGAACATTGGATTGGGAATCCAGAGACCAGGGTTTGATTCCCACTAGCACTCCTTGTGGTCTTGGGCAGGTCACTTGGCCCTTCATTGCCTCAGAAAAATCCAAGTTATCAATGCCCCTGTTTTAATGTACATTACCAAGCTTAAGTTTCAATGTAAACTGCTTTGATTGAAATAAAGCGGTATATAAAACCTGTTAAATAAATACATAAATAAGAGAGTCATTGGTGTGTATGAAGTGTGTCCTTAGGAAACAACCAAAGGGAGGCAGAGACCCAGGTCTTAGTCCATTCTAAAGTATACAGGTTGATTTCACTGAGTTGCCCCTGGTTGAGCAAGTGAAGTAACTTTTGGTAATAGTGGACCATTTGATGGGATGGGTGGAGGCATATCCCATGATAGCTGCCATAGCAATATGAGTAGTAAAAATGGTTTTGGAACAAATCATTCCAAGATATGGGATGATAGGTCACATTGACTCGGACCAGGGAAGTCACTTCACAGCCAAGGTATTGCAAAACATAATGGAAACTCTGGGAGTATCCTAGGATTTCCATACTCCATGGCATCCACCCTCCTCAGGGAGAGTGGAACGCATGAATCAGACTATAAAGAAGCAATTAGACCAGGGGTCACCAACCTGCGGCCCGCGAGACTCTACCCCGGTGCGGCCCGCCAAGGCAAACTCACCAACTCCTTCTTCTGCAGCCGCGGCTCCCTGCCTCTTAGGGAACCGCGGCTGTGCTTGTAAAATCATCGCGGAGCCCTTCCTGTCTTGACGGGCTCTGTGCAGCATTGTCCCGCCTCCAAAGGAAGTGGTAAACAACTTCCTTTAGAGGCGGGACAATGCTGCACGGAGCCCGTCAAGACAGGAAGGGCTCCGCGATGATTTTATAAGCACAGCCGCGGTTCCCTAAGAGGCAGGGAGCCGCGGCTGCAGAAGAAGGGAGGGAGCTGACATGGAAAAATCAAAGTACAGGTATGAGCAGGTTTTTTTTTCGCGCGGGGGGGGGGGGAGGGGGGTGCGGCCCGCGAGTCTGCCGGTAGTCGGCTGTGCGGCCCGCGGCCCTCTGGAGGTTGGTGACCCCTGAATTAGACAAACTGATGTTAGAAACAAAATTACCTTGGGCTAAGTGTTTGCCCTTAGCATTGTTAAGAATCCGAACAACTACTCGGAAAGATTTAGGATTGTCTCCCTACGAAATGTTATTTGGATTACCCTATATGGGACAATTAAAGGAACCTCCCCAGTTCGAAACTAAAGATACGCTTCTTAAAGAACATATACTTGGGCTGTCCTCTTCTTTATCTGTTCTCAGGAATAAAGGATTGTTGGCACAAACACCCCCATTGGAGTTTGCAGTTCACGGTCTCAAACCAGGACAGTGGGTCTTGATAAAATCCTGGAAGGAGTCTAAATTGCAATCAGACTGGGAAGGCCTGTTCCAGGTCTTACTGAGACTGCTGTAAGAACTGCGGAAAAAGGTTGGACAATTAAAGGTCTGGTTGAAGCTCCTTCAGACGCACAATGGAAGGTCCAGGGAACTATTGACCCTCTGTGCCTGAAAATACCAAGGAAACACAGAAGAACAGGAGAGGAGTTTGTTAACAAGGACTAATAAAAATTCTAACATGGACAAAGAAAAGTGGATGATGTTGCTATGATGGGGGGATCACTTTCTCTGTTAAGGGGAATGACATGGGATCTAGGACAGGGAAAGGGATGGACTGATGAACAAACATGAACACGAAGGGGAAGGATGTATCCTAACATATTAGCTGTAACCGTACCAGAGGGAGAGGGACCGGTGAGCCTAGAATTTGGTGCCTGCCAAGTGATAAGTTGTGGGGAAATAGTCATAAGTATGTGTGTTCAGAGAATGCCCAGACACTTGTGTACGTGATGCCCTGTTACGGGTGGTCACAAGTTTGGTGGACCACCGAGGATGGAGGCTGGGTTTCCCCAGAGGGGAAGAAACACCTAGTTGAAAATAAAATAAAAATAATAAAGAAACATAATATTCAGCAATGTAACCCAGGAAGTTGCAACCCCATCGTGGTCACCCTCTTTGGAAAGGATGACTCACTGGGAAGACTGAGGATAAGAATACCCCTCAAGAATCAGACTCAGGTCCCCACACCATTCCCCAGCATATCTTTTGAACCTAATAAGGACCCTAATGCAGTCAAAAATAGTGGAGATTAAAGATTTGAGGGACACTCTAGAGGTGGAAACGGGTTCTGAGGATGTGAAAGCCTGGGTGGAATGGGTTAAATATACCGTAGGAAGTCTCAACCATAGCAATTGCTACGCATGTGCCTCCGGGAGGCCCACTGCACAGGTTGTGCCCATACCCTTGAGGTGGGATACAGATTCCGATGGAGTAAGATGCCTCATATCTCTGTATCAGGAATAAACAGCTTGGGGAAATGAAAGTTGCAAGATGTTGAATTTGCTCTTTCCCCCTACAGACTTTAAGGAGGTAAGAGTCCCCCCCCCCCCCCCCCCCCATTTTCAACAGTGTTTGGAAATTACTCCGCCTGTCTCACCAGGCAAGGGAAGAATTACACAAGAGAAGTGGGGGAACTGAACACCTGTGTTCTAAGCCTAAACCTGACAGGGATGGAAGGAGAAGAGAAGAACTACTCCAACCTGGTAATCCCTAGGGCAGACTTGTGGTGGTACTGTGGAGGGCGGCTGTTGAGACCAACATTGCCTACCCTATGGTTGGGAACATGTGCAATAGTTCAACTGGCAGTTCTTTTCACCTTAGCGTTCACAGAACAGGACAAAGGGCAAATACAAAGGGAAAGGAGGAGTACCTTGGGAGCCTCATTTGATGACAGGATATATATAGATGCAATAGGAGTCCCTCGGGGAGTTCTGGATGAGTATAAAGCACGAAACCAGATTGCAGCTGGATTTGAATTCCTGTTAGGAGTAATCACGATAAACAAAAATGTAGATTGGATAAATTATATATATTATCAATTATACCCGGGGTGCAATAAAGGGGATGGCAGAAAAATTGGACGCCACTAGCAGAATGGCCTGGGAGAACCGAATGATTTTAGATATAATGGTGGGTGAAAAAGGGGGCATGTGTGATACAGGGGGGGGGGGGGAATTTTGTATGTTCATCCCCAATAACAGGGCCCCTGATGGTACTATCATTAAAGCCCCTGCGAGGACTAACTACCTTGGCAGAGGAATTGGCAGAAAATTCAGGTACGGATCTCTCTCTCACTGGATGGTTGGGGTCATGGTTTGGGAAATGGAAAGGTATGGTAGTATCTATATTTAATTCTGTACTTGTAATTGGAGTATTAATTACAGTGGGGTGTTGCATAATACCGTGTATAGGAGGGTTAGCTCAAAGACTAATGGAAACAGTAAGCACTAAACAAATGAAAGCATCATTTGTAGTGCACAAAGGTGCAATGTTAATGGACGATAAAAGGGAAGAGAGTTAGGAAGAATGTTATCTAAGTTACAGGCTTCTTATGGAACTGTGGAGTAAATGTAAAAAGTAACAAGAAAACTTTAAAAAGAAAGAGGGAGGGGTTTGATATAAACAAATGTGATATGTTATTTTTACAATGTAATATAAGGCTTGTATTCCATTCATTCACCATTCTGTAATATAATTTTGTATGTCTGCATTCTGGGAAGAGAGACTACGTGGCTAAATAATACGTAGCTTGTCACAGGTGCAGAGGTACAAAGCTGATTCACCTTTACTGTATGTCTGCATTCTGGGAAAAAGGGATATGTGGATAATAACATGATTTTCTGACTTTCTTACTGTATGTCTGCATTCTGGGAAAAAGGGATACGTGGATAATAACATGATTTTCTGACTTTCTTACTGTATGTCTGCATTCTGGGAAGAGAGACCATGTGGCTAAATAATACGTAGCCTGACAATTATTAATTACCAAATTTGCTATAAAAATAACTGTGAAACAGAGGTTGGGTGTGAGTCCTTACTGAAGCATCTCACCCTTTACTTGCAAG
This sequence comes from Ichthyophis bannanicus, assembly GCA_033557465.1. Classification (NCBI taxonomy): domain Eukaryota; kingdom Metazoa; phylum Chordata; class Amphibia; order Gymnophiona; family Ichthyophiidae; genus Ichthyophis; species Ichthyophis bannanicus. The sequence goes on along the minus strand of CM066037.1, from coordinate 40,514,336 downwards.
CAAAGTCATTAAACTCTGCTTTACTGAGAAGTCTGTTATTGTGTAAAGGGGGATTCAGGGAAACTCACTTATGCTAAATGGTAGAGAGAGAATAAGGGAAGACAGCTAAGAATAAAAAATACTAGAGGGAATGGGAAAGAAATATTATGAGGTACCCTGAGGCTGTTCTGGCTAGAAAAATGCAGGGTACAAGAAGAGGCATATGAAGAATGTGCAAGAATTTTTTCAAATTATAGGAAAAAAAGCACAGATGAGGCTTCTAAAGATAGTGACAAATGTAAACCAAATTCAGAAATTATCCAGGAATCTGGCATACAGTTGTATTAGAGACAAGTCTAATCACACTGAGACAGGACTGGTCTCACTGCATCATTGTAAAGCTGTGCAATTTAGCTGAGAAGGAATACTGATAAAAGTGATGGTCTTCTTTTGAGGCATTAAGGACTGCTCTGTTTACCTAAGCCTGTCAGATTCACATGAGGTATAAAAAAAAAAAAAATCAGAAATTACTTTCCAAAAGGCCATGGACTGTTCAGCAAATGAGATAAGCACACAGATATACACTGTGCCACATTTCAGTACTGCTGGATACATGAAGAAACACAAGTCATCGCATGTGCACTCTGACAGTTTTGAGCCTGCTGCTGCAGTAAAGCATAGTTACTCACCTGTAACAGGTGTAACAGCGGGAATTTAGTCTTCACATACGGGTATCGTCGGTACCGACGGAGCCTGCACGGGAACGCTCCCCAGTGTCCAATAAGAAAGCTTTTGGGAGCATCCCACAGCGCCTGGGTGCTGCCTTCCCGCATTTCCCAACTGCCCCCTCTCCAGCTGAGTTTAAAGCTGGGGCAAAAGAGAGATAGAGAGATACAACTCCTAGGGGAGGTGGGTGGGTTGTGAAGACTAAATTCCTGCTGTTCCCGGAGATCACCTGTTACAGTGGAGTAACTATGCTATCTCCAGGAACAAGCAGGAATGTAGTCTTCACATATGGGGACTCCCTAGCTGCAGATGCCAGGGAGATGGCCCCAGAAAGTTGTGTGCCCTTGTGAAAGGGTTCCAGTTCCTCCCATGGATCTCTGGCAACCTACCAGGGATGGTGGGTAGGAGTTGATTAAGTGTGGAACAGGTGTTGAAGAACAGCCTGACCAAATAAGGCATCCCGGTGGGAGTCCTTGTCAAAGCAATAATGGGCTGTGAAGGTATGAACCGAAGCCCAAGTAGCTGCTCGACAGATGTCGTTGATAGACACAGAGTGAAGATGAGCCATTGAGGCTGCCATCAAAAAGCAATAATCCCAAATTCAGAGACATTCAAAAACCAAGACCCTGAAACAGTCCCACAGTGAGCTCCCTATTGTTTTTTTGTCAGATCACATCGAGGGAAGGTAAGATATTCAACTTTACCCCACGAGTCAGATGAGATCCATTTTATTAAATTGAAAGTTCCTTTGTGTGACAATATTGATATAAAACCAAAAAAAGAGACTTATCTCAAGCTGTATTGAAACAAGCGTATCCTCGTCACGGCAACGGATCTGAATATATGAGCATGACGTGCACGTTTCGGGACATATAAATTCCCTGTATCAAGTGCTCCAATGTAGATCGTGTTCAATAGCGTCCTTCCACCTCCGACGGCAGACTACAAGCCGGCGTGAAATCATTATATAGGACTGATAAATTCAGCAAGGGCTTTTCAGCGATCGGGGAGATCAGAGAGAGAATCAGCTGTGTGTGTTTGTTTGAGCTGCGATTGAAAATAAACCTGCAACCAATCACTGCTCTTTACAACGGATTTAGAACTGCCTCAGCAAGGGCTTTTCAGCGATCGGGGAGATCAGAGAGAGAATCAGCTGTGTGTGTTTGTTTGAGCTGCGATTGAAAATAAACCTGCAACCAATCACTGCTCTTTACAACGGATTTAGAACTGCCTCAGCAAGGGCTTTTCAGCGATCGGGGAGATCAGAGAGAGAATCAGCTGTGTGTGTTTGTTTGAGCTGCGATTGAAAATAAACCTGCAACCAATCACTGCTCTTTACAACGGATTTAGAACTGCCTCAGCAAGGGCTTTTCAGCGATCGGGGAGATCAGAGAGAGAATCAGCTGTGTGTGTTTGTTTGAGCTGCGATTGAAAATAAACCTGCAACCAATCACTGCTCTTTACAACGGATTTAGAACTGCCTCAGCAAAGGCGTGCCCACGCCTTGCGGGCCCGCGCTTGAGGGCCTCGCAAGAGGGCCCTTTGGCGTGGCCCTTAGGCGGGACCCTAGGCGAAGAAGAAGAAGTTATATGCATGAACATGAAAAACAACTTTCAACCAAGTGCAAGTATAGACTTATAGTGTCGTCTCTTATATACATGCAATGTTGTTTTTACCATTCTACCTCATCTGTTTACAAGGTTTCCCTGTAATCCTACAACAGCAATATAGCCAAAGCAATTATAGTTGGCTACCCCCTTTCATTTGGATAGTGTTATGCAAATACATTTTCGTAAAACCGCAGCCACGGCAATATGGCACTTGTATTAATCATAGCTCTGATAGGCATTTGCATCTAAATGAAAGATCTCATGTCAAAACAAATGTAATTCAAGCATTATCCAATTCAGAGAAGCTAATTAGCATTGAATTAATTAATGCTAGATCTGTATGCAATAAAATCCAAACTATAGTTGATCATATAGATGAAGCACAAATAGACGTGCTATGCATCACAGAATCTTGGCTACATCCGTATGATAATGTAATTCTCAATCAGCTTGTCCCAGATTCTTACTCTGCTTATAGCTGCTCTAGATCTGTCAGACGTGGAGGAGGTGTCCTTATAATCGCAAAAAAGAATTTACGATTCAAAATACAATGTAGTTTAGAATCGCAACAATGTAACTCCATTAACATTGAGAATAAGCACATGGCAATTAGTTTACATTATAGAGCACCAAAAGCGTCTTCTGCTGAGCTTGCCTCAACACTGGAGTCTATTTGTTCTATCACTTCCCCGTACAAACCCACAATAGTGCTAGGTGACTTCAACCTTAAATCCATTAACTGCAGAGACTCCGAGACCTTTCTTCAAGCAATGGGCTCACTAAATTTCACACAAATAGTCAAGAAACCTACACACATATATGGTTACTCGCCAGACCTCATCTTTGCCTCAAATGATTTGACCTTAGGAGGTCTAATTTCAATTCCTACCATTACCCCAGTTCCATGGTCAGATCACTACATAGTTAGTATGGAAATTTTATTACAAACAAAAAATAATTTAAGACTAGATGACAAATGCTATCATAGACGTTTTAAAAAATTTGACAAAGATACATTTATACAGGATACCTTACCTCATCTATCTGACGATTCAGTAGAAATAGAGACACAAGTAAACAAATGGAATTACATAATTTCTAATGCAGCTAGAATGACAGACACAAGTCCAAGGAAATCAAGGATCAATAAGCTACATCACAAGCCATGGTATTCTAATGCTATACGTCTGATGAAAAGAGATCTCAGAAGAATAGAGCGTAAATGGAGAAGGAATAAGGTTTCAGAATTAAAGCAGATATATTTAACAAAACAAAAGCTATACGACGAACGTATTAAAGTCTCAAAGAAAGAATACCATACAAATATAATAAATAACTCCATCAACAAACCTAGAGAGCTTTTTGAAATTGTAAAGAGTTTAACAAAAGAGCAAAAAACAGAAGGTGAAGCTGAAATTGAACCGCAGAAGTATGCAGATTATATTAAGGAAAAATTCCACTCTAAGGTAAAAGATATATTTAGTCTCAACTTGAATTTGGTCTCAAATTTCAGGGTCTGGAATACATTCTCTTTTCCTTCTAAAGAGCAACTCTCGCACATTATCTCTTCCATAAACACATGCACTTCTCCAACCGATCCATGTCCTGTATCTTGGATAAAGTCCACAAAGTCAAATTTTATTCACATAATACAAAACATTGTGCATAATTCCCTCTCTCAAGGTAATTTACCAAAGCACTTAAAGCTTGCAACTGTTAGACCAATCCCGAAGAAGACAACGTTAGACAAGAATAACCCAGCTGCCTACCGGCCTATTTCCAGCATACCCTTTTTAGCGAAAATCATTGAAAAGACAGTGCAACTTCAACTCCAAGAACACATTGATATTCATGCGCCTTTAGACGATAACCAACATGGTTTTCGCCCAAACCATGGAGTTGAAACCTTAATGATTTATCTTTTTGATTACGTTCTCCGTACCATTGATGACATTAAAAAGGGTATTATAATGATTTTTATAGACATTTCGGCTGCATTCGATTCTGTAGATCACAATAGGTTATTACATAGATTAGAGGAGATTGGTCTACATGGGGTCACATTAAAATGGTTTCAATCATATCTGACAGAGAGATTTTTACAAGTAAAGATTGGACAAAAAACTTCTCTGCCCATAAGAGTATTACAAGGTGTGCCACAAGGTTCCGCTCTTTCTTTGCTTCGCTTCTCTTCAACATTTATTTGCAGCCAATTTGCAATATTCCATTAAAAAGTGGCATAAAGTATACAATTTATGCTGACGATATTATGATTTTCACAACTATCTCCATCGAGAAACCTGATTTTTCCAGCATCACAGATTGTCTATCACAAATGTCCACCTGGTGTAAAACCAACAATATGCAAATTAATTTTAGCAAGACAGAGGCATTATTTGTATCTCGTAACCAAAATTTTGCACATCCACCTGTCATCAAGATAGATAATTCAATTATTCCTATTAAATCAGAAGTGAAATATCTTGGAGTTACTCTAGACAAGGAATTAAATCTCAGATCACACATAAACAAGACGATTAGAAGCGCTTATTATAGAATGAAAATCATCAGAAGACTAAGGCCGCTTCTGGAAACTGTTCACTTCCGCAATGTTTGTCATGCTCTAATTACACCATTACTTGACTTCTGCAATCCAATATATCTGGGTCTAGCTAAGCAGTCACTGAAGCCTTTACAGTTAGCGCAAAACACCGCTGCTCGTATAATTTTTGGTCTATCAAGTAAAGAGCATATAACTCCTATCTTAAAGGAGCTTCATTGGTTACCAATATCATCTCGTATTAAATACAAAACAGTAATTTATATTTTCAAGATAAAGCAACAATGTTCTGCAAAAAGTCTGACGTATCTTATCCGGTCAGATATTAGCAACAGACCTAGGAGAAGTGTATCTGAAAATAGAATCAGCTCCTCAAATGACATCAGAAAAACACGCAAGGAGACCTCTGAGAGAGCTTTCTCGTTTGCTGCGACTTCCATCTGGAACTCCCTACCTAATGATCTGAGAGCAGCTCAGGACATCAAAGACTTTAGAAAACAACTGAAAACAGTTTTGTTTACGGAGCACTACGGTCATGCAATCAACTAATTAATTTTTAAGAAAGCAATTATTTATATATACATTGTACAATAGCTCACTTTATAGTATAGCTCACAATATATATAGTGCACCTTTTCCCAAGACATTTAATCATATATTTACAAACTATGTATATATTATCACAGATTTTTTCACTATTACTAATTTTCTCTTTTGTTAAACCGCTTTGATTGTATGATAAGGCGGTATAAAAATCCAATTAAATAAATAATTGGCTGGTTGATGATGTCAATCACAGAGGAAAACCAATCACAAAGAGAGGGTGGCAAAACAGAAAAAAACCCGTGCTGGTTGGATCAAACCGACTACTCTCCAAGATACACTAATGAATCCCATTGATGTAAATCATGTCAATCACAAAAGAACCACCAATCGTAAAGGGGATAACCCATTGAAATGGGGAAACCCCTTGCCCGATTGGTGCATGCTTAAAACAAACTAGACCAATCGATTTCCCGATTTAGACCAGTAGGTTGCACAGAGTTTAAATCATGAATCCATCTTTGCTCACTCCATTGCAGAACATGGGAGGCATGTTCGCCTATCCGAACCCATACTGGCCGTGTGGTACGTCGCACATATATCAAAGAACATGGGCATTGAATCAAATACACAACAAAAGTGGAGGAGCAGGTAGGCAACCATCTCCGATGGTAAACCCGATTAGTCCGAGGATGAATCCAAGGGATCCCTGAAATAGTATTTGTGCAAAAGCCACAATTATGACATGGGAAATGGTCCCTTGACTCTCTACGACCAATGGGTCTATCAAGCAGTACTGTGGATTTCACCAATATATCGCGAAGACTCGATGCTTTAGTAAAGGCAGTCATTAATGATCAAGCAAAACAAGAGTGTACAGACAAAACTGACCAATGTTTATGAAGAATCCTCATGACAGCAGTACTGTGAACCATGTAAGGAAGAACCCCCATAATCCGTGCATTGGTAGTATGGTCAAAACCCGAAGTGGTGGGTTGAAATAACCAGTCTTGATGTGTGTACCAAGCCCTCTGATAAGCTTGATCCACAACCCAAGGGGGATATCCCCTAGCAGCCAAACACTTCTTCAAATCCCGAGCATGATGCTTAAAATCTGTAAGAGAAGAACATAAGTGACGTAGTCTAAGAAATTGACCGTAAGTGAGCCCTCGTCGAAGAGATGCAGGATGAAAACTTTGATAGCTCAATAGGCTATTTCTTTGAACTGAATTCTGAAATAACATAGTATGTAGAGAAGTCTCACATCTGTAAAATAACATGTCTAAAGCACAGTTACTTACCTGTAACAGATGATCTCTGGGAACAGCAGGAATAAGTCTTCACATATGGGTATCGTCGGTACCGACGGAGCCTGCGCGGGAACGCTCCCCAGCGTCCAATCAGAAAACCTCTGGGAGCATCCCACAGCGCCTGCGTGCTGCCTTCCCACCTTTCCCAACTGTCTCTCCTCAGTTAGGTTTTCAAGCTGAGACAAAGAGAGAGAGAGAGGGAAAGGACAGATAGAGAGATACAACTCCCAGCGGAGGTGGGTGGGTTGTGAAGACTTATTCCTGCTGTTCCCAGAGATCACCTGTTACAGGTAAGTAACTGTGCTATCTCCAGGAACAAGTAGGAATGAGTCTTCACATATGGGGACTCCCTAGCTTGAGATGCCAGGGAGAGACCCCAGAAGTTGTGTGTCCCTGGGACAGAGCTCCACTTCCCCCCATGGATCTCTGGCATTCCATCAGGGATGATGGGTAGGAGTTGATTAAGTATGGAACAGGTGTTTGAGAACAGCCTGACCAAACAAGGCATCCCGGCGGGAGTCCTTGTCCAAGCAGTAATGGGCTGTGAAGGTATGAACCGAGGCCCAAGTGGCTGCTCGACAGATGTCGTCAATAGACACAGAGTTCAGATGAGCCATTGAGGCTGCCATGGCCCTCACTTTGTGAGCTGTGACATGGCCCTCCAGAGAAAGGTTCTTACTCTGATAGGCGAAAGAAATACACTGGGCAATCCAGTTAGATAGTGTTCTCTTGGAGACTGGTAGTCCCAAATGAGAAGGATCAAAGGCAACAAAGAGCTGAGAGGACTTTCTAGGTTGCTGTGTCCTTTGTAAATAAAAAGCCAGAGCTCTTTTACAGTCCAGGGTATGAAGATTCCTCTCTGCACTTGATGCACGAGACCCTGGAAAAAAAGACAGGTAGGTAGACCTCCTGGTTGAGGTGAAAGGGCGAGACCACCTTAGGCATAAAATGTGGATGAGTCCTAAGGACTACCTTGTCATGATGGAACCTTGTATAAGGTGGATTAGCTACGAGTGCTTGCAATTCACTAATACGAGGTGCTGATGTGATTGCAATAAGATAGATAACTTTCCAAGAAACGTATTTCAAGGAGGTGGTAGCCAAAGGTTCAAAAGGCGGCTTCATAAGCTGACCAAGAACCAGGTTCAAGTCCCATGCCACCGGAGGTGGTCTAATGGGAGGCTTTGTTAAAAGGAGGCCTCTCATGAACCTTGCTACAAGATGATGAGAGAAAACAGGTTGTCCATTCAGAGGCTTAAGGGAAGCTGCAATAGCACTCAAATGGACCCTTACTGAATTAGTTTTAAGGCCTGCATTAGACAGATGGAGGAGATACTCCAGCAAAGATTCCAGGGGTATGGCAAGGGGGTTAAGACCCTTCCCAGTGCACCAGACAGTAAACCTCTTCCACTTGAAAGCATAAGAACGTCTAGTGGAAGGTTTTCTGGAAGCATAAAGAACATCTTTCACCTGTTGAGAAAGATGAAGATCTTGGAGATCTAGGCCTTCAGCAACCAAGCCCTGAGATGCAGACTGGGGATTGGGATGCCATAACTTCTCGTCCTCTTGAGATAGGAGATCTGGAGCAGACCCTAACTCGAGGGAGGGAGCTTGAGAGAGATGTAGAAGCAGAGGGTACCACACTTGCCGTGGCCAACATGGAGCTATGAGAATCATGTGGCCTCTGTCTCTCTAAAGCTTGAACAGGGTTTTGGGAATTAGGGGAATGGGTGGAAAGGCATACAGGAAGTCTTGACCCCAGTGAAGGAGGAAAGCATCCCTTGCCTGAGCCCCCTGAGCCGGAGTTCTGGAACAGAACCGGGGAAGTTTCGCATTCCATGGACTTGCAAAGAGGTCTATGTCCGGGGTTCCCCAAATCTGAAAAATCCTGGTCACCTGGGTCCACATGTAGGGACCACTCATGTGGAAGCAGAACTCGACTGAGCCTGTCTGCCCAAGAGTTTTGAATGCCTGGAAGATAAACTGCCAGAAGATGAATTTGATGCTCTCTGGCGAGGGCCCACAGTCGCAAAGCTTTGTTGCAAAGCGACAGAGAGCCAGTTCCGCCCTGCTTGTTCACATAGAACATGGCTACCTGATTGTCCATGTGGATTAGGACTGTCTTGCAGCTGAGCAGGGTGTGGAACACTCGCAGAGCAAGGAAGATTGCTCCGAGTTCCAAGAGATTGATATGTAGACAAGTCTCCTGTGGGGACCAGATGCCCTGGGTGCAGAGGCCTTGTAGATGAGCTCCCCACCCCACTGGAGAAGCATCTGTTGTGAGAGTTGCTTGGGGTAGAGACTGCTGAAAGGGGGACCCCAGCAACAGGTTTTGAGGGGACTTCCACCACTGGAGAGACAAAATGAGGTGACTTGTGTTTGCTATTTTGTCTGACAGGCAGTCTAATGCCTGGGTCCACTGGGTGGATAAAGTCCACTGAGCTGCTCTCATGTGAAGGCGAGCATATGGGACCACATGCATGGTGGATGCCATGTGGCCTAGTAACTGTAACATCTCTCGAGCAGTTAAGTGAGGCTTCAACTCTGCTTGAGAAGCTAACTGCACCAAGAGAAGGCAACGGGCCTGGGGGAGATAGGCCCTTGCCTTTGTGGTATCCAGCAACGCCCCTATAAACTCCAGGGACTGAGTAGGGGTTAAATTGGATTTTGGGATGTTTATTATCAGCCCTAAATACTGAAGGATACTCACTCTGCAGGGTAGAGAATTCTTGGCCTCTGACTGAGTAGGAGCTTGGATGAGCCAGTCGTCCAAATAAGGGAAGCCGAATATTCCCAGAGTGCGCAGAAATGCAGCTACCACTGCCATGCATTTTGTGAACACCCTTGGTGCAGAGGCCAGACCAAAAGGGAGCACTCTGTATTGATAGTGCTTCTCTTGAAAAATGAACCAAAGGAACCTTCTGTGAGTTGGATGGATGAGAACATGGGTGTACGCATCCTTGAGATCTAGAGAACAAAGCCAATCCTGACTGTGAAGGTATGGCAGCAGAGTTCCCAGAGAAATCATTTGAAATTTTCCTTGACTAGGAATTTGTTCAATTCTCTGAGATCTAAGATGGGTCTGTAGCCCCCTGTTTTCTTTGGAATAAGAAAATAGGGGGAGTAGAAACCTGTGCCCTGTTGTTGAAGAGGCACTTCCTCTATTGCCCCCTGGGTGAGAAGGGTGGCAACCTCCTGCCCCAAGAGGCTGAGGAGGGAGGTTGGAGAATTGAACTGGTGCACTCTTGTGTGAGGGGGCAAGTCTGAAAAATGAAGTTTGTACCCCTCTCTTATGATGGAGAGTGTCCAGTGCTCTGCTGTAATTTGCTCCCATCTGGGAGCAAAATGACATAACCTTCCTGGAATGGTGGAGGGCTCTGGTCCTTCCAGAACCAGGAAGGCTAAGTTCTCTAGCGGAAAGTCAAAGGCCCTGAGGGGGCTGAGGTTGCTGGGTCAGTGGAGGCCTAGCAGCTTTTGCTTTGCTCTGTTTGGATGATTGTGACGTTTGGTAGGGAACTGAGCTGCAGAAGATGCCCGCTGACCATAAGCAGGATAGAATCTTCCCTTTTTAGAAAAAGGTGCTTTCTTGAACAACCTTTTCTTAGCAGGAGCAGCTGTAGATTTGGATAGTCTATCCAAGGCAGAGTTTTCAGCATCCATCTGATTAGCTTTTGCTTGCCAATCTTTACCAAACAGGTTCTCACCTGTACAAGGGATATTTCCCACTTCATTTTGAACCCAGATCTCCAAATCAGATGATTGAAGCCAAGCAATTCTACATGTACCTATGGCAATAGCTGAGGCTCTCCTGACACATTCAAAGGAGTTGAAAGCTGCACGGTTGGAGAATTTGGAGATATCTTGGGCATGTTTAAGCCAAGTGAGAAAGTCCTGTCTTTTATCTTCAGAAATGAAAGGACTTAAAGTCTGCAAATGATCAGTGACTTCTTTTAAGAACATTCCCATGTAAAGGCTATAGGAATTAATTCTCGCAGCAAGCATGGAAGCTTGGAAGACTCTTCTTCCAAAAGCATCCAGGGTTCTACATTCACGTCCTGGAGGATTAGAGGCATGTCTTTTGGCAATTCTAATCTTTCTCATAGCAGACTCAACCACAATAGAGTGGTGAGGAAGTTGAGCTTTATGGAAACCAGGACAAGGAGGGACACGATACATGGTATCCAACCTGCGAGAATGAGGGGAGGTGGTCAGAGGTGCTTCCCACATCCTTAACATGAGATCATACAAAATCTCATGAACAGGCAAGGTAGCTGCCTCCTTAGGAGTTTTAGGATATTGTAAAATATCCAACTCCTTGGCTCTGGGTTCTATCTCAGGGGCCACCGTAATGGAAAGGCCCCGAGCCACCTCCCTGATGAAGTCTTGAAAAGAGAAGTCCTCTGGAGGAGACATCCTTAGTTTAGGAGAGGACGACTCCTGTGGAAGAAGCATCACTGCATTGACCGACTCTTCAGAATCCTCAGAGTCATCGAAGTATCGTCTGTCCGGATGCTCTTGCAAAGCCCGATACCCGTACCGACTGGGATCGGCATCGGGAATAACCGGTACCGGGGTATCGGTACCGGAGGGCTTCAGAGGACAGAGTACCGGCATAGCGGACACCGATACCGATGCCACTGGTACCGATGGCGATGCTATAGCTGGTACCGGTGAGGTAGTCTGTTGCGGTACCACGGGCATCGATGCCACAAGGAAAGCCGCCAGACTGCGTTCCATGGACAGAATCCTCTGATCCATCGACGCCGCCAATGCTTGGAAGTCGGTACCGCTGGAAGCCACCAGTACCCCAGAGCATGGCACCAGGAGATCTGTCGAGGCCACGCCATCGAGATCATCCTGGAACCCCGATGATGATGCTTTAGAGGCTGAAGCCTCCCGCCAGGGTAATTTTGCCGGTGCAGAATCCTCGAGGGCAACGCCAGAGGCATCTCTATGCTTAGAAGGAGATCTACCCTTCGAGAACCGGCTGGATTTATGTTTAGTTACCTGAGATCCATGTGAGGAAGAAGCAGCCCTGGAAGACGTCGATGCCACCAAAGCCGCATCAGAGGAAAACAGGGTACTGAGCTTGGCAGCTCGGTTCTGCCGACCTTTTAGACATCATAGAACAGGACATACAATCTGTGATGGAATGGTCAGGACCTAAACATTTTAGACACCAGTCATGGGTGTCGGTGACGGAAATTGTACCGCCACATTTTGTGCACTTCTTAAATCCTGAGGCAGGTTTTTCCATGTTAAGGAAAAAAGGTTTTGGGCCTAAGGCCCAAAACGCAAGTGCACCTGAAGAAAAGAAACGGAAAAAAGTTGTTTTTTTTTTTTTTTTTAACAAGAAGAAAAGAAAAAGACCAGCGGTACTGGTGGAGCGTCGAAGAAGGCAGACGCGACACAAAAGAAATAAAGAAATATAAAGAAATTCTTCTGCGGTGACAGGAACACGACCTGCTGGCTCCACAGAAAAAGAAGAACTGAGGAGAGACAGTTGGGAAAGGCGGGAAGGCAGCACGCAGGCGCTGTGGGATGCTCCCAAAAGCTTTCTGATTGGACGCTGGGGAGCGTTCCTGCGCAGGCTCCGTCGGTACCGACGATCCCCATATGTGAAGACTCATTCCTGCTTGTTCCTGGAGATAAACTCAATCTTATGTGGGTCAATATGCGCCGTAAACTTAACGTTGGATTTCAACCTATTCAGCCAAGCAAGAAATTCTTGCAAAACCACAATATCCAATGCCCACACAAAAAAGATGTCATCAAGGAACCTCCTCCAAAACAGCACATGAACAAAAAAAGTTGACATATATATGTGACTTTCTTCTAGCTGTGCCAAATATAAGGTCGCAATAGATGGGGCCACCGTGGCCCCCATAGCAATACCGAACGTTTGTTGAAAAAATGTACCTTCAAATAAAAAATAATTTTTAGTCAGAACCAAGGTAATCAGGTCTAAAAAATGATTTTGGTTATCTTGAAGGGGCTGTGGTAAATAGAGATTGCAATAGAGCTAAGGCTTCCCCCTGATGGATGTTTTTGTACAACGCCGCTACATCCAAGGTAACCAGGAAAATCTCAACATCTGGTAAAACCAAATCAGAGAGCTGAGTCATAAAATGGGCGGAATCACGAATAAAAGATTGAACCGCCGAAGCTTCCACCTTCAAAAAAACATCACAAAATTTTGACAGGGGCTCGAGGATAGAACCCCTGCATGACACAATAGGTCTTCCTGGAGGTGATGATAACGATTTATGTATTTTCGGTACCGTATAGATGGTGGGTATTCTTGGGATGAAGAACACAAAGAAAACTGCCCTCTTTTAGTAAGCCAACCGCGCTCCAGTCCCCTGGTGACTAAATCCAATATCTCCAATTGCAATATAGCAGTAGGATCAGTCCAGTTTCTTGTAAACCTGTGAATCCGATAACTGGGACCGAAGTCCTTCTAAGTAAGTCTCAGTTGCTTCTAGCACAATCGTGCCCACTTTATCCGCGCAACGTATAGTTACAGAAGGATCTGAGGCTAATTGTTGAAGGCAAATTCGGTCCGATTTAGTAATGTTAGACGCTCACCTAGGGGCTGAAGACTCCAAAAAGGCTAAATCCCGCAAAACCAATGCTTGATAGGTGGCAATGATAGGGTCCAAAGGGCCAGGAGGTGACCATCGAGAAGGGGGTTTGATAACAGAAATATCCAATGTTTCAGGACGAGAATAAAAAAAATTGTGACACCTGTAGTTTGCGGAAATATCTGTATAAATGCACCCGCATACGAAACCCATCATAACATGCGGTAGGTGCAAATGATAATCCCAGATTTAACGACCTCTCGCACGAAGATTCAAGAGGTCATCCCATTGAATTAACTACTATAGATTCTGGGATCGCTTGGTCCGCTGTCCAGTGTTCGAAGGATCCCAACGATCGTCCTGATGGAAGCCCCTTCCTTTGCGTCCATGACCCTGCCCCCGCTGAAAATCCTGTTGATTCTTGTTGGAACTTCTTGAACCAGAAGATGTGCCCGAACTGTCATCCGTGTCATCAGATGATACCTCAAAAGTAACTCGTTTTTGATTACTTTCATCCCCACTCTCATGCATCCATCAGTACATCTTCCCCGAATCATAATCAGTTTTGTCCCAATGAAATTTGCGTAACTTAAAGGCTTTCAAATAATCAAAAAATCCCTTAAGCTGCCGGTCAATGTCCTTGAGCTTGGACTGGAAAACATCCGCTTCCAAAGTTTTCGATAAAGACGCTTTAAACTCGGCTATTAATTTGCCCAAGGAATCCTCCTCCTGAATGATTCGCTATAATATAAGTGCTATAAGTGCTTGATACAGGGAATTTATATGTCCCGAAATGTGCACGTTGTGCTCATATATTCAGATCCGTTGCAGTGACGAGGATACGCTCATTGTTTCAATACAGCTTGAGATAAGTCTCTTTTTTGGTTTTATATCAATATTGTCACACAAAGGAACTTTCAAATGAATAAAATGGATCTCATCTTTATGGTGGGGTAAAGTTGAATATCTTACCCTCCCTCGATGTGATCCGACAAAAAAACAATAGGGAGCTCACTGTGGGACTGTTTCAGGGTCTTGGTTTTTGAATGAGGCTGCCATGGCTCTCACATTGTGAGCTGTAACATGGCCTTCAAGAGGAAGGTTCTTACTCTCATAGGCAAAAGATATACACTGTGCAATCCAGCTGGAAAGTGTTCTTTTGGAGACTGGAAGTCCCAAATGAGTAGGATCAAAAGCAACAAAGAGTTGAGAGGACTTTCTATGTTACTGAGTCCTTTGCAAGTAAAAGGCCAAAGCTCTTTTACAATCCAAAGTATGAAGATTCCTTTCTGCGTTTGAGGCGTGAGGCCTTGGAAAGAATACAGGAAGGTAAACCACTTGGTTTATTTATTTATTTATTTATTTATTTACAGTCTCTTATATACCGCACTATTCAGCATCAGCGCGGTTCACATGGAACAAAATGCTCAGTACATTTAACACGTATGAGTTTACAGGTAACAGGGTATAAATAACTTGGATAACCGGGGTAACTATTTACAAAACATACTACATGTTTAAATGAAAAGGCGACACCACCTTTGGCATAAAGTGTGGATGAGTCCTAAGGACTACCTTGTCATGATGGAACCTCGTATAAGGAGGATCAGCCACCAATGCTTTCAATTCACTGATGTGACGTGCTGATGTGATTGCAATAAGAAAGATGACCTTCCAAGAAAGGAATTTCAAAGAGGTAGTGGCTAATGGTTCAAAGGGTGGTTTCATGAGCTGCCCAAGAACCAGATTTAAGTCCCATGCCACAGGGGGCGGCTTAGTTAAAAGAAGGCCTCTCATAAATCTCGCTATGAGAGGATGAGAGGAAATAGGTTGTCCATTTAGAGGCTTGAAAGAAGCTGAAATAGCACTCAAATGGACTCTTACTGAATTGGTCTTAAACCCTGCATTTGATAAATGAAGAAGATACTCCAGTAATGATTCCAGCGGTATCGCAAGAGGGTTAAGACCCTTCTGCGAGCACCATATGGTAAAACCTTTCCACTTAAATGCATAAGAGCGTCTTGTGGAAGGCTTCCTGGAAGCATAAAGGATATCCTTTACCTGCTGGGAAAGGTTAAGACCGTGAAGTTCTAGGCTTTCAGCAACCAGGCCCTGAGATGCAGAGACTGGGGACTGGGATGCCACAGCATCCCGTCCTCCTGAGAAAGGAGATCTGGAGCAGATCCTAACTCCAGAGGCGGAGCTTGAGAGAGATGTAGGAGCAGAGGGTACCACATTTGCCGTGGCCAACGTGGAGCTATGAGGATCATATGACCTCTGTCTCTCTGAAGCTTGAACAGGGTTTTGGGAATTAGGGGAATGGGTGTAAAGGCATACAGGAAGTCCTGACCTCAATGGAGGAGGAAGGCATCCCTGGCCTGACAGCCCTGAGCCGGAATTCTGGAACAGAACTGGGGAAGTTTGGCATTCAGCGGGCTTGCAAAGAGGTCTATGTTCGGGGTTCCCCACATTTGAAAAATTTTGGCCACCAGGTCTGCATGGAGAGACCATTTGTGTGGAAGCAGAACTTGACTGAGTGTCTGCCCAAGAGTTTTGAATGCCTGGAAGATACACCACAAGGAGATGAATCTGATGCTCTCTCGCGAGGGTCCATAGTCGCAAAGCTTCGTTGCAGAGCGACAGAGAGCCTGTTCCACCCTGCTTGTTCACATAGAACATGGCTACTTGATTGTCCGTTTGAACTAGGACTGTCTTGTAGCTGAGCTGGGTGTGAATTACTCGAAGAGCAAGGAAGATTGCTCTGAGCTCCAGGAGGTTGATATGAAGATAGGCCTCCTGTGGCGTCCAGGTACCCTGGGTAGAGAGGCCTTGCAGATGGGCTCCCCAACCCACCTGTGAAGCATCTGTTGTTAGAGTGGCTTGGGGTGGGGGTTGCTGAAAAAGAGACCCCCACCAGAAGATTTTGGGGCGACTGCCACCATTGGAGGGACAAAATAAGGCAATCTGAGTTTGCTATTTTGTCTGACAGGCAACCTGACGCCTGAGTCCACTGAGTGGATAAAGTCCACTGGGCTGCCCTCATATGGAGGCGAGCATAAGGAACCACATGCATGGTGGATGCCATGTGGCCTAGCAATTGTAACATTTCCCGAGTAATGAGGTGAGGTTTTAGCACTGCTTGGGAAGCTAACTGCACAATGCGAAGGCAGCGGGGCTGTGGAAGGAAAGCCCTTGTCTGTCTGGTATCCAGCAGAGCTCCTATAAACTCTAGGGATTGAGTGGGAGCAAGGTGGGACTTTGGGAAGTTTATGACAAGTCCCAAATATTGAAGGATGTGCATTGTGCGAGAGAGAGCAACCCTGGCCTCTGTCTCTGAAGGAGCTCGAATGAGCCAGTCGTCTAAGTAAGGGAAGACAAATATTCCCAGGGTGCGGAGAAATGCTGCCACCACAGCCATGCATTTTGTGAACACCCTTGGTGCAGAGGCGAGGCCAAAAGGAAGAACCCTATATTGGTAGTGCTTCCCTTGAAACAGAAAGCAAAGGAACTTTCGGTGAGTTGGATGGATGAGAACATGAGTTTACGCATCCTTGAGATCTAGAGAACAAAGCCAATCCTGACTCTGAAGGTATGGCAGCAGAGTTCCCAGAGAAATCATTTTGAACTTCTCTTTGAACAGGAATTTGTTCAATTCTCTGAGGTCTAAAATGGGTCTGTGTCCTCCTGTTTTCTTTGGAATAAGGAAATAGGGGGAGTAAAACCCTGTACCCCATTGGGGAATGGGCACCTCTTCTATTTTCCCTTGAGCAAGGAGCAGAGTGACCTCTTGACCTAACTGGTTGTTGAGAGAGGTCTGAGAATTGAACTGTCTTACCATTGTAGGAGGGGGCATGCTGAGGAATTGAAGCTTGTACCCCTCTCTTACAATAGAGAGAGTCCAATTTTCTGCTGTTATCTGACCCCATCTGGGGGCAAAATGACATATCCTTCCTGGAATGGTGGAGGGTTCTGGGCCGTTCAGGGCCAGGAAGCAAAGTTCTCTAGATAGGAGTCAAAGCCTCTGTGGAGGCTGAGTCTGCTGAGCCGGTTGAGGCTTAGCTACCTTTGGCTTCCTTTGCCTAGGTTGTTGCTGCTGTCTCTTTTGGGCAGACTGACCTAAACGATGTCCCTGCTGGGTATAGGAGGGATAGAACATTTTCTTCTTGCTGAAGAAAGGTTTCTTAGAGGATCTTTTCCTCGTAGGATCGGCTGTAGATTTAGACAATCTATCCAAAGTGATACTGTCAGCATCTTTGTCATTAGCTTTTTCCTAAAATAATGCGATCTTGTTATCATATTCATTAAATGAAATTGAAAAAATGGCCGACAGGGTCTCAGACTCCAGGCTACCAAACGTTTGTTTAAAAGCAGTTGGAATTAGCCCATTCTTGCATCAATGACCCTATTTGTCTAGCCACTTGGAATGCAATTAATTTTTCAGTAAATTTCTCTTTTTCGATTTCAAAATTAAGCAGTAAACAGTGCTTAGCTTAGCTTTCAATAGTGTCTTCCCTGACGCTACCAATGGCGCTCCAATTGCGTTTCTCCAAATTGGTTTCTTCAGGGGGTGACTGTAAAGCACTACAACGTAAAACATGATAAGATTCAACAGGATGCACTTTCAAGTTCATATTGATTTCTATCACATATCTAAATTCTAACTTTTGATGGCAATATTAAACAATAGCAACAAACCTAGCTCGATGCGATCTCCGTTATACGTCCTAAAATCGCAGTTACTGCTGTTCAAGCCTGCCGGCTTTCTAAGACGCCGCGCATGCGGAGGCTGTTTTTATAGAGATCAAGCTGAAATGGTAACAGCTGTAATGGCATCGGGGGGTAGGGGAAAAAACCTCTATGCCCATAAGAGTAATACAAGGTGTACCACAAGGATCTGCACTTTCATCGCTCCTTTTCAATATTTATATGCAACCAATATGCAAAATTCCTTTGAAAAGTGGAATTAAGTATACAATCTATGCTGATGATATTATGATTTTCACAACTATCACTATTGAGAACCCTGATTTCTCGGGCATTACAGAATGTCTCTCAGAAATGTCCAACTGGTGTAAAACAAACAACATGGAAATTAATTTTAGCAAAACAGAGGTGTTATTTATTTCTCGTAACCATAATTTTGCGCATCCTCCTGACATCAAAATAGATAACTCAACTATTCCTATTAAATCAGAAGTGAAATATCTTGGAGTTACTCTGGATAATGAGTTGAATCTCAGATCACACATAAATAAGACAATTAAAAGCGCTTATTACAGAATGAAGCTCATCAAAAGACTAAGGCCGCTTCTTGATACTGTTCACTTCAGAAATGTTTGTCAAGCATTGATTACTCCATTACTTGACTTCTGTAATCCAATATATCTGGGTTTATCTAAGCAAGCACTTAAGCCTTTACAACTGGCGCAGAATACTGCTGCACGTATAATTTTTGGTCTATCAAGTAGAGAACATATAACTCCCATCTTGAAAGAGCTTCACTGGTTACCTATAGCTTCACGTGTAAAATATAAAACTATAATTTATATTTTCAAGATAAAACAACAATATTCTGCAGAAAGCCTGACATATCTCATACAGTCAGATATTAGCAACAGACCTAGAAGAAGAGGATCTGACAACAGAATCAGCTTATCAAATGATGTCAGAAAAACACGTAAAGACACCTCTGAAAGGGCTTTCTCTTTTGCTGCACCTTCCATCTGGAACTCTCTACCTAATGAGCTGAGAGCAGCTCAGGACATCAATGACTTTAGAAAGCAACTGAAAACATCTTTGTTTATAGAACACTACGGTCATGCAATTAACTAACTTAATTTGTCTGGAATGTAAATCATATACATATTGTATAATAGCTCACATTATAGTATAGCTCACTATGTAGATAATGCAACTCACTCTAACACATTATACCATAACTTTAACTTTTATTTCTTTACATTTTCTCACTAATACTCTTAATATCTTTGTTTGTAAGACCGCTTTGATTGTATGATAAGGCGGTATAGAAATCCAATTAAATAAATAAATAAATAAATAAACACACGCTTCCCATTCTATCCTTAAATTTAAGCCATTAGGAATTAACATATTAAGTTTGTGTATCCATCTTTGCTCCTGCACTAACAATGTTTGATCCTTTGACCGCCCCTGTCGTGATGCTGTAATTTGTTCTATACAAAAACAGCGTAATTCAGCGAAAGTATGTTGTAACTGTAAACAATGGTCTACTATGGGGGCCTCTCTCTTCAAACACTTGATTCTACTTTTATGCTCATTCATACGTGTTCGTAATGTACGAATGGTTTTTCCCACGTAGAGGAGATTGCAGGGGCATTGGATACAATACACAACATACGAAGAAGTGCACGATGTTTGATGTTTTAACTGGTACCGTCTACCCTGATGGTCAAATTCAGTCAATTCCAGAGTGATGTGGCAAATATCACATTGGCCACATTTTTTATGGCCCGGACAGTCTAGATTCGAGTGTTCTCGTAGAGGTGGTAAAGCTGCCGGACTTAGAAGTTCCTTCAAGTTTCTATGGCGTCGCCACACGCAGCGAACTGTTTTATCAGTTAAACCCGGGATGCTTCGTAAATCATTTTCATGTCGTTTCACTATTCGAGTGAGATGAGAACTGTATGGTGAATATTGAGTAATGAGATTGATGAAAGGACTTGAATCAAAAGAGGCGGATGGTTTCGGTTGTGGTTGTATTAAGAAATCACGATTGCTATATAGAGCTCTCTTATAAACTTTTTTGACAATTATCTGCGGATATCCTCGATCCCGAAAATATTTTTGCAGGGTGTGAGAATGTTTTTTAAAATCTTGTAAATCAGTACAATTCCTGCGATAGCGAATAAACTGTGATAAAGGCAAGCTGTTTCGTAATTGCGAAGGATGGGCACTAGTATAGTGTAGGAACGTGTTTCGGTCAGTTTGTTTTCGGTAGATTGAAGTGCTCCATTCTTCTTGGGCTTTACAAACAACCACATCTAAAAAGGTTATAGTCGTCTTGTGGTAATTAAATGTAAATTTCACATTCCGATCTCTAGTGTTTACCCAATTAAAAAATTGCTCCAGATGTTCTATTGTGCCTTGCCATAATAAAAAGACATCGTCGATGCATCGGACCCATAATTTCAAATTGGGCTTATATGATGACGGGGCTATGTACCGAGCTTCAAAACGTTGCATATAAAGGTTAGCTATGGAGGGAGCACAGGTAGCCCCCATGGCTACTCTAGAAACTTGATGATACAAGACTTCGTCAAAGGTGAAAAAATTTTTGGTGATAGTCAGAGTTGTCAATTCTGATAAAAATTGTAGTTGAGCCTCCGAAAGATCTCCATGGGTATTTAAAGCTTCCATTACACAGTCATGTGCCTCCAATTGTGGTATAATCGTGTACAACGAAGTTACATCCATGGTGACTAACACGATAGCTGATGAACTTGCTAGATGTGCATATTGTTGTAAAATATGTAAAAAATGAGTGGTATCACGTATAAATGAAATAGGGTCATTGATGCAAGAATGGGCTAATTCCAACTGCTTTTAAACAAATGTTTGGTAGCCTGGAGTCTGAGACCCTGTCGGCCATTTTTTCAATTTCATTTAATGAATATGATAACAAGATCGCATTGGTAAAAAACACTTTCAAACTTAATTTCAGTGTGACACATTTATTTTGACAAATTCTACTCTGAGAGAAATTGACCAAATTTGAATTTGTGTAGCACAATATGGAGGGTCAGCAATCAGAAACTTTTAGTTTCACGGCAGAATTCATATCTGCCGTGGAGGAGTGGCCTAGAGGAGTGGCCAGAGTGGAGGAGTGGCCTAGTGGTTGGGGCAAGGTACTTCAGGCCGGAAGGTCAGGGGTTCAAATCCCACTAGAGGACAGCAACCTTGGGCCGGAAGGACTGGGGTTTCTAGTCCCACAGGTGCTCCTTGTGGTCTTGGGCAAGCCACTTAACCTTCCATAGCCCATGTTCTCTGTAAAATAGTTATCTCCAAGTTATCATGCCCTGTTCACTGTAATTTCAGTTTGTTCAATGTAAACCGCACTGATGCAGAATAGCGCGGTATATAAGAGAATGTAAATAAAAAATAAATAAATAAATAAAATATCTAATTTATGTAAAGAGAACACACCATTCTCAGTAGCGGAGGAAGCACAAAAAACCTTGGATTGGGAAGATCTTTTAAAGATTCAGAAAAAACGCATACGCATGGAACTCCATAGATTATCTTTATTGGAGTATGTACAAAGACGGCATATCCCTAGGGGACTCCGTATTTATAAAGAACCTCGGATGTATATGACAGACACCACTTTTGTAGAACGCTGGAATCAAATACTTAATAAATGTTCCCTGGATCTCATGGTTTTGATTATTGACACCACAAAGAAAAATCTTGAAACTTTAACGATTGATATAGAGGGAATGGTTGCTACACTGAAAGAAAAGGAACCCTTAGAGACTTTTACCAAACAAACTGCGGATTCCCAATCACAATTGAATAAATTGAAAGAAGAAGTAATGAAAGGGAAAACTAAAAAACTTCGGCGAGACTATGAGGATTACACTATCGGTTACGTGTATCCATGGATGAACACCAAAAGACGGGAACGGCTGAAGAAAAAACAAGTGAGCTTTGAAACCTCTTCGGAAGACACGGATTCGATAGGTTCAGACAAAGGACAGACACAACAAAAATCTTTTTTAGACAACGGAGGAAAAAAGAAGAAAGAAGACAATCGAGTCAGACCCCAGAGGGGGGACTACCCCCGACGGAAAACGTAGCCTTTTTAATATACAATATTTCGGGACAGGCATTGCTTCCTGAACAGACAACTATTCTTAATAAAGGGTTATCGTTCGTTCCAAAAATCTATTTTGATTCTTTTCAGTTCCGGATAGATTTAGAACAACTCATTAGGAAATTGAATTTAAAATTATATTTCAGTTCACAAATACAGGAGGGAGGCACTACAGACTCAAATCGCACGCGGCTTCCTTTGAAATCTCATTGGTCCCTCCGGGTCCTTTACATCCTTCGTTGATGTTATATCGTGAATTAATATTGAAAGACGTTCAGGTCCTTGAACAGACGAAATGTCCCATTCGTAACATGTTGTCAGCAAAAGAGACCCAGGGACTGCACTTACAGCTTGTTATTAAACGAGCTGAGAAGGGAGGCGGAATAGTCGTACAGAGCCGGACCCAGTATTTAGTTGAAGCCTCAAGACAATTACAAGATACATCAACGTATCAAATTCTTACATCCGATCCTACTCAATCCTTGCAACAACACATTAAAGAAATCACTTCTCGCGCATTGCAATTGAAGATCATAGCACAGAAAGAATTTGATTTTTTGAATCCTATTGATCCAGTCACAGCTAAACTGTACCTTGTCCCGAAAATACATAAAACCGTGGAAAGCCCGCCAGGTAGGCCTATAGTTTCCTCTCGAGGGTCCATATTAGAACCGTTATCCATGTACCTTGACTCGTATCTGCGACCACTGATGCCGGGAATTCCATCATTTATACGTGATACCACTCATTTTTTACATATTTTACAACAATATGCACATCTAGCAAGTTCATCAGCTATCGTGTTAGTCACTATGGATGTAACTTCGTTATACACGATTATACCACAATTGGAGGCACATGACTGTGTAATGGAAGCTTTAAATACCCATGGAGATCTTTCGGAGGCTCAACTACAATTTTTATCAGAATTGACAACTCTTATCACCAAAATGTTTTTCACCTTTGACGGAGTCTTGTATTTATTTATTTTATTTTTATTTATTTCTTCTATACCGCCCCTTCCAGAAATCAGGGGCGGTTTACATGGAACAATTCAACAACTTGTGTATACTTTTGTATACGTTACATTGAACAGAAAAACTTTCTAACTTATTTACATGGAACAATGTGTACAATACATAGAGTAGATAAACATTCTAGTTTTTTACAAATGTTGACAGGTGTAGAAGCCTATCTGAACTATTTACATAAGGTATTTACAGGTGGTTCTTTATAATGTATCTAGTTGTGGTTTTGGGCGTTCTGAGTTGGTGTGTCTGTGGATGTTGAGGGACATGGTTTGGGGGGGTAGGGGATTTGGAAATGTTCCGAGAATAAGTAGGTTTTGAGTTCCTTTCGAAATTGGGGGAGGTCTTTTATGGTGCGGAGGTCTAGAGGGAGTTCATTCCAGAGCATGGGGGCAGTGAACGTGAAGGCTCTGTTACTTGAGGATTTTTTAGTCTTCGTGAATGATTTTGGCATATCAAGTGAGTGGGCTGCATTTTGTCTGCGAGTTCTTGATTTAGATGGGGGTATCATCAAGTTTCTGGAGTAGCCATGGGGGCTACCTGTGCTCCCTCCATAGCTAACCTTTATATGCAACGTTTTGAAGCTCGGTACATAGCCCCATCGTCATATAAGCCCAATTTGAAATTATGGGTCCGATACATCGACGATGTCTTTTTATTATGGCAAGGCACAATAGAACATCTGGAGCAATTTTTTAATTGGGTAAACACTAGAGATCGGAATGTGAAATTTATATTTAATTACCACAAGACAACTATAACCTTTTTAGATGTGGTTGTTTGTAAAGCCCAAGAAGAATGGAGCACTTCAATCTACCGAAAAAAACTGACCGAAACACGTTCCTACACTATACTAGTGCCCATCCTTCGCAATTACGAAACAGCTTGCCTTTATCACAGTTTATTCACTATCGCAGGAATTGTACAATTTTACAAGATTTTAAAAAACATTCTCACACCCTGCAAAAAAATTTTCAGGATTGAGGATATCTGCAGATAATTGTCAAAAAAGCTTATAAGAGCTCGATATAGCAATCGTGATTTGTTAATACAACCACAACTGAAACCATCCGCCTCTTTTGATTCAAGTCCTTTCATCAATCTCATTACTCAATATTCACCATACAGTTCGCATCTCACTCGAATAGTGAAACGACATGAAAATGTTTTACGAAGCATCCCGGGTTTAACTGATAAAACAGTTCGCTGCGTGTGGCGACGCCATAGAAACTTGAAGGAACTTCTAAGTCCGGCAGCTTTACCACCTCTACGAGAACACTCGAATCTAGACTGTCCGGGCCATAAAAAATGTGGCCAATGTGATATTTGCCACATCACTCTGGAATTGACTGAATTTGACCATCAGGGTAGACGGTACCAGTTAAAACATCAAACATCGTGCACTTCTTCGTATGTTGTGTATTGTATCCAATGCCCCTGCAATCTCCTCTATGTGGGAAAAACCATTCGTACATTACGAACACGTATGAATGAGCATAAAAGTAGAATCAAGTGTTTGAAGAGAGAGGCCCCCATAGTAGACCATTGCTTACAGTTGCAACATACTTTCGCTGAATTACGTTGGTTTTGTATAGAACAAATTGCAGCATCACGACAGGGGCGGTCAAAGGATCAAACATTGTTAGTGCAGGAGCAAAGATGGATACACAAACTTAATATGTTAATTCCTAATGGCTTAAATTTAAGGATAGAATGGGAAGCGTGTGTTTAAGCACCTACCCCCCGATGCCATTACAGCTGTTACCATTTCAGCTTGATCTCTATAAAAACAGCCCCCGCATGCGCAGCGTCTTAGAAAGCCGGCAGACTTGAACAGCAGTAACTGCGATTTTAGGACATATAACGGAGATCGCATCGAGCTAGGTTTGTTGCTATTGGTTAATATTGCCATCAAAAGTTAGAATTTAGATATGTGATAGAAATCAATATGAACTTGAAAGTGCATCCTGTTGAATCTTATCATGTTTTACGTTGTAGTGCTTTACAGTCACCCCCTGAAGAAACCAATTTGGAGAAACGCAATTGGAGCGCCATTGGTAGCGTCGGGGAAGACACTAGTGAAAGCTAAGCTAAGCACTGTTTACTGCTTAATTTTGAAATCGAAAAAGAGAAATTTACTGAAAAATTAATTGCATTTCAAGTGGCTAGACAAATAGGGCCATTGATGCAAGAATGGACTAATTCCAACTGCTTTTAAACAAACGTTTGGTAGCCTGGAGTCTGAGACCCTGTCGGCCATTTTTTCAATTTCATTTAATGAATATGATAACAAGATCGCATTGGTAAAACACACTTTCAAACTTAATTTCAGAGTGACACATTTATTTTGACAAATTCTACTCTGAGAGAAATTGACCAAATTTGAATTTGATTAGCTTTTTCCTGCCAATTCTTGCCAAAGAGATTCTCTCCTGTGCAAGGTATATTCCCCAGTTTGTCCTGAACCCAAATTTCGAAGTCAGATGCCTGGAGCCAAGCAATCCTATGTGCACCTATGGCAATGGCAAGAGGTTCTGCTTATGCATTCAATGCAGTCAAAGGCTGCACGAGTCACAAACTTGGAAACATCCTGAGCATATTTGACAAGGGCGAGATAATCCTGCCTTTTATCATCAGGAAGGAGAGGTCTCATAAGCTCTAAATCTCCTGTGACCTCTTTAAGGAACATTCCCATATACAAGATATAGGAACTGATCCTAGCAGAAAGCATGGAAGCCTGGAAGGATCGACATCCAAAGGCGTCAAGAGTCCTACACTCATGTCCTGGAGGATTAGATGCATGCCTTTTTGCATTCTTTATCCGTCTCATGGCTGATTCCACCACCACAGAATGGTGTGGTAATTGAGCCTTCTGAAACCCAGGACAAGGGAGGAACTTGATACATGGTGTCGAGTCTTCGAGAGTGAGGAGATATGGTTAGAGGTGTTTCCCACATCCTTAACATAAGATCATGCAAGATCTCATGAATAGGTAAGGTAGCTGCCTCCTTGGGAGCTTTAGGGTATTGTAGTATTTCTAATTCCTTTTCCCTAGGCTCTTTTTCAGGAACCACTGTGATGGAAAGACCTCAGGCCACATCTCGGATAAAATCCTGAAAGGACATATCTTCTGGTGGAGACATCCTATGCTGAGGAGAAGAAGAATCCTCAGGAAGAAGTACTCTGGTATCGGCAGAGCTTTCAGAGTCTTCAGACTCCTCCGAGGACGCGAAGCATCTCCAATTCGGGTGATCGTGCAAGGCACGGTACCGGTACCGATTGAAGTTGTTATCGGAGTGGTCCGGTACTGACTTGTCGATGCCGGATAGACAAGCATGACTTGGTCCTTGTAGAATACCTGCCGATGTCGATGCTGTCGGTACCGGTAGTGGTTGAATTGTCTGAAGCGGTTTCAGGGGCATCGAGACCGTGAGAAGAGCTGCCAGACAGCATTCAATAGCCAAGAATCTCTGGTCTATCAACGCTGCCGATGCTTGGGTATCGGTGCCGGATGAAGCGGCCGGGACATCAGAGCATGGCACCAGTAGTTCTGCCAAGGTTGATGCCTCGAGAACATCCTGGAGCCCCGTTAGTGCTTTGGAAGCTGAAGCCTCCCGCCGGGGCAATTTTGCCAGTGAAAGTCCCTGAAGGGCAACGCCAGAGGCATCTCGCTGTCTAGAAGGAGATCTACCCTTTGAGGACCGGCTAGATTTATGTTTAGTTACCTGAGATCCATGGGAGGAAGACGAAGCCCTGGAAGACGTCGATGCCACGGAGGTTGCATCAGAGGGAAAAAAGGTGCTAAGTTTAGCGGCTCGGTTTTGCCGGCCCCTTTTCGTCATCATCCCACAGGCAACACACTCCGAAAGAGTGGTCAGGATCTAAACATTTGAGGCACTACTCATGGGTGTCAGTGATGGAGATGGTACCGCTACACTTAGAACACTTTTTAAAACCCGAACTGGGTTTTTCCATTCTGAAGGAAAAGTTGGGCCTAGTGCCCAAAATGGCACGTGGCACCTGCGGAGAAAATTACTGGAAAAGACTCCAGAAAGAAAGGTTTTTTGTTTTCTTTTTTTTTAGCAAAAAAGAAAGAAGAACCGGCGGTACCGGTGTAGCGTCGAGAGAAGGCAGAAGTGACCACCAAAAAGAATAAGAAGGGAATTTTTTCTGCGGTGACAGGATGTGCGACCTGTCGGCTCTGCGGAAAACGAAGAATTGGAGAGGGACAGTTGGGAAAGGCGGGAAGGCAGCACGCAGGTGCTGTGGGATGCTCCCAAAAGCTTTCCTATTGGACACTGGGGAGCGTTCCCGTGCAGGCTCCGTCGGTACCGACGATACCCATATGTGAAGACTACATTCCTGCTTGTTCCTGGAGATATAGAGTTCTGGTTAGCAAGGCCAGGTTAAGAATCCCAGACGGAATGCAATGCACTTCCAGTCCAGAGCATGTCCTTCTGTCTGTCTGAAATTTCTCTGAGTACTTAAATCTAATTGTTAGCACCGATGTTAAGTAGAATGACTGCAACATGACATGTTGGGCAGGGGCAGTATTTAACTACTTATACTCGCCTTGAACACAAATTTAGAAAAGCAAATAATTAAAATCCTACTCTATTCCTGTTGAACAGTTACAGTAGAGTATTGTACACTTATAGGGCACATGAGCCTCCTGCCACAAACTGGTATTACCTTCTCTTGGACAGTTACTAGAAAAACCTGAAACTGCTTGCCGACTTGAAAAAGATTTTTGTTCTTATATTCTGAAACCTTCTCTTTGCTTACTGTAGAGTCATAAACCCTCTAAGCAACTGGTAACTTAAAAAAAAACATTAGGCAATTAATAAGATTCTGATATTCATAATGTGAGCAGATTCTGCTAATCAAACTTCCACAGTATCACAATGGCAGCTTTTCCTTCATGCACCGGGAACACATGCACCTACTTAAAACCCCATTTGTAGCCTTTTACATAAGAACATAAGAGATGCCATATTGGGTGGTCAAAGTAAGGTCCATCAAACCCAGGATCATGTTTCCAAAAGCGGCCAATCTAGGTCACAAGTACATGTCAGGTTCCCAAAATGGTACACAGATTCCACATTCCTTATCCCAGGATTTCCCTACTCCTTTTTAATAATGGTTTATAGACTTTTCCTCCAGGAACTTGTCCAAATCTCTTTTAAACCCAGCTACACTAATAGCTTTTATTACATCCTCTGGTAATGAATTCCAGAGTTTGATTATGTGATGAATGAAAAAATATTTTCTCCTATTAGTCTTAAATGGGCTATATTGTAGCTTCATTGTGTGTCCCCTAGTCTTTCCACTTTTTGAAGGACTAAACACCCAATGTATGTTTAACCTGTTCCACTCCATTCATTATTTTAAGGTCATATAAACCCTTTGGGAACGACCAGGCAGCCTGAATAAGAGTGGAGGAGGCACTTCATGTTTACAACAGCAGGATTAGAACCAGTGAATCCAGGGTTCAAATCCTGCTTCTCCTATGGACGCACTTGTATCCTTGGATAAGTCACAGCACCCTCCATTGCCTTGTACCTGTAAGCATTATAGGACAGGGAAAGCACAGTTACTTACCTGTAACAGGTGATCTCTAGGAACAGCAGGAATAAGTCTTCACATATGGGTATCGTTGGTACCGACGGAGCCTGCGTGGGAACGCTCCCCAGCGTCCAAAAGGAAAGCTTTTGGGAGCATCCCACAGTGTCTGCGCGCTGCCTTCCCGCCTTTCCTAACCGCCTCTCTCCAGTTCAAGTTTTAAAGCTGAGACAAAGAGAGAGTGAGGAAAGGAAAGAAAGATAGAGAGATACAACTCCTAGGGGAGGTGGGTGGGTTGTGAAGACTTATTCCTGCTGTTCCCAGAGATCACCTGTTACAGGTAAGTAACTGTGCTATCTCCAGGAACAAGCAGGAATGAGTCTTCACATATGGGGACTCCCCAGCTAGAGATGCCTGGGAGATCACCCAGGTTGTGAGTCCCTGGGAAGGGCTCTACCTCCACCCATGAATCTCAGGCATCCAGCTAGGGATGGAGGGTAGGAGTTGGTTAGGTATGGAACAGGTGTTTGAGAACAGCCTGACCAAACAAGGCATCCCGGCGGGAGCCCTTGTCCAAGCAGTAATGGGCTGTGAAGGTATGAATCGAGGCCCAGGTGGCCGCTCGACAGATCTGGTCGATGGACACAGAATTTAGATGAGCCATAGAGGCTGCCATGGCCCTCACATTGTGAGCTGTGACATGGCCCTCCAGAGAAAGGTTCTTACTCTGGTAGGCGAAAGAAATACACTGAGCAATCCAATTGGACAGAGTTCTCTTAGAGACTGGAAGTCCTAAATGAGAGGGATCAAAAGCAACAAAGAGTTGAGAGGACTTTCTATGTTGCTGTGTCCTTTGTAAGTAAAAAGCAAGAGCTCTTTTACAATCCAGGGTATGAAGATTCCTCTCTGCACTTGAAGCATGAGGTCCTGGAAAAAAGACAGGTAAATAAACCTCCTGGTTCAGATGAAAAGGTGAGACCACTTTAGGCATAAAGTGTGGATTAGTCCTAAGGACTACCTTGTCATGATGGAACCTTGTATAAGGAGGATTAGCCACCAAGGCTTGCAGCTCACTGATGCGGCGAGCTGAGGTGACTGCAATGAGAAAAATAACCTTCCAGGAAAGAAATTTCAAGGAGGTAGTGGCTAAGGGTTCAAAAGGTGGCTGCATAAGCTGGCCAAGAACCAGATTCAAGTCCCATGCCACTGGAGGTGGTCTGATGGGAGGTTTAGTCAAAAGAAGGCCTCTCATGAATCTTGCTATAAGAGGATGAGAGGAAATAGGTTGTCCATTGAGAGGTTTAAGGGATGCTGCAATAGCACTCAAATGGACTCTTACTGAATTCGTTTTAAGGCCTGCATGGGATAAATGCAGCAAATACTCTAGTAAAGAATTCAGAGGTATTGCAAGAGGGTTAAGACCCTTCTCTGCACACCAAATGGTAAACCTTTTCCATTTAAAAGCATAGGAACGTCTAGTGGAAGGCTTTCTGGAAGCATGAAGGATATCCTTCACTTGCTGAGAAAGATGCAAATCTTGAAGGTCTAGGCCTTCAGCAACCAGGCTCTGAGGTGAAGAGACTGGGGATTTGTGTGCCACAACGTTCCCTCCTCCTGGGACAGGAGGTCTGGAGCAGATCCCAAGTCCAGGGAGGGAGCTTGGGAGAGATGCAGAAGTAGAGGATACCACACTTGGCGTGGCCAATGTGGTGCTATGAGGATCATAGACCCCTTGTCTCTCTGAAGTTTGAAGAGTGTCTTGGGAATTAGGGGAACGGGTGGCAAGGCATAGAAGAAGTCTTGCCCCCAATGAAGGAGGAAGGCATCCCTGGCCTGAACTCCCTGACACGGAATCCTGGAACAGAACCGGGGAAGTTTGGCATTCCACGGACTTGCAAAGAGGTCTATGTCCGGGGTTCCCCAAATTCGGAAGATCCTGGCTATCTGGTCCCCATGGAGGGACCATTCCTGTGGGAGCAGAACTCGACTGAGTCTGTCTGCCCAAGAGTTTTGAACCCCTGGAAGATACACTGCCATGAGATGAATTTGATGCTCTCTGGTGAAGGCCCACAATCTCAGAGCTTCGTTGCAAAGCGACAGAGAGCCAGTCCCACCCTGCTTGTTCACGTAGAACATGACTACTTGGTTGTCCGTGTGGATGAGGACTGTCTTGTAGCTGAGCAGGGTGTGAAAGACTCTGAGAGCTAGAAAAATTGCTCTGAGCTCTAAGAGGTTGATATGTAGAGATGTCTCCTCTAGAGACCAGATGCCTTGAGTGGAGAGATCTTGAAGATGAGCTCCCCAACCTCTTGGAGAGGCATCTGTTGTAAGGGTTGCTTGGGGTAAACACTTGTTGAAAGGGGGACCGCAACAACAGATTTTGAGTGGACTTCCACCAGTGGAGGGACCAAAAGAGGTGACTGGAGGTTGCTATTTTGTCTGACAGGCAACCTGATGCCTGGGTCCATTGGGTGGATAGAGTCCACTGAGCTGCCCTCATGTGAAGGCGAGCGTAAGGAACCACATGCACAGTGGATGCCATGTGGCCTAAGAGTTGTAACATCTCTAGAGCAGTTAAATGGGATTTTAACTGAATTTGTGAGGCTAACTGCACCAAGCGTAGGCAATGGGCCTGGGGAAGATAGGCCCTTGCAGTTGTGGTATCCAGCAAGGCCCCTATGAACTCTAGAGACTGAGTAGGGGTGAGATGGGATTTTGGAAAGTTTATTACAAGTCCCAGATACTGAAGGATACTGCTTGTGCAGGTTAGAGAAGTCTGGGCCTCTGACTGGGATGGAGCTCGGATGAGCCAGTCATCCAGATATGGGAATACGAATATCCCTAGAGTGCGTAGAAATGCAGCTACTACTGCCATGCATTTTGTGAACACCCTTGGTGCAGAGGCCAGACCGAAAGGAAGCACTCTATTGATAGTGCTTCCCTTGATAAAGGAACCGAAGGAACCTTCTGTGTGTTGGATGGATGAGGACATGGGTGTACGCATCCTTGAGGTCTAGAGAGCAAAGCCAATCCTGACTCTGAAGGTATGGAAGGAGAGTACCAAGAGAAATCATCTTGAATTTCTCCTTGCATAGAAACTTTTCAATTCTCTGAGATCTAATATGGGTCTGTAGCCCCCTGTTTTCTTTGGGATAAGAAAGTAGGGGGAGTAGAACCCTGAGCCCTGTTGAAGGGGTACTTCTTCTATTGCCCCTTGGGCAAGAAGGGTAGTAATCTCCTGACCCAGAAGGTCGAGGAGAGATGTCTGAGAATTGAACTGTCTCACCATGGTGTGAGGAGGAAGGTTTAAGAAATGAAGCTTGTACCCCTCCCTTATGATGGAGAGGGTCCATTGCTCTGCTGTGATTTGTTCCCATCTGGGAGCAAAGTAAGCCAACCTTCCTGGAATGGTGAGAGGCTCTGGATGTTCTAGAGCCAGAAAGGCTAAGCTCTCTAGTAGTAAGTCAAAGGCCCTGAGGAGGCTGAGGCTGTTGGGCCGTAGCAGTCCTAGCAGCATTAGGCTTGGCCTGTTTCGGTTGTTGCTGTCTCTTTGTAGCAAAACGACCTGCAGAAGATGACTGCTAACCATAAGCAGAATAATATTTCCCTTTTTTGGGAAAAAAACTCTTTTTGAACAACCTTTTCTTAAAAGGAGCAGAAGTAGACTTTGAAAGTCTATCTAAAGCAGAATTTTCAGCATCCATTTGGGTGGCCTTTGCTTGCCAATCTTTGCCAAAAAGGTTTTCACCTGTACAAGGAAGATTTCCTAGTCCATCTTGAACCCAAGGTTCCAAAATCAGAAGCTTGTAACCAAGCAACTCTGCGTGCACCTATGGCAATGGCTGAGGCTCTGCTGGCACCTTCAAAAGAATCAAAGGTTGCACGGTTGGAGAACTTGGAAATATCCTGGGCATGTTTGAGCCAGGTGAGGAATTCTTCCCTTTTATCTTCTGAAATAAAAGGAGATAAAGTTTGCAGGTGATCTGTAACTTCTTTTAGAAACATCCCCATATAGAGACTATAGGAGTTGATTCTGGCAACAAGCATACTAGCTTGGAAAATTCTCCTGCCAAAGGCATCTAAGGTTCTGCATTATCTTCCTGGAGGAGCAGAAGAGTGCCTTTTTGTACTCTTTATCTTCTTCATAGCAGACTCCACCACAATGGAGTGGTGAGGAAGCTGAGTCTTATGGAAGCCAGGACAAGGAGGAACACGATACATGGTGTCCAACCTGCGAGAATGAGGGGAAGTGGTGAGAGGAGTCTCCCATATGCCCAACATGTGATCATAAAGAATCTCATGTATTGGTAAAGTGGCTGCCTCTTTAGGAGCCTTAGGATATTGTAAAATATCTAACTTTTTGGCTCTAGGCTCTGTCTCAGGGGCCACTGAGATGGAAAGGCCCCTGGCCACTTCCCTAATGAAGTCTTGAAAAGACAAGTCTTCTGGAGGAGACATTCTCCTTTTTGGAGAAGAGGGCTCCTGAGGATGAATCACCGATGCTTCGACAGAGACCTCTGATTCATCAGAGTCTTCAGAGGAATCAAAGTATCGCCTGTCTGGATGCTCCTGCAGAGCCCAATACGCGTACCGGGTGGTATCGACATCGGGAGTGATCAGTACCGGTTCGGTACCGATGGGCATCACAGAACAGTGTACCGCTGCAGTCGACACCGAAGCGGATGTCGATGCAATCGGTACCGGCACCGGAACCGATGTCGGTACTGGTGCCGGAGTCGGTACCGGCAACGGAGTTTGTTGCGGTACCGAAGGCGTCGCAGCTTGTATGAATGCCGTGATGGCACGCTGCATGGTCAGGATATTCTGATCCATTGACGCAACCAATGTCTGGATATCGGTACCAGTGGGAACCACCGGTACCCCAGAACATGGCAACAGGTGATTGGTCGAGGCCGAGCCATCGATGTCAACCTGTGACCCCATAGATAAAGCTTTGGAAGCCGGAGCCTCCCGCCGGGGTAATTCTGCCGGTGCGGATTCCTCGAGGGCAAGCCTGGAGGCATCTCGATACTTAGAGGGAGATCTACCCTTCAAGGACCGGCTGGATTTAAGTTTGGTTACCTGAGATCCATGTGGGGAAGAAGCAGCCCTGGAAGACGTCGATGCAACCAAAGCTGCATCCAAGGGAAACAGGGTACTGAACTTAACTGCTTGATTCTGTAGACCTCTCTTAGACATCATGGAGCAGGACTCACAATCCGCAATGGAGTGGTCAGGACCTAAACATTTTAGACACCATTCATGGGTGTCAGTGACAGAAATAGTGCCGCTGCACTTCGTGCATTTTTTAAACCCAGAGACGGGCTTTTCCATGAGGAAAAAATTTCCTAGGCCTAAGGCCAAAGAAGAAAATGCACTGAAGTGAGAAAAACAGTAGGTTTTTTTTGTTTTTGTTTTTTTTTTTAGAATAAAGAAAGAAAAGACCGGCGGTACCAGTCCAGCGTCGAGAAGGCAGACGCGCGACCAAAGAAATAAAATAAAATAAAGAAATTCTTCAGCGGTGACAGGAACACGACCTGCTGGCTCCACGGAAAAGAAGAACTGGAGAGAGGCGGTTAGGAAAGGCGGGAAGGCAGCGCGCAGGCGCTGTGGGATGCTCCCAAAAGCTTTCCTTTTGGACACTGGGGAGCGTTCCCGCGCAGGCTCCGTCGGTACTGATGATACCCCTATGTGAAGACTCATTCCTGCTTGTTCCTGGAGATATGACCACTTTAGGCTTGAGGTCAAAAAGGTGAATAATTAAATCCAAACCAGACCTTATCTGCTGTCATCTACTATATTACTAAGGTTTTGATGGATTACATGTGCCTCAATTTATACAAACATTATTCACTTATTTAGTGAATATATGCTACATTGAACAGTCTTTATCAGATCTGTAGTATCACTATAAATATGGCCATTTCAGCCAATTTAATAGGCAGCACTTTCACACCATGTACCAATATATATACGCCTTCATTGACTGATAGCAACTATAAAGCTCTGTCACACCTTGGATTAGTTGAGCATGATTTAGAATATTTGCACCCCTAATAGGGAAGCTGCTGTTAGGATTCAAATATAATAGACAATGCTATTTGTGGTTCATTGATTTCTAGAGGATTTTGACCTGAAAATCATCAGTAACATATGCCACTTTCTTCACTGTCTGTTTCTGCAAGGCTTGGAACTAAATCCTCTGCCAAATTACTACACGTCACTTCTCCTTCCTCCTTTGACTGTTGAAGGGTCTTTTCAAAGTTTCCCCCAAGATCATACAGCTCCTTGCATTCATCTGTTTTTCCAACAGCACAGTCATATTTGACCATGTTTAATGTTGATTCTATTGTGTGTATCACATCTGGAGGTCCCTCCTGGAGTATCCCAGAGAGAAAATCCATTTTCCCATTAGGTTCATCATCATCTTTTGGAAAGTCCTCAAGGTGATGATATTTTTGCAAAGTAAGCAGCACATCTGGAGCCTCTTCTTGCATTGTTGGAAGCTCTTTTTCAATGTTGTGCACATCTCTTGGACGTTTTTGGAGAAATTCTCCAAATCTGTCATATTTTTTGAAAGCGATTGCAACATCAGGAGTTTTCGGGTATACTACTGAAGATTGAATTTCCTCACCTGCAGGATTATTTGGGACTACCTTCAGAAATTCTTCAAGGTTGTGGTATTTTTCCAGACTGTGAGAGATCTCTGGAGTTTCCTTCTGGTGTATTGCTAAGGAAATATCAGTCTTGCCATTCAGTGCATCTCTTGAATTTTTCATCAGACATTCCATCATATGATCATCATTTTTAGAGCTCTGCTGTATAGTTTGCTTACACTGGGGAAGTTCTAGGTCTCTCTCATCTGTGTTGTCTGCATGCTCTCCTCCATGTTCACATTTTGAGATTTCCTCTTCTAATGTTGCCATCGTGTCACTGCTGCTATTCCGATTTCCTAAGTTTTCATCAGCACTGTAGCCCAAATCCACTCTGAGTATATCCAACAGATGGCGCATTTTACCCTGGGGAAACAGTAAAGCGTCATTAGGCACATCAGTGGTTAAATTAAGTAAGAACACAACTTACACAATTGTCAAGAGTATATCCACAAAAACTGCCTCTCTCAACTCTTAACATGCAGTAGCTGTCAGGAGACTGACCTACAAACTGAAGCATCAGCTGCCCTTAATCACAATCCCTATTCCTTGAAATAGTTAATATCCTGAATACTAATGCTGAAGTGCCTCGATCATCTCTTCTATGTGACCTGTGTAGTAAGGACACAAAGGGGCTGATCTCATAAGAAACATGTAGGAAATTACATGCTATTTACATGCACAAATCCTATTTTCAAGGATTTAACAGCATGCTTTAAAGCAGTCTCTATTCTATAATCGTGAGTGTTAAGTATGATTACACACATAGGAGAGAAGCTTGAGCACAGCATTACTTTACACATGTAAGATATAAAATATTACGACTTCTGCGCATTTCTGAACAATCTAGATGTGGGCAATGCGTCTTTATGTCCCTATTTTAGAGAGTATGTGATTATGTCACTTTAGAAACTTGGCCTCGCAAATGTACATGGCAACAAACTGTGGAGTTTATAAAATTACCCTCTGAATGTTTACCTCTCTACAATTTGTCCAACTGTCTCCACTTGCTTCTCTGTTAACCAATTATTTAACACAGCAAGG
Organism: Ichthyophis bannanicus; assembly: GCA_033557465.1. Classification (NCBI taxonomy): domain Eukaryota; kingdom Metazoa; phylum Chordata; class Amphibia; order Gymnophiona; family Ichthyophiidae; genus Ichthyophis; species Ichthyophis bannanicus. Next base: position 40,477,883 of record CM066037.1, on the reverse strand, counting down.
GGATGATATTCAGCAGTGGTGGCAACCAGCGCAGTTAAGTGGCTGGCCATCGCCCCTTTAAATTAAGACCAGATATTTAATGCCAGGGTAGCGTAGTTACTCACCTGTAACAGGTGTTCTCCGGGGACAGCAGGAATCAGTCCTCACATATGGGTGACGGCACAGATGCATCCCTCGAGGAAACATCCCCCCAGCTTTCAAAGAAAGCCTTTGGGAGATGCTACCATGTATGCATGGTCCCCCTTCCCGCCCAAGGGTGCCATCTTGCTCAGTCAGATGACATAGCTAAAAAATGGCATAATAAAAGATGGAAAAGCCAACTGGCTACCTTGGGGTCCAGCTGCCACTCATGTGGCTGGAGAACTCTGCTGAGTCTGTTGGCCAGCAGGTTGTCCTGGCCTGGCAGGTACACTGCCCACAAAAGGATATCCTGTTGGATTGCATACAAGCAGAGGACCAGTGCCTCCTGACAGAGGGCACGAGACCCCGTGCCACCCTGTTTGTTCACGAAGAACATCACCACCTGGTTGTCCGTCTGGACTAGAACTGACTGGTGATGCAGGTGGTGACAGAAGACCCTCAGGGCAAGGTATATGGCTCAGAGCTCCAGGAGGTTGATCTGCTGGGTGCTCTTGTCTGGTGATCACTTGCCCTGAGTGTGGAGATCTCCGCAGTGGGCTCCCCAGCCAAGCAGGAAGGCGTTCATGGTGAGGACCCTCAAGGAACTTGGGGCCTGAAAAAGCATGTCCGTCTAGAGATGCTGGGGCGACTGTCACCAGACCAGGGAGTCCGCCAATTGGCAGGTCACCGAGACCCCTGTTGCGGAGGTGAGCCTGGGGTCACGTGGACCTTGGAGGACATGTGCCCGAGGAGGCATATGAGAAGCCGAGCGGGCAATGAGGGATGGTATTGTACGTCCTGAGCTAGAGACCCAAGGTGAATGGTTCGGTCCCTGGGCAAGAAAGCCTTCAACTAGTGAGTGTCGATCTTTGCTCCAATGAACTTCAGACACTGTGTGGGAGAAGGTGAGACTTGGGGTAATTTATGACAAAGCCCAAGTGTTGCAGAATCTGGATGGTGCGTGTGGTGGCCTGCCTCACCTCTGAGGCTGTGCCGCCCTTTATGAGCCAGTCATCCAGGTAGGGGAAGATGAAGACTTCCTGGAGCCGGAGGAAGGCAGCCACGACTACCAAGCATTTCGTGAAGACTCTTGAGGCAGGGGCTAGGCCAAAGGGGAGAACCCTGTACTGAAAATGCCTGCCACCTACCATGAACCGCAGGTACTGCCTGTGGTTGACATGGATGAGGATGTGGGTATAAGGATCCTTGAGGTCTAAGGAGCATAGCCAGTCTCCCTGCTGGAGGTATGGCAACAATGTTCCAAGGGAGAGCATCTTGAACTTCTCCTTCACCAGGAATTTGTTGAGGTTGCGCAGGTCGAGGATGGGGCATTAGGTCCCCTGTCCTCTTTGACACAAGGAAGTACCGGGAGTAGAGCCCCTTGCCCTTGAGATGGTGGGACACCGGTTCCACCACTTTGTCCTCAAGAAGACCTGCCAACTGCTTCAGAAGGTGGTCCCGGTGGAGGGGAGACCTGATGGGCTTTCCCGGGAAATAAGGGCAAGGTGTCTGAGTCAGGTGGAGGAGGTAACCCTCCCCGACTACTCTTAGAGCCCCGGAATCGGCCAGACGTCCTCCTGTGGGCTGCTGATCTCCTTGGAGTGGGGAGGCTATGCTCAAGGAGTCAAGAACTCCCCCCTGGCTGGGCCGGAGCCAGAACCTTCTGCTTACATGGGCCATGCCCTTGTCCTTTGGCCTGCTGACCATGTTGGTGAGCTGGGGAGGCCTGATAAGGAGAGTAGTTTCTGTAAGCAAGCCCCTTCCTCAGATAGAAGTGCTTTTTACCCGAGCCCTTCCATCGGGGAGGGGCAGTGGTCTTTTTAGAGAGCCTGGTCCTCGTCATGAACTCTGTCTCCAGCTTGGCAGCCTTGTCGCTCATGGATTTTCCAAAGAGGTTCTCTCCTTGGCAGGGGACATCGACCAATTTGTCCTGAACCCACTGCTTGAGGTCAGACGACTGTAGCCAAACTTGGCGGCATGTACAGATGCCAGCCGCTGACTCGAAGCTATCATTGGCCACTTGAGACATGAATTTGAAGAATTCATGGACTGCTTTGGCCAGGTTCCTGAACCACTGCAAATGTTCCTCGGAGAGGCCAGCCGAGAACCCGGCGAGTTCCTTCGCCAGGTCTCTCAGATACATGCCCATGTACTTCTGGTAGGTCTGGATGCGGTCAATGAGTATCGAGCCCTGGTAGCACTTTCTGCTGAGGGGGTCCAGGGTGCAGGCCTCCTTGCCGGGGGCACAGAGGAGTGCATCTTCTGGTTTTTCAGCCAACGCATGGCCGACTCCACCACCATGGAGTTATACAGCAGTTGCAACTTCTGGAAGCCCGGGCTCCGGCGGACTCGATACATTGAGTCGAGCCATTTGCTCACCACCAGCATAGATGCTGATGTCTCCCACATTCGGAGCATCAGCCATTCCAGGATGGGAGGAATGGGCACCGTGAGCGATTCACGCAGAGGGGCCTCATTCTGGAGGATTTCCAACTCATCCGCCCAAGGGTCCTCCTCTGATGCCATCGGGAATGCCAGGGCCTTGAACATGTCCTTGACAAAATCAAGGAAGCCCATGTCCTCGGGCAGAGACCGCCATCGAGGCTCCGAGATGGGAGAGTCAGATGGGACATTACGGGGCGACGGGTATCGGGGGACTCCTCATCCCCTGTCTCCCACTTGGAGTAGTCTGTGGAGGACTGCTCCGCGGATTGTGGGCTCCCAATGCTGTGAGGCCGGTGACTGGAAGACTTGCTGGAGATGACCGTGGTCCCATTGAGCGGGACTCGAGGCCGAAAGACCTCAAGGATCGGCTCGGCTTCTGGGGACGTCTTGGATGTCAAGGGCCCGGTGGTCGGGGCGGATGAACCGGTCGTGCCTGACAACAGCGCCTGCTGCTGGTCCATGAAGACAGACAAACTGCGCTCCAGGGCCGCCATTTTGGACTCCAGACCAGAAGGCTCCACAGCCCTTGGCGCAGGCACTGAGAGACTTGGGCCCGGTGCTGGCTCCCCTGAAGGTGAATCCTCAATGAGAATGGTGTCTGGGGACCGAGGCCGGTCTGCGGTCAGATCCTTCTGGGGGACCTTCGCAGGCTGCTCCTTCTCAGACGGCATGGATGGGCGTCTTGGACTGCGGGACCAAGCCCAGGAGGCACCCGAGCGGTCAGAGCTGTCCAGGGACATCGCCTTTGAAGGGTTCTTCTTCCTGAGTTTCCTCGAGGGAGACCCCCTTTCCGAGGACCCACAACGAGGCTCGGGTAAGGAGGGTTCCGCCCGAGATGTCGGGGCCTCAGATGAGGCCCTGACCCTCGTAGGCACTGGGGACTCATGGTAAAACTTACCATGCTGCTGCTGGAGGCTCTTGAGGGCCTTACTGGACATCTTCTTGCAGAGACCGCAGGCTGCTGGGTCGTGATCTGGCCCCAGGCAGCAGAGACTGCAGTCGTGTGTGTCGGTCAAGGACATAATTTTGGAGCACCGATCACACTTCTTAAAGTCACCGGTAGCCATGGGGGGAAAAAAGTACCCCTGCGAGGTCGAAGACTCTTCAGGCTGCCAGTGGGAGAAAAACGTTGCGAAGCCGCCAGGAAAAAGAATGAAAAAATGGGCCGACTTGACGCTGAGGCAATGAGGTCAGCAGGCAGGAAGAGTGCCGGTGTGATACGGGAGGCAAGTATGAAACTCGGAGAAGAAAAAAAAAAAAAACTTTTTCCAGGGACAAACCAGACGAACATCTGAAGGGCTCCGTGGAAAAAAGGAGACTGAGCAAGATGGCACCCTTGGGAGGGAAGGGGACCACGCATGCATGGTAGCATCTCCCAAAGGCTTTCTTTGAAGCTGGAGGGATGCTTCCGAGAGGGCTCAGTCAGTGCCGACGTCACTCAAATGTGAGGACTGACTTCCTGCTTGTTCCCTGAGAACATATCTGACCACCGGCATTGAATAGTATGCCCAGTTAATGTTTTAGTTAATCAGGCAACAGTGATATTCAGCACTGCCCAGTTAGCTAAATGGCTATAGTAAGGCCAGCCCTTTTATGTGCCTAGCATTAGCTGGCTCAAATTAACTTCAACGCTGCCCCCGGAACACCCCAATGCTGTGGTTAGCATTGGAGTGTACAGTGGAGTTCGGAATGGATATTCAGCGGCACAAAACGGTTATGTGCCATTGAATATCCTACTCACTGAGATTAATGTGGTTAACAGGTCTGCTAAACACACTAATCATTTTGAAAATGCCTCCCCCCCCCTCCAAAATGTTCAGCTCTCTTATGCTCAGGAACATACATAGTAACATAGTAGATGACGGCAAATAAAGACCAGCATGGTCCAGCTAGTCTGCCCTGCAAGATGGCAAGAGTAGGTGCAGGCCACCCCTCTCCATGTCTTTGTTTGGGGGTGAACCCACCACTCCATGTAGGACACCCCTATTTGTTGAGACGTTAAATGGTTCAGAAGCTATATGTTTCAGTTTATTTTGTTTTTATCCTGTTGCTGTAAAGGGATCCACTGTGTTTGTCCCATGCCGTTTTGAATTCCGTCACCGTGTTTGCCCCCCACCACTTCCATCGGGAGGGCATTCCAAGCATCTACCACCCTTTCAGTGAAAAAATATTTCCTGACATTGCCTTTCAATTTACCACCTTGCAGCTTCATGTTATGCCCTCTAGTTTTACAGCTTCCCTGTCTTTGGAAGAGGTTTGTTTGTTCATCATTTCTCTTTAAGTATTTAAAGGTCTGAATCATATCTCCCCTGTCCCTCCTCTCCTCCAGAGTGTACATATTTAGGTCTTCAAGTCTCTTCTCATAAGGCTTCTGACGTAGGCTCCAAATCATTTTGGTCACCTTCCTCTGAACAGTTTCCAGTCTTTTTACATCTTTTGCAAGATATGGTCTCCAAAACTGAACACAGTATTCCAAATGAGGCCTCACCAGTGACTTGTACAGTGGCATAAGTACCTCTTCCTTTCTGCTGGTAATCCCTCTTTGTATGCAGCCCAACATCCTCCTGGCTTTTGCCACCGCCTTGTCGCACTGTTTTGCCACCTTGAGATCATCAGAGATAATCACACCAAGGTCTTTCTCCTGAACCGTGCACACCTACCTCTCGCCCCCTATTGTGTACATTTCCCTTGGATTTCTGCTACCAAAGTGTATGACACTGCACTTTTTCGCATGAAATCGTAGTTGCCAAGCATTAGACCATTCTTCCAGCTTTTGTAGATCTTTCCTCATGTTAACTACTCCCTCGGGGGAGTCCACTCTGTTGCAAATTTTTCTGTCATCTGCAAAAAGACAGACTTTTCCATTTAGTTCTTCATCAATATCACTCACAAATACATTGAACAATGCCGGGCCCAGGACTGAACCCTGGGGCACCCCGCTAATCACCTTCCTTTCATCCGAGTGAGCTCCATGTACCATCACCTTCTGTCGTCTTTCAGTCAATCAATTTCTAATCCATGTTTACCATCTGGGACCCATCCCCAAGCTACTGAGTTTATTGACAAGCCTCTTATGAGGAACAGTATCAAAGGCTTTGCTTAAATCCAGGTAGATGACATCCATCGCATGCCCCTGATCTAGTTCCTTGGTCACCCAGTCAAAGAACTCAATCAGATTTGTTTGCAAGACCGTCCTTCAGTAAAACCATGTTGCCTCAGATCTTGCAACCTGTTGGTTTTGAGAAAGTTCACTATTCGCTCTTTTAGGAGCGCCTCCATTACTTTTCCCGCCACAGAGTTAAGGCTCACGGGCCTGTAGTTTGACACTTCTTCCCTGTCACCACTTTTGTGTAGAAGTACAACATCAGCCATTCTCCAGTCCTGAGGAACCTCTCCTGTTTCCAAGGATCTGTTGAAGACAACCTTTAACGGCCCTGCAAGAACCTCTCTGAGCTCTTTCAGTATCCTGGGATGTATCCCATCCAGTCCTATGGCTTTGTCCACTTTCAGTTTAGCAAGTTGTTCTAACACCTCATCTTCTGTGAATGGTGTGGTATCTACTTCATTCCCATTTTTATATTTGGGAGTCACAGCTGGTCCATCTCCAGGATTTTCTTTAGTAAAAACAGAGCAGAAGTATTTGTTTAGCAATTTCGCTTTTTCAATGTCACTTTCCACGAGTCCTTTCCCAGCACTTCTGAGTCCTGCAATTCCAACTCTGATCTTCTTCCTTTCCTGAATATACCTGAAGAAAGTTTTGTTGCCATCCTTAACATCTTCAGCCATCTTTTCCTCTGCCTTTGATTTTGCTTTCCTTATTTCTCTTTTTGACTCTTTGAGTTTGATCCTGTATTCATCACCGTTGGTGAGCACTAAATCCAGCGTTGAGCTTTCCCTGGTTGGTTCCATCACCATTTGTCTAAGTAATGCATCTTGGAGAGCATCCACAATTTTTTTTGTTTCTTTCCAGATGTGCAGAAGGAGTAATCCAATCCACATCAGATAGATTAAACTCACCCAATATGATCACTTCCCCCTTTGTGGCTATCTTGGCAATATCTATAATCAATTCGTTATCTCTCTCTTCAATTTGAGTTGGAGGTCTGTAGACTACAGCAGTATGGATGACGGTGCCATCTCCTCTTTCCAACGCAATCCAGAGTGCTTCTTCTTTTCCCCATATCCCCTGCATTTCAGTAGCTTTAATACTGCTTTTGACATACAAGGCTACTCCTCCTCCTTTTCCATTTTCTCTGTCTCTTCTGAATAGATTATAGCTAGCTATGGCTATATCCCAATCATGCGATTCATTAAACCATGTTTCTGTAATGGCTACAATATCCAAATCCATTTCCACCATTAGGGCTTCCAGGTCCGGAACTTTGTTGGCTAAACTTCGAGCATTTGTGCTCATTGCTTTCCAGCATTTACCCGGCTTGTGTGTATTTTGCATTGATTTTGTTCTGCCCACTTCTTCCAACTTGTTTTTGATGTGTGGTTTAAAAGTGTGGCTGTTTCTGATGTTATTCTGCTTTTACAGGGGGTGGCTTGCAGATCTTGACCTTCCACATCCGTCACCTCCTTTTCCTAGTTTAAATGCATATTCACATATTGCCTGAATTTTTCACTTAGGATTCTTTTCCCTGTGACAGAGAGATGTAGTCCATCAGCACAGTGTAGTCTCTTGTTGGTCCATCTGTTTCCCCAGTTGCCAATAAATCTGAATCCTTCTTGTTTGCACCAGGTCTGCAGCCATGTATTAAAGCTGTTAATGCGATGCAGCCTTTTTGTCTCCTTACCAAAAACAGGTAGAACTTCTGAGAATGCAACAGTGTTAACAATGGGCTTGAGTTTCTCTCCCAGAGATTGAAAGTCCTTTTGGACTATAGAGGCACTATTTCTAGTCAGGTCATTTGAGCCCAAGTGGATAACATCAAGTTTGGAGTGTTCACTTATTTATTTTTATTTATTTATATTCTCTTATATACCGCGCTATTCTGCATCAGTGCGGTTTACATTTCACAAACTGAAATTACATTGAACAGGGTATTATAACTTGGCAATAACTATTTTACAGGGAACATGGGCTATGGAGGGTTAAGTGGCTTGCCCAAGACCACAAGGACCACTTTTTTCGCTAAGTACTTCAACAATTTGGTTTGTATTCCTGCTGGCTGAAGAGCCTGGTAGGCACATGACTATGTTCTCTCCTTTGAACTGTGTTCCCAAGTTGGTGCCTCTAATGATGGAATCTCCAAGTAGTAGTAGTTTTCTGTTTGGTGAGGTTTTCTTCATATTTGGTGCTTTAGCAGGAGATTGGGCATTGTCTGACTCATTTAAGGGCCCTTCAGTTTCTTTGGATTGGGCATCCTCATTAGCCAAGGCAGAGAAGGCATTGTGCAGGGATATCTCTTGATGTGTAGTATGTCTCTGCATTACAGGTCGCAATCTTCCAGAGCCCACTGTGATCCATTTGTTCCTGGGGTGTTTGATTCTTTGTGGGAGCAGTAGTGGACTTTGTTCAGTTTGTATCCTAGAAGAGGTGCGCTTCATTGCAGCCAGTTCCTCCCTCAGTAGAGTCACTTCTTTATGCATGGCAGCTAGGTCTTTCCTTAGTAGAGTCAGTTCTTCATGCATGGCAGCTGACTTGAGGCACATAGGACAAGCTCTTAGGCGCCAAATGATTTGCCTTGGAATTAAACTACCAGTTATTGCACTGAATACACGACATGTTGATTAAGCAGTCCCAGAAGAGGAAGAAGAAGAAGAAGAAAAGATGAAGAAGATGTGGTCTTTAACCCAAGTTAGGAAGGATAGATGGCACGTATGTGACCACTATATAGGCAATGTAGCCCCTGGGGTGGGTGGGGTGAGGGGTGGGGTGGGCGGGAACCTAAGTGTCTCTGGCCAGTAGGCTGTTCCTGACTTGTGGGCACACACTATGGAGTAGGTAAGGGAACCCACCAATAAGGACAAAGAGATAAATATTATATAATATTATAATACAGAAGTATACAAAAGTATACAAAATGTAAATAGTTCCGACAGTGTACTACACTATTATCTGTAAAAAGTTAGAAATTTCTGTTCTATGTAATGTATACAGAAGTATACAAAACTGTTAACTTGTTCCATGTAAACCGCCCTTGATCTCTGGAAGGGGCGGTATAGAAGAAATAGATAAATAAATAAAATAAATAAATAAAAATAGATAAATAAATATAGGGAGACAAACAGACAGACCAATAGAACTCACAATTTGGCAGCAAATTCAGCAAAAATCACCTTTCGGGAGAGCTGTGGAGAGCACTGCTCTTCTCAAGGAACAGAAGGCAAACAGCAAGTTTCAGACTACAGGGCTCAGAATGTTTCACAGACTGTCTATAACCCAAGATCCTTTTATTATTTTCCAGAACTTAAGTAATTAGGTGTAAAATGGACAAACCTCATCCAAACGATGTTTATTATCTTCTATATGACGCTCAAATACGCGTGCTAAAACCCTAGTGATGAAGACAGAAGCACATCAATTGTTAGGGCAATTACTTATCTGAAATCAGATATATGTTTTAGTAACAATGATGTCAATGTGCTGTAAATACTATACTAAAACCAATAGTATCAGATATAAGATTATGCCGCAAGAATTAATGTCTTGCAAAGTTTCTGACATTCTGCTGACAATTACATGGCACATTTACATACATTTGAATAATTCTGCACATTAAATAGTGTGCATTTATTTTGTATAATAAAAAACAAAGCAGTATTCCAATTTTGTATTGTGTGTAAGTAAAGCGTAGTTACTACCTGTAACAGGTGATCTCCGGGAGCAGCAGGAATTTAGTCTTCACATATGGTTATCGTCGGTACCGACGGAGCCTGCGCGGGAACGCTCCCCAGCATCCAATAGGAACGATTTTGGGAGCATCCCTCAGCACATGCGCGCTGCCTTACCGCCTTTCCAACTGTCCCTCTTCAGTTAAGTTTGTAGCTGAGTGAAAGGATAGAGGGAGAGAGGAAAGAGACAGAGAAAGAGAGACAACTGCTAGGGGAGGTGGGTGAGTTGTGAAGACTAAATTCCTGCTGTTCACGGAGATCACCTGTTACAGGTGAGTAACTACCCTATCTCCAGGAACAAGCAAGAATGTAGTCTTCACATATGGGGACTCTCTAGCTGAAGATGCCAGGGAGATAACCCCAGGAAGCTGACACCTATAGTAAGGAGGGCCATGCTTCCTCAAATGGATCTCTGGCATCCTACCAGGGTTGGTGGGTAGGAGTTGTATTAAGTCTGAAAGAGATTTTGAAGAACAGCCTGGCCAATGACGGGAGGCTTTATCTAGGCAGTAGTGGGCTGTAAAGGTGTGTACCAAATCCTAGGTGGCTGCTCGACAAATGTCATCAATAGACACAGAGTGAAGGTTAGCCATAGAGGCTGACATGGCTCTCACATTATGAGCTGTGACATGGCCTTGAAGAGGAAGATATACTCTCATAAGCAAAGGATATGCATTGTGCAATCCATTTTGATAAAGTTCTCTTGGAGACTGGAAGTCCCAAATGACTAGAATCAAAAGCAATAAAAAGCTGAGAAGACTTTCTATGTTGCTGTGTTTGTAGGTAAAAAGCTAAGGCTCTTTTACAGTCCAAAGTGTGAAGATTCTTCTCTGCATTAGAGGAATGAGGCCTCGGAAAGAATACAGGAAGATAAATCGATTGATTTAAATGAAAAGGCGAAATCACCTTTGGCATAAAGTGTTGATGAGTTCTGAGGACAACCTTATCATGGTGAAACCTAGTGTAAGGAGGATCAGCCACTAACGCTTGCAATTCACTAATGCGGCATGCAGAGGTGATTGCAATTAGGAAGATGACCATCCAGGACAAAAACTTTAGGGTAGTAGTAGCTAAAGGTTCAAAAGGTGGTTTCATGAGCTGCCCGAGAACTAGATTTAAATCCCATGCTACCAGTGGTGGTCTGATGGGAGGCTTTGTTAATAGAAGACCACTCATAAATCTGGATATGAGAGGATGAAAGGAGACTGGCTGTCCATTTAGAAGCTTATAGGAAGCTGTAATTGCACTAAGATGGACTCTTACTGAATTGGTCCTTCAGACCAGAGTTTGATAAGTGAAGAAGATACTCTAGTATCGATTCCAAAGGTATCACCAGGGGGTTTAACCCCCTTCTGGAAACACCATATAGTGAAACGTTTCCACTTGAAGGTGTAAGATCGTCTTGTGGAAGGTTTTCTAGAAGCCTGAAGGATATCCTTTACCTGTTGGGAAAGGTTGAGATCCTGAAGATTTAAGCTCTCAGCAACCAGGCCGTGAGATGCAGGGACTGGGGACTTGGGTGCCATAGTGTCCCGCTCTCTTAGGAAAGGAGATCTTGAGCACACCCTAACTCCAGAGGTGCAGCTCGAGAGAGATGTAGAAGCAGGGCATACCACGTTTGGCGTGACCACTGTGGTGCTATGAGGATCATACGACCTGTCTCTCTGAAGCTTGAAGAGTGTTTTGGGGATGAGGGGAATGGGTGGGAAGACATAGAGGAAGTCCTGACCCCAGTGAAGGAGGAAGGCGTCCCTTGCCTGGCAATGGTGAGCCGGAATCCTGGAACAGAACTGGGGAAGTTTGGCATTCAGTGGACTTGCAAAGAGGTCTATATCTGGAGTCCCCCAGATGTGAAATATCTTTGTCACCTGGTCTAGGCAGAGAGACCATTCGTGAGGCAGCAATACTCGGCTGAGTTTGTCTGCCCAAAGGTTTTGAATGCCTGGAAGATATACCACGAGAAGGTGAATTTGATGCTCTCTGGCGAGGGCCCATAGTCGTAAAGCTTCGTTGCATAACAGAGAGCCTGTTCCGCCCTGCTTGTTCACATAGAACAATGGCTACTTGATTGTCCATTTGGACTAGGACTGTCTTGTAGATGAGCAGAGCATGGAATACTCAACGAGCTAGATAGGTTGCTCTTAATTCTAGGAGGTTTATGTGGAGTCCAGGTGCCCTGGGTAGAGAGATGATGCAGGTGTGCTCCCTAACCCACCTGTGATGCATCTGCTGTTAGGGTGGCCTGGAATAGGGGTTGTTGGAAAGGAGACACCACTAAAAGATTCTCCAGTGATTGCCACCATTGGAGGGACAAGATCAGTCAATGAGAGTTTGATATCTTGTCTGACAGACATCCTGTGACCTGTGTCCACTGTGTGGATAGGGTCCACTGGGCTGCTCGCATGTGGAGGCGAGCATAGGGAACTACATGAACTGTGGATGCCATGTGTCCCAGTAACTGTAGCAGTTCTCGAGCAGTTAGGGAGGATTTTCCCACTGCTTGAGAAGCTAGTTGCACTAGGCGAAGACACCGGGCCTATGGAAGGAAAGCCCTTGACTGTCTGGTATCTAAACAGGCTCCTATGAACTCCAGAGACTGGGAAGGAACAAGTTGGGATTTTGGGAAGTTTATTACCAATCCCAAATATTGGAGGATTTGCATTGTGCGAGACAGTGCAGAGCTGGCTTCTGCAACCATGGGGGCTCGAATGAGCCAGTTGTCCAAGTAAGGAAAGACGACTATCCCCAGGGGTCGCAGAAATGCAGCTACTACTGACATGCATTTCGTGAATACTCTTGGTGCGGAAGCCAGACCAAAGGGAAGAACGCTGTATTGGAAGTGTTTTCCCTTGAAAAGGAATTGTAAGAATTTCCTGTGATCTGGATGGATGAGAATGTGAGTATATGCATCCTTTAAGTCTAAAGAGCAAAGTCAATCCTGACTTTGAAGGTATGGCAGAAGAGTTCCTAGAGAAATAATTTTGAACTTGTCTCGGAACAGGTATTTGTTCAATTCTCTGAGGGTCTAGAATGGGTCTGTGCCCCCCTGTTTTCTTTGGAATAAGAAAATAGGGGGAGTAGAACCCTGCACCCTGCTGGAGAATGGGCACTTCCTCTATTGCCTCTTGGGCAAGAAGTGTTGAGACCTCGTGATCCAGCAGATTGTCTGCAGAGGTCTGGGAATTGAACGACCTTAGGATTGTAGGAGAGGGCATGTTGTGAAAATGAAGCTTGTACCCCTCTCCTGCAATGGACAGAGTCCAATTTTCTGTTGTTATTTGGTGCCATCTGTTGGCAAAATGACACAGCCTGCCTGGAATATTTAGGGGTTCCGGACCACTCAGAGGCAGGAAGGTTAAGCTCTCTAGGAAGGAGTCAAAGACCTTGAGAGGGCTGTACCTGCGGAGCTGGTTGAGCTCTCGGGCCTTTTGCCTTCTTCTGCTGTTTGAATTGTTGTTGTCCCCTTTGGGCAACTTGAACGTCAGCCTGGCTTTGCTGGGTACAGGATGGATAAAACCTCCTCTTTTTGCTGAAAGAGGGTTTTTTATAGGGTTTCTTTTTGGCTGGAGTGGCTGTAGATTTTGACAATCTATCTAAGGTGATATTGTCAGCATCTATCTCATGAACCTTTCCCTGCCAATTCTTGCCAAAGAGGTTTTCTCCTGTGCAAGGGATGTTGCCTAATTTATCCTGTACCCAAATCTCCAAGTCTGATGCCTGAAGTCAGGCAATCCGTCGTGCACCAATAGCAATAGCAGAGGTTCTGCTGATGTATTCAAAGCAGTCAAAGGCTGCACGATTTACAAACTTGGAGACATCTTGAGCATGTCTGACAAGAGTAAGGAAGTCTTGTCGTCAGTCATCTAGGAGAAGTGGGCTCATAAGCTCTTTGAGGAACATTCCCATATATAAAATATATGAGCTGATCCTAGTCGAAAGCATGGAAGCCTGAAAGGTTCGATGCCCAAAAGCATCAAGAGTCCTGCATTCACGACCTGGAGGATTGGATGCATGTCTCTTTGCACTTTTTATCCTACGCATGGCTGACTCCACTACCATTGAATAGTGTGGCAGCAGTGTCTTTTGAAATCCAGGACATAGTGGAACTCGATACATGATATCATGTCTCCTAGAATGAGGAGATGTGGTCTAAGGTGTCTCCCACATTCTGAGCATTAAATCATGAAGAATTTCATGAATGGGCAGAGTGGCTGCCTCCTTTGGAGCCTTAGGATATTGGAGAATTTCCACTTCCTTTGCCCGAGGTTCCTTTTCAGGAGCTACTGTGATTGAAAGGCCTTTGGCAACATCACAAATAAAATCCTGAAAAGACATGTCCTCCGGAGGCGACATTCTGCGTTGGGGAGAAGAGTCTTCCGGGAGAAACACTCTGGTACCGGCAGAATTATCAGAGTCATCGGAATCGGAGGATTCGAAGTATTTCTGATCACGATGTTCATGCAAGGCACGGTCCCGGTATCAATCGAAGTTGGTACCGAGTTGATCCGGTACCGATCTCTCGATGCCAGCCAAAGACGGCATGGGAAGAATTCCCACCGGGGCTGGTATTGTCGGTGCTGGTACCTTTATCTGTACCTGTGTCGGTACTGGTGCCGGTGACCGCTGAACCATCAGTGTCAACGGTACCGCAGCTGTAAGGAGAGCTGCAATACTGTGCTTGATAGCGAGGAATCTCTGGTCTATCGACACTGCCGATGCCTGGGTATCGGTACCAGTGAAGGCGGAAGGGACCCCTGAGCATGGCACCAGTAGTTCTGTCGAGGCCGAGGCCTCGAGAACATCCTGGAACCCCGTTGATGCTTTGAAAGCCGAAGCCTCCCGCCGGGGCTGTTTTGCTGGTGTGGTTCCCTCAAGGGCAATGCCAATGGCCTCTCGATGCTTTGCAGGAGAGCTACCCTTTGAGGACCGGCTTTTATGTTTAGTTACCTGAGATCCATGGGAGGAAGAAGAGGCTCTTGAAGACATCGATGCAATGGACCTGGCATCCGAAGAAAAGAGGGTACTGAGCTTTGCAGCCCGGTTCTGTCTTCCTCTTTTAGTCATCCCCATACAAGAGAGACACTCCGAAGGAGAATGGTCAGGGCCTAAACATTTAAGACACCAGTCATGGGTATTGGTGACAGAGATGGTACCGCCACACTTAGTGTATTTTTTTTAAAACCACTAGCTGGTTTTTCCATCTTTAAGGAAAAATGGGGCCTAATGCCCAAAATGGCACCTAGCACCGAAAAAGAAAAGTTTCTGAAGAGAAACAATTAAGAATTATTATTTTTTTTTTAAAGAAGAAAAGAAAAGAACCGGCAGTATCGGTAGGCGTTATGCGGAGGCAAACGCGACCAGAAGAAAACAAGATTAAAGAAGAAATTTTCTGCGCTGACAGGGTATGTGTCCTGTCGGCTCCGCGGAAAACGAAGAACTGAAGAGGGACAGTTGGAAAGGCGGGAAGGCAGCGCGCATGTGCTGAGGGATGCTCCCACAAGCATTCCTATTGGACGCTGGGGAGCATTCCCACACAGGCTCCGTCGGTACCGACGATTCCCATATGTGATGACTACATTCATGCTTGTTCCTGGAGATTTTAGTTTGCACTTTTGGGAATTTAATGGGTGGGGAATTTAAGGTATTAATGTGGGGGAGAGAGGATAAGAGGTCATCTGTAGGATGAGGGAGAGGGTGGTGGTGGAGGAGGAGGGAAGACTGGGATGGGGTGAGAGGAGGGAAGTTCTCAAAACTTGGGGGCGATATTGGACAGAGGAAAGGGGAGCTGTCCCTCCCTTAACTCCAGTCCGGCTTTGGTTGTAATACCACATCCCCCCACTCCAAAAATTACTGTCGCCCCATAAGAATTTTCTTATATATCCTCCATTGCCTCAGAAGAAAGCGTTGCAACCCACCTGTAACAGGTATTCTCCGAGGACAGCAGGAATCAGTTCTCAGATATGGGTGATGTCGGAAGCATCCCCCCCAGCTTTCAAAGAAAGCCTTTGATAGATGCCACCACACGTGTTGTCCCCTTCCCTCCCAAGGGTGCCATCCTGCTCAGTCAGATGACATAGCTAAAAGATGGCAAAAATAAAAGATGGTAAAGGAGCAACTCCAAGGGGAGGAGGGAGGGTTGTGAGGACTGATTCCTGCTGTCCCCGAAGAACACCTGTTACAGGTGAGTAACTATGCTTTCTCCAGGAAGAAGCAGGAAATCAGTCCTCATATATGGGACTCCCCAGCTGCAGGCTACTGAAAGCCTATAGCAAAAATAGGGGTCCCCCATGGGAGCCGCAAACAGCAGCAAATGAATCTGTGTCCACAGACCACAGAAGGATCCCCCTGTGTCTGATGAACCATCACTCTGGTAGCCTGAACACAGGAGGGTCAGAGGGTAGGAGCTGCCTAGACCCCGAAAAGGTTATGGAGCATAGCCTGGCCGAAGGCACTGTCCCGTCAGAACTCTCTGTCCAAGCAGTAATGAGCTGTGAAGGTATGGACTGAAGACCAGGTGGTGGCCCGGCAGATGTCCACCATTGGGACAGAACGCAAGTTTGCTATCGAAGCCGCCATGGCCCTAAAACGGTGCATCGTGACGCGACTTTCCAGCGGGAGCTTCGCCTGCTCATAAGCAAGGGCGATATAGTCCACCACCCATGTGGAAAGCATATGCTTGGTCACCGCCTCTTCCAGCCTGCTGGGGTCATAGGAGATAAAAAGCTGAGCAGCTTTGCGGTGGCCCTGAGTGCATTGGATATAGAAGGATAAAGCCCTCTTACAGTCCAAGGTGAGAAGGACCATCTCCGCCTGGCTGGAATGAGGTCTTTTGAAAGAAGGTAGGAAGTACCACTTCTTGGCGGAGACGGAAGGGCAACACTACCTTCAGCAGGAATTTGGAGTGCGTGTGAAGCACCACTCTGTTCTTGTAGAACCTGGTGTAAGGCGCCTCCGCCACAAGGGCCTAGAGTTCACTACCTCTGCAAGTGGAGGCAAGCGCAACCAGGACAACCACCTTCCAAAAGAGGTAGTTAAGGTGGCAGGTAGCCAGAGGCTCAAAGGGTGGGCAAGTGAATTACCCCAACACTACTTTGAGGTCCCATTCGGTTGCCGGAGGGTGAACCAGGGGCTTCGATAAGAGCAGGCCCTGAAGGAAACGGGTTACCAATGGTTGGACAGAGAGGGGCTTACCATCCACTGGATGGTGGTGTGCCGCCAGGGCACTAAGGTGCACCTGGATTGAGTTAGACTTGAGCCCGGACTGAGAAAGGTGGAGAAGGTACTGTACCACCAGAGCCACCGGGCAGGAGAAAGGATCAGCCCCACTTTGGGTGCACTAAGCAGAGAACCTGCGCCATTTGAGGGCATAAGCCTTCCTTGTAGAGGCCTTGCGAAGAGACCAGCAGAATGTCCCCCACCTCAACCAGAAGGTTGAGAGGGGCCAGAGTCACCCTCTCAGCAGCCACGCTGTCAGCGAGAGGGACCCAAGACTGGGGTGCAGGAGAGAGCCCCCCTCCTGCGATAGGAGTCCCGGGGCAGTCCCCAGGGGGATGGGGACCTCCACCGTCAACTGCAGAAGCAGCGGGAACCACGACTGCTTGGGCCACAGAGGAGCTATCAGGATAAGCGAGGCCCTGTTGCGAAGGGTCCTGAACAGGGTCTTGGCAATCAGCTGTGTTTGAGGGAAGGTGTACATGAGGCCTTCCGACTATGAGACCAGGAATGCTTCTGCTGCCACCCTGGAGGGGTGGGCTTGCCGGGAGCAGAAGCAGAGCAACTGAAAGTTGTCCGGACTGGCAAAAGCGTAGTTACTCACCTGTAACAGGTGTTCTCCAGGGACAGCAGGAATCAGTCCTTACTTATGGGTGACATTGGCACTGACGGAGCCTGCGCAGAGCAATTCCCCAGCTTTCAAAGAAAGCCTTTGGGATTGCTGCCACGCATGCGTGGTCCTCTTCCCGTCCAAAGGTGCCATCTTGCTCAGTCAGGTCCCCTAGCTAGAGCCCTACTAAGCAGATGGCAAGGGAAGGACAAAAACAGCAACTCTTCAGGGGAGGTGGAAGGGTAGTGAGGACTGATTCCTGTTGTCCCTCGAGAACACCTGTTACAGGTGAGTAACTATGCTTTCTCCAGGAACAAGCAGGAAGTCAGTCCTCACTTATGGGACTCCCCAGCTCCAGGCTACCGAGCCTATAATCCAAAAACGCCTCTGTGAGGCCGTGAGAAGAAGTCGATACCCGAAGGAGCCCGAGTCTTTGGGTCCCCGTGGCAAAGCTCTTGGTAGACGTCGAAGAACGGTCGGAGGACAGAGTTGCTTATACCCTGAACAGATTACGGAGTACAGCCTGGCAGAAGGCACTGTCCCGGCAGAACTCTCTCTCCATGTAGTAGTGGACATCGAAGTGTTCGCTGAAGACCAGGTTGTAGCCCAGCAGATGTCCGTTAGAGGCACTGAGCGCAGTGAAGCAGACGCCGCTTTGGCTCGGATGTCGTGCGAGGTGACCCACCGATCCAGTGGGGCGCTCGCCTTTGTTTGGGCGAAGGAATGCAGTCCACCACCCAGATGGAGATGGTGTGCTTGGTAACTGCCTGCCCCAGGCGATTGGGGTCGTAGACGACGAAAAGCCAATCGGACTTGCGATGAACCTGGATGAGCTGCAGGTAGAAGACCTCATCCAGACCACCCCCCTCAACAGAGCTAGGAGACCAGCCGCCGCCAATATTCTGATACTCCCAAAAGCGATTATGAAATGTTTACAGGCAACAAGAAACAGAGCCTTTGCACTGTATGCACCCACATGCTGGAACGCCCTGCCCCCGGCCATCCGTGCCATCACCGACTCGATCCAGTTTAGGAAGTCACTGAAGCAACATCTTTTCCTTCCAGCACTTCACTGACCCAGAGGCCTTCTCACAACCTGTCACACTCAGGAACCAGGCTGACATCCCCAAAGCATCCACTATGCCCATTTGCAGCCCCGCCCCCTAGACTCCAATACCCCGGCAGGAACAATGTATACCTACTCTAACCTGCCAATCAGTATATAGCTAGGCCAACCTGTAAATAGTTATGAGCTGCCCATGTAGCCAGTGACAGCCGTTTTTTTGTCTGTACATAGTTACCCTGTTAGCCTTGTTAGAAACCCCTGTTCATTGTAAGTCCAGTGTAAGTCCTGCCTGCACTGCACAAATTTGTTTTCTGTAAACTGCGCTGATTTTAAAGAGTGCAGTATAAAAGAGATGTTAAATAAATAAAGGCGATAGCCCTCTTTCAGTCGAGTGTATGCAACACCGCCGATGCTTGGTCGGCATGTGGTCTTGGGAAGAAAGTCGGTAGGACTATCTCTTGGTTGAGATGAAAGTCTGAGACCACCTTCGGTAGGAACTTCGGATGGGTGCGGAGGATCACCCTGTTCCTGTAGATCCTGGTGTATGGAGCCTCAGCCATAAGGGCCTGAAGTTCGCTGACTCGGCGAGCCAAGGTCAAAGCCACCAGGAAGACCACCTTCCAGGAGAGATGCCAAAGCGAGCACATCGCGTGAGCTGCATCAGCACCACGTTGAAGTCCCACTCTGCCGGCGGAGGCTGGATGGGAGGCTTGGAAAGCAGTAGACCTTGCATGAAGAGAGAGACCAAGGGCTGCCCTGAGAGGGGTTTTCCCTTGATGGATAGGTGGTTCGCCAAAATGGCGCTCAGGTGTACCCTGATCAAATTAGATTTTAGCCCTGCCTTCGAGAGGTGGAGGAGGTACTGGAGGATCCACCGGGTAGAGCAGGAGAGCGGGTCGATCTGAAGCTCAGAGCACCAGAGCGAGAAACATCGCCACTTAAAGGCATATGCCTATCTCGTTGAGTCATTCCTCGATGCGAGGAGGATCTCCTCGAGTCCTCCGGGAGATGCTGTGCAGCTAAACAATCCGTTCAGCCGCCAGGCTATAAGGGACAACGAGGCCAGGTTTGGGTGAAACACCCAACCCTCCTCCTGCATCAACAGGCCTGGGGCACAGCCCAGGGGGACTGGGGGCTTGGACGCGAGCCGAAGCAGAAGCGGGAGCCAAGGCTGTCGAGGCCATGAGGGGGCTACAAGGATCACCGAAACTCTGTCCCGCTGAGCCTTGTGGAGGGTCCTTGCAATGAGAGGGGTGGGAGGGAATGCGTAAAGGAGGCTGGAGGTCCAGTTCAAGAGGAATGCATCCGGGGCCACCTTGCTCGGGTGCGGAACCGGGTCGCAGAAGCGAGGAAGCTGCGCATTTGCCGGATTGGCAAACAGGTCCATGGATGGGGTCCCCCACCAATGGAACAAGACGCTGGCGACCTCCGGATCCAAGTGCCACTCGTGTGGTCGGAGGATCCTGCTGAGTTTGTCCGCGAGGACATTCTCCTGGCCTGGGAGGTAGACCGCTTGCAGGGTCATCCCTCGGCGAGACGCAAAGGAGGATTGCCTCTCGGCAGAGGCGGCATGATCCTGTTCCCCCTCCTTGTTTATGTAAAACATGGTTACCCTGTTGTCGGTCTGCATGAGCACCGACTTCCCCCTCAGATAGCCCTCGAAGGCCCTCGGGGTCCATCGGACCGCCCGAAGCTTGAGCAGGTTGATCTGCTGCCGAGACTCCTCAGGCGACCACTACCCCTGGGTGCACAACGCACCACAGTGAGCTCCCAGCAGGGAAGCATCCATCGTTAGGACGAGCTCGTGCTGTGGGGTCTGGAAGGGCATTCTCCGAAGGAGACTTCGGGGGTCCCGCCACCAACTCAGGGAGTCGTGGAGACTGCAGGAGACCCAGATAGAGTCTCTGAGGTGGTCAAAAGCCTGGCTCCAATGTGCCCTGAAGCACCACTGGGCTGTCCGCATGTGCATGGTGGGCATGGGGGACCACATGGACGGTGGAGGCCATGTACCCGAGGAGGCGCAGCAATGCCCACGCCGTGACCCAAGCCCTGTTTTGGACCTGTGACGACACGGCCCGAAGGTAGTCTGCTCGGTCCGTGGGAAGGAAGGTGGTCGCCCGCACTGTGTCAAGGAGTGCACCGATGAACTCCAGGGTCTGCACCGGCTCGAGTTGGGACTTGGAGTAGTTGACTAGGAAGCTGAGGCGCTCGAGGAGAAGGATCATGCCCGACACAGCCAGGAGTGCTTCGCCGATCGAGGACCCCGTGATGAGCCAGTCATCGAGGTAGGGGAAGACAGGTATGCCCTGCCGCCTGAGGGAGGTGGTGGCCGTGGAGAGGCACTTTGTGAAAACCCATGGTGCGGATGCAAGCCCAAAGGGGAGCACTCTGTACTGGTAGTGTTCCCCCTGCACCCTGAAGTGCAGGTATTGCCTGTGCTGGTGGTGAACTAGAATGTGGGCATAAGCGTCCTTGAGGTCCAAAGAGCATAGCCAATCACCCTGCTGAAGGAAGGGCAGCAGGACGCCAAGCGATAACATTTTGAACTTCTCCTGTACCAGGAACTTGCTGAGGTTTCTGAGGTCGAGGATGGGGCGCGCAGGACCCCCTTCTTTTTTGGGACAAGAAAGTAGCGGGAGTAAAATCCCTGATCTCGAAGGTGCCGCGTTACCTTCTTAACTGCTCATTGTGGGAGGAGGTTGGACAGTTCCTGTTGCAAGAAGGTCTGGTGCGCGAGGAGCCGAGCAGGCTCTGGTGGGGAGAAGGGAGGTGGGCGCCTCTCCAGGCAAAGACTGTATCCGTCTTGGATTACCCAGAGGACCCAGGTGTTCGACATGATCGATGCCCACTCTGGGGCAAACAGGGACAGGTGTCCCCCCCACCGGTAGAAGAGCTGCTGGGGGGTGAGAGGCTATATCGACTGCGTCAAATCCCCTGCATAGGCTGGGGTGGCGCCGGTGGTTGGGCCTTAGGCCCTTTAGATTTACGGTGGCTATATGCACATCCCTTGCCCTGCATGCTGGGAGCCGGTGCAGAGGCAGGCGGAAAAGGCAGGTAACCCCCGTAAGGGAGACCCTTCCTTTGAAAGAACGGCTTTTTGAGCTGCTACTTCTTCCTAGGGAAGGAAAGCGTAGTTATTCACCTGTAACAGGTGATCTCCGGGAACAGCAGGAATTTAGTCTTCACGTATGGGTATCATCGGAGCCTGCGCGGGAACGCTCCCCAGCGTCCAATAGGAACGCTTTTGGGAGCATCCCTCAGCACATGCGCGCTGTCTTCCCACCTTTCCAACTGTCCCTCTTCAGTTAAGTTTGTAGCTGAGTGAAAAGATAGAGGAAGAGAGAGAGAGACAACTCCTAGGGGAGGTGGGTGGGTTGTGAAGACTAAATTCCTGCTGTTCCCGGAGATCACCTGTTACAGGTGAGTAACCACGCTATCTCCAGGAACAAGCAGGAATGTAGTCTTCATATATGGGAACAGTACAGAAACGTGGACAGGTATATTCTTCTCACCAATCCTTTATTGGTCCGTAATAAATAAGGGAGGCCAAACCCGACACAGGCCGTGTTTCGAAAAAATCCTTCTTCAGGGGTAGGCTCACCTTACACTTAGGGCCAAAATTGACCACAATTGTATCGCTGAAAATATAGTGAACTTCCTTCACTTAAAAATGCAGATGCAATTCACTATAACCTCCATATGGACAATAGTGCAACCAAAGCCCGGGACACCGCCACACATAGTTGTCGTACCATGGGTAAAAGATAACCACCCTTGTAAAAACTTAAGTTTATATACAAGGTTGGTTATCTTTTACCCATGGTACGACAACTAACTATGTGTGGCGGTGTCCCGGGCTTTGGTTGCACTATTGTCCATATGGAGGTTATAGTGAATTGCATCTGCATTTTTAAGTGAAGGAAGTTCACTATATTTTCAACGATACAATTGTGGTCAATTTTGGCCCTAAGTGTAAGGTGAGCCTACCCCTGAAGAAGGATTTTTTCGAAACACGGCCTGTGTCGGGTTTGGCCTCCCTTATTTATTACGGACCAATAAAGGATTAGTGAGAAGAATATACCTGTCCACGTTTCTGTACTGTTGCTGTTTGCCTGCGTGGCAGTGCTGTTTTTTCTTGGTGTCTTCATATATGGGGACTCCCTAGCTGAAGATGCCAGGGAGATAGCCCCAGGAAGCTGCCACCCAAGTAAGGAGGGCCATGCTTCCTCCCATGGATCTCTGGCATCCCACCAAGGTTGGTGGGTAGAAGTTGAATTAGGTCTGGAAGAGATTCTGAAGAACAGCTTGGCCAAAGAAGGCATCCCGATGGGAGACTTTATCTAGGCAGTAGTGGCCTGTAAAGGTGTGTACCGAAGCCCAGGTGGCTGCTCGACAAATGTCATCAATAGACACAGAGTGAAGGTTAGCCATAGAGGCTGCCATGGCTCTCACATTATGAGCTGTGACATGGCCTTGAAGAGGAAGACTCTTACTCTCATAAGCAAAGGATATGCATTGTGCAATCCATTTGGACAGAGTTCTCTTGGAGACTGGAAATCCCAAATGACTAGAATCAAAAGCAATAAAAAGTTGAGGAGACTCTATGTTGCTGTGTTCTTTGTAGGTAACAAGCCAAGGCTCTTTTACAATCCAAAGTATGAAGGTTCCTTTCTGCATTAGAGGCATGAGGCCTTGGAAAGAATACAGGAAGATAAATTGATTGATTTAAATGAAAAGGCGAAACCACCTTTGGCATAAAGTGTGGATGAGTTCTAAGAACAACCTTATGGTGAAACCTAGTATAAGGAGGATCAGCCACTAAAGCTTGCAATTCACTAATGCGACGTGCAGAGGTGATTGCAATTAGGGAGATGACCTTCCAGGACAAAAGTTTTAGGGTTGTAGTGGCTAAAGGTTCAAAAGGCGGTTTCATGACCTGCCCGAGAACTAGGTTTAAATCCCATGCCACCGGTGGTGGCCTGATGGGTGGCTTTGTTAATAGAAGACCTCTCATAAATCTTGTTATGAGTGGATGAAGGAAATTGGTTGTCCATTTAGAGGCTTATAGGAAGCTGCAATTGCACTAAGATGGACTCTTACCAAATTGGTCTTTAGACCAGAATTTGATAAATGAAGTAGATACTCTAGTATTGATTCCAAAGGTATAAGGGGGTTTAACCCCTTCTGTGAACACCATATAGTAAAACGTTTCCACTTGAAGGTGTAAGAGCGTCTTATGGAAGGTTTTCTAGAAGCCTGAAGGATATCCTTTACCTGTTGGGAAAGGTTAAGATCCTGAAGGTCTAAGCTTTCAGCAACCAGGCCCTGAGATGCAGGGACTAGGGATTCGAGTGCCATAGCATCCCGTTCTCTTGGGAGAGGAGATATGGAGCATAGGCTAACTCCAGAGGTGCAGCTTGAGAGAGATGTAGAAGCAGGGGATACCACGTTTGGCGTGGCCACCGTGGCACTATGAGGATCATACGACCTCTGTCTCTCTGAAGCTTGAAGAGTGTTTTGGGGATGAGGGGAATGGGTAGGAAGGTTTAGAGGAAGTCGTGACCCCAGTGAAGAAGGAAGGCGTCCCTTGCCTGGCAATTTTGAGCCGGAATCCTGGAACAGAACCGGGGAAGTTTGGCATTCAGTGGACTTGCAAAGAGGTCTATGCCTGGGGTTCCCCAGATCGGAAATATCTAGGCCACCTGGTCTAGGTGGAGAGACCATTCGTGAGGCAGCAGTACTCGGCTGAGTTTGTCTGCCCAAAGGTTTTGAATGCCTGGAAGATACCACGAGAAGGTATATCCAGACTGAAGAATCTTAATATGTACACCTTAGAGGAAAGGCGGGATAGAGGTGATATGATTGAGATGTTTAAATACCTCCGTGGCATAAATGTTCAGGGAGAGAGCCTCTTTCAATTGAAAGCAAGTTCTGCTACGAGGGGACATGGGATGAGGGTGAAGGGAGATAGATTCAGGAGTGATATGCGGAAATATTTCTTTACGGAAAGAGTAGTGGATCCGTGGAATAGTCTCCCAGTGGAGGTGGTAGAGATGAGGACAGCAACTGAATTCAAAAAAGCATGGGACAAACACAGAGGATCTCTAAAGGTAAAAAGGGGACTGTTGTAGTTGATATGGAAGGACAGACTAGATAGGCCATGTGGTCTTTTTCTGTCATCATATTTCTATGTTTCTATGTTTCTAAGGTGAATTTGATGCTCTTTGGCGAGGGCCCATAGTCGTAAAGCTTTGCTGCATAATGACAGAGAGGCTGTTCCGCCCTGCTTGTTCATGTAGAACATAGCTACTTGATTGTCCGTTTGGACTAGGACTGTCTTGTAGCTGAGCTGGGCATGGAAAACTCAAAGAGCTAGATAGATTGCTCTGAGTTCCAGGAGGTTTATGTGAAGACAGCCTCCTGTGGAGTCCAGGTACCCTGGGTAGAGAGTTGATGCAGGTGTGCTCCCCATCCCACCTGTGATGCATCTGTTGTTAGGGTGGCCTGGAATAGGGGTTCCTGGAAAGGAGACCCCACTAGAAGATTTTCCAGTGATTGCCACCATTGTAGGGACAAGATCAGTCATTGTGAGTTTGATATCTTGTCCGACAGATGTCCTGTGGCTGTGCCCACTGTGTGGATAGGGTCCACTGGGCTGCTCGCATATGAAGGCGAGCGTAGGGAATCACATGAATCGTGGATGCCATATGTCCCAATAGTTGTAGTTCTCAAGCAATTAGGGAGGACTTCACCTCTGCTTGAGAAGGTAGCTGTATTATATGAAGACAGCAGGGTTGTGGGAGAAAAGCCCTTGATTGGTATTTAGATGAGCTCCTATGAACTCTAGGGCCTGAGACGGAGCAAGTTGGGATTTTGGGAGGTTTATGACCAATCCCAAGTATTGAAGGATTCGCATTGTGCGAGACAGTGCAGATCTGGCTTCTGGAACCGTGGGGGCTCGAATGAGCCAGTCGTCCAAGTAAGGGAAGATGAATATCCCCAGGGGTCACAGAAATGCAGCTACTACTGCCATGCATTTCGTGAATACTCTTGGTGCCGAAGCCAGACCAAAGGGAAGAACTCTGTATTGGAAATGTTTTCCCTTGAAAAGGAATCGTAAGAATTTCCTGTGATCTGGATGGATCAGAATGTGAGTATAGGCATCTTTTAGATCTAGAGAACAAAGCCAATCCTGACTTTGAAGATATGGCAGAAGAGTTCCCAGAGAAATCATTTTGAACTTTTCTCGGAGCAGATATTTGTTCAATTCTCTGAGGTCTAGAATGGGTCTGTGTCCTCCTGTTTTCTTTGGAATAAGAAAATAGGTGGAGTAGAACCCTGCACTCTGCTGAAGAATGGGCACCTCCTCTATTGCTCCTTGAGCAAGGAGTGTTGAGACCTCTTGATCCAGTAGATTGCCTGTAAAGGTTTGGGAATTGAACTGTCTTACGATTGTAGGAGGGGGCATACTGTGAAAATGAAGCTTGTACCCCTCTCCCACAATGGACAGAGTCTAGTTTTCTGTTGTTATTTGGTGCCATCTGTTGGCAAAATGACACAACCTGCCTGGAATGTTTAGGGGTTCTGGCCCCTTCAGAGGCAGGAAGGCTAAGTTCTCTGTGAAGGAGTCAAAGCTCTTGAGGGGGCTGGGCCTGTGGAGCTGGTTGAGCTCTAAGGCCTTTTGGCTTCTTTTGTCTGGATTGTTGTTGTTGAACTTTCTGGGCAACTTGACCCTGAGCTTGCCCTTGCTGGGTATAGGATGGATAAAACTTCCTCTTTTTGCTGAAAAAGGGGTCTTTATAGGGTTTCTTTTTGGCTGGAGTGGCTGTAGATTTTGACAATCTGTCTAAAGTGAGATTGTCAGTATCTATCTCATTAGCCTTCTCCTGCCAATTCTTCCCAAAGAGGATTTCTCCTGTGCAAGGGATGTTTCCCAATTTATTCTGTACCCAAATCTCGAAGTCTGATGCCTGGAGTCAGGCAATCCGACGTGCACCAATAGGCTGCACGGTTTACAAACTTGGAGACATCTTGAGCATGCTTGACCAGAGTGAGAAAGTCCTGTCATTTGTCCTCAGGGAGAAGGGGGCTCATAAGCTCCAAACCTCCTGTGACCTCTTTGAGGAACATTCCCATATATAAAATATATGAGCTGATCCTAGCTGAAAGCATTGAAGCCTGAAAAGTTTGACGCCCAAAAGGGTCAAGAGTCCTGCATTCACGACCTGGAGGATTGGATGCATGTCTCTTTGCATTTTACATCCTACGCATGGCTGACTCCACTACCATTGAATGTTGTGGCAGCTGAGCCTTTTGAAAACCAGGACATGGTGGAACTCGATACATGGTATCGAGTCTCCTAGAATGAGGAAATGTGGTCAAAGGTGTCTCCTGCATTCCGAGCATCAAATCATGAACAATTTCATGAATGGGCAGAGTGGCTGCTTCCCTGGGAGCCTTAGGGTATTGGAGTATTTTGAATTCCTTTGCTCTAGATTCTTTTTCAGGAGCTACCGTGATTGAAAGACCTTTGGCAACATCACAAATAAAATCCTGAAAAGACATGTCTTCCGGAGGAGACATTCTGCGTTGGGGAGAATCTTCCGGGAGAAACACTCTGGTACCGACAGAATTATCGGAGTCATCGGAATCGGAGGATTCGAAGTATCTCTGATCCCGATGTTCATACAAAGCACGGTCTCGGTATCGATCGAAGTCGGTACCCAATTGGTCCGGTACCGATCTGTCAATGCCAGAAAAAGTCTGCATGGGAAGGATTTCCACAGGGGCTGGTACTGTCAGTGCTGGTACCGGTATCTGTACCGGTGCTGGTACCGGTGTATCGGTGCCTGTTGAACCACTGGTATCAACGGTACCGCAGCTGTAAGGAGAGCTGCAAGACTGCGTTCGATAGCGAGGAATCTCTGGTCTATCGACGCTGCTGATGCCTGGGTATCGGTACCGGTAAAAGTGTCTGGAACCCCTGAGCATGGCACCAGTAGTTCTGCTGAGGTCGAAGCCTCGAGAACATCCTGGAACCCCTTTGATGCTTTGGAGGCCAAAGCCTCCCGCCGAGGCTGTTTTGCCGGTGTAGTTTCCTCAACGGAAATGCCAATGGCCTCTCGATGCTTTGAAGGAGAGCTACCCTTTGAGGACTGGCTCTTTTGTTTAGTTACCTAAGATCCATGGGAGGAAGACGAGGCTCTTGAAGACGTCAATGCAATGGACCAGGTATCCGAAGAAAAGAGGGTACTGAGCTTTGCAGCTCGGTTCTATCTTCCTCTTTTAGTCATCCCCATACAGGAGGAACACTCAGATGGAGAATGGTCAGGGCCTAAACATTTTAGACACCAGACATGGGTGTCGGTGATGGAGATGGTACCACCACATTTAATACATTTTTTAAAACCACTAGCTGGTTTTTCCATCTTTTGGAAAAAATGAGGCCTAATGTCCAAAATGGCGCTTATCACCAAAAGAAAGTTTCTGAAGAGAAAAAGTTCAAAAATAGATTTTTTTTTTTATAAAAAGAACGAACGAACGAACCGGCGGTACTGGTAGGTGTCGTGCGGAGGCAGGCGCGACCACAAGAAAACAAGTTTAAAGAAGAAATTTTCTGCGGTGACAGGGTATGTGTCCTGTCGGCTCCGCGGAAAATGAAGAACTGAAGAGGGACAGTTGGAAAGGCGGGAAGGCAGCACGCATGTGCTGAGGGATGCTCCCAAAAGCGTTCCTATTGGACGCTGGGGAGCGTTCCCACGCAGGCTCCGTCGGTACCGACGATACCCATATGTGAAGACTACATTCCTGCTTGTTCCTGGAAATGAGGTTTTGCGTGAGAGATGAGTTTGCGTCACAAACTCCGTTTCTATCTTAGCGGCCTTATCCTCCATAGGCTTACCGAACAGTTGTTCACCAAGGCAAGGGACGTCCAGGAGCTTCTCTTGGACCCACTGCTCCAGGTCCAAAGCCTGGAGCCATGTTTGGGTCTGGCACTGGGCCCGGAAGCCTGCCACTGCTGCCTGGGCGGAGGACTCAAATCCGTCATACGCGACACTGGAGAGGTACTTCGAACACTCCGTAATGGATTTGAGGAGGTTTGCAACCTTAGGAGGGGTTCACCCCCGAGGCCTGCAGCGAAACTGCCAAGCTCTTTGGCAAGGTCCCACAGGAATATGCCAATATAGAGTTGGTATGCCTGGATATGGCAAGCGAGCATGGAACCCTGATAGGTCTTATGCCCCAGGGCGTCGAGGGCTCTCGAGTCCCTACCTGGGTGGATCGAAGAGTGAGACTTTGGGCTCTTTTGCTTCCGCACTGCCGACTCCATAACCATGGAGGTGTGCGGGAGCTGGGTCTTCTGGAACACTGGGCCATACTGAACTCTATACATGGTGTTGAGGCGCTTGCTCACAATGGGGACCGAAGCAGATGTCTCCCACATGCGGAGGAGCAGCCTTGACAATATGGGGGGAACCGGGACAGTAAGAGATTCCCGAGGTGGGCACTCGTACTGTAAAATATCAAGCTCCTCAGCTCGCAGTTCCTCTTCAGTCTGCGTAGCCAGGCTAAGGGCCTGTACCATGTGTCCTTGGGGGCGAACCCCTGACAGGCGGGTGGGGACAGGTCCAAAGGGAGGT
Organism: Ichthyophis bannanicus; assembly: GCA_033557465.1. Lineage (NCBI taxonomy): Eukaryota > Metazoa > Chordata > Amphibia > Gymnophiona > Ichthyophiidae > Ichthyophis > Ichthyophis bannanicus. Next base: position 40,448,950 of record CM066037.1, on the reverse strand, counting down.
CCCCTGTGGGCACGGGTCTCTGGGGAAGTATCCCCGTCTGACTCCCAGCCAGAGAGGTCTGAGGAGGAGTCCAACTCGGGCAGGTCGCCCCGTCCAGAGGCCGAGGTATGCTTGGAGCCAGAGGCCTTTGAGGATTGCACTCCCGAGGACTGGGAAGGCGAACGAGACAGACCCCGAGGACCCTCACGAGGCCCGTGGCTCTCGGGGGTCTCCAGAGTGGATTTTGGTGTCCCTCTTGAGGGAACCTCTGTCTCGAGGCGCAGGCCAGCCGTGCTGGGCACGAGCACCTGCTAGGCAGCTAGAAAGGCAGAAACGCTGCACTCTAGTGCCAGCATTGGGGATTCCCACGCAGGCGTGGGACCCTGCAATGCCGACACCGGAGTTACTGGGTCTGGGTGGAGGAGAAGAGGGGGTCCTCACTGGGACGACCCTCAGGAGACCGGGTGCTATTGTCGGAGGCCTCTGTATCTGTACGAGGTACCTTTCGAGGCCGTTCCTAGTTTGACTCTCGGGAACGCCACAGGGGACTGAGCGCAGGAACACCCACACTTATCCGGAGCCCCCGACAGCGACTTTGAGGCCTCCTTCTTCTTACGCCGTTCCACTTCAGGGGACCCCTGGTTGGAGTGCTGCCGAGAATGTGGAACCAAAGTGGGGATCCCACCAGTGGAGGGACGACAGAGGGTGCCGCTGAGGATTCCGGGGCCACCTTCCAGAAAATGTCATCGGACCTCTGCTTATGGCTGAGCAGGGCCTTGGAGGACATTTTCTTGCAAAGAGAGCAGAGCTCCGGATCATGGTCGACCCCAAGATACTGAAGACAACAGTCATGGGTATCCGTGAGTGACATGTTCATGGAGCATCTGTCGCATTTTTTAAAACCGGTGGCCACAGGGGCAAAAAGGACCTCTGCTAGGTCAAAGACCTTTGCAGCCAGCGGTTGAAAGAAAAAAGGGTGCAAAGCCCACAATAGGGAAAAAAAACTTTTAAAGAAGGATATCCCCTCGCTCGAGTTAAAAAGAGCAAGGGGGGATGGAAGAGGACCGGTGCAACCGGAAAAACCACGTCCCAGAGGCCAAAAATGAAACACTTTTTCAGAGGGAAGAGGACATGCGTCCGAAGGGCTCCGTAGAAAAAGGGAGACTGGGGAATTGCTCCACGCGGGCTCAGTTGGTGCCGACGTCACCCATAAGTGAGGACTGACTTCCTGCTTGTTTCTGGAGAACAGGTCCATCACGGGTTCCCCCCCAGAGTCGGAAAAGCCGACCTGCTATGCTGGGGTCCAGCTGCCACTTGTGTGGCTGGAGAACTCTGCTGAGTCTGTCGGCCAGCAGGTTGTCATAGCCTGGCAGATACACTGCTCGCAGGAGGATACCCTGATGGACTGCATACGAGCAGAGAACCAGTGCCCCTGACAAGGGTACGAGACCCCGTACCCCCGCTTGTTCATGTAGAACATCACCACCTTGTCCGTCTGGACCAGCATCAGCTGGTGACATAGGTGGTGACAGAAGACCCTCAGGACAAGGTGTATGGCCCAGAGCTCCAGGAGGTTGATCTGCTGGGTGCTCTCGTCTGGCGACCAGTTGCCCTGAATGCGGAGATCTCCACAGTGGGCTCCCCAACCGAGCAGGGAAGTGTCCGTGGTGAGAACCCTTGAGTGGCTTGAGGCCTGAAAAGGCATGCCTGGTTTGAGATGCTGGGGCAACTGCCACTAGTCCAGGGAGTCCGCCAACTGGCGGGTCACTGAAACTCTGTCTCGGACTGTGGCCTGAGACCACTGGTCCCAGAGACACCACTGTGCCATCCTTATATGGAGGCGAGCGTCTGGGGTGACATGGACCATGGAGGCCATGTGCCCGAGAAGGCACAGAAGAGGTCGGGCAGGCACCGAGAGACAGTGCTCTACATCTCAAGCTAGGGACTGGAGATGATCAGCTCAGTCCTTGGGCAAGAAGACCCTTGACTGGAGAGTATCAATCTTTGCTCCGATGAACTCCAGGCACTGTGTCGGGAGGGTGTGAGACTTGGGTTAGTTTATGACAAAGCCCAAGTGTTCCAGAACCTGGATGGTGCGAGCGGTGGCCTGCTGCACCTCTGAGGCTGTGCCTCCCCTTATGAGCCAGTCGTCCAAGATACCCTGGAGGCAGAGAAAGGCGGCCATGACTGCCAGGCATTTTGTGAAGACCCTTGGGGCAGAGGCTAGGCCGAAGGGGAGCACCCTGTACTGAAAGTGCCTGCCCCCTACTACAAACCACAGGTACTGCTTGTGGTTGGGTGGATGATGATGTGAGTATAAGCATCCTTGAGGTCTAAGGAGCATAGCCAGTCTACCTGCTGGAGATATGGCAGCAATGTTCCAAGGGAGAGCATCTTGAACTTCTTCCACACCAGGAATTTGCTGAGGTTCTGCAGGTCGAGAATGGGCCTTAGGCACCCTGTCCACTTTGGGACAAGGAAGTATCTGGAGTAGAACACCCCTTGCCCCTGAGGTGGTGGGGCACTGGTTCCACCGCCTTGTCCTCGAGAAGAACTGCCAACACCTTCAGAAGGTCCCAGTGTAGGGGAGACCTGAGGGGCTCTCCCAGGAAATAAGAGGGAGGTGCCTGAGCCAGGTGGAGGAAATAACCCTCCCGACTACCCTTAGTGCCCAGGAATCGGTGGTGATGGCCACCCACCTCGGGGCATTGAGGGCCAGGCGTCCCCCTGTGGGTTGCTGACCTCCTTGGGGTAGAGAGACTATGCTCAAGGAATCAAAAGCTCCCCCCTGATTGGGCCGGGGGTTTTGGAGCCTTCTATTTACATGGGCTATGGCCATGTCTCTTGGCCTGCTGACCCTGTTGGGGAGCCGGGGAGGTCTGATAGAGTGGGTAGTTTCAGTAAACAGCTCCCTTCCACGGGTAAAAGGGCTTTTAATCAGAGTCCTTCCATCGGGGAGGGGCAGCGGTCTTCTTAGAGAGCCTGGCCCTCGTCATTTATTTTATTTATTTATTTATTTAGACAGTTTTGTATACCACCTTATCCTTCAAGCAAAGCGGTCACAACACAATTGGGGGATACATTTTAACACGCAGGGATAAGAGACACATACACTAATACTTACAGGGAACATGGGCAATGGAGGGTTAAGTGGCTTGCCCAAGACCACAAGGAGCATCTGTGGGACTAGAAACCCCTGTCCTTCCGGCCCAAGGTTGCTGTCCTCTAGTGGGATTTGAACCCCCGACCTTCCGGCCTGAAGTACCTTGCCCCAACCACTAGGCTACTCCTCCCTCCATGAACTCGGTCAACAGCTCAGCAGCTTTGTCTGTCATGGGTTTGCCAAAGAGATTCTCTCCTTGGCATGGGACATCGCCCGATTTGTCCTGAACCCACTGCTTGAGGTTGGAAGACTGAAGCCAAGCTTGGTGGCGTGCACCAATGCCTGCTGCGGCTACCCGAGCCACTGACTCAAACCCATCATAGGCCGTTCGAGACATAAATTTGGAGCACTCACGGACAGCCTTGGCCAGGCTCTTGAACCGCTGCAAAGGTTCCTTGGAGAGACCAGCCAAGAATCTGGCGAGTTCCTTCGCGAGGTCTCTCAAGATCATGCCCATGTATAGCTGGTAGGCCTGGATGTGGTCAATAAGCATCGCGCCCTGGTAGCACTTTCAAGCCCAGGCTCCGGCGGACTCGATATATCGAGTCAAGTCGTCTGCTCACCACCTGCACAGATGCCGGTGTCTCCCACATGCGGAGCATGAGCCGTTCCAGGACGGGAGGGAATGGTACAGTGAGCGATTCCCACGGAGGGGCCTCGTACTGGAGGATCTCTTAACTCATTTGCCTGAGGGTCCTCCTCCGATTCAGTCAGGAATGCTAGGGCCTTGGACATGTCCTTGACAAAGTCCAAGAAGCCCATATCCTCGGGGACCGCCGTCGAGGTTCCGAGATGGGAGAATCAGAAAGGACGTTGCGGTGGCGACGGGTATCAGGGGAGTCCTCATCCTCTGTCTCCTATTTATTTATTTTATTTATTTATTTAATAGTTTCTTCTATACCGCCCCTTCCAGAGATCAAGGGCGGTTTACATTGAACAGTTAACAAATTTTGTATACTTCTGTATACTTTACATGGAACATGGTATTAACTATATGGAACATGGTTTTAACTATATACAGATAATAATACATAAAACATAACAGAACTAAATTACAAAAGGTTATTTACAAGAGCATTAAAACAACAGATTGGGTAAGACTTTTGCGTGTTGGGTAAAGTGTGTAAGTAATGTAGTGTAAGGTTTTCTTGTGTTAGTCGTTTGTCCTATCTTGGGTGCTGTGGATGTGTTTTTGTGATTGTTGGGGAGAGGTTCTCTGTTGATAGGGGATTTCAAAATGGTTTGTGAAAAGGTAGGTTTTAAGTTCTTTTTTGAATTGATAAATGTCTTTTATCATGCGAATGGTTAGTGGTAGATCGTTCCAGAGAGTGGGGGCAGCGAAGGAGAAGGCCCTATCACTTGTAGTTACTTTAGTTTTTCTGATGGTTGTTTTTATGTTGAGGGCATGGATTGCGTTTTGTCTGCGCATTCTAGTTTCTGATGGGGGGTGTATTAGGGTAGACAAATGTGAGGGAGAGATTTTATTAAGGAGTTTGAAGGTAGTTAGGAGGATTTTGTATTTTATTCGGCTACTTATAGGGAGCCAATGCAAGTCTAACAGTATTGGGGTGACATGGTCTGTTATCTTAGCTTTTGTGATCATCTTGGCGCATATGTTTTGGGCTCTTTGTAGTAGGCAGATGCTCTTTAGCGGTAAACCAATTAGGAGACTATTACAATAGTCAAAGTGGGGGGTGATGAGGGTATTGACTACTGATCTAAAATCATGTGTGTCAAGTAGGGGTCTTAGGTGTTGTATTGTCTTGAGTTTATAGAATATCGTTTTTACTGTCTGTTTTATGTGGGGAAGCATGGTGAGGGAGTGGTCTAATATTAGTCCCAGGTACTTTACCTCCTTTTTAACAGGTATAGGTGTGTTGTTGATTGAGATTGTTGCTGGGTAATTGTAATCGGCGTCTGGCTTTCTTGTTACGAACATTGCTTCTGTCTTTTTGAGGTTGATGCTTAGATGGTTGTCTTTGAGCCATATGGTGGTCTCATTCATGCATATGAGTAGGTTGTCATAGTTGGGGTTGTTAGAGTTTATGGGGATGGCAAGCATAATGTCATCCGCATATATAAAATGGTTGATTTTATGTTTTTTGAATATATTTGTAATGGGTTGTAAGTACAGGTTGAAAAGGAGGGCGGAGAGGGCTGAGCCTTGGGGGATACCCTGACCTTGAGGGAAAGTTTCAGATGTTTCTTGACCCATTTGTACCCGTATTAATCTATGTGAGATGTATGACTTGAACCATTCAAGGACAGTCCCTCCTATTTTTAAATTTCCTAGTCTGTTGATGAGTGTGTTGTGATTGATGCTGTCAAATGCGGCAGATAGATCTATGAAGAGGAGTAGGAAACCTTGGTTATTGTCATTAGTGCCTCTGATGAGGAGGTCCATCAGAGCGATTAGGAGAGTTTCAACTCCATGGAAGGGGCGAAATCCGAACTGATGAGAGTCAAGGAGTTTGTGTTCATCAATATGGTCCTGTAGTTGGAGTTGTATGGTTTTTTCTATTATTTTGGCAATGAGTGGTATGCTAGCTATTGGTCTGTACGAGTTTGGGTCTTTTGGGTCTAGTTTGTTGTTTTTTATGATAGGGCGGATCGAGGAGAGTTTTAAGGTGTTGGGCATAATGCCTTGAGATAGTGATTGGTTCACTATGTATTCTATGTGCCTACTCTCGGAGTAGTTCGTGGAGGACTCGTAGGAGGGCTGCTCTGCAGGCCTCGAGGATCCAATGCCCTACAGCTGGCACCCAGTAAATTTGCAGTGGATGACCGCAGTTCTGACGAGTGGGACTCCGGGCGCGACCTCGGCTGAGGATCGATTCGAGGCCGCAGGACCTCAACGATTGGGACATCTTGGACATTGAAGGCCCAGTGGTTGGGGCGGATGAACCAGTTGTGCCGGACAACAGCGCCCGCTGCTGGTCCATGAAGGCAGACAAACTACACTTCAGTGCTGCCATTCTGGACTCCAGCCCAGAAGGCTCTGCAGCCTTTGGCGCAGGTACCGAGGGACTTCGGCCCGATGCCAGCTCCACCGAAGGGGAATCTTGAACAATGATGGTGTCTGGGACGAGGCTAGTATGTGGCCGGATCCTTCCGGGGGACCTTTGCAGGTCGCTCCCTCTCAGATTCCTCGGACTGCGGGATCGGGGTGCTCTCAGCCGGTCGGAACCATGCAAGGATGCTGCCTTTGAGTGTTTCTTCTTCTTTCTGGGTTCCCTCAACAGAGACCCCCTTTCTGAAGACCCACGATGAGGCATGGATTCAGAATGTCCCTCCTGAGGTGTCAGGGCCTCAGACAAGGCCCTGGCTTTTGGAGGCACCGGGGACTCAGGGAAAATCTTATCATGCTGCTGCTGGCGGCTCTTGAGAGCCTTGCTGGACATCATTTTGCAGAGACCACAGGCCGCCGTGTCTGGCCCGAGGCAATGAAGACAGCAGTCATGCGTGACGGTCAAAGACATGATTTTATAGCACCAATCACACTTCTTAAAATCACTGGTAGCCATGGGGGGGGGGAGGGGGGGGGAGTACCCCTGCAGGGTCGAAGACTCTCCGGGCTGGCAGCGGGAGAAAAAGGGCGCGAAGGCGCCAGAAAAAAAAAAATCACAAAGACTACAAAAATAAAACCGAGCCCGATACTGAGGCAGGTAGGCGGGAAGAGTACCGGTGCAATACCGGAGATGAGTTGGAATCATATTTTTCAGGGACAAGTCAGACAATGTCTGAAGGGCTCCGTGGAAAAAAGGAAACTGATCAAGATGGCACTCTTGGGTAGGAAGGGGACCATGCATTCGTGGTGGCATCTCCTAAAGGCTTTCTTTGAAAGCTGGGGGGATGCTTCCACGACAGTTCCGTTGGTGCCGACGTCACCCATATGTGAGGACTAACTTCCTGCTTGTTCCCTGAGAATCCAAGTTATCAATGTCCCTGTTTAAAGCGCAGTTACTCATCTGTAATAGGTGTTCTCCGGGGACAGCAGGAATCAGTCCTCACATATGGGTTACATCGGCACCAACAGAGCCCGCGCGGAGCAAATCCCCAGCTTTCAAAGAAAGCCTTTGGGAGCTGTCACCACGCATGTGTGGTCCGCTTCCCATCCAAAGGAGCAATTTTGCTCAGTCAAATGACATAGCTAAAGACGGCAAAAAGAACAAAACAGTAATATAGGAGGACTGCAACTCCAAGGGGAGGAGGGAGGGTTGTGAGGACTGATTCCTGCTGCCCCCGGAGAACACCTGTTACAGGTGAGTAACTACGCTTTCTCCAGGAACAAGCAGGAAGTTAGTCTTCACATATGGGATTCCCCAGCTACTGGCTACCATGAACCCATAGCCAAAAACGGCTCCCTCATCGAGAGCCGCGAGCAGCTGCAGTAGAAAAACATTCTCAACTGACAAGGAATTAGCACTCCGGTAGCCTGAATACAGAAGGGTCGGAGGACAGGAGTTGTCGAGACCTCAAAAAGGTTACGGAGTACAGCCTTGCCGAAGGCACTGTCCCGTCAGGATTCCCTATCCAGGCAGTAGTGAGCTGCGAAGGCATGAACCGAAGACCAGGTGGCGGCCCGGTAGGTGTCTGCGAAAGGAACGGAGCACAGATGAGTGACAGAGGTTGCCATGGCCCTGACCTTGTGAGCCGTGACACAGCCTTCCAAGGGAAGCTGTGCTTCCTCATAGGCCCAGGCAATACAGTCCGCCACCCATGTGGACAGCATACGCTTGGTCACCGCCTGCCCTAGTTTACTGGGGTCACAGAAAACAAAAAGCTGAGATGCTTTCCGGTGGCCTTGAATGTAGAAAGATAAGGCCCTCCTACAGTCTAGGGTATGGAGGACAGCCTCAGCGCGACCGGCATGCGGTCTGGGAAAGAAGGTAGGGAGAACCACCTCCTGATTGAGGTGGAACGAAGACACCACCTTCGGAAGAAACTTGAGGTGTGTGCGAAGCACTACCCTATTCTTGAAGAACCTGGTATAAGGCCTCTCCACCACAAGGGCTTGGAGTTCACTTACCCTTCGGGTAGAGGTGAGTGCGACGAGGAACACCACTTTCCAGGAGAGATAGCAGAGATGACACGTAGCCATCGGTTCGAAAGGCGGTAGGGTGAGCCACACCAACACTACATTGAGATCCCATTCGGCCGCCAGAGGATAGACCGGGGGCTTAGACAGGAGAAGGCCATTAAGGAACCGGGACACCTTGCGGATGGTTGGCCGCAAGGGCAGTAAGATGTACTCCTATGGAGTTAGACTTGAGCCCCGAGTCAGAGAGGTGGAGGGGTTATCCTGTCAAAGTGGTACGACAGGCCTATACACGGGCACTATATAACCACCGATCCACATTGTTAGAAACTAACGCGATTGATAGGAAGAGAACCCACGTTGATACTTCAGTTAATTTGATCACAGCCTATTCTCCCTTGAGTGGAGAATTACAGAAGATCTTGTCTAAGCGGGGCAGTATTATTAACACCATTTCGGGGTTAGAGGATAGTAAATTTCGATGCGTGTGGCAAAGGGCGTTAAATTTAAAGGATCTGTTAAGTCCCGCTTCAGTTTCGAAAGGTCCTCTAGTAACCTCGGATTTAGGTTCAGGGGGCCATTCACCATGTGGAAAGTGTGACATTTGCTCGATCACTTTAAGTGTAGAAACATTTGAGCTACACGGGATTTCCTTACCTTTAAAGAACAACACTACTTGTGAATCTAAAGGGGTAGTATATGCTATTATCTGCCCATGCGGCTTGTGCTATATAGGACAGACTATTCGTATGTTCCGCACTAGGATGCGTGAACACCGTAGCCGCCTTCACTGTAATTATTTAAATGCCCCTATAGTCGAGCATTGTAAACAGAAGACTCATGAGTTCAACCAATTACGATGTTTATGTTTAGTTCAGGTTCAGAAAGCTGCCCGGGGTAGGTCGTTAGCACAGACACTTCATTTGACCGAACAGCGGCTTATTTTTAAGTTCAATACCCTGGCACCAGCGGGACTCAATAGTCAGAGTGGCTCGCTTGTACATCTAATTAAAGGGCCAGATGGAAAAGTGATGGAACTCTTTTTGGTGAATCTCTGTAGATGATTGGCTCCGGCCGGTTTTAAAAGGTGGCGGTTTTGTAAGGGACGCATGCGCGGCGTTTTTCTACTAGCGCCGGAGTTCCGGCAGCTGATAACAGAAGGAGAGAACGCGGGCAGCATCACTGGTAAAGTGGAGAGATGTTTCTGTTCTACTGGATTTTAAGAGTGTAATTAGTTTCTAATAAATAGGGAGGGGTTTGGAGATATCTAATTTATAATGGTGTGTTTTGTAGTTGTATTTAGGTCCCCTGACGAAAAACTAGAAACGTCAGCTGGTACTGGGATTGAACGTTGGGACAAAGATAGAAGATCGTGAAAAGTTCCTGCACAGAAGCTGAGTATCTTTCAGTATGAAATAAAATGACCAGTTCTATAACAAAGTTGATTCAGAGCTTCTAAAGGGATTAAAAATCGATAAAACTGGCAATGGGTCATTGATGTGATCAAACACGGATGCCAAGTACAGGGTGAAAACCCAGGTATGGCAGTGTTAATTTTCAACTGAGACCCTATTTGCTTGTTTTTTCCCTCACGGAGAAAATTTGAACGATAACATTTTTGTATAGGAAAAGAAACGGGGCAACTGGTGGTTGTCCGGGCTGACGAACAAGTCCATCATTGGCTCCCCCCAAATCTGGAAGAGCCCGCAGGCCACCTTCGGGTCCAGCTGCTGAGTCTGTCAGCCAGCCAATTGTCCTGGCCCGGCAGGTACACTGCCCTGAGGAGAATGTCCTGTCAGGCTGCAAATGAGCAGAAGTCCATAGCCTCCCGACAAAGGACAAGAGACCCCGTGCCCCCTTGTTTGTTCGTGTAGAACATGGCAACCTGGTTGTCCGTCTGGACTAGGATGGATCTGTGACTCAGGGGTCTCCGGAACGCCCTTAGGGCAAGGTGGATCACACACAATTCCAACAGATTGATCTGTTGGGCACTTTCATCTGGGGACCAGACGCCCTGGGTGCGGTACCCCTGGCAGTGGGCTCCCCAGCCAAGCAGGGAGGCATCTGTAGTGAGAATCCCCGAGTGATGAGGAGCCTGAAAAGACATCCCCGCTTGCAAGTGGTGGGGTGACTGCCACCAGTTCAGGGACTGCATACCCCCCCGATGAAGGCTTCACGCTGAAACGCATAGGGGCTTTTTTATTAATAGACTCAGCACCTGTGACCTCTACTGGCCTTCGCCCACTGTGTTTCTCTGCTGCTGCTGCGAGGGCTTTGCTCCCCTTGTGTTCCTGCTGTACATTTCTGGCCAGCACCATAAGCCTGCTGACCCTGTCTGCAGGTAGGAAGGCCTTGGCTGGGAGGGTATTGATCCTTGCCCCGATAAATTCCAGATCTTGAGCCGGACACAAGTTGGACTTGGCATAATTGATAATGAAGCCCAAGTGCTGAAGGACCTGGATAGTGTGTGCCATGGCCTGCTGCACCTCGGGGGCCGTGTTGCCCCTGATGAGCCAGTCGTCGAGATAGGGGAAGATGAAAATCCCCTGAAGCCTGAGAAAGGTGGCGCCTACTGCTAGGCATTTCGTGAATACCCTGAAGGCCGAGGCAAGACCGAAGGGCAGCACCCTGTATTGAAAATGATGGCCCCCCCACCACAAAGCATAGGTATTGTCTGTCGTTTGGGTGGATTAGGATGTGTGTATAAGCATCCTTTAGCTCTAAGGAGCATAGGCAGTCTCCCTGGCGGAGGTAAGGCAGCAATGTTCCAAAGGAGAGCATCTTGAACACTGACCGCACCAGGAATCTGTTGAGGTTGCCTTAGGCCCCCTGTCCTCTTTGGCATGAGAAAATATCTGGAGTAGAACCCCTTGGCCTTGAGGTGGTGGGGCACTTGTTCCACCGCTTGGTCCTCGATAAGGCCTATCAACTCTTTCAACAGAAGGTCCCTGTGAAGGGGAGGCTGAAGAGGTTCTCCGGGGAAATAATGCGGGGGTGCTTCGGCTAGGCGGAGGAGGTAACCCTCCTTGATCACTGCAATGCCCATGCATTGGTGGTGATAGCTCCCCACCTGTGGGCAAACAGGGACAGCAGACCTCCTGTGGGCTGCCCAGCCTCGCTTGGGAGAGGGACCAGGCCATGCTGTAGGAGTCAAAAGCTTCCCCCGGGCTGAGCCGGGGTCGAAGCCTGGGGCTTGGGAGCTTTCTGCTTACGCGGGCCATGCCCTTGCCCACTGGCCTGTTGCCCCTGCTGGGGACTGGGGAGGCCTGATAAGGGGGTAATTTTGGTAAGCAGTGGACTTCCTCGGGTAGAAGGGCTTTTTCCCCTAGCCCTTCTTTCGGGAAGGGGCCAAGGACTTCTTAGAGAGTCTAGTCCTCGTCATGAACTCGGTCTCCAGTTCAACAGCCTTTTCTGTCATGTGTTTGCCAAATAGGTTTTCCCCACGGCATGGGACATTGACCAACTTGTCTTGTACCAATTGTTTGAGGTCTGACGACTGTAGCCAGGCTTTGCAGCGTGCACCAATGCCCACCGCTGACTCAAACCCATCATAGGCCAGTCGAGACAAATTTGGAGCATTCACCGATGGCTCTGGATAAGCCCTTGAAGTGCTGTAATGGTTCCTCGGAGAGACCAGCCGAGAAAACATAGTTACTCACCTGTAACAGGTGTTCTCCAGGGATAGCAGGAATCAGTCCTCACATATGGGTGACGTCGGCGCCAACAGAGTCCTCATGCGGAGCAATCCCCAGCTTTCAGAGAAAGCCTTTGGGATTGCATCATGAATACGCGGTCCCTTTCCTGTCCAAGGGTGCCATCTTGCTCAGTCAAATGACATAACTAAAAAGACGGCAAAATGAACAAAATATAATAATAATAGGACTGCAACTCCAGGGGAGGAGGGAGGGTTGTGAGGACCGATTCCCGCTGTCCCCGGAGAACACCTGTTACAGGTGAGTAACTACGCTTTCTCCAGGAACAAGCAGAAAGTCAGTCCTCACATATGGAACTCCCTAGCTATAGGCTACCAAGAACCCATAACTGAAAAATAGGCTCCCTCTAGAAGAGCCGCAGCAGCCATGATAGGAGTTCAACCGAGAACATAACACTCCGGTAGCCTGACATCAAAGGGTCGGAGGGTAGGAGTTGCCTAAACCTTAAACAGGTTATGGAGTACAGCCTGGCTAAAAGCACTTTCCCCTTGGGACTCCCTATCCAGGCAGTAATGGGCTGCAAAAGTCTGGCTTGAAGACCAGGTGGCGGCCCGGCAGATGTCTGCCAGCAGAACAGAGCGGAGGTGAGCCACTGATGTCGCCTTAGCTCTGACCCGGTGGGCCGTGACTCAACCCTGCATTGGGAGATCGGCCGCCCTGTATACCCAGGCGATACAATCTGCCACCAAGTGGATAAGGTACGCTTGGAGACAGGCACCCCAACTTACTGGGGTCATAAGAGATGATGAGCTGAGAAGCCCTTCTATGTCCCCGCGTACGCTCCATGTAGGAGGCCAAAGCTCTCTTACAGTCCAGGGTTTGCAGGACTGCTTCTGCCTGACTGGCATGCGACCTGGGAAAGAAGGTCGGAAGAACCACCTCCTGGTTGAGGTAGAAAGAGGAGACTACTTTCGGAAGGAACTTGGGGTGAGTGAGAAGCACCACTCTGTTCCTATAGAACCGTGTATACGGTCTATCGGACACCAGAGCCTGCAGCTCACTCACTCGCCTGGCCGACGTGAGAGCCACCAAGAAAAGCGCTTTCCAAGAGAGGAAGCGGCGATGGCAGGTAGCCATAGGCTCAAAAGGTGGGCGAGTAAGCTGCTTTAAGACCACATTCAAATCCCATTGAGTCGCCGGAGGGCGAACTGGGGGTTTCAGCAGAAGTAAACCTCTCAGGAACCTGGACACTAAAGGGTGCACAGATAGAGGTTGTCCTTCCACTGGAGAGTGGTGTGCTGATAAGGCACTGAGGTGGACTCAGACAGAATTTGACTTGAAGCCTAAGTCTGAGAGATGAAGCAGATACTGCAGTACCTCCGACATTTGGCAGGAGAAAGGGTTTTCTGCCTGCTTATTGCACCACACCTCAAACCTATGCCACTTGAACACATAGGTCTTTCTAGTCGATTGCCTCCTTGAGGCAAGCAGTACATCCTTCACATTCTTAGGGAGGGGAAGTGGTGCGAGAACTACCCTTTCAGCCGCAATGCCCTCAGGTTGAGAGACCTGAGGTTGGGGATGCAGGAGAGTGCCCCCCTCCTGCGACAGGAGGTTAGGGTGCAATCCCAGAGGAATCGGGGCCTCTGCCACCAGTTGAAGCAGCAGAGGAAACCATGGCTGCCTCGGCCACCTGGGAGCTACCAGGATGACCGAGGCCTTGTCCTGAAGGACCTTGAATAGAGTCCGAGCCACCATGGGTGTGGGAGGAAACGCATACAGGAGGCCCACCGACCATGATATTAGGAAAGCATCTGCAGCCACCCTGCTTGGGTGTGGCTGTCTGGAGCAGAAGCAGGGCAACTGGTGATTCTGTGGGCTCGCAAACAGATCTATGGATGGACACCCCCAGCACTGAAACAGCTGCTGGACTATACTGGGATCCAGTTGCCACTCATGCGGCTACAGGATTCTGCTGAGCTTGTCGGCTAAGAAGTTTTCTTGACTTGGCAAGTAAACTGCTTTGAGGTGCACACCCTGGCTTACTGCAAACGAGCATAGGTCCAGGGTCTCTTGGCAGAGGATGCGAGATCCTGTGCCCCCCTACTTGCTCACATAGAACATTGCCACTTGATTGTCCATCTGAATTAGGACAGGCTGATGAGCCAGGGTTTGACAGAAGATCCATAGAGCTAGGTGGATAGCTCGAAGCTCTAGGAGATTGATCTGTTGTGTGCTCTCCTGTGGAGACCACATACCCTGAGTGCACAATTCCTGGCAATGGGCTCCCAAGCCCAGCAAGGATGCATCTGTAGTAAGCACTCTCGAGTGCAGGGGAGGCTGGAAAGGCACGCCCCTCAGTAGGTTGCGTGGTTGAAGCCACCATGCCAATGACTGCACTAGTCGTTTGGACACCTTTATGCTGTCTCTGAGTCGGCCTGTGTCCACTGGTCCCTGAGGCACCACTGAGCTGTTCTCATGTGAACATAAGATATGCCGTACTGGGTCAGACCAAGGTCCATCAAGCCCAGTATTCTGTTTCCAACAGTGGCCAATCTAGGTCATATGTACCTAGCAGTTTCCCCAAGAGACACAAGTTCCACAATGCTTGTACTGGGTCAAGCATTGATATCTTCGGTCACTTCTTAATAATGGTTTCTCCAGGACCAAGCAGGAAGTCAGTCCTCACATATGGGTGACGTCGGCGCCGACGGAGCCCTCGCGGAGCAATTTTCCCCAGCTTTCAAAGAAAGCCTTTGGGAATTGCAGCGCGCATGCGCGGTCTCCTTCCCGCCCAAGGGTGCCATCTTAGCCAGTCTTCTTTTTTCCGCGGAGCCCTACAGACGTACCCGTCGTGTCCCCGCTGAAAAAGTTGATTTTAGTGATTTATTTCTATTTCTTTCTTCGCCGGTCTTTTTCCTGCCCGGACTCGCGACGCCGTTGCGAGTCCTTCTGTTATTTTTCGGTTTTTCTGATTTTTAGTCAGTTTCGTTTTTCAGTTTTTCGCTGGCAGCCCGGTCCTTTGACCTTGCAGGGGCCCTTTTTCCCCCGATGGCTGCCAGTGGTTTCAAGCGGTGTGTTCAGTGTGACAGAAATATGTCACTCACTGACACACATGATAATTGCCTCCGCTGCCTCGGCCCGGATCACGAAGAACTGATCTGTGGGGCCTGCGGCAAAATGTCCTCCAAAGCGTTAAGGAGTCGGCGGCGGCACCAGCGGGAACGAATCTTAGCTGACCGCGGCCGTACCCGGACCTCGTCGGAGGCCTCGGCGTCCAGAGGTTCCAGCTCTGACCATCGCCGAAGTTCCTCCGACAGGGGTTCTCCCTCCGGGGACCATCGAAGGAAGGTAAAAACCCGCGAGGGCGGCGTCGGTGGACGCTCCTGGCTCCGCGAGGGCCAGGTCGCATAGCCCCGATAGCCGTCCCGGGTCTTTGGAGAAGGAGCACCTCCCGAAGCGACCTCGTCTGGAGTCGGAGTTGCCTGCTCGGGTAAGTCCTGTAGTCCTCCTGGACTCGCCTCAGAGGGGCCCGACGCCGTCGGGGCCCGAGTCGGGGGCAGCTGGGTCACCTGAGGTCGGACTCAGGTTGACGGCCTTGGAGAGCAGACTATCTGCCTTCATGGACCAGCAGCGGGCACTGATCGCTAGCCTCGCTGGCGCCGCTGCCCCGACCGCCGGGACGTCGACGTCTAAGTCGACCCCGGAGACCGAGCCGATCCTCGAGTCCATGCGAACTCGAGTCGATCCTCGGTCGAGGTCACCCTCGGCCTCCCGTTCGGGACCGAGGTCGTTGACGCCGACTCCCTCGGTGTCGGGGCAGCCGACGCCTCCGCCTGCCCGAGCCGACCCCACCGATTCCTCCTCGGAGTCGGCCTGGGAGTCGGAAGAGGAAGAGTCACCTGATTCGTTTCGGACTCGGTGTGTCCCCTCGGACTCACCTGAGTCCGAACCTCGGAAGCAGTCCCCTCCGGAGGATGCCCGGTTCTCGGACTTCGTCAGGGATATGGCCAAGGCTTTGGCCTTCCCTGCGGATCCCGAGGAGGAGCCTCGAGCCGAAGAGCTCGACGCCCTTCAGTATGACTCTCTCCCGCCAGGGAACACTTTACTGTACCGGTTCCTCCCATGCTGGAACGACTACTCTTCCGCATGTGGGAGAGTCCGGCATCGTCGCCGGTATTAAGCAAGCGGGTCGATTCCATCTATCGAGTCCGCAAGAGTCCTGGCTTCCAAAAAGCACAGCTACCGCACCATTCCATGGTAGTGGAATCGGCCATGCATAGGCTTAAGAGCCAGAAGATGCACTCCTCGGTGCCTCCTGGCAGGGAGGCCCGTAACCTGGATGGCCTTGGTAAGAAATGTTTCCAGGGCTCTATGCTTGCTCTACTGCCGGCAGAGGTGGAGGAGGTTGTCCTAGCTTCTCGGCGACCTTCTACCCGCAAATGCTACGCCCTTAAATGGCGTCGCTTTTCCGCTTGGTGTGCCCAGCAGTCTCAGGATCCCTTCTCCTGCTCGGTGTCGGTGATCTTGCAGTACTTGCTCTACCTCTCTAATCTGGGACTTAAGTCCAACTCCGTCAAAGTTCACCTCAGTGCTCTTTCAGCACATCATGTGCCGGTGGACGGCAGACCTCTTTCCAGCGACCCTCTCGTAGCGAGGTTTCTCCGAGGTCTCCTTCTACTTAAACCACCTCTGCGCCTGCCAGCACCTGACTGGGATCTGAATGTGGTTTTACAGCGGATCACCTGTCCGCCTTTTGAACCTATGGCTACCTGTTCTCTCCGTTTTCTTTCTTGGAAAACTTTATTCCTGATAGCCCTCACTTCCGCTAGACGCGTAAGTGAATTGCAGGCCCTCGTGTCTGATCCCCCTTACACTCGGTTCTACAAAAATAGGGTAGTCCTACGGACTCACCCAAAGTTTCTTCCAAAAGTGGTCTCCCCTTTTCACATCAATCAGGAGGTGGTACTTCCGACCTTCTTTCCCAGGCCACACTCCAGCCGAGCTGAAATGGTCCTGCATACCCTGGACTGTAGAAGGGCATTGAACTTCTACCTTGACCGTACGCGGGAGCACCGTAAAGCTGCTCAGCTTTTTGTGTCTTTTGACCCCAATAAATTGGGGCTCCCGGTCTCCAAGCGTACTCTGTCCATCTGGGTTGCTGACTGTATCGCTTGGGCTTATGGGGCAGCCGGACTCTCGTTAGAAAATCGAGTCACGGCTCATTGTGTTCGGGCGAAGGCTACGTCAGTGGCTTACCTCCGCTCTGTTCCGCTGGCAGACATCTGCCAGGCCGCTACTTGGTCTTCGAGCCAGACTTTTGCGGTCCATTACTGCCTCGAGAGGGAGTCCCGCAGGGACAGTGCTTTCGGACAGGCAGTCCTCCGAAATCTCTTCGAGGTTTGAGCAACTCCTACCCTCCATCCCGGATGGGGGCTACCGGTGGGTAATAATTCAGTGAAGATTCCTTCCTTCTGTGCCGCTGAGCTAGAGGGAGCTCATTTTTGTGCTTAGGGTCTCCGGTAGCCTTAAGCTTGGGAGTCCCATATGTGAGGACTGACTTCCTGCTTGGTCCTGGAGAAAGCGTAGTTACTCACCTGTAACAGGTGTTCTCCAGGAGCAGCAGGAATCAGTCCTCACAACCCTCCCTCCTCCCCTTGGAGTTGCAATGATCTGCTTAAGTTTTTTTGCAAATTTTTATGCTGTCTTTTAGCTATGTCATCAGACTGGCTAAGATGGCACCCTTGGGCGGGAAGGAGACCGCGCATGCGCGCTGCAATTCCCAAAGGCTTTCTTTGAAAGCTGGGGATTATTGCTCCGCGAGGGCTCCGTCGGCGCCGACGTCACCCATATGTGAGGACTGATTCCTGCTGCTCCTGGAGAACACCTGTTACAGGTGAGTAACTACGCTTTATGGACCTTTCCTCCAGGAACTTGTCCAAACCTTTTTTAAACCCAGCTACACTAACAGCCTTTACTACATGCTCCGGTAACAAATTCCAGAGTTTGATTACACGTTGAGTGAAAAAATATTTTCTTTTATTAGTCTTAAATAGTTTACCCTGTAGCTTCATTGCATGTCCCCTAGTCTTTTTATATTCTGATAACGTAAACAATCGATCTACGTTTACCCGTTCCACTCCGTTCATTAATTTATAGACTTCTATCATATCTCCCCTCAGCCGTCTCTTTTCCAGGTTAAAGAGCCCTAACCTTTTTAGCCTTTCCTCATAGGAGTATCCTTCCATCCCCTTTACCATTTTGGTGGCTCTTCTCTGAACCTTTTCTAAAATCGCTATATCCTTTTTAAGATACGGCGACCAGAATTGCACACAATATTCACGGTGCGGTTTCACCATGGAACGATATAGAGGCATTATAATATCTTTTGTTTTATTTTCCATTCCTTATCATACCTAGCATTCTATTTGCTCTCTTGGCCGCCGCTGCACACTGGGCCGAGGGTTTTAACATGGTATCCACAATGACGCCTAAATCTTTTTCCTGGGTGGTGGTTCCTAATGTGGAACCTTGCATCGTGTAACCATAGTTTGGGTTGTTCTTCCCTAGGTGCATAACCTTGCACTTGTCCACATTAAATTTCATCTGCCATTTTGATGCCCAGTCTTCCAATTTATCCAGATCCTCTTGCAATTTTTCACAATCCTCTTGGGTTTTAACAACTTTAAATAGTTTTGTGTCATTTGCAAATTTGATAACCTCACTCGTTATTCCACTTTCCAGGTCATTTATGAATATGTCAAAAAGCAGCGGACCCAGCACAGATCCCTGGGGTACACCACTATTCACCTTTCTCCATTGGGAAAATTGGCCATTTAGCCCTACCCTCTGCTTTCTATCTTTTAACCAGTTCCTGATCCACAATAGTACACTGCCTCCTATCCCATGACTCTTTAGTTTTGCCAAAAGTCTCTGATGAGGGACCTTGTCAAAGGCTTTCTGAAAGTCCAGATACACAATATCAACAGACTCACCTTTGTCCACCTGTTTATTCACTCCTTCAAAAAAACATAACAGATTAGTAAGACAAGATCTTCCTTGTCTAAAGCAATGTTGGCTGTCTCCCATTAGGTCGTGACTATCTACATGCTGAGTAATTTTATTCTTTATGATGGTTTCTACCATTTTTCCCGGTACTGACGTCAGGCTCACCGGTCTGTAGTTTCCCTGATCACCCCTGGAACCCTTTTTAAAAATTGGTGTTACATTGGCGATCCTCCAATCTTCAGGTATTAGAGATGATTTTAATGATAGTTCACAGATTACTAATAGCAGGTCTGCAATCTCATATTTCAGTTCTTTCAACACCCTTGGATGTATACCATCCGGCCCAGGTGATTTGCTACTCTTCAGTTTATCTAATAGTTGTAAGACATTTTCCCGATGTATCGATATTTCCTTCAATTCTTCCACACCTTTAAATACCACTTCAGTCATGGGTAACATCCCTACATCTTCCGGGCATTGGATGTCACATGTACCTTGGAGGCCATGTGACCAAGAAGGTGCAGAAAGTGTCTTGCTGAGATCTGGGATCTGCGACTCACTTGCTGCGCTAGGGCCACAAGTCTCTGTGACCTGTCTTCCGGTATATGAGCCCTTGCTTGAAGGGTGTCTAACCTCACTCCTATGAATTCCAGTCCCTGAGAGGGAACCAAAGTGAACTTTGTGTAATTTATCACAAACCCTAGGTGCTATAGCAACTGGATAGTGCGAGACGTGGCCTGTTGGGCCTCCAGGGCTGACTGGGCTCTGATGAGCCAGTCATCCAGGTAGGGGAAGACAAATGCCCCCTGATTTCTTAGGAAGGCCGCCACCACCTCTAGGCACTTTGTGAACACCCTGGGTGCAGAGGCTAGGCCAAATGGAAGCACCTTGTACTGGAAGTGGTTTCCTCCCACCACAAATCATAGATATTGTCTGTGGTCTGGATGAATGAGGATGTGTGTATAAGTATCCTTTAGGTCTAAGGAGCATAGCCAGTCTCCCTGGCAGAGGTAAGGCAGCAATATTCCAAGGGAAAGCATCTTGAACTTTTCCCTCACCAGGAACTTGCTTAAGTTGTGCAGGTCGAGGATGGATCTTAGGCCTCCAGTTCTCTTTGGTATCAGGAAATACCTGGAGTAGAAGCCCTTCCCCTGCAGGTGGTGGGGCAGCGGTTCTACCACATTATCCTCAAGAAGAGCTGCTAACTCCTTTAACAGGAGGTCCCTGTGAAGAGGGGGTCTGAAAGGCTCCCCTGGAAAGTAAGAGGGAGGTGCCTGGGTGAGATTTAGTCGATAGCCCACTTGGACTATCTGGAGAACCCAGGTATCTGTTGTGATGGCTGGCCACCTGTGGGCATTCAGGGTCAGCCTTCCTCCTGTGCATGGCCTTGCTTCCTTGGAGAGTGGGACTATGCTCTGGGAGTCAAAAACACCCTCCAGGCTGGGCCAGAGCTGGTGTCTGGGGTTTGGGGGCATTTTGCTTACGTGGGCCATGCCCCTGTCCCTGTCCCGCTACCCCTTTTGGGGAGCTGGGGAGGCGTGATATGTGGGGTAGTTGCGGTAAGCAGTACCTTTTCTCGAGAAAAAGGGCTTCTTACCCGAGCCCTTCTTCTTAGAAGGGGCAGAGGTCTTCTTCTCAAGTCTTGTCCTGGTCAGGTACTCGGACTCAATCTCAGCAGCCTTTTCTGTCATGGGCTTGCTGAAGAGGTTTTCACCCTGGCAAGGGACATCGACCAACTTGTCCTGCACCTATGGCTCCAGGTCAGATGACTGTAGCCATGCCTGGCGGCGTGCACCGATGCCGGCTGCAGCTACCTGGGCAGACGACTCAAAGCCGTCATAGGCTTCTCGAGTTATAAGCTTCGAGCACTCCCGGATCCTAGTGGACAAGACCTGGAAGCGCTGCAAAGGTCCCTCGGAGAGACCAGCTGAGAACGCGGCAATCTCCTTTGCCAGGTCTCGTAGGTACATGCCCATGAACAGCTGGTGTGTCTGGATTCGGCATGACAGCATCGAACCCTGGTAGCACTTTCTGCCGAGGGCATCCATGTTGCGGGCCTCCTGGCTGGGAGGCACCAAGAAGTGCATCTTCTGGCTCTTGAGCCGGCGCATGGCCGATTCCACAACCATGGAGTTGTGCAGCAGTTGTGCTTTTTGGAACCCAGGGCTCTTGCGAACTCGATAGATGGAATAGATTCGCCTGCTGAGCACCGGCATCGAGGCCGGTGTCTCCCACATGCAAAGCATCAGCCGTTCCAGAATCTGAGGCACCGGTACAGTAAGGGCTTCCCGAGGGGGAAAGTCATACTGGAGGATCTCGAGCTCTTCGGCTCGAGTCTCCTCCTTGTCCTCCGTCGGGAATGACAAAGCCTTTGCCATGTCCCGGACGAAGTCCAAGAACTGGGTGTCTTCTGGGGGGGGGAGGGGGGAAGAGGACCTTCTCCGAGGCTCAGAGCCCGGGGAATCAGAGGGAATGTACTTGGTCCAGTGGGTGTGTAGTGACTCCTCGTCCTCCGTTTCTAACTGGACCCCTCCGAGGAGGAATTGAGCGACTCCAGCCTCGAGGGCTTTGGTCTCGACCACCCCGACGCCGGTGGAATCGGCGTAGACTATCTCGGTCCCGAACAGGAAGTCGAGAGGGACTTCGGCCAAGGATCGACTCGAATTCTTAGTGTCTCGAGGATCGACTCGGCCTCCAGGGTTGACTTCAACGTCGATGTCCCAGTGGTCGGGGAAGATGGACCGGTGAGACCGGCTATCAGTGCCTGCTGCTGGTCCATGAAGGCAGCCATGCTGCACTCCAAGGCCGCTATCCTGAGACCAAGCTCAGGAGGCTCCGCAGCCCCCAAGAGTCCACGACGAGGACAGTGCTTACCTGCCTCGGTGTCTCCGGTTCCTTATGAGGGAGTTTTGCAGGCCTGTCCGACTCCGTGGATCCGGGGCGGTGGGCCGGGCTCCGTGAACTATCCCGCGAGGGACCAGGCTGCTCAGAGCCATCTGAGGACACCACCCTCACGGATTTTTTCTTTCTCCGGTGTTCCCGCGAGGGAGACCCCCTTTTGGAGGACACTCGACGCTGCTGAGGGTCAGAGAGCTCCCGAGATATTGATGCTGCTGTCTGCTCCTCAGGGCCTTGGAAGACATTTTCTTACATGGGTCACAGACCTTTGGGTCGTGGTCGGGCCTGAGGCAACGGAGGCAGCAGTCGTGTGTGTTGGTGAGAGACATTAACCTCGTGCACCGATCACACTTTTTAAACCCACTGGCAGCCATCGGGGGAAAAAGGGCCCCTGCGAGGTCAAGGACTGGACTGCCAGCTAAAAGAAAAAAGAGCGAGAACGCTAGTCTCTAAGGACAAAAACCGAAAATGTGGACAGGACTCGATACCTGCATTGAACCAGCTAGGCAGAAAAGTAATTTTCTGGCTTTTTTAAACACTTTTTTCACAAGGGAAATTGGACGACGTCCGTTGGGCTCTGCAGAAAAAAGGAGACTGAGCAAGATGGCACCCTTGGACGGGAAGGGGACCGCACATGCGTGATGTAATCCCAAAGGCTTTCTCTGAAAGCTGGGGAGGGCTCCGCTTGAGGGCTCCATCTACGCCGATGTCACCCATATGTGAGGACCGACTTCCTGCTTGTTCCTGGAGAATCTGGCGATCTCCTTTGCCAAATCTCTCAGATACATGCCGATGTACAGCTGGTAGGCTTGGATCCAACAATTCAGCATCGCGCCCTTGTAACATTTTCTGCCGAGGGCATCCAAGGTGCGGGCCTCCCTGCTGGGTGGTACCGAGGAATGAGTCGTCTGACTTTTTAGTCGATGCATGGCCGATTCCACGACCATAGAATTATGCGGCAGGTGTGACTTTTGAAAACTGGGGCTTTGGCGGACCCAATACATCGAGTTGAGCCGCTTGCTGATCACCTGCATTGACACTGGTGTCTCCCACATGCGGAGCATAAGGCGTTCCAAGATAGGTGGAATGGGCACCGTAAGGGTTTCCCGAGGAGGGGCCTTGTATTGGAGGATCTCGAGTTCATCAGCTCGAGGATCCTCCTTGGACTCTGTTGGGAAAGCCAAGGCTTTGGACATATAAAAAACAACCAGCTAGACCCAACAAAAGAAGAATCTTACCGCCCAATCTCCAGCATCCCCTTGCTATCCAAGATAATAGAGAAGGTGACACAGATTCAGATCCAACAACATATAGACACCACATCACCTCTGGACCCCAGTCAACATGGATTCAGAGAAGCCCACGGAGTTGAATCATTGCTGACCTCATTAATCAACACCCTCATCTGTGGAACCGACAATATCAAAAAGGGCTTTGCACTAATATTCCTGGACATCTCTGCAGCGTTTGATTCTGTTGACCATAACAAACTCCTAACCCGACTCCAATGCAAAGGCATCCAGGGATTAGCATGGGACTGGTGCAAATCTTATCTCGAAGAGCGCTGGCAACATGTCCGAACGGAATCAAACACCTCAAAACCTTTCCAGTTGAAACAAGGCGTCCCTCAAGGATCCTCCCTCTCAGCGCTACTCTTTAATATATACATGCAGCCGATATGTGAGATCACCCGTTCATTTGGAGTATCCTCTCTAATCTATGCAGATGACGTGCTGATTTTCACACCAATCAATGTCACTCTGCCTGATTATACAGTACTAACAGTGTGTTTTGATGCAATTACAGACTGGCTTCTCACACAGAATATGAGAATAAACTTAAAAAAAACAGAAGCCCTAATCATCACGAAGAATAAAGAATTTTCACCCCCGACAACTCTAAAAGTACGTGACGCAGAGCTTCCTATCAAACCCACCGTAAAATACCTAGGCGTAACCCTTGATCACCGACTGGACTTCAAAGAACACATAAACCGCACAGTGAAAACAGTCTACTTCAAGATCAGAACCCTCCGAAACCTCAAGAACATGCTCGACCCTGACAACTTCCGCACCATCTTTCAAGCCATAGTCATGCCACACTTTGACTATGCAAACATAGTTCTACACGGCCTCCCAAAAAGCACACTAAACACGCTGCAATTAGCGATGAACGCCGCTGCCCGCATCCTCAATGGTGCATCAAAGAACGACCACATAACCCCCATCTTAAAGGAATTACACTGGCTCCCAATATCCTGCAGGACTACATACAAAGCATTACTCATGACATTCAAAGCCATTAATAACTTAGCTCCCCTAGCAATCTCCACACTCATCACACACACCCCTAACACTAGATCTAGAAGATCAGTCGCAGTTAATACTCTAATCATCCCGACTGACTTTACAAAATGTACACACGCAACCACTGCAAGAGCATTCGTTTACTTCGCTCCCAAATGTTGGAATGATCTTCCACCCACCATAAGAGAAATTAAAGACCTCAAACAATTTAGAAAGGCCATAAAACACCACCTGTTCCTTTCATACTTCTCTCAATACCTGACCCCAACTTAGCCTAAACCCCATTACAAACCAATGTTGAAATGCTTTATTCACTCCTGTATAACAAGAAGAATATCAATGTATATAGTTAAATAATTTATATGTACAAAGTTTTTCCCCTATGATGTATCATGTTAGACTTCCTGTTACATGTAAACTCACGACAGCCTGTTGCTATCTGTGAGTACTTTATGTTTACTGTAAACCGCGCTGATGGTAAAAGTGCGGTATATAAGAACGTTAAATAAATAAAATAAATAATAAATATCTTGAATGAAGTCCCGAAAAGTCATGTCCTCCGGAAGAGATCTTCTCCGAGGCTCCGATACTGGGAAATCGGACGGAACATCTCGGTGAAGGCGAGTGTCCAGAGACACCTCGTCTTCAGATTCCCAGACAGAGTCATCCGAGGAAGACAGGTGGCAGTCCTCGGGCCCCGAGAGGTCAGGACACTCCGGCGCTCGCTGACTTGCCAGTGACGATCTCCTTCCCAAAGAACGGGAGACCAAGTGGGGCCTCGGCCGAGGATCTACTCGGGCCCATAGGGCTTCGAGGATCAGCTCGGCCTCCGGGGTTGAACCTTCAGTGGTCTGGGCAGAGGAACCGGATGTACTGGATACTAGTGCCCGTTGCTGCTTCAGGAAGCCAGTGATCCTGCGTTCCAAGGACACCATCCTGGACCTGAGTTCGGGAGGTTCTGCAGCATGCGGCTCGGGCACCGATGTACTCGGGCCCGAAGCTGGTTCCATCGGAGGGGAGTCCTCGATTAAGATAGGATGCGCTTGCCAGGGTCGATCTGTGGCCAGATCCTTCCGGGGGAGTTTGTTCAGTTGCTCCTTCCCTGATGCCTTGGGCTGGTGCTCAGTGCTCTGTGACTGGCCCCGCGAAGGATCTGGCCATTCTGAACCATCCAGAGACGCAGCCATCAAGGATTTTTTCCCTTCTTTTCGGTTCCCTCGAGGAGGACCCCCCTCTCTGAAGTCCCCCGACGTCGCTCGGGTTTGAGAGTTCCTCCCAAGGTGTGGAGGCCTCAGACGAGGCCCTGGCTTTCGGAGGCATGGGGGAAATCAAGGAAAGTTTTTCCATGCTGCTGCTGGCGGCTTTTCAAGGCCTTCGAGGACATAAGTTTGCAAAGGCCACAAACAGCCGGGTCGTGGTCCGCGCCGAGGCACCGGAGGCAGAAGTTGTGTGTATCAGTGAGGGACATAATTTTACCACACCTGTTGCACTTTTGAACCCACTGGTAGCCATGGGGGAAAAAAGGACCCCAGCAAGGTCAAAGACCTTTTGGGCTGCCAATGAGGGAAAACGGGGGCAGAAACTCCCAAAAAGAAAAAAGTAAGAGAAAAGAAAAGAGAGTCAACCCAATCCGGGATACCGGGGGCTGGTGGGAAGGGTACCAGTGCTAGCTGGAAAGAAAAAACAACAACCAAAAGGCAAGAAGAAAATCACTTTTTCCGGGACAGAAAACAGTCTATGTCTGAAGGGTTCCACGGAAAAAAGAAGACTGAGCAAGATAGCTCCTTTGGGCAGGAAGCGGACCACGCATGCGTGGTGGCAACTTCAAAGGCTTTCTTTGAAAGCTGGGGATTTGTTCTGCGTGGGCTCTGTTGGCACCAACGTAACCCATATGTAAGGGCTGACTTCCTGCTTGTTCCTGGAGAAAGCAAAGTTACTCACCTGTAACAGGTAATCTCCGGGAACAGCATAAATTTAGTCTTCACATATGGGTATTGTTGGTACTGACGGAGCCTGCGCGGGAACGCTCCCCAGCGTCCAAAAGGAAAGCTTCTGGGAGCATCCCACAGCGCATGCGTGCTGCCTTCCTGCCTCACTGCCTCTCTCACTTCAGTTGAGTTTAAAGCTGAGCCAAGGAGAGAGACAGAGAGAGACAGACAACACCTAGGGGAGGTGGGTGGGTTGTGAAGACTTAATTCCTGCTATTCCCGGAAATCACCTGTTACAGGTGAGTAACTACGCTATCTCCAGGAACAAGCAGGAATGTAGTCTTCACATATGGGAACTCCCCAGCTGAAAGATGCCAGAGGAATGACCCCAGCGAGCTGTGAACCCGTGTGAACAGGGTCATACTTCCTCCCATGGATCCCTGGCATCCTACCGGGATGGAGGGTAGGAGTTGCATTAAGTCTGAAAGAGATGCTGTAGGACAGCCTGGCCAAATGAGGCATCCCGACAGGAGTCCTTGTCCAGACAGTAGTGGGCTGTGAAGATATGTACCAAAGTCCAAGTAGCCGCTCTACAGATATCATCTATAGACACAGAGCGGAGATTAGCAACCGAGGCTGCCATTGCTTTGACATTATGAGCTGTAACATGGCCCTCGAGGGAAAGACCTTTACTATCGTAAGTGAAGGATATGCAGTTTGTAATCCACTTAGATAGGGTTCGTTTGGAAACTGGAAGTCCCAAATTACTAGAATCAAAAGCAACAAAGAGTTGAGAAGACTTCCTATGTTGTTCAATTCTTTGAAGGTAAAAGGCTAAAGCTCTTTTACAATCTAAGGTATGAAGGTTCCTTTCTGCACTGGAGGCATGAGGCCTAGGGAAGAATACAGGAAGGTAAACCAACTGGTTTAAATGAAAAGACGAAACCACCTTTGGCATAAAGTGTGGATGAGTCCCGAGATCTACTTTATCATGGTGGAGCCTTGTATAAGGAGGGTCAGCCACTAAAGCTTGCAGTTCACTAATGCATCTAGCAGAAGTCATTGCAATTAGAAAAATGACCTTCCAGGAAAGGAATTTTAAAGTCGTAGTGGCTAAAGGTTCAAAAGGTGGTTTCATAAGCTGCCCAAGAACAAGATTCAGGTCCCATGCCACCGGTGGCGGCTTTATGGGGGGCTTTGTCAATAGTAGACCTCTCATGAATCTTGACACAAGTGCATGAGAAGAGATTGGTTGTCCATCTTGGGGTTTGTGAAAAGTCGCAATAGCACTGAGATGGACTCGCACTGAATTTGTCTTAAGACCAGAATTTGAAAGATGGAGGAGATACTCCAAAAGCGACTCCGTGGACACGGAAAGGGGGTTAAGCCCTCTTTTTGAACACCATATAGAAAACCTTTTCCATTTGAAAGCGTAGGAACGTCTTGTGGAAGGTTCTCTCGAAGCCTGAAGGATATCCATCACTTGCTGAGAGAGGTGGATATCTAAAAGTTCTATGCCTTCAGCAGCCAGGCCCAGAGGTGCAGGGACTGAGGATTGGGATGCAGAAGCTTCCCGTTCTCCTGACAAAGGAGATCTGGAACAGGCCGGAAGGTCTGGGGTTCAAATCCCACTAGAGGACAGCAACCTTGGGCCGGAAGGACTGGGGTTTCTAGTCCCACAGGTGCTCCTTGTGGTCTTGGGCAAGCCACTTAACCCTCCATAGCCCATGTTCCCTGTAAAATAGTTATCTCCAAGTTATAATACCCTGTTCAATGTAATTTCAGTTTGTTCAATGTAAACCGCACTGATGCAGAATAGCGCGGTATATAAGAGAATGTAAAATAAAAAAATAAAATAAATATCCCAACTCTAGAGGGGTTGCTTGAGAGAGACGCAGAAGCAGAGGGTACCACGATTGCCTTGGCCAATGTGGAGCTATGAGGATCATATAACCCCTGTCTCTCTGAAGCTTGAAAAGAGTTTTGGGAATTAGGGGAAAGGGTGGGAAGGCATAGAGGAAGTCCTGACCCCAATGAAGCTGGAAAGCATCGTTTGCTAGATAGTATTGAGCCGGAATTCTGGAACAGAACCGGGGTTTGGCATTCTGTGGACTTGCAAAGAGGTCTATATCTGGTGTTCCCCAGGTTTGGAACACTCGAGCTAGTTGGTCTGACTGGAGAGACCACTTGTGTGGCAGCAGTATTCGACTGAGCTTGTCTGCCCACAAGTTTTGAATGCCTGGAACGTATACTGCTAGAAGGTGAATTTGGAGCTCTCTGTGAGGGCCCATAGTCACAAAGCTTCGTTGCATAGCGACAGAGAGCCCGTTCCACCTTGTTTGTTTATGTAAAACATAGCAACCTGATTGTCGGTTTGGACCAGAACTGTCTTTTGACTGAGCTGGGCATGAAATGCTATTATAGCATTGTAAATGGCTCTTAGCTCTAAGGGGTTTATTTGAAGAGAGGCCTCTTGTGAGGTCCAAAGACCCTGAGTGGAAAGATCGTGCAAGTGGGCTTCCCAACCCAGCTTGGACGCATCCGCCATCAGGGTGATTTGGGGCAGTGGTTGCTGGAAGGAGGAACCTACCAGGAAGTTTTCGAGGGACTGCCACCACTGCAGGGACAAAATGAGACGTGTTGAATTCTTGATTTTGTCCGTTAAGCGACCTGTGGCTTATGTCCACTGCGAAGAGAGGGTCCACTGAGCCGCTCGCATGTGTAGGCGGGCATAAGGGACCACATGTACAGTGGATGCCATATGCCCCAGTAGTTGAAGCATTTCCCGAGCAGTTAGGAGGGTTTTCTTTACTGCTTGGAAGCCAAATCTATTATTCATAGACAGCGCGGCTGTGACAGGAATGCCTTTGATTGCTGCGTGTCTAAGCGAGCCCCTATGAACTCTAGGGATTGAGAACGGGTGAGGTGAGACTTTGGGTGGTTGATTACCAGACCCAAATATTGAAGAATTCTCATGGCACGAGAAACCGCTCGTTCTGTTTCTGGAGCTGTTGGTGCTCTGATGAGCCAGTCATCTAAGTAGGGGAAGACGAATATCCCCAGAGTTCTCAGGAATGCTGCTACTACAGCCATGCATTTTGTGAAGACTCTTGGGGCAGAGGCCAGCCTGAATGGAAGGACTCTGTATTGGAAGTGGTTTCCTTGAAAGAGAAAACAAAGGTACTTCCTGTGATCTACATGAATGAGGATATGCGTGTACGCATCCCTTAGATCTAGAGAACATAACCAATCCTGATTCTGAAGGTATGGTAAAAGTGTTCCGAGGGAGATCTTGAACTTTTCTTGGAACAGATATTTGTTCAATTCTCTGAGGTCCAGGATAGGTCTGTATCCCCCTGTCTTTGGGATAAGAAAATAGGGGGAGTGGAACCCCCTCCCCCATTGGGATATGGGTACCTCTTCTATTGCTCCTTGAGCAAGAAGTGAAGAGACCTCCTGACACAGAATGTCAGTGACAGAGCGTTGAGAATTGAATTGTTTTATGACTGTAGGCGGGGGCATGCTGAGAAAGTGAAGTTTGTACTTCTGTCCTACAATGGACAGAGAAGTAATTAGTCCTTACCTGCTAATTAGTGTTCCTGAAGGAACGACAGTCCAGTCCCTTTACTTCTGGGTTGCACAACCCCTCCAGCAGTTTGGAGGCTGAGCCCATCTTTTTCGATGATGGTGCGGTATAAAAACCACTGGCACCACCCACAGGCCCCAGTAATCTAATGAAAAGGCAGACTTATCGGATATCCAATTAAGACCCTATAAAACTATAATGTAATAATATCAACAAACAAAAAACCTTTTTTCTTTTTTTAGACTTTAGGAGGTAAGGAGGAAAGAAGGAGAAGGGAGGAGGAGGCTTACCTGAGCCCACCATAGCCTTCCCCCACATCCTACGGACCCCCACCTTAGCGGGCTGCCACGTCCCCAGGACCTTTGCAAGGGACCCTTCCGCTTCATCCCCGACTTCGGTCCGTTGTCCTTTTCTCCCTACGGGGAAACTCTGCCAACTGAAGAACCTGGGTGGGATCAGGGACTGGACTGTCGTTCCTTCAGGAACACTAATTAGCAGGTAAGGACTAATTACGTCTTCCTTATCGTCACTCCAGTCCAGTCCCTTTACTTCTGGGATGTAACAGAGCAGTTCAAGCCTGGGTGGGGTTAGCCATCCCGGACCGAAGCACTGCATCCCCAAACCTAGCATCAGCTGTTCTCTGAACATCCAGCCTGTAGTGTTTTGTAAAGGTATGCAGCGACGACCACGTAGCCGCTCTGAAAATGTCCAGTGGCGGAACTAAGCTATACTCCGCCCAGGAAGTCGCCTGCGCCCGAGTTGAATGCGTGCGAAGACCTCCTGGAACTTGCTTCCCCTTCAGGATATAGGCGGAGGCAATAGCCTCCCTGATCCACCTAGAGATGGAAGCCTTGGCCGCCGCCTCTCCCTTGTGCGGCCCTCCAAATTGAACGAATAAACGTTCGGACATTCGAAAGGGTGCCGTGCGGGAGAGGTAACGCTTCAGCACTCTATGCACGTCCAGAAGACGCAGCTTCTCATCATTCCCTTTTTGTCCTTCTCCCGAGAAGGACTGAAGCGACACTGTTTGGTTCACATGAAAAGGAGAGATGACCTTGGGCAAGAAGGAAGGGACTGTCCGCAAGACCACCTTATCCCTGAAGAACGAAAGAAAGGGGGGCGGAGAGGACAGTGCTTGAAGTTCGGAGACACGCCTGGCCGAGCAAATAGCGTCCAGAAAAACCGTCTTTAGTGTCAAATCCTTTAGGGAGGCTTTCCTTCCTGGCTCGAAAGGATCCCTGGTCAAGGCATTCAATACCAGGTTGAGATCCCAAGGAGGGATTACCGATCTTTGCTGGGGTCGCAGATGCCTAACCGCTCTTAGGAACCTTTACCTCTATAACAAGAAATGGCCGCTAACTGGACTCGTAAGGAGCTGGGCGCTAGACCTTTCTCGAAACCTGCTTGTAAAAATTCCAGGACCTCCGGGACAGAGGCCAAAAGGGGCTTCTTCCGGTGTTCCGCACACCATGCTTCAAATATGCGCCAAACTCTCACGTAGGAAAGACAGGTCGAGAGCTTTCGCGCGCTCAACAAAGTTGAAATTACTGATCCCGAATAACCCCGCTTCCGGAGCCGCGCCCTTTCAATAGCCAGGCCGTAAGCGAGAATCGATCCACGTGAGGCATCCGAACCGGCCCCTGCCGAAACAGATCCTTTCTGCAGGGGAGCCGCCAAGGCCGATCGGCCGTTAGCCTCACTAGGTCTGCATACCAAGGACGGCGAAGCCAATCCGGAGCTATGAGGATTACCAATCCTTGGTGGGCTTCCACCCGCTGCAGAACCCTTCCTATGAGAGCCCAGGGAGGGAACACATACAGGAGACCCTCCGAAGGCCACCTTTGGACCAGAGCGTCTAAGCCCTCTGACATCCTTTCTTTCCTGCGACTGAAAAATCGGCTTGCCTTGGCTGTAGCGTAACGTGCCATGAGATCCATGATCGGAGGCCCCCAAAGGGCTACTATCTGTTCGAAGACCTCCTGCGCTAGCTCCCACTCCCCGTGGTCTATCTTGAACCTGCTGAGTTAATTGGCCATAACATTGTCCGTTCCGGCCACGTGCTGCGCTGATAGAGCCGCCAATTGGGCTTCGGCCCACTGTAACAGGCTGTCTGTTTCCTTCTCCAAGGAGGGACTGCTTATTCCTCCCTGGCGGTTGATATAGGTCACCGTGGTGACATTGTCGGAGAGGACGCGGACTGCTCTTTGACGAACTAAAGGCTCGAGTGCTCTGAGCGCTAAGGCTACCGCCCGCAACTCCAGTCTGTTGATGGACCACTGAGACTCCCCCGAAGTCCAGCAAACCTGGGCGAACTGGCCCTCGCAATGAGCCCCCAGCCTGCTAAACTGGCATCCGTCATCAGCTGTACCCACTGAGGAGGTTCGAGAGGCATTCCGCAATCCAGGTTCCTTGGGCACCGCCACCACAGGAGGGCCTTCCTGGTCCGAGGAGGGCAGGGCAGCCGCATGGACAAAGGATGATACTGATGGGACCAACGTCGTAACAAGGCCCGTTGCAGCGGTCGCATATGTGCCCTGGCCCCACGGCACTACCTCTATCACTGCTGCCATGGTTCCCAGCAATTGAAGGTAATGCCAGGCAGTAGGGTTTCGCCTGCTCAGAAACTGCGAAACGAGGATCCTTAGGTCCCTTGACCTCTTCTTGGACAGAAACACTCTTCCTTTCCTGGTGTCGAACCTTGCTCCGAGGTACTCGATCTCCTGCGTGGGTATTAAACTGCTCTTTGCTCGCTTGATGACCCACTCCAACTCCTCCAGGAATTCTACCACTCTGGCTGTAGCAGTGCGACTCTCTGCTTCTGACTTCGCCCGGATCAGCCAATCGTCCAGGTAGGGATGTACCAAAATTCCCTCCTTTCGTAGAGCCGCGGCTACCACCACCATTACTCTGGTGAAAGTCCGGGGGGCTGTAGCTAGACCGAAGGGCAGAGCCTGGAACTGAAAATGACCTCTTGGCACCACGAATCTCAGGAACTGCTGATGAGACCTTAGGACCGGGATATGCAAATAAGCTTCCGTCAAATCTAAGGATGTCAGGAACTCTCCCCTCCTTATCGCCACAATGACCGACTTCAGGGTTTCCATTCGGAAGTGAGGCACTTTGAGACAGCGATTGATTTGCTTTAGATCTAGAATCGGGCGAAAGGATCCTTTCTTCTTTGGTACCACAAAATAAACTGAGTATCGACCAGAGCCGCATTGGTCTACCGGAACAGGAACCACCGCTCCGAGCGCTATAAGCCTTGAAAGCGTGTCTTCTATCACCGCCTTCTTTTCTGGAGATCCGCAGGGAGACTGGATAAAGGCTGGAAGTACCTGCTTTGCAAATTCGAGAGCGTATCCCTCTCGGATCACTTCCAGGACCCATTGATCGGACGTAACCCGGGACCAGGCGGGAAGAAACTGCCTTAACCGACCCCCCACCGGCAGGCAACCCTCCTGGATCCCCGTTATCTCATTGTGGTTTTCTAGGTCCTGCGGAGGAGGAAGAGGCCCCAAAACCTCTACCTGCCCCTCGAAACCTTCTGAAGCTTCGACCCCTCGAAGGGAAACGGCCCCTAGGAAAGGAGTTCGATCTGGCAGGACGGAACCTCCGGGAATTCCTTGGTTGGTTCCGCACAGAAGCTAGTGAGCGTCCTTGTTTTGGTCTGTCTTCCAGAAGCCTGCCTCCCTTAGACTCGCCAAGGTCCTTTACCAACCTATCTAAGTCTTCTCCAAATAACAGCTTCCCCTTAAAAGGAAGATGACTCAGGCGCACCTTTGAAGAGGCATCAGCTGCCCAATTACGTAGCCACAAATAACGCCTAGCTGCTACCACAGAGGCCATGTTCTTAGCTAGGCTCCTGATGAGGTCGTACTGGCTATCCGCCAGGTAGGCAGCCCCGGACTCCATCCTAGCTGTAATAGCTTGCGCGTCACCTGAGGTACCCTTCGCTAGCTGAAGTTGCTGGGACCACCTCAGACAGGCCCGAGGCACCCAAGCCCCTGACACCGAGGCCTGTAAGGCGAGAGCACTAACATCAAAGGCTTGCTTCAGCAGCGTATCCAATTTTCTATCTTGAGTATCCCTCAGAGCCGCGCTGCCCTCGACCGGGATAGTCATCTTCTTTGTTACTGCTGATACCGCCGCATCCACCCTGGGCGACTTCAGCAGTTCTTTGTCCGTTTCCGGCAACGGGTATAGGCGAGCCATAGAGCGGACTCCCCTCAAACTTGACTCTGGTTGATCCCATTCCTCCTGGATCATCTGTCGCACCACCCTGTGGACAGGAAACACCTTCTGAGACCTCCTAACGGCTTGGATTAAGGGATCCTCCAAAGCTTCCTCATCTGCTGGCGTGTCCGAGGCCACATTGAGCACCTTCAGGGACTCATTAATCAACGCTGGGAGCTCCTCTCGACGAAAAACTCGAACTATGCGGGATTGATCCTCCTCTGGGATCTCTCCCTCTTCGAGCTCCTCCTCATCTTCACCTGCTTCTTTGTCCGAGACCTCCTCTTCCGGAGTGTCATGTGAAAGGGACGTGAGAAGCTCCTCGCTCATTAGCCTTGCGCGCTTGGGCGGAACCCCGGAGTCCTGGGTCCTTGACCTCATTGGTCTGGCCAACCCGCCTTCCTTCGCCATGCTTGACTCTCCTGCCCCTAGCCCCTGCTTGCGCATACAATAGGCCTTGTGCATCAGGAGGATGAAATCAGGAGAGAAGTGATCCCAGTCACCCTCCTCCCCAACGGATGTGGAGGGAAGGGACAGAGAAGGACCGGGCAAATCCGAGGTTGAAGGCGGAGGAGAATGGGTCTGCCCTCCCCCCTCCAGAGGGTCTCCTGACCCTTGAGAAGCTTGAGCCATGGACAAGTGGATTTCTTGTTCCACGGAAGCAGCCTCTGCAGCACAACCCCTGCAGATCCCTGCTTCCGAGGCCGTGCCCCTACGAGTGCCACAGGACGGACACCGTGGCTTGCCAGTAATGTCCCCTTTAAGGCAATAACTTAGAATTACAGCTTCAATAACCAGATCTAATAAAATTAATAAATTTAAATTAATTTAATTTAAAGAATGCAGAAATTCAAGTCGGGGAGGCAAATCTGAATTCAATGCGCCCTCCCCTCCCCCAATCCGTTAACACAACACAGCAAGGAAAGAACTAAAGGAAAGAAATTAAAATAAAATAGAACAAAACCAGCAAGTTTATTTCTCCCCAGTACTTGCTGTTTGTTGCTCCTCTCCTCAGCGCGTTGTCCAGGCACGAGGAAGCCAACCGTCCTCCGCTGGCTTCCATGTGGTAGGCTGCAGCCACATGGAGTCCTAACTGGCGGTCGGCGTGTCTGCTCGTGCCGCCGGTTTTGTGTGCCCGCTGCCTGATTCTGTGCTCGATTCTGGGCTCCGGGGCTGCCTCCAACGCCCCGCCGCTCCGGGAGCTGCAGCGCGAGGCAGATAAGGCCGTGGGGGAAGTCGCGGCGCCGCCTCAAGCACTCAGCCACCCGGAGGGCTTCGGCGCGAGGCAGGGCAGGGCAGGCCTACGGGAAGGGCCTCGGGGTGCCGGCCGGCCGAGCAAGCGAGAGGAGACTTCTCCGGTCTTCCTCGCTGCTGCAGGCAGACCTCCTCCTCTGGGCTGGGAGCTCGGACACCGAGAAGGGGAGAGCGATGGAAGGAGGGGGGGGGGGGAGAGGAGAAGAAATTTAAAGGCGCAGAGTTCAACTAATAGGGAAAAATCAAATGAAAATTTAAATTAAAGTAAATTAAAGAGATAAAAATAAATTAAGACTCCAGTAAGCTCTTGGCTTACTGGAACCCTCCAGCTGCTTGGAGGCTGAGAATACTGGGGCCTGTGGGTGGTGCCAGTGGTATTTATACCGCACCATCATCGAAAAAGATGGGCTCAGCCTCCAAGCTGCTGCAGGGGTTGCGCAACTCAGAAGTAAAGGGACTGGACTGGAGTGACGATAAGGAAGTCCAGTTTTCTGATGCTATTTGTTGCCATCTTTTGGTAAAATGGCATAATCTGCCCGGAATGGTCAAGGGCTCTGGACCCTTCAGAGGCAAAGTGGTTAAGTTCTCTAGGTAGAAGTCAAAGCCCCTGCGGAGGCTGTACTTGCTGAGCCGGTTGGGCTCTTTGAGCTTGCGGCTTTCTTTGTTGTCTAGATTGCTGCCCTTTCTGGGGAGCATGAACTGGACAGTGAATTGGATGGGAATAAGAATGGTAAGATTTTTTCTTTTTGTTAAAGAAAAACTTCTTGCCTGTTTTTTTCTTTGATGGGTTGGCTGTAGACTTTGATAAGTCTATTCAAGGTGGTATTGTCAGATTCAAATCTGATTAGACTTGGTCTGCCAATCCTTCCCAAATAAGTTTTCACCTGTGCAAGGAATGTTCCCTAACTTCTCTTGCACCCACTCCTCTAGATCTGATGCTTGGAGCCAGGCAATGCGCCGTGCTCCGATAGCAATAGCAGAGGTTCTGCTAATAGTTTCAAAGCAGTCAAAAGCTGCACGGTTCACAAATTTGGAGACATTTTGAGCGTGCTTGAGCAGAGTGAGGTACTAAACCCGTTTATCTTCGGGGAGAAGAGGACTCATGCATTCCAGATCCGCTGTAACCTCCTCTAGAAACATTTCCATGTAAAGGGAATATGAGCTAATCCTAGCTGCTAGCATGGAGGGTTGAAAGCATCGACGCCCAAAGGCATCGAGTGTCCTCGATTCACGGCCTGGCGGGTTGGAAGAATGCGTTTC
Organism: Ichthyophis bannanicus; assembly: GCA_033557465.1. Taxonomy (NCBI): domain Eukaryota; kingdom Metazoa; phylum Chordata; class Amphibia; order Gymnophiona; family Ichthyophiidae; genus Ichthyophis; species Ichthyophis bannanicus. The sequence goes on along the minus strand of CM066037.1, from coordinate 40,412,644 downwards.
AGCACTCTTTATTCTCCGCATGGCTGATTCCACTACCATGGAATGGTGTGGTAACTGAGTCTTCTGAAACCCTGGAGAAGGTGGGACTCGGAACATGGTATCGAGGCGTCGAGAATACAGTGACACCGTTAAGGGAGTTTCCCACATTCTGAACATAAGATCTTGAAGGATCTGATGAATGGGCAGCATCACTGCCTCTTTAGGATCCATAGGGTATTGCAGAATTCTTAGTTCTTCTACCCTAGGTTCCTTCTCAGGAGTAAGCATGATTGAAAGCCCTTTAGCTACATCACGTATGAAATCCTGAAAAGACATGTCTTCTGGAGGAGACATTCTGCGTTCAGGAGAAGAAGACGGATTCTTCAACAGCTGCTCTTGTATCGGTAGAGTCATCGGAAGACTCATCGGAGCTTTGCATCGATCGATGCTGCATCGATTGATGCTGGTACCGATGAATATCGGTACCATGGCGTTTCAGTTCCAACCCCTCGATGCCGGAGAAACTCTCGAGGCTCGGCATGGGAGGAAGCCGTCCCACCTGAGTGGGTGCCACTGGAGCCAATACTGGTGTCGGTACCGAGCTCATTTGAACCGTCTGTAGCGGTCTTAGCGGTACCGATGCAGCTAAGAGGGACGCTAGACTGCGTTCAATAGCAAGGATTCTCTTATCATTGCTAATGCCGATGCCTGGTCGGTACCGGTGGAAGCAGCTATGACCCCAGAACATGGCAACAGACGTTCTGCAGAGGTGGAGGCCTCTGGAACATTCTGAGACCCCGTTTGTGCTTTGGAGACCGAAGACTCCCGCCGGGGCAATTTTGCCGGTGTACTTTCCTCGAGGGTAGTGCCAGTGGCATCTTGATGCTTTGCAGATTTACCCTTCAAGGACCGGCTAGTCTTTACAGACTTTTGTTTAGTTATCTGAGATCCATGAGAGGAAGATGAAGCCCTGGAGGATGTCGATGCAACTGACATTGTATCAACAGTGAAAAGAGAACCCACCTTTGCAGCTCTGTTCTGCAGGACTCTTTTGGTCATCTTTCTACAGGAGAGGCACTCCGCAGGACAATGTTCAGGACCTAAACATTTGAGACACCATTCGTGGGTGTCGGTGACGGAAATAGTACCGCCTAGTGCCGAAAATGGCGCCTAACCCCAGGAGGGGTGAGGCACCAAAGAAAAGAAGAAAAGTTTTTTTTTTTTTTTAAGAAAATAAGAAAAGAGAACTGGCGGTACCAGCAGGCGTCGAATGAAGGCAGACGCAACCACAAAAAACAAGAAAGATAAGGTTTTCTGCGGTGACAGGAGAGACGGCTCCATGGAAAATGAAGAACTGAAGTGAGAGAGGCAGTGAGGCGGGAAGGCAGCATGCATGCGCTGTGGGATGCTCCCAAAAGCTTTCCTTTTGGACGCTGGGAAGCGTTCCCGCGCAGGCCCCGTCGGTACCGACGATACCCATATGTGAAGACTACATTCCTGCTTGTTCCTGGAGAATGAACATTACCAAGTTTAATTTACAATGTAAATCGTTTTAACTAAAAAATGATAAAACGGTATAAAAAAACCCTGTTAAATAAATAAATAAAAAATACAACGCAAAACAGTTGACAAAGCCCTTTCTGAGCAAAACATGGCCACATCTAACATTTAGAGATTCTTAAGAGCCTGACGTGGGTCTCACTGCTCACTCTGAATGCATCTTGTTCTTCCCTTTATCTGAATTAGTAATTTGTGGATTATATTTCTGTCCTTAGGATCTGACAAGTTTTGCTGTGGGTTCTCTATATGTCCTTCCTCTGGTCATATTCCTGCGTCTCTTAATGTAGCTTTCAAATATTAAACTCTGGTTCTCCTTGAACACCGCTGCTGTGTAGATTTTAATGCAAGGGCAGAAAATGGAAAGCACATCCAAGTGATACCACAGACCCTCTGATAACTGGGTTGAAAGCTACAATCCTTGAGAAAACAATCAGGTTGATGATGATCAGATGATGGACACATGGAGGACTAATTCTATAAAGAGCCTTTCAGAAAGCTGCACGGCCATTTGTGCACATAAGCACATGCAGGTACTTATAAGGTGAATTAGACTTACCTGCTAATTATGATTCCTTTAGGGAATCCAGTCTAGTCCCAGAAAACTGGGTTTAAGCACCTCCTCCTGCAGCTATGGAGACTGAGCACGTAACAACCTTCTGTGGCTCCAGCATAAATACACCATGGACCTCCTTCCCTTTCCAGTAACCTACTGACAAAGCAGACTCACCAGAGCAATAAGCACATAAACTCTTCAAAATACCATGTACTTTCAAAAATTACATAACTTTAAAATGGTAAATAGACTTTGAACATATCTTAAGAACCTGGTCGATGAGTCGACTGATACAGAAGGATATCCTCTTGCCGATACGTGGACCAGACAAGCCCAAAACCCCTCCCCCACCAGAGACCGTAGCCCAACGCCACCCATCCATAAAGAGCGGCGTACAATGTACTTCTTCAGGCCACCATCTACCCACTGGCACTTGGGGGGTATGGGACTAGACTGGAGTCCCTAAAGGAATCATAATTAGCAGGTAAGTCTAATTCACCTTCCTTGTCGGCCCTCCAGTCTAGTCCCAGAAAACTGGGCATGTACCAGAGCAGTAATGCAATCAATGGGAGGGATGCGCTAGACTGGCCTGAAGAACCGCCGATCCAAACCGCGTATCCCCCTCGGCTTGCACATCCAGCCGGTAATGTTTAATAAATGATGCCAGAGACGACCAAGTAGCCGCCCTGCAAATGTCAACTGCGGGAACCAAAGTACATTCTGCCTAAGAGGCTGCCTGCGCTCTCGTAGAATGCGCTCTCAGACCCTTCGGCGCTGTCCTGCCCTTCAGAATATAGGCGGACTCAATAGCACCCTTAATCCACCTCGCAATAGACACCTTAGAAGCCACTTCACCCTGCCGTGGACCACCAAACAAGATAAACAGCCTGTCCGACTTCCTCAACGAAGCCGTCCTACTAACATACAGACGTAGAGCCCGACTTATGTCCAGTCGATGAAGCCGCCTCTTGCCAGAATCTCTGCCACCCCTCTCGAAGGCTGGTAAGGAAATCACCTGATTCACATGAAACGTGGACACGACCTTCGGCAAAAAGGATGGTACGGTACGCAAAACCACCTTATGATCGTAGAACGACAGAAAGGGCGCCTTACAGGACAGAGCCTGCAACTCTGAAATTCGTCTTGCCGACGAGATGGCCACCAAGAAAACCACTTTGAGCGTAAGATCCTTCAAGGTAGCGCTAGCCAAAGGCTCAAAAGGTGCTCCGACTAAAGCATCCAACACGATGTTAAGGTCCCACGCCGGAACCTGACTCCTACAAGGCGGCCGCAAGAGCGCGGTGGCCCGCAGAAACCTTCTGACATCCGGATGGTTTCCCAACACCATACCTTGAACCTTTCCTCGATAACAGGCAAGCGCCGCCAACTGCACCCGAAGCGACGCTGCCGCCAAGCCCTTATCGAAGCCGTCCTGCAAGAATGCCAGAACCTGCGAGACCGTCGCCCCGCGCACCAGGCCTCAAAAATGCGCCATACCCTGACATAGGCCAACGACGTCGACCGACGCCTAGACTTTAATAACGTCGAGATAACCGCTGCTGAGTAGCCCTTGGCCGTCAACCGAGCCCTCTCAAGAGCCAGGCCATAAGCGAGAATCGATCCACCTGAGGCATCAACAGAGGACCCTGCCGCAGGAGATTGTTCTGGACCGGAAGTCGCCACGGAGGCTCCACGAGAAGGCGCACCAGATCTGCATACCACGGTCTTCGCGGCCAATCCGGGGCAATGAGAATCACCACCCCGTTGTGCCTCTCTATGCGTTGCACCACTCGACCGATCAGCGCCCACGGAGGGAACACATAGAGCAACTGATGTTCCGGCCACCTCTGAATCAGAGCGTCCAGGCCCTCCGACATTCTTTCCTTGCGCCTGCTGAAAAATCTTCCGGCCTTTGCCGAGTTGAACGTTGCCATCAGGTCCCATCACTGGAGGCCCCCAACGCAGTACTAACAGATCGAAGACTTCCTGGTGGAGAACCCACTCTCCGGGATCCACCCTGACTCTGCTCAGAAAATCGGCCGCCAAGTTGTCGACTCCTGCCACATGCGCTGCTGACAAAGCTTCCAGACGCGACTCCGCCCAGGCGAGAAGCTTCCCCGTTTCGTCCTCGAGAGCCACACTGGCGGTGCCCCCTTGCCGATTGATATACGCCACGGCCGTGGCGTTGTCGGACAGCACCCGAATCGCCTTGCCTTGCACCAAATGCTGGAACGCTAGTAACGCCATCATGACCGCCCTCAGCTCCAGTCTGTTCATTGACCATGTCCTTTCCAGCTCGGACCATTGCCCCTGGGCATACTGACCGTCGAAGTGCGCACCCCAGCCGAACAGGCTGGCATCCGTCGTTAGGGGTCTCCACTCCGGCGACTCCAAAGGCATGCCCCTCTCCAGATGACCCGGAGCCAGCCACCACTGAAGGGCTTGCCTCGTGACTGCAGGGCAAACCAGTCTCTGGGACAGCGGATCCGACTGATGTGACCATCGGCGGAGAAGCGCCCTCTGCAAAGGCCGCATATGCGCTCTCGCCCATGGGACCACCTCCAGCGTCGCCGCCATTGTGCCCAAGAGCTGAAGATAGTGCCATGCCGATGGGGCCCTGGCTGCCAGAAACGCCTGCACCAGCTGCCGCAGTCTCAAAGCCCGAGAGTGCGGGAGAAAGACTCTGCCTGTCTCCGTGTCGAAGCTCGCTCTCAAGTACTCCAACCTCTGAGAGGACGCCAACTTGCTCTTTGCAGTATTCACTACCCATCCGAGACTTTCCAGAAACTGGACCACCACACTCTCGACCTTTGACTTCATCCGAATCAGCCAGTCGTCCAGATAAGGATGCACCAGGATCCCTTCTCTTCGCAACGCCGCCGCCGCCGCCACCACCACCATCACCTTCGTAAAGGTGCGCGGCGCCGTCACCAAGCCGAAGGGCAATGCCTGGAACTGAAAATGTCCCAAGGGAATGGCAAATCGCAGATACCTCTGGTGCTCTGCCCGAATGGGGATATGTAAATACGCTTCCGAGAGATCCAGGGAAGTGAGAAACTCTCCTTGCCGTACCGCTACGATAACCGACCTCAGCGTTTCCATCTGAAAATGAGAAACCCTCAGGCACCGGTTGATGCCCTTGAGATCCAGGATGGGCCTCCAGGTCCCTTCCTTTTTGGGAACCACAAAATATATGGAGTATCGACCGGAATCGCACTGGTCCTCCGGGATGGGCACCACCGCTTCGAGCGCCAACAAGCGGTCCACCGTCTCCTGTACGGCTTTGCGTTTTGCACTCGTCCGGCACGGGGAGAGAACAAAGGCCTCCCATACCGGGCGAAGAAACTCTAGAGCATAGCCCTCGCGAATGACCTCCAACACCCAGAGATCTTTCGTGATTTGGGCCCAAGCCGGGTAGAACTCCCGTAGCCTCCCTCCCACGGGTAACACCCCTGCCTGGGCCCCCCTGGCATCATTGGGACTTCTTGAGATTCGGGGAAGGAGGGACCCCAAAACCTCTCCCTGCTCCCCTGAAACCCCGAAATCCCTGAGAGCGATACTGAAAACGGCCCCGCTGGAACTGACTAAACCTGGTCTGTCGAAACCTACGAAATTCCCTCTGCTGGCTTCGAGAAGGCGGCTGAGGACGGCTCTGCCTCTGCTTATCCTCAGGTAACCGTCCCCCCTTGGACTCACCAAGATCCTTAACCAGCTTTTCCAAGTCCTCCCCAAAGAGGAGTTTCCCCCGAAAAGGGAGCTTCACCAGTCTCGCCTTGGACGGTCTATCGGCCGCCCAGTTGCGCAGCCACAGATACCTACGCGCCGCCACTAAGGACGCCATACTCTTGGAGAGGCCCCGAATGAGATCATACTGTAAATCGGCGAGGTACGCCGACCCCGACTCTAAGCGGGCCGCTTCCTCATTCGCCTCTAAGTCCAGGCTGCCCTTCAACTTCTGGGACCAGAGCAAGCATGCCCTAGCCACCCACGCCCCACAAATAGAGGCCTGGATGGCAAGGGCATTAACCTCAAAGACCTGCTTCAATAACGCATCGAGACGCCTATCCTGAGCATCCTTCAGGGCCGCACCGCCCTCCACCGGGATAGTGGTCTTCTTCGTGACCGCCGAGACCGCTGCATCCACCCTCGGGGATTTAAACATAGAAACATGACGACAGAAAAAGACCACAAGGCCCATCTAGTCTGTCCTTCCATAACAACAACTACAACAGTCCACTTTTTACCTTTAGAGATCCTCTGTGTTGGTCCCATGCTTTTTTGAATTCAGTTACTGTCCTCATCTCCACCACCTCCACTGGGAGACTATTCCACGGATCCACTACTCTTTCCGTAAAGAAATATTTCTGCATATCACTCCTGAATCTATCTCCCTTCACCCTCATCCCATGTCCCCTCGTAGCAGAACTTGCTTTCAATTGAAAGAGGCTCTCCCTGAACATTTATGCCACGGAGGTATTTAAACATCTCAATCATATCACCTCTATCCCGCCTTTCCTCTAAGGTGTACATATTAAGATCCTTAAGTCTGTCCTCATATGCTTTATAATGAAGCCCATTAATCATTTTAGTAGCAACCCTCTGCACCGACTCCATCCTGTTCACATCCTTTTGAAGGTACGGTCTCCAGAATTGCACACCATACTCCAAATGAGGTCGCACCAAAGACTTATGCAAAGGCACTATCACCTCATTTTTTCTGCTAGCCATTACTCTCCGTATGCACCCAAGTATCCTTCTAGCTTTTGCCGTCGCCTTTTCTACCTGTTTAGCTACTTTAAGATCATCAGAGACAACCACGCCTAGGTCCCGCTCTTCTTTAGTGGACAAAAGTACTTCACCTCCTATACTGTATTGCTCCCTTGGATTGCTGCAGCCCAAATGCATGACCTTACATTTTTTAACATTAAATCCAGCTGCCAAATTCTAGACCATTCTTCAAGCTTAGCTAGATCCCTCCTCATGTTATCTACACCTTCCTGGGTGTCTACTCTATTGCAGATTTTGGTATCATCCGCAAAGAGGCAAACCTTACCTGACAGCCCTTCCGCTATATCACTAACAAAGATGTTAAAAGAGGTCTTTATCTGGCTCCTGCAGGGGATAGAGCCACGACATCACTCTAGCACCCTTCATACCTGCTTCCGGGGCGTCCCATTCCTCCTGAATCATCTCCTTAAACACTCAATGGATCGGGAAGGCTCTCTGAGACTTCCTCACCGCCTGCAACAGCGGGTCCTCCAAAGACGGATCCCCCGTCTGCTCCGTCGCAGGCATATTGAGTGCCTTCAGCGTTTCCGCTATTAGCGGCGAGAGCTCCTCCCGCCGAAAGACCCGAACCACCCGCGCCTGATCCTCGGCGTCCACTATTTCTCCTTCCTCGAGATCCAAGTCCACATCCAAATCATCCACGGACTCCGAAAGGAAATCTGAAACCTCTGCAGGATCTGCCTTGTCAGCTATCTTTGCTCTCTTCCGCGGGACGGCCTCCGTACCTCCCTCCACGAGGCCGCCCCCGCGTTTGTGCCCTGTGTCCTCCGCAGCCTCCTCCCCAGGCTGCTTCCCCAGAGCTTGGCTGAGCAGGGCCATAAAGCCTTTGGAAAAAATTGCAGCCAGCCCTCCCGCTAGCCCTGGAAGCGAGCTGGCCTCCTCCGCTGCTCTAGAAGGTCCGGGCGTAGGCTCTAACACCCACCCGCCAGACGAAGGAGACCCCGGAGACTCCACAACATCCCCGGGAGCCAGAGCCGGTTCCATCTCTCCTTCCCCCGCTACCTTCTCCTGCGCGCACTCCCGGCATACGCCTTCCGCCGAGACCGAGCCTCTCCGAAGCCCACAGAACATGCATTGTGGCTTGGATGGCATAGCGGGGCACTGAAGTGCTGCAGACTCCTTCCCCTGAGGTGCCTGCTGCACAAACACTGTCGGAATTCTCTCTAATCTGCCTTTTCTTTCTTTGTTCTCTCTTCTTTTTATTTATTCTTTTTTTTTTTTTTTTGTTAAACTGCTCAGCGCACACGCTAACCTTCCGACCAAGCCGCAGCCCGACTCACCCTCTTTCCCGCGCTCTGCGCACATGAGGAGGACCCGCCTACCACCAAACGGCAGGCCTACATTGTAACGGCACACCGCTCAGCGAGGACACGTGGCCGGAGCCGTGCCCGTCAGTCGCTCTACCCCACTGACTCACCGGCTCCTCCGCGCAGCGGCTTGCTCGGCTCCCCTCAGACGGGACTGTCTCCCGCTGGATCCGGCTCCTCAGTCCTGTCCCTCACTTCAAAGGGACCGGCCCGCTGCCGACACGCAGCCCTGGGCGCCAAAACAGACCCACACGCGGCGCCTGTCTCTCCTCAACGGCTCCTCACCCGATCGCGGGTTCGGGAGCCGGAGGCCCCAGCACACACTCCCACACACACCCGGAGCCACGTACACCGCCCGGGGAGGGGGGAGAGAGGGGGAGAGCTTGCCTATCCACCGCTGAGGAGCCTTCTGATCACCGAGCCAGCGTCCAGCCAAATAAGGCAAGCTGCACCAACACAGCTAGGCTGAAATAACACTAACACCGATTTCTTTTAAATCTCTTTCTTTTTAACTCTAAACTATTGCTCCGGTGAGCCTGCCAAGGCTCACACCTCCTCCAGCTGCAATGGAGACTGAGACTACTGGAAAGGGAAGGAGGTCCCTGGTGTATTTATGCTGGAGCCACAGAAGGTTGTGACGTGCTCAGTCTCCATAGCTGCGGGAGGAGGTGCTTAAACCCAGTTTTCTGGGACTAGACTGGAGGGCCGACAAGGAAACAGGCCTTGCTTGGTATTTCCGAGGGTGTACTTTGGGCAGTGCAGAGGGGAAGAGCTATGATGTATGTGCACACAATTACACCAACTTTAAAGTCTAGGTGCTTCAGTTGCCTTTATAAAATAGCCTTAAAATAGGTGCCCTTTTGGACTTCCCACACAGGCTCCCTGTCATAAAATTTAGCTCACATTGTCCAGTTAGTCCCTGGGGATCTAAGAGGCCAGATGTTGGGGCAACTGTCTTGCTAGTTAAGGTAACTGTTTAAACTATTACATAGCTTGCTCATAATACTAATTTTACAGCGCTGCTGGACATAAAAGCTCTGTATAATGCTGGTAAGAATTCCAGTCCCTTCCCTGTGGAAAGTGTGGGAGTGATAGTGTATGGGTATGGGATTAAATATGTTCATCTGATCAGAATAATTGAAAAACCCTGGGGTGATCTACACAGACAGTGGTTTCAACCTTAAACAGCAGTGGTATAGGAAGGTGCATTGGGCTCCCATGAAGACTGCTTAATCTGCATGAAGTAACTATGGGTAAAATCTGAACATAAATAAGAACATAAGCACTGCCATACTGGGTCAGACCAAAGGTCCATCAAGCCCAGTGCCTTATTTCAAAGTTAACTCCTTCCCCAACCCCTTGACTACCTAAATGCCAACAATGTATCCCTAGTCCCAAATCAAGTTACTGTTAAATGTATTCTCCATGTTGATAAACCTGTTACAATGTAAACCGCTTTGAGCACAGGGTAAAGCAATATAGAAAAAACAGTTAAATAAATAAATCAATCTTCCAAAAATAGCCAGTTCTGTGCTTCTTATTGCCAGGGATAAGCAGTGGCTTTCTCTTGGTCTACATTAATAAAAAATGAATGGACATTTCCTCCAGTGCAGTTAGCATGGGTAAGCATAGCATATGTGCTGTCAACGTTGCCATGGAGGTAAGTGCACCAGTGGCAATAGCAGTGTGTGTTGGAGTATTCATCTGCACGTTAGCATGTGTTAAATGCAAAGTCCCAACAGCTACGTTTTTTACTAAAGGCGCGTTATGTGCAAAACCCTCACACACTTTACATAAAGGAGTCCCTTAGATTGTAGCTACTGTATCTGAATGCAATTTGCCTTGACTCTACCGCTGCAAACGTTTGAGATACATGTAAATAAAGTTTGGCTATATCGTTCATTGTATGTGGTGTGCTGGCTGCAAACACTCAGCAGCAGTGCCACTACTTACTTCAATCGTCAAGTGATCGTTTAGAATCTGAAATGCTAAATTAAAAAATTTAATATCTGCAAAATGTTTCTCTACAATTTCTAAATTGCTTTATGTTGCTGAAAACTTTAAAAATATCATCCAACCTGCTGGAAAATAATCCAAGTGCCAGGATTTCATTGGTAATCTGCGCGACAAACTCCAAATATAGCAGCTCCTCTTCTCTGCAGGGATAACAGAAAAGCCAATCTCCATTATTTTACAAGAAATGCATTTGCTCTTATATTTATTTCCCCCCATCAGGTCTATTTTTCATTCTTTCCCATGAACCTTCTAGCATAGGAAAGTCTGTAGTATATGCCCTGTATATCAGTGCAATCTTCTGCCAGCCAGATGAAAGTTTAAACTCAAGCTACATCTCAATCCTCAGCCGACTAGCAGACGTTTTCCACATCTCTCTCAACAGGCTGGACAAGCCAGCAACATTTCCAGGCTCATGAAGCCTGACCTATGGAGAGAACACAGCTGTGATGCTTTGCCTTACAGAAGTAAAATCACTGGGACAATAAAAGAAATCAGTTTGACTGATAGCCAATGTATCAAGTTATATGGATAATTTACAGATATAGATTTAAGCCTGAATGCTGAAAATGCCAGCATTACTTTAATGAATAACTTACCCATTTAAGATTATCCGTGCTATTTCTGTGTTCAGAAGTCAAAACATGAGTTAGATGGAAAGTGGCTGAATTTCACTGCTCTCTATAACTGTAGCCCCACTCCGAGGTATCCCAAATTCTGCCCCACTTTAAATACATAACCTTTGGTTGCAGAACAGCTTACATGGCTAAAGGATATCTGTATAATTACAGGCAACTTTAGAAAAAGTACTTTTGCAGTCAGCACCTACTGACGACTGCACGGATGCTTTTCAATTTTGGACTCAATGACACTAACTTTGCTGAAGAAGCAAATTGTTATTGAATATAAAAACCTTTATTTGTACATGCCTTCATGATGTCAGCCTTGAGTATTCAGGCAATGCTTCATGCAAGCATGATGGTCCAAGTTCTCTTACACTGGGATCCAGCAATTACCAGACAGCTCAGAGATAGCAAGATTGGAGTCTGGAGCATTGTTACTGGCAGATGCCCTGTACAACTTGATCAGGATCTCTAAATCCATGGCTGTGGATGTGGTGGCCCATAGGTAGCTCAAGTTCAGATGGCAACTGAGCAAGCACTCCATTAAGGGCATGTTGCTCTTTGGGAAGGACCTGGAGAAGCTGGTTAAAAACCCTGGAGAGGCTTGCCCTCAGACACTCCCAGGGTTCCTCACAAAGGGCTCAGCGGGTAGTATGGGAGCAGTTTAGGGATGGACTTCAGGCACAGCACTTATTCCTCCTATTGGTCTAAACCCAAGAAGGGTCAGTCCTTTCAGGGATCTCAATGATCTTGGCACTCAGCAGGGGCCTTCTTGAGAGCAGGTAAACCCTTGCAGTGAGATCTTGTGATTCCAGCCCAAAGGACAGGCCGTCTGGGGGAGTCTCTAGCTATTTAATTTGAAATTAGCCTGCATATATCAGATCAATGGGTCCTCGAAAAAGGGTATCCACTGGAGTTTGTAAAGCCTCTTTGAGGTACTTCTGTGGAGTCTACTTGTGGCTCCTTAAACAAAGAGCAGAAGTTGAGGAAACTCGTCAGCACAGGGAAAGGGGTAGTATTCCAAAAAAAGGTGTCCCTTCCAACCCTCCAAAGGCGCCCTAACTGAGTTGGACTTCAAGCCAGTCTGAGAGAGATGAAGTAGGTACTACAGCACAAGCTGAACGGAGCAGAAGGGGTTGATCCACTTCTCTGCACACCAGACAGAGAACCTCTGCCACCTGAAAGCATACACCCGGCGTGTGGAGGCCTTACAGGAGGCCAGAAGCACCTCTTCCACCTCAGTAGACAGACTGAAGGGAGCCAAGGTTACCCGTTCAGCAGCCAGGCCGTGAATGTCAGGGACCCTAGGTTGGGGTGCAGGAGAGGGCTCTCTTCCTGTGTGAGTAAGCCTGGGTCACACCCCAAGGGAAATGGGGGTGCCGTGGACAAACGGAGAAGCAGGGGAAACCATGGCTGTCTGGCCCACCAAGGAGCCACCAGGCTCACAGTGGCCCTTGGTGTATTGGACCTTGAAGAGGGTCTTGGCAATCAGGGGTGTGGGTGGGAAGGCATAGAGGAAGCCCTCTGCCCACGAGATCAAGAACGCATCCGCTGCCACCATTGCGGGGTGCGGCTGCCAGGAACAGAAGCAGGGCAGCTGGGCACTGGCCAACTAGCACAGAGATCTATTCGTGGGATCTGTCAGTGCCGGAATAGCAGGTCGGCTATGCTGGGGTTCAGCCTCCACTTGTGTGGATGGAAGACCCGGCAAAGCCATTCCGCCAGGACATTGTCCTGGACCGAGAGATATACTGCCTGCAGGAGCATCCTGTTGCTGCTGGCATAAGTGCAGATGCTCACCACTTCCTGGTAAAAGATGGAAGACCCCGTGCCACCTTGCTTGTTTATGTAAAACATCGCCACCTGATTGTCTGTCTTGACCAGTACCACTTGGTCCCACAGGTGGTGGCGAAAAGCCTGGAGGACTAAGGCCACAGCCCGGAGCTCCAGGAGGCTGATTTGCTGGAGACTCTCTGCCAGAGAGCACTTTCCCCTAATGCAGAGATTGCCACAATGGGCTACCCACCCCAGTTTGGAGGCATCCGTTGTGAGGATTCTCTACAGTGTGGGGACCTGGAAAGGCATCATTGCCAGTAGGTGCAAGAGGTGTTTCCACCAGTCGAGAGCATCGGCCAGGGGATGGGTGACGGTCACTCTGTCTCGCAGGTGCCCTGTGGCCTGGGACCACTGAGAGCGGAGGGCCCACTGGGTAGTCTGCATCTGCAAGTGGGTGTTTGGGGTGATGTGCACCACTGATGCCATATGTCCCAGTAGGCAGAGCATATGGCGGGCTAACACTGAGCGACTGCGCTGTGTGTCTTGCTGCAGTGCCTGGAGGTGCAGGGCCCTGTCCCTTGGGAGAAAAGCCCTGGCCTGGACAGTGTCTAGCTGTGCCCCGATGAACTCTAGGTTTTGAGTTGGTTGGAGAAGAGACTTTGGGTAGTTGACTACAAACCCCAAGTGCTCCAGGACAAGGATAGTGTGGCCCATTGCCTGATGCGCTTTGGCAGCGGTGCTGCCCTTTACCAACCAGATAGGGGAAAATGAAAACTCCTGGAGCCCGAGGTGGGCTGAGACTACCACCAGGCATTTTGTGAATACCCGTGGGGCAGCAACCAGCCCAAAGGGTAGCACTCTATACTGATAATGACCTTCTCCTACTATGAATTGTAGATACTGTCTGTCTAGGGCAGAAGTACTCAAATCCAGTCCTGGAGGGCTGCAAACCAGTCAGGTTTTTGGGATATCCCTAATGAATATGCATGAGATATATTTGCATGCACTGCCTCCATTGTATTTGAAACTATCTCATGCATATTCATTAGGGATATCCCGAAAACCTGACTGGTTTGTGGCCCTCCAGGACTGGATTTGAGTACCTCTGGTCTAGGGGGATGGATAAGGATGTGAGTGTACACATCTTTTAAGTCCAAGGAGCTTAGTCAGTCTCCCTGCTGGAGGGTATGGCAGCAATATTCCAAGGGAGAACATCTTGAACTTCTCCCTCACCAGGAACCTGCTGAGGTCCCGCAGGTCTAGGATGGGAGAAAATCTTCTGGTCCTTTGGGGACCAGGAAGTAGCGGGAGTAGAACCCCTTGCCCCTGAGGTGGGCAGGGACGGGTTTCACTGCCTTTCTTGCTAGGAGGGCTACAAGTTCCTGCTGGAGCAGGGCCCAATGAAGGGGAGTCCTGTGGGGCTCTCCCGGGAAGAATGGTGGGGGTGTATGATGGAGGTGGAGGAGGTAACCCTCCTTAACCACCTGAAGGGCCCATGCATTTGTGGTGATGGCGGGCCACCTGTGGGCATAGCGTACCAGATGACCCCCTGTGTGCTGTGGGGCTGTGCCTCCTGGGGGAGGAGATACTATGCCCAAGGAGTCAAAAGCCCCCTCCAGGTTGCGCCTGGGGGTACAGTCTGGGGCTTGGGGGCTTTAGGCTTATGTGGGTCATGCCCCTGCCCCTTGGGCCTGCTGACCATGTTGGGGAGCTGGGAAGGCCGGGTACTAAGGGTAGTTTCCATAAGCCTTCCTCTTCTTTGGGTATGAGGACTTTCTGCCTGAAACCTTCCTCTAGTAAAGGTCAGCGGCCTTCTTGGAAAGCCTGATCCTTGTCAGGTACTCGGACGCCAACTCAGAGGTCTTATCCATCATAGGTTTGCCAAAGAGGTTCTCTCCCTGGCAGGGGACATCGACTAACTTGTCCTGCACCCATTGCTCCAGGTCGGACGACAGTAGCCAGGCATGGCATTGGGCACTAATGCCCAAAGCAGCCACTCTAGCAACCGACTCGAAGCCATCATAGGCTGCTTGAATAATAAATTTGGAGCATTCTCTGACAGCTGAGGCCAGGGTCCGGAACCACTGGAGGAGTCCCTCCAAGAGACCAGCCGAGAACCCGGCAAATTCATTCGCCAGGTCCCGCAGGTATATGGCTCATGCAGAGTTTGTAGGCCTGCATCTGGCTGACAAGTATCAAGCCCTGGAAGCACTTTCTGCTTATGGCTTCCATGGCATGGGCCTCCTTACCCAGGGGCACTGAGGAGTGTCTCTTCTGACTTTTGAGTCGACGCACAGCCAACTCCACCACCATGGAGTTATGAGATAGTTGGGCCTTTTGAAAGCCAGGGCTCTAGCAGACCTGGTACATCAAGTCCAGCCTTTGCTTACTATGGGCACAGAGGAGGGCGTCTCCCACTTGCAGAGAAGCAACTAGTCCAGGAGGGGGAAAGGGCACTGTAAGTGCCTCCTTCACGGGAGCCTCATACTGGAGATCTCGAGGTCCTCCATACGAGGGTCCTGCTCCGGCTCTGTGGCAAAGGGAAGGGCCTTCACCATATCCATCACAAAGCTGAGGAAGGCCATGTCCTCAGGAGGGGATCGGCGTCACATGTTCAGAGGAAACAGGTCCGAGGGCACATCTCGATGGTGGTGGGTGTCATGGGAATCATCGTCCTTGATCTCCCAGTCTGATTCAGAGGCAGTGGAGGAGTCGAGGGTTCTCCCGTCTTGGAGTCGTGCCTTGGCCTCGATTGCTCCAATGCCTCGGCAGCCCTCTGCTCAAAGCCAAGGGCACTGAGCAGGGAAGACCGCGGCCCCATGGAACAGTACCGGGATCGGGACCAATGTCGTGGGACCTCCCAACCTCTGGGGAAGTCCCTCAATGTGGAAGGGATGGTGGTTGGGAGTGATGACCCATAATAACCGAGCATCAGAGCCCGCTGCTGGGACAAGAAGGCAGTCAGACTGCGCTCTAAGGCCCCCATCCTGGCCTCAAGACCAGATGGCTCCGCAGCTTTCGGCACAGGCACCAAGGATGCTGGGCCCACCGCCAGCTCCATTAAGGGAGAGCCCTCAAGAAAGATGGCCTTGGGAGTCCGAGGCTGATCCCTCTCTGTCGACAACTCCCATCAGGGCAAATCTGAAGGCCTATCCCGGCCTTCGCCCCTGGCCTTACGTCGAGGACTACAGGTCCTGGGCCCGTGGGATTTCCCCCCTTTCCCTGACATGGTCTTCAAGGGTTTCTGGCTCTTCTGGCAGCCCTCGTAGGTGGAGCTCCATCTGGAGGCTCTGTGGCCGCACAGTTCCTGCGAGGGTCCAAGGTGCCGGAGGAAGACTTTGAGCGAGGTCTCAGGGACGACTCGAAGGCAGAGTGAACTTTATGGAAGATGGACTCAAGCTGCTGCTGCTGGCTCCTGAGGGCCTTGGGAGTCATCTGCTTGCAGAGACAGCAGACCAAAGGATCAAGATCCGCCCGAGGCACTGAGTGCAGCAGTCATGTGGGTCTGTGCAAGACATGTTGTGGGCACAGCAGTCACATGGCTTGAAGCCACAGACCGAAATCATGGCAGGGAAAACGGCCCCCATTAGGTCAAATTCAAACCCACGCCAAACAAAAAATATAAAAAAGAAAAAGAACCTGAGAATGCAACAAAGAAATATGAGATTGCAGACCTGCTATCAGTAATCTGTGAACTATCATTAAAATCATCTCTAATACCTGAAGATTGGAGGATCGCCAATGTAACACCAATTTTTAAAAAGGGTTCCAGGGGTGATCCAGGAAACTACAGACCGGTGAGCCTGACGTCAGTACCGGGAAATGGTAGAAACCATCATAAAGAATAAAATTACTCAGCATGTAGATAGTCACAACCTAATGGGAGACAGCCAACATGGCTTTAGACAAGGAAGATCTTGTCTTACTAATCTGTTATGTTTTTTTGAAGGAGTGAATAAACAGCTGGACAAAGGTGAGTCGGTTGATATTGTGTATCTGGACTTTCAGAAAGCCTTTGACAAGGTCCCTCATCAGAGACTTTTGGCAAAACTAAAGAGTCATGGGATAGGAGGCAGTGAACTATTGTGGATCAGGAACTGGTTAAAAGATAGAAAGCAGAGGGTAGGGCTAAATGGCAAATTTTCCCAATGGAGAAAGGTGAATAGTGGTGTACCCCAGGGATCTGTGCTGGGTCCGCTGCTTTTTGACATATTCATAAATGACCTGGAAAATGGAATAACGAGTGAGGTTATCAAATTTGCAGATGACACAAAACTATTTAAAGTTGTTAAAACCCAAGAGGATTGTGAAAAATTGCAAAAGGATCTTGCTAAACTGGAAGACTGGGCATCAAAATGGCAGATGATATTTAATGTGGACAAGTGCAAGGTTATGCACCTAGGGAAGAACAACCCAAACTATGGTTACACGATGCAAGGTTCCAAATTAGGAACCACCACCCAGGAAAAAGATTTAGGCGTCATTGTGGATACCATGTTAAAACCCTCGGCCCAGTGTGCAGCGGCGGCCAAGAGAGCAAATAGAATGCTAGGTATGATAAGGAAAGGAATGGAATATAAAACAAAAGATATTATAATGCCTCTGTATCGTTCCATGGTGAGACCGCACCTTGAATATTGTGTGCAATTCTGGTCGCCGTATCTTAAAAAGGATATAGCGATTTTAGAAAAGGTTCAGAGAAGAGCCACCAAAATGGTAAAGGGGATGGAAGGATACTCCTATGAAGAAAGGCTAAAAAGGTTAGGGCTCTTTAACCTGGAAAAGAGACGGCTGAGGGGAGATATGATAGAAGTCTATAAATTAATGAACGGAGTGGAACGGGTAAACGTAGATCGATTGTTTACGTTATCAGAATATAGAAAGACTAGGGGACATGCAATGAAGCTACAGGGTAAACTATTTAAGACTAATAAAAGAAAATATTTTTTCACTCAACGTGTAATCAAACTCTGGAATTTGTTACCGGAGGATGTAGTAAAGGCTGTTAGTGTAGCTGGGTTTAAAAAAAGGTTTGGACAAGTTCCTGGAGGAAAGATCCATAAACCATTATTAAGAAGTGACCGAAGATATCAATGCTTGACCCAGTACAAGCATTGTGGAACTTGTGTCTCTTGGGGAAACTGCTAGGTACATATGACCTAGATTGGCCACTGTTGGAAACAGAATACTGGGCTTGATGGACCTTGGTCTGACCCAGTATGGCATATCTTATGTTCTTAAGCAAGCGGACTCGGGGTCAAGAAGGGATCAGTATGCGACCAGAGAAAGAAAGAATTCTAAGATCAAAATTACCAACATTTTCCAGGAGGAACAGACATATTAGATGGGCTCCATGGAAAAAAGGAGATTAAGGCAAGATAGAACCTTAGGTGGGAAGGGTTCCACGCATGCGTGGTACATCTCCCAAAGGCTTTCTTTGAAAGTTGGGGAGAGGTTACTGCGCGACCTCCGTCACCCATATGTGACTTCCTGCTTGTTCCAGGAGAAAGACTGATATAATTCTGCAAGACCAATGATCTATTCATATCAAACACAAGCGCTAACTGTGCACGTGGACTTCACCCAATGGACTGTACAAAAATCAAACGGACTACATCTGTGGAAGTCAACAATGGAAAAGCTCTATAACAAAGACAAAACCTGGAGTTGACTGTGGTACAGATCACCAACTACTAGTATGCATACTGTGATAAGGAAGCTTATCAAAGCTCAGGGAGTAAGGACAAAAGAGGTGTATTTACTCTGATCAAGGGACCTGTGCTGGCAGGTCAGAGAAATAAGACAGCTTGTTTCCCTAAAAGACTACATGTTCCAGGATGCATCAGTTTGCAGAAAGCCCCTGGAGGAGCTAAAGTGGAAAAGCATGAGTCTACTCAGAGAAACCATTATGTCATCCCTAATCAATCATCTTCTAGGAGACAGCTTAATCCACAGCACCTGAAGAATGCAAGGGAGGAGTTGCAATCTATGCCCTTTAAAACTAGAAGGGGTTCTTCAGGAAGGGAGAAAGAGAACCAGGAGACCAAGAACCAGGAGAGAAGGAACAACTGGAACCTAAAGGAACAAGGACAAGGAAGCAGACGGTCCAAGAGAGGAGCTCAGAGAAGTACGTATGCCTGGAGAGATTCCTTGGGGAAACAACCTTCAGAGGACTGGAGAAAGCCAGAGGTCTGGAGATCCACAGCCAGGGACCCTCAAGCAGCATCTAAGAAGAGGTCTGTTGCAGCTAAGGAGAAAGGGAGCCCAAATACCTCTTGGAGGACGTCTGGAGAAAGGATCCTGAGGTCCAGAGATACCAACTGGAGGACAGGACACAGCAGCTCTATTGCATACTGGCCAGAATACCAGAAGAAGCAGCCTGATGCTTGCCTGGATTCAGGTATGAACTGTGAACGTTTCTCTAGCTTTGAGCAATGCAAACAGCAGGGAAACAGTTTCTCTCCGTATAGAGGTCAGTTCATAAAACCCTCTGAGCCAGACAGTGAAAGTGAATCTATGCAATTTCAGGAGCAAGGTTTAATATCTGATGAAGAGAATGTTTATATGGACTGTTCTTTGAGTAGGTTGTTAGTTTAGAAAAATCCTCCGAATAAGAGTAAAACATCAAAAGGAAACATTCTAAATACTGGCTTCCCATACAGTTTTGTTGGAAAGAAAAAGCTTTTGGGAAAGTTTGCACGTGTGCTGAAAACAAGCTACTGATTGCAGCTAATTGTCACCTGTTGGTAGAGCACAGCACAGCACAAGCCGTGCACACGTGGGATTTAAAAGTTCTTTTCTGTGTGGAGAAAGAGAGCTATGTTTTTGTAAAAAGAAGTTTTCCTTTTTGGTTTGTTTCCACCTCAGCACTGCTAAGGAGTTGATTAGCAGTGACTGTAAGAAAGCCTTTCTGTTCCATAAAGGACTTTGATATTAATTTACATAAGCTTCTCAGTTGCCTTTGTTTATGTTGAATAAACCCTGGAGAAGTTATCTGGATGGTGTTACCAAGTATATCTGTGTGTGGAATATTCACCCCATAAACAAACTCTAATTTTGCCTTACACTCAACCAACTACAAGTTTCTTCATTTATTTAAAAGGCAAGCTTTGTGTGAATGGACTTCAATAACCACAATCCTTTGCAAGACAGTTAATTTACATACTTGCCAAAGTGATGGAACCTTCATAACAAGCACCCCCTTTTACAATACTCAAACTAAAGTTGAAAAAGAGCAAGCCATTCATGAATGCAGCAAAATATGACCTTGAGAATATACCACTGGAATTTAAAGACTGCCTGCAAAATCAATTTGCTGCTTTAGAAACAAATGGCAGAGCTCCAGAAGAGTTATGGGATGACATCAAGAAGGTTGTGTTGGAAGAAAGTGAGAAGTCTTTACAAAAGGTGAAAAAGCAAGAACAATTAAAATGGATGGCTGAAGAAACTCTGAAAATTGCCCAGAAACCCAGAGAAGCTAAAGCCAGAGGAGAAGCAATCACAGACCTCTACAGAAATTTCCAATGTGCAACAAGACAAGACAAGGAGAAGTACTACAATGACGCATTCAAGGAAATAGAATCACAAACTATTAGAGAAAGAACAAGATCAGTTTCCTAAAGCTACGAGAGTTAAAGAAAAAATTCCAACCACGAATTGGAATGCTACTAGACGTTCAAAGATCTATGTTGAATGATGCTGAGAAGATTAAGAAAAGGTAGATAGAACATACAGAGTGTCATTATACCATAAAGATCAAGTGGATCAACAGCCGTTTCAACCTGTACCTTATGATCAGGAACCACTGGTGATGAAAGAAGACGTTTAAGCAGCATTGAAAGCATTATCAAAAAACAAAGCACCATTTTTGATGGTATTCCCATTGAAGTATTACAGCAATTGGATGTGGCTGTTGCAATACTTTTCAAGGCTCTGCCAGGAAATTTGGAAGACAACATCATGGCCAACTGACTGGAAAAGAAAGGTGATCTGACTGACTGTGAAAATTACACAGGTACACTAAAAAAATTTTTTTTTAAACTGCCTCTAATGTTTCGATTGATTTTTACGTTTTTTGGTGCGCTGAATCCAAATCTGGTAACCAATTTGCTCCATCACGTACAGATTTTTTGCTACATTGGGTTAGCAGTTTGAGGTGAACGTTTCAGATTGAGTGCGATCGAGATAAAAGTTTCTTGGATGAATTCTTTATACTAATTGTTTAGTAGTTATTCAAATAAGAATAAAAAAATTGTAACAAGGCAGCACATAAGAATAGAGTAATGTCAACAAAACACACTGTGATGGTAGCAAAATTGTCTGCACTTAAAACAGCCACATACATGTGCACAAACATTGAGCATATAAGAGCGAGGTTAGACACAAAGCAAAGCAAAGCAATGTGCAAAAAATGTTGTACAGGTATGTATGTAAGAATAGAAAACGCAAACCGCACCATTGCAATACATGAAGACAAACACCCGATGGTGTGAAAATAAAATTCTAATAAATGAGATCTGACACTGTGGTAATAACTAGCAAATTTTTATTTCAAAGTTTAGTAAAAACACGATATTTGTCAACACAGTTTAGATTTTAAAGTCATTCTTGCGTCAATCAATCTCCTGGTGGGCCCGTTTCTTCTTCCCCCGAATGCTTCTCTTGGTGCGCTGCTTGGCGTATTTTTCATCTGGGGTTTCCCGCAGCAGCAACCAGCAGAAATCAGCCATCATAGTGGTGTTCCATCTTCCTTGGTACCTTCTCTCTGCGTCCTTGATGTCCTGGTGAAACCTTTCACCTTGTTCTTCACTGTACGCCCCCAAGTTTTCGGGAAAGTAGTTCACATGGGAGTGCAAGAAATGGACTTTCAGGCTCATGTTACAGCCTTGTTCTTTGAAGGCATTGAGCATCCTGGCAACAATATCCTTATAGTTCTCATCCCGCCTGTTCCCCAAGAATTTGAGAACAACATCCTTGAAGGAATCCCAGGCTTCTTTATCCTTCTCAGACATCGTTTCAGCGAATGCTCCATCTGAAATGAGTTTCCTTATATCAGGGCCAACAAACACTCCTTCCTTTAGCTTTGCTTCAGAAAGTCGGGGGAACTTTGAGCAAAGGTACCGAAAGCACTCACCATCTTTTGGAAGGGACTTGATGAATTGCTTAATGAGACCCAACTTAATGTGGAGAGGTGGTAATAGAATTTTATCACGAGGTACCAAGCTCTCATGAAGAACATTTTTCTCACCGGGTCTCAAATACTCCCGAATTGGCCAGTCTTTTGTCCCCAGTGTAGGTTGCGGGCCCGGCTATCCCACAAGCAAAGGAAGCAGGGATATTTGGTGAAACCGGATTGCTGCCCTAATAGCATGGATAGAATTTTAAAGTCTCCACAAATCATCCACTTATGCTCATCATAACAAATCTTCTGAAGAATCAGGGCCAAATTCTCGTATTTTTCTTGGAGAATAACACAGTGAGCAATAGGAACTGAAGCGAATGTGTTGCAATTATGAAGAAGAACACCTTTTATGCTGTCTTTTGACGAATCAATGAACAGCCGCCATTCAGCAGGATCATACTTGAGTTTAAACTTTTCCATCACTCCGTATATATCGTTGCAAAATACCAAATCTTCCTCTTTGCTGAAATACTTCAAAAATTGTGTCTCGCGGTTGCGGTACCAATAAAAAGTTGTTCCTGGTGACACTAGATTTTTCTGTTTAAGCCGAGAACCTAGCAGTTGGGCAGCATCTTTTGGGAGTCCTAAATCCCGGACTAAATCATTCAATTCAGCTTGAGAGAAAAGTTCAGGTTTCGGATCTGGTTTCGTTTCAAACTCGTAAGTACTGGACTCATCGGGAAAAGCCATCTGATGAGTCTCATCATGATCAGAACCGTGCACACAAATATGATCCAAAGATTTTGGTGGTTCAGGCACAGGTACTTCGTTGCTATGAGGCATAGGCCTAATTGCTGAGGGAAGGTTGGGGTAACTTATTACGTTCTTATTTTTTAAGTTGTATCCCTTCACAATGCAAGAGCAAAAATAGCAGTCACTGCTGTGGTCTCTTTGTTCACGCCACATCATAGGTATTCTGAAACGAAATGCTTGTTTTTTACCTTTCATCCATAAGCGTAGATCTTCCTCACATGTCTTGCACACTTTGTGAGGAGCCCACGGTTTGTCTTGATCGCCTAACTTCAAACCGAAATAGGCGAAATATACTTTTTTAATAAATGCAGAAATGTTCCTCTGCCGCTTTTTCACGGTATATTCCCCACAAATAAAACAAAAACTGTCCGGAGAGTTGACGCAACCTCTGGCTCTGTGAGCCATCACAAATACACAGCACTGCAAACTACAACTGTAGTGAACCACTTCGGAATAAAGCTGGATTACGACTGAGCAAACAAAAGGTAATAATGAACTTGCAAGAAACTGAAATTTGACAGGAACGTTCATGTCGCAACCACCGTGCTTGAGCGAGCGAACGAGGCGAGGCGAACAGGAAAGAACATGCGCCAGCGCGAGTACTGGATTTAGCCCCCCGCCTCCCAATTGTCCTGTTAATGTATAAAATGAATACAAAACACTCTAAAATATCACGAGGGAGTGTTTCTAGTTAGTTAACCATTACAACCTCTATTTTGGGCCAAGAAAATAAACTGCAGTCGGCTAAAAAGAAATTATGTGAACATTCCTTATATGGGTAAGAAATCTAATTTTGCAAGAAAACGTGACGTGATGGAACATTTTGGCTATTTTTCCTGGATTCAGCACCCCAAAATCTATAGGAATCAGTTGCAAAACTGGAGGCAGTTTTTTGGTAGTGTACCTGTGTTATCACACAATCGCTCTGATCCCACATGCCAGCAAGATTCTGCTCAAGATCATCCAGCAGAGACTACAAACATTCCTGGATTGAGAACTGCTCAAAGTGCAAGGAGGATTCAGGAAAGGGCGAGGAATGACAAACATAATCACAGATGTGAGAAGGATCCTTGAAAAGACAAAAGAAAAGACAAAATAATACCAAAAGGATATCTGTATGTGTTTTATTGGCTACAGCAATGCTTTTGACTGTGTAAACTATGAGAAACTCTGGGCCACAATAAGAAGCATGGGTATACCAGAACACCTGATAATTCTATTGCACAACCTTTACATTGATCAAGAAGCAAGAGTTTGAATGGAACAAAGAGAAACAGAATGGTTTAAAATCAGCAAAGGTATACAACATGGCTGCATACTTTCCCCCTACCTGTTTAATTTATATGCAGAACAAATAATCAGAGAAGCAGGACTGTATGAAGACAACCAAGGTGTGAAGATTGGTGGAAAACTCATCAACAGCTTTTGCTATGCTGATGATACCACATTACTGGCTGAAAGTGTAAACTATCTGAAACATATATCAAAAGATCAAGGAACAGTCTTAAAATGGTCTTGCACCTTAACATAAAGACAACAAAGATCCTGACAACTGGCACAATCAATAAGTTCACTGTTGATAGAGAAGATATTGAAATAGTAGACAACTTTAACCAACTTGGATCAACTATCAATAAAGAAGCAACAAGCAGTCAAGAAATCAGGTGCCGCATTGCTCTTGGCAGAATGGCTATGAAAGACCTAGATAAGAAACTCAAGAGCAGAGATGTCTCTCTCTATACAAAGATTTGACTTGTCCAAACTTGTCCAAACCATGGTATTTTCAATAACATCATATGGATGCGAAAGTTGGACAGTGAAAAGATAGACAGGAAGAAAATCTTTGCCTTTGAATTATGGTTCTGGCAATGAATACTGTGTATTTCATGGACTGTCTGAAGAACAAACCAGCCAGTACTAGCGGAGATCAAACCTAACTTTCTTTAGAAGCTCAGATGACAAGACTTCAACTTTCATATTTTGGACACATCATACGAAGAGAGAGATTGTTACAGAAAGACATCATGCTTTGCAAGGTTGAAGGTCAATGCAAAATAGGAAGGCCAGCAATAAGATGGATCGATACAATAACAGCAGCTATGGGTGCCACTCTATCAACAATGAGCCGCTTGAATGAAGATCGAACACAGTTTAGGTCAACTATCCAGAGGGTTGCCATGAGTCGACACAGACTCAACAGCACTTACCACCACCACAAAAAAAAAAATACAGGTCAGATTTACTGTGGGTTATGTTTTTTTCTCATTGTGCATCTATGGGAAATGTGCTGAATAAATCTGACCCTAATTCCTGGCTATATCATAAACACTCACCATTCTATTCAATCTTCAAGATACATTTTTGTGTTTTCCTTTGCACACTGGGTTTTAGTCAAGTTAATTTATGTTTCTATATTAACTTTATTTTAAATCTGGTAGAAAGCGATGATTATGACAAAGCCTTTGTTTTACATTAACCTTATTTCCCAGGTACTTGCAGGAACTCTTTTCTATTTATTGAAACGGGATAAAATCACCCTTTTCATTGACTGATGTTGGCTGCACACACATTAGTCTCTTTACCTGCAATTGCAAAAGTCTGAATTAACTTTGCGAATGTGTCTCTTGCAGTTAATTAATGGGATTCTCATTCCGCCCCTGAGGAGTTAAAGCCATTTTCTACCATGTGTCTCTCATCGTAAATACCTCTGAAAATTAAATTCTGATTGACAATGGCAGATTTTTTAGTTCAAGGGAAAATACATCACAATAAAAAATGAGATAGAACATTGAGTTATCAATTCTCATGCTTCATTTGTGTGTGTCATAAAAATAAGAAGGTACCTACTCAATTTTGATCTTTCTCGTTACAGGAGAAGGTGATTTGAAACTATCAGAGGAAGAAACTCTAAATAATTCAGAAAAAAAAACAGATTAGCTAATAGTATAACAAAACATTCATGTATACACATACAGATTTGTTAAACTTAATACATTCATGCTGATTCTGTTCTTGCAAGCCCAATCTATGGCCTTGATAACTGAGATCCAAGAGTGGAAAACAAAGGTCTGAGGCTACCATTAATACCAGTATGAGTAAACAGTTTATTCATGTGAATAACCCCCTGAGGAATAGCAGTCTACAGCAGCGGAATTGGGAAAGGATAGTCTACCTGTATGCATTATGTTTATATTATTTAAGAGATACTTTTACCTACAGCATAGGCAACTAGTGATAAGAGAAACAGAATTATTTTAAATTACTATTAGGTAATTAAAATATTTCCCTTCCTCCCAATTAGCCTTTTTGCTCTTTTCCCTCATGTTTACTTTATTGTCAACGTAAGATTTGACAGCCTGTTGCTCTCTGTAAACTGCTATGGCTCTTAGGTCAGTTATAGCGGTATATAAGCATAGCCAAATAAATAAATAAATCCTGGCTTAATGGAAAAATCTAGATAAAAACTGTGACAGTTTGGCAAAGTCAGAATTAAGTCATACTTCCTGTTCATGTGTTACAATAATTGCAAGAGAGCGTACTCACTTGTAGCAGGTGTTCTCTGGGAACAGCAAGAATCAGTCCTCACATATGGGTAATGTCGGCATCGACAGAGCCCGTGCGGTAACCTCTCCCCAGCTTTCAAAGAAAGACTTTGGGAGATCCACTACACATGAGTGGTCGCCTTACCATCCAAGGATGCCATCTTGCCTCAGTATGATTACATAGCTCAAGACCCACCCACAAACAGGAACAGAAGCGAGGGGCATTTTGAACAATTTTCAGAAGACTGTGTTCGTGAGAAACTAGCTAAATTTAAAGTAGACAAAGCAATGGGACCGGATGGGATACACCCTAGAATACTGAGGGAACTTGGGGACGTTCTAGCAGCTCCACTGACTGACTTTTTCAATGCCTCGGAGTCAGGAGTGGTGCCAAAGGACTGGAGAGGGGCTCATGTGGTGCCTTTAAACAAAAGCGAAAGTAAGGATGTGGTTGAAAAACTACAGGCCAGTTAGTTTAACTTCGGTGGTGAGTAAATTATTGGAAACGCTGCTGAAAGAGAAAAAAGTGAGGTTTCTAGAGTCCAGCGGATTACAGGATTCGAGGCAGCATGGATTCACCAGAGGCAGGTCTTGTCAGACAAATCTGATTGATTTCTTTGACTGGGTGACCAGGGAGTTGGACCGAGGGAGAGCCCTAGATGTGGTGTATTTAGATTTCATTAAAGCCTTTGACAGTTCCTTACAGGCAATTTATAAACAAAACTGAGCACTATAGGGATGGACTCTAAAGTTACTGCTTGGTTTAGAAACTGGATGAGTGGGAGGCGACAAAGGGTACAGGTAAATGGAGCTCACTCTGAGGAGAAGGAAGTTACCAGTGGTGTGCTCCAGGAATCTGTCCTTGGTCCGATTCTTTTTAACATCTTTGTTAGTGATAAAGCGGAAGGGCTGTCGGGTAGGGTTTGCCTCTTTGGAGATGATACCAAAATCTGCAATAGAGTAGACACCCAGGAAGGTGTAGATAACATGAAGAGGGATCTAGCTAAGCTTGAAGAATGGTCCAGAATTTGGCAGCTGGGATTTAATGTTAAAAAATGCAAGGTCATGCATTTGGGCTGCAGCAATCTAAGGGAGCGATATAGTATAGGGGGTGAAGTACTTTTGTCCACTAAAGAAGAGAGGGACCTAGGCGTGGTTGTGTCCGATGATCTTAAAGTAGCTAAACAGGTCGAAAAGGCGAAAGCAAAAGCTAGACGGATGCTTGGGTGCATACAGAGAGGAATGGCTAGCAGAAAAAAAGATATTATAATGCCTCTATATCGTTCCATGGTACGACCGCACCTTGAATATTGTGTGCAATTCTGGTCGCCGTATCTTAAAAAGGATATAGCGTTATTAGAAAAGGTTCAGAGGAGAGCCACCAAAATGGTAAAGGGGATGGAAGGATACTCCTATGAAGAAAGGCTAAAAAGGTTAGGGCTCTTTAACCTGGAAAAGAGACGGCTGAGGGGAGATATGATAGAAGTCTATAAATTAATGAACAGAGTGGAACGGGTAAACGTAGATCGATTGTTTACGTTATCAGAATATAGAAAGACTAGGGGACATGCAATGAAGCTACAGGGTAAACTATTTAAAACTAATAAAAGAAAATATTTTTTCACTCAACGTGTAATCAAACTCTGGAATTTGTTACCGGAGGATGTATTAAAGGCTGTTAAGTGTAGCTGGGTTTAAAAAAGGTTTGGACAAGTTCCTGGAGGAAAGGTCCATAAACCATTATTAAGAAGGGACCCAGGATATCAATGCTTGACCCAGTACAAGCATTGCGGAACCTGTGTCTTTTGGGGAAACTGCTAGGTACGTATGACCTAGATTGGCCCCTGTTGGAAACAGGATACTGGGCTTGATGGACCTTGGTCTGACCCAGTATGGCATATCTTGTGTTCTTATGTTCTTATTGCCTATGCATAAGTCTTTGGTGCGACCTCATTTGGAGTAGTGTGTGCAATTCTGGAGACCACACCTTCAAAAGGATATAAACAGGATGGAGTCAGTACAGGGGGTGGCTACTAAAATGGTTAGTGGTCTTCATTATAAAGCATATGAGGACAGACTTAAGGATCTTAATATGCACACATTAGAGGAAAGGCGGGATAGAGGTGATGTGATTGAGACGTTTAAATACCTCCGTGGCATAAATGCACAGGAGGAGAGCCTCTTTCAATTGAAAGCAAGTTATGATACGAGGGGACATGGGATGAGGATGAAAGGGGATAGATTCAGGAGTGATATGCAGAAATATTTCTTTACGGAAAGAGTGGTGGATCCATGGAATAGTCTCCCAGTGAAGGTGGTAGAGATGAGGACAGTATCTGAATTCAAAAAAGCATGGGACAAACACAGAGGATCTCTAAAGGAAAAAAGGGGACTTTTGTAGTTGTTGATATGGAAGGACAGACTAGATAGGCCATGTGGTCTTTTTCTGTCGTCATTTTCTGTTTCTATGTTTCTAAGATGGAAAATAAAAGAAAAGCTACTCCATGGGGAGGAGGTAGGGTTGTGAGGACTGATTCCTGCTGTCCCCAGAGAACACTTGCTACAGGTGAGTAACTACGCTTTCTCCGGAAACAAGCAGAAAGTCAGTCCTCACATATGGGACTCCCTAGCTACAGGCTACCAAAAAATCCTGTAAGCCACAGGTGACCCAAAATGTGAATCATGAGTAACAGCAGAGAGTACAGTTCAGTCACAAGACCTCAACAGCAACCCCAGTGTCGACCAGCTCGCTGGTAGGCTGGACACATGGAAGGGCCAGAGAGCAGAAGTTGCCTCAAACCCCAAATAGATGGAGTATTGCCTTGCCGAAAGCACTGTCCCACCAGGACTCCTCCTCCATGCGGTAAGCACTGTGAAGGAGTGAACTGAGAACCAGGTGGCAGCCTGGCAGATCTCCAACAAGGGGACTGAGGAGGTTTGCCACAGATGCCGCCATGGCCCAGACACTGTGCGCTATGATGTGATGCCCCAGCAAAAGACGAGAATGCCCATAGGTGAAGGCGATGCAGTCCACCATCCAGGTGGACAGAGTATTATACTTGGACACAGTTAAGCCCAGGCATTTAGGGTCGTAGGAAGTGAAAAGCTGTTGAGCCACCATTCATGGGGCTGGAGAAGCCAGCTGAGCATTGTCCTGGCATGGGAAGTACATGGCCCTGAGGAGCATCCTGCTGTCGCTAGTGAATGCGCAGAGGCAGACTGCTTCCCAGTATAAGAGGGACGACCCCTTGGCCCCTTGCTTGTCGACATAGAACATTGCCACCTGATTGTCTGAATCAGAATAGACTAGTTCTGCAGGTGTTACTGAAAGGTTTGGAAAGTGTAGGCAATGGCTTGGTGCTCTAGGAAACTGATTTGCTGGAGGCCCTCCAATGCTTACTACGGGCCCTGAATGCAGAAGTTGCCCCAGTGGGCCTCCCAGCCCAACTTGGAGGCATCTGTGGTGAGGACCCACTGAGGGGTCGGGACCTGGAAGGGCATTCCTGTCAGCAGGTTCTGCTGTTGCCACCAGCTGAGGGACTCAGCAAGAGAGTGGTGACTGTCACCTTGTCCTACAGGTACCCTGTTTCCTGAGACCACTGAGAGCAGAGGGCCCACTGGGCTGGACACATGTGGAGATGGGGGTCGGTTGTGACGTGCACAGTCGAGGCCCATGAGCCCCAGGAGGCACAACATGAGCCGAGTAGAGGCTGAGCTCTGACCCTGAACCTCCTTTGCAAGGGCTGCTAGGCGCTGGGCCCTGTCGAGATGGAAGAAGGTGCTTGTCTGAATTATGTCTAGCCGCATCCCTATGAACTCCAGGCGTTGGGTCGGCTGCAAGTGGGACTTAGGGTAGTTGATGACAAACCCTAGGTGCTCCAGAGTGAGAATGATGTGGCGCACCACCTGCTGGACTTTGACGGCGGTGCCGCCCTTGACAACCAGTCGTCCAGGTAGGGGAAGATGAACACCCCCCCTGCAACCGTAGGTAGGTGGCGACCACCGCCAAGTATTTGGTGAACACCCTAGGGACCGAAGCCAGGCCAAAGGGTAGTACCTGGTACTGGTAATGGCATCCTCCCATGATGAAGTGGAGGTACTGCTGGTGGTGAGGATGGATGAGGATGTGCGTGTATGCATCTTTGAGATCTAAGGAGCATAGCCAATCTCCCTGATGGAGGGAGGAAGAGCAGCAATGTTCCAAGGGAATGCATCTTGAATTTCCTCTTCACCAGGAACCTGTTGAGATCTCAAAGATCTCCAGAATAGGGGGAAAGCCACCGGTCCTCTTGGGAACTAGGAAGTATTGGGAGTAGAACCCCTCACCCCTGAGGTAGGATGAGACCAGTTCCACCGCCCTGTCAGCCAGGAGCCCAGCGAGCTCTCGCTAAAGTAGGTCTCGGTGAAGGGGAGTCATCGGGAGTTCCCATGGAAAGAACGGGGGAGGCATTTGATCGAAATGGAGGAGGATAACCCTACCCCACCACCTGTAGGGCCCAGATGTTGATTGTGATCCTGGACCACCAGCTGGCATAGAACACCAGACGCCTCTCCCCCATGTGCTGCAGGGCTAGACGACCTGTGGGAGGAGAGGCTATGCCCAAGGAGTCAAAAGCTAAATTCAGGCTGCAGCTGGGGCGCTGCCTGGGGCTAGGGGTCCTTAAGCTTATATGGGCCTTGCCCCTATCCCTTGGCCTGCTGATCCAGTTGAGCTGGGAAGGCCAGGTACTGGGGGTAGTTTCCATAAGCCTTCCTCTTCTTCAGGTAAAGGGCTTTTACCCCCGAAGTCTTCCCTCAGGAAGGGTCAACGATCTTTTTCGAGAGCCTGGTCCTGGTTAGGAACTCAAACTCCAGCTCGACAGCCTTCTCTGTCATGGGCTTGCTGAAAAGATTCTCCCTCCTGCAGGGGACATCGACCAACTTGTCCTGAACCCATTTCTCCAAGATGGAGCACTGTAGCCAGGCCTGGCAGCAGGCACGAATGCCCACAGCAGCTACTCTGGTCACAGACTCAAAAACGTCACAGGCTGCACGAGTGATGAACTTGGAGCACTCCTTGATCAAGGTCAAGGTTCAGAATCACTGAAGAAGTTCCTTCAACAGCTCAGCCAAGAACCCAGCAAGGTCCCTCGCCAGGTCCCGCAAGTACATGCCAATGTACAGCTGGTAAGCCTGGATCCAGCCAATGAGCATCGAGACCTGGTAGCACTGTCTGGGGACACCGATGAGTGCACCTTCTGGTTCTTGATCCTGCTCATGGCCAATTCCACCACCATGGAGTTATGAGGCAGCTGCGCTTTCTGGAATCAAGGGCTCTTGCGGACTCGATACATGGAATAGTGTAGATGGCTCACGATCGGCACAGAGGCCGGGGACTCACAAATGTGGAAGAGAAGCTGTTCCAAGATGAGGGGAGAGCGGGGAAAACAGGCACCATGAATGCCTCCTTTGGAGGGGCCTTGTATTTGAGGATCTCGAGGTCCTCCGCCCAAGGCTCCTCCTTGAATTCCGAGGTGAAAGGCAGAGCCTTCACCATGCTCCTGACAAACTCCAAGGAGGAAAGGCCCTCAGACAGGGACCTGCGGCGGTCCTCCGGAGGAGAGGGGTCCGAAAGCACATTCTGATGGAGGCAGATATCAGGGGACTCATCGTCTGTCTCCCACTCCAACTGAGTCGGAGAAGATTTCGAGGAGTCTCTGGGCAATGGGACCTAGCCGGGTAACCAGCACCACGAGGGCCCCCGAAGCCCCTGCACACTCAGACCTAGAGGCACTGGCAGGGGAGGTCTTCCACCACAAATGGTAACGAGACCATGCCGGGAATTGCCTTGAGGCTGATGGTGCTCAAGGACTGGTTCCACGACCTCCAGCGACATCTTCGCAGTGGAGGGAATAGTGGTCAGGACCAATGACCCAGAAGAAACAGGCATCAGCCCCCGCTGCTGGGTCATGAAGGCAGCAAGGCTGCGCTCGAGGACTGCCATCCTCACCTTGAGGTCAGAAGGCTTTGCAGCCACCGGTGTGGGCACAGAGAACTTTGGGCCCAACACGGGTACCATCAAAGGGGTGTCCTCAACAAGGATGGGCTTAGGAGATCAGGGTCAATCTCCCAATACCAATGGCATTTTCTTCCACCGGGGCACCTTGGAGGGCTGCTCCCAGCCATTGCCCTTGGCATCATGCCAGGATTCCGATGACAGTGACTGTGGGTCTTTCCCATGGTTCCAGCATCATGTAGAACCCAACATCTCACACAAATGGTGTGACTTTCACATTCCCACTATGGACCAAATTCTCCGCACTATTGCTGCCCTAAGTACAGTGCCCATGGACCCCTGCCTTGTATGATGGATCAAATCAGTAAAGGAAGAGGTTGTCAACTGCATCCACAACGTTAGAAGCATGTCTCTGTCTCAAGGCTACATTCCCTCCGCTCTCAAACAAGCTACCATCCGCCCCATCCAAAAACACACCTCAACAGACAGTTCAGACCCTGCAACTTACTACCCAATCTCCAGCCTTCCATTTCTATCCAAGATAATTGAAAAGACAACTGCAAGACCACATTGACTTACATGCTCCTCTGGATCCACACCAACATGGCTTTCATCCTCACCACAGTGTTGAGACCCTCCTCACCCATCTATTTGACATCCTTCTCAGAGGAATCGACAATATAAAAACCGGATTCCTGCTCACCTTTGTTGGCATCTCCTCGGCCTTCGACACTGTATCATACAGCACCCTATTAAACCAACAAGCTAACATTGGTCTCCATAACACTACACTCCATAACACTACACTCAACTGGTTTCAATCCTATCTCAGTGAGAGACAGCAAAAGTTTAAAGATGGATCAAACACCTCCACTCCATTCAGCACAACACAAGGAGTCCCACAAGGGTCCTCCCTGGGTTCATCTGGGACTGGACAGAAGAAGAATTACAGGCGTTTTTTCTTTGGCTCAATTCTCAAGATACACATTTACAATTTGAAGGGTCTTTTAGTTTTGATCACATTTCATATCTTGATATTAACATCAAAAAGGGCACTGATGGGTTCCTCACGGACTTATATCGGAAACCTACCGATCGCAACACAATTTTACGGTAAGACAGTTTTCACAACAAGTCTCTGAAAGAAAATTTACCCTATGGTCAATTTTTAAGGGTTAGGCGGCTATGTACATTGCATAATGACTTTGAAAAACACGCAGCAAATACGAGTGTTAGATTCAAGGAAAGGGGTTATCCAACGCATGTCATTCAAGAGGCATATAATAAGGTAAAGAATTTAGATAGGAATATACTTCTTAAAAAGAAAACACAAATTAAAGAGAGCCAAGTAGTCTGTGCACTAACCTTCTCAGCTCTTTCTAGAGATATCTCTAACATTCTTAGACGGGAATGGCATCTTGTTTCATCTCTTCCTGCCATGGCACATAAATCCCTGATCATTGCACATAAAAGAAACCGCAATTTAAAAAATATTTTAGTTTCATCAGCTCTTTCAAAGCCATTATCGGTTGTAAAAGTCAAAGGCCATTTTCAATGTGGCCGTTGTTCGGTGTGTTTGAATGTTATTCCAATGAAAGATGTTTTTATACATCCAATCACTCAGAGAAAGATCTTTCTGAATCATTATTCCAATTGCATGACTAGTAATGTTATATATGTAATTATGTGCCCCTGTAGGTTATTATATGTTGGCAGGACTACTCGCCCTATTAAGACACGAATTATAGAACACAAAAGTTGTCTAGGAAGACGTGTTCCGGATAAACCAATGGTTTCTCATTGGATAGAAAAGAATCATCTTGTCTCTGATCTAAAATTTTTTGTTCTGGAAGTTGTACATCCACATTGGCGAGGAGGCAATATAGATTTGATCTTACTCAAACTAGAACAGTGGTTTATCTATGAGTTACAATC
The DNA here is from genome assembly GCA_033557465.1 of Ichthyophis bannanicus. Classification (NCBI taxonomy): domain Eukaryota; kingdom Metazoa; phylum Chordata; class Amphibia; order Gymnophiona; family Ichthyophiidae; genus Ichthyophis; species Ichthyophis bannanicus. The sequence continues at coordinate 40,378,639 of CM066037.1, read as the reverse complement.
TATTGAGCCCCATGGTCTCAATCAGGATCTTAATTTGGCAGTCTTTTTATGATAAGATTCATTGTATCCTCCGCATTTATCAGAATGTTTTTTTGGTTAGGTTGGGTAGGTGTACTCACCCTCTTTTTATTTGCCCATTATTATATATACATTATTATTTTATAGTACTGTTAGGTTTTCACCTCTTTACAGTGTGCCATTATAGCACATATGTATACATTTACACAATGTTTTTATCATGGGGTGACTCTAGCCTGCTGAATCCTAGTTATCACAATGGGATGCGTTTGATGCCTGCAAATATATTCTTTTTGGGGTTTTTTAGTGCCCTCATATATATGCATTTAACTATGATTGGTTTCTAAAAAGTGCCATTTCGTGGTATCAAATTTTGCAACTTTGGGCACCACCATTTTAGAATCTAAAAGTTAATCTCATATTTTAATTTTCATTTTTATGTATGGTATATGTTCTTAAATTTGGGGCTGGTTTCAGCATTGCCTAGGAGTTGTGCAGTACAGTTTTCGTACTCCTTTGTTTATAGTTAGTTAGCTATGAGCAGGTTTTTTGTTATGCAGTTTTGTTGAAGGTCTGTTTTTTGCACTTGGCTTTTACAGAATTATATATATTCTTTTTCATCTTATTTAATTATTTGGTCTAAGTTATTTGCAATGGGTTACGTTTTATCATAATTTTATTTATTTATTTTATTACAATTTCTTATATACCGCGCTATTTAGCATCAGCGCGGTTTACATCATAACTTAACGACCATAACAACAAGCTGTCAGGTTTTACATCGAACAGGAGTACAAACTTGGATAACGAGGTTAACTATATACATAAGTTATTTATACTGGAAGGATAGGTAAAAATCAGATAATGCGTGAACGGGCCTTTCTAGATTGGGTCTACGTTAAAAGATCCCTTTTTCATGCGTTCACACATATGCCTCTTACGTAATCGCCGGTAGTGGTTTTCGAAACCTTGTGGCATTCGTTTTTGATCTACTCCTTATTGTTCGGAATTGCATTTTTATGTTAATTACTTGGTTTGACTCAATCATATAAAGCTTAGGTTTGCTATTCAGCGGTTCTTAAGTATCTTTGTAGCACATAACACTGAGTATATTTTTTATACTGTAACCAACTGTGTTTTCCTATATATGCATTTAATCATGACGTACCTCCTGACCCTAAAAAAACACACCATTTTTAGCGTCTTCCAAAAATTGTTTTCAACACTTTGTTGGCAGTGCTGCAGGTATCCTCTCATATTAAGATTTCCAGTTTTATAAAGAGGTGAGCGCTGCTTGATTTTGTTGTTCAATTCGTTTTTTAGGGCTGTTAACCTCCGTGTGTTTTTGACAATATATGGTTTGTAAAACTGTAGGCATTACTTTGCCCTTAATATTTTATTCTCAGCCCCATGCATTTGCAATTTTGAATCTCGTGCACTTACACATGGCAATTTCATCATAATTTCTGTAAGGCTGGCCACTGGTGCTTTCTCATTCTTTACCGATGCGGTAGTATCTTAATCTCACACTGTAACCCATCGTGTCTTCATACATATGCATTTATTCATGACGTATTCTTTGACCTTAAAAGCGCGCCATTTTCAGCGTCTTTCAAGAATTGTTTCCACACTCTGTTGACAGTGCTGAAGGTAACCGCTCATATAAAGACCTCCTGCTTCATAATAAGGGTTTTATTTTTGAGCACTGCTGGTTTTCATTGCTCAATTTATTGCTAAGGTTTTTAACCCTCGTATGTTTTAGGTAATGTAGGTGCTAGCTGCCCTTAACAGTTTACTCTCAGCTCTGTGTCATCGCAAATTTGTGATTTGTATTTACACATATCAACTCCATTTAAGCCATTGTCACTTTTTCATGTTTTATTTAGGTGCAAGTATCTTAGTATGTGCTTTTTTTGCAGCTGCGCTGTTTGGCCCCCCTTTTCTTCTTTTTTTGTCTGCACGATGTATGTACATTTTCAATAATGGTCAGTTCGTTTTTGGTTTAGAAATTTAATGGTAACATATCACCATGACATGCACTATAGTTGTTTACTTTAGAGGGGCATTCTAATAAGGTTTTTTCAAAGGTCTTTCTCAAGTAATTTGGTTCTTTTATAATGAACTTATACCAAACATGACTGGTTTCTGTTTTGGGTCTGGGTTTCCCATTTTTCATACTTATGATTAAGGATTGATGTTTTCAATTTTTACTTTAAGTTATTAATGGTATTATTGTCTTTTAGCATTACCAACTATATGACTGTTTCTGTGCCATAAATTTATATTCCTCTATGCGCTCCATCTAGTGCACTGAAACATACAATTTGTAAGTACCTCATGTTTTTTCTATAGAATATTTGTTGGTGTTTTTCCTTTATCTTATCATGTATGGTCATTTATATGTGTTCATGTTTGTATTATTATATTTATTGATTATATTGGGGTTTTTTTATCTGTTTTTTAATATTAAGTTTTTAATATTTTGTTTCCAGTAGTTTATTTGTTTTAAATTGTTTATTGCATTTATATTGTTTATTTGCATGTCCTCCAGCCCCCTGATGAAGGCATCTGCCGAAATGCATTGGGGATATTACTTTCAATAAAGCACATGTGACCTTCAAACTTGCTCGCTTTTTGTATTCCCTTTTCTAAGGACTTCCAACCCAAACCACCCATCCATTGCAATTAGCCCAGAACACTGTTGCCCTCTCCATCTCAGGGTCAGCCAAACATGATCACATAACGCCCCTCTTGTATCAGTTACATTGGCTACTAATCACCTCACGAGCCAAATACAAGCCAGCCTTGACCATCTTCAAGATCAGAAACGACATGTCAGCCAAATTTCTACAGTACAGGACCTGATATGCACAAGATCAAACAGATCTAAGAGACAGAATACTAGAGACACAATTCCAACTCCTAGCTCATACACCAAAGTTAACAAGTCTACAGCGAAAAGGGTGCTCTCATTAGCAGCACCCGCCATCTGGAACTCACTGCCAGAGAAAGTAAAAACAAACTTAGACCTAAAGGACTTCAGGAAACAACTCAAAATCTTACTATTCTCAGACTACTTCAGAGAAGACACCTAGCCCTTCCCCCTCACGACACATGTCCAGATAAATATATGCACATCGGTCAAATTCTAACCGTAAATAATTTATGCTCCTGAATAGTTATGCTCCTGAGCATCTCCCGTATGTCACCCCTTCCCATGTTTACAACATGAGTTCTCTGTACTGGTTTGAGTTATATTGTAAACTGCTTTGAGTCTATGGGGCTTGTTTACAAAGCTGCGGTAGCGGCTTCTGCCCGATATTGGAGCCGCGGCCCCATTGATTTCAATGGGGCCGTGGCTCCGATATTGGATGGAAGCCGCTACCATGGCTTTGTAAACAAGCCCCTATGATAAGGCGGTATAAAAAAACCTGTTAAATTAATTAAATACATAAAATCATCACCCAACAATGCCACCGATGATGTCTGTCTCTTTGGGGACGGCCCCCAGAGGACGATCCCCATTCTGAAGCCCCACAACCTCGGGGCTCAGATCGCGCGCGGCTGTCATGTGAGGCCGAGGCCATCGCAACGGCAACAGAGGCCATCACAACAGCCACCGAGGCTATGGCAAAGTCACAGAGGGTGCACTGGTTCCACAAGAGGTGCTGGGGCTGAAACAGAGGTCTTGCCGAACATGGTCTCTTGTTGCTTCTCATGGTTCCTCCGTCCATAAACCATTATTAAAGGGGACCGGGAAATCCGCTGCTTGTCCCAATACAAGCATCGTGGAGCCTGTGTCTTCTGGGGAACTGCTAGGTACTGTGATAAGGAAGCTTATCATAGCTCAGGAAGGAGCTATAGTAAAGGTGAAGTGACTCTGAACAAGCAACCTGTCAGTTCTGGTAGAGATAAGAAAACAGAATTTTTCCATAAAAGACTACCAGTCCCAGAATGCACCAGGTTTCCAACAGCCATTAGAGGAGCTGAAGTGGGGAAACGTGTGTTCAATCAGGAGGGCTATGAGGTAATCCCCAAGCACTCATCTCAAAGGGCAGGGCCTGATTCAGCACAGCTGCGCTGTGCTAGGGTGGAGCACTCATCTAAGCAGAATAAAGGTAGAGTTTATTCTACAGAGAATCATCCTCATCTTGAGCATGGATATCTTCATGATCTTGGACAGCTTCATCATCTGGAGGATCATCAGAAGCAGAAGCCAGTGCGGACGGACAGAGAGGGCAAGAAACCCTTTGGAAGAAAGAAGAGTAAAGCATTTGGGAGGTCTAAAGGAGTCCAGAGCAGTACGTATACTGGGAGGCATTCCAAAGGCCAGCATACACCATTGGGAAAGCCAGAGGAGTGGTGCTGCAGAGCCAGGAATCCCAAGACGGTACCTGTGAGGGAGACGGCTGCACTTGGAAGGGACCCTAGGACCCGTGCCAGAAGGTATGTGAAGAGAGACCCAGTGTCCAGGGATATGGATTGGAAGGCTGGACATAAGAACTGGACTACATACTGGCCAGGCTATTTAGAGAGGAACTCTAACAGCAATGAAAGCTCAGGTATGAACACTGATCTATGCCCTAGCTATACCCTTGAAAGACAGCAGGGAAACAAGTATTCTCCTGAGAGTGCTCCATTGAGAAATTCCTCTGTGCCAATCCATGATATTGAACCCATGATTGTTGAAGAAAGGGGAGAGGTTATAGATACAGGCTGTGAATACATGGATTGCTCTCTGTCTAAACTCCTTTGGTAATTTACTGTTACAAAGTACAACAACCACCACAAAGAAATACAAACTTGTTTTTTAATCTACTCAGAAAAGCTCCTGAGTAGGATTTGAGCCACGCAGTAGAAAGCAAGCCAGCTAAGGGGTTTCAGCTGGGTAACTGCTAGCAATTGAGCCTTACCTAATTGTTTGTGAGCTCTGAGGAAATCACTTCTGAGTCTATGTGTGAAGATATAAGAAGTTAACCTGAAAAGAACAGTTTTTCCCTACTTTGTGGGTTTTGTTTGTTGATTAAAGCACTGCTAAGAAAATATTAGCTAGAGCCTACAGAAAAGACCAGTTTGTTACCAACCAGGTCTTTATTCTTTTGCTTTGATTGCCTGACAAGTTCAGCTGTTGTTTTCCTGATTTTGTTTTTCTAAGCTTAACACTGAAAGCAAGTATCCTGTTTTATGTGCTACCAAGCATATCTCTGTTGGGAGAAATAACCCCATAAATAAATATCTTATTGGCTTTACACTCAAGCACAACTAATTATTGTGAACGGCTGTGTCTGGAATGAATGGACTACATTTCCCACAATCCCTTGCAAATCATATTAATATATGCCTTTGCCAAGACTGTGAACATTCTCACCCAGGCAGCCGTCTGACAGTACTTATGACCTAGATTGGTCACTGTTGGAAACAGGATACTGGGTTTGATGGACCTTGGTCTGATGCAGTATAGCATATCTTATATTCTTTTGTCCCTTGCTTGTCATTTGCTGACAGAGCCCACAGGAGGAGTCATCATGGTCAGCACTGAGGCACCAAAGGCAGCAGTCATTCGGATCCACGTGGGACACTGTGTGCCCGCTGCAGTTGTACTGCTTAAACCCACAGGATGAGGACATAGCGGGGAAAATGGCACCCGCAAGGTCAAACTCAAAAAGGCCCTGGCCAGGGAGGGCGTGAGAGTTCCTGCACACCAAGAGAAAAGACCCCCAAAGGGATAAAGAACCAGATGAAAACATGGTGCCAAAGTGGCAGCAGCCCCGGGAGGTGGGGAGGCGAGGAGGCACCGTACACGTACTGGAGACCTTTTCAGGGGTGCAGATGAACGTCTGATGGGTTCCACGGAAAAAAGGAAACTGAAGCAAGTTGGCATCCTTCGACGGGAAGGTGACAATGCATGCATAGTGGATCTCCCAAAGGCTGTCTTTGAAAGCTGGGGAGAGGTTATTGTGCAGGCTCCATCGATGCTGATGTCACCCATATGTGAGGACTTAGTTCCTGCTTTTTCCCGGAGAAAAGGTAGTTACTCACCTGTAGCAAGTGTACTCTATGGACAGCAGGAATAAGTCCATATGTATGAGTGACGTCTCAGATGGAGCTCCAAATATGAACGCTTCTCAGTTTCTATTGGAAGCTTTTGGGAAGCTGTCTTTCTGCCTGCCGCAGTGACGCAATCTTCTCCAGTCTGAAAACAAAACCGTAGCAGAATACAACTCCTCGGGGAGATGGGAGGGTTGTGAGGACTTATTCCTGCTGTCCACGGAGAATACTTGCTACAGGTGAATAAATGCCTTTTCTCTGTGGACAAGCAGGACGTAAGTCCTCCCGTATGGGACTCCCAAGCTACAAGCTACCAAAAACAAAGTAAGCCAAGAAGACCTAAAGGGGCAAATTTGAAATGAGAACTGGAGAACCAACTTTGTACAGAAGTGGTTGTTCACAAAAGGGAGCTCATCTGATTCGGCTTCCTCACCATTTGCTTTTTTCTTCTTTTTTTTATAGCCTGTACGGCCTTGGATTCTAATCCCCAGACAGACATCAGAGTAGCAGTTGGCCGATGTTGCTGTCACATTGAGAATCCCTATCCCAGACAGTAGTGAGATGTGAATGTGTGGACAGAAGACCACGTTGCAGCCCTGAAGATCTTTTCCATGAAGACAGAGTGCACATTGACCACCGACGCAGCCACAGCTCTGTGACATGACCATTAAGACTCAGGCCAGACGGGGCATAAGCGAAAGAAATGCAGCCTGCCAGCCAAACTGAAAGTGCATTTGAAAATAAGAGTCCCTAGGTTGCTGGGGTTAAAAGAAACAAACAGCTGGATAGATTTTCAATGGGCCTTCGTCTGCTCTAGGGAAGCAGCTGGGGCTTGTTTACAGTCCAGCATGTGCAGCACCCCTTCACCTCTGTGGGCATGAGACCTCGGGAAGAAAGTCGGCAGAACAACTGACTAAGATGGAAAGCAGATATCACCTCTGGAAGGAATCGAGGATAAGTGCGCAGGACCACTATTATAATGGAACCTAGTGTATTGCGGATGAGCCACTAGAGCCTGGAGCTCACTTACTCTGCGTGCTGACGTAACTGCCAACAGAAATGAGACTTTTCAGGTCAAGAACTTCAGAGGGCAGGAATCGAACGGCTCAAAGAGCCAACACGAGCTGTGCCAGAACCACACTTAGATTTCAAATCACTGCCGGGGGCTTGAAGGAAGGCTTCGAGAAAAGCAAATCCCGCATGAAGCAAGCCACTAATGGCTGAGCAGAGATGGACTTTTCTTCTATTCCACAATGGTATGCCCCAATTGCTCTGTCAGTGGAGCAAGTAAAAGGATCCAGCGCCTGTTCTGTGCACTAGATCGCAAATATCTTCCATTTGAATGCATAAGACCTTCTCATCAAGGCCCTCCTAGAGGCCAACAGAACATCTGCAATTCTGTCAGGCAGGTTAAACTCCGAGAGCACTAGCCTCTCAATATCCATGCAGTTAGGGCCAAAGACCGGATGTTGGGATGTAGCATCCTCTTGTCTTCCTGTGATATTCGGTCTGGGGCAGAGCCCAGCCATAGAGGTTCCTATTGGGAGAGTTGAAGCAGAAGGGGAAACCACGGTTGTCTGGGCCAATAAAGTATCACTGTACCCCTGCTTGTCTGGAGTTTCAGCAGGGTTTTTGCTATGAGAGGTATAGGAGGACTACAGTGCAGGAGGAAAGCATCTTGTGTCAGCCTGCTCGCAAGGCCACTCTGGAGGAGAACTGATCCACTTGGGCATTTTGTTGGGTGATGAACAGGTCTACTGAGGAGCTACCACACTCCTGGAAGATGTGGACTGCCACACCCCTATCCAGTGTCCATTCATACAGCTAGAGGATGTGACTCAACTGGTACTCTAAGGTATTCTGCTCCCCTGGAAGATAAGTGGCCCTGAGCTCTATCCTGAAGATGGCGGTGAACCTTCATAACCAGACTGTTTCCCAGCACAGGAGATACGAACCTGTGCCCCCCTGCTTGTTTATGTAGTACACTGTGACCTGATTGTCCTGATTCAGACAGACAATCTGGTTGGCTAGTTGCTCTCGGAAAGCCCTGAGAGCATTTGCTATGGCTCTCAATTCCAAGAAATTGATCTGATGCAGGCTCTCCTATTCAGATCAGATGCCTTGAATGTGAAGACCATCCAGATGCACTCCTCAACCAAGTTCCGATCCAAACCAAATGACAAATACGTCATCTATGTAGGGGACCCAAGTGGATAAGGCTGTCTGATCATGTCTTGAGGCCAGGAAGCCTCAAAATGAGCCATGTATAAGTTGGCAACAGACGGCGCCAATGTTATTCCCATTTGGGTCCGCTACATAGATGACGTATGTGTCATCTGGTGTGGATCGGAAGACACTTTGTTACAGTTTTTTCAATGGTTGAATGTGGCGCATGAGTGTATTCATTTTTCTTTAACATATGATACTGAAACAATATCTTTTTTGGATGTAAAAGTAGTATGAATGTCGACAGGATTTCAGACTTTGGTTTATAGAAAGCCCACTGATAGGAACGCTTTGTTGCATTATACTAGTGTTCATCTGGTTTAATTGAAGAATGATTTACCATTCTCTCAATTTATCCAGTACCGCAGGAATTGTAGTTCTACCTCTGAATTTAAGGTACAGTCTTTACCATTGGCAACAGCTTTCTGTGATCGGGGGTATCCTCCATCGATTGTTGAAAAGGCTCGAAAGAGGGCACTGTACATTGATCATAGTTTGTTATTATTTTCTAGGGGGACCCGTGATCATAATAAAACTGATGATTCTGATTTTGTGCATTTAGTGGAGTGTTGTGCCGCATTAATTTTTCACATTTTGAAGTGTTACATACCATTCTTGGATTGAGTGAATATACTCCCCGTATGGTGTTTACGCGTGGACAGCATTTATGGGATGTGTTGAGTCCCACAGTAGTCAGGAAGTTTAAAAATATGCCAACTGAGGTTGGCTATTCTGCATGTGAGCATTGTTCGGTTGGTGCCTCTACAGTCATTTTCACATCGTGATCGAGATTTTAAATTACGATGGAAAACAGACTGTCGGACCAGTTTTGTTGTGTACATGCTAAAGTGCCTGGGTGGGCTAGCCTACATGGGGAAGGCATCTCGGGAATTACGGATACAATTTTTGGAACATCTAAGTAAATTAAAACATGCAGTTCCACATGCTCCATTAGTTGAGAATTGTCAATCCATGTTTCATGTCTTTTCTGATCTCAAATGTTGGGTCACTGACATGTTCCGCCATTGTTGAGAGGGAGCGATTGAGATTTGCTACTGATACGGAGGGAGCAGTCGTGGATTTTTCGGCTAGGTACGACTGCTCCAGCTGGTCTGAATGATAACACTGAATGGAAAGCTTGCTGATGGGTTGTGGATGGTGTGGGTGGGATTCTTTTGAGTAAGTCAGTATTGTTGGCTACGATGGTGAAGCTTAGAAGTGGATGGTTTGATGTGTAGTGCATAGTAGTGTTGGTCTGCTTAGAAAGTGTGATTGCGGGGCATTTCTATTAGGGATTGTTGTGGAGGCGTGGCATTTGGAGCGCAGGGTTGTACAACGCGATGGAGTTGCTATTAAGTCCTGCCTCTTGATCTCTATTTAAAGTGCGTGTGTGGCATTTGCCGGTGGATTGCATCATGTTTTTTTAAAGTTGAAGTGCTGACCGCTGTGGAAGGTTGGCTGTGTGAGCTACTTCAGGTGTTTTATGGCTTTTGTGTCTTCATAAGGGATTGGCATTGGGTTGTTCCTGTGGCACGAGTAATTTTTTGAGATATAACCTGTGTTGTATTTTTTAATGTTTTTGTTTTCATTGTAGGAAGCGCTGGCAACAGCAGTATGTTTGATGTAAGTGCTTGGCGCCCTTCTCCCTGATGCAGCCTGTTGGCGAAATGTCTGGCGTCGGAGGACGGGCATTGTTTTGAATGGACAATGCCATAATTTATTTATTGGTTTTTATTTACCGCTCTGTCATGGTAATCAAAGCGGTTTACATATAACATTTCAACTAATGCACAAGTCAGTTTAAAAGGAACAATTATAGAACAGTTTATAGGGAACAATTGTACAAATAACAATCATAGTACAAAAGATATTTAACAATAACAAAGTAGTATTAAGCTATTTACAGGAGAAGAGAGCATAAGTAGTTTGAGTGATATTTTGGAGTTGTGTGCATTAAGTGCATGGTGCCATGCTACAGCTAAGTAGGATTTGATGCCATGCTTTTGTTAAGTGTGATTTCCTGATTATTGTACAGACTGCTGTATGCCAATGGTTCCCAAAGTGGTCTATATGGACCCCCAAGGGTCGATTTAGACTTGCAGGGGGTCCATGTCAGCGGAAAAAAAAATTGGGGGTGCACGAGATGTAAATGGGGGTGCACATGAGCAGAACCCCCATTTAGGCAGATCATCATCAACATTTAGGCATTCCGTAAATGTCTTATTACACCTAACACAGATTGTGTGTACATAATACTTATAATACACATAGAAATTACATATATTTCATAAAATTGTTTAAGTACCTGTCGTATAAAGACCATACGACCAATTGGTAAAATTTAAATATACCTCCTTATGACAGGAGACAAAACAAGCAGAGAAAAGGAGGCTTCATGTATAAAGGAAACATGCGAGAAGCATATCATTCCAAAGTTCTCCAACCATATTGAGATGGCTGAAAATTGCCAAATTAAAAACAAGGAGGTTAAAAAGGGTCAACTCCTTTTTAAAAGCATAAATATAAAAAGTGATAGAATAAATAATATATGGGTTCAACAATTATTTTAAACCTTTTTCCAATTCAAAGGGACAGAGCAGTGAAGTGACTCCCGAGTACGTCAGTACCTATCTGCTTTGTGGTGTGCTATGTTCATGTGAAAGTTTTTACAAGTTTTCATACCAGCAGCAACGCATCACACGTGTACGTGCAGTGAATAACACTTGTCCAGACTTGTTCATCAATTATAAATAAGAGTGTTAGAGACAAACACTGTTCATTTGTTTTCTGAGTTTTGAGAAGTGGTTTGAAAATACGTTCAAAAATATAAATAGGTACAAGTCAAAGTGAATCAAAATCATCTTCTTTAGGAGTGCCGAAAAAAAGTAAGTACAAAATTTTATACATATTTTTGTAGTCGCTCCGATTGCATAGAGCCGTAGACGCTGATCACGACTTTAAGTAAAGTCGATTTTTCCTAAATTCCTAAAAAATATTTTAAAAATATGTGTGTGCCGTCTGGGCAGGAATCTATTTTGACTTGCTCTGTCTTATCATATTTAAATAGCTTCATTTTTGTCGACAGATAACTTCTACCCAACATGGCCCAGGCTAAAAAGAAATGTAGGCAGTATAGCGTTGATTATTTGAAGTTCGGCTTCATTCCATCCCTGTCGGACAAACATCTGCCCATGTGCCTTTTGTGCAACAGTTTTAAGCAATGACGCTATGAAACCATCCAAGCTGGAGGATCATCTGAGGTGTCACCCTGATAAAATAAGTAAAGATCTGACATACTTTTAAAACACTGAAAGAAAAACTTCAAAAGAGAACCATGGTGGACAGTATGTTCACTTCAACATCAAAAAGAGACGATGCATCAATCTTTTCAATTCGTCATAAACGCAGTAAACAAGATTTGTAGCAACGCATTGAATTTTAGGTAATTTGCGCAGTTGTGTGAAGAAAATGACGAGGACTTTCATCGATTACTCCTTCACACTGAAATACGCTGGCTCTCGAAAGGCTTATGTTTGACAAGATTTTTTTCACTTTTTGAGACCGTTTTAGTTTTTGGATGCTGAACATCCCATTTTGAAAGAAAATTTAATCAAATGGAAACCAGACATTGCTTATTTAACAGATTTGTTTACTAAATTTAATGAGGTTAACTTGCAGTTACAAGGTGACACTCTGAATTTAATAAAAACAAGTCCATCATTGCAGCTTTTCTTGCCAGAATGAATCTAATGAAGCAAAACATTGGACGGAGAGAATTTTCCCAGTTACCCAACTTGTCATTGACAAACGTCCAGGATGACGTCGTTTTGGTCTACGTTCAACATTTAAATGTCCTACACACAGACTTTAAAACCAGGTTTGAGGATGTTTTGACTATGGATATCCCACAGTGGATTATATCAATCCATATGGTGACATTGAAGAATCGTATGTCATATTACAAGAAGAACTGATCGGAATAAGCACTAACGAAAAACTTAAGGTGCAGTTCAGAAAGGGGTATCAGCAGTTTTAGCTTCAGAAAGATATACCTGTTGCTTATCCTGCATTATGGACTATTGCAAGAAAGATTTTGATAGCTTTTCCATCTTCATACCTCGTGGAAAGGGGTTTTAGCTCGGTTGCCAATCTTCTTATGAAAAAAAGAAATTGATTGCAAATCACTGGACCTGGAGATTTAAGACTATACCTCACTAATTTGAAGCCAAATATTGAACAATTGCTATCAGAGAATCAGGCTAATCCCTCTCATTAACAGCATTATTTGTGTATGAATTTTATGTAAGAATTTTACTAGGTTATGATTTGTTTCGTTTCAGATCAGATATTTACTTGCATTTTGTGTCTTTTCAATAAAGGTATGAATAAAAATTGTACATGTTTTCTTTTTTTACTATTGTCCACTCTATAAAAAACCCTATCAAAGTGAGCAGCACTGTATCAGCTGTCAAAAACACATTTGAAGTTAATAAGTTTAGGAAAATTCAATATTAGGCAGGCAGGGAGGTCTATGGAAAACAAAACAAAAAAAAATCGGCAAGTGGTCAACGGGGCAAAATGGTTTGGGAACCTATGCTGTATGCTATATATGAGTGGAGTTTTAGATCTGTGATGGTGTGGTCACGTAGTATGTGATATGAATGTGGATTTAACTATGCTGACATACGAGGCTGTTGTGTCGGCTTGGTGACATTTTACACTGAGGTCTTTTCTCCACTTGGGTGAGTTTTTTGTGCCTTATAAAATTACGGTGGTGATTTTGCACATACTGGTTTATTTATTTTTGCTTGCAGTTTGCTGTACTGGGTGCTTTTGAGGTTTGCATATTGTGATAAGGAAGCTTATCATAGCTCAGGAAGGAGCTATAGAAAAGATGAAGTGATTCTGAACAAGCAACCTGTCAGTTCTGGTAGAAATAAGAAAACAGAATTTTCCCATAAAAGACTACCAGTCCCAGAATGCACCAGGTTTCCAACAGCCATTAGAGGAGCTGAAGTGGGGAAACGTGTGTTCAATCAGGAGGGCTATGAGGTAATCCCTAAGCACTCATCTCAAAGGGCAGGGCCTGATTCAGCACAGCTGCGCTGTATTAGGGAGGAGCACTCATCTATGCAGAATAAAAGTAGAGTTTATTCTACAGATGACCATCTTCATGATCACCTTGGATATCCAGAGAAGGATCATCAGTTTCATCTGAAGGATCATCAGAAGCAGAAGCCAAACCGGACGGACAGAGAGGGAAAGAGACCCTCTGGAAGAAAGAGGAGAAAAGCCTTTGAGAGGTCTAGAAGAGTCCAAAGCAGTACGTATACTGGGAGGTATTCCAAGGGCCAGCATACACCATTGGACTGGGGAAAGCCAGAGGAATGGTGCTGCAGAGCTAGGAATCTCCAGACGCTACCTGTGAGGGAGACGGCTGCACGTGGAAGGGACCCTAAGACCTGTGCCAGAAGGTATGTGAAGAGAGATCCAGTGTCCAGGGATCTGGATTGGAAGGCTGGACATAAGAATTGGACTACATACTGGCCAGGCTATATAGAGAGGAACTTTAACAGCAATGGAAGCTCAGGTATGAACACTGATTTATGCCCTAGCTATAACCTTGAAAGACAGCAGGGAAACAAGTATTCTCCTGAAAGTGCTCCATTGAGAGATTCATCTGTGCGAATCCATGATATTGAACCCATGCTTGTTGATGAAGGGGGAATAATAGCAGATGAAGATACTGTTTATATGGACTGTTCTCTGTCCAAACTCCGTTGGTATCTTTCTGTTATAAAGTACAGCAACCATCACAAAGAAATACAAATTTGTTCTTTAATCTACTCAGAAAAGCTCCTGAAGCAGGATTTGACCCACACAGTGGAAGGCAAGCCAGCTAAGGGGTTTCAGCTGGTGACTGCTAGCAATTAAGCCTTACCTAATTGCTTGTGAGCTAGGAGAGAATCACTTCTGAATCTATGTGGGAAGTAATCAGAAGTTAACCTGAAAAGAACAGTTTGTTTCTTGCTTTGTGGCTTTTCATTTGTTGTTTTCCTGATTTTGACTTTGTTTTTCCAAGTTAACACTGAAAGCAAGTTACCTGATTTATGTGCTACCAAGCATATCTGTGTTGGGAGAAATAACCCCCATAAATAAATATCTTATTGGCTTTACCCAAGAGCACAACTAAATTATTGTCAGCAGCTGTGTCTGGTGTGAATGAACTACATTGCCCACAATACCTTGCAAATCATATAGATATATGCACTTGCCAAGACTGTGAAGATTCTCACCCAGGCAGCCGTCTGACAAATGGCGTAGTTTTTCGGATTGCTTTTGCACAAAGGGGATTTACTTGCTGAGGATTACAACTACAGTTCAAGTTTAAAGCTGGAAAAAAAGATTTTCCCTCAACTGCACTTTGGAGGAGAAGTGAATGTCCCAGGAGGAAAAGACCCTGTGCAGAGCTGGATTCATCACTGACACAAGGTAATAAGTACCTGGGCATGTCTAGTGGTGGATGGGAGTAAGGCACAGGGGTAATTGAAAAAAAAAAAGTAGAAAAAAAAACACACCTGTTTGGAAGGTGGTGCACTTTGGGGGTTTTTTTCTTTGTTTCTTGAGGGATCAAGATGGATCCAAAGGAACTACCTCAGTGGATGGCAGCCCAGTTTAGCAGGCAACAGGAGCTATCGCAGCAGGCACAGGGCACTGCTATGAAAGCCATAATGGACCAGCAGAAGCCAGTGCTTGATCTGGTGCAAGCCCTAGTTAAGCTGCAGAACCAAAGTGGAACAGATGCAAGACCAGCAGTAAATACTGGTACACCACATGTGGACAGTGTGGGACTCAATCAAGGGATTGGGGCATTTAGTTTTGGGAAACTAACTCCAGATGATAATGTTGATGATTTTCTAGAGTCTTTTGAAAGAGTGGCACAGGCATTAGCATGGCCAGAGACCCAGTGGGCAGTAAGGCTGGCAGCCTCATTAACTGGAGAGGCGCTTGCAGCTTACAGAGCAATGCCAGCAGCCCAGGCTTTGAATTATAAGGATGTAAAGGCTGCTATTAGAGATCGCCTAGGGTTGTCTATTTCAGAGTATAGGCGAATGTTTAGAGCTGTTACATTGAGAGTGGGTGAAACACCCAGGGCTCTGAGTCAGAGAATCAGAGGTTTAGCTGTAAAATGGCTGGAGCCTGAGCAAAAGACGGTAGAAATGTTATTAGATATTATAATGCTTGAACAATTTATGTCTGGGGTGTCTAAAGATTTGCACACTTTCCTTATACAGCAAAATTGACCAAATCTTGGAGAGGCAACCATGCTAGCAGAGAGATTCTTGGAAGCCACGCAGGCTTGCCATAGAATGGGTGGCCCTCTGAAGATTGGTGCTGAGGCAAGATGTGCTGTATCAGAAAAGAAAATAATTAAAAATGTTTCTGAAAATGAATGTACTGTATCAAACCAGATGACACAGTGGAATAGAAAGAAATGTTTCAAGTGTGGAAAATGGGGACATTTAGAAAAGAGATGCCAGACACACACTAGCTTAGTGGGTGTGGATTTAAAACAGCCCAAAGAAGGATTTCTTTTGATGGTTGATGTGCAAGGAATTACCACAAATGCTTTGTTAGACTCTGGGGCAGACCAGAGTATGATGTCAGAAAGGCTTTGGCAGAGAATAGAGGCCCAAGAAGGATTTGTGCCTAGAACCCCTGAAAGCCAAGTTCACATCGGGTGCATTCATGGTGCTGCAACATCACATCCCACCTATAGGCTAAAGGTTAAGTGCCTGGGGGAACAAGAGGAAGTCCTGTTAGCAGTGGTGCCTAGGCTACCCTTTGATTTGGTTCTAGGAAGAGACTGGCCAAGATTTAAGCAGGGTCTAGTGAAAGGGCTAGGAAAGAAGGAGGGAGAAGGATTAATAGAAATAGCTCCCGGGCCTTTCTTTGGAAGTCCTCAGTCCCTAGCTAAAAAGATGGTTAAGCTTCCAGAAGGCCAAACTATGGGTAATAAGAGGGGCCTTGTATCCACCCGCTCGCAGGCTAAGATAGAGAGCCAGCAGAAGGAGGAGGGGGAGCAGGCAGAGTTATTAGGAGACTTACCCTCTCATGATGATTTAATAACCCCATCATCTGGTAAAGTAAGAAAGTTGAAAGCACAAAAGCGGCGTGAGAGACTTTGCAGAGCACAGGGTAGGGCTGAGATGTTAGCTGGTCAAAGTTTACCCTGGGTGCCAGCTGAGTTAGTGGCAAAGTTTCCTAACTTTCCACAAGAGCAGCGAGCTGATCAAGCTCTCACCCGAGCTTTTAAGTATGCTCAGGAGGTCAGGGAGGAATTGCCCAGATTCAGACTAGATAATGAAATACTATATAGAGAGAGTCAGGACCCCACAAATGGGACCATACGTAAACAATTGGTGGTACCCACAACTTTCAAAGGGCTAGTACTTAGATTAGCACATGATCATCCAGTTGGAGGTCATAAAGGGATGCAAGGAACGCTGGATCAAATACTTAAGCATTTTTACTGGCCAGGTATTTTCAAAGAAACTGCCCAGTTTTGTGCTGCGTGTCCAGCGTGTCAGCGAGTTACAGCGGCTCACCCACCGGTGGTGCCATTGATTCCCATGCCAATTATTACAGACCCAATTGGTCGCATTGCCATGGATATTGTAGGCCCATTAGTCAAAACGCCCCGAGGTTTCCAATACATCCTAGTTATGGTAGATCAGGCAACAAGGTTTCCCTAGGCCATACCATTGAGGAATGTTTCTGCAAAAACAATAGCTTTAGAGCTAGTAAAATTGTTTTGTGAAGTGGGATTTCCAAGAGAGGTGTTGCCTGACCGAGGGTCCAATTTTGTATCCAAATATTTGGCCCAGGTCTGGGATGCCTTTGGCATTCATCACGTAAAAACCTCAGCCTACCATCCACAATCAAACGGTTTGGTGGAGAGATTCAACCAAACTCTCAAACAAATGTTGAGAAGGGGGTTAGCAGGAGAGGTAAAAGAATGGGATATGTTATTGCCCTTTGCCTTATATGCCTGCAGGGAAAGAATTCAAGTGTCCCTAGGTGTAACTCCATATGAATTGATGTATGGTAGGGCTCCACGGGGTTTGTTAGATATTTTGAGGGAACAATGGATTGATCCTGAACCAGGAAGTCAGGAGGTGCCACAGTTTCTACGTGACCTGAGAGCACGTTTGAAAAGGACCTCGCAGGTTGCTGAGAGGAACCTGCAGGACAGTCAAGTTCGCCAGAAAGGGTGGTATGATAGGAAGACAGTCCAAAGCGTGATAAGGTGGAAAAACACTTTATTGAAATCTCAGACCTAGCAACCCGACACAGGCCGTGTTTCGGAGACCTTCATCAGGGGTTGTCTACATAGGTACTAAAGACATAAAAACACATAATATTAAAAAATAAATAAATAATACTGAAAGAACAAATACTCATAGACATTCAGTTAACTCTATTGTACAGAAATAGAAATAAGTATGTAATAATAAATAATAAAATTATATAATAATAGTATCCTCATATAATTAAAAAATAAAAAATAAAAAATTAAAATTAATAAATAATATATAGTAGTAAAAATCAAATGCCAGAATCACGATACTCAAATAAATATAAATATATAAATAGTGCGATAGAAATTACAACAAAATAGACCACATAAATCCATACAGACACGTTTAAATACAGTCCTTGTGAAGATGATCAACATCATACTTGTATTATTACTACCTTATTTGTAGAGATGACATGCAAACCTCTCAGGAGGTACACAGCTTCTATGTAGAAACGATGGCACTCAGTAAATGCAAGGAGTAAAAAACTAAAATGAAGAAGACATAAGAAAAGGCATCTGTATACCATTGGAGATAAATTATATATATTTTAATATATTTTAAAATAACTGGAAAATAAGGAACACCAAGAACACGCAGCAGGCAAACCTCTAGGTCGGATGTGGGAGGAGTAAATGACCGAGAGAGACTCAAGTGATCATATCCATCTATAGAAACAATTGGTGGGAAAAATTATAAGTATCAATTAATTCCAACTTCTGTCTAAAAAAATATATATTGAGGATTAAATTTTACTTATAAAAATACTTATAAAATTATATTTAAAAATATCATGGAGTGAGGCCAAGGTTACATCGCAGGAGTAGCTGAGGTAAAATCATTAGCAGCAAATGTCAATAGTATCGGTACAGGAAATAAACAACATACTCCTGAAAAATTCTTAAAAAACACGGAGTAGGGTTAGAGGAGGGTCTGGATACACAGAAGCCGATTAGAGAGAGACATATACTACACTGTACTTCCTATTTATCAAAGGCTTATAATAAATATGATTTTCAAAAACATAGTCAAAGGGGGGTTAGAAAAATCGCTCCTTTCTTACTAAATAATGTTCCTCAATCGACGGCTCATAGAGACATGTGACCACGTGTAGGGAATAAAAAAAAGATAAAAAAAAACAACAAAAAAACACTTTGGAGGTACTAAAAAAACAGAATGAAGAGAAAAGGATCCAAGTCGCTACATTGTTACTCCTACTTTCAACGGAGGCTCCTAGTATATTAGATCGTCCAAATACATTCTTAAAAAGGGGGGGAAAAAATGCAGAATCGCTACTCTCCTGTTTTTCACCAATTGAATCTTCTTTTTAAGAATAAAAGGACTTACCTATCTAGATCGCTGGCAGAAACAAAACCCTTCAAATGTGAGTAAACTGAAAGAAAATCTTCCGACTGTCAGCGTGATTCGCTACAAAAAACACCGACACATGCGCAAGCCTATTAGTGGTCTCAAGAGCGGGAAACAAAGGGGGCGTGGCCAGATCCAAAAAAACCTCTAAAGAAACAATCTTAGGACTGTTGTATAGTCATAAGCATCTGCATTAACCTTTAAAATTTAGCACTATCATTAAGATTGCACAAGGAAATATCTGAGGTTAAAAAAAAGTGTTTAGCATCGATTTCTTTATATAAGGCCACCCAAAGGCATCAGACTATCGTTGGACACTTGAGTATAATTATCAAATATAGCACTTGGAAACATTCATATTTTGTCTTCATGTTCTTAAAAACACTAAAACATTAAATAAATATTCTTTCCTAAAAAACCAAAATAAAACCATATTACATGATAAAAACAATAACATAATAGATTGAATAAAAAATAATAATAAAATAAAAAATAAAAATAATAAATAAAAATAAATAAATAATAAATAATAATAATAATAAAATTAAAATCTTATTAAAAAATCTTATTAAAAAAAATATACAAAAATAATAGTGAATAAAATCAATAATGAAATAAAAATAATAAAAAAATAATAATAAAATAAATTAAAATTCTTTATATTAAAAAATAATACAAATACTAATAATAAAATATATAAAAAAAGTATAAAAAATTATATATATATGTATATATATATATATAAAATTATATATATAAAAAGATATATATATATATTCAATCTACACAAATGTTGAATGATATTAAATGCAGGACTGACCACCAGCAGGCTGCTTAATAAAATAATCAATAAACAATTATAGATATTAGAAAAATATATAAATATTGAATAAATAAAATTAAAAAAACAAAATTAAAATTAAAAAACTAATTAAACCCACTCTGAGGCAAATGGGATGAGAAACAAAAATGTAATATCCAAGCGTTAATGAAACTGTAATTATCTCAGGATATAAAAAGTATAGGATTATTCTAACTATAGGAAAACGGAGAAATCCTGATCTAAATTGAGACCGTTCGGAACCAGAGTATTTAAAAGAAAAATGTATCTCTGTTCTAGCTGAAGAATGGTCCTATTTACGTCTCCCCCTCGCCAATTTGTTTTAACTTGTTTTATCACAAAGAACTTAAGATCAGTAACTTTATGCTTAAATGTCTGCCAATGTGAAACTAGGGGTTTGTCTTCTGCGTTCCTCTTAATGCAGCTCTTATGCTCCATAATCCTAATCTTGACCTTACGGGTAGTTTTGCCTACATAGAGCAATTTACAGGGGCATTGTATCACATAGATTGCGTTATGCGTTTCACAATTAGCAAAATCATTGATTGGAAACTTCTTATGTGTAGTTGGATGAATAAAAAAATTCTTAACGGGTAAAACATGGCCACGCCCCCTTTGTTTCCCGCTCTTGAGACCACTAATAGGCTTGCGCATGTGTCGGCGTTTTTTGTAGCGAATCACGCTGACAGTCGGAAGATTTTCTTTCAGTTTACTCACATTTGAAGGGTTTTGTTTCTGCCAGCGATCTAGATAGGTAAGTCCTTTTATTCTTAAAAAGAAGATTTAACTGGTGAAAAACAGGAGAGTAGCGATTCTGCATTTTTCCCCCCCCTTTTTTTAAGAATGTATTTGGACGATCTAATATACTAGGAGCCTCCGTTGAAAGTAGGAGTAACAATGTAGCGACTTGGATCCTTTTCTCTTCATTCTGTTTTTTTAGTACCTCCAAAGTGTTTTTTTGTTGTTTTTTTTATCTTTTTTTTATTCCCTACACGTGGTCACATGTCTCTATGAGCCGTCGATTGAGGAACATTATTTAGTAAGAAAGGAGCGATTTTTCTAACCCCCCTTTGACTATGTTTTTGAAAATCATATTTATTATAAGCCTTTGATAAATAGGAAGTACAGTGTAGTATATGTCTCTCTCTAATCGGCTTCTGTGTATCCAGACCCTCCTCTGACCCTACTCCGTGTTTTTTAAGAATTTTTCAGGAGTATGTTGTTTATTTCCTGTACCGATACTATTGACATTTGCTGCTAATGATTTTACCTCAGCTACTCCTGCGATGTAACCTTGGCCTCACTCCATGATATTTTTAAATATAATTTTATAAGTATTTTTATAAGTAAAATTTAATCCTCAATATATATTTTTTTAGACAGAAGTTGGAATTAATTGATACTTATAATTTTTCCCACCAATTGTTTCTATAGATGGATATGATCACTTGAGTCTCTCTCGGTCATTACTCCTCCCACATCCGACCTAGAGGTTTGCCTGCTGCGTGTTCTTGGTGTTCCTTATTTTCCAGTTATTTTAAAATATATTAAATATATATAATTTATCTCCAATGGTATACAGATGCCTTTTCTTATGTCTTCTTCATTTTAGTTTTTTACTCCTTGCATTTACTAAGTGCCATCGTTTCTACATAGAAGCTGTGTACCTCCTGAGAGGTTTGCATGTCATCTCTACAAATAAGGTAGTAATAATACAAGTATGATGTTGATCATCTTCACAAGGACTGTATTTAAACGTGTCTGTATGGATTTATGTGTGGTCTATTTTGTTGTAATTTCTATCGCACTATTTATATATTTATATTTATTTGAGTATCGTGATTCTGGCATTTGATTTTTACTACTATATATTATTTATTAATTTTAATTTTTAATTTTTTAATTATTTATATGAGGATACTATTATTATATAATTTTATTATTTATTATTACATACTTATTTCTATTTCTGTACAATAGAGTTAACTGAATGTCTATGAGTATTTGTTCTTTCAGTATTATTTATTTATTTTTTAATATTATGTGTTTTTATGTCTTTAGTACCTATGTAGACAACCCCTGATGAAGGTCTCCGAAACACGGCCTGTGTCGGGTTGCTAGGTCTGAGATTTCAATAAAGTGTTTTTCCACCTTATCACGCTTTGGACTGTGTGCCTGTGTCACGTGATAATTTGCCCTGGTATGATAGGAAGGCCAAAAGCCGCCAATTAAACATTGGTGAAAAGGTTTTGGTTCAAGTAGCAGGTACAGCCCCCAAAATTTGAAGTACAGTGGAAAGGGCCATGGAAGGTTGTTAAACAAGTGAGCCCAGTATCTTATATGGTAGAAAATGCAAGAGGGCGTAGGCAGACCTACCATATTAATGTACTTAAGTCTTGGAAGGAGAGGCCTGTAAATAATAATGACCCTGAAGCCAGTCAGGAAGTAAGTGAGCTTCAAAAAGAGAACACTCTCGTAGGTATTACGGACTGTAGGAAAGAAGTTTCACCAGTTACACCAGTCCGTAATAACTTAAGCAGGGGGGTATGTGATAAGGAAGCTTATCATAGCTCAGGAAGGAGCTATAGAAAAGGTGAAGTGACTCTGAACAAGCAACCTGTCAGTTCTGGTAGAAATAAGAAAACAGAATTTTCCCATAAAAGACTACCAGTCCCAGAATGCACCAGGTTTCCAACAGCCATTAGAGGAGCTGAAGTGGGGAAACGTGTGTTCAATCAGGAGGGCTATGAGGTAATCCCTAAGCACTCATCTCAAAGGGCAGGGCCTGATTCAGCACAGCTGCGCTGTATTAGGGAGGAGCACTCATCTAAGCAGAATAAAAGTATAGTTTATTCTACAGATGACCATCTTCATGATCACCTTGGATATCCAGAGAAGGATCATCAGTTTCATCTGAAGGATCATCAGAAGCAGAAGCCAAACCGGACGGACAGAGAGGGAAAGAGACCCTCTGGAAGAAAGAGGAGAAAAGCCTTTGAGAGGTCTAGAAGAGTCCAAAGCAGTACGTATACTGGGAGGTATTCCAAGGGCCAGCATACACCATTGGACTGGGGAAAGCCAGAGGAATGGTGCTGCAGAGCTAGGAATCTCCAGACGCTACCTGTGAGGGAGACGGCTGCACGTGGAAGGGACCCTAAGACCTGTGCCAGAAGGTATGTGAAGAGAGATCCAGTGTCCAGAGATCTGGATTGGAAGGCTGGACATAAGAATTGGACTACATACTGGCCAGGCTATATAGAGAGGAACTTTAACAGCAATGGAAGCTCAGGTATGAACACTGATCTATGCCCTAGCTATAACCTTGAAAGATAGCAGGGAAACAAGTATTCTCCTGAAAGTGCTCCATTGAGAGATTCATCTGTGCCAATCCATGATATTGAACCCATGCTTGTTGATGAAGGGGGAATAACAGCAGATGAAGATACTGTTTATATGGACTGTTCTCTGTCCAAACTCCGTTGGTAACTTTCTGTTATAAAGTACAGCAACCATCACAAAGAAATACAAATTTGTTCTTTAATCTACTCAGAAAAGCTCCTGAAGCAGGATTTGACCCACACAGTGGAAGGCAAGCCAGCTAAGGGGTTTCAGCTGGTGACTGCTAGCAATTAAGCCTTACCTAATTGCTTGTGAGCTAGGAGAGAATCACTTCTGAATCTATGTGGGAAGTAATCAGAAGTTAACCTGAAAAGAACAGTTTGTTTCTTGCTTTGTGGCTTTTCATTTGTTGTTTTCCTGATTTTGACTTTGTTTTTCCAAGTTAACACTGAAAGCAAGTTACCTGATTTATGTGCTACCAAGCATATCTGTGTTGGGAGAAATAACCCCCATAAATAAATATCTTATTGGCTTTACCCAAGAGCACAACTAAATTATTGTCAGCAGCTGTGTCTGCTGTGAATGAACTACATTGCCCACAATACCTTGCAAATCATATAGATATATGCACTTGCCAAGACTGTGAAGATTCTCACCCAGGCAGCCGTCTGACAATATACATTGAGATGTCATCAAAAGATGAGTCATGGGCGTGATGTGTATGTACAGTAGATGCCATGTGGCTGAGCATGGTCAGCATCCCACAAGTCACTGTCTGATGACTCTGCTGTGTATCCTAGACCAAGGCCATCAATCTCTGGAGCCAGTCTAGCGGAGGGAAGTTCTTCACCTGAGTCATGTCAAGGAGAGCCCCTATGAACTCCAATTTTTGGGCGGACTGAAGGTTGGACTTTGGGTAATTGACTACAAATCTCAACAGCTCTAGCATCTGAATGGTCAACCTTGTTGACTGCTGGACTCCATCTGGAGTGGTGCTTTTTATGAGCCAGTCGTATAGATAAGGGAAGACAAAGATCTCTTGTGTTCTGAGATAGGCCACCACCACTGTGAGGCACTTTGTGAAGACTCGAGGCACTGAGGCCAGCCCAAAAGGTAGTATTCGGTACCTAAAGTACTGTTCTGCCAGGACAAATCTGAGATAACTCTGTCAGCAAAAATGGATCAGTATGTGGAAATATGTGCCCTTTAGATCCAGGGAGCATAGCCAATCTTCTTTCTGAAGATAAGGGAAACAGGGTACCTAGAGAGACCATCTTGAAAGAGTAGTTACTCATCTGTAACAGGTGTTCTCCAGGAGCAGCAGGAATCAGTCCTCACATATGGGTGACATCAACGTCGATAAAGCCCTTGCGGAGCATTTCCCCAGCTTTCCAAGAAAGCCTTTGGGAATGCAAGCACGCATGCGCGGTTCCCTTCCCGCCTAACGGTGCCATCTTGCTCAGTCAAATGACATAGCTAAAAACAGCACACAAAATTGTAAAAATAAACTATGTACAACTGCAACTCCCAGGGGAGGAGGGAGGGTTGTGAGGACTGATTCCTGCTGCTCCTGGAGAACACCTGTTACAGGTGAGTAACTACTCTTTCTCCAGGACCAAGCAGGAAGTCAGTCCTCACATATGGGTGACTCCCTAGCTCTGGGATACCAGGAACCCAGGCTGAACAAGAGAACTCGCTCTAGTCCCAGCAGCAAAGAAAGGCTTTGCACTGACAGAACCTCCACCGGTAGCCCAACAGAGGGCTGGAGGGCAGGAGTTGCATAAACCTCAAAGAGATTCCAGAGTACTGCCTGGCCAAAAGCACTGTCCCTACGGGACTCTCTTTCCAGACAGTAATGGGCCGCAAAAGTCTGGTTGAAGACCAGGTTTCAGCCCTGCAGATGTATACCAACGGTACAGAGCGGAGATGAGCCACTGAAGCAGCCATTGACCCGACCCTGCAAAGGAAGGTCAGCCGCCCTGTAAGCCCAGATGATACAGTCAGCCACCCAGATGGACAAGGTACGCTTGGACACAGGTAACCCCAAATTATTAGGGTCAAAAGATATGAAGAGCTGAGTAGCCCTTCTGTGCCCCTGCGTACGGTCAAGGTAGAAGGATAAGGCCCTCCTACAGTCCAGGGTATGCAGAACTGCTTCAGCCTGGCTTGCATGAGGCCTAAGGAAGAATGTTGGAAGAACCACCTCCTGGTTGAGGTGGAAAGAGGAGACAACCTTTGGGAGGAACTTTGGATGAGTCCTGAGGACTACCCTGTTCCTATAGAATCTGGTGTAAGGCCTGTCACAGACCAGGGCCTGAAGCTCACTCACTCACCTAGCCGAGGTAAGGGCTACCAAGAAGAGTGTCTTCCAGGACAGGAAGCGTAGAGGACAAGTAGCCATCGGCTCAAAAGGTGGGCGAGTCAGTTGCTGCAAGACCACATTCAACTCCCACTCAGGAGCAGGAGGACGGATTGGAGGCTTGAGCAAGAGCAAGCCTCTGAGAAACCGGGACACCAAGGGGTGAACCGACAGAGAATGTCCTTTCACCTGTGAGTGGTGAGCTGCTAGAGCTGAGAGGTGGACCCGAACAGAATTGGACTGAAGTCCTTGATTTGATAAGTGCAGTAAATACTGAAGCACTACTGGTACAGTACAGGAAAAAGGATCCTCTGTATGTAGGTGACACCACATGGAAAACCTTTTCCATTTAAGAGCATAGGTTTTCCTAGTGGACTGTTTCCTAGAGGCTAGGACAACCTCCTTAACTTCCTGAGGTAGGCCCCAGGGAGCCAAAACTACCCTTGCAGCCTCCATGCCATCAAATTGAGAGCTTTGAGATTGGGGTGCAGAAGGGAACCCTGATCCTGAGAGAGAAGGTCAAGTTGCAACCCCAGAGGCAGTGGGGGATCCACTGCCAGCTGAAGCAGAAGTGGAAACCAAGGCTGTCTCGGCCACCTGGAAGACACCAGCAGGACCGAGGCCTTGTCCTGAAGAATCTTGAACAGAGTTCGGGCCACCAAGGGCGTGGGAGGAAACGCATACAGGAGGCCCTGAGACCAGGGAATCAGAAAAGCATCTGCTGCTATCCGCAGAGGATGCGGTTGCCTGAAGCAGAACTTTGGCAGCTGTTTGTTCAGAGGACTGGCAAACACATCTATGGATGGAAGTCCCCATTTCAGGAAAATCTGAACCACAAAAGGATGGAGCTGCCATTCGTGGGGCTGCAGAATCCTGCTCAACCTGTCTGCCAGGTAGTTCTCCTGGCCAGGTAGATACACTGCCTTGAGGAGCATGTTGTGTCTGAGAGCAAACAAGCAAAGGTCCTGTGCCTCCCGACAAAGGAGCCTGGACCCAGTTCCACCCTGCTTGCTCACATAAAACATGGTTACCTGGTTGTCTGTTTGAACTAGGACAGACTGATGAGCCAGGGTTTGAGAAAAAGTCTTGAGGGCTAACCAAATAGCCCTGAGTTCCAGGAGATTGATTTGCTGTGCGGCTTCCCAGGGAGACCACAGACCCTGGGTGCACTTGCCTAGACAATGAGCTCCCCAGCCCTGCAGGGAGGCATCCGTGGTCAACACCACTGTGAACCCAGGAATCTGAAAAGGTACCCCTTGCAGCAGATTGGATGGGTGCAGCCACCAGCTGAGGGAGTTCAGAAATGGTCTGGACACCCTTATCCTGTCTCTGAGGCTGCCTGTGGCCTGTGACCACTGAGTCCGAAGGCACCACTGTGCAGGCCTCATATGTAGCCTGGCATTGGGGGTCACATGCACTGTCGAAGCCATGCGGCCAAGGAGCCTCAGGCAGAGTCTGGCGGAGACTCTGAGAAACTGGTTTGCTAAGTTTATCAGCCTTTGGGCTCTGTCTTCTGGCAAGAATGCCTTTGCCAGCAGAGAGTCCAACCTCGCCCCTATGAACTCCAAGTTCTGGGAGGGGAGCAAAGTGGACTTTGCGAAGTTTATTACAAACCCCAAGCTTTGAAGAAGAGCAATAGTTCTGAGAGTAGCCTGTCGGGCCTCCTGGCACGTCTGACCTCTTATGAGCCAGTCGTCCAGATATGGGAAGGCAAAGACTCCCCGATTTCTCAGGTAGGCCGCCACCACTGCCAGGCACTTGGTAAAGACCCTGGGAGCGGAGGTGAGGCCAAAAGGTAGTACTCTGTACTGATAATGGTTTCCTCCCACAATGAACCTGAGGTACTTTCTGTGGTCTGGATGAATGAGGATGTGAGTATACGCATCCTTTAGATCTCATGAGCATAGCCAATCTCCCTGCTGGAGGTAGGGCAGAAGTGTTCCAAGAGTAAGCATCTTGAACTTTTCCTTCTCCACGAACTTGAGGTTTCTGAGATCTAGAATAGGTCGAAGGCCACCGGTTCTTTTGGGTACCAGGAAATACCTGGAGTAGAACCCTCGACCTTGCAAGTGGGGAGGCACAGGCTCCACCGCCCTGTCCACCAACAGACCTTGGAGCTCCTAAAGGAGAAGATCTGTGTGCAGGGGAGGCCTTGGAGGCTCCCCTGGAAAGTATGGAGGAGGCAGTTGTTGGAAGTGTAGTAGATAGCCCTTGTGGACTATGCTTAACACCCAACTGTCTCCAGTGATGAGTTGCCACTGGTGGGCAAACAGGACGAGGCGACCCCCTGTGCAGGGTTGGGAGAGCAGGGACGGAGAGGCTATGCCTAAGGAGTCAAAAAACCCCACCCTGCTGAGTGGGAGCAGGGGCCGGAGGCTTGGGGGTCCTCTGCCTACGGGGCCCATTACCCTGCCCCTTGGCTTGCTGACCCTGAGGGGCAGCTTGGGCAGCCTGGTACTGTGGGTACTGTTTGTAGGCAGTGCCCTTCCTCGGGTAAAAGGGCTTGTTACCTGAGCCCTTCTTCTTGTGAGAAGGGGCAGAAGTCTTTCTAGACAGCCTTGTCCTTGTGAGGTGCTCGGTCTCGAGCTGTGCGGCCTTCTCGGTCATGGGCTAGCCAAAAAGGTTCTCACCTCGGCAAGGGACATCGACCAACTTGTCCTGAACCCATGGCTCGAGGTCCGATGACTGCAGCCATGCCTGGCGTCGAGCCACGATGCCGGCTGCCGCAACACGGGCCGAAGCCTCAAAGCCATCATAGGCAGCGCGGGACAAACTTGGAGCATTCCCAGATCCCCGAGGACAAGGACTTGAACCTCTGCAAGGGTTCCCCGGAGAGACCAGCAGAGAACCCGGCCAGCTCCTTGGCCAGTTCTCGCAAGTACATGCCCATGTACAGCTGGTAAGACTGGACACGGCAAACAAGCATCGAGCCCTGGAAGCACTTTCTACCAAAACCATTGAGGTTTCGGGCCTCCCTGCCAGGGGGCACCGCGGAGTGCATCTTCTGACATTTCAGGCGATGCATGGTCGATTCCACCACCATGGAATGGTATGGTAGCTGCGCCTTTTGAAAGCCAGGACTCTTCCGGAGGCGATAGATCGAATCGACCCGCTTGCTTAGAACCGGTGCCGAGACCGGTGCCTCCCACATCCGGAAGAGGAGCCGTTCCAGCATCGGAGGAACCGGAACAGTAAAGGCCTCCTTCGGAGTAGAGTTGTATTGTAGGGCCTCGAGCTCCTCGGCTCGAGGCTCCTCCTCGGGGTCCGCAGGGATAGCCAACGCGGTGGCCATATCCCGGATGAACTCCGAGAACCGGGTATCCTCCGGAGGGGATCTACTCCGGGGTTCAGACTGCGGTGAGTCCGATGGGACGGACCGAGTCCTGAAGGTGTCGGGAGACTCCTCATCCTCCGTCTCCCAGGCGGGCTCGTCCAATGAGGAATCGGGGGTCCGATCTCGTGGAGCCTGTGAGCACCCGCCCCGACGCCGAAGGCACCGGTGTCGACGCCCTCAGTCCTGAACGGGAGGTCGAGGGAGACTGCGACCGAGGTCTACCTCGAGCCTTTATGGTCTCGAGTATCGGCTCGGTCTCCGGGGTCGACTTCGATGTCGATGTCCCGGTGGTCGGGGCAGATGCACCAGACAGGCTGGCCATCAGTGCCCGCTGCTGTTCCATGAAGGCAGACAGTCTGCTCTCCAAGGCTATCAGCCTGAGGACCCAGCTCAGGAGACTCAGCAACCCCCGACTCGGGCCCCGGCAGCGGTTCTCTGGGAGGAGAGTCCACGAGGACTACAGGACTTACGTGTCCAGCAGACTCCGGCTCCACTCGAGGTACTTTGGAAGGCTTCTCCTGTTCCACGGGTCCAGGGCGACGGTCGGGGGTCTGAGACCTAGCCCTCGAGGAGCCAGAGACCTAGCCCTCGAGGAGCCAGGGACCTCTTCCGACGACGCCCTCGCGAGCCTTTTCTTCCTCTTTCGTTCCCTGTCCGAGGAGCCCCGGCGGTGCTTGGGATCCGATTCCTGAGATGTCGAGGCCTCAGACGAGGTCCAGGCCCGGCCGGAGGCCGAGTCAGAAAAAAACCTTTCCTTTTGGTGCTGACGACTTCGAAGTACCTTGGAAGACATTTTTCCACATGGTCCACACGTCTTAGGATCGTGGTCAGGACCGAGGCACCGAAGGCAGCAGTCATGTGTGTTGGTGAGAGACATCAGCTTCTTGCACCTATCACACTTTTTAAAGTCACTGGAAGCCATCGGGGGAAAAAGAGTCCCCGCGAGGTCAAAAGACCGGCCTTCCAGGGAAAAAGAAAAAAAGGGCGCGAACGCCAGCCACGAAGGGCAAAAACCTAAAAAAGAAGAAGATCGGGCTTGATACCGGTGTACCGAACCCGGCGTCGAACCGGAGTAAAAAATAGTGAAGGATCGCCAAAAAATCTAACTATTTTCCGGGATGGCTAGGACACACGTCCGGTGGGCTTCACGGAAAAAGAGAGACTGAGCAAGATGGCACCGTTAGGTGGGAAGGGAACATAAGAACATAAGATATGCCATACTGGGTCAGACCAAGGTCCATCAAGCCCAGTATTCTGTTTCCAACAGTGGCCAATCTAGGTCATACGTACCTAGCAGTTTCCCCAAGGGACACAGGTTCCACAATGCTTGTATTGGTTCAAGCATTGATATCCTGGGTCCCTTCTTAATAATGGTTTATGGACCTTTCCTCCAGGAACTTGTCCAAACCTTTTTTAAACCCAGCTACACTAACAGCCTTTACTACATCCTCCGGTAACAAATTCCAAATGCGTGCCTGCATTCCCAAAGGCTTTCTTGGAAAGCTGGGGAAATGCTCCGCAAGGGCTTCATCGACGTCGATGTCACCCATATGTGTGGACTGACTTCCTGCTTGGTCCTGGAGAACTTTTCTCACACCAGAAAGGTGTTGAGGTTTCTGAGATCCAGGAGGGGTCAAAACCCCCAACTTCATGGGGGGGATCAGAAAGTATCTGGAGTAAAATCCTTGTCCTATCTGCTCTAAATTCGAGGCCCCAGACGTACAGGCCCGACCTCTGAATAGGCCCTGTACATCTACAGCTAGATCTGTTGAGATTTGCAGTCACGGCCCTGCCCTCGCTCTGCCTCTTGAACTCCCCCTCCCGCCCCCATCTAGGACTCCGTGTACAAACCTGCTGTACTTACGGGGAGGGTATTGACGGGGCCAGCAGAGGGACGAATAGCAGAGATGTACATCCCGATGGGCGTCCATCCCTGCTACTCGCGGGACAGAATGACCCCCATAATGTGTAAGAGAGGGAGAGGAGGTGAGAAAATATCAAAAAAGGTTGGGAATATACTTAGAGAACAAACTGTATGTTACCGACCACAGAAATCTGTGGAAATAAAGGAGTGAATCTCAGAACAGATTAATTATTAGAAATGATGTGAATTGAATCATGTATTGGGGAGAGATGTAATAGTCAAACTGTATATGTGACTGAACTGGAAACCAAATTTATATGGCAAGTGCCCATGCACTGTGAATACAATGCAACAGATAAAATTCAAAGTGAAAAGGAAACCGTAGTTACTCACCTGTAACAGGTGTTCTCCAGGAGCAGCAGGAATCAGTCCTCACTTATGGGTGACGTCGGCGCCGACGGAGCCCTCGCGGAGCAATTTTCCCCAGCTTTCAAAGAAAGCCTTTGGGAATTGCAGCGCGCATGCGCGGTCCTCTTCCCGCCCAAGGGTGCCATCTTAGCCAGTCAGATGACATAGCTAAAAAGACAGCATAAAAATTTGCAAAAAGAACTAAAGCAGGTGATTGCAACTCCAAGGGGAGGAGGGAGGGTTGTGAGGACTGATTCCTGCTGCTCCTGGAGAACACCTGTTACAGGTGAGTAACTACGCTTTCTCCAGGACCAAGCAGGAAGTCAGTCCTCACTTATGGGACTCCCAAGCTCAAGGCTACCGGAGACCCTAAGCACAAAAATGAGCTCCCTCTAGCTCAGCAGCACAGAAGGAAAGAATCTTCGCTGAATTATTACCCACCGGTAGCCCACATCCGGGATGGAGGGTAGGAGTTGCTCAGACCTCAAAGAGATTACGGAGGACTGCCTGTCCGAAAGCACTGTCCCTGCGGGACTCCCTCTCGAGACAGTAATGGACCGCAAAAGTCTGGCTCGAAGACCAAGTAGCGGCCCGTCAGATGTCTGCCAGCGGAACAGAGCGGAGGTAAGCCACTGACGTAGCCTTTGCCCGAACGCAATGAGCCGTGACTCGACCTTCCAAGGAGAGTCCGGCTGCCCCATAAGCCCAAGAGATACAGTCCGCAACCCAGATGGACAGAGTACGCTTGGAGACCGGGAGCCCCAATTTATTGGTGTCAAAAGACACAAAAAGCTGAGCAGCTTTACGGTGCTCCCGCGTACGGTCAAGGTAGAAGTTCAATGCCCTTCTACAGTCCAGGGTATGGAGGACCGTTTCAGCTCGGCTGGAGTGTGGTCTGGGAAAGAAGGTTGGAAGTGCCACCTCCTGATTGATGTGAAAAGGGGAGACCACTTTTGGAAGAAATTTTGGGTGAGTCCGTGGGACTACCCTATTTTTGTAGAACCGAGTGTAAGGGGGATCAGACACGAGAGCCTGCAATTCACTTACGCGTCTAGCGGAAGTGAGGGCTATCAAGAACAGTGTTTTCCAAGAAAGAAAACGGAGAGAACAGGTAGCCATAGGTTCAAAAGGCGGACAGGTGATCCGCTGTAAAACCACATTCAGGTCCCAGTCAGGCGCTGGCGGGCGCAGAGGTGGTTTAAGTAGAAGGAGACCTCGGAGAAACCTCGCTACGAGAGGGTCGTTGGAGAGAGGTCTGCCGTCCACCGGCACATGATGTGCTGAAAGAGCACTGAGGTGAACTTTGACGGAGTTGGACTTAAGTCCCAGATTAGAGAGGTATAGCAAGTACTGCAAGATCACCGACACTGTTGGGTACACCAAACGGAAAACGACGCCATTTAAGGGCGTAGCATTTGCGGGTAGAAGGTCGTCGCGAAGCTAAGACGACCTCCTCCACCTCTGCCGGCAGGAGAAGGGGAGCAAGGACTACCCTCTCAGCAGCCAGGCCATTAGGTTGAGAGACCTGAGGTTGGGGTGTAGCAGAGACCCCTGATCCTGAGTGAGGAGATCCGGTTGTAACCCCAGAGGGAATGGATCCTCTACCGCTAATTGCAGCAGGAGTGGAAACCACGGCTGTCTGGGCCAGCGAGGGGCCACCAGGATCATGAAGGCTTTGTCTCGGAGAACCTTGAAAAGAGTCCGAGAGACTAGCGGGATGGGAGGGAAAGCGTACAAAAGGCTCCCCGACCATGAGAGTTGAAAAGCGTCCGCCGCAACTCGAAGGGGGTGTGGCTGACGAGAGCAGAAGCGAGGAAGTTGCCGGTTGTGAGGACTGGCAAAGAGATCCACCGTGGGGAGGCCCCACTTTAGAAAGAGCTTCTGAACTACCAAGGGATCCAGGCGCCACTCGTGCGGCTGGAGGATCCTGCTGAGTTTGTCCGCCAGGCAATTCTCTTGGCCTGGGAGATAAACTGCCTTGAGGAGAACGCCGTGACTGACGGCCCAAGAGCAGAGCTTCTGTGCTTCCCGGCAGAGAAGGAAGGAGCCCGTGCCCCCCTGCTTGTTCACGTAGAACATGGCAACTTGATTGTCCGTCTGGACAAGGACGGACTGGTGGGAGGTCAGGTGGGAGAAGGCCTTGAGAGCCAGGCGGATCGCTCTGAGCTCCAGGAAGTTGATCTGCTGAGCAGACTCCCACGTGGTCCAAAGGCCCTGAGTACATGCCCCTTGGCAATGTGCTCCCCAGCCCAGGAGGGATGCATCTGTCGTCAGCACCCGGGCCGGCTGAGGTGGCTGAAAAGGCATGCCGAGCACCAGATTCGGCCGATGAAGCCACCACTGAAGAGACGAGGCCAGCGGCTCGGAGATGCGCACTAGGTCTGCTAGGCCGCCTGTGGCCTGTTGCCACTGCTAGCGGAGACACCATTGAGCAGGTCGCATATTCAGGCGGGCATTGGGGGTCACATGGACAGTGGAAGCCATATGGCCGAGTAGTCTCAGGAAGCGCCTGGCGGAGACCAGGGGCTGGCTGCGAAAACGGTCGGCTAGGTCCATGAGCCGTTGAGCCCTGTCGAGCGGTAGGAACGCTCGTGCCTGAGGAGTGTGCAGCCTTGCGCCGATGAACTCGAGATCCTGTGAGGGGAGCAAAGTGGACTTTGCGAAGTTTATAACAAAGCCCAAGTACTGCAGAAGAGTCACCGTGCGGCGCGTGGCGTTGGTGACCTCCGGAGCGGACGCTGCTCTGATGAGCCAGTCGTCGAGGTACGGAAAGACATAGAGGCCGTGAAGCCGGAGATGGGCCGCCACCACCGCGAGACATTTTGTGAAGACTCGCGGTGCGGAGGACAGGCCAAAGGGTAGTACTCTGTACTGGTAATGATTTCCTGCCACCACAAACCTGAGGTAGTGGCGGTGGCTTGGGTGGATGAGGATGTGCGTGTAGGCATCCTTTAGATCCAAGGAGCATAGCCAATCTCCGTGCTGGAGGTAGGGCAGAAGGATTCCAAGGGTAAGCATCTTGAACTTCTCCCGCACGAGGAACTTGTTGAGGTTGCGCAAGTCCAGGATGGGTCTGAGGCCTCCTGTCCTTTTTGGTACTAGAAAATACCTGGAATAAAAGCCTTGACCTTTCAGGTGGTGGGGCACCGGTTCCACCGCCTGTTCCTGTAGAAGACCTGCTAACTCCTGAAGGAGTAATTCCCTGTGCAGAGGGGGTCGTGGAGGTTCTCCCGGAAAGTAGGAGGGAGGGACCTGGTGGAAGTGGAGAAGATAGCCTTCTCGCACGACTTGAAGCACCCAGGCATCTGAGGTGATGCTGGACCACCTGTGGGCGAAGTGAACCAGCCGGCCTCCGGTGCTGGGAGGAACCAGCGGGGGGGGAGAGGCTATGCTTAAGGAGTCAAAAACCCCCACCCTGCTGAGCAGGGGCTGGTGGTGCAGGCTTGGGGAGCTTGCTGCCTACGGGACCCGTTACCCCGTCCCTTGGCCTGCTGGCCCTGTTGGGGAGCTGCAGGGGCCTGATATTGGGGGTATTGTTTGTAGGCAGCCGCCTTCCTCGGGTAAAAGGACTTCTTTCCCGAGCCCTTCTTTTTCTGGGAAGGGGCGGAGGTCTTCCTAGAAAGCCTAGTCCTGGTGAGAGTCTCCGTCTCAATTTGTGCAGCCTTTTCAGCCATGGGCTTGCCAAAGAGGTTTTCGCCTCGGCAGGGGACATCGACCAACTTGTCCTGCACCCAGGGCTCAAGGTCAGACGACTGAAGCCAAGCCTGTCGGCGGGCACCGATGCCGGCTGCGGCCACTCGAGCCGATGCTTCAAAGCCATCATAGGCTGCTCGGGATATGAATTTTGAGCATTCCCGAATGCCAGTGGACAAGGCCAGGAACCTCCGCAAGGGTTCCTCGGACAAACCAGCGGAGAATCCGGCTAGCTCTTTAGCCAGGTCTCAGAGATACATGCCCATGTATAGCTGGTAGGTCTGGACACGACACGCAAGCATAGAGCCCTGGAAACACTTCTTACCAAGGCCATCCAGGTTACGGGCCTCCCTGCCAGGAGGCACCGAGGAGTGCATCTTCTGGCTCTTAAGACGATGCATGGCCGATTCCACTACCATGGAATGGTGTGGTAGCTGTGCTTTTTGGAAGCCAGGGCTCTTGCGGACTCGATAGATAGAATCGACCCGCTTGCTCAGGACCGGCGAGGTGGCCGGACTCTCCCACATGCGGAAGAGTAGTCGTTCCAGCATGGGAGGAACCGGTACAGTAAAGTGTTCCCTGGCGGGAGAGTCATACTGGAGGGCGTCGAGCTCTTCGGCTCGAGGCTCCTCCTCGGGGTCCGCAGGGAAGGCCAAAGCCTTGGCCATATCCCTGACGAAGTCCGAGAACCGGGCATCCTCCGGGGGGGACTGCTTCCGAGGTTCGGACTCAGGTGAGTCCGAGGGGACACACCGAGTCCGAAAAGAATCAGGCGACTCTTCCTCTTCAGACTCCCAGACCAACTCCGACGAGGACTCGGTGGGGTCGGCCCGGGCAGGGCGCGGCACCTGCCGCCCCGACGCCAAGGGAGTCGGCGACCTCGGTCCCGAACGGGAGGCCGAGGGTGACCTCGACCGAGGATCGACTCGAGTTCGCATCGACTCGAGGATCGGCTCGGTCTCCGGGGTCGACTTAGACGTCGACGTCCCGGCGGTCGGGGCAGCGGCGCCAGCGAAGCCAGCGAGCAGTGCCCGCTGCTGGTCCATGAAGGCAGACAGTCTGCTCTCCAAGGCCGTCAACCTGAGTCCGAGCTCAGGTGACCCAGCAGCCCCCGACTCGGGCCCCAAAGGCATCGGGCCCGACGTCGGCTGTCGCGGAGGCGAGTCCAGGAGGACCACGGGACTTACCCGAGCAGGCAGCTCCGACTCCAGGCGAGGTCGCTTCGTGAGGTGCTCCTTCTCTAAGGACCCGGGACGGCTATCGGGGCTATGCGACCTGGCCCTCGCGGAGCCAGGAGCGTCCACCGACGCCGCCCTCGCGGGTTTCACCTTCCGTCGATGGTCCCCGGAGGGAGAACCCCTGTCGGAGGAACTCCGGCGACGGTCCGAGCTGGAACCCCTGGACGCGGAGGCCTCCGACGAGGTCCGGGTACGGCTGGGGTCAGCGAAGATCCTATCCCGCTGATGCCGCCGACTTCTCAACGCTTTGGAGGACAGTTTGCCGCAGGGCCCACAGATCATTTCTTCATGATCCGGGCCCAGGCAGCGGAGGCAATGGTCGTGTGTTTCAGTCAGTGACATATTTCGGTCACACTGACCACACCGCTTGAAACCACTGGCAGCCATCGGGGGAAAAAGGGCCCCGGCGAGGACAAAGGACCGGGCTGCCAGGGAAAAACCGAAAACGAAAACTGACTAAGTCAGAAAAACCGAAAAAGAAGAAGAGGACTCGTGACCGGCGTCGCGAGTCCGGGCGGGAAAAAGACCGGCGTCGAACCGAAGGAAAAAAGAGTAAATTATGAAGAAATATCAACTTTTTCGCGGGGACACGACGGTTACGTCTGTAGGGCTCCGCGGAAAAAAGAAGACTGGCTAAGATGGCACCCTTGGGCGGGAAGAGGACCGCGCATGCGCGCTGCAATTCCCAAAGGCTTTCTTTGAAAGCTGGGGAAAATTGCTCCGCGAGGGCTCCGTCGGCGCCGACGTCACCCATAAGTGAGGACTGACTTCCTGCTTGGTCCTGGAGAACCCAACTTATCTATGGGTTATCTAAAACAAACATTATAAGCTTTATAGTCAATTATGTATCCAGTCATAAGTGTCTCCAAATGACCAATAAAAAAAAGGGGAAAAAATTTGCCTTATGGTCGATTTTCTAATGCATATATATTGCGTGGAGGAGAAACAGACCCGGAATCAACCTGGGACATGTTCTAATCCCACTTTTAAAGAACGAGCAAATTTTCTGCCAAACAAAGGTCAAAGGTGAAAGCTCAAAATGAAAAACTGTCTCAAAAAATAAACTTTCATGTAGTATAATTCTGGTAAATATTCAAAAACAGTACATCATTTCATGACTGAAAATTAGAATTAAAACTTCATGACTAAAAACACACTTGAGCAAACACGCAGAGAGGACACGGTGCAACAGCTAGTGTGTGTACCGATGGCGTCACAAAACTGAACATAGTAATGGCAAGGTTAGTTGTAATCAAACAGTAAAAGTATAAGTACAGGCACATAGAGTTATCAAAAATAAAAACTATGGAGGACATTCACGAACGTGGGTTGTGAGGCTGCAAGCTGCCTAAATTCTATTCCCCCTCCTGCCCTCCCCGCACGTCTTGTGCTGTAAGACAAGGACAGTTGGTGGGGGCCGGGAGGGGACAGGGCAGAGGCGGGCCAGCCCGGCAGCACATATAGGGCCAATTCAGGTCACGGCTCTGTATGTCCTACCAGGCCCGTGAGAATGTGTTGCTTATACCACTTCAAAGGTGGTATAAGAGCACTTTTCCAGCGATAGGGGCCAGAGATCCCCCGCCACCCGATCCAGACCATTGCAGGCCAGTCGTGGGTTGGGCGGTGGGGAAATGGGGGTCAGAGCCGCAGATGTTGGGAGTGCCTGCAGGGAGGACATCCCCACAGGAGGAGGGGGCTCGCCGGGCCATCCTCTGGCCAGATTCTGGCTACCGTGGGAAGGTTTTGTTCCCGTGGACCAAAAAACACATTCCCACGAACCAGAATTGAATCTGAACAGCTCCATTGTTCTCGGGGACGTCCGAGTGGCCCCGAGACATCTCCCTCCCTGAATTGGGCTCCACATGAAGATTAGGAAACAATAAATTTTGCCCCCAAGTAGACAAATGTCTAATAAAAACCAAAGGGCATGTAGGGACACTATTTTGAATTTTAAATATACTTAAAACAAAATAAAAAGTACTATACCAAAGAGCACAAAATATGCCCAGGGATAATGTAATAAAAAAGGGGGGACCCTGGCATGAGAACACCAACAAATGCTCAGCAAGTATTTAAATATATAGCAACTTAAATATATCAAAAAGCTATATCAAGGTTGAAAATAAAAAGCTATATCGAAGTGAAGATAAAAAGTGGGGTAATACCATAGGGGCTTAAGTAAAAAGCAATACAGAACCAAACAAATAAAACGTATCAGATGAACATTAACGCGAAAATTCAAAAAGGAATTTTAAAAGTAAAACTGTAATCAAAGGTAAAACCAGATCAAACCAAAATAAATAAAAACAACCAAACATGAGATATAAAGTGGTCACTGCTTATATATTAGACCAAAAAGTAGGTAAAAAGGGAAGATTGAACATAAAATGGATAAAAAAACGCTACCTAAGTGAATGAATGAATAAATAAATTATGTTAAAAGCTATATCGGGACCACATCAAAGCCAGACTTAAAAGGATTTAAAAGAATATGTAAAAAGATGACAGAGAACCCATTCGCCATGGGCAAAGGCTTAGGGACATACGTAAAAGGAGAGACAAAACAAGTGAAGCTCACTAAATATAAGCCTAAATGAGCAAAAAAGTAAAACTGAGGCAAAAGTAAAACCAGATCAAACCAAAAATAACAGAAGGGTTGAAACGGTACAAAAACATCCAAAGAGAGGGGGAAGGCGAGGGAGGGAAGGGGGGAGGGAGGGAGGGAGAGAAGGAAGGGGGAGGGAGAAAGGGAAGGGAAGGGAAGGGGAGGGAAAAGTAAAACAAGGAACCGACAAAACAGATCAAAATGACCAGCAGAACTGAGGCAGAACCAGACGTAAATTGTGTACTAATCATAAAAAGACCGATAAATCAACTTCCTGATTTAACCCATGTGGTGTAAGGGTCTTTAGTTCATAAATATATCTGTTCCAATTTGTGTAGTACAGAATCAATATTGCCACCTCTCCAATGTGGCACAAACCTGAGAACTAAAACATTGAGATCTGACAGAGTATGATTCTTCTCTTCCCAATGTCCCACCAGCTGTTTCTCAGATACCTTCCTCCTTAGGCAGCTTTTGTGTGCTGTGATATGTTTATTTATTTATTTATCTATTTTCTTCTATACCGCCCCTTCCAGCGATCAAGGGCGGTTTACATGGAACATCTTAACAATATTGTACACAATTGTATACATTTACATTGAACAATCGGATTCAACTATTTACATTGAACAATAAACTTCAACTTTATAAGATATTAATGCAAACAACCGTTAAACTATTTACATTGGATATTTACAGTGGCTGTGTGTTGTGGTGTTGTGTGTAGGGCATGTGTAGTTAGGTATTTGAATTTATTTCCTTTTATGTCGTATGTCAGGAGTGTGTGGTGTGTAGGGCAGATATACATAATGGTATTTATTTCCTTTTATGATGTAAGTCAGAAGTGTGTGTGTGGGGGGGGACAAACAGGGAGTTAGTTAATTTTGATTTTGATTACGGGGTTTGTGCATGTGAGTCCATGGTTGTTGTGGAGGTGGCTTTGGGGGAATAGGGGATTTCAAAGTGTTCAGTAAATAGGTACGTTTTTAGTTCTTTCCTGAACTGAGAGAGGTCTTTTATGATGCGAAGATCTATTGGGAGGTCATTCCAGAGCGTAGGGGCAGCGAATCTGAATGCTCTGGAACTAGTGGTTTTTATAGTTATATGTGTTTTTATAGACCGCTTGGTCTTGCCAACATACACCCTTGTACAAATTAATTGAAACAAACTGGATTTTTTAATCTTTTCAGCCTACGAATTGTATATGTATTTAATTTTGATCTTTTTTTTTTAATCAACTGGGTTAAATCGTCACATATGAGATGTTTCATCATTATTTGTGGGTTTATGGTTAAATGACATAATAGATGACGTGATATGATGTAGGAATGACTTACTGTGTATGAGACTATATCATCAGCCAGCACTGCATCAGCTTTTCTTTCGAGTGTATTCTTAGTTGTTAATCCAACCGTTGTGCATGATGGATGCTACAACCAGAAAACACACTAAAATCGTCAGCCTGCACGAACACACAGGGAAGACCTACAGGGATGTAGCAAGTAAAGTTGGTATCAGTCTCACAACCATCAGTCGTGTGATCAAATCTAAAAAGGAGACAGGGTCCATCTCGCCTAAATGAAAGGGAAATTGTGGTCATAAGAGGAAAACCACACCCAAAGACGACAACTATGTTCTCAGGGAAAGTAGAAAAGACCCTCGGAAGACAAGCAACGCAGTAAAAAGAGATTTAGAAGAGAAAGGTACAACGGTCAGTTCTTCCACAATTCGCAGGCAACTTTTGGAAATTGGTTGAAAAGCATGACGACCTCTGAAAAAACAACTTCTGACAAAGGTTATGAAAGAGAAGCGCTATAAATGAGGACTGAAACAAAGAGTGGACTAAAGAAGAC
Source organism: Ichthyophis bannanicus (assembly GCA_033557465.1). Classification (NCBI taxonomy): domain Eukaryota; kingdom Metazoa; phylum Chordata; class Amphibia; order Gymnophiona; family Ichthyophiidae; genus Ichthyophis; species Ichthyophis bannanicus. Next base: position 40,338,083 of record CM066037.1, on the reverse strand, counting down.
TGGAGAAAAGTAATATTCAGTGATTAAAGTAATTTCTTCGTCCAGGGCCAAAGAAGCCAATATGTTTGGTGTTCACCTGGAGAAAAGATTTGTGATTCTCACATCAACCAGAACATGGAACACCCCCAAAAGATGATGTTCTGGGGGTGTTTCAGTTATTATGGAATCAGCAGCTTGCATCCAGTCGAGGAAATGATGCATTCACAACAATATGTCTATGTTCTCCAAGAAAAAGTTGTTCCAGAGCTAGAGAAGACATTTCCAGATGGATCTGGCATCTTTCAGCAGGATCTTGCCCCATGTCACACATCAAAATTGGTGAAAAGGTTTTTTCAAAAGAAGCAAATAAAGGTACTGGACTGGCCAGGAAACTCTCCGGATTTAAACCCAATAGATAATCTGTGGTCCATTTGCAAACTTCGCCTTTGTGGAATGGACTGTACGACAAAGGAGAAGCTTATTCAAGCGCTGATTCAAGTCTGGTACAGGGATCCAAATATCGTTGCAGACTGCTCGAAATTAGTGGACTCCATGCCAAATTGTGTCTAGATGCTGGTAAAAACAGAGAAGGTCATATTAAGTACTAATATGTGGCTATTAATGAGATTTTCAATGGAAATTCCAGTTTTCACTTATTTTTCAGTTTGTTTCAATTAACATGCATAAGGGTGTACATCAGATTGCAGGGGCATATTATAAGATACACAACATTCTTGGCTTCACAGTTAGAGTAATTATTGAGAAAAATCTTCTTGTGCATCCTTAGATATACAAACAATTCTTAATGACCGGTGCATAGGAGCAAACCACACACCGACCACGTGAAATGCCCCTTAGCTTTACATATGGTTCTTGGCTTAAACAATGCAGATAGCAACACAATGATGGCCAGATTTTGATTCCTCTTATATGCAATAGCGAGGGCTTTTTTTTTGAGGAAATGGCAGGAATGAAGGAAAGGAGGTGCCATTTGTTTCAAGATCCAAGAATTCTCTCATATATTTTTTATATGAGTCTATCTCTTGAGGAGGTCACAAAGAAATTGCATCTTTTGACTCCCTTTCTTTCAGAACCCAAGACTGCAGACTATTCCTCACTGCTTAGTCATATTCAAAATATCTCTTGGTTTCTTACTCGTGCTTCCCTAGACTCATTTGAGTCTGTTAGCAGGACTTCTGCTATAGCTATAGGAGCACGATGTAGAGCCTGACTCCAAGCTTCAGACTTGGACAAATGGGCACAACAAAGACTGGGTAATACTCCTTGCACTGGAGAAAATCTCTTCAATAAGGAGTCTTTACGTCAGGTTACTCAATGGTTCACTGACTTACCTGTTTCTAAAGGCTATTCTACGCCCTCTTCTTTCCCAGTAGGTAGGAAATGTCCTACCAAACTTTCTTCCCCTAGGGGGAGAAGGTTTTATTCATCTTCTGCCCATCACACAGATGTTCCCAAACAGGGGAAACATCGCTCTGGTCTGAAGAATCCAAACTCTCACCAGGCTCACCAAACCCAGCATCTGCAGGGTTTCTGATTAATGACATATCTTTTGTGTCTCTTGGGGGTTTAGAACCTGCAGTTGGCTTCTTGTCAATAGAAGCCTTCCACTGCTTCAGTCTAAACTCTAGGCATGGATCTCTTTTTCACAAGACATCCATTTTTCTCTGTTATATGAGCTCTTAGGATGTTCATGCCTATAGGTCACAGCTTCTCCTCTTTTTCCTGCTAGGGAAAGAGGTTTAACAACTATCAAATGATAGTTTTTCTGTACCAGCATGAATTTTTTCCTTTCTACAGACTTACCACATTGTAAGTCTCCATTCAGCTCCATCTTCTCTGCCCTCTTATCAAGCATTTCCCCTGTAAGAGTGGTACTATTACACTGGAGGGCTTCTCTTCAGCTCTTTTAGTTTTGTCACTATTCCAGTGTGGAGTTTTCCTCTCTGAGTTAACTCCTTCTTCTTTTTTGCTTTGGGGAAGCTTTCAGGCAGGTCCAGAGTTTTCTTACTCCTGTTCTGTCTGTTCTTTCTGTTTTTTAACAGAAAGATTCTTTCTGATGTCTTACTAGCAGCTGCCCATGCAGGAGTCCTAGTGATTGGACCACTGGTTCTTCCCCACAAGCATCCAGAGTTGTCCTCCACTATATTCTTTCTGGCCTCAGTAATGACTCCAAGACAGTGGATTCATCTTTCTTGGCAAATCTTATCACTACAGGCTTCTCTGATTGTTTTCTATTCTTGCCATCTCCAATTCCCTTGGGTTTGGCAGCATAGTCGATTTAGGTACTGGCTTTTCCAGCAACCAGTTCTATCTCCTAATTCTCCTGCATTATGCTCTCTGCAATCTACAGAGAAGCTTTCCACTATGGGCCCTTGCTAGAGAGCATTAGGATTTCCTCAAACAGCTGTCCTAGATGGTTGGAAAAGGCTCCCTCAGTCATGGAGGGAGGAGTAGCCTAGTGGTTGGGGCAAGGTACTTCAGGCCGGAAGGTCGGGGGTTCAAATCCCACTAGAGGACAGCAACCTTGGGCCGGAAGGACTGGGGTTTCTAGTCCCACAGATGCTCCTTGTGGTCTTGGGCAAGCCACTTAACCCTCCATTGCCCATGTTCCCTGTAAGTATTAGTGTACGTGTCTCATATCCCCGTGTGTTAAAATGTATCTCCCAATTGTGTTGTGACCGCTTTGATTGAAGGATAAGGCGGTATACAAAACTGTCTAAATAAATAAATGTCCTTAGTGAGATTTAATAAAGTGAGAACACAAACTATCTTGGTCTCCATCTCACGCGTTCTACCTGCGAGCAGCATGTCACGTTTCCTTGCCCTCTTGTATGCCTTGTGGATACATGCCTGCAGATTTCCCAGTTGGGAGAATCTCTTATTCATATCTGTTGCATGGGCCTTGAAATCCCGATCTGCACATAATCTTCGAATACGAAGGAACCGACTTGTGGAAAAGTTATGTTTCAAAGATGTGTTGTGAAAACTGTCAAAACTCAAAAGAGAATTCCTATCTGTGGGTTTCCGATAGAGGTCCGTCATGAAGCCACTAGGTCCTTTCTTGATGAGTTAAATCTAGGTATACAAAACAACTGTAACCATACGTATGCTCAAACTGCAAATTATCAAGAGTGTTCAACCAAATAAAAACATCTTTTAAATCCCACCTTGGTGCCATCCCAAACCATAAAAACATTGTCTATGTACCATTTCCATAATTTGACCTGTGAGACAAAAGGATGCCTCTTTAAAAAAATTTTCCTCAAAAATTAGACACATATGAATTAGCAATGTCCGGAGCCATAGAAGACCCCATAGCGACTCCTTTCACTTGCTTATAAAAAATGCCTCAAACAAAAATAGTTCTCTGTCATTGCCAATGTGGCCAATTGCATTAAAAAATAGGTGGGAGTCCTAACTAGTCTAGTATGTACTATCAATACATCTGAAATAATGTCAAGGGCTGCCTTTTGAGGTATATTGTTTTTGAACTTCATTGTAAACCGCTTTGATTTTAGGATAAAGCAGTATATAAATCCGGTTAAATAAAATAAAATAAATATTGGTATAGAGGGAACTGACATCTAATTTAACAAGTATCAGTCCCTCATCATAATCAGTAAAATCCTGTAGAATATTAATCATAGGAGCAGAATCCCAAAGCTAGGAGGTAGACTGTTTCAAATGGTCTTAAAAAATACATCTAAAAATGTTTATATCGGTTCAAATAAAGAGCCGATGACCTGGAGGCTTCTGCATAGATTTGTGTAACTTTGGTAACATATACAGGGTGGCCCAAAAAAAAGTGAGAACATCTTGTAGCAGATAAGTTATTTAAAAATTCTAAAAGACAGATGTAAACGATTGACAAATTAAAAAAACAAAGATGGCGACGGAAATTGTCGAAATAAAGACGTTATATAGCCGACAAAGGTAAATAAGTAAACTATTTAAGCTTTTAATTTACGGAGATGTTCTCACTTTTTTTGGGCCACCCTGTGTATGGTTGATGTGACCAGATGAGTTACAGTTAGAAAACCAAACTCCTTAAGAGTAAATTGAAAGGTAATGTCAGGAAATACTTTTTCACTGAAAGGGTGGTGGATGCTTGGAATGCCCTCCCAATGGAAGTGGTGGGGGCAAATACAGTGACAAAATTCAAAATGGCATGGGACAGACACAGTGGATCCCTTTACAGCAACAGGATAACATCAAATAAACTTAACTAATTTCTTAACAAACAGGGGTGTTCTACATGGAGTGGTGGGTTCACCCCTAAACAAAGACATGGGGAGGTGTGACCTGCACTGAGCTAAAGGGCATTTCACATGCACCTACTCTTGCCGCCTTACTGGGCAGACTAGATGGACCATACTGGTTTTTATCTGCCATCACTTACTATGTTACTAAGAGTGAGGTAGTGTCTGATGTGTGTCTACCCTGATGTGAGGTAGTATCCGATGTGTGTCTACCCTGTTTTTTAATACAGTTGTAGGATCTTCATAAATTTTGTGATAAAAAGATGACGTCGTTAATCTGACGATAAACCTCTGATACATATTTTTTTTATAAACAAACCACTAGTGAAACAGACCCATCTGTAATAAAGAAAGCCTCCACTTGGCTCCCGCCGGCTTCTGGTAATGTACTTATAGATGCGTTTGAACAGGTTGTGCTTTCAAAGGTAGAGCAACTCTACACTAAAAAGCAACACATTTATCACAATTTGTCTATAGCTCAGAAGACTGCACCTAACGCCTTATGGGATAATGATAGAATTATCATAAAGCCTGCTGATAAGGGAGGGGCCTTAGTTATACAGGATCATTTAGATCATGTATAAGAGGTTTACCATCAGATTAACGATGTCACTTTGACTCATGACTTTCCTTCTTTCTTGATTCATCTTCCCACTCCCTTATTCTCGGGGATTTTAACATTCGTGTTGATAACTCCTCTGACCCTTCTGCTTTAAAGATCCTCTCCCTTACCTCATCATTCAACCTCTAGCTTTGCCCTACTGCCCCTACTCACCAGCAAGGCCACTGCCTCAACTTTGTATTCTTCTCTAATTGCTTAACCTCAAACGTTTGTACTGCACTTCTTCCCTTATTGGACCATCACCTGCTAAGATTCACTCTTCATCACCCGCCACCTCAACCTCGCCCTATGTCCTCCAACCTCTTTAGAAATCTTCATGTTATTGACCCGTTGGCTCTGTCCTCCACTGTCTCATCATCTCTTTCCTCCATTATGTCATCTGAGTCTGTTGATGAGGCAGTAGCTTCCTAAACACACTACACTCTCCTCTGCTCTGGATGTTCTTGCTCCGCCCATGCCACGTCCTGTGAGGCATACTGTACCTCAACCCTGGCTCTCTTCCACTACCCACTATCAAAGTTCCGGCGCCCACTCAAATGAGCATGCTTGGCTCAAATCCTGCACCCTTGTGGACTTTCTACATTTCAGATTCATGCTCATCTCTTTCCAGTCAGCCATAGCACTCGCAAAACAAGACTATTATGTCCATCTGACTAACTCTCTCATCTCTGACCCTTGCTGTCTCTTTACAATTCTCAATGCTCTCCCTCAAGCTGCCTCTGCCTCTAACCCCTCCCTTCTTTTTTGCCCAAACCCTGGCTGACTACTTTCATGACAAAATCCACATGACCACACACCAATTCCCCATGAGGTCCCCTCCTCACTCCTAACTTTCCCCCTCCACCTCTGCTACCCTTTCTTCCTTTTCTATAATCTCTGAGGAGGAAACCATTCACCTTCTTTCCTCATCCAAACTCACTACCTGCTCCTCTAATCCCATTCTCACCCGACTCTTTAGCTCCATCTCCTCCACTGTAATCCCTTCCATCTCCCATATTCTCAACCTATTACTCTCCACTGCAACTTTCCCTGCAGCCTTCAAGCATGCCATGGTCACTCCTCTCCTCAAGAAACCCTCACTAGACTCTACCTGTCCTAACTATCGACCCATCTCCCTCTTCCCCTTCGTTTCTAAACTTCTTGAATGTGCGGGTTCACTGCTGTTGCCTTGACTCTCTCCTCTCAAGCCCTTCTGGATCCTCTCCAATCTGGCTTTCTTCCTTTACATTCTACCAAAATAGCTCTTGCCAAACTCTCCAGTGTCCTGTTCCTGTCAAAATCCAAGGGCCTTTATTCACTCCTCATCCTTCCTGACCTTTCTGCTGCTTTTGACACTGTTGATTACAATCTTCTCTGATACCATGTCTTTGCTTGGTTTTGAGGACTCTGTGCTATCCTGGTTCTCTTCTTCTCTCTCCTATTGCTCCTTCAGTGGATCCTCCTCAACTGCTAATCCACTCAGTTGGTGTACCCCAAGGGTCTATCTAGGGTCTGTTTTGGGTTCACTCCTTTTCTCCCTCTATACCCAGTCCCTTGGAGCACTCATCTCTTCCCATGGCTTTCAGTACTATCCTTACGCTGATGACTCCCAGATCTACCTCTCTATACCTGAAATCTCTCCGGCAATCCAGATCTCTGCCTGCCTTTCTGACATTGCTTCTTGGATGTCTCACCACTGCTTGAAATTGAACATGGTCAAAATTGAGCTTCTTATTTTTCCCCCTAAACCCTCTTCTCCCCTTCCTCCTTTTTCAGTCTCTGTTGATAACTCTAATCCTCCCTGCTTCCTCAGCTCGCACCTTGGGGTTGTCTTTGACTCATCTCTATCCTTCTCCACACTATCCTTCTCCACATACATCCAACTGATAGCTAAAACCTGCAGTTTCTTTCTCTACAACACTACCAAAATTCACACATTCCTTTCTGAATACACTACTAAGACACTTATCCACTCTTTAGTCACCTCCAGTTTAGACTATTGCAACCTCCTCCTTGCTGGTCTCCCTCTGAATCATCTCTCTCTTCTTTAAATCTGTTCAACACTCTGCTGTGCGACTAATCTTCTACCATCCCCCTCTTCTCAAGTCACTTCATTTGCTCCCTATCAGTTTCTGCATCCAAATTCAAACTTCTTCTGCTGACCTATAAGTGCATTCACTCTGCAGCTTCTTACTATCTTTCCTCTCTTATCTCTCTCTACACCCCTCCTTGGGAACTCGGCTCTTCTGCAAATTGCTTTTATCTGTGCCTTTCTCTTCTATTGCTAACTCCAGACTTCACTCCTTTCACCTTGCTGCTCCTTATGCCTGGAACAAATTACCTGAGTCTGTACGTCAGGCTTCATCCCTGGCCCTTTTCAAATCCAGGCTGAAAACTCACCTCTTTGCTGCCGCTTTCGGATCTTGATTCACCTAATCTCCTTTGTGTTTTCTTACCATTCACCTAGATGCATTCTATGTCTACAGCTACTGTGTTGACTAGATTGTAAGCTCTGATGAGCAGGGACTGTCTTTTACGTATGTCTTGCAGCACTACACAAATGTTCAGTAGTAGTAGTACTCGAGCCACGAGCATGGAGCTTTGGAAGCACCTCCTTCTGAAGGAGTCAAATGTCTGAGCCTCTCTACCTGTGGCATAGAGAAATAAGTTTTGGTGCTTTTGATCCTCTTAAGGATGGACTCTACCACTAAGGAGTAGTGTGGGAGCTCAGGTTTCTCAAACCCCAAAGCTTTTTGGACTCTGTACATAGAGTCCAGCCTCCTACTGACCGGTGGCACTGTGAGGGGGGGTTCTCCCACATCCTCATCTGTAGTTGCTGTAGTATGCAGTGCACTGGCAAAGCCACTGCTTCCTCAGAGGACGAGGACTACTGGAGGATCTCCAACTCCTCTGCCCTGGGTTCATCCTCTGTCTCCAGTGAAAATGGGATGGCCTTTGCCATATCCCTAACAAAGTCCTGGGTGGACATGTCCTCTTAAGGAGGCTTCCGCCTTTTGTGCAGAGAGGAGAGCATCGACAGGTTCTCTGATTCCACATCAGTCACTCAGACATCAACGTCAGACTCTGAAATAAAGTTGAAGTACCTTTGAGACTCTGCCTGGAGCTCCCTCCTGCCCCGAGGGGAGTGAGATCTTCTACGGGATCAGTGATGCATCGAAAGCTTCTGTGGTTTCATCAGAGCATTGGAACTTGAGACACTCAAGAGGATAAATGCGCCGGGAACCGGCATCTGATCTCTTTGATGCCTCGCAGTCAATGCCTCCACAGGCAGAGCGTGCATCTCGAGGATCAGCTGCACAGTGCTCGATGACTATTCCGTGGGCACCAAGGCATCAGCCACCTGTTTCTCCAGCAGTGATGGAATGCAGATTGAGTGCCTGAAGGTGGTGTTCCTCCACGACTGCTGGCCGATTCTGAAGGCCTTGGTGCCTGAGCAGCTTCGACCAACGTCTCTATCAGCATGGTCTCTGCTATGGCAGCCAGTCGGTGCCCCTCCAAAACCCTGGAGGTTGAGGAGTCTTATGGTTTGGTTATGGTTTTAGGCACTTGATATACCGCCCTTAACTTGCGCATCAGAGCGGTTTACATGTATATATATACTAACAAATACTTTTTATTCCCTTGTTCCCAAAGGGCTCACAATCTAAGTGTACCTGAGGCAATGGAGGGTGAAGTGGCTTGTCCAAGGCCACAAGAAGTGGCCATGGGACTAGAGACCCCAGTCTGTCCGGCCTGAGTTTACTTGTCCCCATGCGGGTATTGAACCCCCAGCCCTCCGGCCCGACGTAACCTGTCTCAACCACTGAGCCACTCCTCCCTCTGGGGCACCTTGATGGGCCACTTGCACTATAATTCTTGACATCCCGCTTGGAAGGGCTCTAATGCCGATGCACCCGGGCCTTCACCCGGTGCTCAGCTGGACCCCCCTTTGACATCAATAGAGATGAGGTCAAATCCTCTCTCGATTCCAGATGGAGACAGATCGATGGCCGATGCTTCGGGACAGTGAGGGTGGCTCTATCCGAAATTGAGCCCGAGAACTTCTCAATGTCTATACACCTTCGGCAGATTCCTGGGAAGCCATCGAGACCGACAGCAGAATCAGACTTCTGGACAAAGATGAAATTAGACTTACCTGCTAATTGTAGTTCCTGGAGGAACTCTAGTCTAGTCCCGGCATCTAGGGTGTAAGCACCTCCTCCAGCAGCTATGGAGACTGAGAAACGTCATTCTTCTGATGACACTGGTACAAATACCTCTGGGACCGCCTCTTCTGTCCAGTAATCTATTGACAAAGCAGACTCACCCGAGCAACAATCAAGTAGAAAGAACATAACACATGGAACTTAATGTAACTTAATTAACTAACTAACGGGAACCGAACACACCCGTTATCCTTCATTTGCACTAAATGATTGTACTTACGTATAAGAACCTGTGCTAAGGAAGACCACACTTCTTCGCTCCCTGAAGGATCCAAACGTCTTCCGGATCCCTCTCTTTTCTTCCAACCTCCGCTCGCCTCTATGGCCCACACGTTCCCATTAGCTTCGTCCTCTTATGCTTTAGTGGAAATATCTTGCTTCAGGCCCACAGCAGAGCATAACCAAGGAGGGATACGGGACTAGACTGGAGTTTCTCCAGGAACTACAATTAGCAGGTAAGTCTAATTTCATCTTCCTGATCGTCCCTCCAGTCTAATCCTGACATCTAGGGATGTAACAGAGCAGTGCAAGCTTTACTCATTGGGAGGGACCCGCTAGGCCAGCCTGAAGCACCGCTGCGCCAAAGACAGTATTCCCTTTCCGCCTGCACATCGAGATGGTAATGCTTAACAAATGTATTAAACGATGACCAAGTAGCCGCCGTACAAATTTCAATAGCTGGCACTAGATCGTACTCTGCCCACGACGCCACTTGCGCCCTCGTCGAATGAGCTCTAATGCCTTCAGGAACCGACTTCCCTTTCAGAATGTAAGCTGACGCTATAGCTTCTTTAAGCCATCGCGCAATGGAAGCTTTATTCGCCGCTTCCCCCTTCTGTGCTCCACCAAAAAGGACAAAAGCGCCTATCCGTACTTCTGAAACTTAACGTTCTCCGAACATACCTTTTTAGCGCTCAAACATCCAGCGAGTGGGAGGATCCTGAAGGAGACTGTCCTCCCGCCTCGACAAACACTGGAAGCGAAATGGTTTGATTGACATGAAAAGCAGATACTACCTTCGGTAAAAAAGACGGCACTGGCCTCAAAACCACTTTATTATCATAAAATGTCAAGAACGGCTTCCGACAGGATAGCGCCTGTAGCTCCGAAATCCTACGAGCCGACGAAATTGCCACCAAAAATATGGTCTTGAGTGTCATATCCTTATCCGATGCCTTCGCCAACGGCTCAAACGGTTCGCGCATGAATGCGTCCAACACCAAACCCAGATCTCACCGAGGAATTGGAGATTGACAAGGCGGCCTCAGGAGAGATACCGCTCGCAAAAAACGCTTAACATCTGTATGCGTTCCCAGTGTCTCCCCTTTTATTTTTCCCCTCTAACATGCCAGAGCTGCTACCTGCACACACAATGAGGCATCCGCCAAACCCTTGTCAAAACCATTCTGCAAGAAAGCCAACACATGCGACACCGCCGCACTCAACACCTGAATTTTCCTGTCCGAATACCATTCCTCAAAGATCCACCAGAAACGTACATACGCTAGCGATGTCGATCTCCTCCTAGCCTTCAGCATTGTGGAAATGACAGCCGAGGAATACCCTCTCGCTCTCAGCCTTTCCCTTTCAAGAGCCAAGCCGTAAGCGAGAATCGATCTACCTGGGGCATGAGTATAGGACCTTGGAACAAAAGGTCCTTCCGAACCGGCAGCCACCAGGGCCAATCCACCAACAGTCTGACTAGATCTGCGTACCACAGCCTTCTCAGCCAATCCGGCGCTATCAGAATTACCGTACCCTTGTGAATCTGTATCCTCTGCAGAACTCGACCTATTAATACCCAAGGGGGAAACACGTACAGGAGCTGGTGCTCCAGCCACCTTTGAATGAGAGCATCGAGGCCCTCTGACATTCTTTCCTTTCTTCTGCTGAAAAATCTGCTTGCCTTTGCTGACTCTAATGTCGCCATTAGATCCATTACCGGCTGTCCCCAGCGGTTCACTATCAATTCGAACACCTCTGGGTGCAGAACCCACTCTGCTGGGTCCACTTTGACCCGACTCAGAAAATCGGCGGTCACATTGTCCACTCCTGCTACATGTGTCACTGATAGCACCAGTAGATGTGCTTTGGCCCACTCCAAAAAGTGATCGGCCTCGGACTCTAGTGGCGCACTGCCGGTGCCGCCCTGCCGATTGATGTAGGCCACTGCGGTCGCAATGTCGGAGAATACACGCACCGCTCTGCCCTCTAGACAAGACTGAAATTCCCTCTGCGCTAGAGCCACCACTCTCAACTCTAATCTGTTGATGGACCAAGTCCTCTTCACGTCGGTCCACTGACCCTGAGCAAAGGTTCGTTCAACGTGCGCCCCCCCCCCATCCCAAGAGACTGGCGTCCGTTGTAAGGGATATCCAGATGGGAGCCTCTAGAGGCATTCCCCTCTCCAGCACCCCTGGCTGTAACCACCATTGCAGTGCCTGCCTCGTACCCGGCCAACAAACATGGAAGTACCCGGGACAGAGGATCGTTCTGGTGTGACCATCTGAGCAATGCCCTCTGCAGCGGTCGCATATGCGCCCTCGCCCACGGCACCAACTCGAGTGTCGCCGCCATTGTACCTAGCAACTGCAGATAATGCCATGCCGTGGGAATCCTTCGGCTTAGAAAGGCTCTGACTAGGCCTCTCAAGCTCTGAGCCCTCAAGCGAGGCAGAAACACCTTCCCTATCTGCGTATCGAAACATGCTCCGAGATACTCCAGGCTTTGCAAAGGCTCTAATCTGCTCTTTGCTCTGTTGATCACCCAGCCTAGACTCTGAAGGAACTCCACCACTCTGGCAGTCGCCACCTTGCTCTCTTCTCTGGACTTTGCCTGGGTCAACCAATCGTCCAAATATGGGTGTACCAGAATTCCTTCTTTCCTCAACGCCGCTGCTACTACTACCATGACCTTGGTGAATGTCCGAGGAGCCGTTGATAATCTGAATGGTAATGTGCGGAACTGAAAATGCCCCATCGGGAGTGCAAGTCTGAGGAACTTCTGATGCTCTTGGCGAATGGGTATGTGAAGATACGCTTCTGACAAATCCAGGGCGGTGAGGAACTCCCTTGCCCTGACGGCCACAATAACCGACCGCAGAGTTTCCATCCAAAAATGCGATATGCGGAGACTTCGATTTACCTTTTTGAGATCCAAGATGAGACGAAAGGATCCCTCCTTTTTTTGGTACTACGAAATAAATGGAGTATCGACCGCACTCGCACTGTTTCTTTGGTACTGGAAGCACCGCGTTGAGTCTCAGATGATGTTGCAACGTCTCTCACACTGCCTGGACTTTCTGAGGCGTTTTGCATGGGGATTGAATATAAGCTTCGGCCACTGGGTGTTGGAACTCGAGAGCATAGCCTGTTACGAAGGTACCATCACCTTGGCAAGTATGTAAATTAACTGTCTTGCAAAGGATTGTGGTTATTGAAGTCCATTTACACAAAGCTTGCCTTTTAAATAAATGAAGAAACTTGTAGTCGGTTGAGTGTAAGGCAAAATTAGAGTTTATTTATGGGGTGAATATTCCACACACAGATATACTTGGTAACACCATCCAGATAACTTCTCTAGGGTTTATTCAACATAAACAAGGCAACTGAAAAGCTTATGTAAATAAGTATCAAAGTCCTTTATGGAACAGAAAAACTTTCGTACAGCCCCACTGCTATCAAACTTTGTAGCAGTGCTGAGGTGGAAACAAACCAAAAAGGAAAAACGTCTTTATATAAAAAAACCAGCCCTCTTTATCCACAGAGAAAAGAACTTTTACATTCCACGTGTGCTTGGCTTGTGCTGTGCTCTGCTCTAGCAACAGGTGACAATCCAAATGCAATTAACAGCTTGTTCTCAGCACACGGGCAAACTTCCCCAAAAGCTTTCTCTCTCTAAGAGAACTTTCTGGGGGAGCCAATAATTAGAATGTTTCCTTTTGATGTTTGCTCTTATTTGGAGGATTTTTTTAAAACTAACAACCTACACAAGGAACAGTCCATACAAACATTCTCTTCATCAGACATTAAACCTTGCTCCTGGAATTGCATGGGTTCAATTTCACTGTCTGACTCAGAGGGCTTTATTAACTGACCTCTATACGGAGAGAAACGGTTTCCCTGCTGTTTGCAATGCTCAGAGCTAGAGAAACGTTCACAGTTCATACATGTATCCAGGCTGGCATCAGGCTGATTCCTTTGGTATTCTGGCCAGTATGCAAATAGAGCTTCGGTGTCCTGTCCTCCAGTTGATATCTCTGGACCTCAGGGCCTTTTCTCCATACGTCCTCCAAGAGGTATTTGGGCTCCTTTTCTCCTTAGCTGCAGCAGTATTCCTTTTAGGAGCTGCTTGAGGGTCCCTGGCTGTGGATCTCCAGACCTCTGGCTTTCTCCAGTCCTCTGAAGGTTGTTTCCCCCAGGAATCTCTCCAGGCATACGTACTTCTCTGAGCTCCTCTCTTGGACTGTCTGCTTCCTTGTCCTTGTTCCTTCAGGTTCCGGTTGTTCCTGTTCCTCCTGCTCCCGTCCTGGTTCTTCTTCCTGTCCTTCTTCTGGTTCTCCCTTCCTGAAGATTCCCTTCTAGTTTTAAAGGGCTTAGATTGCAACTCCTCCCTTGCATACTTCAGGTGTTGTGGATTAAGCTCTCTCCTAGAAGGTGATTGATTAGGGATGACATAATGGTTTCTCTGATTAGACTCATGCTTTTCCACTTTAGCTCCTCTAGGGTCTTTCTGCAAACTGTTGCATCCTGGAACATGTAGTCTTTTAGGGAAACAAGCTGTCTTATCTCTCTGACCTGCCAGCACAGGTTCCTTGATCAGAGTAAATTCCCCTCTTTTGTCCTTACTCCCTGAGCTTTGATAAGCTTCCTTATCACAAGCCCTCTCGAATGATTTCCAGCACCCACCGGTCGGTAGTAATCCGGGCCCAAGCAGGATAAAACTCTTGTAACCGTCCTCCTACGGCCACCAGTTCCTCTTGGGCCCCTCTGGCTTCATTGTGACTTTCTAAGATTCGAGGGCAAGGGCGCTGCTTAATCTCTGTTTGCCCCCCTAAACCCTTGAAATCCTTGATTTCTATAAGAGTAACATCCCCTTTGAAATTGTCCAAACCGGGTTGGGCGGAAACGGCGAAAATCTCTCTGCTGATTCCTGTTCGATGGCAAAGGTTTCCTCTGCTGTTGCTTGTCCTCTGGGAGTCTCCCTCCCTTAGACTCTCCTAAATCTTTTACCAACTTATCCAAATCTTCTCCAAATAGTAGCTTACCCCTAAAAGGCAACTTACTTAATCTTGTTTTTGAGGAACCATCCGTCGCCCAATTACGCAGCCAAAGATAATGCTGGGCCACTATTACCGACCCCATACTCTTAGACAGACTCCTAATAAGGTCATAATGAATGTCCGCTAGGTAAACTGTCCCCGACTCTAACTTGGATGCTTCCCTGTCAGTCTCGTCCAACTGGTCTCCCTGAACATGTTGTGACCAATGGAGACAGGCACGCGCCACCCAGACCCCACAAACCGATGCCTGTAAGGAAGTGCACAGATGTCGAATACCTGTTTCAACAAGGTATCTAGCTTCCTATCTTGCACATCTTTAAGAGAGACACTACCTTCCACTGGGATGGTTGTCTTTTTGGTCACTGCCGATACCGCCGCATCTACTTTCGGCGATTTAAACAATTCGCAATCCTGATCTACCAACGGGTATAGCCGAGACAGAATCCTGGAACCTTTAAGTCCTGCTTCCGGCATGTCCCATTCTTCCTGAATCATCTCCCGCATCATTCTATGAACTGGGAAGGCTCTTTGTGTTTTTCGAAACGCCTGTAACAAAGGATCCTCTAAGGACGTATCCTCTGCCAGCCCTGCAGCAAGGACATTTAACGCTTTTAGAGTTTAAACCTATTAAAGCCGGTAACTCCTCCCGTCTAAAGACTCTGACCACTCGCGCCTGATCTTCGTGTTCTGCTAACTCTCCTTCCTCTAACTCCTCCTGTACCTCTGGGTCCTGCTCTCCGTCCTCTGAAAAAGGACTCTCCGAGGCTACTGATTGGTCCTGCAAATTCTTTTCCTTTCGTGCTCTCTTGGCAGGAACCTCCATAAGCCCCAAGCCCAGAGGAGTTCCTGGTCGCTTTTTGCCCAAGCTTGTTTCTAATGAAGGCGCTTCAGTGTTCTTATTACTGCACTTTAAAACCTGTTGCAAGAGGGCCACGAAATCCTGGGAGAAAATTGCTCCTAGCCCACTAGGCAAAGTCGGCTGAGACATAGGCTTATCTGGAGCCGAGGAAGGCCCGGCCACCAGTTCCAGCAACGGAACGGAGGGAGATGCAGGAACTGGTAAAACCCCTTTTGGGCCCTCTCCAGTAACCCCTACCACAGGCTCCATAGAGAGCGCTTCCAGAGTGCAGTTCTTGCAGGTCCCTGCCTCTGAAACTGAGCCCTTTCTAAGACCGCAGAGCAAACAAAGCTGCTTAGAAGGCATCTCTCCTCCAAATGGTAGACTAACTTGAAAAACCCTACTTTTATTACCACTAGATAAAAATTACCCACAGAAATTAATCCTTGTAACTATAGATATATATTACCAGCACTACCATGAAATGATTTACCTATAGTTATCTATACAGACAGAAATCTCCATCCATAAAGACCACTACCGCAGCACCGTTTGTCTATGCATATATATATATATATATATACCTACATACCCCCCGATAACCTGCTTTCAATTCAAAAAAGAAAACTAAATCGCCGAGAAAACACTCTCCGTTTCTCCTCCTGCAG
This sequence comes from Ichthyophis bannanicus, assembly GCA_033557465.1. NCBI lineage: Eukaryota > Metazoa > Chordata > Amphibia > Gymnophiona > Ichthyophiidae > Ichthyophis > Ichthyophis bannanicus. The sequence goes on along the minus strand of CM066037.1, from coordinate 40,322,210 downwards.
TGCTGGAATCACCCTGTGACTTGATTGAAACAGAAAACCCCTCACCTCGAGTTTTTCCGCAGGCCCGATGCTTGCGCGGCTTTTCTGGGCTTCTGTCACGCGGCCGCGGCTTACTGCCAACTCCTAATAAGCCGAACTCCGTTGTGCCCCCCGGAGAAAATCAGCCGCTTACCTGAAAACCAGCAGTTCCTGCTGCTATCTAATGTGTCTCCCCGCGCTCAGCCGAACCGCGGCTTCCGTGACGGGAGAGAGTGGCAGTCTGAGGAGCCAGTACTTTACGAGCCAGAGGCCTTGTCATGCATTTCCCATGCTCGGTGAAGACGGCTGCTGTTCCCTAACCGTGGGTTCGGGAACCGGAGCCCAGCCCTGCAGGTCTGAGAGTACCTTCCTCCCCTGCCGACTGACCGAAGAGAGAAGGGAGAGAGGAAGGGGGCCTTAGCACAGCTTCTCCTCTGAACAGGTAAACTTATTCTTTTTTTTTTTTTTAAATCCAAAAATAATAAATTTAACAATAACCACTATCCTCTCTAATCTACTCTCCTTAAATGTTTCTCCAGTGAGCCTTCAACTTCTAGGCTCACCAACCTCCAGCTGCTATGGAGACTGAGAATGGACAGAAGAGGCAGTCCCAGAGGTATTTGTACCAGTGTCATCAGAAGAATGACGTTTCTCAGTCTCCATAGCTGCTGGAGGAGGTGCTTAAACCCTAGATGTCGGGACTAGACTGGAGGGATGATCAGGAAGAAGGATTTTCTCTCGATTCCTCAGGTCTCTCCTGGTCATCTGCAAGCACAAATTGCAAGTAGAGAGCTGGTGATCGGGATCCGCTGGAGGCACCAGTTGTGCCTGTCTGCTACAAAGATGTTCATGGCACACTTGGTACATTTCTTGAACCTGTTGACTGGTTTCTAGGACATGTCCGGGAAAATGGCGGTGGCAAAATGAAATGGCTCGATGGTGACCACAGGTCCAGTCGGGTCACAGGGAGAACAACTGAAAAAAAGGAAACTTTACCAAAAAGCACCATAACCAAAGAAAGAACAGTGATCGACAGAACAGACGTGACCGACGGCAGACACTAACACGAACACCAACAGAATACTTGTTCAGGAAGGCCCCCGAAGAAGGGGGGGGGGTGGAAAAATCAGCGTTTACTGGCAGAGGACTGAATAAACATCCGTGGAAAAACAAAGACTGGAGAAAATGGTGCTGCGGTGGCAGGCAGAACGGCAGAAATGCAGGTGCGGTGCAGCTTCCAATAGAAGTTGGGAAGCGTTCCCATGTGGGGCTTGTCAGAGAATTTGCCTGTATGTGAGGATTTACTTCCTGCTTGTTCATGGAGGAACAAAATTAATTTTCTGTAAAAACAAAAGATCTAACTGAAGCTGACTTAACATTAAGCACATCTGCAGTGAGGAAGCTGGCTGCTCCCTCAGCACACTTCCTCTGTTAACCACAGGAAAAGAAGCCGCTACTGCTCTCCCCTTGTCTGGCCCACACTGAGATACAAAAAACGGGCGATATTATTTTAAACACACACAAAAGAATAACATTGCCATATATATCTGAATAAACGGAATCAATGTTTATATGCTCATTGAAATAACCAGAAAAAGCAGAGTGCAAATCCCACTTCTCCCACTGACATTTCCCTGGTGACCTTGGGCAAGTCACAACACCCAATATTGTCTCAGGCGCAAAATGGAAATTACACTAACCTGGTAATTGTAGTTCCTGGAGGGTCCAGTTTAGTCCTCCAACATCGGGTAGTGCCCCTCCTCCTGCAGCCGGGAGACTGGACCAATCAAATCTTCTGTAGTATATATGCAGCAGGAGCTCCCAGAAGTCCCCAGTGTACTAGTAACAAAGCATACTTAACGAAGCAACACATTAGATTAATATACAAAATGACCTAATCAAAGAACAATTTGTTCCCCCCCAAGGAATATCCAACCCCCTCCCCAAACGAGGAAGTCAGAACACTGCATTGCGCCGGCACCGACGCCTCAGGAATCAAAACACCGCTCCCCACCAGAAGTTCAGGAGCTGCCTGAACCCCCGAGACAGGGAAGAGCCTCTGCAAAAAACGCGGCTGCCACAGAGGGACCGAACGGCAAGAGGAACCGTCTTAATATCAACCGTTCGGAAAGGCGCGCCGCACCACATTAGCAGATAGTCGGGAGGGAAGGAGGACTAAACTGGACCCTCCAGGAACTACAATTACCAGGTTAGTGTAATTTCCATTTCCTGTTCGGTAATCCAGTTTAGTCCTCCAACATCAGGATGTAACAGAGCAGTTAAGACCGGGCGGGACCTTGCCATCCGGCGCGCAGAACCGCCGAACCAAAACAGGAATCCCGAGCCGCTGACACATCTAAGCGATAGTGTCTACTGAAAGCATGCAGAGACGACCAAGTGGCCGCCCTACAGATATCTGCCGGCGGAACCAGGCTATACTCCGCCCAAGAGGCCGCCTGAGCCCTAGTAGAATGAGCCCTCAGACCCTCCGGAACAGACCGCTGTTGCAACAGATACGCGGACGCGATCGCCTCTTTGAGCCATCTAGCAATGGAGGCTTTAGCCGCCGCTTCCCCTTTACGCGCACCCCCGAAGAGCACGAAAAGCCGGTCAGATTTCCGAAAAGACTCGGTAACCTTTAAATAACGATGGAGCGTACGACCCACATCGAGCCGGAGAAGACCTTTGTCCGTTGACCCGACAGATTGCGAAGAAAGCACTGGAAGAAACACTGCCTGATTCATGTGAAAGGGAGACACCACCTTTGGCAGAAAGGAAGGAACCGGACGGAGAACGATCCGATCCGCGGAAAAAGACAAGAAAGGCTCTCGACAGGACAATGCATGCAGATCTGAAATGCGCCGTGCCGAACAGATGGCTACAAGAAAAACCGCCTTCAGCGTGAGATCTTTCAGAGACGCCCTGCGCAGGGGCTCAAAAGGTTCACGAACCAGGGCCCTCAGAACTAAATTCAAGTCCCAAGGAGGAACGAAAACTCTGCGGGAGGGCCGCAAATGAAAAACAGCCGTAAGGAATCGGCGTACATCCGGATGAGCCCCGAGCAGACGACCCAAAACCTTGCCGCGGTAACACGAGATAGCCGCCAGCTGGACTTTTAGGGAACTAGCCGCAAGGCCCTTATCGAAACCATCCTGAAGAAAACTTAAAACGACGGGCACTGAAACCGTCGCCGCCCGGACTCCCCGCCGGGAGCACCAGTCTTCAAAAATCCTCCAAATCCGAACGTAAGTAAGAGAAGTGGACGTTTTCCTCGCCCGCAGAAGGGTAGAAATCACCGCGGGGGAGTAGCCCTTCCTTTTCAGCCGAGCCCTCTCAATGGCCAAACCGTAAGCGAGAATCGATCCACTCGGGGGATCCGCAAGGGACCCTGAAGAAGAAGATCCGGTAGAGCGGGCAGGAGCCAAGGAACGCCGTCACTCAACCGGACCAGATCGGCATACCAGTGCCTCCGGGGCCAATCCGGGGCCACCAGTAACCCGCGACCCCGGTGGCTCTCGATACGTTGTACGACCCGGCCGATCAGAGCCCACGGAGGAAAGACATAAAGAAGACCGGACGTGGGCCACAGCTGAATGAGAGCGTCGAGCCCCTCGGACATGCGCTCCCTTCGCCTGCTGAAGAAGCGCCCTGTCTTGGCTGATTGAAAGGTCGCCATGAGATCCATGATGGGTGGACCCCACCGCCGGACGATTTGTGCGTAAACCTGTGGGTTTAGCTCCCATTCTCCGGGGTCCACCCGCACTCTGCTGAGAAAATCGGCCTGGACATTGTCTACGCCCGCAATGTGAGCCGCCGAGATTGCTGGAAGGCGAGTTTGCACCCAGTTGAACAAGGCCGCCGCTTCTGCCTCCAGGGCCACGCTGCCGGTACCCCCTTGGCGATTGATGTAAGCTACAGTGGACGCATTGTCCGACAGGACTCTCACCGGCCGTCCGAGAACCAGGGTCTCCAGGTCCACCAGGGCTAGCCGGACTGCCCGCAAATCGAGACGGTTGATCGACCAAGAGGCCTCCAGGGGAGACCATTCCCCCTGAGCAAAGTGGGACTCGCAGTGAGCCCCCCAGCCGGTTAAGCTCGCATCCGTCGTGAACGGAACCCACAGAGGAGGCTCTAAGGGAATCCCTCGCGACAGGTTCTCGGCGGAGAGCCACCACCGGAGGGATCGGCAAACCGTCTTTGGGCAAGGCAATCTCTTGTTCAGCGAGTCGAACTGGTTGGACCAACGTCGCAGAAGAGCACTCTGCAGCGGACGCATGTGGAAGCGCGCCCAAGGCACCACCTCCAAGGTCGCCGCCATCGTGCCGAGGAGCCGCAGGTACCACCACGCCGACGGACTTGGCATCCCCCGGAAGAGACGGACCAGAGCCCGCAACGCCAGCACGCGTCGCTCCGGAAGGCACACCAAGCCCCTTGCTGTGTCGAAGCGGACTCCCAGATACTCGAGATCCTGTGACGGAGACAGACAACTCTTACATTCGTTCACCACCCATCCGAGGGACCGAAGGAGATCCACCACCCTGCTCGTGACTTGCACACACTCCCGACTGGACTTCGCTCGAATCAACCAGTCGTCGAGATATGGATGGACCAGGATGCCCTCCTTGTGCAACGCCGCCGCGACTACAACCATTACCTTTGTGAAGGTGCGGGGAGCCGTGGCGAGTCCGAACGGCATGGCCCGGAATTGAAAATGGCCCCACGGGAGCGCAAAGCGGAGAAACCGTTGATGGGAGGGCCGGATGGGAATGTGTAAATAGGCCTCTGTAAGATCGAGGGATGTCAAAAATTCCCCTTGACGCACCGCTACGATGACTGACCGCAGGGTCTCCATGCGAAAGTGCGGTACTCTGAGAGCGCGATTCACGCCTTTGAGATCCAAGATCGGACGAAGGGAACCGCCCTTTTTGGGAACCACAAAATAGATGGAGTAGCGACCTGCGCCTCTTTCCAAGGGCGGGACCGGAACCACGGCCCCCAGAGAGAGAAGCCGATCCAGGGTCACGCGGATGTCCCGCGCCTTTTGAGCTCCCTTGCTGGGAGACAGAACAAACGAATCCGGAAGTGGGTGCGCAAACTCTAGGGCATAACCTTCTTCTATAATCTGCAGCACCCACCGATCTGACGTAATTTGGGCCCAAGAAGGAAGAAAGTCGCGCAAACGACCCCCGATGACCGGGTCTTCCTCTAGAGCCCGCCTCGTTTCATTGTGGCTTGCGATTAAAGGAAGAGGCCGAGGAAGAGGCGGCTCCGGAGAAGCCCCTTCCCGCTCCTCTGAAACCACGAAACCCTTGATGACGGGTTCCAAAACGACCGCGCTGCGAAGTCCACAGCCGGGAAGAACGAAATCTGCGCGCATCCCGAAACTGGCCGCGCGCTGAGGTGGACGACCTATTAAGCTTAGGCTTATCCTCTGGAAGCCGACCACCCTTAGACTCACCGAGATCCTTCACCAACTTATCCAGAGCCTCACCAAATAACAACCTGCCCTTAAAGGGTAGTTTACTGAGGCGAGACTTGGAAGAACCGTCGGCCGCCCAATTGCGCAACCAGATGGACCGTCGTGCCGCTGCCATGGAGGCCATGCTATTAGCTAGGGAGCGTATTAAATCATAACACAGATCCGCCAAGTAGGCCGATCCCGACTCCACGCGGGTAACGTCCAACAGCCCCTGTTGGTCCATACCGGACCCCGAGCGCAGGTGCTGCGACCATCGCAAACAAGCTCGAGCTACCCACGCCCCACAAATAGAAGCTTGTAACGATAAGGCGTTGGTCTCGAAGGCTTGCTTCAACAAATTATCAACCTTTTTGTCCTGAACATCCCTCAGGGCCGCGGCCCCTTCAACCGGGATGGTGGTTTTCTTAGTCACTGCCGAAACGGCAGCATCCACCCGTGGAGACTTAAACAAGTCCCTGTCCTTGTCTGCAAGGGGGTAAAGACGATTCATGGTCCGAATCCCTTTCAAAGCGGATTCCGGTTGCTCCCATTCCGCATGGATCATCTGCTCAACTACTCGGTGCACAGGAAAAACTACCTGGGCATCCCTGACCGCCTGAATGAGAGGATCCTCGAGACCCTCCTCCTCCAGCGGCCGCACCGCAGAGAGGTTAAGTGCTTGGAGAGACTCCGTGACCAAAGGTACCAGCTCGTCCCTTCGAAACACCCGAATGATGCGAGCCTGATCTTCCAGTTCTGGAAGCTCTCCGTCTTCTAACTCCTCCGCCTCAATATCCGGATCCCCCTCAGTCTCGAAATCCGGGAGGCAAAGGGCGTCCTGATCCTGGTCCCCCAACCTGGGCCGCTTGACCGCGGGTTGGGAAGACCGCTGAACCCCCCCCGCGGATGCTGGGGGGAGAGAGGCGGGCCAAGCCTCCGGCAAATGACCAGACCGGCTTAAGCGGAAGGCCTGATGCATGAGAAGAACAAAATCCGGGGAAAAGTCTATAGGCGACGCTACCATAGCCGCCTGCTGGAGCTCAGGGACCGACGTATTAGACGCCGGGCCCAGACCAGAAGGAAGGATGCTCGGTGAAGGGACACTGTCCCCCGAAAGGGAAGGGTCCCCGGGCACATGCTGTTCCTTAATTTCAATAGGCAGCTCCAGTTCTGAAGAAACTGCAGCACAGCTCTTACAGATTCCAGAGTCAGTCATTGTACCTCTGCGGGAGCCACAAATTACACACTGAGGTTTGGCAGCCATGCCCAGGCCACCTGCTCTCAGGGAAAAATAAGGCAACAGGAACAGGGAAGCCCACACCAAGGGGACTAACCTTATTCAATTCAGCACAGTATTAAATTTAAAACCTTTTTTTTTTTTTTTTTTTTTTTTTTTTTACAGTAAACAAAATACTCCCCAGAATCCTAGGGGTGCCCTGAGCAAAATCACCAGCAAAAGAAACCCCAAAAACACTAGGGGAACCCGTGCGCAAGTGTTAAAAAGTGCCCTTAAAAAGCACACTTTAGAAATCCAAAATGGCCGCCGCACTTTTTCTCCCGCGGTAAAAAACGGCGCGAAAATACAAAGGTACCCAAATAATATGGAAAAGAAAGAAAACGACCCTCTAATACAGGGCAAGCGAAAAAAAGCAGGAAAAAGTGCAATTTGGAAGCCAGGGGAGCCGACAGAGCCTCTGCCCAAGCAAAGAACAGAGAGCTTAAAACAAGGAAAATTCCTACCAGCTCTGGGAACAGCAAGGAACTCAGCCCACTTCTCCAAGTGACAGGCAATGTTGCAGCCTTTTCCCCGAACAGCCTTGGGGAGAGCTCAACCCAGGCTTCAGAGATTCCCAGGCAGAAAGGCAGGAGCCCAAGGCAGGTCTGGCTTTCCCCAGAAAGTCCCCTGTGTCTTTTTCTTTTTTAAAGATACAGCTACCTAGCAAAAGAAATAGAATATAAAGGACCAGAAATAAACCCCAAAAGAACTAACTAACTAGTGTTGCTCCTTCAATTGTCACTTAGCGTGCCCAGCAGGGGCACAGAAGTCCTCCAGCTGCAGGGAGACTGGACACACTGGGGACTTCTGGGAGCTCCTGCTGCATATATACTACAGAAGATTTGATTGGTCCAGTCTCCCGGCTGCAGGAGGAGGGGCACTACCCGATGTTGGAGGACTAAACTGGATTACCGAACAGGAACCTAGATTGCAAGCCCTCTATGGCAAGGGAATATTTTATTTATTTATTTAACATTTTTTGTATACCACTTTTCAAGTTTATCAAAGCGGTTCATAGAGAACAGAACATTATTACAATGAACGGTAGAAGAACTTTTTACATTTTACAACTTTAAGAACTATTTACATTTAACATCTTACAACTATATAACTATGTACAGTGATACAGACTTTTGTTTGAGGGGGACAGTTGAGTGCTGAGTTCAATTCTGTGGTTGTGTATCTGATATGTTGTTGTAGTGGTTTTTGAAGAGGTAGGTTTTTAGGTGTTTACTGAAGTGGGCAATGTCTGTGATCTCTCTTAGGTTGGATGGGAGAGAATTCCATAGTGTTGGTGAGTAGTATTCAAATGCTCTACTATACTTGAACTGTACTTGCCTTGAGCCAAGAATCAGAAAGGCAAATAATTAAATCTAACTGATGTGGATTATATACATACCTTGATAAGTATGGATGACCAACTAGCTTTTTCCACTCTGGTGTTTTCTCCAAAGCTTGGAAAGAAAACATCCTTTCTTCTAAGTCCTCAGCAGTCAACCCTGCCTCTGGATGTTCATCCTATGACACACATACTGTAGTAAATCACCAACAACAAAAGCAGTGATGGAAAGTAGTCAATCGGTCTCCTGTTTAGCTTAAAATATCTGAAAATAAAAATCATTTGATCTTTTCTTACCTAATTAGTTCAGATATGATAGCTGAATAAACTGGTATTCTGCTTGGCTTTCATATATTTGCAAGAGTAAAGGAATTATTATTGAACTGACAAACCAGAGAGAGTATTTTCATCCCCACCTCTCTAAATTTAAACAAAGAAAAGTGGACTCCATGTATGACAAGAGTAATAATACTCTGCTCATATTATTTTCCACTTACTGAAACAGCATTTAGTTTATTACTTCCAAGAGCAGGCAATGCCCTAGTTTTCACTTCTTTAATTTGACAGAACTGTTAGACCGACCTTCGTGTAAATTAACATGGTGGTATTTCATAAATCTAATTTTATAGTTGAAATAACTAAACTGTTTCCCATAACCCTTTCCTCCACAAGCTGCATGATAAATTCACTTGTTAATCTCTATATTCTCTGCCTTCTCATTGCTTCAAGGGAACATTTCATGCCACCTACTGGAATCTAAAAGGAGAAATGCACTCAAGATATATCATAGTTACTAGAAGTTAGAGATCTGAAACCAGATTTATAGTGAATAATTACTTATCTTTAATTGATGTTTTCTGAAAATAGAACTTGATGAGCCAGTCACATGGCTTGTTATATTTATTTATTGATTTATTTCACATTTCTTCTATACCGCGCTATTTATTATCAGTGCGGTTTACATTTTAACAAGGGTCGCTCAAATCAGTCAAGACTGTTTTGCGTTTACATTATAACAGGAAGTAAAACTTGGAGCAAAATACAAAGTAACTATATACATAATGACATAGAACAACCAATATAGCTTGGCTATTATTGCCACGGAAAGTTAATAGGTGAAGCTGCTATTACTAGGGACACATTTGATTATGTAGTGAATGGAGAGTTTGTGGGGGTTGGATGGTGACTGAGCGGTGGTGGGGTAGAGGCTTGTGCGAAATGTAGCAAGAAGATGTGGTGTCTGATTGCTTTCCGGAACTGCATGAGGTCTTTGACTGATCTTATTTCAGGAGGGAGATCGTTCCAGCATTTTGGGGCACAGAAGGCAAAGGTTCTTTTCCTGGTTGATTGGGTACACTTTATGGAGTCTTTGGGGATGATCAATGTGTTGTCTGTTACTGTCCTCCTCGTTCTATTTTTCGGGGTAGGGGTGATGAGGTCGCTGAGTGCCATGGGGGCTAGGTTATTGACAATCTTGAATGTAATGAGAAGAATTTTGTAGGTCAGCCTGCAGTATATTGGAAGCCAGTGGAGCTCTTTAAGTGTCAAGGTGATATGGTCTGTTCTGGCTAGACCACAGAGAACGCGGGCCGCAGCGTTCATCGCGAGTTGAAGAGGATTAAGAGAGTTCTTGGGGAGACCATATAGGATTACATTTGCATAGTCAAAGTGTGGTAGTATGAGGGCCTGGAAAATGGTTCGGAAATCATTAGGGGTAGCATGGGTCTGAGGTGCCTTAGTGTTCTGATTTTATTGTATATGGTTCTGGTTATGATGCTTATGTGCTCCTTAAAGTTCAGGTGCTGGTCCAGAGTAATCCTTAGGTAACGTATGGTGCATTTACTTGGGAGCTCAGCATCTCTTACTATTAGCGTGGATGGAGGGGAGAAGGTTTTGTTCCTTGAAATGAACAGAACTTCGGTTTTCTTGAGGTTTATGCGAAGATTTTGGGTTAGTAGCCAGTCTGTGATTGCGTTGAAACAGTTGACAAGGTTGGTGAAGTCTGGGAGTTTGACTTTGAAAGGCGTGAACAGCAGGACATCATCAGCGTAAATTAGAGTGGAGATATTGTAGGAGCGGATGATGTCACATATCGGCTGCATGTAGATGTTGAATAGAAGCGCAGAAAGCGAGGAGCCTTGTGGAACACCTTGTTGTTGGTGGAAAGGAACAGATGTGTTGGACCCAACCCGGACATGTTGCCAGCGATCTGTTAGGTAAGACCTACACCATTCCCAGGCGAGGCCACGGATGCCCTTCTCATGGAGACGGGTGAGGAGTTAATTGTGATTGACGGAGTCAAAGGCGGCAGCGATATCCAAAAAAATGAGAGCAAAGCCATTCTCGACATTGTTTATTTCTCTGTTCAAAGTGTTGGTTAAGGTGGTGAGCAGTGTTTCTACTCCATGAGATTCTCTAAACCCGTGCTGACAGGGGTCAAGAGGAGCTGCTGTATCAATGTGTTGTTGGATCTGTCTTTGTACAACCTTCTCAATTATTTTGGCTAACAAAGGCATACTCGAGATTGGGTGGTAGGATTCTGCCTTCAGTGGGTCGAGTCTGATATTCTTCAGGAGTGGTCTTATTGATGTTTGTTTGAGGAGTGAGGGGAATGAGCCTGTTGCAAAGGATAGACAAATGATGTTCATTAGGATTGGACTAAGCTCGAGTCGCAGGGTTCTAACCCAGTATGCTGGGCAAGGGTCATTTGGGGCTGTGGAAGTGTTAATGCTGCACATGAAATGAGAGTCAGAAGCTGTAAAGATGTCTTACACATTGGAACATGGAACGTACCAAGCATGAACCAAGGGAAGTTGGAGGTGGTCAAAAATGAAATAGAACGTGTACAACTTGATCTGTTGGGTGTCAGCGAACTGAAATGGACTGGCATCGGGCACTTTGCATCAGATGATCACATGGTCTACTATGCTGGAAATGAAAGACAAAGAAGAAATGGTGTTGCATTTATAATAAAGAAGAAATTTGCAAGAACTGTTATGAAATACAATGCAGTCAGCGAACGCTTAATCTCTATTCATCTACGAGGATTGCCTATCAACACAACTATAATTCAGGTATATGCCCCAACAACAGCTGCAGAAGAGAATGAAATTGAAGAGTTCTATGAACAAGTACAAGCTGAAATTGACAGAAAATGCAAACAGGATATCCTGATAGTCATGGGTGACTGGAATGCAAAAGTTGGTAACAAAGAAGGCAAAGTAGTTGGAAAATATGGACTTGGCAACAGAAATGAAGCTGGAGAAAGACTGATAGAATTCTGCAAGACCAAAGATCTATTCATCTCAAACACCTTCTTCCAGCAACACAAACGGCGACTGTACACATGGACTTCACCCAATGGATTGTATAAAAATCAAATTGACTACATCTGTGGAAGTCAACGATGGAAAAGCTCTATAACATCAACCAAGACAAAACCTGGAGCTGACTGTGGTACAGATCATCAACTACTAGTATGCAAACTCAAGCTAAAGTTGAAAAATAGCAAACCACTCATGAATGCAGCAAAATATGACCTTGACAATATACCACTGGAATTTAAAGACTGCCTGCAAAATCGATTTGCTGCTTTAGATACAAATGACAGAGCTCCGGAAGTGTTATGGAATGACATCAAGAAGGTTGTGTTGGAAGAAAGCGAGAAGTCTCTACAAAAGGTGAAAAAGCAAAAACGGCCAAAATGGATGATGGAAGAAACTCTGAAAATTGCCCAGAAACGCAGAGAAGCTAAAGCCAGAGGAGAAAGAAAGACAATCACAGAACTCAGAGATTTCCAACGTGCAGCAAGACAGGACAAGGAAAAGTACTACAACGACGCATGCAAGGAAACAGAAGCAGAAACTATTAGAGGAAGAACAAGATCGGCTTTCCTAAAGCTACGAGAGTTAAAGAAAAAGTTTCAGCCTCGAATTGGAATGTTACAAGATGCTCAAGGTTCTATGTTGAATGATGCTGAGAAGATCAAGAAAAGGTGGAAGGAATATACAGAGTTTTTATATGATAAAGATCAAGTGGACCAACAGCCGTTTCAACCCATACCTTATGATCAGGAACCATTGGTGATGAAAGAAGTTGAAGCAGCATTGAAAGCCTTATCAAAGAACAAAGCACCAGGCATTGATGGCATTCCTATAGAAGTATTGCAGCAATCTGATGCAGCTGTTACCATACTTACAAGGCTCTGCCAAGAAATATGGAAGACAACATCATGGCCAACTGACTGGAAAAGATCTGTGTTTATACCAATACTAAAGAAAGGTGATCCAACTGACTGTGGAAATTATCGAACAATCGCTCTGATCCCACATGCCAGCAAGATTCTACTGAAGATTATTCAAAAGAGACTACAACCATACCTAGAACAAGAACTACCTGAAGTGCAAGCAGGGTTCAGGAAAGGGCGAGGAATGAGAGACATCATTGCGGATGTGAGATGGATCCTTGAAAAGACTAAAGAATACCAAAAGGATATCTATTTGTGCTTTATCGACTATAGCAAGGCTTTTGACTGTATAAACCATGAGAAACTCTGGTCCACATTAAGAAGCATGGGTATACCAGAACACCTGATCGTTCTCTTGCGTAATTTGTACATTGATCAAGAAGCAACAGTTCGAAAGGAACAAGGAGAAACAGAATGGTTTAAAATAAGCAAAGGTGTAAGACAAGGCTGCATACTTTCCCCCTACCTGTTTAATTTATATGCAGAACAAATCATCAGAGAAGCAGGATTGTATGAAGACAACAGAGGTGTGAAGATTGGTGGAAGACTCATCAACAACCTTCGCTATGCTGATGATACTACATTACTGGCTGAAAGTGAAGATGATCTGAAACATTTGCTTCTCACAATCAAAGAACATAGTCTCAAAATGGGCCTGCACCTTAATGTAAAGAAGACAAAGATCATGACAACTGGCATAATCAACAGGTTCATCGTTGAAGGAGAAGAAATTGAAATTGTGAACAACTTTAACCTACTTGGATCAACTATCAATAAAGAAGCAACAAGCAGTCAAGAAATCAAACGACGCATTGCTCTTGGCAGAATGGCTATGAAAGACCTAGATAAGATTCTCAAGAGCAGAGATGTCTCTCCATACAAAGATTCGACTTGTTCAAGCCATGGTATTTTCAATAACATCATATGGATGTGAAAGCTGGACAGTGAAAAAGACAGACAGGAAGAAAATTGATGCCTTTGAATTATGGTGCTGGCGGCGAATACTGTGTATACCATGGACTGCCCGAAGAACAAACCAGTCGATACTAGAGGAGATCAAACCTAAGCTTTCTTTAGAAGCTCAGATGACAAGACTTCGACTTTCATACTTTGGACACATCATGCGAAGAGAGAGATCATTAGAGAAAGACATCATGCTTGGCAAGATAGAAGGTCAATGCAAAAGAGGAAGGCCAGCAATGAGATGGATCGATACAATAACAGCAGCTACAGGTACCAGTCTGTCAACAATGAGCTGCCTGACTGAAGACCGAACACAATTTAGGATAGCTATCCAGAGGGTCGCCATGAGTCGACTCCGACTCGACGGCACTTAACAACAACAACAACAAGGTCTTGGATGTTTTTCTCGACTGGTAGGATAAACGTTTCGATTGGTGGTTGTAAGGTGGATGTTTGGTAGGGAGTGGATACTGAAGCTTTATCAGTCCTGAGGCTCTTGGATTGGAGGTAGTCTGCATATGACTGAGGGGATATTGGCTCAAGTTGGGTAGGGGATGGTTCCTTAATTAGGGATTTTGCTAGGCTGAAAAGGTCTCTAGGTTTGTTAAGTGAATGTAGGAGCTTGGCGTGGTATTCACTCATTCTGCGGTAAATCGTTTCACGGTGGGATTTCAGGTGTTCAAGATAAGTGGATTTGTCAGCTTGGGAGCGGAAGTGTCTCCATTTCCTTTCTTGTTTCCTGAGAATGAGGAGAGATGCCCAAAGATCTGCTGTGAACCATGGAGCTGGTTGTCTTTTGCTCTTACATCTTTTGGTGGTCGCTGATTTGTCTATGGCCGGAAGTTGTGCAAATTCTTTCAGTGTGATGTTCCAGTTTGTGATTGCTTCTTCCAGGTTAGGTAACGTTTGTTTGAGAGTTGGAAGGACATGTTTCGTGAACTCTTCTATATCAAGAGGTCTGAAGCATGTTGTATTTGTAGATACTATTTTAGCATCACTGGGTGGAGTTTGGGTATGTTGTGAGGGGATAAGGAACGTGATTAGATTATGGTCAGACCAGGGAACAGGGGTAATAGAGATGTTGAGGTCGTATTGGTGACTTGCCACTGAGTGAGGAGCAAATATTAAGTCTAGGAGGTTTCCTTTGAGATGGGTGGGTGCCATCACTAGTTGTTTGAAGCCGAGAGCGTGCATTGCATCCAGGAAGGCGTCTGCATGGGTGGATTGCAGGGATGACAAGTTGAAGTCTCCAAGCAGCCAGTTGGGGTTGCGTGGGTTGGCAGGGTTGCAGGCTAAGTCAATGAAGGTAGAGATGTCCTCTGGAGGGGAAGAGGGAGCTCTATATATGAGGTTTATGGTGGTATATTTGTTGGCAATGGTGACAGTGTCAGTGTGCGTAGTGCTCTTGGTGGAGAGCAGTTGAAATTTTAGCTCTGATTTTGAAAGGATAAAGACTCCTCCACCTCTACGGTTGGATCTATGGCATGTATGAATGGAGATGTTGGCAGGAATAAGTTGGTTAATGAGGGCTGAGTCGGTATCAGTGAGCCATGATTCTGTCACCATGAGGATATCTAAGTCATTGACAGCTATAAGGTCAGCGATGAGAGGCCATTTCTTTCGAACAGAGCGTGAATTTATGAGGGCACATTTCAGGAAGCGTTGTGTGATTGGTGGAGCTGCTCTGGTGATGTCAGGATGATTGAGGGCCACGTAGAGTAGGTGTGAGTGTCGAGAATGGTATGGGAGTCTGGTGGCAGAGAAGTAGGGGTTACCATAATTTTTCTTGCCCAGGTAAGGTAGGGTAGGAATGTGGCTAGATCCGTTGAAGAGTGCAAAGGAATTTTGTATGGTGTTTGCTAGGATGTACAAGAAGGAAAATGTAAGTAATGGGAGGGCCATGACTGCCTAGTAGGGCTGAGTCGGATCTTAAGGGGAGGGTGAGGAGATTATGCCTGTTGCTGAATAAGTTGATGAGTGTGGATCAATAGTGGGAGTATCTATACTGAAAGTACAGTGGACACAGCAGGTGAGACAGCAGGCACAGTAAGAGACTTCACTTAGTGTTAGGATATCATACCACTGCTACCACCTGAATATTTCTAACATAAGGAGGAGTAACACAGTAGTACAATGGAGTGAATAGAATGTAGCACAAAGGGGTAAATTACTTTGTAACAGAATTGAGAGATGTGCTCGCGAGATAATACAATGGTGGAAACAATGTTACAGAGAGTACCTTGCTCTAGAGTGCTGAGAGTTACTGGGTTTAGGCTGCAGCAGGATTGCGGTAGTGAGCTCAGGTTGGTTCAGGAGATAGCTGTGAAGCTGGCTTTTCACGCCCCGCCTAAGGGCCACGCCAAAGGGCCCTCTGGCGAGGCCCTCAGGCGCGGGCACGCCTGGAGCGTGCAGCTGCTTTTGTAGTGTGCTGGAAGGCCCCGATTGAGCTGGGGAGGCTGCGGGAGGGGCAAACATGCTCTGACCTCTCTCTCTGTGCTGAATCAAGGTCCGATGAAGATGCGATGGTGTCCGGTGGCAGAGAGGGACTCCCGGCAGCGTGCAGCTGCTTTTGTAGTGTGCTGGAAGGCCCCGATTGAGCTGGGGAGGCTGCGGGAGGCGCAAACGTGCTCTGACCTCTCTCTCTGTGCTGAATCAGGGTCCGATGAAGATGCGATGGTGTCCGGTGGCAGAGAGGAAGTAAGGGGCCTCCAATGCCTCTAGAACTCTATCAGTGTTATTGCTTTGCTAACTGGCGCTACAGTCACAGAGAAATACCCTTTTTGTCTGTCATATGGTGCTATGGTTAAGCTCTTGTTCATCTGCCAACTCCTTGGGGAGACTTGTATGATGCAGGATACCTTGCTGCAGCAATGAAGTGCACTTGTGCCCTGTTCTAGAAAAAACATCTAATTTGTGACAAGAACACAACACAAGAAGAATAGATGAGTGAAATTAATTCCCAGAAAGGAAGATGGGTGGCCTGAGTGACTAATTCAGTTTATATAATAGCACTCTGAGCTGTGTGCGAATGCACTTGGTTCGGCACATTTCAACATTTCAGCAGCATCAAGGTACTATGGCTCCTCTCTCTGCATGAAGAATACTTTTAGTCCTTTGAAGATAATTTCTTGAAACTCCTTGCTCCCAGTTCTAACCAGGACCTTTTCTGAGATTGCAGAGCCAGTTCAGAGTTGTACCCAGCCAGGACCTTTTCTGAGATTGCAGAGCCAGTTCAGAGTTGTACTCAGCCTTCTTAGGCATGCAGAAGCCTTTTCTTTTCTATTTATTGCATTTATCCTTCCGTTTCCTCCAAGAAACTCAATGACAAAGTGGTTTACCAAAGGAAATAAAAATAAATAATAAACAAGCAGAAATAAGAGATTGCACTAGTTTAAATACATAAAAACAAATTCTCAATTACCATAACATTTGCAAAATACATTTTCCATGACTCTGACAGCTACAGGTAATAAGATCCTGTATCCTCTTAAATCATGGTCTACTCAGAGAAACTAGTAGCAGATCGTATGACCATGTGGGAGGGATTTTCTTTTTTTACTTGACAGCTGTTAAACACAAATTTTGAATCGGTCCTTGCTACATACAAACAAGCAGGGCTGCCCCAACCATTAGGCAAACCAGGCAGTTGCTTAGGGTGGCAACTTAAAGGGGAGAGTGCAACAGAGTAGGGCATTCAAATATAAACAGTTGATTTTGACAGGCAGGTGGGGTGTAAAGCTTAATCATAAGGTCTGCCTATGGCGCCAACACTTTGAACCAACTCTGGGGCAAGTCCTGCAACAAGCAGAGATACTAAAAAGAATACATTCTACCCCACAGTACAGACCATTCCATCCCAACTTATCCCACATTCATCACTGAAAACGCTCTCTTGAACAGTCCTCAAATCCTTACAGAAGTCTTTCAAATTGTCCAGGAGACACAATTCCCTAGGGAGAGAACACACAGTTGCAAAGTCAGGCCTTGGGCATAACTCCAAGAGCCTTAGGGATCAGATAATAAATCAATCATCCTTAGACCAAAATGACCCGATTGGAACAAAAGGACAGTCCTTCAGTCTAAGAAAACCTAGTGCCATGCAATGAAGAATCTTAAAAACCAATAGCAAAATCTTAAATTCAATCCTAAAAACTTTACAGGGAGCCAGCAAAGCTGAAATAGCATAGGCATAATGTGGTCACATTTTCTCAGTCTTTTATGAGCTTAGCTTGGTGTTCTGGAGAAGCTGCACCCATTGCAGATCCCACAAGGGGAGGCCAATTAACAGGACATTACAGTAGTCCAGTCTAGGAAGGATTAATGCCCTTTTGCAGTGGTTCCCAAACCTGTCTTGGGTGTTCCCCAGCCAGTCTGTTTTCAGGATATCCACAATGAATATGCAGGGGGTAGAACTGCCTGAAGTAGAGGCAGTGTATGCAAATCTCGTTCATGAAGTCATAGTGGATAGTCTGAAAATCCGACTGGCTGGGGAACCACAGGACAGGTTTGGGAACCACTGCCCTAGTCACAGCCCGGAGATGCGTAGCAAATAGGGGTGTAGTTGACACACTTGACAACAGAATAGAAAGCCCTTCCACTAAGGGAGAAACATGGACACTCAAAGATATATATGAATCCAATATTACCCCTAAATCGCGGCACAAAGAATTCAAAGGCCACTGGGAACTACCATCAGAGAGAAAAAAAAATACTATCAGGGACACTGTCACCAGATAAAAATATCATCCTGCAATTGAAACCAAGCAGCTAACTGCACCATCGTATCCTGGAGGATCCCCCAGGGGGCAACTGAATCTCTCGAGAATGGGATCAACATTTGAACATCAGCATAAATAAAAAGGATAGGCCAGCTGCATAACTCGACAGAGGGGAAGCAGGAAAATGTTGAACAAGTAAGAGGAGAGCATGAATCCCAGAGGGATTCCCTGTACAAGTAGACTGGGGTGGGAGGGGAGGGACATTACTTGCCATTTTTACACCAGAAGAACCACCTGAAAATACTAGCCTTCTCTGAAGCTACTTTACCTGCAAAAATTACATTATAGTGAAAAAGTAAAAACCGGAAGAAACCTCTCCTCTCCAAAAAACAAACTGATGCAGCTCAACAGGTATGTCCTAAAGGAAAATTTGAGTGGCTAACATGGAATAATAGAAAAACAAACATTGGAAAGATCTAACTACGAATAGATGCAAAAATCCTAAAGAAACTAGCAGATTGTGAGACTATAAATCTAAAGAGCAGAAAAGACAAATGAGGAGAGGTCTAAAAATGCTGCCAAAAGAACTCCAGGATGAAATTATTTAAAATGTATGGACTGAGGGGCACTGACAGGTTCATCACTTTAAAGCAGAAATAGTTTGATACTTACCAAGACACTGCCTCGATCAGGTTGTCTCCCCCAAAGTCAAAAACCATGGGTTAAAGTACTAAGGAAGACCACTGTGGCTTCTAAAAATCCTTTAAAGAACTACAGAGTTTTCTGGTTGAGACTGGGGAAAATGTTGACCGTTTAATAATTTCATGATTACCATACAAACAGATCTGTTTGGGAGAATGGTAATAAAGAAGTCACTGCTGAAGAAAAGCAATATGATATGCTTCATAGCATTTGCAAAAAAACATTTAGGGGACACTTCACACATATGGCAGAAGCTTTGACTAAATCCAGAGATGTAAGAAATGTCATACGGTGCACCAACTGGATCAGTGACCACAGGTCTCCATACGAAAGTGTAGCTGCGCAGATGGGCATGGACTCCCTTGAGATCAAGGATTGCCTGAAAGGAGCAGTCTTTCTTTGGCACCACAAAATCGAAGGAGTAGCGACCCTTGCCCCGCTCGGTGGAATGAACTGGGATTCACTGGCTGCAAATGAAGCAAGCTTTCCAGCATGACCTGAACAGTGGTTCTCTTGGCCACAGAACCATATGGATAGATGACGAAGGCATCCAAGATAGGCTCTCTGCATTCCAGAACATAGCTCTGCTGAATGGTGTCCAGTACCCAATAATCCTTGGTGACCTGAGCATACTCCTGGTAGAAAAAGCGCAGCCTTCTGCCCCTGGAGGCATCCCGAATGGGCCCCCAGTCCATCACTGTGCCAGACGGGAGCTTCTGGAAGGGATAGAATCCCCAGGCCCACAAGCCCCATGTAAGAACTCAGTCCGGATCCAAAAACCAGAAGAGGAAGAGAAGGTGGGCTTGCCAAGTCAGTATCTATGGGAGTCCCATATGCTTCCCAAGTCCCTTGGGCCTATCTTCCGGAAGGTGATGAGGTTTGGACTCACCAAAATCCTTTACCAGTTTCTCCAAATCTGCCCCAAATAAAACTTTCATTTAAAGGCAAGTTGAGTCATAGAAACATGACGACAGAAAAAGACCTTATGACCTATCTAGTCTGCCCTTCCATATCAACTACTATAGTCCCTTTATTTTCCTTTAGTGACTTTCTGTGTTTGTCCCATGCTTAATTGAATTCAGATACTGTCCTCGTCTCTATTACCTCCATTGGGAGACTATTCCAATTCTTTCTGTAAAAAAATATTTTTGCTTATTACTCCTGAATGTATCCCCTTTCACCCTCATCCTATGTCCCCTCATTGCAGAGCTTGCTTTCAATCGAAAGAGGTTCTCCTCTTGTACATTTATGCCACGGAGGTATTTAAACATCTCTATCATATCTCTTCTATTTCAACTTTCTCTAAAATATACATTATTAAAATCTTTAAGTCTGTCCCCATATGCTTTATAATGAAGACCACTAACCATTTTAGTAGCCACCCTCTGCACAGACTCCATATTGTTTATATCCTTTAGAAGATATGGCCTCTTGAATTGTACACAACACTCCAAATGAGGTTGCACCAGAACTTATACAAAGACACCATCACCTCTTTTTTCTGCTGGCCATTCCTCTCCTATTGTACCAAAGCATCCTTCTAGCTTTTGTTGTCACCTTTTCTACCTGTTTAGCTACTTTAAGATCGTCAGACACAATCACGCCCAGGTCCTGCTCTTCTTTTGTGGACAGAAATACTTCGCTCACTGCACTGTACCACTCCCTTGGATTTTTGCAGCCTAAGTGCATGACCCTGCATTTTTTCAGCATTAAATCTCAGCTGCCAAATTCTTGACCATTCCTCAAGCTTAGCTAGATCCCTCCTCATGTTATCTACTCCTTCCTGAGTGTCTAATCTATTGCAGATTTTGGAATCATCCGCAAACAGGCAAACCTTCCCCAACAGCCCTTCCACAATATCACTAACAAAGATGTTAAAAAGAATCGGATCAAGGACAGAACCCTGTGGCACCCAACAGGTAACATACTTCTCCTCAGAGTGAGCTCCATTTACTTGTACACTTTGTCGCCTCACACTCAACCAGTGTCTAACCCCGTCAGTCACTTTAGGGTCCATCCCTAGGGTGTTCAATTTATTCATAAGTCGTCTCTGCAGAATTGTGTCAAAGGCTTTACTAAAATCTAAGTACACCACATCTAGGGACCTCCCTTGGTCCAAATCTCTGATCACCACAGTCAAACAAATCAATCAGATTTGTCTAACAAGAACTGCCTCCGGTAAACCCATGCTGCCTCGGATCCTGTAATCCACTGGACTCCAGAAACCTCACTATCCTCTGTTTTAGCAGCATTTCCATAATTTACTCACCACAGAGGTCAAACTAACTGGCCTGTAATTCTCAACCTCATCCTTACTTACTACACTTTTGTGTAAAGGGACCACATATGCATTTCTCCAGTCCTCTGGGACCAGTCAGCTGGAGCTTGATGTATCCACCACCCATAAGAACATGTCATATTGGATCAAGCATAGTTACTTACCTGTAACAGGTGATCTCTGGGAACAGCAGGAATAAGTCTTCACATATGGGTACGTCGGTACCGACGGAGCCTGCACGGGAATGCTCCCCAGCATCCAATCAGAAAGCTTTTGGGAGCATCCCTCGCGCCTGCGCACTGACTTCCCGCCTTCTCCACTGCCTCTCCTCAGTTGAGTTTCATAGCTGAGACAAAGGAGAGAAAGAGGAAAGGAAGATAGATAGATAGATACAACTCCTAGGGGAGGTGGGAGGGTTGTGAAGACTTATTCCTGCTGTTCCCAGAGATCACCTGTTACAGGTAAGTAACTGTGCTATCTCCAGGAACAAGCAGGAATGAGTCTTCACATATGGGGACTCCCTAGCTATAGATGCCAGGGGGAGATCCCATAAAATGCGTGTCCCTGGATCAGGAGTGCATTTTCCCACACAGGAATCTCCGGCATCCCAAGAGGGTTGGAGGGTAGGAGTTGAGAAGAGAGGAGCTGTAAGGAAAAACAGCGAACCTAAGGACTACAGAAGAGGAGTCTTTGGTAGGTATGATAAGTACCATTAAAAACATTTAATGAACAGTTATAATATGGAGCTTACCTACTGGATTGTAGGAAGTAGAGAGCGTGATGGAGTCTACTGGATATGCAGTAGCGGAATCCTCACGGTGACCTCACAGCAGTGAGGATGAAGGTCCAGACCTGGAATTAGCAGGTGATCCAGGTGTCAACTGGGGTAGGAGAAGAACGGCAGGTCTTCAATGGAAGCTTTATGGAAAAAAGCTGAAAACTCTTTTAGGTACAGAGTCATTAACATTGAGGACTAAAAGAAGAAGACTGACCGATTTGGACAACTAGCCCAGTTCTGGAGGGAAGAAGGGGTATGGAAAAAAGCCCATATTCCCAAGGAGAACAGATGTGTACTCAAAAATAATGAAGATGTACACTGTCTTTCCTAGCTGATGAGAGATAGGAAAGATACTGAAGCCTGATGCTTCAAGGATAGGGAGACCTAGAGCAAAGTGGAAGATGTTAGTACCACAGTAGTGGCTGTGTGCATAACAGCCCCCACATACTAAGGAATAGTAAGAAAATAGGGAGGCACACTGTCTGGAACCTCTAAGAAGGTAAAAATTTTTATAGCATAGACAGTGAGGGTGATAGTATGTAAGACATATCGACCTTTCAAAAGCCTCCCAACAGATACATATATAGATATATAGAGGGATACATATATGCCTATATATATGTATATAGATAGGTATGTGTAGAATATATATATATATATATATAGAAATATATAGATAGATATAGTGGGGGCAGAAGTATGCACACACAGCTTACAGACACATGTATGTATAGGCATATATAGGGATATAGACATACATGAATAAGTCTGAAGATACATGTCTGCCACTAAGCCCCATAAGAACATGCACATGGGGAATGTGAAGGGGAAAGATTCATCCAATAACAAGAGGGTGAACCCACTTGAAAGATATATAGGGAATCTATTTCCATGGGCTAAGAGGATGCAGGAATTCAATCCAGTGAAATAACTAGGATGGTTGCATGAAAAACAGAGGATAATATCAGTCTGTAAAGAGCAAGTCGGGAGTCTTGTAGAACTCAGACATGACAGATAGACAGAAATGCATAGAGAAAATACCAGGAGGACCCACTGGAGGGACATAGGAGTATCATGCGTTACTAGTAGCCTTGGATATTCACACAGAAAAAGCTTATATTCTGTATTATAACAGGAGACAAGAGGGTGTGGAGAACCCTCACAGTCATGGGAATGATTTATAAGCTTTTTTCCCACTATATAGAGTAGTCCTCAGAGACAAAGGTCAATGCTCTGTAGCAAGGCCCCCATAGTAGAAAGCTTCTCTGAAGATTGCAGAGAGCATTGTGCAGGAGAATTATGAGATAAAACTGACTGAAGTCAGGTGTGTTGCCATATCCTAGGAAAAGGAGATGGCTAGAAAGAAGATAATGTGAGAAGCCTGAAGTGAGTAGGATTATCCAAGATAGATGAGGACTAGCTTGGAATCACTACTGGGGCTAGACAAAAAATTGTGGAAAAGTACCAGTAGTTAAATCACTGGAACTCCTGCATGCACAGCAGCTGAAAAGACAGCAGAGGGAATCTGCCTGTGCAAGAGAAAGAGAAACAGACCAAGGGAGAGGAGATATTCCTGTCCCTGTCTGATGAGTTATCTTGAGAATGTATTCAAGGAAACAAAAAGTCTACATTGGAATGAAAGGCTGGAGAAGCTTTTCAGTATGGTACCACTCAGTCAGGGGAAATCCTGGATGAGAGGGTAGAGAAAACAGGTAATTGGAGGGTGACTTACCCATATGGCGAGTCAGCTGAAGGAAAAAATGTTCATGTTGGGACAGAAACTATCGTGGGATAGTTGTAACTTCCCTTCTTAATAGTAAGAAGAGGAGAATTCTGTAACCCATGGACAAGAATATCCTGACAGCTTAGCATACTGAAAAAGGAAAAAACCAGTGTAAAGGTTTAAGAAAAAACAGTGAACAAACTTCTGTTAAGAAGAAGTGAACTGTAGATTGCAACCTTCAGAACCTATGGTTGCTGGGTATGCTGAGACTGGCTAGAGCTTGGAAACTTCAGACTAGGACGAGGTGTCCCTTGCTTGGGTACATCTGAATGATGGGCAGGAGAAGCGTGAAACCTTCTGTTCTTAGGGAAAGAAGGTTTGGTAGGACATTTCCTACCTCCTGGGGAAGAAGGCGGCTTAGAATGGTCTCCAGAACCAGGGAAGTCAGTGGAGCAATGAGCAACCTGACGTAAAGCCTCCTTATTGAAGAGATTTTCTCCAGTACAAGGAGAATAACCCAGTCAGTGTTGTGCCCATCTGCTCAAGTCTGAAGCTTGGAGCCAGGCTCTACGACGTGCTCCAATGGCAATAGCAGAGGATCTGCTAACAGACTCAAAAGAGTCTAAAGAAGCACGAGAAAGAAACCAAGAGATATTCCGGCTATGACTAAGAAGCAAGGAATAGTCAGCAGCCTTAGGCTCTGACAAAAAAGGAGTCAAAAGAGATAATTTCTTTGTGACCTCCTGGAGTGTTAGACTCATATAAAATATATAAGAAATAATTCTTGATGCCAGCATAGATGTTTGGAAGGTTTGACGTCCAAAAGCATCAAGTGCTCTAGATGCACGACCTGGCGGATAAGAAGAATGCTTCTTCTTGCTTTTTACCCTCCTCATTGCTAATTCCACTACAATGGAATGATGGCGAAGTTGAGTCTTTTGAAACCCAGGAGAGGGTGGCACCTGATACAGAACATTAGTTGCTGTAGAAGGTGGGGGAACCCTTAAAGGTGATTCCCATATTCTCAGAAGAAGATCCTGCATATAATAATGTAAAGGAAGCATTATATTTTCCTTTTCTGCAGGAGAGCCACGGTTAAGATTAAAGCCAGGGATAGGAATAGCAAAAAAAGTTGCCATATCAAGGAGAAATTTCTGAAAAGAAGGATCTCCAATGGGAACCATCCCTAGGAAGGCTAGGGTTGAAGAAGCAGCCCGAGCACCAGAGGATGTACTGGGCTGGTGCAGAAAAAGAACCCTACTAGATGGATAGTGATACTGGCAGTCACGAATTGAGGCAGTTAGTACTGCATCGTCCATGCCAGGTATCGATTCCAAACTAGGCATAGAAAGGATCGATGGTACCGATGTAACTGCAGGAATCGACATCGATACCGATACTGGTAATGCCATCGAGGCCGTCATCGGGGCTGCTCAAGCGGTACCGAGGTAACCAGAGAGTCTTGGTAAGTATCCTCGGTACTACGTATCCGGAAACGATAAGGGTCAGTTCCAAGGCACGTCGGTACCCAGTCATCTAGACTAGATATCGATTCCAGACTCGGCATCGAAGGGAGCGAGTCTATCGATGCATGTCTAGAGGGCACCGACGTCGGTGGTGGTACCGGCGATGCCGATACGGGAAAGTCACTCTGGGTTGTATCGATCGGTCCCGAAGGTACCGAGGACGCCAGATGACGATCCCTGGTGAAGAGTGGAACACTCGACACCGGTGCCGATGCCGGGGTATCGGTACCGCTCGAAGCAGATGCCACCACCGAGCATGGCTGAGATACAGGAAAGTCAATATGGAACGTATCGATCGGTCCCGAAGGTACCGAGAACGCCACATGACGATCCCTGGTGAAGAGTGGAACACTCGACACCGGTGCCGATGCCGGGGTATCGGTACCGCTCAAAGCGGATGCCACCACCGAGCATGGCTCAGGTA
Organism: Ichthyophis bannanicus; assembly: GCA_033557465.1. Lineage (NCBI taxonomy): Eukaryota > Metazoa > Chordata > Amphibia > Gymnophiona > Ichthyophiidae > Ichthyophis > Ichthyophis bannanicus. The sequence goes on along the minus strand of CM066037.1, from coordinate 40,296,761 downwards.
TGTTCTGTGAGGGGTGAGCCCCAGGAACAACCTGAAACCCCTGAAATGCTTTGGAGCCCAAAGACTCCCGCCGGGGTTCTAATGCCAATGGGATCTTGAGGGCAAGGCCGGAGCCGTCATCATGCTTGGCATGAGACCTACCACTCAAGGATTGGCAAGTCTTAACAGACTGTTTGTGGGTTATCTGATCCTGTAGAGAAGAAAAAACGGTGCCCTCACAACAGGAGGGAAAACGGTATCGAGGGAAACTCGAAAGAGGGAAGGTCTTCTCTCAGTAGTGCAGCCTGATAGTTCAGGGGAAAAAGGGTCAGGACCCAAACAGGTTAGACACCAGTTATTGGAGTCTAAAAAGAAAACTGTGGTACCACAGTGGAGGCACTTCTTAGGAGAAGAAGGCTCCATGATGAAGAGGCCTTGTAGGCCCAAAAAAGTTAAGACAAAAGCAGAGGGAAAAATTCCTCTGAGTTCAAGAAAAAGAAAAGCAAAAACCACCGGCAGTACCGGTGGCGGCGGGAAATACAGCCGCGACCACAAGAAAACAAGAAAAGAAGTATTTAAAGAAAAAAGTTTCTGCGGTGACAGGAGGACGTCCTGCCGGCTCCGCGGAAAAACGAAAACTGAGGAGAGGCAATGGAGAAGGCGGGAAGTCAGTGCGCAGGCGCGAGGGATGCTCCCAAAAGCTTTCTGATTGGATGCTGAGGAGCATTCCCGTGCAGGCTCCGTCGGTACCGACGTACCCATATGTGAAGACTCATTCCTGCTTGTTCCTGGAGATAACAAAGATCCATCAAGCCCAGTATCCTGGCAAGTTCCACAATGCCTGTGCCTGGGGTAAGTTGTTAAAATGAAAGAGGACCTTGATAAATTGGAAGACTGGATGTTCAATGGCAGATAAAATTTAATGTGAACAAGTGAAAAGTTATGCACCTAGGAAAGAACATCACAAACTATGGTTACACAATACAAGGTTCCACATTAGGAACCACCATTCAAGAAAAAGATTTACTGTACATGTCATCGTGGCCAGTGTACCGCAGCAGCCAAGAAAGCAAATAGAATGCTAGGAATCATAAGGAAAGGAATGGAGAATAAAACAAAAGATATTATAATGCCTCTGTACTGTTCCATGGTGTGACCACACCTTGAATACTGTGTACAACTCTGGTCACCTTATCCTAAAAAGGATATAGCAGAATTCGAAAAGGTACAGGGAAGAGCCACCAAAATGGTAAAGGGGATGGAAGGATACCCCTTAAGGAAAGGCTTAAAAGGTTAGGGCTTTTCAACTTGAAAAATAGACAGCTGAGGGGAGATATGATAGAGCTCTATAAATTAATGAATGTAATGTAATGGGTAAACATAGATCAGTTGTTTACGCCATCAAAAAGTAGAAAGACTAGGGGACACGCAATGAAGCTACAACGTAACCCATTTAAGACTAATAAGAGAAAATATTTTTTCACTCAACGCATAGTCAAACTCTGAAATTTCTTACCGGAGGATGTAGTAAATGCTGTTAGTGTAGCTGGGTTTAAAAAAGGTTTGGGCAAGTTCCTGGAGGAAAGGTCCATAAACTATTATTAAAAAGGACCCAGGAAATCCACTGCTTGCTTCAGGACAAGCATTGTGGAACATTTATTTATTTTATTTATTTAATTAACATTTCTTATATGCCGCCTTTCATGATATCAAGGTGATTTACATTGAACAAACTGAAATTACATTGAACAGGGCATTATAACTTGGAGATAAAGCGTAGTTACTCACCTGTAACAGGTGTTCTCCAGGAGCAGCAGGAATCAGTCCTCACTTATGGGTGACGTCGGCGCCGACGGAGCCCTCGCGGAGCAATTTTCCCCAGCTTTCAAAGAAAGCCTTTGGGAATTGCAGCGCGCATGCGCGGTCCTCTTCCCGCCCAAGGGTGCCATCTTAGCCAGTCAGATGACATAGCTAAAAAAGACAGCATAAAAATTTGCAAAAAAACTAAAGCAGACGATTGCAACTCCACGGGGAGGAGGGAGGGTTGTGAGGACTGATTCCTGCTGCTCCTGGAGAACACCTGTTACAGGTGAGTAACTACGCTTTCTCCAGGACCAAGCAGGAAGTCAGTCCTCACTTATGGGACTCCCAAGCTCAAGGCTACCGGAGACCCTAAGCACAAAAATGAGCTCCCTCTAGCTCAGCAGCACAGAAGGAAAGAATCTTCGCTGAATTATCACCCACCGGTAGCCCACATCCGGGATGGAGGGTAGGAGTTGCTCAGACCTCAAAGAGATTACGGAGGACTGCCTGTCCGAAAGCACTGTCCCTGCGGGACTCCCTCTCGAGACAGTAATGGACCGCAAAAGTCTGGCTCGAAGACCAAGTAGCGGCCCGGCAGATGTCTGCCAGCGGAACAGAGCGGAGGTAAGCCACTGACGTGGCCTTTGCCCGAACGCAATGAGCCGTGACTCGACCTTCCAAGGAGAGTCCGGCTGCCCCATAAGCCCAAGTGATACAGTCCGCAACCCAGATGGACAGTGTACGCTTGGAGACCGGGAGCCCCAATTTATTGGGGTCAAAAGACACAAAAAGCTGAGCAGCTTTACGGTGCTCCCGCGTACGGTCAAGGTAGAAGTTCAAAGCCCTTCTGCAGTCCAGGGTATGGAGGACCGTTTCAGCTCGGCTGGAGTGTGGCCTGGGAAAGAAGGTCGGAAGTACCACCTCCTGATTGATGTGAAAAGGGGAGACCACTTTTGGAAGAAATTTAGGGTGAGTCCGTAGGACTACCCTATTTTTGTAGAACCGAGTGTAAGGGGGATCAGACACGAGGGCCTGCAATTCACTTACGCGTCTAGCGGAAGTGAGGGCTATCAAGAACAGTGTTTTCCAAGACAGAAAACGGAGAGAACAGGTAGCCATAGGTTCAAAAGGCGGACAGGTGATCCGCTGCAAAACCACATTCAGGTCCCAGTCAGGCGCTGGCGGGCGCAGAGGTGGTTTAAGTAGAAGGAGACCTCGAAGAAACCTCGCTACGAGAGGGTCGCTGGAGAGAGGCCTGCCGTCCACCGGCACATGATGCGCCGAAAGAGCACTGAGGTGAACTTTGACGGAGTTGGACTTAAGTCCCAGATTAGAGAGGTGCAGCAAGTACTGCAAGATCACCGACACCGGGCAGGAGAAGGAAACCTGAGACTGTTGGGTACACCAAACGGAAAAGCGATGCCATTTAAGGGCGTAGCATTTGCGGGTAGAAGGTCGTCGCGAAGCCAAGACGACCTCCTCCACCTCTGCCGGCAGGAGAAGGGGAGCAAGGACTACCCTCTCAGCAGCCAGGCCATTAGGTTGAGAGACCTGAGGTTGGGGTGTAGCAGAGAACCCTGATCCTGAGTGAGGAGATCCGGTTGAAACCCCAGAGGGAATGGATCCTCCACCGCTAATTGCAGCAGGAGCGGAAACCACGGCTGTCTGGGCCAGCGAGGGGCCACCAGGATCATGAAGGCTTTGTCCCGGAGAACCTTGAAAAGAGTCCGAGAGACTAGCGGGATGGGAGGGAAAGCATACAGAAGGCTTCCCGACCATGAGAGTAGAAAAGCGTCCGCCGCAACCCGACGGGGGTGGGGCTGACGAGAGCAGAAGCGAGGAAGTTGCCGGTTGTGAGGACTGGCAAAGAGATCCACCGTGGGGAGGCCCCACTTCAGAAAGAGCTTCTGAACTACCAAGGGATCCAGACGCCACTCGTGCGGCTGAAGGATCCTGCTGAGTTTGTCCGCCAGGTAATTCTCTTGGCCTGGGAGATAAACTGCCTTGAGGAGAATGCCGTGACCGACGGCCCAAGAGCAGAGCTTCTGTGCCTCCCGGCAGAGGAGGAAGGAGCCCGTGCCCCCTTGCTTGTTCACGTAGAACATGGCAACTTGATTGTCCGTCTGGACAAGGACGGACTGATGAGAAGTCAGGTGGGAGAAAGCCTTGAGAGCCAGGCGGATCGCCCTGAGCTCCAGGAAGTTGATCTGCTGAGCAGACTCCCATGTGGTCCAGAGGCCCTGAGTACGTGCCCCTTGGCAATGCGCACCCCAGCCCAGGAGGGATGCATCTGTCGTCAGCACCCGGGCCGGCTGAGGTGACTGGAAAGGCATTCCGAATATCAGGTTCGGCTGCTGAAGCCACCACCGGAGAGACGAGAGCAGCGGCTCGGAGACGCGCACTAGGTCTGCTAGGTCGCCTGTGGCTTGTCGCCACTGCTGGCGGAGACACCATTGAGCAGGCCGCATATTCAGGCGGGCATTGGGGGTCACATGGACGGTGGAAGCCATATGGCCGAGTAGTCTCAGGAAGCGCCTGGCGGAGACCAGGGGCTGGCTGCGAAAACGGTCGGCTAGGTCCATGAGCCGTTGAGCCCTGTCGAGCGGTAGGTATGCTCGTGCCTGAGGAGTGTGCAGTCTTGCGCCGATGAACTCGAGATCCTGTGATGGGAGTAAAGTGGACTTTGCGAAGTTTATAACAAAGCCCAAGTGCTGCAGAAGAGTCACCGTGCGGCGCGTGGCGTTGGTGACCTCCAGAGCGGACGCTGCTCTGATGAGCCAGTCGTCGAGGTACGGAAAGACATAGAGGCCGTGAAGCCGGAGATGGGCCGCCACCACCGCGAGACATTTTGTGAAGACTCGCGGTGCGGAGGACAGGCCAAAGGGCAGTACTCTGTACTGGTAATGATTTCCTGCCACCACAAACCTTAGGTATTGTCGGTGGCTCGGGTGGATGAGGATGTGCGTGTAGGCATCCTTTAGATCCAAGGAGCATAGCCAATCTCCCTGCTGGAGGTAGGGCAGAAGGATTCCAAGGGTAAGCATCTTGAACTTCTCTCGCACGAGGAACTTGTTGAGGTTGCGCAGGTCCAGGATGGGTCTGAGGCCTCCTGTTCTCTTTGGTATCAGAAAATACCTGGAGTAAAAACCTTGACCCTCCAGGTGGTGGGGCACCGGTTCCACCGCCTGTTCCTGTAGAAGACCTGCTAACTCCTGAAGGAGTAATTCCCTGTGCAGAGGGGGTCGTGGAGGTTCTCCCGGAAAAAGGAGGGAGGGACCTGGTGGAAGTGGAGAAGATAGCCTTCTCGCACGACTTGAAGCACCCAGGCATCTGAGGTGATGCTGGACCACCTGTGGGCGAAGTGAACCAGCTGGCCTCCGGTGCTGGGAGGAACCAGCGGGGGGGGAGAGGCTATGCTTAGTGAGTCAAAAACCCCCACCCTGCTGAGCAGGGGCTGGTGGTGCAGGCTTGGGGGCTTGCTGCCTACGGGACCCGTTACCCCGTCCCTTGGCCTGCTGGCCCTGTTGGGGAGCTGCAGGGGCCTGATAATGGGGGTATTATTTGTAGGCAGCCGCCTTCCTCGGGTAAAAGGACTTCTTTCCCGAGCCCTTCTTTTTCTGGGAAGGGGCGGAGGTCTTCCTAGAAAGCCTAGTCCTGGTGAGAGTCTCCGTCTCAATTTGTGCAGCCTTTTCAGCCATGGGCTTGCCAAAGAGGTTTTCGCCTCGGCAGGGGACATCGACCAACTTGTCCTGCACCCAGGGCTCAAGGTCAGATGACTGAAGCCAAGCCTGTCGGCGGGCACCGATGCCGGCTGCGGCCACTCGAGCCGACGCTTCAAAGCCATCGTAGGCTGCTCGGGATATGAATTTTGAGCATTCCCGAATACCAGTGGACAAGGCCAGGAACCTCCGCAAGGGTTCCTCGGACAAACCAGCGGAGAATCCGGCTAGCTCTTTAGCCAGGTCTCGGAGATACATGCCCATGTACAGCTGGTAGGTCTGGACACGACACGCAAGCATAGAGCCCTGGAAACACTTCTTGCCAAGGCCATCCAGGTTACGGGCCTCCCTGCCAGGAGGCACCGAGGAGTGCATCTTCTGGCTCTTAAGACGATGCATGGCCGATTCCACTACCATGGAATGGTGTGGCAGCTGTGCTTTTTGGAAGCCAGGGCTCTTGCGGACTCGATAGATAGAATCGACCCGCTTGCTCAGGACCGGCGAGGTGGCCGGACTCTCCCACATGCGGAAGAGTAGTCGTTCCAGCATGGGAGGAACCGGTACAGTAAAGTGTTCCCTTGCGGGAGAGTCATACTGGAGGGCGTCGAGCTCTTCGGCTCGAGGCTCCTCCTCGGGATCCGCCGGGAAGGCCAAAGCCTTGGCCATATCCCTGACGAAGTCCGAGAACCGGGCATCCTCCGGGGGGGACTGCTTCCGAGGCTCGGACTCCGGTGAGTCCGAGGGGACACACCGAGTCCGGAAAGAATCAGGCGACTCTTCCTCTTCAGACTCCCAGACCGACTCCGACGAGGACTCGGTGGGGTCGGCCTGGGCCGGGCGCGGCGCCTGCCGCCCCGACGCCGAGGGAGTCGGCGTCGGCGACCTCGGTCCCGAACGGGAGGCCGAGGGTGACCTCGACCGAGGATCGACTCGAGTTCGCATCGACTCGAGGATCGGCTCGGTCTCCGGGGTCGACTTGGACGTCGACGTCCCGGCAGTCGGGGCAGCGGCGCCAGCGAAGCCAGCGAGCAGTGCCCGCTGCTGGTCCATGAAGGCAGACAATCTGCTCTCCAAGGCCGTCAACCTGAGTCCGAGCTCAGGTGACCCAGCAGCCCCCGACTCGGGCCCCGACGGCGTCGGGCCCGACGTCGGCTGTCTCGGAGGCGAGTCCAGGAGGACCACAGGACTTACCCGAGCAGGCAGCTCCAACTCCAGGCGAGGTCGCTTCGTGAGATGCTCCTTCTCCAAGGACCCGGGACGGCTATCGGGGCTATGCGACCTGGCCCTCGCGGAGCCAGGAGCGTCCACCGACGCCGCCCTCGCGGGTTTCACCTTACGACGATGGTCCCCGGAGGGAGAACCCCTGTCGGAGGAACTCCGGCGACGGTCCGAGCTGGAACCTTTGGACGCGGAGGCCTCCGACGAGGTCCGGGTACGGCTGGGGTCAGCGAAGATTCTATCCCGCTGATGCCGCCGACTTCTCAACGCTTTGGAGGACATTTTTCCGCAGGGCCCACAGATCATTTCTTCATGATCCGGGCCCAGGCAGCGGAGGCAAAAGTCGTGTGTGTCAGTTAGTGACATATTTCGGTCACACTGACCACACCGCTTGAAACCACTGGCAGCCATCGGGGGAAAAAGGGCCCCGGCGAGGTCAAAGGACCGGGCTGCCAGGGAAAAAAACGAAAGGAAAAACTGACTAAGTCAGAAAAACCGAAAAATAAGAAGAGGACTCGAGACCGGCGTCGCGAGTCCGGCGGGAAAAAGACCGGCGTCGAACCGAATGGAAAATAAGAGAAATTCTGAAGAAAAAATCAACTTTTTCGCGGGGACATGACGGGTACGTCTGTAGGGCTCCGCGGAAAAAAGAAGACTGGCTAAGATGGCACCCTTGGGCGGGAAGAGGACCGCGCATGCGCGCTGCAATTCCCAAAGGCTTTCTTTGAAAGCTGGGGAAAATTGCTCCGCGAGGGCTCCGTCGGCGCCGACGTCACCCATAAGTGAGGACTGACTTCCTGCTTGGTCCTGGAGAACTATTTTACAGGGAACATGAGCAATGGAGGGTTAAGTGGCTTGCCCAAGACCACAAGGAGCACCTGTGGGACTAGAAACCCCAGTCCTTCTGGCCCAATGTTGCTGTCCTCTAGTGGGATTTGAACCCCCAACCTTCCGGCCTGAAGTACCTTGCCCCAACCACTAGGCCACTCCTCCACTCCGTGTGCGCCTTTTTGGGAACCTGTGAAGTACTTATGACCTGGATTGGCCACTTTTGGAAACAGCATACTTGGCTTGATGGACCTTGGCCTGACCCAGTATGGCATTTCTTTAATAATGGTTTATAGACCTTTCCAGCTATTGTTGCATTAATGTCAAGAAGCAATGCCCTTAGCCAGTGGATGAGATCATACACAGCAAATCTACAGAAATGCTGTCACTGACTCCAAGAGGGGAGTAATATCCTCCAGACAAGAGACTGAATCCACTAGAGAAGAGCTCAAGTAATCAGGCCCACACACACAGCCAACTGGAGAATAACAGTGGGAACCGTGAACTGATTCCACAGGAGAGAACCCATCTTATGATCCAGGGGGTCTTTTAGGGCTGTACCACCCTTAATGGGGAAGGAGGTCTGTTTTGTGACAGCTGTGACAGGCGTATCAACTCTAGACATGCTGAACCATGCAGTGCAGTCCTGTTGTGGTGGGGTGTAAAGCACACTCTTCAGCCCCTTTACTGGGGAGTTGGACAAGATCATGCTTTTGATAACCTCCAGAAAAGGAAAGACCGTCAAAGACTTCCAAACCCCTTGCAGGAGGGGATGGATCTGTGGTCCTTGTTCCACCGCTAAAGGGTCAGTCAAATGCAGAGTGGACACTTGAGCAATCAGAGCCACTAGTTCATCCTTCCTGAACAGGCAGATAATACCAGATTCATTGTGATCTTCTGAAGACATCTTGTTCTCCAGGTTGGATTCATCGTCTGAGGCATCAGGACTGGACCCCTGGCTTCGGCCAAAGGACAACTGATCTGACTCTCCAGACTCCAATCTTCGCCAAGATCTCTTAAAAGGCTGTGCCCGAGCCAGGCTTCGACTCGCCACCTGTCCCTCCTTCCAAGCAAGCAGAAAGAGATTGAGAGGACCCAGAAGCTCCAGTGTCTGAGTTGCCATACCAGAAAGACCAAATCTGCTGCAGAAATATGAATTCCAGGGTGGACAACACAGAAACCAGGAGCTTCCTGTAAGAAATATGGCCCCCATTCTCAAGGGAAATTCCTACTGCCGGACCCCTGCGAGAACGGGAGTGGTAAGAAGAGCGAGCACTCAAACCTAAGGCCTGTTGATCATTCTTTTCCATGATGTAATCCTCAAACGTCTGCAGTAAAGTCAAGGTGAGGGCACTAACATCTCCTCACTGTGAGATGGGCCCTGCAAGGACACATCAGAAGCTTCCATGCACGAATTGTCGACACCAGAATCCAGTGATGAGGTTCTCTGCTTTCCACAGACCATACAGCGCTTTTTAGTAGGCATATGGAGCTTCAACACCACAGATAGCCAGGCAACGCAGGCTCAAGGTGTGCTGGAATGGCGCAGTGCATCACATGCTAGAGCCGCACAGGCAATAACAGTGCACATTAGGGCCACGAGGGCAACGTACCACATACTACAAATGCACACAAGAATAAAGCACGCAAGTAGCATGGAAAAAAATGCAGAAAGTACAACTAACATGTGCAGACAGTTGAATGAGACGTGGAATCCCAGTGCTGGACAAACAGATGCCCCGAGCGGCCCAACCCAACATGTACACAAGGTTGGGAGTCCCCACAAAACAAATCAAACAGAGACTTAGTTTTGGTACTCACCGTTTGGGAGCCCAAGGCAGGTAAAAATCATGCTGGGCTCAGCACTACTCCCCTGTTTAGATTTCAGTAAAGCCTTTGACACCGTTCCGCTCAGGCGAATTATAAACAAACTGAGCATTCTAGGGATGGACCCTAAAGTTACTGATTGGGTTAGAAAGTGGTTGAGTGGGAGGCGACAAAGAGTACAGGTAAATGGAGCTCACTCTGAGGAGGAGGTGGTTACCAGTGGTGTGCTGCAGGGATCTGTACTTTGTCCTATTCTTTTTAAAATCTTTGTTAGTAATTTTGCAGAAGGGCTGTCTGGTAAGGTTTGCTCGTTTGCAGATGATACCAAAATCTGCAATAGAGTGGACACCCAGGAAGGAGTAGATAACATGAGGGGGGATCTAGCTAAGCTTGAATGGTCTAGAATTTGGCCGCTGAAATGTAATGCTAAAAATTGCAGTGTCATGCATTTGGGCTGAAAAAATCCAAAAGAGCTGTACAGTGTAGGGGGTAAGGTACTTCTGTCCACAAAAGAAGAGCAGGACCTGGGCATGATTGTGTCTGACGATCTTAAAGTAGCTAAACAGAAAAGGAGACTGCGAAAGCTAGAAGGATGCTTGGGTGTATAGGGAGAGTAATCGCCAGCAGAAAAAAAGGAGGTGATAGTGCCTTTGTATAAGTCTCTGGTGCGACCTCATTTGGAGCATTGTATGCAATTCTGGAGACCGCACTTTCAATAGGATAGAAGCAGGTTGTAGTCAGTGCAGAGGGTGGCTACTAAAATGGTGAAAAGAAAGCAAATGCATGAATGGTCCAGTCAAAGCCAAGACTCAAATCCAATAGAAAATCTGTACCAAAACCTGTAGTCTACAGAACACCTTCTGCTATTCTACCACGAGGAATGGACAAAACTGCACCATCCCGCTGTGCGAAGTTGGCAGACACTTAAGCAACTCATGGCTGATATTGCTACAACAGAGCTTCCACTAAGTACTGCACCAAGAATAAAGGCTTATAAATAAGAGACCAAAACTTTTTTCATGCTCAAAGGGTATGCCTTGTAGATCAGTGAAAAATACCTTTCATACATTTCTAATTTTCATTTTAGACCAGGCTCAAGAAATCCCAGGTTCAGGAAGCCTTGGAAACTACAATTTATTTATTTTTTTGCTGTCATCAATGGAACAGAACTTCTTATCTTTGCATCACTCTCTGCAAGTTTGGGCCATATAACAGAGAACTCCCTTGTTGGTCTCAGGGTCTCAAGTCTTGTGAGACCAGCAAGGCAGTTTCTGCACCACATAATTCAAACTTGCAGCAATATGCATGGCGCAGACAGGAGGAATTCCAGGTGTTGCAGACTACAAGATAACGATTAAGGTCAATCATTCTTCAGTTGAGCAGTCACTTTCATGTGGGGTACCACAGGGATCCATCCTCACACCTATACTCTTCTCATCTGTGTGATACTGTCCTTCCTAGCACTGTACTTGCACTTTTACTGCTGGTGCTTATTGTTTTCCTGTATCCTCAGGTCTATAGCCTCAGTTGCTCTGTTCCTGCCCTCTAGAAGTGACGCGGCTGCGTTCACACGGCCGCAATCCAACAGGTATCCTGCCCCATAAAAGAACAGCATCTGCAGTGTCTCGTGTCGCGGTGGCATGCGTGCCCAAGGAGCAGGATGTGCTCCTTGGGTGAGCTCCTTGGGGTGAGTCTGGGAGCGTACTTGCAAACTGCACCTGTTATCCCATACACACCGCAGTAAGATACCTGGTTGCCAATCTCACATCCGCAACAAGTCATAGGCACTGTGCTCATTTGACTGTGGCTTATCTCGCACTCTACCATGGCCCTTATCCCAGTGCATTGGGGCTAGCGGCCGCTACCTCCAGCTCTTCCCCTATCGAGTCATCTTACCTGCACCCCAACCAACCTGCTGCCTTGTCGCTGTCCTAGCTCCAGCATTCCCCAATCTCCACTTGTCTCTACATTATTACTTAATCTAGTACTTTTGAAATGCAAATCCCTTTGCTCCAAATCACTCCTCATCCAAGATCTTCTTAAACAACACTCCCTCGATATGTTCTTAACAGAAACTTGGTTGAGCGACGGTGAGGATCCTTTAATCAACTGGTGCCTCCGTACAGATTTCTCCACCTTCTCTACCTCCTCCATCGCTTCAAACTCCTTATCACCGAAATCCATTCATCTACCCTTCACTACCCTGAATAACCTCTGCTCCGTTTCGGCGGTGCCCAGGTTCTTCATTTTCTTCTTCTTCTTTATGTTCCCCCTTTGTTACGCTCCGATCTCTGGGACTCTGCTGATGACCCTCTCGGAAACCTCCCTCTCCTATCCCAGCTTGGTGATCCTTGAAGACTAACATCTACCTAAACTCCCCTTCTAGGACCGAGCTTTTCTCAATCTCCTTAGCAATCTCTCACTCACTCGGCATGTTTTATGCCCAACACATACCGCTGGCCGTACACTTGACTTTATCATTACATCCTCCGATACTTTATTCAGCCCTTACCTTTCTCCACTCTCCCTCGGTCAGATCACTATTGTATCTTTTTTTCCATTCCATCCCCTGTTACAGCTACCATGTCTGACTTCTCCGGCACAACCTCCGTTCTGCGCCTGAAACGTCACATTACACCCTTGACACTCCAACAATTCCCATCTTCTAGTACACTTTTCCCTCCAGATTTTGCTGCTCAACTGCTCAACTCCCAAGTCCGTATTTGGAATACCATGCTCACATCTGCATTTGATCAGTTGGGCCCCCCCTTTGCCCCACTCGCAGGGCAACCCAGTGTTCTCACTCACCCTGGTCTTCGCTTCCTCTGCACTCAACTCCATCGTGCTGAACATTGCTGGCACAGACACCCCTTGACCACCACGTTATCCCATTTCTGCCATTGTCACTATCACTATCGCTCCTCTGTGCATAGTGCTAAACAATCCTATTATTCTAACCTCATCACTTCATCCTCCAACTCATCTAGGCAGCTTCATTCTGTTCTCCATGCCCTCTCTGCTCCTACAGCATCAACTTTCCCGGCATCCTTGGTCGTTCCAACAAACCCAGCACAATTAACTTCTTTTTTCGCAGACAAAGTTATCAAGCTATACACCACATTCCCTACCTGTCCCCCTCCCCTTCCTTGAACTCCTCCCCCACCTCACCAACTCAAGAATCCTTCCCTTCGCCCCCCCCCCCCCCCATTAACCCCGCCCTGTCCCATTCCTGGACTTCCTTTCAATCAATCTCCACGGCAGAATTACAAAAAGCTATTTCTACTTCCCGCAAAACTACCTATCCATTGGACCCTATTCCATCTCATTGGTTATCTGAGTCTTCTCTTGCCCTCCTGCCACTTATCCTGGCTATATTCAATTCTAGTTTATCCTCTGATATCTTTCCCTCCCCTTGGAAGTGCACCATTATCTTCCCAATCCTTATGAAACCAACACTGGATCCCACAGTACCTGCACATTGGCGTCCTGTCTCAAACCTCCCTTTCCTTTCGAAAGTCCTAGAAAAACTAATCTTCGCCCAGCTGTCTTCACATATTGATTCCACTCACACCCTCCATCCTTGCCAATCCAGATCTTTCTTTCCTTCATAAATGAACGCCATCTCTCTCATGACCGTGGTGATATGTCTCTTGCTGTCTCATTAGACCTTTCCCCAGCTTTCGATCTTGTGGATTACTCTACCCTCCTCTACGATTCTGGGATCAGTGGTACTGTCTTACATTGGTTCCGTTCCTTTCTCACTGCTCGTCCTTTTCCATTCAAGCGTAGTTACTCACCTGTAACAGGTGATCTCCAGGAACAGCAGGAATCTAGTCTTCACATATGGGTAACGTCGGTACCGACGGAGCCCACACAGGAATGCTCCCCAGCGTCCAATAGGAAAGCTTTTGGGAGCATCCCACAGCGCCTGCATAGCTGCCTTCCCACCTCTCTCTCCTCAATTGAGTTTGTAGCTGAGATAAAAGGAGAGAAGAAGAGAAAAAGGAGAAGACATACAACTCCTAGGGGAGGAGGGTGGGTTGTGAAGACTAAATTCCTGCTGTTCCCGGAGATCACCTGTTACAGGTGAATAACTATGCTATCTCGAGGAACAAGCAGGAATGTAGTCTTCACATATGGGACTCCCTAGCTCAAAGATGCCAGACAGATGACCTCTGGTGAGCTGTGGATTACAGGCACACATAAGTAGGTCATGTATCCCCCAAGCATATCCGGTATCGAAACCCGGGATGGAGGCTAGGGAGTTGATCTAAGTCTGAAAGAGATGCTGGAGAACAGCTTGGCCAAACAAGGCAGTGCTTGTCCAGGCAATAGTGGGCAGCAAAAGTGTGAGCAGAAGACCAAGTTGCTGCTTTGCATATCTCATTAATTGCTACAGAGCATAGATTTACCATGGAGGCAGTTGTGGCTCGAACATTATGTGCAGTGATGTGACCCTCAAGAGAGAGACCTGCACCTTCATAAGCAAAGGAGATGCAATCCACTATCCATATGGAGAGAGTTCGCTTAGATAATGGCAAACCCAGATGACTCAAGTCAAAGTCGATGAAAAGTTGTGAAGCTTTTCTGTGCTCTCGAGTTCTCTGGCGATAGAAAGCCAAGGCACGTTTGCAATCCAGAGTGTGAAGGGTTGCCTCTGCCCTAGAGGAATGAGATCTAGGGAAAAGATAGGAAGGTAGACTGACTGTTTTAAATGGAAGGGCGAGACCACCTTTGACATAAAGTGAGGATGAGTCCTAAGGACTACTTTTCATGGTGGAATCGTGTATAAGGAGGGTCAGCCACCAAGGCTTGGAGCTCGCGTCTCGCTGAAGTCAGACCAATAAGGAAAGTGACCTTCCACGTGAGAAACGTCATAGAGGTGGTGGCTAAAGGTTCGAAGGGAGGCTTAAGAAGCTGTCCTAGAACAACATTGAGATCTCATGCCACTGGAGGGGGCTTAATGGGAGGTTTGGTCAACAGAAGACCCCTCTTGAAGTGTGCTACAAGCGGCTGAGAAGAGATGGGTTGCCCATCGAAGGGCATGTGAAAGGCTGCAATTGCACTTAGGTGTACTTTTACTGAGTTGGTTTTAAGTCCAGAGGAAGACAGATGGAGAAAGTACTCGAGTAATGCATCCACCAGAGCTGAGAAGGGGTTAAGAGCCCTCTGTGTACATCATAGAGAGAATCAATGCCATTTGAAGGCATAGGAAGACCTGGTGGAAGGCTTTCTGGACGCTAAAAGGATATCTTTAACCTGCTGAGCGGTTAATGTCCTGGAAGACTATGCCTTCAGCAGTCATGCCGTAAGATGGAAGGACTGTGGATTGGGATGGAGCAGTGTCCCCCTCCTCCTTAGAGAGAAGATCTGGAGCAGATCCCAGATCAATGGGTTGAGCCTGAGACAGACGTAGAAGGAGAGGAGGATACCATGGTTGTCGTGGCCAGCATGGGGCTTATGAAGCCCCTGTCTCTCTGGAGTTTGAAGTGTCTTGGGAAGGAGGGGAATGGGAGGGAAGGCATATAGGAAGCCTTGACCCCAGTGGAGGTGAAAAGCATCCACCTGCTGGCTTGTCCAGTGCAGAGGTCCTGGAGCAGAAGCCAGGAAAGCTTGGCATTCTGAGGACTTGCAAACAGGTCTACTGTATCTCTGTGGTTCCCCAGATCTGAAAGATGTGAGCGACCATGTCTGCATGGAGAGACCTCTTGTGGGGAGGACTCCTTGACTGAGTTTTTCCACCAAGACATTGTGTTTGCCCGGAAGATACACCGCGAGTAGGTGAATGTTATGCTGTATTTATTTATTTAACAGGTTTTATATACCGCTTTATCATTTTAATCATAGAGATCATAGAAACATAGAAATATGACGACAGAAAAAGACCACATGGCCTATCTAGTCTGTCCTTCCATAACTACAACAGTCCCCTTTTTACCTTTAGAGATCCTCTGTTTGTCCCATGCTTTTTTGAATTCAGTTACTGTCCTCATCTCTACCATCTCCACTGGGAGACTATTCCACGGATCCACTACTCTTTCCGTAAAGAAATATTTCCGCATATCACTCCTGAATCTATCTCCCTTCACCCTCATCCCATGTCCCCTCGTAGCAGAACTTGCTTTCAATTGAAAGAGGCTCTCTCCCTGAACATTTATGCCACGGAGGTATTTAAACATCTCAATCATATCACCTCTATCCCGCCTTTCCTCTAAGGTGTACATATTAAGATCCTTCAGTCTGTCCTCATATGCTTTATAATGAAGACCACTAATCATTTTAGTAGCCACCCTCTGCACCGACTCCATCCTGTTCACATCCTTTTGAAGGTGTGGTCTCCAGAATTGCACACTATACTCCAAATAAGGTCGCACCAAAGACTTATACCTCCTTTTTTCTGCTAGCCATTATCACCTCCTTTTTTCTGCTAGCCATTCCTCTCCGTATGCACCCAAGCATCCTTCTAGCTTTTGCTGTCGCCTTGAAACTTAAACTTGGTAATGTACATTAAACAGGGACATTGATAACTTGGATTTTTCTGAGGCAATGGAGGGTTAAGTGACTTGCCCAAGGCCACAAGGTGTGCTAGAGGGAATCGAACCCTGGTCTCTGGCTTCCCAAGCCAGTGTTCTTAACCATTAGGCTACTCCTCCACAAAGACCACAGATGCAGGGACTCGCTGCAGAGGGTCCCAGAACCTGTTCTGCCCTGCTTGTTCAAGTAGAACATGGCCACTTGATTGTCTGTCTGGACTAGAACTGAGTGGAATTGAAGATGGTCCTGGAAGACTGAGTGCATTGTGAATGGCTCGGAGCTCAAGCAGATTTATGTGGAGTTGTGATTCCTAATGAGACCAAAGCCCCTGAGTGAAGAGATTTTCCAGATGAGCTCCCCAGCGCAATTTGGATGCATCCGTCGTCGGGATACATTGATGTGCTGGCATTTGAAATGGTGACCCTACCAGGAGGTTCTCTGGGGATTGCCACCACTGGAGAGACTAGATTAGGCGGACTGAGACCATTATCTTGTCTCCCAGGTGACCTGATGCCTGAGACCACTGGGAAGCCAGTATCCATTGAGCTGCGCGCATATGTAGACGAGCATATGGGACAAAATGCACTGTTGATGCCATATGACCCAGCAGTTGTAGTAGATCTCGAGCAGTGAGAACCCTCTTGAGGCTTGCTTGAGATGCTAACTGATTTAGTCGTGCACAACGGAGTTGAGGCAGAAATGCCCTTGATTGCTGAGTGACTAAAAGAGCCCCTATGAACTCTAGAGTTTGAAAGCGAACGAGTTGGGACTTTGGAAGATTTATTACAAATCCCAAGTGCTGCAGCACCTGCATGGTGCGCGAGGGAAAGACTGGCCTCTAGAGAGGTGTTTGCTCAAATGAGCCAGTTGTCTAAGTAAGGGAAGACAAATATCCTGAGAGTTCTTAAGTATGCGGCTACTACCGCCATGCATTTTGTGAAAACTCTTGGGGCAGAGGCGAGGCCAGAAGACAGGACTCTGTACTGATAATGTCTCCCTTTAAACATGAAGCGCAGGAACCTTCTGTGTTGTGAGTGAATCAGAATATGAGTATATGCCTCTTTGAGGTCCAGAGAACAGAGCCGTCCTGACTGGAGATAGGAAAGGTGGTTATCCTAGGGAGATCATTTTGAATTTCTCCCATATCAGATGCTTGTTCAGTTCTCGGAGGTCCAAAATGGGCCTGTATCCCCCTGTTTTATTTGGAATGAGGAAGAAGGGAGAATAAAAGCCCATTCCCTGCTGGGATGGTGGAACCTCCTCTATTGCTCCCTGAAGAAGAAGCGAGGTGATCTCTTGTAACAGAGCAGAAAGAGGGTCCTGAGAGCAGAACTCTCTTGGAGGAGTCGGGGGGGGGGGCAGACTTTGTAGATGAAGTTTGTAGCCCTCTCGTACTATCGACAGTGTCCACTGCTCTGATGTGATAAGATGCCAACTGTGGGCAAAGTGACAAAGCCTGCCGGGGATGAGAGTAGGATTTGGAATCTCCAGAGGCAGAGCGCCTATGTTCTCTAGAAAGGAGTCAAAGACCCTGAGGAGGCTGGGTTTGTTGAGGTGGCTGTGACCTAGGAGACTGAGCCTTCCTTTGTTTTGGTGGCTGCTGCCCCTTCTGAGGAGCATGGTGTTGACACTGTACAGCAGGGGTGTAAGGAAGATAAAGCATAGTTACTCACCTGTAATAGGTGATCTCCGGGAACAGCAGGAATATAGTCCTCACATATGGGTATCGTCAGTACCGACGGAGCCTGCGCGGGAATGCTCCCCAGCGTCCAATTAGAAAGCTTTTGGGAGCATCCCACAGCGCCTGCGTGCTGCCTTCCCGCCTTTCCCAACTGCCTGTCTCAGCTTTAAAACTCAACTGGAGAGAAAGAGAGAGAGAGGGAAAGAGAAAGAGATATATAACTCCTAGGGGAGGTGGGTGAGTTGTGAGGACTATATTCCTGCTGTTCCCAGAGATCACCTGTTACAGGTGAGTAACTATGCTATCTCCAGGAACAAGCAGGAATGTAGTCCTCACATATGGGGACTCCCTAGCTTTAGATGCCAGGGAGAGACCCCAGAAGTTGCGTGCCCCTGTGAAAGGGCTCCACTTCCTCCCATGGATCTCTGGCATCCAACCAGGGATGGTGGGTAGGAGTTGATTAGGTATGGAACAGGTGTTGGAGAACAGCCTGACCAAACAAGGCATCCCGGCGGGAGTCCTTGTCCAAGCAGTAACGGGCAGTGAAGGTATGAACCGAGGCCCAGGTGGCTGCTCGACAGATGTCGTCGATAGACAAAGAGTGCAGATGAGCCATTGAGACTGCCATGGCTCTCATATTGTGAGCTGTGACATGGCCCTCCAGAGGAAGATTCTTACTCTGATAGGCAAAGGAAATACACTGAGCAATCCAGTTAGACAGTGTTCTCTTGGAGACTGGAAGTCCCAAATGAGAAGGATCAAAAGCAACAAAGAGCTGGGAGGACTTTCTATGTTGCTGTGTTCTTTGCAAGTAAAAGGCTAAAGCTTTTTTACAGTCCAAAGTATGAAGATTCCTTTCTGCATTTGATGCATGAGGCCTTGGAAAGAACACAGGCAGGTAGACCACTTGGTTAAGATGAAAAGGCGAAACCACCTTTGGCATAAAGTGTGGATGAGTCCTAAGGACTACCTTGTCATGATGGAACCTTGTATAAGGTGGATCAGCCACTAGTGCTTGCAACTCACTGATGCGACGTGCTGATGTGATTACAATGAGAAAGATAACTTTCCAAGAAAGGAATTTCAATGTGGTAGTAGCTAGGGGTTCGAAAGGTGGCTTCATGAGCTGACCAAGAACCAGGTTTAAGTCCCATGCCACCGGTGGCGGCCTAATGGGAGGCTTAGTAAGAAGAAGGCCTCTCATAAATCTTGCTATAAGAGGATGGGAGGAAATAGGTTGTCCATTTAGAGGCTTGAAAGATGCTGCAATAGCACTCAAATGGACTCTTACTGAGTTAGTCAAGTCCTGCATTGGATAAATGAAGGAGATACTCCAGTAATGATTCCAGAGGTATCGCAAGGTGGTTAAGACCCTTCTGCGAGCACCATATGGTAAACCTCTTCCACTTAAAAGCATAAGAGCGTCTTGTGGAAGGTTTCCTGGAAGCATAAAGGACATCCTTTATTTGCTGAGAGAGGTTAAGATCATGAAGATCTAGGCCTTCGGCAACCAAGCTCTGAGATGCAGAGACTGGGGATTGGGATGCCATAACATTCTGTCCTCCTGTGAAAGGAGATCTGGAGCAGATCCTAATTCCAGGGAGGGAGCTTGAGAGAGATGTAGAAGCAGAGGGTACCACACTTGCTGTGGCCAATGTGGAGCTATGAGAATCATACGCCCTCTGTCTCTGAAGCTTGAACAGGGTTTTGGGAATTAGGGGAATGGGTGGAAAGGTATAAAGGAAGTCTTGCCCCCAGTGAAGGAGGAAAGCATTCCTGGCCTGAGAGCCCTGAGCCGGAATTCTGGAACAGAACCGGGGAAGTTTGGCATTCAACGGACTTGCAAAGAGGTCTATGTCTGAGGTTCCCCAAATTTGAAAGATCTTGGTCACCTGGTCTGCATGGAGAGACCATTCGTGTGGAAGCAGAACTCGACTGAGTCTGTCTGCCCAAGAGTTCTGTATATCTGGAAGATAAACTGCCAGGAGATGAATCTGATGCTCTCTGGCGAGGGCCCATAGTCACAAAGCTTCATTGCAAAGCAACAGAGAGCCTGTTCCCCCCTGCTTGTTCACAAAGAACATGGCTACTTGATTGTCCGTATGGATGAGGACTGTCTTGTAGCTGAGCAGGGTGTGGAACACTCGAAGAGCAATGAAGATTGCTCTGAGCTCCAAGAGATTGATATGCAGATGAATCTCCTGTGGAGTCCAGGTGCCTTGGGTGGAGAGGTCTTGCAGATGAGCTCCCCAACCCATCGGAGAAGCATCTGTTGCGAGAGTTGCCTGGGGTAAGGATTGTTGAAATGGGGACCCCAGCTACAGGTTTTGAGTGGACTGCCACCATTGGAGGGACAAAATAAGGCGATTTGTGTTTGCTATTTTGTCTGACAGGCACCCTGATGCCTGGGTCCACTGAGTGGATAAAGTCCACTGGGCCGCTCTCATATGGAGGCGAGCATAAGGAACCACATGCACGGTGGATGCCATGTGGCATAGTAGTTGTAGCATTTCTCGAGCAGTGAGATGAGGCTTTAGCACTGCTTGAGAAGCTAAATGCACTATGCGAAGGCAACGGGCCTGGGGAAGATAGGCCCTTGCTTTTCTGGTATCCAGCAAAGCTCCTATGAACTCTAGAGACTGAGTGGGAGTTAGACAGGATTTTGGGATGTTTATGACCAGACCCAAATACTGAAGGATGAGCATTGTGCAAGATAGAGAAATCCTGGCCTCTGACTCTGATGGGGCTCGAATGAGCCAGTCGTCTAAGTAGGGGAAGACGAATATCCCTAGAGTGCGGAGAAATGCTGCTACTACAGCCATGCATTTCGAGAAGACCCTTGGTGCTGAGGCCAGGCCAAAAGGAAGCACCCTGTATTGGTAGTGCTTTCCTTGAAAAAGGAACCGAAGGAACTTTCTGTGAGTTGGATGGATGAGAACATGGGTGTACGCATCCTTGAGATCTACAGAACAAAGCCAATCCTGACCCTGAAGGTATGGCAGCAGAGTTCCTAGAGAAATCATCTTGAATTTCTCTTTGAACAGGAATTTGTTTAATTCTCTGAGGTCTAAGATAGGTCTGTATCCCCCTGTTTTCTTTGGGATAAGGAAATAGGGGGAGTAAAACCCTGTACCCTGTTGGTGGATGGGTACTTCTTCTATTGCCCCTTGGGCAAGAAGCATAGTGACCTCTTGATCTAACAGGTTGATGAGAGAGGTCTGAGAATTGAACTGTCTTACCATTGTGGGAGGGGGCATGCACAGAAAGTGCAGCTTGTACCCCTCTCTTATAATGGAGAGTGTCCAATACTCTGCTGTTATCTGCTCCCACCTGGGGGCAAAGTGACATAACCTTCCTGGAATGGTGGAAGGCACTGGTCCATTGAGGGCCAAGAAGGCTAAGTTCTCTAGATGAAAGTCAAAGGCCTTGTGGAGGCGAGACTGCTGAGACGGTTGAGGCTTAGCAGTCTTTGC
Organism: Ichthyophis bannanicus; assembly: GCA_033557465.1. Lineage (NCBI taxonomy): Eukaryota > Metazoa > Chordata > Amphibia > Gymnophiona > Ichthyophiidae > Ichthyophis > Ichthyophis bannanicus. Next base: position 40,275,699 of record CM066037.1, on the reverse strand, counting down.
TTTCCTTTGTTTAGGTGGTTGCTGACTTTTCTGGGCAGGTTGGCCTGCAGAACGTCCCTGCTGAGAATAAGAGGGATAAAACCTCTTCTTCTTTGAAAAGAAAGGCTTCTTGAAAGATTTCTTTCTCGCAGGATCAGCTGTGCCTTTGGATAGCCTATCCAAAGTGGAGTTGTCAGCATCTAATTCATTGGCTTTTTCTTGCCAATTTTTGCCAAATAGATTTTCACCTGTACAAGGGATATTGCCCAGTTTGTCCTGCACCCAGAGCTCCAAATCGGATGCCTGGAGCCAGGCAATTCTATGAGCACCTATAGCAATGGCAATGGCAGAGGTTCTGCTTATGCACTCAAAACAGTCAAAAGCTGCACGGTTGACAAACTTAGACACATCCTGGGCATGTTTGACCAGTGTGAGAAAATCCTGCCTTCTATCCTCAGAAAGAAGAGGGCTCAAAATCTCTAAATCACCTGTGACTTCTTTAAGGAACATTCCCATATATAAAATATAGGAACTGATCCTGGCAGAAAGCATGGAAGCCTGGAAAGTACGACGTCCAAAGGCATCCAAAATTCTACACTCACGTCCTGGAGGATTAGAGGCATGCCTCTTTGCACTCCTGATCTTTCTCATAGCTGATTCCACTACAATAGAATGGTGAGGAAGCTGAGTTTTCTGGAATCCAGGACAAGGAGGGACTCAATACATGATATCTAGTCTGCGAGAGTGAGGAGAGGTGGTGAGAGGTGTCTCCCACATTCTCAACATGAGATCATGTAAAATCTCATGAATAGGCAAGGTAGCTGCCTCCTTAGGAGCTTTGGGATATTGTAAAATCTCGAACTCCTTAGCTCTGGGCTCTGTCTCAGGAGTCACAGTAATGGACAACCCATGAGACACCTCCCTGATGAAATCCTGAAAGGAGATATCTTCTGGAGGAGACATCCTACGCTTAGGAGAGGAAGGCTCCTCCGGGAGAAGTATCCCGGTACCGGCAGAGCTATCAGAATCCTCGGAGTTTTCCGAGGATTCGAAGTATCGTCTGTCCAGATGCTCTTGAAGAGTCGATACCTGTACCGACCGAAGTATCGGCACCAGAGGGCATCGCATGACTGGGTGCCGCCAAAGCCGATACCGATGTCGATGCTACCGGTACCGGCATCGGTGCTGGTACCGGTTGAATCATCTGACGCAGTTCCAATGGCATCGATGCCGCAAGGAGAGCTGCCAGACTGCGTTCAATAGCCAGGAACCTCTGGTCTATCGACGCTGCTGATGCCTGGGTGTCGGTACCGGAAACAGCCGGTACCCCAGAGCATGGCACCAGTAGTTCTGCCGAGGTCGAGGCCTCGAGAACATCCTGGATCCCCGATAATGCTTTGGAAGCCAAAGCCTCTTGCCGAGGCAACTTTGCCGGTATGGAACCCTCAAGGGCAACGCCAGAAGCATCTCGATGCTTGGAAGGAGATCTACCCTTTGAGGACCGGCTAGACTTATGTTTAGTTACCTGAGATCCATGGGAGGAAGACAAAGCCCTGGAAGACGTTGATGCCACCGAAGCTGCATCAGAGGGAAAAAGGGCACTGAGCTTGGCAGCTCGGTTCTGTCGACCCCTTTTGGACATCATGGCACAAGCCATGCACTCGGAGATGGAGTGGTCAGGACCTAAACATTTAAGACACCACTCATGGGCGTCAGTGACAGAGATGGTACCGCCACACTTGGTGCATTTTTTAAAACCCAAGGCGGGTTTCTCCATGGTGGAGGAAATTTTGGGCCTAAGGCCCAAAATGGCACGTGCACCTGGAAAGAAAAGTTTGGAAAAAAGACTACTATATATATTTTTTTTTTTTTTTTTAAAGAAAGAAAGAACCACCGGCGGTACCGGTGTAGCGTCGAGGAAGGCAGATGCGATCACAAAAAAGAAGAAGGAGGAAAATAATTTTCTGCGGTGACAGGAACACGACTTGCTAGCTCCGCGGAAAATGAAGAACTGTTGAGAGGCAGTTGGGAAGGCAGCACGCAGGCGCTGTGGAATGCTCCCAAAAGCTTTCTAATTGGACGCTGGGGAGCGTTCCCGCGCAGGCTCCGTCGGTACCGACGATACCCATATGTGAGGACTACATTTCTGCTTGTTCCTGGAGATTACTTATTATTATTGAAAAAAAACCTTTCTTTGCTGATTTCTTCTTAGCTGGGTTGGCCATAGACCTAGATAGTCTATTAAGTGTAGTGTTCTCAGATTCTAACTGAGAGGCCTTATCTTGCCAATCCTTGCCAAAAAGGTTTTCACCGGTGCAAGGGATGTTACCCAGTTTGTTCTGAACCCATTGTTCAAGATCCGATGCTTGAAGCCAAGCAATTCTGCGTGCCCCGATGCAGATAGATGAAGTTCTGCTGATGCACTCAAAACAGTCAAAAGTTGCCCTGTTATCAAATTTTGAAACATTTTAAGTATGTTTTACAAGGGCGATATAATCTGCTCTCTTGTCATCGGGGAGAAGAGGAGCCATTAATTACAAATACCTAGCCATCTCTCTGAGGAACATATCCATATAGAGTATGTAGGAACTGATTCTAGCTGATAACATGGTGACCTGAAAGCAACGTCGACCAAAGGCATCGAGGGTTCTCGATTCCCTACCAGGAGGATTTAAGGAATGTTTGTTAGCACTCTTTATCCGACACATTGCCAATTCCACTACCATGAAATGGTGTGGTAATTGTGTCTTTTGGAAACCGGTATCGAGTCATCGGGTATGTGGGGAAACGGTAAGAGATGTTTCCCACATAAGAAGCATAAGGTCGTGAAGAATGTAATGAATAGGGAGAGTCACAGCTTTCTTCGGGGTTGCAGGATACTGAAGAATTTCAAGTTCTTCAGCTCTAGGCTCTTTCTCCAATGTCACCGTTATGGACAGACCCCGAGCAACATTGCGAATAAAGTCTTGGAAGGACATGTCTTCCGCAGGGGACATGCAACGTTGCAGGGACGGAGATAGGTCTTCTGGGAGAGTTCTCATGTCCTGGATATCAGCCGAATCATCGTCCAAGGAATCGAAGTCTGAAGATTCAAAGTACTGACGGGCATGATGTTCCCGCTGTACCTATACCCGATACCAATCAAAATCAGTAGTTTAGGCTGGTGATACTGGAACCTTGGGACCGGAAACGGATTTGAGGGCCGGCATGGGCAGTAGCGTGGTAAGCGGCAAAAAAGTCGATGCAGGCAGTGTCAGTACCGGAGCCAGTACCGGTGCCTGAGGGATTGACTGTAAATGCTTTACCGATACAGAGGCCGCCAGTAAGGCCGCTAAGCTACTACGTTGATCCATGGAACTTGCTGATGCTTGGGTATCAGTATTGGAATTGCGGGCCACGATTCCCGATTATGGCACTAGGAGTTCTTGGAGGTCTTGGGAGCATCCTAGGACCCCACTAAGGTTTTGGAGGCAAGGTACTCTCGCCGGGGTTGTTTGGCCGGTGTATCCCCTCCAGGGCAACGCCCGAAGCATCTTGATGCTTAGGAGGAAATCTACCCTTGGGGGAGGGGGGCCGGCCTGTCTTCAATTAAGACCTAGGTTTCGATACCTGAGATCCTTGTGAGTAAAATGATGCTCTCGATGACGTCGATGCTAAAGATGCTGCATTGGAGGCAAAGAGGGAGCCTAGTTTTGCAGCTCGGTTTTGTAGGCTTCTCTTTGTCATCTTCCTGCAAAGAAGACACTCTGACGGTAGATATTCTGGACCTAAGCATTTTAGGCACAAGTCATGGGTGTCTGTGGCCGAAATGGTACTGCCACATTTTGAACACTTTTTAAAACCACTGGATAGTTTTTCCATTTTGTCTATGACAAAAAGGGAGACCTAGGCCTAAGATGGCGTTGATGCGCCTAAAGGAAGAAAAAAATTCCTTCCCTCACAGATTTTTTTTTTTAAATTTTTAAAAGAAAGGAAGAAGAAAATAAGAGTACTGACAGGGGTCAGTACCAGCATCAACAGGAAGGCAGACGCGACCACAAAAAAATAAGAAAAAAACAAATTTTCTGCAGTGACAGGAATTGCTTCTTGTCGGTTTTGCGGAAAATGAAGAACTGAGGAGGGAGAGCTGGAAAGGCAGCTATCCAGGCGCAGTGGGATGCTCCCAAAAGCTTTCCTATTGGATGCTGGGGAGCATGCCCGCGCGGGCTCCGTCGGTACCAATGTTACCTATATGTGAAGACTACATTCCTGTTTGTTCCTGGAGATCCACAGCTCTGCCACCTCAGCTGATGTTCTCCTTTTGTGTGGTGTTCCACAAGGCTCCGTGCTATCCCCCTCTCCTCTTCAATATCTTTTTGGCCCTCCTTTCTCTCATTATCCAACAATGAACAGTGTCCGCATAATATTATGCTGACATTATTCTCCTCTGTCATACCAGTCCCTCCGCTCCTGTTTTGGCACCGCTCAATGCTTGCCTTTCACATATCTCTACTTGGCTCTCAACTAATTACTTACATCTTAACTCCTCCAAATCCGCAGCTATCTGCTTCACATTTGGTGCCCCCTGCCCTTCCCTTGCCCCTCTGCTCAACACCACTCCTATCCCTATGGTGTCCTCCCTTCATTACCTAGGCGTCATTCTGGATTCTTCACTTTCTTTCCAAGAATACCCCTCATCTCTTATCCGCCGTTCCTTCTTTTCATCGAGTCAGATTCAAGCAGTTTGGTCTTTCTTATCTCCTTCCTCTATAACTACTCTTCTCCTGTCCTTACTGATCAGTAGACTGGATTACTGTAATGTCACATTGGCAGGTCTTCACCAGTACCAGCTGCAATGCTTGCAACTTCTACAGAATACTACTGTCCATATTGTTACACATATCAATTGTTCGGACCACGTCACTCCTCTTCTCATGCGTCTTCACTGGCTCCCTCTCTGCTTTAGAATTCACTACAAATTTCTGATTTTGATCCACAAGGTCCTCCCACCCCCAATATGTGGCTGATCTTATCCGTTTGCATACCCCCCCATCAACAGCTCCAGTCTATCCATGCAAATCGCCTATCTATACCTTTACAAGCTCATCTAGAGCTTACCATCACTCTGCTTTCTTTTTTCTTGGCCCTGCACTCTGGAACACCCTGCCTTCTACATTAAGCCTGGAGCAATCATATCAAAGATTCAAATCCCATCTGAAGACTCATCTGTTCCATTTGGCTTTTGATATCCCATACACCAGCCCACACTAACCCCTCTGCAGCCACTTACCTTTTGCCCCCTCAGTTCTATTGACTCAACTGTCTCTCCTCTGTCCTATTGATATATGGCATTCTTTTCTACTTTCTGACCTTGCAGCATTGTTATTATTGTAAACCACCCTGATGCAACTGCCTGGGCTGTATATCAAATGAATGAATAAAGAATAAAGAACATCTTTATAAATCCATTATTAATACTAATCCAGAGCGTTGGAATTTTAGCTTTTGTTTATGCAGACATCTTGCTCATTACCTACATCAGTACATCTAACCTTGATCTATCACAAATCCACTAATGCCTTACTAAGGCGGAAGACTGGTTCTGTGAAAACTGCCTGCAGCTAAACCCGAGCAAATCTACTGCAATGGCTCATGGGTTGATCATCTCTGCCCACAATTTCCCATTCTCCACAATGGTTCAGCCACCTTGACCATGTCCTTCAGGTATCTGGGTGTATTCCTTGACACTGATCTTTCCTTCTCTAAACAAATTAGTTCCTTAGTGAAATCAGTTTTCTTTACCATGAAATACTTTTGGGCCATTTGCCAATTTCTTGACTGTGCAGCCTGTTATTGTTATCCTCAGCCTGGTCATCAACCATATTGACTACTGTAATGCTGTTTATACAGGACTTCCTAAATTTGAGTTAAAAAGATTACAACATATCCAGGACGCTGTTGTCCATATTATATCACATGCCAAAAGGCATGACCACGTAACCCCCCTTCTTATTCAACTCAACTGGTTACCAAATGTACACAATACAATATTCTAACCCCGACTTACAAGGCTCCTTACCAGAAGCTCCCAATTATCTTTCATCATTAATCATTCCCTACTATCCCACCCATTCCCTACGCTCCACATATGGTAACCATCGTATGTCTTCCCTCACCCATTAGGGCTCATTAAGAAAACACCAGGAAATCAGCATTTTTCTGTTTAGTCCCCACACTATCGAACCATCTCACCACCTATCTTCACCTTCAGGACTCCTACAATGGATATGAGTGAGATTTAAAAATGCTACTGTTTGAATGGGCTTTGGAAAACCTACTCTGAGTGGGACAGATGGGCTTCCCCAATGCCTAGAAAACACTCACAAATCTAATTTATGACTGTGGATATGTCTATATATTGAACGCAAAAGGTGTGCATGCTTTTTTCTCCTTTTCTGTTTTTGTCTATCCATCTCCTCTTTCCTATCAGTATTGGAGTTCCTTTCAGCATTCTCTTGTTGATTGTAAACCGCTTTGCATTTTTTTTATAACAAAAGGTAGTATAGCAAAAAAAACCTGTAAACTGTAGAGTTGTCCAAATAGGAAGTCTTGGGGAGAAGGGATGACTAGCTACATGGTGATGCCTAATTGGGGGGGATGGCTATATGGGAAAGGAAAAAGAGAGAGAGAGAGAGACTGTGCACTGACAGAGTAAGGGGAATGAGAGAAACAGAAACTGGGTTGGGAGGAGAGGGGCTGCTGGCTGTGTTTTTCAGAAAGTGGTTTGGAGCAGTGCACTAAGGGTCTGATTTACTAAGGGGCATGTTTACTAAGACCTGCACCTTTAGCATACATATAGGCCGCGTTACCAGTGTGGGGATTTTTGCTAACTGCAGAGGAATGGATTTATCTGTCCCCCTGCAGTTGCCCTGCTGTAGTGTGGCAAAACTGCTGCAGGTGCAACTAACTCCACCCAATGGGGAGGCATTAGTTTAACCCGTGCTACTGGCATCAAGAGCAGGTAGCGTGGGCCACAAAGGCTAACACTAGCTGCACTGTGCCTGGAATGTCTCTGTCCTGCCCAGTTGCCACACTTATGTCTGCTACAAGGGTAGCATGGGGGTTTTCAGCTGAAACAACGTACCATCCAACCCTGTGCTACCCTGGTAGTGTGCATTAGTGAACATGCCCCCAAATCTTCGTTTCTTTTCCTTTAAGACACAGAATGCAAAAAAACCTTAGTAAATCAGGCCTTAAAAGGTGCTGCAGTAGACACTGCAGTGTATTTCTTCCTCTCCCCCACTCAACTTCAGCAAAGACAATGGGGGGAGGGGGGTTAGTAGAGAGAAAGAGATGGACAGTCTCAGCCGTTGCTATGGCTTATTCAGCAGAATGTAAAACAAATGTAGAAAGCTATGCTTTATGGCACTGTGCTTTTTTCAAGTATTGTATATGCATATTTCTGAAATTCAAATACACACATATACTCATAAGTTACACCCCAACCTTGCCACCATGAATGCTGCTCCTCAGTGCAGGTAAAGCATAGTTACTCACCTGTAACAAGTGATCTCCGGGAACAGTAGGAATCAGTCTTCACATATGGGTGAACGTCACCCACAGAGCCCACGCGGAAAAGCTCCCCAACATCCAATAGGAAAGCTTTGGGAGCACTCCACTCTGCCTGCCTTCCCAACTCCTCTCCTCAGTTGATAATGTAGCTGAGAAGAAGAATAAAACAAAACAACCCTACAACTTCTAGGGGAGGAGGGCAGGTTGTGAAGACTGATTTCTGCTGTTCCCAGAGATCACCCGTTACAAGTGAGTAACTACACTATCTCCAGGAATAAGCAGGAATGCATTCTTCATATATGGGACTCTCTAGCTTCCAGGTACCAGGACTGATATGGGGGAGAGAACAGCATGATCCCTGAGGTAAAAAACGTATAGCTGAAGAGTCTGGAAACATTGTGGGCCACTGGACTTGATTCCAGGAGGTGATAGCCCCCCAATGATAGTCTGGTATCTTGTAGAAGTCAGGGACAGAGGGTAGAAGTTGAGTTTAAGTCCCAAAGAGGTGATGGAGTACAGCTTGGCCAAAGACAGCATCCCAACGTGAGTCTCTGTCCAGACAGTAGTGTGCAGCAAAAGTATGAATGGAGGACCAGGTAGCTGCCTGACAGATGTACTCAATGGATATTGAATGGAGACTGTCCACGGAGGTTGCCACAGCCTGCACATTATGAGCAGTGACATGATACTCCAAAGAGTGTCCTGCTTGTACATAAGCAAAAGAAATACAATCTGCTATCTATCTAGATAGAGTACATTTTGTCACTGGTAGACCGAGGTGACTAGGATCAAAGAAAATGAATAACAGAGGATCTAATGTGATCTTTAATTCTATCCAAGTAGTAGGCCAGCGCACACTTGCAGTCTAAAGTGTGTAGTGCTCGCTGCTTCAGCCTGAGACACATGTGGTCTAGGGAAGAGAATCAGGAAGATTACCGACAGGTTTAGATGGAAAGAGGAAACCACATTCAGGAGGAAGCGTGGATGGGTACGGAGAACCCACCTGGTCATGGTGGAACACAGTATAGGGGGGGATCCACCACTAGAGGTTGCAGCTCACCGATGCGGCGAGCTGAAGTGAGGGCAATAAGGAAGATGACCTTCCAAGATAGAAACTTCAGTGAAGTGGTGGCTAAAGGTTCAAAAGGTGGCTTTAGAAGTTGTGCCAGAACCACATTCAGATCCCAGGCCACTGGAGGCAGCTTAATGGGTTGCTTGGATAGCAGGAGACCTCGCATGAAGCATGTTACAAAGGGATGTGAGGAGATAGGCCATACATCCATTGGTCTGTGAAAAGCCGTAATGACACTCACTGAGTTGGTTTGAAGACCTGTTCAGGATAAGTGGAGGAGATATTGTAGAAGGTACTCCTCAGGGCAAGAAAAGGACTCAATGTCCTTTGGGAAGCACCAGAAGGCAAAGCTACACCACTTGAAGGCAAAAAGATCTATGAGTGGGGTTTCCCACATCTAGAAGATCCGAGCAGCCATCTCTCAATCCAAGGTCCATTCGTGTGGACGAAGGATATGGCTTAGCTTGTCCGCTAGGATATTGAGTTCGCGGAGAGAGATGGCAAAGGACCACAGGCGAATCGCTTCCTTGCAGAGGGGACGGGACCCTTGTGTGTCCATCCTGACTAGAACAGATCTAGTCCCGAAAGTTGGGGTTGATAAACCCGAAGAGCATTTGTCAGTGCCCACAGTTCTAGCAGGTTGATCTGCAGGGCAAATTCCTGTTGTGTCCACAGTCCCTGTGGTTAGGTTATTCTGATGCGCCTCCCAAACCAGTTTGGAAGCATCCATCGTCAGGGTACATCTAGGTGGAGCATCTGAAAAGATGACCAGACGAGTAGGTTTGGTGGGGAAGACCACCACTAAAGGGCCTTGATCAGTTCAGGTGTGATGTGGATCTTGCCTCTGAGACGTGCCTTAACTTGCATCCATTGAGAAGAGAGTCCATTGTGCCATGTGTTCTAAGAGTTGGAACATCTCTTGAGCTGTTACTCAGCTTTGCTTTTGCACCCCCTTTGCCAGCTCGATGAGGCAGGCCCAGCAATCCTGTGGGAGGAAAGCCCAGGCCTGTTAAGTGTCTAAGAGCGCTTCGATGAACTCCAGTCGTTGGGATGGAGCGAGGTGAGACACTGGGAAGTTTATGCAAAGCCCAGGTGTTGGAGCACCGTGATGGTGTGATAAAGAGTGCCTCACCTCTTCAGAGGATTCTCCCTTGATCAGCCAATTGTCTAAGTAAGGATAGATGAATATCCCCAAGGTGTGTAGGTAGGCAGAGACTACTGCCATGCATTTTGTGAAGACCCTTGGGGAGAACCTGGTATTGATAATGATTTCGCTGAAACATGAAGTGCAGTTACTGTCTGTGTGAGGGATGGATCAGATATGTGTATGCGTCTTTTAGGTCTAGAGAACATAGCCAATCGTGTCTCTGTAGGTATAGTAGAAGAGTTTCTAGGGAAATCATTTTGAATTTTTCTCGGACCATGAACTCTGAGATCCAGGATGGGCCTAAAATCTGTTTTCTTTGGAATAAGGAAATATGGAGAATAGAAGCCCATTCTTTCTTGAGGACACTTTCTATGGTACCCTGGGACAACAGTGGTCACCTCTTCTTTTGAGTGCGTGCTTTGAAGGGGTTGTTTGGGATACTCCCCTGTGAAGATGGTGGGGGGTAAGGTTTCAAAGTGAAGCCGATAAACCCTTTGGACAATCTGGAGTGTCCACTACTCTGATGTTATGAGGTGCCACCTGTGGGCACAGTGGCAAAGTCTGCCTGCTATGCAGAGGGGCTGGGAGCCTTCCAGTGGTAGATCGGCAATGCTCTCTAGGAAGAAGTCAAAACCCAGGTGCAGGTTGCACCTGTGCAGCTGGTTGGGGCTTAGGAGCCTTGGACGTTTTGGGTTGGCGAGGGCCTCGCTGTCTCTATTGAGGATGCTGAGGTTGATAGGCAGCAGAAGGCGGGTAAGGAGGATAGTATCTCCTTCTTACAATAGAAAGTTTCTTTGAGAAGAGCTTTTAGGATGGGTCAGCTGTTTTTCTGGAATGGCGTTTTAGGGTGAGATCATCTGTTTCAATCTCGCTGCTTTTTCCCTCCATTCCTTGCCAAAAACGTTTTCTCCAGTACATGGGATATTGGCCAGTTTATCCTGGACCCATTGCTTGAGGTCTGATGCATGCGACCAGGCCATCCTGTGAACCCCAGTGCAGACTGCTGAAGCTCTGTTGGTGGATTCAAAGGCATCGAAAAAAGCCTTGGTAAAAAGTGTTTTGGCCCTGTTTGATGAATGTCTGGAAGGCACTCCTTTTATCCTCAGGAAGCCTGGGGGACAAAAGTCTTCAGATACCTTGTGACATCCTTCAGAAACATACCCATATACAACATGTAGGAGTTAATTCTGGAGGCCAACATGCAAGCTTGGATGCACTGATGTCCAAAGGCATCGAGTGTCCTCGAGTCTCTGCCAGATGGTGTGAAGGAATGGTTCTTTGGGCTCTTTGTTTGGTGCATCGAAGATTCCACCACAATTGAGTGGTGGGGGAACTGAGGTTTTTGGAAGCCTTGACATTCTGGTACTCGGTAAATGGTATAGAGTCTCTTGCTGACAGGGGGAACTGTGAACGGAGCCTCCTACATGCGGAACATAAGATTGTGTAGAATACGATGCACCGAGAGTGTAGCCACTTCTTTGAGCGTGGGAGGGTGTTGGAGTATCTCCAATTCCTCTGCCTTCGGTTCCTTCTCTGAGGCTACTGTGATGGAGAGTCCCACTGCCATGTCACAGATGAAGTTCTGAAAAGACATATCCTCTGGTGGGGACCGATGCTATTCCTGAGGTGGCAAATGTTCTGAAGGGATGTCTGGAAGTTCTCAGGAATTGAGTGATCTTCCATCAGAATCTGAAGTCGTCGAGTAAGAGTCCAGTAAGAAATCGAAGTACCGGTGGTCCTGAGTTTGACCTTGATGTTTCACAGACGTCAAAAGTCGATATTGACTAAGAGGTATCATAACCGAGCGCTATGGTGGTCTGAGTCTGTTGAATATTGGGTACATCGACTGGTTCCAATGAAAGTATTGACCTTGGGGGTTCTGATAATGCAGGTTAGAGGGATGGCATCGGGCCAGATAAGTATGGCTGTAGACTTGATGCTGAAGCCTACACTCCTGAAGCTATCGATGTTATCGGTGCAGAGTTTGCCAGGAGTGCTACCAAACTCTTTACATGATGCTGGTCTAGGGAGATGGCTGATGTCTGGGTGGAGTCACCAACAGGGCTTTGAGCCTCCATCCCAGAACATGGAACCAGTAGCTCTCTGGAGGTCGATGCCTCACCTGTGCTTTGGAGGACAGATCCTCCCACTGGGGCTATTTGGCTATCCGATCTGCATCGGAAACACCTCTAGGGGAATCATGGAGCTTGTGCTGGGACTTCTCTCTGGCCTCGGTATCAGTTTTGATGCCGATGCCAAAGGTTTGGAAATAGCAAGTGATTATGACTTACTCTCATGTTTGGACTTTGAAGAAGTCTGAGAGCCATGAGAAGAAGTGGATGCTCTCAATGAGGTGGAAGCCACTGAGAGAGAGTCTAAGACGAACAACGACCCATACTATGTGGCTCGATTCTTGAGGCCTTATTTTGTCATTTGTTGGCACAAAGGATAAAAATTGGGCTGGTGTGATCAAGACCCAAACATTTTAGACACCAGTCATGTTTATCATTGATCGAGATGGTACCGGCACACTTGGTACACTTTTTAAAACCACTGACTGGTTTTTCCATACCTTTAAAAATATATTTGAGATTGAAGAGAAGGTAATGAAGGCCTAGAGGCCTAGTGTAGCGGTGAAACCGCAATGAAAATGAAAAGTAAAGACAGGAAAATTTGAAAAGAAAAAAATGAAAGATTTATTGGGACTGGAGTCAGATTCGACGGGAAGGTAGAAGCATGGTGTTCCACAAAAGAGAGAAGTTTTTCAGCGGTGACAGGACGAAGTGTCCTGCTGGCTCCGTGGAAAACAAAGAGCTGAGGAGAGGCGCTCAGAAGGCAGGCATACAGGCGCAGTGGAGTGCTCCCAAAGACTTTCTTAATGGACACTGGGGAGCATTCCCACATGGGCTCAGTCGGTGACGTTCACCCATATGTGAAGACTGCATTTCTGCTTGTTCCTGGAGATATGTATGTTCATAGTGCCACTGTGTACATAATTTACATAAGAAATGCCATACAAGGAAGAGGAAAGTTCCATCATGGCCACATCCTCCTTCCAACTGTGCCCAATCCAGATCACAAGTACCCAGTAGGATCTTAAAGAAAAGCCAGTCCTCCTTACTCATATCTAGGGATAAGCAGTGGCTTTCCCATGTGTAGCTGCTTAGTAATAAGAACACAAATTTGCCATACTGGGTCAGACCAATGTCCATCAAGCCCAGTATCCTCTCTCCAACTTTGGCCAATCCAGGTCATAAGTCCCTGGCAGGATCCCAGTCCACGTTAATAAAAGTTTATGGACTTTTCCTCCAGGAACTTGTCCAAAACATTTTTAAACCCAGCTACACTAACAGCTTTGACTATCACCTCTAGCAACAAATTCCAGAGCTTTACGCATCGAGTGACATATATTTTCTCCAATTAGTTTTAAATGTATTAGTTTGTAGCTTCATTGCTTTGTACTTTTTGAAGGAGTAAACCACCGGTTCACGTTTACCTGTTCCACTCCACTCTCGCGTCCACTGTCTCTTCTCCAAGCTCCCTAACCATTTAAGCCTTTTCTCATATGGGAATCCTTCCATCCCCTTTTTCATTTGTCACCCTTCTCTGTACCTTTTCTAATTATACACATACACACACATACATATATCTCTTTTGGGGGGGGGGAGTTGGATTAAATGGTTTATGGAATTTGACCCTGGGAACTTGTCTAAACCCTTTTTAAACCCAGCTATGCTAACTGCTTTCAACTCAACTTTGGTTGATGAACAACTTTATATCATCTGTACTGGCCAGTCATTTTGGTTTTATCAGTACTCAATTTGGCAAGCTCAATGTCGACTGGCTTTTTTGGATTGGACTGATGATGATTATTCTAATATTGCCTAAAGTATAACCCCAGCGTGGGCCGTTTAATCAAATCAACGGATTAACTGAGCCAATCAGGATTGGAGGTTCCCTTGACAAATAGGATCTTTCCCCTTCTGATTGATGGATGTATGAATTTTGAACCATTTGGACTGGCTATTCATTTTGGTTTCGTCAGCATCAACGTCAGATGCCGGTTCTTTATAATGTTGAATGGTTCTGCTCTTTGGTCATTGAAGCTTTCACAACTACAGGAATATTCTTAACCTGATGCAGGGTCGGCATATGCAGATCCGAAATGTGACACGTTGTTACTTTTGATTTCCGTGATGATCACAAGCTCGAAGAAAAGCTAAGTGTTTAATTCTGTTCACTTATTCAAAATTATTATTAAAAAGGAGCGGCCACAGTGAGGGGATGGATTCTATTCCTCCCGCTTTTGTGTGACAACTCCGACAAAAAGAGTTTTTTACTGTTAAAAGTCAGGGTTTTTTTCTATAGGATTCAACTCAACTTTAGCAATTAATTACATAGCATAACTGTGCACAGAGTGAGAAAAAAATGTTTTAGACATACAAAGGGGAGACATAAAAATTCTATCTTCGCAGGTAAAACAGTAGTTTACCGGCAGAAATGACTGAAAATTACCTTCTTAGTTTATGAATGTTCATTACACAGTATGGGTCACCTAAGCAGTCCCTGCGTGTAGACATCTATCTGCATAGGCGAGGGGTATTATATCTGTTCATACTGCACACGTTGTATGAGAAAGCTGAACATCACATAAGGAATACAGAAAAAAATCTTGAGGTTCCTGCACAACGCCTCTTTACAGAAATTCAGATGGAGAGTAGGTAGGGGAGAAGCTAATGGAAATAGTATTACCCTTTGAGGGGCACAATTATATTGTCATTATACATGGTCTTTATCTTCCGTCATTTTACTATGTTACTATGTTATGACAGAGCCACTATTGTTTCTACCTAGATTCTTATGTAGCAAAGTAACATTACCTCCTCTTCAGCCCAATGGGACTCTTCAAGCACATCTGTATTCTCAGACGTTTCAACTTGCTTTTTAAAACTGAGATTTAAAAAAGAAATAAATTTAAATCAAGCCTCCTAAATGTGTTATAATCTTGCATAAGCTGTACTATATTACATACCACTTTAAACCTCATCTCTTATCTCCCTGACTCCTGGCTTCAGTTTAATTCTGGACACAGGCCTCGCCATTAGCAGTCTGCAGGGAGAAGAGAGTCTGCATCAGAGGGCATGAGCACACCCTTACAGCCTCCACAATTATTACCAAATGTGTTTGGGATTTTTTGTGTGTGCTGTCAAGCCAATGCTAACTCCTGGCAACCTAGCGGACTTTCTTGGCAAGGTATGACCGGAAGTAGATTGCCAGGCCTTGTGTTCTCATTTTACTTTAAAAACTACTTCTTATTTGTTTATTTATGTATTTGTGTGTTTTATATACCGCTATATTGGGTAATCACAGCGGTTTACAATTAAAACAACTGATACATTAAACATTGTAACAATAAATGGTGCTAAAACAGTCGATCAAAAATGTACATGATTCTAGATAGCTTTAACTTACATACAGCCTATTTACAGTTCTGGTGATCACGAATATATCAGTCATTTCAGGATGGGGTTAAGGAATGGGTGAGTTATTAGCCAGTTTGATTGTTTGGAAAGCCTAGTAGGCAGAGAGGGGGGATAATTATGTTGAATCAGTGACAGTTGTGGTGTTCTGTGAAGAAATGAGTTTTGAGTTGGGTATGGAACGAGGATAAGTCTAATGTTTTGGAGACTGGGTGGTAGGGAGTTCCAGAGTATTGGGGACATAAACTCAAATGCTCTGCTGCTGGTGCACTGTTTAGACTTACGGAAATCTGATGAGGTAGAGAGAGTGTTGGTCATTTGTTTTCTTCTTAGTCGATCGTTGGGGGCCACTTTGATTAATTGGGAGAGTGTTTGGGGGGCTATTTTTCTAATGATTTTGAAAGTGGTCATTAATAGCTTGAATTTGATGCGGCTTTCTATGGGTAACCAGTGCAAGTCATATAAGATTGGTGTTATATGATCAATTTGGCATGCATTGTGGATGATTCGTGCCGCAGTATGCCGAGTCATTATGAGTGGATGTAGGGATATTTTGGGAAGACCATGAAGTAGACTATTGCAATAGTCTGTAAATATGGTTCTGAAGTCAGAGGGCGGAAGTAAGTGTTTTAAATGCTGCAGTAAAGCATTTTATATCATTTAGAAATGGCTCTGGAAAAGCAAATGTTTAATTTTTCCTTTAAAGTACATTTATCCTGCACATTGAGACATTGTTGCTCAGTTCTAACAAACTGTGTTTTACTGCAACTCAATTTTGCACACATTTCAGATGTCAAACTTATTTATCAACTAAGGTATCTACAACAGACGTTCAATAGCATATCTACTGCAGATTTTGGTGCCTTTCTACATGTGTCAGTGAATTAGCCCTTGTGGACGTAAACTGCTTGGGGTTGAACTTTTGTTCAAGGAAGGCAGAAGATAAGTATAACATAGAAGTAAGCTATTAATGCTTTGTTTTAACAGACAGTCTCTGTAGACAGCAAGGTAAACCAGACACAATAGTAGATGAGATCATCTGATGGCGCTAACACAGACCAGCTCTACAAAGCTCAGAAAAAAACAGAGAAAGTTCTTCCATGTGGGAGTTACTGCACATTCGCCACATTGCCCCCTCAGTCCATTTACTGTACAAAGCTTAGAGAGGAAACTTCCCATTAAAGTGGAAGGGCTTTTTCCTCCATTACAGGTTGAATGGGTTTTGTACAGCCTCTTGCCAAACACAACTTTCCAAAGTTCCCCAACTGAGAGGACGCAGAAATGGGCAACTGATATTACCATGGCTCTGATCTGATGGATGTTTACAGTGCCTATTAGCTGCAGTCCTGCGAAATTGTAGCAGTGAACTGGCAGCCATTTAGCCAATTTGACAACATTTTCTTGACTACTTGAAACTACTAGGATATGAAAAGCTGAACAGCCTCATGACATGGCTGTGTTCTGCATTTGTAGTCTACAACATAGAGAGCCGGTTTACCTTAAGAGTGCGAAACATCAGGAGTAAAGTGGCAAGCACAATTGACTGATGTGAAATGCTCACACCACCTTTATTTATTTATTTATTTTTATTTATTTAGCTGTATTTATATCCCGCTTTTCACCGGGTCAAAGCGGTCAATTGGGGGATACATTTAACATGAGGGGATATGAGACACACACACTAATACATACAGGGAACATGGGCATTGGAGGGTTAGGTGGCTTGCCCAAGACCACAAGGAGTGCCTATAGGACTAGAAATCCCAATCCCTCCGGCCTGAGATTGCTGTCCCCAGGTGGGACTTGAACCCCTGACCCTCCGGCCTTCAGCATGAACTTAGGAAGAACCACTCTCTTATGGAAAATTACAGATAGATAAAGTGAATACAAGACATGCACTCTTCAGGCCACAGTTACATAGAAATGTGACGACAGAAAAAGACCACATGGCCTGTCTAGTCTGTCCTTCCATATCAACAACTACAACAGTCCCCTTTTTTCCTTTAGAGATCCTCTGTGTTTGTCCCATGCTTTTTTGAATTCAGTTACTGTCCTCATCTCTACCACCTCCACTGGGAGACTATTCCATGGATCCACTACTCTTTCCGTAAAGAAATATTTCCGCATATCACTCCTGAATCTATCTCCCTTCACCCTCATCCCATGTCCCCTCGTAGCAGAACTTGCTTTCAATTGAAAGAGGCTCTCTCCCTGAACATTTATGCCACGGAGGTATTTAAACATCTCAATCATATCATCTCTATCCTGCCTTTCCTCTAAGGTGTACATATTAAGATCCTCAAGTATGTCCTCATATGCTTTATAATGAAGACCACTAATCATTTTAGTAGCCACCCTCTGCACCGACTCCATCCTGTTCACATCCTTTTAAAGGTGCGGTCTCCAGAATTGCACACTATACTCCAAATGAAGTCGCACCAAAGACTTATGCAAAGGCACTATCACCTCATTTTTTCTGCTAGCCATTACTCTCCGTATGCACCCAAGTATCCTTCTAGCTTTTGCCATCGCCTTTTCTATCTGTTTAGCTACTTTAAGATCATCAGACACAACCACACCTAGGTCCTGCTCTTCTTTAGTGGACAAAAGTACTTCACCCCCTATGCTATATTGCTCCCTTGGCTTGCTGCAGCCCAAATGCATGACCTTGCATTTTTTAACATTAAATCCCAGCTGCCAAATTCTAGACCATTCTTCAAGCTTAGCTAGATCCCTCCTCATGCTATCTATACCTTCCTGGGTGTCTACTCTATTGCAGATTTTGGTGTCTACTCTATTGCAGATTTTGGTATCATCCGCAAAGAGGCAAACCTTACCCGACAGCCCTTCTGCTATATCACTAACAAAGATATTAAAAAGAATCGGACCAAGAACAGATCCCTGGGGCACACCACTGGTAACATCCTTTTCCTCAGAGTGAGCTCCATTTACCTGTACTCTTTGTCGCCTCCCACCCAACCAATTTCTAACCCAAGCAGTAACTTTAGGTTCCATCCCTAGGGTGCTCAGTTTGTTTATAAGTCGCCTGTGAGGAACAGTGTCAAAGGCTTTACTGAAATCTAAATACACCACATCTAGGGCTCTCCCTCGGTCCAACTTCCTGGTCACTCAGTCAAAGAAATCAATCAGATTTGTCTGACAAGACCTGCCTCTGGTGAATCCATGCTGCCTTGGATCCTGTAATCCGCTGGACTCCAGAAACCTCACTATTTTCTCTTTCAGCAGCGTTTCCAATAATTTACTCACCACCGAAGTTAAACTAACTGGCCTGTAGTTTTCAACCACATCCTTACTTCCGCTTTTGTGTAAAGGCACCACATGAGCCTCTCTCCAGTCCTTTGGCACCACTCCCGACTCCAATGAGGCATTGAAAAGGTCAGTCAGTGGAGCTGCTAGAACGTCCCCAAGTTAGAACATAAGAACATAAGATATGCCATACTGGGTCAGACCAAGGTCCATCAAGCCCAGTATTCTGTTTCCAACAGTGGCCAATCTAGGTCATATGTACCTAGCAGTTTCCCCAAGAGACACAAGTTCCACAATGCTTGTACTGGGTCAAGCATTGATATCTTCGGTCACTTCTTAATAATGGTTTATGGACCTTTCCTCCAGGAACTTGTCCAAACCTTTTTTAAACCCAGCTACACTAACAGTCTTTACTACATCCTCCGGTAACAAATTCCAGAGTTTGATTACACGTTGAGTGAAAAAATATTTTCTTTTATTAGTCTTAAATAGTTTACCCTGTAGCTTCATTGCATGTCCCCTAGTCTTTCTATATTTTGATAACGTAAACAATCGATCTACGTTTACCCGTTCCACTCCGTTCATTAATTTATAGACTTCTATCATATCTCCCCTCAGCCGTCTCTTTTCCAGGTTAAAGAGCCCTAACCTTTTTAGCCTTTCTTCATAGGAGTATCCTTCCATCCCCTTTACCATTTTGGTGGCTCTTCTCTGAACCTTTTCTAAAATCGCTATATCCTTTTTAAGATACGGCGACCAGAATTGCACACAATATTCAAGGTGCGGTCTCACCATGGAACGATATAGAGGCATTATAATATCTTTTGTTTTATTTTCCATTCCTTTCCTTATCATACCTAGCATTCTATTTGCTCTCTTGGCCGCCGCTGCACACTAGGCCGAGGGTTTTAACATGGTATCCACAATGACGCCTAAATCTTTTTCCTGGGTGGTGGTTCCTAATGTGGAACCTTGCATCGTGTAACCATAGTTTGGGTTGTTCTTCCCTAGGTGCATAACCTTGCACTTGTCCACATTAAATTTCATCTGCCATTTTGATGCCCAGTCTTCCAATTTATCAAGATCCTCTTGCAATTTTTCACAATCCTCTTGGGTTTTAACAACTTTAAATAGTTTTGTGTCATCTGCAAATTTGATAAGCTCACTCGTTATTCCACTTTCCAGGTCATTTATGAATATGTCAAAAAGCAGCAGACCCAGCACAGATCCCTGGGGTACACCACTATTCACCTTTCTCCATTGGGAAAATTGGCCATTTAGCCCAACCCTCTGCTTTCTATCTTTTAACCAGTTCCTGATCCACAATAGTACACTGCCTCCTATCCCATGACTCTTTAGTTTTGCCAAACGTCTCTGATGAGGGACCTTGTCAAAGGCTTTCTGAAAGTCCAGATACACAATATCAACCGACTCACCTTTGTCCACCTGTTTATTCACTCCTTCAAAAAAACATAACAGATTAGTAAGACAAGATCTTCCTTGTCTAAAGCCATGTTGGCTGTCTCCCATTAGGTTGTGACTATCTACATGCTGAGTAATTTTATTCTTTATGATGGTTTCTACCATTTTTCCTGGTACTGACGTCAGGCTCACCGGTCTGTAGTTTCCCGGATCACCCCTGGAACCCTTTTTAAAAATTGGTGTTAGATTGGCGATCCTCCAGTCTTCAGGTATTAGAGATGATTTTAATGATAGTTCACAGATTGCTGATAGCAGGTCTGCAATCTCATATTTCAATTCTTTCAACACCCTTGGATGTTCCCTCAGTATTCTAGGGTGTATCCCATCCGGTCCCATTGCTTTGTCTACTTTAAGTTGAGCTAGCTTCTCACGAACACAGTTTTCTGAAAATTGTTCAAGATGTCCCTCGCTTCTGTTCCTGTTTGTGGGTGTTTTCTGAGGTCCTGCTCCTGGTTCTTCATCTGTGAACACAGAACAGAAATATTTGTTAAGCAATTCCACTTTATTCTTATCAGCTTCTACATATTTCTCCCCTGCACCCTTGAGTCTGACAATACCACTTTTGCCCTTCCTTTTCTCAGTAACATATCTGAAAAATGTCTTATCCCCCCATTTTATTGCATTGGCTATTTCCTCCTCCTTTTGAATCTTTGCCTTCCTGACTACTTTGCTAGTTTCTCTAAGTTTTTCCAAATACAGATGACTATCTTCCTCTCTCTGTGATCTCTTGTATTTCATGAAGGCCTCCCTCTTTTTCTTCACTTTTTCAGCTACTTCTTTCAAAACCATAGCGGTCTCCTTTTCCTTTTACCTTTATTTACCATTTTAACAAAAAGGTTGGTTGCCCTTAAAATATCCCCTTTCAGTTTTGCTCACTGTTTTTCTACATCCCCCAGCTGTTCCCATCCCACTAACGACTCCCTGAGGTATTGGCCCATCTTCGCAAAGTTAGTCTTCCTAAAGTCTAAGATCCTTACCTTTGAATGGATTCTAACAGCCCTAGTCCTAATACTGAACTACACCATCTGGTGATCACTGGATGCAAAATGATCTCCCACTACAACATCAAACACTTTCACCATTGGTAAGCACCAAGTCCGGTATGGCCCCTTCACGTGTGCAGTCTGTTACCAATTGTCTGAATAGTTCTCCCTGTAGAGAATCCAGAATCTCCTTACTTCTAGATGATACTGCAGTAGGAATGTGCCAATCAACATCTGGCATATTGAAATCTATCAGTAGCACTTCCCCTTTCCTAGCAATGCTGCGTATGTCTTCAATTAACTCTGTCCACCTCTTCCTCTTGTGATATACAGACCTCCCTCACACCAATGCAAATAGATTTCTCTTTCCCTCTTTCTAGTTTAACCCACAACGCCTCCTCTCTCCCTTTTAAGCTCTGTAATTCCAAAACTTTAATAGTATTTTTTACATATAGTGTCACTCCTCCTCCCCTTCTTCCTACCCTGTCCTTTCTGAATGAAGTATAGCCAGGTACAGTTACATCCCAATCATGGTTTTCTGTGAACCATGTTTCTGTAACTGTCACTAAATCCAAGTCAGCCATTCCCACCAAAGCTTCAACATCAGGGATCTTATTTCCCATGCTACGGGCATTTATACACACTGCTTTCCATATGTTACCCCTGTTACCCATTTCCATAAAGGTATTTAATGTATCACCTACCTGGGGGCTTTCTTCACCCATCCCCAATGAATCTAGTTTAAAGCCCTCTTCAGTAGATTAGCCAGTCTACTACCGAAGACGTGTTGACCTTTCTTGGACAGATGGATGCCATCTCTGTTATGCAACCCTTGGAACAGCATCCGATGGTCTAGGAAACCAAAACGCTCTCGATGACACCATCCACGCAGCCATGCATTCATCTCCAGGATGCGAGCCTCTCTGTCTTGGCCTTTACCCTCAACAGGGAGGATTGAAGAGACCACTTGTGCACCTAACTGCTTCACCCTTTGTCCCAGAGCCATGAAGTCACTTTTGATACATTCCGAGGTATACCTGGCAGTATCATTTGTTCCAACATGGATTAGCAACATTGGGTAATAGTCAGTGGGCTTGATGAGTCTCGGCAAACTCTCCGTAACATCTTGGATTTTGGCACCAGGCAGACAGCATACCTCTCTGGACATTAAGTCTGGTCAGCAGATGGATGCCTCAGTACCCCTCAGAAGAGAGTCTCCAACCACCACTACCCTTCGTTTCCTTGTGGTCACTGATTCTGCAACTTTGGGGTACTTAAGCTCTGGTTCTTCCCTTTCCAGGGATGCTTTCACCTCCTCCACTTCCAGGGCTGCATAATGGTTCTTCAGTTCAAAGGCTGGAGAAGTTGGATTGGTGATTTTGCAGGCCTTGGTGACTTGTGTCCAACCATCGACATTCTGTTGGCACCCATCTTGTCCTCTGCTGGAGAGCTTGGTTGCTGCAAGAAGCATCTCATCAATGTACTTCTCACTGTCTTGAATGCTCCTCAGCCTCGCCACCTCCTCTCTGAGTTCCTCCACTTGTTTCCTCAGAGCTTCAGCATGCAGGCACCCTGCACATGGAACCGGTCCTTCAACTGGCATTAGGACCTCTGTCTGGACAGAGGCAGAAGCTGTAACAGGGGCAACAGCTTTAGCGATACGATTTTTCCCAGCCATTGTTCTGTTTGTGGAGCTTAGGTATTGTTGGTTGACCCGTAGAGCTCCTGTTATGTTTATTAAGAACATACCTTTCCATGTTAGCCATGTGAGATCTGCTGATTTCAGAAATTCAAAGGGTAGTTCCATGAGCTTGTTTGAGAGAGCGCCCATGAGACTGAAAGGGTTCCCACCTCCTCCCAACTGGGGGGTTTGATTATCATAATCTCATCATTTATTTGTAGACTATGGAGTAAATCAAGACTAGGTTCCCACTTATGTTCACAGAGTAGGCTTTCATTGAGGTAGTGCTTAGGCCAGACTCAGAGGTGAAAACAGTATTGCAGCTGACTCCTCAGAGTAGGTAAATGGGTCTTTTTTTCCCTGCTCATGCCACAAAATAATTGTAGAACTTCCTAATACTTGGCTTCCTTGAAGCTAAGCTAGCTAATTCACAAAACAGATTAAAGATGCAACAAGTCAGGGCTAGCGTGTAGATGCCGAGGTGGAGAATTCTTCCCTGGTCCTGTCTGATCAGTGAAGGAGATTCTGAAAACCAAATCAGAGTTTTGACCAACCTATTTGCAAGGAAGCCATATTTGATGTGGCCAGGATGGGGCTATTATAATCACTGATGCTACATCTTGCAGAGTCTTGGGTATAAGTAGAACTGGGGGGAGGGGGGGATAGGCGTAAAGCAGTACAGTGTCCCAATAAACATGAAAATGATCCAACACCAGTTTGTGTTGGCTTAGCCTACTGATGCAGAATAAAGGAATTTGCTGTTATCCTCTGATGTGAAGAGACTGATTGATGGAATACACCTTCTCTAGATGTTCTTCAGTACTTCCTTATGTAAGGACTAATCATGAAAATCCAAGCACTTCTTACATGGTGCTATCAAAAAGTTCTTGAACCCGCGCCACTGCATGGGAATGGAACACAGTATAGCAGTGTGCTGCTGTGTTGCACTACCCGGCAGCTTTGTTGAGTCAGTGTGTTAAGCGGCACGGTGGCGAATGTCTATAACCGTTCCAATATACTGGAGATGTTCTGAAGTTTCAAGGTTGACTTTGTTTAGTTGATGATGAAGCTCAATATTTCTAGCTGATTACCTGTCACCTGGAGGGTTGGTTTGGCCTCCATCAAAGAAAGCGTAATTATTCATCTTTAGGTGTTCTCCGTGAACAGCAGGAACAAGTCCTCACAACCCGCCCACCTTCTCGTGGAGTTGTTTTGGCTTCTAGCTTTTGTATCTTACTGGGGAGAAGATGATGCCACAGCAGGTGAGAGGGCAGACGTGCATGCATGATAGAGGCTCACAAAAGCTTCTGATTGGAAGCTGGGGAGAGTTTCTGTCGGGGGATGTCACTCATACATGAGGACTTATTCCTGTTGTTCACAAAGAACATCTGCTACAGGTGAGTAACTACGTTTTCTCCATGAACAAGCAGGAAATAAGTTCTCACATATGGGACTCCCAAGCTACAGGCTACCGAACACAAAAAACTAGCCCAACAGGGGCAACACGGATCGAGAGAAACAGCAGATGTAGTCCCCCCTTTGGGATTCAACATCCACAGCAGGCATCAACATCAGGACAACTTTCAGTAGCCTGGACAGACAGAAGGGCTGGTGGGAAGGAGTTGAACTTAAATCCTAAACAGATGCCGGAGTATGGCTTTGCCGAAGTTACTGTCACATTGGAAATCCCCATCCAGGCAGTAGTGAGCTGTGAAGGTGTGGACAGAGAACCACGTGACAGCCCTGAAAATCTCCCCCGTGGAGACAGAGCGCAGACTTGTCATGGATGTAGCCATGGCCCCAGACATTGTGGGCCGTGATATGATCCTCGAGGCTCAGTCCTGCTTGAGTATAGGCAAAGGATATGCAGTCCGCCACCCAAATGGACAGTGTGCATTTGGAGACCACTAGGTCCAATCTGTTGGGGTCATAGGAGATGAATAGCTGCGTAGAGTGATGGTGTGGGCTGGTCCACTCAAGGTAGGAGGCCAGCACCCACTTCCAGTCCAATGTGTGCAGCTGGGCCTCCACCCTGTTGGCATGAGGCCTTGGAAAGAAGGTGGGCAGAGGTGGAAGGCCAAAATCACCTTAGGCAAGAAACACGGGTGGGTGTGGGTAAGCCACCATAGTCTGAAGCTCACTGACTTAGCGAGCACCAGCAGAAAGATGACCTTCCAGGTCAGGAATTTCAGCAGACAAGTAGCGACTGGCTCGAAAGGCACTGACAACTGTCCCAAGACCATGTTCAGATCCCATGTGAACAGCAGAGGCTTAATCAGAGGCCGTGATATAACAAGTCCTACATGAAGTGGGTGACTAGCAGCTGAGCGGAGATGGGCTTCCCTTCCAAGTCCCAGTGGCAGGCCTCAGTCACACTCAGCTGCACTTGCAGAGAGTCAGACTTGAGGCCCGAAATCTGAGAGATGCAGGAGGTACTCCAGCAAACCCTCAACCAGACAGGAGAAAGGATCCAATGCCTTTCCTGTGCACCAGAGGGAGGAACGGCGCCACTTGAAAGCATAGGTGCAATGGATGGAGTCCTTGTGGGAGGCTAGGAGGACATCCGTCACCTCCCCCGGTAAGTTGAGCTGATACAGGACTACCCACCCAGCATTCACGCCGTGAGGGCCAGGGACTGGATGTTCGGGTGCAGAAAGGTTCCGGTCCTTGTGAGAAATGAGTTTGGGGGTTGCAACACAACCAGAGATGCTCCAGGCTGGAGCAGCAGGGAAAACACCACTGTCTGGGCCAGTACAGGGTGATGAGGATTCATGGTCCCCCTGTCCACCTGGAGCTTGAGAAGAGTCTTTACCACCAGCAGAATTGGAGGTAAACTTAGAACAAGCCTATCCCATAGTTTGTGAAGGCAGCATCTGATGCCAGCCTGCCCTTCACAGGCACCCGAGAACAGAAGCAATCCACCTGCATATTGCACGGAGAGGCAAAGAGGTCCGCTGTCAAATATGGGTGACCTACATGGAGCAGCAAGTGCACCCCTAAACAAAGGCATGGGGAGGGGTGACCTGCATGGAGCAGCAAGTGCACCTACACTTTCCGCCTTGCTGGGCAGACTAGATGGACCATGCTGGTCTTTATCTGCTGTCATATACTATGTTACTATATATGTCAGCATGCCTCACTCCCAAAAGATGTGATCCACCACCCTCCTGTTGAGGGTCTACACATGGGACTGGAGTACTAGAATGAGATAGTCTGCCAGCGTAGTGAGCTCTCCAGGCAGATAGGTCACCTGCAGCTTTATACCATGGGCCACTGCGAACCTCTAGAGGTGTACTACCTCCCAGTACAGGAGGTATGAGCCCGTGCCCCCCATTTGTTCACACAGAACATGTCCCTGGTTGTCCACCTGGTTGTCCCCATCTGGATGAGGACCACCATGTTGGCCATGTGCACCTGGAAGGTCATGAGGGCATTAGCAATCAGCCATAGTTTCAGACTCTCCTATTCCAAACAGAGGCCTTGCATCTGCAGACTGTCCAAATGTGTGCCCCATCCAAGTTTGGATGTGTCATTGGTGAGCATGCTGTGGGGTGTGTCAGCTGGAAAGGAAGAACTCAGAGCAGGTGCCTGGGCTACAGCCATCACTTGAGGGAATCGATGAGGGGCACCTTGAGGGCCCCAGAATCCCTGAAGTGACCTGTGGCTTGCTTCCACTGAGTGCACATCGTCCACTGTGTCTGGCACATCCTGAGCTGCGCCAGCAGGGTCACATGCACTGTGGAGGCCATGTGGGCTAACATGCGCAGCATTGCCCATGCCGTAGTGTGCCGCTTGTGGCGGACAGTGGCAACCACCTCCACAAGCCGCTGAAAGAGGTCTTCTGGGAGAAAGGTTTGGGCCCGTGTGGTGTCCAAGAGGGCCCTGATGAACTCCAGCTGCTAAGTCAGCTGCAGATGAGACTTCGGATAGTTGACCATGAACCAGAGGTGCTCGAGCACCTGTAATGTCAGGTGCACAGAGTGCTATATGCCATCCGGCATGAAGGCCTTTATCAGCCAGTTGTCTAAGTAGGGGAAGATGAAGACTCGCAGGGTCTGGAAGTATGCGGCAATGACCACTAGGCACTTGGTGAAGACCCCGGGTACAGTCACCCGTCCAAAGGGCAGCACCTGGTACTGAAAGTGCTGGCCCCCCCAGCTGAAACGCAGCTATGTTCTGTGTAAGGGATGGATCAGGATATTTGTGTATGCATCCAAGGAGCATAGCCAATCGCCCTTGATGAGATATGGGAGCAAGGTTCCTAGGGAGACCATCTTGAACTTTTCCTGGACATTGAAGATGGGCTTGAAGTCTCCTGTCTTCTTGGGGATGAGGAAGTAGTGAGAGTAGAACCCCCACCCCCTCTGGGAAAGGGGCACAGGCTCAATAGCTAGGTCAGCCAGCAGGATGGCGACCTCTTCTTGAAGGAGACCACGCTGATGCGGATCTAGAGGGTATTCCACTGGGAAGAATGGTGGTGGGGGCTGGGCAAAATGCAGCAGATACTCATCCCGCACAATCTATAGCACCAGGTGTCCGTGGTGATGTAGGGTCACCTGTGTGCTTAGTGGACAAGCTGACCGCCCATCTGAGAGAGGACCCCCTTGGAGATTAGGCAACTGGCTATGCTCCTGAGGAAGGCATCAAAACCCTGCCCCCGGCTGTGGCTGAAGCGTGGTTTAAGACTTCTATGACTTAGCCTTATACAGCTGCCACTGAGTCTGTGCCTTGGGCTGAGCTCCCTGGGGCTCTGATAGTACCGGCACTTTGGCCTATAGAAGGACTTCTTTCCTTGATGCTTCTACTTGGCAGGATCCGCCGTCTTGCGCAAGAGGCAAGAGATGGTCACCTGCTCAGTCTTGATTTTGGCCGCTCTCTCCTGCTTCTGAGTCCTGCTTGTGCATATGCAAAAGAAATGCAATCTGCTATCCATCAGGATAGAGTCCATTTCATCACTGGTAGCCCAAGGTGACTGGGATCAAAGGAAATGAATAATTTAGAGGACAATCTAAAGTGTGCAGCGCTACTTCAACCCCAAATGCTTGTGGTCTGGGGAAGAAAATCGGAGGATTACAGTCTCGATTTAGATGGAAGGAGACGACTACCTTTGGAAGGAAATGCGGATAGGTACACAGACCCAGCTGACGTGAGGGCAATGAGGAAGATTACCTTCTAAGATAGAAACTTTAGTGAAGTGGTGGCTAAAGGCTCAAGAGGAGGCTTCAGAAGTTAAATTAGCACCACAATGAGATCCCAGGTCACCAGAAGCGGCTTTAATGGGTGGCTTGGACAGCAAGAGACCCCGCATGAAGCATGCTACTAAGGGGTGTGAGGAGATAGGCCGCATTGGCATTAAAGTGAACTCTCACTAGGTTAGTTTTAAGACCTCTTAAGGATAAGTGGAGGAGATAGTGTAGAAGGCACTCCCACCTGGCAAGTAAAGGAGTCAATGCCCCTTGGGGAGCACCAGAGGGCAAACCTACACCACTTGAAGGCATAAGATCACCTGGTGTAATACTTCCATGATGCAAGAAGAAAATCTTTGACCTCCTGTGGTAGATTGAGGTCAGCGAACACTAGTCCTTCAACCGCCATGCCATCAGGCATAGGGAGTGAAGACTGGGATGGAGAGAGGAGTTCGGGTGCACATCCCAGGCTGAGCGATTGCACAAGGCGAAGCAGCAGAGGACACCACGGTTGACAGGGCCAAAAGGGGGCTATGAGAATCATCGAACCCTTGTCGGCCTGTAGCTTGAAAAGCGTTTTGGATATCAAGGGGATGGATGGGAATGCCTATAGCAGTCTGTCTCCAATGTAGAAGGAAGGCATTTGGGGCCCGTTGGTGTAGCCTGGAGCAGAAGCGTGGAAGCTGTGTGTTTTGCAGAGTGGAAAAAAGATCTATGAGTGGGGTTCCCCACGTTCGGAAGATCCAAGCAGCAGTCTCGATGTAAGGTCCACTCAAGTGGACAAAGGATACAGCTTAGTTTGTCCATAAGGACATTGAGTTTGCCTGGGAGGTAAACCGCTCTGAGGTGAATGCAGTGTGTGATGGCAAAGGCCACAGACGAATGGCTTCCTTGCAAAGGGGACGGGATCTTGTCCCCCCTCTTTGTTCACATAGAACATGGCAATCTGGTTGTCCATCTTGACTAGAACAGGTTGTCCTGAAAGTTGGGGTTGAAAAACCCAAAGAGCATTTGTCAATGCCCATAGTTCTAGGAGGTTGATCTGCAGGACAGGTTCCTGTTGTGTCCACAGCCCATGTGTGGTTAGGTTGTTCAGATGCACTCCTCAACCCAGCATGGAGGCATCTGTTGTCAGGGTACAATGAGGTGGAGGCATCTGAAAAGGTGACCCGCCGAGTATGTTTTGTGGAGACCACCACCACTGAAAAGACCTGATCAGTTGAAGGGTGACATGGATCTTGCCTCTGAGATGCCCCATTGCTTGCATCCGTTGAGAAGACAGAGTCCACTGGGTTTGTTGCATGTGTAATCGAGCATAGGGGACAATATGGACCGTAGGAGCTGTGTGTCCTAACAGACGTAGCATCTGTCGAGCTGTTATTTTGCTCTGCTTTTGCAACCCCTTTGCCAGCTCGATGAGGTGGGCACAGCGATCTTGTGGAAGGAAAGCTCGGGCCTGTTGAGTGCCTAAGAGCACTCCAATGAACTCTAGACGTTGGGTTGGAGCAGGGTGAGATTTTGGGAAGTTTAAGACAAATCCCTGATGTTGGAGTACGGTGATGGTGCAATGACGGGAGAGTTTTACCTCCTAAGGGGAGTCTCCCTCGATCATCAAGTCGTCTAAGTAAGGGAAGACGAAGACCAAAGTGCGTAGATAGGCAGTTGCTGCCATGCATTTTGTGAAGACCCTTGGGGCAGAGGCTAAGCCAAAGGGCAGCATCTAGTATTGATAATGGTTTCCTTGAAAAATGAAATGCAGAAACTGTCTGTGCAAGAGATGGATCAGTAAATGCATGTACACCTCCTTGAGGTTTAGAGAACATAACCAATCGCGCCTCTGGAGATATGGAATTAGAATTCCTAGAGAAATCATTTTGAATTTTTCTCAGACCAGGAACTTCTTTAGGTCTCTGAGATCCAAGATGGGCCTGAATCCTCCTGTTTTCTTTAGTATGAAAATAATATGAAGAGTGGAAGCCCATCCATTCTTTAGGAGGAGGAACTCTTTCTATGGCACCCTGGGACAACAGGGTGGTTACCTCTTCTCTTAAAAAGAGCTTTGAAGGGTATGGGTGGGATAGTCCCCTGTGAAGCTGGTGGGGGATAAGGATTTAAAGTGAAGCTGATAACTCCTTTGGACAATCTGGAGTGTCCACTGTTCTGAGGTTATGAGGTGCCATCTGTGGGCATAGTAACAGAGTCTGCCTGCTAAGTGGAGCGGCTGGGGACCCTCCAGAGGCATATTGGTAATGCTCTCTAGGAAGCAGTCAAAACAGGCACAGGTTGTGCCTGGGCAGCTGGTTGAGGCTTAGGGGCTTTCGGCTTTTTGGTTTAGCGAGGGCCCTGCTGCCGCGGTTGAGGATGCTAAGGCTGATAAGCAGCTGAAGGAGGGTAAGAAGGTTAGTATCTCTTCTTCTTGGATTAAAGAGGTTTCTTGTGAAGAACAGACTTTCTTTTGGAGGGGTCAACCATTTTTCTGGAAAGGTGTTTGAGGGCGAGATCATGTGTCTCAATCTCTCCGGCTTTTTCTCTCCAATCTTATCCAAAAAGGTTTCTCCAGTACATGAGATATTGGCCAGTTTATCCTGGACCAATTGCTCGAGATCCGATGCCTGTAACCAGGCCATCATGCAAGCCCCAATGCAGACTGCTGAAGCTCTGCTTGTTGATTCGAAGGCATCGAGAGGCCCTAGTAATAACTTCTGAAGCGTTTTGGCCCTGCTTGATGAGTGTTTGGAAAACACCGCATTTATCCTCGGGAATCATGGAGGCAAAAGTCTCCAGATCCCTAGTGACATCCTTTAGAAACATGCCCATGTACTGCACGTACGAGTTTATTCTGGAGGCCAACATCCATGCCTGAAAGCATCGACACCCAAAGGCATAGAGTGCCCACGAGTCTCTACGTGGAGGCATGGATGAGTGATTTTTGGAACTCTTTATTCAGCGCATTGTCGATTCCCCCACCATTGAGTGGTGGGGGAGCTGAGGATTTTGGAAGCCCAGGCACTTGTTGACAGGTGGAACTGTGAGAGGGGCCTCCCACATGCAGAGCATAAGATCTTCTAAGATCCAATGCACCGGTAATGTAGCCGCCTCTTTGGGCGTGGGAGGGAATTGGAGTGTCTCCAATTCCTCCACTTTCGGTTCCTTTTTGGAGGCTACTGTGATGGCAAGTCCTGGTCCTGAAAGGACATATCTTCTGGTGGGGGATCTGCACAGTTCTTGAGAAGGCGAATGATCCAAAGGGATGTCTGGAAGCTCTTGGGAAATGAGTGATCCCTTGTCAGATTCTGAAGAACTTGAATCAAAGTCTGGTAAAAAGTTGAAGTATCAGCGGTCCTGTGTTTGACATCGATGCTTCATGGATGTCGAAGATCAATGCCGATACCAATGCTCAGAGGCATCGGGAGCCATGGCAGTTGGAGCCTATTGGTTTTCTCGGGTATCAGACACTTTGAATGGTGGCATCAGCCTTGGGGGCTCCAATGATGTTGGTTCAAGGGCTGGCCTTGGGGCTGATACACTTGGCTGTAGGCTGGGTGTTGAAGCCTGCACTTCTGGAGCTATCAATACTATCTACACCAAGGCTGCCAGGAGTGTAGCCAAACTTCTCTCAAGAGCCAGCATGTGCTGATCCAGGGAGATATCTGATATCTGAGTGGAATCACCCATGGGGCTTTGAGCCACCGTCCCAGAGCATGGAACCAGTAGCTCTCCATAGGTCGATTCCTAGGGAGTGTCCCGGTGCCCCTCCTCTGCTTTGGAGGAAAGGTCCCCCTGCTGGGGCTGTTTGGCTGACCGATCTGCATTGGAAGCACCCCTAAGGGAGTCTCTATGCTTATGGTGGGATTTTTCTCTGGTCTCAGTATCGGTCTTCGATACCGATGGCTTAGTAGAAGCCATAGACTGACTTACTTTTATGATTGAACTTTGAAGAAACCTGAGACCCTTGTGAGGAGGTCTATGCCCTTGATGAAGTGGAAGTCAGTGAAATAGAGTCCGGGGCAAAAAGCAATTCTTTAGGCCTCTTTGTCATTTGCTGGCACAAGGGGCAAGAATTTGATAGATGGTCATGGCCCAAACGTTTTAGACATCAGTCATGCTTATCAGTGACTGAGATACCGGTGCACTTGGTACATTTCTTGAAACTACTAGTTGGTTTTTTCATGCCTCAAAGGCTGAAGAGAAGGTGATGGAGGCCTAAAGACCTTGTTTAGTGGTAAAACTCATATTGAAAATAAAAGAAAAAAAGAAAAAATATTTTTTTTGCTTTCAAATTTTCTAATGGGACCGGTGTCAGGTTTGACGGAACCAGCATTGACAGGAAGGCAGAAACACACGGTATTTTGCCAAACAAGAAAGGTTTTTCGGGTGTGACAGGATTGTTCATCCTGCTGGCTCTGTGGAAAATGAAGAACTGAGGAGAGGAGATGGGAAGGCAAGAAGGCAGACACACAGGTGCAGTGGAATGCTCCCAAAGACTTTCCTATTGGATGTTGGAGAGCGTTCCCGCATGGGCTCTGTTGGTGCCGACATCACCCCATATGTGAACACTACACTCCTGCCTGTTCCTGAAGATCTCTACATCAACCAGGAAGCAAAAACCAAAGATCACCATGCACCACAGATGGGCTGCTGCTGAACTGCTAGGTATTTTGTGAAAAAGCGTAGTTATTCAGCTGTGACAGGTGTTCTCCAGGGACAGCAGGAATCAGTCCTCACTTATGGGTGACGGTCGGCACCGACGGAGCCCGTGTGGAGCAATTCCCCGGCTTTCAGAGAAAGCCTTTGGGATTGCTACCACGCATACGTGGTCCTCTTCCCGCCCAAGGGTGCCATCTTGCTCAGTCAGATCCCTTAGCTTGAGCCCTACCAGCAAATGGCAAGGGAAGGATAAAAATTTAGCAACTTGGGGGGCGGAGCTTGATGCCGAGCAGGATGGCCGCCTAGTGTGGAGGTTCCCGGGAGACCCGCCAAGAATCCTGCAGATATTGCATAATTCGGCAACACAGGCCTGATTATAGCAGTGGTAAGATCACGGATGGCGGGATCGAAGCCGACCCGGTTAGATTATGCGAGTGCGCTGAATAACAGCGCGAAGCGTACTAAAATGGAACCAATCTCCCCGCAAAAGATGGCGCCGACACGAGAAGGGCCTGACACCCTGCAAAAGCTCCTTGCGGAGATAAGAGGGGTGAAAGAGCTGGTCAAAGCCAACGGAGCCTCATTAAGCACTGTGAACGAGGAAATAAATGCGTTGCACAGTAAAATAGAAAGCATCTCACTTCGTCAAGAAAAAGTGGAAGGTGTCCTCTCTGTGCATGGGGTCCGCCTGGAAAAAGTAGATAAGATCGAGAGACAGCTTCGAGTGCTCCAAAAGGAAGTTGAGGATGGCAACAATCGGGCCCGGTGGAATAACGTGCGAATAGTCGGCATTGCAGAAGGGGCAGAGGGCACAGATATAAGAGCCTTCCTAGCAAAGCTGATCCCTACAGTCCTTAAACTTACTTTTGAGAAGGACTTTGAAATTGATCGGGCCCATCGCGTCCCCTCACATACTACACCGCATAGAGCGCAGCCACGGCCTATCATTCTTCGAGTCTTGCGGTACCAGCAAGTGGCGCAGATAATGGATGCAGCGCATGCGCAAGCACCTTTGGAATATGAGGGACGCAAGCTCTCCATTTATCCCGATCTGGCTAAACCCACCGTGGACAGGCGGAAGAGATTCCTGGCACTACGACCACGCCTGCAGCAATTTCAAGCATGCTTCGGACTGATGTATCCGGCAAAGATGCGAGTCACCCTGCACAACCAGACCCGGACATTTGATGAGCCGGACTCTCTTCTTGCATATCTTGAGGAAAAAGAAGCAGCACAAATGCGCTGAGGAAGGCGGCGGGCGATACAGAGTTTCTTGTCAACTTGAGAACGGCCTGGTCTGGAGATGTACCGACAAGCAAGGCCGGAAAGCTGAGGATATGCTGGGAAGGCTACTCATCGCGGATAATATGGACAGTGAGGCCTTTATAAGATTGGTTAATTGCAATTGTTGTGATTTGTTAGGCTCCTGTATTAATAGGTAATGGGATGATGGGGGAAGTTGATTAAGCGGGTAGCTGCTGTTTTCTCTTTTATTAGATGGGATAATGCACTGTTTAGATTTGAGACTAGTGGGTCTCCCGAGCCAGTCCAGCTGGCTTGAGCTCACCTATAATGCTGTCGGGTGGGGTCTCTCCTCTAGAGCACACATACGTACATGGGTATAGAAGTTTCAGCAGTCAAGGTAGAAACCGTCACAACTGGGAGACGAGAGTTGGCAATTTTCCCTCTGGTCACCACTCTCTTATGATAAATGAGCAGGTGTATCGCACTGGGCCTAAGGGGCCATACTTAAACAAATACAGCAATGGCCCCCTGTAATGTTTTGTCGTTAAATGTTAAAGGGATTAATAACCCTGTCAGAAAAAAGATCATTGATTATGCGCGACATAAGAAAGCGGATATATTGCTACTGCAGGAAACGCACTTAAATAATAATGAATCGCTTAAGCTTAGCATAAAACCCTTTACTGTAGTGGCATATTCGGCGGCCTCCAAGAAAAGAAATGGGGTGGCAATTTTAGTAAGAAAGTCCTTAAATGCCACCTTGTTGCATTGTCAGTCCGATACAGAAGGAAGATGGTCTAAGGCCTTGCTGAAAGTGGGGGGATTGGAGGTTGTTATTACGTGTCTCTATGCCCCCAATACTGATCATCCTGAATTTTTTGCCACAATAGCGAAAGAAATACACCTGGAGGCAGATAAACCTTTAATCGTAGGGTGGGACTTTAATCAGACGGTAGATCCACTAGTGGATAGACAACCGCCCCGGACTCTTAAACCTTCCAAAGGGCAGCTCATGCTTGCCTCCTTAATCAAAGAGATGGCGTTGGTAGATATATGGAGGGTACTTCACCCCATGGAGCTGGAGTTTACTTATTTTTCCGCTCCACATTTATCGCAGTCTAGAATTGATTTTTTTCCTAGTGTCTAAAACGCTAGTGCCGAATATAGTGGATGCGTGCATTCATCCAACTCATGTATCTGACCATGCGGCCATCTCTTTGGTGGTGCAAGATGACTCAGTTGAATGGGTTTTTAATAGAGCCCTCCTTAACAACCCAGACTTTTGTCTGGAGATAAAAGAGGCCATTGCAGAGTACTTTCACTTTAATTCCCTTCATGCCACCGCGGGATGGGCCTGGTGGGAGGGCTTTAAAGCAGCAATAAGAGCGGTCATAACCAGTTTTAATATCCACCAAGCAAAACAGCGGAAGCAGCAGCTGGCAAATCTTGAGCAGCAAATTAAAATTGGGGAGCGGGTATTAAGTCGGCGAACCGACGCCTGTGTTTTACTGAGACTCCAGCGGTTAAGATTTCACTATAATGCGATACTGACCACTGAAGCCTCGCAAAGTATCAGAGCGCAACAAGGGGGTTATTACCATGAAGGAAATAAAGCGGGCAGAATGTTGGCAAATGCACTTAAGGGTAGACGGGAGGCCAAAAGAGTTGCCGCTCTGCGGAATCCGGGCGGGAAAGGAATGGTGGTCAAAGATTCGGAGATTGCGGAAATCTTTAGAGATTTTTACACTCACTTGTATGACTCTGAACGAGAGTTCTCGCAAGAAGGTTTTGATCAATTGGTTGCAGGCGTACAAAGGCCAGTTTTAAATGAGAAAGCCAGAGAAGAGCTAGATAAGCCCTTCTCCGAGGGGGAAATCAAGTGCGCGATTGCTTCTATGGCCTCTGGCAAGGCAGCGGGACCGGATGGTTTGCCTGCGGAATTTTTTAAATCTTTCGCGGCAGAATTGATCCCCCAGCTGTTTCAGTATTATAATATGTTGGCTGAGAAGGAGCAGGAAACAGGTGCTTTCACAACGGCTAATCTGGTGGTGTTTGAAAAGCCGGGTAGAGACCCGTTGTTGGCTGCTAATTACCGACCCATTTCGCTTTTGAACGCGGATTATAAAATCTACGCGTCGGTTTTGTCAGCCCGGCTAGCTGGACATCTGCCTGTATTAATACATCCCGATCAATGTGGCTTTACTGAGGGGAGATCGACAGCCGACAATGCCAGAATACTGTGCCACATATTGGCGGGTGCTGAGAGGATGACGGCGCCTTTAGTGGGGCTCTCTTTAGATGCCGAAAAGGCTTTTGATTGGCTGGAATGGCCTTTTCTGTTTGCAGTCCTTCGATGGTTCGGCTTTGGGAATGGCTTTATTCGAGCTTTGGAAATCTTATATGCTCACCCTGAGGCGCGGGTCTGTGTAAATGGGATCAAGTCCCGCCCATTTGGTTTAAAGCGAGGCACTAGGCAGGGTTGCCCTTTATCCCCCATGCTATTTAATCTTGCATTGGAGCTCTTAACTCTCCTTATTCGGCAATGTACAGAGATACGCGGGGCGATAGTTGCGGGACTCGAAATCAAACTCTCCGCATATGCGGATGATCTTCTCTTGTTCACCTCTCCTGAGTCCCTGAGATCTTAAAACAAATTGAGCGATACTCGGCATTTTCTGGATATAAAATCAATTGGACTAAATTGGTGGTATTTCCACTAAACAATTTGGTATATAAAGAAGATGTAAGTGACTATCCTTTTGTTTGGGAACCAGGCATGGTAAAGTACTTAGGCGTCCATTATAGATATCCTTTGGAGGAAACTGTCCGTTGGAATGCGGATGGGGTAGTCACTATGGTTCATGAATTGGTGTTAAAGTGGTCCCCTTTAGTCCTGTCTTGGTGGGGGCGACTTGAGACAATAAAAATGATGATGATTCCCAAGGTTAATTACATCTTAGAAATGATTCCTTGTTTGTTTCCTACGTCTATATATCGACGAATAGAGCGTGTATTGAGTCAGTTTTTGTGGAATAATAAAGTTCCGCGAATTGCGAGGCAGAAACTGAAGCTCAGTCGGGAACAAGGTGGCGTTAGTTTCCCGGATTTTCAATCCTATCATAAGGCTTTTCTCCTCAAGCAAGGGTCTCGGTGGCTGAAGGGTCACATGGATAGTAGACCCATCTGGGTAGATGTAGAAGAGAGGCTGTTAGCACCGTTACCATTGGAACATGTGCTGGGGATGCAGTTGGAACAGGGAATACAGTATCCCTGTGTGATAATGGATACGCTTCAGGCTTTTGGGACCCTTATTAAGGCATGTGGGACGGATCAGTGCTCTCCTGCCCGGCTACCCATATGGAATAATCCCCTTTTTAAAATTCAGAAGAAACCTATAGCCTAGAGACAGTGGTATATGAAAGGAATTTGGAATGTTTCTCAGCTAATCGCTGTTAATAAGTGGAAGGATTTCAGCGAATTGCAACTAGAGTTTGGCCTCCCGTCTAAATGTTATTTTCAGTGTTTGCAGCTACGACATTGCTTGGAGTCTGCTAAGATTGATCCAAAAAATGGGATAGGAAATGCTGGGGTGGTGGAGGTTGTACAGGAGGTCGTGCAGGTTGCGGGAATAGCGTCGCGGTTCTACAAGAAATTGAATTTGGCCCGGGGAACGCCGATGCAGACAATTCAAAACAGATGGGAGCGGGATACAGGAATCGTCCTCACCGCGCAGGAGTGGAGGAGATTTTGGTGTAAGCAAGTGAGAGTCTCGAGATCGGCCTCTATAACTCAGACTCTTTTCTTCTTTGCACATAGATGCTTCTAAACTCCTGTTAAAGTGGCGAGGTGGGACAGCAGCCTCAGTCCTCTTTGCTGGACTTGTGGCGGTGAGATTGGTACACTGATGCATGTAGTATATGAGTGCCTGGGGGTACAAGCTTTTTGGGAATGGGTGTGGGCACGAATGCAGCTTATTCTTAACTTCAAAGAGCCCCTATCCTGGCAGATCATTGGTTTAAGATCAGCGGCGAAGCTATCTTCTCTGCCCAAAGAGGGTACCTTTTTACTGGACTTCATGATGGGTTTAGCAATATGCCTAGTTGTTAGTAACTGGAAATGTACTGCTAATTTATGTGCTCAGGAGTGGTGGAATCGAGTATGTTTGTACAGTCAATATGAGCAAGTATTTAAAAAAAAACACCCACAGTCTAGTACACTGAGCCTTAAATGGCAACTGCTAAATGATTTTGTGAAGGCAGCTAAGATCGACTAGGGGGAGGAGCGAATTAGATCACTAATTTAAGTATTAGTAATATCGATACCAGAGGGATCGGTGGCTATGATGTCTATAATGCTACTCTCCTTTTGTGAACATGTATTGCTTGTCTCATCAGTGCGAAATGTGCTTTGGAGGAGGGGGATGGGTGGGGAGGGAGGGGGGTATGTACCTTTGGGTTACTTGTTTTGTGTTAATGTTTGTTTTGGTTACCTGTGTTCTGTAATTTGAAAATCTAAATAAAGACTTAAAAAAAAAAAAATTCAGCAACTCATCAGGGGAGGCAGGAGGGTAGTGAGGTCTGATTCCTGCTGTCCCTGGAGAACACCTGTTACAGGTGAGTAACTACGCTTTCTCCAGGAACAAGCAGGAAGTCAGTCCTCACTTATGGGACTCCCTAGCTACAGGCTACTGAACCTGTAACCAAAAGAAAAAAATACACCTCCGCAAGGCTGTAAGCAGAAGCCAAAGCCCGAAGGAAACCGAGCCCTCGGGTCCTTGGGGCAAAGCCCTCGGTAGCCGTGAAGAAGGGTCAGAGGGCAGGAGTTGCTTATACCCGAACAGATTACAGAGTACAGCCTGGCCGAAGGCGCTGTCCCGGCGGGGCTCCCTCTCCAGGCAGTAGTGGGCAGCGAAGGTATTCGAAGAAAACCAGGTTGCCGCCCGGCAGATGTCCATCATGGACACAGAGCGTAGCGAGGCCACCAAGGCCGCTTTGGCTCAAAACCCATGTGCAGTGACTCGACGATCCAGAGGGACGCCTGCCTTCGCATGGGCGAATGCGATGCAGTCCGCCACCCAAACTGAGAGGGTGACCGCTTGCCCCTGCTTATTGGGATCGTAGGTCATGAAGAGCCGATCAGACTTATGAGTCTGCTGCAAGTAGAAGGCAAGGGCCCGCTTGAAGTCGAGGGTGTGGAGAGCCGCCGACGCCTGATCGGCGTGGGGCCTCGGGAAGGTCAGGAGCACTATCTCTTGGTTGAGATGAAAGGCCGACACAACCTTGGGTAAGAACTTAGGATGCGTCCGGAGGACCACCCTGTTCCGATAAAACCTGGTGTAAGGGGCTCCAGCCATGAGCGCCTGAAGCTCACTGACTCAGCGAGCCGAGGTCAGCACCACCAGGAAGGTCACCTTCCAGGACAAATGCCGTAGCGAGCACGTCACCATCGGCTTGAAGGGTGGATGAGTGAGCTGCGTGAGCACCAGGTTCAAGTCCCATTCCGCTGGAGGGAGACAAATGGGTGGCTTGGATAACAGAAGGCCCCGCATAAAGTGGGAGACTAGTGGTTGCCCCAAGAGAGGCTTTCCCTCGACGGGGAGATCATTAGCTGATATGGTGCTCAAATGAACCCTAACAGAGTTCGACTTCAGCCCTTCCCTCAAGAGATGGAGAAGGTACTGGAGAACCCACCGAACCGGGCATGAGAAGGGGTCGATCTGGAGCTCCGAGCACCAGACGGAGAAGCATTTCCACTTAAAGGCGTAAGCCCACCTAGTGGAGTCCTTCCTCGAGGCAAGGAGGATTTCCTCAACCTCCTCCGGAAGGGCTAGAGAGGCTAGAGAGACCTGTTCAGCCGCCAGGCCGTGAGGGATAGGGAGGGCAGGTTCGGGTGCAGTATCCGACCCTCCTCCTGCGTCAGCAAGTCCCTGGCAGAGCTCAGGGGAATCGGAGGCTCCGACGTCAGTTGGAGCAGGAGTGGGAACCAAGGCTGCCAAGGCCACGAGAATAAGCGACGCCCCGTCCCGTTGAGCCTTGAACAGAGTCCTCGTAATGAGGGGGAAAGGAGGGAATGCATAGAGGTGACCGGAGGACCAGTCCAGGAGAAATGCATCGGGGCCCTCCCTGCCCGTGTGCGGCACTGGGCCGCAGAAGCGAGAGAGTTGTGTGTTCTGGGGGCTGGCGAAGAGGTCTATCGCTGGAGTGCCCCAGCGTAGGAACAGCCAGTCTGCTTCTCTGGGATCCAGGCGCCACTCATGGGGGTGAAGGATTCTGCTGAGCCTGTCCACCAGGCCATTCTCCTGACCCAGGAGGTACATCGCCTTGAGGGACATCCTCCACCAGGCGGCAAAAGAGCAGATGAGGACTGCTTCCCTGTAGAGGGAGCGCAACCCCGTGCCCCCCTCTTTGTTGATGTAGAACATTGCTACCCGGTTGTCGGTCTGCACAAGAACCGACTTCCTGCTGAGGACATTCTCGAAGGCCCTCAGGGCCCACCGGATGGCTCAGAGCTCGAGTAGGTTTATCTGCTGCTGAGCCTCCACAGGCAACCACTGCCCTTTCGTGCAGAGAGGCCCGCAATAGGCTCCCCACCCTAACGGGGAAGCATCTGTGGTCAGTATCACATCGTGCTGTAGGGCCTGGAAGGGAGATCCCAGCAGGAGGTTGCGGGTGTTTTGCCACCAGTTCAGGGACAAATGAAGGTCAGGAAGAACCCTAACAGAGTCCCTGAGGTGTCCGAGAGATTGACTCCATTGGGAGCTGAGACACCACTGGGTCGTCCGCATGTTCAGGCGGGAGTGAGGAACCACATGCAGGCCATGTGGCCTAAGAGACATAGCATGGACCAAGCGGTGACCTGGTAGGTGCTTTGGACGCGAGCCGCGATCCACCGGCAAGAAGGCCATGGCCTGCCGAGTATTGAGGCACACCCCGATGAACTCAAGAGCCTGTGCCAGCTCGAGGTGATACTTTGGGTAACTGACCAAGAACCCC
Source organism: Ichthyophis bannanicus (assembly GCA_033557465.1). Taxonomy (NCBI): domain Eukaryota; kingdom Metazoa; phylum Chordata; class Amphibia; order Gymnophiona; family Ichthyophiidae; genus Ichthyophis; species Ichthyophis bannanicus. The sequence goes on along the minus strand of CM066037.1, from coordinate 40,234,987 downwards.
AAGCTCTCCAAGAGGACGGTGCGTGACATCGCTCGCCGGGCCTCCTCGATGGAGGAGCCAGTAACGAGCCAGTCATAGAGGTAGGGAAACACCGGCACACCCCGGCGCCAAAGGTGAGCAGTGGCCACGATGAGGCACTTCATGAAGACCAGAGGAACGGATGTAAGGCCGAAGGGGAGCACTCTGTACTGGAAGTGCTCTCCCTGCACCCCGAAACACAGGTACTGCTTGTGTTGGGGGTGGATCAAGATATGGCCGTAGGCGTCCTTTAGCACCAAGGGGCATAGCCAGTTGCCCTGCTGGAGGAAGGGCAGCAGCATGCCAAGAGATAACATCTTGAATTTCTCCCGCACCAGGAACTTGCTTAGCCTGCGGAGGTCGAGGATAGGCTGCAGACCCCCCCGCTTTTTTCGGGACAAGGAAGTACCGGGAATAAAAGCCCCAACTTTGAAGGTGGGGAGGGACCTTCTCGACTGCCCGTTGGGCAAAGAGGGAGTGTAATTCCCGCTGCAGCAAAAGCTGGTGTGCAGGGAGTCAAGGAGGTTCCGCCGGGGAGAAAGGGGGTGGAAGCCTGTCGAAGCGGAGGCGACAGTCCTCCTGGATGACCTGGAGGACCCAGGTGTCTGAGGTGATAAGCGCCCACAACTGGCTGAAACAGGACAGGCGTCCCCCCACTGGCTGCTGTGTCACCGGAGGGTGAGGGGCTATGCCGCTGGCATCAAAACCCCTGAGGAGGTTGTGGGGGAGCTGGTGTCTGGGCCTTCGGGCCCTTTGGTTTACGATGACTTTGGCCTATGATGACTTTGGCTGGGTTTCCCCTGCACAGGAGAGGTTGGCGCAGGAGTAGCCGGGTACTGCGGGTAACTGTGGTACTGAAGGCCTTTCCTGGGGAAGAAGGGCTTCTTGACAGGCTGTTTCTTCCGAGGCTGCATAGTGGTCTTGCGGGAGAGACGGGTCCTAATAACATATTCTGTCTCAATCTCCGCAGCCTTCTCCTCCATCGGCTTACCAAAAAGTTGTTCACCAAGGCAGGGCACGTCCAGGAGCTTCTCCTGCACCCACTGCTCCAAATCCGAAGATTGGAGCCAAGCCTGGCGGTGGGCTCCGATGCCCACGGCCGCCACCCGAGCCAATGTCTCGAAGCCATCGTAGGAGGCTCGGGAGATATACTTGGAGCAATCAGCCACAGATTTCAACAGTGTGCGGAACCTATCAAGGGGCTCGCCGTCGAGGCCCATGGAGAAACATCCAAGTTCTTTTGCCAAGTCGCAGAGGAACATACCAATATATAATTGGTATGCCTGGATGTGACAAGAGAGCATGGAACCTTGACAGGCCTTGCGGCCCAGGGCATCAAGGGTTCTCGATTCTCGGCCCAGGGGGAACGATGAGTGGGACTTTGGGCTTTTCTGCTTCCTCATGGCCAATTCCACCACCATCGTGGTGTGTGGAAGTTGGATCTTCCGGAAGCCTGGCCCTTGCTGCATCTTGTAGATTGTGTCAAGGTGTTTGCTCACAATGGGAACTGAGGCTGAGGCCACCCACATGCGGAGCAATAGCCGGGAGAGGATCGGTGGCACTGGCACAGTGAGGGATTCCCTGGGCGGGGCCTCGTACTGAAAAATATAGAGTTCTTCAGCACGAGAGTCTTCCTCGGCCTGGGTAATCAGGTTGAGGGCCCGAGCCATGTCCCGAATAAACACAAAAAAAAGGAGGTGTCCTCGGGTGGTGAACGCCGCTGGAGACCAGGTGGCAAGGGGTCAGAGGAGAGATCCTGGTGGGTGCGGGTCTCCGGGGATGTGGCCCCATCGGATTCCCAGTCCGAGAAGTCGGTAGAGGGATCCGAGCCACGCGGTTTGCCCTGTCCGATGGCCGGCAGCCTGGAGCTGGAGGACCTGGACAATCTCGCCCCCAAAGAATGGGAGAGTGAGCGAGACCAACGTCGAGAACCCTCACGAGGCCCGTGGCTCTCAGGGGTTTCCTGGACAGATTTGGGTGTCCCACGCGAGGGACCCGCGGTCTCCGGGTGCAAATCAGCGAAGCTGGCCGTGAGCGCCTGCTGGGAATCAATGAACGCAGAAACGTTGCGTTCCAGCGCCAGCATATGGGATTCCCACGTGGGCGTGGAGCCCTGGGATGCTGATACCATGGTCACCCCATCGGGCGTCGAGGAGGGGAGGGGGTCCTCACCAGGACAGCCCTCAGGAGACTGGGCACCTTCTCCGGAAGCCTCCATTTCTCTGCGAGGTAGCTTGCGGGGCCGCTCCTTGTCCGACTCTCGGGAACGCCGAAGGGGGGTAAGCGACTGGGCGCGGGAGCGCTCGCGCTTGTCGGGTGTCCCAGACAGTGACTTCGAGGCCTTCTTCTTTTTGTGCCGTTCCACCTCGGGGGACTCCTGGTCAGAATGCCGCCTGGAACGCAGTGCCACAGAGGGAGAAGCCACAGGAGGGGAGACAACGAAGGGTGCCACCGGGGACTCCGAGGCAGCTTTTCAAAAAATGTCTTCGGACTTCTGCTTACGGCTGAGCAGGGCCTTAGAGGACATTTTCTTACAGAGCAAACAGAGCTCTGGGTCATGGTCGGCTCCCAGACACCGTAGACAACAGTCATGAGTGTCCGTAAAGCACGGTTACTTACCTGTAACAGGTGATCTCTGGGAATAGCAGGAATAAGTCTTCACATTTGGGTACGTCGGTACCGACGGAGCCTGCGCGGGAATGCTCCCCAGCGTCCAGAAAGAAAGCCTTTGGGAGCATCCCACACGCATGCGCGCTGCCTTCCCGCCCATTCACTTCCCTCTCATCAGTTGGGTTTGTAGCTGAGACCGAAGGAGGGAAGTAGACAAATTAGAGAGAGAGAGAACAACTCCTAGGGGAGGTGGGTGGGTTGTGAAGACTTATTTCTGCTGTTCCCAGAGATCACCTGTTACAGGTAAGTAACTGTGCTATCTCCAGGAACAAGCAGGAATGAGTCTTCACATATGGGGACTCCCAAGCTAGAGATGCCTAGGGGAGGTCCCAGCATGTTGCAAATCTAATGGATGGGCCATGCTATTTCCCAGAACCTCAGGCATCCAATGGAGGGAGGGTAGGAGTTGAATTAAAAAGGGTGTGCTGTGGAACAGCTTGACTAAACAAGGCGTCTAGAGGGGAGTCCTTGTGTAGATCATAATTGTTAGTAAATATTGAATTCCAATTTTCAAATGTGGACCTTACTCAAAAGTATTGTGAAAGTATTTGTTGAGGCTAATATGGGTCTGCTGCTAAGAGCCAGTAGATTAATCTCAAAGAAATTACCTCACTGTGAAGTGGAGGAAAATAAATTTTGCAATACATGCAGAGGTCAGAAGCCTTAATAGCTAGAACTAATCCCAGAAGAAAAAACTGGGGGAGTTTAATGAGCTTGGACTTTGGAGGAAAAGCTAAAGCTTCTGTAGGCCAAAGTTTAAAGCTCTTTGCCCTTGGAGCAGAATAAGGCTCTAGGAAAGAGAGGCGATAAATCTGACTGGTTTGGACGAAAAGGTAGAAATACACCTTGCAGAAAAAGGATGGGTCTTTAAGACCCCTTTATCCAAATGAAAGAAAAAAATCATTTGTAGTAGGCACTGTAGCCTCCAATTTCTTGAAGATCAGTAATGTCTTCCCTAAATGATGTCACTTAGGATAATGACTTTACATGGAGAGCTTCAGATGTAACGTAACCGGAAGGTTACGGTAAAAGAAGGTATTTTCTAATTACCATAGAAATTGGTTGTCCATTTAAAAACCTAAGGTATGCTGGAACAGCATTAATATGGACAGTAACACATACATATATATATATATATATATATATATAAAGAGAGAGAGAGAGAGCGCGAGAGAGATTCACTTAATAACAAGAAGGGGTAAGACCTGCTTAAGAATATGGATAGAGAATCTCTTTCTGGTTACAAGTGGAAGAACCATGGAGAAAGCTTCATGGAAACCAGTGTAATGTTCTTACTTATAAGGGGAAGTCTAGATTTCTTTAAAAATTCTAGCCTTTGAATAACCAGGAATGGAGACCTACGTGAAGGGGTGCAGAGGGGATCCTTAGTCTTAAGACAGCAAGTCTGGATCCTTCTATAACTTCAGTGTAGTAGCTGGAGAAGACAACGCAATATAAGGGGATACCATGTTTGCCCCTCTATGAGGGCAATATGAGTATCATGCGTTCTTTGTTCAGCATAAGCTTCAATGAAGTATTGGGAATTAGAAGGAAAGCACTAGACAAGGACCGACTGCAGTAAAAAGGAATGCATCCCTGTTGTAAGAGTTCCACTGCAGATGTGGAACAACCCAGGGAATTGAGCAATTCTTTTTGCTTTCACGTGGTCTAAGCCCTGGTTCCTTTTCCTTAAAAGGAAATTTTAAGGAAGATGGTAAGAGTAGGAAAAAAACAGCCATGTAGGAGCATGACTGGGCAAAGCCTTTTTAACCATCTGGAAGTTATCTACTAGGAATGGCTCTGACGCTCTCTGGCAAAGGCACATAGTTGCAGAGCTGTTTTGTATAATTGCAGAGAGAGCACAGTTACTTACCTGTAACAGGTGATCTCTGGGAACAGCAGGAATAAGTCTTCACATATGGGTACGTCGGTAGCGACGGAGCCTGCGCGGGAACGCTCCCCAGCTTCCCAAAAGGAAAGCTTTTGGGAGCATCCCACAGCGCCTGCGCGCTTCCTTCCCGCCTTTCCTAACCGCCTCTCCCCAGTTCGAGTTTTAAAGCTGAGACAAAGAGAGAGAGAGGAAAGGAAAGATAGATAGAGAGATACAACTCCTAGGGGAGGTGGGTGGGTTGTGAAGACTTATTCCTGTTGTTCCTAGAGATCACCTGTTACAGGTAAGTAACTGTGCTATCTCCAGGAACAAGCAGGAATGAGTCTTCACATTTGGGGACTCCCTAGCTAGAGATGCCTGGGAGATTCCCAAGGTTATGAGACCCTGGGAAGGGCTCTACCTCCTCCTATGGATCTCAGGCATCCATCCAGGGAAGGAGGGCAGGAGTTGATTAAGAATGGAACAGGTGTTTGAGAACAGCCTGACCAAACAAGGCATCCCGGCGGAAGTCCTTGTCCAAACAGTAATGGGCTGTGAAGGTATGAACCGATGCCCAGGTGGCTGCTCGACAGATCTGGTCGATGGACACAGAATTTAGATGAGCCATAGAGGTGGCCATGGCCCTCACATTATGAGCTGTGACATGGCCCTCCAGAGAAAGGTTCTTACTCTGGTAGGCGAAAGAAATACACTGAGCAATCCAACTGGACAGTGTCCTCTTAGAGACTGGAAGTCCCAAATGAGAGGGATCAAAAGCAACAAAGAGTTGAGAAGACTTTCTATGTTGCTGTGTCCTTTGTAAGTAAAAGGCAAGAGCTCTCTTACAATCCAGGGTATGAAGATTTCTCTCTGCACTTGATGCATGAGGACCTGGAAAAAAGACAGGTAAATACACCTCTTGATTAAGATGAAAAGGTGAGACCACTTTAGGCATAAAGTGTGGATTGGTCCTAAGGACTACCTTATCATGATGGAACCTTGTATAAGGTGGATTAGCCACTAAGGCCTGCAGTTCACTGATGCGGCGAGCTGAGGTGACTGCAATGAGGAAAATAACCTTCCAGGAAAGAAATTTCAAGGAGGTGGTGGCTAAGGGTTCAAAAGGTGGCTTCATAAGCTGACCAAGAACCAGATTTAAGTCCCATGCCACCAGAGGAGGCCTAATGGGAGGCTTAGTTAAAGTTAGGCCTCTCATGAATCTTGCAATAAGAGGATGAGAGGAAATAGGCTGTCCATTGATAGGCTTAAGGGATGCTGCAATAGCACTCAAATGGACCCTTACTGAATTTGTCTTAAGGCCTGCATTGGAGAGATGCAGGAGATATTACAATAGAGAATTCAAAGGTAGTGCTAGAGGGTCAAGACCCTTCTCAGTACACCAAATGGAAAACTTTTTCCATTTAAAAGCATAGGAACGTCTAGTAGAAGGTTTTCTGGAAGCATGGAGGATATCCTTCACTTGTTGAGAAAGATTCCAACCTTGAAGGTCTAGGCCTTCAGCAACCAAGCTCTGAGGTGAAGGGACCTGGGGTTTGGGTGCTACAAAGTCCCCTCCTCCTGGGACAGAAGGTCTGGAGCAGCTCCCAAGTCTAGGGAGGGAGCTTGAGAGAGATGCAGAAGTAGAGGGTACCACACTTGGCGTGGCCAGCGTGGAGCTATGAGGATCATAGATCCTTGATCCCTCTGGAGCTTGAACAGAGTCTTGGGAATCAAGGGAATGGGTGGAAAGGCATACAGGAAGTCTTGACCCCAATGAAGGAGGAAGGCATCCTTGGCCTGAACTCCCTGACACGGAATTCTGGAACAGAACGGGGGAAGTTTGGCATTCCACGGACTTGCAAAGAGGTCTATGTCCGGTGTTCCACATTCTTGAAAGATTCTGAGTACCTGGTCCATGTGCAGGGACCATTCGTGTGGAAGCAGAACTCGACTGAGTCTGTCTGCCCAAGAGTTTTGGATTCCTGGAAGGTATAGGGCCAGGAGATGGATTTGATGCTCTCTGGCGAAGGCCCACAATCTTAAAGCTTCATTGCAAAGCGACAGAGAGCCAGTTCCTCCTTGCTTCTTTATGTAAAACATGGCTACCTGATTGTCCGTATGAATGAGGACTGTCTTGTAGCTGAGCAGGGTATGGAAGACCTTGAGAGCTAGAAAAACTGCTCGGAGCTCCAAGTGGTTGATATGTAGAGAGGTCTCCTGTGGAGACCAAGTGCCTTGAGTGGAGAGGTCTTGCAGATGAGCTCCCCAACCTGTTTGGGAGGCATCTGTTGTGAGGGTTGCCTGGGGCAACAACTGTTGGAAGGGGGACCCCAGCAACAGATTTTGGGTGGACTTCCACCACTGGAGAGACCAAAAGAGGCGCCTGGAGGTTGCTATTTTGTCTGACAGAGCCCCTGATGCTTGAGTCCACTGGGTGGACAAAGTCCATTGAGCTGCTCTCATGTGAAGGCGAGCATAGGGGACCACATGCACTGTGGATGCCATGTGGCCTAGCAGTTGTAGCATCTCCCGGGCAGTTAAATGTCTCTTTGACTGAATCTGGGAGGCTAACTGCACTAGGCATAAGCAACGGGCCTGAGGAAGATAGGCCCTTGCAGTGGTAGTATCTAACCAGGCCCCTATGAACTCTAGGGACTGAGTAGGGGTGAGCTGGGACTTTGGGAGGTTTACCACAAGTCCCAGATACTGCAGAATGCGCCTTGTGCAGTCCAGGGACGTCTGGGCCTCTGACTGAGATGGAGCTCGGATGAGCCAGTCGTCCAGGTATGGGAATACAAATATTCCCAGAGTGCATAGAAATGCAGCTACTACTGCCATGCATTTGGTGAACACTCTTGGAGCAGAGGCCAGACCGAAAGGAAGCACCCTGTATTGGTAATGCTTTCCTTGGAAAAGAAAACGGAGGAAGCTTCTGTGAGAAGGATGGATGAGGACATATGTGTACGCATCCTTGAGATCTAGAGAACAAAGCCAATCCTGACTCTGAAGGTATGGAAGGAGAGTGCCCAGAGAAAGCATCTTGAATTTCTCCTTGCATAGAAATTTGTTCAATTCTCTGAGATCTAATATGGGTCTGTAGCCCCCTGTTTTCTTTGGGATCAGAAAGTAGGGGGAGTAAAACTCTGACCCTTGTAGAAGAAGAGGTACTTCTTCTATTGCCCCTTGGGCAAGAAGGGTAGCCACCTCCTGACCTAGAAGGTCGAGGAGAGATGTTGGAGAATTGAAATGTCTCACCATGGTGTGAGGAGGAAGGTTTGAGAAATGAAGTTTGTAGCCCTCTCTTATGATGGAGAGGGTCCACTGCTCTGCTGTAATTTGCTCCCATCTGGGAGCAAAATGAGCTAACCTTCCTGGAATGGTGAGAGGCTCTGGCTGTTTCAGAGCCAGAAAGGCTAAGTTCTCTAGCATCAAGTCAAAAGACCTGAGGAGGCTGGGCCTGCTGAGTTGCAGCAGCCCCTGTAGGCTTAGGCCTGGCTTGTTTAGGTTGCTGACGCTTAGCAGCAAAACGACCTGAAGATAATTGTTGGCCAGAAGCAGGATGGAATCTGCCTTTCTTGAAAAAAGACTTCTTGAAAGGTTTTTTCTTGGCAGGAATGGAGGTTGACTTTGAAAGTCTATCCAAAGCAGTATTTTCTGCATCCATTTGAGTGGCTTTTATTTGCCAATCTTTGCCAAACAGGTTTTCACCTGTACAGGGAAGATTTCCCAAGCCATCCTGAACCCAAGATTCTACATCAGAAGCCTGGAGCCAAGCAATTCTGCGAGCAGCTATGGCAATGGCCGAAGCTCTGCTGGCACCTTCAAAGGAGTCAAAAACTGCACGGTTGGAAAACTTTGAAATATCTTGAGTATGCTTAAGCCAAATAAGGAATTCTTCCCTTTTATCCTCTGGAAGAAAAGGGAGGAAAGTGTGCAGTTTATCTGCAACTTCTTTCAGAAACATACCCATATAAAGACTATAGGAGTTGATTCTGGCAATGAGCATACTGGCTTGGAAGATTTTCCTACCAAAAGCATCCAAGGTCCTGCATTCACTTCCTGGAGGAGCAGAGGAGTGTCTTTTTGCACTCTTTTCATAGCTGACTCCACCACAATAGAATGGTGAGGAAGCTGTGTTTTATGAAACCCAGGACAAGGAGGGACACGGTACATAGTGTCCAATCTACGAGAATGAGGAGAGATAGTGAGAGGAGTCTCCCATAAGTCAATCATGTGATCATAAAGAATCTCATGAATTGGCAAGGTGACTGCCTCCTTAGGAGTCTTAGAATAACCTAAAATATCCAATTTTTTAGCTCTAGGCTCTGATTCAGAGGTTACTGAAATGGAAAGCCCTTTAGCCACTTCTCTTATGAAGTCTTGAAAGGACAAGTCCTCTGGAGGAGACATTCTTCTTTTTGGAGAAGGCGGCTCTTCAGAAAGGGCTATGGATACTTCAGCAGACTCCTCCGATGCATCAGAATCTTCGGAGGAATCAAAGTATCGACTGTCAGGGTGCTCTTCCAAAGCTCGATACGCGTATCGAGCGGTATCGACATCGGGCGTCATCGGTACCGTGGACAGGGAACCACTGCAGTCGGCATCCTGGTCGATGTCAATGCAGTCGGTACCGGTACAGGTACCGACACTGGTGCCGGTACCGGAGCTGATACCGACAACGGAGTTTGTTGTGTATCAGCGGCGTCGCAGCTTGAATGAAGGCCGTGATAGCCTGCTGCATGGATAGGACATTCTGATCCATCAACGCCATGAATGCCTGGAATTCGGCACCGGAAGGTTGCGCCGGTACCCCAGAGCATTCTAACAGGTGATCGGTCGAGGCCGTGCCATCGATGTCAACCTGTAACCCCATAGGTGGAGCTTTGGAAGCCGAAGCTTCCCGCCAGGGTTGTTTTGCCGGTGCAGGATCCTCGAGGGCAAGCCCGGAGGCATCTCGATGCTTGGAAGGAGATCTACCCTTCGAGGACCGGCTGGATTTATGTTTGGTTACCTGAGATCCATGGGAGGAAGAAGCAGCCCTGGAAGACGTCGATGCCACTGAAACTGCATCAGAGGAAAACAGCACATCGAGCTTGGCTGCTCGGTTCTGTAAACCTCGTTTAGACATCAAGGAGCAGGACGAACAATCCAAAATGGAGTGGTCAGGACCCAAACATTTAAGACACCATTCATGGATGTCGGTAACAGAAATAGTACCGCTGCACTTAGTGCGTTTTTTAAACCCGGAGGCTGGTTTTTCCATGAGGAAAATTTTCCATGAGGCCTAAGGCCCAAAAGAGGAAAAACACACTAAGTGAGGGAAAATATGTTCTTTTTTTTTTTTTATAATAAAATAAAGAAAGACCGGCGGTACCGGTCCGACGTCGGGGAAGGCAGACGCGCGACCAAAGAAATAAAATAAAACAAAGAACTTCTTCAGCGGTGACAGGAACACGACCTGCTGGCTCCGCGGCAAAGAAGAACTGGGGAGAGGCGGTTAGGAAAGGCGGGAAGGCAGCGCGCAGGCGCTGTGGGATGCTCCCAAAAGCTTTCCTTTTGGGAAGCTGGGGAGCGTTCCCGCGCAGGCTCCGTCGGTACCGATGTACCCATATGTGAAGACTCATTCCTGCTTGTTCCTGGAGATCATGTTATAGGTTGCTTAGGTGAGATCTGGCTGTTTAATTGCCAGTGTGCAACCTAATCTATTCTGTTGGAGCCAAAAAGAATTTAAGATGGCTAAGAATAGTAGACAGGCCGGTTGCCTGCAATGATAAATTGTCCAAGTGGGTTGTAGAACCTCTCTTGGAATTATCTGTTATTAAGGCAGCAGAAAAGGTTAGGTCCTATAGATTGGAAAAGGACCGACAGACATAATTAGGAGTGGTAAAACTCAATTACCGTCTGATTAGCTGTCTTAAAAGAAATATTTGAGAAGATTGCAAAGGGGAAGAAAACTCTGTATGGAAACCACTTTCTGGAGTAGGTACTGAAGAAAATCCTATGGGCTTAAAAAGTAAGCCCTCCAGTTGAATAGTGTCACTCTTAGAGACTGACTGTCTCGACTAAGAGGAATAGAAAGTAATACATAGTTGAGAAGACTTACAATTTGGTAAGTCCCTGAAAAGACAAGCCCTCTTGCAGTCAAAACTATGAGATATCCTCGTACAGGAAAACTGTCAAGGTGAAGGGCATAGCCTGCCTTGTTGTTAGCTGTTACTCCTCTTTTTCCTTCAAAAAGGAGAGGAGAAAGCACAGTTACTTACCTGTAACAGGTGATCTCTGGGAACAGCAGGAATAAGTCTTCACATATGGGTACATCGGCACCGACGGAGCCTGCACGGGACGCTCCCCAGCGTCCAATCAGAAAGCTTTTGGGAGCATCCCACAGCGCCTGCATGCTGCCTTCCCGCCTTTCCCAATTGTCTCTCCTCAGTTGAGTTTTAAGCTGAGACAAAGAGAGAGAGAGAGGGAAAGGAAAGATAGAGAGATACAACTCTTAGGGGAGGTGGGCGGGTTGTGAAGACTTATTCCTGCTGTTCCCAGAGATCACCTGTTACAAGTAAGTAACTGTGCTATCTCCAGGAACAAGCAGGAATGAGTCTTCACATATGGGGACTCCCTAGCTTTAGATGCCAGGGAGAGATCCCAGAAGTTGTGTCCCCCTGGAACAGGGCTGCACTTCCCCACCTGGATCTCAGGCATCCCATGAGGGATGGTGGGTAGGAGTTGATTAAGTATGGAACAGGTGTTTAAGAACAGCCTGACCAAACAAGGCATCCCGGCAGGAGTCCTTGTCTAAGCAGTAATGGGCTGTGAAGGTATGAACCGAGGCCCAAGTGGCTGCTCGATAGATGTCGTCAATAGACAGAGTTCAGATGAGCCATTGAGGCTGCCATGGCTCTCACATTGTGAGCTGTGACATGGCCCTCCAGAGAAAGGTTTTTGCTTTGATAGGTGAAAGAAATGCACTGGGCAATCCAGTTTGAAAGCGTCCTCTTGGAGACTGGTTGTCCAAGATGAGAAGGATCAAAGGCATCGAAGAGTTGGGAAGACTTTCTATGTTGCTGTGTCCTTTGTAAGTAAAAAGCCAGAGCTCTTTTACAGTCCAGGGTATGAAGATTCCTCTCTGCACTCGATGCATGAGGCCCTGGAAAAAAGACAGGTAAGTAGACCTCCTGGTTCAGGTGAAAAGGTGAGACCACCTTAGGCATAAAGTGTGGGTTTGTCCTAAGGACCACCTTGTCATGATGGAACCTTGTATAAGGTGGATTAGCTACGAGTGCTTGCAATTCACTAATGCGACGTGCTGATGTGATTGCAATGAGAAAAATAACCTTCTAAGAAAGGTATTTCAAGGAGATAGTAGCTAAAGGTTCAAAGGGCGGCTTCATAAGCTGACCAAGAACCAAGTTTAAGTCCCATGCCACCGGAGGTGGTCTAATGGGAGGCTTAGTTAGAAGGAGGCCTCTCATGAATCTTGCTATAAGAGGATGAGAGGAAATAGGTTGTCCATTTAGAGGCATAAGGGAAGCTGCAATAGCACTCAAATGGACCCTTACTGAATTTGTCTTAAGGCCTGCATTAGACAGATGAAGGAGATACTCCAGCAATGATTCCAGAGGTATGGCAAGGGGGTTAAGACCCTTCTCAGAACACCAGATGGTAAACCTCTTCCACTTGAAAGCATAAGAACGTCTAGTGGAAGGTTTTCTGGAAGCATAAAGAACATCTTTCACTTGTTGAGAAAGATGAAGTTCCTGGAGATCTAGGCCCTCAGCAACCAAGCCCTGAGATGCAGAGACTGGGGAATGGGATGCCATAACCTTCCGTCCTCTTGAGAGAGGAGGTCTGGAGCAGACCCTAACTCTAGGGAGGGAGCTTGAGAGAGATGGAGAAGCAGAGGGTACCACACTTGCCGTGGCCAATGTGGAGCTATGAGAATCATGTGGCCTCTGTCTCTCTGAAGCTTGAACAAGGTTTTGGGAATTAGGGGAATGGGTGGAAAGGCATAGAGGAAGTCTTGACCCCAGTGAAGGAGGAAAGCATCCCTTGCCTGAGCCCCCTGAGCCTGATTTCTGGAACAGAACCAGGGAAGTCTGGCATTCCACGGACTTGCAAAGAGGTCTATGTCCGGGGTTCCCCAAATTCAAAAAATCCTGGAAACCTGGTCCATATGTAGGGACCACTCGTGTGGAAGCAGAACTCGACTGAGTCTGTCCGCCCAGAGTTTTGAACACCTGGAAGATAAACTGCCAGAAGATGGATGTGATGCTCTCTGGCGAGGGCCCACAGTCGCAAAGCTTCGTTGCAAAGCGATAGAGAGCCAGTTCCTCCCTGCTTGTTTACATAGAACATGGCTAACCTGACTGTGGATAAGGACTGTCTTGTGGCTGAGCAGGGTGTGGAAAACTCGCAGAGCAAGGAAGATTGCTCTGAGTTCCAAGAGACTGATATGTAGACAAGTCTCCTGTGGGGACCAGATGCCCTGGGTGGAGAGGTTCTGAAGATGAGCTCGCCAGCCCACTGGAGAAGCACCTGTTGTAAGAGTTGCTTGGGGTAGAGGCTGTTGAAAGGGGGACCCCAGCAACAGGTTTTGAGGGGACTTCCACCACTGGAGGGACAAAATAAGGCGACTTGTGTTTGCTATTTTGTCTGACAGGCAACCTAATGCCTGGGTCCATTGGGTGGATAAAGTCCACTGAGCTGCTCTCATGTGAAGGCGAGCATATGGTACCACATGTACAGTGGACGCCATGTGGCCCAGCAACTGTAACATTTCTCGAGCAGTTAGTAGGGGTTTTAACTCTGCTTGAGAAGCTAACTGCACCAAGCGAAGGCAACGGGCCTGGGGAAGATAGGCCCTTGCCTTTGTGGTATCCAGCAACGCCCCTTTAAACTCCAGGGACTGAGTAGGGATCAAATTTGATTTTGGGATGTTTATTACCAACCCCAAATACTGAAGGATACGTATTGTGCAGGTTAGAGAAGTCTTGGCCTCTAATTGAGTGGGAGCTCGAATGAGCCAGTCGTCCAGGTAAGGGAAGACAAAGATTCCCAGGGTGCGCAGGAAAGCAGCAACCATTGCCATGCATTTCGTGAACACCCTTGGTGCAGAGGCCAGACCAAAAGGGAGCACTCTGTATTGATAGTGCTTTTTCTGAAAAAGGAACCGAAGGAACCTTCTGTGAGTTGGATGGATGAGAACATGAGTGTGCACATCCTTGAGATCTAGAGAACAAAGCCAATCCAGACTCTGAAGGTATGGCAGCAGAGTTCCTAGGGAAACCATCTTGAATTTTTCCTTGACTAGGAATCTGTTCAACTCTGAGATCTAAGATGGGTCTGAAGCCCCCTGTTTTCTTTGGAATAAGAAAATAGGGGGAGTAGAACCCTGTGCCCTGTTGTTGAAAAGGCACTTCCTCTATTGCCCCCTGGGCAAGAAGAGTGGCAACCTCCTGCTCCAACAGGCTGAGGAGGGAGGTTGGAGAATTGAACTGGTGCACTCTTGTGAGAGGGGGCAAGCTTGAAAAATGAAGTTTGTACCCCTCTCTTATGATGGAGAGTGTCCAATGCTCTGCTGTAATTTGCCCCCATCTGGGAGCAAAGTGACATAACCTTCCTGGAATGGTGGAGGGCTCTGGTCCTTCTAGAGCCAGGAAGGCTAAGTTCTCTAGCAGAAAGTCAAAGGCCCTGAGGGGGCTGAGGTTGCTGGGCTGGAGCAGGCCTCACAGCCTTTGCTTTGCTCTGTTTGGAGGATTGCTGACATTTGGAAGAGAACTGAGCTGCAGAAGATGCCCGCTGACCATAAGCAGGATAGAATCTTCCCTTCTTAGAAAAAGGTGTTTTCTTGAACAACCTCTTCTTAGCAGGAGCAGCTGTGGATTTGGATAGTCTATCCAAAGCAGAATTTTCAGCATCCATCTGATTGGCCTTTGCTTGCCAATCCTTACCAAACAGGTTCTCACCTGTACAAGGGATATTTCCCAATTCATCTTGAACCCAGGTCTCCAGATCAGATGCTTGAAGCCAAGCAATCCTACGTGCACCTATGGCAATAGATGAGGCTCTGCTCACACATTCAAAGGAGTCGAAAGCTGCACGGTTGGAGAATTTGGAGATATCCTGGGCATGTTTGAGCCCAGTGAGAAATTCTTGCCTTTTATCTTCAGATACAAAAGGACTTAAAGTCTGCAAATGGTCAGTGACTTCTTTCAAGAACATTCCCATGTAGAGACTATACGAATTAATTCTTGCAGCAAGCATGGAAGCTTGGAAGACTCTTCTTCCAAAAGCATCCAGGGTTCTACATTCACGTCCTGGAGGATTAGAAGCATGTCTTTTGGCACTTTGAATCCTTCTCATTGCAGACTCAACCACAATAGAGTGGTGAGGAAGTTGAGTTTTATGGAAACCAGGACAAGGAGGGACACGATACATGGTATCCAACCTGCGAGAATGAGGAGAGGTGGTTAGAGTTGCTTCCCACATCCTCAACATGAGATCATACAGAATCTCATGAATAGGTAAGGAAGCTGCCTCCTTAGGAGTTTTAGGATATTGTAGAATATCTAACTCCTTGGCTCTGGGCTCTGTCTCAGATGCCACTGTAATAGAGAGACCCCGAGCCACCTCTCTGATAAAGTCTTGAAAAGACAAGTCCTCTGGAGGAGACATCCTTCGTTTAGGAGAGGAGGACTCCTGTGGAAGAAGCATCACTGCATCGACTGACTCTTCAGAATTCTCAGAGTCCTCAGAGGAATCGAAGTATCGTCTGTCCGGATGCTCTTGCAAAGCCCGATACCCGTACCGACTGGGATCGGTATTGGGAATCACCGGTACCGGGGTATCGGTACCGGAGGGCTTTAGAGGACAGCGTACCAGCATAGCGGACACAGATACCGATGTCGATGCCACTGGTACTGGGATCGGTACCGATGGCGATGCTAGAGCCGGTACCGGCGGAGTAGTCTGATGCGGTACCACGGGCGTCGATGCCACAAGGAAAGCCGCCAGAATGCGTTCTATGGGCAGAATCCACTGATCCATTGACGCTGCCAATGCCTGGAAGTCAGTACCGGTGGAGGCCACCGGTACCCCAGAGCATGGCACCAGGAGATCTGTCGAGGCCACGCCATCGAGATCATCCTGGAACCCCGATGATGATGCTTTAGAGGCCGAAGCCTCCCGCCGGGGTAATTTTGCTGGTGCAGGATCCTCGAGGGCAAGGCCAGAGGCATCTCGATGCTTAGAAGGAGATCTACCCTTCGAGGACCGGCTGGATTTATGTTTAGTTACCTGAGATCCATGTGAGGAAGATGAAGCCCTGGAAGACGTCGATGCCACCGAAGCCGCATCAGAGGGAAACAGGGTACTGAGCTTGGCAGCTTGGTTCTGCCGACCTCTTTTAGACATCATGGAACAGGACACACAATCTGTTATGGAATGGTCAGCACCTAAACATTTGAGACACCAGTCATGGATGTCGGTGACGGAAATAGTACCGCCACATTTTGTGCACTTCTTAAAACCTGAGGCAGGCTTTTCCATATTTAAGGAAAAAATGTTTTGGGCCTAAGGCCCAAAACTCAAGTGCACCTGAAGAAAAAGAACGGAAAAAAAGGTTTTTTTACAAGAAGAAAAGAACAAAGACCAGCGGTACCGGTACAGCGTCGAAGAAGGCAGACGCGACACAAAAGAAATAAGAAAAAATAAAGAAATTCTTCTGCGGTGACAGGAACACGACCTGCTGGCTCTGCGGAAAAAGAAGAACTGAGGAGAGACAGTTGGGAAAGGCGGGAAGGCAGCACGCAGGCGCTGTGGGATGCTCCCAAAAGCTTTCTGATTGGACGCTGGGGAGCATTCCCGCGCAGGCTCCGTCGGTGCCGACGTACCCATATGTGAAGACTCATTCCTGCTTGTTCCTGGAGATACCTGTTACCTGTAGGGCATGATTGTCCTCATTAGCTCTTAGAGCTAAAAGAATGGTTTTCTCTTGTGGCAAGAGATTCATGCCTAGAGTCGAGGATTGAGTCAGTGTATCACCGATATCTCAGTAAGGATGAGATGAACTGTAGATGCTTCTGTTGATAAGAAGTAGGTTACCGGTTCTAAACCTCAAACAGGAAAAAGAGATTTAATGAATAAAATATCAGAAACCCTGCGACTGCTGGGTTTGCTGAGCCTGTGGAGGTTTTGATTTTCTTAGCTTGGTATGATGTTGCCCTTCTTTGGAAACATCTGCATGATGGGTAGAAGATGGATAAAACTTTTTTCCTCTAGGGGGATAAAGTTTGTTAGGAGATTTTTTACTAGCTGGGATAGAGGAAAGTTTTGACAATCCTCTGAAGCAACAATATCAGTGTTTAACTGATTAGCTTGGAATAAAGCATCCTTGATAAAGAGATTTTCACCAGTACAAGGAGTATTTCCCAGCCTTTCTTGTACCCATTTGTCCAAGTCTGAAGCTTGGAGCCAGGCCATGCGTCGTGCCCCTATGGTTATAGCAGAAGTTCTGCTAATAGACTCAAAACAGTCCAGGGAAGCACGATTAAGGAACTTAGAGACATTTTGAGCATGACTGACTAATAAGAAATAGTCTGCTCTTTTATGTTCTTGAAGAAAAGGGTTCAAAAGCTTTAAGTTCTTTGTGACCTCTTCAAGAGATAATCCCATATAGAAAATATATGAGATAATTCTTGCTGAAAGCATGGATGCCTGGAAGCATCGACGTCCAAAGGCATCTAAAGCCCTAGACTCACGACCTGGCGAATAAGAGGAGTGCTTCTTTGCACTCTTAATACGCCTCATTGCTGATTCTACAACAATAGAATGATGAGGAAGTTGAGTCTTTTGAAAACCTGGAGAAGGTGGCAACTTGTACATAGTGTCAAGTGTCTTAGAATATGGGGATACCATTAAAGGAGTTTCCCCACATTCTTTATAGTAGATCCTGTAAGATCTGATGCAAAGGAAGCATGATCACCTCCTTTGGAATCCAGGGGAATTGCAGAGTTTCTGAATCCCCTGGTATGGATTCTTTACCAGGTATAGAAATGGCAAGTAACTTTGCCATATCAAACAGAAAAGCTTGAAAAGAAATCTCTCCTGAGGAGGACCCTCTGAAATGAGGGGTAAAGGCTAGAATTGTTGAAAATTCAGCCTTGGTACTGATGGATTCGTCCCAGTTATCGGGATCGGAAGACTTGAAAGGATGAAGCATTGGATTTTCTTTAAAGAGATGTCTTTGGTACCGCCCGAGGTCGGTACCGAGACGAGTCGGTACCGAATCCTCCATGCTAGAGAGCGATTCCAGGCTCGGCATCAAAGGAAGCGAGTCTGTCGAAGCAAGCATCGATGGTACCGACACCGGTGCCGATAGTTGGGGAACGGTCTGCAGCGACTCTAGCGGTACCAAAGTAGCTGAGAGATTCGCTAGACTACGTTCATCGGTGAGGAATATCTCATCCATCACCATAGCCGATGCCGGGGTGTCGGTACCGCCCCGAAGCGGCCACAACCACCGAGCATGGCCCAGGTATGTCCATGGAGGTAAGAACCTCGGGAACAACCTGAAGCCCCGTTAATGCTTTGGAGCCCGAAGACTCCCGCCGGGGCTTATTGCCAAAATGTCCGAGGGCAACACCAGAGGCATCTCGATGCTTAGAAGGAGATCTACCACTCGAGGACTGGCTAGTCTTAACAGACTTTTGTTTGGTTACCTGATCCTGTGAGAAAGAAGATATTCTGGCTGGTGACATCGAGTCTGATGTGAACCAAGCATCGAGTTGTGCTCGATCCTGAAGACGTCTTCTATTTAAGCTCCTGCAGGAGAGACACTCCAGTGGGCAATGGTCAGGACCTAAACATTTTAGACACCAAGAATGAGTATCTAAAAATATTTGTACCGCCACACTTTGAGCATTTCTTAAGGATAGTGGCTGGCTTTTCCATAATGGAAAAGATAGAGGCCTAGTGGCCAAGAAACCGTCAGGCACTAAACAGGAAAAAATTCCTTAGAAAAAAGAAGAAATTTTTAGTAAAAAGAATGAAAAGCACCGGCGGTGTCGAGGGAAGGCAGACGCAACCACAAAAAACAAGAATAAAAAAGAAGAATTTTCTGCAGTGACAGGAATACGTCCTGCCGGCTCCGCGGAAAACGGAAAACTGATGAGAGGGAAGTGAATGGGCGGGAAGGCAGCACGCATGCGTGTGGGATGCTCCCAAAGGCTTTCTTTCTAGATGCTGGGGAGCGTTCCCGCGCAGGCTCCGTTGGTACTGACGTACCCATATGTGAAGACTCATTCGTGCTTGTTCCTGGAGATGCGACATGTTCCTAGTGCATCTATTGCATTTTTTAAACCTGGTGGCCATGGGGGCAAAAACGGCCCCTGCAAGGTCGAAGACCTACACGGCCAGCGGTTGGGAGAAAAACAGGGTGCGAATCCTGGGAAGAAAAAATTTATAAAAGGTATCCCCGTAAGCTCCAAAAGAGAGCAAGGGGAGGACGGGTAGAGGACCGGTGCAACCGACGATTACTATTGAACATTTATAGTAACATAGTAAATGACGACAGATAAAGACCAGTATGCTGAAATCCAGGTAGATTCATCACATGCCCTTGGATCCAGTTCTCTGGTCACCCAGTCAAAGAACTCAGATTTGTTTGGCAAGATCATCCTTTAGTAAAACCATGTTGCCTTGGATCATGCGACCTGTTGATTTCGAGGAAGTCCAATATTCGCTCTTTCAGGAGTGCCTCCATTACTTTTTCCGCCACCGAGGTAAGGCTTACTGGCCTGCAGTTTGACACTTCTTCCCTATTACCACTTTTGTGGAAAGGTACCATATCAGCCCTTCTCCAGTTCTGTGGAACTTTTCCTCTCTCCAAAGATCTATTAAAAACATCCTTTGAAGGCCCTGCAAGAACCTCTCTGAGCTCTTTCAATATCCTGGGATGTATCCCATCTGGTCCCATAGACTTGTCCACTTTCAGTTTTGCAAGCTCTTCTAACACATCATCTTTTGTGAATGGTGTGATATCTATTCCATTCCCATTTGTATATTTGTCAATCATAGGTGGTCCTTCTCCAGGATTTTCTCTAGTGAAAACAGAGCAGAAGTATTTGTTTAGCATTTTCGCTTTTTCAATGTCACTTTCCACGAATCCGTTCCCAGCACTTTTGAGTCCTGCAATTCCACCTCTGATTTTCCTCCTCTCCCGAATATACCTGAAAAAAGTTTTGTCGCCACACTTCACATCTTTAGCTATCTTTTCTTCTGCCTTTGATTTTGCTATCCTTATTTCTCTTTTTGTCTCTTTTAGTTTGATCTTGTATTCTTTTCTGTGTTCCTCTGTTTGCGAGCTTCTGAATTTTGTGAAAGCTGTGTTTTTTGCCTTTATTTGTGCAGCCACTTCTTTGGAGAACCAAATAGGTTTCCTTTTCCTCTTGTTTTTATTTACTTTCCTTACGTATGTATCTCTTGCACCTTTTATTGCCTCCTTTAGTTTAGCCCATTGCAATTCCACTTCCCTTATCCCCTCCCTCCCTACCAACTCCTCCTTCAGGTACTTGGCCATTTTACTGGAGTCAGTGTTTTTGAAGTCTAGGACTTTGAGCTTGCTGTGATTGGATTCCACCTTAGCTTTTATCTCAAACCGCACTGTGTGATGATCACTGCTCCTCACATGGGCACCCACCCGAATATTTGACACGCTATCTCCGTTGGTGAGCACTAAATCCATCTCGTAGTTCTCCATGGTCAGTTCCAACACCATTTGTTTAAATAACACATCCACAATTTTTTATTTCCAGACTTGCAGAAGGAACACAGGAAGCCATGTCACCGCTGCTCTATTCTGAAGGCTGGCTGGGCTAGCCAGGGATCTGCCTGGTGTCTGGGTCTGACAGAATCGGGGCCTGGCCTGCACGTTCAGGCCGGCAGACCTGATTCTGATCCCATGGGCACGTCTAGCCCCCGTGGGATCACAATCGGATGCTACCGCTTCACACCCAGATTCTGTCTTGCCATACAGAGGCAGGACATGCAAAATAGAATTGGCCTCCATACATTTTGGTAGTGGAAGTTCCAAGTTTACTGGGGTCAAAACTGGGTGGATGTTACAAGGGGTTTATTCCACTCCAATTAGAAGACCAAGGACCACTTGCAATCCAAATTGTGAAAGGCACATTCACCATTGTATGCATGTGGCTTAGGGAAAAATGCTGCAAGGACAACTGATTAACATGGAGATCATTAAGGTGGAAATCTGATGTCATCTAATGAAGGAATTTTGGATGATTGCATAGAACCACTCCTACTGTTGAAAAACCTGGTATAAAGTGGATCAGTCACTAAGGCTTGGAGCTACATACCAGAGTGAACGCTAAGAAAAACAAGACCTTCCAGGTCAGATACTTTAGCGCACAAGAGTCTAGCGGTTCAAAAGGAATCTTCAATAGCTAGGTTACTAGCAAGACAGATTTTATTTATTTATTTATTTAAACCTATTTTTATACCACCTTTTTACAATTGAAAGCGGTTTACAGTTAACAACGGATTAACATGGCCAGGAGGTACAATGTTTTACAGAGAACTGGAACAGTAACAGAATAACCATAGAACTGCTTAACATTTGGTATAATTAACTGTGTACAATTATTATACAAGCCTACTGGCCCTTGTATAAGCTCATCTATGATTGAGGTCTCTTGTTAAGCTATAGTAATCTGGGTTTTGTTTTCTTTTTAGCTCGATTTCCCAGATATTTTGTAAGGTCTTTTTCTGTTACTTCTACATAAATTAAATATCTAAAGGCTGCAAGAAGATGGATTTGCCTTCTGAATGGTGTTCGTAAGAACCAATCACATTAAGGTGAATCCTAGCAGAGTTGGTTTTTAAAATGGACTTCGAAACATGTAGAAAGTGCTCAAGCAATTTTTATATGGAGCAGGGGAAAGGGTCTAGAACCTGTGTCATATCCTATAGAGCGTAGTTACTCACCTGTAACAGGTGTTCTCCAGGAGCAGCAGGAATCAGTCCTCACTTATGGGTGACGTCGGCGCCGACGGAGCCCTCGCGGAGCAATTTTCCCCAGCTTTCAAAGAAAGCCTTTGGGAATTGCAGCGCGCATGCGCGGTAGTCTTCCCGCCCGAAGGTGCCATCTTAGCCAGTCAGATGACATAGCTAAAAAAGACAGCATAAAAATTTGCAAAAGAACATAAGCAGACGATTGCAACTCCAAGGGGAGGAGGGAGGGTAGTGAGGACTGATTCCTGCTGCTCCTGGAGAACACCTGTTACAGGTGAGTAACTACGCTTTCTCCAGGACCAAGCAGGAAGTCAGTCCTCACTTATGGGACTCCCAAGCTCAAGGCTACCGGAGACCCTAAGCACAAAAATGAGCTCCCTCTAGCTCAGCAGCACAGAAGGAAAGAATCTTCGCTGAATTATCACCCACCGGTAGCCCACATCCGGGATGGAGGGTAGGAGTTGCTCAGACCTCAAAGAGATTACGGAGGACTGCCTGTCCGAAAGCACTGTCCCTACGGGACTCCCTCTCGAGACAGTAATGGACCGCAAAAGTCTGGCTCGAAGACCAAGTAGCGGCCCGGCAGATGTCTGCCAGCGGAACAGAGCGGAGGTAAGCCACTGACGTGGCCTTTGCCCGAACGCAATGAGCCGTGACTCGACTTTCTAAGGCGAGTCCGGCTGCCCCATAAGCCCAAGAGATACAGTCCGCAACCCAGATGGACAGAGTACGCTTGGAGACCGGGAGCCCCAATTTATTGGGGTCAAAGGACACAAAAAGCTGCGCAGCTTTACGGTGCTCCCGCGTACGGTCAAGGTAGAAGTTCAACGCCCTTCTACAGTCCAGGGTATGGAGGACCGTCTCAGCTCGGCTGGAGTGTGGTCTGGGAAAGAAGGTTGGAAGTACCACCTCCTGATTCAAGTGAAAAGGGGAGACCACTTTAGGCAGAAACTTTGGGTGAGTCCGCAGGACTACCCTATTCTTGTAGAACCGAGTGTAGGGGGGATCAGACACGAGGGCCTGTAATTCACTTACGCGCCTAGCAGAAGTGAGGGCTATCAAGAACAGCGTTTTCCAAGACAGAAAACGGAGAGAGCAGGTAGCCATAGGTTCAAAAGGCGGACAGGTGATCCGCTGTAAAACCACATTCATGTCCCAGTCAGGCGCTGGCGGGCGCAGAGGTGGTTTAAGTAGTAGGAGACCTCGGAGAAACCTCGCTACGAGAGGGTCGTTGGAGAGAGGTCTGCCGTCCACCGGCACATGATGTGCGGAAAGAGCACTGAGGTGAACTTTGACGGAGTTGGACTTAAGTCCCAGATTAGAGAGGTGTAGCAAGTACTGTAAGATCACCGACACCGGGCAGGAGAAGGGATCCTGAGACTGTTGGGTACACCAGACTGCAAAGCGACGCCATTTAAGGGCGTAGCATTTGCGGGTAGAAGGCCGTCGCGAAGCCAAGACGACCTCCTCCACCTCTGCCGGCAAGAGGAGAGGAGCAAGGACTACCCTCTCAGCAGCCAGGCCATGAGGTTGAGAGACCTGAGGTTGGGGTGCAGTAGGGACCCCTGATCCTGGGTGAGGAGATCCGGTTGCACCCCCAGAGGGATTGGATCCTCCACCGCCAGTTGCAGCAAGAGCGGAAACCACGGCTGCCTGGGCCAGCGAGGGGCCACCAGGATCATGAAAGCTTTGTCTCGGAGAACCTTGAAAAGGGTCCGAGAGACTAACGGGATGGGAGGGAAAGCGTACAGAAGGCTCCCCGACCATGAGATCAGAAAGGCGTCCGCCGCCACCCGAAGGGGGTGAGGCTGACGAGAGCAGAAGCGAGGAAGCTGCCGGTTGTGAGGGCTGGCAAAGAGATCCACTGTGGGGAGGCCCCACCTGAGGAAGAGCTTCTGAACGATCAAGGGGTCCAGACGCCACTCGTGCGGCTGGAGGACCCTGCTGAGTTTGTCCGCCAGGCAATTTTCTTGGCCCGGGAGATAAACTGCCTTGAGGAGAATGCCGTGACTGACGGCCCAAGAGCAGAGCTTCTGTGCCTCCCGGCAGAGGAGGAAGGAGCCCGTGCCCCCCTGCTTGTTCACGTAGAACATGGCAACCTGATTGTCCGTCTGGACAAGGACGGACTGTTGGGAGGTCAGGTGGGAGAAGGCCTTGAGAGCTAGGCGGATCGCCCTGAGCTCCAGGAAGTTGATCTGCTGAGCAGACTCCCACTTGGTCCAGAGGCCCTGAGTACGTGCCTCTTGGCAATGGGCTCCCCAGCCCAGGAGGGATGCATCGGTGGTCAGCACCCGGGTCGGCTGAGGTGACTGGAAAGGCATTCCCAATACCAGGTGCGGCTGCCGGAGCCACCACCGGATAGACGAGACCAGCGGCTCGGAGACGCGCACCAGGTCTGCTAGGCCGCCCGTGGCCTGTCGCCACTGCTGGCGGAGACACCACTGAGCAGGCCGCATATTCAGGCGGGCATTGGGGGTCACATGGACGGTGGAAGCCATATGGCCGAGCAGTCTCAGGAAGCGCCTGGCGGAGACCAGGGGCTGGCTGCGAAAGCGGTCGGCTAGGTCCATGAGCCGCTGAGCCCTGTCGAGCGGTAGGTACGCTCGCGCCTGAGGGGTGTGCAGCCTTGCGCCGATGAACTCGAGATCCTGTGAGGGGAGCAAAGTGGACTTTGCGAAGTTGATGACAAAGCCCAAGTGCTGCAGCAGAGTCACCGTGCGGCACGTGGCGGTGGTGACCTCCTGAGCGGATGCTGCTCTGATGAGCCAGTCGTCGAGGTACGGAAAAACATAGAGGCCGTGAAGCCGGAGATGGGCCGCCACGACCGCGAGACATTTTGTGAAGACTCGTGGCGCGGAGGACAGGCCGAAGGGCAGTACTCTGTACTGGTAATGATTTCCTGCCACCACAAACCTTAGGTATTGGCGGTGGCTTGGGTGGATGAGGATGTGCGTGTAAGCATCCTTTAGATCCAAGGAGCATAGCCAATCTCCCTGCTGGAGGTAGGGCAGAAGGATTCCAAGGGTAAGCATTTTGAACTTCTCCCGCACAAGGAACTTGTTGAGGTTGCGCAAGTCCAGGATGGGTCGGAGGCCTCCTGTTCTCTTTGGTATCAGAAAATACCTTGAATAGAAGCCCTGACCTCTCAGGTGGTGTGGCACCGGTTCCACCGCCTGATCCTGCAGAAGACCTGCTAACTCCTGAAGGAGCAACTCCCTGTGCAGAGGGGGGCGCGGAGGCTCTCCCGGAAAATAGGAGGGAGGGACCTGATGGAAGTGGAGAAGGTAGCCCTCTCGCACGACCTGAAGCACCCAGGCATCTGCGGTGAGGCTGGACCACCTGTCGGCGAAGTGAACCAGCCGGCCTCCGGTGCTGGGGGGAACCAGCGGGGGGGGAGAGGCTATGCTGAGCGAGTCAAAAAACCCCCACCCTGCTGAGCAGGGGCTGGTGGCGCAGGCTTGGGGGCTTGCTGCCTACGGGACCCGTTACCCCGTCCCTTGGCCTGCTGGCCCTGTTGGGGAGCTGCAGGGGCCTGATAATGGGGGTATTGTTTGTAGGCAGCCGCCTTCCTCGGGTAAAAGGTCTTTTTTCCCGAGCCCTTCTTTTTCTGGGAAGGGGCGGAGGTCTTCCTAGAAAGCCTGGTCCTGGTGAGAGTCTCAGTCTCAATTTGTGCAGCCTTTTCCGCCATGGGCTTGCCAAAGAGGTTTTCCGCCAAGGCAGGGGACATCGACCAACTTGTCCTGTACCCAGGGCTCAAGGTCGGACGACTGAAGCCAAGCCTGTCGGCGGGCACCGATGCCGGCTGCGGCTACTCGAGCCGAGGCTTCAAAGCCATCATAGGCTGCTCGGGACATGAACTTTGAGCATTCCCGAATACCTGTGGACAAGGCTAGGAACCTCCGCAAGGGTTCCTCGGACAAACCAGCGGAGAAGCCGGCTAGCTCTTTAGCCAGATCCCTGAGATACATGCCCATGTAGAGCTGGTAAGTCTGGACACGACAGGCGAGCATAGAGCCCTGGAAGCACTTTTTGCCAAGGCCATCCAGGTTACGGGCCTCCCTTCCAGGAGGCACCGAGGAGTGCATCTTCTGGCTCTTAAGACGATGCATGGCCGATTCCACTACCATGGAATGGTGTGGCAACTGCGCCTTTTGAAAGCCAGGGCTCTTGCGGACTCGATAGATAGAGTCGACCCGCTTGCTCAGGACCGGCGAGGAGGCCGGACTCTCCCACATGCGGAAGAGTAGTCGTTCCAGCATAGGAGGAACCGGCACAGTAAAGTGCTCCCTCGCGGGAGAGTCATACTGGAGGGCGTCGAGCTCTTCGGCTCGAGGCTCCTCCTCGGGGTCCGCAGGGAAGGCCAAAGCCTTGGCCATATCCCTAACGAAATCCGAGAACCGGGCATCCTCCGGGGGGGACTGCTTCCGAGGCTCGGACTCCGGAGAGTCCGATGGGACACACCGAGTCCGGAAAGAATCAGGTGACTCTTCCTCCTCCGACTCCCAGACCGACTCCGACGAGGACTCGGTGGGGTCGGCTCGGGCAGGGTGCGGCGCCAGCCGCCCCGACGCCGCGGGAGTCGGCGTCGGCGACCTCGGTCCCGAACGGGAGGCCGAGGGCGACCTCGACCGAGGATCGACTCGAGTTCTCATCGACTCGAGGATCGGCTCGGTCTCCGGGGTCGACTTGGACGTCGACGTCCCGGCGGTCGGGGCAGCTACGCCAGCGAAGCCAGCGAGCAGTGCCCGCTGCTGGTCCATGAAGGCAGACAATCTGCTCTCCAAGGCCGTCAACCTGAGTCCGAGCTCAGGCGACCCAGCAGCCCCCGACTCGGGCCCCGACGGCGTCGGGCCCGACGTCGGCTGACGCGGAGGCGAGTCCAGAAGGACAACAGGACTTACCCGGGCAGGCATCTCCGACTCCAGGCGAGGTCGCTTCGGGAGGTGTTCCTTCTCCAAGGACCCGGGGCGGCTGTCGGGGCTATGCGACCTGGCCCTCGCGGAGCCAGGAGCGTCCACCGACGCCGCCCTCGCGGGTTTTTCCTTCCGTCGATGGTCCCCGGAGGGAGAACCCCGGTCGGAGGAGCTCCGTCGACGGTCCGAACTGGAGCCTTTCGACAGTGAGGCCTCCGACGAGGTCCGGGTACGGCTGGGGTCAGCGAAGATTCTTTCGCGCTGATGCCGCCGACTTCTCAACGCCTTCGAGGACAGTTTGCTGCAGGGCCCACAGATCAGTTCCTCGTGATCTGGGCCCAGGCAGCGGAGGCAAAGGTCGTGTGAGTCGGTGAGTGACATATTTCGGTCACACCGACCACACTGCTTAAAGCCACTGGCAGCCATCGGGGGAAAAAGGGCCCCTGCGAGGTCAAAGGACCGGGCTGCCAGGGAAAAAAACGAAAACGAAAGCTGACTAAGTCAGAAAAACCGAAAAACCGTTAGAGGACTCGAGACCGGCGTCGCGAGTCCGGGCGGGAAAACGACCGGCGTCGAACCGAAAGAAAAAAGGATAAATACAGAGGAAAATCAACTTTTTCGCGGGGACAAGACGGGGACGTCTGTAGGGCTCCGCGGAAAAAAGAAGACTGGCTAAGATGGCACCTTCGGGCGGGAAGACTACCGCGCATGCGCGCTGCAATTCCCAAAGGCTTTCTTTGAAAGCTGGGGAAAATTGCTCCGCGAGGGCTCCGTCGGCGCCGACGTCACCCATAAGTGAGGACTGACTTCCTGCTTGGTCCTGGAGAACAAATCTTTTCCATTCAAAATCATTAGACAATCTAGTGGAGTCTCTCCTAGAGGACAGAAGGTCCTGCAAAATTGCATCAGGTAGATTTATGACAATTTAGTTTACTCTCTCAACATCAAAGCAGTAAGGGAGAGGGACCTGATGTTGGGATGCAACACTGTCTCCAAAGTCTGTGTTATCAACATTGGTAAATATCCCAGTCTTAGAGGTCTCTTGATGGACACCAAGAAAAAGAAACCAAGCTTGCTTTGATCAATAAAGGGCTATGAGAATCAGAAGGCCCTGTTCCTTCCTGAGCTTCAGGAATCTACTATGAATAGAACTGGATATGCATAAATATAACTTTTCTTCCAATTTAGGAAGAAGACACCCAAGACAAGTTTGCTTGGCATCCACATCCTGGAACAAAACAAATATACCCTTTCAGTTCTGAGGAGACATGGAGATTCATCTGGGCATGCCCACTTGCAAAAAACAACTTTCATAATTCATAAGTCCAGACAGCACGTATAGGTGTTGGAGGATATGACTTAGTTTTTCTGCTAGGACATTGCCTTCCCCTGAAAGATGCAATAGTATGACAGTCATCCCATGAGAAATGACCCAGTTCCACATTCTGACAGTTTCCCAATGCAGCTGACAGTAGCCTACACATCCTTGCTTGTTGATTAAGTACATGGCTACTTGGATTGTCTGACCAGCAAAATCCTCACAATCCAAGCTATCAATCTCTAAAAGCCTCTAGAGTGTTCCATATTGCCCATAGATTCTGAAAAATGATCTGATGAAGCGTTTCCTGGGTGGACCAAAGCCCCTGAGTGTGAAACCCATCTATATGGTCTCTCAAGCCCAGTTTGGACACATCTGTGGTCAGGACAATTTGAACAGGTGGAATTTGGAAGGGAATTCCATTGGCAAGGTTGATCTGATCCATCTACCAAAACAGATAACATCTACTCAGATCTGTGCACCTTGAATCTACTGAGACTGCAAGGTCTATTTGGCTACTTTATTCTGAGATGTGCCAAGAGAATGCAGCTTACTATTGAGCCCATATGGTCCAGCATTCTCAATATGCTCCATGCTGCATATTTGTTGACTCAATGAAATCTTCCAAACCATAGCTACTAATATGTCAATACTTTGCTTGAATTGTGTCTAGCAGAGCTCCTATAAATTCAAACTGAGGTGATGGTGTGAAAGGAGATTTGGGGTAATTTATGACAAAATCCTTGCGACTCACACTCAGATCATGTGCACTAATTTCAGAGCGCCTTTCAGAGATAGGTTCTTGATAACAAACTGCTCAAATGGACATGATGTGCAGCTACCATGGCTAAACATTTTAAAATATACTTGGAGCCAATGCTAAGCTGAAAGTCAGAATGCGGTACTGGTAATGGTGGTTCCCTTTGACAAATCCAAATTAATTCCAGTGAATGCTATCTCTCTCCATGCAGGTGTTTTTTTTCAGGCCTTTTTTTCCCTCTTAGTTTGATTTTAATAACTTTTTTATGATACTGAGAAACCCCATTGTCAACCAAACCAAAACCAAACTACAGGCAACCGCTGCTATATATGGGTTCCCCAGCACCTTGACAACAAAACAAAAGCAAATACTCTGAATGTTTGAAACAGGCTGGTAAGGAAGAGCTTTCTGGTTGCTTTGGGGCTTTTGGTAATTTTGAAAAATACTGGTTTTGGTCTGTTTTATAAATAAAGTTTTAGTTGACTTTTCTAGTTTGTCTATATACGACTCAAGGATTTTATTTCCTTTAAAGTTTACATACCCTTTCTCTCTATTATTTAATCCCCTCTGTTTTAAAATGTTGATATATGTGCAGGTTTTACAGTGCAGAAATACACAGCTCCCCTGTTTTTCCTGGAGTGCTTTAGGGATTTATGCACTTAAGCTACTTACATAGAGCGCGTGTGCCCTGAGCCTTAGGTTTCCTATCCTTTGGCTTGTGTGTGCCCCTTTTTTGGGTTAATTATATATACGAAAATATATGTTTGTGTGTGTGTGCATATGCACCCATAAACAATGTCTTCTACTTGCATGTATATTTTATTTATATTGTTTACTTATGTATTAATATATTTTTTTCTCCTTTTGTTTTGATTCCCCCTTTTATCTATTGATTTTTTTAGCCAACCCTGTTCCAAGATCATAGAAGCTTTTAGATGTTACTGATGTCCGCAGCTTACTCAGCATTAGCTATGACTGCATTCTGAACAGATATATCCCTGACGCATGGCCATGTCAGGTTTATTCTTTAGCCAGTTTTACTGCAACTTGTATCTGGTGTCATTTTTCCATTTGCTAGACAGTTACAGATTTTTCATAAATGATTTTTACCTATTGCTTCTTATGTTAACTTTATGTGGCTAGTTATGTATTTATGATTTTAAAACAAACCTGTTAGAGATCTCAGAGATGCCAGAGGTGCTCTCCATTTCTTCATGGCCATGAATCCCTTTCTCAGACATCTAACACTACAAATGACACTGAAAGGATTCATTACCTGAATGTACTGCGAGCACCAGTTATGATTATCTATAATGTGATATGAGAGGTGGGGGGGTCTTTTCTGGACCATTTCATCAAAAAATATAGCCACCTTGAAATCAAATGACTATTTGAAAAATTAGCCCCAGCCAGATGTTCAAGCACCCAAAAGGAGATGATGCAGGCAAACAGAAAAAAATAGAAAATGAGTGAACCACCCAAGTAGGGACACAAAAGAGGCGGTCTTGCACATAACACGAAAACCTTTAGAGAGCACAGAAATTCTCACAGAAGTAGAGGAAAGCAGATATGTCTTAACTGCTTCCCATGGGAAGTTGTGCACATGCGCGACAGCACTTCTCATAAGCTTCCACATCATTTCTGAGTTGGAAAGGCTTTTCCCCCAAGCGGGCTCCACTGGATGTCACACATGCTGTGGGAACTTGATATTCTGCTTGTCTTCAGAAAAAATGTATAAAGGCAGTCCAATAAAGCCTGGTTACTCACCTGTAACAGGTGATCTGTGGGAACAGCAGGAATTTAGTCTTCACATATGGGTGACGTTGGTACCAACGGAGCCCACGCGGGAATGCTCCCCAGCGTCCAATAGGAAAGCTTTTGGGAGCATCCCAATGCGCGTGCGTAGCTGCCTTCTTGCCTTTCCAGCTCTCCCCTCCTCAGCTGAGTTTGTAGCTGAGATAAAAGGAGAGAAAGAAAAAGACAACCTACAACTCCTAGGGGAGGAAGGTGGGTTGTTAAGACTAAATTCCTGCTGTTCCCAGAGATCACCTGTTACAGGTGAGTAACTACGCTATCTCCAGGACAAGCAGGAATGTAGTCTCCACATATGGGGACTCCCTAGCTAGAAGATGCCAGAGAGATGACCTCAGAATCAACAGTGGCTTGCCTCAGGTATGCCTAAAGAGGTCATGTATCCTCCATGGATATCTGGTATTGAAGTCCGAGACGGAGCATAGGAGTTGCTCTAAGTTTGAAAGAGATACTGGAGAATAGCCTGGCCAAACATGGCATCTCAGCATGAATCCTTGTCCAGACAGCAGTAAGCAGCAAAAATATGGATCGAAGACCAAGTTGCTGCTTTGCAGATCTCGTCAATAGCTATCTTTATCTTTATCGGAGCATTTGATATACCACCCAGGCGATAGCATCAGAGAGGTGTACAATCAAAAATGGCTGCAGAGAAGGACAAAGGATAAAGGAATGCCATTAATCCAATAGGAAAGCAGCAGAACAGGCAGAAAAGACAGAGGAAAAGAGGGTAGCGACACACAGAAGGGGGGAAACAGGAGCGCAGTACCTGGCGGAGGGGACTCTAGGGATCGGGGGGGGAGAGAACACTAGATTTATTTATTTATTTACATTCTCTTATATACCACGCTATTCTGCATCAGTGCGGTTTACATTGAACAAACTGAAATTACATTGAACAGGGCATTATAACTTGGAGATAACTATTTTACAGGGAACATGGGCAATGGAGGGTTAAGTGGCTTGCCCAAGACCACAAGGAGCACCTGTGGGACTAGAAACCCCAGTCCTTCCGGCCCAAGGTTGCTGTCCTCTAGTGGGATTTGAACCCCCGACCTTCCGGCCTGAAGTACCTTGCCCCAACCACTAGGCCACTCCTCCAGATGAAATAGGTGAGTCTTCAACATTGCCTTAAAGCGAGGAAAAGAGGCCTCGGTGTGCAAAGCTAATGGGAGTGAATTCCAGAGTGCAGGGACAAGGAAGAAATAGGCAGAGTGGCGAATGAGCTCAAGGGGGGCTTGGGCAGGGGAGGGAAGGAAAAGTTGATTTCCGCAGGAGGAGCAAAGGGGTCGCGGGAAGGGCTGGTGGTGAATAAAGTCGGCAAGATAGTAGGGGACACCAGTATGTAATACCATGTGGGTGGTGGTGAAAATCTTGTGAATGAAGCAGAACTTGATGGGAAGCCAGTGGAGCTGAAGGAGGAGGGGAGTGTTATGGTCTGAAGGGGAGGAGTGGGTAATGAGGTGAGCGGCAGTGTTATGAATGAGCTGAAGGCGATGGAGCTGATATTGGGGGAGACCTGCGAAAACAAACATTACAATAATCCAGCCTAGAGACGAGGGACAGCACAAGGGTGGTGAGGGAAGGTTGCGAAAGGAAAGGAAAGTTTGGGCGATGTGGATCTGATGCAAAGAAAGGAAGGAGCACTGTGCAAATAGAGAGATGTGGGAATGAAAGATGAGAGAGAAATCCAAGGTGACGCCAAGGTAACAGAGGGGACAAGGGGCACAGGGGTAGAACCAAGCAGGGAGTCAAGGTCAGGGGGAGGGGAGCTTAGAGAGAACCAGAGGGCCACGGATTGGGACGGGTTGAGGTGAAGGAAGTTGGCGTGCAGCCAAGCAGAAACAGCGAAAAGACAGGCATTGAGGGGGGATAGGTCAGGGGCGAGAGTCAGTATGATATAGGAGGAGATCGTCAGCGTAGTAATAGCCAGAAATACCGAATTGGCTGAATAGTAAGAGCAAGAGGGGCAAGAAAGGCATTGAACAAGAGCGGGGCAAGCACTGAACCCTGAGGAACCCCACAGTGAACGTGAGTGACAGGTGAGGAGGCAGAGCCCTGCAGGACAGAGAAGGTGCCGAAGGAAAGAAAAGAGTGAAACCAGTGGTGAACTGTCCCATGAACCCCAAACTCGTGCAAGCAGGTGAGGAGCGTGCGGTGGTCCACCAGGTCAAAGGCAGAGGAAAGATCTAAGGAAACAGCAAGAGAGGTCACCACGTTCATGGGCCTGATGGACTCCATTTAAGAGTGCAAGCAGAATCATTTCAGTACTGTGACCTGCCCTAAAGCCAGACTGACAAGGGTGAAGGGAAAGGGTGGCATCGAGATGCAGGGAGAACTGTAAAAAGATGATTTTTTTTCAAGGATCTTGGAGAGAAAGGGAAGGTTAGAAACAGACCTCCAGCTGGCTGGGACGGCAGGATCAAGGGAGGGCTTCTTCAACAGGGGCCGGACGACAGCATGCCACCAGGCTGAGGGAAAGAAGCCAGAGGAGAGGCTGGAGCTTATGATCAGGAGAATGAATGGTACTGCAGAAAGGGAGGGTTCCAGAAGCCAGGGAGTGGGTCAAAAGGACAAGTGGTCTTACGAGAAGAGATGGTCTTAATAAATTCGGTTGAGGTGATAGGGTGAAAAGCATGCCAGGCATGAGGGAAGGCAGGAGACATAGGGGAAAGAGGTGGAGGGGATGATGATGAGGAAAGCGGGGAAAGGGGAGGTGGGCAGGACGGAAAAGAGGCACGAAGGGAAAGGACCTTCTCCGAAAAGAAGGAAGCAAGTCGGGCGGGACTGAAGGGAGTGGAAAGGGGAGGAGCAGGACAGGAAGCAGGAGTAAGGGCAGACAGGGAGCGGAGAACATTGTAAAGTTGCCAGGAGGAATTAGGAGGAAATCAGGTCGGAGTAGTAAGCTTGTTTGGCAACATTAATAGCAGCATGGTAGTGCTGCTGGCAATGACGGTAGATGGACAGAGAGGCAGAAGTAGGTCACGTATGCCAAATCCGTTCTGCCAAGCAAAGGTGGGTACGGTGAAGGGACAGGCCAGGGTGATACCGGGGGTGGCGGGTGGAAGGGCGGGAGGCAGGGAGAGAATGATAGGGTGCTAAGCGGTCCAAGGCAGAGGACAAGGTGTTGGACCAAGCGTCCATCTGTCCATCAACAGAAAGGGATGAGAAATCAGAGGGGAGGAGGGTATCGACAGAAGGGATTTGCTGTAGGTTAAGGGGGGTGGATGTGGCGCGGAGCAGGGGGAGAGAGGGGTGCAGGGGGGAGGAAAGGAAAAGAAAAGGCAGGAGTGATCAGACCAAGGAAGAGAGAGGGGAGAGATGTCAGACGGGATAAAGGAGGTATTAATAGGCATGATAAGAAGATCCAAGGTGTGACCGAGGGCATGAGTGGGGCAGGAAACGTACTGTCGAAGGAAGAGGTCATCCAACAGTGATAGGAAGGCACGATTCTTCTGGCTGGAGGGGGAGTCGTAATGAACGTTAAGATCGCCCAAAATCAGCAAACTGGGGGAGAGAAGGGATGCCTCAGAAAAGGAAAGTAAGAATGTGTCCCAAAGGTCCGAATGGAGAGCGGGAGGGGCGTAAAGGAGCAAAAGAAGAACGGATGGTGAGAAGCCAAGACGAAGGAGGAGGGATTCTGGGTAACACGGTCGGGGAGCCACTTCAGAGACAGAGAGGGAAGAGCGATAGATGGGCCACCTCCCCCCCCCCCCCCCCGCTCCAAAAGGAACGTGAGGTGTGGAAGGCAGAATAATTAGGCAGAAGGCAATGGTGAAGAAGGGCATCCTCCCCCTCATGGAGCCAAGTTTCTGTAAGAAACAGGGTATCCAAAGAGTGGTGAGTGAGGTCGTCATGGATAAGGTGAGCTTTAGTATGGAGGGAGTGACAGTTGAGCAGGGCAAAGGAAAGAAACACCAACAAGGGAGCCAGGGATGGGGTGGAGGGAGGTGCATGGGACAGAGGACAGGACAGGAGGTTCCCAGGAGAACGAGTGACGAAGCCAGGAGGAGAAAGCAAAGGCGGAGGGCGATGGCCCCAGACAACAGGTATAGCAGACATGGAGAATGCCAGGAGGAAAGACAGATTGTAGATTTGCCATCAAGGTAGTCATGGCTCGAACATTATGGGCACTGACAAGACCATCGAGGGACAGTCCTGCCTTCTCATAAGCAAAAGTGATGCAGTCTGCTATCCACTTGGAGAGAGTATGTTTGGAGACTGGCAACCCGAGGTGACTAGAGTCAAAAGAGATGAACAGCTGAGAAGCCCTTCCGGTGCTCTTGAGTCCTCTGAAGATAATAAGCTAAGGCATGTTTACAATCCAGAGTGTGGAGGGTTGCTTCTGCTCTAGATGAATGTGATCTAGGGAAAAACACAGGAAGGTAGACCGACTGGTTCAAATGGAAGGGCGAGACCATCTTCAGCATGAAGTGAGGATGAGTCCTACAAACTACCTTATCATGGTGGAACCATGTGTAAGTTGGGTCAGCCACTAAGGCCTGGAGCTCACTAATGTGCCTTGCTGAAGTGAGGGCAATGAGGAAGATGACCTTCCATGTGAGAAACTTAAGTGACGAAGTGGCTAGAGGTTCAAAGGGCAGCTTGAGAAGCTGTCCTAGAACAACACTGAGGTCCCATGCCACTGGTGGTGGCTTAATGGGAGGCTTGGTTAATAAAAGACCCCTCATGAAGCGTGCTACAAGTGGCTGAGAGAGATGGGTTGGCCATCTAAGGGCACGTAAGAGGCCACAATTGCACTTAGGTGTACTCTTAACGAATTGGTTTTGAGTCCAGAAGAAGATAGGTGAAAGAGATACTCAAGCAGCGCTTCCACCAGAGCTGAGAAGGGATTAAGATTCTTCTGAGTACACCCGAAAGAAAACCTACGCCACTTGAAAGCATAGGACTGTCTGGTGGATGGCTTTCTAGAAGCTAAGAGGGTGTCCTTAACCTCCTGGGAAAGGTTAATACCTTGGAAGGCTATGCCTTCAGCAATTATGCTGTGAGATAGAGAGACTGCAGATTGGGATGGAGCAGCGTCTCTTCCTCCTGAGAGAGGAGATCTGGAGCAAACTCCACA
Source organism: Ichthyophis bannanicus (assembly GCA_033557465.1). Taxonomy (NCBI): domain Eukaryota; kingdom Metazoa; phylum Chordata; class Amphibia; order Gymnophiona; family Ichthyophiidae; genus Ichthyophis; species Ichthyophis bannanicus. The sequence goes on along the minus strand of CM066037.1, from coordinate 40,199,518 downwards.
TCTATGGATTGAGTCTGAGACAGATGTAGCAAGAAGGGGTACCACGGCTGACGTGGCCAGCATGGGGTTATAGGAATCATAAAGCCTCTGTCTGCTTGGAGTTTGAAAAGAGTCTTGGGAATTAGGGGAATGGGAGGGTAGGCATATAGGAAGCAGTGTCCCCAGTGGAGGTGAAAAGCATCCACCTGTAGGCTATCCGACGCAGGGGTCCTGGTACAGAAGCGAGGGAGCTTGGCATTCTAAGGACTTGCAAAAAGGTCTAACTCTGGAGTCTACCAGATCTGAAAAATGTAGGAGACTATGTCTACATGAAGAGACCACTCGTGGGGGAGAAGGATTTGATAATCTGTCTGCTAAGACATTGTGTTTGCCCGGGAGATATACCGCTTGGAGGTGAATGCGATGATGTATGGCAAAGGACCAGAGATGTAGAGCCTTACTGCAGAGGGTCCAAGAACCTGTTGCTTGTTCATGTAGAGCAGGGCCACTTGATTGTCAGTTTGGACTAGGATTCTGCGGCAATGAAGATGGTCCTGGAACACTTTGAGAGCATTGAGAATGGCTCTGAGCTCCAGCAGATTTATGTGGAGTTGTTACTCCTGCTGAGACCAGGGGTCTTGAGTGGAGAGAGATCCCAAATGGGCTCCCCAGGCCAGATTGGATGCATTCGTTGTCAGGGTACATTGATGTGCAGGCATCTGAAAAGGTGACCCTACAAGGAGATTTTCTGGGGAACACCACCGCTGGAGAGATGAGATCAGAAGAGTAGAGACTTTTATTCTGTCACCTAGGTGACCTGATACTTGAGACCACTGAGATGCCAGTGTCCATTGTACTGTGTGCATGTGTAGACGGGCATAAGGAACTACATGCACCATTGATGCCATATGATCCAGACGTTGTAGCATTTCTCAAGCAGTAAGATAATTCTTGAGACATGCCTGAGATGCTAACTGAGACAAGCGCAGCGGAGTTGTGGCAGAAATACCCTGGACTGCTGAGTATTTAAGAGGGCCCCTATGAACTCTAGGAATTTGAGGGGACGAGTTGGGACTTTGGAAGATTTATGACAAATCCCAAGTGTTGTAACACCTGCATAGTGCGTGAGAGGGACAGACTGGCTTCTTGAGAGGTGGTTGCTCTTATGAGCCAGTCGTCTAAGTAAGGGAAGAAAAACATGGCAGCATGGATTCACCAGAGGCAGGTCTTGTCAGACAAATCTGATTGATTTTTTTGACTGGGTGACCAGGGAGTTGGACCGAGGGAGAGCTCTAGAGCTCTAGATGTGGTGTATTTAGATTTCCGTAAAGCCTTTGACACTGTTCCTCACAGGCGACTTATAAACAAACTGAGCACCCTAGGGATGGACCCTAAAGTTACTGCTTGGGTTAGAAATTGGTTGGGTGGGAGGCGACAAAGAGTACAAGTAAATGGAGCTCACTCTGAGGAGAAGGATGTTACCAGTGGTGTGCCCCAGGGATCTGTCCTTGGTCCAATTCTTTTTAACATCTTTGTTAGTGATATAGCGGAAGGGCTGTCGGGTAAGGTTTGCCTCTTTGCGGATGATACCAAAATCTGCAATAGAGTAGACACCCAGGAAGGGGTAGATAACATGAGGAGGGATCTAGCTAAGCTTGAAGAATGGTCTAGAATTTGGCAGCTGGGATTTAATGTTAAAAAATGTAAGGTCATGCATTTGGGCTGCAGCAATCCAAGGGAGCAATACAGTATAGGAGGTGAAGTACTTTTGTCCACTAAAGAAGAGCGGGACCTAGGCGTGGTTGTGTCTGATGATCTTAAAGTAGCTAAATAGTTAGACAAAGGTGACAGCAAAAGCTAGAAGGATGCTTGGGTGCATAGGGAGAGAAATGGCCAGCAGAAGAAAGGAGGTGATAGTGCCTCTGTATAAGTCTTTGGTGTGACCTCATTTGGAGTATTGTGTGCAGTTCTGGAAACCGCACCTTCAAAGGGCTATAAACAGGCTGGAGTCAGTACAGAGGGTGGCTACTAAAATGGTTAGTGGTCTTTATTATAAAGCATATAAGGAAAGACTTAACGAATCTTAATATGCACACCTTAGAAGAAAGGTGAGATAGAGGTGATATGATTGAGTTGTTTAAATACCTCCGTGGCATAAATGCACATGAGGAGAGCCTCTTTTAATTGAAAGCAAGCTCTGCTATGAGGGGACATGGGATGAGGGTGAAAGGGGATAGATTCAGGAGTGATATGTGGAAATTTTTCTTTACAGAAAGAGTGGTGGATCTGTGGAATAGTCTCCCAGTGAAGGTGGTAGAGATGAGGACAGCATCTAAATTCAAAGCAGCATGGGACAAACACAGAGGATCTCTAAAGGAAAAAAGGGGACTGTTATAGTGGTTGATATAGAAGGACCAAGGGCGGCTTAAGGCAATCTGCTGCCTGAGGCGAAGTATGAAAAGGAAACCCCCCCCCCCCCACCTTAGAGGGGGCGGGGCTTTTTCAGAAATCCAATCAGAGACTGAACCAAACCAAAAAGCCGATTAGATTATATGAAGGAAATGCAAGATGTTTGCACACAGGGCCATATCGAGCTGCAATCGCACCCTGTGTGACTTGCAGCTCGGGTGCACGCCCCCCCTCCCCCCATACCTCCATCCAGCGCTGCCTGCTCTTTCCCTGCTGCTACCACCCTCTGTTTTTTTCACAGAGGAGCTGGCAGCAGGGAAAGAGCAGGCAGCGTTGGACGGAGGTATGGGGAGGAGGAGGGGGGGCATGCGTCCGATCTGGAAGGCACCAGCACTTTAAGCAGATCTGTCCCTTCCCACTCTGACATCGTGTCGGAGGAGGGAGGGACCAGACCTGCTTAAAGTGCTGCGAGAAGGCTTGGGGAGCGCATTTCGGCTGCCTGTTATTGTCCTGCCAGCGGCAGTAGGGCAACAGCAGACAGCCGAAATGCGCCCCCAAGCCATTCCCAGGTGTCAGATCCTTTCCAGCCCCCTCCTTCCCCCGTGTCAGCTCCCTTCATGCCCCCTCCTTCCCCTGGCAGACCCTCTCATTATCCACTCCCTTCCAGTCCTATTCTACCATCCTCCCACATCAGCCCATTTCTAGCCCTAGCCCCTAGTTTTCTTCCAGGGCCAGCAGCACTCTCCTCCCCTCCCCCATTAGCCCATTTCCAGTCCCAGCCCATTTGCAGTCCTATCCCCTTTATCAGCCCACCCTAGTCCTAGCCCCCAATCAGCCCATTCCCAGTCCTAGCTCATTTCCAGTGCTAGCCCCCCCATCTGCCCATTACCAGTCCTAACCCCCTCCCAATCAGCCCATTTCCAGTTCTAACCCCATCAGTCCACTTCCAGTCCTAGCCCCCCATAGCCCATTACCAGTCCTAAACCCCCCCCCATCAGCCCACCTCAGATCCTAACCCCCCCATCAGCCCATTTCCAGTCGTAGTCCCCCCAGCCCACTTCCAGGCCTAACCCCCCCCATCAGCCCACTTCCAGGCCTAACCCCCCCCCCATCAGCCCATTTCCAGTCCAGGCCCCCCCAGGAAATAAAAAACAAACCTGGCTGCTGAAGCCGCTGCTGCCGCCGCGGCAGCAGCAGAAGTAAGTGCCCCGCGCCCTCCCCGGAAGAGCCCTCCTCTCTCCCTCAGCACGGCTTTTCACAGCCGCAAAGGGAGAGTTTCCCTTTCTCGTGGCTCTGTTAAGCCCGCCGGCGCTGATGGGAAACAGGAAATGCCTATTTCCCATCAGCACCGGCGGGCTTAACAGAGCCGCAAGAAAGGGGAACTCTCCCTTCGCAGCTCTGAAATGCCGCAGAGAGAGGAGGGCTCTGCCGGGGAGGCCGCGGGGCACTTCAGTGGCAGCGGCTCCTCTCCTCGTTTTTTTTTGTTTGTTTTTTTTTAAGGCCGAGTGAGGCGGGCTTTTTGGGAGCAATTTTTGCTTCCCCCAAAAAGTTGCCGCTTGAGGCCACCGCCTCACTCGGCCTCATTCTAGAGCCGCCCCTGAGAAGGACAGACTAGATAGAAATATGACAAAAGAAAAAGACCACATGGCTTATGTTTCTAGATAATATGCCCTCTTGTCATCGGGGAGAAGAGGAGCCATCAACTCCAAATCCTTAGTGACCTCTTTGAGGAGCATACCCATATAGAGTATGTAGGAACTGATTCTGGCTGATAGCATGGAGGCCTGAAAGCAGCGTCGACCAAAAGCATCGAGTGTATACAAATGTGCTGAGAAGCACTGCATAGAGAAAAAAAAAACTAGTGTTAAGCTAAAAAACCCGAAGTGATAAACTGCAGACCATATACTATTCCATATTCTTTTACTAGAATGTACACACACTTGTTTCTACTTCTGCTGGTTTGCGATTCCTTAAAACATAATTATGTTCATATGATTTTGTTCTAGTCTTTCAAGCTTTCACAAAGAGAGTTAATTTCCGTTACTCAGTGCCCATCAGCACATTATTTTCTGTCTATATATGGTCTGCTTTCCCCCTGCAGTTTATCACTTCGATTTTTTAGCACTAGGGTTTTTTTTGGTAATACATACAACTGATTTGTATATGGCTAGCTATATACACTTGATTCCTCTGTTCATTTTTATATGCTTATGTGATTTATTATTTGTGACTTTTCAGCGCTTTAGAGCAGTCTCTCTTAGTGATCTCTATGCAGTGCTTCTCAACACATTTGTATACACTCGATCCTCTGTTCACTTTTGTATGCTGTTATACGATTGATCACTTTCACTTTTCAGCGCTTCAGTTAGTTACCCTTAGTGATCTCTATGCAGTGGGTCATAACACATGGGAATTTGCATACACTCGTTTCAGCTGCTCACTGTTCATGTGACTGTTATACGATTGATCATGTGTCACTGTTTAGCGTTTTTAGAATAGCTGCCTTTAGGAACCTCTGTGTAATGCTTCACATCTTTTAAAACATTAATTTATTACTCACCACAGTGTGTTTACAATGTCACATGTTTTTGAATCAGTTTTTAATTATGATTTTATCATTCTAAAACATTGCCTTTGCCATTAAGCATGGTTATATTTTATATTTTATCTTTCATGTAATCATGTTTTCTAGATTTCATGGTTCAGCATACTACAAGACTATAATGTTTATTACAAACACTATTATTTTTTGCTACAGCATATGAATTCACATCAATAAGATTTTTATGAATGTTTCATTTATTGTTTTGTTTTTGTAGTTGTTCCCAGCAGCGCTTTTGATGTATGTACTTATATTTCCCACTTATATATGTCTTTATGATATGTTTACAATTTTATATACCTCATTGTGATCCCATGCCTTTTGCACATTATTCTTGCCCCTTCTTTTTATATTCATTATTGATGTTTTTACATTTGGTTTCTTACCACATTTATTGTTTTTCAATTCCTGTTAGCATTTCCATATGCCTATAATTATTTATTGATGGTTTTATGTATTTCTGTGTACCCATTTTTGTTAACCCCTTTTTCCCACCCTCCCCCTTTTATCCTATTGGTCAATTATTCATTTTTATCTATTTGTTTATTACTTTAGATTGGGAAGAGTGGCTTATTCCACCCATTAAGACAGGTACTACGCTTTTATCTCTTTGTACCCCCTGGTAATGTATTGTCTCTTATTTTTATTAAGATTATTTTTTATTTATACTTTAACTGTATGTTTATGTGTCTGTTTCTGGACCCCTGACGAAGGCCTAGGGCCGAAACTTGTAAAGTTGGGTCTACAATAAAGTTCTTTTGGTTTTATTAAAGTGTTTGGCCATGGTATTTGCCCTCCGCTGGTTTTTCTGGGTATTGAAGAATTTCCAATTCTTCGTCCCTAGGCTCTCTTTCTCCAATGTTACTGTTATGGACAGGCTCCTGGCAACATCGCGAATAAAGTCTTGGAAAGACATGTCCTCTGGTGGGGACATGAGGCATTGTGGAAACGGAGACGGGTCTTCCGGTAGGGTTTGCATGTCTCATGTATTGGCTGATTCATCATCCGAGGAATCAGAATCCGAAGACTCGAAGTATCGATGGGCAGGTTGTTCCTGCTCCGTACAAACTCTGTACCTGTCGAAGCCGGTACCTGAAATTTGTGTAGTCGGAACCTCGGTACCAGAAATGGATTCGAGGGCCGGCATGGGCGGTAGCGTGGAAAGCGGCAAGAAAGTCGATGCAGTCTGTATCAGTACCGGCAACTGTACCGATGTCTGCGGAACCAACTATAGGGGTTTAACTGGAACCGAGGCTGCCAGTAATGCCACTAAGCTCCGCTCGATGGCAAGGATGTGTTGGACCATGAAACTTGCCGATGCTTGGGTATCGGTACTCAAATTGCGGGCCACAATCCCTGAGCATGGCACCAAGAGCTCTCTGGAGGTGGAGGCCTTGGGAGTATCCTGGGATCCCACTAACGCTTTGCAGTGAAGGTCCTCCCGCCAGGGTTGTTTATTTATTTTATTTAAAAGGATTTAATATACCACTTTATCTTTATCTTTGGCCAGTGTGTCCCCCTCCAGGGCAACGCCCGAGGCATTTCGATGTTTAGGAGGAGATCTACCCTTGGGGGGTGGGGGGGGGGGGGAAGCCAGTCTTCGATGAAGACTTTGGTTTCAATACCCGAGATCCATGGGAAGAAAATGAAGCGCTCGATGATACTGATGCTAAAGAGACTGCATCGGAGGCAAAGAAGGTGCCTAGCTTTGCAGCTCGATTCTGTAGGCCTCTCTATGTCATTTTTTTGCAGAGAGGACATTCTGACAGCTGGTGATCAGGTCCCAGGCACTTTAGACACCAGTCATGGGTGTCGGTGGCTGAGATAGTACCGCCACACTTGGAACACTTCTTAAAACCATTGGATGGTTTCTCCATTGTGACCAATGGAAGGCCTAGGCCTAAGATGGCGTCAATGCGTCTGAAGAAAGTGGAACTTTCTTCCTCACAGATTTTTTTTTTTTTTTTTTGGAAAGACGAAAGAAAAAATAAAGAAAGAAAGAAAGCACCAATGGAAGTCGGAACCAGCGTCGACGGGAAGGCAGTAGCGAACCACAAAAATATTAAAAACAGGAATTTTCTGCGGTGACAGGACTGCTTCCTGTCGGCTCCATGGAAAATGAAGAACTGAGGAGGGAGAGCTGGAAAGGCGGGAAAGCAGCTACGCAGGCGCAATGGGATGCTCTCAAAAGCTTTCCTGTTAGACGCTGGGGAGCGTTCCCGCATGGGCTCCATTGGTACTGACTTCACCCATATGTGAAGACTACATTCCTGCTTGTTCCTGGAGATACTGTTATCACTTGATATATTTTTTGCTGAACAATGCTTCTGCTTATAAGCAGAAAAACATTAAAAATGACAACATAAAAAAATAAAATCACTGGGCTGGCCCCAAAGAGCAAGCTTCAGTGCTATAGCACAGGAGACTCAAGGTCTCCAATTCATTAGAGCCAGCTCGGAGTTGGGCACACTGCAGAACAGAGACACTTAATCCCAGGGAGGAAGGAAAAGTAACAACCATTATAGTGATCTGTGCCAGCTAAAGGAGTGCCCAAAAGAATAATTTCCAAAGTCACTTCCTTCCAAGCCTTCCTAGCAGGCACAGAAATCTGTTTTGCCCAGTCATGCTGTCTGATGGGTGGTAGCGGGAGGGGGTTAAAAGGAGGGAAAACTGGGGAAACAAAATCCTAAACAAATATTAGACCTCATCTAGTTTACAAAGATACTCAGAATGGATTTATACAAATCAGTTTGCACGTTTTACATTAAATTTTGCATATTGTAATTAAGGAATTAGATGCTTCCCTCATGCAGCACAAAAGATTCTCCTCATTCTTAAAGAGTGCTTGGCATGCAGTCAGCATTTCAGTGACATTATAAAGGTTATTTTATACCGATATCTGCCACCTGAGAGAAATCATTCATGAGCAGGCTTATGAAAGGAACACCTTCAGAATGTGTATGAAAGAAAAACACATTCTGATGTTATACTCGTGTCAGAGAAGCCAGTCTTCCATTTCCTGATACCAGTCCTGCTTCCTAAGAGTCAGCTATAGGAACCAGAAACAAAGACTCTACGTGCAACTGGCAAAATGATCTGAAATCACAGTAACAAGAGTAGCAGTGCAAAAGAGGATGGAACGTCAATAAGTGAAAAATTAATTTTCTTTAAAATTTCCAGCTTTGATGAGAACAAACAGGGAAACAAAACTGACTTTTTTAATTGGCTCAGGAAGTGAAATGATAGTATACAATGAGGCATTATTCCTAAATTTAAAAAATATATACATTTAACAACAATTTTGCCTTTGATAAGACGAACTAAAGACAAGTTACCTGCTTAGTTCTGTCTGTGTCTCTGCTTCCAGCGCCACATCCTTCTTTTTCCTTTGTGCAGGCGTGTAATATCTATACTGAGCGAGCACAGACTTAGCTTCAGTTTTTAACGTGCGTGGAGTAAACAGCTGCTGCTTATTAGTGAACTGGTCAGAATGCATATCAAGAAGGTCCCCGCTGTAGGTTTTCTTCTGAGGATCCTGAAACCTTTGAAAACTAGAACTGGATTTAAGGCTTCCCTCTGAAGAAAAAGTAGACACTGCAGAGAAATGTTTTTGTGGCTTGGAGATCTTGTGGTAGGTGCCAGAGACTTTCTTTGCAGATTCTATGCGGACATCCATGGAGGGAGAAACCCGGCACTGGATGGATGGAGAAAGAAGTGACCTTGTAGAATACAGCTTTCCATTTTCTGCATCAACACTATCTTGAACGTCATAAGAGCTCTGGAAATACAGAGGAGAAAGTGACATTTTACTTACCAATTAATGTCCTTCCCTTGAGTCCTGCTAGACCAGTCCAGACAAGTGGGTTGTGTTCCTCTACCAGCAGATTGGTGGAGACAAATATCTTTGAAACCTGGCTTTTCAATGGTTATCACTCCTATGCTTCTATTCTCATCAGCCACCAGAGATCTCTTCAGTATCCAGACCAAAGCACATGGGAGAAACATGGCAAGCCTCGCACAACCTCAATTGTGGGCAACAAAGAGTAATCAACAGTAGAGAACTATGTACAAGAATGCATAAACAGAAGGTTGTCAGTAGAAGATGAACCTGCAGAACCAAGTATAAAAATCATAGCGGACCCAAGGATACCGCAGCAGAAGAACAGAGAGCATAGTTACTCACCTGTAATAGGTGTTTTCCGGGGACAGCAGGAATCAGTCCTCACATATGGTGACGTCGGCACTGAGAGCCCATGTGGTAACCTCTCCACAGATTTCAAAGAAAGCCTTTGGGAGATGTACCACACATGCGTGGCCCCCTTCCTGCCCAAGGGTGCCATCTTGCCTCAAACAGATAACATAGCACAAGATGGCAAAAGAAAAGCAACTCAACAGGCAGGAGGGAGGGTTGAGGAGCCAGTCTGCTAGAACATTGTCCTGGTCCTTTTGGGCATCAGAAAATAGCAGGAGTAGAACTCTTTTGCCTCTGAGTTTGAGAGGGACAGGTTCCACCACCCTGTCTGCCATAAGGTTTGCGAGTTCCTGCTGAAGCAGGTCCCGCTGACAGGAATACATCAGGAGTTCTCCTGGAAAAAATGGTGAGGGCATCTGTTCGAGGTGGAGGAGGAATACCTCCTACACCACCTGCAGAGCCCACCCGTCTGTGGTGATGACAGGTCAGCGGTCAGCAAAAAACACCAGACACCCCCTGATGTGCTGTGGGGCAGGACATCCAGGGGGTAGAGAGGCTATATCCCAGAAGTCAAACACCCCCACCCCCCAGGTTGCACCTGAGGCACAGGCTAGGGCTTGGGGGCCTTAGGCTTATGAAGGCTATGCGCATGTCCCTTGGCCTGCTGGCCCTGATGGGGAGCTGAGAAGGCCATATGCTGAGGGTAGTTTCCATAAGCCTTCTTTTTTTTTGGATAGAAGGGCTTTATAGCCGAAGCCTTCCTTCGGGAAGGATCAGCAGTCTTCTTGGAGAGCCTGGTCCTGGTCATGAAATCATATTTCAGCTCAGCGGCCTTTTCAGTCATGGGTTAGCCAGAGAGGTTCTCTCCCCGGCAAAGGACATCGACCAACTTGTCCTGTATCCATTGCACCAGTTTGGAAAACTGTAGCCAGGCGTGGCAGTGGGCACTATTGCCCACCACTGCTACTCTAGTCACCGACTCAAAGCCATCATAGGCCACCAGAGTCAAACTTGGAGTACTCCCAGATCATGGAGACCAGGATCCGGAACCGCTGAAGAGGTTCCTCGGAGAGACCAGCCACAAACCTGGCAAGTTCCTTCGCCATGTTCCGCAAGTACATGCCTATGTACAACTGGAAGGCCTGGATCTGGCTGATGAGCATCGAACCCTGGAAGCATTTCCTGCCCAGGGCGTCCATGGCACAGTCCGGGGCACAGAGGAGTTTTCTGGCTCTTAAGCCTCCGCACAACAGATTAGTAAGACAAGGAAGATCTTGTCTTACTAGTCTGTTATGTTTTTTTGAAGGTGTGAATAAACAGGTAGACAAAGGTGAGTCAGTTGATATAGTGTATTTTGACAAGGTCTCTCATCAGAGACTTGGCAAAACTAAAGAGTCATGGGATAGGAGGCAGTGTACTATTGTGGATCAGGAACTGCTTAAAAGATAGAAAGCAGAGGGTAGGGCTAAATGCCCAATTTTCCCAATGGAGAAAGGTGAATAGTGGTCTGCCCCAGGGACCTGTGCCGAATCTGCTGCTTTTTGACATATTCATAAATGACCTGGAAAAGGGAATAACAAGTGAGGTTATCAAATTTGCAGATGAGACAAAACTATTTAAAGTTGTTAAAACCCAAGAGGATTGTGGAAAATTGCAAGAGGATCTTGATAAATTGGACGACTGGGCATCAAAATGGCAGATGAAATTTAATGTGGACAAGTGCAAAGTTATGCACCTAGGGAAGAACAACCCAAACTATGGTTACACGATGCAAGGTTCCACATTAGGAACCACCACCCAGGAAAGAGATTTAGGCGTCATTGTGGATAACATGTTAAAACCCTCCGCCCAGTGTGCAGTGGCAGCCAAGAGAGCAAATAGAATGCTAGGTATCATAAGGAAAGGAATGGAAAATAAAACAAAGGATATTATAATGCCTCTGTATCGTTCCATGGTGCGACCGCACCTTTAATATTGTGTGCAAGTCTGGTCGCAGTATCTTAAAAAGGATATAGCGTTATTAGAAAAAGGTACAGAAAAGAGCCACCAAAACGGTAAAGGAGATGAAAGGATACCCCTATGAAGAAAGGATAAAAAGGTTAGGGCTCTTTAACCTGGAAAAGAGATGGCTGAGGGGAGATATGATAGAAGTCTATAGATTAATGAACAGTGGAACAGGTAAACGTAGATCGACTGTTTACGTTATCAGAATATAGAAAGACTAGGGGACATGCAATGAAGCTACAGGGTAAACTATTTAAGACAAATAAGAGAAAAACGTAGTTACTCAGCTGTAACAAGTGATCTTCGGGAACAGCAGGAATTAAGCCTTCACATATGGGTATCGTCGGCACCAACGGAGCCTGTGCGGGAACGTTCCCCAGCATCCAATAGGAAAAGCTTTTGGGAGCATCCCACAGCACCTGCGTGCTGCCTTCCCAACTCTCCTTCATCAGTTGGGTTTATAGATGAGACAAAAGGAGAGAGAGAGAGAGAGAGAGAGAGAGAGAGAGAGAGAGAGAGAGAGAGAGAGAGAGAGAGAGAGAGAGAGAGAGAGAGAGAGAGAGAGAGAGAGAGAGAGAGAGAGAACCCCTGGGGGAGGTGGGCGGGTTGTGAAGACTTAATTCCTGCTGTTCCCGGAGACCACCTGTTACAGGTGAGTAACTACGCTATCTCCAGGAACAAGCAGGAATGTAGTCTTCACATATGGGGACTCCCCAGCTGAGAGATGCCAGGTGGATGACTCTAGCAAGCTGTGAACCTCTGGTGAGATGGGTCATTCTTCCTCCCAAGGATCTCTGGCATCGAAAACCAGGGACGGTGGGTAGCAGTTGTACTAAGTCTGAAAGAGATGCTGTAGAACAGCCTGTCCAAACGAGGCATCCTGACGGGAGTCTTTGTCTAAACAATAATGGGCTGTAAAGGTGTGTACTGAAGCCCAGGTGACTGCTCTACAGAAGTCGTCAATGGACACAGAACGAAGATTAGCCATAGAGATTGCCATTGCTCTCACATTGTGAGCTGTGACATGGCCTTCGAGAGAAAGTCCCTTACTCTCGTATGCAAGGGATATGCAATTTGCAATCCATTTAGAAAGAGTTCTTTTGGAAACTGGAAGTCCCAAATGATTAGAATCAAAAGCAACGAAAAGCTGAGATGATTTTCTATGTTGCTTAGTTCTTTGAAGGAAAAAAGCCAAGGCTCTTTTACAATCCAAGGTATGAAGGTTCCTTTCTGCATTAGAGGCATGAGGCCTAGGAAAGAATACAGGAAGGTAAACTGCTTGGTTTAAATGAAAAGGCGAAACCACCTTTTGCATGACGTGAGGATGAGTCCTAAGATCTAATCGGAGCGTCTAAGAAAGATCATATCACACCCATCCTAAAACATCTTCACTGGCTCCCCCCATACAGTCCAGACTATCTTTCAAAATTCTGCTGCTTACTTTCAAATCAATCAATGGGCTAGCCTCTACATCATTAGCAGAGCTTATCCATACACCACCATTCAACAGGCCCAGGAGATCGGCAGCTATCAACACATTAGTAGTCCCAAAAGAAATAACCCAATGCACCCATGCTACAGTTAACAGAGCTTTTAAACTATATGCACCGAGAAGCTGGAATTCTCTTCCACCCAACATACGTGCAATCACTGACTTGGTCCAATTTAGGAAGGCAGTGAAACATTACCTTTTCCTTCAGTAATACAAAATAGACGAAGATACAGTAGTGTCACCCGCAGTCTAAGATAGATATTATGTCTAAATCTACCCTATAAGACACTCATGAGTATAGCCTGTATAACTGAAAATCCGATGTAAATAGTTACCCCAAGTTAACCAAGTTTTATTTCCTGTTTCCTGTAAGCACAGTTCATTATATGCAACGTGTATGCACTGATGTCGAATAGCGCGGTATAAAAGAAATGTAAATAAATAAAATAAAATAAAATAAATAAATAAATAAACAAACTTATCATGGTGAAATCTTGTATAAGGAGGATCAGCCACTAAGGCCTGCAACTCACTTATGCATCTTGCAGAAGTGAGAGCAACTAGGAAGATGACTTTCCAGGAAAGAAACTTCAGGTCCGTAGTGGCTAAGGGAGGTTTCATAAGCTGCCTGAGAACAAGACTAAGATCCCATGCCACCGGCGGCGGCTCAATGGGAGGTTTTGTTAAGAGTAGACCTCTCATAAATCTTGCTACAAGTGGATGAGAGGAGATAGGTTGTCCGTCTAGTGGTCTGCGGGAAGCAGCAATGGCACTAAGATGAACCCTTATTGAATTGGTTTTAAGACCAGAATTTGATAACTGGAGGAGATACTCCAGTAGCGATTCCACAGGCACCGAAAAGGGGGTAAATCCCCTTTTAGAACACCATACAGAGAACCTTTTCCACTTAAAGGCGTAGGACCGTCTTGTGGAAGGTTTTCTGGAGGCCACCAGGATATTCCTTACCTGTTGAGAAAGGCGTGGCGTGGCATGGCTTGAGAGAGACGTAGAAGCAGAGGATACCACATTTGCCGTGGCTAACATGGAGCTATGAGTATCATAGGTCCTCTGTCTCTCTGAAGTTTGACAGTGTTTTGGGAATGAGGGGAATGGGTGGAAAGGCATAGAGGAAGTCTTGCCCCCAGTGGAGGAGGAAAGCATCTCTTGCCTGACAGTTTTGAGCCGGAATTCTAGAACAGAATCGGGGAAGTTTGGCATTCTATGGACTTGCAAAGAGATCTATATCTGGGGTCCCCCAGATTCAAAACACTCAGGCAATCTGGTCTGAGTGAAGAGACCATTCGTGTGGCAGCAGTATTCGACTGAGTTTGTCTGCCCAAAGATTTTGAATGCCCAGAAGATATACCACTGTTGTTGTTAAGTGCCGTCGAGTCGGAGTCGACTCATGGCGACCCTCTGGATAGCTATCCTAAATTGTGTTCGGTCTTCAGTCAGGCGGCTCATTGTTGACAGACTGGTACCCGTAGCTTCGGTTATTGTATCAATCCATCTCATTGCTGGCCTGCCTCTTTTGCGTTGACCTTCTATCTTGCCAAGCATGATGTCTTTCTCTAATGATCTCTCTCTTCGCATGATGTGTCCAAAGTATGAAAGTCAAAGTCTTGTCATTTGAGCTTCTAAAGAAAGCTTAGGTTTGATCTCCTCTAGTACAGACTGGTTTGTTCTTCGGGCAGTCCATGGTATACACAGTATTCGCCGCCAGCACCATATTCAAAGGCATCAATTTTCTTCCTGTCTGTCTTTTTCACTGTCCAGCTTTCACATCCATATGATGTTATTGAAAATACCATGGCTTGAACAAGGCGAATCTTTGTATGGAGAGAGACATCTCTGCTCTTGAGAATCTTATCTAGGTCTTTCATAGCCATTCTGCCAAGAGCAATGTGTCGTTTGATTTCTTGACTGCTCGTTGCTTCTTTATTGATAGTTGATCCAAGTAGGTTAAAGTTGTTCACAATTTCAATTTCTTCTCCTTCAACAATGAACCTGATGATTATGCCAGTTGTCATGATCTTTGTCTTCTTTACATTAAGGTGCAGACCCATTTTGAGACTATGTTCTTTGATTGTGAGAAGCAAATGTTTCAGATCATCTTCACTTTCAGCCAGTAATGTAGTATCATCAGCATAGCGAAGGTTGTTGATGAGTCTTCCACCAATCTTCACACCTCTGTTGTCTTCATACAATCCTGCTTCTCTGATGATTTGTTCTGCATATAAATTAAACAGGTAGGGGGAAAGTATGCAGCCTTGTCTTACACCTTTGCTTATTTTAAACCATTCTGTTTCTCCTTGTTCCGTTCGAACTGTTGCTTCTTGATCAATGCACAGATTGAGCAAGAGAACGATCAGGTGTTCTGGTATACCCATGCTTCTTAATGTGACCCAGAGTTTCTCATGGTTTACACAGTCAAAAGCCTTGCTATAGTCGATAAAGCACAAATAGATATCCTTTTGGTATTCTTAGTCTTTTCAAGGATCCATCTCACATCCGCAATGATGTCTCTCTTTCCTCGCCCTTTCCTGAACCCTGCTTGCACTTCAGGTAGTTCTTCTTCCAGGTATGATTGTAGTCTCTTTTGAATAATCTTCAGTAGAATCTTGCTGGCATGTGGGATCAGAGCGATTGTTCAATAATTTCCAGTCAGTTGGATCACCTTTCTTTAGTATTAGTATAAACACAGATCTTTTCCAGTCAGTTGGCCAAGATGTTGTCTTCCATATTTCTTGGCAGAGCCTCGTAAGTACGGTAACAGCTGCATCAGATTGCTGCAATACTTCTATGGGAATGCTATCAATGCCTGGTGCTTTGTTCTTTGATAAGGCTTTCAATGCTGCTTCAACTTCTTCTTTCATCACCAATGGTTCCCGATTATAAGGTACAGGTTGAAACGGCTGTTGGTCCACTTGATCTTTATTATATAAAAACTCTGTATATTCCTTCCACCTTTTCTTGATCTTCTCAGCATCAATGAACATAGAACCTTGAGCATCTTGTAACATTCCAATTCGAGGCTGGAACTTTTTCTTTAACTCTCGTAGTTTTAGGAAAGCCGATCTTGTTCTTCCTCTAATAGTTTCTGCTTCTATTTCCTTGCAAATGTCATTGTAGTACTTTTCTTTGTCCTGTCTTGCTGCACGTTGGAAATCTCTGCTGAGTTCTGCAATTGTCTTTCTTTCTCCTCTGGCTTTAGCTTCTCTGCGTTTCTGGGCAATTTTCAGAGTTTCTTCCGTCATCCATTTTGGCCGCTTTTGCTTTTTCACCTTTTGTAGAGACTTCTCGCTTTCTTCCAACACAACCTTCTTGATGTCATTCCATAACTCTTCCGGAGCTTTGTCATTTGTATCTAAAGCAGCAAATCGATTTTGCAGGCAGTCTTTAAATTCCAGTGGTATATTCTCAAGGTCATATTTTGCTGCATTCATGAGTGGTTTGCTCTTTTTCAACTTTAGCTTGACTTTGCATACTAGTAGTTGATGATCTGTGCCACAGTCAGCTCCAGGTTTTGTCTTTGTTGATGTTATAGAACTTTTCCATCGTTGAGTTCCACAGATGTAGTCAATTTGATTTTTATACAATACATTGGGTGAAGTCCATGTGTACAGTCGCCGCTTGTGTTGCTGGAAGAAGGTGTTTGAGATGAGTAGATCATTGGTCTTGCAGAATTCTATCAGTCTTTCTCCAGCTTCATTTCTGTTGCCAAGTCCATATTTTCCAACTACTTTGTCTTCTTCTTTATTGCCAACTTTTGCATTCCAGTCACCCATGACTATCAGGATATCCTGTTTGCATGTTCTGTCAATTTCAGCTTGTACTTGTTCATAGAACTCTTCAATTTCATTCTCTTCTGCAGCTGTTGTTGGGGCATATACTTGAATTATAGTTGTGTTGATAGGCAAACCTCGTAGACGAATAGAGATTAAGCGTTCGCTGACTGCATTGTATTTCATTACAGTTCTTGCAAGTTGTTTCTTTATTATAAATGCAACACCATTTCTTCTTTGTCTTTCATTTCCAGCATAGTAGACCATGTGATCATCTGATGCAAAGTGCCCGATGCCAGTCCATTTCAGTTCGCTGACATCCAACAGATCAAGTTGTACACGTTCCATTTCATTCTTGACCACCTCCAACTTCCCTTGGTTCATGCTTCGTACGTTCCATGTTCCAATGCGTAAGACATCTTTACAGCTTCTGACTCTCATTTCATGTGCAGATATACCACTAGGAGGTGGATTTGATGGTGAGGGCCCACAGTCGCAAAGCTTCGTTGCATAACGACAGAGAGCCTGTTCCGCCCTGCTTGTTCACGCAGAACATGGCTACCTGATTGTCGGTCTGGACCCGAACTGTCTTGTAGCTGAGCTGGGCCTGGAATACTCGAAGAGCATGGAAAATGGCTCTGGGTTCTGAGAGGTTTATGTGAAGACAAGCCTCCTGCGGGGTCCAAAGACCCTGGGTCGAGAGATCGTGCAAGTGAGCCCCCCAACCCAACTTGGATGCATCCGTTGTTAGGGTAGCCTGGAATAGAGGCTGCTGGAAAGGAGAGCCTACTAGGAGGTTTTCCAGCAATTGCCACCATTGAAGGGACGAAATGAGACAAGTGGAGTTTCTGATTTTGTCCACTAGGCGACCCAAGGCCTGTGTCCACTGAGAGGAGAGGGTTCACTTGGTTGCTCACATGTGAAAGCGAGCATAGGGAACCACATGGACAGTGGATGTCATATGTCCCAGAAGCTGAAGCATTTCCCGAGCAGTTAGGAAGACTTTCATAACTGCTTGGGATGCCAGCTGCATTATACGAAGACAGCGCGGCTGTGGTAGGAAAGCCCTTGACCATCTGGTATCCAGTCGAGCCCCTATGAACTCCAGGGACTGAGAGGGGGTGAGCTGAGATTTTGGGAGGTTTATGACCAATTCCAAGTAGCGAAGAATCCGCATTGTGCGAGAAAGAGCGAAGCTGGCTTCTGGAGCATTGGATGCTCGAATGAGCCAGTCATCTAAGTAGGGAAAGACGAATATTCCTAGAGTTCTTAGAAATGCTGCTACTACTACCATGCATTTTGTGAAGACTCTTGGGGCAGAAGCCAGACCGAAAGGAAGAACCCTGTATTGGAAGTGTCTTCCTTGGAAAAGGAATCGAAGGAATCTTCTGTGATCTGTATGGATGAGAATATGCGTATATGCATCCTTTAGATCTAGAGAACATAGCCAGTCCTAACTCTGAAGGTATGGCAGGAGTGTTCCGAGGGAGATCATTTTGAATTTTTTCCGGAACAGATATTTGTTTAATTCTCTGAGGTCCAGAATAGGCCTGTGTCCCCCTGTTTTCTTGGGAATGAGAAAATAGGGGGGAGTAGAATACCGTCCCCTCTTGGGGTATGGGTACTTCTATTGCTCCTTGAGCAAGTAGTGATGCGACCTCCTGACCCAAGAGATTGGTGACAGCGACTTGAGAATTGAACTGCTTTATAATTGTAGGAGGGGGCATGCTGTGGAAGTGAAGTCTGTACCCCTCTCGTACAATGGACAGAGGCCAGTTTTCTGATGTTATTTGTTGCCATCTTCTAGCAAAATGGCATAACCTTCCTGGAATGGTGAGGGGTTCTGGACCTTTCAGGGGCAGAAAGACTCAGTTCTCTAGGAAAGAGTCAAAGCCCTTGAGGAGGCTGAGCTTGTGGAGCCGATTGAGTTCTTGGAACTTGTGGCTTTCGCTGATGTCTGTTCTGTTGGTTCCCCTTTTGGGGAACATGAACTGGACAGTGAGCAAGATGGGTGTAAGATGGGTAAAACCTTTTTTTCTTATTGAAAAAGGGTTTCTTGGCTGACTTTTTCTTTGCTGGGTTGGCTGTAGACTTTGATAGTCTGTTCAAGGTAGTATTTTCAGATTCAAGCTGATTTGCCTTGTCTTGCCAATCCTTGCCAAAGAGATTTTCTCCTATGCAAGGAATATTTCCCAGTTTCTCTTGCACCCATTGTTCTAAATCCGATGCCTGGAGCCAGGCAATATGACATGCACCGATGGAAATCGCAGAGGTTCTGCTAATACATTCAAAGCAATCAAAGGCTGCACAGTTCACAAACTTAGAGACATCCTGGGTGTGTTTGACCAGAGTAAGAAAATCCCCTCTTTTGTCCTCAGGAAGAAGAGGGCTCATGAGCTCCAAGTCTCCTGTAACTTCTTTGAGGAACATTCCTTTATAGAGGATGTAAGAGCTGATCCTGGCTGCCAACATGGAGGACTGGAAGCATCGACACCCAAAGGCATTGAGCATCCTCGACTCACGGCCTGGAGGATTGGAAGAATGCATTTTAGCACTCTTAATCCTACACGTTGCCGATTCCACTACCATTGAACTGAGTCTTTTGAAACCCGGGACAGCTTGGAACTCGGTACATGGTATCGAGTCATCGAGAGTGTGGAGACACCGTTAAAGGGGTTTCCCACATTCTTAGCATAAGATCCTGCAAGATCCTATGAATGGGCAGGGTAGCTGCCTCTTTAGGAGCCTTAGGGTATTGAAGAATTTCTAATTCTTCTGCTCTGGGTTCCCTTTTCTGGAGTCACTGTGATTGCAAGACCTCGAGCTACATCACGTATGAAATCCTGGAAGGACATGTCCTCTGGAGGAGACATTCTGCATTGAGAAGGAGATGGATCCTCCGGAAGGACTGCTCTAGTACTGGCAGAGTCAGAGTCATCATAATCGGAGGATTCAAAATATCTCCGTGCCGGGTGTTCCTGCAACGCTCGGTATCGGGGTGTCTCGGTACCGTCCCCTCGATACCTGAGATAGACTCAAGGCTCAGCATGGGGGGCAACATACCTGCCGAGGCAGGTGCACTCGGTACAGGCACCGATGTCGGTACTGATACCTGTGGAACCATCTGTAGCGGTCTTAGCGGTACCGAAGCTGCTAAGAGCCGCTAGACTGCATTCAATAGCGAGGATTCTCTGATCCATCGCTCTTGCCGATGCCTGGGTGTCGGTACCGGTGGAAGCAGCCACGACCCCAAAACATGGCACCAGTAGTTCTGCAGAGGTTGAAGCCTCTGGAACATTCTGGAGCCCCGTTAATGCTTTGAAGACCGAGGCCTCCCGCCGGGGCTGTTTTGCCAGTGAACTTTCCTTGAGGGCAACGCCAGTGGCATCTCGATACTTAGAAGGAGATCTACCCTTTGAGGACCGGCCAGTCTTAGAAGACTTAGGTTTAGTTACCTGAGATTCATGGGAGGAAGATGAAGCCCTGGAAGACGTCGATGCAAGGGACATTATATCAGCGGCAAAAAGGGTACAGAGTTTTGCAGCTCTATTCTGCAGGCCCCTCTTGGTCATCTTTCTGCAGGAGAGACACTCCGATGGAAAATGGTCAGGACCTAAACATTTAAGACACCATTCATGGGTGTCAGTGATGCATATGGTACTGCCACATTTAGAACATTTCTTAAAACCACTACCTGGTTTTTCCATGTTTGAGGAAAAAAGTGGGCCTAATGCCCAAAATGGCACCTATCCCTGAGAGGGGAAAGGCTCCTAAAGAAAAGATTTTCAGAAGCTAGTTTTGTTTTGTGTTTTTAAAGAAAAAAAAGAGAACGAGTGGTACCGGGTAGGCGTCGAGTGAAGGCAGACGCGACCACAAAAAAACAAAAGAAGAAGAATTTTTCTGCGGTGACAGGGTATATATCCTGTCGGCTCCGCGGAAAACGAAGAACTGACGAAGGAGAGTTGGAAAGGCAGGAAGGCAGCATGCAGGCGCTGTGGGATGCTCCCAAAAGCTTTCCTATTGGACGCTGAGGAGAGTTCCCGTGCAGGCTCCATCGGTGCCGACGATACCCATATGTGAATTCCTGCTTGTTCCTGGAGATATATTTTTTCACTCAACGTGTAATCAAACTCTGGAATTTGTTACCGGAGGATGTAGTAAAAGCTGTTAGTGTGGAACCTGTGTCTTTTGGGGAAACTGCTAGGTACGTATGACCTAGATTGGCCACTGTTGGAAACAGGATACTGGGCTTGACTGACCCAGTATGGCATATCTTATGTTCTTATGCTGACTCCACCACTATGGAGTTATTGGGCAGTTGAGCTTTTTCGAAACCAGGCTCAGGTGGACCCAGTACATCGAGTCCAGCTGCCTGCTCACGATGGCAACAGAGGCCAGGGGCTACCAAATTTGAAGAGCAGCCGCTCCAGGACAGGAGGAATGGGCACTGTGAGGGCCTCTTTGGGGGGAGCCTCATACTGGAAGATCTCGAGGTACTCCACCCGAGACTTCTCCTTGGAGCCTGTGGTGAAGGCAAGGGCTTTCACCATGTCCCTCACGAATTCCAGGAAGGCTAGGTCCTCCGGTGGGGCCTGGTGCCTGGTCTCCGGCAGGGAAGGTTCCGAGGGTACATCCCTGTGGAGCTGGGTATCCAGAGACTCGTCATCCTTGGTCTCCCAGCCAGAACCAGAGTCCAAGGAAATTTCGAAGGCTCCCCAGGCCTTGGGCTGGAGCCCGAGCCCTGATGCTCCTGCGTTGGGTGTGCTATGCGGGGAAGTCCTCGGTCCCGACTGGGACCAGGGCAGAGGAGCATCTCGAGGCCAGTGGCACTCGAGGATTGGCTCCACTTCCAGGGAGGCCCTCACTGTGGAGGGACCATGGTCAGCATTGATGACCCAGAGGAACTGGGCATCAGAGCCTGCTGTTGGGCCATGAAGGCAGACAGACTGCATTCTTAGGCCACCATCCTGGACTCAATGTCCGATGGCTCCGCAGCCACCAGCATGGGCACCAAGGACCTTGGCCCTGACGCCAGCACCAACAAGGGGGTGCCCTCAACGAGGATGGCTTCGGAGGACAGAGACCAATCCCTGGACGCAGATGGCACTTTCTCCAGCCGGGGCAGGTTCAAGAGCTGCTCCAGGCCACTGCCTTCAGCCTCCCATCAAGGACTCCGAGGCCGGGCACTGTGTGACTTCCCCATGATCCCAGACTCGCCACCTGAGGTGTCCACCAACAATGTCAGGCTTTTCGAAGGGCGTCCCTCCTTGAAGGAGCCCCGGCTCAGCGCTCCGTGTCCAAGAGGCTCCGTGGCAGCACAGTCGTCACAGGATGAAGGAGCCTCCAAGGCAGCCCTTGAGGGCGCTGGCCCTGCAGTTGACACTGGGGTTGAGTCAGTCTTCAGAAAAATCGACTCGTGCTGCTTCTTGCGGAGTCATAGGGTCTTAGGGGTCATCTGTTGGCAGAGACCACATATGAACGCATCATGATCTGGCTGGAGGCACAGAAGGCAACAATCTTTCAGGTCTGTGTGCGACATATTATGAGTGCAGTGGTCGCACAGCTTGAAGCCTCTGACCGAGGGCATGGCAGTGAAGCCAATCCCCATGAGGTCAAACTTTCTAAGCCATCCAAAAAGGGCGTGAAAACCCACGCACCAGAGTAAGACCTCAAAGGGTAAAAAGAAAAAGGAATCCAAAAACCTCCCCCACTATGCTGGAGGCCAGCGGGATTGGGAGACGTGACCAGAGGAAAGCATGATAAAAAGACATGTATCAGATGGACTCTGCGGGGAAAAAAAGGAGACTGACAGAAGATGGCACCCCTGGGCGGGAAGGGAACCACACATGCATGGTACATCTCCCAAAGGCTTTCTTTGAAAGCAGGGGAGAGGATACTGCGCGTCTCCGTCAGTGCCGACATCACCCATATGTGAGCACTGACTTCCTGCTTGTTCCCAGAGAACAAATACAGTTACAGGGGCAGGCCCTGAACTGGTCTAGCAGGACTCAAGGAAAGGACATTAACTGGTAAGTAAAATGTCACCTTCCATATCATCCTGCTAGACCAGTCCAGACAAGTGGGATGTACCACAGCTATGATTCCACTGGGTGGGAAGACACCACAGCTCGCAAAATCCTTGAGTCAAAGGCCATGCTGCCTGTGTGTGGACACCCAAGCAGTAATGTTCAACAAAAGTGGAAAATGATGCCCATGCTGCCGCCCCACAAATATCTGTAGGGGCTAGCGAGCTCTGCTCCACCCACAAGGATACCTGTGCTCGGATAGAATGGACATGCAAACCCTCCCGAATCAGCCGGTTCAGCAACAGAGACATTGAGGCTAGGAGGTTCAGGCAAACAGGACAGCCACCTCCAGAGCTACCCCAGCACTCCTTGTATTGCCTTGCTGATTGATAGTGTGGGGTAAATGATGATGCACCACTGAGGACGTTCTGAGGCCTATCATGTACTTTTGCACCAATTTAGTCCTGTATAGCCCATTGAATGTTGGCTGATACCCCTACCTTTTCTTTTCTTTTTTGACATTAACTACTCATTTTATAAGTAATATAATAAGTATACATAGTTGGAAAAAGATTTTGTTTGACTCTGCTTTTCATTTTTAATTCTGTCCTTAGAGAATGAGGGTAGGCAGACCACCTGGTTCACATGAAAGGCAGACATCACCTTAGGCAAGAAGGAAGGCACAGGCCAAATGGAAATGGCCTCCTTCAAAAAAAGGCAGAGAAGGATCTCGGAAAGTCAGAGTTTGAAGCTTGGAAATCCACCTTGTGGAACAAATCATGACCAAGACGACTGTCTTGAGCGTCAATCCTTCAAAGGCTCAATGGGCGCCAACTTCAGGGCCCTGAGCACCAGACAGATCCCAGAAAGGGACCACTGAGCAGAGGGGAGGCTGCAAATACCAAACCCCCCTGGAGAAAGCATGAGACATCTGGATGCAAGGCTAGAAACTTACCAGCCACTGGACCTCTGAAACAGGTCAAAGCTGCCACCTGAACTTTCAGGGAGCCAAGGGAAAGATCCTTCTCCAGGCCATCCTGTTGAAAAATTCAACAGAGATGGCACCTTGGCCGCCTCAGGAGCCAACTGACGAGCAGTGCACCATCGCTCAAAGAGGCACCAGACCTGCATGTATGCTAGCTTGGTAGACCTCCTCCGGGTTCTACACAGAGTGGAAACCACCACCAGAGAACAGCCCTTTCACATTAGCCATCTCCTTTTAGAGCCAAACCATAAGCGAGAAGGGAACCAGGTCCTCCAGATGATCAGTCCCTGCTGCAATAGGCCCCAAGAAGGAAGCAACCGAAGAAAAGGCACCTGCAGGAGCTGCTTCAGGTCTCCAAACCATGCTCTCCTTGGCTAATCTGGCATAACCAGGACAATCCTGCCTGGGAGGCATTCTATACGCCCATTCACATGCATACCAAGAGCCACAGAGAAAACATGTTCAGCAGGTACTGACTTAGTCAAGGCTGGGCCAGGGCAATGATGCCCTTGGACCCTGTCTCCATGCAGTGACTGAAAAATTGGCACACTTTGACACTGGAACAGGTCGCCATCAGATCCATTTTGGAGCAACCCAGTGGTGCAGAATCAACTGAAACGCCTCTTGATTCAACTCCCACTCTCCAGGACCCAGAGAATGCCAGCTGAGGAAGTCTGCCTCCACATTGCCCACTCCAGCAATGTGCTGAGCTGACAAGGCTAGGTGGTTCTTTTCCCCCATGTAAACAGGACAGCCATTTCCAGAGCCTTCCCAGCACTCCTCGTGCCACCTTGCTGATTGACACAAGCCACCGTCGTGACATTACCTGAAAGCACTCAAACTGCCCAGCCCTCAACCAGGGGCTGTAACTGCAGAAGAGAAAAAGTGATGGGCCACACCGCTTCCCTATGGTTCCAATGACTCTGGACTGTACAGTCTTGGCAATGGGCTCCCAGCCCAAGAGACTGGCATCTGTCGTCAGAAGGATACAAGAAACATCATCCAGCAGCACGCCCTTCCTCAGATGACAGGGCTGCTGCCACCACTGCAGGCTGGACTGCACCATCAATGGGAGCAAGAGCTTGCGCTTGAGCTCCTGAGAACTAAGTGATCTCCAAGCCAGCAAGGGCCGCTGGAGCGGTCGAATGTGAGCACGCATCCATGGTACCCATCTCTATGGTTGCCACCATCAATCCGAGGAGCTGAAGATAAATCCCACACTCTGGAAGCCCGTTGCACACAGAACAGCGCCAGACAATCCAATAAGTCTTTTGATTTTCCCCTCTGGCAGGAAAACTCTGCCCACTAGAGTGTTGAAACATATTCAACAAACTCCAGGGACTGGGAAGGTAACAGACCACCACCCGAGATGCTTCTGAAAGGGAACAGGCCTGGATGATACAGTCATCCAGATATGGAAGGACACAGATCCTTCGGCACTGCAGCGCAGCTACCACATGACCTTGGTAAACATGCTTGGGGTGGTGGATAGCCTGAAAAGGAGAGCAGCGAACTGACAGTGAAAGCCAAGCATGGCAAAACACAGATATCTTTGCTGATCTTCCCAAATCAGGACATAAAAATATGCCTTGGCCAGATCCAGAGAAGTCCAGAACTTCCCTTAGCACAATGCTTGAATCATGGAGAGCAAGGTTTCCATACAGAAATGCAGGATGCACAAGTGCTCGTTGATCCCCTTGAGGTCCAGAATGGGTTGGACGGAACCATCCTTTTTGGGCATCATGAAATAGATGGAGTATCTGCCCTTTTGCCACTCATTCGAGGGGAAGGGCACCACCACCTTTAGGTGCAGCAACTTGTCCAAGATGGCCCTCACAGCAGCACTTTGATTGCAAACCCACAAGGGGAGATGACAATGGCATCCAGAAGTGGATCTTTGCATTCAAGGATATAGCTGAGATGAATGGTATCTAGCACCCAGCAATCCTTGGTAATCCGGGGCCCATTCCTGAAGGAAAAGGCGAAGCCTACCTCCAATCGGAGGAACCAGGAAATGGGCCCCCTAAACCTTCATTGCATAGCCCAGGAGAGTCCTGTTCTGGAAGGGACAGAGTCCATGGGTCCATGTACTCCAAGAAAGGACTGAGAATGAGCACAAAGCCTGGAAGAAGAGGGAGTTTCCAGGTCAGTAACGATGAAAATCCAGAGACCCTCAGGGATCCAGCCAGCGCACCCTTGGTAGATGGGCAGAGGCTGACGAGAAAGGAGCACCAGCCCACTTTGTTTCACCCATGTCCTTCACCAGCTTCTCCAAATCTGCTTGAAAAGGAGCTTCCTCTTTAAAGCCAGTTGGGTCAACCAGGCTTTGGAAGATGAGTCTGCTGCCCAGTGGCGGAGCCAAGTTCAATGCTGTGACACAATCATCAGGGCACCATCCCTGGCCACCAAATGTACCAGGTCATACAAGGCATCAGAAAGGAAGGCTGTAGCAGACTCCAAAAGAGGGAAAGTGTTATCTGGCAGAAGAGACTGAATCCACTGGAGAAGGGCTCAAGATGTCAGGCTAGCACAGGCTGCCAGCTGCAGAATAGTAGCTGCCATGGCGAACTGGCTCGTCAACATTGAATCCACCTTATGATCCAGAAAATCCTCTAAGGCTGATCCGCCTTCCACAGGAATAGTGGTCGGTCTGCTAACCGCTGTAACCTGCGCATCCACTTTGGGAATACCAAACCACTCGATGCACTCCTTTGGAAAAGCATAAGCGGGGAGTCAGGAGAGTCCCACTCTGACTGGATTATATCCTTGATCACATCTGGGAATGAGAAGACAGTAGCAGATTTCTACATCCCTTGAAGGAGCGGGTGTACCTTTGACTCCTGCTCCATGCCGGAAGTATCCATCAAGGTCAAGGCAGATGAGACCCTGGCAATCAATACCACAAGCTCCTCCTTCTGGAATAGGCGGATCACAGTGGCCTCTTCACAATCTTCTGAAAGCAAGAGTACTTATTCATCCATATCAGAGCCCAGTACTGAGCCATTTGAACCCAAGTCCTAATCAAAATCTTGGACAGCTCCCAGCTGTTCCCCATCTCCAGGGGGCACTCCCACACCAGGGACACTAAGCCAAATGCCTTCAAAAAGAGCTTCCACTCTCCGCCTGAGACTGCACCAGGGGGCACCCAGAGACCACAGGGTCCGAAATTCCAAGCCAGAAGGACCAGACCTGCTGCAAAAAAGGAAACATTTCCAGAGAGGACAATTTGGAGTCCAGAAGCTCTCCTCTCAGAAATGACCCCCCCCCCCCCCCCCAACACCAGGGAGCACAGTAGCTGCAGATGCCCTAGAAGACGAGGCGTGGCTCACAACATGGTCGCCAGACCCTACGGCCAGCTGGATATCCTTACCCATAGCGCCATCTGTCATCTCTTGCCCCGAGTCAGGCAAGGCCGGACTAACTGCATCCCCTGGCTGAGAGAGGGGGAGCAGGAACCTCTAGGGATGATTCAGAAGCTGCCATGCAAAAAGAGCAGAGTCCAAAATCTGGAGAAGAGGCACCTTCATTGTAACAGGCCAAATAATGTTTCCTGGAAGAAGACAGAGTTAAGGCAAGTATCACAACAGCGTAAGCAAAGGTGCGCTTAAGGTGCATGTTAACTGTGTTTTTACTGCAATGAACGTTACAGGCTCTAGGAGAGGAATGTGTTGGAGCCATTTGGTCAGAATGCATGTACAGACCACATGAACGCCTGGCACACAATAACAGAAAACGCTACTAATGCGTGCAGAAAACAGCAGGAAACCCCACACTCGTCAACTTTCTACCCTGAATTGCATCCCACACAGACAGAATTGGCAGCCCCCAACAAGGACAATGACAAGATCAAGCCTTGTTACCCATCCCCTGCGAGCCCCAGGCAGAGGATCCATGTCGGGCTCAGCTCTACTACCCTAATACTGTTTCACTGGCTGTTGCAGCACTGCGTTTAAAGGTGGCTGACAGGCAGATCCCTCTAAGAGCCTTCTGCAATCTTTGGGAGAGAGTAGGGAGGAAAAGAGAAGGAGGGAGGGAGGGGGTTGTTGAGGTTGCGTGAGGCTACTGCACACTTCTAGATCCTTCCAAATCCTTCCAATTTCTGGCTGCTCAACAGGCTCTGATCATGTAAGCTCATGGAGCTGAACCAATTTGCCCTCCTCCTAAGGCTACTGAAAACATCACAGTCTAGTGGAGCCTCCCACGTCATGTTAAAGTGAGAAAGTCACCCTTCAAGGTGGATTCACAAGCATTTAATCAATCTTTTCCTCTCCGTCTTCAGATTTTCTTCAGAGAGAAGAGAATCTATCCACCAACTGCTGAAGACAAAGAAATACTGAAGAGACCTCTGATGGTTGAGGTGAATAGAGCCATAGGAGTCATTTCATTGAAACCTGGGCTATTCATTGGTTCTTTGTCTCCACCAATCTGCTGGTAGGGGAACACAACTCACTTGTCTGGACTGCTCTAGCAGGATGACATGGAATATAAGTTTAGAGAGTTGAACACCATACATGATAATCTTCAGACACATCCTGGATGATTTGTGATATCAAAGTTTGCTGCTGTATTGCAGACAATTACCATCAACAATACCTTATAAATGGCATTATTTTGGTTTGTTCTCATGTAATGTATTGTTCTGATTGATCGAACTGAACAAGAAGAAACAGAATGGCTTAAAAATCAGCAAAGGTATATATAACAAGGCTGCATACTTTCCCCCCTACCTGCTTAGCATACTTACTCACCTATAACAGGTGTTCTCCGGGGACAGCAGGAATCACTCCTCACATATGGGTGACGTCAGCACCGACAGAACCCTCACGGAAGCATTCTTCTAGCTTTCAAAAAAGCCTTTGGGAGATGCCACCAAGCATGCGTGGTCCCCTTCCCGCCCAAGGGTGCCATCTTGCTCAGTCAGATGACATAGCTAAAAGATGGCAAAAATAAAAGATGGTAAAGGAGCAACTCAAGGAGAGGAGGGAGGGTTGTGAAGCCTGATTCCTGCTGTGCTCAGAGAACATCTGTTACAGGCGAGTAACTACGCTTTCTCCAGGAACAAGCAGGAAGTCAGTCCTCACATATGGGACTCCTCAGCTACAGGCTATCAAAAGTCCATAGCAAAAATAGGGGCTCCCTCAAGGGGAGCCGCAAGCAGCAGCAATTTAACCCATGTACACAGATCACAATAGGACCCCTGTGTCCAATGAAACCAGCGCTACGGTAGCCTGAACACAGAAGGGTTGGAGGGAAGGAGTTGCCTAAACCTCAAAACGTTTAAGGAGCACAGCCTGGCCAAAGGCACTGTCCCATCGGGACTCTCGTTCCAGGCAGTAATGGGCTGCGAAGGTATGGACTGAAGACCAGGAGGCGGCCCGGCAGGTGTCCGCCATCGGGACAGAGCGCAAATTTGCCACAGAGGCCGCCATGGTCCTGACATGGTGTGCCATGATGTGGCCTTCCAGCGGGAGCCTTGCCAGCTCATAGGCAAGGGTGATACAATCCGCCACCCATGTGGACAGCGTACGCTTGGTCACCGCCTCCCCCAGCCTACTGGGGTCATAGGAGATGAAAAGCTGAGAAGCTCTGCGGAGGCCCAAGTGCGTTGGATATAGAAGAACAAGGCCCTCTTGCAGTCCAAGGTGTGAAGGACCGTCTCCACCAGACTGGAGTGAGGTCTTGGAAAGAAGGTAGGAAGCATCATTTCCTGGTTGAGATGGAATTGCGACACTACCTTCGGCAGGAATTTAGGGTGCATAAGAAGTACCACTGTTCCTGTAGAACCTGGTATAAGGCGGCTCTGCCACAAGGGCCTGGAGATCGCTAACTCTGCGAGCGGACGTGAGCGCAACCAGGAAAACCACCTTCCAAGAGAGGTAGCGAAGATGGCAGGTAGCCAGAGGCTCGAAGGGTGGGTGGGTGAGTGAGCTGCCCCAACACAATGTTGAGGTCTAATTCGGTTGCCAGCAGGCAAACCGGGGGGTTTTGATAAGAGCAGGCCCTGAAGGAAACGGGACACCAGCGGCTGAAGCGAGACGGGCTTACCATCCACTGGATGGTGGTGCACCGCCAGGGCACTCAGGTGCACTCGGACAGAGTTAGACGAGCCCAGACTGAGAGAGATGGAGAAAGCACAGTTACTTACCTGTAACAGGTAATCTCTGGGAACAGCAGGAATTAGTCCTCACATATGGGTACGTCGGTACCGGCGGAGCCTGCGCGGGAAAGCTCCCCAGCTTCCCAAAAAGGAAAGCTTTTGGGGCCTCCCACAGCGCATGCGCGCTGCCTTCCCGCCTTCCTGACCAACTCTCCTCAGTTCGAGTTTAAAGCTGAGACAATAGAGAGAGGAAAGGAAAGAGAGAGATAGATACAACTCCTAGGGGAGGTGGGTGGGTTGTGAGGACTAATTCCTGCTGTTCCCAGAGATCACCTGTTACAGGTAAGTAACTGTGCTATCTCCAAGAACAAGCAGGAATGAGTCCTCACATATGGGGACTCCCTAGCTAAGATGCCCGGGAGATCCCCCCAAGGGTATGAGACCCTGAAGGGTTCCTCGTCTTCCTATGGATCTCAGGCATCCATTCAGGGAAGGTGGGCAGGAGTTGTTCAAGAATGGAACAGGTGTCTGAGGACAGCCTGACCAAACAAGGCATCCCGGCGGGAGTCCTTGTCCAAACAGTAATGGGCTGTGAAGGTATGAACCGAGGCCCAGGTGGCTGCTCGACAGATCTGATCGATGGACACAGAATGAAGATGAGCCATAGAGGTGGCCATGGCCCTCACATTGTGAGCTGTGACATGGCCTTCCAGAGAAAGGTTCTTACTCTGGTAAGCAAAAGAAATACACTGAGCAATCCAATTGGACAGTGTTCTCTTAGAGACTGGAAGTCCTAGATGAGAAGGATCAAAAGCAACAAAAAGCTGGGAAGACTTTCTATGTTGCTGTGTCCTGTGTAAGTAAAAAGCAAGAGCTCTTTTACAATCTAGAGTATGAAGGTTCCTCTCTGCAGTGGATGCATGAGGAGCTGGAAAAAAGACAGGTAAGTATACCTCTTGATTAAGATGAAAAGGTGAGATCACTTTAGGCATAAAGTGAGGATTTGTCCTAAGGACTACCTTATCATGATGGAACCTTGTATAAGGTGGATTAGCCACTAAGGCCTGCAGTTCACTGATGCGGCGAGCAGAAGTGATTGCAATAAGGAAAATAACCTTCCAGGAAAGAAATAGTGGCTAAGGGTTCAAAAGGTGGCTTCATAAGCTGACCAAGAACCAAATTTAAATCCCATGCCACCGGAGGAGGTCGAATGGGAGGTTTAGTTAAAGTTAGGCCTCTCATGAATCTTGCAATAAGAGGATGAGAGGAAACAGGTTGTCCATTTATAGGCTTAAGGGATGCTGCAATAGCACTTAAATGGACCCTTACTGAATTCGTCTTCAGGCCTGCATTGGAGAGATGCAGGAGATATTCTAATAGAGAATTCAGAGGAAGTGCCAGAGGGTCAAGACCCTTTTGAGCACACCAAATGGAAAATCTTTTCCATTTAAAAGCATAGGAACGCCTAGTGGAAGGTTTCCTGGAAGCATGAAGGATATCCTTCACTTGCTGCGAAAGATTGAAGTCTTGAAGGTCTAGGCCTTCAGTAACCAAGCTCTGAGGTGAAGGGACTTGGGGTTTGGATGCCACAAAGTCCCCTCTTCTTGAGACAGAAGGTCTGGAGCAGCTCCCAAGTCCAGGGAGGGGGCTTGGGAGAGATGCAGAAGTAGAGGGTACCACACTTGGCGTGGCCAACGTGGAGCTATGAGGATCATAGATCCTTGATTCCTCTGAAGCTTGAGCAGAGCCTTGGGAATCAAAGGAATGGGTGGGAAGGCATACAGGAAGTCCTGACCCCAATGAAGGAGGAAGGCGTCCTTGGCCTGAACTCCCTGACACAGAATTCTGGAACAGAACCGGGGAAGTTTGGCATTCCACGGACTTGCAAATAGGTCTATGTCCGGGGTACCCCATTTCTGAAAGATTCTGAGTACCTGATCCATGTGCAGGGACCATTCGTGTGGAAGCAGAACTCGAATGAGTCGAGATGGATTTGATGCTCTCTGGCGAAGGCCCATAATCTTAGAGCTTCGTTGCAAAGCGACAGAGAGCCAGTTCCTCCTTGCTTGTTTATGTAAAACATGGCTACCTGATTGTCTGTTTGGATGAGGACTGTCTGGTAGCTGAGGAGGGTATGGAAGACCTTGAGAGCTAGGAACACTGCTCGAAGTTCCAAGAGGTTGATATGAAGGGAGGTCACCTGTGGGGACCAGGTGCCTTGGGTGGATAGGTCCTGTAGATGAGCTCCCCAACCTGTTTGGGAGGCATCTGTTGTGAGGATTGCTTGGGGCAACAAAGGTTGGAAGGGGGACCCCAGCAACAGATTTTGAGTGGACATCCACCATTGGAGAGACCAAAAGAGACGTTTGGAGGTTGCTATTTGGTCTGAGAGAGCTCCTGATGCTTGAGTCCACTGGGTGGACAAAGTCCATTGAGCTGCTCTCATATGTAGGCGAGCATAAGTCACCACATGTACTGTGGAGGCCATGTGGCCTAGTAGCTGTAGCATCTCCCTGACAGTCAAGTGGCTTCTGGACTGAGTCTGGGAGGCTAAGTGCACTAGACGTTGGCAACGGGCCTGAGGAAGGTAGGCCCTTGCAGTGGTGGTATCTAACCAGGCCCCTATGAATTCCAGGGACTGAGTAGGGGTGAGTTGAGACTTTGGCAGATTGATCACAAGTCCCAGATACTGCAGAATGCGTCTGGTGCGGTCCAGGGAAGTCTGGGCCTCGGACTGAGATGGAGCTCGGATGAGCCAGTCGTCCAGATATGGGAAGACAAAGATTCCCAGAGTGCGTAGAAATGCAGCAACTATTGCCATGCATTTGGTGAACACTCTTGGAGCAGAGGCCAGACCGAAGGGAAGGACTCTGTATTGGTAATGTTTTCCCTGGAAAAAAAAACGAAGGAATTTTCTGTGGGATGGATGGATGAGTATATGAGTGTACGCATCCTTGAGATCTAGAGAACAAAGCCAATCCTGACTCTGTAGATATGGAAGGAGAGTGCCTAAAGAAAGCATCTTGAACTTCTCCTTGTATAGAAATTTGTTCAATTCTCTGAGATCTAGTATGGGTCTGTATCCCCCTGTTTTCTTTGGAATGAGAAAGTAGGGGGAATAAAACCCTGACCCCCGTTGAAGAAGAGGAACTTCTTCTATGGCCCTCTGGGCCAGAAGGGAGGTTACCTCCTGATCCAGAAGGTCGAGGAGAGATGTGGGAGAATTGAAATGTCTCACCATGGTGTAGGGAGGAAGGTCTGAGAAATGAAGTTTGTAGCCCTCTCTGATGATGGAGAGGGTCCACTGCTCTGATGTGATTTGCTCCCATCTGGGAGCAAAATGAGCTAACCTTCCTGGAATGGTGAGGGGTTCTGGCTGCTGTAGAGCCAGAAAGGTTAAGTTCTCTAGAGATAAGTCAAAAACCCTGAGGGGCTTGGGGCTGCTGGGTTGCAGCAGCCCCTGCAGGTTTAGGCCTAGCCTGTTTAGGTTGCTGATGCTTAGTAGCAAAGCGACCTGTAGAAGATTGTTGACCAGAAGTGGAAGAAAATCTGCCCTTTTTGTAAAAAGACTTTTTAAAAGATTTTTTCTTGGCTGGAGTGGAGGTAGACTTAGAAAGTCTATCCAGAGCAGCATTTTCTGCATCCATTTGAGTGGCTTTGATTTGCCACTCTTTGCCAAATAGATTTTCACCTGTACAAGGCAGATTTCCTAAACCATCTTGAACCCAGGGTTCTAGATCAGAAGCCTGGAGCCAAGCAATTCTACGAGCAGCTATGGCAATGCCTGAGGCTCTGCTGGCACCTTCAAAAGAATCAAAGGCTGCCCTGTTGGAAAACTTTGAAATGTCTTGAGTATGCTTAAGCCAAAGGAGGAACTCATCCCTTTTGTCCTCTGGAATAAACGGGAGAAAGTTGTGCAGCTTTTCTGCAACCTCCTTCAGAAACATGCCCATATAAAGGCTGTATGAATTGATTCTGGCAATAAGCATGCTGGCTTGGAAGATTTTCCTTCCAAAAGCATCCAAGGTCCTACAATCTCTTCCTGGAGGGGTAGAAGAGTGTCTTTTGGTACTCTTTATCTTCTTCATAGCTGACTGTACCACAATGGAGTGGTGAGGAAGCTGAGTTTTTTGAAATCCAGGAGAAGGAGGGACACGGTACATAGTGTCCAATCTACGAGAATGAGGAGAAAGGGTGAGAGGAGTCTCCCACAAGTCAATTAAATGTTCTTGAAGAATTTCATGAATTGGCAAGGTGACTGCCTCTCTTGGAACCTTAGAGTATCCCAAAATATCTAATTTTTTTGCTCTAGGTTCTTTTTCAGAGGTTACTGAAATAGAGAGTCCTTTGGCTACTTCAATGATGAAGTCTTGAAAGGACAAATCCTCTGGAGGAGACATTCTCCTCTTTGGAGAAGAGGGCTCCTCAGGAAGAGTAAGAGATACTTCAGGAGAGTCATCTGATGACTCAGAATCATCAGAAGACTGGAAGTATAGTCTGTTGGCTTCCAGGGATCGATAAGCGTATCGACCGGTATCCACATCGGGCGTACCCGGAACCGGATCGGTATCGGGAAAAGCCCCGGAACCGGTATCCTGGTCGATGTGGATGCCCTGGGTACCGGTATCGGTTGTGGTACCGGAACCGGAGTCGGTACCGCTTGCTGCGGTACCGTGGACGTCGCAGCCTTAATAAAAGCCATTATGGCCTGCTGCATGGATTGAACAATATGATCCCATAGACGCCACGACTGCCTGGATGTCGGTACCGGAAGAGTGTGCCGGTACCCCAGAGCAGTCCAACAGGTGATCGGTCGAGGCCGTGCCATCGATATCAACCTGTAACCCCATAGGAGGAGCTTTGGAAGCCGGAGCTTCCCGCCGGGGTTGTTTGGCTGGGGCAGGGTCCTCAGGGTCAAGCCCGGGGGCATCTCGATACTTAGAGGGAGATTTGCCCTTTGAGGACCTGCCGGAAGAATGTTTGGTTACCTGAGATCCATCAGGAGAGGAAGACCTGGATGATGTCGATGCTGGAGTATCTGTGGAAAACAGCATATGAAACTTGGCTGCTCGGTTCTGTAAGCCTCGTTTAGACATCAGAGAGCAGGACTGGCAATCCGGGATGGAGTGGGCAGGCCCCAAACATTTAAGACACCATTCATGGGTGTCGGTAACTGAGATGGTACCGCTACACTTGGTGCATTTTTTAAAACCAGAGGCTGGTCTCTCCATGAGGGAGAATTTACTCCAGGCCTAGAGGCCTAAAGAGGTAAATACACCAAGTGGGGAAAAGAAGATTTTTTTTTTTTTTTTTTAAAGAAAAGTAAAGAAAAATACCGGTGGTACCGGTCCGGGATCGGGGAAGGCAGACACGCGACCAAAGAAACAAATTAAAATAAGAACTTCTTCAGCGGTGACAGGAACACGACCTGCTGGCTCCGCGGAAAAAGAAGAACTGAGGAGAGTTGGTCAGGAAGGCGGGAAGGCAGCGCGCATGCGCTGTGGGAGGCCCCAAAAGCTTTCCTTTTTGGGAAGCTGGGGAGCTTTCCCGCGCAGGCTCCGTCGGTACCGACATACCCATATGTGAGGACTCATTCCTGCTTGTTCCTGGAGATGATACTGTAACACCGGAGCCACCGGGCAGGAGAAAGGATCAGCTCCGTGTTTGGCGCACCAAGCAGAGGACCTGCACCATTTGAGGGAGTAAGCCTTCCTAGTAGAGGCCTTGCAAGAGGCCAGCAGAATGTTCACCACATCCACCGGAGGTTTGAAAGGGGCCAAGGTCACCGTCTCAGCAGCCATGCTATTAGCGACAGGAACCCTCCTGAGATAGGAGTTCCGGGGTGGTCCCCAAGAGGATGGGGCAATTCACCATCAATTGTAGAAGCAGCGGGAACCACGGCTGCCTGGGTCACCGAGAGGCTATCAGGATGAGCGAGGCCCTGTCGCGGAAGGCCCTGAACAAGGTCTTGGTGATCAGCAGCATCTAAGGGAAGGCGTACAAGAGGCCTTCTGGCCATGAGACTAGGAATGTGTTCGCTGCCACCCTGGAGGGGTGAGCCTGCTAGAAGCAGAAGCAGGGCAACTGAAAGTTGTCCGGACTGGTGAACAGGTCCATCACGGGCTCCCCCCAGAGCCAGAAAAGCCAACTGGCTACCTTGGGGTCCAGCTGCCACTTGTGCGGCTGGAGAACTCTGCTGAGTGTCGGCTAGCAGGTTGTCCTGGCCTGGCAGGGTATCCTCCTGCGGGGAGTATACCTATCGGATTGCATATGAGCAGAGGGCTAGAGCCTCATGATAAAGGGTCCGATAACCCGTGTCCCCTTGTTAGTTCACGTAGATCTTCAACAACTGGTTGTCCATCTGGACTAGAACCGGCTGGTGATGCAGGTGGTGATGGAAGACCTTCAGGGATAGGTATAGGGCTCTGAGCTCCAGGAGGTTAATCTGCTGGGTGCTCTCGTCTGGTGACCAGTTGCCCTAGGTGTGGAGATCTGCGCAATGGGTTCACCAGTCGAGCAGGGAGGTGTCCGTGGTGAGGACTCTTGAGAGGCTTGGGGTCTGAAAAGGCATGCCTGCTTCGAGATGCTGGGGTGACTGCCACCAGGATCAAGGAGTTCGCCAACTGGCAGTTCACAGAAACTCTGTCTTGAAGGCGACCCGTGACCTGGGACCACTGGTCTCGGAGACACCACTGCGCTGCCATCATGTGGAGGCGAGCGTCTGGGGTGACGTGGACCGTGGAGGCCATATGCCCGAGGATGCGCAGAAGAAGCCTGGTGGGCACCAAGGGATGGTACTGTACGTCCAGAGCTAGAGACCAGAGATGATCGGCTCGATCCCTGGGAAGAAAGCCTTCAACTGAAGAGTGTCGATCTTTGCCCCAATGAACTCTAGCAACTGTCAGGAGGAGGTAGACTTGGGGTAGTTTATGACAAAGCCCAAGTGTTGCAGAACCTGGATGGTGTTTTCGGTGGCCTGCTACACACCTCTGAAGCACTGCCTCCCCTTTATGAGCCAGTCATCCAGATAGGGAAAGACAAAGACTCCCTGGAGCCGGTGGAAGGCAACCATGACTGCCAGGCATTTTGTGATGACTCCTGGGGCAGGGGCTAAGCCAAAGGGGAGTACCCTGTACTGAAAGTGCCTGCCCCCCACTATGAACTGCAGGTACTGCGCCTGTGGTTGGGGTGGATGAGAACGTGGGTATAAGCATCCTTGAGGTCTAAAGAGCATAGCCAGTCTCCCTGCTGGAGGTATGGTACTAAATGTTCCAAGGGAGAGCATCTTGAACTTCTCCCTCACCAGGAATTTGTTGAGGTTGCGCAGGTTGAGGATGGGCCTTAGGCCCCCTGTCCTCTTTGGCATGAGGAAGTACCGGGAGTAGAATCCCTTGCCCTTAAGGTGGTGGGACACCGGTTTCACCGCTTTGTCCTCGAGAAGACCTACTCCTTCAGAAGAAGGTCCCGGTGGAGGGGAGACCTGAGGGGCTTTCCTGGGAAATAAGGGGAGAGTGTCTGAGTCAGGTGGAGGAGGTAACCCTCCCTGACCACTCTCAGTGCACCAGAATCGATGGTGATGGTCACCCACTCTGGGCATAGAGAGCCAGACGTCCCCCTGTGGGTTGCTGATCTCCTTGGGGTAGAGAGGCTATGCTCAAGGAGTCAAAAACTCCCCCCTGGCTGGGCTGGAGCTGGTGCCTGGGGTTTTGGAGTCTTCTGCTTATAAGGGCCATGCCCATGTCTCTTGGCCTGTTGACCCTGTTGGGGAGCTGGGGAGGCCTGATAAGGTGGGTAGTTTCTGTAAGCAGCTCCCTTCCTCAGGTAGAAGTGCTTTTTACCTGAGCCCTACCATCGGGGCTGCGGTCTTTTTTTTTTTTTTTTTAAGAGAGCCTGGTCCTCGTCATGAACTTGATCTCCAACTCAGCAGCCTTGTCGGTCATGGGTTTGCCAAAGAGGCTCTCTCCTTGGCAGGGGACATTGACCAATTTGTCCTGAACCCACTGCTCGAGGTCAGACGACTGTAGCCAAGCTTGGCGGAGTGCAGCGACCGCCGCTACTTGAGCCTCTGACTCGAACCCGTCATGGGCCGCCCAAGACATGAATATGGAACAGTCACAGACTGCTTAGGCCAGGTTCTTGAACCGCTGCAAAGGTTCCTCGGAGAGACCAGCCAAGAACCCGTCGAGTTCCTTTGCCAGATCTCTCAGGTACATGCCCATGTACAGCTGGTAGGCCTGGATGCGGCCGATGAGCATTGAACCCTGGTAGCACTTCCTGCCGAGGGCATCCAGGGTGCGGGCCTCCCTGCCAGGGGGCACCAAGAAATGCATCTTTTGACTTTTCAGCCGACGCATGGCCAACTCCACCACCATGGAGTTATGAGGCAATTGTGAATTCTTGAAGCCCGGGCTCCGGCGGACTCAATACAGCGAGTCGAGCCATTTGCACACTATCAGCACCAAAGCCGGTATCTCCCACATTCGGAGCATCAGCCATTCCAGGATGGGAGGAATGGGCACTGTGAGTAATTCCCGCGGAGTGGCCTCATACTGGAGGATTTCCAATTCATCCACCTGAGGATCCTCCTCCAACTCCGTCGGGAATGCCAGGGCCTTGGACATGTCCTTGACAAAATCGAGGAAGCCCTTATCCTCGGGTGGAGACCTCCAGCGAGGCTCCGAGACGGGAGAGTCAGATGGGACGTCATGGTGGCGATGGGTATTGGGGGACTCATCCTCTGTCTCCCACTCAGAGTAGTCCATCGAGGGCTCGTAAGAGGGCTGCTCCGTGGGCTTCTGGACTCCAGATGCCCTGCGGCCGGTGCCCGGCAGACTTGCCGGGGATGACCACGGTCCCGTCGAGCGGTACGCAGATCGCAACCTTGGCCGAGGATTGACTCGAGGCTGAAGAACCTCAAGGATCGACTCAGCCTCCGGGAATGTCTTGGATGTCGAGGGCCCGGTGGTCGGGGCAGATGAACCGGTCATGCCGCACAACAGTAACCGCTGCTGGTCCATGAAGGCAGACAAACTGTGCTCCAAGGCCACCCATTCTGGCCCTGAGTGTGTTATTTATTTATTTACATTCTCTTATATACCGTGCTATTCTGCATCAGTGCAGTTTACATTGAACAAACTGAAATTACATTGAACAGGGCATTATAACTTGGAGATAACTATTTTACAGGGAACATGGGCTAAGGAGGGTTAAGTGGCTTGCCCAAGACCACAAGGAGCACCTGTGGGACTAGAAACCCCAGTCCTTCTGGCTCAAGGTTGCTGTCCTCTAGTGGGATTTGAACCCCCGACCTTCCGGCCTGAAGTACCTTGCCCCAACCACTAGGCCACTACTGGCTATAGAAGGACAAGGCCCTCTTGCAGTCCAAGGTGTGAAGGACCATCTCTGCCTGACTGGAATGAGGTCTTGAAAAGAAGGTAGGAAGCACCACTTCCTGGTTAAGAAGGAAGGGTGACACTACCTTCGGCAGGAATTTGGGGTGCGTACGAAGCACCACTCTGTTCTTGTACAACCTGGTAGAAGGCCCGGGTTGGTTCCCAGGAGAATTGGGACCTCCACCGCTAACCTCAGCAGCAGCAGAAACCACGGTTGCCTGGGCCACCGAGAAGCTATGAGGATGAGTGAGGCCATGTCGCGGAGCACCCTGAACAGGGTCTTGGTGATCAGCGGTGTCAGAAGGAAGGCATACAGGAGGCCCTCCGACCATTAGACCAGAAATATGTCCGATACCACCCTGGAGGAGGGGGCCTGCTGGGAGCAAAAGCGGGCAACTGAAAGTTGTCTGGACTGGTGAACAGGTCTATCACAGGTTCCCTCCAGAGATGGAAAAGCCGACTGGCTATCCTGGAGTCTAGCTGCCACTCGTGCGGCTGGAGAACCCTTCTGAGCCTATCAGTCAGCAGGCTGTCCTAGTCTGGCAGGTACACTGCCTGCAGGAGGATTCCCTGATGGATTGCGTATGAGCAGAGGACCAGTGCCTCCTGACAAAGGGCACAAGATTTGTTCAGGTAGAACATTGCCACCTGGTTGCACCTCAGGGCAAGGTGTATGGCCCGGAGCTCCAGGAGGTTGATCTGCTGGGTGCTTTCGTCTGGTGACCAGTTGCTCTGAGTGCGGAGATCTCCGCAGCGGGCCCCCCCAACCGAGCAGGGAAGGAGTCTGTGGTGAGGATCCATGAGTGACTTAGGGCCTGAAACAGCATGCCCATTTCAAGATGCCGGGGCAACTGCCACCAGTCCAGGGAGTCTGCCAACTGGCGGGTCGCCGAGACTCGGTCCCGGAGACGGCCCATGGCCTGAGACCACTGGTCCCGGAGACACCACTGTGCCGTCCTCATGTGGAGGCGAGTGTCTGGGGTGACGTGGACTGTGAGGGTCATGTGCCAGAGGAGACGCAGGAGAAGCTGGGTGGGCACCGAGGGACGGTGCTGTACATCTCGAGCAAGGGACCGGAGCCGATCGTCTCGGTCCTTGGGCAGCAAAGCCCTTTACTGGAGGGTGTCGAGCTTTGCTCCTATGAACTCCACGCATTGTATGGGGAGGAGGTGAGACTTGGGGTAGTTTATGACAAAGCTAAGTGTTGCAGAACCTGGATGGTGCGAGCAGTGGCTTACTGCACCTACAAGGCTGTGCCTCCCCTTATGAGCCAGCCGTCCAGGTAGGGAAAAACGAAGATTCCCTGGAACCGGAAGAAGGCGGCCATGACTGCCAGGCATTTTCTGAAGACCCGTGGG
Source organism: Ichthyophis bannanicus (assembly GCA_033557465.1). Classification (NCBI taxonomy): domain Eukaryota; kingdom Metazoa; phylum Chordata; class Amphibia; order Gymnophiona; family Ichthyophiidae; genus Ichthyophis; species Ichthyophis bannanicus. The sequence goes on along the minus strand of CM066037.1, from coordinate 40,159,197 downwards.
GCAAAGGCTAGACCGAAAGGGAGTATACTGTACTGAAAGTGCCTGCCCCCTACCATGAACTGCAGGTACTGTCTGTGGTTGGGATGGATGAGGATGTGACTATAAGCATCCTTGAGGTCTAAGGAGCATAGCCAGTCTCCCTGCTGGAGATATGGCAGCAATGTTCCAAGGAAGAGCATTCTTGAACTTCTCCCTCACTAGAAATTTGTTGAGGTTGTGCAGGTTGAGGATGGGCCTTAAACCCCTGTCCTCTTTGGGACGAGGAAGTAACTGGAGTAGAAACCCTTGCCCTTTAGGTGGAGGGGCACCGGTTCCACTTCTTTGTCCTCTAGAAGACCTGCCAACTCCTTCAAGAGAAGGTCCCAGGTAGGGGAGACTTGAGGGGTTCTCCCAGAAAATAAGAGGGAGGTGTCTGAGCCAGATGGAGGAGATAACTCCCTGACTAACTTCACTGCCCAGGAATCGGTGGCGATAGGCAACCATCTCTAGGCATTATTTTATTTATTTATTTATTTATTTACATTCTCTTATATACCGCGCTATTCTGCATCAGTGCGGTTTACATTGAACAAACTGAAATTACATTGAACAGGGCATTATAACTTGGAGAAAACTATTTTACAGGAAACATGGGCTATGGAGGGTTAAGTGGCTTGCCCAAGACCACAAGGAGCAACCTGTGGGACTAGAAACCAGGGACTAGAAATTAAGGGCCAGGCATCCTCCCGTGGGCTGCTGACCTCTTTGGGGTAGAGAGGCTATGCCCAAGGAGTCAAAAACTGCCTCCCTGGCTGGGCTGGGGCCGGTTCCTAGGGTTTTGGAGCTTTCTGCTTATGTGGGCCATGCCCATGTCCCTTGGCCTGCTGATCCTGTTGGGGAGCCGTGGAGGCCCGATAGGGTGGGTAGTTTTGGTAAGCAGCTCCCTTCCTTGTGTAAAAGGGCTTTTTACCCAAGCCCTTCCATCAGGGAGGGCAGTGGTCTTCTTAGAGAGCCTAGTCCTCATCATGAACTCTGTCTCCAGCTCGGCTGCCTTGTCAGTCATGGGTTTGCCAAAGAGGTTCTCCCCTTGGAATGGGACATCGACCAATGTGTCCTGAACCCACTGCTCGAGATCAGACGACTGCAGTCACAGGCCAAGAAAATGTGAAAGATACAGGAATATATTACATCGTATTGGGAGCCACAGGCCTAATTAAAAGCAATTTCTAATCACAACTTACTAGGTGGGCCTAAAATCAAGTTTACACCCATGGCAATAAAAGGTGAAATGATTTGCCCAAGACCATAATGAATATTAGTGGGACCTGAACCCTGGCCTCCCTCGCTCTCAGCCTGCTGCTCTAAGCACTTAGGCAGCTACTGCACTCCTAACACAATTATTCAAAGCTGAAGAACAGAATAAAAGGAGCAACAGGACTGGGCATCTAAACAGCAGATGAAATTTATCAGACGACATAAAACCTTGAAATGTAAAGGGTCCCTGTCTCATCAATTCTTTAATGTCATATGCAGATAACCTAAGATCATACAAGGCCTGAAATATTCCAACTGTATGTTATCATAATATTTTAATAGTATGTTAAAGGTATGCAACTAACAAAAGATGTCTGTACAACTTATAGTAATTTCTGAGAAAAAAAACGCAAATATGACCTGGACAGAAATAATGGCACCCTTTGTTAATATTTGGTTAAACAACCCTTGAAAGGGATGACAGCCTCTAAACGTTTCTTGTAATCGTCTATAGCAGCGTTTTTCAACCACTGTGCCGCGGCACACTAGTGTGCCGTGAGATATTGTCTGGTGTGCCGTCGGAAAAATTCCAATTTCATCCGTAACATGTGGCCTCGGCTCACAAATTAGGGTTGCCAACCGGCCGGTTTTCAGCCGGCCTGGCCGGATTTTCCATGGCCAGGCCGGCTGCCGGCACAGTTGTAAAACCGGCCATTGAAAAGCCAGTTTTTTGCTCTGGCCGCAAGATCGGGAGCGGCCAGAGCAAAAAACCGGCTTTTGTGCCGAAGTCCGTGGCGCGAACGCGATCGCGATTCCCTATAGCAGTGCAGCCGCTGGTTCTGCTTTGTACAGAGCAGCGGCTGCACTACACTTACATTGAAAAGTAAAGAGAAACTGTGTCAGGAGCCCTCCGATCATGCAGAGCCCGAGGAAGTGATGTCATGGGGGCAAAAGAACTGTTTGGCAAAAGAACTGTTACATATAACAATGACAGAACTGTGTACAAACAGTAAGCTACGTTCAAGAGTTATTGTTTGACTATTTACATGGATTAGTTTTGACTTGTTATAATTATTGTGGGGAGGCGTTGGGTAGTAGGACCGTAGCGTTCAGTAAACAGGATGGTTCTGAGAGGTTTACGGAAGGTGGAGAGGTCAGTTATCCTCCTTATTGTTTCTGGTAAGGTAGTCCAGAGGGATGGTGCAAAGAATGTGAATGCTCGATGGCAGGTTTGTTGGCTGGACTTTCTTTGAATGTGGTATGGCAAGTATGTTTGTTGTGGTTGATCTTCTGGGTCTGTCTGGGGTGAGTAGTTGTAGTAGGGATTGCAGGTGGGAGGGTGGGTGGGAGTCCAGTGATTTGTGAGTTAGGAAAAGAGATTTGTATTTCGTTCTGTCAGTGAAGAGCAACCAATGGAGCTGCTCTAGGATAGAAGCGATGTGTTCATGTGTAGATGCTCCCTTGATTGTTCATGCAACAGTGTGTAGGGCAGTTTGAAGTGGGAGGAGGGTGGCTTGGGGCAGGCCCTGCTAGATTATTCTGCAATAGTCTATATGGGGGAGAGTGAGTGCTTGGAGGGCCAAGCGAAAGCCTGTTGGCTTGAGAAGTGGGCGTAGTCGTTGTAGGGATTTTGTTTTGAAGAGTATTGTTTTGGTTTTGCTGTAATCTGTTCCTTGAAGGTTAACTGCTGGTCAATAATGATTCCGAGGTATTTTATTTTTGGACAGACATTTATCTCTATGTTATTTAGTGCTACCATGGATGGTGGAGGGAATGAAGAGTCCTTTGGTAATAAATTGTGTTTCTGTCTTCTTAAAGTTGATTGAAAGGTTTGCTGTGAGACAGTGAGTAACGTCTGAGAAGCTGTTTTCAAACAGTGTGTATGAAGGTTGCTTTGTGTGACATGGGCAGTATAACATTATGTCGTCTGCATATATGTGGAACCTGACATTATGTTCTTTGATTGTGCATAGGGGTTTGAGGTACAGGATGAAGAGGGGTGCAGAAAGTGTGGATCCTTGGGCTACTCCTTGCATTTGTTAATATGGTTTAGAGACATTCTTTCCTAGTTTGATCTGTTGTTGTCTTTTGGAGAGGTAAGAGTGGAACTATTTTAGGAATGTATTTTGTATGCTATAGGAAGGACTGTAGGCGTTATAGGAGAGTGATTTGGTCGACTGTGTTGAAGGCTGCGGAGATGTCCAAGAATAACAGAATGAATGATTGGGTATGGTCCTGGATGCCTTGCATTAGCGTGTTGATAAGAGAGGTCATCAGGGTCTCAACTCCATGCAAGCCATGTTGTTGGAGGTCCAGAAGGAGGTTTTCATCAATGTGGTCCTATAGTTGAAGCTGTACTGCTTTCTCGATAATTTTGCCAAGAATGGAAGGCTGGCGATTAGTTCTTTATGAGGCAGGGTCCTTGGGGTTGAGGTTGGGTTTCTTTAGGGTGGGGCAGATGGATGACAGTTTAAGGTATTTCGGCATATTTCCTTGCTGTAGAGATTCATGAGTAATTTTGGCAGGGATTGGACTGAGCTCTGTTTTAGCTGTTTTGATCCAGTTGGATGGACAAGGGATGAGAGGGGAGGTGGAGGTGTTGAGTGACGTTAGAATCTTGTCAATGTCCTTGCTGGTGATTGAGTGGAAGGTGGATCAATATCGGGGGGGGGGGGATGAGGCATGGAGTGTGACAGAGGCAGAGGGGGCGTGGGTGTGGGTCTGGAGTGGATAGAGCTGCATATAATGTGCAGCTAATTGATAATAGTCAATGATGGGGGCCGGGGTATGGTTTGTGGATGGTTCTGTAAGGCATTTGACAATGTCGAATAGTTTTCTCAGCCCATTGATGGAGGTTGAGATGAGCTTTGAATGGTAGTCTCATTTGGCTTTGTAAATGGCTGTGTGGTAGTTCTGTAATAATGTTAAGTATTAGTTGAGGTCATCCAGGCCTCCAGTTCCTAAGGCAGCAAAATAACCCCACAACATTATGGAACCTCCACCATATTCAACTTAGGAAGAGTGTTTTCCTTATAAGCTTCCTTTCTTCGCCTGTAAATCTATCGCTGGTCTGCATTGCCAAAGAGCTCAAGTTCAGTTTCATCTATCTACAGAACATTTTCCCAGAAGGACTGTGGTTTCTCAAGGTGGGTTTGGGCAAAGATCAGGCGTGCCTTTTTATGTTTGTCTTTGAGCAGTGGGGTCCCTCCTTGGCCTTTGCACATAAAGTCCTTCTTTGTTTAGTGCACAGCATATGGTGCGGGTTGAAACCTCCACTCCAGATTGCTCCAGGTCAGCCTTAAGCTCTTTGGATATCGTACATGGTGGTTTTCCAACAGTTTGCACTAACCTTTGAAAACTTCTTGGATTAATTTTCCTCTTCTCATCACGTCCTGGGAGTTTTTTTTAACAGTTCTATGAGCAGAAAACTTCTTAACGACATGGTGAACTGCAAACACAGGAATTCCAAGGTCTTTGGAAATGGCCTTTTACCCCTTTGAAGTTTGGTGATAATGGCTTTTCTGATGGTCTCGGCAGCTCTCTTGTCATCACCATTGTGAAAATGGAACAGGGAGTGAATGACCATTAGAGCCATTATTCACTGGTTGATTCAAGCCATGTGAGTACTGACAATTAATCACAAGTGTGTCTAATTTTACTGCAATGGGAATGTAGTTCTTCTGTGCAAACTGACTTGAATTGTTTGCCAGGACATGATTGGCAACCTTATAAAGTCCCAATTTTTATACTATTTCCTTTTTTAATTGATCTTGTTTTATTTGATTATGATTTACGGTTTAGGCACTTGATTTTTTGGTGTGTCAGATATGTGTGCATATACATGTATAGTCCAAAGCCATTTCACTGGACACTTTTTGTTTTTTAAAGAGATATTGGACATTAAGCAGTTGAACTGCAAGGGTGCCAAAAATGTTGGCCACAAATGCACATGTAAAAAAAAAATTGCTCCAACTATAGGTGCCCAATGATGGGTTCCATATTAGTAGTTACCATCCAGGAAAAGGATCTTGGAATCATGGTGAACAATACATTGAAATTCTTAGTTCAGTGTGTGGCAGTGGTTAGAAAGCAAAAAATAAAGCACAACATGCAGACACAGGATTGAGAGGAGGAAGGGGGTCCTGGGCCTAGACTTATCAACCCTTCTTGAGGGCCCCATGTGTTCTTCTTGTCTGCTCTTTGGCCCACCAGTAGTAACAGGGCTGGACAAAGAGCAACTCTCAGCTCATCGAGACAATGGGCATACCCAAACACTGGGCCAAAGTCTAAAATATACAGGCCACAAGACCACGATCTGGGCCACGGGAGATAAGCCTTTCTACACTGCTGCACCAGTCCACATACCTTGCCACCTGCTAGAGGCAGAAAATACTGGCTTCTCACAGTGCAGCAGCAGCAGCATATATAGCATAGTTACTCACCTGTAAAGCGTAGTTACTCACCTGTAACAGGTGTTCTCCAGGAGCAGCAGGAATCAGTCCTCACTTATGGGTGACGTCGGCGCCGACGGAGCCCTCGCGGAGCAATTTTCCCCAGCTTTCAAAGAAAGCCTTTGGGAATTGCAGCGCGCATGCGCGGTCGTCTTCCCGCCCGAAGGTGCCATCTTAGCCAGTCAGATGACATAGCTAAAAAAGACAGCATAAAAATTTGCAAAAAGAACATAAGCAGACGATTGCAACTCCAAGGGGAGGAGGGAGGGTAGTGAGGACTGATTCCTGCTGCTCCTGGAGAACACCAGTTACAGGTGAGTAACTACGCTTTCTCCAGGACCAAGCAGGAAGTCAGTCCTCACTTATGGGACTCCCAAGCTCAAGGCTACCGGAGACCCTAAGCACAAAAATGAGCTCCCTCTAGCTCAGCAGCACAGAAGGATAGAATCTTCGCTGAATTATCACCCACCGGTAGCCCACATCCGGGATGGAGGGTAGGAGTTGCTCAGACCTCAAAGAGATTACGGAGGACTGCCTGTCCGAAAGCACTGTCCCTACGGGACTCCCTCTCGAGACAGTAATGGACCGCAAAAGTCTGGCTCGAAGACCAAGTAGCGGCCCGGCAGATGTCTGCCAGCGGAACAGAGCGGAGGTAAGCCACTGACGTGGCCTTTGCCCGAACGCAATGAGCCGTGACTCGACTTTCTAAGGCGAGTCCGGCTGCCCCATAAGCCCAAGAGATACAGTCCGCAACCCAGATGGACAGAGTACGCTTGGAGACCGGGAGCCCCAATTTATTGGGGTCAAAAGACACAAAAAGCTGAGCAGCTTTACGGTGCTCCCGCGTACGGTCAAGGTAGAAGTTCAATGCCCTTCTACAGTCCAGGGTATGGAGGACCGTCTCAGCTCGGCTGGAGTGTGGTCTGGGAAAGAAGGTTGGAAGTACCACCTCCTGATTCATGTGAAAAGGGGAGACCACTTTAGGCAGAAACTTTGGGTGAGTCCGTAGGACTACCCTATTCTTGTAGAATCGAGTGTAGGGGGGATCAGACACGAGGGCCTGCAATTCACTTACGCGCCTAGTGGAAGTGAGGGCTATCAAGAACAGTGTTTTCCAAGACAGAAAACGGAGAGAACAGGTAGCCATAGGTTCAAAAGGCGGACAGGTGATCCGCTGCAAAACCACATTCAGGTCCGAGTCCGGCGCTGGCGGGCGCAGAGGTGGTTTAAGTAGAAGGAGACCTCGGAGAAACCTCGCTACGAGAGGGTCGTTGGAGAGAGGTCTGCCGTCCACCGGCACATGATGTGCTGAAAGAGCACTGAGGTGAACTTTGACGGAGTTGGACTTAAGTCCCAGATTAGAGAGGTGTAGCAAGTATTGTAGGATCACCGACACCGGGCAGGAGAAGGGATCCTGAGACTGTTGGGAACACCAGATTGCAAAGCGACGCCATTTAAGGGCGTAGCATTTGCGGGTAGAAGGGCGTCGCGAAGCCAAGACGACCTCCTCCACCTCCGCCGGCAAGAGAAGAGGAGCAAGGACTACCCTTTCAGCAGCCAGGCCATGAGGCTGAGAGACCTGAGGTTGGGGTGCAGTAGGGACCCCTGATCCTGAGTGAGGAGATCCGGTTGTACCCCCAGAGGGATTGGATCCTCCACCGCCAGTTGCAGCAGGAGCGGAAACCACGGCTGCCTGGGCCAGCGAGGGGCCACCAGGATCATGAAGGCTTTGTCTCGGAGAACCTTGAAAAGAGTCCGAGAGACTAACGGAATGGGAGGGAAAGCGTACAGAAGGCTCCCCGACCATGAGATCAGAAAGGCGTCCGCCGCAACCCGAAGGGGGTGTGGCTGACGAGAGCAGAAGCGAGGAAGCTGCCGGTTGTGAGGACTGGCAAAGAGATCCACCGTGGGGAGGCCCCACCTGAGGAAGAGCTTCTGAACGATCAAGGGATCCAGACGCCACTCGTGCGGCTGGAGTACCCTGCTGAGTTTGTCCGCCAGGCAATTTTCTTGGCCCGGGAGATAAACTGCCTTGAGGAGAATGCCGTGACTGACGGCCCAAGAGCAGAGCTTCTGTGCCTCCCGGCAGAGGAGGAAGGAGCCCGTGCCCCCCTGCTTGTTCACGTAGAACATGGCAACTTGATTGTCCGTCTGGACAAGGACGGACTGTTGGGAGGTTAGGTGGGAGAAGGCCTTGAGAGCTAGGCGGATCGCCCTGAGCTCCAGGAAGTTGATCTGCTGCGCAGATTCCCACTTGGTCCAGAGGCCCTGAGTACGTGCCTCTTGGCAATGTGCTCCCCAGCCCAGGAGGGATGCATCGGTGGTCAGCACCCGGGTCGGCTGAGGTGACTGGAAAGGTATTCCTAATATCAGGTTCGGCTGCCGGAGCCACCACCGGATAGACGAGACCAGCGGCTCGGAGACGCGCACTAGGTCTGCTAGGCCGCCTGTGGCTTGTCGCCACTGCCGGCGGAGACACCATTGAGCAGACCGCATATTCAGGCGGGCATTGGGGGTCACATGGACGGTGGAAGCCATATGGCCGAGCAGTCTCAGGAAGCGCCTGGCGGAGACCAGGGGCTGGCTGCGAAAGCGGTCGGCTAGGTCCATGAGCCGCTGAGCCCTGTCGAGCGGTAGGTACGCTCGCGCCTGAGGAGTGCGCAGCCTTGCGCCGATGAACTCGAGATCCTGTGAGGGGAGCAAAGTGGACTTTGCGAAGTTTATGACAAAGCCCAAGTGCTGCAGCAGAGTCACCGTGCGGCACGTGGCGTTGGTGACCTCCTGAGCGGACGCTGCTCTGATGAGCCAGTCGTCGAGGTACGGAAAGACATAGAGGCCGTGAAGCCGGAGATGGGCCGCCACGACCGCGAGACATTTTGTGAAGACTCGCGGTGCGGAGGACAGGCCAAAGGGGAGTACTCTGTACTGGTAATGATTTCCTGCCACCACAAACCTGAGGTATTGGCGGTGGCTTGGGTGGATGAGGATGTTGTAGGCATCCTTTAGATCCAAGGAGCATAGCCAATCTCCCTGCTGGAGGTAGGGCAGAAGGATTCCAAGGGTAAGCATTTTGAACTTCTCCCGCACAAGGAACTTGTTGAGGTTGCGCAAGTCCAGGATGGGTCTGAGGCCTCCTGTTCTCTTTGGTATCAGAAAATACCTTGAATAGAAGCCTTGACCTCTCAGGTGGTGTGGCACCGGTTCCACCGCCTGTTCCTGCAGGAGACCTGCTAACTCCTGAAGGAGCAACTCCCTGCGCAGAGGGGGGCGCGGAGGCTCTCCCGGAAAATAGGAGGGAGGGACCTGATGGAAGTGGAGAAGGTAGCCCTCTCTCGCACGACCTGAAGCACCCAGGCATCTGCGGTGATGCTGGACCACCTGTGGGCGAAGTGAACCAGCCGGCCTCCGGTGCTGGGGGGAACCAGCGGGGGGGGAGAGGCTATGCTGAGCGAGTCAAAAACCCCCACCCTGCTGAGCAGGGGCTGGTGGTGCAGGCTTGGGGGCTTGCTGCCTACGGGACCCGTTACCCCGTCCCTTGGCCTGCTGGCCCTGTTGGGGAGCTGCAGGGGCCTGATAATGGGGGTATTGTTTGTAGGCAGCTGCCTTCCTCGGGTAAAAGGACTTTTTTCCCGAGCCCTTCTTTTTCTGGGAAGGGGCGGAGGTCTTCCTAGAAAGCCTGGTCCTGGTGAGAGTCTCAGTCTCAATTTGCGCAGCCTTTTCCGCCATGGGCTTGCCAAAGAGGTTTTCACCTCGGCAGGGGACATCGACCAACTTGTCCTGTACCCAGGGCTCAAGGTCGGACGACTGAAGCCAAGCCTGTCGGCGGGCACCGATGCCGGCTGCGGCTACTCGAGCCGAGGCTTCAAAGCCATCATAGGCTGCTCGGGACATGAACTTTCAGCATTCCCGAATACCCGTGGACAAGGCAAGGAACCTCCGCAAGGGCTCCTCGGAGAGACCAGCGGAGAATCCGGCTAGCTCTTTAGCCAGATCCCTGAGATACATGCCCATGTATAGCTGGTAAGTCTGGACACGACAGGCGAGCATAGAGCCCTGGAAGCACTTCTTGCCAAGGCCATCCAGGTTACGGGCCTCCCTTCCAGGAGGCACCGAGGAGTGCATCTTCTGGCTCTTAAGACGATGCATGGCCGATTCCACTACCATGGAATGGTGTGGCAGCTGTGCCTTTTGAAAGCCAGGGCTCTTGCGGACTCGATAGATAGAATCGACCCGCTTGCTCAGGACCGGCGAGGAGGCCGGACTCTCCCACATGCGGAAGAGTAGTCGTTCCAGCATAGGAGGAACCGGCACAGTAAGTGTTCCCTCGCGGGAGAGTCATACTGGAGGGCGTCGAGCTCTTCGGCTCGAGGCTCCTCCTCGGGATCCGCAGGGAAGGCCAAAGCCTTGGCCATATCCCTAACGAAGTCCGAGAACCGGGCATCCTCCGGGGGGGACTGCTTCCGAGGCTCGGACTCCGGAGAGTCCGATGGGACACACCGAGTCCGGAAAGAATCAGGTGACTCTTCCTCCTCAGACTCCCAGACCGACTCCGACGAGGACTCGGTGGGGTCGGCCCGGGCAGGGTGCGGCGCCAGCCGCCCCGACGCCGAGGGAGTCGGCGTCGGCGACCTCGGTCCCGAACGGGAGGCCGAGGGCGACCTCGACCGAGGATCGACTCGAGTTCTCATCGACTCGAGGATCGGCTCGGTCTCCGGGGTCGACTTGGACGTCGACGTCCCGGCGGTCGGGGCAGCGACGCCAGCGAAGCCAGCGAGCAGTGCCCGCTGCTGGTCCATGAAGGCAGACAGTCTGCTCTCCAAGGCCGTCAACCTGAGTCCGAGCTCAGGTGACCCAGCAGCCCCCGACTCGGGCCCCGACGGCGTCGGGCCCGACGTCGGCTGTCGCGGAGGCGAGTCCAGAAGGACTACAGGACTTACCCGGGCAGGCATCTCCGACTCCAGGCGAGGTCGCTTCGGGAGGTGTTCCTTCTCCAAGGACCCGGGGCGGCTGTCGGGGCTATGCGACCTGGCCCTCGCGGAGCCAGGAGCGTCCACCGACGCCGCCCTCGCAGGTTTTTCCTTCCGACGATGGTCCCCGGAGGGAGAACCCCGGTCGGAGGAGCTCCGGCGACGGTCCGAGCTGGAGCCTTTCGACACGGAGGCCTCCGACGAGGTCCGGGTACGGCTGGGGTCAGCGAAGATTCTCTCACGCTGATGCCGCCGACTTCTCAACGCCTTCGAGGACAGTTTGCTGCAGGGCCCACAGATCAGTTCCTCATGATCCGGGCCCAGGCAGCGGAGGCAAAAGTCGTGTGTGTCGGTTAGTGACATATTTCGGTCACACCGACCACACCGCTTAAAGCCACTGGCAGCCATCGGGGGAAAAAGGGCCCCTGCGAGGTCAAAGGACCGGGCTGCCAGGGAAAACGAAAACGAAAGCTGACTACGTCAGAAAAAACCGAAAAAAAGTAAGAGGACTCGAGACCGGCGTCGCGAGTCCGGGCGGGAAAACGATCGGCGTCGAACCGAAAGAAAAAAGTATAAAATAAAGAGGAAAAGCAACTTTTTCGCGGGGACAAGACGGGGACGTCTGTAGGGCTCCGCGGAAAAAAGAAGACTGGCTAAGATGGCACCTTCGGGCGGGAAGACGACCGCGCATGCGTGCTGCAATTCCCAAAGGCTTTCTTTGAAAGCTGGGGAAAATTGCTCCGCGAGGGCTCCGTCGGCGCCGACGTCACCCATAAGTGAGGACTGACTTCCTGCTTGGTCCTGGAGAACAGGTGATCTCCGGGAACAGCAGGAATTTAGTCCTCACATATGGGTATCGTCAGTACCGACGGAGCCTGCACGGGAACGCTCCCCAGCGTCCAATTAGAACGCTTTTGGGAGCATCCCACAGCGCCTGCGTGCTGCCTTCCCGCCTTTCCCAACTGCCTCTCTCCAGTTGAGTTTTAGAGCTGAGACAAAGAGAAAGCGCGAGGGAAAGGAAAAGAGAGAGATAGAGAGATACAACTCCTAGGGGAGGTGGGTGGGTTGTGAGGACTAAATTCCTGCTGTTCCCGGAGATCACCTGTTACAGGTGAGTAACTATGCTATCTCCAGGAACAAGTAGGAATGTAGTCATCACATATGGGGACTCCCTAGGTTTAGGTGCCAGGGAGAGACCCCAGAGGTTGTGTGTCCCTGAGAAGGGCTCCACTTCCCCCCATGGATCTCTGGCATCCTACCAGGGATGGTGAGTAGGAGTTGATTAGGTATGGAACAGGTGTTTGAGAACAGCCTGACCAAACAAGGCATCCCGGAGGGAGTCCTTGTCCAAGCAGTAATGGGCTATGAAGGTATGAACCGAGGCCCAAGTGGCTGCTCGACAGATGTCGTCAATAAACACAGAGTTCAGATGAGCCATTGAGGCTGCCATGGCTCTCACATTGTGAGCTGTGACATGGCCCTCCAGAGAAAGGTTCTTACTCTGATAGGCGAAAGAAATACACTGAGCAATCCAGTTAGATAGTGTTCTCTTGGAGACTGGAAGTCCCAAATGAGAAGGATCAAAAGCAACAAAGAGTTGAGAGGACTTTCTATGTTGCTGTGTTCTTTGTAAGTAAAAAGCTAGAGCTCTTTTACAGTCCAAGGTATGAAGATTCCTCTCTGCATTTGATGCATGAGGTCCTGGAAAAAAGACAGGTAGGTAGACCTCTTGGTTGAGATGAAAAGGCGAGATCACCTTAGGCATAAAAGTGTGGATGGATGAGTCCTAAGGACTACCTTGTCATGATGGAACCTTGTATAAGGTGGATTAGCTACTAGCGCTTGCAATTCACTAATGCGGCATGCTGATGTGATTGCAATGAGAAAGATAACTTTCCAAGAAAGAAATTTCAAGGAGGTGGTAGCTAACGGTTCGAAAGGTGGCTTCATGAGCTGCCCAAGAACCAGGTTCAAGTCCCATGCCACCGGAGGTGGTCTAATGGGAGGCTTAGTTAGAAGGAGGCCTCTCAAAAATCTTGCTATAAGAGGATGAGAGGAAATAGGTTGCCCATTTAGAGGTTTAAGAGAAGCTGCAATAGCACTCAAATGGACTCTTACTGAATTTGTCTTAAGGCCTGCATTAGACAAATGGAGGAGATACTCCAGCAAAGATTCCAGAGGTATCGCAAGGGGGTTAAGACCCTTTTCCGAACACCAAATAGTAAACCTTTTCCACTTGAAAGCATAAGAAGTCTAGTGGAAGGTTTTCTGGAAGCATAAGGAACATCTTTCACTTGCTGAGAAAGATGAAGATCTTGGAGATCTAGGCCTTCAGCAACCAAGCCCTGAGATGCAGAGACTGGGGATTGGGATGCCATAACATTCCGTTCTTCTGAGATAGGAGATCTGGAGCAGACCCTAACTCCAGGGAGGGAGCTTGAGAGAGATGTAGAAGCAGAGGGTACCACACTTGCCGTGGCCAATTTGGTGCTATGAGAATCATGTGGCCTCTGTCTCTCTGAAGCTTGAAGAGGGTTTTGGGATTTAGGGAAATGGGTGGAAAGGCATACAGGAAGTCTTGACCCCAGTAAAGGAGGAAAGCATCCCTGGCCTGAGCCCCCTGAGCTGGAATTCCGGAACAGAACCGGGGAGGTTTGGCATTCCACGGACTTGCAAAGTGGTCTATGTCCGGGGTTCCCCAAAGTTGAAATATCCTGGTCACCTGGTCCGCATGCAGAGACCACTCGTGTGGAAGGAGAACTCAACTGAGTCTGTCCGCCCAAGAGTTTTGAATGCCTGGAAGATATACTGCCAGCAGATGAATCTGATGCTCTCCTGCGAGGGCCCATAGTCACAAAGCTTCGTTGCAAAGTGACAGAGAGCCTGTTCCCCCCTGCTTGTTCACATAGAACATGGCTACCTGATTATCCGTATGAATGAGGACTGTCTTGTAGCTGAGCAGGGAGTGGAACACTCGCAGAGCCAGGAAAATTGCTCAGAGTTCCAAGAGATTGATATGCAGACAACTCTCTTGCGGAGACCAGGTGCCCTGGGTGGAGAAGTCTTGCAGATGAGCTCCCCAACCCTTTGGAGAAGCATCTGTTGTGAGAGTTGCTTGGGGTAAGGGTTGTTGAAAGGGGCACCCCAGCAACAGATTTTGAGTAGACGTCCACCATTGGAGGGACAAAAGGAGGCGACTTGTGTTTGCTATTTTGTCTGACAGGCACCCTGATGCCTGGGTCCATTGGGAGGATAAAGTCCACTGAGCTGCCTTCATGTGAAGGCAAGCATATGGAACCATGGATACCATGTGGCCCAGCAATTGCAACATTTCTCAAGCAGTTAGATGAGGCTTTAGTACTGCTTGAGAAGCTAACTGCACCAAGCGAAGGCAACGGGCCTGGGGAAGATAGGCCCTTGCCCTTGTGGTATCCAGAACAGCTCCTATGAACTCTAAAGATTGAGTGGGAGTCAGACTGGATTTTGGGATGTTTATTACCAGCCCTAAATACTGAAGGATACGAATTGTGCAGGATAGAGAAGTCTTGGCCTCTGACTGTGTTGGAGCTCGAATGAGCCAGTCGTCCAAGTAAGGGAAGACGAATATTCCCAGAGTGCGGAGAAATGCTGCTACTACAGCCATGCATTTCGTGAACACCCTTGGTGCAGAGGCCAGACCAAAAGGACGCACCCTGTATTGGTAGTGCTTTCCTTGAAAAAGGAACCGAAGGAACCTTCTGTGGGTTGGATGGATGAGGACATGGGTATACGCATCCTTGAGATCTAGAGAACAAAGCCAATCCTGACTCTGAAGGTATGGAAGCAGAGCTCCGAGAGAAATCATCTTGAATTTCTCCTTGACAAGGAATTTGTTCAATTCTCTGAGATCTAAGATAGGTCTGTATCCCCCTGTTTTCTTTGGAATAAGAAAATAAGGGGAATAGAACCCTGTGCCCTGTTGATGAAGAGGCACTTCTTCTATTGCCCCTTGGGCAAGAAGGATGGCAACCTCCTGACCTAACAGGTTGATGAGAGAGGTTGGTGAATTGAACTGCTTCACTATTGTGTGAGGGGGCATGCTTGAAAAAAAAGTTTGTACCCCTCCTTTATGATGGAGAGTGACCAATGCTCTGCTGTTATTTGCTACCATCTGGGGGCAAAATGACAACCTTCCTAGAATGGTGGATGGTTCCGGTCCTTCCAGAACCAGAAAGGCTAAGTTCTCTAGCTGAAAGTCAAAGGCCCTGAGGAGGCTGAGGCTGCTGGGCCGGTGGAGGCCTAGCAGCCTTTGCTTTCTTCTGTTTGGGTGGTTGCTGACGTTTGGTTGAAAACTGCCCTGCAGAAGATGCCTGCTAACCATAAGCAGGATAAAATCTTTTCTTTTTAGAAAAAGATGTTTTGTTGAACAACTTCTAACAGGATCAGCAGTGGACTTGGATAGTCTATCCAAGGTGGAATTTTCAGCATCCATTTCATTGGCTTTTTCCTGCCAATCTTTACCAAACAGGTTCTCACCAGTACAAGGGATATTTCCCAATTTATCTTGTACCCAGAGCTCTAAGTCAGATGCCTGGAGCCAAGCAATTCTACGTGCACCTATGGCAATAGCCGAGGTTCTGCTTATACACGCAAAGCAGTCAAAGGGTGCACGGTTGGAGAATTTAGAGACATCTTGGGCATGTTTGACCCAAGTGAGAAAGTCCTGTCTTTTATCCTCAGAAATTAAAGTACTTAAAAGTCTGTAAATTATCTGTGACCTCCTTTAGGAACATTCCCATGTAGAGACTATAGGAACTGATTCTTGCAGCAAGCATGGAAGCTTGAAAGACTCTACGTCCAAAAGCATCCAGGGTTCTGCATTCACATCCTGGAGGATTAGAGGCATGTCTTTTTGCACTTCTAATCCTTCTCATAGCTGACTCCACCACAATAGAGTGGTGAGGAAGCTGAGTCTTATGGAACCCAGGACAAGGAGGGACATGATACATAGTATCTAACCTACGAGAATGAGGAGAGGTGGTAAGAGGTGTTTCCCACATCCTCAACATGAGATCATATAGAATCTCATGAATGGGTAAGGTAGCTGCCTCCTTAGGAGTTTTGGGATATTGTAAAATTTCCAACTCCTTGGCCCTTGGCTCTGTTTCAGGGGCCACAGTGATGGGCAGGCCCCGAGCCACCTCTCTGATGAAGTCTTGGAAAGACATGTCCTCTAGAGGAAACATCCTGCGTTTAGGGGAGGAGGACTCCTCTGGAAGAAGCATCGCTGCATCGACAGAACTTTCAGAATCCTCAGATTCTTCTGAGGACTCGAAGTATCATCTGTCCGGATGCTCCTGCAGAGCCCGAAACCTGTACCAACCAAGGTCGGTACCGGGAATAACCGGTACCGAAGAATCGGTACCGGAGGGCATCGGAGGACAGGGTACCGGCATAGCAGACACCGATGCTGATGTCGATGCTATTGGTACCGATACCGGTGCCAGTGCCGGTACCGGTGGAGTTGTCTGTCGCGGTACCAAGGGCGTCGATGCCGCAAGGAAAGCCGCCAGACTGCGTTCCATGGTCAGAATTCTCTGGTCCATAGATGCCGCCAAAGCCTGGATGTCGGTACTGGTGGAGACCACCGGTACCCCAGAGCATGGCACCAGGAGATCTGTCGAGGCCGAGCCATCGAGAACATCCTGGAACCCCGATAATGCTTTGGAAGCTGAAGCCTCTCGCCGGGGTAATTTTGCCGGTGCAGAATCCTCGAGGGCAACGCCAGAGGCATCTCGATGCTTAGAAGGAGATCTACCCTTCGAGGACCGGCTCGATTTATGTTTAGTTACCTGAGATCCACGGGAGGAAGCAGCAGCCCTGGAAGACGTCGATGCCACCGAAGCCGCATCAGAGGGTAACAGGGTACTGAGCTTGGCAGTACCCTGTTCTGCCGACCTCTTTTAGACATCATGGCACAGGACACACAATCCGTGATGGAGTGGTCAGGACCTAAACATTTTAAACACCATTCATGGGTGTCGGTGACGGAAATGGTACCGCCACACTTGGTGCACTTTTTAAAACCTGAGGCAGGTTTTTCCATGTTAAGGAAAGTTTTTGGGCCTAAGGCCCAAAAAGGCAGGTGCACCTGAAGAAAATGGAAAAAAACAGATTTTGTTTTTAAAATAGGAAAAGAAAGACCGGCGGTACCGGTAGAGCGTCGAAGAAGGCAGACGGGACCACAAAAATAAATAAAGAAATAAAGAAATTCTTCTGCGGTGACAGGAACATGACCTGCTGGCTCCGCGGAAAAAGAAGAACTGGAGAGAGGCAGTTGGGAAAGGCGGGAAGGCAGCACGCAGGTGCTGTGGGATGCTCCCAAAAGCGTTCTAATTGGACGCTGGGGAGCGTTTCCGCGCAGGCTCTGTCGGTACCGATGATACCCATATGTGATGACTACATTCCTGCTTGTTCCTGGAGATACAAGCATATATATCACTGAAAGTTACTCTTGTTCTGCTACTCAGCCAGCAGGTGGAAGCAGAATTCATTCATCTTGATTGGTCTATCAGGATAAGGGAAAACAACAACAAAAAATCTTTTTTGTAGATTTTAGAAATTAATGCAAGTGATCATACTGGTATAGCTAGTATAAAACAGAAAGAAAATGTTATTACCTTTCTATGCTCAGATAAAACCTGGCTTGCACTTGCTCCAGAACTTGGCCTTGATAGGCTTCTGGCTGACAGAAATTCTCGCTCATACCTGGTTACCTCCTTCTTGAGCTTTTCTCTCCGTTGCTGATCACTGTCTTGGAAAAGAAAACCGAAAGTAAAATTCCTGGGAATTAATCTTGATGCATTAATCTTTGTTGATAATTTCACAATGGGCTTCTCACTGTTTTTCATTTTCCTTGACAACCAATAAAAGCTTTGTGTCATCTTGAAAAAAAGCGTAGTTACTCACCTGTAACAGCTGATCTCTGAGAACAGCAGGAATTTAGTCTTCACACATGGGTATCGTCGGTACCGACGGAGCCTGCGCGGGAACGCTCCCCAGCGTCCAATAGGAAAGCTTTTGGGAGCATCCTACTGCGCCTACATAGCTGCCTTCCCGCCTTTCCAACTCTCCCTCTTCAGTTGAGTTTATAGCTGAGAGAGCGAGAACTCCCAGGGGAGGTGGGTGGTTTGTGAAGACTAAATTCCTGCTGTTCCCAGAGATCACCTGTTACAGGTGAGTAACTTCGCTATCTCCAGGAACAAGCAGGAATGTAGTCTTCACATATGGGGTGACTCCCCAGCTGAGAGATGCCAGGGAGATGACCCCAGAAAACTGCAAAACCCAGGATGAGATGGGTCATGCTTCCTCCCATGGATCTCTGTCATTGAAACCCGGGACAGCGGGTAGGAGTTGTCTTAAGAGTGAAAGAGGTGCTGGAGAACAGCTTGACCAAATGAGGTATCCCGACGGGAGTCCTCGTCTAGGCAGTAGTGGGCTGCAAAGGTATGCACCAAAGCCCAAGTTGCTGCTCTGCAAATGTCATCAATGGACACTGAGGGAAGGTTAGCCACGGAGGCTGCCATTGCTCTCACATTGTGAGCTGTGACATGACCTTCGAGAGAAAGTCCCTTACTCTCATATGCAAAGGATATGCAGTTTGCAATCCATTTAGACTAAGTTCTCTTGGAAACTGGTAGTCCAAGATGACTAGGGTCAAAAGCAACAAAAAGCTGGGAAGATTTTCTACGTTGCTTAGTTCTCTGAAGGTAAAATGCTAAGGCTCTTTTACAATCTAGAGTATGCAAATTCCTTTCTGTATTTGAGGTGTGGGGCCTAGGAAAGAATACAGGAAGGTAAACCGATTGGTTTAAATGAAAAGGTGAAACCACCTTTGGCATAAAGTGAGGATGAGCCCTGAGAACTACTTTATCATGGTGGAACCTTAAGGAGGATCCGCCACTAAAGCCTGTAGCTCACTGATGCGTCTTGCAGAAGTGAGGGCAATCAGGAAGATTACATTCCAAGAAAGAAATTTCAGGGATGTAGTGGCTAAGGGTTTGAAGGGCGGTTTCATGATCTGCCCAAGGACAAGATTTAAATCCCATGCCACTGGCGGTGGCTTAATGGGAGGTTTTGTTAAGAGTAGACCTCTCATAAATCTTGCTACAAGTGGTTGAGAGAAAACCGGTTGTCCATCCACGGGCTTGTGGAAAGCTGCAATGGCACTAAGATGGACTCTTACTGAATTGGTCTTAAGACCAGAGAATGACAAATAGAGGAGATATTCCAGCAACACCTCCACTGGTACTGAAAAAGGATTGAGTTCCTTTTTTGAACACCAAATAGAGAACCTTTTCCACTTAAAGGCGTAGGCTCACCTTGTGGAAGGTTTTCTTGAAGCCAGAAGGATATCCTTTACCTGTTGAGAAAGGTTGATATCCTAGAATTCTAGGATCTCAGGAGCCACGCCCTGAGGTGTAGAGACTGAGGATTCAGGTGCAATTGCGTCCCGTTCTCCTGGGAAAGAAGATCTGGAGCACATCCCAACTCCAGAGGTCTGGCTCGAGAGAGACGTAGAAGCAGAGGATACCATAGTTGCTGTGGCCAGCGTGGGGTTATGAGAATCATATGGCCCCTGTCTCTCTGAAGCTTGAACAGTGTTTTGGGAATGAGGGGAATGGGTGGTAAGGCATAGAGGAAGTCTTGACCCCAGTGGAGGTGGAAGGAATCCCTTGCCTGACAGTTCTGAGCCGGCATTCTAGATCAGAACCGGGGAAGTTTGGCATTCTGAGGACTTGCAAAGAGTTCTATATCTGGAGTTCCCCAGAAAATTCGAGCAATTTGCTCTGGATGAAGAGACCACTCATGTGGCAATAGTACTCGACTGAGTTTGTCTGCCAAGAGATTTTGTGTGCTTGGAAGATACACCACCAGAAGTGGATTTGAAGATTTCTGGTGAAGGCCCAGAGGCGTAGAGCGTCGTTGCACAAGGCTTGAGACCCCGTCCCACCCTGTTTGCTCACACAGAACATGGCTACTTGATTGTCGGTCTGTACCAGGACTGTCCTGTAGCTGAGGTGGGTTTGGAACACTTGAAAAGCATAAAAGATGGCTCTGAGTTCCAGGAGGTTTATGTGAAGACAAGCCTCTTGCTGGGTCCATAGTCCCTGGGTGGATAGATAGTCCAAGTGAGCCTCCCAGCCTAACATGGACGAATCTGTCATCAAGGTGGCTTGATGTAGTGGCTGCTGGAAGGGAGGGCCTATGAGAAGGTTTTCCAGCGATTGCCACCACTGTAGGGGGACAAAATAAGACGTGTCGAGTTTCTGATTTTGTCTGATAGACGCCTGAGGCCTGTGTCCACTGAGAGGATAGGGACCACTGGGCTGCCTGCATGTGAAGGCGAGCAAAGGGAACCACATGGACTGTGAATGTCATATGCCCCAACAGCTGAAGCATTTCTCGAGCAGTTAGCAAAGTTTTTATAGCTACTGGAGAAGCCAGCTGGATTATTTGAAGACAACGTGGCTGTGGCAGGAAAGCTTTTGACTGCCTTGTGTCGAGAAAAGCCCCTATGAACTCTAGGGACTGAGACAGAATGAGATGAGATTTTGGGAGGTTTATAACCAGTCCCAAGTACTGCAGGATTTGCATCATGCAGTAGAGCACGAAACTGGCTTCTGGAGCTGTTGATGCTCAGATGAGCCATCGTCTAAGTAGGGGAAGACGAATATCTCCAGAGTTCTCAGGAATGCTGCTACTACTGCCATGCATTTTGTGAAGACTGTTGGGGCAGAAGCCAGTCCGAAGAATAGAACCCTGTACTGGTAATGTCTTCCTTGAAAAAGGAATCGAAGAAACTTCCTGTGATCTGTATGGATGAGAATATGTGTGTATGCATCCTTTAGATCTAGAGAACATAGCCAATCCTGACTCTGAATATAGGGAAGAAGTATTCCAAGGGAGATCATCTTGAACTTTTCTCAGAACAGATATTTGTTCAACTCTCCGAGGTCCAGTTTGGGTCTGTATCCCCCTGTTTTCTTTGGGATGAGGAAGTAGGGGGAGTAGAAACCCATGCCCTGTTGGGATATTGGTACCTCTTCTATTGCCCCTTGAGAAAGTAGTGAGGTGACCTCTTGACAAGAGAATGGTGGTAGGGCCCTGAGAATTGAACTGTCTTGTGATGGTGGGAGGGGGCATACTGTGAAAATGGAGTTCATACCCCTCTCGTACAATGGAAAGAGTCCAGTTTTCTGATGTTATTTGTTGCCATCTTTTAGCAAAATGACAGTCTGCCGGGGATGGTGAGAGGTTCTGGACCTTTCAGGGGCAGGATGACTAAGTTCTCTAGGAAGGAGTCAAAGCCCCTGAGGAGGCCGAGTCTGTTGAGCTGGTTGAGCTCTTGGGACTTGTGCCTTCCTTTGCTGTCTGGGCTGTTGTTGCCCCTTCTGGGGAGCATGAACTGGACAGTGGACAGCTTGGGTGTAAGATGGATAGAATTAATTTTTCTTGTTGAAAAAAGGTTTCTTAGTTGTCTTTTTCTTTGCTAGGTTAGCTGTATCCTTTGATAATCTGTTTAAGGTTGTATTTTCAGATTCAATCTGATTAGCCTTGTCTTGCAAATCCTTGCCAAAATAATTTTCTCCTGTGCAAGGAATGTTCCCCAGCTTATCTTGCACCAATTGTTCTAAATCTGATGCCTGAAGCCAGGCAATGCGATGTGCACTGATGGAAATAGCAGAGGTTCTGCTAATGCACTCAAAGCAATCAAAGGTTGCACGATTCATGAACTACTACTACTACTATTTAGTACTTGTATAGTGCTACACACGCAGCGCTGTACAGCTAACCTACAAGAGGCAGCCAGCATACAAGAGACAGTCCCTGCCCGTCAGAGTCATGCTCATCGGAGCTTACAATCTAGTCACAATAATACAGAACATTAGTCAATTTGGTACAAGGCACGGTATGGTCTATACAATTTGGTCATGAAAAGTGACAGGGGTTAGGATAAGATAGGGATAGAAGCCAGGATCTGAAAGCGACAGTGAAGAGGTGGGTTTTCAACCTGGATTTGAAGAGGGCCAGGGAGGGAGCCTGGCGTATAGACACGGGTAGGCTGTTCCAGGCGTAAGGTGTAGCAAGGAGAAAGGAGTGAAGTCGGGAGTTAGCGGTGCAGGTGAAAGGCCTGGATAGAAGTAATTTGGTAGCAGAGCGCAGTTCCCAAGAGGGGGTGTAGGGAGAGATAAGAGATGAGAGGTATTGAGGGGCCGCAGAGTGAATGCATTTATAGGTCAGTAGGAGAAGTTTGAATTGGATGTGGGATTGGATAGGCAGCCAGTGAAGCGATTTGAGAAGGGGAGTAATGTGGGCATGGTGAGACTGGAGGAAGATTAGTCAAGCAGCGTGATTTTGTATAGATTGAAGGGGGAGGAGATGGCTCACGGGGAGACCAGCAAGGAGTAGGTTGCAATAGTTGAGGCGAGAGGTGATTAAGGAATGGATAAGCATCTTAGTAGTGTGTTTATTTTATTTATTTATTTATTTAGCTGTATTTATAATCCCGCTTTTCACCGGGTCAAAGCGGTCAATTGAGGGATACATTTAACACAAGGGGATATGAGACATATACGCTAATACTTACAGGGAACATGGGCAATGGAGGGTTAAGTGGCTTGCCCAAGACCACAAGGAGTGCCTATAGGACTAGAAATCCCAGTCCCTCCAGCCTGAGATTGCTGTCCCCAGGTGGGACTTGAACCCCCAGCCCTCTGGCCTGAAGTACCTTGTCCTAACCACTAGACCACGCCTCCCTTCCACTAGACCAGGCCTCCCTTTCAGAGAGGAAGGGGCGGATTTTGCTAATATTGTATAGAAAGAAGCGACAGGTCTTAGCTACGAGCTGGATATGTGTGGAGGAGGAGAGAGAGGTGTCAAAAATTACCCCAGATTGCGAGCAGAGGGAACAGGAAGGATAGTAGATCCGTCCACATAGAATGAGAAAGGGGGAAGAGGAGGGGAGGAGTTGGGGGGAAAGACAAGGAGTTCAGTCTTGGCCATGTTCAATTTCAATCGGCGATGAGACATCCAGGCAGCAATGTCGGAAAGGCAGGCAGAGATCTTGGATTGGGTTGATGGGGAAATATTAGGTGTACAGAGGTAGATTTGGGAGTCATCGGCATAGAGATGGTACTGAGAGCCATGGGAGGAGATAAACGTGCCAAGGCCTTGGGTATAGAGAGAGAGAAAAGGAGGGGGCCCAGGACAGATCCCTGGGGTACACCAACATGGAGCGGGGTAGGAAAGGAGGAGGAGCCACCGGAGCATACAATGAAGGAGCGATAGGAGAGGTAGGAGGAGAACCAAGATAGTACGGAGTCTTTGAAGCCAAAATAGGAGAGGGTGGTGAGGAGATTGTGGTCAACGGTGTCAAAGGCAGTGGAGAGGTCAAGAAGGATGAGGATAGAGTAGAGGCCCTTAGATTTAGCCAGGTCGTTGGAGACTTTTGTGAGAGCCATTTCAGTGGAGTGTAGGGGACGGAAGCCGGATTGTAGTGGGTCCAGGAGAGCCTAGGAGGTGAGGAAGTCGAGGCAGCGGCGGTGGACTGCTCATTTAAGTAGTTTAGATATGAAGGGAAGGAGGGAGATGGGTTGATAGCACTGGTCAACATTGAAATCGTTACTGACTTTAAAAGGCCCTAATCTGTAGTATCTTGGTGAGCTGAACACGAACATTAAAAAAATTTTATTGGCTCTCGTTTTAAAGATATTGCATGTAGTTCATTTTTGACATTTCACCGTGTAAATTTATCCAGTAGGACATCAACATCCCAAATAAGCCTTGAATGATGTAATATTGCATCACATTGCATAATACCAGCATGCAAACATCATCCAGAGTTGATTGCATCATTTTCTGATGCAATGCAATACTACTGCCAGACGGCTGCTTAAGCCATCTGACGTCAGCAGTGTACTATACCCAATCGGAAAGGCTGAGCATTTAAAATAATTCAGACTGTGTACGAAACAGTTTAAGCTACTGTTACATGTAACTTTTATTAATCATATAATTTTAGCCATTTAGGTACAATACAGAACAGTAATGCCGCGAAGGTGCGTTAATACCATTGACAATTTCTGCTACATTTGTGGGGAAGTGACATTTGCCAACCAGAAGAAAAGTATCACTTCTCAACTGAAGAAGGCATATCATCTTTACTTCGGATGCAAGATTGGTGACCAAGACAAGCCTTGGGCCCCGCATATATGCTGTGCTACATGTACAACACAGCTTTCACAGTGGTTGAATTGCAAAAGACCATCAATGCCGTTTGCAGTTCCCATGGTGTGGAGAGAGCCAAGCAACCATATAAATGACTGTTACTTCTGCTTGGTTCCTCCTCTTTCCAGCGGAATAATGAAGCAAAAGAATTCAAGCATAGTCTACCCAAACATTCCATCTGCATTGAGACCTGTTCCACATGGTGAGGGACTTCCTATTCCAGAACCTCCATCAGAATATTCTCTTGATTCATCTGATGAGGACAAGGGTGAGCCGACCTGTTCTTCTCCTGGTCCGTCAGCATGCAGTGACCCAGATTTTCACTGGGATGCATTATCAACTCCACATAGAACAACACAGGAAGAACTAAATGACCTGGTTCGTGATTTGGACTTATCCAAGAACAAGGCAGAATTGCTAGGATCAAGACTCCAACAATGGAATCTTCTAGAAGATGTCAACATTACTCCATATCGAAAGCGCCACCAGCAGTTGGAGCCTTTCTTCAGAAAGGAAAGTAATCTGGTATTCTGTTCCGATACTGAAAGCCTCATGAATGCCTTAAAAATCACTCATGACTCACAAGACTGGAGACTATTTATAGATTCTTCGAAACTGAGTCTGAAGGCTGTGCTTTTGAACAATGGAAACCGTCTTCCATCTATTCCAGTAGCGCATGCCGTCCACATGAAAGAAACATACGATAACTTAAAACATCTACTGACTTCCATTAACTATAACAAGTACAGCTGGCACCTCTGTGGTAACTTGAAGGTAGTTGCCCTTTTAATGGGACTGCAGCAGGGATATATAAAATACATGTGTTTCTTATGTGAGTGGGATAGCCGAGCAAGGGATTGGCACTACTTGCGGAAGGAATGGAATCACAGACAAAATGTAACAGTTTGAGAGAAGAATATCCAGCACCCAGCTCTGGTTGAGGCTCACAAACTAGGTTTGATGAAAAACTTCGTGAAAGCCATGGACCGCACTTCGCCAGCTTTCCATACCTGCATGAAAAATTCCCTCGACTCAGCAAAGCAAAGATTAAAGAGGGAGTTTTTGTGGGTCCTTCAAAGATGACCAGTTCAACAACTTGATGCAGGGTGATACGAAACAAGCATGGAATGCTTTTCGCCTAGTGTCAACAAACTTTCTCCGGAATGTTAGGGCAGAAAACTACAAGGAACTAGTAGAAGACATGCTGATGCAGTATCAGAAACTTGGCTGCAATATGTCTCTAAAGATCCATTTCCTTGATTCCCATCTCGATTTCTTTCCTGACAACTGTGGTATGGTTAGTGATGAACAGGGTGAACGTTTTCACCAGGATATCGCAACAATGGAGCAAAGATACCAGGGAAAATGGTCCACTACAATACTGGCTGACTACAGCTGGACACTCCCCAGAGAAGCCCCCGAACAGCTGTACAAGAGACAGGCAAAAAAATCTAAGAAGTAGTCTATGACTTGTTTTTTTACAGGTATTAACTGAAGGTCTATTATATTTACTACTGACATGCATTTCGTGATGTAAACATTAATTCTTGTAGATTACAAAAAACCTAGAGTCAACTTTGCAATTTCACTGTCATATTTGTGTTCAGCATATAAAAATTGATAAGAAATGACTATTTTTATTTCAGTAACATGTCTTTTGTAAAAATTTGTTGACCAGTGTAGTTAGGACATGTGGGATCGAGTGAGGGTTTCTTGAGGAAGGGTGTGACAACAGCAAGTTTGAAGTCTATGGGGACCGTTGCAGTGGAGAGTGAAAAGTTGAGGATATCAGAGATGGGGGGGGGGGGGATAATGGTGGGAGAGATGGGGTGTAGGAGATGGGTGGGGATAGGGTCGGAGGAACAGGTGGTGGGTTTGGAGGAGGCAAGAAGGAGTGCAGTTTCTTCTTCAGAGATCGTAGGGAAAAAGGAGAGGGTAGCAGAGGAGAGGGTATCAGAGGAAGTATGGATGGGGGAGAGAATTGGGGAGGGGGGTGGAGAATTGGAGGGTAATCTTGTGGATTTTGTCATGGAAGTAGTTGGCTAAAATTTGGGCAGATAGGGAGGGCGGGTCTGTGGGTGGGGGGACCTTAAGGAGAGAGTTGAGGGTATTAAAGAGATGGCGAGGATCAGAGGCAAGGGAGTTGGTTAGATGGATGAAGTATTCTTGCTTGGCAAGTGCTATGGCTGACTGGAAGGAGCCAAGCATGAATTTGAAGTGTAGAAGGTCCTCCGGGAAGCGGGATTTGAACCAAGCACGTTCAGCAGAACGGGCACAGGTGTGTAGATAGCGGGTTGTGGGCGAAAGCCAGGGCTGGGGAGCAGATTGTCTGACAGGACGTGGGGTGGGTGGGGCAAGAGTATCAAGAGCTGAGGACAGTGTAGCATTGTAAGAAGATACGGCCTCGTCGATGGACTTGGAGGACATAATGGAGGACAGAGATGGGGAGATGGTGGAGAAGAGAGTCAGGGGGTCAATATTATGGAGGTTTCTAAATAGGTTGGAGGAGATAGGACGAGGTTGAGACAGCGGAAGCTGAAGAGTAAAGGTTAAAAGGCGATAGTCAGATGAGGGAAGGATTGAGTTGCGGAGGTTTGAGGGAGAGGAATTAGAGAAGAGTATTAGGTTGAGGCAGTGGCTGTGTAGGTGGGTGGGGGCAGTGGAGCAAAGTTGGAGGTTGAACGAGGAGGTGAGGGCGAGGAACTTTAAGGCATGGGAGTCGGAGGGGTTGTCAACGTGAATTCTGAAATCTCCAAGAATAAAAGAGTGGGGGAAGAGGGATCTAGAAAGGTGGAAAGCCAGGAGTCAAAGTCAGTGAGGAAGGCTGATTTGGATTTGTTGGGTGGGCAATAAATAACAGCTACTCGGAGGGGAAGTGGTGTGAGGAGGCGAATGGAGTGGACTTCAAAAGAGAGGGAGGAGTGTGACTGAGGTAGCAGAAGGGGTTGGAATTGGCAGGAGGGAGAAAGTAGGAGGTCAACACCACCACCACGACCAGTAGATCGAGGTGTATGGGAGAACTGGTAGCCCCCATGGCAGAGAGCAGCAATGGATGCGGTGTCTTCTGGGTGGAGCCAGATCTCAGTTAGGGCAAAAGGTGTAACGCATTAGAGATAAAGAGATCGTGGGTAAAAGGAAGTTTGTTAAAGACTGAGCATGAATTCCATAGGGCACATGAAAACGGGAGAGTGGAGGGGGAAAGGAGAGGTATATAGATAAGGTTGGACAGGTTACGCGAGGATTTCTTTCCAGAGTAACGTGAGGCTCTATTTCTAGAGTAACGCAGAGATTTAGAGGGGCTAGGGTGCGGGTGGGTATGTCTGAATGTGTGTGCCCTCCAAGAGGGACATGAGGGAGGGGAAGTGAGGGGTGAATGAGGGGTGGTGTTGATGGTATCAGATAGGGTTGGGGTTGTTAATCGCTGGATGAGTGATTGGGGCATGAGTGAGGAAGGGCGGAGGGGGAGAGGAGCAGGATATGGATGAGGTTGGATAAGGTACGTGAGGAACTCTTTTTAGAGTGATAAAGAAATCGAGGGGGGGGCCAGGGTTGGGGTTTATATTACCTGATGAGAGAAGGAGAAGGAGTAGTAGAGAGCGTGGTAAAGTGGAGGCAGTACGGCGGAAGTGAGGGTGGGGTTGCCTTAAGGAGAAAGGGGGTTGGTTGAATGCGGGGGAGGGTGTGATGAGGCTCAAGAGCAGAAGCTAGGCTAGAGGACAGAATGGAGGGAGAAATGAGGAAGGTAGAGGGGGAAGTGAGGGAGGAAGAGGGAGAGTGGGAGGAAGAGGAAGGAGGGTGTTGGTAGAAGGGGAGGCAGTTGGGGAGGATGAGGAAGAGAAGGACAATGTGATGTGGGGCCATGGCAATAGGTAGCAAGTTTTATGTAAGCAATGGGTAGCAAGTTCTGTGCAGGCAATGGGAAGCAAGGTCAATGCAACAATGGGTAACAGGTTCTATGCAAGTAGTGGGTGGCACGTTCTATGCAAACAATTGGTGGCACGTTCTATGCAAACGATGGGTAGCACGTTCTATGCCAACGATGGGTAGCACATTCTATGCCAACGATGGGTAGCACGTTCTGAGCAGGCAATGCGAAGCAGGTTCTATGCCAACAATGGGTAGCAAGTTTTATGCCAACAATGGGTAGCAAGTTCCATGCAAACGATGGGTAGCAAGTTCCATGCAAGTAGTGGGTGGCACGTTCCATGCCAACGATGGGTAGCACGTTCTATGCAAACGATGGGTAGCACGTTCTATGCAAACGATGGGTAGCACGTTCTATGCAAACGATGGGTAGCACGTTCTGAGCAGGCAATGGGAAACAGGTTCTATGCAAACAATGGGTAGCAAGTTCTGAGCAGGCAATGGGAAGCAGGTTCTATGCTAACAATGGGAAGCAAGTTCGATGCCAACAATGGGTAGCACGTTCTATGCCAACAATGGGTAGCAAGTTCTATGCCAACAATGGGTAGCAAGTTCCATGCAAACGATGGGTAGCAAGTTCCATGCAAACGATGGGTAGCAAGTTCCATGCAAGTAGTGGGTGGCACGTTCTATGCAAACGATGGGTAGCACGTTCTGAGCAGGCAATGGGAAGCAGGTTCTATGCAAACAATGGGTAGCACGTTCTGAGCAGGCAATGGGAAGCAGGTTCTATGCAAACAATGGGTAGCAAGTTCTGAGCAGGCAATGGGAAGCAAGTTCTATGCCAACAATGGGTAGCACGTTCTATGCCAACAATGGGTAGCATGTTCTATGACAACAATGGGTAGCACGTTCTATGACAACAATGGTAGTACGTTCTATGCCAACGATGGGTAGCACGTTCTGAGCAGGCAATGGGAAACAGGTTCTATGCCAACAATGGGTAGCAAGTTCGATGCCAACAATGGGTAGCAAGTTCGATGCCAACAATGGGTAGCAAGTTCTATGCCAACAATGGGTAGCAAGTTCTATGCCAACGATGGGTAGCAAGTTCCATGCCAACGATGGGTAGCAAGTTCCATGCAAGTAGTGGGTGGCACGTTCTATGCAAATGATGGGTAGCACGTTCTATGCAAACGATGGGTAGCACGCTCTGAGCAGGCAATGGGAAGCAGGTTCTATGCAAACAATGGGTAGCAAGTTCGATGCAAACAATGGGTAGCAAGTTCGATGCCAACAATGGGTAGCAAGTTCCATGCCAACAATGGGTAGCAAGTTCCATGCAAGTAGTGGGTGGCACATTCTATGCAAACGATGGGTAGCACGTTCTATGCAAATGATGGGTAGCACGTTCTATGCAAACGATGGGTAGCACGTTCTGAGCAGGCAATGGGAAGCAGGTTCTATGCAAACAATGGGTAGCAAGTTCTGAGCAGGCAATGGGAAGCAAGTTTGATGCCAACAATGGGTAGCACGTTCTATGACAACAATGGGTAGCACGTTCTATGCAAATGATGGGTAGCAAGTTCCATGCAAATGATGGGTAGCAAGTTCTATGCAAGTAGTGGGTGGCACGTTCTATGCAAACGATGGGAAGCACGTTCTATGCAAACGATGGGAAGCACGTTCTATGCAAACAATGGGTAGCAAGTTCTATGCAAACGATAGGTAGCACGTTCTATGCAAACGATGGGTAGCAAGTTCTGAGCAGGCAATGGGGAGCAGGTTCTATGCAAGCAATAGTAGCAAGATCTGTGCAGGGAATGGAGGCATGTTCTGAGAGGGCAATGGGAAGTAAGATCAATGCCAGGAGTGGGGCTAAGCAGCATGTATTTTATACAAGCGTTGTGGTGAAAGAGGAGGAAGAACACATGAGTGCTCCAGGGAGAGGGCTCAGGCGCGGGGGCGCCCCGATGGCACCCTTCTTTTAAAGGGCTGCGGGAGGCAGGACTCTGTCTCAGGCCTCCGCTTCACCCCGATCGCTCGGGGGAGCTCGCTGGTGTTACCAGCGGCTGAAGAGGAGTCCTGGGACGATGGCGCCCTTCTTTTAAAGGGCCACGGGAGGCGGGACTCTGCCTCGGGCCTCTGCTCCACCCCGATCGCTTGGGGGAGCTCGCTGGTGTTACTGGCAGCTGAAGAGGAGTCCTGGGACTATGGCGCCCTTCTTTTAAAGGGATGCAGGAGGCGGGACTCTGCCTCGGGCCTCCGCTCTACCCCGAACTTAGACACATTCTGGGCATGTTTGACCAGGGTGAGGAAGTCTGTCCTTTTATCATCAGGGAGAAGTGGAGCCATAAGCTCTAGATCCCTTGTAACCTCTTTGAGAAACATTCCCATGTAGAGAATGTAAGAGCTGACCCTAGCTGATAACATTGAGGATTGAAAGCATCAACACCCAAAGGAATCAAGTGTCTTCGCTTCCCGGCCTGGAGGATTGGAAGAATATGTTGTAGCACTCCTGATCCTACACATCACCGATTCCACTACCATTAAATGGTGTGTTAATTGTGTCTTCTGAAAACCAGGGCATTGTGCATGGTAACGAGTCTCCGAGAGTGTGGAGACACTGTTAAAGGAGCTTCCCACATCATTAGCATGAGATCATGCAAGATTCGGTGAATGGGAAGGGTAGCTGCTTCTTTAGGAGCTGCCGGATATTGAAGAATTTCTAATTCTTCTGCTCTCAATTCCTTCTCTGGAGTCACCGTGATTGTAAGTCCTCGGGCTACATCACGTATGAAATTCCGAAACGACATGTCCTCTGGAGGAGACATCCTGCGTTGAGGAGAAGGAGATGGATCCTCCGGTAGAATCACCCTGGTACCGGTAGAGTCAAAGTCATCAGAATCGGAGGACTCGAAATACCTTGCCCCAACCACTAGGCTACTTCTCAAAAGGGAGGAGTAGCCTAGTGGTTGAGGCAAAGTACTTCAGGCCGGAAGGTCGGGGGTTCAAATCCCACTAGAGGACAGCAACCTTGGGCCGGAAGGACTGGGGTTTCTAGTCCCACAGATGCTTCTTGTGGTCTTGGGCAAGCCACTTAACCCTCCATTGCCCATGTTCCCTGTAAGTATTAGTGTATGTGTCTCATATCCCCGCGTGTTAAATGTATCCCCCAATTGTGTTGTGACCGCTTTGATTGAAGGATAAGGCAGTATACAAAACTGTCTAAATAAATAAATAAATAAATCTGCACGCCGGGTGTTCTTGCATTGCTTGGCGCCTGTATCGATCGAAGTCAGCGTCGGACTGTCTCGGTACCGGGACCTCGATGCCAGATATTGATTCAAGAGCCGGCATGGGGGGAAGCACATCAGTTAAAACAGGTGCGGTCGGTACCGGTACCGATGACTGCGGAACCGTCTGAAGTGGTCATAGCGGTACCGAAGCTGCTAAGAGGGCCGCTAGACTGTGTTCGATGGCTAGGATTTGTTGATCCATAGCCCCTGCCGATGCCTGGAAGTCGGTACCAGAGGAAGCGGCTGCAATACCAGAACATGGCATCAGGAGTTCTCCCGAGGTGGAAGCCTCTGGAACATCCTGGAGCCCTGTTAGTGCTTTGCAGGTCGGGGCCTCCCGCCGGGGCTGTTTTGCCGGTATGTTTTCCTCGAGGGCAATGCTAATAGCATCTCGATGCTTGAAGGAGATCTACCCTTTGAGGACCGACCGGTCTTGGAAGACCTGAGTTTAGTTACCTGAGATTCATGGGAGGAAGATGAAGCCCTGGAAGATGTCGATGCAACGGACATCGCATCTGCAGCAAAGAGGGTGCAGAGTTTTGCAGCTCTGTTCTGCAGGCTTCTCTTGGTCATCTTTCTACAGAGGAGACACTCCGATGGTAAATGGTCAGGACCTAAACATTTAAGACACCAGTCATCAGTCATGGGTGTCAGTAGCAGAAATGGTACTGCTACACTTTGAACATTTTTTGAACCCACTAGTTAATTTCTCCATTTTAGAAGAAAAGAGGGCCTAGTGCCCAAAATGGCACCTGGCACTCTAGAGGATTCTTTTTTCTTTTCTTTTCTTTTTTTTAAGAAGAGAAGGAAGAAAATGAAGGAAAGACTGGCAGTACTAGTATAGGTGTTGACGGTGAAGGCAGATGCGACTACAGAAAGGAAATTTTCTGCGGTGACAGAGTTTGCTGCCTGTCGGCTCCACGGAAAACAAAAAACTGAAGAGGGAGAGTTGGAAAGGTGGGAAGGCAGCGACGCAGGCGCAGTGGGATGCTCCCAAAAGCTTTCCTATTGGACGCTGGGGAGCCTTCCCGCGCAGGCTCCGTTGGTACCGACGATACCCATGTGTGAAGACTACATTCCTGCTTGTTCCTGGAGATCCAGAAATACTATACATTTCTTTTTAAATATACATAAAATGCATAGTGAAGTGGAAGAGTAGCCTAATGGTTAAGAACACTGGCTTGGGAATCCAGAGACCAGGGTTCGATTTCCACTAGCACTCCTTGTTGCCTTGGGCAAGTCACTTAACCCTCCATTGCCTCAGAAAAATCCAAGTTATCAATGTCCCGTTTAATGTACATTACCAAGTTTAAGTTTCAATGTAAAACACTTTGATTGAAATGATAAAGCGGTATATAAAACCTGTTAAATAAATAAAATAAATCTAAACTAGAGATGCCCTGTGCCCAAACTCTGTCCTCCAGAGTTGCAACCCAGTTAGGATTTTTTTTTTAAATTTCCACAATGAGTCTGTATGAGACCTATTTGAATGCATTGCCTCCTTTGAACGCAAATCTATGTCATGGATCTTCATTGGGAAAATCCTGAAAACCCACATGAACCGTAGCCCTCATGACAAAATTTGGTTACTCAGGTCTCAGTTCCAATACAAAGTTGTGCCACCACAGGTGCTCAGGATCCTTCAACACCTCCCCCCTTTTCAGATGTGTCTTCCAGATCTACTCTCAAATCTCCAGGCCTTGAGGCAAACAGAAGAAGAGAGACCAAAGGGTTATTTGGAGGCAGATTTGATATTAGAGGAGTTCCAGCAACCAGAGAACAATGGAGTTGGCCCTTGAAGCCACTGGAATAGTGCAGACACAAGGCTGCAAACTGCCATTTCCAGGCCTCTTCACAATTCTTTCTGGGTTTTGTTCTTGCTTCATCGTACTTCACTTTTCTCTCTTTCTTTCAGCAGCATCCAAGAAAGAGAAATGGTTCAGACTTTAGGATTTCTGTCCTCACTAAAGTTGAGAAAAAGAACTTAGAATACCAAAGTCACCACCTGTGGGGCAGCCAAGAAGACCAATTATAGCCGTAATGCACGGAAAGTCCAAAAGAGATTCTGCAAGACATGGCTGCGTGCCTGAAGTTACTGCACAGAGCAGATATTTACCACACATCACCAGATAAAGCCTTAAGTGCATTCACGCTATCTGCATGCAATTACTGAGGCATGCTGCTGTCAAAAAATAAATACCCAATTTCCCCCAATTAACAACCAGACCCCCCTATCCTGCCCATCTGTTCCCCCTCAGTATTACCAGGATATTCTTAGTGGGTGGAGGAAGAAAGGCAGATGTGATCCCCAGACACTCCTGCCCCATAGCTGGTTCAGGTTTAAAATGGTGACTGGTCCCTAATGGTAGTATTGTAGTACTACTTCAAGCAGTCAAGCTGACAAATAAGGGATGCTGGATCAGGGTGGGTGACCTTGGAAGATGTTGGGCCATGGGCACATCTATCACGAATAGCATGGATGCACATATCACCCTCTTGAGGAAGAAATAAATGCACCTCTGCTATCTGCAGCAGTGACAGCACATAGTGACATACTGTGCGATAATTGCAAATGCTAACCCTGTTGATAACCCATCCATTCTCCACCCTTTTTACGCCCCCCCTGCAGCAACAGTTACTGTGTGAATGTCTGTGGCAAGTGTTGTACCACACTAACTTCTTAAAATGTTCAAGTCTTCTGAATTTGTTTCATTTTTTATTCTTTCCATATAAGAGGTTCAAAAAACATCTAGAAAACACGACTACCCAAACTGGTTCGCGTTCTACTAGATCACTGATGAACATTGCAGCAATCTACTGAAGGCTCTAAATACTACCACATCACCTCTTGACCCTTGCCCAACATCCTGGATAAAGATGACCTCACAAGAGCTTGCATTGGTGATCTCCAGAATAATAAATCTCTCTCTAACACAAGGATTCATGCCGCCGCCGCCACTAAAGATCTCTTCTATAAGACCTTATTTAAAGAGCAACAGAACCAACTCATACTCTCCATTCTTATTCTAACTCATTTCCAGCATACCCTTACTAGCAAAAATAATTGAAACCCCCCCCCCCCAAAACAGTTCAATGGCAATTACAAGATCATATCAACACAACCGCCCCACTGGACCCACAACATGGGTTCCAACAATACCATGGGGTGGAAACACTCAACATCATTAATGAACACAGTTCTTAAAGGAATCGAAAATGCCCAAAAAAGCTTCATACTCATCTTCATCGACATAACA
Source organism: Ichthyophis bannanicus (assembly GCA_033557465.1). Lineage (NCBI taxonomy): Eukaryota > Metazoa > Chordata > Amphibia > Gymnophiona > Ichthyophiidae > Ichthyophis > Ichthyophis bannanicus. The sequence continues at coordinate 40,124,857 of CM066037.1, read as the reverse complement.
TCTGCATTCGATTCAATAATCCACTTCATACTCCTGAACGGACTGATGGAGATAGAAATTAGTGGCATCCCGTTGATATGGTTTTGCTCATACCTATCCGATCGACAGACTCTGGTCAGGATCAAAAACAAAACTTCCAGACCTTTCCCATGGCATCAAGGAATACCTCAGGGCTCCACACTTTCTGTCCTGCTATTCAGCATATACATACAACCTGTTGGTAAAATTATTCAGGAACACAATATACAATATCACCTTTACGCAGATGACCTGATGATCTATACCCCATTAGACACAAAAAAGCCTGATTATTCCACCATCACCTTCTGCATGACATCAGTTACAGAATGGTTGGCACAACGCAACCTCATAATCAACTACAACAAATCTGAGGTCCTCACAATCACTAGAGACACCACATTTAATCCACCAGATAATATTCTAATAGGAAACCAACCAATTCACATGAAGAAGGAAGTGAAATATCTTGAGGTACATCTGGACCAAAGGCTTAACGTCCAAGTAGACATCAAGAAAACTACTTCCAAAGCCTACTACAAAATGAAGATCCTTCAATACCTACGACCATTACTTGACAATAACCACTTCTGCACCGTATATCAGGCAATGGCCACCCCACAGCTTGATTACTGAAACCTGATATTCCAAGGACTACCGAAATGCACAACTCAAACCATACAAATTGCACAAAATGCTGCAGCATGACTAATTACCGCAGCAAAAAGACATGAGCACATCACCCAATCTTAAAATACCTTCATTGGCTCCCCATTTGATCATGAGTAAGCTACAAATCAATAATTTATTTATATTCTCTTATATACCGCGCTATTCTGCATCAGTGCGGTTTACATTGAACAAACTGAAATTACATTGAACAGGGCATTATAACTTGGAGATAACTATTTTACAGGGAACATGGGCTATGGAGGGTTAAGTGGCTTGCCCAAGACTACAAGGAGCACCTGTGGGACTAGAAACCCCAGTCCTTCCGGCCCAAGGTTGCTGTCCTCTAGTGGGATTTGAACCCCCGACCTTCTGGTCTGAAGTACCTTGCCCCAACCACTAGGCCACTCCTCCACTCCCATAATGATGGCTTTCAAGATCCTGCACAACCAGTCCATTGAATGATATCTCTAGAGGGTGCCAGATACCCAATCAAGGAGGAAGCAACACCAAAACATCCTCTCGACAGCACCTATCATGACCAGCACCTCTCAAGCAGCACTCCATAGAGGTTTTGAATACTACAGACCAGGTCTATGGAACTCACTCCCACACCACCTAAGAGCAACTACGGACCGCGCCAAATTCCAAAAACAGCTAAAGATTCACCTCTTCATGGACTACTTCAGCATAAAAAAAAAAAAAACATACAGCCTTTAACATTCAAGAACTACTACCAATCACTCCTCCCACAATGCCGTACACACTACACCAAAATAAGATGGGAGAGTTAGAATATATAGCACTAAATGAGACGTTAGATATGACTGGAATCTCAGAGACATGGTGGAAGGAGGACAACCAGTGGGACACTGATACCTGGGTACAAACTGTATCATAATGATAGAGCTGATCAAATTGGTGGAGGGGTTGCGCTCTATGTTAGAGAGGGCATTGAGTCAGAAAGGATTAAAGTTTTGCAGGAAACAAAATTTGCTGTAGAATCTCTATGGATTGAAATTCCATGTAAAAAGGGGAAGGCGATGGCAGTGGGAGTGTACTATCGACTGCCTAGCCAGAATGAACAAATGGATGATGAAATGCTCAAAGAAATCAAGGAAGCTAACAAAAGTTACAGCACAGTAATAATAATGGGTGATTTCAATTACTCCGGTATCGACTGGGTCAGTGTCATGGCAGGACATGCTAGGGAGATAAAGTTCAAAGATTAAATAAATGACTGCTTCTTGGAGCAGCTGGTTCATGAACCGACCAGAGGGGAAGCCATATTGGACCTAGTCCTTAGTGGAACACCAGATCTGGTGCAAGAGATAAGGCTGTTGGGGCCACTTGGCAATAGTGATCATAGCATGATAGCATTTGATTTAATTAGTGGAGGAGGGATGGTAAGGAAATCCACAGTACTACCTTTTAACTTTCAAAAGGGAGACTATGATAAAATGAGGAAAATAGTTAAGAAAAAACTAAAAGGAGCAGTTGCAAAGGTTAAAGACTTACATCAAGCTTGGGTGTTGTTGAAAAATACTATCTTGAAAGCCCAGACCAGCTGTATGCCACGCTTTAAGAAAAGTGGAAGGAAGTCCGAAAAACTGCCAGCATGGTTTAAAGATGAGGTCAGAGAGGTTGTTGCCAAAAAAGCATCTTTCAGGAAATGGAAAAAAGAGCCAAATGATGAAAACTGGAAACAGCGCAAGCACTGGCAAGTTAAAATGCAAGGCACTGATAAGGCAGGCAAAGGGAGAATTTGAGAAGAAGCTTGCTGCGGAAGCAAAAACGCATAGTAAAGACTTTTTCAAGTACATTCATAGCAAAAAACCTGTGAGAGAGTCAGTTGGTCCATAAGATGATAAAGGGGTTAAAGGGGCACTAAGAGGCGACAAGGCGACAGCAGAAAGACTGAATGAATTCTTTGCTTCGGTCTTTACTTAGGAACATGTAGGGATGTTACCCATGAATGAAGTGGTATTTAAAGGTGCGGAAGAATTGAAGGAAATATCGATACATCGGGAAGATGTATTACAACTATCTGATAAACTGAAGAGTAGCAAATCACATGGACCGGATGATATACATCCAAGGGTGTTGAAAGAACTGAAATATGAGATTGCAGACCTGCTATTAGTAATCTGTGAACTATCATTAAAATCATCTGTAATACCTGAAGATTGGAGGATGGCCAATGTAACCCCAATTTTTAAAAAGGGGGTGATCCGGGAAACTACAGACCAGTGAGCCTGACATGGGAAAAATGGTAGAAACCATCATAAAGAACAAAATTGCTAAACATGTAGATAGTCATGGCTTAATGGGAGACAGCCAACATGGCTTTAGAAAAGGAAGATCTTGTCTTACTAATCTGTTATGGTTTTTTTGAAGGTGTTAATAAACAGGTAGACAAATGTGAGTCGGTTGATATAATGTATTTGGGCTTTCAGAAAGCCTTTGACAACGTCCCTCATCAGAGACGTTTAGCAAAACTAAAGAGTCATGGGATAGGAGGCAGTGTACTATTGTGGATCAGGAACTGGTTAAAAGATAGAAAAAGCAGAGGGTTTGGCTAAATGGCCAATTTTTCCAATGGAGAAAGGTGAATAGTGGTGTACCCCAAGGATCTGTGCTAGGTCCACTGCTTTTTGACATATTCATAAATGACCTGGAAAAGAGAATAACGAGTGAGGTTATCAAATTTGCAGATAACACAAAACTATTTAAAGTTGTTAAAACGCATGAGGATTGTGGAAAATTGCATGAGGATCTTGATAAATTGGACGACTGGGCATCAAAATGGCAAATGAAATTTAATGTGGACAAGTGCAAAGTTATGCTCCTAGGGAAGAACAACCCAAACTATGGTTACACGATGCAAGGTTCCACATTAAGAACTACCACCCAAGAAAAAAATTTAGGCGTCATTGTGGATAACATGTTAAAACCCTCCGCTCAGTGTGCAGCGGCGGCCAAGAGAGCAAATAGAATGCTTGGTATCATAAGGAAAGGAATAGAAAATAAAACAAAGGATATTATAATGCCTCTGTATCGTTCCATGGTGTGACCGCACCTTGAATATTGTGTGCAATTCTGGTCGCCGTATCTTAAAAAGGATATAGCGTTATTAGAAAAGGTTCAAAGAGCCACCAAAATTGTAAAGGGGATGGAAGGATACCCCTATGAAGAAAGGCTAAAAAGGTTAGGGCTCTTTAACCTGGAAAAGAGACGGCAGAGGGGAGATATGACAGAAGTCTATAAATGAATGAACGGAATGGAACGGGTAAACTTAGATCGATTGTTTACATTATCAGAATATAGAAAGACTAGGGGACATGCAATGAAGCTACAGGGTAAACTATTTAAGACAAATAAGAGAAAATATTTTTTCACTCAATGTGTAATCAAACTCTGGAATTTGTTCCCGGAGGATATAGTAAAGGCTGTTAGTGTAGCTGGGTTTAAAAAAGGTTTGGACAAGCTCCTGGAGGAAAGGTCCATAAACCATTAATATAAAGGGACCCAGGATATCAATGCTTGACCCAGTACAAGCATTGTGGAACCTGTGTCTTTTGGGGATACTGCTAGGTACGTATGACCTGGATTGGCCACTGTTGGAAACAGGATACTGGGCTTGATGGACCTTGGTCTGACCCAGTATGGCATATCTTATGTTCGGGTGGCAGTCCATCAGATGTCTAACATCAGGATGGAGCGCAGGTGTGCCACAGAAGTTGCCATGACCCTGACATTGTATGCCGTGACCTGGCCATCCAGTTTGTGCCCAGCCTTCTCATAGGCGAGGGTGATGCAGTCCATCACCCAGGTAGACAGGGTTCGCTTAGACACTGCCTCTCTCAGACGACTTGGGTCTTAGGAAACAAAGAGCTGAGAAGCATTTCGGTGGCCCTGGGTACGCTGAAGGTAGAAGGACAGGGCCCTCTTACAGTCCAGGGTGTGAAGGATGGTCTCTGCCCTGGAGGGTTGAGGTCTCGGGAAGAAGGTGGATAGCACCACCTCCTGGGTGAAGTGAAAAGATGACATCATCTTCAGGAGGAATTTGAGGTGCGTGCATAGCATGACCCTGTTTTTGTAGAATTGGGTATATGGCGCTTCTGCCACTAGGGCTTGGAGCTTGCTGACCTTGCGAGTGGAGGTGAGCACCACCAGGAACACGACTTTCCACAAGAGATACCTCAGGTGAGAGGTAGCCAGGGGCTCGAAGGGCGGGCGGGGGTAGAAAAAAAATCAACTTTTTCCAGGGGCTCTGCAGAAAAAACGGAGACTAAGTAAGATGGCACCCTTGGGCGGGAAGGGTACCATGCATGCATGGTAGCATCTCCCAAAGGTTTTCTTTGAAAGCTGGGGAGATGCTTCCACGAGGGCTCAGTCGGTGCCAACGTCACCCATATATAAGGACTGACTTCCTGGTTGTTCCCGGAGAACTTCTTTATGTCACAAGCGACCCTAAGTTCCCACCCCCCCCCTCACACACACCCCTTTTCATTGAGTAGGATTGGCAACTCTGCCTCCAGGTCAAAACAGAAATCAGATACCTAGGTATTATAATCGACTAACAACTAAGCTTCAAAACCTAAATTCAAAATACCACCAGGTCCATTACAAGCTTAGAATGTTGCAAAACCTTTGTCCTCTCTTAACCATGGAAACATTCTGATCAGTCTGCCAAGCCACCATCAACCCACTATTTGACTACTGCAACTCGATATATCAAGGCCTTCCCAAACACGCTCTTCTTCCACTACAACTTGCCCAGTACACTACATCACATACCATCTGCCAAGTACCCAGATAAACTCAAATCTTCAATTCTCTAACTCCTCCACTGGCTACCCATCAGCTCAAGAATCAAATACAATGTCCTCACCACAATCCACAAGGCATCAAACAACCTCTCCTCTGTGCACCTTCAATCATTAATCCACCCTCCCAAGTCCAACAGACCAAGAAGGAATAGCACGCCAAACCTCCTCAACCTCCCTACCCAGATATGCAAGAGCAATCAAAGCACACGACTTAAGAGCATTCACACTTTACACCCCCACCTTATGGAACTCACTACTCCCCACACTAAAGAAACATCAGCTCAACTGCAAACTTCCAAAAGAAACTAAAAACTCACCTCTTTCAAGAACACTTCGGAGTTGACTCAGAGTGCCACGCAATATGAGCTTTCTCAAACAGAATTTCCCCCACCAATCCTCCCTGAACCTCCTCAATTAGATACACTATCTTCCCCCTTTCCAACTGTGTAAATAGTTTTGAGACATTACTTTAAGCCTTTTGTTACCTCTTGTTATTCATAAGTTTTATGTCACTCAGTTGTTTTCATAAATTAATTGTATTCATCTAGTTTCATGTAAACCATTTTGACTAGTAGAAAAACGATATAGCAAAACCTATTAAATAAGTAAATAAAAGACAATGACATGACAATTTTCAGAGTGAGTTCCACAGGTAGTGTTTTATCCATATAAATCAGCTATCTGAAAGCTATGCACCCTGGATGTAGCTGTAAGTACGCTCATAGTGTATCAGTATGCATACCTAGACTACCATTTGGGAAAGTGGGCATTCCCAGAAGTGGGCTTGGAGCAGGGAAGTAAACAAGGAGCATGTTTTTGTATCTTGAGAAGTATACTTTACATCTTCTTTCTATAGAGATATTTTAAATGTCTGTGAGTACAGTTTTCTTAAGCAATTTTCAAAGCAGAATTATGCACATACCTTTTCTATGACAGTTAGTGCAAAGTACCTGCAGAATCTATACCTGTACAGGTAGTTTGAAAACCATCCCCTGAATGGCAAAGTTATTTGATTTAAAAATTATAATCCAGTTATCTCAAATTCTAGGTGATTAAACTCATACATTTGGACTGCAAAAATCCAAGGGAGCAGTACACAGAAGAGTGGGATCTGGGTGTGATGTTTCTGATGATCTTAAGGTAGCTAAACAAGTAGAAAAGGTCATGATGAAAGCCAGAAGGATGCTTGGATGCATAGGGAGAGGAATGGTCAACAGGAAAAAAAGAGGCGATAGTGCCTCTGTATAAGTCTTTGATGAGACCAAGTTTAGAGTACTGTGTACAATTCTGGAGAAAGATTTCAAAAGAATATAAACAGAATGGAGTCTGTGCAGAGGGTGGATACCAAAATGGTCAGTGGGCTTCATCATAAAGCATATGGGGACAGCCTTAAAGACCTCAATATGTCTACCTTGGAGGAAACCAAAAACAAAAAGGTCCTGGTTAACAAACAGCTACCAGAATGTTTGTCAGAGCTTCAGATCAAAAGAGGGCAGAGAAAACTACCCACCCCCTCGCTGTAGTAGCTCCCTTTTAATTTTAAGTTTTTTACATTTTTAAGGTGAAACAACATCTAAAACAGTCCAAAGACCACTTAACTCCAAAATTGTGCTTCTTTGCCGCCCAACAGCAACAACGTATCACATTTTGGGCCAATAACTATGGCCCTGCTTCAGGTTGAAGGGAAGATTAAATCTGACCGTCCTTGAGACGGTCTTCCCTTCAAGCATCCACCACCCTTTCAGTGAAAAAGTATTTACTGATGTTCCTTTTAAGTTTACTGCCTTGCAGCTTCATTGTATGCCCTCTAGTTTTACAGCTTCCCCTTCTTTGAAAAAGGTTTGCTTGTTCATTGTTACCCTTTATGTATTCAAAGGTCTGTATCATATTTCCCCTGCCCCACCTCTCCTCCAGGATATACATATTTAGGTCTTCAAGTCTCTTCTCATGTGTCTTCTGGTGCAGTCTCCAAATCATTTTGGTTGCCTTCCTCTGAACTGTTTAAAGTCTTTTTATCTCTTTTTTTGTGATATAGTCTCCAAAACTGAACACAATACTCCAAGTGAGGCTTCACCGACGACTTGTATAGGGGCATTATTACTTCCTTCTTTCTGCTGGTTATTCTCCCCTGTATGCCGCCCAGCATCCTTCTGGCTTTGGCTACTGCCTTGTTGTATTGTTGCATTACCTTGAGATCTCACACACTAGCATTCCGAATTCCCTCTCCTGGTACATGCACACCAACCTCTCTCCCTCTATTGCATACGATTCTTTTGGATTTCTGCATACCAAGTGCATGACTGGACTGCTTCACATTAAATCTTAATGCCAAGCATTAGACCATTCTTCCGGCATTTGCAGATATTTCCTCATGTTGTCCACTCCCTCAGAAGTATCCACAATATCACGCACAAATACATTAAACAGTATTGGTCCCAGGACCAGTCCCTGAGGCATGCCACTACACACTTTCCTTTCTTCCGAGTGAGTTCCATTTACCACCACCTTCTGTTGTTGGTCAGTCAGTCAACCAACCAATTTCTGATCCAGTTCACCACCTTGGAACCTATCCCTAGGCTGCTCAGTTTATTGATAAGCCTCCCATGAGGAACAGGATCAAAAGCTTTGTTGAAATCTAGGTATATCACATCCATTGCATGCCCTTGATCTAGTTCTCTGGTCACCCAGTCAAAAACCTCAAATCTGTTTGGCATCATCTTCTCCTGGTAAAAACCATGTTTCCTCGGATCATGCAATCCATTGATTTCCAGGAAGTCCACTATTCTTTCTTTCAAGAGCATCTCCATTACTTTTCCCACCAAGGAAGTAAGACTTACCGGGCTATAAGTTTGTCACCTCTTCCCTATTGCCACTTTTGTGAAGAGGTACCACATCAGTCTGTCTCCAGTTCTGCGGAACCTCTCCCCTCCAAAAATCTCTTTAAAGGCTTGCCAGAACCTTTCTGAGCTCCTTCAGTAGCCTGGGATATATTCCATCCAGCCTCGTGGCCTTGTCCACTCTCAGTTTTGCAAACTGTTCAAAAACATTGTCTTCTGTGAATGGTGTGGTATCTACTCCCTTCCAATTTGCATATTTATCAATCTTATGTGGTCCTTCTCCAGGATTTTCTTGAGTGAATACAGAAGTATTTGTTTAGCGTTTTTGCTTTTTCTATGTCACTTTCCACAAATCCTTCCTTTGTAACATACATAGTAAATAACGGCAGATAAAGACCAGTATGCCGCTCTGTGCAGGTCACCCCTCCCCATGTCTTTGTTTAGGGGTGAACTCACCGTTCCGTGTAGGACACCCCTGTTTGTTGAGAAATTAAATAGTTAAGTTAATTTTGATTATGTCCTGTTGCTGTAAAGGTATCCAGTGTGTCTGTCCCATGCCATTTTGAATTCTGTCACTGTATTTGCCCCCACCACTTCCATCGGGAGGGCATTCCAAGCATCCACCACCCTTTCAGTGAAAAAGTATTTCCTGACATTGCCTTTCAATTTACCCCCTTGCAACTTCATGTTATGCCCTCTAGTTTTACAGCTTCCCAATTTTTGTAAAAGGATTGTTTGTTCATTAAATTCTCTCTAAGTATTTAAAGGTCTGAATCATATCTCCCCTATCCCTCCTCTCCTCCAGAGTGTACATATTTAAGTCTTCAAGTCTCTTCTCATAAGGCTTCTGACGCAGGCTCCAAATCATTTTGGTCGCCTTCCTCTGAACCATTTCCAGTCTTTTTACATTCTTTGTGAGATATGGTCTCCAAAACTGAACACAGTATTCCAAGTGAGGTCTCACCAGTGACTTATACAGTGGCATTAGTACCTTTTCCTTTCTGCTGGTAATTCCTCTTTGTATGCAACCCAACAGAGTGGAGGAGTGGCCTAGTTGTTGGGGCAAGGTACTTCAGGCCAGAAGGTTGGGGGTTCAAATCCCACTAGAGGACAGCAGCCTTGGGCCGGAAGGACTGGGGTTTCTAGTCCCACAGGTGCTCCTTGTGGTCTTGGGCAAGCCACTTAACCCTCCATAGCCCATGTTCCCTGTAAAATAGTTATCTCCAAGTTATAATGCCCTGTTCAATGTAATTTCAGTTTGTTCAATGTAAACCGCACTGATGCAGAATAGTGCGGTATATAAGAGAATGTAAATAAATAAAATAAATAACATCTTCCTGGCTTTGGCCACTGCCTTGTCACACTGTTTTGCCACCTTGAGATCCTCAGAAATAATCACACCAAGGTCCGCCTCCTGGCCCGTGCACAACAACCTCTCGCCCCCTATCGCGTACATTTCCCTTGGATTTCTGCTTCCCAATTGCATGACACTGCACTTCTTCCCATTAAATCTTAACTGCCAAGCATTAGACCATTCTTCCAGCTTTTTTAGATCTTTCCTCACGTTATCCACTCCCTCAGGGGAGTCCACTCTGTTGCAAATTTTTGTGTCATCTGCAAAAAGACAGACTTTTCCATTCAGTCCTTCAGCAGTATCACTCACAAATACATCGAACAGTGCCAGGCCCAGGACCAAACCCTGGTGCACCCCGCTAATCACACTCTTTTCATTCAAGTGAGCTCCATTTACCATCACCTTCTGTCGTCTGTCAGTAAACCAATTTCTGATCCAGTTCATCACCTTGGGACCCATCCCCAAACTATTGAGTTTATTGATAAGCCTCCTATAAGGAACAGTATCAAAGGCTTTGCTGAAATCCAGGTAGATGACATCCATCGCATGCCCCTGATCTAGTTCTCTGGTCACCCAGTCAAAGAACTCAATCAAATTTGTTTGGCAAGATCGTCCTTTGGTAAAACCATGTTGCCTCGGATCATGCAACCTGTTAGTTTTGAGAAAGTCCACTCTTTCAGGAGCACCTCCATTACTTTTCCTGCCACCGAGGTAAGGCTCACCGGCCTGTAGTTTGTCACTTCTTCCCTGTCACCACTTTTGTGAAGAGGTACCACATCAGCCCTTTTCCAGTCCTGAGGAACTTCTCCTGTTTTCAAGGATCTGTTGAAAACATCCTTTAACGGCCATGCAAGAACCTCTCTGATCTCTTTCAGTGTCCTGGGATGTATCCCATCCGGTTCCATGGCCTTGTCCACTTTCAGTTTTGCAAGTTGTTCAAACACATCATCTTCTATGAATGGTGTGGTATCTACTTCATAACCATTTTTATACTTGGGTGTCACAGGTGGTCCTTCTTCAGGATTTTCTTTAGTAAAAACAGAGCAAAGTATTTGTTTAGCAATTTCGCTTTTTCAATGTCAATTTCCACGAGTCCGTTCCCAGCTCTTCTGAGTCCTGCAATTCAACCTCTCCCGAATATACCTGAAGAAAGTTTTGTCGCCACACTTCACATCTTTAGCCATTTTTTTCTCTGCCTTTGATTTTGGTTTCCTTATTTCTCTTTTTGTCTCTTAGTTTCCTTTCTGTGTTCCTCTGTTTGCAAGCTTTCGAATTTTGTGAAAACTGTGGTTTTTGCCTTTATTTGAGCAGCCACTTATTTGGAGAACCAAATAGGTTTCCTTCTCCTCTTGTTTTTATTTACTTTCCTTACATATTTATCTGTTGCCCCTTTTATTGCCACCTTTAGTTTAGCCCATTGCAATTCCACTTCTCTTATCCCCTCCCACCCTGTACTTTTGAGCCTGGCAATTCCACTCACCTCTTACCTTCTTTTTCTCCTGAACATACCTGAAAAACGTTTTGTCTCTCAGTAGAAGTAGTAGAGACGAAAAACTGTATCTAAATTCAAGAAAGCATGGGACAAACAGACCATCTCTAAAAGAAAAAAGGGACTGTAGAGCTTAGTGGTTGGTATGGAAGGGCAGACTGGATAGGCCGTATGGTCTTTATCTGCCATCATGTTTCTAAGTTTATTTATTTATTTATTTACATTCTCTTATATACCGCGCTATTCTGCATCAGTGCGGTTTACATTGAACAAACTGAAATTACATTGAACAGGGCATTATAACTTGGAGATAACTATTTTACAGGGAACATGGGCTATGGAGGGTTAAGTGGCTTGGAATTTCCAACGTTAATAGCAAAAAATGATCAGTACTTAAGAAACAAGAATTTAACATTTATTATGTTCAGATTCAGTTGGCACCCTTGCAGTTCAACCCTTAAAGCCAAAAATCTCATTAAAACAAGTAGCCAGTGAAATGACTTTGGACTATATATGCACACATATTTGGCACATAAAAGAATCAAATAAAATGAGACCAATTAAAAAAGGAAATATTATAAAAATTGGGACATTGCCAGGACATAATTATTATCCTATCAACAAAACCTATGCTTATCCTCACCAATTTACTATTATATCTACAAAAGGATAATTATACCTACAGAAAAAAAATTTTTGTCAGAGCGTTTGCCTTGAAAGAACCCTCCTTCTCGTAGCAAATTGGATTAAAAGGAGCAATTTGCTACGAGGAGGGTTTTTCAAAGCAAATGCTCTGACAAAAACTTTTTTTTTCTTTAGGTATACGAGGGGGTACCCAAAAAAATCCAGGAATAACATTGCCGTGGGCGGAGCTTGTGTAGTATGCACTTCTGCCGCTAGGCGTGTATAGTGCAACTCATTGTCAGTTCAGTGCCGCCTGTGTTGTCGACCTGGCTTGTTCTGTTCATCTGCAGTGATTGTTTTTGCTAGCGCTGTTTTGTTCTTGTTTCTTTTATTATGATGACAAGTTTAAGTGAACAACGTGCAGCTGTGAAATTTTGTTTTCTACTCGGTAAAAATGCTGCTGAAACTGTTTTAATGTTGAAAACAGCCTATCAAGATGACGCTATGGGAAAAAGTCAAGTGTACCAGTGGTTTGCTCGGTTTAAAAATGGCGACATGTCGATTGATGACAAACCTCGTTCTGGGCGTCCATCAACTGCCCGAATCGACGAAAATATTGAAAAAATTCGAGAGCTTGTGCTCACAGACCGTCGACAGACAATTGATCAACTGTCAGAGATTAGTGGGTTATCTTGGAGCTCGGTTCAGCAAATTTTAACGGAAGATTTGGGAATGAAAAGGATTGCTGCCAAGTTTGTTCCTCGGGTTCTGACTGACAATCAAAAGGTACATCGAGTTGAAACATGTCGTGTTTTGAAACAACAGCTTGAAACTGATCCAGATTTTCTGTCAAAGGTCATTACAGGTGATGAGTCATGGTGCTATGGTTACGACCCAGAAACAAAGCAACAGTCAAGCCAATGGAAGACGTCATCGTCACCCCGTCCAAAAAAATGTCGTCAAGTCAAATCAAACATCAAAACAATGCTGATTTGCTTTTTTGATGCCAAGGGGGTAGTTCATTCAGAGTTTGTTCCCCCAGGTCAGACCGTCAATCAAACCTTTTATTTGGAAGTTTTAAGAAGATTGCGCAACGGTGTTTGTCAAAAAAGACCCGATTTGTGGCAGACAGGAGACTGGTTCTTCCATCACGACAACGCACCTGCACACACAGCCATCTCTGTTAGACAGTTTTTGGCTAAAAATGGCATGGTTCCGCTGCCCCACGCACCTTACTCGCCTGACCTGGCTCTGTGTGACTTTTTCTTATTTCCATGCATGAAAAGGGGCATGAAAGGACACCGATTTGACAACATTGAAGAAGTCGAGAAAAAAAAGAGGGAGGAGCTGTCAGCCGTTTCTAAAGATGACTACAAAAAATGTTTCGAACAGTTGAAGCACCGGTGGGACAAATGTATCAGTTGTAATGGAGAGTATTTTGAAGGGGATAAGGTTGTTTTGTAAAGAATTTGAAATAAATAGCTTTTAAAAAATAATTCCTGTTTTTTTTGGGTACCCCCTCGTAATTATCCTTTTGTAGATATAATAGGACAATTACTGGCATTCTTGTAAACAATTCAAATCACTTTGAATAAAAAAACCACACATTCCCACTGCAGAAAAATTAGATGCACCTCTGATCGTCAGTACTCACATGATTTGAATCGAGCAATGAATGATGGCTCTAATGTTTAAAATGGTCAAGTTGTCACCCTGCTCCATTTTCACAATGGTGAAGACAAGAGAGCTTCCAGAGACCGTCAGAAAAGCCATTATCACCAAACAAACGGGTAGAAGGTCAATCTCCAAAGACTTTGGGATTCCTGTGTCTACAGTTCACAATGTTTTAAAAAGTTTTCTGCTCATGAAACTGTCAAGAACCTCCCAGAACGTGGTGGGAAAAGGAAAACTAATCCAAGAAGTCTTCAAAGGTTAATGCGAACAGTTGGAAAAGCACCACATACAACATCCAAAGAGCTTAAGACTTACCTGGAGCAATCTGAAACAGTGGTTTCAACCCGCACTATATGCTGTGCACTAAACAAAGAAGGACTTCATGTGCGAAGGCCAAGGAGAACCCCACTACTCAAAGACAGACATAAAAAGGTACACCTGATCTTTGCCCAAACCTACCTTATGAAACCACAATCCATCTGAGAAAACGTCCTGTGGACAGATGAAACCAAACTTCAGCTCTTTGGTAATGCAGACCAGAGATACATTTACAGGCAAAGAAATGAAGCTTATAAGGAAAAAGACATCCTTCCTACAGTTAAATATGGTGAAGGTTCTATAATGTTGTGGGGCTGTTTTGCTGTCTCAGGAACTGGAGGCCTGTAACGTATTGATGGAATCATGATGTTACAGGACTAACAAGGTATTTTGAAGCGAAATGTACTATCTAGTGTCAGAAAGCTAGGTCTGGGCCAAAGGTCATGGGTCCTCCAGCAGGATAATGACCCAAAACATATCCAAAAGTACAAAAGAATAGTTAAGGAAAAATGGATTGTTTTAAACTGGCCAGCAATGAGTTCTGATCTCAATCCAATTGAGAACCTCTGGCAAGAGCTGAAATCCGCCTTGTTAAAAGGAATCCTGGAAACATTCATGAGCTGGAACAAATTGTAGTTGAAGAGTAGGAGAAACTATCAGAAGACATATGTAAGAAGCTTATAGAAGGCTACAAGAAGCGTTTGGAGGCTGTCATCACTGTCAAGTGTCATGCAGCCAAATACTAGTGAAGGGTGCCATTTAGTCCTTTCCAGGTCATATTTTGGGTTTTTTTCTAAGAAATTACTGTATCTAAGTTGCACAGACATCTTTTTTTTTTAATTGTATACCTTTGAACATACTATTAAAATATTATGATGACATACAGTTGAAATATTTCCAATTATTTCTCAAGATATTGTACACAACATACCTAAAAAGTAAGGGTGCCAATAATGTTGACCACAACTATCAGCAAAAATGCATTAGAAATGTGATTGCTAGCTCAGAGATACTATCCAAAGACCTCAAAACATCAAATTAATTCTCAGCTCTACCAATTTTTCTGTTAGTCCTTTTCCTAGGACCTTTTGATTTTCTGACTATGAACTACAGCAGTAGGAGTGGCTAAGGGACAATGTGCTATCACACATACTAAATGTGCATTAATTGCTATTGTAAGCAGTTGATTCTTATTAAGTGTTAACACATAAAACATGCAACAATGTCAAACCTATGCTAGTGAGATAATAAGATGCAGAACTAAACAAAAGAGCTCATTATTTATTAGCATGGCAAAAAGTATAGGCTTCCAACAGTACCTTTGCATTTGCCATAGTCTATGATTTTAATTTGCATCATAAGAACATAAGATATATCATAATGGGTCAGACTAAGTTCCATCAAGCCTAGTATCCTGTTTCCAACAGAGGCCAATTGAGCTCACAAGTACCTGTCAGGTTCCCAAAAAGGTACACAGATTCCACGTTGCTTTTCACGGAGTAAGCAGTGGATTTCCCTGGTCCTCTTTAAAGGTTTATGGACTTTTTCTCAAGGAACCTCTCCAAACCTTTTTTAAAACCAGCTACTCTAACAACTTTTACTACATCCTCCGGTAATGAATTCCAGAGGTTGATTATGTATTGAGTGAAAAAATATTTTCTCTTATTAGGTCTTAAATGGGTTATATTGTAGCTTCATTGCATGTCCCCTAGTCTTTCTACTTTTTGAAGGAGTAAACAACCGATATACGTTTACCCATGTCACTCCATTCATTATTTTATAGGCTTCTATCACATCTCCCCTCAGCTGTATTTTTGCCAAGCTGAAGAGCCCTAACATTCTAAGCTTTCCTCATAGGGGTATCCTTCCATCCAGTTTACCATTTTGGTGGCTCTTCTCTCTACCCTATTTTTTTTTTAAACTCCGCTATATCCTTTTTGATACTGGTCATTAAATATGCATGATGAACATGTTTATGCATAGCTTTCTAGTAGCTAGATTAAACCTGCTTGTATCATATTCTCCTATAGGTTAGATCTCCAGGAACAAGCAGGAATGTAGTCTTCACATATGGGTAACATCGGTACCAACGGAGGCTGCATGGGAACTCTCCCCAGCTTCCAAAAGGAAAGCTTTTGGGAGCATCCCACTGCACCTGCGTAGCTGCCTTCCTGCCTTTCCAGCTCTCCTTCCTCAGCTCTTCGTTTTCCACGGAGCTGACAGGAAGCAATCCTGTCACTGCAGAAAATTTGTCCTTTTTTTTTTTTTGAGATCGCGTCTGCCTTCCTATCGATGCTGGTACCGGCCCCTGTCGGTGCTTTCTTTCTTTCTCTCTTAAAAAAAAAAAAAAAAAAATTCTTCTGTGAGGGAAGGAATCTTTTCTTCCTTCAGGAGCATCAATGCCATCTTAGGCTTAGGACTCCTCTTTTGTCACAGACAAAATGAAAAAACCATCCAGTGGTTTTAAGAAGTGTTCCAAATGTGGCAGTACCATTTTGGCCACAGACACCAATGACTGGTGTCTAAAATGCTTAGGACTGGATCATCAACCGTCAGAATGTCCTCCCTGTAGGATGATGATAAAGAGAGGCCTACAGAACTGAGCTGCAAAGCTGGGCACCCTCTTTGCCTCCGATGCAGTATCTTTAGCATCAACGTCATCGAGAGCTTCATCTTCCTTCCAAGGATCTCAGGTATCAAAACCCAAGTCTTCATCAAAGACTGGCCAGCCCTCCAAGGGTAGATCTCCTAAGCATCGAGATGCCTCGGGTGTTGCCCTAGAGGGGGACACACCAGCCAAATAACCCCGGCTGGAGGACCTTGCCTCCAAAGCCTTAGTGGGGTCCCAGGATGCTCCCGAGGCCTCCACCTCCACAGAGTTCCTGGTGCCATGCTCAGGGATCGTGGCCTGCAATTTCGATACCGATACCCAAACAAACATCGGCATGCTCCATGGATCAACGTATCCTGGCCATCGAGCAGAGCTCAGCGGCCTTACTGGCAGCCTCCGTACCGGTAAAGCCTTTGCAGTCAATCCCTTAAGCATCAGTACCAGCTCCGGTACCAAAAGAGCCTACATTGACTTTTTTGCCATTTACCACGCTACCGCTCTTGCCGGCCCTCAAATCTGTTTCCAGTACAGAGGGGCTGGCACCACAAGCTTCAGCTACCGGCTTTGATCGGTATCGAGTACGTGCAGAGCGGAAACACCCTGCCCATCGACACTTAGTCTTCGGGCTCCAATTCGTCGGATGATGAATCGGTCGATACCTGGGAAATGAGAACTCTCCCAGAAGACCCATCTCCGACTCCACAACGTTGCATGTCCCCTCTGGAGGACATGTCTTTCCAAGACTTTATTTGCGATGTTGCTCGGGGTCTTGTCCATAACGATGACTTCAGAGAATGAACCTAGGGCTGAAGAACTGGAAATTCATCAATATCCTACAGCCCCAAAGGAAGCTGCTACTCTCCCTATTCATCACATACTTCATGACCTTATGCTTCATACGTAGGAGACACCCCTAACCACCTCTCCACATACTCGACAACTCGATACCATGTACCAGATACCGGAGTGTCCTGGGTTTCAAAAGAGGCAATTACCGCACCATTCCATGGTGGTGGAATCGGCAATGCGTTGAAGTGCTAAGACACATTCCTCGAACCCTCCAGGCAGGGAATCGAGAACTCTCAACATCTTTGGTCGATGATGTTTTCAGGCCTCCATGTTATCGACCAGGATCAGTTCCTACATACTCTATATGGGTATGTTCCTTAGAGAGGTGGCTAGGGATTTGGAGTTAATGGCTCCTCTTCTCCCTGATGACAAGAGAGCAGATTATCTCACCCTTGTAAAGCATGCTCAATATGGAATATGGAAAGCAGTGTGTATTAATGCCCGTAGCATGGGAAATAAGATCCCTGAAGTTGAAGCTTTGGTGGGAGTGGCTGACTTGGATTTAGTGGCAGTTACAGAAACATGGTTCACAGAAAACCATGACTGGGATGTAACTATACCTGGCTATACTTTATTCAGAAAGGACAGGGGAGGAAGAAGGGGAGGAGGAGTGGCACTATATGTAAAAACTACTATTAAAGCTTTGGAATTACAGAGCTTAAAAGGGAGAGAGGAGGCATTGTGGGTTAAACTAGAAAGAGGGAAAGAGAAATCTATTTGCATTGGTGTGATATACAGACCTCCCTCACAAGAGGAAGAGGTGGACAGAGAGTTAATTGAAGACATACACAGCATTGCTAGGAAAGGGGAAGTGCTACTGCTAGGAGATTTCAATATGCCAGATGTTGATTGGCACATTCCTGCTGCAGTATCATCTAGAAGTAAGGAGATCCTGGATTCTCTACAGGGAGAACTATTCAGGCAATTGGTAACAGACCCCACCCGTGAAGGGGCCATACTGGACTTGGTGCTTACCAATGGTGAAAGTGTTTCTGATGTTGTAGTGGGAGATCATTTTGCATCCAGTGATCACCAGATGGTGTGGTTCAGTATTAGGACTAGGGCTGTTAGAATCCATTCCAAGGTGAAGATCTTAGACTTTAAGAAGACTAACTTTGCGAAGATGGGCCAATACCTCAGGGAGTCGTTAGTGGGATGGGAACAGCTGGGGGATGTAGAAAAACAGTGGGCAAAACTGAAAGGGGGTATTTTAAAGGCAACCAACCTTTTTGTTAAAATGGTAAATAAAGGCAAAAGGAACAGGAGACCGCTATGGTTTTCGAAGGAAGTAGCTGAAAAAGTGAAGAAAAAGAGGGAGGCCTTCATGAAATACAAGAGATCACAGAGAGAGGAAGACAGGCATCTGTATTTGGAAAAACTTAGAGAAGCTAGCAAAGTAGTCAAGAAGGCAAAGATTCAAAAGGAGGAGGAAATAGCCAATGCAATAAAATGGGGGGATAAGACATTTTTCAGATATATTAGTGAGAAGAGGAAGGGCAAAAGTGGTATTGTCAGACTCAAGGGTGCAGGGGGGGAATATGTAGAAGCTGATAAGGATAAAGCGGAATTGCTTAACAAATATTTTTGTTCTGTGTTGACAGATGAAGAACCAGGAGCAGGACCTCAGAAAACACCCACAAATAAGAACAGAAGCGAGGGACATCTTGAACAATTTTCAGAAGACTGTGTTCGTGAGAAACTAGCTCAACTTAAAGTAGACAAAGCGATGAGACCGGATGGGATACACCCTAGAATACTGAGGGAACTTGGGGACGTTCTAGCAACTCCACTGACTGACCTTTTCAATGCCTCGTTGGAGTCGGGAGTGGTGCCAAAGGACTGGAGAGAGGCTCATGTGGTGCCTTTACACAAAAGTGGAAGTAAGGATGTGGTTGAAAACTACAGGCCGGTTAGTTTAACTTAAGTGGAGTAAATTATTGGAAACGCTGCTGAAAGAGAAAATAGTGAGGTTTCTGGAGTCCGGCGGATTACAGGATCCGAGGCAGCATGGATTCACCAGAGGCAGGTCTTGTCAGACAAATCTGATTGATTTCTTTGACTGGGTGACCAGGGAGTTGGACCGAGGGAGAGCTCTAGATGTGGTGTATTTAGATTTCAGTAAAGCCTTTGACACTGTTCCTCACAGGCGACTTATAAACAAACTGAGCACCCTAGGGATGGACCCTGAAGTTACTGCTTGGGTTAGAAATTGGTTGGGTGGGAGGCGACAAAGAGTACAAGTAAATGGAGCTCACTCTGAGGAGAAGGATGTTACCAGTGGTGTGCCCCAGGGATCTGTCCTTGGTCCGATTCTTTTTAACATCTTTGTTAGTGATATAGCGGAAGGGCTGTCGGGTAAGATTTGCCTCTTTGCGGATGATACCAAAATCTGCAATAGAGTAGACACCCAGGAAGGTGTAGATAACATGAGGAGGGATCTAGCTAAGCTTGAAGAATGGTCTAGAATTTGGCAGCTGGGATTTAATGTTAAAAAATGTAAGGTCATGCATTTGGGCTGCAGCAATCCAAGGGAGCAATACAGTATAGGAGGTGAAGTACTTTTGTCCACTAAAGAAGAGCGGGACCTAGGCGTGGTTGTGTCTGATGATCTTAAAGTAACTAAACAGGTAGAAAAGGCGACGGCAAAAGCTAGAAGGATGCTTGGGTGCATACGGAGAGGAATGGCTAGCAGAAAAAAGGAGGTGATAATGCCTCTGTATAAGTCTTTGGTGCGACCTCATTTGGAGTATAGTGTGCAATTCTGGAGACCGCACTTTCAAAAGGATGTGAACAGGATGGAGTCGGTGCAGAGGGTTGCTACTAAAATGACTAGTGGGCTTCATTATAAAGCATATGAGGACAGACTTAAGGATCTTAATATGTACACCTTAGAGGAAAGGCGGGATAGAGGTGATGTGATTGAGATGTTTAAATACCTCCGTGGCATAAATGTTCAGGGAGAGAGCCTCTTTCAATTGAAAGCAAGTTCTGCTACGAGGGGACATGGGATGAGGGTGAAGGGAGATAGATTCAGGAGTGATATGCAGAAATATTTCTTTACGGAAAGAGTAGTGGATCCATGGAATAGTCTCCCAGTGGAGGTGGTTAGGATGAGGACAGTAACTGAATTCAAAAAAGCATGGGACCAACACAGAGGATCTCTAAAGGTAAAAAATGGACTGTTGTAGTTGTTGTTATGGAAGGACAGACTAGATGGGCCTTGTGGTCTTTTTCTGTCATCATGTTTCTATGTTTTAAATATGTTTCAAAGTTTGTTAACAGGGCAACCTTTGACTGTTTTGAGTGTATCAGCAGAACTTCATCTATCTGTATCGAGCACACAGGATTGCTTGGCTCCAAGCATCCGATCCCGAACAATGGTTTCAAGATAAGCTGGGTAATAAAAAACCTTTTTGGCAAGGATTGGCAGGACAAGGCCTCTCAGTTAGAATCTGAGAACACCACTCTTAATAGACTATCTAGATCTACTGCCAACCCAGCTAGGAAAAAGGCAGCGAAGAAAGCTTTTTTCAATAATAAGAAGTACTACCCTTCTTACACCCCTGCAGTACAGTGTCAACACCATGCTCCCCAGAAGGGGCAGCAGCCATCAAAACAACAAAAGAAAGCTCAGACTCCTAAGTCACAGTCGCCTCAGCAGACCCAGCCTTCTCAGGGTCTTTGACTCCTTTCTGGAGAACATAGCCATTCTGCCTCTGGAGATTCCAGATCCCATCCACATTTTCAGCAGACTTTGTCATTTTGCCCACAGGTGGCATCTTATCACATCAGAGCAGTGGACACTGCCCATAGTATGGGAAGGGTACAAGCTTCATCTATGAAGTCTATCCCTCCCCCCCCCCCCGGACTCCTCCAAGAGTGTTCCTCTCTCAACCCCCTCTCACCGCTCTGTTATTGAAAGAGGTCACCTCCTCTCTCTTTCAGGCGCAATAGAGGAGGTTCCACTGTCCCAGCAGGGAATGGGCTTTTATTCTCCATACTTCCTCATTCCAAAGAAAACAGGAAGGTACAGGCCTATTCTGGACCTCAGAGAACTGAATAAGTACCTACTATGGGAGAAATTCAAAATGATCTCCCTCAGCACCCTTCTCCCCTATCTCCAGAGTCAGGATTGGCTCTGTTCTCTAGATCTAAAGGAGGCATATACTCACATACATATTCACTCACAGCACAGAAAGTTCCTGCATGCTCTGTTTCAAGGGAGACATTATCAATACAAAGTCCTGCCTTTTGGAAAGTGCTCATTAGTAGCCACATTCCTAAGGACTCTAGGGATATTTGTCTTCCTTTACTTAGATGACTGGCTCATTCGAGCAAACAGCTCTCTAGAGGCCAATCTTTCCCTCTCTTGCACCATGCAAGTGCTGCAACATTTGGGATTTGTAATAAATTTTCCAAAGTTCCAACTCGTTCCCTCTCAAACTCTAGAGTTCATAGGGGCTCTCCTAGACACTCAACAATTAAAGACATTTCTGCCCCAAGCCTGCTGCACTCGACTCAATCAGTTTGCATCTCAGGCATGCCTCAGGCATCTCACTGCTCAAGAACTGCTACAACTTCTGGGTCATATGGCATCAACAGTACATGTTGTTCCATATGCTCGTCTACATATGCGCACAGCTTTATGGACACTGGTTTCCCAGTGGTCTCAGGCATTGGGTCGCCTGGGAGACAGAATAATGGACTCTACCCGCCTAATCTAGTCTCTCCAGTGGTGGCAATCCCCAGAAAACCCCTAATAGGGTCACCTTTTCAGATGCCAGCACATTAATGTACCCTGACAACGGATGCGTCTAAATTGGGCTGGGGAGCTCATCTGGACAATCTCTCCACTCAGGGACTTTGGTCTCATCAGGAGTCACAACTCCACATAAATCTGTTGGAACTCGGGGCCATTTACAATGCTCTCAAAGCGTTCTAGGACCATCTTAGATTCTGCACAGTTCTAGTCCAGATGGACAATCAAGTAGCTGTTTTACTTGAACAAGCAGGGCAGAACAGGCTCTTGGACCCTTCGCAGCAAAGCCCTTTCAACTATGGTCTTTTGCCATACAGCATCACATTCACCTACTTGTGGTGTATCTTTCAGGCAAACACAATGTCTTAGCAGACAAACTGAATCAAGTCCTTCTACCCCACGAGTGGTCTCCATGCATACAAGGTCACTCACATTTTTCAGATATGGGGAACCCCAGATATAGACCTGTTCGCAAGTCCTCAGAATGCCAAGCTTCCTTGCTTCTGCTCCAGGATGCCTGCACAGGACAGCCAGCAGGTAGATGCTTTTCACCTTCACTGGAGTCAAGGCTTCCTATAAGCCTTCCCTCCCATTCCTTTCATTCCAAAGACTCTTTTCAAACTCCAGAGAGACAGTGGCTACAGGATACTCATAGCCCCACGTTGGCCACAACAACCGTGGTATCCTCTCCTTCTACGTCTGTCTCAAGCTCAGCCCATAGATCTAGGGTCTGCTCCAGATCTCCTCTCACAGGAGGAGGGGATGCTGCTGTATCCCAATCCACAGTCCCTCCATCTTACAGCAAGGCTGCTGAAGGCATAGCCTTCCAGGACATTAACCTCTCTCAACAGGTTAAGAATATCCTTTTAGCTTCTAGGAAGCCTTCCACCAGGCACTCCTAAGCCTTCAAGTGGCGTAGATTTTCTCTCTGGTATTCGCAGAGGGCACTTAACCCCTTCTCAGCTCCGGTGGATGCATTACTTGAATATCTTCTCCACCTGTCTTCTTTTGGTCTCAAAACCAATTCGGTAAAAGTACACCCAAGTCAGCTGCTTGTAGCACGATTCATGAGGGGTCTTCTATTAACGAAACCTCCCATTAAGCCCCTTCAGTGGCATGGGATCTTAATGTTATTTTAGGACAGTTTCTCAAGCTGCCCTTTGAACCTCTAGCCACTACTTCTCTGAAGTTTCTCACCCGAGGTCACCTTCCTTATTGCCCTCACTTCAGCAAGATGCATTAGTGAGCTCCAGGCTTTGGGGGCTGACCCTCCTTATACACAATTCCACCATAAGGTAGTCCTTGGGACTCATCCTCACTTTATGCCAAAGGTGGTCTCGCCCTTCCACTTAAACCAGTCAGTTTACGTCCCTGTCTTTTTCCCTAGACCTCATTCCTCTAGGGCAGAAGCAACCCTTCACACTGTGGATTGCAAACGTGCTTTGGCTTTTTATCTCCAGAGAACTCGAGAGCACAGAAAAGCTTCCCAGCTTTTCATCGCCTTTGACTCGAGTCACCTGGGACTGCCAGTATCCAAGCGAACTCTCTCCAGATGGATAGCGGATTGCATCTCCTTTGCTTACGGAAGTGCAGGACTCTCTCTTGAGGGTCATGTCACCGCACATAATGTTTGGGCCATGGCTACCTCTATGGCAAATCTATGCTTTGTAGCGATTCATGAGATAGGCAAAGCAGCAACTTTGGTCTTCTGTCCACACTTTTGCTGCTCACTATTGCCTAGATAAGGACTGGATGCCTTCCTTGGCCAAGCTGTTCTCCAGCACCTCTTTCAAACTTAGATCAACTCCTACCCTCCATCTCGGATTTCGATACCAGACATCCCTGGAGGATTTATGACCTTCTTAGTTATGCCTGTGCTCCACCGCTCACTCTGAGATCATCTCTCTGGCATCTCCGAGCTAGGGAGTCCCATATGTGAAGACTACATTCCTGTTTGTTCCTGGAGATAGCATAGTTACTCACCTGTAACAGGTGATCTCCGGGAACAGCAGGAATTTAGTTTTCACAACCTACCTTCCTCTCCTAGGAGTTGTACTTTTTCTTCTCCTTCTCTCCTTTTATCTCAGCTACAAACTCAACTGAGGAGGGAGAGCTGGAAAGGCAGGAAGGCAGCTATGCAGGCACAGTGGGATGCTCCCAAAAGCTTTCCTATTGGACGCTGGGGAGCGTTCCCACGCGGGCTCCATCGGTACTGACGTTACCCATATGTGAAGACTAAATTCCTGCTGTTCCCGGAGATCACCCGCTATAGGTGAGTAACTATGCTTTCTTCTACCCCTTCACTGTCTGAAGATGGCAGATTTAAAAATCAGAGTTCATACTGTACACAGCAGTCATAAGCTTTGTCTACAAGCCAAGAACGTTATAAAAAGCAATTGCATATTTACACAACAAAGGCAGAGAAAATAGAAATTACACTTACCTGGTAATTGTAGTTCCGGGAGGGTCCAGTTTAGTCCTCCACATCCGGGTAGTGCACCTCCTCCTGCAGCCTGGAGACTGGACCAATCAGAATCTTCACCACCACAGGGTGTATACTGCAGGAGCTCCCATCAGCTCCCCAGTGAACTAATAACAAAGCAGACTTAAAGAGACAACACAAGATAGAAACACATAGTAAAACAGAACTTAGTCCCTCTACCCACAGCTTGACCCCCACCCCAAACGAGGGAGCCAAACACTGCACATTGCCTCTGCCCCTTCACCGGCCACCAATGCAAGTCAAGGGAGAAGCCAGAAGAAAACGAACAATCAAGAGAGATCGGAAGACCCCCCAACTCGGAGGACCACCAAACATCACTTACCCAATACTCCCTATGTCCGTACTAAGCGCGTCACGATGAAGCAATCTGTCTTTTTGGGAGGGCATGAGGACTAAACTGGACCCTCCAGGAACTACAATTACCAGGTAAGTGTAATTTCTATTTCCTGAGCGGTCCTCCAGTTTAGTCCTCCACATCCAGGATGTACCAGAGCAGTTATTAACGGGAGGGACCTTGCCATCCGGCACGCAAAACCGCCAAACCAAAACCAGAATCCCTGGCCGCCAGCACATCCAGCCGGTAATGCCTACTGAAAGCATGCAGAGACGACCAAGTAGCCGCCCTACAAATATCCACTGGCGGAACTAGGATATGCTCTGCCCACGACGTTGCTTGCGCCCTGGTAGAATGGGCCCGCAACCCCAACGAAACCGCACGTCCCTGCAGAATATATGCCGACGCAATGGCCTCTTTAATCCATCTGGAAATGGAGGACTTCGCCGCTGCTTCCCCCTTCCGCCTCCCGCCAAAAAGCACGAACAGGCGGTCCGTCTTGCGGAAGGGCTCCAAAACCTTCAGATACCGACGCAGCACCCGCCAAACATCCAGCCGATGCAATCCGCTGTCCGACGCGTCCGCTGCCTCCTGTTTGAACACGGGGAGAAAGACAGCCTGATTCAAATGAAAGGAGGAAACCACCTTGGGAAGAAAGGAAGGAACAGGCCTCAACACCACTCTATCCCCCGAAAACGATAGGAATGGTTCTCTACAAGAAAGTGCCTGCAACTCCGAAATCCGCCTAGCTGAACAAATTGCCACCAGAAAAACTGTCTTCAACGTCAGATCTTTAACAGACGCCTGGCGAAGGAGATCAAAGGGTTTCCAAACCAAGGAGTGCAACACCAAATTCAAATCCCACGGAGGAATGACCACTCTGCGCGAGGGACGTAGACGGAACACTGCCCTAAGGAAACGTTGCACATCCACGTGCGCCCCCAGGGGGACCCCCAGGATCCTACCTCGAAAACATGCGAGAGCCGCCAACTGAACCTTTAGGGAGCTGGCCGCTAAACCTTTGTCAAAACCATCCTGCAGAAAACTGAGTATTGCTGCAACGGAGGCAACCGCCGCCCGAAGGCTGTGCCTCGAACACCAGTCCTCAAAAATTCGCCACACCCGGACATACGCTAGCGAAGTGGAGGACTTCCGCGCCCGAAGGAGCGTGGCAATAACCGCTGACGAATAACCTTTCTTCTTCAACCTAGCCCTCTCAATGGCCATACCGTAAGCGAGAATCAATCCACCTGAGGCATCCGCAACGGGCCTTGACGCAGAAGGTCCACTAGAGGAGGAAGCCGCCATGGCACTCCGTCGAGCAATCGCACCAGGTCCGCATACCACGGATGCCTTGGCCAATCCGGCGCCACCAGAAGCACCTTCCCCTGGTGCGCCTTGATGCGCTGAATCACTCGACCTATCAGCGCCCACGGCGGGAAAACGTAAAGGAGTCCGGACTCCGGCCAGGGTCGAATGAGGGCGTCGATGCCTTCGGACATCCGTTCTCTCCGCCTGCTGAAAAAGCGACCCGTTTTCGCTGACTGAAATGTCGCCATGAGGTCCAAGATCGGCGGGCCCCACCGGCGAACGATTTGTGCGTAGATCTGCGGGTGAAGCTCCCAATCCCCGGCATCCACCTGCACCCTGCTGAGGAAATCGGCCGTCACATTGCCTTTTCCTGCAATGTGAGTCGCTGAAATGGCCAGAAGATGAACTTCCACCCACTCGAAGAGCCGCTCTGCCTCTTCTTCCATGGCTCTGCTCCCTGTACCGCCCTGCCGGTTGAGGTACGCCACCGTCGCCGAGTTGTCCGAGAGGACGCGCACCGCTCGTCCTGTCAAAGAAGACTCGAAGGCCTGCAGAGCCCACAGCACCGCGCGTAGCTCGAAGCGGTTGATGGACCACAAGAGATCCGGAGCCGCCCAAGTCCCCTGTGCGAATCGATCCCCGCAGTGGGCCCCCCAGCCCACCAGACTGGCATCTGTTATCAAGGGCATCCAAGCGGGCTGTTCCAGCGGCAGACCCGCCAGCAACGACTCCGAACTCAGCCACCACCGCAACGACTGCCGCACTCGGCCCGGGCAGGGCAAACGTTTGCTCAGCGAGTCCGTTTGGTTCGACCAGCGACACAAGAGAGCCCTCTGTAGCAGACACATATGAAATCTGGCCCAGGGAACCACTTCCAGAGTTGCCGACATCGTCCCCAGTAACCGAAGATACCACCAGGCTGTCGGCGCTGGGAAGCCTAAAAACTGGCGCACCAACAGTCACAGCGCATGCGCTCGGCGATCCGGCAGTAACACCAAGCCTTTCGCTGTGTCGAAGAGAACTTCGAGATATTCGAGGGACTGAGACGGAACTAGGTGACTCTTTTTCGCGTTGATGACCCAACCGAGACTCCGCAGTAAGTCTACCACTCTGCAGGTGGCTTGCAAACTCTCCCTTTCGGACTTTGCTCGAATCAACCAGTCATCGGGGTAAGGATGAACTAGGATACCCTCCTTTCGCAACGCCGCCACCACTACCACCATGACCTTGGTGAAAATGCGCGGTGCCGTGGCTAGACCGAACGGCAGCGTCTGAAATTGGAAATGTCCCCAAGGAAACGCGAATCGCAGAAACTTCTGATGCGCCTCCCTGATGGGAATGTGCAAGTAGGCCTCCGAGAGATCCAGAGACGTTAGAAACTCCCCTTGGCGCACCGTCACGATTACGGACCTTAGGGTCTCCATGCGGAAATGAGGCACCCGAAGGCAACGATTCACGCCCTTGAGATCTAAGATGGGGCGGAGCGAACCGTCCTTCTTTGGCACCACGAAATAAATGGAGTAACGACCCAGTCCGCGCTCGGACTCTGGAACGGGCACTACCGCTCCCAATGCCACCAAGCGGTCGAGCGTCAACCGAATTGCGAGCACCTTGCGCTGACCTTTGGCTGGCGACAGAATGAAAGAATCCCGAAGAGGGCACGCTAGTTCCAAAGCATATCCCTCCCAGACGATCTCGAGCACCCACTGGTCTGACGTTATCTGGGCCCAGAAGGGAAGGAAGTGACGAAGGCAACCCCCTATCACTAGACTTTCCTCCGGGGCCCCCCCTCGCTTCATTGTGGCTTGCGATTAAAGGAAGAGGAGGGGGAGGAGGAGGCAGCAGAAAAACCTCTGCCTGCCCCTCGGAACCCTCGAAACCCTGGGGCTCTAGATCCAAACCTTCCACGCTGGAAACCACCAAGCCGGGAAGAGCGGAACCTACGAAAGTCCCGAAATTGACCCCGAGCCACAGCTGCACTTCTGCTCTGCCTAGGCTTATCCTCCGGTAGCCTACCGCCTTTAGATTCCCCGAGGTCCTTAACCAATTTATCCAGATCATCCCCGAACAACAAATTACCCTTAAAGGGGAGCTTGCTGAGGCGCGATTTAGACGACCCATCGGCTGCCCAATTACGCAGCCAAACGGACCTCCACGCCGCCACTAGGGAAGCCATGCTATTAGCTAAAGAGCGGATCAAATCATAATGGACATCCGCCAAATAAGCTGACCCCGACTCCAACCGGGTCACTTCCATCAACTCCTGCTGACCTAGGTGAGAATCCTGCCGCAAGCGCTGAGCCCACCTCAAACAGGCTCTGGACACCCAGGCCCCACAAATAGATGCCTGCAAGGACAAAGCATTGGTTTCAAACGCCTGCTTTAACAAGCCGTCCACCTTTCGGTCTTGAATATCTTTTTTCTTTTTTTTTTTTTTAAAAGGTACATACACCTACGAAAAGAAAGAAAATAGAGAGGGAAAAAAAACGAAATCAAAAACCTAGTGTTGCCTAACAGGCCCCTACGTGAGCCCCGTGACAGGCTCACACGTCCCCCTGCTGCAAGGAGACTGGACACACTGAGGGGCTGATGGGAGCTCCTGCAGTATACACCCTGTGGTGGTGAAGATTCTGATTGGTCCAGTCTCCAGGCTGCAGGAGGAGGTGCACTACCCGGATGTGGAGGACTAAACTGGAGGACCGCTCAGGAACTGCTAGTTACAGACCCTGCATGCCAAAGCTTCCGTTTATGCTCAATGATAAGAAAACTGCTACAATGGCTGGAAAGACTGAAAGAACCAGTTAAAGACTCATTTGGTCAATGAAGCTGAACATAATAAAACAGACCAAGTGAACAATGGAAACTGCACTGCATTAGGAACATAAAAGACTGAAAATGCTATACATTCTGGATATTTTAGTCTTCTTTGGAAAGTGTCTTATTACCTAGCAAATCGACTTCCACTGAAGTGGTCTGGCCAATCTCTAAAGTTTTCATCAAGATAGGGCGGTAACGTATATATTCCAAGACCTTCCTTCTTGCAGAAAAGCATCCTCACTAGCAATAAAGTAAATTTAACAACCTATGAGTAATTGATACGTTACTGACATTTGCCAAATATAATTAAATACATACCATTAGAACACGTTAATTCCTTGCCCAGCCCCATGGAGATCTTTTCTGTTCAGGAATTTAACACAAAGTCAACATGAAGAGGGTTTGTTTTAATTGCTGACAACTATTTACTACTTTTTGCTGCTTTAAAAGCATAAGTTGCAGTATAAATCACAATCATACTGCTATGTCAATTCATTAAAGAAATGATTTGCAAAGATAACAGAAGTTTGACTATCATGAACTGGTCTGCTATGTAGGTACAGTGGTATGTAACACAACTACAAAAACAGTGCGTCCCAGGATGCAACATGGAAGGGCAGTGTCACCGCAATATCAGGCATTTTTTTGCCTTATATGGCAGTCTGACCCTGCCCGATGCATCCCAGGATGCACTGCACGGAACCAGGCACTGCCATTTTTCAAGATGGTGGTGCAAGGGTGAGAGCTTGTGGGCAATGCTCCTGCCCCATCATTAAAGGTACTGGAAGGGGGTAGAGGGGTCGGGTCCATTGGGCCACCAGGGATCTTTGTGGGTGGGTTGGGGGAGGGAATCAGGGCCACTTGAATTTGTTTCTGTCGGGGAGGGCGGCCAGAGGGCACTGAACTCCAGACACTGTTCCAGTGGTATCAGAGATTTTCCCCGATGCCTGGGTCATCTAGGGTAAAGTCACAAACTTCACCTCAGATGACCCTGTTTCTGCGGGACAGCATGCCAAACTTACACCAACTTCTGTGCACGAGTTTGGCTTGTTCTCCCAGTTTAATGCTGACTTTTTGCACACTGGATAATTTGTATATTGCATACCAGTGCAAAGAGTCAGCGTTGAACTCGCGTTATGAAACCCGGTGCTAGAGCTTTAAGCATTGGGCTGTAGCACAGGGTTTCTGTGTCGGTCTTTAAGTTTGTATATGAGACAATGGAAAGTTAAGCCATTTACCCAAGATCACACAGATGGGCAGTGGGATTCGAACTTGGTTTCCTGGTTCTCAGCCTACTGCAACTATTAGACTACTCCTCCACTCCACTCTTGCATTACATAGTGCATACATGCCGTCTCAATATAATTCTTTCACTTCTTGCAATATATTCAAACCTGTGTGTTGCGACAAAGAAAAAAAATTCTACCAGAAGAGAGGAGATGGAGCCGTTTCAGAATAAAACATTTTGGAGACTGTTCATGTGTCTGTATACATTTCTATGTGTATGAGTTAATTACGGGAGGCAGTGCTATGCTGGCGAGTGCTCCACTCCATCAATCCCTCCCTTTAGGAAGTTGGGTACACAAGAAGAGACTAGATTAACCATGTTAAGTAGGTACTTACGGAACCCGTGTGGGAACACTCCAGCATTGCGCCTGCGTAGCTGCCTTCCCAACCATCCCTCCTCAGTTGTGTTTGGGACGGCAGGACTGGGATGAATGCATGGCATACACACACACATACTACCTGAAGGTACACCGCTTTGGCTGGTAGAAAAGCGGTATATAAGCCTAGTTAAATAAATAAATAAATAAAACAATAAAATAAAAGGAGAGGAAAAAGAATACCTACAACTCCTAGGGGAAGAGGGTGGGTTGTGAAGACTAAATTCTTGCTGTTTCCAGAGATCACCTGTTACAGGCCAGTAACTACTTATCTCCAGGAACAAGCAGGAATGTAGGAGAACCAGGATAATACAGAGTCCTTAAAACCAAGCGAGGAAAAGGTATCAAGGAGAAGGTGATGGTCAACAGTGTCAAAAGCAGCAGAAAGGTCAAGAAGAATGAGTATCGAGTAAAGGCCCTTGGATTTTGCCAGGAACAGGATGTTGGAGACTTTGGCAAGAGTCGTTTCAGTAGAATGTAAAGGATGAAATCCAGACTGCAATGGATCCAGAAGAGCTTGAGAGGAAAGTTAAGGCAAAATCAGTGATCCGCACGTTCAAGTAGTTTAGAAATGAAGGGAAGGAGGGAGAAGGTCAATAATTAGAAGGATAGGTAGGATCTAGAGAGGGTTTCTTGAGGAGAGGAGTAACCACAGTAAGCTTGAAGGCTGCAGGAACAGTTGCAGTGGAGAGCGAAAGGTAGAGAATATGAGAGATGGAAAGGATGATGGTGGAGGAGATGGAGCTTAGGAGATGCATGGAAACAGGAGTAGGTGGTGAGTTTGGAGGAGGAAAGAAGATGTGTGGTTTCCTCCTCAGAGATCTTAGAAAAGGAAGAAAGGGAGGCAGAAGGTTGAGGGGAAGAGTTGGGAATGAAGAGGAGGGGATGGAACTGACCTTGTGGGGAATTGGAGATTAGAGCAATCTTGTGGACTTTGTCATGGAAATAGTTGGTAAAAGTTTGGGTAGAAAAGGAAGGAGAGGTCAGAAGTGGAGGCATCTTGAGGAGAGAGATGAGAATTGTAAAGAGATGGCAAGGGTCAGAGGCAAGAGTTAGTGAGGTGGACATAATAGTCTTGTTTGGCGAGTGCTATGGCTGACTGGAAGGAGGCAAGCATGAATTTGAAGTGTAGAAAGTCCTCAAGGGTGTGGTATTTGAGCCAAATATGCTCAGCTGAGTGGGCACAGGAACGTAGATAGCAATTAATCGAAGACAGCCAGGACTGAGGTACAGCACACTTCACAAGACATGCCATGGGTGAAGCAAGAGCATCCAGAGCAGAGGAAGTGCAGTGTTATAGGAAGCAACAGACTCAGATGACATAATGGTGTTGAGGCAGTAGTGGAGAGAGCAGATGGATCGATATCATGAAGATTTCTAGAGGTTGAAGGATTCTGGGCAAGATTGAGGCAGGAGATGATGAAGAGTGAAGCTTAGCAGGTAATAGTCAGTTAAGGAAAGAACTTAAGTACAGACGTTTGAGGATAAGCAATTAGAGAAGACGAGGTCGAGGCAGTGGCCATGCTGGTGAGTGAGGTCAGTACAGCAAAGCTGCAGGTTGACTGAAGAGGTAAGGGAAAGGAGCTTTAAAGCATAAGAGTCAGAAGAGTTATCAATACGAATGTTAAAATCCCCAGAATAAGAGAGGGGGGAAGATGAATCCAGAAAGAAGGAAAGCCACGAGACAAAGTCAATGAGAAAGGTAGAGGTGGACGTGTCGGGGGGGGGGGAGGGTCAATAAAGCATAGTTACTCACCTGTAACAGGTGTTCTCCGGGGACAGCAGGAATCAGTCCTCACATATGGGTGACGTCGGCACCAATGGAGCCCTCAAGGAAGCATCCCCCCAGCTTTCAAAGAAAGCCTTTGGGAGAAGCTACTATGCATGCATGGTCCCCTTCCTGCCCAAGCGTGCCATCTTGCTCAGTCCAATGACATAGTTAAAAGACAGCAAAAAATAAAATAAAAGATGGTAAGGAACAACTCCAAGGGGGAAGAGGGAGGGTTGTGAGGACCGATTCCTGCTATCCCTGGAAAACACTTGTTACAGGTGAGCAACTACGCTTTCTCCGGGAACAAGCAGGAAGACAGTCCTCACATATGGAAACGCCCAGCTACAGGTTACCAAAAGCCCATAGCGAAAAACACGGTCACCCTCAAAGGGAGCCATGAGCAGCAGCAATTGAGTCAGTAGCTACAGATTACAGTAGGACCCTTGTGTCTGATGAAAACCAGCACTCCAGTAACCTGAACACAGAAGGGTCGGAGTTGCCTAAACCCCGAAAAGATTATGGAGCACAGCCTGGCCAAAGGCACTGTCCCATCAGGACTCCCTTTCCAGGCAGTAATAGGCTGCAAAGGTATGGAATGAAGACCAGGTGGTGGCCCAGCAGATGTTCACCATCGGGAAGGCGTGCAGGTTTGCCCAGAGGCTGCCATGGCCCTGACACGGTACACTGTGACACGACCTTCCAGCAGGAACCCTGCCTGCTCATAGGCGAGGGTGATACAGTCTGCCACCCAGGTAGAAAGTGTACGTTTGGTTACCACCTCCTCTGGTCGACTGTGGTCATACGAGATGAAAAGCTGAGCAGCTTTGCGGTGGCTCCGAGTATGTTGGATGTAGAAGGACAAGGCCCTCTTACAGTCCAGAGTGTGAAGGACTGTCTCCCCCTTACTGGTGTGAGGTCTTGAGAAGAAGGTGGGACGTACCACCTCCTGGTTGAGGTGGAAGGACGATACCACCTTCGCAAGGAATTTAGGGTGTGCACGGAGCACCACCCTGTTCTTCTAGAACCTGGTATATGGCGCCTCCGCCACTAAGGCATGAAGCTCGCTAACCCTGCGAGTGGAGACGAGTGCGACCAGGAACGCCACCTTCCATGAGAGGTATCGCAGGTGGCAGGTAACCAGAGGCTCAAAGGGCAGACGAGTGAGCTACCCCAATACCACATTGAGGTCCCACTCGGTCGCCGGAGGATGAACCAGGGGCTTCGATAAGAGCAGACCCCTTAGGAAGTGGGTCACCAGTGGCTGGACAGGGAGGGATTTGCCATCCACCAGGTGGTGGTGCACTGCCAGGGCAATGAGGTGCACCCTGACGGAGTTCAATTTAAGCCCAGATTGTGAGAGGTGGAGAAGGTACTGTAGCACCAGTCGCACAAGGCAGGAAAACGGGTCGGTCCTGTGCTCTGCACATAAAGTTGAAAACTTGCATCACTTGAGGGCATAGACTTTCCTAGGAGAAGCCTTACGAGAGTCCAGCAGGATATCCTCTACTTCCTCCGGGAGCTTGAAAGGGACTAGCATCACGCTTTCAGCAGCCATGCTGTCAGTGACAGGGACCCCAAGTTGGGGTGCAGAAGAAAGCCCTCCTCCTGGGACAGGAGCCCTGGAGAGCTCCCCAATGGGATGGGAGTCTCCACCAATAGCCAGAGGAGTAGTGGGAACCATG
Organism: Ichthyophis bannanicus; assembly: GCA_033557465.1. Taxonomy (NCBI): domain Eukaryota; kingdom Metazoa; phylum Chordata; class Amphibia; order Gymnophiona; family Ichthyophiidae; genus Ichthyophis; species Ichthyophis bannanicus. The sequence goes on along the minus strand of CM066037.1, from coordinate 40,090,741 downwards.
GTTGCCTGGGGCATCGAGAGGCTAGCAGGATGAGTGAGGCCTTGTTGCAGAGGGTCCTGAACAATATCCTGACAATTAGTGGCGTGGATAGGAAGGTGTACATGAGGCCTTCTGACCACGAGACGAGGAACACATCTGCCACCGCCCTGGAAGAGTGGGCATGCCTGGAGCAGAAGCGGGGCAACTGGTAGCTGTCCAGGCTGGCGAACAGGTCTATCGCAGATTCCCCCCAGAGCTGAGCCGGTTGACCACACTGGGGTCCAGCTGCCACTCGTGCGACTGGAAGACCCTGCTCAATCTGTCAGCCAATAAGTTGTTCTGGCCTGGCAGGTATACTGCCCGTGAGAGTATACCCTGCTGGACTGCGTAGAAGCAGAGGACCACTGCCTCTTGGCAGAGGGCAGGAGACCCTGTGCCCCCCTGTTTGTTCACACAGAACACCACCACCTGGTTGTCCGTCTGGACCAACACTGGCTGGTGATGTAGGCGGTGGCAAAAGGTTCGGAGAGCTAAGTATATCACCCATAGCTCCAGGAGGTTCATCTGCAGATTGCTCTCGTCCTGCGACCAGCTGTCCTGGGTGCGGAGTTCCTCGCAGTGTGCTCCCCAGCTGAGCAGGGAGGTGTCTGTGGTGAGGACCCTTAAGGGGCTTGGGGCTTAAAAGGGCATCCCCGCCGTGAGATGTTGGGGAGTCTGCCACCAGGTCAGGGAGTCCGCCAACTGGCGGATCACTGAGACTTTGTCCCAGAAGCACTCCATGGCCTGTATCCACTAGTCCCAAAGGCACCACTGCGCGGCTCTCATGTGGAGGTGGGCGTCTGAGGTAACGTGGACCATAGAGGCCGTGCCGGAGTAGGCGCAGGAGGAGCTGAGCGGGTACCAAGGGACAGTGCTGTATGTCCACGATTAGGGCCCTAAGATTTTATTTATTTATTTAACATTTTTTATATACCGTCCTTCTACAGATCAGGACGGTTTACATAGAACATTTTATAGCAGTATGTTTCAACTGTTTACATGGAACAATGAACAAGGATACATGTGTGTGTCAGAAATTAGAAACAATACATGGAACTATTTACAGAGAGTAACTATGTACAAGGTATATACAGGGTAAGAGATACTATATGGTTTTATAATCAACATTGAGATAGCATGGGTAAGAGGAGGGGAAGCGGGGGCTAAGAATTAAGGTGGTTGGGAGAAGTGCTCCAGGAATAAGTAAGTTTTTAACTTTTTCCGGAACTCGGAGTGGCTGAAGCAGTTTCGCAGGATATGTGGAAGGGTATTCCATAGGGATGGGGCATAGAGGGAGAAGGCTCTGTTACTAGTAAATTGTTTGCTATGTCTCTTGTTTATTGAGATGGTAAGTAGGTTCTTGATAATGGAGCGACGTGTTCTAGTGTTGTTGGTGGAGGAAAGGAGAGGGGAGAGGCATAGGGCGGACTCATTGGAGATAATCTTATGTGTAATGGTAAGCACCTTGAATTTAACTCTGTATTGAATGGGGAGCCAGTGGAGATTGTAGAGGACAGGTGTGATGTGGGACAGTCTTGGGCTGTTGGATAAAAGTCTGGCTATCGTGTTCTGGGCCAGTTGGAGGGGTTGTAAGCAGTGCTTGGGAAGGCCATGGTATATCAAGTTACAATAATCAAGAAAAGGGATTGTGAGGGCCTGGCATACGGCACGAAAGGAGTGGCCCTCTTAATCTGATCAGTGAAGGAGAGGTTCTGATCAAGGATGATACCAAGATATTTCACTTGTTTTTTTATGGTGAGGGAGAGATCACCAATAGTAAGGGTTAGAGGTGGGGTGTATGAAGTATTAGAAAATACCTGAAGGACCTTAGTTTTAGATTGATTAATTATGAGGTTGTGCTGGGAGAGCCATGATTTTAGGCTAGTTAGGCATTCACTTAACTTAGAGAAATTGGGGTTTGTAAGGTTAAATGAGGTGAAGCACATCATGTCATCTGCATAAAGCTGGTATTGGATTCCATAGCTTTGAAAGATTTTGCAGACTGGCTGCAAGAAGATGTTAAATAGAAGGGCAGATAAGACAGGGCGTCCCCCAAGGATCCAGCCTAAGGTAAATGGAAGAGAAGTGTCATTTCCAATGCGAACTTGCTGAGTTCTACTGTCTAAGTAGGAGCGGAACCAGTTTAGGGTTGTGCCTCTCAGACCTATTTCATGGAGTCTGTTTAAGAGTTGATGATGTGGGAGCGAGTCGAAAGCGGAGGATAAGTCGAGGAATATGAGAAGACATCCCTGAGAGGGATTCTGAGTGTGAAGGTACAAGGAATCAAGTAGGGAGATAAGGAGAGTTTCTACTCCATGGTTCTTTCTGAAACCATGTTGGAATAAGTCAAGTGGGCAGTGCTCATCAATATGGTTCTGAAGATGGGTTTGGACAATCTTTTCAGCTATTTTTGCAAGGAAGGGTATACTGGAGATGGGTCTGTAGGAAGTAGGGGAAGTAGGGTCAAGTTTTGCTCCCTTACATATAGGATGGATTGTGGCGGACTTGAGAGGAGCTGGGACAGAACCAGACTGGAGGGAGGATTATACCATATGCAGGATGTAGGGGCTGATGGAGTTTCTAGTAGACTTGATCCAGGGGACAGGGCAAGGATCAAGGGCGGAGGTGGAGGCATTTAGGTCCTTGATAACATTACTCACGTTATCTAGAGTGATGGGTTCAAATTCACTCCAAGTGTTTAGTGTGGTTAGTTCATGTATGTGGGTGCTATTGAAGGAAGTAGATTGGGGAATATTGGTTGAGGGTGGCGGAAGGAATTTAGAGGTAAGATGGTTAGCTATAGTTTGAGCAGTTATTTTTGGAGTTTGATCTTGTTGTACGGGTTCATTTAATAGGGATTTGGCAATGGAGAATAGCTCTCTAGGTTTGTTGAGTGACCGTTGGATAAGGTTTTCATTATGTTCTTTCTTATGGTTGATGGTTTCAGAGCAGTAGGCTTGGAGTTTATTTTTGTAAATGATATGTGAGTGGGGGTCACGAGAGCGTCTCCATTTGTGTTCAAGACGTCTAAGCTCTCTCTTGAGGTTTCTTAGCTTTGTGGAGAACCAGGGGGTTCTTCTACGGGACTTTTTAGGGGAATGTTTGGGTGGGAGGCAGGCGGCTGCTGATATAATTTCCTTCCATTTGGTGATGTGGAATTCTTGGTTGAGATTTGTGCAATTTAGTAAGTCAAGGGGGGGGGATTATTTGTTCAAGAAAGTCTGCTGCATTAAATTGTTTGAATCTACGGGTGTGTAGAGGATGAGAGGGGAGTTGTTTTTTGTAAGTAGGGTAGGGGATGGAGAAAAGGATGAGAGCATGATCAGACCAGGGTATGGGTTGAATAGTGTATGGAAACTGATAAGAGGATAAAGGGTGCTGTGGGATAAATATGAGGTCAAGGATATTTCCTTTGGAATGTGTAGGTTGTTCAAGTAGTTGAGTGAATTGGAGGGCGTTCATTGCTTGAAGAAACGTAGATGATTGATTTGGGGTTATGGAGTGTAAATTCAGATCACCTAGGATTATGAGAGGGCGTGAGGTAGGTTGGGGGGAGCAAGCTGTGTCAAGGATCATGGAGAGATCGTTTGTGTTAGATTGAGGTGCTCTGTATATAAGGTGCAAGGAGAGGGAGGAATTGGAGACTGTGTTGGATTCCATGCCTGAGGTAGAAGTAACTTCAGCTGTAGAGAATTGCAGATGGGATCTTGATATAACTGCTACTCCTCCACCTCTGCCATTAGTTCTATTGCATACATTGATTGAATAAGCTTTGGGGCACAGTTGGTTTATTAGGACGGTGTCAGTGTCTTGGAGTCAGGTTTCCGTGAGGCAGAGTATGTCAAGGTCGTTGTCAGCTATAAGGTCTGCAACTAAGGGGATCTTATTTCTTACTGAGCGGACATTGACAAGAGCGCATTTGAGGGGGGGGGGAGGGGAGGATCAGGGAGATGCTTGGAGAAGAGGTTGGAATTTACATATATTGGTTTTAGCTTACAAGGGCGTTGATGGGGAAACTTGTAAAGGTGTGCATGATGAGGTGTGGAATGTGGGTATCTGATGGAGTTAATTATTGGGATGGGAGAGTTATGGACCAGATGTAGGGCATGTGGGAAGGAGAGCAAGAAAAAGTATAGGGTAAAGAGGATTGACCATAGGGTGCATGAGTAGGATGTAAGAGGAGCCATACTGAGATAGCACAGTTACTTACCTGTAACAGGTGATCTCTGGGAACAGCAGGAATAAGTCTTCACAGATGGGTACTTCGGTACCGACGGAGTCCGCGCGGGAACGCTTCCCAGCGTCCAATCAGAAAGCTTTTGGAAGCATCCCAACACACCTGCGCGCTGCCTTCCCGCCTTCCCAACTGCCTCTCCTCAGTTAAGTTTTAAAGCTGAAACAAAGAGAGAGAGAGAGCAAGGAAGGGAAAGATAGAGAAAGAGAAATGCAACTCCTAGGGGAGGTGGGTGGGTTGGGAAGACTTATTCCTGCTGTTCCCAGAGATCACCTGTTACAGGTAAGTAACTGTGCTATCTCCAGGAACAAGCAGGAATGAGTCTTCACATATGGGGACTCCCAAGCTCAGATGCCAGGAGGGAGTCCTAGCCTGTTGCAAGTCTAGAACGAGCCATGCTATTCCTCAGGACCTCAGGCATCCTGGGGATGGAGGGTAGGATTTGAATACAGAAAAAGAACTGTGGAACAGCTGGCTAGAACAGGGCTTCAAAAGGGGAAGACCCTGTATCGAGGGCATTTAGTAATAAGATATTGTAATCTGGGCCTCCCTTGTTGTCATTGCACAAGTGCACTGAGCTACATATGGATCTGATAGAAGAGCCAGTGAATGTGCTCAAGGGATACCTCACTGAGAAGTAGAGGTAATAAAGTAGAACAAAAAACAAGTGTCGGTCAAAACCCTTTAGGGTGAGAAAAATAGCCCCAGAGGAAAACTGGGGTAGTATAAGAGGTAGAGCTTCAGCGGAGACGCAGAAGGTACTATTAAGGAAAGCTTAAGCTGCTTTGGTTGCAGAGAGCATGCTGCAGGTTGGTCAGAAGAAAAAACTGGCTGTGGAAAGCCAGCAGGTAACCAGCTATTCTGCCAAGGGCAAGGGGCAAAGAATAGAAGGTAACCAACCAAGCTGTGATAATAGGGTTTCCCAAACGAGGTTGATACCCTGTTTGGGACTTAGCACTGAGGCTAGGAGGATTGCTAGTGGAGGGGAAACCCTGGTTGTGTAGTGAACAAAACCAGTGGTTTAACCACTAGGAATTGCTGCATTTGCAGGAACTATCAGGGCAGCATGGAGAATTTCTTTTCCCTCCTCTTTTTAGATTGGGAAAAAGAAACAGACATGGTAGGACTTCCCATTGTTTGAGGAGCTGCCCTAAGGTAACAAGGGGGAAGACAACTCCAGAAGGTAGAATCCCCCAGTAGAAGAGGTAGAGGACCATAAGGGCTTACCTGTGTAAAAAGGTCACTCTTACAAACTAAATGTTGTAGTAAGAGGGAGGTAAGACAGAGTTGCAAGAGACCAACTATGGAGGAAGTCTCCAACAGGTGAGATGATACATGCCAATACAGGGAAACAACTGTCTATTGATAGTTATTATTTATTTATTTATTTATTACAAGCTCTTATATACCGCACTATTTGGGATCAGCGCGGTTTACAGTACAACAAAAGACCATACAACAAGCTGTTTGGTTTTACATTGAACAGGAAGAAGAACTTGGATAATACATGGGGAAATTTTTAACTGAACAATTTACAAAGTATATACAACAGTATTCCTCTTAGATCAGTTGGGTGCTCAATGGGGGTTGGAGGTCAGGAAGGTGATTGGGTGTTCTGGTAGTAGTGGGGGAATAAATGGGATTTGATTGCCTTCCTGAATGAGGTTAGATCAGGGATAGCCCGAATTTCAGGTGGTAAAGTGTTCCAGCACTTAGGGGCATAGAAACTGAACGCCCTATTAGATGTTGCTCATGAGCTTTTAGTTGCTGCCTTAGGGATTATGAGTGAGTTTGTAGATATAGTTCTCCTGGATCTGTTTGGTGGGACGGTCTGAATGAGGTTCATTAGAGAAGAGGAGGTGATGCCTTTGATAGCCTTGAAGGTGAGTAATAATGTTTTGAACAACAGTCTCCCATGTATGGGGAGCCAGTGGAGCTGTTTTAGAATAGGTGTTACATGGTCCCTTCTTGAGGCTCTGTAGAGGACTCTGGCCGCAGTGTTCATGGCGAGTTGCAAAGGGTTTAAGGTAGAGTGTGGTAGGCCTTGAAAAACGGCGTTAGCGTAGTCAAGGTGCGGTAGGGTTAACGCTTGGAATATAGTCCGGAAATCTTCAGGATCAAGCAAGGAGCGAAGGTGGCGGAGTGTCCGGATTTTGAGATAAATCGCTCTAACTACGTTGGATATATGTAATTTCATGTCTAGATGCTGGTCTAAGGTGACCCCAAGGTATCGGTTGGAAGGCTTTGTTTGGAGCTCAGCTTCTTTCACTTTTTTTTTTTGTAAACTTTATTTAATCATCACCAACAAAAACAATAAGCATACAACACGCGACCCCCGGAGGGGTGGGTTCTTATCCCCACCCGGAGGAACACATACAGGAGATGAATACAATTTTTTAACAGTTTTCCTCCCGCTCCCCCCCCCCCCGCACCTCCCCTCCCCCCCTCAGGTCACACCCCCTCCCAACCACACCCCTCCCCCTCAATCTCAACAACCAGACCTCATAACTATTGCCCCTCCACCCCCCGCTCCGCCACCGCTCTAGCGGCCAATGTGTAAAAGTTCATTACGACAGCGAGCTCCCAAGGTATCGATATACGGGCTCCATACCAAAAGGAAGGAAGTCCAAAGCTTGACACTGCCCCGTGCTCGCCACCGCTCCATCAACATTAACTGGTGGAAACAGTTACGCCATTCCGCAAATGTGGGAGAACGCTGCTCACGCCATAGGCGCAGTATAGGGCCTTTACCCACCAGACAGGCCTTCCGCATTAACAAACGGTCTGCGCGCCGGGCAGGGCAGGTCGATCCTGTCCAAAACCACGAAAGCTCCCGTCCATCGCAACCTCTGTTGCAGTAAACCGCTGACATACGCACCAATTCGGGCCCAGTATGATTGGACGTGTGGACAAGCCCACCACATATGCAACAGGTTGGCTAATGGTGCCAAACAGCGCGGGCACCGACCGTCCTCCGTCAAATGACTACGTAGGGCTCGTCGGGGTGAAAAATAGGCTCGAGTAAGGCATTTGAATTGCACCTCCCGCCACCTCGCCCCCTCCACTACATCAGCAATCCGGCGCAGAGCAGTGCGAATGGTGTCAGGAAAGACCTCCCACCCCAGCTCCGCCCCCCACGCTGCTTCCACTCCCCGATAGTCAGCATGATTACGGAGGCTATCCAGACGAGCTCTCAGATCCACAATAGTAGGAGGCATGTCCTCCCCCAATGTAAAAAAACCCAACAGCTGCTCCGAGCGCTCAAGCGTCAGCGCCTCTCTAGGCAAGGAGGAAATATAGTGAGGAACCTGCAAAAACACAAAAGTATGCTGTGAGGTCAAATCATATTCCTGACAAAGTGCCTGAAAGGATTTACATCGCCCCGTAGCATCAACCAAGTGCCCTATAGACCGAATACCCCTCCGCCGCCAGTCCCAAAAACCCCGGGACCCAGAGCCGGGGGTAAAGTGAACATTGCCCTGCAATGGCAGCCAACTAGAGACCATCCAGGACGTCCCCCATCGGGTATTTAAATACCGCCATGTCCGCTGGGCCGAGCCAAACAAGAAACTTCGCACAAGGCGGGCTGGTAGATCTTTAGACGTCGTGTGCAATGCCCCTAACAAAGAGAGGGGCGCTACAAATTCCTCCTCCAAGGACGTGGGTGTGTACACCGCAGTCCCCCCCAGCCAGTCGCCGAGATGGCGGGCCTGACAGGCCAAAGCGTACGTGCCCAAGTCGGGGAACCCCATCCCCCCCTCACGCCACTTCCCCATAAGCCTTACCAAGGGCATATGGGCCCGAGCACCGCGCCACAGAAAGGTCCGGAGCACCCCCTCCACCCAACGCAGATCTCCCCGGAGTAACCACACCGGCAGGGTTTGCAGCCAATACAACAACCTCAGCAATATCACCATCTTCACCGCCGCCACGCACCCCGACAGAGAAAGCGGCAAGGGCCCCCAAGCCAATAACTGGGACTGCACTCGGTTCAACATCCAATCCAAATTACACCTTTAGAGGTCCCGCGGTTGACTAGTCAGCCGAATGCCTAAGTATGTGAAATGAGAGTTTGCCCACTTAAGAGGGAACCTGCCCGTCCAACCCCGTTGTAAGGTCCCAGAGACATCCAGGGCCTACGATTTATCCCCATTAATCCGCAGGCCAGCGAAGAGGCCGTAGTTCTGAAATTCCTGCAGCAAATGAGGCAAGGACTCCTCCGGAGACAAAAGATGCACCAAAAGATCGTCCGCAAAAGCCGACATGGTGAAAGTTTGAGAACCAATCCGCACCCCCTGAATCGCCGGCGACGCCTCCACCGCCCGAATCAACGGGTCCAAAGACAAAACAAATAGCAGGGGTGAGAGAGGGCAACCCTGCCTCGTACCTCTTTCCAACGGGAAGGCCTCCGATAACACCCCATTGCAAAGTATTCCCGCCGTCGGAGTGGCATATAAGCAGTCTATCATAGCACAGAAGGGGGCACCAAGACCATACCAAGGCAGCAAAGTTTTTAAATAGCACCAATCGACCCGGTCGAAGGCTTTTTCCGCATCAAAGCTAACAAGCAAGGAGGGCAAATGCTGATCATGCACCCATTCCAGCGACGCTAATATTTTGCGCATATTCCGTACAATATACCGACCTTTCACAAAGCCAACCTGTGAACTATGGATCAGATCATCAAGATATCCCGCCAGTCTATCCGCCAGTACCTTAGCAAATATCATAAGATCGAAATTCAATAGAGAAATCGGACAGTAAGAGGCAGGCAACACCGGGTCCTTACCCGACTTGGGGATTAGGGTAATATGTGCATGATTGTTGCCCCACCTAAAGCCGCCCTGGTCCACCCGCCGCGCAAACACCTCTACCAAGACCGGACTAATATAGCTATTAAGCAGTTTATAGAACTCGGCCCCCAAACCATCCGGCCCTGGCGATTTAAAGCAGCTGGCCGCAGCAATAACTGACCCCACTTCCTCTGGAGTGACCGGTCGCCCCAATTGTAGGCTTTGTTCCTCTGTGAGCGAAGGCAAATTCAACTTCCGGAGATATTCCGATATTGCCGAGGGGGAGCCACTCTCCGCTGTATAGAGTTTTTGAAAAAATCTCCGAAACACCCGGGCAATCTCCCTACTATCCTGTTGCAGCATCCCATGTTCATCCCTCAGGGCCGCCACAGTATTTGAGCCTCTCTGACCTCGCAGACAGTGGGCCAGCAACCGCCCGGGCTTATCCCCATAGCACTGCAGCCGATATCGCTAATATAGAATGGACTTCTTAGCTCTCTGGTGCAACAACTCATTGAGATCTACTCGAGCTTCCCACAGCTCCTTCTGAAGCCCCGGAGTCGGGGCCCGCGCCAGCCACCTGCATAGCAAGGATACCCGCTTCTCCAATCGAAGAATCCGTTCCATAAGCATCCGACGTTTACACGCCGCGAACCCAATGATGTCACCTCGTAACACGACTTTAGCTGTCTCCCACACCAGTTCAGGGTCCCCCTAATGACCACGATGGACCTCCTCAAACTCCTTCCAACGCTGTTCTAAAAACTTATGAAACTGAGCGTCGCTGTAAAGTTCCGGCAGGAACCGCCAGAGCCTTGATCGATCCGTCACCCCACCCCAACATAGTTCCAGCCATACCGGCGCATGGTCGGAAATTTCTAAAGGCCCGATCTGCGTATCCCCCACCTTCGCGAATATCCCACTGGAAAGCAGCAGATAATCAATACGAGAGCTGGAGCCATGAGCTCTGGACTGGTGGGTGAAGTCTTTCTCTAAGGGGTGTAACACCCTCCACGGGTCTACCAACCTCAAGCGAGTCTTAAAGCACTGCAACACCCGCGTCACCGGCCCACGTTCACGTGCCTCCCCCCCTCTAGAAGTATCCAAGTCAATATCCAAGACTCCATTTAAGTCACCTCCCAGAATCAGAGGAGACTCAGGCATCTGCTCCACTTTAGAAGCCAAACTGGCATAGAAGTGGGGATCTAGAGAATTCGGTCCGTACACCGTCCCCAAAATGACCGGTTTCCCCTCCAAAGTACCTTGTAGAAACAGATAACGTCCCGCCACATCTCTCACATCAGCTTCGATTAAACAGCGCACCCGCTTATGAATCAGGATGGCCACGCCCCCTTTTTACCCTGTGGCCGGGGCCCCCCATACCTGCCCGACCCAATCTCGACGTAGCTTATTATGCTCCTCAGCCGTCTGGTGGGTCTCCTGTAAAAATGCAATATCACATTTTTGCCTAGCTAAGGCCTGTAGGACTATATATCTCTTGATAGGGTTTCCCAAACCACACACATTCCACGTGATAACTTTCAAAGCAGCGGGGCAGTGTCAAGACCCAGCTGACCGGTATCCCATACTAGTAGGGACAGGGCTCGCCAAGCCTGGAACCCCCTCCCCTCCCCCAACCTCTCACCACTAAGCAAACAATGAGGTCGACGAAGGATGCGACCTATCCCCCACCCCCCCCCGCCCACCCACCCCCACCCCCAACCCCTCCCCCCCCCGCCCACCCACCCCCAACCCCTCCCCCCCGTGTAGTATTTGTTCTCCCACCAACATACCACCTCTCCTCACTCCTATTGAGTTTTCCAGTGATACGCTCCACCACCCCCCGCTTCCATCTATACCCCACCCACCGACACGTTCCCTCGCTACCAAGAACAGGTACTAGCACCCCAAGCGACCTGGTAACCCCTATCCCTTGGGGACCTAAGCCCTCTAACTGAGCAAAGCAGTTAGTCAAAGTTGCCAGTGGCCAAGTGCGCAACTCGGGTATCTGACCCCCGAAACCCGGGAGAGAGCAAGCCCCCCCTCCCTCAGGTGAGAAACTGCAACAACATTAACCAAAAGCATCTGCGCTGCCCATAAGCTCTAACAAACAATATCACAGAAATATTCCCAAAGTAGAAGCAGAAATTCCTATCCAAGAGATTGAACCATCCCAACGCTAAGGAAGGAACACTAGAAAAATATTGTACTATTTCAGTAGGCTTAGAGCAGGAATCTGGTAGAGGGCCCCCCCCCCCCACAGCGTATAAAAAACGGGAGAATCAACACTCCTGAAATGCAGAGCCCAGACAGTCTAACTGCCGGGACGCTCACACCAAAGCAGCTGCAGGGCTCTATGCCAGTGTTCCCTTTGCTAGGGCCCCGTCCAGCATATTCTGCTGTATAGTAATTCACTCTGCTCCTAGCCTAAGGCCATATTACTGATCACAAATAGGCTAGGCACAGAGCAGCACAGTCATGCCCTTACTAACTAGGAGTCCCATGGGGGGACTATACCAAGAACAAATCAACTTGCGTGGGGACATTCCACTCTCCACAGCTGGACCTGGGAGGCAAAAACGAATATAACTTCTACCATAAAACTGGCATTGGGAAATATTCTGAGAACACATACTGGGCTCCAGAGGATGGGACAGGCATTTTCAGATAAAGCAGGTGCAGCTGGCCCAGCTCCCCCCCAGCATTTAAATGATTTGGCGGAGCTAATGGCACCGACCTCCGCCCCCTCAGCTGCTGACAGAAGGGCTAAGCCACAGTCTCCCCAAGGCCAGAAAGAATGTAGCCGTTCAAATAAATTTGAGGCTGGTTGGGGGTACCCTAATTAACATAGAACTCTGGAAGGGACAATAGTGGTGCCAGCCCACCCGCACCGCCCAGCCAAGCTGTCTGGTGTCCTGCCCCAGTAAGACAGAGGGGGCCGGTTTTCACCTAGTCAGGCCTATCCCATCCTCGAGCCCACTTCAAGTAACCCTCCGCAAGGCATAATTCTTTCAGGTCTGCACATGCTCATCTAGAAAGAAAAATACTATAAACAAAAGAAAAAAAAACCAAACATATTAACAAATTAACTCCTCCAGTCCCCCCGACTGTTCGACAGCTCACTAAAAGCCTGGACTCGGGCCATAACCAGGGAAAGCTGAGTCGAAGCTGGTGGCCGGGCAATGAAAGGGTGTACCAGTCCACTGGGTCGAGAGTTCTGCCCACGCCAGCCGAGCACCCCGACATAAGTCAAGTCGCTGAGAACTCGGAACTCTTTCAATGCATCACAGTCATTAAGATCTTGTAGATGACCTGCTACAAAAGGGTAAGATGCTCCAGCCTCTCAGGGGTCCTCAGCCCGCTCCTCCGCCAGGGGTGATACTCTCCACATACAGCGCCACTGCGTCGGCAGACTCAAATGTCCTGCGTTGGCCGTCGTGAAACACATGCAAGCGCGCCGGGTATTGTACTGTGAATTTAATCTTACAATCAACTTTTGGCATATAGGCGCATAGGCCCGGCGTCGTTGGCTCAATTGCATAGAATAGTCCTGCGCAATTCGAATCCGCACATTATCCACCTCCAAGGCGCCGCGTGCCCGCGCTGTGCGCAAAATGGCCTCCTTCTGTGGGAACTGTAGGAATTTCACAAGAACCACTCTGGGTCTGGAATCGCGCGCATTCCAGCTGCCCACCCGATGCGCTTGCTCAATCTGGATCTTCCCTCCAGCGGCTTCCCCCGTCAGCAGCGGTGAGAAAAGCCCCGCCAAGTACTGTTGCAGCTCGGTGTCCAACACAGCTTCGGGGACGCCCATCACCCTCAGATTATTTCTCATAGAGCGATTCTCCAGGTCATCAATCTTGGCCTCCTGGGATCGCAGCTGGGTCTTCAGGCCTTCCACCCACTGGTGCAGTTCAGTTAAAGTATTCTCCGCACGCCCCACGCGCTCCTCCGCCTCCTGCAGCCGCCTGCCAAAGATCTCCACGGAGCACTGCACGGCGTCCAGTTTCTCCCGAAGGGTAGTAAATTGGGTAGCCAGAGCCTCCGCAACCGCCGCCGATATTTCCTCCACTCTGGCTGGGGAGGCCGGGGAGCTCGGCGCCACCGCTCCGTCCGCCATCTTGCTAGGCACAGGCCCACGGTCCAGCTCCTTCTTCCCCGCTCGCAGCGCTGCTGCCATCCCTGTCCAACCCACGGCTCACCTCGGGGGTTGCAGTGGACTGTCTGGTATTTGGGGTAACGCTTTGCGTCGGTTCTGGGTTCGAGAAAACGGCTCTAAAATGCCGGTTTAAGCGGGGCGGTCGGAGCGCGAACAGAACACGACTGCTCGCTCTCACCGCATCACCGGAAGTCGCTTCTTTCACTTTTAACTGGGAAGGAGGGGTGAACAATGGGTCTCTAGTGATGAAGAGAACCTCCGTTTTCCTGTGCTGAATGCGGAGGTTTTGGGACTGAAGCCAATCAGACACTGCATCAAAGCATTTGGTCATCGGTGAAAGATCCATGTTGAGAGTGGAAAAAGGCATGTAGAGGAGAATGTCGTCTGCGTATATTAGACAGTTGACCTTGAAGGATTTGATGATGTTGCAGACTGGCTGAATGTATATGTTAAATAAGAGAGATGAAAGGGATGACCCTTGTGGCACACCCTGTTTTTGATGGAAAGGTGTGGATGTTGCTGCTCCTGAAGTTACATACTGCCATCTCTGATCCAGGTATGATCTGCACCATGCCAGGGCAGTGTCGTTGATGCCCTTTTCTTTTAGCCGCCCTAGTAATAGATCGTGATGTACAGAGTCAAAAGCAGCGGCAATGTCTAGGAAAATAAGCACAAAGCCTTGGTGGACGTTGTCAATGCCTGTGATGATGTTGTTGAAGAGGGTTGTGAGGAGGGTTTCCACACCGTGGAACTCCCTGAAGCCATGCTGGCATTGGTCTAGAGGGGATGCAGAGTCGATGTGATCCTGTATTTGACTTTGGGCTACCTTTTCAATTACTTTCGTAGTTGTTACCTCTCTTTCCTCCAAGAGGAAAAGGAAATCTGTTAAGTATTGGCATGATCATCATAAGACTCTTAGAGAAAAAATGTCTCATGAAGAGATATCTAGGTAGGTTAGGATAAATTTAGTGCAGATACTGCAAGTGAAAAGAAGCAGACTGCTACCCTAACCAGCAACCAAGAGGGACAATGATCTATTTGAAACCCTGCGACTGCTGGGTTTGTTGACCCTGTTGAGTTTGTAGATTCTTCAGACCAGGACATTTCCTACCTACTGGGAAAGAAGGCGGCGTAGAATAGCCCTGGAAACAGGAAAGTCAGTGGATAACTGAGTAACCTGGAGTAAAAACTCCTTGTTGAAGAGATTTTCTCCAGTGCAAGGAGTATTTCCCAGTCTTTCTTGTGCCCATTTGTCCAAGTCTGAAGCTTGGAGCCAGGCTCTACGTCGTGCCCCTATAGCTATAGCAGAAGTCCTGCTAACAGACTCAAAGGAGTCTAGGGAAGCACGAGTAAGAAACCTAGAGATATTATGAGCATGACTAACCAGTGAGGAATAGTCTGCTTGTTCGGGCTCTTGAAGACAAGGAGTCAGAAGATGTAATTTGCTTGTGACCTCCTCAAGAGATAGACCCATATAAAAAATATATGAGAGAATTCTTGCTGAAAGCATGGATGTCTGGAAGGTTTGACGTCCAAAGGCATCTAGTGTCTTAGACTCACGACCTGGCGGACAAGAAGAGTGCTTTTTATTACTTTTCACTCGCCTCAATGCTGATTCCACTACAATGGAATGATGAGGAAGTTGAGTCCTTTGAAACCCTGGAGAGGGGGGCACCTGATATAGGAGATCAGTTGCTCTGGAAAGTGGGGGTACCCTTCAAGGAGCTTCCCACATTCGTAGAAGGAGATCCTGCAAAGAATGATGCAAAGGAAGCATTATGTTCTCCTTTGCTTCGCTAGGAACAGAGAGGTATTCTGTATTCCCTTGTGTAGGATCTTGTCCAAGAATAGGAATGGTGTAGGCAGAGGAAGGTGACTGACTGCCAGGCATTTTGTGAAGACCCTTGGGGCAGAGGCCAAACCAAAAGGCAGCACCCTGTATTGATAGTGACTGCCCCCCACCCCACCATGAACTGCAGGTACTGCCTGTGGTTGGGGTGAATGAGGATGTGGATATAGGCATCCTTCAGATCCAAGTAGCATAGCCAATCTCCTTGCTGGAGGTAAGGCAGCAATGTTCCAAGGGAAAGCATCTTGAACTTCTCCCTCAGCAGGAACTTGTTCGGTTGCGCAGGTTGAGAATGGGCCTTAAGCCTCCTGTCCTTTTTGGCATGAGGAAGTACCTGGAGTAGAACAACTTGCCCTTGAGATGGTGGGGTACTAGTTTCACTGCTTTGTCCTCGAGAAGACCTGCAAGCTCCTTCAGTAGAAGGTCCCTATTAAGGGGAGACCTGAGGGGCTCTCCTGGAAAGTAAGGGGGAGGTTTATGAGTCAGATGGAAGTAGCCCTCCCTGACCACCCAAAGTGCCCAGGAATCAGTGGTGATGGTTAGCCACTTTTGGGCATAGTGGATCAGACGTCCCCCTGTGAGCTGCTGACCTCCTTGGGGTGAGAGGCTATGCCCAAGGAGTGAAAACTACCCCATGGCTAGGCCGGGGCAGATGCCTAGGGATTGGAAGCCTTCTGCTTACGAGGGTCATGCCCATGTCCTAGTCTGCTGACCCAGTTGGGGAACCGGGGAGGCCTGAAAAGGTGGGTAGTTTCTGTAAGCAGCCCCTTTCCTTGGGTAGAAGGGCATTTTACCCAAGCCCTTCCATCGGGGAGGGGCAGCAGTCTTTTTAGAGAGCTTGGTCCTCGTCATGAACTCCGTGTCCAGCTCGGCAGCCTTGTTGGGTCATGGGCTTGCCAACGAGGTTCTCTCCTTGGCATAGGACATTGACCGATTTGTCCTGAATCCATTGCTCAAGATCGGACGATTGTAGCCAGCCTTGACATTGGGCATCGATGCCCACCGCTGCTACTCGAGCCACCGACTCGAAGCTGTCAGACTGCCTGAGACAAACTTGGAGCACTCACGGATGGCCTTGGCCAGGTTCTTGAACTGCTGCAAGGGTTCTTCGGACAGACCAGCCGAGAACCCGGCAATTTCCTCCACCAGGTTTCTCAGGTACATGCCCATGTAAAGCTGGTAGACCTGGATGCAGCCAATGAGCATCAAGCCCTGGTAACACTTTCTGCCGAGTGTGTCTTCCGATTCTTCAGTCGATTCATGGCCGACTCCACCACCATGTAGTTGTGCGGCAGCTGTGATTTATGGAAGCTCGGGCTCTGGCGGACAATACATCGAGTCAAGTTGAGCCATCTGCTCACCACTGGCACCTATGCCGGTGTCTCCCACATACGAAGCATTAGCCATTCCAGAATGGGAGGGATGGGCACCAAAAACTATTCCCTTGGAGGGGACTCGTACTGGAGGATTTCTAACTCCTCCGTCCGAGGATCTTCCTCCAATTCCGTCGGGAACGCTAGGGTCTTTGACATGTCCCTGACAAAGTGAAGGAACGCCATGTCTTCCGGCGGAAACTGCCGCCAGGGCTCTGAAGCGGGATAGTCTGAGGGGATGTCGTGATGGTGATGGGTGTTGGACAACTCCTCGTCCTCAGTCTCCCACTCGGAGTAGTCCCTGGTGGTGTCCACGGCCTGCGGCCCCGCAGCTGGCGCCGAGCGTACTGGCTGGGGATAATCATGGCCCCTTCGAGCGGGAACCGTATCTTGGCCGAGGCCGAAGGGTCTCAAGGATCGGCTCGGCCTCCAGGGATGTTTTCAATGTCGAGGGCCCAGTGGTTGGGGCAGAGGAACTGTTTGTACTGGACAACAGCGCCTGCTGCTGGTCCATGAAGGCAGACAAACAGAGCTTCAAGACCGCCAGTCTGGACTCTAGGCCAGGAGGCTCCGCAGCCATTGACACAGGCACTGAAGGAATCGGGCCTAATGCCGGCTCCCCCGAAGTGGAATTCTTGATGAAGTTGGTGTCTGGTGACAGCGGCCGGTCCGAGGTCGAGTCCTTTAGGGGGACCATTGCAGGCCGCTCCCTTTCCGATCCCTTGGACAAGCATCTCGGATTGCTGGACCTTGCTTGGGACGAAACCCGGCCTGTCAGATCCATCCAGGGACGCCACCTTCAAGGTCTTCTTCTTCTTCTTGGGTTCCCTCGAGGGAGACCCCCTTCTCCTTAGAGCCACTTAGGTTCTGTAGAGCCGTCTCGAGATGCCATGGCTTCAGATGAGGCCCTGGCCTTCGGAGGTACTGGAGATTCGGGGAAAAAAACTTAGTGCTCTTACTGGCAGCTTTTGAGGGCCTTGTTGGATATCTTTTTGCAGAGACCCCATGCTATGGGGTCATGGTCCGGCCCCAAGACAGCAAGGCAGCAGTCATGTGTTTCGGTCAAAGACAATTCTGGCACACCAATCACACCTTTTAAAACCACTGGTACCCATGGGAGAAAAAGTACCCCAGCGAGGTCGAAGACCCACTGAGCTGCCAGTTGGAAAAAAGGCATGAAGATGCCAAGGAGGAAAAAACTACAAAAGGACCCAAGCTTGATGCTGAGACAGCGAGGTCGGGTGGCAGGAAGAGTATTGGTACAGTAACCAGAGGCGAATATGAAACTCAGGCTGAAAAATCAACTTTTTCCGGGGACAAGCCAGACAGACATCTGAAGGGCTCCGCGGAAAAAAAGGAGACTGAGCAAGATGGCACCACTGGGAGGGAAGGGGACCAGGTATGCATGGTAGCATCTCCCAAAAGCTTTCTTTGAAAGCTGGGGAGATGCTTCTGCGAGGGCTCCGTCAGTGCCAACATCACCCAAAAGTGAGGGCTGACTTCCTGCTTGTTCCCAGAGAGGTGGTGGAGTAAAAAGGAAGATGAACTGGACTTCAAAAGAGGGAAAGGAGTGAAACTGAGGCAGAAGGAGGTGTTGAAATTGACAGGAATGAGAGAATATAAGCCTAACACCACCACCACCACCACTAGTGAGTCAAGGTGTGTGGGAGAATTGGTAGCTGCCATGACAGAGGGCGGCAACTGAAGTTGAGTCTTCTGGGAGGAGCAGTTAGAGCAAGAAGATGGACAGCATTAGAGATAGAGATCATAAATAAAGGCAAGCTTAGTTGAGATGCAGCATGCATTACATAAGGCGAATGAGAAAGGGAGAGAGAAAGGGGAAAGGAGAGGGATATGAATAAGATTTGAGCAGTTGGAAGTGTGACAAAAGTCTGGTGGGGCCAATGTTAGGATTGATATCTCCAGGTGACAGAAGGAGAAGGAGCAGAAGAGTGTGAGGCAGAGAGGAGACATCATGGCGGTAATGAGGGTTTAGTTCTTTGAGAGAGAGAGAGAGAAAGAGAAAGAGAAAGAGAAAGAGATGGCTGAACGAAAGGAAGAACATGGTGAAGCTCAAGAACTGATAATAGGGTAGATGACAAGATGGTAAGGATCGTAAAGAGGGGAGGACTTGAAATTGTTGGTATGAAGGGAGAAGATTAGGAAGTGTCAACAAAAGGAAGAGAAAGTGATGTGGAGCCAGACGAAAGAGATGGAGAGCAGACGTCAGAAGAAATATATGAAGAATAAGCAGGAGAAAGATCTCAGGGGATTAGGGTGCATCTGTAATAGTGGTAATGAGCACAGGATAACTATAAGAGGCTGTTAGCCAGAGTGTGGGTGGGAGGGATAATAAACATAGAAACATGATGACAGAAAAAGACCACATGGCCTATCTAGTCTGTCATTCCATATCAACAACTACAACAGTCCACTTTTTACATTTAGAGATCCTCTGTGTTGGTCCCATGCTTTTTTGAATTCAGTTACTGTCCTCATCTCTACCACCTCCACTGGGAGACTATTCCATGGATCCACTACTCTTTCCGTAAAGAAATATTTCCGCATATCACTCCTGAATCTATCTCCCTTCACCCTCATCCCATGTCCCCTCGTAGAAGAACTTGCTTTCAATTGAAAGAGGCTCTCTCCCTGAACATTTATGCCACGGAGGTATTTAAACATCTCAATCATATCACCTTTATCCCGCCTTTCCTCTAAGGTGTACATATTAAGATCCTTAAGTCTGTCCTCATATGCTTTATAATGAAGACCACTAATCATTTTAGTAGCCACCCTCTGCACCGACTCCATCCTGTTCACATCCTTTTGAAGGTGCGGTCTCCAGAATTGCACACTATACTTCAAATGAGGTCGCACCAAAGACTTATACAGAGGCATTATCACCTCCTTTTTTCTGCTAGCCATTCCTCTCCGTATGCACCCAAGCATCCTTCTAGCTTTTGCCATCGCCTTTTCTACCTGTTTAGCTACTTTAAGATCATCAGACACAAACACGCCTAGGTCCCGCTCTTCTTTAGTGGACAAAAGTACTTCACCTCCTATACTGTATTGCTCCCTTGGATTGCTGCAGCCCAAATGCATGATCTTACATTTTTTAACATTAAATCCCAGCTGCCAAATTCTAGACCATTCTTCAAGCTTAGCTAGATCCCTCCTCATGTTATCTACACCTTCCTGGGTGTCTACTCTATTGCAGATTTTGGTATCATCCGCAAAGAAGCAAACCTTACCCGACAGCCCTTCTGCTATATCACTAATAATAAGGAAGAGAAGGAGCAAGAGGGAGCTAAACAATATTACAAAACTATACAAATACGGTAAAAAAGCACACTAACAATGATAAGATCACTCACTCACTCTCTCTCGAGATATATTATATATATATATCAATATAGACAGACAGGACTCACAAGCAAGCAGTTAAATGTCTGATCCAAGCCAGAAACAAAGGTCTAACAGAACTACCTTTTCCAGAGCAAAAAGGCAACAGAAGTGGTGCTATGTTTTTCCTTTACTTATACTTATATTCTTCTAGGTAAACTTCAATTAAGATTAAATTAATAGGTGCTCAAAAATGGCCAGATAACTGCATTCTGGAAGACATCTGTAGACATCAAGGCAGACTCAGCCCATGAAGCTTGTGCCCTAGAGCTCAGACTTCCTCCTACACAGGGTTTTCCACACAGGAGATGAGGCCAATAGTTCAGCCTAAGCCAACAGGCAATTGAGGACTTGGCAGCCATCCACTCTTTCCTTGGGCTGTTGAAGAGGACAAAGATTGGCCAACACCTGAATGGAATAGTAGTCTCCAGATACTTCATCAATACCCTCCTCACATCTAGAAGACATAGTAAGGGGGAGTCTGACCAAAGATCATCCTTCTCAAAAGTGGGAAGGATCACAGATTGTTCAAGATGAAAGGGAAACAGCATTTTCAGGAGAAAGGACTGCACCAACCTCCAGGAACAGATGCTGATGAGATGACCAGGAAGGGCTCCCTAAAGGACGAGGCCTGTAGCTCAGATACTCACCTGGAAGTAATAGCCACCAGGAATACCACCTTCAGGGTCAAATCCTTGAGGGAGGCGTACTGCAGAAGGGACTCAAAAAGGGGCACTTCCAGTGCTTCAACACCAGACAGCATAGTTACTCACCTGTAACAGGTGATCTCTGGGAACAACAGGAATTTAGTCTTCACATATGGGTATCATTGGTACCGACGGAGCCTGGGTGGGAACGCTCCCCAGCGTCCAATAGGAAAGCTTTTGGGAGCATCCCACAGCACCTGCGTGCTGCCTTCCCGCCTTTCCTAACTGTCCCTCTCCAGTTGAATTTATAGCTGAGACAAAAGAGAGAGAGATAGAGAGATACAACTCCTAGGGGAGGTGGATGGTTTGTGAAGACTAAATTCCTGCTGTTCCCGGAGATCACCTGTTACAGGTGAGTAACTATGCTATCTCCAGGAACAAACAGGAATGTAGTCTTCACATATGGGGACTCCCTAGCTGCAGATGCCAGAGAGATGGCCCCAAAACGTTGTGTGCCCTTGTGAAAGGGCTCCACTTCCCCCCATGGATCTCTGGCATCCTACCAGGGATGATGGGTAGGAGTTGATTAAGTGTGGAACAGGTGTTGAAGAACAGCCTGACCAAACAAGGCATCCCGGCGGGAGTCCTTGTCTAAGCAGTAATGGGCTGTGAAGGTGTGAACCGAACCCCAAGTAGCTGCTCGACAGATGTCATCGATAGACACACAGTGAAGATGAGCCATAGAGGCTGCCATGGCTCTCACATTGTGAGCTGTGACATGGCCTTCAAGAGGAAGGTTCTTACTCTCATAGGCAAAAGATATACACTGTGCAATCCAGCTGGACAGTATCCTTTGGGAGACTGGAAGTCCCAAATGACTAGGATCAAAAGCAACAAAGAGTTGGGAGTACTTTCTATGTTGCTGTGTCCTTTGCAAGTAAAAGGCCAAAGCTCTTTTACAGTCTAAAGTATGAAGATTCCTTTCTGCATTTGAGGCGTGAGGCCTTGGGAAGAATACAGGAAGGTAAACCGCTTGGTTTAAATGAAAAGGTAGCACCACCTTTGGCATAAAGTGTGGATGAGTCCTAAGGACTACCTTATCATGATGGAGCCTTGTATAAGGAGGATCAGCCACCAACGCTTGCAATTCACTGATGTGACGTGCTGATGTGATTGCAATAAGAAAGATGACCTTCCAGGAAAGGAATTTCAAAGAGGTAGCAGCTAATGATTCAAAAGGCGGCTTCATGAGCTGCCCAAGAACCAGATTTAAGTCCCATGCTACCGGTGGTGGCTTAATGGGAGGCTTAGTTAAAAGAAGGCCTCTCATAAATCTCGCTATGAGAGGATGAGAGGAAATAAGTTGTCCATTTAGAGGCTTGAAAAAAGCTGCAATAGCACTCAAATGAACTCTCACTGAATTGGTCTTAAGCCCTGCATTTGATAAATGAAGGAGATACTCCAGTAATGATTCCAGAGGTATCGGAAGAGGGTTAAGACCCTTCTGCGAGCACCATATGCTAAGCCTTTTCCACTTGAAAGCATAAAAGCGTCTTGTGGAAGGCTTCCTGGAAGCATAAACAATATCCTTTACCTGCTGAGAAAGGTTAAGACCGTGAAGTTCTAGGCTTTCAGCAACCAGGCCCTGAGATGCAGAGACTGGGGATTGGGATGCCACAGCATCCCATCCTCCTGAGAAAGGAGATTTGGAGCAGATCCTAACTCCAGAGGCGGAGCTTGAGAGAGATGTAGGAGCAGAGGGTACCACATTTGCCGTGGCCAACGTGGAGCTATGAGAATCATATGACCTCTGTCTCTCTGAAGCTTGAAGAGGGTTTTGGGAATTAGGGGAATGTGTGGAAAGGCATACAGGAAGTCCTGACCCCAATGGAGGAGGAAAGCATCCCTGGCCTGACAACCCTGAGCCGGAATTCTGGAACAGAACTGGGGAACTTTGGCATTCAACGGACTTGCAAAGAGGTCTATGTCCGGGGTTCCCCAAATTTGAAAAACTTTGGCCACCTGGTCTGCATGGAGAGACCATTCGTGTGGAAGCAGAACTTGACTGAGTCTGTCTGCCCAAGAGTTTTGAATGCCTGGAAGATACACCGCAAGGAGATGAATCTGATGCTCTCTGGCGAGGGCCATAGTCGCAAAGCTTCGTTGCAGAGCGACAGAGAGCCTGTTCCGCCCTGCTTATTCACATAGTTCATGGCTACTTGATTGTCCGTCTGAACTAGGACAGTCTTGTAGCTGAGCTGGGTGTGGAATACTCGAAGAGCAAGGAAGATTGCTCTGAGTTCCAGGAGATTGATGTGTAGATAGGTCTCCTATGGCGTCCAGGTACCCTGGGTAGAGAGGCCTTGCAGGTGGGCTCCCCAACCCACCTGTGAGGCATCTGTTAGAGTGGCTTGGGGTGGGGGTTGCTGAAAAGGAGACCCCACCAGAAGGTTTTGGGGTGACTTCCACCATTGGAGGGACAAAATAAGGCGATCTGAGTTTGCTATTTTGTCTGACAGGCAACCTGACGCCTGAGTCCATTGAGTGGATAAAGCCCACTGGGCTGCCCTCATATGGAGGCGAGCATAAGGAACCACAAGCACGGTGGATGCCATGTGGCCTAGCAATTGTAACATTTCCCGAGCAGTGAGGTGAGGTTTTAGCACTGCTTGGGAAGCTAACTGCACAATGCGAAGGCAGCGGGGCTGTGGAAGGTAGGCCCTTGTCTGTCTGGTATCCAGCAGAGCTCCTATAAACTCTAGGGACTGAGTGGGAGCAAGGTTGGATTTTGGGAAGTTTATGACAAGTCCCAAATACTGAAGGATATGCATTGTGCGAGAGAGAGCAACCCTGGCCTCTGGCTCTGAAGGGGCTCGAATGAGCCAGTTGTCTAAGTAAGGGAAGACGAATATTCCTAGGGTGCAGAGAAATGCTGCCACCACAGCCATGCATTTTGTGAACACCCTTGGTGCAGAGGCCAGGCCAAAAGGAAGAACCCTGTATTGGTAGAGCTTCCCTTGACAGAGAAAGCGAAGGAACTTTCGGTGAGTTGGATGGATGCGAACATGAGTGTAGACATCCTTGAGATCTAGAGAACAAAGCCAATCCTGACTCTGAAGGTATGGCAGCAGAGTTCCCAGAGAAATCATTTTGAACTTCTCTTTGAATAGGAATTTGTTCAATTCTCTGAGGTCTAAGATAGGTCTGTGTCCTCCTGTTTTCTTTGGAATAAGAAAATAGGGGGAGTAAAACCCTGTACCCCATTGAAGAATGGGCACCTCTTCTATTGCCGCTTGGGCAAGAAGCACAGTGACCTCTTGACCTAACTGGTCGTTGAGAGAGGTCTGAGAATTGAACTGTCTTACCATTGTAGGAAGGGGGCATGCTGAGGAAATGAAGCTTGTACCCCTCTCTTACAATGGACAGAGTCCAATTTTCTGCTGTTATTTGACCCCATCTGGGGGCAAAATGACATAACCTTCCTGGGATGGTGGAGGATTCTGGGCTGTTCAGGGCCAGGAAGGCAAAGTTCTCTAAATAGGAGTCAAAGCCCCTGTGGAGGCTGAATCTGCTGAGCCGGTTGAGGCTTAGCTGCTTTTGGCTTTCTTTGCCTAGGTTGTTGCTGCTATCCCTTTTGGGCAGACTGACCTAAGCGATGCCCCTGTTGGATATAGGAGGGATAAAACTTCTTCTTACTGAAGAATGGTTTCTTAGAGGATTTTTTCCTCGCAGGATCAGCTGTAGATTTAGACAATCTACTCAGAGTGATATTGTCAGCATCTATCTCATTAGCTTTATCCTGCCAATTCTTGCCAAAGAGATTCTCTCCTGTGCAAGGAATATTCCCTAGTTTATCCTGTACCCAAATTTCCAAGTCAGATGCCTGGAGCCAAGCAATACTATGTGCACCTATGGCAATAGCAGAAGGTTCTGCTTATGCATTCAATGCAGTCAAAGGCTGCACGATTCACAACCTTGGAAACATCCTGAGCATGTTTGACAAGGGCGAGGTAATCCTGCCTCTTATCATCAGGAAGGAGAGGGCTCATAAGCTCTAAATCTCCTGTGACCTCCTTAAGGAACATTCCCATATATAAGATATAGGAACTGATCCTAGCAGAAAGCATGGAAGCCTGGAAGGTTCAATGTCCAAAGGCGTCGAGAGCCCTACACTCACGTCCTGGAGGATTAGATGCATGCCTTTTTGCACTCTTTATCCTTCTCATAGCTGACTCCACCACCATGGAATGGTGTGGTAATTGAGTTTTCTGAAACCCAGGACAAGGAGGAACTCAATACATGGTGTCGAGTCTTCAAGAGTGAGGAGATGTGGTTAGAGGTGTTTCCCACATCCTTAACATGAGATCATGCAAGATCTCATGAATAGGTAAGGTAGCTGCCTCCTTGGGAGCTTTAGGGTATTGCAGGATTTCTAATTCCTTTGCCCTAGGCTCTTTTTCAGGAGCCACTGTGATGGAAAGACCTTGAGCCACATCTCGGATAAAATCCTGAAAGGACATATCCTCTGGTGGAGACATCCTACGCTGAGGAGAAGAGGAATCCTCAGGAAGAAGTACTCTGGTATCGGCAGAGCTTTCAGAGTCTTCAGACTCATCCGAGGATTCGAAGTATATTCAATCCGGGTGATCGTGCAAGGCACAGTACCGGTAACGATCGAAGTCAGTATCGGAGTGGTCCGGTACAAACTTGTCGATACCGGATGGATATGCATGACTCGGTCCCGGTAGAATACCTGCTGATGTCAATGCGGTTGGTGCCGGTACCGGTTGAATTGTCTGAAGCGGTTTCAGAGGCATCGAGGCCGTGAGAAGAGCCGCCAGACTTTGTTCAATAGCCAAGAATCTCTAGTCTATCGACACTGCCGATGGTTGGGTATCGGTACCGGATGAAGCGGCCGGTATCCCAGAGCATGGTACCAGTAGTTCTGCCGAGGTTGAAGCCTCGAGAACATCCTGGAGCCCCATTAGTGCTTTGGAAGCCGAAGCTTCCCGCCGGGGCAATTTTACCGGTGGAAGTCCCTCAAGGGCAATGCCAGAGGCATCTCGCTGTCTAGAAGGAGATCTACCCTTTGAGGACTGGCTAGATTTATGTTTAGTTACCTAAGATCCATGGGAGGAAGAAGAAGCCTTGGAAGACGTCGATGCCACGGAGGCTGCATCGGAGGGAAAAAGGGTGCTAAGCTTAGCAGCTCGGTTCTGCCGGCCCCTTTTCGACATCATCCCACAGGCAACACACTCTGAAATAGAGTGGTCAGGACCTAAACATTTGAGGCACCACTCATGTTTGTCTGTGACGGAGATGGTACCGCCACACTTAGAACACCTTTTAAAACCCGAGGCGGGTTTTTCCATTCTGAAGGAAAAGTTGGGCCTAGTGCCCAAAATGGCGCGTGGCACCTGAAGAGAAACTGACTGGAAAGTCTACAGAAAAAAGGGTTTTTTCAAAGAAAAGAAAGAAAAAGAACCAGCAGTACCGGTGTAGCGTCGAGGGAAGGAAGACGCGACCACAAAAAAGAAGAATTGAAGGGATTTTTTTCTGCAGTGACAGGATGTGTGATCTGTCGGCTCCGCGGAAAACAAAGAACTGGAGAGGGACAGTTGGGAAAGGCGGGAAGGCAGCACGCAGGCGCTGTGGGATGCTCCCAAGCGCTTTCCTATTGGACGCTGGGGAGTGTTCCCGTGCAGGCTCTGTCGGTACCGACAATACCCATATGTGAAGACTACATTGCTGCTTGTTCCTGGAGATAAAGGTGTCACTGCTGTATCATCGGCTGAATGGATGAATGGATCTGTTTCACCCATTTGAGAAAGTGGGACACATCAGGGTGTACCATCAGGAATACACCCAGAATTCGCCCCTGGAAGCATGCAAGGGCCACCACGTGACCTTAGAGAGTGCAGAGGTAAACCCTGGTCCAAAATAGACTTAAAAAGGACAATACCAGCACTATGTCTGCCCTCTTGGCATTCAGGACCTCAGAGGAATACCATCTCTCAAAGACTCACCAAACCAAGGACATAGAGGCCCTCTGGGTCGTAAAGAAGGGTGTCAGCTACCACGGCAGAGAATCCTTTCTTAGGCAGCTTGTGCCTTTCTAGGGTCAGGTCATAAATGAGAAGGGTATGTGACCCTGCTACAGTAGTCCCCTCTCCTGAGATAGTAATAGAGGAGACCCAACTAACAGGCTCAATATATCAGTATACAAGGGTCTGCCTGTGCAGCCAGTCTAGCACCAGCAGAATACCCAAGCACAGGTGAGACTGAATCCCACGGATCTTTCCTGCAGCTGAAAAACTTCTTTACCTTTGCATTTTCCTTAGTAGCCATCAGATCAAACAGCAGCAACATCTCCACCCCTGCATGATGCTCTTAGTTGTTAGGATGCACTGTGTTCCAGTTCAAGAAGTCAGCTTGTACATTGTCGACTGCTGTAATGTGTCACCAACACAGCCACCAGATAAGCTTCTGCCGACTGACAAGAGTTCCACCAATTCCATGGCCACCACAGTGCTGCAAGTTCCGCCTTGCTTTTGACGTATGCCATTGCTGTGGCATGATCTGAGATTATTCTGACCGCCTTCCCCTTCAGAAGGGTTCAAAGCATCTCCCAAACGAGATGAAACGCTGAGACCTCTAGCTCTGTGCAAACTGACCCAGACAATGAGCTCCCCTATCCAAAAGGCTGGCATCCATGGTGACTATCACCCAATCTGGAGCCTCCAGAATCATTCCATCCATTAAAGTGCGAGTCTACTGCCACCAGGCCAGCTTTCCCTTAATCTTCTAGGGCAGGGGAAGACACTTTTTGAACTGGGAACAAGGAGAGCAGCAAGTTAGAAAGTGTCCCACTGAAGTGAAGGCCTATTTTAGAATTTTAACACTGCGATAGCGGCATTTACAATTCTAGCAGCATTTTAGAAAGGCTTCGCTAAATGTGGAACCTTTTCTAAAATACCAAATATGAAGATGGAGGAGTGCACACATGTTTATGCCTATACATGGAGTCAGGGGAGTCATTTTACAAACTTAACGCTGGAAAATCAGCTGTGGCAACTCTGTACTTACACGTAAAGCACAGTTACTTACCTGTAACAGGTGATCTCTGGGAACAGCAGAATAAGTCTTCACATATGGGTATCGTCGGTACCGATGGAGCCTGCGCGGGAACGCTCCCCAGCGTCCAAAAGGAAAGCTTTTGGGAGCATCCCACAGCGCCTGCGCGCTGCCTTCCCGCCTTTCCTAACCGCCTCTCTCCAGTTCGAGTTTTAAAGCTGAGACAAAAGAGAGAGAGGAAAGGAAAGATAGATAGAGAGATACAACTCCTAGGGGAGGTGGGTGGGCTGTGAAGACTTATTCCTGCTGTTCCCAGAGATCACCTGTTACAGGTAAGTAACTGTGCTATCTCCAGGAACAAGCAGGAATGAATCTTCACATATGGGGACTCCCCAGCTAGAGATGCCTGGGAGATCACCCAGATTGTGAGTCCCTGGGGAAGGGCTCCACCTGAATCCATGAATCTCAGGCATCCAGTCAGGGATGGAGGGTAGGAGTTGATTAGGTATGGAACAGGTGTTTGAGAACAGCCTGACCAAACAAGGCATCCCGGCGGGAGTCCTTGTCCAAGCAGTAATGGGCTGTGAAGGTGTGAACCGATGCCCAGGTGGCTGCTCGACAGATCTGGTCGATGGACACAGAGTTAAGATGAGCCATAGAGGCTGCCATGGCCCTCACATTGTGAGCTGTGACATGGCCCTCCAGAGAAAGTTTCTTGCTCTGGTAGGCAAAGGAAATACACTGAGCAATTCAATTAGACAGAGTTCTCTTGGAGACCGGAAGTCCTAAATGAGAAGGATCAAAAGCAACAAAAAGTTGAGAGGACTTTCTATGTTGCTGTGTCCTTTGTAAGTAGAAAGCAAGTGCTCTTTTACGATCCAGGGTATGAAGATTCCTCTCTGCACTTGATGCATGAGGTCCTGGAAAAAAGACAGGTAAATACACCTCCTGGTTCAGATGAAAAGGCGAGACCACTTTAGGCATAAAGTGTGGATTAGTTCTGAGGACTACCTTGTCATGATGGAACCTTGTATAAGGAGGATTAGCCACTAAAGCTTGCAACTCACTGATACGGCGAGCTGAGGTGACTGCAATGAGAAAAATAACCTTCCAGGAAAGGAATTTCAAGGAGGTAGTGGCTAAGGGTTCAAAGGGTGGCTTCATAAGCTGGCCAAGAACCAGATTCAAGTCCCATGCCACTGGAGGTGGTCTAATGGGAGGTTTAGTCAAAAGAAGGCCTCTCATGAATCTTGCTATAAGAGGATGAGAGGAAATAGGTTGTCCATTGAGAGGCTTAAGGGATGCTGCAATAGCACTCAAATGGACTCTGATTGAATTTGTTTTAAGGCCTGCATGGGATAAATGCAGCAAATAGTCTAGTAAAGAATTCAAAGGTATTGCAAGAGGGTTGAGACCCTTCTTTGCACACCAAATGGAAAACCTTTTCCATTTAAAAGCATATGAACGTCTGGTGGAAGGCTTTCTGGAAGCATGAAGGATATCCTTCACCTGCTGAGAAAGGTGTAAATCTTGAAGGTCTAGGCCTTCAGCAACCAGGCCCTGAGATGCAGAGACTGAGGATTTGGGTGTCACAAGGTTCCCTCCTCCTGGGAGAGGAGATCTGGAGCAGACCCCAGGTCTAGGGAGGTAGCTTGAGAGAGATGCAGAAGTAGAGGGGTACCACACTTGGCGTGGCCAAAGTGGTGCTATGAGGATCATAGACCCCTTGTCTCTCTGAAGCTTCAACAGAGTTTTGGAGATGAGGGGAATAGGTGGAAAGGCATAGAGGAAGTCTTGTCCCCAATGAAGGAGGAAGGCATCCCTGGCCTGAACTCCCTGACATGGAATCCTGGAACAGAACCAGGGAGGTTTGGCATTCCATGGACTTGCAAACAGGTCTATGTCTGGGGTACCCCAAATCTGAAAAATCCTGGCTATCTGGTCCCCATGGAGGGACCATTCGTGCGGAAGCAGAACTCGACTGAGTCTGTCTGCCCAAGAGTTTTGAACCCCTGGAAGATACACTACCATGAGATGGATTTGATGCTCTCTGGCGAAGGCCCACAATCTTAGAGCTTCGTTGCAAAGCGACAGAGAGCCAGTTCCTCCCTGCTTGTTCATGTAGAACATGGCTACCTGGTTGTCCGTGTGGATGAGGACTGTCTTGTAGCTGAGCAGGGTGTGGAAGACTCTGAGAGCCAGAAAGATTGCTCTGAGCTCTAAGAGGTTGATATGAAGAGATGTCTCCTGTGGAGACCAGATGCCCTGGGTCGAGAGATCTCATAGATGAGCCCCCCCAACCCTTTGGAGAGGCATCTGTTGTAAGGGTTGCTTGGGGTAACACCTGTTGAAAGGGGGACCCCAGCAACAGATTCTGAGTGGACATCCACCAGTGGAGGGACCAAAATAGGCGACTGGAGGTTGCTATTTTGTCTGACAGGCAACCTGATGCCTGGGTCCATTGGGTGGATAGGGTCTACTGAGCTGCTCTCATGTGAAGGCGAGCATAGGGAACCACATGCACCGTGGATGCATTTGGCCTAAAAGTTGCAACATCTCTCGAGCAGTTACATGGGATTTTAACTGAATCTGGGAGGCTAACTGCACCAAGCGTAGGCAACGGGCCTGGGGAAGATAGGCCCTTGCAGTTGTGGTATCCAGTAAGGCCCCTATGAACTCTAGAGACTGAGTAGGGGTAAGATGGGATTTTGGAATGCTGATTACCAGTCCCAGATACTGAAGAACATGCCTTGTGCAGGCCAGGGAAGTCTGGGCCTCTGACTGGGATGGAGCTCGGATGAGCCAGTCGTCCAGATATGGGAATACGAATATTCCTAGAGTGCGTAGGAATGCAGCTACTACTGCCATGCATTTTGTGAACACTCTTGGAGCAGAGGCCAGACCGAAAGGAAGCACTTTGTATTGGTAGTGCTTTCCTTGGTAAAGGAACCGAAGGAATCTTCTGTGTGTTGGATGGATGAGAACATGGGTGTACGCATCCTTGAGATCTAGAGAACAAAGCCAGTCCTGACTCTGGAAGTACGGAAGGAGAGTTCCAAGAGAAGTCATCTTGAATTTCTCCTTGCATAGAAACTTGTTCAATTCTCTGAGATCTAATATGGGTCTGTAGCCCCCTGTTTTCTTTGGAATGAGAAAATAGGGGGAGTAGAACCCTGAGCCCTGTTGAAGAAGGGGTACTTCTTCTATTGCCCCTTGGGCAAGAAGGGTAGCAATCTCTTGACCTAGAAGGTTGAGGAGAGATGTTGGAGAATTGAACTGTTTCACCATGGTGTGAGGAGGAAGGTTTAAGAAATGAAGTTTGTACCCTTCCCTTATGATGGAGAGGGTCCACTGCTCTGCTGTGATTTGTTCCCATCTGGGAGCAAAGTGAGCTAACCTTCCTGGGATGGTGAAAGGCTCTGGATTTTCTAGAGCCAGAAAGGCTAAGTTCTCTAGTGGAAAGTCAAAGGCCCTGAGGAGGCTGAGGCTGTTGGGTCGTAGCAGTCCTCGCAGCCTGGGTTTTGGCCTGTTTTGGTTGTTGCTGTCTCTTTGTAGCAAAACGACCTTGAGAAGAGGCCTGACCATAAGAAGAAAATTTCCCTTTCTTTGGGAAAGATCCCTTTTTGAACAACCTCTTTTTAAAAGGAGCAGTAGTAGACTTTGAAAGTCTATCTAAAGCAGAATTTTCAGCATCCATCTGGTTGGCCTTTGCTTGCCAATCTTTGCCAAACAGGTTTTCGCCTGTACAGGGAAGGTTACCTAGACCATCCTGTACCCAGGATTCCAAATCAGAGGCTTGCAACCAAGCAACTCTGCGTGCACCTATGGCAATAGCCGAGGCTCTACTGGCCCCCTCAAAAGAGTCAAAGGCTGCACGGTTGGAAAACTTGGATACATCCTGTGCATGTTTAAGCCAGGTGATATATTCTTCTCTCTTATCTTCTGACATAAAAGGAGATAAGGTTTGCAGATGATCTGTAACTTCTTTCAGAAACATCCCCATATAGAGACTGTAGGAGTTGATTCTGGCTACAAGCATACTGGCCTGGAAGATTTTCCTGCCAAAGGCATCTAGGGTTCTGCATTCTCTTCCTGGAGGAGCAGAGGAGTGCCTTTTTGCACTCTTGATCTTTTTCATAGCAGACTCTACCACAATGGAGTGGTGAGGAAGCTGAGTCTTATGAAAACCAGGACAAGGAGGAACACGATACATGGTGTCCAACCTTCTGAAATGAGGGGGAGGTGGAAAGAGGAGTCTCCCATATGCCCAACATGTGATCATAAAGAATCTCATGTATTGGTAAGGTGGCTGCCTCTTTAGGAGCCTTAGGATATTGAAGGATATCTAATTTTTTGGCTCTAGGTTCAGTTTCAGAGGTCACTGAGATGCACAGGCCTTTGGCCACCTCCCTAATGAAGTCCTGAAAAGATAAATCTTCAGAAGGAGACATTCTCCTTTTTGGAGAAGAGGGTTCCTGAGGAAGGATCCCCGATGCTTCAATTGAGGCCTCTGAAGAATCAGAGTCTTCAGAGGAATCGAAGTATCGACTGTCTGGAGTAATCGGTACCGTGTTGGTACTGATGGGCATCACTGGATAGCGTACCGCTGATGTCGATGCAAGCGGTACTGGTATCGGAACCGGAATCGGATCCTGTACCGGAATCGGTACGGGTACCGACAACGGGGTTTGTTGCGGTACCGTAGGTGTCGCAGCTTGTATGAATGCCGTGATGGCACGCTGCATGGTCAGGATATTCTGATCCATTGACACCACCAATGTCTGGATGTCGGTACCGGTGGAGACCACCAGTACCCCAGAACATTGTAACAGGTGATCGGTCGAGGCCGAGCCATCGATGTCAACCTGTGACCCCCATAGGTAGTGCTTTGGAAGCCGGAGCCTCCCGCTGGGGTAATTTTGCTGGTGTGGGTACCTCAAGAGTAAGCCCGGGGGCATCTCGATACTTGGAGGGAGATGAACTCTTTGAGGACCGGCCAGATTTAAGTTTGGTCACCTGAGATCCATGGGATGAAGAAGAAGCCCTGGAAGACGTCGATGCTACAGAAGCTGCATCGGAGGGAAACAGGACACTGAGCTTGGCTGCACGATTCTGTAACCCTCTTTTAGACATCATGGAACAGGACTCACAATCCGCAATGGAGTGGTCAGGACCTAAACATTTTAGACACTAGTCATTGGTGTCGGTGACAGAAATAGTGCTACTGCACTTCGTGCACTTTTTAAACCTGGAGGCGGGTTTTTCCATGAGGAAAAATATCTCTGTAGGCCTAAGGCCCCAGAAGAAAAAATGCACTGAAGAGAGTAAAAGTTTTTTGGTTTTTTTTTAAGAAAGAAAAAAGACCGTGTACCGGTCCGGAATCGAGAAGGCAGATACGCAACTAAAGAAAAATAAAAGAAAATAAGAAATTCTTCAGCGGTGATAGGAAACACGATCTGCTGGCTCTGCGGAAAAAAAGAACTGGAGAGAGGCGGTTAGGAAAGGCGGGAAGGCAGCGCGCAGGCGCTGTGGGATGCTCCCAAAAGCTTTCCTTTTGGATGCTGGGGAGCGTTCCCGCGCAGGCTCCGTCGGTACCAACGATACCCATATGTGAAGACTCATTCCTGCTTGTTCCTGGAGATAGCATATTACCCATTTTACAAACCTACACATATAAATGCTGCCAAGTAACTACAGAGGCAGTTTTTAAAATCTAAGTTAAATCTGGCGTGCAAAACTGACTAGACTAGGGATCGAAGGAAAACAACCCCCTTAATTCCTCCTGTAAAAGGATGGCTGAAATGTAACTTTTTTTTTAAAGCATTCATGTGCAAGAGAACAGGTGTAAATACCAATTTGCACAATTTTGGCCATATATGTTTATTCCCCATCTGAAATGGGGAATACACATGCAGATTTTTGACCTGCCCTGGTCACTCTCTAACCACACCCCCAACATACCACCTTGAAAATTCACATAGTAAGGGCATCCACATGTAAACTAGATCCTTTCTAAAATGACCATTTACATGTGAATATGGCAATTATACACACATAAATCATAAAATAAGCCTTCTAAAATAACACCCATTATGTAGCCATATCAAGAATTCTTTGTGGTCTCTATGATCCACTGCTGGGTCACCACATAATTCTGGCTAGCTTTGATTTCTACACTAGTACTGATATGCATTCTTCATGGTGTAGACCAGAGGTTCCCAACTCCGGTCCTGGAGGGCCAAACACCATTCAGGTTTTCAGGCTGTCCCTAATAAATATGCATGAGATGCATTTGCATGCACTGCCCCCCATTGTATTCAAATGCATCTCATGCATATTTATTAGAGACAGCCTGAAAACCTGAATGGTGTTTGGCCCTCCAGGACTGGAGTAGGGAACCTCTGGTGTAGACACTCCATATCACAAACAATTTAGCGTGTGACCTTTCAATCCTATATTCCAATTTACTGCAACCTTGTTCTATTTACAGGTATTGGGCTCTAGACAATTTCAACAAAATACTTACATTTAATACTTGTCAGCATGCTTTTTGGCATGGAGGAGTCAACTGCAGCTGAAAAAAAGAAAAATAATATGTAGTCTTTACTTCACATCTGTGATATTAAAAGAAAAAATTCACAAACAAGGCTGATATTTTACAGTAAATGAGCTGCTTATTGATTTGACTGTAGGAGAGATGCAATTACATTATAGAATCAGAAGTATATTACAGTAGATTCCTTCCTGAGAAGCCACCCATCCCACATCAGCAGGTAGTTGCAACCTTATTCACATACAGCTGAATGTTCCAAAGGGCTATTGTTACATGCTGCTGCCCTCATCATAATCTACACTTCCAGGTAGTTTGTACAGCTGCTGATCACACTCTTCACTATACAGTGTAAGATTTTAAGGTCATAGTGTGGCAGGTGCAGGCCTGTGACCCACGGTGTCTGACATAGGCAGGCCAGCATGGCTAGCTTGACCTGTAAATGAGGCCTGTGGAGAGGCATATAGGATTGCACATCCCCCAACATGCTGCTATTGTAAGAAAGAACTCAGTAGAAATATTGAATTAGCTTAGATAAGCAGAATTGCAGAATTAAGAAATGGAAAAATACAGAAAAGATGTGTTTAAAAGTTACTGATAAGAAAAAGTACATTTGCAGAGAAATATAAGGAGTGCTGACAGATGAGTTACAGAACCTTGCTCATCTGCACGCACAAATGGTCCCATAACCTTGAAAGTGTGAAAGTAACAAGTTGATGAACTGACCATTGTAATTGGGACTAGAAGGGGGGCAGGCAGGTGTCATGCCTACAGAAGCCCACAGAAGGAACATAATTGGAGAAACTTATCAGTACCGGGACCAATAGAAGGGCTACGGGAGGTACGGGAGAGTACCGGGACCAATGAAATGTTTTTCTATACCTAGAATGGAACAGAAGTCTATAAAAGTTGTTGTAATGCTTGAAAACTTTGCTCAGCCATTTTGAAATTGCCTTGCTTGAGACTTGTGCACAAATAAATGATTTGGACCTTCTGAACAGACTCCTGGTATCATTGGTTTGTCTGCGCTTTGCTGCTACAATAGAAAATACTTAGCTGACAAAAGAATATCTGAAATTAACAATTTGTCAAGGCTCCATGCTGTAGCTCCAGTTTTTTTTTATAGAACTGCTCCATGTGCTCTAATATAGACACAATACATGTTACGAATGTTCCTTTTTACTACAGTATATGAAATCATATAGTGCTAAAACCCACAGTACCTATTGCATCCTCTTGTAAAGTTTTTTTTATTTGGTACAGGACTTCCCAACCTGTTCTGAAGCCCTCACAGCCAGCAGGGTTTTCAGGATATCCACAATCAAATGCATAAGACCGCTTTCAATGTACCGAGTTGCCATTGTTTGAAATTTAATTTCATACATATAAAAAGATTTAAAATTGACATGAAGTCGTTGAATATCCTGCAAGTTCAAGTCACTTGTCGTTATGTGGATATCTCGAAAACCCAACTGGTTGTGAGGTCACACCAGGACAGGCTTGAGAAACCATGCACTAAACAGACATCTTTCCAATATACTGCACCCCCCCCCACCCCCCCACCGCACGAAGATATATTTGTTTGCAAATCAGTGAGAGAGTTGGTTGCGGATTGAGGCTGTGGATCAACCAGAGAGTTTTTAATGAAACAGAAAAGTTTTCCATCATGTTTCAGTTTGATGGTTGGAATGCTTCAGTTAATATACAAGGTGACACTACCAAGTTCCTACAAACAGATGATGTTACTGGTATAGTACAAGTCACGATTATGACTTCATGGTAGTACATTTTCATGACTGTATGGGCAGGTGTATTGCAGGTAAATTTCACTTACAGATTTTGACCCAATTCTTAAAGGGCTAATACATTTATTTTATTTATTTATTTATATTCTCTTATATACCGCGCTATTCTGCATCAGTGCGGTTTACATTGAACAAACTGAAATTACATTGAACAGGGCATTATAACTTGGAGATAACTATTTTACAGGGAACATGGGCTATGGAGGGTTAAGTGGCTTGCCCAAGACCACAAGGAGCACCTGTGGGACTAGAAACCCCAGTCCTTCCGGCCCAAAGTTACTGTCCTCTAGTGGGATTTGAACCCCCGACCTTCCGGCCTGAAGTACCTTGCCCCAACCACTAGGCCACTACATGCATACTTTCGCTTTTAAAAATTGCCAAAAGAAAAAAGTACCCACAAAGATTCTGGAAGCTTTTTCTGGCCAAAGGAGTACACGTGTTATAGAAAACACAACACTACATGAGTTGTTGCCTTCCTTAACAAAAAGCCGGCCAAGGAACATTTCCATGAAAATACAGGTACAAGTATGCATTGTGTCAAATGCACACACTAGTATCTGCATGTAGGGTGAGAAATTTTCAGACATCCTATTAATGCAGCTAAAAGACTTTGAAAAACTGCTTTCCCCAACATCTATTAGAATAAAGTGTAGGCTACTCTGAGAGATTAGCCAACTCATAAGGTGACATTTTACTTATCAGATAACGCCCGTTCCTTGTCCTGCTAGACCAGTCCAGATAAATGGGTTGTGTTCCCCTATTAGCAGATTGGTGGAGACAGATAGCCAATGAAATGGCCAGGTTTCACTGACATCACTCCCATGTCTATCAGCCTGAGCCACTAGAAAGCACCTCAGTATTCATCACAAAGCATATGCAAAAGCGTGGCAAACTTCACACAACTTCAAAAGTAGGCAACAATGATGAATCAAACAGTAAAGCATAGTTACTCACCTGTAACAGGTGTTCTCCGGGGACAGCAGGAATCAGTCCTCACATATGGCTGACATCGGCACCAATGGAGCCCTCGAGGCAGCAAGCCTTTGGGAGATGCCACCACGCATGCATGGTCCCCTTCCCGCCTAAGGGTGCCATCTTGCTCAATCAGATGACATAGCTAAAAGACAGCAAAAATAAAAGATGGTAAAGGAGTAACTCCAAAGGGAGGAGGGAGGGTTGTGAGGACTGATTCCTGCTGTCCCCAGAGAACACCTGTTACAGGTGTGTAACTATGTTTTCTCCAGGAACAAGCAGGAAGTCAGTTCTCACATATGGGACTCCCCAGCTATAGGCTACCAAAAGCCCATAGCAAGAAGAGGGGCTTCCTCATGGGGAGCCGCAAGCAGCAGCAATGAGTCTGTATCCACAGACCACAGTAGGATCCCTGTGTTCGATGAAATCAGCACTCCGGTAGCCTGAACACAGAAAGGTCGGAGGGTAGGATTTGCCTAAACTCCAAAAAGGTTACGGAGCACAGCCTGGCTGAAGGCAATGTCCTGTTAGGACTCTTTCCAGGCAGTAATAGGCTGTGAAGGTATGGACTGAAGACCAGGTGGCGGCCCGGCAGATATCCACAATTGGGACAGAGCGCAAGTTTGCCACTGAAGCCGCTATAGCCCTGACATGATGCGCCATGATGTGACCTTCCAGTGGGAGCCTGGTCTGCTCATAAGCGAGGGCAATGCAGTCTGCCACCCATGTGGACAACGTACGTTTGGTCACCGCCTCCCCCAGCCTACTGGGGTCATAAGAGATGAAAAGCTGAGAAGTTTTACGGTGGCCCTGTGTGCGCTGGATATAGAAGGACAAGGCCCTCTTACAGTCCAAGGTGTGAAGGACCGTTTCCACCCAATTGGAGTGAGGTCTTGGAAAGAAGGTAGGGAGCACCACTTCCTGGAAGAGATGGAAGTGCGACATTAGCTTTGGCAGGAATTTGGGATGCATGCAAAGCACCACTCTGTTCTTGTAGAACCTGGTATAAGGCGCCTCCGCCAGAAGGGCCTGAAGCTCGCTAACTCTGTGAGCAGAGGTGAGCACAACCAGGAAAGCCACCTTCCAAGAGAGGTAGCGAAGGTGGCAGGTAGCCAGAGGCTTGAAGGGTGGATGAGTGAGCTGCCCCAACACTACGTTTAGGGCCCATTCGGTAGCCAGAGGGCAAACCGGGGGGCTTTGATAAGAGCAGGCCCCGAAGGAAACGGGTTACTAACAGTTGGACTTAGAGGTGCTTACTATCCACCGGATTGTGGTGTGACACTAGGGCACTAAGGTGCACTCAGACAGAATTAGACTTGAGCCCGGACTGACAGAGATGGAGAAGGTATTCTAACACCAGAGTCACTGGGCAGCAGAAAGGATCAGCACTGTGTTTGGTGCACCAAAAAGAGAACCTGTGCCATTTGAGGGAATAAGCCTTCCTAGTAGAGGCCTTGTGAGAGGCCAGCAGAATGTCTTCCACCTCAACCGGAAGGTTGAAAGGGGCCAGAGTCACCCTTCTCAGCATCACACTGTCAGCGACAGGGACCCCAGGTTGGATTCTGCCCTAACCTTCAAGGACCACATTTCTTCCGTTGTTCAACGTTCCTTCTGTACATTGAGGCAACTCCGCGCTGTCCGCTCCTTTCTCTCCCCCTCTTCTCTGACCACATTGCTTCTCTCTCTTGTCGTTTCTCGCTTAGATTACTGCAATGCATCTTTAGCCGGGCTTCCTCTTACTCAACTTCGCAGGCTTCAACTGGTTCACCACACAGCTGCTCGTCTCCTGACTCACACCTCCCGATTCGCTCACGTCACCCCTCTTCTTATTCGCTTACACTGGTTGCCCATTCCTTTTCGAATCCAATACAAGATCCTTACTTTTGTGCACAGATCCCTCCACACCGGTGTCCCACGCTATCTCTCAGACTTAGTTCATTTTCTCTGTCCCTCAAGAACCCTTAGGTCTGTCCACACTAACCGATTATTCCTCCCGCCCCCTTCCCAGGCTCATCTTGAGTGTACACATTCTGCTGCTTTTTTCTTCATCGGTCCCCGTCTATGGAACTCTCTGCTGTCTGCACTCCGTCTGGAACTTTCTTATCCCTCTTTCAAAGCTAAGCTAAAGACCCATCTTTTCTGCCTAGCCTTCGATCTTCCTCCCTCCCCTCCTCTTTCCGATAATTAATGGTATTTCTCCCTCTTCCGCTGTCCTTTATTGCTTCCTTTCCTGACGCTGTCCCTTTCCTATTATTAAATGGCGTTCCTTTCTGTTTCCTTTTCTCTGCAGCCTCCTTTGTTTTATTGTAAACCGCCGTATGCCTGCTGGTCCTGGCGGTCTATCAAATTTTAAATAAAGATAAAGATATGATGAGGCTCAGGTTTGGAAGGCTTCATCCAAGATGTCAGGGCCTCAGACGAGGCCCTGGCCGTCGGAGTCACTGGGGACTCGGGGGGAAAACTTATTGTGCTGCTGCTAAAGGCTCTTGAGGGCCTTACTGTACATCCTTTTGCAGAGAACGCAGGCTGCCGGGTCGTGGTCTGGCCTATGGCAGTGGAGACAGCAGTCGTGTGTGTTGGTCAAAGACAATTTTGGAGCATTGATCACAACTTCTTAAAGCCACTGGTAGCCATGGAGGAAAAAAGTACCCCTGCAAGGTCGAAGACTCTCCGGGTTGCCAGTGGGAGAAAAAGGCACGAAGACACCAGGAAAAGAAAAGAACATAAAACTACAAAAATAGACTGAACTCAACGCCAAGGCAACGAGGTTGGTTGGCAGGAAGAATACTGGTGCAATCCCGGAGGAGAGTATGAAACTTGGAGAGAAAAATTAACTTTTTCAGGGACAAGCCAGACGAACGTCTGAAGGGCTCCGTGGAAAAAAAGGAGACTGAGCTAGATGGCACCCTTGGGTGGGAAGGGGACCACACATGCGTGGTGGCATCTCCCAAAGGCTTTCTTTGAAAGCTGGGGGGATGCTTCCACAAGGGCTCCGTCGGTGCTAATGTTACCCATATGAGAGGACTGACTTCCTGCTTGTTCCCGGAGAAAGAAACTATGTACAGGAGAGATTGAACAGGCTGTCAGTAGGATATGGTACTGCAGAGCGAAGCACAAATCATAGTGGACTAAGGTACTGCAGCAAAATAACAGACCAAACAGTTCCAAAGGTGAATCCTGGACTGGTCTAGCAGGACTCAAGGACAGGACATTATCTGGAAAGTAAAATATCACCTTCCATAACATTCTTCTAGACCAGTCCAGACAAGTGGGACATATCAAAGTTATACCTCCACTGGGCAGAAGAACACACACCAGCAGCTCGTAAACCTTGAGCCAAAGGCCATGTCCACCCAAGTGTGGGCATCTAAGCAGTAATGCTTGACAAAAAGTGGAAAGTGATGCCCATGTTGCCACCTGACAACATCTGAAGGGGCTACTGAGCTATGCTACGCTCATGAGGATGCTTGTACCAGAGTAGAATGGGTGCACAAACCCTCCAGAACCACCCGGCTCCGTCACAGATATGCAACACCATTGCATGGGCCAGCAAACAGCATAAAAAGACAATTGGACTTATGGAAGGAATTCGTAACCCCCAAGTCCCAGAGAAGCACCTCCAGTCACTCACAAGGCAAAGATCCTCATCTTTCCCTCTACACTGCTCCTTAGAAAAAGAGGGCAACCAAACCAACTGGTTCACATGAAAAGGGAAATATCACCTTCAGCAAAAGGGGAGGCAAAGGCCAAATGGAAACGACCACCTCTTAAAAGGACAATATGGATCCTGGCAATACAGAGCCTGCAGCTCGGAAATCTGTCTTGCCAAACAAATCGCGACCAAGAAAAGAGTCTTGAGAGTCAAAGGAGTCTTGAGAGTCAAGCTCTTCAGAGTAGCATGCTTCAGAGGCTGAAAGGGCTCCGACACCATGGCTCTGAGCACCAGACAGAGATCCCAGGAAAGGACAATGACCAGAGGGGAGGACACAAACATCAAACCTCTTTTAGAAAAAGTGAAATATTTGGGTGCAAGACTGAAGACTTTCCAGCCACCAGACCTCTAAGATAGGACAAAGCTACCACCTGAAAAAACCTGTTTACAGACCATCCTGCAGAAGACCAACTTAGCAACAAGCAGTTGTGCGTGGTATCCATGCTCAAAGAGGTACCAGACTCACACAACCCCCTCCGGGCTTTGTGCAGAGTGAAACCTACTGCAGGAGAATAACCCTTAGGCATCAGATGAGACTCTTTAAGAGCCAAACTGTAAGCGAGAAAGGAGTCAGATCATCCAGGACAAATGGCCCCTTATCCTTGTTGGGAACAGTACAGAACAGGTGCACCAAACAGTGGTGGTTATACAAACTTGTATTAACCAACCCCAACACGTTTCAGCTCAATGCCTTCTTCGGGGATTTTTTACTGTGATTCTGTTTCCAAACAAGCTTAGGAATCAAACTGGCTCCAGACTCAAAACCCTTGAATACAGCACAAGACGACAGAAGTCCTCTTTATCATGAGGAACCAAAGCTTCACCCCTCCAGCCTCCTTAAAGGTCAAGGAGGCGGAACTAACTAACAAATCCACAATCCGCTACCTAGGAGTCACATTAGATCAATGCCTGGACATGAAGGCCCACATAAGCAACACAGTAAGAGCAGTTTACCACACGATCCGGACACTCAAGCACCTGCGCTCCCTGCTTGAGCTTGATGACTTCCGGACAATCTTCCAAGCGTTGGTGATCCCGCATTTCGATTACGCAAATGCAATTCTACAAGGGCTCCCACAATCCACCCTAAATCCACTCCAGCTAGCAATGAACAGACATCTCCACCGGCTCCCCATCCACGGCAGACTCTCGTTTAAATCCCTACTACTGACTTTCAAGGCCATCAACAGGTTCTCCTCCACCTCCCTCATCGAGCTTATTCAGCCTACACCCTCTAACAGATCCAGAAGATCCGCAGCAGTCAACACACTGGTAATCCCGAAGGAAATAACACAATGCACGCAGGCAACAACAAACAGGACTTTTAGGTTCTATGTGCCCAGATGCTGGAATGTCCTCCCACCCAACATAAGGGCAATCCCCGACCTTGCCCAATTTAGAAAGGCATTGAAGCATCACCTCTTCCTCAAACTCTATTCAGACGACAGCGCACAAACAACCACCCCCCACCAACAGGCCCGCCACACCAACACACAAAGCATGTGATGAGGCATCCACACCCATTGGCACCAGCATCAACTATGCTTACTTGTAAATAGCAGCTTGTATATACCCCTACCCTGGTAGAAATGGCACCAGCCTTGATAATGCATACCTTGTAAATAACAGCACCGACTATGCTTACTTGTTAATAGCAGCTTGCATACACCCCTACCCTGGAAGAAGCCACGCCAGCCTTGATTATGCATACCTTGTAAATAGCAGCATGTATATGCCATCACACCCTGAAAAGATTATACATATTCTGTAAATAGTTACCCCAGCAATGTCCAAGTTACAGTACCTGTTCTCTGTACATACAGAGCAGCTGTCTGCTCTGTATAAGTTACTGTTGTATGTAAACCGCACTGATACTAAATAGCGTGGTATAGAAGAGACATTAAATAAATAAATAAATACATAAATGCATAGGAAGTGTCCTATTCCGTTAGGCACAGCACAGTTTGAGACACCTGAAGATGGTATCAACCCGAAACACGTTGGGGTTGGTTAATAAAAGTTTGTATAACCACCATTGTTTGGTGCACCTGTTCTGTACTGTTCCCAGCTATCACCTACAGGTGTTTGTGCTCTTTTTTGGACTCTTATCCTTGTCCCCAGTGTTATGTTGTCTTTTTTGACTAGACTGTAAGCTCTGCTGAGCAGGGACTGTCTTTTACATGTGTATGTACAGCGCTGCGTATGTCTTGAAGCGCTATACAAAATGATTAGTAGTAGTAGTAGTAGTAGTGGTGGAGATGATGCAACTGGTCCCAAAATGCGACAGATGAAGAGGAGGAACCTGCAGGAACCACATCAGGTCCCTAAACCACGCTCTCCTCATCCAGTCCAGCAACACTAGAACAATCCAGCCTGCATGGCACTCTATGCACCAAAGCACATGCCCCAACAGGAGACTTGGAGGAAGCAATGCCAAGGCCAGGACTGAACAGGGTAACAATGTCCTTTGACCCAGTTTCTCTGTGGTGAGTGAAGCAACAGCACACTGTCATTAGAGTGGGACGCCATCAATTTCATCATGGGATGACCCCAATGGCACAGAAGCATCTAAAACACCTCCTGATTCAAATCCTGCTCTTTGGAAATCGAGAGAGTGACGATGGTTGACTGCTTCCACACTGACCATCCTGGCAATTTGCTGTCAGAGCTAGGAGGCTCATTTCTGCCCAGGCAAACCAGGCAGCCATTCCCAGGGCCACTCCTGCATACCTCATGCCGCTTTGGTGATTGACATACAGTCAAACCTCGGTTTTAATGATTAATCCGTTCTAAGCAGTCTGACTAAAACCGAAACGTACGAAAACCGAAGCAATATTTCCCATAGGAAATAATGTAAATTCAATGTAATCCGTTCCAGACACCCAGCTCCTGTCACTTCTCTCACCTGCCCGATCGTCCACAGGACAGCAAACACACAGATATTGTACTGTACGGCACTGTAATCTGATCGC
Source organism: Ichthyophis bannanicus (assembly GCA_033557465.1). NCBI lineage: Eukaryota > Metazoa > Chordata > Amphibia > Gymnophiona > Ichthyophiidae > Ichthyophis > Ichthyophis bannanicus. The sequence goes on along the minus strand of CM066037.1, from coordinate 40,047,178 downwards.
TGCCTCCCACATTCATGCAACATCTCCTGCTTACATTGACAGCTACCCTGCTACCTCTGAGCCTGAGGGGGCGCTCCAGAGAACAGGCAGGCGGTGGAGAGATCGGGGCCTTCCTCTCTGTGCAATCCTTGCATCTCTGGCTCGAGGATGTTGCTCAGCTGACATTGGCTTCTCAACACGCGATCGGGTGAGTCCGGGGGGGGGGTAGTGCTGCCGGGACTGGGCGGGCAGACCAGCGCGAGGATGTAGATTTTCAGATCTGGCAGCACTGGTTCCTGACGAAAACCGAGGCGAAAACCGATAACCGAGACAAGATCTCAGTTAGAAAAGACGTCGAAAACCGAAACCAACGAAAACCGGGGCACACGAAAACCGAGGTTTGACTGTATACCACTGCCATGGCATTGCCCAAGAATACTCACATCACCCTGCCCTTGACAAAGGGTGGGATAACGCAAGAAGGCCAGCCAAATAACCTTTACTTAGAGATGGCTGATGGTCCACACTGTCTGCCTAGCTCCAACAGTCCTAGGCCATTCAGTCTTGACAAGGGCTTCCCTGCCCATAAGACTGACTTCCGTCGCCAGAAGAATCCACAAGTGATCAATCAGCGGCATGCCCCTCTTCAGATAATGTGGGCATAGCTGGCACCTCAAGTTGCCTCTCACTCCCAGTTGGAGCAAACGCCTGAGCTCAAAGTCTGGTCAGGAAGGGCCACCGGATCAGCCTCATATGAGTATGTCCATGACACCATCTTGATTGCCAAGCCAAGAAGATGGAGATAATCCCAAAACCTGGGAGTCTGTTGAGAACAGAACCCTTCAATTCATTCCAACAATCTCTGCACTCTCTCCTCTTGCAGGAAAGCTCTGTCCACTTGAGTATCAAACCATGCTCCCAAGAATTCCAGGGAATGGAAAGGCTCCAACAGATGCTTTTCCCCAATTGGCCACCTAGCCAATGCCTTCTGGAAGGACACCACTCGGGCTGAAAACCAAGAAGCCTCTGACAGAGAACAGGCTCAGATGAGCCCGTCATCCAGAAATCGGTATACTCAGTCTCTAGCACCATAGCACAGCAGCCACCACCATGACCCCGGAGAATATTCTCAGGGCAGTGGAAAGGCCGAAGGGAGGGTGGTAAATTGACTGTGTGAGCCAAACAAGGCAAAACACAGACATCTCTGCTGATCCTTCCGCATCAGGATATGAAAACAAGATTCAGCCAAAACCAGAAATGCTAGGAACTCCCTTCTGAGCATCACCAAAATTACAGATCTCAGAGCTTCCATTCAGAAGCACAACACGCGCAAAGGATCATTGACCGCCTTGAGGCCATTGGTCAGAAAGGGCCATCCTTCTTTGGCATCCTGAGAGAAATGGAATATCTGCCCTTGCCCTGCTTGGCCAGAGACACTAGTACTACCATCTTTAGTGCAGTAACTTGTCCAACATGACCCATGTGATGGCTCTCATGTCTGCCAAACCACATGGAAAGATGATAAATGCCTCTGGGATTGACTGCTTGCAGTAGAGGACATAGCCACTTTGAATGATGTCTAGCACCCTTTTATCCTTGGTGACATTTAGGAATGGGCCCCAAAATCTACAGTGATGAACGGGAGAAACCTCCTCTAGAGGGGACAATTTCTGGGCCCATGAGCCCCTTTGAAAGGACTAATTACAGGTCCGAAATCGAGAAGCAGAGAAGGGCCAGGATGAAACGCCAGGACTCCCGAGACCCCCAGAAATCAGTCCAGCATGCCCACAATGGATAGGCAGAAGTCAAAGAGGGAAAAGACCTTGCATGATTCCCAGCCCCTTTCAGTGTATCCTCTGGAAGGCGATGACTCTGCCTCAGCCAAATCCTTGACCAACCTCCCCAATAAGCCCCAGAAGGAGCTTTCCCTTAAGGCCAGTTGTTAGACGGGCTTTGGAGGAAGGGTAGCATCATCCAGCGGAAGAGACTGAATCCACAGGAGCAGGGCTTGAGGCATCAGGCCTTCACATACCACCAACTGAAGAATAGCAGTTGCCACTGCAAACTGGCTCTTTAGCACAGAGTCAATCTTTTTATCCATAGTGCCCTTCAAGGCCAATCAGACTTCCACGGGAGTGGAAGCCCACTTCGTGACCGCCATGACTTCCGCCTCGACCTTGGGTGGGACAGACCATGCGACGCACTCCTCAGGATGAACTCACATCCCTTTACCCGCCTTTATCCTCCCTAGGTGGGAAATTGGTAAGGATCCATTCCGACCGGAACATGTTCTTGATTATTTCCAGAACTGGGAAGGCTGCCATGAATATCCACACTGCATGCAGAAGTGGGGAACCTGCTGCCCCTGCTCCATTGCTGGAGCATCAGCCACATATCAAGTGGAGGAAACTCGAGCAATCAATGCTGCCAGATCTCCCTTCTGGGACAGGCAGAAAATGCCAGCCTCCATATGAACCTCTGATGGAGAAAATACACTTTTCTTTCTTGCATCAGACTTCAACCGAGACATCAGAACCAGCACTCAAGTCCGTCTCAGACAGACCCCAGCTTACACACATTCCCAGAAGGCAACCTCCATCTGAGTTGCTTAGAAGGAGGCACTCAAGCCAGGCTTCTGCACTCTGCCCATCCCTCACATGACTGAGCTCGAGGGAATCCAAAAGGCTGCAGGGTCTGAGTTTCCACACCAAAAACCAGGCTTGCTAAAGGAAAAGAATTCCAAGGAGGACAACCTGGATTCCAGGAGTTCACCTCCCTGAGAATGATCCCCGATACAGGAGACACAGCTGGAGCTAAGCTCTCCAAAGAAGAGGAGTGGCCGAAAGAGTGGTCACCAGAACTCAAGGCTAGGATATTATTCTTACCCAAAATGCCATCAGTCGCTTCCTACCTTGAGGCGGAAAATGCTAGGCCAAGCGAATCCCTTCATTGGAAGAAGAGAGACGGGCCACCAGTGAAAAGTCAGAGGCTGCCATGCAAGGTGAATCCAGCGAGGAGGCTCTTGACATACCACAGGTCAAACAATGCTTCCTGAAATAAGACAGAAAGAGTTAAGGTGAGGCAAGTATTTATGCGCATGCGTTACAGACACTTGGACAAAAATGCGCATTGAAGCCACTCAGGCAGAATGTGCACCGAGACTGCTTGGGTGCAAGGCATGCAAAGGCAGAAAACATTAAGTGTGCGCTGGAAAATAGCAGGAAAAGCCTATGTCGAGCCAATGATCACCATGGTCCACCCCAATTTATACTCCAAATGGATGAATGCAGGAGGCCCAACAAGGATAATGATAAAGTTAAACCTTGATACTCACCCCCTGGGAGCCTAAGGCAGGACAAATCATGCCAGGCTCACTGCTACTCCCCAGGCGCCGAGAGCATCTTGAATTTCACCCTTACTAGGAACCTGTTGAGGTCTCACAGGTCTAGGATATGCCAAAGCCCCCCAGTCCTTTGGGCACCAGGAAGTGGGAGTGGAAATCCTTGCCTCCGAGTTTGAAGGGGAACGGGTTCCACCGCCCGTCTGCCACGAGGTTTGCGAGTTTCTGCTAAAGCAGGTCCTGGTATAGAGGATACATCAAGAGCTCTCCTGGAAAGAATGGTGGAGCATCTATTGGAAGTAGAGGAGGTACCCCTCCCTTACCATCTGTAAGGCCCACATGTCTGTAGTGATGGGGGCCCAGCGGTCGGAAAAGAACACCAGAAGCCCCCCTATGTGCTGCAGGGCAGGACCGTCCAGGAAAAGAGAAGCTATGCCCCAGCAGTCAAAAACCCCCTCCAGGTTGCGCCCGAGATGCAGGTTGAGGCTTGGGGCCCGGGGGCCTTAGGCTTACGAGGGCCATGCCCTTGTCCCTTGGCCTGGTGGCCCTCTTGGGGAGCTGGGAAGGCCATGTGCTGAGGTTAATTTCCGTAAGCCTTCCTCTTTTTCAGGTAGAAGGGCTTTTTACCCGAACCCTTCAGTCGGGAAGGATCAGAGTCTTCTTGGAGAACCTGGTCTAGTTATGAACTCTGACTCCAGCCCGGTGGCCTTTTCTGTCATGGGTTTCCGAAGAAGTTCTCTCCCCGGTAAGAGACATCGACCAACTTGTCCTGTACCCATTTCTCCAGGTCGGAAGACTGTAGCCAGGCATGGCGGCAGGCATGAATGTCCACTGCCGCTACTCTAACCGCAGACTCGAAGCAGTCATAGGCCGCCCGAGTCAAACTTGGAGCAGTCCCTGACCATGGAGACCAGGGTTCGGAACTGAAGTGATTCCTCAGAGAAACCAGCTGTGAAGCCAGCAAGCTCCTTCACTGTGTACCGCAAGTACATGCCCTTGTACAGATGGTAAGCCTGGATCCAGCTGATGAATATCAAGCCCTGGAAGCATTTCCTGCTCAGGGTGTCCATGAAGGGGGCCTCCCTACTCAGGGGCACCGAGGAGTGCATTTTCTGGCACTTAAGCCTCCGCATGGCCGACTCCACCACAATGGAGTTATGGGGCAGTTGAGCTCTTTGAAAGCCAGGGCTCCGGCAGACTCAATACATATAGTCCAGCTGCCTGCTAACAATGGGAACAGGCTTGGGGCTCCCACATTCAGAAGAGCAGTCACTCCAGGATAGAAGGGACAGGCACCGCGAAGGCCTCTTTGGGGGTGCCTTATGCTGGAGGATCTCTAGGTCTTCTGCCCGAGGCTCCTCCTCAGTCTCAGTGGTGAAGGCAAGGGTCTTCACCATATTCCTCATGAAGTTTAGGAAGGCCAGGTCCTCGGGTGGGGACCAGTGCCGGATCTCCAGCAGGGAAGGGTCCAAGGGCACATCCCTGTGGACCCAGGTGTCTGGACACTCGTCATCCTCAGTTTCCCAGTCAGAACCGGAGTCCAAGGAGACTTCAAAGGTTCCCCGGGCCGCAGGCTGGAGACCCAGCCCAAATGGCCCGAGGGTCCCGGTGCCCCTGCGCCAAATGCACTGGGAAGTCCTCGACCCCGACTAGGACCGAGACCAGGCCTGAGGGGGGTCTTGAGGCTGGTGGAGCTCAAGGACAGGGTCCACCTTCAGGGAAGCCCTTGCTGTGGAAGGGCCAGTGGTCAGGATTAATAATCCAGAGGAACCAGGCATCAGAGCCCGATGCTGGGCCATGAAGGCAGACAGACTGTGTTCTAAGACTGCCATCCTGGCCTCGATGACTGATGGCTCCGCAGCCACTGGTGGGGTACCAAGGACTTCGGTCCCAATGCTAGCGAGGGGGTTTCCTTGACGAAGATGGCCTTGGAGGACCCAGACTAATCCCCGGACGCTGATGGCACTTCTCCCACAGGGGCAGCTTAGAGGGCCGCTCCCATCCACTGCCTTGCATCGAGGGCTCCGAGGCTGAGTGCCATGAGACTTCCCCATGGTCCCGGACTCGACACCCAAGGAGCCACCGATGATGTCAGGCTCTTTGAGGGGCATCCCTCCTTGAGGGAGCTTCAGCTAGGCTCTCCATGTCCTCAAGGCTCTGGCCTGGCCACAAAGGGGAAGAAAACTCATGCACCAGGGAAAAGAGAAAAAAAAATGCAACGCCGGAGGCAAGCGGAATCGGGAGACGGGAAAGAAATGGTATGCGACTGGAGAAAAAGAAAAAAAGATAAAAATAGCAAAATACCCCAATTTTTTCTGGGGGAGACAGGCACACGTCCACTGGGCTCCGTGGGAAAAAAAAAAAAAAAAAAAAGAGACTGAGACAAGATGGCACCCTCAGGTAGGAAGTGTACCATGCATGCGTGCTACATCTCCCAAAGGCTTTCTTTGAAAGCTGGGGAAAGGTTACCGTGCAGGCTCTGTCTGCACAGTCATCTATGTGAGGACTGACTTCCTGCTTGTTCCCGGAGACCACCTTTTTAGTTGCAGGGGCCAAACAAACCAAACTAATATCCATATTCCTGATGCTGTGTTGGGCAAAACATTGGGGCCATGGTTCCTGTGGCCCGCCCCTTTCCGCTGCCTATGTGTGCTGCTAAGGCAGACCCCTGTGTGCATATGTTTAGCTTGGTCTCCCAGTACAGCGCCGACTTTTCACACACAATTTGCTTACAGTATTGTTGTGCAAACAGTTTCAAACTTGTGTCATGAAAACCCATGCTAGAGTTTTAAGCACTGGGCTCTAGCGCAGAGTTTCTGTATCGGCCCCTAAATCTGTACCACATAGGGAATGCAAGGATACCCCTATGAGGAAAGGTTTACAAGGTTAGGGCTCTTCAACTTGGAAAAGAGACAGCTGAGGGGAGATATAATAGAGATCTATAAATTAATGAATGGAGTGAAGCAGGTAAACGTAGATCAGTTGTTTGCATCATCAAAAAGTAGAAAGACTAGTGGACATAAAATGAAGCCGCAAAGTAACCCATTTAAGACTAATGAGTGAAAAAAATATTTTCTCTTAACGTGTAATCAAACTCTGGAATTCATTACTGGAGGATGTAGTTAAAGCTGTTAGTATAGCTGGGTTTAAAAAAAGGTTTTGACAAGTTCCTAGAGGAAAGGGCCATAAACGATTATTAAAGAGGACCTGAAAAACCTATTTAAGACTAATAAGAGAAAATATTTTTTCACTCAACGTGTAATCAAACTCTGGAATTTGTTACCGGAGGATGTGGTAAAAGCTGTTAGTGTAGCTGGGTTTAAAAAAGATTTGGACAAGTTCCTGGAGGAAAGGTCCATAAACCATTACTAAAAGGAGCACGGGATATCACTGCTTGACCCAATACAAGCATTGAGGAACCCATGTCTTTTAGGGAAACTACTAGGTACTGTGATAAGGAAGCTTATCATAGCTCAGGAAGGAGCTATAGAAAAGGTGAAGTGACTCTGAACCAGCAACCTGTCAGTTCTGGTAGAAATAAGAAAACAGAATTTTTCCATAAAAGACTACCAGTCCCAGAATGCACCAGGTTTCCAACAGCCATTAGAGGAGCTGAAGTGGGGAAACGTGTGTTCAATCAAGAGGGCTATGAGGTAATCCCCAAGCACTCATCTCAAAGGGCAGGGCCTGATTCAGCACAGCTGCGCTGTGCTAGGGTGGAGCACTCATCTAAGCAGAATAAAGGTAGAGTTTATTCTACAGAGAATTATCCTCAGTTTCATCTGGGAGATCCTCAGATTCATCTTGGACATCATCTTCATGATCTTGGACAGCTTCATCATCTGGAGGATCATCAGAAGAAGAAGCCAGAGCAGACGGACAGAGAGGGCAAGAAACCCTTTGGAAAAAAGAAGAGAAAAGCATTTGGGAGGTCTAAAGGAGTCCAGAGCAGTACGCATACTGGGAGACATTCAAAAGGCCAGCATACACCATTGGACTGGGGAAAACCAGAGGAGTGGTGCTGCAGAGCTAGGAATCTCCAGACGGTACCTGTGAGGGAGACGGCTGCACTTGGAAGGGACCCTAGGACCCATGCCAGAAGGTATGTGAAGAGAGATCCAGTGTCCAGGGATCTGGATTGGAAGGCTGGACATAAGAACTGGACTACATACTGGCCAAGCTATTTAGAGAGGAACTCTAACAGCAATGGAAGCTCAGGTATGAACAACTGATCTATGCCCTAGCTATACCCTTGAAAGACAGCAGGGAAACAAGTATTCTCCTGAGAGTGCTCCATTGAGAAATTCCTCTGTGCCAATCCATGATATTGAACCCATGATTGTTGAAGAAGGGGGAGCGGTTATAGATACAGGCTGTGAATACATGGATTGCTCTCTGTCTAAACTCCTTTGGTAATTTACTGTTACAAAGTACAACAACCATCACAAAGAAATACAAACTTGTTCTTTAATTTACTCAGAAAAGCTTCTGAGTAGGATTTTGAGCCACGCAGTAGAAAGCAAGCCAGCTAAGGGGTTTCAGCTGGGTAACTGCTAGCAATTGAGCCTTACCTAATTGCTTGTGAGCTCTGAGGAAATCACTTCTGAGTCTATATGTGAAGATATTTTTATTTAGACAGTTTTGTATACCGCCTTATCCTTCAATCAAAGCGGTCACAACACAATTGGGGGATACATTTAACACGCAGGGATATGAGACACATACACTAATACTTACAGGGAACATGGGCAATGGAGGGTTAAGTGGCTTGCCCAAGACCACAAGGAGCATCTGTGGGACTAGAAACCCCAGTCCTTCCGCCCAAGGTTCCTGTCCTCTAGTGGGATTTGAACTCCCGACCTTCCGGCCTGAAGTACCTTGCCCCAACCACTAGGCTACTCCTCCTGAAAAGAACAGTTTTTCCCTTCTTTGTGGGTTTTGCTTGTTGATTAAAGCACTGCTAAGAAAATATTAGCTAGAGCCTACAGAAAAGACCATTCTGTTACCATCCTGGTCTTTATTATTTTGCTTTGATTGCCTGACAAGTTCAGCTGTTGTTTTCCTGATTTTGTTTTTTCTAAGTTTAACACTGAAAGCAAGTATCCTGTTTTATGTGCTACCAAGCATATCTGTGTTGGGAGAAATAACCCCATAAATAAATATCTTATTGGCTTTACACTCAAGCACAACTAATTATTGTGAGCGGCTGTGTCTGGTGTGAATGGACTGCATTTCCCACAATCCCTTGCAAATCATATTGATATATGCCTTTGCCAAGACTGTGAACATTCTCACCCAGGCACCCGTCTGACAGTACTTATGCCCTAGATTGGCCACTGTTAGAGACAGGATACTGGGCTTGATGGACCTTGGTCTGACCCACTGACTATGGCATATCTTATGTTCTTATGTTAAGACCCACTGCTTACCCAGACATGCATTATGGAACCTACGTACCTTTTTGGGAACCTGCCAGATATTTGTGACCTGGATTGGCTACTGCTGGAAACAGGATACTGGGCTTGATGGACCTTGGTCTGGCCCAGTATGGCATTTCTTATGTTCTCAAGTGGCCAGATTGGATAGGCAATTTTAGTTATTTAAGTCCATCAAACTGTTAGCCCAGTTAGTGGTAACTATCAAAATGATCTCTTATGTACATGTTTCTCTGTCTATCCAGAGCTAGGGTATGCGGGACTTGATTTGTGTTATACATTAGTAACCCTACCTACTCGGCTGGGGTCTTGCTGACCAATCAAGTTCGTGCAATTATTGGTCAGCGAGACTTTAAAAAAGCTCATTTTATACACACAATGATTGAATCCTGGCTAACAATTTTGACCTCTTTCTTCTGTCCTTTACCTTTCATGTCCTCTATTTAGGGCAATTTAGCATTGCCATTGCAAACAGAACCATAACTGAGCACACTGTAGCTTAAAATTCCAAAACTGTTTTGCAAAGTGTGAAATTAGGAAAACATGACACTTCCTGTAGTCTTTATAAGAATCTAATAAATCTCTTAAAGTAAATCTGTAAATTTGGAATTATGAAAAACAACAAAGATGTTATAGTTCTGAAAAATATTTTGCTAATGTACCACACTATGATTAATTGGTAAGTTTTCAAAATAATAAAATCACTTATCAAACATTTTTTTAGTGAACTAATTGATGATATACACACACACATAATTATTGAAAGTGTCTCCTCTGAGGGACAGTACTGTACGTATTTGTTAGCCAACCTATGGTTTGCATTGCCTTGTACTCAGCTGACATGCTCTTTATATAGCTGACTATTAAAGTATGGATACTGTTACCTTTAGCTGAAAGTATTTTATTGTAGTGAGTAATCATGTGATCTTGGATTCGGAACTGATCACTTAGTCTGCCAGAGGAGCCAGTGCAAAAAGCTATAACATGAAAAGATACTTGATAGTTACGAACTTTAATGTGTTGCATCAATATATCAGTTTAGCCAGTTAAAGAAGCAAAACCAGTTTTAAAAGCAATCTACAAAATGGATAAAAAGCTAAATGCAATAGGGTAATTTTATAAAGGGTTTTTTGTGTATATATGTTAATCTACACAAGCAAAATGCTGCTTATAAATATTGCCCGATATGTAAAAGTACTCATAACACTGCCTCGGGTGTAAATGTGTTCAGGAGTGGGGTTTGGGCAGAGCGCAGGGGAAGTCTCAATTTACAAGTGTATTTTATAAAATATGTACATACTTTACACTCTAAAATTTACAGCTGCTCCTAAGCAGACAAAAGTCAGTGGCTTCATTATAGCCATGATTTCTGCTGATTTGACGGGGTAAATTTTATAAAAACGTATAGGCGCCTATTTCAAGCCTACAGGCAGCATGATATAAAATACAAAGAATATCAAGGATAAGTTGATAAGTAGATATCTGTTCAGATCATCAATGTTGGCCCTCTTGGTGACGCCCCCCCCTCCTTTTTCTCTGTCGACTTGATTACTGTCGTCCCCCCCCCCCCCCCTTTTTGTTAAACCGCTTTGACCTGGTGTATTTTCTATTTGCTTAATTTCTTTTCAACTTCAGCAGTGCTCAAGCTCTACATTTTGTTGTTCAGCAATTAACGGCATTTCTATCCATCATGTCAACCTATAATGCAGCATCAAAATTTCACAATCATCATTTAGCCCATAACATGGCAATACAGACGTTCAATGCAAAGCTAATTTTTAGTGTAATAGCAATACTGGTATCCCTTCATACATTATAACAGTTTGAGATACAGCAACAATGATAATCAAACCACATCAGCAGAAACTGGATCACAATTACAATGCCATTTCTTAATAAAATCATGTTTATTCATAATACATTTTATTAGTTTAATAGCCCATTCCAAAATGGGATGAAATAGAATTTAATTGTATCATAAATGTCTTGATCCAGTTAAAACAATGAATCAGATATAGAGAATTTCTCTTTCCTAATCATCCTGCTAGACTAGTCCAGACAAGTGGGATGTATCCAAGCAGTCAGGACCCAAGGTGGGAAGATGATGGATGCTCTGGAAAGAACTGCTCTGCCTGAGGTGTCATCTGCTCCAGCTCCCACATGCAACCTGTAGTGCTTCACAAAAGGTGTCCAGGGAAGACCAGGTAACTGCCCTAAAGATGTCTCCCAGAGACACTAAGGCTGACTCAGCCCAAAAAGGAAGCCTGTGTCTTAGTGGAGTCAGCTCTGACCCCCTCCAAGTACTTGTTCCCCATATACGATGTAGGTGAACCAACAACCTCCTTAAGCCAACAGATAATCGAGGACTTGACCACTACCAGTTCTCTCCTCAGACCACTGAATAGAGAAAAGAGAAGGAATTAGTAACCTCCAGATACTTAAGAACATAAAATATGAGATGCCGAGTCACACCAAGATCCATTAAGCCCAGTATCCTGTTTCCAACAGTGACTAATCTAGGTCACAAGTACCTGTTAGATTCCCATAAGGTATGCAGATTCCATGCTGCTTGTTCCAGGGGTAAGGAGTGGATTTCTCAGTCCACCTTACTAATGGTTTATGGACTTTTCCTCCAGGAACCTGTTAAAACCTCTTTTATACCCAGCTACACTAAAAGCTTTTATTACATCCTCTGGTAACAAATTCCAGAGTTCGATTACACGTTGAGTGAAAAACTATTTTCGCCGATTAGTCTTAAATGTGTTACACTGTAGCTTAGAAACATAGAAATATGACGGCAGAAAAAGACCACATGACCCATCTAGTCTGTCCTTCCATAACAACTACAACAGTCCCCTTTTTACCTTTAGAGATCCTCTGTGTTTGTCCCATGCTTTTTTGAATTCAGTTACTGTCCTCATCTCTACCACCTCCACTGGGAGACTATTCCACGGATCCACTACTCTTTCCGTAAAGAAATATTTCTGCATATTGCTCCTGAATCTATCTCCCTTCACCCTCATCCCATGTCCCCTCGTAGCAGAACTTGCTTTCAACTGAAAGAGGCTCTCTCCCTGAACATTTATGCCACGGAGGTATTTAAACATCTCAATCATATCACCTCTATCCCGCCTTTCCTCTAAGGTGTACATATTAAGATCCTTAAGTCTGTCCTCATATGCTTTATAATGAAGACCACTAATCATTTTAGTAGCCACCCTCTGCACCGACTCCATCCTGTTCATATCCTTTTGAAGGTGCGGTCTCCAGAATTGCAAACTATACTCCAAATGAGGTCGCACCAAAGACTTATACAGAGGCATTATCACCTCCTTTTTTCTGCTAGCCATTCCTCTCCGTATGCACCCAAGCATCCTTCTAGCTTTTGCCATCACCTTTTCTACCTGTTTAGCTACTTTAAGATCATCAGACACAACCACGCCTAGGTCCCGCTCTTCTTTATTTATTTTATTTATTTATTTATTTAATTGGATTTTTATACCGCCTTATCATACAATCAAAGCGGTTTAACAAAAGAGAAAATTAGTAATAGTGAAAAAATCTGTGATAATATATACATAGTTTGTAAATATATGATTAAATGTCTTGGGAAAAGGTGCACTATATATTGTGAGCTATACTATAAAGTGAGCTATTGTACAATGTATATAAATAATTGCTTTCTTAAAAATTAATTAGTTGATTGCATGACCGTAGTGCTCCGTAAACAAAACTGTTTTCAGTTGTTTTCTAAAGTCTTTGATGTCCTGAGCTGCTCTCAGATCATTAGGTAGGGAGTTCCAGATGGAAGTCGCAGCAAACGAGAAAGCTCTCTCAGAGGTCTCCTTGCGTGTTTTTCTGATGTCATTTGAGGAGCTGATTCTATTTTCAGATACACTTCTCCTAGGTCTGTTGCTAATATCTGACCGGATAAGATACGTCAGACTTTTTGCAGAACATTGTTGCTTTATCTTGAAAATATAAATTACTGTTTTGTATTTAATACGAGATGATATTGGTAACCAATGAAGCTCCTTTAAGATAGGAGTTATATGCTCTTTACTTGATAGACCAAAAATTATACGAGCAGCGGTGTTTTGCGCTAACTGTAAAGGCTTCAGTGACTGCTTAGCTAGACCCAGATATATTGGATTGCAGAAGTCAAGTAATGGTGTAATTAGAGCATGACAAACATTGCGGAAGTGAACAGTTTCCAGAAGCGGCCTTAGTCTTCTGATGATTTTCATTCTATAATAAGCGCTTCTAATCGTCTTGTTTATGTGTGATCTGAGATTTAATTCCTTGTCTAGAGTAACTCCAAGATATTTCACAGGAATAATTGAATTATCTATCTTGATGACAGGTGGATGTGCAAAATTTTGGTTACGAGATACAAATAATGCCTCTGTCTTGCTAAAATTAATTTGCATATTGTTGGTTTTACACCAGGTGGACATTTGTGATAGACAATCTGTGATGCTGGAAAAATCAGGTTTCTCGATGGAGATAGTTGTGAAAATCATAATATCGTCAGCATAAATTGTATACTTTATGCCACTTTTTAATGGAATATTGCAAATTGGCTGCAAATAAATGTTGAAGAGAAGCGAAGAAAGAGCGGAACCTTCTTTAGTGGACAAAAGTACTTCAACCCCTATACTATATTGCTCCCTTGGATTGCTGCAGCCCAAATGCATGACCTTACATTTTTTAACATTAAATCCCAGCTGCCAAATTCTAAACCATTCTTCAAGCTTAGCTAGATCCCTCCTCATGTTATCTACCCCTTCCTGGGTGTCTACTCTATTGCAGATTTTGGTATCATCCGCAAAGAAGCAAACCTTACCCGAAAGCCCTTCCGCTATATCACTAACAAAGATGTTAAAAAGAATCGGACTAAGGACAGATCCCTGGGGCACATCACTGATAACATCCTTCTCCTCAGAGTGAGCTCCATTTACTTGTACTCTTTGTCGCCTCCCACCCAACCAATTTCTAACCCAAGCAGTAACTTTAGGGTCCATCCCTAGGGTGCTCAGTTTGTTTATAACTCGCCTGTGAGGAACAGTTCCAAAGGCTTTACTGAAATCTAAATACACCACATCTAGGGCTCTCCCTCGGTCCAACTCCCTGGTCACCCAGTCAAAGAAATCAATCAGATTTGTCTGACAAGACCTGCCTCTGGTGAATCCATGCTGCCTCGGATCCTGTAATCCGCTGGACTCCAGAAACCTCACTATTTTCTCTTTCAGCAGCGTTTCCAATAATTTACTCACCACTGAAGTTAAACTAACCGGCCTGTAGTTTTCAACCACACCCTTACTTCCGCTTTTGTGTAAAGGCACCACATGAGCCTCTCTCCAGTCCTTTGGCACCACTCCCGACTCCAACGAGGCATTGAAAAGGTCAGTCAGTGGAGCTGCTAGAACGTCCCCAAGTTCCCTCAGTATTCTAGGGTGTATCCCATCCAGTCCCATCGCTTTGTCTACTTTAAGTTGAGATAGTTTCTCACGAACACAGTCTTTTGAAAATTGTTCAAGATGTTCTTTGCTTCTGTTCCTATTTGTGGGTGTTTTCTGAGGTCCTGCTCCTGGTTCTTCATCTGTGAACACAGAACAAAAATATTTGTTAAGCAATTCCGCTTTATCCTTATCAGCATCTACATATTCCTCCCCTGCACCCTTGAGTCTGACAATACCACTCTTGCCCTTCCTCTTCTCACTAATATATCTGAAAAATGTCTTATCCCCCCATTTTATTGCATTGGCTATTTCCTCCTCCTTTTGAATCTTTGCCTTCTTGACTACTTTGCTAGCTTCTCTAAGTTTTTCCAAATACAGATGCCTGTCTTCCTCTCTCTGTGATCTCTTGTATTTCATGAAGGCCTCCCTCTTTTTCTTCACTTTTTCAGCTACTTCTTTCGAAAACCATAGCGGTCTCCTTTTCCTTTTACTTTTATTTACCATTTTAACAAAAAGGTTGGTTGCCCTTAAAATACCCCCTTTCAGTTTTTCCCAGTGTTTTTCTACATCCCTCAGCTGTTCCCATCCAACTAACGACTCCCTGAGGTATTGGCCCATCTTCGCAAAGTTAGTTTTCCTAAAGTCTAAGATCCTCGCCTTTGAATGGATTCTAACAGCCCTAGTCCTAATACTGAACCACACCATCTGGTGATCACTGGATGCAAAATGATCTCCCACTACAACATCAGTAGTCCCCAAGTCTTTCTACTTTTTGAAAGAGTGAACAACCGATCTACTTTTATACTTGTTCCACTCCATTCATTATTTTATTTTATAGACCTCCATCATGTGACCCCTCAGCCGTCTTTTTTCCAAGTTGAAGAGCCCTAATCTTTTAAGCCTTTCCTTGAAGGATATCCTTCCAGCCCCACTACCATTTTTTTCTTCTTAAAACCCTTTCAGACCTGAATTTTTTCACAGACAGCATATATATATACACACATGGAATTCAATGAACAACATGACGTCCATTACAGTGGACATACGGTCTGAAAGGGTTGGCTTTAAGGGGTCTGCATCTGTAATAAGATACTCCAACAACCTTTCCAACAAAAGGAAATTTTACAGAAATAGCATCATCTTTACAATAAATTTTTCATTTTACCCCAACTACTACGATTCCCCCAGCAATATGCAAAATAGGAGTTGTTAGTCCATTACTCATTCTATTCCAACAACCCTTAAATAAAGGAAGTGCAATTTCCTAGATCAATCCACAAAGCATAATAAGAAAAAACAAAAGGATTCGCTCTTCCCCATCCATCCCTCACTTGTTCAATTGCTATATTCTTTTTTTAAGATATGGCGACCAGGATTGAACACAATATTCAAGGTGCGGTCACACCATGGAGGGATACAGAGGCATTATAACATCCTTGGTTTTATTCTCCATTTCTTTCCTTATAATTCCTAGCATTTGATTTGCTTTCTCGACCTCTGCTGTACATCGAGCAGAAGGTCTTAAGGTAGCTCTGACACAAGGAACAACAAAATCAAAGATAAATTCTTCAGAAAGATCCCCACTTAAAGCCCCTTCAGAAGGCCTATCACGACCTTCAGGATTAAAGACTCCACTGTGGCACCACATCCATGTGCAGATGAATCTATTTCACCCCATTACGGAAGAAGGAAATACTGGGATGTGCCACTAGGAACACACCCTGAACCTGTCCCTGGTAGCACGTAAGGGCCACCACCTGAACCTACAGAGAGTTCAGAACCAAACCCTGGTCCAACCCAGACTGAAAGAAAGACAAAACAGCAACAATGCCCACCTTTCAGGTTTCCAGAGCCTGAAAGGAATAGCAGCCCTTAATAACCATTCAGATCCAGACAAAGACCAAGGAAAATGACAACCTCCAGGCCCTAAGAATGGTGTCAACTACTACTCCCAAATACCCCTTCTAGAGTAGCTTGTCTCTCTCAAAGGCCAGACCATAATCAAAAGGGGAACGGGATTCTTCATGAACAGGGGACCTTGCCACAGAAATCTGTTCCCCTGAGGGGACCCCACCAACAGAGTAGTAACTCACCTGTAACAGGTGTCCTCCAGGAGCAACAGGAATCAGTCCTCACATATGGTTGATGTTGGCGCCGACGGAGCCCCCGTACGGAGCCTTTCCCCAGCTTTCAAAGAAAGCCTTTGGGAATGCAGTGCGCCTGCGCGGTCCCCTTCCCGCCCAAGGGTGCCATCTTGCTCAGTCAGATGACATAGCTAAGAGACAGCAAAAAATCAAAATGAATGATATGATTGCAGCTCCAGGGGAGGAGGGAGGGTCGTGAGGACTGATTCCTGCTGCTCCTGGAGAACATCTATTACAGGTGAGTAACTACTCTTTCTCCAGGACCAAGCAGGAAGTCAGTCCTCGCATATGGGACTCCCCAGCTCTAGGCTACCGGGAACCCAAAGCTGAAAAAATGGCTCCCTCTCAAGAGCCTCAGCATCCGTGATAAGAATATACCCTAAGAACGCCCCCATACGGTAGTCCAACACAAGGGCCGGAGGGTAGAAGTTGCCTAAACCTCAAAGAGATTACGGAGTACCGCCTGTCCAAAAGCATTGTCCCTCCGGGACTCTCTCTCCAGGCAGTAATGGGCTGCAAAAATCTGGCTTGAAGACCAAGTTGCGGCCCGGCATATGTCTGCCAACGGAACAGAGCGGAGATGAGCTACTGACGCGGCTTTCGCCCTGACACGGTGGGCCGTGACTCGAGCCTGCAAGGGGAGGTCAGCTGCCTTATACGCCCAGGCGATACAATCTGCTACTCAAGTGGACAATGAACGCTTGGAGACAGGTAACCCCATCTTATTAAGGTCAAAGGAGACAAAGAGCTGAGTAGCCCTTCGATGCCCCTGCGTACGTTCTATGTAAAAAGACAACGCTCTCTTATAGTCCAGGGTATGCAAGACTGTTTCAGCCCGGCTGGCATGTGGCCTGGGAAAAAAGGTTGGAAGGACCACCTCCTGATTGAGTTGGAAAGAGGAGACCACTTTTGGAAGGAACTTGGGATGGGTCCGTAGGACCACCCTGTTCCTATAGAACCGCGTGTACGGTCTATCAGAAACCAGAGCTTATAGTTCACTCACACGTCTGGCCGAGGTAAGAGCCACCAGGAAGAGCGCTTTCCAAGAGAGGAAGCGCAAATGGCAAGTAGCCATCGGCTCAAACGGTGGGCGAGTAAGTTGCTGCAAGACCACGTTCAAATCCCACTCAGTCGCCGGTGGACAAACCGGAGGCTGGAGAAGAAGCAGACCTCTGAGAAATCGGGACACCAAGGGGTGAACAGACAGGCTGTCCCTTCCATCGGTGAGTGGTGCACTGACAAAGCACTGAGATGGACCCAAATAGAGTTAGACTTAAGGCCTAGGTCTGAAAGGTGAAGTAGATACTGCAGTACTACTGGCACAAGGCAAGAGAAAGGGTCTTCATTGCGCTGAGCACACCATACCGTAAACCTACGCCACTTGAGGGCATAGGATTTTCTGGTGGACTATCTCCTAGAGGCCAATACCACCTCCTCAACCTCCTTAGGTAGGAGTAAGGGAGCGAGAACTTCTCTTTCAGCAGCCAGGCCATCAAATTGAGGGATCTGAGATTGGGGTGCAGAAGGGAACCCTGCTCTTGAGACAGGAGATCGTGTTGCAACCCCAGAGGGAACGGAGTTTCCACTGCCAACTGCAACAGAAGTGGAAACCACGGCTGCCTCAGCCATCTGGGGGCTACCAGAATCACCAAAGCCTTGTCCTGTAGAATCTTGAACAGAGTTCGAGCCACTAGGGGCGTGGGAGGAAACACATACAGGAGGCCCGTAGACCAAGAGATCAGAAAAGCATCTGCTGCCATCCTCAGGGAATGTGGCTGTCTGGAGCAGAACCTGGGCAGCTGACGGTTCAGTGGACTGGCAAAGAGATCGATGGATGGCAGTCCCCAGCACAGGAAGATCTGCTGGAGCACCACTGGATTCAACTGCCATTCGTGAGGCTGGAGAATCCTGCTTAGCTTGTCTGCTAGGAAGTTTTCTTGACCAGGTAGATAAACCACATTGAGAAACATACCCCGCCTGACCACAAAGGGCCAGAGCCTCCTGGCACAGGAGTTTGGACCCTGTGCCTCCTTGTTTGTTCACATAGAACATTGCAACCTGATTGTCCATCTGAACTAGGACAGACTGGTGAGAGAGGGCATGAGAAAATGTTTGCAGAGCTAAGCAGATTGCTCGCAGCTCCAAGAGATTGATTTGCTGTGTGGCCTCTCGAGGAGACCACAGGCCTTGAGTGCACATGCCCTGGCAATGTGCTCCCAGCCTTTAAGGAAACATCGGTCGTCAGCACCCTTGTGTGTGCTGGAGCCTGAAAAGGTACCCCCCTGAGAAGGTTTGGGAGATATAGCCACCACTGCAAGGAGTCCAAAAGTGGTTTGGACAACTTTACTCTGTCTCTGAGGTCACCTGTGGCCTGCATCCACTGATCTCTGAGGCACCATTGAGCAGCCTGCATGTGCAGAGGGGCATTCGGAGTCACATGTACAGTGGATGCCATGTGGCCCAGGAGCCGCAGGTAGTGCCTGGCGGAAACATGAGAATTGCTTTGGAACTGGTTGGCCAAGTCCATCAGTCTGTGGGCCCTGTCTTCGGGCAAGTAAGCTCTTGCCTGAAGGGTGTCTAATCTTGCCCCTATAAACTCTAGGTTCTGAGAGGGGAGCAAAGTGGACTTTGCGTGGTTTATGACAAAGCCCAGATGCTGAAGAAGAGAGACAGTGCGAAGAGTGGCTTGTCGGGCCTCCTGGAGAGACTGGACCCTGATGAGCCAGTTGTCCAGGTATGGGAAGACAAAAATTGCCTAATACCTGAGATAAGTCGCCACCACTGCCAGGCATTTGGTGAAAACCCTGGAGGCAGAGGTCAGGCCAAAAGGGAAGTACCCTGTACTGAAAATGGTTTCCTCCCACCACAAATCTGAGGTATTGTCTGTGGTCTGGATGAATGAGGATGTGAGTATAAGCATCTTTTAGGTCAAGGAGCATAGCCAGTCTCCCTGCTGTAGGTAGGGCAGCAGTATCCCAAGGGTAAGCATCTTGAACTTTTCCCTTTCCAGAAACTTGTTTAGGTTTCACAAATCTAGGATAGGCCGGAGGCCTCCTGTCCTTTTTGGTACCAGGAAGTACCTGGAGTAGAAGCCTTGACTTTTCAGGTGGTGAGGCACCGGTTCCACCGCCTGTTCCTTTAGAAGACTTGCCAACTCCTGAAGGAGGAGGTTCCTGTGTAGAGGGAATCTTGGAGGCTCCCCTGGATAGTAGGTGGGGGGTAGCTGGTGGAAGTGGAGCATGTAGCCCTTTTGGACTATGCTCAGTACCTAGGTATCCCCTGTGATGGCTGGCCACCTGTAGGCATACAGGGTCAGCCAACCTCCTGTGCTGAGTGGAGCCACCGGCGGAGGAGAGGCTATGCTGTGGAAGTCAAAACCCCGCCTCCCTGCTGTGAAGGAGCCAGAGCTGGCGGCTTGGGGCTCTTCTGCCTACGGGGCCCATGCCCCTGCCCCTTGGCCTGCTGGCCCTTTTGGGGAGCTGGAGAGGCCTGATATTGAGGGTAGGTTTTGTAGGCAGCACCCTTCCTCAGGAAAAAGGGCTTTTTTCCCCGAGCCCTTCTTTTTTTGAGAAGGGGCAGAAGTCTTTCTGGACAGCCTTGTCCTGGTGAGAGTCTCAGTCTCGATTTCTGCAGCCTTTTCAGTCATGGGCTTACCGAATAGGTTGTCACCTCGGCATGGGACATCGACCAACTTGTCCTGCACCCATGACTCCAGGTCTGATGACTGTAGCCAGGACTGATGGCGTGCACCGATGCCGGCCATGGCTACCAGGGCCGAAGCCTCGAAGCCATCATAGGCTGCTCAAGAGATAAACTTCGAGCACTCTCAGATCCCTGTAGACAAGGCCTTGAACCTCTGCAAGGGTTCCTCGGAGAGGCCAGCTGAGAACCCGGCAATCTCCTTTGCCAGGTCCCGTAAGTACATGCCAATGTACAGCTGGCAAGTCTGGACACAGCAAGATAGCATAGAGCCCTGGAAGCACTTTCTACCGAGGGCATCCAGGTTCCGGGTCTCCCAGGCGGGAGGCACCAAGGAGTGCATCTTCTGACTCTTCAGGCGGTGCATGGCCGATTCCACAACCATGGAATTGTGCGGTAGCTGCGCCTTTTGGAACCCAGGGCTCTTACGGACTCAATAAATGGAATCGACCCGTTTGCTAAGAACCGGCACCGAGGCTGGTGCCTCCCACATATGGAAGAGCAGCCGTTCCAGCATCGGAAGAACCAGTACAGTAAAGGCTTCCTTTGGAGGAAAATCATACTGGAGGGCATTGAGCTCCTCGGCTCGAGGCTACTCCTCGGCGTCCGCAGGTAAGGCCAAAGCCTTGGCCATGTCCCTCACAAAGTCCGAGAACCGGGTATCCTCCGGGGGGGGGGGGGGGGGGACCTTATCCCAGGCACAGACTCCGGGGAGTCCGAAGGGATGCACTGGGTCTGGAAGGTGTCAGGAGACTCCTTGTCCTCCATCTCCCACGCCGACTCCTCCAAGGAGGAGTCAAGTGGCTCCGGCCGTGTGGACCTCGGTGCAACCCGCCCTGACGACCTCTGCCCCGCACGGGAGGTCGAGGGGGACCTTGGCTGAGGATCAACTCGGTCTCCGGGGTCAACCTAGACGTCGAGGTCCCGGTGGTCGGGGCAGATGCACCGGTCAGACCGGTGATCAGTACCCGCTGCTGCTCCATGAAGGCAGCCAAGCTGCTCTTCAAGGCCGTCAGCCTGAGTCCGAGCTCAGGAGACTCAGCATCCACCGACTCAGGACCTGACGGCATCGGGTCCGACGTCGATTCTCCCGGAGGAGAGTCCACGAGGACAACAGAACTTACATGACTCGGGGACTCCGGCTCCATGAGAGGTAGTTTAGACGGCCTCTCTGACTCCAAGAGCCCGGGGCAGCAGTCAGGGCTACACAACCTGGCCCTCGAGGACCCAGGGGCCTCCACTGATGCCGCCCTCATGAGCTTCTTCTTCCTTTTGTGCTCCCGGGTGGGAGATCCCCTCTCAGAGGAACCACGACGGCGCTCGAGGTCAGACTCCCGAGATGTCGAGGCCTCTGACGAAGTCCGGGCCTGGCCGGACTCGGACTCTAAAAAACTTCTCACACGTTGATGCTGATGGCTCCGAAGTGCCTTCGACGACATTTTGCTGCACGGGCCACAGACCAGCAGGTCATGGTCAGGCCCGAGGCATCGGAGGCAGCAGTCATGTGTGTCGATGAGAGACATAAGTTTCTTGCACCGATCACATTTTTTGAACCCGCTGGCAGCCATCAGGGGAAAAAGGGCCCCTGCAAGGTCAAAAGACCGGACTGCCAGTGAAAATAACAGAAAAAGTGTCACAAAGGACAAAAAACGAAAAAGAAGTTCCGGACTCGATACCGGTGTACCGAGACCAGGAGGGACAGGGAACCGGCGTCAAACCGGTTAAAGAAATGCGAAAAATCGCAGGAAAAAAAAAGTCTACTTTTCCCGGGTGACACAAACTACGTCCGTTGGGCTCCGCGTAAAAAGGGAGCAAGATGGCACCCTTGGGCGGGAAGGGGACCGGGCAGGCATGCTGCATTCCCAAAGGCTTTCTTTGAAAGCTGGGGAAATGCTCCGCACGAGGGCTTCGCCGGCACCGACGTCACCCAGATGTGAGGACTGACTTCCTTCTTGGTCCTGGAGAAATCAACAGATCCATGCACCACAACATGAGTGGCCAAACAGGCACTAATAGAATGACCAAGTCCAGGTGAGACTGAATCCTGTGCAGAAGACAACTTACCAAGGATTACAGGACAAAGACATATGGGGGCACTTCACTTAGTCACTCCTGAAGAAGGGTGTCCAAGCTCACCACCCGCTGATCCTTCCTGAGGCTGAACAAGTTCCTTATCTTGGCATTACTCAAGGTGGCCATCAGATTATATACTAGCAGGCTCCACCTTCAGAAAATGAGGCTGATAGGAGACAGTGTACTATTGTTATAGATCGGGAACTGGTTAAAAGATAGAAAGCAGAGGGTAGGTCTGAATGGCCAATTTTCCTAATAGAGAAAGATGAATAATGGAGTACCCCAGGGATCTGTCAGAGGAACCACGACGGCGCTCGAGGTCAGACTTTGTTTGGTGTTCCTCTCCTGTTTTCTTCTAGCCATGAGGAAATCTGGCTCTGTGCAAGCTGCCTGTGCTAGGCCGCGGCCACGTGGCGCTCAGCCATGCGGTCGTGAGGCCTCACTTGTGCCGCCGGATGCTGGTTCCGTTTTCGGCTTCCCCGGCTGTTCCGCCGCTCCTGCGCAGTCTCCCACGATGTCGGAGTCTTACGCTGCAGCTCGGAAGACCTCCGAATACTCCTGAGACGCCTCTAGCGCTCAGCCACCTTGAGGGCTTCGGCGCGAGGCGGAGACAGGCCGCAGATGAAGTCCTGGGCTGTCGGCTGACCCTGTGCCCGCGGAGAGTTTTCCAGGCGGTCTCCCCTGCGGCTCAGAAGGAATCCTCCTCCCCTTCCCAGGCACTGCTCCTCTCCGGGCTGATTGGAGAGAGGCGGGGGGGGGGGGGAAACGGAGACAGGGAGGAGGGAGGAAGAAGGAGCCCAAATTTAAAGCAAAAAAATTTTTTAACCACCCAATCAATTCAAAATTAAATAACTAGATAAATTAAACAGATCTAGTTTGGGGAGTCCTAAAAACTAAGTCCCTGCCTGTAGTCTCTCCTGTAAGCTCCCTAGCTTACTGGGACCCTCCAGCTGCTTGGAGGCTGAGTTTACTGGTGCCAGTGGGTGGTGCCAGTGGTACTTATACCGGAGCATCATCAAAACGATGATAGGCTCAGCCTCCAAGCTGCTGGAAGGGTTGCACAACCCAGAAGAGAGGGACTGGACTGGAGAGACGATAAGGAACACATCACTCCTATACTACATGAGTTACATTGGTTGCCAATATTGAGCCGTATTAAATACAAGATACTCGTGATCACATTTAAACTGCTGAGGGAAATAGCCCTTTCTTACTTAACCTCACCGATCAGCAGCCCAATTCAAAGACAGAACAAGAAGAAGTCGCAACAATAACACCATTGTAGTTCCCACTAACTACAACACAACACAAACCGATCAACTAGGAACAGAGAATTCACCTACTTTTCACCCATACTCTGGAATTCCCTACCGGATAAGTTAAGAGCTATCATGGACCTATGGGAACTAAAGGACTTTCATAAGGAAATAAAAATGTATCTGTTTATAGAATACTATGGTGCTACAACCGATAGAAACAAGATATTTTGTAAAAATTCATTATTACGTTGGGTATCTCTCCCACAATCTATTTACACTATTTAACTCTGATGAACCCATAACATATTCCAATAAACATATTTACAAATGGGTTATCTATAAATTCTGTTTCTGCTTAAGTTTAATGTAATTGTTTGTTCAATTGTAAACCGCCCCTGATCTCTGGAAGGTGTGCTGTCTGCCACGTGCCAAAATCTGAGATGTTATGTAGAGTTTGCCGAGACTTGTCAAGCCTGCTGACTATTATCTGAAGTTGTTCATCCATGTTGGGATAAATGATACTGCTAGGTATCCCTCCGAGCATATCAAAAGTGACTTCATGGCTCAGGGACAGAGGGTGAAGCAGATAAGTGCACAGGTGGGGTTCTCTTCATTCCTCTCTGTTGAGGATAAAGGCCAAGGCAGAGAAGCTCGCATCCTGTTGATGAATGCATGGCTGCGTGGATGGTGTCATCAAGAGTGTTTTGGTTTCCTGGACCTTGGGATGACATTCCAATGGCTGCAGAAGAGAGATGGTGTCCATATTTGTTTTTTTTATACCGCCCCTTCCAGAGATTGGGGAGGTTTACAATTGAACACACAATTAGATTAATATATATATAAAAATATAACGATAAAGACAGGCATCATGGCACCGCGGCAGCAGGTGGGAAAGAGGTGCACAAGCACGGTGAAGCCTCCCAAAAGCTTCCAATAGAAGCTGGGGGGCATTCCCATGCAGAATCTATCAGGAGACATTACCCATATGTGAGGGCTTCATTCCTGCTTGTCCACGAAGAACCAACAGATAGCTAAAACCTGACGCTTCTTTCTCTATAATATCAGCAAAATTCATCCCTTCCTTTCTACTCACACTACTAAGACCCTTATCCACTCACTAGTCACCTCCCACTTTGACTATTGTAACCTGCTCCTCGTTGGTCTCCCTCTGAATCTTTATCTTTATTGTCATTTGATATACCACCCTAGGCAGCAAGGCATCAGAGCGGTTTACAAAAACTAAAAACAAATAAATGGAAAAGGAAAGGAACACCAAATCATAGATAGGACAGTCAGTTCAAAACTCAGCTGCAGGACTTATCTTCCGCTAGTGTTGCTATGCTCAGGTAACTCCTCTTCTCAAGTCACATCAGTGGCTCCCTATCAGTTTCCACAGCTAATTTAAACTTTTCCTACTGACTTACAAGTGCATTCCATTCTGAGGCTCCTCACTACCTTCCCCCTCTCTTATCTCACTCTACATCCCTCCTCAGGAACTCCGCTTTTCTGGCAGATCCCTTTTATTTGTGCCCTTCTCTGCCACTGCCAACTCCAGACTTCGTTCATTCCATCTTGTTCCTCAATATGCCTGAAACAAACTACCCGAGTCTGTGCACCGGGCTCCTTCTCTAGCCCTATTCAAATCTAGGCTAAAACCCCACCTCTTTGAATCCACTTTTGGATCTTGATGAGCCTCACTCTCTTGTCCACTACATATGTGTACCTTACCAAACTCTAGTCCCCAGTTTCACTATGTGTTTTGTCTTAATTAGTTTGTAAACTCTGATGAGCAGGGACTGTCTCGTACATCTATATGTATAGCGCTGTGTATGCCTTGTAGCACTATACAAATGATTATTATCAGGTAGTAGTGGTCTGGCCTAGGGGAGACAGGCTTATCTGTACTGCTGCACCAGTCCATATATCTTGCCACCTGTTGGTGGCAGACAATACTGGCATCTCTCAGTGTATATACAAGTGATTACATTCCTGAAAGTTGTCCTGGTCTGCATCCAACTACTGCCCATGAAGCATAATCCACTTGTCTGGAGACTGGTCCAGCTAGGGAATTAGATTTTACAACGGAACTGACTCACTGAAAGTCAGCTTCAAAACGTTCCCCAGTAGCTAGGATTCCTAGTTGGAGATATACATAAATGAACAGTCCTTTTACAACAGGCATTAGAAAGAAGGCCACTAGATCATTAATTAAATAAGAAAATTAAATAAATGAGCAGCCACAAGCATCTTATATAGAATTGTTCCTACCCTACATTTGGAAATGACTCAAAATTTTAATTTTGTGCAGTCAAGGGGGGCAAAAGTGAATTTCATAGTCATAAGAGGAGAGAGAATGACAATTGTACATGAAACCATTCATCACTTTAGATTTGTTACTTACCATTGCTCTTAGTACTGAAATGTCCTTTAAACGGGCTTGCCAGACCATATTTAGGAATGGATGGAGGAGATTGGCTCGCTTGAAAAAAAATTAAAACAAAAAGCAAACTCAGAAAAAGAAAATGCCTAGTAGCAGAAGTTATAGTACAAAGGAACACGAGAGCACAGAATTACTTATGATAAAAAAACAAACACATTTTCAATTAATTTAATAATCAAAAGATCCAACCTCCAAACCTCCCCACAGATTATTCTCCAAATTCAAAACTGATAAAAGTGACAGAGACCACTCTGAACAAGAAAAATGCTGGTACAAATTTGAACTCTTGGGAAAAAGTGACAATTTTCCCCAATGCATCAAGAGTGACTCAATTACATAGAAAATCTTTTCTTCAGTTAAGACCCCATGTAGTTGCTTTGGCAGCTACCTTCTTCCTGGTCTTCTGCCTGAAACATATTTTACACCCTGCAATGCACACATTCCCTGCGGGGAAAAGGGAATTGAGAGGTACCTACTTTCCAGTCCTATCTTAGAAAGTACCAGCTGTTTCTTTGTTTTTACAATTGTTTTGCTTTGCTTTTAGATAAGAGAGGAGATTCTTCTTATGCTAGTTATGTTGTCAGATCAGCTTCAAGAGCAAGGATATAGCTTTCCTACTCCCACTGATGTGGGGCTATGATATATTGATAATTTTCCTTTGTTATGATTTCTGCAATTTCCTTAAATTAAGTTTCATGTAAATTGATGAAAGTATTAAAAGTGAATCCAAAACTGTACAAAAACCTAATTGTGCTCTTATAATTCTCATCTGCAAAAGGAAGAAGGAAAACAAAAAACTTTGTGCTAGGAGTGGAGTAGCAGCCTAGTTGTTAGAGTGCTGGCTTGGTAACCAAGAGACCGAGGTTCAATTCCCACTGGCACTCCTTGTAGTCTTGGGCAAGTCATTTAACCCTCTATTGCCTCAGAAGAAAAGGCCTGGCAATCTACTTCTGGTCAAACTACCAAGAAAACCCAAGAGCTGCCGGGGTCGCCAGAAGTCAGCATTGCCTGCTTTAAATGTTGCACTGGGATAATTCAGATTAGTCTTGACACTAATATTTACAAAACTGTAAGAACTGTTGCACAAAACAGGTCATGAAGTGAATATATTAAAGTTACCATAAAATAAATGAAGTTCACAGACCATCTGATCATTTCTCGTATCAGCTTTTTAAAGTTTTCTGTTTTACTGGAAAACGATTTTTAAGCACGTAGAAACTAGCCACAATTAACACAAAGCACAGTTACTTACCTGTAACAGGTGATCTCTGGGAACAGCAGGAATAAGTCTTCACATATGGGTATCGTCGGTACCGACGGAGCCTGCGAGGGAACGCTCCCCAGCGTCCAAAAGGAAAGCTTTTGGGAGCATCCCACAGCACCTGCGCGCTGCCTTCCCGCCTTTCCTAACTGCCTCTCTCCAGTTCGAGTTTTAAAGCTGAGACAAAGAGAGAGAGAGGAAAGGAAAGATAGAGAGATACAACTCCTAGGGGAGGTGGGTGGGTTGTGAAGACTTATTCCTGCTGTTCCCAGAGATCACCTGTTACAGGTAAGTAACTGTGCTATCTCCAGGAACAAGCAGGAATGAGTCTTCACATATGGGGACTCCCCAGCTAGAGATGCCTGGGAGATCACCCAGATTGTGAGTCCCTGGGAAGGACTCCACCTGCACCCATGAATCTCAGGCATCCAGTCAGGGATGGAGGGTAGGAGTTGATTAGGTATGCAACAGGTGTTTGAGAACAGCCTGACCAAACAAGGCATCCCGGCGGGAGTCCTTGTCCAAGCAGTAATGGGCTGTGAAGGTATGAACCGATGCCCAGGTGGCCGCTCGACAGATTTGGTCGATGGACACAGAGTTAAGATGAGCCATAGAGGCTGCCATGGCCCTCATATTGTGAGCTGTGACATGGCCCTCCAGAGAAAGGTTCTTACTCTGGTAGGCGAAGGAAATACACTGAGCAATCCAATTAGACAGAGTTCACTTAGAGACTGGAAGTCCTAAATGAGAAGGATCAAAAGCAACAAAAAGTTGAGAGGACTTTCTATGTTGCTGTGTCCTTTGTAAGTAGAAAGCAAGTGCTCTTTTACAATCCAGGGTATGAAGATTCCTCTCTGCACTTGATGCATGAGGTCCTGGAAAAAAGACAGGTAAATACACCTCCTGGTTCAGATGAAAAGGTGAGACCACTTTAGGCATAAAGTGTGGATTAGTTCTGAGGACTATCTTGTCATGATGGAACCTTGTATAAGGAGGATTAGCCACTAAAGCTTGCAACTCACTGATACGGCGAGCTGAGGTGACTGCAATGAGAAAAATAACCTTCCAGGAAAGGAATTTCAAGGAGGTAGTGGCTAAGGGTTCAAAGGGTGGCTTCATAAGCTGGCCAAGAACCAGATTCAAGTCCCATGCCACTGGAGGTGGTCTAATGGGAGGTTCAGTCAAAAGAAGGCCTCTCATGAATCTTGCTATAAGAGGATGAGAGGAAATA
Source organism: Ichthyophis bannanicus (assembly GCA_033557465.1). NCBI lineage: Eukaryota > Metazoa > Chordata > Amphibia > Gymnophiona > Ichthyophiidae > Ichthyophis > Ichthyophis bannanicus. Next base: position 40,018,855 of record CM066037.1, on the reverse strand, counting down.
GGTTGTCAATGGAGAGGCTTAAGGGATGCTGCAATAGCACTCAAATGGACTCTGATTGAATTTGTTTTAAGGCCTGCATGGGATAAATGCAGCAAATAGTCTAGTAAAGAATTCAAAGGTATTGCAAGAGGGTTGAGACCCTTCTCTGCACACCAAATGGAAAACCTTTTCCATTTAAAAGCATAGGAACGTCTGGTGGAAGGCTTTCTGGAAGCATGAAGGATATCCTTCACTTGCTGAGAAAGGTGTAAATCCTGAAGGTCTAGGCCTTCAGCAACCAGGCTCTGAGATGAAGAGACTGAGGATTTGGGTGCCACAAGGTTCCCTCCTCCTGGGAGAGATCATCTGGAACAGACCCCAGGTCCAGGGAGGGAGCTTGAGAGAGATGCAGAAGTAGAGGGTACCACACTTGGCGTGGCCAATGTGTTGCTATGAGGATCATAGACCCCTTGTCTCTCTGAAGCTTGAACAGAGTTTTGGGGATGAGGGGAATAGGTGGAAAGGCATAGAGGAAGTCTTGCCCCCAATGAAGGAGGAAGGCATCCCTGGCCTGAACTCCCTGACATGGAATCCTGGAACAAAACCGGGGAAGTTTGGCATTCCACGGACTTGCAAACAGGTCTATGTCTGGGGTACCCCAAATCCGAAAAATCCTGGCTATCTGGTCCCCATGGAGGGACCATTCATGTGGAAGCAGAACTCGACTGAGTCTGTCTGCCCAAGAGTTTTGAACCCCTGGAAGATACACTGCCATGAGATGGATTTGATGCTCTCTGGTGAAGGCCCACAATCTGAGAGCTTCGTTGCAAAGCGACAGAGAGCCAGTCCCTCCCTGCTTGTTCACGTAGAACATGGCTACCTGGTTGTCCGTGTGGATGAGGACTGTCTTGTAGCTGAGCAGGGTGTGGAAGACTCTGAGAGCCAGAAAGATTGCTCTGAGCTCTAAGAGGTTGATATGTAGAGATGTCTCCTGTGGAGACCAGATGCCTTGGGTCGAGAGATCTTGTAGATCAGCTCCACAACCCTTTGGAGAGGCATCTGTTGTAAGGGTTGCTTGGGGTAACACCTGTTGAAAGGGGGACCCCAGCAACAGATTTTGAGTGGACGTCCACCAGTGGAGGGACCAAAAGAGGCGACTGGAGGTTGCTATTTTGTCTGACAGGCAACCTGATGCCTGAGTCCATTGGGTGGATAGGGTCCACTGAGCTGCCCTCATGTGAAGGCGACCGTAAGGAACCACATGCATCGTGGATGCCATGTGGCCTAAGAGTTGTAACATCTCTCGAGCAGTTAAATGGGATTTTAACTGAATCTGGGAGGCTAACTGCACCAAGTGTAGGCAACGGGCCTGGGGAAGATAGGCCCTTGCAGTTGTGGTATCCAGTAAGGCCTCTATGAACTCTAGAGACTGAGTAGGGGTGAGATGGGATTTTGGAATGTTGATTACCAGTCCCAGATACTGAAGAACACGCCTTGTGCAGGCCAGGGAAGTCTGGGCCTCTGACTGGGATGGAGCTCGGATGAGTCAGTCGTCCAGATACGGGAATACGAATATTCCTAGAGTGCGCAGAAATGCAGCTACTACTGCCATACATTTTGTGAACACTCTTGGAGCAGAGGCCAGACCGAAAGGAAGCACTTTGTATTGGTAGTGCTTTCCTTGGTAAAGGAACCGAAGGAACCTTCTGTGTGTTGGATGGATGAGAACATGGGTGTATGCATCCTTGAGATCTAGAGAACAAAGCCAGTCCTGACTCTGGAGTTATGGAAGGAGAGTTCCGAGAGAGATCATCTTGAATTTCTCCCTGCATAGAAACTTGTTCAATTCTCTGAGATCTAGAATGGGTCTGTAGCCCCCCGTTTTCTTTGGAATGAGAAAATAGGGGGAGTAGAACCCTGAGCCCTGTTGAAGAAGGGGTACTTCTTCTATTGCCCCTTGGGTAAGAAGGGTAGCAATCTCTTGACCTAGAAGGTTGAGGAGAGATGTTGGAGAATTGAACTGTTTCACCATGGTGTGAAGAGGAAGGTTTAAGAAATGAAGCTTGTACCCATCTCGTATGATGGAGAGGGTCCATTGCTCTGCTGTGATTTGTTCCCATCTGGGAGCAAAGTGAGCTAACCTTCCTGGGATGGTGAGAGGCTCTGGATGTTCTAGAGCCAGAAAGGCTAAGTTCTCTAGTGGAAAGTCAAAGGCCCTGAGGAGGCTGAGGCTGTTGGGCCGTAGCAGTCCTCGCAGCCTGAGACTTGGCCTGTTTTGGCTGTTGCTGTCTCTTTGTAGCAAAACGACCTTGGGAAGAGGCCTGACCATAACCCGAAGAAAATTCCCCTTTTTTTGGGAAAGATCCTTTTTTGAACAACCTCTTTTTAAAAGGAGCAGTAGTAGACTTTGAAAGTCTATCTAAAGCAGAATTTTCAGCATCCATCTGGTTGGCCTTTGCTTGTCAATCTTTGTCAAAGAGGTTTTCTCCTGTACAGGGAAGGTTACCTAGACCATCCTGTACCCAGGATTCCAAATCAGAGGCTTGTAACCAAGCAACTCTGCGTGCACCTATGGCAATAGCCGAGGCTCTACTGGCACCCTCAAAAGAGTCAAAGGCTGCACGGTTGGAAAACTTGCATACATCCTGTGCCTGTTTAAGCCAGGTGATATATTCTTCTCGCTTATCTTCTGACATAAAAGGAGATAAGGTTTGCAGATGATCTGTAACTTCTTTTAGAAACATCCCCATATAGAGACTATAGGAGTTGATTCTGGCTACAAGCATACTGGCCTGGAAGATTTTCCTGCCAAAGGCATCTAGGGTTCTGCATTCTCTTCCTGGAGGAGCAGAGGAGTGCCTTTTTGTACTCTTGATCTTTTTCATAGCAGACTCTACCACAATGGAGTGGTGAGGAAGCTGAGTCTTATGAAACCCAGGACAAGGAGGAACACGATACATGGTGTCCAACCTTCGGGAATGAGGGGAGGTGGAAAGAGGAGTCTCCCATATGCCCAACATGTGATCATAAAGAATCTCATGTACTGGTAAGGTGGCTGCCTCTTTAGGAGCCTTAGGATATTGTAGGATATCTAATTTTTTGGCTCTAGGTTCAGTTTCAGAGGCCACTGAGATGGACAGGCCTTTGGCCACCTCCCTAATGAAGTCCTGAAAAGACAAGTCTTCAGGAGGAGACATTCTCCTTTTTGGAGAAGAGGGTTCCTGAGGAAGGATCCCCGATGCTTTAATTGAGGCCTCTGATGTATCAGAGTCTTCAGAGGAATCGAAGTATCGACTGTCTGGATGCTCTCGCAGAGCCCGATACGCGTACCGGGAGGTATCGACATCGGGAGTAATCGGTACCGAGTCGGTACTGATAGGCATCACTGGATAGCGTACCGCTGCCGTCGATGCTGATGTCGATGCAAGCGGTACCAGTATCGGAACCGATTTCGGATCCGGTACCAGAATCGGTACCGGTACCGAGAATGGGGTTTGTTGCGGTACCGCAGGCGTCGCAGCTTGTATGAATGCCGTGATGGCATGCTGCATGGTCAGAATATTCTGATCCATCGACGCCACCAATGTCTGGATGTCGGTACCGGTGGTAACCGCTGGTACCCCAGAACATTGTAACAGGTGATCGGTTGAGGCCGAGCCATCGATGTCAACCTGTGACCCCGTAGGTAGGGCTTTGGAAGCCGGAGCCTCCCGCCGGGGTAATTTTCCCGGTGTGGATTCCTCAAGAGTAAGCCCGGGGGCATCTCGATACTTAGAGGGAGATGAACTCTTTGAGGACCGGCCAGATTTAAGTTTGGTTACCTGAGATCCATGGGATGAAGAAGCAGCCCTGGAAGACGTCGATGCCACAGAAGCTGCATCGGAGGGAAACAGGGTACTGAGCTTGGCTGCCCGATTTTGTAACCCTCTCTTAGACATCATAGAACAGGACTCACAATCCGCTATGGAGTGGTCAGGACCTAAACATTTTAGACACCAGTCATGGGTGTCTGTGACAGAAATAGTGCTGCTGCACTTCGTGCACTTTTTAAACCCGGAGGCGGGTTTTTCCATGAGGAAAAATATATCTGTAGGCCTAAGGCCCCAGAAGAAAAAATGCACTGTAGTTTTTTGTTTTTTTTTAAAAGAAAGAAAGAAGACCGGTGGTACCGGTCTGGAATCGAGAAGGCAGACACGCGACTAAAGAAAAATAAAAGAAAATAAGAAATTCTTCAGCGGTGACAGGAAACACGACCTGCTGGCTCCGCGGAAAAGAAGAACTGGAGAGAGGCAGTTAGGAAAGGCGGGAAGGCAGCGCGCAGGCGCTGTGGGATGCTCCCAAAAGCTTTCCTTTTGGACGCTGGGGAGCGTTCCCGCGCAGGCTCCGTCGGTACCGACGATACCCATATGTGAAGACTCATTCCTGCTTGTTCCTGGAGATTCAGTAATTACCTTGTTTTCTGCTCGATCCTTTGATACATATCGGGGCAACATTTACTGAAGAAATGCACACACATGCCTGCTCCTGTTTCTTTTGTTTTGGTGGGTAGTATCTCTCTTTAAACTCATAGATGCAGAAAAGTTACATACTTGATAAATTTTCTTTCCTTGAATCCTGCTAGACCTGTCCAGACAAATGGGTTATGCTCCCTTGCCAGCATGGTATAACACTGAGAGAAGCCAACATGACACTTCCCAGCAGCAATCAAAACTGAAAACTCAGAAAAAACAATATCAGAAATGTGAACACTAATAGCCAACTATTAGGACTGCAAAATATGGAACAAGTATTTGGTTCTCTTAGCGTGATCAAGAAGCAGCAGGACTCCCATACCTGAAGGTGAAGTCTTCCAAGACGGGTCCCCAACTGGTCTAGCAAGATTCAAGGAAAGAAAAAAAACCTCAGGTATGTACAAATTCTCCTTCCTTATCACTTTGCAAAACCAATCCAGGTGACTGTGATGTACCCAAACAGTGAGGACCCAGAGTGAGAGGAAGATGACGCTCTGGAGAGAACTGCCCTACTAAAGGCGTAATCTGCTCCGACTCCCACCTGTAGCATGTCACAGAAAGGTGCTCAAGGACAACGGTGTACAGATGTCCTCTAGAGACATCAAGGCAAACTCCACCCAGGAGGTGGCCTGTGCCCTAATGCAATAAGCTTGGACTCTGTCCACCCCTGCTTTCCAGCCAGGTGGTGGCCTATGCCCTAATGCAGGGGTGGCCAACTCTAGTCCTGGTGTACCATAATCCAGCCTGGTTTTCAGAATGTTCCTAATGAATATTCACAAGGTATATTTGCATACAATGGGAAGCAGTAGATGCAAATATACCTCATGAATATTCATTAGGGACCTCCTGAAAACCAGTCTGGACCATGGTGCACCAGGACTGGAGTTGGCCACCCCTGCAGTAGTGGAATGAGCTCAGACTCCATCCAGCACATGCCTTCAAGCCAGAAAGCATATCAAAGCAATAGTCTCCTTAATCCAGCGGGCAGTACAGGACTTTGCTAACGCCTGTCCCTCCTTGGACCACTGAAAAGGACAAAGAGATGGTCTGATCATTGAAAGGAGTTAGTGATTTTTAAATACCTAACCAGCATTCTTTTCACATTTAGCAGACACAGAGGAATGACGACCCTCTTCAAGGAAAGAGAGCAACACAACAGTTTGAATGAGAAGAAAGGGGGTCAGCAACTCTGGGAAAAAGGATGGCACAGTCTTCAAGGAGACAGAAGTCATTGAGGGGACCGGAAAGGGTTCTCTCCAGGACAAGGCCTGCAGCTCCAACACCCACCTAGTGAATGCAATAGCCACCACCTTAAGCATGGCTTTATGAATAGGCTAAAAGGGGATGGGGAGGGGCCTTTAAGAACCTTTAGTAAAAGAAAGACTCCACTGGGGAACCTCTAGATGCACTGGCAGATGGATCTGTTTCACCCTCGTGAAGAAGCGGGAATCAGTGAGGAGCACCGCTAATAGAAAACCATGACTATGCCCCCCTATAGAAAACTAGGGCTGCCACCTGAACCTTGAGAAAGTTCAGAGGCAGACCTTAGTCCAACCCAGTCTGCAAGAAGGACAATACTGCAACTATATCTGCCTTCTTGGTCACCACAGCCTGAGAGGTACACCACCTCTCAAAAACCATCCAGGCTCTCACATAGGCTAAGGAGGTAGAGGATCTATAGACCTTAGACAAGGTGTCCACTACCGCTCTCAAGTAGCCCTTCTTATACGGCCTATGCCTCTCAACGGCCAGGCCATAAGTGAGAAGGGAATGGGGTCCTCCATCATAAGGGCTCCTTGCTGAAGAAAACCTTTCTCTTGAGGTAACAGAAGAGGAGACCTGGCTAACAGACTTAGGAGATCCACATACCATAGTCTGTGTGGCCACCAGAACCACAAAGCCTAGGTGAGACTGAATCCAGTGCAGGTGATAGATCACTAAGTGCCATGTGGGGGGAAGACATACAGGAGAACGTCCTGAGGCCACATCTGGAGCAGGGATCAAAACCTACCGCTTGTGGGTCCCTCCTATGACTGAAAAAGCATTTGCTACCTTGGCATTTTCTCAAGTGACCATCAGGTTGAATACTGGGAGGACCCACCTCCTCACTATGAGGCTGAAGGCGCAGCATATTAGCTTGCACATTGTTGAACTAAGATATGTGGACTGCCAACAGAGTGACCAGGTTTACCTCTGCCCAACTGCACAGTTCCACTATCTCAAGTTCCACCCTGCTTGTTGGCGTAAGCCACTGTCGTTGCACGGACCACTTTGCCTTCCAAAAGGGGCAGAAACTTCTGCAAACAAGGCAGAAATGCTGAAAATGCACTCCTGCAGTGTCCCCATCTCACACAGTGCAAAAAGAACCCAACATATGCTAACTCTGTGGGAGCCGGAAGAGGCACAGCATTAGTCTCTGGTATCACGGAAGAGATGCACATCGCAAAAATTTAAAAGCCATGGGGAACAAAAAAAAAAAGAGAAAACCTGCCAAAATGAAAGGAAAAAAAAAAAAAGAAGACTGCAGCGAAAAGGGAATCCCCAGCACCTGCAAGGCCGGCCAGCTGATTACAGAGAAGGGAAGGCCCAGCCATCACAACAGTCCGAAGCCCAGATACTGGAAAGAGGAAAATAAATCCCTCTATTTTTGTAAAACTTTGGAACTGCCTTATTAAACAGTGTAAGAGTCAAATACAGCCTATAGAAATGATTCATTTTGGAAAATAAAAATCTGAAAAATATTTAGCAAAGCTAAAGGAGATAGCCAGAGAGAAGGGGGGCCTGGACCCAATTTACCATCACCTTCAGAAGTCCCATTGTGACCTCCTATTTGCTCTTCGGCCCATCAAATGCTAGGAACTAGAGGGTAGCAGCGCTGGACTCAGGGCAAGCTGTTGGCTCAAGGAAACCGGGGCATACACGAGCTCCGAACAATGTTGGGCTTAATAGTCTCTGCTACACTGGTCACTGGATAGTAGTCTAGAAACATAGAAATATGATGACAGAAAAAGACCACATGCCTATCTAGTCTGTCCTTCCATATCAACAACTACAACAGTCCCCTTTTTTCCTTTAGAGATCCTCTGTGTATAGTCTGGGCCAGGGGAGACAGGCCCATCTACATTGCTGTACCATCATGAACACCTTGCCACCTCCTTGGGGCAGACAAATGCTAACTTCTCTCAGGGTTGCACCAGTACTTATGAAGAGTGATGACATCACTGAAAGTTGAAGACTACCTCCACGTGGTAAGAAGGGAGCAAAACTCACTCATCTGGACTAATCTAATAGGATGATAAGGAATATCCTTTCTTCTTCTATCTACATGTATAATATGCTTACAAAAGAAGTGCTGTCTGCATGTTGGCAAGTGGTAGCACGTGCTGTTCCTGTGGCTCCTGAACACTTGTGGTGGTCCCAGCACATGCCCCATGCTAGTTATAGGAAGCAGGATGAGTAGTACAACAGCAAGGGAAGGGACAACATCATTGAGGGAGGAGTGGCTCAGTGGTTGGGACAGGTTACCTCAGGCCAGAAGGCTGGGGGTTCAATTCCCGCATGGAGACAAGCAACCTCAGGCTGGAGGGACTGGGGTCTAGTCCCATGGCCACTCCTTGTGGCCTTGGGCAAGCCACTTAACCCTCCATTGCCTCAGGTACACTTAGATTGTGAGCCCTTCGGGTACAAGGGAATAAAAAGTACCTCTTAGTATACATGTAAACTGCACTGATTCTAAAGAGCGTGGTATAAAAAAAAATTAATAAACTGGTGCTAGTGATGGGGCCCAGCTGCAGAAGAGAATGAAATTGAAGAGTTCTATGAACAAGTACAAGCTGAAATTGACAGAACATGCAAACAGGATATCCTGATAGTCATGGGTGACTGGAACGCAAACGTTGGCAACAAAGAAGAAGGCAAAGTAGTTGGAAAATATGGACTGAAATGAAGCTGGAGAAAGACTGATAGAATTCTGCAAGACCAATGATCTATTCATCTCAAACACCTTCTTCCAGCAACACAAGCGGCGACTGTACACATGGACTTCACCCAATGGATTGTATAAAAATCAAATTGACTACATCTGTGGAAGCCAATGATGGAAAAGCTCTGTAACATCAACAAAGACAAAACCTGGAGCTGACTGTGGTACAGATCATCAACTACTAGTATGCAAACTCAGGCTAAAGTTGAAAAAGAGCAAACCACTCATGAATGCAGCAAAATATGACCTTGAGAATATACCACTGGAATTTAAAGACTGCCTGCAAAATTGATTTGCTGCTTTAGATACAAATGACAGAGCTCCGGAAGAGATATGGAATGACATCAAGAAGGTTGTGTTGGAAGAAAGCGAGAAGTCTCTACAAAAGGTGAAAAAGCAAAAACGGCCAAAATGGATGACGGAAGAAAGTCTGAAAATTGCCCAGAAACGCAGAGAAGCTAAAGCCAGAGGAGAAAGAGTCGCAGAACTCAGAGATTTCCAACATGTAGCAAGATAGGACAAGGAAAAGTACTACAATGACACTTGTAAGGAAATAGAAGCAGAGACTATTAGAGGAAGAACAAGATCGGCTTTCCTAAAGCTACGAGAGAAAGAAAAAGTTCCAGCCTCGAATTGGAATGTTACAAGATGCTCAAGGTTCTATGTTGAATGATGCTGAGAAGATCAAGAAAAGGTGGAAGGAATATACAGAGTTTTATATGATAAAGATCAAGTGGACAACAGCCGTTTCAACCTGTACCTTATGATCGGGAACCATTGGTGATGAAAGAAGAAGTTGAAGCAGCATTGAAAGCCTTATCAAAGAACAAAGCACCAGGCATTGATAGCATTCCCATAGAAGTATTGCAGCAATCTGATGCAGCTGTTACCGTACTCACAAGGCTCTGCCAAGAAATATGGAAGACAACATCTTGGCCAACTGACTGGAAAAGATCTGTGTTTATACCAATACTAAAGAAAGGTGATCCAACTTACTGTGGAAATTATCGCACAACCGCTCTGATCCCACATGCCAGCAAGATTCTACTGAAGATTATTCAAAAGAGACTACAACTATACCTGGAAGAAGAACTACCTGAAGTGCAAGCAGGGTTCAGGAAAGGGCGAGGAACGAGAGACATCATTGCAGATGTGAGATGGATCCTTGAAAAGACTAAAGAACACCAAAAGGATATCTATTTGTGCTTTATCGACTATAGCAAGGCTTTTGACTGTGTAAACCATGAGAAACTCTGGGCCACATTAAGAAGCATGGGTATACCAGAACACCTGAACGTTCTCTTGCGCAATCTGTACATTGATCAAGAAGCAACAGTTCGAACGGAACAAGGAGAAACAGAATGGTTTAAAATAAGCAAAGGTGTAAGACAAGGCTGCATACTTTCCCCCTACCTGTTTAATTTATATGCAGAACAAAATCATCAGAGAAGCAGGATTGTATGAAGACAGAGGTGTGAAGATTGGTGGAAGACTCATCAACAACCTTCGCTATGCTGATGATACCACATTACTGGCTGAAAGTGAAGATGATCTGAAACATTTGCTTCTCACAATCAAAGAACAGTCTCAAAATGGGCCTGCACCTTAATGTAAAGAAGACAAAGTTCATGACAACTGGCATAATCAACAGGTTCATCATTGAAGGAGAAGAAATTGAAATTGTGAACAACTTTAACCTACTTGGATCAACTATCAATAAAGAAGCAACAAGCAGTCAAGAAATCAGACGAAGCATTGCTCTTGGCAGAATGGCTATGAAAGACCTAGATAAGATTCTCAAGAGCAGAGATGTCTCTCTCCATACAAAGATTCGATTTGTTCAAGCCATGGTATTTTCAACATCATATGGATGTGAAAGCTGGACAGTGAAAAAGACAGATAGAAAGAAAATTGATGCCTTTGAATTATGGTGCTGGCGGCGAATACTGTGTATACCATGGACTGCCCGAAGAACAAACCAGTCGGTACTAGAGGAGATCAAACCTAAGCTTTCTTTAGAAGCTCAGATGACAAGACTTCGACTTTCATACTTTGGACACATCATGCGAAGAGAGAGATCATTAGAGAAAGACATTATGCTTGGCAAGATAGAAGGTCAACGCAAAAGAGGAAGGCCAGCAATGAGATGGATCGATACAACAACAGCAGCTACAGGTGCCAGTCTGTCAACAATGAGCCGCCTGACTGAAGACCGAACACAATTTAGGATAGCTATCCAGAGGGTTGCCATGAGTCGACTCCGACTCGACGGCACTTAACAACAACAACAGTGATAGGGCCACTGCAAGGATTTTGTAAGTATCTGCTAGTAAGAAATAAGCAGTTTATCCCTAGTGTAGTCTCTCCATCCAGGTCCTGTGGGGATGATCATCTTGTGTCAACCAAATAACTTGCACATATAGCATTTATTTCATTTATTTTCTGCCACTGTCACAGGCTAGGAGTAGAAGACTTGAACACAACTGATGAAACAGCAACAAACTAAAGACTGCTCTATCGCTATGTTAAGATGCCCTTCACTTTCATCTCTGCTAATGGCTTCTACTTCTACACATTATTTAGTTTTATTTGACATCACATAGCATTCTGTTTTCTACAGACGGGCTCAGCACTGACCTTATTGTCTCTATATAAATAAATACCACTGAGAAATTTGTTTTCTCATTACAAAGTTCTCTCTAGAGTTTTTGGGAACTTCTGTTATTTGTACGCCCTAATGTGGTCTCCAGAGAACTACAATGATATGGTTACCTTTTGTTTTGATTTTTTGTTTCCATGCACTGACATTATTGTCACAGTTTCATTCTATTTTGACACTACAACACCATCTCTATAGGCATGCACATCCAGAGAGAATTGACAAGTGCTATGCAAATGAAACGAGTGATCAATATCCATCAGATAATACCATATTGCACTCTTAATAAGTTTTTCAAAACCAAAATATTCATTTTTCAAAACTGCTTTTCAACTACCTACACTCACTCCATCAAGGCATAAAAATGTACAGTTGAAAGCTTATCTTTGTCTTCTTGACTGGTCAGAATATGATGAAAAAGAAAATAGAGTGAAGTCAAAACCATACCAAATTAAATTCATCACCACACTGTACTGACTACAGCTTCAAAGAAAAAAGGTCAGAAGAAAGGGAGAAAGATAACACCTTGGAAAAATATATATAGAAAAAATAAAACAATTGCGTGCAGTATTGTCACTGATAAACAAATATCTCAAAGGGTTGAGGATACCCGACAACATGACAGATTCAAAATCTCAAACTGCACTAACAGAAAAGTAGTCTGAAAAATTCATAGCCTTCAATAACAAATTGAAAGTAACAGCAGAAGCATGCAAGTTGTGGAGCTATGAAGCAGATAGACAGGGCAGATACCAGACAGCTCTTTTTAAGCAGAACCTGGGACAGTTCTACAGGGAATTACAGAATATTAGTACAGTTAAGGCATCACCTACCAAAGCTGAAACAGAAACCATTCTGGAGAGGTTTACATGAGGATCCTTTAGAGCTCAACAGAATGGCAACCACCATAGAAGAAGCAAGAATACTACCAACTATCAGCTATCAACTGCAGGGCCAGAAGAACAAGAAAGCAATAATAGTTCCTCCTTGGAAAAAGCGCATCGAAGGAAAAAATACAATCATTAAGTGCCGAGGTATCCCTAGAATACAGGTATCTACAAAGGATTAAGATCATCAAAGATATTGAGGAAGATCCAAGACATCAAACTGAAGCATGCTGCATTAACTGAAGACGACCTGTAATTCATATGTTCCAACAATAAATTGAAAGTAGCAGCAGAAGCGCAAAAACTGCAAAGATATGAAGAAAACAGAAAAGAAAGATATGCAAATAAACTATCTAGAGAGAACACAAAATAATTCTACAGGGAATAAGGAAAGTGTAGTTACTCACTTGTAACAGGTGTTCTCTGGGGACAGCAGGAAACAGCCCTCACATATGGGTGACGTCAGCACCGACAGAGCCTGCGTGGTAGTTTCTCCCCAGCTTTCAAAGAAAGCCTTTGGGAGATGCACCACACATGATGCGTGGTCCCCTTCCCACCCCAGGGTGCCATCTCACCTCAGTAGGATGACATAGCAAAGGCAAAAAATGACACAAAAAGCAACTCCACAGGGAGGAGAGAGGGTTGTGAGGACAGATTCCTGCTGTCCCTGGAGAACACCTGTTACAGGCGAGTAATTACACTTTCTCCAGGAACAAGCAGGAAGTCCGTCCTCACAGTAGCTCCCTAGCTACAGGCTACTGAAAAACCTTTAAAAAGCCATGGGTGACCAGAAAGAGGTGAGCCGTGAGCTAGAAGCCTAAAAAATAAGATGGGAGAGAGTTAGAATATATAGCACTAGATGAAAGGTTAGATATGATTGGAATATCAGAGACATGGTGGAAGGAGGACAACCAGTGGGACACTGTGATACCTGGGTACAAACTATATCGTAATGATAGAGCTGATCAAATTGGTGGAGGGGTTGCTCTCTATGTTAGAGAGGGCATTGAGTCAGAAAGGATTAAAGTTTTGCAGGAAACAAAATCTGCTGTAGAATCTATATGAATTGAAATTCCATGTAAAAGGGGGAAGGCAATGGCAGTGGGGGTGTACTATCGAGCGCCTTGCCAGAATGACCAAATGGATGATGAAATGCTCAAAGAAATCAAGGAAGCTAACAAAAGTTACAGTGCAGTAATAATAATGGGTGATTTCAACTACCCCGGTATCGACTGGGTCAGTGTCATGTCAGGACATGCTAGGGAGATAAAGTTCCTAGATGAAATAAATGATTGCTTCTTGGAGCAGTTGGTTCATGAACCGACCAGAGGGGAAGCCATATTAGACCTAGTCCTTAGTGGAACACCAGATCTAGTGCAAGAGATAAGGTTGTTGGGGTCACTTGGCAATAGTGATCATAGCATGATCGCCTTTGATTTAATTAGTGGAAGAGGGATGGTAAGGAAATCCACAGTACTATCTTTTAACTTTCGAAAGGGAAACTATGATAAAATGAGGAAAACAGTAAAGAAAAAACTAAAAGGAGCAGTTGCAAAGGTTAAAGACGTACATCAGGCTTGGCTGTTGTTGAAAAATACTATCTTGGAAGTCCAGACCAGCTGTATTCCACGCTTTAAGAAAAGTGGAAGGAAGTCCAAAAAACTGCCAGCATGGTTTAAAGGCGAGGTCAGAGAGGCTGTTGTTGCCAAAAAAGCATCTTTCAGGAAATGGAAAAAAGAGCCAAACGATGAAACCTGGAAACAGCACAAGCACTGGCAAGTCAAATGCAAGGCATTGATAAGGCAGGCAAAGAAAGAATTTGAGAAGAAGCTTGCTGCGGAAGCAAAAACGCGAAATAAAGACCTTTTCAAGTACATTCGTAGCAAAAAACCTGTGAGAGAGTCAGTTGGTCCATTAGATGATAAAGGGGTTAAAGGAGCACTAAGAGGCGACAAGGCGATAGCGGAGAGATTGAATGAATTCTTTGCTTCAGTCTTTACTGAGGAAGATGTAGGGATGTTACCCATGACTGAAGTGGTATTTAAAGGTGCGGAAGAATTGAAGGAAATATCGATACATCGGGAAGATGTATTACAACTATAGATAAACTGAAGAGTAGCAAATCACCTGGGCCGGATGGTATACATCCAAGGGTGTTGAAAGAACTGAAATACGAGATTGCAGACCTGCTATTAGTAATCTGTGAACTATCATTAAAATCATCTCTAATACCTGAAGATTGGAGGATCGCCAATGTAACACCAATTTTTAAAAAGGGTTCCAGGGGTGATCCGGGAAACTACAGACCGGTGAGCCTGACATCAGTACCGGGAAAATGGTAGAAAAACCATCATAAAGAATAAAATTACTCAGCATGTAGATAGTCATGACCTAATGGGAGACAGCCAACATGGCTTTAGACAAGGAAGATCTTGTCTTACTAATCTGTTATGTTTTTTTGAAGGAGTGAATAATCAGGTGGACAAAGGTGAGTCGGTTGATATTGTGTATCTGGACTTTCAGAAAGCCTTTGACAAGGTCCCTCAGAGACGTTTGGCAAAACTAAAGAGTCATGGGATAGGAGGCAGTGTACTATTGTGGATCAGGAACTGGTTAAAAGATAGAAAGCAGAGGGTAGGGCTAAATGGCCTATTTTCCCAATGGAGAAAGGTGAATAGTGGTGTACCCCAGGGATCTGTGCTGGGTCCGCTGCTTTTTGACATATTCATAAATGACCTGGAAAGTGGAATAACGAGTGAGGTTATCAAATTTGCAGATGACACAAAACTATTTAAAGTTGTTAAAACCCAAGAGGACTGTGGAAAATTGCAAGAGGATCTTGATAAATTGGAAGACTGGGCATCAAAATGGCAGATGAAATTTAATGTGGACAAATGCAAGGTTATGCACCTTGTGATAAGGAAGCTTATCATAGTTCAGGAAGGAACTATAATAGAGGTGAATTGGCTCTGAACAAGCAACCTGTCTGTTCTGGTAGAAATAATAAAACAGAATGTTCTCATAAAAGACTACCAGTCCCAGAATGCACCAGGTTTCCAACAGCCACTAGAAGAGCTGGTGGGAAAACGTGTGTTCAATCAGGAGAACTATGAGGTAATCCCCAAGCACTCATCTCCAAGGGCAGGGCTTGATTCAGCACAGCTGCGCTGTGCTAGGGTGGAGCAGCCCTCTAAACAGGTTAAAAGTAAAGCTTATTCTACACATCAGAATCATCAGCAGAATCTTCATGATCATCATCAGCAGGAGCAGAGGCAGCAGAAGCCAGAGCTCACGGACAGAGAGAGCAAGAAACACTTTGGAAGAAAGAAGAGAGAAGCATCTTGGAGGTCTAAAGGAGTCCATAGCAGTACGTGTGCTGGGAGGCATTCCAGAGGCAAGCATACTCCATTGGACTGGAGGAAACCAGAGGAGTGGGGTTACAGAGCCAGGAATCCCCGGACGGGACCTGTGAGGGAGACAGCTGCATTTGGAAGGGGCCCTAAGACCAGTGCAAGAAGGTATGTGAAGAGAGACCCAGTGTCCAGGGATCTTGAATGGAAGGCTGGACATAAAAACTGGACTACATACTGGCCAGGATATTTAGAGAGGAACCCTAACAGCAATGGAAGCTCAGGTATGAACACTGATCTATGCCCTAGCTATTCACTTGGAAGACAGCAGGGAAACAAGTATTGTTCTGAGAATGCTCCATTAAGAAATTCCTCTGTGCCAATCCATGATATTGATGCTATGATAGTTGAAGAAGCAGGAGATATTGTAAATGAACAGTGTGAATACATGGATTGCTCTCTGTCTAAACTTCTGTGGTAATATACTTTTACAAAATACAACAACCATCACAAAGAAATATAAACTTGTTCTTTGATCTACTCAGAAAAGCTTTTGAGCAGGATTTGAGCCACGTTTAGAAAGTAAACCAGCCAAGAGGTTTGCAGCTGGTTAATTGTTAGCAATTGAGCCTTGCCTAATTGCCTGTGAGCTCTGAAGAGACACTTCTGGGTGTGTGTGGAAATACCAGAAGTTAGCCTTGAAAAAGAACAGTTTTTTCATTACTTTGTGGGTTTTGTTTGTTTTTGAAGCACTGCTAAAAAGATATTAGCAGGAGCCTACAGAAAAGACCTTTCTGTTCCCATCAAGGTCTTTATGATTTGATTTGATGGCTTAAGAAGCTCAGTTGTTGTTTTTCCTGATTTGTTTTTCTAAGTATAATACTGAAAGCAAGTATCCTTTCTGTGCTACCAAGCAAATCTGTGTTGGGAGAAATAACCCCATAAATAAAATATCTTTTCTTTGCTTAAACACTCGAGCAAGCACAACTAATTTATTTGTGAACGGCTGATTCTGGAATGAATGGACTACATTTCCCACAATCCTTTGCAAGTCATATTAATATTTGCCTTTGCCAAGACTGTGGACATTCTCACCCAGCGCCCCCGTTTACAACCTAGGGAAGAACAACCCAAACTATGGTTACACGATGCAAGGTTCCACATTAGGAACCACCACCCAGGAAAAAGATTTAGGCATCATTGTGGATACCATGTTAAAACCCTCGGCCCAGTGTGCAGCAGCGGCCAAGAGAGCAAATAGAATGCTAGGTATGGAAAGGAATGGAAAATAAAACAAAAGATATTATAATGCCTCTATATCGTTCCATGGTGAGACCGCACCTTGAATATTGTGTGCAATTCTGGTCGCCGTATCTTAAAAAGGATATAGCGATTTTAGAAAAGGTTCAGAGAAGAGCCACCAAAATGATAAAGGGGATGGAAAGATACTCCTATGAAGAAAGGCTAAAAAGGTTGGGGCTCTTTAACCTGGAAAGGAGACGGCTGAGGGAAGATATGATAGAAGTCTATAAATTAATGAACGGAGTGGAACGGGTAAACGTAGATCGATTGTTTACCTTATCAGAATATAGAAAGACTAGGGGACATGCAATGAAGCTACAGGGTAAACTATTTAAGACTAATAAAAGAAAATATTTTTTCACTCAACGTGTAATCAAACTCTGGAATTTGTTACCGGAGGATGCAGTAAAGGCTGTTAGTGTAGCTGGGTTTAAAAAAAGGTTTGGACAAGTTCCTGGAGGAAAGGTCCATAAACCATTATTAAGAAGGGACCCAGGATATCAATGCTTGAACCAATACAAGCATTGTGGAACCTGTGTCCCTTGGGGAAACTGCTAGGTGCGTATGACCTAGATTGGCCACTGTTGGAAACAGAATGCTGGGCTTGATGGACCTTCGTCTGACCCAGTATGGCATATCTTATGTTCTTATGTCCTTGGTAACAAAACCATGAGTAGCCCTGGTTTCAAGCGAGGAATCAGAACTCCGGTAGTCTGAATACACAAAGGGCCAGAGGACAGGAGTTGTCTACACCCCAAACAAATGGGTGTCCCAAAGGCACTATCCCTATGGGACACCCTCTCCAGGCAGTAGTGAGCTGCAAAGGTATGGACTGAAGACTAGGTGGTGGAACGGCAGATTTCCGACAAAGGAACGAAATGCATTTTTGCTACGGATATCGCCTGGCCCGGCACTCCAGCAAGAGCCCAGCCTCCATGTAGGCGAGGGCAATGAGTCTGCCACCAGGTGGACAGAGTACGCTTGATCAAAGGGAATGAAAAGTTGTGTGACTTTGCGGTGTCTCTGGAGGTAGAAGGACAGGGCCCTCTTACAGTTCAGAGTATGAAGGATGGTCTCCGCCATGCTGGCATGAGGCCGCAGAAAGCAGGTGGGGAGCACCACCTCCCAATTGAGGTGGAAAGGGGACACTACCTTGGGAAGGAACTTGGGGTGCATACAGAGCATGACCCTGTTCTTATAGAACCTCGTGTAGGGTGGATCTGCCATCAATGCCTGGAGCTCGCCAAGAACAGGACCTTCCAGGAAGTGGTGGGCAGGTAGCCAGGGGCTCAAATGGTGGGCCAGTGAGTTATGACAGCACCACACTGAAGTCCCACTCAGCCACCGGCTTGGACAACAGGAGGCCCTGCAGGAAGCAGGTCACAAGAAGTTGGGCGGAGAGGAACTTGCCAGTGATAAGGTGGTGGTAAGCCACGAGTGCACTCAGGTGGACCCTGAGAGTTGGACTTCAGTCCTGCCTGAGACAGATAAAGCAAATATTACAGCACAAGCTGCACTGAGAACGAGAACGGGTTGGCCCATGCACCACACTGAGAATCTGCACAATTTGAAGGCATAAGCCCGTCTTGTGGAGGTCCTACAGGAGGCCAGGACAATCTCCTCCACCTTCCCTGAAAGGTTGAAAGGGGTCAAGACTACCCTTTCAGCAGACAGGTCATTAGCGTCAGAGATTCCAAGTTGGGGTGTAGGAGGGAGCCCTCCACCTGAGACAGCAGTCCTGGGGGATTCCCCAGGGGGAGCAGAAACACCGTGGATAAGCAAAGGAGTAATGGGTATCACACTTGCCTGGGCCACCGAAGGGCTACCAGTATCAGCAATGCCCTGTCATGTTAAGCCTTGAACAAGATTTTGCAATCAGCAATGTGGGCAAGAAGGCGTAGAGAAGGTCTTCTGTCCATGGGACGAGGAATGCATCCGCTGCTACCCGGGATGGGTGTGGCTGCCTGGATCAGAAGCAGGGAAGCTGGGTGTTGGCTGGACTGTCGAAAAGGTCCATTCATTGAGTCCCCCAGAGCTGGAAGAGCTGATAGGTTACTCTGGGTTCTAGCCACCACTCATGCGGCTGGAGGACCCTGCTCAGCCTGTCTGCAAGGGCGTTGTCCTGGCCCAGCAGACACATTGCCCAGGAGTGGCCTAGTGGTTGGGGCAAGGTACTTCAGGCCGGAAGGTCGGGGGTTCAAATCCCACTAGAGGACAGCAACCTTGGGCCAGAAGGACTGGGGTTTCTAGTCCCACATGTGCTCCTTGTGGTCTTGGGCAAGCCATTTAACCCTCCATAGCCCATGTTCCCTGTAAAATAGTTATCTCCATGTTATAATGCCCTGTTCAATGTAATTTCAGTTTGTTCAATGTAAACCGCACTGATGCAGAATAGCGCGGTATATAAGAGAATGTAAATAAATAAATTGCCCACAGAAGCATCCTGTGGCAGTTTGCATATGAGCGGAAAACTACTGCCTCTTGGCAGAGGGTGTACAACCCCATGCCCCCTGCATGTTGACACAGAACATCGCCACTTGATTGTCCGTCTGGACAAGCACTGATTGGTGTTGTAGATGGTGACAGAAGGCTTAGAGGGCCAGGGATACGGCCCGAAGCTCCAAAAGGTTGATCTGCTGCACACTGTCTGCTTGTGACCAACTGACCTGAGTGCAAAGGCTGTCGCAGTGGGCTCCCCAGCCTAAGATGGAGGCATCTGTGGTGAGGAGCCTCTGGGGGGCAGGAGCCTGGAAGGGCATTCCAGCCTGAAGGTGCTGGGAGGCTTGCCACCAGGCGACAGAGTCGACCAGTTGGTGGGTCACCACCACCCCGTCCCACAATCTGTCTGTGGCCTGGGTGCACTGGAAGCGGAGGCCCCACTGAGCTGCCCTCATGTGAAGGCAGACATCCGAGGTAATGAAATGTGGATGCCATGTGACCTAACAGGCGGTGCAGAAAGCGGGCGGACACCGAGTGACGGTGCTGCACGGCAGCGGCCAGCACCCTGAGGCGATCAGCCCTGTCCTGAGGGAGGAAGGCTCTGCCCAGAACGGTATCCAACCTTCCTCCTATAAACTCCAGACACAGTGTCAGGAGGAGATAGGATTTTGGGTGGTTTATCATGAACCCCAAGTGCTGCAGGATGGAGGATGCTGCGTGCCATTGTGTATTGCTGTGTGCCCTCTTATGAGCCAGTTGTCCAAGCAGGGGAAAACAAATGTCCTCTGGAGACAAAGGTAGGCTGTGACTACTGTCAGGCACTTGGTGAATACCCTCGGTGCAGAGGCCAGTCCGAAGGGTAACACCCTGTACTGGTAGTGGCCGCCCCCACCATGAACCTGAGGTATTGCTTGTGGCGGGGATGGATAAAGATGTGTGTGTACGCATCCCTTAGATAAAAAGGAGCATAGCCAGTCTTCTGGCTAGAGAAATGGCAGCAATGTTCCACGAGAGAGAATTTTGAACTTCTCCTTCACCGGGAACCTGTTTAGATCCCACAGATCCAGAATAGGCCAGGTGTGCAGGCATTGGTTCCACTGCCCTGTCCTCGAGAAGGCCTGCGAGCTTCTAAAGTAACAAGGTCTGGTGGAGGGGAGTCCTGGAGGGTTCTCCTGGAAAGAATGGAGGGGGCACCTGTGCCAGGCAGAGGCGGTAAACCTCCCTCACCATCTGCAGTGCCCAGGAGTCTGTGGTGATGGAGGTTTACCGCCTCTGCCTGGCACAGGTGCCCCCTCCATTCTTTCCAGGAGAACCCTCCAGGACTCTCCTCCACCAGACCTTGTTACTGTAGGAGCTCGCAGGAGTCTGTGGTGATGGAGGCCGGTGGGCATAGAGAACCAGATGCTTCTGGGCTGGGCCTTCTGGGGGATGAGAGGCTATGCCCAAGGAGTCAAACTCCCGCCAGGCTGGGTCGGGGCTAGTGCCTGGGGTTTGGGAGTCTTAGGCTTATGAGGGCCATGCCCTTGTCCCTTGGCCTGCTGCCCCTGTTGGGGAGCTGGGAAGGCCTGGTACTGAGGGCAGTTTCCATAAGCTTTCCTCTTCAGGTAGGAGGACTTTTTACCTGAAGGCTTCCGTCAGGAAGGGTCAGCAGTCTTCTTTGAGAGCCTGGTCCTTATCAGGAACTTGGATTCCAACTCTGTAGCCTTATCAGTCATGAGTTTGCCAAAGAGATTTTCTTCCCAGCTGATCCTGAACCCATTGCTCCAGGTCAGAGGATTGCAGCCAAGTCTGGCATCAGGCACCAATGTCCGATGCAGCTACTCTAGCTGCTGACTCGAAGCCATCATAGGTTGCCCGACTCATAAACTTGTAGCATTCTCTGACAGCCGAGGCCAGGGTCTGGAACTGCTAGAGAGGTTCCTCGGAGAGACCATTCGAGAACCCAGCGAGATCCTTCACCAGTTCCCTCAAGTACATGTCCATGTACAGCTGGTATGCCTGGATTCAGCCAATGAACATCGAGCCCTGGTAGAACTTCCTGTTCAGGGCGTCCAAGGCACGGGCCTCCCTACCCGGGGGCACTAAGGAGAGCATCGTTCGGCTCGAGGCAATGTATGGCCAACCACCACCATGGAGTTGTGTGGCAGCTGTGATTTTTGAAAGCCAGGGCTCAAGCGGATCTGGTACATCGCATCTAGCCATTTGCTCACTATGGGTACTGTTGTAGGGATCTCCCATATGTGGAGGAGCAGCCATTCCAGGATCGGGCACCGAGTGTGCCTCCTTCGGAGGGGCCTCTTACTGGAGGATCTCCTCAATCCGAGGGTCCTCCTTCGAATCAGTGTCAAAGGCTAGTGCCTTGGCCATGTCCCGCACAAAGTCTCCCCCTCCGCCGGGTCTTGGGACAAGACTAGTCAGAAGGCATATCCCAGTGACGATGGGTGTCCGTGGATTCCTCGTCCTCGGTCTCCCAGTCTGACTCTGTTGGTGGAAGTGTCGAGGAGGTCCAGATTCCAGGATCAGGCCCTGATCCCAATGTCTCCTGCCCCCCCCCCCCCCCCGGAGGCCCTGCAGTCGGAGCCGCAGCACTTATCAGGGATGATCTCGGTCCCGAGGACTGGGACCGGAATCGGGACCGGTGTCTGTGTTGAGAAAAATCTCAAGATTGGTGACGCTCGAGGATTGGCTCGATGTCAGGGAAAGTCTTTGAGGTCTACCGGGCCATGAAGGCAGATAGACTGCGCTCCAGGCCACCATCCTGGTCTCAAGGCCAGATGGCTCCCTGCCTTTAGTGCAGGCACGAAGGGACTCAGGCACAATGCCGGCTCCGTCAAGGGGGAGTCCTTGACTAGGATGGCCTTGGAGGTCTGAGGCCGGTCACCGGATGCCAACAATTCCGTCGGGGTATTTTGGTTGGCCACTCCCACTCCTTCCCCTCAGACCCGCAACAGGGGTTGCGGGTCCGGAGCCCATGGGACTTGCCCACTTTTCCTAGACTCGTCAGCCGACGTGGTCTTCAAGAGTTTCTGGCTCTTCTTGGGCTCTTTCTCCAGGGTGTTCCATCTGGAGGGCCTGCGACCTCGGGGCTACGAGGCAGCACAGTCTCCCTGGGGTTCCGGGGAGTTCTGGACCATAGTGTCGCCAGAGACTCCGGTGCAGAGTCCATCTTGTGAAAGAACTCCTGCTGCTGCTAATGGCGCTTGATGGCCTTGGTGGTCATCTTCTTGCAGAGACCACAATCCAAGGGTTCATAGTCCAGCCCGAGGCAGCAGTCATGTGGATTGGTGCATGACATTGTATGGGCGCTTCGTTCATAGTGTTTAAAACCATTGGCAGAGGCCATGGTGGGGAAGATAGCTCCCGCAAGGTCAAAAGTCTCAGACCCAGGCAGGGAAAAAGGGCACAAAGCCAGTCGAGAAGAACTCGAAAAAATTACAAAAATAGACCCGAGACATGAAGCCGAGGCAAGTGAGCTCAGAGGCAGGAAAAGGAACCAGTATGCGACCAGATTAAAGAAAAATTCAAGAGAAAAAAAAAAAGAACACTTTTTCCATGGAAAACAGACTCATGTCCGGTAGGCTCCATGGAAAAAAAGGAGACTGAGGCAAGATAGCACACTTGGGCAGGAAGGGGACCACACATGTGTGGTGCATCTCCCAAAGGTTTTCTTTGAAAGCTGGGAAGAAGCTACTGCGTGGACTCCATCGGCACCGCAAGTCACCCATATGTGAGGGCTGACTTCCTGCTTACTCCCGGAGAAAGAGCATATGGTAAAAGCACCACCAAAGTCAAAAAAGAAACTTTCTGGAAAAAACTATATGAGGAACCTATAAAGCACAATCAAGAAGCAGAATGGTTACTTTGCATACAGGAGCTTTTAGAAAAAGCAATCGAACATGAAAGCTATGGAATGGTCTGCAGTAACAACATCAGAGCTGGACAGCAGGAGTGGAGGAGTAGTCTAATGGTTAGAGCACTGGCTTGGGAACCAAGAGACCAGGGTTCAGTTCTCACTAGTACCACTTGGGGACTTGGGCAAGTTATTTAATCCTCCATTGCCTCAGAAAAATCCAAGTTATCAATGTCCCTGTGTAAATATACATTAACAAGTTTAAGTTACAATGTAAACTGCTTTGACTGAAATGATAAAGCAGTATAAAAAACATGTTAAGTATATATAAATAAATAAAATGAGCTCCAAACTGGAAGAGCCCTGGCCCAGATGCAGTAACTAATGTTTGGCTCAACATCATTCCACCAAGACCAGGAGAACTGCAAAAATCAATTGCCCAAGGCGAGCTAATGGGAATCAAACCCTGCTTGGTTCCCAAGAGGTTCATGACTGTCATGGTAAGTGCAAAACTAACTCATTTGGAGAAACTGCACTGCCCTGATCTCTTGGTTCCCAAGCCAGTGCTCTAATCATTAGGCTACTCCTCCACTCCTGAAGTACCAAGATCCTGCAGTACTCTTGGCTTAGAAGTGAGGTTCATGACTGTCATGGTAAGTGCAAAACAAACTCATTTGGAGAAACTGCACTGCCCTGAGGCAACAGAAAAGGTAAACATAAAAAATGTAGAATGACCTCAAGTAACAGCTAAGACTTGGAAACTATATTTGAGATGAGCCTCAAATTGTTACAGCCTTGGCCTTCGTGGAGCTCTCAACTTTTGGCTCTAACACTTAATGGCCCTATTACCAAAATGTGGTAAAATTTTGCAGTGCCTTTGTATTAACTGTTGGGGAGCATTCTCCTAGCATCTGTCCATGCAGTTAACATGGAGAAAATACATTTATTACACATTAAATGTATTACACATAATGTGGATGCACTTAATCTCATCTACTAAAGCGGCATTAATCCATTACTTGCACAATAATAGTTAATCTGAAGTTAATTAGTTTTAGCCATTTATATACCAAGTGCTAATGCATTCTAGGTAGTGTACATTCAGGAACTGTATATATTTCCCTTGTCCCCAAAGGCTCACAATCTACAAAACTACTTATTGCTCTAATGTATATAACCATGTATTGTCTGTACACCTTGGCAACTAATTCTGTACAAATTGTATATATGGGGCCCTCCCCCAATCTACTGAAATCAAATGTATACCTTGATCTGTGTGCTTTAATCAAATATGTATCGTATCCAAATGCTTGTCCCGTGTTACGTAATCATTGACTAATCAAAATGTAAAACTGAAATCTCAATGTACCGTACAATACATTATGATTCTGTAAAGTAAACCGCTGCTGATCGTAGGAAGCAGCGGTATACAAGTGTTTACTAAATAAATAAAATAAATAATGTATGTGCCCCCTCGTGTGTCTCAGATGTATGTTTGCTTTTACCCTACCTCAACTTTTTAATCGCTGTCTTGATTTTTAGATAGTTGTATGTTGACTTTTTGTCTCTGGCCTCCTGCCTCTTACTGTAAACTGCTATAATGCATTGGTCCTAGTGATATATAAAAATTACAAATAAATATCTTATTGGGCAAGATTCCTTAGTGAACACTGCTTATGGAGCCATACTTACAAACATTTGTTGATGGGAACCATTTCTGTTTGATAAGATTATTCATGTTTGTGTGTATTACTTCAACACAATATATTTGCTTGTTCTCTTTCACTGAAGTAAGGAAACCCTACCTCCCCCATATCTCAAATGACAGCATGCTTGCATGTAAAACAGCTCTCACGTGCAATAAACACAGGGCATTCCTGCTGGGTTTTTCAAATAGATTCTTATTTACAGCAATCCGAGTCAACAGGGAATAAAGCTATGAGCAACAGCAAAGGAAAATAGTATCTTAATCTCTACCTCCCGAGAATCCATGGACTAATAAGGATTCAGGAAAACAGCTTTGTAGAAACGCGACCCTGTCATTTATTGTGAAAAGGGGGTTTTGTACCTGAAAAGGGATTGCAAATATATGTAAAAAATAAATTTTGAAAATTATGCTCCCTGCCTCTCATAGACACTTGGCTAGAGCTCGGCAGAAAACGGGCTACTCCGTGCGATGCATGCAAGTCTTTTTTAATTCATTCATTTACATGGTGGTGGAGCTGCAGGGCCCCCAGGAGTCAGCACTGACTCAAAGGCACACAACAAAGAGGGAATAAACCGGTGCAAAACCGACTCCGCACCGCTAATGTCTCCTCCGTGCGACCCTACCTCTGCTTCTTCGCCCCTCCATCGTGCCTTCCGTCAGCCTCATGGTCGCCTCGGACTCCGGACACTCTCACCACCCGAGCCACCGTCTCCCCAGCCCCCCATCGGTCGCCATGCCGGTAATCTAACCATTCCGGGCGCGCAACTAACACCTGGCCCTGACGTCACACGCATTGGCGACGTACTCTGGGCACACGCCGTTGCCTAGGGAACCGCTCTCCCGTTGCCAGGACTACAGACGGAAGCAACCTGTGGGAGGGAGCCGGGGAGCTAAGCCGGTACAATGATACGGAATTCAAAGATGTTCCCCCCAAAAAAGACCACGAAAAAGCATATTATTCTACAACCACCCTGTGAAAGGAAAAACCAAAGTGGTATCCATATGCTTAGAAAACTGAACAACAAAAAGCGTTCGGGCTCGATATTTGAAAACAGCTGTATGGATCTATCGGGCGGTTTTCCGCAGCAGCACTATCCTAAGGGTTGCCAACTGACTCCAGATGCGCCCGACAGGCGTGATCCAGTCCTGGGTTTATCCTATTGCATGTAGGACTTGTAGCCTTCCTTTTCTCGTGGAGCAGTAGAGAAATCAGAACTACATATCCCTGCATGCAATAGGGTGAAACCGGGACTGGATCAACAACCTTGTCAGGCACATCTGGAGGCCCGTTGGCAACCTTAGTGCGGTGAATATACAGGGAAAATCTGTTTAGTTTATTATGCCTGCTATTTGGAAGGCTTAAATTAAACTTATAGCTTTATCTGGAATATTGCTGCTATTTGAATAATTTTTGGCCCACCTTCACTCCTCGCATAATTCAGCCTACAAAATATAGGACAGCGACTGAAACGGCCTGATGTTATCTGTGTATTGTTTTTAGAAGACAGATAGACTAATTATGTGTTTGTTGGAAAAGACATACTTGTTTTTGAACATGGGTTCATTAAGGGAATTGGATTTGTTCACACCTTTCTCAGAACAGGAGACAGTTACCTCTCCACAGAGGGCTTACCATCTAAGTTCGTAAGGAGGCAATGGAGGATTTACTGAAGGAGCAGCATATGAAGCTGGCTTTCAGCCCACTGCTCTAACCATTAGGCTACTAGATTATATTATCTGTTCACAAGGAACATTCCCATTTCTCTGTACAGCACCTTGTCCTACTATACAAATGATTATTATTATTAATAGTAGCAGACTGACCAATGAAACTACTCCAGTGCTGGGTGCAGAGGTGAATGCTTCACTTTACAACTGAAAATATGAAAAAGAATCTCTAGGAACAAGCAGGAATAAGTCTTCACATATGGGTACGTCGGTACCGACGGAGTCTGCGCGGGAACACTCCCCAGCGTCCAATCAGAACGCTTTTGGGAGCATCCCAACACGCCTGCGTGCTGCCTTCCCGCCTTTCCCAACTGCCTCTCCTCAGTTTTCATTTTTCCGCGGAGCCGGCAGGACGTTCTGTCACCGCAGAAAATTCTTCTTTTATTTTTTGGTTTTCTTGTGGTCGCATCTGCCTTCCCCGACGCCACCGGTACCGCCGGTGTTTCTTTTCTTTTTTCTTGTAATTTTTCCTTTTTAAGGAATAATTTTTTCCTTGTTAGTGCCTGACTGTTTTTTTCGGCCTCCTAGGCCTACTCACTTTCCTTCATGGAAGCGCCAGCCACTATCCCTAAGAAATGTTCAAACTGTGGCGGTACAAAATTGATTTTAGACACTCATAATTGGTGTCTACCCTGCTTGGGTCCTGACCACTATCCGCTGGAGTGTCCCTCCTGCAACAGTATAGTCGGAAGAAGTCTTCAGCATCGAGTTCACCTCGATAAGCGGTCCCCATTCAACTTCAGGGCACCGACCACCCTTTCTTCTTCGCAGGATCAGGTAACCCAAAAACAGTCTAAGACTAGCCAGTCCTCGAGTGGTAGATCTCATGCACAGCATAGAGATGCCTCTGGCCTTGCCCTCGAGGACACACTGGCTTTAAAATCCCGGTGGGAGTCTTCGGCCTCCAAATCCTTAATGGGGTTTCAGGTTGTTCCTGAGGTTCACCCCTCTCCGAACATACCTGAGCCATGCTCGGTGGTGGCATCCGCTTCGAGCAGTACCCATACCCTGGCATCGGCAATGGTGTTGGATGAAACATTCCTCACCAAAGATCGCAGTCTGGCACCCTCGGTTCCTTCGGGCCCGTTAGAGACGCTGCAGGCCGATCTTCCAGTATCGGTATCGATCCCGGTACCAGTAATGGTACCGACGTCGGTACCCTCCAGATGTGCATCGATAGACTCGCTTCTTTCTATGCTGAGTCTGGAGTCGATCTCCAGTCTGGATGACTGGGTACCGACTCGCCTTGGTACCGACACTGGACGGTACTGAAGGCACGGTTCCGTTGATCCATGTCGGGCACTCTCGGTTTCTTCGGTACCATTAGAGCTGTCACCGACTGGTCTTCATGTATCGGTATCGGATACAGTACCGGAGTCGGTACCGGATTCGACATTAGCATCGCTGTCGGTACCTTCCATGCTTGTTTCAACAGGCTCGCTTCCCTCGGTACCAAGTTTGGAATCGATCCCTAGCATGGACGATGCGCTACCGACTGCTTGTGGTCCTGACCTCCTGCGGTACTGGCGACCATCCTGTAAGGACAGTCCGATGCTCCACCCCTTAGGGTCTTCTATTCCAATGAATTTGGATAGATCCCTGGGTGCCAATGCTAGTTCTTCAACAGATCTAGCCTGTACTCTTTGTAGAGGACTGCCCTCTGGAGATTTTTCTTTTCAGGCATTCCTGCTTGATATGGCAAAGTCACTTGCCATTTCTATACCTGGTCAAGATCCTGCACCAGGGAATACAGAATCTCTGTATATTCCCTGGAGTCCAAAGGAGGACATCATGCTTCCTTTGCATCAGACCTTGCAGGATCTACTCTTTCGAATGTGGGAAACTCCTTTAACAGTATCCCCACCTTCTAGGGCAACTGATCTTCTATACAATGTGCCCCCTTCTCCAGGCTTTCAAAAGACTCAACTTCCTCATCATTCCATTGTTGTAGAATCAGCAATGAGGCGTGTTAAGAGTACTAAAAAGCACTCTTCTTATCCGCCAGGTCGTGAGTCTAAGACTTTAGATGCCTTTGGATGCCAAACCTTCCAGGCATCCATGCTTTCAGCCAGAATTCTCTCATTTATTTTCTATATGGGATTATCTCTTGAAGAAGTCACAAAGAATTTATTTATTTATTTATTTAGCAAGCACTTATATACCACTCCTTCCAGCGATCAGAAGCGGGAATGATTACATAGAAACAGCTGTCGAATCAATACAGAGAAATTATGTCATATACATATAGATTAGCAGGGTAAGCTCGGCAAATAGAAACCTATCTACTACTTATCAATGGTGAAAAGAATTTACATATGTACATATTTACATAGAAGGTTTTCTGGGTTGCAGCGTAGGTAGTTTCCCTCATGTGGCTTTAGTACAGGTTGAAATGACTTTGAAATAGGTGCATCTTGAGTTTTTTTCTAAAGTCTGGTAGGTCTTTGCTGGCTCGAAGCTCGGGCGGCAGTTGGTTCCAAAGTGTCGGTGCTACGTGTGAGAAAGCCCTGTTACTAGTGCTGATCCTGACAGATCTTATATCCGTTGGAATGTGGAGGGTGTTGGAGTTGATGGTTCTCCTGTTTCTGTTGGTGGGTTGCAAGCTGATTAGGGTGGCGAGGAAGGATGGTGCTGTACTGTGGATGAGTTTGAAGGTTGTTGTCAGTATTTTGTATTTTGTGCGAGCTGTTATGGCGGAAAATGCTCCGTAGACCCTTCCAAAAATCATTTCTTTTTTTTTGGAGCTGTCCTGGGAGTGTTTTTTAATGTTGCCCATTGATATCACTATTGGCCAGCTTGGTTATGTTTTTTTCCCCTTTTTTCGAGGTCATTTTTGAGGTTTATTTTCCCTTTTGTCTCCATACAAGGTGAATGAGCCCACAGTCAAATTGTGCAGAGCAGGGTTTCTGACTCGTTCGGCCAGGTTTCCTATCTCCAGGGACTGCACTGTCTCTGTGGCCACAGTGTGGTGCAGCAGACACAGCCAGTGCCTGTAGGACCAGAGGGTCACAGGTTCAAATCCCAGCTAGGGCTCCTGCCAACCCAGTCCCCATATTTTACCCACCACTAAACAGAGATAGTAAAGACACTCCTTTATTGCAGAGAACATAAGCATGGTTCAAACACCTATATTTTACCCTACACCGCACACACACCATAACAATGGGCATTACCTACAGCCGAGTCCCCCAAATGCAGTCCTGGAGTGCCACAACTCAATCAGGTCATATGTTTTTTCCAAGATCAGGACATGTCAGCATGTTGGTGGAAGGGTACAGGTGGTGGAGGGGGCAGTGGCTGCTAGCCACAGCAGACAGTGGCCTAGCCGTGTGCAGGCTGGCACGTCCACTGCAACAGACAGGCCCTGTCGGATGTACAGTCATGGACTCCCCAGAGAATGTAGCCTATTGGTGGCAACACGGTGGTGCAGTGCACACAGACAGTGTGTGCAAGAACAGAAGGTCACAGGTTCAAAGCCCAGCTGGGGCTACTGCCAATCCAATCCACATATTTTTCCCACAACTAAACCGTGATAGTAAGGACAAACCTTTATTGCTGAGAACATACGCATGGTTAATACACCTATATTTTACCCCACCGAGCACAGACACCATAAACAGGCGCATTACCTAGAGCAGAGTCTCCCAAATGCAGTCCTGGAGGGCCACACACCATTCAGGTTCCATGCTGCCTCTAATAAAGATGCCTGTGCTGCATATCTATGCACCACCCCCATGGTATGCAGATGTAGCTCATGCATATTCATGAGGAACAGCATGAAAACCCAAACAGTGTTTGGCACATCAGGACTGGAGTTGGGAACCTCTGCCGTAAAGCAGCAGCCCACAGGGGCAGACACACCCACACCCACAGGCCCCATTGGCCAATGCCTCCTGGAGAGGCAGGACATTGGGCCCTGCGTGCATCTCCCAATACTAGCACTTGCATACCTTAGCAATGCCACCCTACACCTGGGTATACGGTACACAGCTCTCAAACGTTTGCTATGAGTACTGGCAGATAGCAATTACTACGTTAAGCACAGTTTGCTGATTGAGCTCCATCATAACAATCATTCTGATGTCTGCGGTGTGTTCTTCAGGTCTGGTCTCTGACAGTGTTTACCACCCTGGGGAGTGACCCCCAACAGTATTGCGTACCATATCCATGCCTGTACTGTGCCCAGGACTGGTGTGGTGGGCATGGCTGCTGAACTCTTCTATAGTAGCACAATGCTGGCATAGGTGTTAGAGTGTGTGTCTGTCTCGACAGTGTGTGGTGGCTGCAAACACCTTCCACAGCCCACACTGCCAGCACTGTTGCCAGTATTGGCCTGCCAATGTGCATAATGAGGAGCAAGGTACCATGGGTATAGCCCGGACAGGGTGACCTGGCCAGGATGCATCTGCACAGGGCATAGGGCACTGGCTGGGACATTATATTGCCCGGCCACCACCTACACAGACAGGGTGACCTCAGTATGTCCTGCTGGTGGTGTCACTCTCACCTTGACTGTGCAGTGATGACAGCATGGCTAGGCACCCCCATAGTGCTATATAGTATATTTCTCATGTGATATTTATGGGTTTCCTTTTGGGGTCCAGTCACTGATTTATCTGCTTGTTTATGCTGACATCCCAGTTCTGGGTGCATGCATTTCCACTGGGAACCTGCACTATGGACTAGCTAGCAGACTGTTTGCAGCTGGTATGTGTCTTGATGGAGTGGCTTGCAGGGTGCAGTGGTTGAAGGCTTGCTGCAGGAGAATATCAGATGTTGGTGGGGTGCAACTTGGCATATCCAGGCCTGAAGTCTGTCTGCTATTGTGTTATGTATGTGTACAGAGCTGCATTGACTGCCCTGTAGGGTGTCTGTTCCCCAGCAGGACTGGGGATGATGGTCCCCTCTACTGCCACCATTGCAGGAAGGTAGAATGTGGATCTGTTGATGGGAGACCCTGTTTGCTGCTTGGGGGGGGGGGGGGGGTGTGGTGGTGTGTGGCCCACCTGGGGGCTACACCTGACTGAGACAGACAGAAATATCCAAGGTGCTTCTGCAGAAACTACCTATCTCACAGTCTAACACTGCTTTGGACCTCCAGCATGGCCTCATTCAGCCATGGAAGGTGCTGTGGACCTGGTGCTGGGCGCCTCACCGCACCCTCAGGGTGAGCACAGTACCCGCACAATGTGACGGTGTGTAGTTACTCTGTGCCAGTAAAACACACGGTCAGTACCCCCTACCAGGCTGAGGTGCTGTGGGGGTGCACATGGTCACTTCCCCCTACCAGGCCGAGGTGCTGTGGGGGTGCATTCCCCATCTTGTGTTTTATCTGTGGACAGCTGATTTGCATGTGCAGTGCATCATGGGTACGGGTGTGCTAACCCTATCCTGATGACCACAACAGACTGTCTGTGTGGTGACATGCAGGCTCTCTGCAGCCAGCCTGGGGCTTGCTAGTAGCTATAGAGCTGTAGCCCAATGGTTACTTCACTGCCTGTAAAGCCAGAGGTCATGGGTTCAAACCCACAGTGGGGTTATTTGGTAGGGCTGCCCAAAGCATTATCTCTTTTTAATGTACATTTTTGCTGCCAGCAAAAACACCCTCAGCGTACTGTACCCATAAGGTGCCTCTGAGGGCGCTTTATAGGGCGCCCTATAGGGCACCTTATGGTTCCCGTCCATATAAGGTGCACTATACATTATCCTGTGACGCAACTTATAGGGTGCCCTGTAGGGAACATTTTAGGGTGCCGTGGCGGACAGTGCACTTTATAATGTGCCCTATGGAGTGCCTTATAGGGTGCCTTATACGGCATTTTCAATTACGGCACGTGAGGGCGTGTTTGCTGGCAGCAATTAATAAAATAAAAATAAAGTGCTGCAGGAAACAAAACGTACATTGCAAAGCTGATGCCTCAGCCAGCCTTACATATTAGGCACCCTGGGGAGCAAACTCATGACCCCTGTATCAGCAGTCAGTGCCTTAACCATTGTGCTCCACTGCTGCTCCTCCTTGCATGTCAGCACACCTACTTATGCTTTTCATTCCTTACACTGCACAGTGCTGCCATCAAAAACTGTACTCTGACCTTGCGGTACCTCATACGGCACCCTATAAAGCGCCCTTTAAGCAACATTCTAGGGTGCCTTGGCGGACAGTGCACTTTAAAATGTGCCTTATGGGGCGCCTTATGTTAACACGCTTTGAGAGTGCGTTTGCTAGTAGTGATAATTAAAATAAAAATAAAAAGCCTCCTAAAGCAATCTTCCCCATAATAGGTAATGCCTCAGCCAGCCTTGTTCATTGGGCACTGTGGGGATTGAACCCCTGAGCCCTGTCCCATTGGTCACTGTCTTAACCATTGTGCTGTGGTTCTGTTCCTGTGCTTGCACATCAGCGCTGCCTTATGCCTCTCAATATTAAAATGCCTCCTAAAGCAATAGCACACCGCCTTATGCCCATCAGTGCGCTGCCTTATGCCGCCCAATATTGAACTGGCTCCTAAAGTATTGCCTCAGCCAGCCATCTTCATTGGGCGCTGGGGGATTGAATCCCTGTTCCCTGCACCATTGGTCAGTGTCTTAACCATTGTGCTGTGGCTCTACTTTTCTGCTTGCACATCAGCGCACTGCTTATGCCTCCCGCGCAGCTTTCTCATGCGCTAATGTGCGGGGCGCACATGGGCGCCGCGCACCTTAGCGCTTATTTAAATCACGGTTTTTCTTTTTCAGAAAGAAACGCCCACTCCTTATATGGCACCCGCACACTAGCGCGGCCCGCACATTAGCGGGGTTTTAGTAAACATGCCCCTAAGAGTTTTTATGATGATCATGCCTATAGTTAACAGGATTCTCCTCTTCCTCCTACTGGGAAAAAGAGGTGTAACAACTATCAATAAGACAGTTTTCCCTGTACTAGCATGTATCATCTTACCTTTCAGAGACTTACTGCATCGTGAGTCTCCTTCAACTCTGTCTTACCTGCCCTCTTACTACAACATTCGGTTTGTAAGAGTGGTTCTATTACACTGGTAAGCCCCTATGGTTCTCTACCTATTTCAGGAAGGGGTTTCCTTTCCAGAGTTGTCTCCCCCTTTCACATTCTTACTTTAGGGCAGCTTATCAGACAATAAGGAAGTCATACCAAGCCTACTTATGTCTGTTGTTTCTTTTTCCAATCTGAAAAAAAAAAGAGGGATTTTTTTCTGCTGCAAATGCAGCAGTTCCTAGTGGTTAAACCACTGGTTCTGTTCACCACACAACCAGGGTTTGTCCTCCACTAGCAATCCTTCTGGCCTGGGTAGTAAACCCAAAACAGGTTATCAACCTTTTTTGGAAACCCTATCATCATAGGCTTGTTGGTTTGACTTCTATTCTTCGCCATCTCCAATTCCCTTGTTTTTGGCAGAATAGTTTGTTACCTACTGGCTTTAAGCAGCCAGTTTTTTCTTCTAACCAACCTGCAACATGCTCTCTGCAACTCTACAGAGTAGCTTTGCACTATGGGCCCTTGCTAGAGAGCATTAGTATCTTGCCTAGCAGATAATCCCAGATGGTTAGGAGGGGTTCACCCAGTCATGCTCCCATGACTGGTAGGTGTTCCCTACCCTTACCATCTCATGTAAAGTCTCTTTTCAAAACAAAGGACACAGGCCTTACATCACGTGAAAACCTAAAGAATGGCCAATTCCCTGGCTTGGTCCACATCTTCTTGGACTTCTCACCAGGGATAGTTTTCTTTTCGTTGCAGCTCTTCCTTATATGCTTCCTTCCCAATACTTCATGGGAAGCTCATGTTCAGCTGAAGGACGCATGATACCCATCTTGCCCTCATAGGCGGGTCAATATGGTACCTTATTCCATTGGCGTCTTCTATCCATTTACCATACTGGAGTTCTAGAGAGATCTGGACTTGCTGCCTGCAGACTGAAGTTATCCTCTGCATTTTTCATGTAGGCCATCCTGGTTATTCAAGAGCTCGAATTCTTAAAGGAATCTAGACTCCTCCTTGTCAGGGAGACCATTCCTCTGACTCTGTCAATCATAACCAGGGAAAGAAGATTCTCTATGCATCTATTCAAGCAGGTATCACCCTTCTTGCTATTAGATGAATCTTTCTCTCTCCCCATATTCCTATGGGGATCTAGTTATATAGGCATGTCTCCATCTACATACGTGGAGACATGTGTCTATATGTCTACATATTTATTTCTATCTATCTATCTATCTATGTATCTGTGTATCTTCTGCCCATGTATATCTCTGTATATATATATCATATACTCCTATATGTGTATATATATATATAAATATATATATATATATATATATATATATATCGAGATATATCTTTTAGGTAGATATGTAGCTACATACTTATCTATCTGTCTGTTTAGGTTCATATATCCATATATTCCTATATGACTCTGACAGATGGGCACTACCCCTATCAATGCTGTGCCAGCATGCTTAGGGTTCTACACCTACAACCATTCCCTGTGGTAATTAGCAAATCTTTTCTTACCATAATCTTTCAGGGTTAGGTACCTCTGAAGCTCTCCATGTACCTTTTTCTTTCCTAATTGACCTCATTTAGGAAAGACATTGCGGATCTTCAGTTAATCTAAAGCTGTAACGCTTCATAAGTCTGTCCTTACTTTGTTATCGCATACAGGGGTCTTCCATACCTCTTCTCTCCTACATGGACTATTTCTATTGTCAGTCCAAATCGGTCGGACTTATTTTCCTTTTGGTCCTAGGATTGTACTGTTCTTCGGCCAAAAGAGCATAAGCTTTGTCTAATAGTACCTTCTGCGTTTCCCGCTGAAGCCCTACCTCATTGTACTACCCCAGTTTCCCCTGGGGCTATTTCTCACCGTGAAGGGTTCTGACCTTCACTTGTTTTTTCTACAGTTTATTACCTCTACTTCACAGTGAGGTACTCCTTGAGGATCTTCTACTGGCTCTTCTAACAGATCCATATGAACCTCAATAGACCTTTTACAATACCACCAAGGGAGGTCCATATTAGAATATTGCACTCAATATTTTTACTACTAAATTTCATCTCACAGGGTCTTCCTCTATAGATGTCCTGTTCTAGTCCAGCTGTTCCACAGCACCTTTCTGTAATTCAACTCCTACCCTCCATCCCCAGGATGCCTGAGGTTCTGAGGAGTAGCATGGCTCATTCTAGATTCACAACATGCTAGGACTCCCTCCGGGCATCTTAGCTTGGGGAGTCCCCATATGTGAAGACTTATTCCTGCTTTTTCCTAGAGATAGCACAGTTACTTACCTATAACAGGTGATCTCTGGGAACAACAGGAATTAGTCTTCACAACCCACCCACCTCCCCTAGGAGTTGTATCTCTCTATCTCTATCTTTCCCTTTCTCTCGCGCTCTCTCTCTTTGTCTCAGCTTTAAAACTTAACTGAGAAGAGGCAGTTGGGAAAGGCGGGAAGGCAGCACGCAGGCGTGTTGGGATGCTCCCAAAAGCGTTCTGATTGGACGCTGGGGAGCGTTCCCGCGCAGACTCCGTCGGTACCGACGTACCCATATGTGAAGACTAATTCCTGCTGTTCCCAGAGATCACCTGTTACAGGTAAGTAACTGTGCTTTCTCGTCAAATTATGGAGTCAAATGAGTGGCAGCCACACAAACCTCCTCGACTGCTGGAGACTGAAGGAAGACAAAGTCCTGAAACAAGACACTCAGATGTTTGCCATACCATACCACAGGGCTCGTTAAGCCCCAGTTGCCAGGTTACTATGGCGATTACAAAATCGAACATGGCATCTGGGACACCTGCAGCATGACCGGCCCTGGCTGCCCAGGGTGATCCCATTCCCCATGGACAGAAGTGTGGCAAGAATCAACCCTGGTTTCCTAGGCTGCAGGGATTCCATCCCCTCCCCCCCCCCCCCGGGCAGAAGTGCTGCGATCGTGGCAGTAAGCTGCCCATAGGGATCAAATCTCCTGCAGGCAGAAGAGAAGGGGATAGCCGTAAACACAGCCCAGATGCAAGCTGCTTGTCCGCGGGAGATGGGATCCCCTTGGGCAGACAGCTCCCCTTTTCTCCTGCCTGTGGGAGATTGCATCCCCATGGGCAGAATAAGAGAGGAGCAGGCTGGTTGTGGGATCCGAGCCAGTTGGGGCCTGCAATAAAAAAGAAAGAAAAAGTTAGAGGGGGGAGTGAGTTTTAATTTTAAAGTGCCAGAAACTAAAAAAAAAAGGAAAGGGGGAGTGAACTAAAATCTTAAAGAGCCAGAAACTCAAAAAAAAGAAAGAGAATGGGGAGAATCCAGGGCAGAGGAGTGGGAGTACTAATGGGGAAGGGGAGAGAGTCTGGAAGGAGAACAGAGAAAGGTTAATTCATAGAGACAAAGGGCACAATGTCTACCTAAAGGTGCATTCCCCTACCCCAAGAACATACACACCAAAGCACACCACATACTCGCACGCCACCTCCGTAGGAGAGACACATACCCCAGCTCCACACTACATACACATGTACACACACAGGAACCTCGCCTTTGCATTGCACACACACAAGCTCACCAGCAGATACACACATGCACCGCAGCCATGCACACCACCCACACAAAAGCACCCACAACCACACCCTACACACAGACTGCACACCACCGTTGCACCACACCCACAAACACTTGCTTCTAAAGCTACAACTGTTGTTATCTAAAGATGGCACACAGTGTAGGAACTCTGGCACTGGTCTCGCGTACTTGAGAACATGAGACCAATGCGAGAGAACGGGGGGCAGGGCATGAGGAGGTCACGAGCACTGGCTCCTAAGATTTTGGCCTGGTTCCTAAATCAGCACAAAATTTGTCAAGGCATCAAGTAGTCCAAGAACTCAAACTGCAACTAGGCGAACCCTCATTCTTGCTGTCCCCCTTACCCCTGCTCCTGCCCTTGCTCTTATCACCACCGCTGCCACACTTGCAGCTGCAGAAATGATAAACAGCAACGTGCACTCTGAAAGACCAGCTGCTTCCACCATCATGCAACAGGAAGTCTACATCGTAGGGCGCAGGATTTGCTAAACTTACAGAGTGCTGCACCAGCACATGGTGATTCAAGCTCTGCTAAGCACTTTTTTGTAGTTTAATGATCATTGCTACCACTGCAGGTCCAGGAGAAGTGTGGCAGCGGTGGTAATGGCATACCATACCAGTTTGGTGCTCTATGTGACTGTCTAGCTCACCTAATGGTAGTGCCAGTCCTGACTGCAAGAACCCTTCCTATGAAAAGTCGCACTGCAAATATTCTAGAACACCTTCTGTAACCTCCAATTTGGAAAAAAGAACAAGAAAACTACTGCAGATTCCTAAGCAAACAGAACATACAGAATCCCTCACCTCAGTTACAGATGAAAATAGAGACCATAGAAACAGAAAAAATGACTACATTGATCAAGAAACAACAGCTGGTACGGAGCAAAGAGAAACAGAAAAGTTTAAAATCAGCAAAGGTGTATGACAAGGCTGCATACTTTCCCCCTACCTGTTTAATTTATATGCAGAACAAATCATCAGAGAAGCAGGACTGTATTAAGACAACCAAGGTGTGAAGATTGGTGGAAGACTCATCAACAACCTTCGCTATGCTGATGATACCACATTACTGGCTGAAAGTGAAGATGATCTGAAACATTTGCTTCTCAAGATCAAGAAACATAGTTTTAACCTGGGTGTGCACTTTAATGTAAAGAAGGCAAAGATCCTGACAACTGGCAAAATCAATAAGTTCATCGTTGAAGGAGAAGAAATTGAAATCGTGGACAACTTTAACTTATTTGGATCAACTATGAATAAAGAAGCAACAAGCAGTCAAGAAATCCAACGATGTATTGCTCTTGGCAGAATGGCTATGTAAGACCTAGACAAGATTCTCAGGAGCAGAGATGTCTCTCTCCATACAAAGATTCAACTTGTTCAAGCCATGGTATTTTCAATAACATCATATGGATGCGAAAGTTGGATAGTGAAAAAGATAGACAAGAAGAAAATCGATGACTTTCAATTATGATGCTGGCGACGAATATTGTGCATACCATGGACTGCCCAAAGAACAATCCAGTCAGTACTAGATGAGATCAAACCTAAGCTTTCTTTAGAAGCTCAGATGACAAGAGTTTGACTTTCATACTTTGGACACATCATGCGAAGAGAGAAATCATTAGAGAAAGGCATCGTGCTTGGCAAAGTAGAAGGTCAATGCAAAAGAGGAAGGCCAGCAATGAGATGGATCGATACAATAACAGCAGCTATGGGTGCCACTCTGTCAACAATGAGGCATTGGTAGATTTCCGACTTTACAAATCTTAACAGATAAGTTTTTACAATCTATATCTATAGTCGGATTTACCCAGTTTTAAGCAACAATGGTTATCGCTGACAACGAAGCTGATTAAGAAACATTGAAATGTTGTCATCCTTGTTTTAAAGATGAGTCAGCAGAGCTCTAAGAAAATGTGAAATCTGCTTTTTCAAGATATATCATTATACAAAAAAATCTTTTGGAAAATAGGATTTTAGGAGTCCTTGATGTAAGGAAGGGGTTGGGATTTCTTAGGCTTTCAACTTGATGTGGCCTGTAGCTACCCTTCCCCATTCATTCTGAGACTCTTATCCAAAAAGAAAGATTTTTTAGTATTGTGTATTTTGATTGGGGCAATTACTTTAAGGATTAACAATGAGGCATCTGACTGAAGACTGAACACAGTTTAGGACAGCTATCCAGAGGGTCACCATGAGTCGACACTGACTTGACGGCACTTAACAACAATGACCATACAGCCAGTCGAGTCTGCTCATCCATACCAACTACTAAGCTCTACAATCCCTTTCCTTAGAGATATTTTGTGTTTGTGCCATACTTTCTTGAATTCAGATATGATCCTCATGTCTACCACCTCTGTTTGGAGGCTTTTCCCTGTATCCATCACTCCTTCCATAAAGAAATATTTCCTCAGATTACTCCTGTTTCTACCTCATTTCACCTTCATCCTATTCCCCCTTGTTTCGAGAACTTTCTTTCAATTTTAGATATTTAAACATCTCTATCATATCTCCCCTCTCCTGCCTTTCTTCCAAACTATACATCCTTAAGTTTGTCTCCATATGCTTTATGACTAAACACAAAGGGGGTTATTCTGTGCCACGAATAGCGAGAATGGACGTCCCAATGGGATGTCCATCCCCGCTATTCATGCCTACCCCCACCGCATCTAACTTCCCCGCCGGTTATGCGGGGAAGTTAGATGGGGGTGGGAAAGGGGCAGCTCGGGGTGGAGTCTGGGCGGATTGTGGGCGGTCGCCAGTCCTGAACATTCAGCGCCGATTCTAATGTCTGCCCTGTATGCTCAGGGCCAGCGACTTGTAAGGGGAAGTTATTCTACCTCTGAGGTAAAATAACTTCCCCATACATCCAGGAACGGTGGCCCAGGGCGCGGATGGGGCAGGGAGGGCCCAAAGACATTCCCTGTAGCCCAACCCTGGCCTTAGGAGGCCAGATCGGTGGTTAGGCTGCGGAGAATACAGCATTGGAGTCCGGTGGCTGGCATCGCGGCTCTTCAATGGAACCATGGTGCCATGGCAGCATGACACCATGGTGCCTCGGCTCCATTGAAGAGCCTTAACTGAGTTAGCCTGGAAGGTCTTCTACATGCAGGCTGGGCTGAATCGCAATGCTGGCCTGCATGTACAGAACTGTTTGCAATTCTGTTCCCATGGGCTAGACATGCCTCACGGGATCAGAATCGTGATCACCTCTGTACATCTGGCTCAGACCAGAAGTACAGAGGGGATATACGTCCGGGACAGAATGAGCCTGAAAGAGTCTCTGAGCACCACAATATCACTGAAGAAAAAACACAGACACAGACATTATGAAAACAAGTCTTCCAAAAGTGCGACAACTGACCACGGGACTCACAATATGTATTAAGAAGCCTCAGATCAGGGGGGTAGAAACGACGATGTGGCAGTAAGCCACTGAAAAAGCCCTAGCCATTTAACCCCAGATGTCATTCATAGGCCTCAGTATGTTTTACAATTTTTTAAATACATTTAAAGAAAAAAGAAAACACTTAACTGAAATCACAAAGCCCTTCAGTCAAATCAAATCATACTCCAATACGAGCTGGATCTGTGTTGACTCGAGTTTTGTCCTCCAACTTTAATCTGGCTGCATCAGGATAAAGTTGCCAGCTCCACTCAAGTTGCCCAGAATGAAGAAAACAGTTCTCCTCATCGATTATAAGGAGGCGGCTCAGAAATTGCAACAGTCCTTCACCAATAGAATCAGCAGACTGTCAGCAAATCCAATGACTCATTAAGACCTGCCGGTTGTACAGCGTTGAGGGTAAAGATCCACTTAAATTCATGTCTGGTAAGCTTCCGAAGTCTGTCCCCACATGTTTGTTTCTCTATGATATCTATAACAAACCAACTTAATCTTCCCAAAGGTGACCAAATTGTAGACAATGCTGAACCATTGGCGCTTGGAGCATTTGAGTAGATAAACGTGATTTATGTTCAAGTAGGCGTATTTTCACTTCATGGCAAGTTCTGCCTATATAAATCTTGTTGCATGGGCAGACAATTACATATACGACTATAAGCCAAGACGACTGATAATCAGTGATGTGTTTTAAAGAGAATACTCCTTGAGATTGAGGATCCTGCCATTCACTTATACTAAGTGAAAGCTGACACACAGAGCAATGATTACAGGGTTGATGTCATCCAACCTGCACTCCTACATGAAGCTGCACCACAGCATGTGCCGCCTGCAGCCCTCTGTGTCCCCTTTTCCAGCATCTGTCCAGTTGCCCGTTCTGACATGCCCGCCCTGCTGTTGCAGAACATGTGCACGCCATAGGAAATCTGTCCAATGGAAAGGGAAAACCCTGATCAGCGCTATTTCACTGTGGGGTCATTCACCTTGTATGGGGACGGAACATAGACCCTTCCAAAATTCATATCTTGTTTTTGGAGCTTTCTCAGGAGTGTTTTTTGATGTTTCCCATTAATATCACTATTGCCCAGCTTGGTCATGTTTTTTTTATGTTTTCTTCTGGTCATTTTCAGTGTTTATTTGCCCTTTTGTTCTGTGCACATGTATCACACTTATCACTTTTTGTAGGTTTCCCTGGTTTTGCTGTACATTGCTGACGGAAATGGTTTCTCTTCCCTTTAAAACAGCTCTAACGCCAGGATTTCACTGGCGTTAGCTTTCAGCCCCGGAGTCCACAGCGTTAGTGTGCAGGGAGCCTCTCCCCTCCCACTCTACGCCCATTGACCCTCTCTCTCCGCCCCTGGGGAGCCTTCCTCCGCCCTCCGGGAGCCTTTCTCCGCCTTCAGCGCTCATTTGCGCCGCTGCGTGCGTTATCGCGTGATAAGGTACCTCTGCGCCTGATAAAGTGCCATTATTGCGCGATAAGGTACCTTATCGCGCGATAACGTTGCCGGGCGCACATTAAGACGGTTTAGTAAACATACCCCTAAATCTGTTTAAATCCGTACCCGCTGTTTCCACCTCATCGCAAAATAAGGACTGCGCTTGCAGAGCCTTAGTTAAATGTTCTTGAAAATAGCTGAACATTTAACTTTATATAGAAAATAAGCTGATCATAATCAATTGCTTAATTTTGAAAGTCATCATCCATTCAAATTGAAGCGAGCATTGCCAATAAGACAATTTTTCAAAAATTCGACAAATTTGTTCCTCTGATGTAGACTTCTGCTGCCAGGACATTAATGAGCAAACTACCCTCATCACCTCTGAAATGGACAAACAAATAGTTGTTCTACAATATTCGGATAGAGCTCAAAGTATAGCACAAAGTATATATAAGCATTGGCATGTTTTAGCCCTTCATCCGATTTTTAGGAATGGCCCATGCTTTGTATTCTGGAGAGCATGCAATTTACGGGGTATCCTAGTGAATACAGATTTTTAAATTTAAGAAGCATGTAGGAGTGCAGGTTGGACGACATCAACCCTGTAATCATTGTTCTGTGTGTCAGCTTTCACTTAGTATAAGTGAATGGCAGGATCCCCAGTCTCAAGGAGTATTCTCTTTAAAGCACATCACTGATTGTCAATCGTCTTGGGTTATATATGCAATTGTCTGCCCATGCAGCAAGATTTATGTAGGCAGAACTTGCCATGAAGTGAAAATACATCTACTTGAACATAAATCATGTTTATCTACTCAAATGCTCCAAGTGCCAGTAGTTCAACATTGTTTACAATTGGGTCACCTTTGGGAAGATTAAGTTGGCTTGTTATAGATATCGTAGGAGAATCAGCATGTGGGGGCAGACTTCGGAAGCTTACCAGACTTGAATTTTACCCTCAACGCTATACAACCAGCAGGTCTTAATGAGTCATTGGATTGGCTGACAGCCTGCTGATTCTATTGGTGAAGGACTGTTGCGATTTCTGAGTTGCCTCCTTATAATCGATGAGGACAACTGTTTTCTTCATTCTGGGCAACTTGAGTCGAGCTGGCAACCTTATCCTGATGCGTCCTGATTAAAGTTGGAGGGCGAAACTTGAGTCGACACAGATCCAGCTCGTATTGGAGTGTGATTTGATTTGACTGAAGGGCTTTGTGATTTCAGTTAAGTGTTCTCTTTTTTCTTTAAATGCATTTAAAAAATGTAAAACGCACTGAGGCCTATGAATGACATTTGGGGTTAGGTGGCTATGGCTTTTTCAGTGGCTTACTGTCACATCGTCGTTTCCACCCCGCTGATATGAGGTTTCTTAATACATATTGTGAGCCCCGTGGTCAGTTGTTGCACTTTTGGCAGACATATTTTCATAATGTCTGTGTCTGTGTTTTTTCTTCACTGATATTTTTGTGTTTAGTCATTTTAATGAGTGAGAGTCTTCGGGGATTTAATTTTTGCATGCTGTAGGTCCATATACTTTATGACAATGACCACTGACTGCATCCTGTGTATATTCTTTAGAAGGTGCAGTCTCCAGAATTGCATACAGACCTCCAAATGAGGTCTCACCAGAGCTGGGCCAGTGCTTCCATGAGGCAGATGGTCTATTAGAGCGTCAATGTTCTTGGACGGCAAATGGGCAGTGACAGGCCAGCAGCTCAGCCAATTTGCCAGGTCCTGGTACTGTTGTATATCACAGGAAAACCAAAAAGGGCTAGGAGAGCAGGGTCAAGGTGCTACATATTCTGAGGGGGGGAAAGGTCCTGACCCCCCCCTGCCCTCCATTAGTAGGCTGCAGCAGGTCTCAGCCAGAGGCCTCAGACAGCTCCCTCTGTGCTCGGATTATGCATTTTTACAGGATTGCTGTTGGAGAGGCAATGTTGAGATGATCATGATTATTGAGCTTAATTATCAAAATCTTGAGGGGGGGGAGCGAGTAAAGCTGAATATTTACCTAAGGCACCCAATGTCCTTGCACCAGTCCTGCACCAAAGGCTTCTAGAGAGGCACCATCACCTCCTTCTTCCTGGTGGCCATTCCACTGCCTATGTACCTACGCATCATTCTGGCTTTCACCATTGCCTTTTCTACCTGTTTAGTCACCTTAAAATTTTCAAAAACAATCATCCAAGGCCAGCACTACCATTAGGTGAACTAGGCGGGTGCCTAGAGATCTGGCCCTCCTGTGTGCACCCATTGTTGCCACTGCCGCCCCTCTCTGGGATGCGCAACAGTGGCAATGGGCATAAACAGCCCCACAGTGCTACTTTTAATCTTTGGCACTGCATGACTGTTTGTTTCCATCCCAGAGATGGAAGCAAAGTGCCCCACGGCGCTGACGTTTA
The DNA here is from genome assembly GCA_033557465.1 of Ichthyophis bannanicus. Classification (NCBI taxonomy): domain Eukaryota; kingdom Metazoa; phylum Chordata; class Amphibia; order Gymnophiona; family Ichthyophiidae; genus Ichthyophis; species Ichthyophis bannanicus. The sequence continues at coordinate 39,974,623 of CM066037.1, read as the reverse complement.
AAGGTAAGCACTGCAGAGCTGTTTGTGCTCATCGCTGCTGCCTTGCATCCTGAAGAGGCAGTGGGCATGGAGGGGAGAGTGCAAGGGATGAGGTTTGCCAGGGGCATCTCGTCTCCTTGCACCAGCCCTGCAGTCACCCCCAGGTCCCATTCTTCTTTCATGGACAGAAGTACTTCACTCCCATACTGTACTGCTTCCTTGTATTTTTTCAGTGTAAATGCATGATCCTGCATTTTTTAGCGTTAAATCTCAGCTGCCACACTCTCAACCATTCTTAAAGCTTTGTGTGTTCTCTCTTTATCTACACCTTTCTGGTGGCTGGTTGACCAAGCTAGAAGTGTGCCCTATGTGACTCACGAATCTGGTGCACCCCTCCCTACCCAGCTACATGCAGATGCTCGCTCCTGTCAGGCTTCTTGGAACCGCCCAGTGATATCAGTGCCCCTTGCATACTTGCACCCTGTGCAGCCACACTGCTTGCACAACCTTTGGTATGCCCCTGGTGGACGCTATCTCTGCTCAGCAACCCTTAGAAAATTGTCTCATGGCCCAGGACACCAAAATGGTGTTGATGACAGCATGTAGGCAACCATGAGCCCGACTCCAGGTGAGGAGCTTCTCTGCTGCTCATTAGATCCAGGATAATGTTTAAATTATTATGTTTTATATTTACAGTAAATTGATTCACAGTGAGATTCCAGAATATCTGGTTCAGTTAACTCTGCAACTGCAAAGTGTAAGAAACACAGATCAGCCTGCACTTTGTTATTTTATTATCCTTCTGTGAAGTTTCAGTCCCACGTATGAGAATACCATAATTTACTGCATTGTTCATCAGTGGAATTCTCGTCCAATTGAGGTCAGGATTTTGAGTAATTACAGTATCTGTCATTTAGACAAGCACTGAAAACATGGCTTTTTCATATCTATCACATTAAGAAGCCTGGATTGGGGGAGTGTCTAACTCAAGATGACGTCTGCAGGCTGCTCCGAGTGAGCAAACTTTCTTCATGGGTCGAAAGTGGAAAGGGAGAGGAGGGTTGTTGCCCTCTCAGCCCTCTCAGCCCCCTCATACCTCTTTGCTGATTTCTTTGGGTCCTTTGGATGCTTTTGCTGTTCGTGCTCCTCAAGATCCGGCTTTAATGGGGGAAGAATGCCGGCTAGCAGTTTCTCCAGAGTCGGGTGACTCGGCGGCTGTTTCGGCTCCCCTGCGAGCCCTGCTATGAAAGTGCTCCGTGGATCACCTCTCCCTGAGGGATTTCTGGTGCTCAGCCCTCACTCGACTGAGTAGGAAGCTGTTGGCTTGAGAGGAACCAGAGTGGAGGTGCCACTGGAGCTTGCGGGTGCTGCCATTGAGCAACGCCACCCTTTGATATCGTCGGCGCTGGAGGAGGAGGGTCACACAGGGAAAGGTTTCCCTGTGTGCTGTACCCAAGAGTCTCCGGTGGAGGTGGAAGCCGCTATGTCATCCCCAGATTTGAGTTTGGCCTTTTCCTTGCAGCGGCCTGATAACTTCATGTTGGAATCTATCTGGCAGGCTATCGTTTCCTTGGGAGAAACTTTGGTTCCCCACATCTCGTCGTTGGTGAGAGGGGAAACTAAGGCTTAAAGTGTGTGTGTACAGGAGGACTAAGAGGCCCGCAAGGGAAAATAGGAATCCTGTATATATCTATATATGGAAAGGAATGTGCTGTGCTAAGACAAATTGATTGTTCTACACGGAGATGACTAACATCTGTGAAGTTACTGATAAGCTGTGGTGGGCCTCATGGGATGAGTTGATGTATGTATATGTTTTTGTTAATGTATAAAAGACAGACAGCCCCTCTAACCTGTGGAATAAACTTACATACTACTTATGTGCGAGTGTGTGTGTGTTTGTTCCCCTGGAATTCCAGACAGAGAAGGTCCTCAGCCCAGAGGATTAATGGACGTCCCGAGGGTAAGTGGTATATAGTGCTGGGAAAGGAATACCCACACTAACAGTTGGCCCGGAAGGTCAGCAGTACGGAGGCCGTCGTGGAGGAAGTAGAACGGAAGGTGGCAGTACTACAACCTGCAGTGGAAGAACTCCGGAGTAAAGTTGCTGACTTTGAGTAACATTCTGAAGCGTTTAAGAAGAATTTCTCTTCAGTGCAAGCTAAGTTAGAATAAGTCAAGGTAGCATAATTTAAGATTAATTAATTTTCCTAAGTTGATTACTGTTTCTCCCAGAGATATGTTCAAGCAATATTTAGGGGAAGTGCTGGGTGTTTCCCCTGATTTAATTTCGCCTTTGGTCAGGATTTATTATTTACCTAAGGGGAAAGTAACCCCAGGGGTGGTTAAGTCTGGGGAAGATCAGGCAACAGGAAATGTGTTGAATGTGACAGACCTATTGGAAAATTCAGGATATGAATCCCAGGTTCCTTCTATTTTATTAATCACCTTTGCTCTACTTTCTGATAAAGAATGGTTATTGAAACTTTTCTTCCGGAAACGGAATCTTCTGTTTAGAGGGTTATTGGTTCATATGTATTTGGACCTAGCAAAGGAAACTCAGAGACGTTGCAGGGATTTTCTCCTGCGTCACCCTGGGATCCTTCAGTTGGGGGGATTATTTTTCTTGAAACATCCCTGTAAGTGTTTAGTGAAGTATCACTCTGTTTCCTATATTTTTTATGATCCCACCCAACTGTCGGCTTTCATTAATGCTCACTGCCTCGAGTCCTCTGTTGATTCTTCTCCCGGGCTCGCTTAATTTTTAGATGGCCAGAGTGGGTCTGCTGCCCTTAATTCTTCTCAGGTAATGGATTTACTTTGTGTCTCCCCCCTTTTTGTGGGCTAGGGTGGGCAGACGATGTTTGTATTATTTATTACTTTTGTTAACTGTTACCTAGTTTTCTTGTAAAAGAGAATTTCTGTTTTGTCTGCTCTTTTTCTTCAAGAATGTTCGTTTAAACTATCTTGATTTAATTTGTAAAAAAGTTTTATAAATAAAAAAAAAAGAAGCCTGGATTTGTTCAGATTTGAATTGATATTTGTACATTTTAAAAAATTGTATGAGAAATTATGTGTACTATGTAGATTTAGGGGTATGTTTACTAAACCGTCTTAATGTAGCAGCTCCGACGTTATCGTGCGATGCGTAATGTTATTGCGCGATAATTTATCGTACGATAACGTTACGTATCGTGTGATAACGTCAGCAGCAGCGTTAAGGCACACTAATGCTGTTAAAGCCGGGTTTGAAGGGTGGAGTAAGACTCACCAGAGGGCGGAGATGGGGGTCAATGTGCAGAGAGTGGGCGGGGAGAGGCTCCATGCACACTAACGCCGTGAAATGAAGGTCTGAAAATTAGCACCAGTGAAAACCTCGCGCTAGAGGCACATTTGCAGGAGAAAGAAACCATTTCAGTCAGCAATGTACAGCAAAGACAGGGAAACCCAGAAAAGTGATAGTGGGAGGAGTGGTCTAGTGGTTAGGACAAGGTACTTCAGGCTGGAGGGCCGGGGGTTCAAGTCCCACCTGGGGACAGCAATCTCAGGCCGGAGGGACTGGGATTTCTAGTCCTATAGGCACTCCTTGTGGTCTTGGGCAAGCCACTTAACCCTCCATTGCCCATGTTCCTTGTAAGTATTATCGTATGTGTCTCATATCCCCTCGTGTTAAATGTATCCCCCAATTGACCGCTTTGACCTGGTGAAAAGCAGGATATAAATACAGCTAAATAAATAAATAAATAGTAGTGATACATGTGCAGGAACCAAAAAGGCAAATAAACATAGGAAATGACCAGAACCACATTTGAAATCCCAATAACCAAGCTGGCCAATAGTGATATTAATGATAAACATAAAGCAACACTACTGACAAAGCGTAAAAAGGAAGATATCATGTTTGAAGGGCCTATGCTCTGTCCCCCTACAAAGTGAATGATCCTACATTGCAATAGCGGTGATCAGGGTTTTTGTCGTTTATATTGGGCAGGTTTGTTACGGCGTGCACATGTGCAGCAACAGCAGAGTGGGCACGTAGGAAAGGCAACTGTACTGATGCTGTAAATGGGATACAGGGGGCTGCAGGCGGCACATGCTGTGGTCCAGCTGGGGCACAGTGCGGACTAGGCAGATGCCTAGGTGGCACATAGGAATACCGAAACTGTAAAGCAGCAAGACAGTAACTGACGAGGGTCCAACATGGGCACGAGTGTGTGTCCCACAGTGTCACAGGAGATATTACCCAGCAGGTACCCCTAAGGGCACATAACATTGGCAGGCGGGGGAAGCGTGCATGTCCATGTAGACACCCCTACCCGAGAACCCACACCATAAGTAGCTGCCTACCGGCACACTGGATGGCCTGGGACTGTGCACCACCAGCACCACCGGCATAAGGGCATGTCAGCATGGTGGCGGAGGGGTGCTGGTGGCAGAGGGGGCAGTGGCATCTGCCCACAGCAGACCACGGCCAAGCCCCGTTTAGGTGGGTGCCATGCACTGCAACAGACGAGGTCTGTCTGACGAACATTTATGGTATCCCCAGGGAATGATCTGCCCCTGTGGCAACAGTTTGGTGCAGTACACACAGTCAGTGTGTTCAGGAGCAGAAGGTCACAAGTTCAAGTCCCAGCTGTAGCTCCTGCCAACCTTCTCCCCATATTTTACCCAGTACTAAACCATGGTAATAAAGACGGAACCTTTATTGCAGATAAAATAAACATGCCTGAAACGCCTATATTTCACCCTACAGAGCACAGACACCATAAACATGTGCAATCCCTAGAGCAGAGTTTCCCAACTGCAGTCCTGGAGGGCCAAACACCATTCAGGTTTAATGCTGTCCCTAATAAATATGCCTGTGCTGCATTTGTATGTGCCACCCTCATGGTATGCAAATGTATCTCATGCATATTCATTAGGGACAGCACGAAAACCTGAACAGTGTTTGGCCCACCAGGACCAGAATTGGGAAACTCAGCCCTAGAGCAGAGGCCAACAGGGGTACAAACACCCACACCCACAGGCTCCACTATCCAACGGCTCATGGAGAGTCAGGCTGTTGGGCCCTGCACGGAGCAGCATCTCCCAATACTGGCACCTGCATACCTTTGCAATGCCGTCCTAAACTTGGGAACACGTTCCACAAATATCAAAAGGTTGCTATGATTAATGTCAGATAACAAATCCTAAGTTAAACACGATTTGTTTATAGAGATTCATTATAACAACCTTTCTGATATCTGTGGAGTGTGTTTCAGTTATTGATTCTGACAGTGTTTACCACCCCGGGGAGTGACCTCAACAGTTTTGCGTACCATAGCAATGCCTGCATTGTGCCCAGGACTGGTGTGGTGGCCAGGGCTGCTACAAACCTCTATATTTGCACAATGCTGGCATAGGTGTGGGAGTGTGTGTCTGTCTATCCAGTGTGTTGTGGCTGCCTACACCTTACTGAGCCTACACTGCTTGCACTGTTTCCAATGTTAGCCTGCCAATGTGCATAATGAGGAGCAAGGTACTGTGGGTATGGCCTGGGCAGGATGCATCTGCACAGGGTATAGAGCAATCGCTGGGACATTGCAGTGCCCGACCACCACCTGCACGGACAGGGTGGCCACAGTATGTCATGCTGGGAGGTCACTCTCACCCTGACTGAGCAGTGACCATGGCATGGCTAGGTTCACCCATTAGTGCTATATAGCATTTCTCTCGTGATATTTATGGGTTCTTTTTTTCTGGGGCCCAGTCACTGATATACTTGATTGGGGGGGGGGGGGGGTGTGCTCACAACCCATGTTTGGGTGCCAGCAGTTCTTCCATGCACTATGTACTAGCTAGCAGACTGTCTGCAGTTAGTATGTGTATGGCTGGAAATACTTTGCAGGGTGCAGTGGGTGGAGACTGACTGTGCCCTCTGCTGGTGAATGTCCGATAGTGGTGGGGGGCAGCTGAGCTTCTCCAGTGTTCTGCCTGTCTGCCCTTGCCTTATGTGATGTGTACAGATCTGCATCGACTGCCCTGTAGGGTGTCTGTTCCCCAGTAGGGCTGGGGTTGATGGTCCTCTCTGCTGCCACCATTGTAGAGATGTACAATGTGGGTCTGTTGGTGGGAGGTCCTGTTCCTCCCACCCTGAGCCACAGAGGGCATGTTGGGTGGTGCTACGTAATCCGCTTTTGGGTCCAAACACCCTCTTCACCTATAAACATGTGACCATAGCACCCACACAGGATATGCACTATTCTGGGTGCATCATAGCCCAGAAGGGCTAGACATGATTGGGAAATACTGGTGGGCACAGATGTATCCTAGGTGTGTCTGCAAGGACTATCTATCACACACTGGCACTAATGGAGACCTGCAGCATAGCCTATCTCAGCCAAACCAGGTGCTGCGGACCTGGTGCTGGGTGCCCCACCTCACCCTCAGGGTGAGCACAGGACCCGCACAATGTCACAGTCTGTACTACTCTGTGCCAGTAACACACACGGTCAGTTCCCCCTACCAGGCCTAGGTGCTGTGGGGGTGCATACCCCATTATGTGATCAGCTGTAGACTGCTGATCTGCATGTGCAGTGCATCATGGGTACAGGTGGGTTTACCCTATCCTGGTAACCATAGCAAACAGTTTGTGTGGTGACCTGCAGTCTTTCTGTAGCCAGCCAGCAGTGTGGTAGCAGCTATAGAGATGTAGCCTACTGGTTATGTCAATGACTGTAGTGGCAGAGGTCATGGGTTTGATCCTGCAGTGGTGTAATCTCTAAAGGCTGTCTGAGGCATTTTCTTTTAATTTAAATCAGTGCTGCCAGCAGAAACACACTCACAGTGCTGTAGCCTAAGGTGCCTCATAGGCGCCCTATAGGGCGCCCTGTAAAGCACCCTATAAGGCGCCCTGTAAGGTGCCTTATACGGCACCCTATAGGACACATTATAGGGTGCCTTGGCAGACAGGGCACTTTATAATGTGACCTTTGGAATGCCTTATAGGGCGCCTTATGAGGCACCTTAGGTTACGGTACTGTGAGGGTGTTTTTGCTGGCAGCACTGATTTAAATTAAAAGAAAATGCCTCAGACAGCCTTTTTAGATTACACCACTGCAGGATCAAACCCATGACCTCTGCTTCCACAGTCATTGCAGTAACCAGTGGGCTACATTGTTATAGCTTCTAACCCTGCACTGGCATGTGCTTAGGGGTAACGCGCGTTAACGAGCCATGGCGCTCACTATCACGCGATACATATTTTCTTGCTACATTAGGACTGGAACGCCCACTCCTTATATGGCATTCTTCACATTATCACTGCAACTAGCGCCGGTAACATTAGGACAGTTTAGTAAACATACCCCTTAATGTTTTCTTATGCACTGATTTGGAATAAGTCATAGTATATTTTATATTTTGTATTTCAATGTATGTACTGTATGTACCTTTTATGCTGTTGTAATCTGCCTTGAATCCCTGGTTAGCTAAACAAAGTATATTTACTCAAATGAAATTACTTCTACTTCTCATCCCCAGCTTCTTCCTTGTCACTCATTCCCTCTCCACTTCCAGTCCCTTTCTTATGCCACTCCCTATCCATGTTCCCATGCCCTCTTTTACCTCTCCTATTTCCACCTTGTCTCAATTCCTTCAAAGACCCGTCCCCTTCATTCAAAGACCTGTCCCCTTCCTTTGTCTCTCACCCTCTCCATAAGCCTCTGCCCTTTCAACTGCTTCCCAACCTCTCCAGATCTGTCAAAACATCTCCCCTCCCCATATTTCTGTATTCAGCCTCTCAGTCCTACTCATAGCCCTCACTCAATCATCTAGTTTCCAATGTCCAGTTCTCCTAATCTCTACTCAGTTTCTTAGACCCTACTATACCCCCCTGCTTGTCCCCACTCTTCCACTGTGCTCAATCTCTGAGGCCTCACCCACTCACAATCCCACCCAAACCCTGCATCCCCACCTAAACTCCCAATACTTAGCCAATTGTATTGTCTGTCTTCTTCTGGTCTCCAGTCTTAGAGTCTCTGCCTAAGTGAGTTCATATCCCCATGTCTCCAGTATCTGCCCTGCTGCCTTTTTCTCCCCCTTCCCAGCCTCCATTGCCACTGCTATTCCCCCATAACACTTTCTCCAGTTTCTCATTATCTACCTCTCTACTTCCTTCTTCAGAATTCATTTGCCCTGCCTTTTCTTCTCCTTACTCCAGCATCTATCCCTCTGCCCCTTCATGTCCACCTCCCCTGGCATATGCCCTTGCTTCTTCCCCCACAGTGCTTTCCTTCTCTAGACATTTCAAATTATTCTTATATTCAGAGTCACTTTGGGGCTCATTTTAGAAGCCCTATTCGAAAATGGGCATAGAGATGTCCAAAGCACAGAGACTGTCTCCAGAACCACTTTAGAAGCTGACTGTGGGGACGTTCCCACCATGAGGATTTGCGAATCTGAACAGGGGCATAGAGGAAGCATGATTAGGGCATTCCCAGGGACCAGGATGTCCCCACCTGATTACAGAAACGTCATGGACGTCCGGCATCATGTCTAACTTTAGATCTGCTCGGAGGCATGCACAATGACAAACAAGCATCTGAAAAGTGCTAGTTTTAAACTGAACAATAGCCAGAGGTTATAGGGAGGAAAATATTCTATCATCCCCAGTACTCAGCACATTTTCAACTATAGAAGCAGTAGGATTTTAACCTTGACTGCCCTGTTTTTAACTCACAACTCTAACCATTAGGCTATCCTAGATGTCCAGGTGCTGAACTATGGTTCTGGAGATGTTTAAGTAGACACCCTGCAGGCATCCCTATCAGGCATTTCCAGGTTTGTGCAATTATGTCTACACCTGAACTACCTGCATTCTTTTCAGACATTCAGGCTTAGATGTCTCAATTGTACTTGGACGGATCTTTTGAAATTTCCCTCTATACGTACAATATGCTATGTTGAACATACAGGTATACATACAGATTCTGCTATACCTATAGCTTATATGTATGAGCTCCAGTTATCAGTGCTTCTCTGTGTAGGATTTATGTAGGATAGGAGTGTCAAACACAAGGTCTGCAGACTGTTTCTGGCACAATCAACCTTTTCATCTGGCTCATGGAACCCAGGCTTAATAGCATCACTGCTGCTTCCTAGTAAAAGCTGGTTTGCTACACAGTGCCCTGACCTGTGCTTTGAAGGTAAAGTCTTAACAGTTTCCTGGGTAATTCACACAGCCCTTGATTTGATAGAGGGAGCCTTTCAAATTACCACTTTGACCTTGGCTTTAACACCTATCTAAAACAGCTTCACAGGTCTTTTGCCCACTAAGTGGAAAGCCTCATCAATTTATTTCTACTTGAAGAATATTTACCCTATTCTTCCTTCTATGCTAAGCTATACTCTAATTGGATTTAAATTAAAAGCTCTCTGGGCTACTAACTGAGATTTAAATCTAAATTAAAAGCTCTCTAAGGCTACTGACTGAGGCTTAAATTTAAGCTAAAAGCTCTCTGGGGCTACTGATTGTCATTTAAATTTAAGCTAAAAGCTCTCTAGGGCTTCTAACTGAAGTTTAAATTTAAATTAATGTTCTCTGGGACCCTCTACTATATACTTCTGTCATTAAGAAAACTGGCCATTTATACCTAATGTCTGCTTTCTTTTAACTAGTTACCATTCCACAATAGGACTCTGCTTTCTATCCCATGACTTTTTAAAATCCTGAGGAGTCTCTCATGTGGGCTCTGGCAAGGTCTCCTAAAAATTCAGATACATAATTTTTAAATCAGCGAGCTTGCATTTATCTATGTATTTATTTACACGTTCACAAATTCTACTGTATTAATACTTATTCCTTCTGATAAAACTGTGAAACTGCTAATAGAAATGTGACTTTATTTTAGCTCGCGCTGAATTTCTATTGACTAGCTTCCTCTGTTACTTATGGCGCTGTGCTGGTGGGCAGATCTGCATATTGATAGGAAAATGAGACATAAGGGCAATAAGACTGTGATGATTTTCAGCCAAGTTTAAAATATGAAAATGAAAGAGGGAGGAAGTGTTCAAAAAAACCTGGCAACTGTTTGGTTTGAAAATCCTCTTGTTTAGGTAGAAATGTATCATTTGTTAGCTTTTTTCCTAAAGCTTCTCTTACACCTACCCAGTCAGGTTTTTCAGATTACCACAGTGCATATGCTTGCGGTGGAGATGAATTGCATGCAAATTTGTGTCAAGCTCGAAAACCTGACTGGCTATGAGTGCCCGCAGGAGAGGATTGGGAAGCACTGCAGTGGAGAACCAAGACATCTCTCTTTTGTAGAAAAGAATGTTGTTTACGCCTTTTTCTTTCTAAAACCTGATTTCAGAATCTTTCTGAGGGGCATAAACAAAATAAGTTTTGTCAGAATACCAAGGCCTACATTAAGAGAATTCTGAATGTAGTGTTAAGACAATATTGGATGCTGCTAAGAATTTCTGACCGAAGAACTTTTCAGTGACATATTTATTTTTATTTATTTATTTACATTCTCTTATATACCGCGCTATTCTGCATCAGTGCAGTTTACATTGAACAAACTGAAATTACATTGAACAGGGCATTATAACTTGGAGATAACTATTTTACAGGGAACATGGGCTATGGAGGGTTAAGTGGCTTGCCCAAGACCACAAGGAGCACCTGTGGGACTAGAAACCCCAGTCCTTCCGGCCCAAGGTTGCTGTCCTCTAGTGAGATTTGAACCCCCGACCTTCCGGCCTGAAGTACCTTGCCCCAACCACTAGGCTACTCCTCCACTCCACATATAGGGGTATGTTTACTAAACTGCGGTAATGTCACCTGCGTTAGGTTCTGTGGTAAAGGTACAGATGCCCATGTAAAGGCATGGGTGGTGCATCGCTACAGCAAGCCGTATCAGCTAACACACGTTACAAGGCGCCTTAGACTAACGCGTGTTACAAGGCACATTACAAGGCGCCCTGTAAGGTGCCTTGTAAAGTGCATTATAAAGTACTTTGTTAGGTGCCTTGTAAGGTGCCTCATAAGGCACCCTATAGGGCTCCTTAGGCTAAGCGCCGTATTAGGCACCTCTGGACAAGGCACTGTAGAAGGCACCCTGGGCTATGTAACCATAGGTTAAGGTGGCCCAACAAGGTTACTGTGCCCTAGGTTAGTGTGCCCTAAGGGCTGCAAGGTGCTTCAGGATGACATGCATGACCTGTGAGGCACACAGGCATGACCTGTGAGGCAACTCTTATCAAGTAGCCAAATAAAATATTCTGGGTGCTGGCAGCAATGGTAGTCACAGAACTCATTAATGTAGATTTATTTTGGACTACTAAAAAGTAGAGAGAGATCCAACAGTGCAGACAGATCATCCCCTCAGGTAAGGTCAACCAACTTGTCAACGTATGGACTTGACCTAGTCTACAAAGGTGCTTCTTCCATTGACAGTAGCATCATAACATGCCAAAGTATTCCACATGACAGATGTGACTTTAGAATCATTAAACGTGGGTGTTTTTATCATTTTGCCTGGGAACTAAAGCTGTTTGCTATTTATTAATTTTTAAATAAGAGAGACTCAGTAGAGAAAAATGATGCTTCATGTTGGGGAGTCTATCGCCTAACAAAAAACAGTCCAGAAATCGTTTTTCATTATACATATATGACTTGAGAGCTGAAAGAGATATAGCTATATGATGACGCTTCAAGTTAATAGAGCTTGGGGTTCACTCCTCTTGGGGTTTTGTTGTTGTTTAAATCAACAGCATTAAAAGAAAGAACCCTCTGTGACCAGCCATCTTCGGCTCCCCCGGTCGGGGTAGAGCACTGAGCAGGCCATCCATCCAGGCCGCTCAGCCCTCCAACCCAATCGGGGTTGTGGGAGGGGCCAAGCAGCGGTAGAAGAGCAGCCGCCGCCGGCGGGAAAGAACCCTCTGTGACCAGCCATCTTCGGCTCCCCCGGTCGGGGTAGAGCACTGAGCAGGCCATCCATCCAGGCCGCTCAGCCCTCCAACCCAATCGGGGTTGTGGGAGGGGCCAAGCAGCGGTAGAAGAGCAGCCGCCGCCAGGCGGGCCCGCGCCTGAGGGCCTCGCCAGAGGGCCCTTTGGCACGGCCCTTAGGCAAAGGTCCTCGCAAAAAACCTAGGACTCATCCAAGAATTCCACAGCTCCACTACCATTCTACCACAGGACCACCCTGCATTCACCAGCATATACATGCACAGCAAGTATACACTATCCATAAGACTGAATTAACCTCTTCTCTAGACAGATTATTACAGTTGCCTGTATTGCCTGACTTGTTACAGTTGCCTGTATTTGTAATATTTGTAATAACTGCCATTGCTACAGCCGCTTGCATTGTACTATACCATCTATTACAGTTGCCTGTATTGTACTATATTGCACTATAACTGCCACCTGATACAGTTACCGTTTTTGCACTATTACTGACATTGCTACAGCTATTACAGTTTTTTACAATTCCCTGCATTGTACCATAACAGCTTCTATTTCCTAATCAATTGTAAACAATTTTAATCTGACACATAATTCTCTCAACATCTAATAACTTCTTCACAAGAAGCCAAAATGTGTCATCACCTCTTTACTCTTCTTAGTTTTTACCTTCTCACAGACTGGCTCGGGACCTCCTCAGCCTACTCTTCTTCCACCACTCATATCCCCATCCTCAAAAACTACGCAAAGAAATGGTCAAGTAACTCGTACCATTATCCAGCTAGGGAAGCTCGAATACGGCACTCCCACTTGATTCACATTGCATTACTCCAAACCAGTAACCCAAAGCAACAAGTCTCCCTGCCTTCCAAAAGCCTAAAATGTGCCCTTATAAACGCTCGTTCGATAAAAACAAAATGGCCTGTAATCCAAGATATAGTTACACTTCACAACCTGGACGCACTCTTGATCACAGAAACCTGGCTATCAAAAGAAGATAATGTCCTTATTAACCAACTCATTCCACCAAATTTTTCCATACACACATCTCACAGAGAAAATAAGAAGGGAGGAGGTGCACTCATTCTCACCAAGTCTGAACTCCTTTTCAATACAACTAACTCCTACAGCTCAGACAATATGGAAACAATCACCATAGTGAACAAGCAATGCTCCATCAACCTGATTTACAGAACCCCCTCAAGCTCCCCAGATAACCTGCCTACCATATTAGACATTGCTGCCAATACCAGTAACATTAACATTCCAAACTGGATATTGGGGGATCTCAATCTCCCATCACTACAACAACATCAGTCCTCTGCATTCCTCAATGCCATCGAAACTCTTGGATATCAACAACTAATCTTGGAGCCCACTCACATCAAAGGAAACATCCTTGACATGGTCTTCGCACCACAATCGGCTTCTGCACAAAACAGCAACATTATAAAATCTATCAATGATGTGCCATGGTCAGACCATAAACTAATAATCCTACAAATTCCTTTGGACAACACTCATTCTTTAAACAACAGAAACCTTGACAACACACTAAGAGCCCCATCAAGAGGTTTTCGGCCCTTCAATAAGGATGTTATAATGACAAACACCCAACCACTCCTCAGCAATACAACACTTAACCTGGAAGAAGCAATTGAAGCCTGGAATAACAGCCTCAAAACCATTGCTATGCTACCACACAAAAACACATCAAGGAAAAGACCCTCAGCTCCTTGGTTCTCGCCCGATCTGCGATCTTCTCTTATGCACCTCAGAAGACTCGAAAAACGCTGGCGCCGATCACTGGCCATTGATGATCGTACAGCCTACAATCTCTATTTAGCAACTCACCGTGAAGCAATCACAAACAAAAGGAAGCAGTATCACACAGATATGCTCAAAAGATCACTAAACAAACCTCGTGATCTGTTCAACCTAGTAAAATCTTTATCTAATGAACCATCTTCAGAACAAAAATGTGATATTCACCCACAAGAATTTGCTGAGTACTTGCAATCTAAACTCCTACAGACAGATGAGCTACAGAATACAGTTATTCAAGAATCAACTTGCCAAAACACCTTATCTTCACTGTATGCACCCTCAGCTAAACAAATTGAAGACATAATCTCCTCACTCAATACCTCCACCGCTCAAACCGATCCTTGCCCAGCCTTCTGGATAAAGGACCTTAGAAGTGTATTCAGCCCATTCATTGCAAGAATCATGAACCTTTCTTTCTCAACTGGATCATTCCCATCTGCTCTAAAGCTCACATCCATCAGACCATTATTAAAAAATTCCAAATTAGACCCTAAAAGGGCTGACTCATACAGACCTATCGCCAGCATTCCCCTCCTAGCAAAAATTTTTGAAAAAGAAGTGCAACGCCAAATTCAAGACCACATAGACTCCACAGCTCCTCTCGACCACTTTCAACATGGCTTCAGAGAACACCATGGAGTTGAAACACTCCTCACCACCCTCCTCAATAACATACTCACCAATATAGACAACATCCGCCAAGGCGTCGTGCTAATCTTCTTAGATATTGCAGCAGCGTTTGATTCGGTAAATCACGAGATACTCATTACACGATTGAAGGAAAAAGGCATCGGTAGTTCAGCGCTGGAATGGTGCAAATCTTACCTGGACACCAGAATGCAATATGTAAAATCTGCAACAGGAGAATCAAACCTTTTCCACCAAAAACAAGGAGTACCACAAGGGTCATCTCTTTCATCTCTCATGTTTAACATCTACATGCAACCCATCTGCAATATCATCAGATCTTTCAACGTGGAAGGTATGATATATGCAGACGACATCCTACTTTATATGCCATTTTCTACAATGCAATTGGATCTACTTCCCATAATAAATTGCTTCAATGCCGTATCAGAGTGGCTCCTCTCACAGAACCTCCGCATCCAACATAAGAAAACTGAAGTTCTCTTTGTTACAAGAGACCCTAACTTCATTCCACCAGCACAAATAAGCGTCAAAGGAGCTGATCTATCCACCAAGGAAGCAATAAGATACCTTGGAGTCACACTGGACCACCGTCTCAATATGAAATCACACGTTAACAATATAACAAAGGCTGTATACTTCAAGATACGCACACTCAGGCATCTACGCTCATTACTGGACCCAGACGATTTTAGAACCATCTTCCAAGCACTCATCCTACCACATTTTGATTTCGCAAATTCAATTCTACAAGGTCTCCCACAATCCACCCTAAGTTCTCTTCAACTTGCCATGAACACTGCTGCAAGGGTTCTACAAGGAGTATCCAGGAGTAGTCACGTGACACCAATTCTCAAACATCTTCACTGGCTCCCGATACAAGGCAGAATCATATTCAAAACCCTAATTCTCACATACAAGGCCATACATGGTTTATCTGCAAACTCTCTAACTGATCTCACACAATTTTTACCTCCAACTAGAACCAGAAGAAAAATAGCGACAAACACCCTAATGATGCCGAAGGCCATAACAACCTGTAGCCAAGCAACAGCGAACAGAGCCTTCATGTTTTACGCACCAAAACATTGGAATTCCCTACCACCCGAAATTCGTGCCATAACCGGCATAGTCCAATTCAGAAAGGCCCTCAAACATAACTTATTCATCAAATACTACCCCACATAATATTCACCACAAACTTAACAGAATCCCCTCCTTTTCCAAACATTATTGATAATATTACATAAATACTTCTCTCATGTGATCGAATTAGCAGATCAATATTCTATGTATATAGTTCAATGTATATAGTTTTACCCCCATATTATCCATGTTTATCTTATCCAAATTTATTTTCCTGTTTTATGTAATACCGAACAGCCTGTTGTTCTGGTCTTTGGTTCTCTGTAAACCGCGCTGATTGTAAATAGCGCGGTATATAAAAAATTGAAATAAATAATAAATAAATAAATAAATAAAAGAGCCGTTTGCAAGGGGCTACACTTAATTGTGGTACTGACTTACTAAGGCTTTCTTACAATTCTGGATCTATAAGAAAAAAGGCTAATGTGCATCTTACCTTGACATTAATATTTAGTACTATTTAATGCCTCATCCTCTTTCTTCTAGGTTAACTGCTGCGGGAGGCAAATTTGGTAATAAAGATTTAAAAAAATGTCCTTCACTTTGGGAAAACGTATTTTATTAAGTTTGAAGTTTGCCCTCTAAAACTATCTTCTTAGTTTGGTAGGACAAATTTTTGTACTTTGAAACAAATAGAGGAACAATTTTTATGTAGCCTTGGTGCTAGTCCTAATGCATTTCTGAGGCCTAAATTCTCAAATGTCTGCCCCTCTTGCCCTCCTTCCAGCAGCGAGCCCCAACTTTGAAACCTAAAATGGTCTAATGTTCCCCAGTGATGGAGCTCCACACCAATTTAGATTAGGCAAAGTCTATTCTTACAAAAGGTTTAAGGGGGAAAACACACGCATAAAGATGGACTAGTCTTTATCTGCAGCCATATACTATGTTACTATGCAATGCATGTGTAAATCAGTAAGATCTGATAAGCTTCTCTTCATAGAAAAATAAGACTAAGGAGTATGTTTACTAAACTGCGGTAATGTCATTCCGTTAGGTTCCACGGTAAAGTTACATATGCCCATATAAAGGCGTGGGTGGTGCATCGTTACAGCAAGCCGTATCAGCTAACGCATGTTAAAAACTAACACGCGCTACAAGGCGCCTCATAAGGCACCTTATAAGGCACATTACAAGGCCTTCTTAGGTGCCTTGTAAGGTGCCGTATAAGTAAGGTGCCCTATAAGGTGCCTTGTAAGGTGCCATATAAGTAAGGTGCCTTGTTAGGTGCCCTATAAGGTGCCTTATAAGGTGCCATGTAAGGTGCCTCATAAGGCGCTTTGTAAGGTGCTCTATACAGTAGGGCTCCTTAGGCTATGCGCCGTATTATGCAACCCTGGACAGGGCACCTTAGAGAGAACCCTGGGTTACGGAACCATAGGTTACGGTGGCCTAACAAGGTTATGGTGCCCTAGGTTAGTGTGGCCTAAGGGCTGCAAGGTGCTGCAGGATGACATGCATGACCTGTGTGGAACAGAGACAGATGTAGCCCTAACACTAGATAGAGCACTCAGGAAAGGCAATGAACAGGTGAGTGAAGGAGGGAGAGCTGGGAGCCACTGGATCTGCCATATCTGTGGGCATCCCATATGGCTGCCAGTACTGATGACAAACATGGTGGGGCAACTGTACCACAGCATAGGGTGTTGGCAATGTAAAGTACTGGAAAGACAGTTGGTGGCAGACAATTGGAATACGTGTCCCCCAGTGGAGGTGCAGGTGGCAGGAGAGTTTCAATGATGGGTAGACAGAGGAGTGGTGGTGCCATGCAGATCAGGCACAGGTGAGGCAAGCATGAAGAGGCGCAATGCAGGAAAGGGTAGCAGTGCAGGACATGGGGTGACAGCCTGCACAGGCAGACAGGACTCTACACAGCTGACAGACAGACCGAGGGAATGTTGGCAATTGTTGCATGAGGGTGATGCAGCACTGCCACTATGGGTCTAAGCGGTATGTGCTATATACCCCAAGGGGGCCTCAATCACCCCTTTTGTAGATGAGGGTGTGGTGGGACACATGCCTGCATCCTATAGAATGGCTGCAGTACCTGCAACCACATTTGCTGGTGGATGACAGCCCTCTATTGCAGACCAGCAGTGATGCTTGGGGTAGGCTCAACTGCCTCACACCATGGTCTGCCATTTATCAACAGACAGCACAGTCAGACTGCACCTGCAGCATCCTACAAGGTGTTCCCACCATAGACAGGTGAACTACAGACAGCCCACTAACCAGCCCATAGTGCATGCTCACTGGGGAACCCTGTGCACCCAGAAGTGGGATGCACAGCATAGTCACCAAGCAGATATCCCTGTGATTAGGCCCCAGAACTGGGAACACACAGGTAGCACCAAACACAAATAATATGTGGCACTATGGGGGAACATAGACATGCCATGGTCACTGCTCGGTCAGAGTGAGATTGAACCAACATAGCATGCTGTGGCCACCCTGTCCAAGCAGGTGGTGGTCGAGCACTACAGTGTCTCAGCCATTTCCCTCCACCCTGTGCAGATGCATCCTGGCCAATCCGCCCTGTCTGGGCCATACCCACAATACCTTGCTCCTCATTATGCACCTTTGCAGGCTAACGCTGGAAGCAGTATGAGCAATGTGGGCTCAGCGAGGTGTTGGCAGACACAAAACAATGGAGAGACATACACACACTCCCACACCTATCTCAGCATTGTGCAGAGATGAAGGTGGTTGACAACCCTACCCGCTGCACTGGTCCTGATCACAGTGCCGACATTGCTAATCTGTGCAGGGGGTAGTAGTAGTGCTCTGGTGATAACTGCAGCTCTGTGTTGGGGCCAACAGCCTGACACTCCATGAAGCTGTGGATAGTGGAGCCCTTGTGAGTGGGTATCCGTACCCCTGTGCAACACTGCTTTGGGGTTTGCCCATGTTGTTGTTGTGGCTGCATTGTGGGCTAAAACTATAGGGAGATGCTCTGCAGGATCCACAGATGGGACCTGAGCCTCTGACCCTCTGCTCTTGGACATGCTGGCTAAGTATACTGCACCACACTGTTGCCATAGCAACATAGTGGTCCCTGGGGCTACCCTTACGTTCCTTGGCCAGACCTCTTCTGTTGCACTACACACCACGTACTGGTACAGGGCATGGCCTAGGTCCACTGCAGGCGGGTGCCACTGCTCCCTCCAGCACAATCACCCACCCCCTCTGCCATGCCACCATGACCATATGCTGTCGGTGCCAGTGGTGCGCCATCCCAGGCCATCCAGGGGACAGGTAGGCGGCTGCCTAAGGTATGGGTTATGGGGTAGGGGGTGCCTACATAGATGTCCACGCTTTCCCCGGCACCACCTGTCAATGTTATGTGCCCCTTGGGATACCTGCTGGGTAGTGTCTCCTGGATGGGACACTGTGGGACACAGACTCATGGGCATGTCTGACCCTGGTCAGTTGCTGTCTTCCTGGTTTCCATTTTCTGCATACCTATGTGCCACCTCAGCAACTGCCTAGTCCACCCTGTGCCCCAGTAGCCCCCATTGCATGTCCCACCTGCAGCCCCCATGCCCCATTTGCACCATCACCATAGTGGCCTTTCATACCTGGGCACTATGCTGTTGCTGCAAATGGAACACTACTATCACCTTTTCTGGGCTCCCTACCTATGCTGTACATTGCTGACACTAAAATAGTTTCTCTCTCTTGCAAATGTGTGCTAACGCCAGGTTTTCAGTTGCGTTAGGATTCAGCCCTTAATTTCTCTGCGTTAGTGTGAATGGGGCCTCTCCCCACCCACTCCCCGCCCATTGACCCCTTCTCTCCGCCCTCTCTCCATCCTTTTCTAGACTTACCGCGGCCGGGAATGTTAAGGCGCGTTATGTAACGTTAAGGCGCCTTAAAGTTACATAACGCGCCTTAATGTAGCCGCTGCTACGTTACCGCAGTTTAGTAAACATACCCCTAAAATTAAAACTTCTACTTTGGAAGAGCCCTCCATGAATGTATTTGCTATTCCCTACTGGGTCAGGAGCAGTGGAGTGGTTAGGGTAACTGCCTAATAACTAAAAGTTCAAGGATTCAATTCCCATTGGCACTACTTGCGACCTTATTTTAATTGTGTTTCCAGTCACCTCTTATTGGTGTCAAGGTGCCATTTCTGTTCTTGTAGTATATTTTCAGAGTGGCTAGCAATGTACTTGTTCTCTTTGCCAGCAGAACACACTGGGCAGTGGGATTTGCATCCTGTCACCCATACCGTAACAGTAACATCATATATGATAGCAGATAAAGGCCAGTATGGTCACCCCTCCCCATGCCTCTGACAGAGCATGGTCCTGCGATGAACAGATGGTCTTTAACGCAGTAATTCGGGACTGTACAAGAGTCTTACACGAACATTTGAGTTTACGAATATCCAATACAAGTGGTTCTATCAATAGAGATTTCCCCTGATGAAGAAATCGAAACACGGCCTGTGTCGGGCAATTTAGGCTGTTGGAGTGTACAGTAGATAATCAATAAAGAGTCCTTCCTGAATAACCACGCAATTTAGACTGGGTATGCCCTCTAGTTTTACAGCTTCTCCGTCTTTGGAAGAGGTTTGTTTGTCCATTTATCCCCTATAAGTATGTAAAGGTCTGTATCATATCTCCCCTGTCCTTCCTCTCCTCTAGCACCCACATATTCCACATCCATGCATCTTGCACATCCCGCACATAGCTGGTCCCTCCCTTTTGTGTCCTCTCTATGTCCCTCACTTTGTGATTGCCTGTTTTCATCTATCTATCTGTGCCAGCCTTTCCCAGCCCCTGCATGCTGCAGCATGGGCTGGCCTCCTGTACCCTCTTGGAAGGAGCACCCTCCTCCTGCAGTACAAGCCTGCAGAGCAGGCAAATCTCTTCCTCCAAAACGTTTGGCTGCCTTGTAGCAATTACCTTTCCTCTGCAGTCTTGATTTCACAGTGGTGGGAGGGGAGCACTACTCCATCCTGTTTCCTGTTGCACATGGACTTCTGTTCATTGAAGGTAGACACGTTTTCGGACTTACACATGGATGGTGGAATCACCAGACTCAGGTTCGGTCATAGGCGAGCAGTGCACATACACTACAGGGGCAGTTTAGATGGGCCGCAGGTGGAGACATTTTCAATGTTCACACGTACACAGCTCACATGCCTAGCAGGCTCTGCTGTTTGTGTAGATGCATACTCGCCTTTGCCCCAATTCCGTGGGCGCGTGTGCATATATCCAAGCGCCTATGGAATTGGCACTGGGAGATGCACGTTTCTGGCATGCACATTTCCGCCAGGGCTGGCTATCCTTCCTTTAATTGGCCTCCATGTGTCTCAGCAAATCTACATGTAATTAATTTGCACTTCCCTTGTAAATAACCAGGGTGCAGATTTAGCATGGAGGCTCAGTGTGATGTCATTCTGCATGTGCCCAGTCCCATTTCTAATAAACTGCTTTTGGCGACTGCCAGCCCTGTTCTCCTTTTCCATGAGCACAGAAACACAGAATGAATGGTCAGCATGCAAGTGGTTAGTGACGACTTTTCATTGAACTACTACTAATAATAATTTGTATAGCGCCACAAGGCGTACTATACCTACAACTTCTTTGTTGACCTTATTTCTACATATTCATGTGGACTAACCCAGCAGGTGCAATAGTTTTCATTAGAAGAGTGACATAGTTTTTAGGAGAGAGAGTGGGGGGGGGGGGGCAATGGTAATTTTATTTTGATGTATAAGAGGTGTCACAAGTAGGGAGCGCTATAAGCTGCTCCTCTTGACTAGTCCTTGAGTCTAGGGTGTTCTAAAAACCCATTTGTTCATCTTCTCCATCAGCAGGTTAAAACTGTTGGCACAGAGCTCTATGCTCTGATTGGCTTCCTTTGTTTCATCTGATTTCCCCAGTCCAAATTCTGCTGGAGGGTGACACCACTCCCTTACGCGGCTCTAAAGAGCATTTTATTCACTGCCATGGGAACTCTAATCGAGGGTTCAGACTGAGTCCTCCTGCTCTCTCTAGCCAAGTTCTGCCCTCTCTACTGGCCTGTCCTGTCCTCCGGCTTAAAGAAACCTCCCTCATGCCTAGCAGTGATCCTGTCCCAATTTCCTACAGGCTTCTTCCTACCCCCTTCCTTATCACAGAGGGTATCAGCACCCAGCTAAGCAGGAAGCCTTTAAAATTCTGATTTAGAAAAGCATCAGCTGGGGAACCTTTCACATGCCGTTCTTACATTATATCAGGAGCCATACAGAATCATTTTGCTTCCAAAAAAAATCACATCTGAAAGTGGGAGAAAATGTTTTCTTCAGTCCTGAGCTGGTTCAGATCACTCCTGGTTAGCTGTAGTAATGTGTGCTAGCACTTTGATGGATGGCAGCGTGCGATATGGATCACGGATCCTTTTATTCAAAGGGACCAAGGACACATATCATACATTGCAGCAAGCTGATGTGGTAGAGCTCATTATTACATCTGTGGTGCAGTAATATGGGAATCTGCAATGTTTTCCATTAATTTCTTCCCCCGCCTCACCTCTCTGATACAGTATCTCTCTAAGATTTACTAGACTAGAGGCACAATAGGAATAGAGTAAATGATGCTGATTAAATTACAGTTTAACAGGCAATTAAGATAAATCCCTTCATGATTACAAGTGCAGTTCTTTTGATTATTATAGTATTACTGTGTCAGTTAAATACATGGGAGAAAAATCAAATTTGTCATTAAAAAAATGCATTCTGTTGCTTTAATTTAAAGATCAACATAATGCCAGTAAGATAACGGAGTGTGCCAGGATAATAGAAGAGAGGGGACTTTAAACAGGATGAGGAACAAGAGAAAATGACAGAAGGAAGGGAACAAGAGAATATCAAGAAAAGGTTGGTCTATGGGCTAGAAACATGATCTGAAGGATCCCTTCAGGGTCTCCTCTGAGGTTCTGCATGGAGGTTATCATTTGAGTTCATATCATAATGAACAGGCTAATTCAGTCCTGGTTTAACCGTACTGCATACAAAAGTTTCAGAAAGGTAGGGCTACAAACTGGAAATGCAATAGGGTAAAACCAAGGCTAGAGTAGTGTGTTCCTTGTCCATGAAGCCAGCCAGCAACCCTAGGTTCAATACTTCCCATCAGCATTGTCTGCAGTGCGGGTTCTCAGCTCAGTCCTTGGGACATATCTAGCCAGTCAGGTTTTCAGGATAACCACAATGAATATGCATGAGAGAGATTTGCCTGCAATGGAGGCAGTGCATGCAAATGTTTCTCATGCATATTCATTGTGGTTATCCTGCAACCCTGGCTGGCTAGGAGTGTCTTGAGGACTGGGTTGAGAACCACTGGTCTACAGTATAGAGAGAAGGGAAACATGGAGGTAAGCTGCAGTGGTGTAGCTGTTCCAAATTTATGCCTTCTTTCTTCCTCCGTAAAGGCTTGAAAGAGCAATGGCTAAATGCTAAAGGCATCCGTGCCATAGAGGAATACTTTCTACTCTTCACAGGGATGGTCTCTGCAGAAAAGAGGACGTGATCTCTTCTAAATCGGTAGTAAGCAGTTTTTTTTGTGTAGGTGTCCTTTAAAGTGTATACCAGCTCGGAGTACGGTGTTATCTGCCAAGCTGGCATCCGTCTTAGTGCCTGTAACAGCTGGGTTCCCTCTTGTTGTTTTCAGAAGAGAAGCAGATGGGAACAATTGCTTCTTCAGCTAGTCTTTAGTCCATTGTTTTGTTTTGTTTTTTTTAATTTTTATTTTTATCAAACATTCAATATAAACAAACATACACAACTTTTTCAGGAAAACAGAAGGCAGTAAGAAAAGAAAGACAGGGAGAAAGAAAAAAAAATTAAAGAGGTCATGAAAATCATCACCGCAGAATCTGTAAAGCCCTCCATAAGGAAAAGGAGCAAAGGAAATTAACATCAAAATATCACATAAAGAAAAGGAGCCCGGATATTACAGCAAGTTCTATCTTACAGCGGGTTCAAGTGTCCTTTATTATAAGAACACCCGTCCTGTGAGAATTAATAAAAGAAGCTGAGAAGGTACATAGAAAACATAACTAACGGAATTTAGCTTAATTAGGCATTTACAAGGAAACTTAAGAAAAAACACGTCTCCCAGCTGTACAACTGCTGGTCCCAACAACAAGAATTCCCTGTGTCTCTTTTGAATCTCCCTAGATAGATCTAGAAATATCTGTATCATAAGGCCTTTAAAGGCCACATTACATTTCTTAAAAAACATTCTTAGCAATCATTCATGGTCTGAAGCTAAGGCAAAAGTCACTAATAAAATTGTGGGAACAACAGAATCCAAATTAGAGCTCTCCAATATTGTGGAAATGTCTAGTATATCCATTTGTTGTATCGAGGAACCCTTTGAGGCCCCTGGAAGCTTCTTGGCAACAGGTAGATAATATATCCGAGTCAACAGGTGATAAAATTCCAGAGGGACCCCCAAGATATCCACCAAATAGTTTTTAAACATGTCTTGAGGAGAAGCCATAGGTTCTCTAGGAAAATTAATCAAACGCAAATTTGAAGATCTAGAAGTATTCTCCAAGTTTTCCAGCTTAAATTTTAACATTGTCAAATCTTTTATGATGCTATTATTACAGC
Source organism: Ichthyophis bannanicus (assembly GCA_033557465.1). Lineage (NCBI taxonomy): Eukaryota > Metazoa > Chordata > Amphibia > Gymnophiona > Ichthyophiidae > Ichthyophis > Ichthyophis bannanicus. Next base: position 39,950,471 of record CM066037.1, on the reverse strand, counting down.
CATCCAACCCCTGGGACTTCTTTTCCAAGTCAGAAATGGCAGTTCTGACCACAGATGCTGGCCTGAAGTGTGAATGATTTCCTGCGTCACATGCCATCTTGGACAGATGCTATTTGAATGCTGTGGATTGCCAATAGGGATGCACATTGGATCCATATGCATCATTCAGAGACTAAATAATAATGCAAAGAGTGCAGATGCAGTGGTTACCCACGTCACCAGAGCAAGCTGATGGCATCTGTCTGTTGAGGCAAAGAGGGAATTGTGCTTTTGATCACCTGCAAAAGGGGGAACCCATATGGCAAACTAGTACATTTCCCTTCTGGACAAATTGAAGAGGGATCTGGTCTCCACATGTCTATGAAAACTTGCAAGATGTGTCTGGGGTCTGCAGGACAATGCCTCTCCTCACACTGCAGCCAGCACACAGCACACACTAGCTGATCAATGCTTTGAAATGCTGTAACACCAGGCATACTCACCGGAACTGGCCCCTACTATCACCTGTACCCTAACCTCCAAAACAATTTGAAGGGAGGAATGTCTTCAAGCATTGAGGCTGCATCAGCTGCTGAAGAGTGGTTTGCAGAGCAACCAGCAGAGTTGTATTTGGAGGTCCTGAATAGGTTGGAGCAAGAAAGTTACATATGACTATGTTGACTAAACATACATGCTTAGATCCATACTCCAGCTGCAGTACTATCTGGATAATGTCTCATGGACATTTGGAAAATGATTGTGATGATGCGCAAGCTCTTTAGCTTTACAATCTTCATTATATTGAAAACCTGTACAAAGAAACACTTTATTACGTTTAACAGTTACCATCCAGGTCCTCTCAAACGGGGCTTACCATATGGTCAGTTTTTGCGCTTGAGACACATTTGCTCCACGTTGGTGGAATTTAAAAGGCATGCCGATGAGCTTTGTGATTGTCTGAAAGCACGAGGATACCCTCCTAATGTCATAGTTCATGCTTACAAACGAGCCTGATATACTTATAGAGTGGCTGCTTTCCGAATCTGATTCCCCTCCAGGAGACTCTGCTGAAGATCAGGTGGTAGGAGTTTTGCCTTACATTCAACACATTCATGAGGTTATCTGCCTTTTACAGCATCAATGGGGCATTTTGGCATTACACACTTGTTTTAACAAACCTCTTCTTTTGGCATATTCCCGGAGAGTTAATCTCCAGGACAAGCTTGTACACTCAGCTTCTTCTAAGGACAGACTTCCATGATCACATTCAGACCCCGGTCACTTTGTTTATGGCAGGTGTCATTATTGTGACCTTACCCTGGTCAGTGATTCATGGTATGACAATAATCAAAAACAAAAACATAGCAATATGCCTTATATATAGACCCCCCACAACCAACCACCAAAACATAACAACAATCCTTGAATCTACCTGCACCTCCCCGATAAGAAAACTCCACATCATCCTAGGGGATTTTAACCTAACTTCCTTCTCTAACACACAACAACTACATTCCTGGATTCTATGGAAGGCATGGGCTTCCAACAAATGATAAAATGTCCTACCCACATTAGAGGCAATACCCTTGATCTTGTGTTCCTCCCAAAACAAATTACAATCCACCCCGAATAACCTCAGTCCCATGGTCAGACCACTCCATAATATGCTTCTCCTTACCCTTACCACTAACCACCCCCTCACACACACCTACCTCCCACCAAAATTCAAGATATAGACCCTTTGACAAAGAGACTTTTTTAAATATAACCATTCCACAGCTCGATAACAACTCAAACAGCCTTAGGGGCTTGTTTACAAAGCTGCGGTAGCGGTTCGCGATCGTTATCGGAGCCGCGACCCCATTGATTTCAATGGGGCCGCGGCTCCGATAATGACCGCGAACCGCTACCGCGGCTTTGTAAACAAGCCCCTTAGTGAAATAATAACAAAATGGAACTCCACAATCAAAAATGCGGCTAAACCAACGCCAATGCCATTAAAACCCCTCATAAGATAATTGACAAATGGTACACCCCTGATCTAGCAAAGATAAAAAAAGAGCTCAGAAAGATAGAACATAAATGGAGATCAAAGAAGACCACAGAATACAAATCACAATACATATCAACCTTAAACACATACAAAGAAGCCATAAACAATGCCAAAAATAATCGCCATACTAAAATCCTTACCAAGGCCATTAGCTGTCCAAGGGAACTATTTGAAATCGTTAAATCACTAACCAAATCCACGCAGGACAACCCACACAAAATATCAATTAACTGCCAAATCCTAGCCAACCACTATGCCAACAAACTAAAATGAAAAAACCTGACAGACTCCTCCCCCATAACGATGCTCCCAACTAACCCCAAGGAGTGGAGTTCTTTCCACCTCATTGATAGCAAACAACTACTAGACACAATAACAAAAATCAATACAACCATCTCCCCCTTAGATCCGGGTACTGTAGCATGGATCAAAGCAACAAAAACAGAACTTGCCCCCATCTATTAAACATAGTGAACCAATCCTTATGCCAAGGATTCATGCCAAATGAACTTAATCCCACCACAATCCAACCCATACAAAAAACAGAATGCTTAATAAAGATGATCCAACCTCCTACAGACCCATTGCCAGTACCCCATTCATAGCGAAGGTCATTGAGAAAGTGGTTCAACTCCAACTGAAAGACTTCATAGCCGCAACTCCACCATTAGATGAACAACAGTATGGATTTTGACCATTCCATGGAGTCGAAACCCTCCTACTAGCACTCTTCGACACCCTCATCTAAGGAATGGACAACATAAAACAGGCATTCATCCTTGTCTTTCTGGGCATCACATCTGCTTTTGACAATGTGAATTATAATATTCTTTTCTCTAGACTTAATCAAATAGGTACAAAAGGAACTACACACAGTTGGTTCAAATCATATATCTCCAATCGCATCCAATATGTGCAAACAGAACAGGAATCATCCGCAACCTTCCCCCAGAAACAAGGAATTCCTCAGGGCTCTGCCCCTCATCTCTCCTGTTCAACCTATATCTCCAACCAATATGCTCCATTTTCAAAAAAATATAAAATAAGATATCATATATATGCTGAAGATATCATGTTGTACTCCCCATTGGATATAACAAACCCCAACTATGACAACCTAGCAGTTTGTCTCAAGGAAGCAGAAAACTGGCTCCATTCAAATAACATGACCATCAATTTCAATAAGACAGAAGTATTATTTACTTCAAGAAACCAAAACTTCAACACCCCCCCAACAATCAGCCTGCATAACACCACACTCCCAGCTAAAAAGGAGGTAAAATACCTAGGAGTCATCCTCGACAAAACCCTCAACATGACTTCCCACATAAAACAAACGGCCAGAATCATATTCTTTAAATTAAGGACCATTCAACAACTCAGACTCCTTATTGATATAGATGACTTCAGATCTGTAGTCCAAGCACTAATCACACCCCACTTCGACTACTGTAATAGTATACTACAAGGGACAACCAAAAAGAATATAATCATACTCCAAATGGCTAAAATGTTACGGCAAGAATAATATTTAAGGCCCACCTTTCTGATTACATCACCCCCATCCTGTACACTCTACACTGGCTCCCAATCGCCAGTAGAATAAAATACAAATCTATAATGACCACGTTCAAACTAGTCAATAATATAGCACCATTTTACCTTACAACCCTAATCCACAAACACACAGATTCCAGGGCTAGAGGACGGAACAACCAAAATACTCTCTCAGTGCCAACCTCAATCCATAAAACTAAGCAAATAATGAGTAACAGTGCATACACATCTGTTGCTCCCACCCAATGGAATGCCCTCCCGGAAACATTAAGAGAAATTAAAGACCTCCAAACATTCCGAAAGGAATTAAAAACATATCTATTGTCATAAGGAACAAGAATCAGAGCCCATGGAAACAGGGACTTCATATCAGAATGAATGCATGTTTGACAGCTCAGAGCAAAACAGAGAGAAGGGTTGGCATAGAAACCCCAAACAAATGAGGTCACTCAGTGCTAGGGAACGCCCGAGCCAAGAGCTAACACATGGCTCATTAGCAAAAGAGAAACAGCTGATGGGGGGCGGAGTTTCAGCCACCGGGAAAAGCAACACAGTTAAAAATCCTCTAGTTAGGGGAGAGGAGAGAACTGGGGCAGGAACCAGGAGAGCAAGAACCACGACAGACAGAACAAGGTCTGAGAGGACGGAAAGGATTGAATGGCATGAGAAAGGGGAAAAAGGTGAAAGACAGGATAAGAGAAGGGAGGAAAAACCCTATCTTACCTGGGAAGGCTCATCTAGAGAAGGGAGCTGTGAAAGCCATGCTGACTCCAGGAAGCAGGCAATTCCACGACGGAGAAAGCAATACACGGCTGGGCAAAGCACAGAGGAACTCCACTCTCCTAAAGGCAAGCAATACCTTTTGAATCCCCTGAGAAGACAGTCTCAGTCCTCTAGCACTAAATATAGTGGAAGGGAAACTTGTTGTTCTGAAGAAGAGTTTTTGCCTGTAAGAAACCCTAGGCAAACTAAAAGGAAAGAGTTTTACAGGGAGCCATATTATAGCCAAGAAAGGTCCCTGGATAAGCAGTGGCTGGAAGATAGAAGAATATTTCCAGATAGCTTTGCAGAGGAGTTTGATAATAGCCCTTGTACGTATCAAGAGTTGTGTGAGAGAGCTGACCGAGAGCTTTATGCAAAACACCTGAGTTCAGCTAAGCTGTTGGGGGATGGGAACACTGTGAATGAGCAAAGGGCAGAGTTCTCCCCGGAGGAAGTTGAGGATAACGTGCATGAAATGCAATGTGAATTTTATCCAACTTCAGACACTGAAACCTATATGGACTGTACGTACACGGTATCAGATAATATACAATCCTTGTGCTAGTCTTGCTATAACCACTGCTGCAGGAGAAAAACAGTCCAAAAGCAAGTTTGGAGGAAAACTGTTTTTGCATTTCATTTTTCTGTTAAGCTGAAGATAAGCATTGCCTAAGTTGTTTGGTTCCTTTGTTACCTTATACCAGAAGTATGGACTTTTCTGTTGTGATGTTCTAAAGGTCAAATTCCAACCCTGGGAAGGGAATAAATCCATTTTGAAACCTTACCATTCGTGTACACAACTATTTTTCTTTAAGCCACGGAACTACAATTCCCAGGAGGCTTTGCAAAGCCTCAAATTCAAGTTCACAAGCTTAAGGAACACATCACCCCACTCGCTTTACCCACGCTGAGGCCTCTGGGAGAGAGGGGCGGTGACATATGTGGCGTAGTTTTACGGATTTTTGACCCAAAGAAGAACGCAGCAAGGAAAACTACGGTTCCAGAGGACCATAAAGAAGCAAGTAGAAAAAGCAGACGGCTCACAGAAGCAAGAAAAGACACAGTAACCTTTCCTGAATGCTGACCTCTACACTAGCCTCAGGTAAAGTCACCTAGGCATAAGCGTGGGAGGATTTGTGCAGGAAAAGGGGGCGCTGTGAGGCTATAAAAAGAAAAGGGGAGCCACACTTGGGTTTTTTTTTCTGTTTTCTCTCTTTTGCTACAGGTGCTGAGAGATGGAAGCCAGGGATGTTCTGCATTGGATGGAACAGCAGTGGGACAGCCAGCTGGAATTAGCGAAACACCTCCAGGAGCAGAACGCTGTCCTAATGAGGGAGCAACAGAAGCCTCTGTTGGACGCTATGCAGGCACTGCTGAGCAAGCCGCAGGAACAACCGACCGGAGATCCCATGGTGATACCTGGGAGTGGACTAAACGCAAGTCATGTTTTTTCGCTAGGACAATTAAGTCCCAATGACAATATAGACGATTTCATTGACGCGTTTGAACGCATTGGGGGAGCATTAAAGTGGCCTAGTGAGCAATGGGCTACTAGATTTGCGGTCTCACTGACCGGTGAAGCCCTATAGGCTTATAAAGCCATGCCAGCCACCCTTGCCGCTAATTACAATGAGATTAAAAAAGCGGTGAAGGATAGGCTGGGGCTCACTACATCTCACTACAGGAGGCTATTTAGAGAAGCCCGCCTGAAACCCCAAGAGACCCCAAAAGCGTTGCAGCAACGTTTGAAAAACTTAGCCTGGAAGTGGTTAACTCCAGAGGGAAAAAATTTGGATACCATTTTAGACACAGTAGTCTTGGAACAGTTTGTCCAAGCTGTGCCTAAGGAAATGAGGACATACCTCATGCTACAAAACTGTCAGTCTACAGAGGAAGCAGCTATGCTGGCTGACCGGTTTCTGGAAGCCCAGATAGCTGACCCCTCAGGGTTTGGGTAACGCAGGCTGCAGGTTTGGCTATGGGTAAAAGGGGAAAGGATCCCAAAGGAAAATGGTATGACATGCAAAATGTAAAGCCTAGAAATGATAATGATGTTTTTTCATATGAGAGAAAATGTTATTTGTGTGGGAAAACAGGGCATTTTAAGAGGGAGTGTGATAGGCGAACTGTCCTTATATCTGAATTGGACAAGCCATCACCAGAGGGATTTCTGTTACATGCTCAGGTGGAAGGGGTTGAGACCTTGGCACTGCTCGACTCGGGGGCCGACCAGAGCATGATTTCCTCCAGGCTCTGGGAGGCCATCAAGAGGCATAGTTCGTTGCCCCCGAGTCAAGTAGAGAGCCAGGTCAGGGTAAAGTGCATCCATGGTGCATTTACATATTACCCTCTGCAGTATCTCAACATAACAGCCCTCAATATGGAGTTAAGAATGCCCATAGCTGTAATTTCCACACTCCCCAGGGATATGATTTTAGGCAGGGATTGGCCACCCTTTTACAAAGGATTAGCAGCAGGTTTAAATGCCCGCACGGGTCTAGTCTCCACTAGATCGCAGGCCGGAACCTCAGGGATGGGAGAGACATCAACTGAGGATAAAGAACAGCTTGGGGAGGAACTAGTATCCCGAGAGGAGGGGTTGGATGAGGAAGAAACAAATATTCTACCTGCACATGATGATTTGGTGCATGAACCCCTTGGGCAGGGTAGAAAATCTAAGGCGAAGAGACGCCACGAGAGACAGTCTAGGTCCCGAGGCAGATCCGAGTTGGAGGCAGGAGCGAGCTTACCATGGGTACCCGCTGAATTAGTAAATAAGTTCCCTTCTTTCCCTGCTGAGCAGCGGGCTGACCCAGCGCTCAAGAGAGCCTTCGAATGGGCCCGGGAAACCCGGCACACGTTGCCTAGGTTCTTCCTAGACAATGAAGTTTTATATAGGGAAAGCTTGGACCCCTATACCGAGGCAGTTAGGAAACAGCTGGTAGAGTCTGGATTGTGACTTGAAAAGGGGCACATCAATCTTTGGTATTTTGGGAAATTTCCTTATACAGCAAAATTGCCAAAATCTTGGAGAGGCAACCATGCTAGCAGAGAGATTCTTGGAAGCCACGCAGGCTTGCCATAGAATGGGTGGCCCTCTGAAGATTGGTGCTGAGGCAAGATGTGCTGTATCAGAAAAGAAAATAATTAAAAATGTTTCTGAAAATGAATGTACTGTATCAAACCAGATGACACAGTGGAATAGAAAGAAATATTTCAAGTGTGGAAAATGGGGACATTTAAAAAAAGGATGTCAGACACACACTAGCTTAGTGGGTGTGGATTTAAAACAGCCCAAAGAAGGATTTCTTTTGATGGTTGATGTACAAGGAATTACCACAAATGCTTTGTTAGACTCTGGGGCAGACCAGAGTATGATGTCAAAAAGGCTTTGGAAGAGGATAGAGGCCCAAGAAGGATTTGTGCCTAGAACCCCTGAAAGCCAAGTTCACATCAGATGCATTCATGGTGCTGCAACATCATATCCCACCTATAGGCTAAAGGTTAAGTGCTTGGGGGGACAAGAGGAAGTCCTGTTAGCAGTGGTGCCTAGGCTACCCTTTGATTTGGTTCTAGGAAGAGACTGGCCAAGATTTAAGCAGGGTCTAGTGGAAGGACTAGGAAAGAAGGAGGGAGAAGGTTTAATGGTAATAGCTCCCGGGCCTTTATTTGGAAGTCCTCAGACCCCAGCTAAAAAGATGGTTAAGCGTCCAGAAGACCAAGTTACCCCAAAGCAGACATTCGTCCTAAAGTACCATAGGGTCACAGAGAAGGCCCAAGCTCCTAAGCGGGCAAACCCTCAAGCTGCTGGGTTTGACCTGTGCAGCATAGAAAATGTGACTGTACCTAGCCAAGGGAGAGCCCTGGTTGACACTGGTCTCCAAGTGGAAATACCTATTGGATGCTATGGGAGAGTAGCCCCAAGGTCCGGATTAGCCCTTAAATATTTCATCGATGTGGGTGCGGGAGTAATTGATCCCGATTACAGGGGCAATATTAAAGTTCTGTTATTTAATTTTGGACAGAATGATTATCACGTGAAGACAGGAGACAGAATTGCCCAATTGATCTGTGAGAGGCTGGGTTTTCCACCTGTGGAGGAGGTCACATCCCTGGAAAATTCTGAGCGTGGAACCAAAGGCTTTGGTTCTACTGACGTCAAAGGGGTTAAAAGCCTAGCTGCCACCTGTGCCCGAGAGAGGGAGGTGAATGAAGAGGAAGATTTGGGACCCCAGGTATCTGATTGTAAAGAAAAATCAGAGCCCCAAATAGGTGAGGACCTGACAGTGGTACAACAGGAAGAAATTAGGAAATTGCTTAAAGAATTCCCAGATGGGTTGACACCCATACCTGGGGAGACACATTTGGTTGCCGATGAAATAATAACTCCACCTGGAAAATTAGTTCGTCAAAGGCCATATCGCTTGCCTGAAGCCAAGAGACAGGAAGTAGTGGCACAAGTCCAGGAGATGTTGGACATGGGAGTAATAGAGGAGTCAAAGAGTCCCTGGAATAGCCTCATAGTCCTGGTGCCGAAGCCTGATGGATCTTTAAGATTTTGTATTGACTTCCGGCAGGTAAATGCCATATCAGTTTTTGATGCATATCCAATGCCAAGAATTGAAGAGCTGTTGGACCAGCTGGGACAGGCTCAATACTTAACCACCCTTGATATGACAAAAGGATATTGGCAAATCCCTCTCACCAGGGAGTCGAAGCCGAAGACTGCGTTCAGCACCCCCATTGGCCTTTTCCAGTTCAAGAGGATGCCTTTCGGACTGCATGGAGCAGCGGTTACCTGCCAAAGGTTAGTGGATCAGGTACTTTGACCCCACCAAAATTATGCTTTTGCATATATGGATGATGTCATAATCCATAGTAACACCTGGGCGGAGCATCTAAAGAGGATCAGGGCAGTCTTGTGCTCCATGAAGCAAGCGGGAATCATTTAAACCCGAAGAAGTGTGCCTTTGCAAATAGGGAGGTAAAATACCTGGGCCACCTAGTGGGAAGAGGAAAAATTAAACCTCTAATGAGTAAAGTAGATAGCATCAGGAATTTTCCTCCTCCAACAACAAAGAAACAACTAAGAAGTTTCTTAGGACTTATTGGATACTACCGCAGGTTTATACCGCAATTTGCAGAGAAAAGTGCAATTTTCACGGATATGCTGCGGAAGAATTGTCCAAACCAGCTAAAGTGGACACCTGAAGCTGAAAAAGCGTTTTCAGACTTAAAAGGAAAATTGTGTACAGGACCGGTACTGAAAGGGGTGGACTTCAAGAAACCCTTTCTGGTTCAAACGGATGCATCGGACGTAGGGCTAGGAACGGTTCTATCCCAATGTCATGAAGGGGAGGAGCATCCTGTGATGTACCTGAGCAGGAAGTTGTCACCGGCTGAACAAAAGTATTCCACAATAGAAAAAGAATGTTTAGCTATCAAGTGGTCAGTGGAGGCGTTAAGGTTTTACCTTACAGGGAGAAAGTTCCAGTTGGTCACGGACCATGCCCCACTTAAGTGGTTGCAGCAAATGAAGAACCACAATGGTACATGGCCTTACAGGCATTTGATTTTCAAGTTGAACATCGTGCTGGGAAGTTACACAAGAATGCGGATGCCCTTTCCCGTATTACGGACTGTAGAGAAGAAGTTTCACCAGTGACACCAGTCCGTAATAACTTAAGCAGGGGGGTATGTGATAAAGAAGCTTATCATAGCTCAGGAAGGAGCTATAGAAAAGGTGAAGTGACTCTGAACAAGCAACCTGTCAGTTCTGGTAGAAATATGAAAACAGAATTTTGCCATAAAAGACTACCAGTCCCAGAATGCACCAGGTTTCCAACAGCCATTAGAGGAGCTGAAGTGGGGAAACGTGTGTTCAATCAGGAGGGCTATGAGGTAATCCCTAAGCACTCATCTCAAAGGGCAGGGCCTGATTCAGCACAGCTGCGCTGTGTTAGGGAGGAGCACTCATCCAAGCAGAATAAGAGTAGAGTTTATTCTACAGATGACCATCTTCATGATCACCTTGGATATCCAGAGAATTGTCCTCAGTATCCTGAGAATCAGCTTGAGTTTGATCATCAGTTTCATCTGAAGGATCATCAGTTTCATCTGAAGGATCATCAGAAGCAGAAGCCAAACCGGACGGACAGAGAGAAAAAGAAACCCTCTGGAAGAAAGAGGAGAAAAGCCTTTGAGAGGTCTAGAAGAGTCCAAAGCAATACGTATACTGGGAGGTATCCTAAGGGCCAGTATACACCATTGGACTGGGGAAAACCAGAGGAATGGTGCTGCAGAGCTAGGAATCTCCAGACGCTACCTGTGAGGGAGACGGCTGCACGTGGAAGGGACCCTAAGACCTGTGCCAGAAGGTATGTGAAGAGAGATCCAGTGTCCAGGGATCTGGATTGGAAGGCTGGATATAAGAACTGGACTACATACTGGCCAGGCTATATAGAGAGGAACTCTAGCAGCAATGGAAGCTCAGGTATGAACACTGATCTATGCCCTAGCTATAACCTTGAAAGACAGCAGGGAAACAAGTATTCTCCTGAAAATGCTCCATTGAGAGATTCATCTGTGCCAATCCATGATATTGAACCCATGCTTGTTGAACAAGGGGGAATAATAGCAGATGAGGATCCTGTTTATATGGACTACTCTCTATCTAAACTCCGTTGGTAACTTTCTGTTATAAAGTACAGCAACCATCACAAAGAAATACAAATTTGTTCTTTAATCTACTCAGAAAAGCTCCTGAAGCAGGATTTGACCCACACAGTGGAAGGCAAGCCAGCTAAGGGGTTTCAGCTGGTGACTGCTAGCAATTAAGCCTTACCTAATTGCTTGTGAGCTAGGAGAGAATCACTTCTGTATCTATGTGGGAAGTAATCAGAAGTTAACCTGAAAAGAACAGTTTGTTTCTTGCTTTGTGACTTTTCATTTGTTGTTTTCCTGATTTTAACTTTGTTTTTCCAAGTTAACACTGAAAGCAAGTAACCTAATTTATGTGCTACCAAGCATATCTGTGTTGGGAGAAATAACCCCATAAATAAATATCTTATTGGCTTTACCCAAGAGCACAACTAAATTATTGTCAGCAGCTGTGACTGGTGTGAATGAACTACATTGCCCACAATACCTTGCAAATCATATAGAAATATGCACTTGCCAAGAGTGTGAAGATTCTCACCCAGGCAGCCGTCTGACAACCTTTGCTTTCCTGACTACTTTGCTAGCTTCTCTAAGATTTTCCAAATATAGATGCCTGTCTTGTACTCGCTGTGATCTCATACTTTATGAAGGCCTCCCTTTCTTTCCTCACCTTTTCAGCTGTTCCCATCCCGCCAACGATTCCTTGAGGTATTGGTCTATCTTGACAATGTCAGTTTTCCTAAAGTCTAAGACCCTCGCTTTTGAATGGATTTTATCAGCCCTTGTCCTAATACTGAACGACACCATCTGGTGGTCACAGGATGCAAGATGACCTCCCACTATAACATCCAAAACACTTTCCCCATTGGTAAGCACCAAGTCCAGTATGGCCCCTTCATGTGTGGGTTCTGTTACCAGTTGCCTGAATACTTCTTCCTGTAAAGAATCCAGGATCTCCTTGCTTCTAGATGACACTGCAGCAAGGATGTGCCAATGTACATCCGACACATTGAAATCCCCTATCAGTAGCACTTCCCCTTTTCTGGCAATGCTGAGTATGTCTTCTATTAAATCTCCATCCACGTCTTCTCCCTGTGATGGAGGTCTGTATATCACGCCAATGCAAATGGATTTCTCTTTCCCTCTTTCTAGTTTAAAGCCATTAAAGCCTCAACATCTGGGATCTTATTTCCCATGCTAATGGCATTTATACACACTGCTTTCCAGATGTTGTCCCTTTTACCTATTTCTATAAAGGTATTTAATGTTTCACTTACCTGGGGGCTTTCATTTATCGGGGGGCTTTCTTCACCCATCCCCAATGAATATAATTTAAAGCCCTCTTCAATAGGTTAGCCAGTCTGCTACTGAAGTCATATCGACCCTTCTTGGGTAGATGGACGGCATGTCTGCTCTGCAGCCCTTGGAACATCATCCCATGGTCCAGGAAACCAAAACGCTCTTGATGACACCATCCATGCAACCATGCATTTATCTCCAGGATGCAAGCCTCTCTGCCCTGGCATTTACCCTCAACAGGGAGGACTGAAGAGAACACCACCTGTGCCCCTGTCTGTTTCACCTTCTGTCCCAGAGCCATTGGGTTTCGTTTTTGTATTTTTGTATTGACATACCAGATAGAACTAGCAGTCAGGTCCTGAACAAATCACATGCTCCATAGATATGTTTATGCTGAATACTATAATAAATACAAGGATGGGTGGGAGAATACCTGGGACTCCCCCTCATGTGTGTTGCTGTGTAATGGCACCAGTTGTGCAAGAAGTGAGCCAGGCCACATTGTCACCTTCTCCACCATCTTGGCGTAGGATATGCAGTAACACGCACCAATTGTTGTATGTTTCTTGCCGCTGTGCATATCTTTAGTTTAGGGGTGCAAGAGTGAGAGATGCAAACTGGACAAAGTGTAGTGGCCCTTCCAAATGGCAGTGCCTCCTCTATCAGAGATGCAGTGTGTGAGGGAGATCTGTATATTTGTGTAACATGCTATAAGTATCTCTATGGCGCTTATGCATCAAAACTGTGTGATGTACATTTGATACGTGCATGTCCGACTCAAGGCAGATATGTAAGCCACAGGTGCACTCCTCATACAAGTGCCTCGAGGTCACACCAATCATTATGTGTTTTGTAGCACAACATCAGGATTGTGAGAAAGGATGTTCACAGTTACCGCATGGGTATGATGCAGGTTGGAATGAAAACAAGTGGATGACAACATGAGACAGGCAGATGCCCATACAGGCTGGAGACAGGGTATATGCTTGCAGATCTGCCATTCGTCAATGCTCTATATTTCTGTAGAATCCAACACAAGGTATAAAACAAAACCCCTTGGGCCTCCAAGTTCACTAAGCCCAAACACCAAGAAAGAACAACAATATGTGAACTCAATAAACAGAACCAATCCCCCCCCCCCCCCCCAAAAAAAATATTTTTATTTTTTGTCGGACCAATACACCCCAGAATGAAACTACCATTAGTGAAAACTATGGTAAAGGGGAGAAAAAGTCCGTTTTAATCAAGGTGCAGTGAACATGTGACCAATGCTTTGACGTCAGCGGTAGGTTTTAAAGGGTGTTCCCTCACTTTTCATTTTATGGTGTATTTTTGTTGGGTGATGACAAGCTAAACCTGCAGCAGGGTGTTGAAAAATGAAAGCCTGAAAAGCAGGACTGTGTCGTGTGGATCACCTGTTCTAATATATTTTGCCTAAAATTGCAGTTAAGTAAATGGTCTCTGGACCAGATTTAGTTCTGGCGGTTGCAAATGCTCACTGCTTTTTTATTAAAATGGACTTTTTCTCCCCTTTACCATAGTTTTCACTAATGGTAGCTTCGGTCTCGGATGTATTGGTCCAACAAAAAATAAATTTTTGGGGGGGGGATTGGTCCTGTTTATTGAGTTCACATATTGTTGTTCTTTCTATATTCCTGTAGGACAGAATATGCGACTATGCGTAGGAGTGGACAAATCGGGGCATATAAGCATATGTTGCCCTGAGAAACGACAACACCAAATATGAATGGAATGTTTTGAGTATCTTGCCTTTAAGGGTACATGTGACAGAAACATGTCCTGGGAAACATCATCAGACATAGGGCCCGATTTTGATCTGGGCGGTGCTATGTGCCGCGTTGGCGCATAACCTGCCCCCCTCCCACCTAACCCAGATTTTCCATACCAGGGTCATATGCGGCCCCGGCATTGAAAATCCAGATATCGGCGTGCAGCTAGAAGGCCGCAGGAAGTACTTCTGTAATATTGATTTTCGATACTACACTGTTAGCCCCTACGCCTTACAGTTAGTTGAGGGTTTCCCTCGCCTATCTTTAAGGTGCAGAGTGCTAATCATGTAGCATCAAAAATCGGTACTACACAGGTAGCACCATAGCCCACCTCTACACCACCCCGGAACACCCCCAATATGCCCTGATGCTAACCGCATAGCATCAGGGCAAGTAAGGGACAAACCAGGGAATTTTCGAAGCCCTACCCATGTAGGTGCCTTTGAAAATTCCCTGTTAAGACATTTACATAGGTAACTAGGGCAGTTACCCGTGTAAATGCCTTTGAAAATCAGATCCATACTGACTAATGAAGCACACATTGCCTGGGTGTGTTTAGTGTCATTCACCAACGGGCTGCTGAAGAGCAGGTGTGCTGCCTTTGATGTACAAAGGGAGTGCACGGTCAGTCCCTACTGATATCAGTGGCGTGTAAACTGCTTAGATGGTGGACCTCCAGAGATGCAGGGTCAATCATGTGCTTGCACACCACAATTGTCACATGGTTCAGAACCTTACATAGCTGCTGAAGACACACATGTCTTGATATATGTGGCCATGAGCAATTTGTCTAGATGCACTCTGTAAAACCTATGTGCAATAGTACTCATGAAAACCTGCAACCTAGACACACATTCATGGTGCCTCACCCAGCATGAAGGCCTCAGTGGCAGAAATGGCAGAAAAACAGTAAGCTGGTGTGTTCTGAGACCCATGCAGGAGCCTCAGAACAAATCCTGATCATGACATTGAGGCCAGCTTGCAATATGCAGTACTGTGTGTTCCACAGACCTGTCTCAGAGGGCATCATGACAGTCTGCCTGGCCTTGTATGTCCGGGTTGAGGATCATGCCTCTGAAACACTCCCTTCCACCCTGGTACAGAGCTCCCTGTACATCTCTGCTGTACATGAGGGGAGCTCTTTGGTGGGATTTGGACCCGGACATTTAGCGGGACATATACATCCGCCCTGGATGTATATCCCTGCTAAACGTATGTCAGAATCTACCCTAATGTGAATTGGAGTTCCTGTACACATGGGTGGATAGCAGGGCATGGGAGTTGCACATCATGTGTGCATACACAGGCACTGAATGGATGTAGTGGCAATGCTATCAACAACTGCAAGTGTGGGAATGAGGGTAATGACAGCTGTCCTAACACTATAGTATATGTGTCCCTCCAGTGAAAGGGCCGGAGGGGACCTGAATGGTGCCTGAACCTATGCCTCCAGATGGTGGTGAATACTAAAACACATGTCCACATTTCCTCAATAGGAGACTAGCAGTGGTAGGATCTTTGTAAAGCATCACTTGTTAGCGATGTGTGACCATGGCACACACTGGCAGCACACCCCCCAAAGGCATACATGCACACACATACCACTATGTCACCAGGATACACAAGCAGTGTTTTGTAGCATATAGGTCGACTAGCTCATGCACTACAGTACCACAGTTTCAGCTGTCACACTAACAAGAAGTGTCCTCCCTTGTTGAACTAACAAAGACATATGTGTGTGGGATGGCTAAACTATGATAAAAAGGGGAATGATCCTGACATATTGCTGCCAAGGACACAGCTGGTTTACACACATCACATGTGCAGAGACAGGGTGCAGAGTACGTGTAGGCCCTGGGTTCCCACAACAAAAGGCCATGGAATGAGACATGCACACATGTAACAGGACAACCATATTTATAACATACTGAAAGAAATACACATATTGCTGTACAGACAGTGAACTACATGCAAGGTCTCCCTCTCTGAACAAGACTATCATCATTTGGTAGGACGTACCTGTCCTCTCCTTGGTGCTCTGCCTGCAACACCTGCATTGCCAGTAGAGCTTGTCCTAGTGTCAGTGGTTGTTGGGGTTGTTGCAGCAGCTGTCCAATTTTTGCATTGAGTCAGTCAATGACACCTGTCACGGAAGTGGACATCTCCTCAAATGCAGCTCTGACTGAGTGTCCCATGTCAGATATGCAGCCTTGCATATCCACCAGATCTTGATGGATAATTGGGGAGATGTCAGAAGAAATACAAGGTCAGACAATTGCTGCATAAGCAGACTTCACATTGTGGGAGATGGTGGTAGTGAGATTTCTGAGATATGTCAACACATGGTTTGTTCAAAGGACTGCATGTTGTATAGTGACCCAGTCTCTGGGAAACAACTCCCAGCAGATGTGCCCATGTGGAGACATGGCATGGCAACAGCCCCATAGTGTGATCTGTGAGGCACTGTACACATCTATGGGCATTCACTTCCTACTGAATGCCCACAGATGTATCACACATGGGGTCAGATGTGATCCAAGTCAACACTCTCCTGGTGGTCAATGTGCCTGTATGTGCTGCACATTATGATTGAATGACCCCTCCCCCAAAGCACTAGTGCTGAAGGCTCACATTGTATATGTTTTTTTGTACCAGGCAGTGTTTGGGAGGAGATGTGTCTGCCTTATGTCCACATTCATTCCCTGATCTTGCTTGGATTGATATGAAAGGCATGTTGATATGAGGGGAGTAACAATGCACCTCTGTACTGCCAGACCCCTGTGCAGACCTACAAAATAGTTACGCGTACAGCCCTGAGCAAACCCAAGGGAATATATGGTGCATCATTCCAAAGGTCACACAATTGACATCATGATACACAGCAGAGATATGGCATGACAACTGGGTACTGGACAGTAAGGGCCGTACATGGCCTTCATCTGCTGATATTGGTCCAATGAACAGTTGTCATGCAACATTTGGATAGACATCACTGTCGAAACAAAGGATCCAGGCACCTCACACAGACACCACACACTGGTGTTTGGGCAGAAGAGAATTCTACCCCTGTTGTTGCAGCCACTGAACATGAGTTTGGCTACCTATCTAGGGAAATGTCATTGTTGAAACCATAGTGTCTGATATTGTTTTACATACATCACCTTGTGATGAGGTCACAATATCCTCATCGATGTCAGATGAAGGCCGACACACCAATTTTCTGTGCAATCGAACAAGCAAGGCTGTGTCCACGTAGATGGTGATTGCTAACAGAAATAGGCCATATCTAAGAGATCAGGCCCCTATTTCTACATAAGTTGACCAGGTCCATAATCTGTTGGCCATGTATTGAGCATCAATTGCTTACCACGGTCTCATCACTGATCAGGCCCAGGCAGTGGTCAACTAGCAGGGACTTCAAAGCATGCAGATATCAGATACTCACATATTGGGTGGGACCATCCTCAGACACACACTGTAGGTGTCAATCTGCACAGAAGATGTTGTACACATCATGACATGTATGGTGTCCTGCAGATCTACTACTACTACTACTATTCATTTGTATAGCGCTACAAGGTGTATGCAGCACTGAGCATCCATATGTAAAAGATAGTCCATGCTCTTCAGAGCTTACAATCTAATCAGACAGATATGCAACACAGCAGCTAAGGACAGGGAAATATCAGGGGAATGGTATGGAAACACATAGGAGTCCAAGCAGGTCACGATCCAAATGCTGCTTTGCAGAGGAGAGTTTTCAGCCTGGATTTGAAGAGGCCAGAATGAAGCCTGATGCACAGACTCAGGTAGTTTGTTCCAGACATAAGGAGCAGCAAGGTGGAAGGATAGAAGTCTGGAGTTGGCAGTAGAACAAAAGGACACAGAGAGAAGGAATCTGCCAGAAGAGTGGCAATCCTGAGGAGAGCTCTAGGCAGAGATAAGAGAGGAAAGGTAGTCTGGTGCAGCTGAATGAGTGCACTTATAGGTCATTAGGAGAAGTTTGAAGTGGATATGGAAATGGATAGGGAGCCATTGAAGAGACTTGAGAAGAGAGGTTATATGAAACATATCGAAGCTGGCTGAGGATTAGCCGTATAGCTAGGTTTCGAACAGACCAAAGGGGAGAAAGATGATTCAAAGGGAGATCAGCAAGGAGGAAGTTGCAATAGCTAAGACAGGAGATGACTAAAGAGTGGATAACTGTCCTAGTATGTCTGTGTAGAAAGGAAGGGACGAATATTTCCAATGTTAGAGAGAAAGAAGTGACAGATTTTAGCTATCTGTTGGATGTGTGCAGAGAAAGAGAGAGTAGATGACCCCAAAGTTGTCAGCTGAGGAAACAGGGAGGAGTTTAGTGTTATCCACAGAAATAGAGAAGGGAGGGGGGGGGGAGATGATTGTAGGCGGAAAGATATGGAGCTCAGTTTTGTCCATGTTCAATTTCAAAAGGCGGTGAGACATCCAGACAGCAATGTCAGATAGGCAGGCAGAGATCAGGGCCTGGATCAGAGAAATTTCAGGCGTAGAGGGATAGATCTGAGAGTCATCAGCCTAAAGATGGTACTGGATACCATGGAAGGAGATGAGTGCACCAAGAGACTGGGTATAGAGGAAGAAAAAGAGTCGGCCCAAGACAGATCCCTGGGGTACACTAACTGAGAGAGGGATAGCAGTAGAGGAAGACCCACCAGTACAAACACTGCAAGTGGGATGGGAGAGATGAGAAGGGAACCAGAATAGTACAGAACACTTGAAAATAAGCAGGGACAAGGTATCGAGGAGAAGATGGTGATCAACAGTGTCAAAAGCAGTAGAGAGGTCAAGCAGGATGAGGACTGAGTAAAGGCCATTGGATTTAGCCAGGACTAGAACACTGTGGACTTCAGCAAGAGCTGTTTCAGTATAATTTAAGGGACAAAAGCCAGATTGCAGTGGATCCCAAAGGGCTTGAGAGGAGAGAAAGTCGAGGCAATGGCAGTGAACTGCATGTACAAGTAATTTTGAAATGAAGGGGAGGAGGGAGATTGGTCAATCAGAAGGACAGGTAGAGTTAAGTGAGGGTTTCCTGAGGAGAGGTGTGATCACAGCATGCTTGAAGGTTGCAGGAACAGTTGCAGTGGACAGCAAAAGTTTGAGAATATGAGCAATGGAAGGGTTGACAGTGGAAGAGATAGAGCTTTAGAGATGGGTGGGAATAGGATCAGAGGAGCAGGTAGTGAGTTTGGAGGAGGAAAGAAAATGGGTGATATCCTCGTCTGAGATCTCTGAAAAGGAAGAAAGAATAGCAGAAGTCAAGGGGGCGAGTTGGGAGTGAAGAGGGTGTGAAGTAGACCTAGTAAGGAATTGGAGTGCAATTTTGTGGACTTTGTCATGGAAATAGTCAGCTAACGTTTGTGTAGAGAGGAAAGGAGGGGTCGGAGGCGGAGGCACCTTGAGTTGAGAGTCGTAATAAGATGGTGAGGGTTAGACAAGAGAATTAGCCAGGTGGACATAATAATCCTATTTGGTGTGTGCTATGGTTGACTGGACAGAGGCAAGCATGATTTTGTAGAGTCTGCAAGGGTGTGGGAATGTGAGCCAAGTGTGCTCAGCAGCATGGGCACAGGTACGTAGATAGCAGGTAGTTGAAGACAGTCAGGGCTGGAGTGCAGTATGTTTCACAGGCTGTGGCATTGGCGGAGGAAGAGCATCAAGAACAGATGAGAATGCAGTGTTATAGGAAGCTACTGCCTCATCAATAGACTCAGATGAGATAGTGGAGGAGAGAAGTGAAGTGACAGTAGTGGAGAGGTCAATGGGTTGATAGCATGAAGATTTCTAAAGAGGTTGGGCAAAGCTGGCCGAGATTGAGACAGACGGTGTCAGACGGCTGCCTGGGTGAGAATCTTCACTCTTGGCAAGTGCATATTTCTATATGATTTGCAAGGTATTGTGGGCAATGTAGTTCATTCACACCAGACACAGCTGCTGACAATAATTTAGTTGTGCTCTTGGGTAAAGCCAATAAGATATTTATTTATGGGGTTATTTCTCCCAACACAGATATGCTTGGTAGCACATAAATTAGGTTACTTGCTTTCAGTGTTAACTTGGAAAAACAAAGTTAAAATCAGGAAAACAACAAATGAAAAGCCACAAAGCAAGAAACAAATTGTTCTTTTCAGGTTAAGTTCTGATTACTTCCCACATAGATACAGAAGTGATTCTCTCCTAGCTCACAAGCAATTAGGTAATGCTTAATTGCTAGCAGTCACCAGCTGAAACCCCTTAGCTGGCTTGCCTTCCACTGTGTGGGTCAAATCCTGCTTCAGGAGCTTTTCTGAGTAGATTAAAGAACAAATTTTTATTTCTTTGTGATGGTTGCTGTACTTTATAACAGAAAGTTACCAACGGAGTTTAGATAGAGAGCAGTCCATATAAACAGGATCCTCATCTGCTATTATTCCCCCTTGTTCAACAAGCATGGGTTCAATATCATGGATTGGCACAGAAGAATCTCTCAATGGAGCATTTTCAGGAGAATACTTGTTTCCCTGCTGTCTTTCAAGGTTATAGCTAGGGCATAGATCAGTGTTCATACCTGGGCTTCCATTGCTGCTAGAATTCCTGTCTATATAGCCTGGCCAGTATGTAGTCCAGTTCTTATGTCCAGCCTTCCAATCCAGATCCCTGGACACTGGATCTCTCTTCACATACCTTCTGGCACAGGTCTTAGGGTCCCTTCCTCGTGCAGCCGTCTCCCTCACAGGTAGCCTCTGGTGATTCCTAGCTCTGCAGCACCATTCCTCTGGCTTTCCCCAGTCCAATGGTGTATGCTGGCCCTTGGAATACCTCCCAGTATACGTACTGCTTTGGACTCTTCTAGACCTCTCAAAGGCTTTTCTCTTCCTTCTTCCAAAGGGTCTCTTTCCCTCTCTGTCCGTCCGGTTTGGCTTCTGCTTCTGATGATCCTTCAGATGAAACTGATGATCATTCTCTGGATATCCAAGGTGATCATGAAGATGGTCATCTGTAGAATAAACTCTACTCTTATTCTGCCTTGAGGAGTGCTCCTCCCTAACACAGCGCAGCTGTGCTGAATCAGGCCCTGCCCTTTGAGATGAGTGCTTAGGGATTACCTCATAGCCCTCCTGATTGAACACACGTTTCCCCACTTCAGCTCCTCTAATGGCTGTTGGAAACCTGGTGCATTCTGGGACTGGTAGTCTTTTATGGCAAAATTCTGTTTTCATATTTCTACCAGAACTGACAGGTTGCTTGTTCAGAGTCACTTCACCTTTTCTATAGCTCCTTCCTGAGCTATGATAAGCTTCCTTATCACATACCCCCCTGCTTAAGTTATTACGGACTGGTGTCACTGGTGAAACTTCTTCTCTACAGTCCGTAATACGGGAAAGGGCATCCGCATTCTTGTGTAACTTCCCAGCACGATGTTCAACTTGAAAATCAAATGCCTGTAAGGCCATGTACCATTGTGGTTCTTCATTTGCTGCAACCACTTAAGTGGGGCATGGTCCGTGACCAACTGGAACTTTCTCCCTGTAAGGTAAAACCTTAACGCCTCCACTGACCACTTGATAGCTAAACATTCTTTTTCTATTGTGGAATACTTTTGTTCAGCCGGTGACAACTTCCTGCTCAGGTACATCACAGGATGCTCCTCCCCTTCGTGAAACTGGGATAGAACCACTCCTAGCCCTACGTCCGATGCATCCGTTTGAACCAGAAAGGGTTTCTTGAAGTCCACCCCTTTCAGTACCGGTCCTGTACACAATTTTCCTTTTAAGACTGAAAACGCTTTTTCAGCTTCAGGTGTCCACTTTAGCTGGTTTGGACAATTCTTCCGCAGCATATCCGTGAAAATTGCACTTTTCTCTGTGAATTGCGGTATAAACCTGCGGTAGTATCCAATAAGTCCTAAGAAACTTCTTAGTTGTTTCTTTGTTGTTGGAGGAGGAAAATTCCTGATGCTATCTACTTTACTCATTAGAGGTTTAATTTTTCCTCTTCCCACTAGGTGGCCCAGGTATTTTACCTCCCTATTTGCCAAGGCACACTTCTTCGGGTTTAAAGTGATTCCCGCTTGCTTCATGGAGCACAAGACTGCCCTGATCCTCTTTAGATGCTCCGCCCAGGTGTTACTATGGATTATGACATCATCCATATATGCAAAAGCATAATTTTGGTGGGGTCGAAGTACCTGATCCACTAACCTTTGGCAGGTAGCCGCTGCTCCATGCAGTCCGAAAGGCATCCTCTTGAACTGGAAAAGGCCAACGGGGGTGCTGAACGCAGTCTTCGGCTTCGACTCCCTGGTGAGAGGGATTTGCCAATATCCTTTTGTCATATCAAGGGTGGTTAAGTATTGAGCCTGTCCCAGCTGGTCCAACAGCTCTTCAATTCTTGGCATTGGATATGCATCAAAAACTGATATGGCGTTTACCTGCCGGAAGTCAATACAAAATCTTAAAGATCCATCAGGCTTCGGCACCAGGACTATGGGGCTATTCCAGGGACTCTTTGACTCCTCTATTACTCCCATGTCCAACATCTCCTGGACTTGTGCCACTACTTCCTGTCTCTTGGCTTCAGGCAAGCGATATGGCCTTTGACGAACTAATTTCCCAGGTGGAGTTATTATTTCATGGGCAACCAAATGTGTCTCCCCAGGTATGGGTGTCAACACATCTGGGAATTCTTTAAGCAATTTCCTAATTTCTTCCTGTTGTACCACTGTCAGGTCCTCACCTATTTGGGGCTCTGATTTTTCTTTACAATCAGATACCTGGGATCCCAAATCTTCCTCTTCATTCACCTCCCTCTCTCGGGCACAGGTGGCAGCTAGGCTTTTAACCCCTTTGACATCAGTAGAACCAAAGCCTTTTCACCAATGTTTAATTGGCGGCTTTTGGCCTTCCTATCATACCACCCTTTCTGGTGAACTTGACTGTCCTGCAGGTTCCTCTCAGCAACCTGCGAGGTCCTTTTCAAACGTGCTCTCAAGTCACGTAGAAACTGTGGCACCTCCTGACTTCCTGGTTCAGGATCAATCCATTGTTCCCTCAAAATATCTAACAAACCCCATGGAGCCCTACCATACATCAATTCATATGGAGTTACACCTAGGGACACCTGAATTCTTTCCCTGCAGGCATATAAGGCAAAGGGCAATAACATATCCCATTCTTTTACCTCTCCTGCTAACCCCCTTCTCAACATTTGTTTGAGAGTTTGGTTGAATCTCTCCACCAAACCTTTTGATTGTGGATGGTAAGCTGAGGTTTTCACGTGATGAATGCCAAAGGCATCCCAGACCTGGGCCAAATATTTGGATACAAAATTGGACCCTCGGTCAGTCAACACCTCTCTGGGGAATCCCACTTCACAAAACAATTTTACTAGCTCTAAAGCTATTGTTTTTGCAGAAACATTCCTCAATGGTATGGCCCAGGGAAACCTTGTTGCCTGATCTACCATAACTAGGATGTATTGGAAACCTCGGGGCGTTTTGACTAATGGGCCTGCAATATCCATGGCAATGCGACCAATTGGGTCTGTGATAATTGGCATGGGAATCAATGGCACCACCGGTGGGTGAGCCGCTATAACTCGCTGACACGCTGGACATGCAGCACAAAACTGGGTAGTTTCTTTGAAAATACCTGGCCAGTAAAAACGCATAAGTATTTGATCCAGTGTTCCTTGCATCCCTTTATGACCTCCCACTGGATGATCATGTGCTAGTCTAAGTACTAGCCCTTTGAAAGTTGTGGGTACCACCAATTGTTTACGTATGGTCCCATTTCTGGGGTCCTGACTCTCTCTATATAATATTTCATTATCTAGTCTGAATCTGGGCAACTCCTCCCTGACCTCCTGAGCATACTTAAAAGCTCGGGTGAGAGCTTGATCAGCTCGCTGCTCTTGTGGAAAGTTAGGAAACTTTGCCACCAACTCAGCTGGCACCCAGGGTAAACTTTGACCAGCTAACATCTCAGCCCTTCTCTGTGCTCTGCAAAGTCTCTCACGCCGCTTTTGTGCTTTCAACTTTCTTACTTTACCAGATGATGGAGTTATTAAATCATCATGAGAGGGTAAGTCTCCTAATAACTCTGCCTGCTCCCCCTCCTCCTTCTGCTGGCTCTCTATCTTAGCCTGCGAGCGGGTGGATACAAGGCCCCTCTTATTACCCATAGTTTGGCCTTCTGGAAGCTGAACCATCTTTTTAGCTAGGGACTGAGGACTTTCAAAGAAAGGCCCGGAGCTATTTCCATTATTAACCTTCTCCCTCCTTCTTTCCTAGCCCTTCCACTAGACCCTGCTTAAATCTTGGCCAGTCCTTTCCTAGAACCAAATCAAAGGGTAGCCTAGGCACCACTGCTACCAGGACTTCCTCTTGTTCCCCCAGGCACTTAACCTTTAGCCTATAGGTGGGATGTGATGTTGCAGCACCATGAATGCACCCGATGTGAACTTGGCTTTCAGGGGTTCTAGGCACAAATCCTTCTTGGGCCTCTATTCTCTGCCAAAGCCTTTCTGACATCATACTCTGGTCTGCCCCAGAGTCTAACAGAGCATTTGTGGTAATTCCTTGCACATCAACCATCAAAAGAAATCCTTCTTTGGGCTGTTTTAAATCCACACCCACTAAGCTAGTGTGTGTCTGGCATCTCTTTTCTAAATGTCCCCATTTTCCACACTTGAAACATTTCTTTCTATTCCACTGTGTCATCTGGTTTGATACAGTACATTCATTTTCAGAAACATTTTTAATTATTCTCTTTTCTGATACAGCACATCTAGCCTCAGCACCAATCTTCAGAGGGCCACCCATTCTATGGCAAGCCTGCGTGGCTTCCAAGAATCTCTCTGCTAGCATGGTTGCCTCTCCAAGATTCTGGCAATTTTGCTGTATAAGGAAAGTGTGCAAATCTTTAGACACCCCAGACATAAATTGTTCAAGCATTATAATATCTAATAACATTTCTACCGTCTTTTGCTCAGGCTCCAACCATTTTACAGCTAAACCTCTGATTCTCTGACTCAGAGCCCTGGGTGTTTCACCCACTCTCAATGTAGTAGCTCTAAACATTCGCCTATACTCTGAAATAGACAACCCTAGGCGATCTCTAATAGCAGCCTTTACATCCTTATAATTCAAAGCCTGGGCTGCTGGCATTGCTCTGTAAGCTGCAAGCGCCTCTCCAGTTAATGAGGCTGCCAGCCTTACTGCCCACTGGGTCTCTGGCCATGCTAATGCTTGTGCCACTCTTTTAAAAGACTCTAGAAAATCATCAACATTATCATCTGGAGTTAGCTTCCCAAAACTAAATGCCCCAATCCCTTGATTGAGTTCCACACTGTCCACATGTGGTGTACCAGTATTCACTGCTGGTCTTGCATCTGTTCCACTTTGGTTCTGCAGCTGAACTAGGGCTTGCACCAGATCAAGCACTGGCTTCTGCTGGTCCATTAAGGCTCTCATAGCAGTGTCCTGAGCCTGCTGTGCTAGCTCCTGCTGCCTGCTGAACTGGGCTGCCATCCACTGAGCTAGTTCCTTTGAATCCATCTTGAACCCTGTAAGAAAATACAAAGAAAAAAAAACACAGTGCACCACCTTCCAAACAGGTGTTTTTTTCTACACTCTTTTTTTTTTTCAATTACCCCTGTGCTTACTCCCATCCACCACTAGACATGCCCAGGTACTTATTACCTTGTGCTAGTGATGAATCCAGCTCTGCACAGGGTCTTTTCCTCCTGGGACAGCTTCCTGGAACAACCTCTTTTCCTCCAAAGTGTAGTTGAGGGAAAATCTTTTTTTTTCCAGCTTTAAACTTGAACTGTAGTTGTAATCCTCAGCAAGTAAATCCCCTTTGTGCAAAAGCAATCCTGCTGACTACGCCATTTGTCAGACGGCTGCCTGGGTGAGAATCTTCACACTCTTGGCAAGTGCATATTTCTATATGATTTGCAAGGTATTGTGGGCAATGTAGTTCATTCACACCAGACACAGCTGCTGACAATAATTTAGTTGTGCTCTTGGGTAAAGCCAATAAGATATTTATTTATGGGGTTATTTCTCCCAACACAGATATGCTTGGTAGCACATAAATTAGGTTACTTGCTTTCAGTGTTAACTTGGAAAAACAAAGTTAAAATCAGGAAAACAACAAATGAAAAGCCACAAAGCAAGAAACAAACTGTTCTTTTCAGGTTAAATTCTGATTACTTCCCACATAGATACAGAAGTGATTCTCTCCTAGCTCACAAGCAATTAGGTAAGGCTTAATTGCTAGCAGTCACCAGCTGAAACCCCTTAGCTGGCTTGCCTTCCACTGTGTGGGTCAAATCCTGCTTCAGGAGCTTTTCTGAGTAGATTAAAGAACAAATTTTTATTTCTTTGTGATGGTTGCTGTACTTTATAACAGAAAGTTACCAACGGAGTTTAGATAGAGAGCAGTCCATATAAACAGGATCCTCATCTGCTATTATTCCCCCTTGTTCAACAAGCATGGGTTCAATATCATGGATTGGCACAGATGAATCTCTCAATGGAGCATTTTCAGGAGAATACTTGTTTCCCTGCTGTCTTTCAAGGTTATAGCTAGGGCATAGATCAGTGTTCATACCTGGGCTTCCATTGCTGCTAGAGTTCCTGTCTATATAGCCTGGCCAGTATGTAGTCCAGTTCTTATGTCCAGCCTTCCAATCCAGATCCCTGGACACTGGATCTCTCTTCACATACCTTCTGGCACAGGTCTTAGGGTCCCTTCCTCGTGCAGCCGTCTCCCTCACAGGTAGCCTCTGGTGATTCCTAGCTCTGCAACACCATTCCTCTGGCTTTCCCCAGTCCAATGGTGTATGCTGGCCCTTGGAATACCTCCCAGTATACGTACTGCTTTGGACTCTTCTAGACCTCTCAAAGGCTTTTCTCTTCCTTCTTCCAAAGGGTCTCTTTCCCTCTCTGTCCGTCCGGTTTGGCTTCTGCTTCTGATGATCCTTCAGATGAAACTGATGATCATTCTCTGGATATCCAAGGTGATCATGAAGATGGTCATCTGTAGAATAAACTCTACTCTTATTCTGCCTTGAGGAGTGCTCCTCCCTAACACAGCGCAGCTGTGCTGAATCAGGCCCTGCCCTTTGAGATGAGTGCTTAGGGATTACCTCATAGCCCTCCTGATTGAACACACGTTTCCCCACTTCAGCTCCTCTAATGGCTGTTGGAAACCTGGTGCATTCTGGGACTGGTAGTCTTTTATGGCAAAATTCTGTTTTCTTATTTCTACCAGAACTGACAGGTTGCTTGTTCAGAGTCACTTCACCTTTTCTATAGCTCCTTCCTGAGCTATGATAAGCTTCCTTATCACAACGGTCATGAAGAGTGAAGTTCAGCATGTGATGGTCAGATGAGGGAAGAGCTGAAGTACAGAAGTTTGAGGGTAAGTAATTAGAGAAGCAGACAAGGTCAAGGCAGTAACTGTGCTGGTGAGTGGGGGCAGTAAAGCAAAGCTGGGGGTCAAATGAGGAAGTGAGGGAAAGGTCTTAGAAGCATAGGGGTCAGAGAGGTTATCAACATGAATGTTAAAATCCCTGAGAATAAGGAAGGGGGAAGATTAATCCAGAAAGAAGGAAAGCCATGAGTCAAGGTCAATGAGAGAGGTAGAAATGGACTTGTCAGGGCGCCTATAAACCACAGCTATCTGGAGAGATAGTGGAGCAAAAAGGCAGATGGAGTGGACTTCGAAAGAAGGATAAGAGGCAGACTGAGGCAGAAGGAGGGTTTGAAATTGGCAGGAATGGATGAGTAAAAACCCAACACCACCACCACCACGGCCAGTGGGACATGGCATGTGAGAGAACTGGTAGCTGCCATGACAGAGGGCAGAAAATGAAGCTGAATCCTGAGAGAGGAGCCAGGTCTTAGTGAGAGCAAGAAGATAGAGAGCATTAGAGATAAAGAATTCATAAATGAAGGAAGCCTATTTCAACCAAAGTCTGGGGAGGCTAGGGTTGGTATTGATATCTCCAGATGACAGGAGGAGAAGAAGCAGACGAGTGTGGGGTAGAGAGGAGACTATGATCGTAGTGAGGGTGAGGTTGTTTCAGCAAGGGAGGAGAAGTCTGAATGAGAGGAAGAAAATGGTGAAGCTCAAGAGCTGATGATAGGGTAGATGCCAAGATGGTGGGAGAAGTAAGGATGTTGGAGAAGGGATGCTAAGGAGGGGGGCTTGAGGTTGTTGGTAAGAGGGGAAAAGATTAGGGAGTGTTGACAATAGGAAGACAATAGGAAGAGAGCATGATGTGAAGCCATAATGAAGGAAATTGAGAGGAGAGCAGACATCAGGCGAAAATTTGAAGGAAAGGCAGGAGAAAAACCTCAGGGACTTGGGGTGCACCTGTGAGTAATAGTGGAGATGAGCCCAGGACAGCTATGAGAGACTCTTAACTAAGGGGGGGGGGGGTTGTTGGGTGGGAGGGAAGGCCAATGAGGAAGTGAAAAGGAGACGCCAGAGACAGACAACTGGAAAAAAGAGAGGTGAACCAGATTACAATCCAAAAATTCAGAGAAGAGAAAAAAGCACACTAACAATGATAAAATAACTAACTAAACAAATATATGCATATCAAGATAGGCAGAGATTATTCACAAATCGGCAGTAAAAAGTATTGCCCTGGAGCTGGGAGCAGAGGTAGTAATGGGGTTGCACTTTCCATAGCAAGAACTGGCAAATGGCAGAAGCACATGTGGAAAGGGGAGATGAGGAGGGTTAGACAATGCTTCAATGGGGGGGGGGGGGGGGAGGCAATGCTAACTGCACAAACAGGTAGGTTAGCAAGCAGCCAGGGGGAAATTTACAACACTCGGTGAAGAGCAGCACAGACAGAGGTAGCAGCAATTGGGGATATCGGTGTGGTACAATCACATACTCCATTTGGCAATTAGGCATCTTGCCCACTCTGTCCCATGTCCTCTGTGTGAGCTACAGGTCACACACTTTACCTAGTACTCACATAGGAATGTACTACACATGTCTGAAAACCAGCCTGAGAGGTCCTCATGCTGCCCGTGGTGTAGGTGCCAAGACTGGACAGAAGAACCACCATAATGTCCCATGGCCTTCCCAATGCAGCCTTTGCACCTTCCATCTGGGCCTTAGGCTGGGCAACTCCTGCCAACTCCACAACATCCTCCATTCCACCTACCTCCTGGGGTCGGTCTTGCACCTCTTGTATCTGGCCACCTTTCATTTCAGACTCTGATTCTGACTCTAGATGTAGTGTAAGGTTGGTCCCAGCCTCACTTTCCCAGCTATGGAGCACTGCCCTGCCCATTCCTCCCATCCATGCTCTTCAAAGGTAACTGAGTCATCATGCTCAGAGACACTATCGCCATGCCACTCGCTGCCACTCAGGGATGTCTCCTCCTCAGTGGATTACTGTGTGCCATTGCCGAGGATACACTGTGGATGTGTTTCCTGCATAGTTCTCATAGCTCCTGCTGCAGGTTCGGATGGTGCCATTGGGACAACTGGGAAGAGATTCACACAGTAATACAATCAGACATGAAGCATTCAGCAGGCATCCCCACGTGGCGGCAGTTGACACGTTCTGCATGTTTTGGTGGATACAGGGCCACTGACATCATGTGTGGGTGCAGTCAGTTCACCTCTCCACTGTAAATCATAACGCAAGTGGAAGCCTTGCAGCCACCTGGTTGAACCTGGGCTCCACAGCTTCTCCAGCAAACAGATAAGCTTCCAGCTTTGTATCTTTTACCTATCCTGTTGGTTGTCTAGCTGATATAAAATTTAACTGCTGTATCTTTTACCTATCCTGTTGGTGGGGTAGCTGATATAAAATTAACTGCTGGGTTTACATTCACTTCTGGGAATATCCTGACTGCCTACATTCCTTGTGTAGCCCTCAAATCAGAAATCTAAGGGGGATGTTTACTAAACTGCGTTAGTGTGATTCTTGTTAGGATCCGTGGTACAGGCAGAAATCCCAAATAAGGACATGGGCGGTACATCGTTACTGATAACACGCGTTACCAGGTACCATAGCCTGATTTAGGCATCATCATGGATAACATGCTGAAACCCTCCACCCAGTGTGCAGCAGCGGCCAAGAAAGCAAATAGAATGCTAGGAATCATAAGGAAAGGAATGGAGAATAAAACAAAGGGGTATGTTTACTAAACTGCGGTAATGTCATTCGTGGTAGGTTCCGCGGTAAAGGTAGAGATGCCCATATAAAGGCATGGGTGGTGCATCGTTACAGCAAGCTGACAGAGAACACACGTTACAAGGCGCCTTAGAATAACGAGCGTTACAAGGTGCCTTGTAAAGCGCCTTGCAAGGTGCCATGTAAGGTGCCATGTAAGGTGCCCTGTAAGGTGCCTTATAAGGTGCCTAGTAAGGTCCCTGTAAGGTGCCTCAGAAGGCGCCCTATAGGGCCTCCTAGGCTAAGCACCATATTAGGCACCCTTGGACAAGTCACCGCAGGTGGCACCCTGGGCTATGGAACCATAGGTTATGGTGGCCTAACAAGGTTATGGTGTCCAAGGATAGTGTGCCCTAGGGACAGCAAGGTGCCTCAGGATGACATGCATGACCTGTGCGGAACAGAGAGAGATGTAGCCCTAACACTAGATAGAGCACTCAGGAAAGGCAATGAACAGGTGAGTGAAGGAGGGAGAAGTGGGAGTCACTGGACCTGCCATATCTGTGGGCATCCCATGTGCCTGCCAGTACTGATGACAAACATGGTGGGGCAGCTCTACCACAGCACAGGGTGTTGGCAATGTAAAGTACCGGAAAAACAGTTGGTGGCAGACGATGGGAATATGTGTCCCGCAGTGGAGGCGGAGGTGGCAGGATAGTTACAATGATGGGTGGACAGAGGAGTGGTGGTGCCATGCAGATCAGGCACAGGCGAGGCAAGCACGATGAGGCGCAATGCAGGAAAGGGTAGCAGTGCAGGACATGGGCTGGTAGCCTGCACAGGCAGACAGGACTCTACACAGCTGACAGACGCAGATAGACGGACCAAGGGAATGTTGGCAATTGTGGAGGGGGTATTATGGGCTGTAAGCGCAGATCTGCAAAAATATGACCTCTACAGGCATGCACACTATTTGAGTAGGACAGTCATGAGAGGAGGGAACAATGAGGAACTGAACCAATGAACACTGCCAAGAATGGCAATGTATTAACCAGTAGGCTATACCTCCATGGTGTATGTCACAGCAGTACCCATGATGCAATGCACACGCTGAATAGCTGTCTACAGCTGATCACCAAATGGGGTCTGCACCTCTCCGGTACCTCAGCTGGGAAAGACGAACTGACAATGTGTGATACTGGCACAGAGTAGCTACAGACCATGCCATTGTGCAGGTTCTGTGGTCACCCTGAGGGATAGGATTGGTGCACAGCACTAGGTCCGCAGTACATGTGGTGCTAGAGATAGGTCCTGCTGTACATCCCCATCACTGCCAGTGTGTGACAGGTGTTCCGTGCAGTGCAGCTGAAGGCAATTTGGTGTCCCTCTGTATCCTGCAGTCACATGTGGTCCTGTGGGACCAGACACCAGCTAGATTAGTGTGTACCCCTTGTGAGGATCTGGCTGACATTGGCAGCTGTTATCAGGGCAGAGGGGTACCTAGAATTGCATGTGTGTAGCAGTGGTTGTATAGGTCACAGTGGTATACACTACATACCCCAAAGGACCCACATCACCCTTTTGTAGATAACGAACAGTGCCCCCACACCAGGGAAGCAACCTCCATCCTGTTTGTACGAGACAGCCCTCCAGGATTGGTGTGCCAGAGCCATGACGATGACTGGGACAGTGGCAGACCAGCAGTAATGCTGGGGTTAGGTCTGGAAACCCCAAGTGCCTCCCACCAGCAGACAGCACAGTCATACTGTACCTTAATGGTGTTCCAACCATGAACAGTCTAACTGCAGACAGTCCAGCAGTAACTATGTGCAGCAAGCAGGCATCTCAGTGACTGGGACCCCAGCATTGAGGAACACAAATATATCACTAGAGACAAATAGTGTAGAGCGCTATGTGGGAACCTAGACCTGCCATGGTCACTGCTCGTTCAGAGTGAGTGCCCTCCCAGCATGCCATGCTGTGGCCACCCTGTCCATGCAGGTGGTGGTCAGGCACTACAGTGTCCTAGCCATTGCCCCACACCCTGTGAAGATGCATCCTGGCCAATCTGCCCTGTCTGGGCCATACCCAGAATACCTTGCTCCTCATTATGCATCTAATCAGGCTAACGCTGGTAACAGTGGGACATTTTGGGCGCAGTGAAGTGTGGGCAGCCACAGAACAATGGATAGACATACAAACACGCTCACTCCTTTTGCAGCATTATACAAAGATAGGGGTGGTTGGCAGCCCTGCCCGCCACACTAGTCCTGATCACAGTGCCGACATTGCTAAACTGTGCAGGGGGTAGTAGTAGTGCTCTGGTGATAACACCATCCCAATGCTGGGGCCAACAGCCTGCATCATTGGATTGTGGAGCCTGTGTGAGTGGGTGTTTGCACCCTGTTCGCCGCTGCTTTGGGCTTTGCACATGTTGCTGTTGTATCTGCATTGTAGGGTAAAATATAGGGACATGCTCTGCAGGAACCACAGCTGGGACTTGCACCTGTGACTCTCTGCTCCTGGACACACTGGCTGGGTGTACTGCACCACACTGTTGCCACATATGCATGGTAGTCCCTGGGGCTACCTGCACTTTTCCTCAGCCAGACCTTTTATGTTGCACTGCACATCACGTACTGATGCAGAGCATGGCCTAGGTCCACTGCAGGGAGGTGGCACTGCCCCCTCCAGTACGGGTACACGCCCCCCTGCCAAGCTGATGTGGCCATTTGCTGTCGGTGCTGGTAGTGCACAGTTCCAGGCCATCCACTGTGTAGGTAGATGCCCGCCTAGGGAGCGGGTTCCGGGGTGGGGGGCATACATGGACATCCTCACGTTCCCCCATCACTGCCTACCACTATTATGTCCCCTCCACATGGGGGCGGGATGGCTGGGGGGATGTCAGGCCTGTGCCCTAGCGACTATTGGCTAGGGTGGACCAGGTAGATATTGGTGGATTGTGTTTGGCCTTGGTTAACTGCTGTCTTGCTGATCTCCGGTATCTATGTTTCTATGTGCCACCTAGGCGCCCGCCTGGTCCACCCTGTGCCCCAGCTGCCCATGCTACATGTCCTGCCTGTGGCCCCCTATGCCCCATTTGCACCATCGCCATAGTGGCCATTCATACTTTGGCACTATGGTATTGCTCTACATGGAGCACTACTATCACAGTTTTTGGGCTCCCTGCCTGGGCTGTACATTGCTGACACATAAATGGTTTCTCTCTCCTGCATATGTGCATCTAACGGCAGGTTTTCAATCGCGTTAGGATTCAGCTCTTCAGATCAGTGCGTTAGTGTGAATGGAGCCTCTCCCCACCCACACTCCGCCCATCGACCCCTTCTCTCCGCCCTCTCTCCACCTTCTGCGGTGTTTACCGCGCCGTGGAACATCTACGATCGTTAACATTACGTAACGTGCATTAAGTGACGTTAACGATCGTTAACGTTACATAACGCGCGTTATGTAACATTACCGCAGTTTAGTAAACATACCCCAAAGGATATTATAATGCCTCTGTATTATTTCATGGTGCATCAGCAGCGGCTTTCAGAGCTGCGAAGAGAGAGTTTCTCTCTCGCGGCTTTGTTAAACCCACCGGGGCTGATGGGACTTCCTGTTTCTCATCAGCCCCGGCGGGCTTAATAGAGCCGTGAGAAAGGGAAACTCTCCCTTGGCGCCTCTGAGAAGCCCGCGCTTTGAGAGCAGATGCCGGGAGGGCTCTTCCGGGCAGGGGGGGCCCCGCGGGACGCTTGATTCTGCTGCTGTTACAGCGGCAGCGGCAGAAGCAGCCAGTTTGTTTTTTTTTTTAAAAATCTATGGGCTGATGGGGGGGAGGGGGATTAGGACGGTAATGGGCTATGGGGGTGGAGAGTAGGACTGGTAATGGGTTATGGAGGGGATAATACTGGAAGTGGGCTGATGGGGGGGGGGGTTAGGACTAGTAATGGGCTATGGGGGCGGAGAGTAGGACTGGTAATGGGTTATGGGGGGATAATACTGGAAGTGGGCTGATGGGGGGTTAGGACTGGTAATGGGCTATGGGGGCGGAGAGTAGGACTGGTAATGGGTTATGGGGGGGATAATACTGGAAGTGGGCTGATGGGGGGTTAGGACTAGTAATGGGATATGGGGGGAGCTAAGACTGGAAATGGGCTGATGGGGGGTTAGGACTGGAAGTGGGCTGATGGGGAGCTTAGGACTGGTAATGGGCTATGGGGGGCTAGGACTGGTAATGGGCTGGGGGGTTGCTAGGACTGAAAATTGGCTGAGTGGAGGGGGGGGCTTGAACTGCAAATAGCAGATGGGGAGGGGGCTGGGAATGGAAATGGGCTATGAGGGGAGGGAGCTAGGACTGGAAATGGGCTGTGGGGGGGGGGGGGAGCTAGGACAGGAAATGGGCTGATGGAGGGGCTAGGATAGGACTGGAAATGGGCTGTTGGGGGTGCTAAGATTGGAAATGGGCCATGGTGGGGGCTTGGATTGAAATGGACTCATGGAGGGGCTAGAACTGGAAGTAGGCTCATGGGGGGCTTAGATTGGAAATGGGCTGAGTGGAGGGGAGCTAGGATTTGACATGGGCTGATGGTGAGGCTAGGAAAGGACTAGAAATGGGCTGATGGGGGGCTGGGATTGGAAATGAGTTGATGGAGGGACTCGGATAGGACTGGAAATGGATGCGGGAGCTAGGACTGGAAATGGGCTGATGGTGTGGCTAGGATAGGATTGGAAATGTGCTGGTGGGGGGCTAGGACTGGAAATAGGCAGATGCGGGGACTAGAAGGGAGCAGATGCTGGGTGGGGCTGGAACTAGAAGGGAGCTGATGTTGGGGGAGGATTAGAATGGGATGGAGCTGGGAGAGTGAAATGGAGAGGGAAGAAATATTTTGTGTGGGAGGGAAGACAAATCTACAATTGGCCGGGTATTGGGAGAGTAAGTGTTGATTGAGGATGGAGGGGTAAAATTTGAGTGGATGAAATACGAATGAGGAAAGAGCAAAAGGAGAAAGATTAGTATGTTAAAGCAGATGTAGAGAGAGAATGGAAAAAAAACTAGAAGAGAGAAGGACAAATGGACAGCAGACGATGGAGAGTTAGCAGAAGACACGAAGAAACCAGAAGAAAGTGGCCAGAGCAATTGCAACTGAAAAAAAAATGCACAAAAGGTAGAAAAATATCTCTTTATTTTGAATTTATTAACTGGAATATGTCAGCTCTGGGAAATGTGCATCATTAACGTCTGTGCTTTGTTTAGTTCAAGAGGAAATTAATTTATAGTTTTATTTGTACATTGTTGTACATTCCAAGTTTGGCTTTTGGGGTTCCCAGTTTAATTATTGTCTTCCTGTTTCTAAATTGTGATTCCTTGTTTGGTGATGGTCTATGTTCTGCATCTGTAACTGAGCTGAGGTATTCTGTTTATGTAATTCCTATTTGACATTGCCACTTGTTCTCTTTCCCCGGTAGGTCATG
Organism: Ichthyophis bannanicus; assembly: GCA_033557465.1. Classification (NCBI taxonomy): domain Eukaryota; kingdom Metazoa; phylum Chordata; class Amphibia; order Gymnophiona; family Ichthyophiidae; genus Ichthyophis; species Ichthyophis bannanicus. The sequence continues at coordinate 39,914,726 of CM066037.1, read as the reverse complement.
TATTCTTGTTCTCTGAAATGTATCGGTTTAATATTTGCAGTGTTGCCTTTTGATAGGTAGAGTCTGGTGCTTTGTGAGTCCTGGTAGTGCTGTTAGGATACGGCGGGTTTGCTATGGGTTCTAAATGGGCAGTGTTTGTAGTAGTTCCTAATGTGTCTGGCAGTTGGCACTGGATTATAGTAATGTAGAAATCTTTTAGTCTTTTTCTATCTATACACTCATTTATTTATTTTATTTATTTATTACAATTTCTTATATACCGCACTATTCGACATCAGCGCGGTTTACATTAAAACAAAAAGGACCAGAACAACAGGCTGTTCGGTTTTACAGAGAACAGGTGTACAAACTTGGATAACATGGGTGAACTATATACATAAAATATCTACAAGTAGGCGTGATAATAAATCATTAAGAGGCATGTTTACTAAAAGTTAGTGTATGGTAACATTATGCAAATGAGACCCCACACTGAGTCTCTGCACATGGCCCCGCATCCCCCTTGGGCCGTCCCTGCCTGAGATATGAACTGCTTGCCCCATTTCAGGCACTGTGGATCCTGTGTGTCTTTTGGGGAAACTGCTAGGTACCTGCGACCTAGACTGGCCACTGTTGGACACATGATACTGGGCATGATGAACCTTGTTCTGACACAGTCTAGAATATTTTCAGGTCGTATGTGTTTATGTGCCACCTAGGCAACTACCTGGTCCACCCTGTGCACCAGCAGCCCCCACTGCACCAGCAGCCCCCATGCACCAGCAGCCCCCACTGCACGATCCACATGCACCCTCCTTTGCCCCATTTGCATCATCAGCACAGTGCCCTTTCATACTTGGGCACTATGCTGTTGCTGCTAATGGAGCACTACTATCACTTTCTTGGGCTTCCCTGTCTGTGCAGCAAAATGCACTCTTACCGACAGGTTTTGATATGCGGTAAAGTTCCTGGTGTTAAGGTGCCAGCAGTAATGTAGCAGGGCCTTGTTCCCATCCACTCCCTGCCCACTGACCCCCTACTCTCCGCCTACTCTCCACCCATAGTGCGTTTAACGCTGTGGGTAAAGTTAACGTGCGATAATGCGCCGTTTACTGCGAGCTAATGTTACACTTGCTACCTTACCGCCATTTAGTAAACATACCCTTTAGAGCTCTGAAGTAGGTTATCTTCTGGAACTCTGTATCATGGACTATAAAACTCTTGCTCTTAATGACCATGATTCCACCTCCCCCCCCCCAGCAGTTGTGATCACTCAGGAAGCAGAAGACCTGGCTAAAGTTTCAAAATGCAGACCTTTAGCCTGTTCTAGATTCCCTATATCATATACACCTGCACACAAAAAATTAAAATTTGCAGAAAAATTTGGAACATTCTGCACACAATATATTCAAATTCTGCATGTTTTATTAGTACAGTTTTGCACAATTTTTTTTTTGTGCAGAGTAACCCCAGGTGTAAATCACAGATCTCTCCCCAAGCCTTCCCTGCCCCCCTCTTCTATCTCCTTTTAACTTCTAGGAAGATCCCAACTCACCATCAGTCCTCCCCAGCCCCCAGTCACCCTCCAACTCACCATCAGTCCTCTCCAGCCCCCAGTCACCCCTGACTCACCATCAGTCCCTCCCCAGCCCCCAGTTGCCTCCCACAACTCACCATCAGTCCTTTCCAGCCCCCAGTCCCTCACCTCCTTTGCCCGAATGTGGCATTTTAAGCACAGCCACAGGAACGTTTCCCTTTACTCCCATGACTGTGCTACACTTCCGATGCCAACATCACTTCATTTTAAAAAGTGTTTCCTGTTTCTTGCTAGAGACAGGAAGCACTTCTGTTGACCTTTTTAAAACAGCGATGCCGGTATCGGAAGTGTCAACAAACATCAAACTAAAAAGGTCAATCCAAAAAGACAGCCCAAGCCGACCCTACCTACTACACTTCATACACAAAATCAATATCCCCTGTCTTCCGCATAATCTTTCCTTACTCCATACCAATGTAAGTCACATAATTCTCATAGGCATTCTGCCATGCAGCACCCACCCTATAGAACTCCCTTCCTGAGGAAATTAGAGCAGTAACAGAAATTAAGGAACTCAGAAAGAAGCTAAAAACCCAAATTTTTACATCACACTTTGATCCCATGACATACTCCTTCTCCCAAAATGAAAACGGATAACTAATAACAACTCAGATCCCTAACTGAAAGTCACTAAAACAAGCATCCAAAATTAGAAAACGAATAACAAATGTCAACGAAGGCCCCTACCAAGAAAGACATAAAATAGCTTTAACTTAAAATTCCCACTCCCCTTTATTCCGGCATTCTTTACCCCTTTCCGGCAATTTCTCATCCTAACTTATCACAATTAGTCCATCTAACACTAGGGGGTATGTTTACTAAACCGTCCTAATGTGCGCCCGGTGCTAGTGTGCAGGATGCCATATAAGGAGTGGGCGTTTCAGTCTTAACATAGCAAACCGGGATTATCGTGCGCTCTTGTGCGCCGCGCACATTAGTGCATGAGAAACGCGTGCGGAAAGCATAAGCAGGCGCGCTGATGTGCAAACAGAGGAACAGAGCTGCAGTACAATGGTGAAGACACTGACTGATGGTGCAGGGGTCATGGGTTCAATCCCCCACTGTGCCCAATGAATAAGGCTGGCTGAGGCACTACCTGTTATGTGTAATATTGCATTATGAAGCATTTTAATTACTGTTGCTAGCAAACGCACTCTCAAAGCGCTGTAACATAAGGTGCTGCATAAGGCACCCCATAAGGTACCCCAGAGGGCACATTTTAAAGTGCACCGTCCACCAAGCCACCCTACAATGTTGCTTAAAGGGTGGCCTATAGGGCGCCATATAGGGTGCCCTATGAGGCACGGCAAGGTCATAGCACTGTTTTTGATGGCAGCACTGTGCATTTTAACGCATGAAAATCTTAAGTAGGTGCGCTGATATACAAGGAGGAACAGCTGTGTAGCACAATGGTTAAGACACTGACTGATGGTGTAGGGGTCATGGGTTCAATCCCCCACTGTGCCCAATGAATAAGGCTGGCTGAGGCACTACCTGTTATGTGTAATATTGCATTATGAGCCATTTTAATTACTGCTGCTAGCAAACGCACTCTCAAAGCGCTGTAACATAAGGTACCCCAGAGGGCACATTTTAAAGTGCACTGTCTGCCAAGGCACCCTACAATGTTGCTTAAAGGGTGGCCTATAGTGCGCTTTATAGGGTGCCGTATGAGGCCCGCAAGGTCATAGCACTGTTTTTGATGGCAGCACTGTGCATTTTAACGCATGGAAATCTTAAGTAGGTGCGCTGACATGCCAGGAGGAACAGCAGGGTAGCAAACTGGTTAAGACACTGACTGAAGGTGCAGGGGTCATGAGTTCAAATCCCCAGTGTACCTAATGAATAAGGTTGGCTGAGGTAATTGCTTTTTCTGCTTGCAACTGTACGACAATCTGTGCTGCCATCTAAAAAGAACCCCACCCCAGTGCCATAAATTAATGCACCTTTTAGGGTGCACCAGAAGGCACATCCTAAACAACCACGTCAGCAAAGGCAAGTTACAATGTTCCCCAGAGGCCATGTTGAAAGGTTGCCAACTCCCAAGGCACCATAGTAGGCACCCCATAAGCTGCCTGAATCGAAGGTGTGGCATAAGATGCCCCAAGGATGTATAGGTGAACCCAAAAACATTGTCCAAGAGCAGTAAGGTCCCCCAATTTGAAGGGCAAGAGAGGTATGTGCCAAACACACACGTAACCCAAACACTGCACAGAGCAGAAAGGAAAGACAATGCATAAGTAAAAGAAGGACGTAGATCAGAGCTGATGGACCACACAAATCAGCTCCAGCCCATGTGGCAGCTAGAAAAATGGACAAACATATCGGGGGCAGCTGTAGCTATGCACAGAGTGATGGTAATGTACCATGCAATAATGACAGTGTGTGACAGAGGATGGGAAGATGTGTGCAGCAGAGGAGCCAGAAATGGCAGGATAGGTGAAATATCAGGATGACAGTGGAGTAGCAGTGCTATGCAGAGCACACACAGGAGAGGCAACCAGGGAGAGCTGCAATGCAGGAATGTATAGGAGTGCAGGACGTGGGGTAGCAGCATGCACATCAGGGTAGGATGGCACACAGCTGGCAGACAGAAGATGGACAGAAGGATGGTTCACAACTCTGATGAGGGTACAATGTGCTCACAGCACAGATCTGCCCACATATGACTGTCACACGAATGACAACTAGTTCTGCAGGACAAGCATACAAATGAAAGAGAACAGAGAGGAATCACACCTATGACCACTACCACAAATGGCAATGCACAAACCGGTAGGCCACACCACCAACGTGAGCTCATTAGCAAAGGCTGCATACAAAAATAGTGCAGGGCATCACACAAGACGCCTGCTGGCTGTCAGGACAGGCAAACCCCCAACAGTAACCATGACCAAATGCACATGCAGATCTGCTGTGTACATATCAGATCACAGTCTGTAATTGGGACCAGAGACACATGCACACACACAATGAAATGTTATGCAGTGGATACAGCATGCAAAAGAGGAAAGAAACTAAACCCCAAGGGCAGCAGAGGATGCTCTGTGGAGCTGGTGCAAAATCTGGAACAGAACAGGAGAGAATTCAACATGCAAACAGGTGTACCACACACCAGCTGAACCACAGCAATACAAAACCCCCAAGTGCACTGCCATGTAAACACCATAAAGAAAGAGACCTATGTAACAGATAATATCTGATGGCTAGGCAGCACAGAGGGCACACCTTGGTGTACACTGAAGAGAGGGAAGGGTGTGTGTAGAGGTGATGAACCTGCTGGTACCTAATGGTCCAGTTAGCACACAGAAAAGAAAAAGATAAACCACATGTGGGGATCAAACCTGCAAACTATGGCATTAAAACACATGCTTCTAACCACTACCCCAAACAGCACACTGAGCACAGCACAAAAATACTACCCCAAAGGGAGGGTGTGTATGGGAACCTGTAATACCCAGTGATGTGGCAAATGGCTGGCAGATACACAGCTGCCACCATACAAGGATGTGAGCACAGGTGGGCCATGTACATGACCAGCAAATCAGTAGATACAAGTGTCAATGTGATCAAAGAGTGGAGGAGTAGCCTAGTGGTTAGAAAACTGGCTTGGACACCAAGCAACCAGGGCTCAATTCACACTAGCACTCCATGTGGCCTTGGGCAAGTCACGTAACCCTCCATTGCCTTGGAAGAAAGACCTGACAATCTACTTCCAGTGACACTGACAAGAAAACCCTGGAGTCTCTGGGTCACAAGGAGTCAGGACTGACTCAAAGGCACACATTGTATTGCACATTTGTCACCATGATCAAGCAGCAGCAGAGACAAATGTATATCAAACACATATGTTTATTTGGGTTCATCTTCACAGATAGTGTAGATCCCGCCAACGTAATATCAAGGTGAGTGGATCCAAGGTGAAAGACAGAAAGGTCACTGGCCCGTCTACAAATGAAGGGCAGGAGACATAATGTGCAGCACTATGCATTAGGCCCCCACCCCCCACATGCTGCCGCATGCCTCAAATGTGTTACTCACATATGAGTGCAAGTAGACAGTAGGCGGTGCATGATGAGGGACCAACACACATCAATCATGATCTGTTCCCTAAAATATATCTATCTGGCAACACAGGAGGCACACAAATGAAAACAGCATATGTTGTTGAAACGTTGTAACTTTAGAACCACAGATTGAAAATAATGTTACAGCTATCACATAATGCCTGATATAGGAATCCAAGGTGCAGCAATGTAACCCTAAACAATCATCAAATGCACAATGAGGATATGCTAACAGGTAGCAGAGGCACATGAACACAGACGGAATTCAAATGAAAACTACCTGCAGAAACATGCAGAGATAACACCATGCAGGAGGTCCCCCTGCACCGGTTGGTGTGTAGACAGTGTCTGTACACATATATCTCCGTACATGGAATGCACAATTGAAGGAAGACAACGGACACTCATACTGCAACACTCCAAATATAACGTGGCAATGTGAGTGTCGTCACCTCAGGGGATAAATAGGACTGTGCAGACATGCAATGCAAGGTTTGTAAATCAATGCAGAGCGACACGTCTGTACAGTAAACAAACACAAGAAACAGTATATAGAGGGGGAAATTAAAGGCAAACATGTTACAGTAAACCACACAGAAGCCATATTGCCACGTGCTGTGTTTTCCCAACATAGTCAGTCATATGCACATGCACCATTGATATTTCAATATGATTCAGTGATGCCACACATGCACACAAAGACCCTTGTTGATTGAAAACATCAATCCAGGATGCTGGTGTGCATTAAAGCGGTGTTGTGGCAAAACCTGTATCATGTCCAGGTGGAGATTAGGTGGACATAGACAACAGGACCTCTCCATCGCTACCCCATGCCACACGTATGGCTGTATGCTTGTGTTGAAACAAACAGATGAGCATATCCTGTGTTCTATGTCACACACATGGCCAAAAGAAACAACTGTGGAGGAATGTGCAACATACAGTGACAATGGCAGTCCCTGATTCACACGTGAGGACCAGTACACAGTGTGCAAAGTCCAAAGCGTATCTGCAATCCAACACGTCAGGTTAAGACTATCCTTGCAACCCTGGGCATGCATAGTCAAGTGTCACATCCCAATATGCCACAGTACATGAAAGGTCCTGTGTGTCTCCTGCGATGAGCACGACTCCCAACCAGAGCACGGCAGCAACAGTGTGTTGGACAGGTCTGTCATGGGCAAAGTAGCAATCCAAAAATAATACTGTCCATCCTAGGCATTTGTCGCACTCACAGAGGTCAAACATCCTATGGCACCATTTTCCAGGGAAAGTTCCATGGTGTTGTGTCCCCCAACAGGTGGGTGATGGCGATGCCACATGCACTGTAATAGATGTGTCTGGTTTGTTCTCTGCCCTGTGTCAGAAGAGGAGAAATATTGTATTGGTATGCGCCTTGCAACATCAGCACAAATTGCAGAGAGTCAATCATTAAGAAACACATAATGAAGGGACACACAGGCAAACATGACATGATCACAACACAATAAACATTGCATGTTGGGGACATTTAGAATTGGAAGCATATACACGGGTGTCACAATGATATGTTTCTGTCCATGCCCATGTGACACAGGTGTTTCAGAGCTCCATCCTATGTGCATCAGCGTTCGTGAACAGAGAGCCAACATGAAATGTATATGACACAAACAGTAAATCATTGACATGTAAAGGCTGATGTCATTACCAAAAGAACAAAGGTGCAAACTACCTTGTGCTTGCATCAGGTGTATGTCTTGGATCCTCTGAGCCACTCAAAGGCCATAACAGGTCACAGTGAAGGGACACAATGTCAGCAAAATATGTAGAATCTCCATGTCACCATGTCACGCCGATATCTGTGATACAAAAAGCAGGTCAACAGTGGTATGTCAGAACACAAGACACAGTTCTGTTCCCAACACACAACACATGTCCACAATGGTTACACGGTAAACACCAGTAAGGTAGAGATAGCACAGTCACCACCACCCCCCAGGTGTACAGACCCCTCACAACACATGATAATGTAAAAAGCCTGAACACTGTATCATCACACAGCCAACACAAGAACACACACACACAGTATGCTAAGGGCAGCGTGCCAGCAGTCGCATATGGCTTGTATGTCCACAAGTGGAGATTTGTACACATAAAGGCCCTGTGAAATGCAATGATACCCTGGTGTTGGCTCATGGTACAATGTCGGGGAAGGGTGCACGTATAGGCCACCACCCATAAACCTACAACCTCCACACACATGCAGCTCTGTTGGACATGTCCCAGAGACAGTGTTGCTGAAGACATACTGGAATAGGAACACATGGGAATATGTGTGTCAACAGCAAAATATGGTTTAGGCAGGTGCAGGGAAAAGAGGTGAACCACAACATCTAGACAATAGGAAAGATCACCGAGGACATGTGTTCCCCCTGACTGCTGGCACAGACAATACAGCTGTAGGTCCACCTACCCCAGACCACAGCATGTTGGCTGATGTACAGTCCCCTGCCAATGCACCACAGCACCAGGAGCTTCAACAACTATGTCCTGTGCATTGGGAAACACAAGGGAAACATACATATGTCATGTTCTAGCTGTGCAACACACACTGCACCTTCCTGTCCCCAGCTTCCACACCCCCCAACATCCTTTACAGATTCACTGTTCACCATCACACTGTACACATCTCTCCCATGTGAGAGGCATCAAGGACATGTCTTTGCCAAACTACAGGGGTCCGTACTCTGTCTGTCCCCTCCCTCACCTCCCTGTTGTCGCACACACTGGTGAACATAAGTGTTTTCTCCCTATCGTGTTCCCAACTCACTCCAAGGCTGCAGTATTATCATGGGTCCGCCATGTTGCTCCCAATGGCCCTTCACTGTGTGTACTGGTGTCCCAATGTTGTCTGCTACCCCGCTGTCAATTTCTGTAACACATGGAAATATGCAGGGGCACCTCCAGGATTCTCTGTCCAAACACATTTCCTGGTGTGTATATCTCATACCTTGACTAACATTAACAGCTGTGTGCTACTGAGTTGCTAAACATATATCTCAATGTCTGCGTTATGTCCGCTAAACCACACCCCAATGTCTGCTTTTGACCTGATCCTGATGGCTGCACGTCAGCCCACTGTGTGAAAGTGATAATGGCAAAGCATGGATAGCCTATATGTGTATCTAATAACCCCCCTCCCATCAGTGCCTCTTTGTGTATGTGGCCATTATGTTCCTTCTCTAGGGTATGCAATGTAGTTGGTGTCTTGGCATGCACTCTCCTCCTCTATGCACTTATACAGCCTGTAGTTGAGTCATGGGTTTATGTCGACATGTCATCAGCTAGATTTGCTTAAACAAATTTGATGAAAAAAATTAAATCATTTCCCTGAAAACAACCCTAAAACCCAATCCACCCCCACATTGATCTCTCTGCTTGCCTACTGTAACCTACACCTTGTTGATCTTGCCTGAATCACTTCTGTTTGTGTGTACATATGCAACACTGCACTGCATGTCTATTCTGCAATGGAAAAATAAAAACAAAAAAAACCTGGCTGGACAATGCACAGTTTCCCTATCCTTCTCCGCATCCATGTTAGGGCTACGCGATGACTTATATAGTCTGCCACACTGTATTGTTCCACTAACTCCCCGTAAGGGTTTCAATTACCATTATGACAGATAGTACTGAGCATGTATATAGTGCTACATAGCACATGTAGCGCTATACAAAAATTACAGACCAACACATCCAGCTTACAAGAGCATACCACACACACAATCAGCTCAAAATACCAAATGAAAAACACGCACAGCTGGACAAGTGGCCCCAAACATGGTCCTCTCTCCCAGTGTGAAACCCACACCACATGCCTCTCACCTTGCTGCACCCAAAGCATAACATAAACTAACTGTGGTTGCACAGCATCCACTATCACAATCATCCACAAACCACGAATGTCACCCCAAAACCTCCCACAAACCTAAAACCACCCACCCACATCATCCACCTCAGCCCTCTGTTCTGCCCTGCCCATATCGTTTGGTTCCCAGTCATGCTTATATTTGACGTTGGGATGGCCAGCCAGTGTCTGTTACATGTCAGTGCAGTGTTGCATCCTAATGATATTGGTCTACAAATGTTAATCTGTATTAGCACTACACACATATAGCAACAAATGTGAGAACATATGCAGTACGTACATGAGAAGAGCTGTGCAATCACCTGCCGCCTGATTGCTGTGCCCTCACGTGTGTCCTCACGGGCACGTACAGGGGGGCACGTCGGATCATCCTCCAGACCCTCATTAATCTCGGCAGGGATATTGTGCCTGAGAGCAATGTTGTGCAGGATGCAACAGGCTATGATGATCTCTGCCACAGTCTGTGGAGTATATTGTAAGGCACCGCCTGTCCTATCCAGACACCTGAAGCGACTCTTCAAAATGCCAAAGGTGCACTCAATGACAGAGCGGCTGGTGGCATGGGCCTCATTGTACCTCCGCTCTGCACGTGTCCGTGGTTGACGCACAGGGGTCAGCAACCAGGGGCGACACGCATATCCTGCATCACCTGTAGAAAGAAATGAGGTAAGTTAAAGCATGAGCTCATGTCCCCTCAAATGGACACAGGTATACATGTGCAAAACAAGTGCATAACACATTCTGAAAGAAACATATGACATCACAACTATGCAGCATTGCAACATTGAAATATGATGATACAAAAGGACCACATGGCCTATCTAGTCTGTCCGTCCATATCAACAGGTACAACAGTCCCCTTTTTACCTTTATAGATCCTCTGTGTTTGTCCTATGCTGTTTGGAATGCAGTTACTGTCCTCCTCTCTACCACCTACACTGTGAGAGTATTCCATGGATCCACCACCTATTCAGTAAACAAATATGGTGGCATATCACGCCTGAATCTATCTCCCTCCACCCTCATCCCATGTTCCCTCGTAGCTGAACTTGCTTACAATTTGCAGAGGCTCTCTCCCTCAACATATATGCCACGGAGGTATTTCTACATCTCCATCATATCACCTCTATCCCTCCTTTCCCCAAGGCGTACATCCTAAGATCCTTCGGTCTGTCTTCATATGCTGTATAATGAAGACCACTAATCATTTTAGTAGCCACCCTCTGCTCCGACCCCATCCTGTGCACATCCTTTTGAAGGTGCAGTCTCCAGAATTGCACACTCTACTCCAAATGAGGTCACACAAAAGACATATACAGAGGCATTCTTCCTTCCTGTTTTATGCTAGCCATTCATCTCTGTATGCACCCAGCCAGCCTTCTAGCTTTTTCCCTTGCCTATTCAACCTGTTTAGCTACTTTGACATCAGCAGAAACAACCACATCTAGGTCCCGCTCTTCTGTAGTGCACAAGAGTACTTCACCCCCTATACAATAGTGCTCCCTTGGATTGCTTCAGGCCAAAAGCCTGACCTCACATTTCCTACCATGACATCCCAGCTGGCCAATTTAAGACCATTCATCAAGCTTAGCTAGATCACTCCTCATGTTTTTTAGAGCTTCCTGGGTGTCTACCCTATTACAGATTGAGTGGGGAAACCTAAGAAACACCAGACAAGGGGTAGGTGTATGGATTGGCGACAACATAATATGTAAGAACCACACAAATGCTCGCATCCAATCAACCAGCATCACACAGCACCATAGCAGGGCGCATTTGGAGGGCAAACCCCCCTCCCTTCCCCCTATATCCCACACAGGCAGATGACACACACACACAATGAGTGATCTACTCCAAGACACACATTTGCACATACGCCTAGTCACATGAGCACCATGTGCATGTCAGAAATGGGAAACACCCACCCAGCAATATGCAGTCCTCATACTGTCCTGCCTCAAATTGTTGGAATAGTGCCGAGTGATGCAGGATATAGGCGTCATGGGTGGACCCTGCAAACCTGGGGACCACATTCAGAATATGCATATTTGCATCACATACAACCTGAACATTCAGGGAATGATAGTGTTTGCGGTTGCGGAACACTACCTCCCTGTCTCTAGGCGGGACTAGGGCAACATGTGTGCAATCAATAGCTCCCATCACGTGTGGTATCCCGGCTAACGCCTCAAAGGCCTGGTTCAGGGTCCACCACTGTTGCCTAGTGTGTGGAATGGCAATATAATTCCGCACCCGGCTGACCATGGCATGCAGTACTTGGTGGAGACATTGTGAGAAGGTGGGGCGGCTCATGCCACCCACTGCGGCCACAGATGACTGGAAACAGCCAGAGGCAAAGAAATGTAGGGCAGCAAGGAGCTTGACCAAACCTGGTATGGCATGTGACTGATCAGTCAGGGGCTCGAGGTCAGGTCTTAGATCCTCATAGAGCTCCCTAATAGCCCCTGTGCTCAGTCTGTACAGGGAGATGACCTGGTCCTCTCGCATGCCCTGGAGCTGGGCCCTGGGCCTGTAGAGGTGTGGCTGGCGAGCCTGCACCTCAGCACGCCTCCTGCGCCATGCGGGCACAGCCCCTGCCTGCCCTGCCCCCACAGCTGCAGGTCTGATTTGCTGCGGGACTACACCCATGTCCTGTGCCTCAGCCCCATAGACACCATCTCCCCTGTCACGCAACCGCACCACCTGCCCACCTCGCGCTGCAGCTACAGCAAACACAAAGGCCGCCATAACCTCCACCCGTCCTGCTCCTCTAAATCACTCAAACACAGACAACACTTCCCTATCCAAGACACACCTTACACACCACACAGAAACACAGCCACACAATACAACCAACAACAATCACAAACCCAGTCACGCTCCACAATACACCTGATTCAGACTCGCTCTTTCCGTCACTGCCAACGCACACCTTCTTTCTCCCTCGCCTACAAAAAACCCCTCAACGTGCAACATGTGCTCAGGACAATTTATAGAGTTTTTTTACGTAGCGCGTGTTGCGCGTGCGCAGTTGCGCGAGCGCGATCGCTGCGCATGCGCAGTTGGCTGTGCGCATGGCGCATGTGCCGCACACACGCAGCACTGTGCAAGCACCACGTCTCACACGCAAATGAACGCATGCACCCACATCCTGCATCTGCGTGGCGCATGCGCAATGTGCACAGCCAACTGCGCATGTGCAGTGTGCACGGCAGCGCACACGCGCGCTCCATAGTTGACTGCACAATGCACAAGCATGCATTTCCTGCTTCTGGGTGGCACATGCGCAATGCGCACGGCCAACTGCGCATGCGCAACTACTGTGACACGGAAGATCTGCCCTGTGCCTTTAAAACACAGAAATCTGCTGGATTTAGCTCAGATTCTGACAGGCAGGGAGATCAAAAGCTTCCCAGTTACCATAGGCAACCAAAACAGGCTGAGACACGAGGTCTGAAGGCACGCCTAGCTAGCAAACACTCCCCAGTTAATCAGGAGAACAGTTTTCACATGGGCAAGAAAACGCCCCTAAACCTGTATAAAAAACGTCCAAAGCAAACAGAGTTAGAGCAGGGAGATCACGGAGACCAGGAAGTTCACGAGGAACAGGAAGCTTGGCAAGTAAGAGGAAACTTGCAGGTCTCAGACGGAGGTTCAGAATACTCCTATGCTGACTCTGATTTACCTGAGCCTTGGAGCAGAAAGCCAAGGAGGAGTTTGCAAAGGGAAATAAAGCTACCTGCAATAAGAGGGATTAGTTACAGGAAACACTCACCTCTGACGCAGTATGATTTTCCCAAGCACAGAGCTCAATGGAAGGAACGTGAGGCAGCTGGTAAGAAGCCATATATAATTGAAAAGCAGAGCTGGTTGAAATACTTGCAACCCTGTGAGAGGGAAAGTAATTTGGTTGAAGATGTTTGTATGAGTGAAGAGGATGAATGTATGTCTCTAAAACCCTGCAGAAGACTTCCAAGAGAAAAGTCTGTCAGGACCAGAACAGGACAGTGTTATGAGTTAATGCCAAGCACAAAAGGTAGGAGATTGAAAAGCTACAAAGAGAAAGCAGGTTTAAACAGAGCTGTTTCTCCGTCCTGCTTTTACAAGCTGTCTGGTAACTACCTGCCTTATTGTGGAGAGGGCTGTGATGAGAGTTCAGAGACTGAATTGAGGAGGTTTCAAACTTTCTGCCCTAGAGAAAATAATGTGGTTGAAGAACCAATGATTACAGAGCCAAGTAGCTTAAATCCCTGTATTGAGGACATGGATTGCTCTCTGTTAATGGCTGATATAAGTTCGCTGTGCTAGCTAAAGACAAGAGTGCCTTGTAGGGAGCTGAATGAGCACAGAAGAGACTGTCAGCATTTCATTTGGTTTCTGTTCAATGTAATTACTGTTTTTGTTCAAGCGAGAAGCTGTGTTTTGTTTTCACCTTCAGTTTTGCCAGAAGCATGGCTACCTTTTGAGTTCTTGTGTTTTGTACTGTTTTTGAAAATCCAAAAACCCCGGGAGGGGAATAAAATCCTTCTTAAACCTGACCACTCAGTCTGTCAGACGGCTGCTTAGGGTGAGAACTTACACAATCTTGACGATGCATATATTCATATGATTCTTGCAAGGTATTGTGGGTAATGTAGTTCATTCACTCCCAAACACAGCTGAAGACAATAATTGAGTTGTGATACCAGTGGTAAGGCCAATAAAATACTTCTTTTATTGATGGGGTTTAATTCACCCAGCACAAGTATGCTTGTTAGCAATATAAATGAGGTTACTTGCTTGCAGTGTTTAAATGGATAACATAAAGTCACAAAGCAAATCAGAAAACAACCTTCAGCTTGTCAGGCAATTAGCTAATGTTTTCTTAGCAAATAATTACCAAATAAAAAGGCACAAAGAAATGAATGAACTTTGCTTGTTAGGTTAACTTCTGCTTATTTTCCACGCAGATCCAAGCAGTGATTCTCCCTTGCTCACACACACAATCAGGTGCAGCTTTAATTACTATCAATTGACCAGCTGAAACCTTTTAGCTGGCTGGCTGCTACTGTGTGAACCCAAATCCTGCTTTAAGAGCTGTTTGCAGTGGAAATAAAGAATAAAGTTAGGTTTCTTTGTGATGGCTGAGGTGTTTGCTCACAGAAAGCTAGCAATAGCATTTAGATAGAGAACAGTCCATGTAATGAATAGTTTCATCTGCTGTATCTCCCCCTTCATCAATCAGCATAGGGTCACTATCATACATTGGCACAGACGAGTCTTTCATTAAGGCACTATCATGAGAATGCTTATTCCCTTGCTGCCATTCACTATTATAGATAGGGTCTGGATCAGTGTTCATACCTGAGCCTCTCCTGCTATCATAATTCCTCTCTGTAGATCCTGGCCAGTATGTAATCCAGTTCTGATGTCCAACCTTCCAATCTTGATCCCTGGACACTGGATCTTCCCTCACGTACCTTTTGGCATAGGTCTGAAAGTCCTTTCCACGTGCAGTCTTCTCTCTTCTAGGTAGCCACTGGTGATTCCTATCTCTGCCCTTCCATTCCTCTGGCTGACTCCAGTCCAATGGACTCTGCTGGCACTTGGAATACCTCCCAGTATGGGTACTGCCTTGGATTCTCCCAGACCTTCCAATGGCCTTCCTTCTCTTCCTTCCAGAGAGTTTCCTTCTCTTTCTATCCGCTTGGCTTGGCTTCTGTTTCTCCAGGTGATGCTTAAACCTGTAGCTGGGCTGGAGCTTGTAGCCGTTGCTGAAGCTCTTTCTGTAGCTCTGTAGCTGAAGCTGTTCTTGAAGCTGTTATCTGAAGAATAAGCTCTATTCTTATTCTTTCCTAAGGTGTGCTGCTCCCTAACACAGCGCAGCTGTGTTGAATCAGGCCCTGCCCTTTGAGATGAGTGCTTAGGGATTACCTCATAGCTCTCTTGATTGCACACACATTTTCTCACTTCAGCCCCTCTCATGGCTGCTGGAAACCTGGTGCATTCTGGGACTGGTAGTCTTTTATGTGAAAACTCTGTTTTCTCACTTCTACCAGAACTGACAGGTTGCTTGTTCAGAGTCACATCATCTTTTCTATAGCTCCTACCTGAGCTATGATAAGCTTCCTTATCACAAGTCTCAACTACTCCTTTTCATTAAGAAAGGTCAGGCCCAGCAGTGTGACTGGCTGCCTACGCCTCAGTCCAGCCACTGCTGGTGACACTACGCAGCCAACGTGCTCACGCAACTGCGCACGCGCAACGTAAAAAACCCTATAAATATACCTGTACACGTGCTGCACGTTGAGGGGTTGTTGGTAGGCGAGGGAGAGAGAAGGTGTGTGGTGTCAGTGAGAGAGAGAGAGAGAGAAGCAGGTGTCTAGGAGAGCTAAGTTATTGTGTTGCGGGTCAGAGTGTTAGAGGCTGGGTTGTGGAGGATAGGTGTGAGGTACAGCAGGGGATACAGAGAGGAGGGGAGGCAAGGAGCAGGTGAGTGAGAAAGGAGGTGAGGTAAAGAGCAGATAGCAGGGAGAGGAGGGAGGTGTGAGGTGGAGCTGAGAAGGGCAAGAGAAGGAATGTCTGACAGGGAGGGAGAGGACAGGGAGATGGAGCCACAGGACAGGGCAGGAGTGGAGAGGGAGAGGGACAGGGAGAGGGAGAGGGAGGTGGGGCCACCTGTTGGGGAGGAGACAGATATGGCAGGGAGTGTGGTGGAGGCTGCAGGCCCATCGGCCCAGCCCACACAGGGTCCTCTCACTACAAAACATAAGCGCATACCAGTGCCAGCTCTGCAACAGAAGAGGGCTCAGAAATTCACACCACAGGAAAACCACATCCTGCTGGCGTCTGTTCTTGAAAATTATGATGTCCTATACGGACGACTAAGCAACACCACCACTGTTGCAACACGCACCCAGGTGTGGGAGGAGGTGCAGGAGGCAGTTGCACAAGCAGGGGGCCCAAGCAGAGACCTCGACAGCCTCAGGAAGAGGTTCAATGACATAAAGAGGGGTGTGCGTGCACACATGGTGGCAGAGCGGCGGCATGCCGTGGGCACTGGAGGGGGAGGCCCCTTTATACCCTCCCTAACACCCCTGGAGCAGGAGTTGGCAGAGCGGCTAGGGCCAATATACCTCTATGGACTGCCAGAGGCACTGGACACTGCCCATCCCCAGGCAGGTAGGTACCCAAATCACACCTTGCTGCTCCCAACCCATTGAGTACCTGCCCTTTGGATGTGCATCAGGCTTCTTATTAACACCTCCTCATACCTGCTCCCCTGGATCATCTCCCACCTTCTGCCTTTGGCTCATTAGTGTGCTGTCCCCCATTCCACCCCTTTTACTCTGTGTTTTGCTGCCCTCCAACCACATGTTTCATTAGCATCATCCCTTTTTATATCTGCCCTGTACATGTGGCTACATGTCTGCTACAAGCCCCCTCTCAGACCTGTACGTGTTATGTCTGTGTCTAATCTAAGCACTGCTGAGCAGGGATGGTTCTTCTGTGGGATAATGCACACCAGGGGTCCTCAAACATTCTAAACAGGGGGCCAGTTCACTGTCCCTCAGACCATTGGAGGCCCGGAATATAGTTGAAAAAAACACTATGAACAAAACCCCAACGAACACTGCAGAAATACAAAAAAAGAGAATGTTTCCAAACATTTTGGTTTTGTTTTTCCAGTGGCAATTGCTCTAGCCACATTAGTCTGGTTTCTTTGGGTCTTCTGCTAACTCCCCATCATCTGCTTTCCATTTGTCCTTTCGTCCCACGTCTAGTATTGTTTCCATTCTCTGTCTACATCTGCTTTAACATAGTAATCTTTCTCCTTGTGCTCTTTCCGCATTCCTAGGTCATCCACTCAAATGTTAGACCCCCATCCTCAATCCCCACTATCTGTCCAATTGTAGATATCTCTTACCTCCCTCACCATTTCATTTGTCCAGCTCCATCCCATTCTGATCCTCGCAAAACCTCACCTCCCGTCTATTTCCAGCCACACCCAGCATCCGCTCCCCTCTAGTCCGTGCATCAGCCCATTTCCAGTCCTAGCCCCCCATCAGCCCATTTCCAATCCTATCCCTGGCCCAACATCAGCCCAGTACCAGTCCTAGCTCCACAGCCATTTCGAGTCCTATCCAAGTTCCTCCAGAAGTGCATTTCCAAACCCCAGCCCCCCCAAAAGCTTATTGATAGCCCTCTCCTAGCCCCACCATCTGCCCATTTGCAATCTTAGCACCCCCAACAGCACATTTCGAGCCCTATCCTAGGCCCCCCATCATCCCACTTCCGATCTTACCACCACCCATAGGCCATGACCTGTCCTAACCCCCTCTCCCACATCAGCACACTTCCAGTCTTACCTCTCCCCTGCATAGCCAATTACCACTCCAAACCTCCTCCACCCCCATCAGGCAAGATAGGGTACGAAATAACCCAAACACGCCTACTGCTGCTGCTTCCACCGTGGCAGCAGGAGATTCAAGCATCCCGTGGGGCCCCCCCCCCTGCTCTGCAGCATCCTCCATGCAGCTTCAGTGTGGGCTTGTCAGAGCCACGTGAAGGGAGAGTATCCCTTTCTCACGGCCATGTCAATGCCGCCACGGCCCTGATGGAAAATTCCATCAGCCCCATGGCGGGATTAACAGAGCCACGAGAGGAGAAGCTCTTTCTGTTTGCGCGGCTCTGACAGCCAACACTGAGGCTGCATGGAGGACACTGCAGAGCAGGGGGAGCCCCGCGGGATGCTGTGTTATGCCTCTGCCACGGCGGCAGCAACAGCAGCAGGTTTGTAAGGTGTTAACTTAGCTGGGCTGCTGCTAAATGAATGCTGCGGTCCTGTGTAGAGCTGCCCCTGAGGACTGGCAGCGGCGGCAAAAACACCCGTCAGGCTGCATACATCTCCTTGGCGGCCCACATGTGGCCCTTGTCCCGTAGTTTGAGGACCCCTGATGTACACATCGATGTGTCTGCTAGGTACTGGCCTATATATGCCTAATAGTGGTAGCAGGAGCTGTAGTGGTAGCTATTTAGCACATGTACAGGCCACGGCCAAACACACATTGATTGTGGGGTGGATGTGTTAAACAGTTGTATGTAGTTGAACCATGCAAACCAATCTGTGCTGTGTATGGTTTCCACAACCCAGGTGACTACACAACCATGGCCCCAGCTGAGGAGGAGGAGGTGCAATTGGCCGAGGATGTGCCAGAGCCCCAGCCCACAATGTCTGGGGGCAGCACCAGCAATGGTGATGGGACACCAAGCACACACGTGCAGCCTGAGCCACAGGACCACACCCCAGATGTCACTGCCACAGAGGGCTCCGAGGAGATCACAAGATACCACCCCATTCATGCACCAGCGCCAGATGAAAACCCTCCACCAGAAATGGACCCAATCATTGAAGAGCTGCACACACACACTGCTGCAGCACGGCGCAATGCAGAAGGTGGGTAACAGCATACCCCACGATCCCGACGGGGTTGTCCTAACATCCACAAAATGATTGCATATTGCCCACATAGCATAGCATTCTGATTTTGGGGGGTTGTCTTATGTGCTCTGTGTTTCTACCTCCTGTAGCATGGCTTGTCAGGTGTCAGCATTTGTGAGGGGCTCACACACATGCACACTGTGCTTGCCCATATACCCCACATAAGCCCAAAGAGAAGAGCAATGATCGCAGGTCACCCAGACACCCTATGTGACAGAGACCTCGTCATGGGTATTGTCACGCAGTATCATTTGACAACAAAATCTGCAGTGTGCGCCAGCATTATAGAAATTGGGGCACCCCAGATATGTGTATGTGTGTCTGAGGCCCCCTCAGATCATCTGACCTATCCCAGACAAGAAGTGTGCAGACCTGGCATTGTCATATTAAACTGTGGCAATGTGCCATGTGTGAGATCTGTGTTTCTCAGGACCTCTCATCCAGACCCCTTCCAGACATGGGGATGGCTCATGGGAGACACAGATGTAAACGTTGATAGGTTTGGCAGGCATGACTGTTCTGCAGACTGCTCTTCTGGGATATGCATGACGTGTATGTGTGACAGTTGGTAATGGAGAGGAATCTCACATATCACCCTCTGTCCCACCCACAGGCACTCCAGCGTCTGTACATGGCAATGGGAGAAAATACCAGGGAGCTGAGGATGATCCAGGAGGAGATGCGGACGGGGGCACTTGCCCGCATTGCGGATGCCATGGAGGACATTGTGGACCTAATGCGGCAGCAAGCACCAGCACCAGTACCAGCACCAGCACCGGCACCTGAGGCACCAGGACAAGGTGCAGTACCGCGGGGGGTGGTGTGCCGTGGGAGGCGCGGGCGGCCACACAGGAGGTGACTCCGGGTCCAATAAACAGCTGTTAACCAGTACATACGTGTGTTTTCCAATGTGTGTCCCTGTGTTCCCCTAGGTAGTGTGCAAATGCATGTTGTGTCATGCACACAGGCCCCTCGATGGTGGGGTGTCTGTACTGGCAGGTATCACTGCACAGACACCATCACATGCCATGTGTGCCATGCACTGTGTCAGATCCCAGCCCCTGGGCTGCAGTGTGGCGGTTTACATATCCTCCCGGGTTGCACAGGGGGAATGCCTGGAGCTACATGTCCAGTGTTGGGAGCCGTCACAGTTTAAATACTGTCAGACCCCCTACATTGGACGCACATGTGTGACCCTTGTCCCTGCCAGCAACACTGCCTACGTGCCTGCCCCCCCCCACAAACATATACGGTTACTCACCAACCATCCCTGTGACATGTATTGTCCCAGGACACACTCAACAGCTTTACCCCTGAGTAGCTCCTGGGCTCATCAGTACATCTTACCCTGCCAGCACAGACGTACTGGTTTGCAAGTTGTACTATTGGCACACAGGCATGTTGCATCAGAAACGGTTCCCACACATTGCACACAGCATGCACGTGCCTCAGTATCCTGGGCCGTCGTCTACATTTCTACATCTCAGGGTCCACCCTGGTCTCACACACCTACACACATGGTCATCCCCCACGACTGCATGTGGAGCCAGTCCACGCATGATACCCATGTCTACCTTTACAACACATACCTGTCTATACACATATCCCATGCTTGCATCCATAGTGTGTTGCTAAGGGAGACACTTGACCATTTCGAGTTAAGAAACAGTGTGTATATTGTACAAAAATAAGGAATATAAAACAATGTTAGGGATAGGGACAATACCCATCACCCTCCCCCCCAAACACCCCCCTCCTCCCCCCTGCCATCCCCACCCGCCCTATACACCCTCCTCCACCCCTCCCCCCAGCTCCACATCAGCCACACCCTCTCCCTGCATGCTGCATGCCCAGTGATGGAACACAGGACAGCACAGGGCACAAGTGTGGACGTCACAGGCGCCATCAATGACTCCTGTGACGCCCTTCAGGGGATGGCCGCTGACAGGGCAGCCGCTCCACCTCGGCGGCCACCTGCTGAATGGCTCCCGCCAGCCACTGGTGTGAGTGCACTAGGAGATGCACACGCCACTCCAAGGCATCCAGGGCCACATACAGGTCCGCCACACACCTGCCACCACACACACACATAGTCCCAGGTGTCTGGGTGGTGGCATGAGCATGCGACCTGTGTTTTGCCCTGGATGGTGGAGCGACATGGCATGGCTGGCGGGAGCCCACAGTGCCCTGTGCTGCACTGTGTTCCCCATCACTCTCCCACACCCACACATCCCCCTCCTCCCCCCCTGCCACCTCCCACCCACCCACCCTCCACACCCTCCACACCCTCCTCCACCCATCCCCCCACACCCACATCAAACACACCCTCTCCCTCCCCTGCCACCTCGCCACCCACCCCTTCCATGCCCCCATCAGCCCCCTCCTCCGCTGCACTCTCCACCGGCTCTTCATCCTCCTCCTCGGCCTCCACCTCAGCTTCCTCCTACACCACCACCACCTCCACCTCTGGGGCATGGTGGGCAGGGGGGCGCCTCAGGGCATAGGCAGATGTGGTGGCCTCTTCATTGTTGTCATCACCCTCTGTGGAAGATGACAGTCATCAGCACATTATCAAGTGTGTCACATAACACATGTACATATGCAGGCACCACACAGGCTGGTGGGCCAATGTGACATTTGTTACTGGGCAGCAAGGTTGCCAATACTCACCGTCGCGCTCTGACTGCGCCACCCTCTGGAGGCGGGCAAGGTAGTCACTGTGATGGAGCCGCAACTCTCGCCCCTTCTTCTGGAGATCCTCTACCTGTGGATGTGAAAACAATGTGTGGGGGCATCAGTGACTGCTTACCTCTGGTGGGTGGGCAACATAAACAAACATCTGTGTGGCCAGCATCTTGCTGCTCCTGCTCCACTGCTGTGTGTGTCATGTACAGCATAGTTAGTCACCTGTAACAGGTGATCTCCAGGAACACCAGGAATAAGTCTTCACATGTGAGTAGCGTCGGTACCAACTGAGCCTGTGTGGGAACGCTCCCCTGCGTCCTATATGAAAGCTTTTGGGAGCATCCCACAGTGCGTGCATGCTGCCTTCCCGCCTTTCCCAACTGCCTCTCTCCAGTTGAGTTTAAAGCTGACACAAAGAGAGAGAGAGAGAGAGATAGGGAAAGAGAGAGAGAGAGAGACAACCCGCAAGGGGAGATGGGTGGGTTGTGATGACCTCATCCTGCTGTTCCCAGAGATCACCTGTTACAGGTGATTAACTATGCTATCACCTGGAAGCATAACGGACAACATGCACTTCCTGAGTGAGGGGAGGGCCAAAGCAGCTACAGCCTTTAGTAGCCAGGCTCTGAGGTGCAGAGACGGGGGGTTTGTATGCCATACATTCCCCTCCTCCTCCGACAGTAAGTCTGGAGTTGACCCTACGTACAGGGGTGGAACCTGGGACAGATGTAGAAGCAGAGGGTATCACACCTGGTGTTGCCAGTGTGAGGCTATGAGGATCATGTTGCCTCTGTCTCTCAGGAGTTGGAATAGGGTCTTGGCAATCAAGGGAATGGGAGGAAAGGCATATAGGCATTCCTGCCCCCAGTTGAGGAGGACAGCATCCCTCACTTGGCAGCTCTGAGCTGGGATTCATGAACAGAACCAGGTAGGTTTGGCATATGATGGACTTGCAAAGAGGTCTGACTCTTGAGTTTCCCAGAGTTGCAATACTCTACAGAATTGGTCCATGTATAGAGACCATTTGTGCGGAAGCAGAACACGACTGAGTTTGTAAGGCCAAGAGTTCTGATTGCCAGGGAGATAGACTGGCAGGAGATGGATTTGCTGCTCTCTGGCAAACGACCACAGTTGAAGAGCTTCGTTGCAAAGGGACAGAGAGCCTGTTCCTCCTTGTTTGTTCACATAGACCATGGCTACCTGATTGTCTGCGTAAAGTAGTATTCTATTGGCCTGTAGAAGGGAATGGAAGACATGAAGAGCCAGGCAAATTCCTCAGAGCTCAAACAGATTGATGTGGAAATGACTCTCCTGACAATTCCAGGTGGCTTGGGTGGAGGTGTCCAGTACATGTGCAGCCCACCCCATTTTGGAGGCATCTGTTGTTAATGTGATCTGAGGAGGGGTTTGCAGGAAAGGTGACCCCTCCAACAGGTTTTGTGCTGACCGCCACCAGTCCAGGGACAGGGTATGGCGGTTTGAGTTTACTATCACATCTGAGAGACAGCCTGTTGCTTGCGTCCACTGGGAAGAGAGGGCCCACTGGGCTGGTCTCATGTGGAGACAAGCATAGGGGACCACATGCACCGTAGATGCCATGTGACCCAGCAGCTGATGTATCTCTCGAGCTGAGAGGTGAGTCTTTTGTAGTGCTGTCCAAACACGTTGCACAATGCGAGGACAGCGAGGCTGAGTCAGGTAGGTCTTTGGCAGTCTGGTATCTAGCCTTGCTCCTATGAACTCCAGCATTTACGTGGGAGTCAGAAAGGATTCCTGGAGATCTCTGACAGGGCCTAGATATTGGAGTCCACGCATTGTGTACGAGAGAGAGGCCTGGGCATGTGTTTGTGACTGTGCCTGGATGAGGCAGTCGTCCAAGTAGGGGCACAAAAATATTCCCCTGGTACGGACCAAACCGGCTACCACAGACATGCACTTTGTGAATACTCTGGGTACTGAGGCAAGGCTGAAGGGAAAACTTTGTTTTGATAGTGGTTTTCCTTGATGGAGGAACCAAAGGAACTTTCGCTGTGCTTGTTGGCAGAGAAGATGGGTGTACGCATCCTTGTGATCTAGAGAACAAAGGCAGTTCTACCTGTGTAGGTCAGGAAGTACGTTTCCTAGAGAAATCATTTTGAATGTCTGTTGGAACAGGAACTTGTTCAGTTCTCTGAAATCTAAGATGTGTCTGTGACCTCCTTTTTCCGTTGGTATGAGGAAATTGGGGGGGGGGGGGAGAACCCAGAACCCTGTTGGAGATGAGGTACCTCTTCCATTGCTCCTTGAGGTAGAAGATGTTTTACCTCTGGATTCAGTTGGGGGGACGTTTGCGAACTGAATGTCCTTACTATTGTAGGAGGCGGCAGGCTATGTGAATGACGCCTGTACCCTCTTCTATGATGGACAGAGTCCAGGGTTCTGATGTTATTTGCCTCCATTTGTGGATGAGGTGACCTAATCTTCCTGGGATTGTTGATGGTTGCTTTCCCTGGAGGGCCAGGAAGGGCAGGTACTCCATCACAGAGTCAAAGGCCCTGTGGGGGCTGAGGCTGCTGGGTCTGCTGAGGCAGAGTAGCTCTCGGCTTTCTCTGCTTAGTAGATTGTTGACCCTTTCTAGCAGCTTGTACTGCAGGTTGTCCTTGCTGAGCATAGGACTGATAGTATCCTTTCTTTTTGGAGAGGAAGCGCTTTTCTAAGGCTCTCATCTTTGCAGGATCTACAATATTTGAAAGCCTTGTCAAGGTATAATTGTCCTGCCGGTTTTTCAAAACCCGTTTTCACCACTACAGGGGGTGTTGGCCAGTTTATCCTGTACCCAGTGTTCCAGGTGAGAGGCTTGCAGCCAGCCAAGTTTCCTTGCCCCAATAGCAATGGCAGAGACTCTGCCTATGCATGATGAAAAACAGTCAAAAGCTGCCCTGTTCACAACTTTTGAAATGTTCTGGGCATGTTTGACAGGTGCTACATAGTAGTGACCTCTGTGATCTGGGAGATGTGGACTTACCAGTTGTAGATCTCGGGTGACCTCCGTCAGGAACATTCCCATGTACATGATATAGGGACCTGTCCTGTCTGAAAGCTTGAATGTATGGACGACACAGCGACCAAAGGCATCTAATGTCTTACACTCCCTACCAGGAGGGTTGGTGGCATGTTGTTTGTAATGTTTAATTCTCCTCATAGCACACTCCACCATTATGGAGTGATCAGGGAGGTGTCCTTTCTGCAAACCAGGGGATGGAGGCACACGATACATAGTAGGCACATGTGAGAATGTGGAGAGGTGGTAAGAGGAATCTTCCACATTCTCAAAAGAGGATTCCTTAAGATCTGATGTATTGGCAGGATGTCTGCCTCCTTTGGAGTTTGGTGATATTGGTGAATCTCTGGCTCCCGTGGCCTGTGCTCACATTGAGTTACTAATGAAATGGAGAGGCCCTTGACTACATGTGTGTGGAGATACAGGAAGGACATATCCTGAGGAGGGGACAATCTCCTCTTGGGAGAGGCAGGCTTGTCCTGGAGAGGTACATCGTTACCCTCTGAGCTGTCAGTCATCAGACCCCTCAGGAGATTGGATGTATCTTCTCTACGGAGGCTCAGGTAAAGTGAGGTATCGGTACCAATTGGCCTCAGTATCAGAGTGACACGGTACCGGTGTGTGGATACCGATACTCATCAGCACCAATGGTGCATTTGCCAATGCCGGTCCTGCAATTGCTGCATATACCGGTGTTGGACTTTGCAGGGTCTGGGGTGGAACCAAGGTCTTTGATGCCGCAAGGAGAGCTGCCAAACTGCGTTTGATGGCCACGATCCTCTGGTCAATCAACACTGCCGATGTCTGTGTATGAGTACTGGCCAAAGCCAGGACCCCAGAGCATAGCACCAGGTGGTCGGACCAGGTTGAGGCCTCCAGAACTTCATGGAGTCCCAAAGTGGCTTTGGAGGGCAGGGACTCCCACTGGGGCTGTTTGCCCAGAGCGTGCTCCTCAAGGGCAATGCCAGTGGCAGTCCGATATTTGGAGGGGGATCTACCCTTTCAGGAATGGACAGATTTGTGTTTGGTTACCTGAGATCCACGGGAGGAAGAGGAAGCCCTTGACGACATGGCTGCCACCGAGGCCACGTTGGAGGGAAAGAGGGTACCGAGCTTGGCTGCTCTGTTCTGCCAACCACTCTTGGATAACATCCCACAGGCCAAACATTCAGACATGCATTGATCTGACCATTAGCATTTGCGACACCAATCATGGTTGTCAGTGACTGAGAAGGTACTGGCACATTATCAGCATATGTTCTGCAGCCGAGGAATGCTTTTCCATGATGGAGGAGGGATTAGGGCCTAATGCCAAACCGGGGGGAGACCTACAAAGGGGATTGTTGCTCTTTTGTTAAAAGGGTTTGTTTGTGTGAGGGAATCTGACCTTTTAGAAAATAAAATTACAAGACCAGTGGTACCAGTAAAGAAAAACAGGCAGACACTGCCACAGGAGTGGCACTACAATAGCTGTTTTTCAGCAATGACAGGAACAAAGACCTGCTGGCTCTGGTGGAAAACAATGAACTGGAGAGAGCCATTTGGGAAAGGCAAGATGGCAGCGCACAGGCGCTGTGGGGTGCTTCTAATAGCTTTCCTATTGGACACTGGAGAGCGTTCCCACGCAGGCTCCGTCGGTACTGATGATACCCACATGTAAGGACTACTTCCTGCTTGTTCCAGGTGATTACCTGTTCCCAGTGCCACCTGCATGCGTAGCTGTGTCTCTGGACATGTGTGCAGTGACACCTATGTGCAGTGTGCCTGGCACCCTGAACACATCATTCCAGTCCCCTGTGGCCCCCTTGCATGACATTGCATGACCATGCCACATTTGGATTGCCAGTGATGGTGTCCATGGTAACCCCCCTAACCCGTATGTGGTCTGGTGAACACATTTGTGTTGTCATGATCTACGCACATCCTCGGACCCAACCCCACTGGCAACATGATATCCTAACAATCATGGGTGCTGTGTCCATACCTGGAACATTGTGTGGGTGGCCCTATTCACCTTGCCAGGGGCCACTACCATGACATTTGGGTTTCTACAAGGCCCAGGATAGCAATGCTTGACCCACTACAAGCATTGTGTAACGTGTCTCTCTTGGGGATACTGCTAGGTACGTATAACCTAGTTTGGCCACTGTTGCAAAGAGCATACTGGGCGTGAAGGACGAGGGTGTGACCCAGTATGGGCTATCTTATGTTGTTATGTTCCTATGACCTGGGCCTTGTATGCTTACGGCAGGTGTGGTTGCCAACACCAGGGGCAGGGGCCATTGCACCAGAATAGGCTATTGCCACCTGTGCTCATGTCAGGGTTTCTGTCTGTGCTGTGCAACCACAACAGGTGCATGTATCCTTCCAACACCATCAGTAATGTTCATCTGCAACAAGGTTTGGGATTCGTAGCAAGTGGGAAGATGTGTGACCTGACTCAGCATACAGTTATGGGGACATGGCTCTGTTACAGGCCTTTGTACTCAGATCTCATAGCTCATGGGGGTGGGGTGCTGTTACACACATCCACATCTGCACCTAGCATACCATCTGGAAACATCAAAGATGTGTGTGATGAGGTGCTGACCTCACAGACTATGGGAGATGTGCAACCTACCTGCCATAACCTACCACAATATCTGAATGACATATCCACCATTGCAATCAGGTCTCTGGCCCCCTGGGGGTTGGGTGTCCTAGCACACATCATCAGCTCCATACACCATAGCAACAGGGTGACTGACAGTACACCTTACGCAGGTCTCAGGACTCCTGGGGATAGGGAGAATGTATTGAACTGTTTAGGCACACAGGACCATATCACCAGGGTGAGTGATAGCCCACTTTGATGGCTCTCAGGACTCCTGGGGATAGGGAGAATGTATTCAACTGTCTAGGCACACAGAACCATGTCACCAGGGTGCCTGACAGCGCACTTTGATGGGCTCTCAGGACTCCTGGGGATAGGGAGAATGTATTCAACTGTCTAGGCACACACAATCATATCACCAGGGTGAGTGACAGCCCACTTTGATGGGCTCTCAGGACTCCTGGGGATAGGGAGAATGTATTCAACTGTCTAGGCACACAGAACCATATCACCAGGGTGAGTGATAGCCCACTTTGATGGGCTCTCAGGGCTCCTGGGGATAGGGAGAATGTATTCAACTGTCTAGGCACACAGAACCATGTCACCAGGGTGCCTGACAGCCCACTTTGATGGGCTCTCAGGAATCCTGGGGATAGGGAGAATGTATAGAACTGTCTAGGCACACAGAACCATATCACCAGGGTGCCTGACAGCCCACTTTGATGGGCTCTCAGGACTCCAGGGGATAGGGAGAATGTATAGAACTGTCTTTGCACACAGAACCATATCACCAGGGTGAGTGATAGCCCACTTTGATGGGGGCAGGGCGGGGGCTGGGCCGGGATGAGGGTGGGGCGGGGGGGGGGGGGGCCGGGCCAGGCAGGGCTATGGGCAGGGCGGGGGGCTGGGCCGGGCCGGGGGGCGGGGCGGGGGGCCGGGCCAGGGGCAGGGTGGGAGGGCCGGGCCGGTGGCAGGGGGGGCCGGGCCGGAGCAGGGCAGGGGGGTGCCGGGCCAGGCTAGGGCCAGGGCCGGGGGGGCCGGGCCGGGTGCGGGCCGGGGCCAGCTCTTTGGACCCATAGGCGGATTCTGTGGTACCACCCAAACTGCCCTCTGGAGCTCAGGATCTCCCACCAACAGATCCACATTCTACATCATTGCAATGGTGCTGGTAGAGGGGACCATCAACCTCAGTTGAGCTGGGGGACATGTAACATACAGGGCAGTCCATGCATTTCTGTACGCATCCATACGGTGATAGCAGACAGACAGGAGGCCTGGAAATGTTCAGCTGCCCACCACCACTATCTGACATTCTCCAGCAGCGAGCAGAGTGAATCTGCAGGCACTGCACCCTGCAAGGTGTTCCAGCCTCACACATACTAACTGCAAACAGTCTGCTAGCTAGTCCATAGTGCATATTACTGGAAGAAATGTGTGCACCCAAACCCAGGATGTTAGCGCACCCACCAAGCAGATAGGTTAGTGATTGGGCCCCAAAAAAGGCAGCCCATAGATATCACTTGAAAGAGATGCTATTAGCACTATGGGGGAGCTAGCTATGCCATGGTGACTGCTCAGTCAGGGTGAGAGTGACCTCCCAGCAGGACATGCAGGGGCCACCCTGTCCGTGCAGGTGATGGCCGGCTACTACAATGTCCCAGCCATTCCCCTATGCCCTGTGCTCATGCATCCTGCCCAGGCCACCCTGTCCGAGCTATACCCACAGTACCTTGCTCCTCATTATGCACATTGGCAAGCTAACACTGGACACAGTGCAAACAGTGTGGGCTGAGTAAGGTGTTGCAACCACCACACACTGGATGGATAGACACACACTCCCACACCTATGCCAGCATTGTGCTACTATAGGGAGCTTTTGCAGTCCAGGCCAACTCACCAGTCCTGCACACAGCGCAGGCATGGCTATGGTATGCAATACTGTTGTGGTCACTCCCCAGGGTGGTGAAACACGGTCAGAAACCAGACCTGAAAACACACTCCACAGACATCAGAGATATTGGTATGATACAGCTCAATGAGCATATTGTGCTTAACTTAGGAATTGCTATCTGCCAGTAATCATAGCAACCTTTTGATATATGTGTACGATATTCTCAGGTTTACGGTGGCATTGGTAAGGTATGCACGTACTAGTATTGTGAGATGTACACAAGGCCCAATATCCTGCCTCTCCGTGGGCTTTCGATAATGGAGCCTGTGGGTGCGGTTCTTTCTGCTCCTGTTGGCCGCTGCTGTAGGGCAGAGGTCCACAACTCCAGTCCTGGTGGGCCAAACACTGTTCATGTTTTCCTGCTGTCCCTAATGAATATGCATTAGATACATCTTATTACAATGGAGGAGGCTCATGGAAATGAAGCACACATATCTTTATTAGATACAGCATATACGTGAATGATTTGTGGCCCTCCAGGACTGCATTTGGGGGACTCTGCTCTAGGTAATGCGCATGTTTCTGGTGTCTGTGCTCTGTAGGGTAAAATGTAGATGTTTTGGGCATGTTTACGTTATATGCACTAAAGGTTCTGTCTGTATTATCACATTTTTGTGGTGGGTAAATTGTGGGGACTGGGATGGCAGGAGCCCCAGCTGGGACTTGAACCTGTGACCTTTTGCTCCTGAAGGCACTGGCTGTGTGTGTGCTGCACCACCATCTTGGCACAAAAACAGTGTATTCCCTGGGGAGTCCATGGCTGTTTGTCAGACAGGGCCTGTCTATTGCAGTGCAAGGCACCCACGTGAAGAGGGCTCGGCCATGGTGTGCTGTGGGCAGCAGACACTGCCCCCTCCACCACCGGTACCCCTCTGCCACCATGCTGACATGGCCTTATATTGGAAGACAGCATCAAACCTGAATGATTTGTGGCCCTCCAGAGCTGCATTTGGGGGAATGTGCTCTAGGTAATGTCCATGTTTCTGGTGTCTGTGCTCTGTAGGGTAAAATATAGGCGTTTGAACCATGCTTATGTTCTCTGCAATAAAGGTTTGTCTGTACTTTCAGGTTGGTAGGGTAAAATATAGGCGTTTGAACCATGCTTATGTTCTCTGCAATAAAGGTTTGTCTGTACTTTCACGGTTTAGTAGTGGTTAAAATATGGGGACTGGATTGGCAGGAGCCCCAGCTGGGACTTGAACTGGTGACCTTCTGCTCCTGAGCACACTGGCTGTGTTCACTGCACCACACTATGGCCACAGAGGTAGTGCTGTCCCTGGAGATAGGAAACCTGGCCAATGGGGTCGGAAACCCTGCTCTGGACAATTTCACTGTGGGCTCATTCACCTTGTATGGGGACGGAGCGTAGACCCTTCCAAAATTCATTTCTTTTTTTTGGAGGTTTTTTGGGAGTGTTTTTTGATGTTGCCCATTGATATCACTATTAGCCAGCTTAGTTATGTTTTTTTTTCCATTTTGTTGAGGTCATTTTCACTGTTTCTTTGCCCTTTTGTTCCGTGCACATGTATCACACTTATCACGTTTTGTAGGTTTCCCTGGTTTTGCTGTACATTGCAGACGGAAATGGTTTCTTTTCCCTTTAAATCGGCTCTAACGCGAGGGTTTCTCTGGCGATATTTTTTTGCCTCGGATTTCACAGCGTTAGTGTGCGGGGAGCCTCTCCCCTCCCACTCTCCACCCATTGACCCCTTCTCTCCGACCCTGGGGAGCCTTCCTCCGCCCTCTGGGAGCCTTTGCCCGCCTTCATCGCTCGTTTTCGCCGCGGCGCGCATTATCGTGCAATAAGGTACCTGTGCGCCTCAAGATGCGACATTATCACGCGATAAGGTACCTTATCGCGCGCTAACGTTACAAAGCGCACATTAAGACGGTTTAGTAAACATACCCCACGGAGATTTTACATAGCATATCCAGTATATTCTGTATATAGTTGTTATTTAGTTTATTGTTGAGTTTTTCGTTATTGTACTTAGATCTCAGTTTCAAATATAACTTAATACGTTTTGGTTTAAGGCTCAGGTCTATTGTACATAGTTCAATGATGTTCCATGTAAAAACACAGATCATTGATCTGTCCCTTAACTTGTTTTTTGTAAACCGCACCTGATCATTGGGAAGGTGCAGTATATAAGTGATCGTTAAATAAATAAAATAAATAATGAAACTTGAAATACAAGTTTTCTCAAAGGAGAAAGGTGAATAGTGGTGTACCCCAGGGATCTGTGCTGGGTCCACTGCTTTTTGACATATTCATAAATGACCTGGAAAAGGGAATAACGAGTGAGGTTATCAAATTTGCAGATGACGCAAAACTATTTAAAGTTGCTAAAACCCATGAGGATTGTGGAAAATTGCAAGAGGATCTTGATAAATTGGAAGACTGAGCATCAAAATGGCAGATGAAATTTAATGTGGACAAGTGCAAAGTTATGCATCTAGGGAAGAACAACCCAAACTATGGTTACACAATGCAAGGTTCCACATTAGGAACCACCACCCAGGAAAAAGATTTAGGCGTCATTGATGTTAAAACCCTTCACCCAGTGTGCAGCGATGGCCAGGAGAGCAAATATAATGCTAGATATCATAAGGAATGGAAAATAAAACAAAGGATATTATAATGCCTCTTTATCGTTCCATGGTGAGACTGCACCTTGAATATTGTGTGCAATTCTGGTCACCGTATCTTAAAAGGATATAACGTTATTAGAAAAGGTTCAGAGAAGAGCCACCAAAATGGTAAAGGGGATGGAAGGATACCCCTATGAAGAAAGGCTAAAAAGGTTAGGGCTCTTTAACCTGGAAAAGAGATAGCTGAGGGGAGATGTGATAGAAGTCTATAAATTAATGAACGGAGTGGAACGGGTAAACGTAGATCGATTTTTTTAAGTTATCAGAATATACAAAGACTAGGGGACATGCAATGAAGCTACAGGGTGAACTATATAAGACTAATAAGAGAAAAATATTTTTTCACTCAATGTGTAATCAAACGCTGGAATTCGTTACTGTAGGATGTAGTAAAGGCTGTTAGTGTAGCTGGGTTTAAAAAAATTTTGAACAAGTTCCTGGAGGAAAAGTCCATAAACCATTATTAAAAAGTGACCTAATACAAGCATTGTGGAACCTGTGTCTTTTGGGGAAACTGCTAGGTACGTATGACCTAGATTGGCCACTGTTGGAAAGAGGATACTGGGCTTGATGGACCTTGGTCTGACCCAGTATGGCATATCTTATGTTCTTAATGTTCATATGTTTCAAAATGTTATGCTTCTGTTTATTGTAAATAGTTATTATTTTTCAATATGTTCAATGTCATTATTATTTTTCTGTTCTCTGTAAACCGCCCCTGATCTCTGGAAGGGGCGGTATAGAAAAGTTTACAAATAAATAAAAATAAGTAAGATGTAGCTGATAAAATTTGAATGCCAGATTGTTAGTTAGGAGAGGAAACCACTCTTGACCCGAACCTTCCTTTTGATCTAAAAGTGGTTGAAAATCAACCTGTGATGTGTCATAAACACAAAAATAGTGCCAAATACCAAACTTGACAAGTTAAAGTAATTTTAAACGCAATGCTCACTTAACTTGCAAAATGCCACCAGAAACTCTTCAAACTAATTCAAACTGTGGCCAATCAAATTCAGTCATATTAGGTGTGACAAAAAAGAAATGAGACTGTGGCAGCTACGCCCATGACTCAATGCCAATGGCTAACCGATTATTTTACTGTGTTGTGCAACATCTCGCCACTATTCTGCTATAATATTTTTCATCTCTCTCACTCTGTTTTTCTTTTTCAGGTTTTTTGGTAGCACACTGCTCCATCGCTTTGTCATGCAACTGGAGGTGGCAGAAATATGGAGCAAAGAATCAACTTGAAATTTCTGGTTAAGTTGGAGAAG
Organism: Ichthyophis bannanicus; assembly: GCA_033557465.1. Classification (NCBI taxonomy): domain Eukaryota; kingdom Metazoa; phylum Chordata; class Amphibia; order Gymnophiona; family Ichthyophiidae; genus Ichthyophis; species Ichthyophis bannanicus. Next base: position 39,881,500 of record CM066037.1, on the reverse strand, counting down.
GGCCCAAATGAGTGTCTCTAACTTCTCCAAAAGGCTTATGAAGAAGATGCAATGTCAAGGCCGTGAGTCTTTGAGTGGCACAAACGCTGCAAGACTGGCCACGAGAAGGTGGAGGATGACCCCAAGTCAGGATGGCCTTCCACGACAAAGACAGCTGAGAACGCTGACAGAGTGAACCAGCCGGTGCGGAGTGATCATAGATTGATGGTGCAGATGATAGTTGAGGAGTTCAGCCTGAACAGGGAGTCAGTGCGGACCATCTTGGTGCAGGAGCGGGAGATGCGAAAGGTGTGCGCCAAGATGTTGTAGTTGTTGATATGGAAGGACAGACTAGATAGGCCATGTGGTCTTTTTCTGTCATCATATTTCTATGTTTCTATGTTTCTATGGTGCCCAAGCTTTCATCAGATGACCAGAAGGAGCACCGGGTTAATGTTTGTTGAGACTTGCTAGAGAAGATCGGAGAAGATCCAGAGTTCGTTGGCCGAGTCATAACAGGAGTCGAGACTTGGGTCTTCCAGTAAGACCCTGAAAGCAAGAGACAGAGCCAGCAGTGGAAGACTCGACTGTCACCCACACCCAAGAAGGCGCGCATGTCCAAATCAAGGATCAAGGTCATGCTAATCACATTCTTCGATCAGAAGGGAGTGGTGCATCATGAGATTGTGCTGAGGGTCAGACAGTCAACCAGCACTTCTACCAGCAGGTCCTCAATCACCTCCATGACTGGGTTCAGCGCAGCAGGCGGGCTCTGTGGATACACAAGTCGTGGCTGCTCCACCACGAAAACGTGCCCACCCACACCACGCTCAGTGTGAGGCAGTTCTTGGCCAACAAACAGATCACAGCTCTCGACCACCCTCCTTATTCCCCAGATCTCGCACCGTGCGACTCCTGGCTCTTCCCCAGGCTGAAGGCTGTGCTCAAAGGAACTAATTTTGCTCTGTAGAAGAGATCAAGGCCACTGTGACGAGGGAGCTGAAGGACCTCAAGGAGGAGGACTTTACCGAGTGCTTCCATACATGGCAGAAGCAAATGCAGACGTGCATTAACTCGGGGGGGGGGGGGGGGTTTACTTTGTAGGGGCAAATGGATAATTTTTTTGTAGATTTTGTAATAAAACATTTATGAGACAGTCTCGTTTCTTTTTGTCACACCTCGTAAAAGTGAGACCATGTAGAAATTGCTCCTGTCAGTATGTGCATCAAAAGCTCTGTATCAGCAGTTCTGTCGGGCCTCATGGTCACCAAATGGAATGACATGATCTCCATTTGGTGAGCGTGAAGCCCAATGGGACTCCTTGATATAAAGCTCTTGATGCACATGTGGCCATAACTATCTAGTTTTTTTGTTATAGTATGGTGTCAGAAGGAGCGGAAGGAGCAAGAGAAAATGTTCCTGTGGCTGTGCTACAGCGAACAGTGAGGCAAGCTTGGGCACTCTCAAAGCTTGACACAGGTTCGGCGCTTAGCTTGTGTGCTCCAAGCCTGCCTCACTGCTCGCTGATGCCGATGCCTGCGTAGCAAATGCAGGATTCTGCGCAGGTGGGGAATTCTGCACAAATTCTGCGCTGCACAGAATCCCCCCTGGAGTAATTATACTGTTTGTTTCATGAGTCTTTTTTTGTTTTAATGACTGTCTTTGCTGTTCCATATTGAGGAAAATGTGAAGAACTACAATGCTTAGAACTAAATATAATTGTAGTTTAGATTCTTTTTGTGCACCAGCTGCAACTAAATGTAACAGGCATTTGTAGGAGATATGTCTAGTGCAAGTACTTTGTCTAGTCTAATAATACTGTAGTGGCTGACTTGCAAAGTCAAATCATATTTGCTGCTGCTATGTCTTCTCCTAAATGAAGTCATCCGCTTTCCTAACAGCCATTACCACAGACAGATTAAACCACAGGGAGCTCATTTGAACGCTGAAGTCACTTTCTGGTTCCAGTAATTCTGATCAGTCTGCCGAAGATGAATGACGTAATGTTCTGACGTTGGGTTTCAGCTGTTGCCCCAGCAGTTTGCTTTTTACATTGTACTTAATCTGTAGCACAAGCTTACTGTACATATGTAAATAGTTGCATTCATACTTCCCTATGTTATCCAAGTTGTTTTTCCTGTTCACTGTAAAACCAAACAGTTTGTTGTTATGGTACTTTGTTTTATGTAAACCGCACTGATGATAAATAGTGCGGTATATAAGAGATTGTAATAAATAAAATAAATAAATACAGTAATAGAAAAGTAAAGAAGCTTTAAAGTAGAACCCAGTTAAACAGAGTGTGGTTCTTATGTTTATTTGTCTAGGGTCCATTGGGATCATTTTTATGAGGGTCATACCAAGTGAGAATAGTTAGAGAGGTGTGCAGTTTTGCTACACTATCCCATTAGTATGTGCTACAATGGTAGTTTCCAACTTATATATTGCTCAGGGACCCCTAATATCAGTGTAGCTCTTTTCGTTATATTACGAGGAAGCTGGATCTCAGCCTGTTTTCTATAGACATTTTTCCCTGAATTTCAAGAGAGCAGGATCTCCTTTAGTATCCCTGTAATCATTTTCTGTTAGAAGCGGAGAGAGCAGGAGCTCTGACAATGTGCTATGCTGATTCTAAAGCCTACTGTATATTTAAGATGGAGGAACAGGCAGTTGCTCTTTTGTGCTCACTGAAGTCCCTCTGTAAGCTTCGGAGTATGAAGGCAGTGCCTTCACACTCTGAAGCTTACACAAGAATTTGAAGACAATTGCCTAGCCCTCGATCTTAAATATATGCGTGTCTACTTTCTGAGTGGCCACTTAAGAACCTTAAGGACTCTTTTACTAAAGTGCGCAATGCATTGAGTGCACAAATTGGCACATGTTAACGGCACATTTGGTCCCGTGGTAACAGTTACCGCTGGGGCATGGTGGTTAACACACAATGATTTTCACGCTGTCAATTGTACTTAGCGTGCTAAATGGGTGAGTTAGGAGCACTTCATTAGGTGGAGGTTAAATGCAACTGCGGTAACAGCACCACGTGGTCACGTCCCCGACAGTTACCACCCAGGGTTTTCACTTAATGCACATTAGTTTTCCTGTTAAATGCACGCTAAGGGGTATGTTTACTAAAGCGTGGTAATGTAGCAGCGGCTACGTTATCGCGCGATAAGGGACCTTAACGCGTGTTAACGTAACCAGATGTGACGTTAGCGTGCGTTTAACGCCTCCGGCGGGGCTATGTCCGCAGAGGGTGGAGAGAGGGTGTAGAGAAGGGGTCAATGGGCGGGGGAGTGGGGCGGGGACGGTGTACTGGGCGGGGAGATGCTACCGCGGCATTATCACTGTGAACTGAAGGGCAGAAAATTACTGTGAGTTAACACCTGACGTTAGATGCATATTTGCAGGAGACAGAAACCATGTCAGGTGTTTAGCAATGTACAGCATAGGCAGGGAGCCCAAAAAACAGTGGATAGCAGTGCTACATGTGCAGCAACAGCATAGTGAAACATAGAAACATAGTAAATGACGGCAGATAAAGACCAGCATGGTCCATCCAGTCTGCCCAGCATGTACCATCAACTTCTGTCAGTCAACCAATTTCTAATCCAGTTTTACCATCTTGGGACCCATCCCCAAGCTACTGAGTTTATTGACAAAGTCTCCTATGAGGAACAATATCAAAGGCCTTTGCTGAAATTCAGGTAGATGAAATCCATCGCATGACTGATCTAGTTTCTGGTCACCCAGTCAAAGAACCCAATCAGATTTGTTTGGCAAGATCGTCCTTCAGTAAAACCATGTTGCCTCGGATCTTGCAACCTGTTGGTTTTGAGAAAGTTCACTATTGCTCTTTCAGGAGCACCTCCATTACTTTTCCCGCCACCGAGGTAAGGCTCACGGGTCTGTAGTTTGACAATTCTTCCCTGTCAACACTTTTGTGTAGAGGTACGACATCAGCCATTCTCCAGTCATGAGGAACCTCTCCTGTATCCAAGGATCTGTTGAATACATCCTTTAATGGCCCTGCAAGGAACCTCTCTGAGCTCTTTCAGTATTCTGGGATGTATCCCATCTGGTCCCATGGCTTTGTCCACTTTTTGTTTAACAAGTTGTTCCAACACCTCATCTTCTGTGAATGGTGTGGGTATCTACTTCATTCCCATTTTTATATTTGGGAGGCACAGCTGGTCCATCTCCAGGATTGTTTAGCAATTTCGCTTTTTCTATGTCACTTTCCATGAGTCCTTTCCCAGCACTTCTGAGTCCTGCAAATCCATCTCTGATTTTCTTCCTTTTCCGGAATATACCTGAAGAAAGTTTTCTCGTCACCCTTAATATCTTTAGCCATCTTTTCCCCTGCCTTCGATTTTGCTATCATTATTTCTCTTTTTGACTCTTTGAGTTTGATCCTGTAGTCATTTCTGTGTTCTTCTGTTTGCAAGCTTTTGAATTTGCGAAAGCTGTGTTTTCTTTTGCCTTTATATGAGCAGCCATTTCTTTGGAAAACCAAATAGGTTTCCTTCTCCTCTTGTTTTTATGTACTTTTCTTACATAATTTATCTGTTGCCCCTTTTATTGCCACCTTTAGTTTAGCCCATTGCAATTCCACTTCCCTTATCTCTTTCCACCCTGTCAACTCCTCCTTTAGGTACTCGGCCATTTTATTGAAGTCAGTGTTTTTGAAGTTTAGGACTTTGAGCGTGCTATGTTTGGACCTGTACCTTGACTTTTATCTCAAACCACACCGTGTGATGATCGCTGTTGCTCACAGGGGGGTAACGTCACGCAGACATTCGACACGCTATCAACATTGGTGAGCACAAAATCCAGCGTTGAGCTTTCTCTGGTTGGTTCCATGACCATTGTCTAAGTAATGCATCTTGGAGAGCAATCTACAATTTTTTTGCTTCTTTCCAGATGTGCAGAAGGAGTAATCCAATCCACATCAGGTAGATTAAAGTCACCCAAAATGATTGCTTCCCCCTTTGTGGCTAATCTTGGCAATATCTATAATCAATTTGTTATGTATCTCTTCAATTTGAGTTGGAGGTCTGTAGACTACAGCAGTATGGATGACAGTGCCATCTCCTCTTTCCAACACAATCCAGAGCGCTTCTTCTTTTCCCCCATGTCCCCCGCATTTCCGTAGCTTTAATTGAAATATGACGACAGAAAAAGACCACATGGCCTATCTAGTCTGTCCTTCCATATCAAACAACTACAACAGTCCCCTTTTTTCCTTTAGAGATCCTCTGTGTTTGTTCCATGCTTTGTTAAATTCAGTTACTGTCCTCATTTCTACCACCTCCACTGGGAGTCTATTCAACGGATCCAACACTATTTCCGTAAAGAAATATTTCCGCAAATCACTCCTGAATCTATCCCCCTTCACCCTCATTCCATGTCCCCTCGTAGCAGAACTTGCTTTCAATGAAAGAGGCTCTCCCCATGAACATTTATGCCACGGAGGTATTTAAACATCTCAATCATATCACCTCTATCTCGCTTGTCCTCTAAGGTGTAACATATTAAGATCCTTAAGTCTGTCCTCATATGCTTTATAATGAAGACCACTAACCATTTTAGTAGCCACCCTCTGCACCGACTCCATTCTGTTCACATCCTTTTGAAGGTGCGGTCTCCAGAATTGCATACTATACTCCAAATGAGGTTGCATGAAAGACTAGGGGTATGTTTACTAAACCCCGCTAATGTGCGCGCCATGCTAGTGTGCGGGATGCCATATAAGGAGTGGGCGTTTCTGGCTGAAAAAAGTAAACCGGCATTTCTAGTGCGCTAATGTGCGCGGCGCCGTAATGGCCGCCCCGCACATGTCAGCATGAGAAATGCGCGCGGGTGGCATAAGGCAGCGCGCTGATGTGCAACGACAGGGGCAGAACCGCAGCACAATGGTTAAGACATGTGACCAATGGTTGCAGGGATCAGGGGTTCAATCCCTCCAGTACCCAATGAATAAGGCTGGCTGAATCAGTACCTGTTATGTGTTATATTGCTTTAGGAGGCATGTTTATTTTCGGAGTCATAAGGCGGCACGCTGATGTGCAAAGACAGAGACAGAGGACAAGAGCCACAGCGCAATGGTTAAGACATTGTCCAGTGGTGCAGGGACCATGGGTTCAATCCCCCACTGTGCCCAATGAATAAGGCTGGCTGAGGCAGATGCTATTATGTGTAATATTGCTTTAGGAGGCATGTTAATTTTCGACGGAATAAGTCAGCACGCTGATGTGAAAGGACAGGAACAAAACCACAGCACAATGGTTAAGACACTGACCAATGATGCAGGGATCAGGGGTTCAATCCCCCACAGTGCCAAATGAACAAGGCTGGCTGAGGCATTACCCATTATGGGGAAGATTGCTTTAGGAGGCATTTTATTTTTTTTAATTATCTCTACTAGCAAACGCACTCTCAAAGCATGTTAACATAAGGCACCCCATAAGGCACATTTTAAAGTGCACTGTCCGCCAAGGCACCCTAGAATGTTGCTTATAGGGCGCTTTAATAGGGTGACGTATGAGGTACCGCAAGGTCACAGCACTGTTTTTGATGGCAGCACTGTGCAGGTTTAAGGAATGAACAGCATAAGTAGGTGCACTGACATGCAAGGAGGCCCAGCAGTGTAGCACAATGGTTAAGACCACTGACCAAGTAATGCACAAGTTGTGGTTCAGTCCCCACTGTGCCTAATGAAGGGAGGCTGATGAGGCATTAACTGGTATAGGTAATGTTGCTGTTAGGGGGCATTTTATTTTTATTTTAAATAGTGCTGCCAGCAAACACACCCTCAAAGTATTGTTACCTAAGGTGCTGCATAAGGCGCCTCATAGGGTACCCCAGAGGGCACATTTTAAAGTGCACTGTTCCGCCACGGCACCCTACAGTGTTGCTGAAAGGGTGGCCTATAGGGCGCCATATAGTGGTGCCCTATGAGGCACAGCAAGGTCATAGCACTGTGTTTGATGGCAGCACTGTGTATTTAAACGCATGGAAAATCTGAAGTAGGTGCGCTGACATGCAAGGAGAACGCAGCAGTGTAGCAACAATGGTTAAGGCACTGACTGACTGCTGGTACAGGGGTCCTGAGTTTGCTCCCCAGTGTGCCTAATAGCTGTAAGGCTGGGCTGAGGCATCAGCTTTGCAATGTATGTATTGTTTCCTGCAGCACTTATTTTGTATTTTATTAATTGCTGCCCAGCAAAACATGCCCTCACGTGCCGTCGTAACTGAAGGCTGCCGTTATAAGGCACCATAGAAGGCACTCCATAGGGCACATTATAAAGTGCACTGTCCGCCATGGCACCCTAAAATGTCCCCTATAGGGCACCCTATAAGTCGCTCTACAGGATAACGTATAGTGCACCTCATATGGACGGTAACCATAAGGTGCCCTATAAAGTGCTCTCAGAAGCACCTTAGGGGTACAGTACGCTGAGAGTGTTTTTGCTGGCAGCAATAATGTACATTAAAAAGAGATATGCTTGGGCAGGGCCTATCAAATAATCCCACTGTGGGTTTGAAACCCATGACTTCTGGCTCCACAGGCAGTGACGTAACCAGTGGGCTATAGCTCTATACCTACTAACAAGCCCCTGGCTGGCTGTAGAGGGAGTGCACGTCACCACACAGACAGTCTGCTGTGGTCACCAAGATAGGGTTAGGCCACCCGTACCCATGATGCACTGCACATGCAAATCAGCTGTCCCACAGATGAACACAAGATGGGGTATGCGCCCCCACAGCACCTCGGCCTGGTAGGGGGAACTGGGGGAACTGACCATGTCCACCCCCACAGCACCTTGGCCTGGTAGGGGGTACTGACGGTGTGTGTTACTGGCACAGAGTAGCTACACACTGTCACATTGTGCGGGGGTACTGTGCTCAACCCTGAGTGTGCGGTGGGGCGCCCAGCACCAGGTCCACAGCACACTTCCATAGCAGAAATAGACCATGCTGCAGATCCCCAGCAGTGCCAATGTGTGAGATAGAGAGTTTCTGAAGAAGCACCAGGATATATCTGTCTGTCTTAGTCAGGTGTAGCCCCTATGGATCCCTAAAGGGATTATGTACCACCACCACTTTTCTCTTCCAGGGCTGAGGGTGGTAAAACAGGGTCTCCCATCAACAGGTGCATATTCTACCTCCCTGCAATGGTGGCAGTAGAGGGGACCATCAACCCCAGTCCTGTTGGGGAACAGACACCCTACAGGGCAGTCAATGCAGCTCTGTACACATACATAACACAATAGTAGACCGACATTAGGCCTAGATATGCTAAGCTGCACCCCACCACTATCTGATATTATCCTGCAGCAAGCCTTTAGCCGCTGCACCCTGCAAAGCAATCCATCAAGACACATACAGCTGCAAACAGTCTGCTAGCTAGTCCATAGTACATGTTCCTGGTGGAAATGCATGCACCCAGAACTGGGATGGCACGCATACACAACAAGCAGATAAGTCAGTGATTGGGCTCCAAAAGAAAAAACATAAATATCACATGAAAGAAATACTATATAGCACTATGGGGGTGCCTAGCCATGCTGTGGTCACTGCACAGTCAGGGTGAGAGTGATCTCCCAGCAGGACATGCTGAGGCCACCCTGTCTGTGTAGGTGGTGGCAGGGCACTAAAATGTCCCAGCCAGTGCCCTATGCCCTGTGCAGATGCATCCTGGCCAGGCCACCCTGTCCGGGCTATACCCATGGTACCTTGCTCCTCATTATGCACATTGGCAGGCCAATACTGGCAACAGTGCTGACAGTGTGGGCTGTGGAGGTGTGTTTGCAGCCACCACACACTGGATAGACAGACAGACCACCCCCACACTATGCCAGCAGTGTGCTACTATGGAGGAGTTTAGCAGCACTGGCCACCACACCAGTCCTGGGCACAGTACAGGCATGGATATGGTACGCAATACTGTTGGGGGTCACTCCCCAGGGTGGTAAACACTGTCAGAGACCAGACCTGAAGCACACACCACAGACATCAGAAAGGTTGTTATGATGGAGCTCAAGCAGCAAACTGCTGCTTAACGTAGGAATTGCTATTCTGCCAGTAATCTTAGCAAACGTTTGATAGGTGTGTACCGTATCCCCAGGGGTAGGGGGGCATTGCAAAGGTATGCCAGTGCTAGTATTGGGAGAGGCACGCAGGGCCCAATGTCCTGCCTCTCCAGGAGGCATTGGCCACTGGGGCCTGTGGTGTGGGGTGGGGGTGTGTCTGCCCCTGTTGGCTGCTGCTTTACGGCAGAGGTTCTCAACTCCAGTCCTGGTGTGCAAAAACCACTGTTCGGGTTTTCATGCTGTCCCTCATGAATATGCATGAGATACATCTGCATACCATGGGGGTGGTGCATAGATATGCAGCACAGGCATCTTTATTAGAGGCAGCATGGAACCTGAATGGTGTTTGGCCCTCCAGGACTGCATTTGGGAGATTCTGCTCTATGTAATGTGCCTGTTTATGGTGTCTGTGCTCGGTGGGGTAAAATATAGGCGTATTAACCATGCGTATGTTCTCTGCAATAAAGGTTTGTCCTTACTATCACTGTTTAGTTGTGGGAAAAATATGTGGACTGGATTGGAAGTAGCCCCAGCTGGGTTTTGAACCTGTCACCTTTTGTTCTTGCACACACTGTCTGTGTGCACTGCACCACCATGTTGCCACAGATGTGCTGCATTCCCTGGGAGTCCATGACTGTACATCCGACAGGGCCTGTTTGTTGCAGTGCACGGCACCCACCTGGACAGGGCTAGGCCATGGTCTGCTGTGGGCAGCAGGCGCTGCCACCTCCACCATCAGTACCGCTCCATCCTTAGATTGGAGACAGCATAAACCCTGATGGATTTATGGCCCGCCAGGACTGCATTTGGGGGATTCTGCCATAGGTAATGCACATTTCTATGGTGTTTGTGCTGTGTAGGGTAAAATAGAGATTTTGACCCATGCTTATGTTCTCAGCAATAATGGTTCAGTCTTTACTACCATGTTTTCTTCAGGGGTAAAATATGGGGATTAGGTTTGCAAGAGCCCCAGCTGGGACTTGAACTGATGAGCTTTGGCTCCTGAACACACTGTCTGTGTTCATTGCACCACACTGTGGCCACAGAGATAGTGCAGTCCCTGGAGATAGGAAACCTGGCCAAAGGAGTCAGAAACCCTGCTCTGCACAATTTCACTGTGGGATCATTCACCTATGGGGACGGAGCGTAGACCCTTCTAAAATTCATATTTCTTTTTTGGGGCTTTCTTGAGAGTGTTTTTTGATGTTTCCATTACTATCACTATTGCGCAGCTTGATTATAATTTTTTAAAATTTTGTTGGGGTCCTTTTCAATGTTTATTTGTATTTTTGTACCGTGCACATGTATCACACTTATCACTGTTTGTAGGTTTCCCTGGTTTTGCTGTACATTGCTGACAGAAATGGTTTCTCTTCCCTTTAAATCGGCTCTACTGCAAGGTATACCGCGAGGCCGTATTTTTTTGCTTGTATTTCAGCCCCGCTCATGTGCGGGGAGCCTCTGCCCTCCCACTCTCCACCCATTGACCAATTCCCTCTGCCCCTGGGGAGCCTTCCTCCGCCCTCCCGGAGCCTTTCCACGCCTCTATCGCACAGTAGCGCGACGCACACATGAGCGGGCTTGTTAGTGTGGTGCGCACGTGTGCGGGGCACAAAAAACGCATCATTAGCGTGCGCTAAGGTACCTTAGCGCACGCTATAGTGCGCCGCGCACTTGAGCGCGGTTTAGTAAACATACCCCTTATACAGAGTCACTATCAGCACCTTTTTTCTGCTAGCCATTCCTCTCCGTATGCACCCAGGCATCCTTCTAGCTTTTGCCGTTGCCTTTTCTACCTGTTTAGCTACTTTAAGATCATCAGACACAACCACGCCTAGGTCCCGCTCTTCTTTAGTGGACAAAAGTACTTCACCCCCTATACTATATTGCTCCCTTGGATTGCTGCAGCCCAAATGCATGACCTTACATTTTTTAACATTAAATCCCAGTTGCCAGATTCTAGACCATTCTACAAGCTTATCTAGATCCCTTCTCATGTTATCTACACCTTCCTGGGTGTCTACTTTATTGCAGATTTTGGTATCATCCGCAAAAAGGCAAACTTTATCCGACAGCCCTTGCGCTATATCACTAACAAAGATGTTAAAAAGAATCGGACCAAGGACAGATCCCTGGGGCACACCACTGGTAACATCCTTCTCCTCAGAGTGAACCCCATTTACCTGTACTCTGTCGCCTCCCACTCAACCAATTTCTAAACCCAAGCAGTAACTTTAGGGTCCATCCCTAGGGTGCTCAGTTTGTTTATAAGTTGCCTGTGAGGAACAGTGTCAAAGGCTTTACTGAAATCTAAATACACCACATCTAGCGCTCTCCCTCGGTCCAACTCCCTGGTCACCCAGTCAAAGAAATCAATCAGATTTGTCTGACAAGACCTGCCTCTGGTGAATCCATGCTGCCTCAGATCCTGTAATCCGCTGGACTCCAGAAACGTCACTATTTTCTCTTTCAGCAGCATTTCCAATAATTTACTCACCACTGAAGTTAAATTAACCGGCCTGTAGTTTTCAACCACATCCTTACTTCCGCTTTGTGTAAAGGCACCACATGAGCCTCTCTCCAGTCCTTTGGCACCACTCCCAACTCCAACGAGGCATTGAAAAGGTCAGTCAGTGGAGATGCTAGAACGTCCTCAAGTTCTCTCAGTATTCTAGGGTGTATCCCATCCGATCCCATCGCTTTGTCTACTTTAAGTTGAGCAAGTTTCTCACGAACACCGTCTTCTGAAAATTGTTCAAGATGTCCCTCGCTTCTGTTCCCGTTTGTGAGTGTTTTCTGAGGTCCTGCTCCTGGTTCTTCATCTGTGAACACAGAACAGAAATATTTGTTAAGCAATTCTGCTTTATCCTCATCACCTTCTACATATTCCTCGCCTTCACCCTTGAGTCTGACAATACCACTTTTGCCCTTCCTCTTCTCACTAACATATCTGAAAAATGTCTTATCCCCCATTTTATTGCATTGGCTCTTTCCTCCTCTTTTTGAATCTTTGCTTTCCTGACTACTTTGCTAGCTTCTCTAAATTTCTCCAAATATAGATGCCTGTCTTCCTCTCTCTGTGATCTCTTGTATTTCATGAAGGCCTCCCTCTTTTTCTTCACTTTTTCAGCTACTTCTTTCAAAAACAATAGCGGTCTCCTTTCCCTTTTACCTTTATTTACCATTTTAACAAAAAGGTTGGTTGCCCTTAAAATATCTCCTTTCAGTTTTGCCCACTGTTTTTCTACATCCCCCAGCTGTTCCCATCCTGCTAATGACTCCCTGAGGTATTGGCCCATCTTGGCAAAGTTAGTCTTCCTAAAATCTAAGACCCTCACCTTTGAATGGATTCTAACAGCCCTAGTCCTAATACTGAACCACACCATCTGGTGATCACTGGATGCAAAATGATCTCCCACTATAACATCAGAAACACTTTCAGCATTGGTAAGCACCAAGTCCAATATGGCCCCTTCACGTGTGGGATCTGTTACCAATTGCTTGAATAGTTTCCCAGTAGAGAATCCAGGATCTGTTTGCTTCTAGATGAGACTGTAGCAGGAATGTGCCAATCAACATCTGGCATATTGAAATCCCCTATTAGTAGCAGGGTATGAAAGGGCACTATGGCGAGGCTGCAAATGGGGCATAGGGGGCTGCAGGCGAGACATACAGTGGGGCAGCTGGGGCACAGGGTGGGCTAGGCAGATGCCTAGGTGGCACATGGGAACGCGGAAAATGGAAATCAGCAAAGACAGCAACTGACCAAGGTCAAACATGCCCATGAGTTCGTGTCCCACAGTGTCCCATCCAGGGGACATTACCCAGCAGGTACCCCAAAGGGCACATGACATTGGCAGGTGGTGCCGGGGGAAGCGTGGATTCCTATGTAGGCACCACTACCCCAAAGCCCACACCCTAGGCAGCCATCTACCTGCACACTGGATGGCCTGGGAATGCACACCACCTGCATATGGGTATGTCAGCATGGTGGGGGAGGGGTGCTGGTGGTGGAGGGGGCAATGGCAGCAGCCACAACAGACCAAGGCCAAGCCCTGTTCAGGTGGGTGGTGTGCAGTGCAATAGGCAAGGTCTGTCTGATGAACAGTCATGGTATCCCCAAAGACCAACCTTCCTCTGTGGTAACAGTATGGTGCAGTACACACAGCCAGTATGCCCTAGGGCAGAAGGTCACAGATTCAAGTCCCAGCTGTGGCCCCTACAGACCATATCCCTACATGTTACCCTACATAGCACATAAACATAAACATGTGCACTCCCTAGAGCAGGGGTCCCCAAGCCTGTCTGGAGGGCCGCAATCCTGGCAGGTTTTTGGGATAGCCCTAATGAATATGCATGAGATATATGCATTAGAGATATCCTCCCAACCTGACTGGTTTGTGGCCCTCCAGTACTGGATTGGGAGACCCTCCCTTACACCTCTGTCATTTAAGATTGTGAGTGGGCAAGGTACAGATGTCCTAGACATCAAAAGGGTAGACAGAATTTGTCACATTGCTCCTCGATTCTCACCACCACCAAAATGTTGTCTAATAGATGGTGGATATACTGTACCCGCATTGCATGCCCTAGCCTTTCCACAGTCTGCTGGCAGAACACAATCTATCTACCAGGCCCACCCTAGCCAACAGTTTTATTTATTTAAAGTTTTTTCTATACCGCACTCTTCAAAATCAGCTCGGTTTACAGATATCAGCAGCTTTGTTCAGACACAGGTAACGCCCGTACTGGACTTACAGAAAACAGGGTTATTCAACTTGGATTAACTGGGGAAAACTATATACAAGTTCTGGTCTAAGGTATATTACAGTATTATGAGACTAACTACATGACCTATCTTGGGACTGGTAGTGCTACCGTGTCGCGCACTGTGCTGGTATAGTAGGAAGTATGTTGTATGTGTCTTGTTGAGTGCTGATAGGTGGTTGTTGTGTGGGTACCATAATGCTGCAGGAAGAGGTAGTGTTTCAGTGCCTTCCTGAAGTGTGTGATGTCCGTAATTGCCCGGATGTTGCTAGATTACCGACCTGCCACCCCCACCCCAACCATCTCCCCCCCCATGTGGAAGGGCCATAATAGTGGCAGGTGGTGATGGGGGGGATGTGGGGATGTTCATGTATGACCCCCCCACCCCAGACTCCACACCCTAGGCACCCACCTACCTGCAGAGTGGATGGCCTGGGACTGCGCACCACCAGCACCAACAGCATATGGGCACATCAGCATGGTGGGGGAGGGGGCGTTGGTGGTGGAGGGGGCCGTGACACCTGGCCACAGTGGACCAAAGCCGTGCCCTGTACCAGTGCATGGTGTGCAGTGCAGCAAAGGTCTGTCAGATGAACAGCAAAGGTAGCCCCAGGGACTACTATGCTTCTGTGGCAACAGTGTGGTGCAGTACACACAGTTGTCTTGGAACAGAAGGTTCACAGGTTCAGGTCCCAGCTTGGCTCATAAAGACCATGTCCCTACATTTTACCCTACATTGCAGATACAACATCGTCATGTGCGCCTCCCCAAAGCATCCGCCAACAGAAGCACAAACACCCACACCCACAGGCTCCACTATCCAAAGCCCCATGGATTGTCAGGTTGTTGGGCCCAGCATGGAGCAGCGGTTTCCAGCAAAGCAGCACTACTAGCACCTGCATACCTTAGCAATGCTTGCACTGTGCCCAGGACCAGTGTGATGGGCAGGACTGCCAACCCCCTATCTTTGCACAATGCCAACATAGGAGTGGGAATGCGCGTATGTCTATCCATTGTGTTGTGGCTACCTACTCCTCACTGGGCCCACAATGCTTACACTGATTCCAGCATTAGCCTGCCAATGTGCATAATGAGGAGCAAGGTTTTGTGGGTATGGCGTGGACAGGGCAGGACTGGGCATCTGCACATGGTGTGGGGCAATGGCTGGGAGATTGTAGTGCCCGACCACCACCTGCCTGGACAGGGTGGCCACAGCATGTCATGTTGGGAGGTCACTCTCACTCTGACTAAAGCAGTGACCATGGCATGTCTAGGTTGCCATATAGTGCTATAAGCAAGATTACTTACCTGTAACGTGAGTTCTCCAGGGACAGCAGGATAAGTCAGCCACAAGTGGTGATGTCATCCGACGGAGCCGAAGACGGAAGTACTCTCACTAGCCCAGAAGGCTTTAGCCCTCTGGACGTCACCACTAGCCCTGCCCTCGAGACCCGCCCCTAGCTGGCCAGATCTTCCCCAGCTGTAGCGAGCGGGAGCTAGGCTAGAGGCGGATCGTAGAGGAGTGCTGGCAATAAACCCCCATCCTCTAGCTGGGGAGGGGAGGCGGGTGGGAAGGTTGTGGGCTGACTTATCCTGCTGTCCCCTGGAGAACTCAGTTACAGGTAAGTAAACTTGCTTTCTCCCAGGACAGGCAGGATGAGTCAGCCACAAGTGGTGCCTCCCCAAGCTAAACATGTGGCGGCAAGAGGGATCGGGGGGAGAAGCAGAAGATAGAAGACAGGGCATCAGGTGCAACAGTTATGATATGCAACATAGCAACAGTTTAATTGTGCAACACAGCAAACAGTTTAATGTGCAACATAGCAACAATAGGAACATAGCAAGGAAGTGCAAGGCAATGTGCAACACAGCAAACAATAAACGTGAACACCGAAGGCGGCACAGCAGTGGGACAATAGGTGCAGCAAAGTGATAACAGTGCAATAACAGTGCAGGTAATAAAGTGAAACACAGCGGTGCAAGCACACAAATGCGCATGTAGCGAACAGAGTCAGAAGGCGTTTTTTGGCGCCGAAGGCACGCTTTGGTCAGGCGGGGTTCTTAGTACGGATGAGCATCCGGTGGCGGCTTGAGGCCGCAGACAGTACCGCAAGTACAAATGCAGGGTACGCCTTGATTCGCCATGTCCAGGCAGTAGTGGCCGCTGGAAGGTATGGACGGTGGCCCAAGTGGCCGCTCTGCAGATGTCCTGAATTGGTACGGATCGCAGATTAGCAATAGTGGTTGCGAAGGGGCTCTCAGGTGGTGGGCTCTGACACCAGAGGTGGGTGGTGCTCCCGCACGAGAGAGGCAAAGAGAGATGCAGGAGGAGATCCAGATGGATAGGGTGCAATTGGACACAGGGTGACAGGGCTTGTTAGGGTCGTATTGAAACAAACAGTTGGGATCCCGTCCGAAGGGTGGATGTCCGTTCTAGATAGCAGGGGAGAGCTCTAACACAGTCCAGGGTGTGGAGCCGCTGTTGTTCTTGGTCCGAGTGGGGGCCAGGTAGGAAGCATGGCAACTCAATGGTTTGGCTGATGTGGAAAGCAGTTGCAACCTTAGGGACAAATTTCGGATGAGTGCGAAGGCAGGCTACGGTCGTGATGGATCGTGGTGTAAGGGGGATAAGCCACGAGTGCGTGAAGCTCGCTGATCCATCTGGCCAGAGGTGATGGCAAGGAGGAATAGCGTCTTCCAGGAGAAAGAATTTTAGGTTAGCGAGATGGAGAGGTTCGAAGGGTTCCCCGGTGAGTTGGTTAAGGACGATGTTAAGGTCCCAAAGGGGGAAACAGGCTTAGTGATAGGGGGATGCAGTTTGAAAAGGCCCTTCATGAACCTGGTTACTAGAGGAAGTGTTGCCACTGAGGAATCTCCAATGTGCTGATGGAACGCAGCAATGGCGGACAGGTGGACTCGACCGGACTGTGTCCGGAGGCCGCATGTTGAAAGTGAGGAGAGGTACTGGAGGAGCGAAACGGCACTGGACAAGAGAAGGGGTCGATGCTCCGCGCTTTGCACCAGAGGCTGAAGCGACGCCACTTAAGGCTGTAGGATTTACGCGTGGAAGGCCTTCGGGCCGCCAGGATGACCTGTTGAACCTCGGCAGAGAGGTTGAAAGGTGCTAGGGTTAGCCTCTCAGCTTCCAGGCCGTTAACGATAGCATCTGAAGGTTTGGGTGGAAGCAGCATGCCGTTGTCCTGTGAGAGCAGGTCCAGATTCTGGGGCAGGCGGATTGGTGGCTCCAGAGCAGGCGGTGCAGGAAGGGGAACCAGACTTGTCTCGGCCAGTACGGGGCAATGAGGATGGCCGTGGCCCCAGTCCCTGATCATGCGCTGGATAGTCAGCGTGATGAGTGGGGTGGAGGGAAGACGTACACCAGCGGCCACTGATTCCATGCCACGTCAAAGGCGTCTGCTGCTACCCTGCGCGGGGCAGGCCTCTTGGAGCAAAAGTGGTGGGATTTGGCGTTCTCTGGGATGCGAAGAGATCGATGCCTGGTTGTCCCACCTTGCGAAGAGCGACTTCGCCACCATTACATGGAGAGACCATTCGTGGGGGTTTTAGCTGTCGGCTGAGGCGATCGGCTATAACGTTCTCCTCCCCCGGGAGGTAGGATGCCTGGAGGCTGCACTTGTACGAGAGGGCGGTGCGCCAGGTTTGGAGGGCCTCCTTGCAGAGCATCCTGGAACCGTGCCCCCTTGCGTGTTTATGTAAAACATGGTAACTTGGTTGTCGGTTAGGATCTGGACAACATTTGCCTCTTTCTTTATATGCTCTTGGAAGGCGACTAGTGCGAGGCGGACAGCTCTGAGTTCGAGGACGGTGATGTGAAGGGCCTTTTCGGGTGTCGCCAAGGAGCTTTGAGGTGCGGGAAAACGGGCGGCAGTGTGCACCCCAGCCTAGAGGGGAGGCATCCGTGGTGTCTGGGTGACAGTCAAAATCTGATGCGCGGGTGGCCTGGAGGCTTCCTGCCCCGATTCAGGTGGCAAGGGTTCGTCCACCAGCGGATTGATATTGGACACTGATTGCGGCTGATGGGATCATGACCAGACCCAGATCATGAGAGTGGTTGGCACCAATGTGAGCGGAGGGTGTGCCATTTGAAGAACCTCTGCCATGTGTCAGCCTCTCACGGAGGTAGAACATGAGTGGTGGCCGCCATGTGCCCCAGGAGAACGAAGAAAGGGTCTGTGCTGATGACCCGTGAGGAGTGCCAACACCTTCGGAGGACAGGCGAATGATAGCGTGCATCCTGCGTAGCGGAAGGAAGGCCTTGCGTTAGCGTAAGTGTCGATTTGTAAGCTCCGATGAACTCTAGCTTCTGAAATCTGGTTTGAGGTGAGACTTTTCGATAGTTGACTAGGAAGCCCAGAGAAGGTCAGAAGTGTCACCACCCTCTTGACTGCGCTGTTGAGGTCCGCAGGAGTACGAAGGGCAGTGAAACAGCCAGGTCGTCCAGGTAGGGGAGGAAAAGACCTATACCACGTTTGCGCAGGTGAGCTGCCGCTACTGCCACACACTTGGTGGAATACTCGTGGTGCAGTGGATAGACCGAAGGGGAGGACCTGGTACTGATAGTGCCTGTCCCGCTACCTTGAAGCGCAGCAAACTTTCTGTGTTGAGGTATGCATGGGGACATGGGGTGTCGGCATCCTGGAGGTCCCGGGATGCTAACCACTCTTGCGTCTGAAATGAGAGTGGAGGGATTGACGAACAGGGAGATTGAGTGCAATTACCCCGAAACTTTCTCCTTGAACGATGCGTTTGTTGATTTTTCGGCAGGTCGATGATAGGTCGAAACCTCCCCCCCGACTTATTGGAACGGGATAGAAAGTTAGCGCCGGTCGCAGTAGAATCCTTTGTTGAATGGCGCTGGGAGGGAAGGGCTCTATGGCTCTGTCATAGGCAGGAGGAGTGATATGCAGTCTCCGAAGTCAGAGCCGGGACAGCCATGATCGAGGAGGGTGGTGCTGGCAGCTGGTGGAGGGGCGGCTGAGGTGGGGTAAGAGGGCCAAACTGTATTTTGTAATCCTGCTGGAAGGATGTTGAGCACCCACCTGTCCGTCGTTATGGTCTGCCCATGAGCGCCGAAAAGCGGTGTACATAGCGGCCTCCCGTTGGTAGGTGCAGCAGGGCGGAGAGTCAAAAAATTGGGCTTGTTTCTAGCTGCTCCTGAGGTGGGCCTTTTTCTGAGCGCGGTTTTCTCGCTGTCCTCGGTTTCTTCTGCCGGTAGTGACTGTTGTTAGAGTCTGCCTTGCTTGTCCCTTGGACTGTTGCCATTTGCACGTATGAGTGTAGATGCTTGTAGGAAGAGAATATTGTGCGAAGGGCCTTGCGGGTTAGAGCACCTGCGGGCAAATGGAATTCCTCTTCCAGGGTTTGAAGAGCTGGTTGCAAGCGCTCATTCACGCATGTCGTTCACCGTGTCCTTTACTTTTTTCGCTGAAGAGCGAGTCGCCCGCGCAAAAAGGGGCATCTGCAAGACTTGTCTATTGAGTCAGATCTTAGCCCTGATGCTCTGAGCCAAGATAGGCGATGAGTGTTTAACGCTGCGAGAGGGCCAGAGCCCGCAGTTCTGGCCGCTTGTCTCGAAGGCATCGTGGGCGGCCCATCCTTGATGTTTTATTGGTTCTCCTCGAAATCTGCCTAAGGCTAAGATGAGGGAGCTGGAGGTGGCTCTGTGAGCATGCGAGACATGGGGGGGTTTTTGTTTAAATGTTGCGTGATCAAGCAAGTCTTTGGTTAGAATAGCCATGTTGAAGTGACTGATGTATGCTGCTATCTTTCTTGCGCCCAAAATGGCTCCTTGGTAGACTCTTTTTGCCAATAATTCGTTCCTAGGAGTTTTGTTGTCCTTTCCCGGTGGAGCGTTTAGTGGAGGCGCGGAGAGGGACTTTGAATAGGTTTGGAGGGCCGACTCAAACACGATAGATTGATGTGGGAGGATGAGTCTTGTCAAATCCCGGTGAGGGTTGCATGGCGTGCTTGAGGATCCCACTTGCGAGGGCATGGCCTGGTTGGACGCTGGGGTCTGCCACATTTTGAGCAGGTTGTCTGGCGCAGCTGGTGAACAGGAAAGGCGTTGACCAGCGTTGGGCAGCGGATCGAATTTGAGCGGTTTCCCTGAACTTTCGTCGCGTTTGGTCCGTGGTACCAGGACAACGTGATGGATAAAGAGGAGATAATTTTGCAGATAAAATTTGTAGGAGGACAAGATCCTCCGGAGAGCTTGGGGGGATGTCGGAGGCGGAGGGGTAGTCCGTAGGCAGCGAAGATGAAGTCCCTGTGGTGCATGGGCCCAGCTTGAGATTGGGCTCCGGCGGAGTCGCACTCGTGGAGGTGATGGGAATGGATGCCCATGGTCTGTCTCGACCGCAGTATGCATAGATTGCGCAGGCGGGATGGTGGTAAGCCTACACAGTGGTGCTGGTTGAGGAGGTGGCATCGTGCGTTGTCTTGAGGCCAGACTGGCCAGAGAGGAATCAAATTGTTGAGCCATGTTGTTGAAAAGTTGGAGACGCCTCATGGTCTGCTGCAACGGGTTATCTGTAGCTGCCGGATCAGGGGGGTCCTGCAACAGTTTCCTCCTCGTCGCCTGAAGAGATAGAGCCCAAAGCCGAAGATGAACTGGGTTGAAGGAGAGGACTCACCCTCCTTGTGGCGGGATGCAGGATTCTTGCGACTTTCCCCCTGCTGGATTCCCTGTCGCCCGCTGTTGGATGCGGCTGCTCTCCTTCGAGGTGATCTGCGCCTTGAAGTGCTCCGGCTGGCAGTGTGTCGTTTTCGTGCCCCGATGATTAGTCCCGATGCCATCTGCTGTCTCGGTTGTGGGCAGGACTGACGGCTGCGACGCTGATCCCTACCGCGGGATGATCACTGCGTGCTCCTGATGCCCTCTCCGTGTCCTCTGTTGCTCCGATGCCTATCTCAGTGTGCCTCTGCTCCGCTCCGATGCCTGCTCCGGGACCTCTGGTAGCTCCTTTGCTTGCTCCGCGAGCGGTGATTGCTCCGACCTCGGCTCCGGGACCCATGATTGCCGTGGTTCCGCATGCAGGCTTAGCCTGCACTGAGATGGAGTGCTCCTTGTGATCAGAACCCATCGGTGCCTCACTGATTGCTCCGGGATGAGATAGGAGGGCGCTGGTACCATGAAGAGGCACCGTAAGTGGGGCGGAGGCGCGTGTGGCCGGCGGAAGGGACACCGGAAGAGAGGCGGGTTTTAGAAAAGCAGATATGGTAGCCTCCGTGAATGGACACCTGGAGGAAGGAGCAGGCATCGCGGCTGGGACAGAGGCCTGGGGAGGCATGTCCCTGGCCGGAGCGATTTTCGCTGAGTTCGAGGAATCATTTTTGAAGCGGATGGTGGAGGGCTCGGATGCACGCTGAATCCCAGGATATTCGTGCTTACCTGGATTTGAGGGCCCGTGGGGACATCTGTGCAACATGAGAGGCAATCCTGGACGGGGTGCTCCTTACCCGTAGGCATCTGACGCATAGTTGACATGGGAGTCCGCGTTGGCCATCTGTCCTTGAGGCACCCCGAACATTTTTTGAAGCCGGGTTTCTTCCTCTGAAGTGAGTAAAGTTGCTGTTGGTGTAGAAAGTAAACAACACGTCTTGCTGGCAAGTGGAAGACAGAAATCTGGCCAGCTAGGGGCGGGTCTCAAGGGCAGGTCTAGTGGTCATGCCCCGAGGGCTAAAGCCTTCTGGGCTAGTGAGAGTAC